>OU860789.1:18215693-21016014 GCA_917862395.2 Heliconius sara | reverse complement strand
CATTTTTTTTTAGATATCTACGATTCTTATATCACTTAAAATATATATATGACTAGTAACCTATTTGCGACTTCACCCGCTTGAACTATTTATTCACTAACCTTGATTATTTTAGTGTTCCAAAAACATTATCAGTTTAAAGACTCTCTATACTTACATAAAAAACTGAAGTTTCACATCATCAGTTTCTTACTCACTTAGCTTCACGCTGTATCCCTATTGGGGTAGTCAGGGAGAACGGAGCGCAGTTTACAGTAATTTGGTCGAACGAAATTCTTTAAATTGATATAGCCTTTTCATTTGCCAAAGCACAAGAGTGGAAATTTCATTAAAACCGATCAAGCCGTGTCTTAGATTAACGTGCATAAGCGCATAGACAAATAGACATACTGACAAAATTTGTAAAAATCATTATTTCTGGTTCTATTATATTGTTAAATGTCCCCAAAAACAATATTTCGTTAAAAATCGTAAATGATCAATATATCTTCCATGTATTAATCAATTGCGATTTTGTTATAACTATTTCAGATAGGTATATAAAGATACTGTTTCAAGAAGAATATTATAGCATATGCTATATGCTCATAAATATTTTTAAAAATGTATTATTTATTCTGTCAACATATATTGCAACATATATTGACTAGGCGTTAAACACTTTGTGGCGTGTGATCCCGGCCTAGAATAGGATCATCCTGGTACTGGTGGTGTCGTAAGAGGCGACTAAAGTACGTGTGGTAGAGTCACGTCGCCAGCAATGGCAACACGCATGGGCAGACTCGACCGGATTATTACCACCCCCGGCATTTAAAACTGGCGTGAAGTAGTGGCTTTATGCCATTGCGTTTCGCATCAGGTAATGCCGGGCCCCGGCGCCCAACCCATCTTAATAGGTCGGCAACGCACCTGTAGCTCCTCTGGGGTTGCACAGGGCCGTGGGCGGCGGTAATCACTTACCATCAGGTGACCCGCATGCTCGTTTGCCGTGTCTCTTCCATAAAAAAAAAAAAAAATTAACGCCTAGTCAATATATGTTGCTATATTTGATTTCTAGCTGATAAATATATTTTATACAGGCGCTTATAAATTGAAATCCTAATACACTATAAAAGATATTAAATTAACAAATCATGAAGTCAAATTATTAAGAAGCCTGTCTTGGCGCAAGGGCACAAAGTGTAAAATCGACTGATTGTGGGTTCGATCCCCACTCGAGGAATATGAAAAATATGATATATTTATTTATATTTTCATTTCTTTGCTCTGGTGTCGAGACAAAGCGCGGCGCTGAGTCCCACCACTCAACATGCAATGCCTCCAGAACTCGGAGCAAAGTAGGGAAAGGAGTGTCTTAACACTAGCCTGTGCTGTGTGTGGGATACAGCGTGAAGCTAATTTATTTTTTATTTTTAAAATTATTATAACTTATTATGAAATGACATAGTATGTAATATTATTTGTTGGGGCTCCGTACCTTTCGAGGAAAAAATGTAACCCTTATAGCATTTTGATATCTGTCTGTCTGTTAAGATCATTTATTTTGAGATCGCGTGGAGGTACCTATCTAACTGAAATTATTATTAAATATTCAGGTTTTCGGTCTCTTAGAGCACAGAATATGTTTAAATATACGAGCATTTATGTATCGTTCCGCTGTATTTTGTATGAAAGTCACAGAGTAACCAAAGCCTATAAGGTACTTCCCATGAACTAGCAGTTATGAAATTTAGCACAAACTGAGAAGTTATAATATAAGAAAAAAAAATTATATATATATGAATAATATAGTATAGAAGATGTAGTAATGAAGATGATAAATATAATCAGAGGAAAGGAAATGAATATATAATAATATAGTAGATAGTATGAGATATATATTATATATATCAAGTATATAGATATATGATATATATATATATATTATATATATATATATATATATATATATATATATATATATATCATAGTACACACTTTTTGTAAATATATAAAATGTTTTTAACGCAATAAAAATGAATTTAATTAAATTCACGATTTTACCGCCAAGCAAGGTAGAAAGAGGAAACGCATTGTCGAAACATAACGCTGCGTTTTGCCTTTTAATATTAATATCTTTTACTTGCCATTTATAAATATTTACATTATGTCGTTATTATATGATAATTTTTAAAAGAAAAATAAAATATAAGCCCTACATATATCTATAACAAATCAACGAATTATACTTAAATTACGTCACCATTGCCTCAGAACTTCAGTCCGGAGTGGCCGAGCAAGTGGTTTACACGTTACGCACATCTCATGTAAGTCATATTGATTAAATACAATAAAAAAGTCGTAAACTATCGAAACTTCAATTATTATATTTCTTTTAAAGTCTTTTGAGATTTTATTCTATTTTTTTATCTGTATGTTATTGCATGTATATGTCGTAGATTGTAAACAATTCAGTCTAACATTAACGTTAATTATATTAATTGTTCCAACGTAGGACTTAGCTGTCCTCTCGCTTAGTGTTAGTATATTAGTTTAAGTTATAGTGAGTAGTTCTTTTTTAACGTCAATTAATTAATCGTGGGTGAAGAGTATTAAAAGTGGCTTTTAATTTTCTTATATCTCCTTGTCTTTAGATGAACCTTAAAGAATTTAAATGTTTAGGATATTAGCTTGAGATATTATGATCATACTCCATATTCCATGCATCAATTGCATTTAAATCCTCCGTAAGTACAAAGATTAATAACAAAATTTCAAACTTATTTAACATACATTCGTTGCAAGTCGGGCTAGGATCTCAACCTGCTTGTTGAACATTAAAAACTTAACACTTTTCTAACAATAAACAGAACAAAGTTTAATTAAATAAATAGTTAACTGATGCCAGTCGTGCCGCTAATGCACAAGGGGGCGACTGTTAACGTGATAGGTTATGGGTTCAACTCCCTCTCAGTTCTAAATTAGTTATTCAATTTATTTATTTATATTCTATAAGTTTTTATGAGTCGATTAACTTCTAGATAGAGTAAGAAAATGATGTATAATTCATTCCCCCAAGTGTGAATCTAACCCACACAACTATGGCATTTATAGTCACACGCTGTGCCGCTGCACCACGACGGCCTAGAAATGTTAATTGTATTAAAATTGCGTCACACGAGAAAATTCTGAGGAAATGATCCGTATGATTTCCTTAGGTGACGCGGTTACTACTACGGGTGTATCACGTAAATGTTATCGCTATTGACAATTTATGGGTTTCATACAAGCTACTAAACCAACATATCATTTTTTTTTCTTTATAATGCAAGTGTTCACGGGAAACCACTTACAGAAGCTCGTGTTTCGCGCGTACTCAATTTGTATAATTTCACCAGTTAGTAGGTAGTTACTTACTACTATTTTACCGAATTTAAAACAAACTTATACATGCTCTTACAATATCTCATCGTATAATTAATTATAAAAACTCTTTGTGGAAGTAGTAATAAATTAATATTTTTTTATCGATTTAGATGTATGGCATATTAAACAGGGTGAAAGCGTCAGCGCTCCTTTTACGAGAACAGCATTTAGGTAAAATATTTTAAACCCATACCTAAAGAAATGAATCAAAATACCCCAACAGTTTAGACGTAGGTTTTTTTTTTCATTTCACGATGATTATCCATACTTGTATTTCGTATGACGCAGTTACGCATAGATACCAATAACGTAAATATATACCTACTACTAAAATATACTACTAAAAATTAAACAACTTTGAACATTGCCGCCAATACTTACAACTCGATTTCAGAATGAGGCTTTGAAAAGGTTTAAGCTGCGTGCGTTGTTCTTGACAAGTGTCGTTTTATTTTACAACGATAATTTTATTATTCATTTTATTTGCAAAAATCACTTTTTCATTTTTGGGTTTTTTTATTGTATTAGGCTTTTGTAGAGTTATATAAATATACATTTTGATAAAAATAAATTAAGTAAACGACGAAATGATCTTGTTGCTCCAAGAAGTAATGTACGCTCTAGTTTGGCAAAACGACAATTCAGTTTCCAATCGCCTACTTTGTACAATAAGATAAATCGTCTCCTTCAGATATATCCTATGCAAAAGTACTCATGCAAGAAAGCTGTGACTAATTGGTTAGACAAACTTTCGTATACAGAAATTGAAACTTTACTTTTATAATATTACTTCTATATTTTACATACAGTGCACGGATAATTATAATTATACAAAACAAGACATGCACGGACAACGCTCTCTCTGTCACACACACACACACACACACACACACACACACACACACACACACACACACACACACGCACGCACACACACATTATTATTTATGTATTATTTTTTTAAATTTAAATGTACCAAACGAAGAAGCGAGTCATTTCCAACACAAGTATCTTCAATTACTTACTGGGAAGACTCAGCGACTCAACTTGTAAAAAAATTTTTATGAATAAAGCTGTTTTTATTATTATTATTATTATTTTGTAGAGTAGTTAAAACTGTGGTTTCATTTGAAGAGGTGCTGACCAAAACACTGTGTATAATATACTGTATGGTTTGTCCGTGTCCGTGTATACCGCATGGTTTGTCCTATCGTGCAGCATGCGGGTATAGAGAACCTCAAAAACAACCAGTTAGTATTTTTTTATGAACAAATTACATGGATGGTTTAGCCATACTATGTCACCCTCGTATGATCTATATGCATATTGTTTAGTTAATTAAGCCACAATAAAAGCCTTAATTCTCAATGGATGCTGCTGCAAATATCAATATTATAGGATTTTAGCCAAAGAGGTCGTTGGATTTATTCCTTACACATTCCAACACCACGTATCCTCTATACCATTACAATTCGGGAATATTTCTGTATTAGACCCATAAGAACTTAAAATTTAATATATCCGGAACGAAATCTTAATGAGTTGTCTTTTTATTTTACACTGATTAAACCACGGACAACTAGGAAGTTCATTTGCTATTGTTTTATACCATACTAAATTATTTACTTAATACACTGAATGGAACGACTATGTCTCTCTCTGCATTTTAAATTTGTAATATCTCCGAAAATATTCATTACAATTACATTCTGAAAAGGGCCATATTTGTCTATATTCAATCACCAATGCATAACTTCATTGGATAAGGATTAATGATGTATTGCGGAAAGTCACTTTGAAAATTAGCCATTATAAAAAGTAAATTACAAAACATGTTATTGTGGATTATCCATAACAAATAAACGTATACCATCGAAGTTTTCTATAGTAACAATACTTAGTAGGTACATTATTCTAATAAATCTCGGAGAGTTCGACAAAATATAATTATTTACGACATCACATTAGAAACGTCAAAAATAACAATATTTTTCTACTATACAATGGATGTTATTAAACACATAAAGCTTTCTCTTGAAACACTATCATATTTCTTTTTATTATTGTCATATATATCATATTTATTTTAATTTCATTATAATATCTGTATATAAAGTACACAATTATATGTAACACCATCATAACTACTTTGTTTAGCAGCTCTATTAGCTTCCTCGTTACCTACAATTCCAATATGCAAGGGTATTCATTGAATGTACACAGTTTAATTTGAACTACAATTTTATAAATACACTTAAAAATACTATCGAATATTCGAGATTAACCGAGCCAAACGTATGAGTGTTGGTGTGTCATGTGTGTGATTAGAGATAAAATCAAAGAAAAGGTTTCAAGCCAGAGGGAGTCCAGTGTAAAGACGCTCGGTCCTCAATATTGGATTCATTGTATGTTGAATGGTGGAACGTAATGCCACGTTTTATTTTGTCCCAAGCCGAGGAAATGAAATTAACAAATTCTTCTGCGTTTTTCGTTAATATTCGAAATCATCTGACCTTTGTGAATATAAATGTAAAATAATTTTAAGTTTCTTGTGCTTTTTATTCGATGAGTGAACAAAACGAGATATTATAATCGTTTACGAAATTTCCTTTTATACTGATTTTTTAATATACATCCAAAAAAATCAGTTTTTCTTATATTTTTATAATGCAGTAAGCATTTAAACTTAAACTGTACCAATATACAACAGTTGTGAAAATTTTTAGTCAAAAATATTTACAATTTTTTTGTAGCCTCGTATGAACGATATAAAACCAGAAGATATCTACATTAAAATAAAATTATATATATATATATATATATATATATATATATATATATATATATATATATATATATATATATTAATAATAAGTATATTCTATTTCTATCTGCGAAAAAAAGCGTTCTATTAGATACTTTATTAACGCGAAAATTTAATAGGTAAGTACTTTATATGTATATGATGTTAAGCAAAAGTAACACAACTATTGTTCCGTTAACGACAAGACTCACCTCATTTTTGATTACCAATAGATATATGTAAAAACGACCAACGACTTGTGACCCACCCGTGGTCTCGCCGATTTAAATTTATTGTTATATTATAACCATCTTAACATAAATTGTAGTGTATGGTATTATTATGTATAAACTATATAACTGTAAAGTTTTACCTACGTACATTCAGTAGTCAGTCACAAATAGAATATTTATAATAGAATATTATCTCCCTCCAATCTTTTGTTATACAAAAATATTGTCACATATGTCCTTAGGTACCTTTAATCGATTGTATCCATCAATACTAATCCAAACTATCTATAGAGTTGTCCTTTATTTCTATACAATACAATACGTAAACAATAGTATTAGATACAACAAGACGGACAAGGCCAGTGCAATCGATGGATTGCTCTGATAGAACAGGGAGTGGCGTAGTGAGAGTATTGTAGCTACCTACAATAATACGCACTTTTTTGTTGTTTTATGCTATCTTTTAATAATATTATGACATTTGTATTATGAAATTTCAGCGGAAAATGGGAAAACTCATTTCTCTTCTCTTTTTAACATTAGGTTAACAGTTACCCTCTGCCTACTTGCTTTGTGTGGGATATAGCGTGAGATAAAAAAAAAATATTCTGATTTTTTTTCTGTTTTATTACGTCCTTCTTAGGTCTATTTTATTAAGTCCTTTTATTAGAAAATAATTGAAATTACTATAACCTTTAGTTATTTTGTCAAGCCTGACAAGGTTTATGACTTTGTAACATTATTCACTCTATACAAAACATCACATTATCGTACATACTTAATGCTCAATAATCGTTTTCGGATTACCGATAAAGTGAGAGCGTTGTGATGCGTGACCTAATCACTGAAATTGAATGACGCTTCTGGAAAATTCTGGCGGGAAACGGTCGCCAGCGGTCAGCAGGATGACGGCCATTACTGCGATTGTCCCGCCACTCTGTCGGATTGATGCCATTGTAGTCCTTTTTATTCTATTTTGAATCTCACTCGTATTTGTTTGATTAACTATGGGTTGTCTGTGAATCAAGAAATATGTATTTTTTTTATTATTTTTTTTAATAGTTATATTCGGGTTTAATTCTTTTTTCTTTATATCAATTGTAATAAAACTGTTAGGTATTGTAATTAAATACTGCATAAGAATCCCTAATCGTACAATATACAATAGATATTGAGAAAACATATTTTAGGAAGTAGATAAGTGTATGTTATGGTATTTACGAATATTTTAAAAATTGTGATAATACTATATGGACATTAACATCCACAGATCTTGAACATCTTGATCTGTTTATCAATGGCCATGTTATTGTTTGCAGATTCCAATTAGCATAGTAGATCTAATCTTAGGACTAACAAGTGTAGCACGTTGTCAATTATTAAATGCGCTAATCTCAAGAATTGTAAACATCATCATCATTATCATCATAAAACTATCTTTTTGAAAAAGGTCGAGGAAGTCCTATCGGAGATGACCAAGGCATACCATCACAAATTTTCTTTAATTTTATACTGATATAATTTTTGATAAGGTCCATACTCCATCATTCGACGAAAGTGGCGAATAGAGAGTGTCTTGACTCTCGCCTCTAGTTTGTCCCTTTCCTATACAGCTACACCGCAAAATACTTGAAATTGTAGTATAATTATTAAAATATTTTTATATAATTTACTTATTTTTACAGATACAGTTATCATGGGAGCCTTTAATCTTTTATAAATTGAAACCGCTAAAAATCTAAGAAAATGGGAAGAATTACTACATTACTCCTATGCCTTATCGCCACCCACTGCTATGGATTTAACGGAGACAGTTTCGAGTTGGAGTGTCCTGATGAATGCGATTGCCACTACTTTCGAATCAATTGGGTGACCGATTGTTCAGAAAGCAACCTAACAGAAATACCCTATGATGAACTAAGCCTAAGTGTTTACATCTTAGATCTAAACGGGAATAACATAACAAGCCTCCAGCCTTTTCCCAATGATATAAAGATGAGAAGACTACAAATAGCGAATAATCGATTGACAAGAATAGAACGAGATGCATTCAAGGGGCTCGATTATTTGATAGATATCGATTTGTCTGGAAACAATATTAGTTATATCGATCCGGAAGCGTTCTTGTAAGTATTGTAGCTATTTTTTATGTTAGTCGAACAGTAAACTTTGTTAAATATTTAATTAAGATGTAATAAAAGAACACCCTCTCTCGCCAGCAAATCTGATATGTTTTGGTAGCAACGCCGCGCCCTAGCATGCACGCTCCCGAGTGGCAGAACGAGAAAATGCTTCATGCTTTTTCATCGACTTATAACACGTTACCACGTCAAAAAAACCGTAATAACGAAATAACTAATATTTTCCGATTAGCAATTTACTTTTAAGGCTTCTAAGGTTTACTTAAATTGTGTTAGAAGTTATTGAATTAGATTTACGCTAACTTATTGAATTAAAGTGTAATCTCGTTTTATAATTGCCTTGCACCGTGAACTAGTCACATTCTATTCACTTATTCACCCGAGCTTGCCAACAACACGCAATAAGTAATTTCTTAGTCATTTCAAAATACCAGCGTAACTCGTTACTGTACTTGAGTTGAGGAGTCAGTTTGTTTACATTGATTTTGGGTTCATATTCCATTTAGATTGAATTTATTTTCATTTTCTAACTCAGGTAGACAAAGTGTGGTGCTGAGTTTCGGCACTCAATTCAACTCTGATTAGACAAGTGATGGGTTCGGTCATCTTGCACCCAATGTCAGAGACATTCGGTGAGCAATATTGAGAGAGTAATGTCATTAATCTACCTAATTATTATTCCTATAGCTTGATAACATTGAAAACAAACGATGATTTTGTAATTTCAATGTTTTGGATATAAAATTAATAAGAATCATTATTAAATGATAATTTTCTTTAGAATATATTATATCACTCTAATATAATTTTTCAAATAAACACAGTTAACTGGAAGTCTTGTTTACAATTTTCCTGCCGTGCCACTCGGCCACGCGATGACCGTTGAAATTGAGCAAATTACTCTAAACTTGTTGCGCCGTCAATTGTGGCTCGTGAGGCAGATATTAGATAATAGTCGGGCTGAGAATGCAAATCTAATTAAGTACTGGCTAGTTTACGTTTTATAAGCTGCCCCACGTATAAAAAGTACGTTTTATAGATGTCGTGATTTTCATTTTTTTTTCAAGCCGCGCTTTGTCTTGCCCACCAGAGCGAAGAAATGGAAATATAAATTTAAAAAAATATTTCTTCTCCTCGAGTGGGGATCGAACCTGCAATCAGTCGGTTTTTCAGCCACACTTTGTGCCGCTGCGCCACGACTTGCCACTGACTGGCGCAAAGTATGGAACAGAGTGTCTTAACACTAGGTTCCCTCTGCCTACCCTGCTACCCTGGTGCGGAATACAGTGTGAAACGGATTTTTTTTTATTTATATTGTTTGTATTATAAAATAAAAGAATCTTTGTGTTTTCAGGGATTCCCATGGACTTCTCAACGTAGAACTTCAAGACAACCCGCTGAACCTGGTGGAGGGTCCATTCTTGATGTCAAGTACATTACAATACTTAGATATAAGTAATTGTAATCTTTCTGAGATTAACACTCAGTTTTTTGACAACGTTACCTCTATAACTACACTCGATCTATCAAATAATCCATTGAAATCATTAGAAGGCGATGTTTTTGAGGTGTTGACTGGTCTCGAGACGTTGAAACTCAATGACTGTAAGCTTATTATGATTTCAGAAAATATATTTTCTTCATTAGTCAACTTAAAGAATTTAGAATTAGCCGGGAATCAATTATCTCTCAACGTAGAACTTCAAGACAACCCGCTGAACCTGGTGGAGGGTCCATTCTTGATGTCAAGTACATTACAATACTTAGATATAAGTAATTGTAATCTTTCTGAGATTAACACTCAGTTTTTTGACAACGTTACCTCTATAACTACACTCGATCTATCAAATAATCCATTGAAATCATTAGAAGGCGATGTTTTTGAGGTTTTGACTGGTCTCGAGACGTTGAAACTCAATGACTGTAAGCTTATTATGATTTCAGAAAATATATTTTCTTCATTAGTCAACTTAAAGAATTTAGAATTAGCCGGGAATCAATTATCTAATATAAATTGGCCAGAAGTCCTAGGTCCCTTAGCAAGACTGGAATATCTAAATTTGAGAAAATCAGGCATTACTGCCCTTTCGGAAGATACATTCTCGAATTGCACAAATTTAGTAACACTAATTTTAGCTGAAAATGAACTACGTGATTTAGATGTTGGCATGACATTAGGCAATAGTGTAAACCATTTAGAATTATTAGATTTGTCTAATTGCAAAATACAGGGTCCGATTTCGGGCGACGCTTTCGCTAATGCGACAAGACTTAAAAGCTTATACTTATCAGGCAATCCTTTGTTTGCACCCGATCTTCAAGAAGCGCTAGCTCCACTTCCGAAGTTAGAAAAACTCTTCCTAAGTAACTGCGGTCTCCATAACCTTCCTGACAACTTTAATGTCTTTGAAAATCTACTTGAATTAGATATTTCTCACAATCCACTTGTAAATGTATTTACAAAATTACTCGCTCCATTGGAGAAATTAGAGTACCTAAACATGGGCTACAGCAATTTATCTTATATTGGACCAGAAACGTTTGCTCATATGACATCATTGAAAAAGTTGATACTTTCTGGTAATGACTTATTATCACTAGAAGCTGGTTTATTTGGTAATTTAACTCAATTGACAACTTTGGAATTAGAATTGTGTGGTCTCAAACGACCATTAAATGCTAATGCATTTTTCAAAAATCTTACTTATACAGATTTACGAGAGATCCGGCTTGGCGGAAACCCGCTAGTAATACCATCCTCGGGACCTCTCTTCCCTAAACAATTATCCCAAGTCACTGTGTTAGACTTGAGCAATTGTAACATAACTTCACTTAATGTATATGCCTTTAAAAATACTGAAAATCTAACAGAACTAAATCTGGCTGGCAATAGGATCAGATCAGAAGAAGGAAGCCTCGCCTTTTTAGAAATACTGGAGATATTGGAAAAACTAAACTTGAGTAACAATAATTTGACCACAATAGACCCACAACTGTTTGTCAACAATCCTAAACTACACTCAATAAACCTATTGGGTAATCCATTCATCTGCGACTGCAAGATTGCTGAAATGTGGGACTGGGCAAATATGATAAAGGGAGATCTAGACGTCCTTATAGGAGCTAAGAGCGCTGAAAAGGACATAGTGGTGAAGGGTAACAAGAAGAAGAAAAATCTATACTGCCGCTACAACGAAGCTCAGTTGCGCAATATGTCACTCATCACAAACAAAACCGTACCGGGAAGGAGACCGTTTGTCAAGCCTAGAGAATTAACTTACGCTAATAGAACTTGGGCAAAATATGTAAGAGAATCGGGATGTGAGCCTGTCGTCAAGATACTCAGGCCAGTTGCGTTGATAGGTAATTTGTTTGACGATAATAAACACAGTATGCCATTAGCCGCTTTAATATTAGCTATCATAGCTCTAGTACTTGGATTGGCGACTGTTGCGATGACATTGCGATTGTTTCAAAAGAGGAATGTATCTGAGAATGACACAGAGAATAATAGAAAACAAAGATAACAGAAGGTCAAAGAACATTAATTCTCGGTTTACCGTATATTCGCTAATTTTGAGTTACAATTTATTATTAATAAAAACTATAGTAGACGTCAAAATGGAGCCTATGTTTAATACGACCAACCGAGAGTGCGAGTAAAAATTGTAAGCTTAAAAATTGTCAATTGATTAATTAAAAATATATCTATTTTTATACGTATTTGTAGTAAATTAGTAAGCACCATTAGTTATAAAATTAGTAAGACTCTCTATGTAAACTTTTGGTAGTGTTTAGTGAATTTATGTACAACTAGTCAAGTTATTGAAATTCATTTGAAAAAATGGATTTAAATGTCAATGTTAGTTAATCAGTATTTAATGTTTAATTATCAAATAAAGGTGGTTATGATTTTTTTTTTTTATTTTAATTTGTTTCATTATCAACAACGACCTTTCTCCCAATTTACTTTTTTTTATACACTACAATTTCTTAAATCAATATGTTGTCATAATAAGTTCTTTGATTTTCACGATTATTACACATATTAAATGAAACTAATTTAACCGGATTAATCGCGTATATTTAAGGTTTTTACATTTTGGAAACCCGACGTTTCGAACACTTTACAGTAGTCCTTGGTCACGGGTAGTCTACCCGTAAATATACGCGATTAATCCGGTTAAATTAGTTTCATTTAATACAATATGTTGTCAATTTTTATTAGAACGCACACAACGCCACTAAAGATGCAATTACTCGACAATATATGCAGAAAAAATGTAAAATTGAAATCAAACTTCTATAAAGCAAGCTCGGCAAAATAACGATACTTATAATTTGATGTTGCTTCAAATATTGAGCCAAATTATAGCTATTAATTACTAATTAAAAGTAAGTACGGTTATCAACAGATGTATCTACAAATCGATTTTGATTGATTACTGCTTTATTTTTATATCTCAATAAATTATTCGTCAACAATATTTATATTAAACATAAATTTAAATTAATATACGAGAAAACAGTTTGATGCCAGTCGTAGCGCAGGAGCACAAGCGTGTGTTTACAGTAAGTAAACGCGACAGTTTGTGGGTTCTATTCCCACTCGCGGAAATGAAATATTTAATATTTTCATTTCTTCAGTCTGGTGTCGAGGGAAAACGCGGCGTTGAGTTTCGCTACTCAACATATAATGCCGCTAAAGTTCGACTAAATTTAGAAAGAATAATAAAATCGATTTTCTTATTATTTCCATCACCTTAATTAATCTGTTCCGATTTTCAACACTAACTAAGACTTCATTTTGAAGCAACAATACTAAAAAGTGTAAATAAAGCGTAAATTTTTTTAGAAATTTTGACAATGGGCACGAATTGTGTGTAATTACATTTTTTATATACTTTGTATTTTCGATTGATTGTTTTTATTAAATAATTTGTACAGAGTTGCTCGGACTGTCACAACACCGTGTAAAATTCGATTGGCATTTTTAACGGTGACTGAGTCCGATGAAGTGTACTGTGTACGGTGCTTTCTTGTTTTTTTTATCTATGAAAATATTTACTATTGTAACCATTACGTAATGTATTGTCAGGGAAAGTTATTCCGTCATTTTTAACTTATGTTTTTCAATTGAAAAAAGAAAACGACTGTAAGTAATAAGAAAGTAAAGAAAAATTGTACATAATTTAACATTTTATTTCATTATTCATATGATTGTACTGTAAACTTAAAATAAGATATAATATATTATAAATAAATTAATTATCCTATCAGCTACTCTCTCTCGAGCTACCAGACCTACTTGATTGTTTAATATACCAATTCTCTTTATAGACCTTTTTCCTAGTTCCTGGCTTTTCTGATTTTGGGCTGTTATTACTGGCCATAGCGGCCAATTCACTATCTAAAAGACGTGGTAGTGATAAAGGTTCGAAACCATACTGGAACTGAGGCTCGACAAATTGCGTTCTACTCCTATACCTTTGATGCGGCCGCGAGGCGAACGCAGAATTATCTCGTGGAGCTTCCTTGTTGTAATTGTAGCCCTCTGATTGCGGAGCTACTCTATATTGCGATGACTGTTGTTTCTGTTGTGGTGTACCATAATATTCGTATGTGGGAGCCACCGTATATTTCCCACTTTGCTTTTTCTTTTTATCTTCATTGCCAAAGTATACTCCGGGCTTATGATTCTGATATGTTTCATAGTAGTCCTCTTTTTTCTTATGTCGTTCTCTAAGGCTTTCGGGTCTGCTGACTGCATAATCTAAGTAGTAGTCGTCCGTCTCTTTATCTCGGACATCTTTGTATTGCGCTCTAGTCTGTGTTGGATATTCGTCACCTTCCGCTTCATATTGACGAAGTGGAGTTTTTTCTACATTATACTCGTTGCTATAACGGGAAGCGCCATACGCTTCAGGATTGTAAATCTCCTTTTCGGCGTCAATGGAAGGCGTATCGAATGCTGGGAAACCATATGCGGCGTCCTTGTACGCTTTCTCAAAATCTTCTTCACTTTCTTCTTGTTTTTTTACCATTTCTGCCATAAGTTCATTATTAGGTTTGTTTACTTCAGCTGTTGTTCCCTCTTTTACAATTAGTCGTTTTGATTTTTCATGCACAACAGGCTCTGATGAATAATAACTTTGTGGGTGTTCGTAGTGATGATGATGTTGTTCATTTTTCTTTTGCACCGGACGCACATTATGATTTATATGTATATTATATTGTTCATTGTGATTTTGTTCTCCGTGTGGCTTATGGGTCGGTAAATATGTGATATCTTCCTCGTACTCGGGAGTTATCGGCTGGATAAACTTTTCAACGTAATGAACTACAGGTTTCTTATGTTGCGGGGAGTCTTGACGTAATCCAGCTCCTCCGTCATTAGTAAAATGATAGTAAACTTGTTCTTTATGTTCTGGTTGAACTTGTTCTTTATGATTAGCCGTCTTTGGAGCATCTCGTTGGTGTTCATGATATTCATTTCTATGTTCTTGTTGTGGGTGATGCTTTTCTTCAGTAAATTCTTCAGAAGTATCTTCAGAAGATTCTTCAGATTCATTTTGAGGTGGAACCCGTTCGTGTTGCTCATGCTGTTCCTTGTTCGTATTTTCAGGTTTGAAATTATAAACTAGCTGTTTAGGACTTTCATCGTTATTTTCGTAATGAGCTTGCTGTTTTTGGGCGGGCTCTTTTGAACTATGTGTATAGCTGTAATGTATCGGTTTCTTTTCAGTCCGTTCTTCGTACGAATAGTGCACAGGTTCCTTGTTGGTCTGTTTCTCATAGCTGATACTCACTGGTTCTGATTGTGTTTCTTTATTATAGCTCATTTTATGCTCTGTGAAGGTTTCCTTGTAATTAGGTGATTGTATCTCATATGATATTCCTGGTTCTTCATCAGAAATCTCCCGAGTGTGATGTGAAACATTAACTTCCACTTCATCTTCCGCTTTGTGCTGATTATGAGGGACTTTTTTCTTATTTTTCTTTTTTGTCGCTTTTGGCTTATTCTTCACTGACCCACTATCATATGCCTTTGTATTTTGTACCACAAATTCCATTTGATGTTTTTTGACCTCATTTAGTTCTGGTAGTTTCTTGTAAACTGCATGATTAATTCTTGGCAAAAAATGTTGATGTTGCGGCACTAAAGGATTTTTGAAAGTCAAAGGTTCCAATAAAGTTAAATCTAATAAAGGAATCGGAGGCTTAGTAATTAAATTGACCACAGTTTTTTTTCCATTTGTCACTGTAGTAATCTTCGTTTCTTTTGGTACATGTACTAGCTCTAATTTATTAGCTTGTGCTACTTGTGAATTACTTTGTTTATGATCGTTCGAAGAAGTCAATGCAGTGGGTTGCCCTTGAATTTTTTGGAATTTAGGTCCATTACTTAGTTTATTTAATTGATCTGCAGAAAAGGAACCTAAATATACATTTTTATTGGCTGCAGATTGTTGCTGAGCTGTAGGATTTCCATTGACTTGAGAGGAAAATGAACCAGTCGGTGCCAGACTCCTTACATTGCTTGCATATATTAAAGGTTGTGCAGAAAATTGGCTTACGTGAGATGGTGCGAAAGATTGTAAATTAGAAATTCCAAAGTGGTTTTGCCCAAAGAAATGTGGTGTTTGTCCATATTGATAAGCAGGAGAGGCGGCTACTAGCGGCTGGCTCAAATGTGATGGTAGACTTTGTAGCTCCACAAATTGTTGAGGAAACGTTGTCTTGTACGCGACGGTCTGTGGAGTCTCGATGAAACGCTGTCCATAGGAATCCTTCAAGTATCCATTTGTACTTTGCACAACGATATTCTCTTTATTAACTGGTATAACTTGCGTACTCTTGGGTGCCACGAACGTGGGAACATTAAAGGAATATGACGCGTACGGTATAGCACTTGCGTAAACACCGACCGGAACGTTTCTATAGAGCCGAGGGGCACTTTCGGCACTGATATTGTCTATAACACCAGAAGCTGTCTGCACAGATTTAGTCGAGGCTTCGTTCAACGTCAGCCAACATATCACTGCTACTAATGCCTGAAAAAGAAGTACATTATGATTTCAGATTGATACTACTAACGTAGTATTAAAAAGTTATGAATTACGTTCAAATATTTCTTTCACCTCATAGTATATTTCACAAAGAAGAAGATAACTGGCAGGTTACAGCGCTATACATTTACCGCCTAATATAGAGAAATTTCGTAATGAATGCTATCCATACCGAAACATTAACAACAAAATATTATAATCAGTTCTTCGAGACACAATTGAATTGGAATTATTGCTTGTATAATCAAACACTTCTCGATTATACCGAGATAATTATATTGAAAATAAAACTAAATCAGCTTCATGCTGTATACCGCATACAGCAGAGTAGGCACAGGGAACCTAGTGTTAAAACGCTCCATTCTTCATTTTCCGCTGATTTTTTTAAGGCATTGCGTGTTAAGTGGCGAAACTCAACGCTGGAATTTGCCTTAGTGTCAGAACAAAGAATGAAAATATTAAGAAATAATAAATCATTGCCTGTAGTGGATATCGAACCCACAATCGTCGCGTTACATTTACACCCTTGTGTCCCTAAGCCACGACGGCCTCAATTATATTAGTATTAAAAAATATATTTATAGTTAAATAACTAATTACCTTTCTCCCCATCATGGATGATGTCTAGACGTAGACTGAGGGAGCGGCACTGCGCCGGCGCAACCGCTCCGCCAATTTATATATAACCACCTCTCAGACCACTCTTTTCTAACCCCCGTTATATCACCGTACTTGGACTAACAAAATAAAGCTGATACAAAGAAAACTAGTGAATTTGATCAAACGTTACACAAATTGACAATGATTCAATTCAATCGTAACGCTATCTTAGCGACGAATTCAAGTTATTAGTGAAAAGAGCTCGCTTACACCCACAGGTGCTACTAAAAACTTTTGTTGATGAAAACATTTCTAGTTCTAACTATACTATACATAGTTACTTATAGTTAATACTTTTAATACTAATAGTAGTAGTATAATATACGTTAATACTAATAGTTAATACACACATTTTCTTTCTTTCTAGAATTAAATCTTAATTCAACTTATATCATACGTACTCTTAGTTATCCTTAAAACGATTTTAAGTGCAAATTAAATTTCTAAGCTTAATGCAATACCTGTACAAATTGCGATATTAGAAAATATAACGTAAAAAAATTCAATATCGTTTCCAAATACTTTGTTCTGAATCTGTTTGTGTAAACGGACCACATCCGGTCGGAAATGATAGACACTTAGTTACCTATTATAGAATATACGTCGACCGTGTTTCTTATATAATAAGTATAACAGTTTGGGCTATTGTGATTTATTTTGACAAAAAAACAAAAGTTTTGTAATCGTACACGTATAGTTCTTGAAAAGATGCAATTCGAACTTTTATAAGTATTTGCGACGACATTAATTCATAAAAAAGTAGTTTTTTTTAGCACTGTATGCAAAAATATCTTAGTGTTGACACACTCGATCGATGTATTGTGCTTCAATGACGGAACCTAACTCCACGCACTTTTTTACCACAGCGGGGACATGACAACAATTCCTTCGAGTCGATCAACCATCGGGATTGTGTTTTTCAACAATCAAAACTCCAACATTATAATGTTATTTGATTCCTCATTAAGTTTTCGTAACCACGATGTTCTAAACACCTTGCCTTCTCATAAATTAATAAACAAAAAACTTTGTTCAGTCACATGCAAATTGAAAATGTATTATGGTTATAAATTGCAGTAAATTGGAACAAACGTTGCAACGTGTAACAAATCGGATTTACCTTTAATTTAACTTGAAACATTTTTGATTTAGGTACCGTACTTATATTTATAGATAGCGTAGGTCTTATATTTATAGATCATCCATGTCATTCCTCGATGTTATTTATAAAAGCTAATTTATTATTATTTTTTATTTAATATTGGTCAATATTATATTTTTAGGATTTCATAACTCAAAAGGTTAAAACAGAACTCTTTTAGTTTCACTATTGTTATGTGTGTGTCCGTCTGTCAAGACCAATTATGTCGAGATCGAGGCATATAGGAAGGTACTATCCACTATCCAGCTGAAATGAATGTCAAATATTCAAGTCCGTGGTCCTTTGAAGCACAGAAAAAATCAAGTCAACGCAATCAAATGCATCAATTTTTCGTTTATGCTTGTCCCATGAACCTTTAGTTATTAAATTTGTCACAAAGTGAAAACTTACATTAAAAATAAAGACAAAAATCCAAAAAGATCCAAAAAAATAAGTATTTTAATATGACAAACTTATATCTATAGTTCATACAAAATGAGTGCGTATACCCGCAAACCTAAAGCGTTTGTCAACTTTTATAAGTGTAGGTACTTCCCGTTTCCCTACAATACTGAAATTGGTACGGAAGCCTTAGTGGACGAATTCTATTCGCACCTAACCGGTTTCTATTATTAGGTAAGTACAGAGATTCGTACAAAGAAATGCTAAGTCACGATGTTTGTCACTAGCCGACGCATCCTCTGGTGGTTAGTGAGGCTCCCTGATTGGACGGGATTCACGTAAGGGTAGTTACAAATTTATTAATTAAAGCAAAATTTAAGGGAAGCAAACATTTTTTTATACTATAATTATATCCTCTCGGCTTTCTGTCTGTAAAAATCAAACGAAATAATAATTTAGATTTCATAGCCTACTGATTAATGATAGACAAATATAGAAATATTTCCTCTTGTACTCTTTAGACCTTTGGACTATATATGATTTGTAAGTCCTAACAGCTTTACGTTGATATCTAGATAACCTACATATTAGAGTAGAGGGGAAAGAACCTATTGAACCTAAAAACATCCCTTGCCCTACCACCGCTCCGCCCCAATTTTCGAAACAGTGCACGGAATTCAACGCCACACTTAGTCTTCTCAGAGTTGAGAACGGAAAACGTTTACATAGTTTGTTATTAATATTAATAAAAAAATATCTATTTTATATAAACGATACATTATATTTACAAGTAAAAAAACTAAATAATTCGCAATTAGACCTAAATGCTCCGCCGAGACCAAGTAAAAAATATGCAATAAAAAAGGAAACTTATTACGATCGCTTCTTTCAAAATGGCTGAAAAATTGAAAACGAAATGCAATGGTTATTGAAGGTATAAGGTCATCGATAAATCCACTTTCGCGTGACCATGACCGAGTGAAGAAAGCCGGGAAAGTTGAGGATATCGCCTTACAATAACTCTATGCGGTTAATATTCACTTATATACAACTTTTAAATATACATACCTATAGGTGTACCTATAAAGGCTTACTTGGGCCTGTGAGAAATGACCATCTCATTTCAATATTATTGTAGAAAAGTCCAGCGAAAGCTATTAATAATGTCTGGGAGTGAGCCCATCGTAGCGCAGGGGTTCAGCGTCTGACTGTAATTGCGACGATTGTGGGTTTGATTACCACTGCAACGGAATTAAAATATTTTCATTTTTCGCCTCAGCAACTATTTATTTATAAGCTTTTCATTTATAATGTTAATAAAATAATCGATAAGTATATAAGTAGTCCATAACGCATGGAAAATTAGTAGCTTTTTTTCTTTCCGCCAAATCTTGGAGGAAAGAAAAAATCATCTTCAATCATTCCGTAAATCATTACGAGTTGAGTGGCGAAACACAACGCCGCGGAAACAAATACTTTACTAATATTATGTAGATATATATTTTTACATATACATTTTGTTACTATTTATATATATGTAAGTGTAAGTATATAAACATTGAACATATTATGTTTAATTTTATTCTATATTATTGGTTTACTTTAGTTAAAATAATATATTTAGTTTATTTAAATTTAATCTGCACTGAGTCTTTGTTCCTCTTGTCCTCACTACAACTAGTCTGCAATGTTTCCAAGGCCGGTAAGGCTTAAAGCAATAACCAGCCTTAGCATACGTATGTTTTGTCGATGTTTTTTTTTGTGTGTAATAAATAATCATAGAAACGTACCTAGATATATTATCAGAAAAAGAAGATAAAAATGAAATATTTTTTTGCATGAAACGGTCATTTTACTAACCAACTTCTGTTATCAATTCGACTTTCGACTGTGTGAAACGATGTTTCTGAGTGGACTGGGTGAAATGTGTTTTTTGTTTTGTTTCTGTTCACACTGTATACTGCACATAGCAAGGTAATTCAAATTCAAATTCAAAATATTCTTTATTCAAATAAACTTTTGTAAGCACTTTTGAATCCTGCATTACATTCAATAGACATTAATTCCATATATGTTTATCTTCTAAATATTCTTGAACAGTGTAATAAGCTTTACTTGTTAGAATTTTTTTCAAGGTCACTTTAAATTGTGGTAGTGGCAAACTAAGAATACACTGCAGAAGTTTATTATATACACGTATACTCAGACCCATAAAAGATTTTTTAACTTTTTGGAGGCGAAAACTTGGCGTAACAAGTTTATCTTTGTTTCTGGTTCCTATCGTATGTATATCACTATTTTTACTGTGACGCTGTACATTTTGCCGGACAAACAGAATATTATAATATACAAATTGTGAAGCAACTGTAATAATACCTGCATCTTTAAAAACATCTCGCAGAGAATCTCTAGCTCTTAGGGTATAAATATATCTCACGGCTCTTTTTTGAAGGATAAATATTGAATTTATATCGGAAGCACTGCCCCATAGCAACATTCCATAACATAAAAGACTATGAAAATAGCTATAATAGACTAGTCGGGCAGTTTCAACGTCCGTCAGTTGTCTTACTTTTTTTATTGCGAACGCGGCAGAGCTGAGTTTATCCGCAAGTGCTTCCAGATGAGTGTTCCACTGGAGTTTGGAATCTATAGTTAAACCTAAGAAAGTAGCTGATTCCGACACATTGAGGGGTTCTCCTTTAATTTCTAGACTAGTAAAGTAAAAGTAGTAGTTCAAAGTGTTTAGGCACTTCCCCACCTTCCGACTAATTTACGAGTTATTGTATGTTGAGTGGCGAGAGACAACACCATGCTTTTTATTGTTACCTGAGCGAGAAAAGGAACCCACAGCCGTCGCGTTTACAACCATCCGCTGTGCTGCTGCGCCACGACGGCCTTTATTTTGTATTTTGTACTTTTTAACAGTATTTTAATTACAATGTTCGTATAATAACATTATGTATCTATTCAAAGTTATTTTCTTCTATATAAAATACCTAGCTACTACAAAGCCAAACAATCCAATAAAACTTGCAAATTGAATTCAACCAGAAAATAAACATTGCAAACATTAGATAATTTCTGCAAACCGCATTACCTCACGTAACTTACTCGAAAGCTCCATTGGAACCATCTTGAAGCTCTCAGATAAGCTTTTTTTTAAATTTATACTGTATCCCGCACATAGTGGGGTAGCCAGAGAAAACATAGTGTTAAGACTCTCTGTACCCATTGATACCACTTCCGTTCCCTACTTACCACTGAATTCTCGTATTGAGTGGCTGAATTTAACCCCGCTTTACGTTATTACCAGAGCTAGGAAATAAAAATATAAAATATTTCCTTTCCTTGGGTGAAATCGATCACAATCTTTAGCGTAAGTTGCACGCTTGCGTCCCTACGCCAAGAGTCGCCTTTAAATTATTTATTATTATCGCTTTTTAAATTATTTTCATTTTCTTACTCTGATACAAAGTGTGGCGGTGAGCTTCGCTACTATACACGCAATGTCTCAAAAATTAAGTGCCAGCTCTATACAGGATAAAGCGTAAAAATCTTTAATGCATGTTTTTATTATTTTACTTTGACACATCTACCTATATTATGTTATCTGAAAGAATTAATTTTTTAATGAATGAATGATGAATTAGGACGCACTCGTTAAAAACCTTCGTCTTTACGCTTTGCGGTATCGGTGATGAAAAGATTTGACGCCGTCGCCTGTATGCTGCCCAATCTAGCAGTATTCCTCTTCGAGCTTCTATATCGAAGTTATTTCTACCTAACTGTACAGTTTGGTAACCTATTATTTATTGCTTGTCACAAAGCAATTTTCGTGTTTTTATTGTGAAGACAAGCTTCGTTAGTTACAATGTAATAAGAAAAAGAAATTGATGATGAAACGATCGCTGAAGCGGATATTCCATTAATGTATGTAATTAAAATCTTCAAATATTAGAGATACAGATAACATTTTTTTTCTTTTAGTGGCGCAGTAAAAGCATGCGGCTGCAGGCGGGACAGGTTGTGAATTCGATTACCACTGCAGGTAATAAACATTTATTAGCTTTGTTCCCTCGCTGCAGTAACAAAGCAAAATGCCTCCAGAGTTCAGCGGAAAATGGGAAACCGAATGTCTTAATGGGAACGGAGTATCTTAAAAGTAGATTCCTAGGTTCCTTCTGCCTATCCTGGTATGTGCGAGATCAAGCGTAAAGCTAAAATTTAAAAAAAAAATATTGTACTGCTTAGCAAGTCGCGGACCCGCATCATTTCATTATTCTTTTCTTTTAAAATTGAATTTTGAATAATTAACCTGGGATGGGATCAAACCAACAAAATGAACTTTAAAATACTAATATTAATTTTATCTATACCTCAGATAAAAATAAGAAACAAATATAATTGAAAATTTTTATTTAATAATTAATATTGTAAAATATTATTTCTTTACAAACATAGCATCGTAAAACACATCTTTCCTCTACTGCTCACAACATGACAGAAAATATTTACAAATTCAACTAAAATTACTTTCATATTGAAGACATAAAACAGACAGAAAAATGTAAGTAATAGTTGCACTATTATATTTTTTATCCAATTTAATATATTAGTATATTTACATGTACACGAGTACAAGAAAAAAATAATTATATACAGAAAAAATAGTTATATACTTTTAAAATTGACATTGTATAAACATATGTATTTTTTGCAAACATTGCATAGAAGAACTCCATTAGAAGTATCCTCCATTAGAAATTAGTCCGCAAGGACTAAGCTGAGACTTTTTTATTGATTTGTAATATGATAATATATATTTTTAAGTTTTTTTGTCACTACTTTTATACTAACAAATGCAAACTTTAGCTTACGCCTCGCAAACTGTATATTTTGTATACGTAGAATTAATGGTTAAAAGAAACTGATCTGTTATTTTATAATCTATTTGAGAAGTAGACAGTTTGCTTCTAATTCCAAAATATTTTTTCTTGAACCTCTGACTATAAACGCCATGGTAAGTTCCATCCGCAATCGGGGACATGAACTGGCAACACATAGCGCGACGTTGTGTTCCGCCAGTCAACAATATATCCAAGCACTCTAAATTATTATGCTGCACTTTTATATCCTGACACATTGAAAAATATCAATACATATATCAATTATTTTATTAATGAGAATATTTGTAATATAAATGATGTTGTAATATGTAAAAAAAATTAATAACATCATTTTGGAGGTGCATAAAAAAATATATTTCTAACATATGAAACATAATATAATTTGTTAATATAAAATATTATTTTATAGCACTAAGATCATAATCAACTTGGATAAGACCAGCCATAACTCCTGAATAGAGTTTAGTTATATATTACAAACTATATTTATGGGGCTAAGACAACTATATTAGGTTATAATTATCGACAGCCATCAGTAACTTAGAAATCAAAATTAATAAATATAATCATTCTTCCAAATGGGAATTGAATCTTTGACTATCGCATTTACAATTAAGTGCTATCCCACTGCGCCACGACGGCGTCTAAGATATAAGAATTGTAAAATTTACATAAAGTAAAAAAATATTATGAAAATATTTATGTTTAGTTAATTAGTAATTGTTTTCAACTCAGTGATAACTTTTTTTATAAATAAAATTTAAGCACAAATTTACAACAATTTTGTTGTAAAAAATGTAAATGTTTACATTATAGAACTTGCATATTAATAATTATATATAAAATGATAATTGTATTCAATTGATTACCAGAATACAAATAAAAGAGGTGTCGTATTTAGACAGAAATTAAAATTATGCATTAAATACACTTTGTAACTAACGTCAACAACAAAATCTTAATGTACTATTTTATAGTAGTTAAGTTTCTCATAAGTGCAACAGGTTATGGCTTTGCGAGTCCGATTTCCGGTCGAGGAAAAGAATCATTTAATATTTTATTTTTTTCCCTCCAGTATCAAGACAAAGCGTGTTGAGTTCCCAGAATTCGGCAGAAAATGGGGAACACAGAGTGAAGCAAAAAAAATATTTCTCATCCACTTAGTTAAGTTGTATTAACGTCACTTGAAGTTTATTACCTTAGGTTACTACAAATAGGGTCCCTACATCCCTACATGCACTTACAACACTACTCTAGCCCTACAGAATGTACTGCACTGAAGTGTGGTATAATCACCTACATTACATTTTATTTCATTATATAGAATTAGTCAGGGTTTTGAAACATATGGTTTACCTTGTTCAAGTGGCATTATAAATTAAAATATTGTGTGAAAAAATTTAAATTCACAGGCACTGCTTTTGATTATAAGCTAATATTAAATATACTTTTACAAATTCAATATCATAACCAACAGCAGCTTCTCATTTAAATATATTTAAAATCATTACAATACAATAAAAAAAATTCTCTTCAGATCTTTCAAAAAAAATATAAATATCTTTGTTTTAATTTTAAAAAATCTGTTTTAATTTTTCACAACTTTAGCACATTTAGTATTTAACTTTAAACCGTTTTTAAAGCATAGATATTTTGTCTGTGATTTATTGAAAAAAATAGAAATTCGCAGATTTTTATTTTAAATATTTACGAAGGAAAGGTTCTTAAGTAAAAACAATTAAAAAATACTACAATTACCAAAATACATTTTTTCAGTTAATATTCTTAAAAATTTCATGTCAAAGAACTCAATATGGAAAAGATATTGCTAACAAAATATACTTAAACATTTAATTAGCTGGTTATTTTATATGAAATGCAAAAAAAAAAACAAAAACATTTCTATTAAAGGTAACTTTTGTCTCACTCTTCATACCTAACATTCTTCCTCTTTACGTTTTCTGTTTGACTGTCAGGCATAGACAATCTCCCACTCTGACTTACTGAACACCGAAGTAAACTTTTTCACTTATAAAAATTTTTAATTTTTATATATTATTAATAACACAGGTTTGTTAAATAAAAATAATTACAAGACACAATACTATGACTAAAAATTAAAACTCTTTAGTTATATATCTTAAAATAGTCTCAAAAATTATAATGTCAAAGAATTCAAGTTGAAAAAGATCTTTCAAAAAAGTAATACAATAATTTTTATCATGTTATTGATAATTATATTTGACCATTCAAAAAATATCTGACTATTTTATATCAAGCACCTAACCTGTTGAAAACATTTTTATTTAAAGTAACGTTTTGTTCACTTTTCGTACCTAACCTAGCCTTTACATTTGGTGTTTGACTGTCAGGCATAGACAATCTCCGCTCAGGTTTGTTGAAAACCGGAGTAAACTTTTTCACTAAATTCACTGATTTCAGAGATTTAGGTTCAATTTCTTTATACTGTACTTGATTTGAGAATTTAACAGATTTCGTTTTCAATGATAATTTTTCTTTAACACTTATCGGTGCTTGATCAGCTCTCATCGTACCAACTGCTATTTTCCTTACATTATTCACTGAGGTGACAGTAAATATTTTTTTAGAATCACTTTTAAGTATTCCTTCGTATTTTAGAGCATCTTTCTCTATGGGCACTATTTGATCTCTGTCCTTTGAGCCAAGCCTTGAAAACACTTGTTTGGGCTTTTCGTTTGTTGGTTTAATTGGTTTACATGGTTCAGAGTTACCGAGCCGTGCAAATACTGTTTTGTTTTGTGCTGTAAAAGAGTAAAAGGAGAAAAAAATATTTATTAGTTGCAAATCAAAATTGTGTTACATGATAGAATATGTTCTTACATAATTCTTATATTTTTTGAAATAGTAATAAGAAACTTAAAGATCCCTAGTTGGACAGACTAAACAACCAACACTAAACTTTATCTCATGAGACATTTGAAAATGTTTCTCCTTAGATTTAGAATTTAATTTATATTTTTCAACCTTATTTAGACACATCTAAGCTAAAATACAATGGCATCATTGTATAATAATTGTTTACACTACTAACAACATAAGTAACTTGTATAAGATTTCGATGGAGGATTTCGATATATAAGAATTTTGATGGAGCTCATAGTCAGAGTGCTTGAACGGTAAGCAAGAGGTGTGGTTCGAATTCCGCTACATGCAATATTTTATAAGTTTCCTTTTTTTTAAAGTATATTATTATTTTAGAAACATTTACCATCTTTAACAGTGGGTGATTCTGGTGGTGTACCAAATCTGATAAGACGTTTCTTCTTTATGTTCATGTCATCTGGCCCAGCCCTGTTAAATTATTTTCACATAATTAATTACATTCTATATTCTCAAATTAGGAAATATTGGAATCACTAGTAACAGATTGTATGTTAAAAAAAGCGAATATTTATCAAACTGCTATCTTTTATTGATGCAGCAAACAACTATTGCATGTACAATCGTAATTTTTTTTTTGCAGCTTCAAATTGTATCCTACATATGACAGGGTAAGCAGAGATGACATAGTGCAAATACATCTTTCACACTCAATTATTTGTTTTGTCTTTAAGATCAGGAAAATGAAAACAGTATATTTTTACAATGATGAGCAAATATGTTTAAATTCAATAGCAATCAACTGTTAGCATGGGGTAGTGAACATAATAAAAATGTATATTACATTTCATTGGATTTCCTTTTCTGCTGAGAATTTCTGGCAGGTGAGGTATCTTGTACTTGTGGGTTTCTTGTATAATGCTCCAATATGCGACTGGCAGCTGTAATATGGTAATAATACTACTGCTATTAATTAATAATTATAAATGATGTTATTAATTCTATCCTACTAATGAGAGGATGGATAGATCAGATTTAGATGAAACTTTCTAGTGTGCATCAGAACATGACATTGGCTATAATTTATATAAAATCTTTATATATCTTGGCAAATAATATAAGCTTAAGTGAGCCACGAGCGCCACTTTCGGGTCGCTGGTATTTTTTAAATAAATGAAACAAATCAATAATATAGGAGTTGTATATTTTCAATAGAGTTGGATTAGTAGATTCATAGTAATTTTATTATTTTAGCTTCACGCTTTATCCCTACAGAACTGTTTATAGAAGCAGCAACAGGGGTATGTGGTAAAGGGAAAAGAGGCATTAGCAAAAAACGCGACGAATGGTGGGATGATGAAGTGCAAGAAGAAGGCATGGCAGGATTATAAAGCCTCAGGTACGGATAAAAGCATGAGAAAAATAAAAAAGAAAGAGTATAAGCTGCAAAACCACCAAACGAAAGTACTGATAAAAATGAAGCGTGAAAAGGCAGAGAATGAAAGAAACCGAAAAGTTAACGAACAACTTCGGAGAAAACACTAAGCTCTTCTGGCGAGAAGTTAGTGTTTCTCGAAAGTACTCGCTAACCTGTAGAATGAAAGGGGTGCTTTAAATGGACGGTGGAATTTTAACGGAAGAACCACACATTTTGTAGTGATGGGCGGAATTTTATAAGGAGATGCATGAATGTCCATGAAACACCTCAGTCTCAAGTTACAGCGAAACGTTAAGTTTTGATGTAGCTGATGACGAAATTAGTATAAAAGAAGTTGAGAATGCAATACAAAGTCTCAAATGTGGTAAGGCATACGAAGTCTGAAATGTAGTAAGGCATACGAAGTCTGAAATGTGGTAAGGAACAGATGAAGTTACTGCCGAGATGATATAATATGGAAGGCCACGCATCTTGGACTTGTTCTGGTTTTTGTGAAATTATGCTGGAAATCAGGAGAGGTCCCAGATGATTGGCAACGTCATCGCGCCTTTGTGTGAAGGCAAAGGTTCATAGATAGATGGCGCAAACCATAGGGCTATCAGTTTGATTTGATCAAAATGCGAGTTGCAGACATCACTCTGAAAGAAGGGTGTGAAAATAATGGTCTAAGCCTCAATGCGAATAAGGGTCACGTAAAAAGCATGAGGATCCCCCGGAGGGCATGTCTGAAGGGGTTGATGACAGTAGACGAGGCGAAAGAGATATGTAGAGACCGTACCGTTTGGCGCTCTGTTCTCTCTGACTACCCCACCAAGGATAAAGCGTGAAGCTATGTTAAGCTTTATCCCTGGTGGGGTATGGTTTACATGATCGCTGCATACCTCATACACTGTCATGATCATCTTCCATCATGAAGGTACCACCTACCACCTACCATATATCTTTATTGTTGTTCTTTCAGTAATTCAAATGCAAATATTTTCAATTGGCAATCAAATATACAACCTACCTGCATTTACCATGAGACATGTGTCTTATGATTATTATTATAATATAATAAATAAAGTCAATTTTTTTTAATAAGATCTCTTTAAATAATATTCATCCTCCTCAGTAGTTTAAGATAAATATTATTAACCTTTTAAATTTACAAAAAGAACCAACCACAAAAAAGACATAAAGATTCTAAGTGACTTTAAAAAAAATATTTTTTAACATTGTTATAAATAAAACTAGAGTATTATTTATTCAGCTGTTTTTAACCTGAACATATTTAACAAAAGCAATTCTCATAATGTTTTTTGGTAGTTGTTCACAATGATATCTGTACTAACATAATATAGTGGATGATTTTTGTTTGAATATTCTAATCTCAGAATGTACTGAATAAAATTGTATAATTATTTGGATTGTATATAAATTAGGCCAGTCATAATGCAAGAGCACAATAATACAACTGTAATTGCATAAGATTGTCAATGCAATTCCCATGTTTTCATTTCCTAGATCTGGGAATGAGCACCCACGTACAGTTGAACACCCCAGGTAAAAGTTAGTAATTTAAATAACAAGTATAAAACTTACGAGATGATGGTTGTGTAACAGTGGATCTACCAGTCACAGCTGCTACGGGTACTTTTGTGACTGTTGTACTCAACACTCTGTCCCTGGCTGTGCTTTCATGAACTTGTTTTGCATGGCTAAAATAAATGTTGTGATTTTAAACCAGATTGTTATATAGCACTCAGTGTCACAGGCGGAAAACTTATTTAATATTATAATATGTCCGTCTGATAAGCGGCCTAGCATCACAAAATGCTGACAAAGGAGAGATCAGGTGAACGGCACTGGTAGGAAAGGAATTTCTTCTGTTCCCACATTTATGATTCCATCGTGGAGTGATTAAGTCTTAAGTTAAGTTAGGTTTAAGCAGATTACTGTTTTTCTAACATTAAAGGCAGTAGACTTAGATATAGTTTAGTTTTAGATTTAAATTGTATTTTAATTTAAAATTTTATTAATATAAGTTAATGTATAAAAAATCATATTTTCTTAACCCTCCAACTGCAGCCAACATAACTAGATAGTAAATGACTTATACAAGACTGTCAAAAAAAGGCCTCATTTCATTATAATTTTTTATAAATTCTTTCATAGCAAAAAAATATAACAATAATTCAAGTTTGACTGTAATGGGTAGTAGTCAACAATGGACTACAGTAATATACCTACATTTCACAAGAGAAGATAGTACTAATACTACTATTATGTATTAACCCACTATACAAATTAATTCTAGGCTCATTCTTGGATGGTTATTTAAGCTCAAGAACTAAATTATGATCTTTAGGGATTTTTGTTTTCTAGAAGTTGTAAGTTCTAACAGTATTTGTTAGTACTTACAACTTCTAAAATGTTTACGGTAAATACCATTTATTTACCGTAAAATAGCAATAATGTCTCCCATTCTAGTAATGCCCATATCCCTAAGATATTCCTTGTTTAGATCCAGTAACATGTCGTTTTGAATTCTATTTTCTGTGAAAGTCAAAGCATAGGTAGCAGCTACCTCAGAAGGTATACCTGCTGCAGTGAAAAAGTTCACCCACAAGCCTGAAAGAAAAATCATTACGAATTAGCAGAGTAGTCTTTGATAAAATTTTAATTCTTACTCAATATGTATTAACGAAATTTTATATGGTGTTTAGGTATATAAATAAATCGTTTATATTATGTTATCATCAAAATATTACATTGTTTTGGGATTGTATACAAGAATAATTCAACCAAGGATAGATACATCGTACTCGTAGGTGTATTTTTAAATAGTGTAAATTAAGCTTCACAGAACTTTAAATTTACCTGTGAGATTTGGGTCCATTTTAATTGGCCCAGAACTCATATTAACAAACTAAATATCAAATTACACGTGCCACTTTATTTTTGCTATATTTGTAACAACTGATTACTTCAACTTTATAGTTTTCAACAAAATTATAGATAGGTATCTAATATTTTTTTATTGTATTGTAGATAATATAAAATATCGCAAGTCCAAAAACTTCAACAATTATATTAAAAACGCTACATTAAAATTCAGTAAAAATTTCTTAAATTATACAATTTAACTTTAGTATTTCAAATTAAAATATATTATTGTTTCATAATATTTAGTTTTAAAATTAAAGAATTAGTACTGTACGGTTCTATTTAATAGTTTTAGTGTAACTGTCAAATCCAAATGTCAACTGACAGTAAAAAACATTAAATAGGTATTTTCTATTAATAAATTTCTAAATCAAAAGGTCATTATAAAAATTATACGTTCTGATGTCCAAAACCCTGGTATTCTTAAAACAGTCTCTAAGACTTCTTGAACCGTATAAGGCGCGATATTATATTAGCAAAGCTCTTCAACCACCTAAATGTAACAAGCAAGCAAACAAGCTTAATTATTTGCTTATTAGAAATATTATATTGAACTGTTAATTTGTAATATTTTATATTTTTACTTCTTCGCTCTATTGTCGAGATAAAGCGCGGCGTTGAGTTCAACATGCAATGTCTGCAGAATTCGGTGGAAAGTGGATAGCGTGTCTTAACATGAGGCTCCTTCTGTCTACCCTGCTTCATACTAAATACATCTTGAATGTGAAAAACTGACTAATTTACGCATTTTTACTTTTACAAGTGTATTTATTTAAATTTAATTTTCAGTTAACTTAGCTAGTAGTATCAGAACAATGTCTTCAACATCTACGATACCTCTTGTTGACATTGATCCTAGTGGTGTTTTCAAATATATTCTCATAAATGTTTATGATAAAGCAAAAAATGAAGCAGAACCACAAATGGTAATAGTTAGAGGTTATAAGAGATGCGACTATCATTCAGATATTTTTGATGAGGTAAGAATTTTGGCAATATACCTAGCTAGCTAGCTATTATTTTATTTACATCATTATGTTATAAAAAGAAGAAAATTCCCTAAGAAATAAAATATCCCGCACACTGCAGAGTAGGCTGAGGGAACATAGTGTTAAGACACTGAGACATTGTGTGTTGAGTGGCAGAACTCAGCGCCGTGCTTATGTTATAATAAATTCTAATTTTCAATAATTACATAATTATAGGTGCAAGCCAAACTGCTACCTTTAGACTTAGAACCTCTAGGTGGAGGTAGAATCTCCCATGACCCTGAAAATAAGAAGATACATATTTATGGATATTCTCAAGGATATGGAAAAGCAGATCATGAAGTCACCGCTAAGCTTGTCAAAGATGCCTACTCTGGCTATGCAATATCAATAAGTGATGAAGGGTACTGAATCTTATAATAAAAAATTGTATTATTTGCTACTCCTTTAATTAGTTCCAGTACCAAAAATATACCAATTTTTAAATAAATTATTTACATATTTATATTATTAGGTTTCTATTGTCTTATTGCAGTGAACCACGAAAAGAATGCACTTGTGAATATTAAGTTAAGAGACAATAAAATATTTAGTTTTCTTCATTAATTGACTTCAAAACCATTTAACTATGTAAGAAAATTCATTACTATTTTTATTTTATCATGATGAGCCAGTCATTAGCATAATTTATAAATATTTAGTTTATTATATAGAAATTTGCTTAGAGGTCAAAAACTTATTGATTACATTGAAAATTAATATTTTTTAAATAAAAATACAAATAAATTTTATTTCAGTATTGCCCTATTAAGTTATTGTTACAGTGTCAGACTGTATCCTTAATGTTAAAGAGTTGAATACCTTACTAGCAAAAGTGATTAAGTAAAAGAATATGTCAGTTCCTCACTGTTGTAAAGTCTGGTAAAATTATTTTTTGGTGGTTGTGCATACATATTTGGGTTTCGTCTTGAATTGTAGTTAAACGTCTTGACATTAGTCAATATTATTTGAATATTCCATCTAAAATTCACCATATTCTACGTTCCAACAATAGCTGAATGGATAAATTGTATCAGACAACAAAGAAAAAAATAATGCGAAAAATTTATAGATATTGATAACATGAGCAGTATGACTGCCATAAAAAATTGTGAATAAAAGATTACACTAATCCTTTATTCACAATTTTTTGTTAACTTGTGATCTTTGCCTCTCCAAAGTATGGGTAGCACAATATTATTGTTAATACAATATTATTGACAATAATATACATTGCTCACCCACTACACAATATTATTGACGAATTTTGTAAGTGTTTAATATCATGGTGAAGAATGTTAGTTTCTTTATTATGGTAGTTAATGATATTATATCCTTTGCCCTCTGCCTCCTGTATGACACCCGATGAATTTAATAATCGAAAAGTCAAGTCAATAACATTGACAAGCCGATTACACACAGACACCCACACAGTTTTATTGACAATACGTACTTTATTGATAATATTATTGTACGTTTGTGGCCAGGTTATAATATAATAAAAATAACAATAATATAGAATAAAAATATACTTTACTTTGATTATTGATAGTTGTGAAGGTGACAAGCAAATGCTTGACATATGTCATAACATTTTGATCACGTTTATTTTGTGTTTAATAATTTAATTAATTAGATATTCGAAAGTTTTAAAATATATGTGTATCCTAAATATAGCTCGATAGCAAAATATTTTAGCAATGGCTAATTTTACAACTGATGGTAAACTATGTATTGAAAGAGAACTAGACGTACATAAAATAAGGGACCATGAAATTAGTGATTTAATTTCACATTACAACATTATTGATACGTGCAAATGGATAATAGATAATAATTATAATAAGGTAATGATTATACGTAGTATAATTTGACTAGGAAATAAATAAAACAGATTTTCTTAAAAATCAAATTAGCTTCACGCTGTATCCCGCACATATCAGAGTAGGCAGAGGGAACCTAATGCTAAGACACTCCGTCCCCCAGTTTCCACCGAATTCTAGAGGTATTGGCGCTAGCGTTGTTTGGCGGAACTTTGCCTCGACACCAAGGCAAAGAAATGAAAATATAATTTTAAATAAATATTTTATTTCTTTGACCAGGGATCGAAACCACAACCATTTTCATTTAGTGACTTATTAAGTATAATTGTAGGTATGCCTTCAATTTCCTGATGATTTACTTGACGTAAGTGCTGCAATATATGACGAAATAAAGCTGAGAACAAATGTTGATCTTTACATACTTGGTGACACTTCCTATGCCAGGTATGGAAAAAAAAACAAAAAACACTTATGTATAATTATAATTTAAATGTGATTAAACTATAATTTCTCATTACATTATTAAATATTTTAAACACTTTTTAGTTTAATTTTTTGTTCAACAAGACACAATTTTAAAATTGAATAAGATTTGTATTATAATTTTGAAATACTGTTTATAGTTGTTGTGTGGACTCTGTAGCAGCAATGCATGTTCAGGGGGAAGCTATAATACATTATGGGCACAGTTGTTTTACTAAGACAAATATTCCTGTATATACAGTGTTACCAAAGAAACAAATAAATATGGAAAAGTTTCAGAAGATAATAGAGGATTCTATAATTAAACAGAATGAAAACAAATGTCTATTTTATGATGCAGCTTATGAATATTGCAAAGGTATACTAGTGAAACAAACCAGTATTATATCTTTTCATATATCCAATTAATATTTATTCTATTAGCTTTACACTGCATAATCTTCCATAATTTTTAAGGCATTCCTTATTGGGTGGCAGAACTCACTTCCTGTCTTGCCTTATTACCAGAGCAAGAAAATGAAAACAGTTTTCTCTACCTAGTTGAAATTGAACCTACAATCAATGCATTTACAGACAGTTGCTGTGTCACAATAGCCTAAATGCAATGCAATTAACTGCATAATATAATTAACTTTAAATTTGAAGCACAAGAGCTATGATGAAGTGTTGATAATTGGGAGGTGTGTCAAGAGTTTCTAGACACTACATTCCTTTTACTTACTTTTCTGTATATTGGAAAATGTGAAGGTGAGAAAAAACACATTTTTCATTAGGTAGGTATCAAGAAATATTATAATAAAATGAGCAATAAGATGTTATTTGTATTTTAGATGACATTTCGAAAAAATGGTTCCATTACTATCCAGAAAGTTATATTGCTTCTATACAAATTGAAGAGACTGAGAACAGATTTTTTGGCCGACTCATCAAAAATACAGCAGGCAATGTTTTTAACATGGACATTTTGAAAGAGTGTGCTTGTTTCTATTTAGGTTTTAAAGGACAAACATTATTTAATTTTACTGTATCTATCCCAGGTAAGCTCAATGTATTATAACCTTCTATTTTTTTTAACCTTTCCCCTGTATCCCACATATTACTATATGTTAGGGTATATAGGGTAGGCAGAGGGAACCTATAATATAATATTAAGACACTGTTCCCCACATTCCACCAAATTCTTGAGGTATTTTGTATTAAGAGGTGCAACTCATGCATGTTTTTGACTTAACACATAAACAAGAACAAATAAGACAAGATAATCTATTAAGAAATCATATAATTCCTATTTTGCTCATTATTATTTTTTATATTAAATAGCAAAATATGAATTAGTGTGAAAATAGTTAAAAAATAAATGATATTTTGTTTATTATAAAATACTAGCGGCCCATCCGAACTTAGTTTGGTTCAAAATGACTTAACTTCATGCTTTATCCCTAGCAGGGTGGTCAGAGACAACAGTGCGCCAAACGCTACGGCCTCTACATACCTCTTTCGCCTCGTCCACTGTCATCAACCTCTATGCCGCCATTAATTATAAACAGCAAATAATTACATCAAAATTAACAATAGTTCGAAAATGTATAAAAATTTATAAAATCGTCAACGTCATCTGCCCGTTCGCGTCGGTCATACTATGCCGCCCGACGGCTAGGTCATTTTGAATCAGTGACATCTTCTTACTTATTTATTAAAATGTTATACAGTAAACTATAATTTCAATCTAGATAAAATGCTAAATGTGACTATTATATTTAAGTTCATGAGATCAAATGAATATCAAAATATTAAAAATACATTGACAAAAACCTAATAAATTTAAAGTAAATTAATTAAAATGATTACTTTTGCTCAACCTTCAGAGATAAACATATACTATCGCGGACTTTTCTAAACATTACTGAAAGAACAATATTTTTGTTTAACATTGTTTTTATGTATCTCATAAGGTTGAGTTAGCGCACGCCATGTATGCGTTAAGCAAGTTCATTTTGGGTGACGTTTTCTTAAGACAACAAACAAATTTTGCAAATCGTAGCTTAGCAACAGTCGCGTAGTGACGATTGTTATTAAGATGGCAGAATAAATTGCATGTCAAATTAGGAAGTATTTTAATAAATTAATATATATGTGTAATGTAATATTATATAGCCTATAGAACTTCTGAAGAATGTAGCTTTCATACAAAACAAAAATAAAGTAAATCGGACCAGTACATCCAGACATCTTAGTGTTTAAATAAACAAACAAACTCTTCCACTTTATTATATTAGTATAGATTAAAATAATTTAATATGTATTAAACATTTGTTCCAGCTTCCAAATGGCATCTTTTAAATATAGAAGAAGCTAAAATAGAGTGTCTTGAAGAAACAATCTGGTTTAAAAGAAGAAGATTTTTAGTTGAAAAATGTAAAGATGCTAACGTTATAGGCATATTAGTATGTAAGCTTGCAGGAGAGCAAACAAAAGATATCATTAGTAGGATGAAACAGCTATGTCAAGTGAATGGGAAGAAGAGTTATATTGTATCTGTTGGAAAACCAAATGTTGCTAAATTGGCAAATTTTCCAGAGGTTAGTTTTTTATTATAACAATAGTAATTATTGGACTGGACTACTAGTGTATGCTCTTGTCTCATCAAACTGAGTGCCATGACTGTACACATTTCTATAAATTTGTTTTTTTACCTAATTTGCTTTATAATATTATTGTCTTTTTGTTTATTATAACTTTAATGGTATATCAAAGTGTGAAGATATTTTAAACTATACTAAACTAACTTCACGCTTTATCCCTAGCGGGATAGTCAGAGAGAACGGAGCGCCAAACGCTATGGTATCTACATACCTCTTTTGCCTCGTCCACTGTCATCAACCTCTTCATACATGCCCTCCGGGGGTCCTCATGCTTTTTACGTGACCTTCCTCCAGTATCTTTGATACTGTGTGTTCGAAGGTCAACCGAGTCAACCCCCTACCTCTCTTACCGCTCACTTACCCATCATAAATCTTCTTTGCCATTCTTTCATCACTCATTTGTTCGACGTACCCAAACCATCTGAGCATGTTCTTCTTCATTCTCACCGCTCGCTCGCTCCAGGTACCCTGCCATTCTGTGTACCTCTCATTGCGGATTCGATCAGCTAAACTGTCTCCGCATTTCCTGCGAATCCACAGCATTCATCTTTCTTTTAAGGTGTTTTTTTAAGTGGATAATATTTTTAAATAATGAATAAATAATATGCTAAAGAATGTTAAAACAATTGGTTAATTTATCAATTGTACGTAGTTTGATAAATTAATTAATTTCTGTTTTTTAAAAACTTAACATAGCTTCACGCTTTATCCCTAGGCGGGTAGTCAGACAGAACAGAGCGTCAAACGCTACAATCCCTACATATCTCTTTCGCCTTGCCCACTGTCATTTACCTCTTAAAACATGCCCTGCGGGAGGTCCTCATGCTTTTCCCGACTGCTAAGAAAGGGTTATGTTTTTCGCGCGTATCTTGTATGTATGTAATATTCTTAATTACCTCGATATCTCCAGAACCGCTGAACGGATTTACATAATTGTGGTATCGTTAGATTCGTATTAGCCGCTCAAATGTTCTTAGGTACATTTAAAAAAACCAATCATGGCGGCTGTGGGACGCTATTGGACTTAGTAAAAAAAATTTTCGTTTCGCATACCACAATATGTATATTAAATTCATGAACTCAATACGAGGATTTCAAAAATGTATTTCATTATATTACCATAATGATTCCTAACAAAAAAGTAAAAAATAAAAAATATAAAAAACAAAAACCTCCAACTGCATAAAACTAAAAAGAAAATAAACAAGCCCAATAGTTTATTAGAATTAACAGTCGGGACCTATAAGTAATTCTTCAATCAATAAAATCTTTACCAGGAACCTCGCATAATTTAAAGAGGTCCCGACTGTTAATCCTAATAAACTAAACTATTGGGCTTGTTCATTTTGTTTTTAGTTTTATGCAGTCGTGGTTTTTGTTTTTATATTTTTATTTTACGTCACCACTACAGTATCTTTTATACTATGTTTACAAAAGTCAACCGAGGTCTCACATTCGTTCTTTAACTATGGCATTTATTCGATATCAATCTCATTATCGAACAAACACCAAATAGCTATATATAAATTATTAAATACTATCAAAATACAAAAAATAAATATCTATTTTTTTTACAGATTGACATATACGTAATGATAGCATGTCCAGAAAACGACTTGTACAATAACAGAGACTTTTACAAGCCTATAGTATATCCATTTGAGCTAGAAATAGCTTTAAATTCCAACCGGGAACAGTATTACAACTACCATATCACAGACTATGATGACCTTTTACCTGGTAAAAGGTACTATTGTGAAATTGAACATATAAAAGAACCTACAGATGTCAGCCTTATAACAGGAAATATAAGAGAAACTAAAATTAAAAGCCAATTCCAAGGTGGTTCTGAATTAGCAGAAATAAATTGGGCTTTAGAAGGTATTGGACAAAATCTGCAAAATAGATCATGGAAAGGTCTAGAACAGAAATTAGGTGAAACTGAGGTTGTTAAAGCAGAAGAGGGTAGGCAGGGTATTCCCCTACAGTATGATAACGAACCAGACAAATGAAACACTTATGAAATATTTATACAGATTTTTTATAATTTTATCATGGTGCAAGTCTTATTAAATAATTGAAATACACAATTATTTTTTTATGTTACCTTGAAATCCAAAAAAATATATATTGTTGTACACATAATAAGACTATGTATGCATAAATAAAGTAAGCATAAGTAAAGAATGTTTAAATGGCCACTGTCATATATTTATAACACACTTTAGATTTTTAAGGAAGTAAAAGAAAATGAAGAAGAGGCAATCTTATGGCTAGGCTAACCTTTAGGGTGAAAAGATTAAGGTATTTAAAATGAACAGGTAGGTGGCGGAAATACTAAACATATAAAAGATTAACAATAAACAATTACATAGATTTTACTTAAATCCAAACATACTTTATTAAAAAAAAACTTTTAAAATATTTACGACATGTATATACATCTTAATAATTATAATGTTATATACCTAATATTACACAATATATATAAGAAAAGAAAAATTTGAGTGGAACACATTTTTAGTGTAATATATTATTCTCATGCAAACCATATTAAAGCAAATAAACTGGAGCATAAGCCTCTTACGACTGATTGAGTGGGTTCAAGGGAGATTTCAGCCACTCTTTCCTCAGCATTTGTTTTAATTGTGAAAGCCTTAAGGTAGGATTTTCAGCCTTAAGTCTTGGTAAAGTAACTTCCTCAAACGCTGTAAATGCTGCCTTTAATCGTTTTTCTGGATGTTTATCCACATCTGCCTTGTCACTATAATGTAGAAAATGATAAATTATAAATAACATTTTATTTATTTATGTAAAAAAAATATATATTTTAATTTTGAATAGCGGAGTTTAACGCCACACTTTGCCTCAACACCAGAGTACAGAAATGGAAATTTAAATAAATATTTTATTTATGATGGAAAAGTGAACAGTAAGTAAGGGTAAGGAGACCTCGGTTGACTTTTGAAACCACAGCATCAAGGCTACTGGACAAAGGTCACGGAAAAAGCATGAGGTCCCTCCAAGGGGCATGACAGTGGACAGTGGAGTCAAAGAGGTATGCAGAGACCGTAGTATTTGGTGCTCCATTCTCTCTGCCTACCCCACTAAGGATTCAATGTGAAACTAAGGAAGAAATTCATTTCCTTGAGAGGGGATTGAACCCACAACCAGTTACATTTAAAGTCACACTTTGTGCCCTTGCCCCACAACTGGCCTCAATTGCATTTTTTTTTCTAAAAGTATTAAATAATCAATTTTAAATTAATAAATGTAATACAAACCTTAATATAGAGATAGCCTCATCAACTGATTGAGCCACTTCCCCTTCAATTTGCAATCTGTTGATATTTTCTTCCAAAGGTAGCTCTTCCACAACCACTTTGGATGGCTAATAAAATACATTTTATTTATTTATTACAAAATATTTATGGGTTCAAATCCAATTTTATCCAATCCAAAAAATTGATGATAAATCCACCTTTGTCCATAAAGCAATAAAAAAATTCACATATACATTTATCACATACATCTTATAAAAGTTATGCTATTCTATGTATCAGTACAAATAAGTATAACAGATATAGTCGTCTCACTGTAAATTCATTTTTAGTTTGTTTGTAAGGTACATCTTTATATCATACCATCCTTTAATTTATATCATATAGTAGAGAATACAAAACAATATTATATATGCATGTCCACATGTTAAGTTGTAGTTTTCAACATTGATTTGTCTTGCCAGAGCAGGTAGGTAAAAATAATAAATCCCACAAGTGGAGAATTTACTGGATTTACATGATTTATTGGGAAAGAGGACATAAATTATAACAAAAGGAAGGTACATATAAAAAAATTAATTAATCTTACTACAGGCTTCACAGTATCTGGTTTAACAGTCTTATCCTTCATCTGTGTTATCTGTGCACGGGTGATCTTTTGTGGGGGCGGTGCAGATACTTTACTCTTTATGGAATCCATTTCTTTCTCTAACAATGCCTTTGCTTCAGCTTTCTTTTGTAATTGTTCTTGACGTTTCTTTTCTTGTTCTTCCTAAAAATTGTACATTATAAATTTATATATGTTGATTTGCAAATATATATATCCAGAAGTACATTTTGACAAGGAATTCAAAATAAAATTTAAAAACATGAGTAATTTAATAGCCTTTCATGATTTAAAATCAATATATTATTTACTAATAATAAAGTCAAAGTATTTAATATGAAATTTTATATATTGTTACTCCTAAAGACAGTACATGTTTAAAAGTATACATTGTAAATAAATATACAAACTTTCTTCTGCTGTTTCTTCTTAAGTTTATCGTCATTATCTTCCCATTCGGCGTCTTCGATAATTTTTTTCGTTTTCTGATCTTTTTCTTGTTTAATATTTTCTTTACGCTGTCTAGCAGCTACAGCTTTGCTGTTTTCCCCCGCAAATTTCTTTGGCATGTTGTTAACTCTTTACCTGTAAGCGTTTTTGTTATTAACATATACAAATTTGACTTTTTTGTAAATTAGACCGCAGCAGTTGCAAATTGTAATACGTAACCTCAGCGTTAAAAATTGTAAACCATCATAATTTTGTTGTGGTTATAGCAAGAGTTTTAATAGCAAATAGTATAAAAATATGAGTACTTGTTTGTTATGTTAAATATTGGAAGAATAAGTAAATTTGTAATGTTCCCGCAAAACGACTTCGATTTCGAGTTTCTTCTTAAAATTGACAGAATGACATTTGACACATAATAGTAAGCTATCAGTCACAATCCTTTGGGTATATGTGTTCTGTGGTCACAATTGAAAGTAAATAAAAAAACTTCTCAATATTTTTTATTAGTCAAACATAAAAAAAATACCTATTCTATCAGACAATTAAAATCACTTTTGAATCAAGTTTAGTCAAGTCAACTTTTGTATCAAGCCAGTCTTACAGGACCACCACCGGCTCGGAAGGCAATTCTGCTGAGAACAGCCGGCAAGAAACACAGAATGGCAGATTCTAGCGAGGATGTCATTGTCAGAATGAAAAAGAACGTGCTCAGCTAGTTTGGACACGTCGAATGAATAAATGATAAAAGAATGGCAAAAAAGATTTATGACGGAAAATGTTGGGAATAGTTCGAAAACACATTTTAGATTTAACATGTACGCATGCATAAAGCTACTGAGCGACTGTGTCAGATTTTATGACGAAATATAGTCAATAATATTGTGCAGTATGCGGGGCCATATATCGAACAATATTATTGCCAATAATATTGTGTGTGTGCGGCTAGCCTATAATACATAAAAAATAAATAACAGGAATGCAAAAAGCCTAGTATCGAGGCAAATATACATGAAACAAAAAATCTTGTCAATTAATTTTGGCATTAAAAACTGAAGTTGACGTTATAATTTTTATTTACAATCGCAAATTGTATTGACTATTTTATTGTACCTTTACTTTACTTCTTATTTGGGTTTTTGTAAGAACATCCTTTCCGATAGCGAGTTATGTTATAGTATAGAAATAAAGACTAAGAGAAAAATATTAATGGCTTTAGTTGCTTATGATAACAGTGATACCAGTGAATATGAAGATGACGAAAATGAAGGACAGTCGACTAGACTTCTAAAGGAAAATAGTGTTACAATTGGTTAGTTCTCCATTTTTTTAAATCGAATTATTTTTTGAAAACTAACTTTACTACTACTTTTATTTCTAATAATTTAGAAGTGACAAAAGTCACAGCCGTGGCAACAGATGACGACAGTCAATCTCAAGAGCACCTGACCCTCTTTAATGAACTTCCATTGCCATCTTCTAAGAAAAAAACTATTATTGAGGAAGATGATGAATTTCTTCACAAAAAGGAAGCAGGTCTAGAAATAAAACCTAAGTCAAAAATTACCATACCTTCATTAAGTGATGTATGTATTTTTCTTTAAATATTGTTAGTTAATTTATAACATTTTAAGTAAGCCATTTATACCGAATATTATTTGATTCTAGTTCAAAGATGTGGAAAAAACAGTACCAACAAAAGCTAAAACACTAAATGGGGTAAGTTTAGAAGTGTACTTACAAAGTTTTAGATTTTCTATCTAATTTATATGATCAATTTAAATAACAAGAATACACATATTTATATTTCAGAAAAAATCTAGCCTTTTGAGTATGTTACCTCAACCAAAAAATGCAGTAAAAAGTTCAATAAAATCATTAATCCCAAACTCTGTAGCACAGAAACCCCAAACTAAAATACTACCAGTTCAAAAAATAAAACAAGCATTAACTCCAGCAAAAATAAACAAAGTTAACCCAAAATCCACAATACTCACTGAATATTCAGATGAAAGTGATGATGATATTCAAAATGACTTTTTTTCAATTAACAAACCAGTCACAATATCTGAAGATATACCATTGGATATAGAAAACAAAACTGAGGAAGTAGAAAATACTACATCTCAACCTAGGAGTCTGGAATCTTATTTTAAAAAAGATATAAATGTTGAACGAGAATGTCATATAGTGCCACAAGTCTCAGATTATAATGATAATATACAAAATATAGATAATACTGAACAACAAACTAGTGATGTGCTTGATGAAGAAGCTGTAAGTTGTTGTATAATTTATGCCTTTTAGAGTTCAGATTCAATCCCCACTTGGGAACATATATAATTTCCAAGGTCTGATTTCCTTTGTCTAGGAAAGCATTAAGTTCTGCCTCTATATTTGTGAAGTCTAATTTGATCAGAAAGTGTTTTCTATAATATTTGACTTATTATAATTCCTTACAGATTTTGAAACTGTGTGGTACTAGGGGGAAACGTAAAAGAGAAGAGATACAAATAGTAGATGTAAATCAACAAGAAGTATTGAATGATGCTAGGGAATGGCTACTCAAAGGTCTAATGGATGACACCACTAAACGGCAATCAGTAAGCAAGAAACGAGGAAATGAACCTACTAATCAACAGAAGAGGAAACATCAAATTACATATTTGGCTCATCAGGTCAGTTTGAAATTATATAAACCAAAATATTATTGTCTTTTTCTTGAACATATAGTTTAAGGATTGGATATTATTTACAAGATAATTCAGCTAAAGATATATAGGCTTTGATAATACACAATTCATACAATTCCTGATCTTGACTTCATGAGGTTATAATATTTTTTATCAGGCATTTGCATCAAGAATCTTGCAAAATATTCAGTATTTGTTGTATGATTGAATATATTATTAATTGCAAGTAATTTTTACCATACTACTGTACTTTATGTCTCTGTTCATTTTTTTATGAGAATTTTAATATTTATTTATGTTTACTTTTAGGCCAAAGCTAATGAAGCAGAACTGCAGAATCAATGGGCTAACAATAGAATGACAAAAAGACAAACACAATCAAAATATGGTTTTTAACATAATGTTATTGTTAAACTTCGTAGTATAAATGAATAAAATAATACCATATAAATCAGCATATTTTTATTTAACACTATAAAACTAATTAATTTTAATATTATTTATAAATTACAATCTTCTAGCTTTTCTTGGTCTTGGTGGATTCCATGATACTCTGGTGCTGTCAGTTATAGATACTACTTCCAAACCACCCATTTGCAAGCCTTTTATAGCTGACTGAAAGGATAAAAATAATGTAAACTATTGTTTGAAAAAATGCAAAAATAAACTTTTTACTAAAACCTTACCAGTCTTCCAGGACCCAAACCCCTAACGTTTACTCTTATAATCTTATATCCTCTATCAATAGCTTTCTGAAAATAAATTCCATTTTTAATAATATTGTATTGATTAAATCATGTCACTTATAAATTTGTTGATAGAATTTATATACTCACTAATGCTAGATTAATAGCAGTAGTTTGAGCGGCTATATTAGTTCCTTTCTTAGTGTTTTTAAATCCATCCATACCACAAGATCTAATAATTTTAACTGTCCCTTCAGCATCAGTAAGAGTAAATATTGTATTGTTGTGGCTCACTCTCACATTACAAATCGCAAGGTTTTTGTACGGGGTGCCACCAAATAACAGATTATCAGATTCAGCAGTAGGGAACAAACCTTGTTTTCTGTAAAAAGTGTATAACATAATGATTTACATAATTTACATTATAAATACAAATTTGAAATATATTAATGAAATATGAGTAAAACATTGAATATTTACTATTTACTTACGACTTTAAGACAGCATCTAAATCAACGAGTTTCTCTCCTTGAACACCTTCATCATCTAACGGAATCCTTTTATGAACAAACTTTTCGGTGGCTACAGGTAAAGAGGTTTGTAAGTTGCGCACCACATTATTAATAGATTTTTTTAGGGTATTTCGAATAACACTTAACATTATATTTATGCAAGCGAAACTGTTTACAAATTTAAAAAATTTCACAATATAACCTAAAACTAAATCTTTTTGATTGACATTGACATTTGACAGTTCGTAGTATAAAATACTCTATCTGTCAATGGTAATTTCATTTTATCCAATGCAATGAGGCAAAGACTGCGATCCTTCGGTATATAGTATTTTGAATTTAATACTAGAACTAAAGGTTTGACCAAATGTCGCGATTTATACGCGTATTCTCTCGCCTGAAAGCACGCTAGCTAGCGTGTTTTGGATAAAACATTGGTATTTAAAGAGCTAGACGAGTAGAGCATAAAATGCATCATGTAGAGAATTTCTAACAAGTTGTAGTTGTTCTGAAATTAAGTATTCTAACCTTTAGCGCATTGTTCACTCGGTAAGAACATAATAAGATGTAAAAAAAATCGTTAAATTAAATCTGCGCAGCTATTTACGATTAACTTCAGGACAGCTACGACTCCTTGACCGCACTGTGAATTAGAAATAACCGTTCCAATAAATGTATACATGACAATATTATATGTTAAAGCCACTATGGTGTTATGGGACGAATATTTTCCATAAGCACGATGATAGTGGGTTTTTCCGTGGCTGATTTCTTATTTTGTGCCATATGATGCCGTTATTCAAATTTAGTTGTTTTACATCTCTATTAAAAGATGAAACATGGAAAAGTTTGATAAAGTCATGTATAAAAATATATTTTAAACTGTATCAGCAATATGAAATCTTAATGTTTTTAATAACATAAAAAGGTATAATATTAAAATAAATAAAACAAACACGTCATGGAATATAATTTAATAAATTAATATTGATCAATGATATACATTAAATTGATATATTATATTTCATCTACATTCTTAGATAATTATTTCATCATGTCTAGACAATATAACACTGATTCGGAAAATCCTAATAGAGAAGTAGTTGTGCCGAGGGCTAAAAGTTGCAAATGGCCTGCTTCAGCCAAATAGTTTGCTTTAATAAGCTCGGCTATAGCCCAGTGAGCCGTATAAGTTGTATGCTCTTGACCTTTTGAATTTAATATGTAATAAATTATATTTGAGTAAATAGGAGTAGACACCAATTTAATAAACATTCCTTGATCTAATATTTCTTTAATCATCTCGTCTTCTATTCTTAACTTTTGCACCAACTCCTGAAATATAAAAGTATGTGCAATAAAAAAATAATCTTACTCGGTATTTAAATACTTCCAAAATTATTCTCAAAATTAAATCTTAACATTACATTAATTTTTTTTTTACTTCACGTTATATCCCGTACAGCAGGGTATGCAGGAGGAACCTAATGTTAAGACTCTCGGTTCTCCACTCACTGCCTAATTTTGTAGACAAAAGGATAATGAACAGATTCGGACCACCATCTAATAGCAACAAAACATATATCCTTATTTAGAAAACGTATAAAATTTTTAACGTAACGTAATAAAAACGTAATAAAAATTTCTCAACGTTGAGAACGTATGGCTCAGTGGTCAGAGCACCTGGTCGGTTTCCAGGAGGCGCGGGTTCGAGTCCCGCTACGTTCAAATTTTTATACGTTTTCTAAATAAGTATTTATCTTTCCTAAGTGTGGATTCACACTTTAAAAATGTTTAAAAAATAAGAAACATATATCATTGGATAGGTCTTTTTAATATTAACAACTTTTGTTATGACAGATTTGTTCTCAGAGTTTCACACAAATTTTTTGAAGAAAATATAATTGCATTACATTTTTTATTGTACTTTTAAAAGTCGCCTTCGACCGCTAATTCCTAAACCCCCACTTAGAGGCCAAGGTACCGAATGGCTAAGGACAGAATCACAGAAAGCTGATGCTTTTGCTGAACATCTAGCAAAAACGTTCACTCCTAATCCTAAAATGGATGGTATTGATGATTCTTATATACACAGCAAACTGCAGCAAGACCACCAATTGGACCTCCCGCTACAACCTACTACACCAAAGGAATTAATTAAAAACATAAAAATGATGGATAACAGAAAGGCACCAGGATTTGACTTAATTGATAAAAAAGTACTCGAAGAACTACCCCGTAAGGCGATTGTATTTTTAACCAACCTTTTTAACGCAATCATGAGAGTTAGTTACTTCCCTGCCATGTGGAAAGTCTCTCAAATTATCATGATCTTGAAACCGGGAAAACCAGTTCACGACATAACTTCATACCGCCCTATTAGTCTTTTGCCTGTTATTTCCAAACTTTTTGAAAAAATATTTCTCTTTAGGCTACTCAAATCCATCAATGAAAGATCAATAATACCCAAACATCAGTTTGGGTTTAGGTCAGAACATGCCACTATAGAACAAATACACAGAGTTTGCAATGTCATCCGGAGCGCCCATGAGTGTAAAGAGTACTGCTCCTCAGCTTTCTTAGACGTACATCAGGCTTTCGATAAAGTCTGGCACACAGGGCTACTATTTAAAATCAAAACTCTCCTACCGCATACGTTTTATAGTTTCCTGGAGTCTTATTTATCTGAAAGGATCTTCCAGGTAAAAGAAGGTTCTGCTACCTCGAGCTTCTACGATGTTCACGCTGGAGTACCCCAGGGGTCAGTTTTAGGACCCATTCTGTACACAATCTTACATCCGACTTGCCTGGGATTCCTGGTGTCACTGTTGCAACATTTGCAGATGACACTGCAATAATGGTTAAAGCTAGATGCCCCAAAAAAGCATCTGATATTTTGCAAAATCAACTCGACGAAATCGGGAAATGGCTAGAAAAATGGAGGATCAAAGTCAATACTATAAAGTCGTCACATGTCACTTTTACATTGAGAAAAGATAATTGTCCACCTGTTACTTTAAACGGTCACCAACTTCCTCACGCAGATTCAGTCAAATACCTGGGTATGCACCTCGATCGTAGACTAACCTGGAAAAAGCACGTGAGAACCAAAAGAGATGAACTAAATTTAAAATATAAGGGATTGTATTGGCTACTCGGCAGGAACTCCAAATTGACTCTGGACAATAAACTATTGATATATAAAACTGTACTAAAACCCATCTGGTCATACGGTGTGCAACTGTGGGGCTCTGCTTGTGACAGTAGTATACAAATGATACAAAGAGCTCAAAATAACATTCTCAAACAAATGGCCAACTCACCTTGGTTTATAAAAATCAATGAAGTCCACGAACACCTGGCTATTCATACAGTGAAAAATGAAATAAAAATTTTATCTTCTAAATATAAAAGCAGATTGCTCAAACACCCAAATCCACTGGCTACCCAATTAATCGGCCAGAACATGACAAGCCGACTAAAGAGACGTCTCATTTTGCAAACGCCACAGTAGTTAAACTACCTGCGAAGCTTTATCTAATGTGATGCAAGCTTCACCCGCCACAATCTTTCAACTAATCTGCTCATAGTCTCCGGACTGATTGCATGATGAGCTCAAAAAAAAAAAAAAAAAAAAACATTTTTTATTGTGCTTACTATTTTATTACTTACTATTAGTAATATTTTATTTCACACATCGTCTCGTAGTAGACGACCCCTAAGCCGCGCGTACTTTTAAATACCAGACAACAGATTTTGTAATAGATTTAATTACAGTAACCATAAATGTACTTATGATAATAAATAATTATCATTATTAACTAATGATATATATTTTTTTTCCCAGTCGAAGAAAATACTTATTTTGAGCCTTAACAATAAGATAACGTGAAATTTATACTAACATATCTTTGAACGGACAAGTGTCATAATAAAAGTTGTTCCTACGGAAATAATCATTACTATTGTTTTATTGGGTGGGTCACAGGTTCCATACATTTTCGCCTATTGTCCTTTAATTTGTATAAATTATTACATAAAAGTGAATAACGATACCTTGTATTTATTAAGTAAATTGCGTAATATTTCATGTGAACTGTCGCACGGGTTTCAGCAAAATCACCCAAATAGTGTTAACTATATCATTTTTGGCTGTCTCCGCAAGTAGTTTCATTCCTACCAGTTAAAGAATCCCCAATTGTTAAACATAATATATTACAACAGTCCCGGTTCCACTTTTTAGCCGTGGCAGGTCTGAAACTTGAGACTTTTGGTTCCGCCCCGCAAATTGGCTATATATTTTTCGAGACCATTATTTGGCGAACTCACCGTCGTCTCAAGAGCCGAACGGGGAAATGAACCATTAAATGAATTCATCTCTGGGATGGTGATGGGAACCTACAATCGTCGCAGTTACGTCGCCCCTGTGCCTGACGAACTTTACGACCACGAGCTAATTATACGCCCATGAGTGTAAAGAGTACTGCTCCTCAGCTTTCTTAGACGTACATCAGGCTTTCGATAAAGTCTGGCACACAGGGCTACTATTTAAAATCAAACTCTCCTACCGCATACGTTTTATAGTTTCCTGGAGTCTTATTTATCTGAAAGGATCTTCCAGGTAAAAGAAGGTTCTGCTACCTCGAGCTTCTACGATGTTCACGCTGGAGTACCCCAGGGGTCAGTTTTAGGACCCATTCTGTACACAATCTTTACATCCGACTTGCCTGGGATTCCTGGTGTCACTGTTGCAACATTTGCAGATGACACTGCAATAATGGTTAAAGCTAGATGCCCCAAAAAAGCATCTGATATTTTGCAAAATCAACTCGACGAAATCGGGAAATGGCTAGAAAAATGGAGGATCAAAGTCAATACTATAAAGTCGTCACATGTCACTTTTACATTGAGAAAAGATAATTGTCCACCTGTTACTTTAAACGGTCACCAACTTCCTCACGCAGATTCAGTCAAATACCTGGGTATGCACCTCGATCGTAGACTAACCTGGAAAAAGCACGTGAGAACCAAAAGAGATGAACTAAATTTAAAATATAAGGGATTGTATTGGCTACTCGGCAGGAACTCCAAATTGACTCTGGACAATAAACTATTGATATATAAAACTGTACTAAAACCCATCTGGTCATACGGTGTGCAACTGTGGGGCTCTGCTTGTGACAGTAGTATACAAATGATACAAAGAGCTCAAAATAACATTCTCAAACAAATGGCCAACTCACCTTGGTTTATAAAAATCAATGAAGTCCACGAACACCTGGCTATTCATACAGTGAAAAATGAAATAAAAATTTTATCTTCTAAATATAAAAGCAGATTGCTCAAACACCCAAATCCACTGGCTACCCAATTAATCGGCCAGAACATGACAAGCCGACTAAAGAGACGTCTCATTTTGCAAACGCCACAGTAGTTAAACTACCTGCGAAGCTTTATCTAATGTGATGCAAGCTTCACCCGCCACAATCTTTCAACTAATCTGCTCATAGTCTCCGGACTGATTGCATGATGAGCTCAAAAAAAAAAAAAAAAAACATTTTTTATTGTGCTTACTATTTTATTACTTACTATTAGTAATATTTTATTTCACACATCGTCTCGTAGTAGACGACCCCTAAGCCGCGCGTACTTTTAAATACCAGACAACAGATTTTGTAATAGATTTAATTACAGTAACCATAAATGTACTTATGATAATAAATAATTATCATTATTAACTAATGATATATATTTTTTTCCCAGTCGAAGAAAATACTTATTTTGAGCCTTAACAATAAGATAACGTGAAATTTATAACTAACATATCTTTGAACGGACAAGTGTCATAATAAAAGTTGTTCCTACGGAAATAATCATTACTATTGTTTTATTGGGTGGTCACAGGTTCCATACATTTTCGCCTATTGTCCTTTAATTTGTATAAATTATTACATAAAAGTGAATAACGATACCTTGTATTTATTAAGTAAATTGCGTAATATTTCATGTGAACTGTCGCACGGGTTCAGCAAAATCACCCAAATAGTGTTAACTATATCATTTTTGGCTGTCTCCGCAAGTAGTTTCACTTCCTAATATTAAAGAAACAATCTGTTAAAAATAATAATTACAACAGTACGGTTCCACTTTTTAGCCGTAGCAGGGTCGGAAACTTGAGACTTTGTTCCCCGCAAATTGGCTATTATATTTTCGAGACCATTATTTGGCGGAACTCACCGTCGTCTACAAGAGCGAACGGGGAAATGAAAACCAATTAAATGTAATCATACTCTGGGATGGGGATCGGGAACCTACAATCGTCGCAGTTACAGCCGACCCACTGTGCCATGACGAACTTTACGACAACGAGTTAATTATAACATTATACAATAATATTGTAAGCTTAATTTTTGAAAAACAAAGAAAAATAATTGAACCGACGAGTGGCGGCTGCTCTGATGTTAAGTTTTCTGAACTTTTGCATATTGTGTGGCCGAGAAGAAAATCAATATTATTAAAACTAAGAAAAATAAAACCTAAAATGAAGTCTGCGTAGCAATCTACAGCTAGTTTTAGTATGTACTGTAATGTAGCTAACTTGTTCAGTGAGTACGGGCCGCCGCACGAGCATTCTCACTAGTACGAGATTGTCAGCGCGCTGTCCGCCGCGCGCTAGCACGTGCTGCAAGTACTCGCAGTGGAGGCTGCGGCCGTCCTCGCTGTAATACAACCATATATTTTATGAAGTTTTTAAATAAACGTGTTTATAAAATAATTTATAATTTTTTTATAAATCTTAACAAATAATAATTAAGTTTTTTTTAGTTTCACGCTGTATCCCGCATATATCACGGTAGGAAGATGGGACCTGGGAACAAAATTCCCACTTCTGTTCCCCACTTTCCGCCGAAATCTTGACGCATTACGTGTTTGGTCGTGGAACCGACGCCGCGCTATCAGAGCGAAAAAATGAAAATATTTATTCAATATTTAATTCGGCCGAGTGAGAATCGAATCTATAACTGTCGCATCGTAACGTTTGGGCTCCTGTGCCACGATGGCTTTAAGTTAAATCATTAATAATAATAAAAATAACCATTACTTATATGTTTTTTATGCCGGCTTACCCTTACAAAAGATCACAGTTCGCCACTGATATAGTACGTTTGGAAAATAATTTTGTTTATTTTTGGGTGCATAGTTCATCTTTCAAACCTACCCTCGTCTATTCCCCTCTACCTACAACACTGTCAGCCGTCAAATAAAGCATATCCGATACCCGTGCGTGGGCGGCCAGCACGCCAGCGCGTCCGCCAGCGCCTTGCGCCGCCGCCACGTGTCCGCCAGCGGCGCCAGCGCGCGCAGCGCCTCGCGGCGGCCCTCAGGGTCCACTACTTTCGCTTCTGTGTATCATTATTAGCAGGGTAAGCAGAGGGAACCTAGTGTTAGCACACAGTAGTAGAAATCAGTACTGAGTGGTAGAACTCAGCATTATGCTTTGGATATTTTGTATTTTATTAAAATAATCAAATATATTATGTTAAATTTAGAAGAAAAAAAAACTGTGCAGTGAGCTGTCTAGCAAATCTAATGTCATAGATCTAATCTAATAGATCAAGATAACTTGAATAATTTGATTACAACATTTGAAATTAAGAAGAAATTTATATGTGTGTTATTATCTACCGGTTAATTCTTGGGCATAAGTGGATTCAGGCCACTCAGTTTTAAATAAGTCCACGGTGAATTGTGCGACTTTGACCAGATCTTCGCCATCTTGTACTCTTGCACGTTGACTGAGCGATAGAAGTCCTAATAGAATAAAATTAGAACATGACATTAATTTCATATTTAATTAAATTACTATACTTCTGAAAATATTAAGAAACATATCCTTTCCAGACAATTTTTAGGGAGAAAAGAAACTGTCATAAGTTTGATGATTTCATAGTGGTGGACGTTTAAATGATTAAAAAAAACAATTAATGTATTTAGATATATATAAAACAATATACTAAGATAGGTATAATAAGATACAATACATAGACTTATAAGCAATATATCAACATACAGTAAAATGTATATATAATATATTCATATAAATACATACATAAAATATATCTAATGTAGACAAAAATGATTTATGTAGTTGTCACAAAGTGACGACGATTGATGACTTTTTAAAATGTCAAAAACGATATTGCCTGCAGAATATTAAGAGGCAAACTGTTCCACAGTTTTATAGCTTGCATTGTAAAAGATTTTTAAAAAAATTTACTTATGTACAGGAAGACAACGTGTATTGACTAAAGTATAGGAAGGTTATATAAATTGAACTCCATGTATTTATATCTCTAAGTACGTAATAATAAAAAATGGTAATTAGCAATATATTTTTTAAATTAAAATAAATCAATGAGGCCAGTCGTGGAGCAGGGGCACAAAGTGTGTAAGGAGATATTAATGCGAGTAGTTGTGGGTTTAATCAAAAACGACGCACACAGCCACAAACCTGAGAGATATCGAATCGAGAATGAAAAGTGGCAGATCGGCAACGTTTAATAGTATGTGTTTACGTTAGTGGTATCCATTCGTAACTGCGTCACACGAAATGCAGTGTGAATAAACATCGTTTAGTGAAAAAAAATCTACAGCTAAAAGCACAGACACTTCCACCCTATATAGGCACTTAATTGAAAATGGTAAAAAAAAACAATATAATCAAATACAGTATATAAAAAACATACCAAGCTGTTTGTGCGGTGGGAGACCAAGTTCAGTGGCTTTTTGCATCACCTTTTCGAGGTATTCTTCACTTAATTTGACACCGTCCTTATGGTACTGGGCGATGCGGTTAACTAGCACTTCGATGTCCCTGTTGCATGAATAAATATTAATTGTTATTTTTATCTTAATCATAATTTTTATTTTATGGCAAATTGATCCTCGAAGGTAGATAAGTTTAAAATTAAGTTCACAAATAAATCTCACGGTTATGGCTTTGATCGCCATTCAGGCAAATGAATGAATTATTAACATTTTTATCTCTTCGCTCTGGTACCAACGCAAAAGCGCGGCGTTGAATTTCGCCACGCCAAGCTTCGAATATTTCGAATTCAGGGGACAGTGGGGAACGGAGTGTCTCAACACTATGTGCCCTCTGCCTCCAGCCACCCGCTGTGTGCAGGATAAAGCGTCGATTAGACTCACTCCACAGTCCCGGCGTGGTCGGCGGCGCGCTGCAGCACGTGCGGCGCGTCGGCCGGCACGCGCAGGCACTGCAGCAGCGACGCGAGCGCGCCCGCGCGCAGTCCGCCCGCGACCGCCCGCACGAGCGCACGCGTCACGCCCTCCACAGCGCCGTGACTCATTTCTAATTCACTGTAAGTGTAAACGCATGAGTTCGCCAGATTACATCCGAGGCATTGCGTGTTGAAATCCGACGATGCGCTTTGCCTCGACATCAATATTATTATTAATTACAACTTGATACCGCCAGGCATTGTCGGCTGGACTTTGTTTTAAGCAGATTTGTTCGTGTAAATGTTGGTTTTTTTAATTTTTCGGAACAAATTTGGTTGTAAGTAAAATTTCTAGGGCGGGCACCAGACTATTCTGCGGCTTCCCCCCCTCCTACGCCCCTGAATATGATAAAACCTTCTAAAACTGTTACTGTAGTAAGCGTATTAGCATTATTATTATAAGCCCATGCTCAGAGTCGATTTACAAATGCAGATCAATGAGAAATAAAAAGTTTTAAACTGAGAAATAAAAATTGGATTGACAGACAGATCAACGTACATCGATCAAATACCTTGAAGAATTTTTATCGGTCGGTAATTCTGAGGTTTTTGTCTTTACTTTTATACATAGGCACAATCGTGGCCAGTTTCCACACAGTTGTAAAATAACCAGTTTAATAGTGATAGATTGTTTATGTCATATTTTTAATTACTTACAAAATAGAATAATATTTAATATTAATGTTTGGTATAAGTACGTTTTGTTTTTATTTTACTCTCTAATTACTTACAATTATTTATAAGGGCATAAAATTTGCGGTCCCTTCAGTATTATTGAACATATACAATTATATTTGAACACATACACTATATATATATATATACAATTCAATACAGACAACTACTCACAACCACACATCCTTGGGCACGTCGCTCGCATCAAGTATCGCCTGCACGCTGCTCGAGTGATAGTTCTCTAGGAAGCGTCCCCATCGACTAAGTTCTTGGCCCATTTGACCCCATGTTTGCTCACTGGAACGAACAAATGTCGGTTAGACTCAGGAAACTTATTTAAAGAAGCTCTGTTTCCCACATTTCGCCCGATTTTTTAGATATTGTGTGTTAAGTGGGGAAGACACTGAACGCCCGCTTTTTTGTTGTCGCCAGAGCGAGGATACGTTAATCATTTATTCCCTCAAGTGGGAATTGAACCCACAATCGTTGCGTTTTAATATATGATACTAAGCCACCGCGTCACGATGTCCTCAGTAATATTATTGTTAAAATAAGTAGCAGAGAGTATGGAGTCCACTCCCTAATGTGACGATTTTGTTATAAAAATAAATAAAATATTAAGTATTTTTATACTGTCCACACAAAATAATAATCTGTGCCTGTCTCGAATTTTAATGTATAATAAAATGTTGAAATTACTAACTTTTTGGCAAATTTGAAATCATTCCCCTGTTCCTGTTGACAATAGTCCATTGCTTGCAGAATGATGAGATTGCGTGTGCCCGACGGGACGCTGTTGAATATTTACAAATTTTTATAAAACATTACATAAGTATACATAGCAGAGTAGGCAGAGGTAACCCAGGAACCTAATGTTAAGACACTCCATTCATCATTAAAATACTTCCATTCCTCACTTTCTTTCGAATTCTTGAGGCATAGCATGTCACTTAGCGTCACACCTATTTCATCTTTCATTCCGTCATTTCTTCATTTTGTTTTACTCCTTGGAGACAGCTATCCAAATACAAATTGAACAACAGATGAATAGATTCCACATAGCACTCTCAACTTTGATATTGATTTCGCCATCAGCTACACCAAGACTCAGCGTTTCGCTGACTTAAGCGTCATCACATTCATACACTTCCTTGAAAAATTACTCTCATCGCTGCAAAATGTGTGGTTGTTCTGTTGAAATTTCACAGTCAACCGTCAACACTAACCTCTCGCCAGAAAAGCTTCCTGTTTTCTCTGAAGTTGTTCGTTAACCTTTCATCTCTTTCATTCTCTTTTCACTCTTCATATTTATCAGTACTTTGGTTTGGTGGTGTTGCAATTTATTCTCTTTCTTTTTTATCTCTCTCATACTTTTATCCTTACCTGTGGCTTTATAATGCTGCCATGCTTTCTTTTTTCTTTCTACAGCATCTTGCACTTTATCATCCACTGTTTGTCGCACTTTTTGCTAAAGCCCCTTTTCCCTTTAACACATACTCTTGTCGCTGGTTTCTTCATACAATCCCTAAGGTTCTGCCAGCAGACGCATCCGTCCAAATCACCACATATTGTTATTTTTTCATTCTCTGCTACGTTACATCCCTGTCATTCTCCCAAAACTCCTTGATTTCGCCTAATAGAGCTGAGGGTACAGGCGCATACGCCGCTAACAAGAATACTCTTGTTATCCCCAGCTTAAAGCAAACCCAAAGCAATTGATCACCTTGTATTCTACTGCGAACACACTAACGAACTGTGGAAGGACAATAACACGCCTACATCTTGGCAGCTCCGCTCGCTCTCTGGTACGCTCCCCCAGAAAGCGACCCGATTGCCCGGTAAATCGGTCGTATCATTGCCCTTTCGCTTGGTCTCAGTCACACAAACGACATCCAAATCTCTATCATCCATCACATCTAATAATAGATTCATCTTTTCTCCCATCCCTCGAATAACATTCCACTCATCGTCCACTCAACACGCTAGCCACTGCGGGCGCGGGCTGGCAGGTGTCGCTGCAGGCAAGCCTTCCATCGTGGATCCCCACATTAATATAAATATTATAGGATTATGTTAAGTGTATAGCTGTTAAAGATCTATTATGATAAATATACCGTTCCAAAGCCTCTCTAGAAAAGCAAGCAGCAGCCACAAATTCCATGATTTCGTCCTTAGACAACTTAGTGAAGAAGCCGACGCACTGCCGCCAACGCTGCATCCACTTCTTACTGGCGCCTGTTGCCGCTACCTGGTGACGATAATATAAAAAATAGGTAATAAGCAATTAGTTATAAACAATAGACCAACTTCTAATACATGTAATTCGCCTAAGTAACTAAGTTAATATATTATACTACATGTCAATTAGGAAGGGCCATTTTTTTCCTTTTTTTTATACTATACTAAGAATACCAGAACAGGACCTTAAAAATATGTTTGTTAAAAAGACAGCTCTTAATTTTTATATTAAGAAGATTTCCCATATAAATCACAAAGATAATTTAGTTTTTTTTAGTTGAAGTTTTATTGCAATTAAACAAATAGTAATGGTATAAAAACGAATATGAATTTTTGTAGGATATTAAACAATCTACAAAAAAGTGGTGCATGTTGGTGCGCAGCGGCTTGCACACCATGCCCGCGTTGTCGGCGCGCATCACGCTCAGCACGTGCGCGCTGAAGAGTGCCGACGGAGCACGCTCCACTGTCACCTTGTAACCGTCACTCACGCTAAAGAAGTACCCCGTCAGCCACTTGATGTACAAGCGGTGCGCGTCGGCGGGCGGCGCGACGGCGGGCGGCAGCGTGCGCAGCAGCTTGCACACCATGCCCGCGTTGTCGGCGCGCATCACGCTCAGCACGTGCGCGCTGAAGAGTGCCGGCGGAGCACGCTCCACTATCATCTTGTAGTCGAGGTCTGCTTAATACAAATAAATATTCATTTTGTATGACCAGTCGTTACGAAAGCGGTTAATATTTTTATTTTCTGACTCTGGTAACGAGGCAAAGAGAGATCTTCCACTCAATACGCAACAGAGTGTCTTAATACTAAGTTTCCTATACCTACCCTGCTATATGCGGGATACAGCGTTAAGCTAATATCAGTTATTTTTGTTCTGTCAAGATATATTTTACCCAAAAATATTATTTTATTAATCTCTTATTTTTTAGTTCACACTGTATTCCATACATAGTAGGGTAGGAAGAGGGAGTCTAGTGTTAAGATAGTTCCCCAAGCTCAGCCGAATTTCGACACATAGCGTGTTCAGTGGTGGAAATGAATGCCGCTCTTTATCTTGTTTAATATAAAGGATTAATAATTCATTCCCCTGAACCAGAGTCTAGCATCTGTCCATCTCACAATCGTCGCGTGAAAGAATTATTATCATAATAGAAACTTTACCCGGTGAAGCTGCCTTCGCTTTCTTCAATAGCCTCAAATGTTCACCGACATTAAGTCCAAACATTTGAATTTTATCATCAATTTTCTTCAAAATCGTAAAGAAGCTTATTAAAGATGGGTAGTCGTTACCCCGAATTGAGGGCCAGAGTGCATCACGAATACTGCAAACATAAATTTGATAATAACATTTAATGTTGGGATACATATTATATAATTATGTTAATCTGAATCACAAAATATTCACAAGGCTAGTATATCTACTAATTTAATAAATTAGTACCTTAAACATTGAAATTAAATTTAACATTTAGTATCCAAATACAAATACATATATTTTTAAAATTATTTTTTAAAATATATAAAAAAAATGACCGTTTCCAAGCCTCCTCGACATAAGCAGCCTCTGGTATGGTATGTAGTTCCACGGTCGGTAAAGACACGGCAGCGTACTGCAGCCACACGTCTACCGCGTCCAAGTCATATTTTTCCGCTAAAGCACAAGATATACGTGCTTGTTCTGTTCCGCCCGTTCTGTTTATAGACAATAATTATAACTATTTTGCAGCCTAGAGTCAAGACAATCTGCGTTGATAGTGTATATTTAACGCTGCGCTTTTCCTTGACAGAAGGGCAGCATATAAATAATTTATTCTTTATTTAGGTAATAATCATTTATTTAGGAATTATTAGTGGAAATTGATGTACATATGAATAATATGTATTTAAAAATGTATACATTAATGTTGTAAGTAAACTTTAACTACTACTTATTTTTCCCACTACCTCCCACCGCCGAAATAGCTCAGTTGGGAGAGCGTTAGACTGAAGATCTAAAGGTCCCTGGTTCGATCCCGGGTTTCGGCAATAACTTTTTAATTTTTGATTTGTTTTTTATTAATATCATCGTCTGTAACATTTAGACAACTTAATGTTCATTATTACAAAAATATTATTATAAATATATTTTTAAATCTCTTATATTCTTTTTTTCAAGGTCTGTGTCTGCATTTGCAAATATTATGCATTTTTATTGTTATTCCACACTTAGGAAAGAAAAATTATTATTAAGGATACGTATAAAAGTTTGAACGTAACTCTCTAGAGCAGACGATAATTATTAGTAATTATCTTTGTTTAAAATTTGTGAAAATCTCCCTACAGAGATGCTAACAACATAAATAAGTTGTAACAAGAAGCGTATAAATTTCGACGTAGTTTGATGAGAGACGTATGGCTTAATGGTCAGAACGCCTGGTCGGTTTCCAGGAAGCGCGGGTTCGAGTCCCGCTACGTTCAAATTTTTATACGTTTTTTTTAATAAATATTATGTATATTTTATAAACAAAGAATGATTAGTGACTAATTCTTCATTCTGTTCTATATGTGTATGTGTATTAATTTTATAAAATACAAATAATTGAAGAAGATATTATTTCTCCGGTCTGGTAGACAAAACATACCTTTAGATTCGCCAATCAACACGCAATATCTCGCAAATTTGGTAGAAAGTTCGTAACAAAATGTCTTAACACTAATACACTTTATTAAAATAAAGATAAAAAAATCAAACCCACCTAGCAAGACGATAGATAACCTCCGTTCTATAATCTTGATCGGCATTGAACAGGAGACTATTGACAGATATCCCCAGTCGTCTCATCCTGTCCACTTCGCCAATAGCGTTCAGTTTGTCTAAGTACTGACGTATTGCCGTCATTTCATCTTCTGAAGCGTTGTTTTGTTTTAGCGTTAAGTAGGCCATCTAAAATGACGTAAACACTTTTTATAATTAGTTATTTCTAGCATTTGGCAAGTTTTCCCTTTCAAAATGGGTGTATCTATACAAATATTATAAAACTAAAGAGTTTCTTTGGTTGAAGGCGATAATCTCAAGAACCATTTTTTCCGAATTAAAAAAAACTGTTAGCATTTGAAAGCTATAGGCATATAATGTCACGTTAATCGCTTCGATGGTTCTGTGTACTTGTGTTCAGAATTGCCTCAGACGTTTAGAAAAAAGCTTCTAAGCTTTTCTATTTTGTGAGTTATTTTCTTTTTGTGTGTTTTAACATATTATATGAGTAACGATCGGCAGCAGCAGACATAGAGTGTAATAAGCAGTAAGCCAACGAGACGTACATTCCGCGGCTCCGCCAAGTACGCGTGGTCGCGCAACACCGTGGCATTGCAGCGTAGCAGCGCGGCGTACAACGCCGCCGCCAGCGCCACGCGCGCCTCCCCTGCCGTCGCGCCCGCGCGCCCTCGCAGCAGTACTGCTACGCTGAGCGCAGTGTCCTTATACACGAGCTCTTCTGAACACTTCTTGATTACTATTTGGAAATTAAAATTTGCATATAATCATATAACGTGTATTTTAATCAATAAGTTTCTATTCGTAGGTTTTTATTCGACTAATATTATAATGCTAAACAATTCGATTTGACAACGCGTATCTCAGTCTTGCGTTGGATAGTTCATTTATCGAGGAAGACTATTGCCGTTACTTCACCTTAATCGTATCCATGTTACATTTATATTTGACTATTTCGTCATACAATATACAAATTATAGAATAAATATAATATATAAAATAAAGAGCACGTCTTACTAAGATCGTACGATCGATCTATGCGTGATATTAGAATTAGAATTAGAATAAACTTTATTGCACACATAGAACAAAAAGAAAGTATATAAAATGAGCAACATAAATAAAGATAAACTTGTATGCAAAGGCGGTCTTATTGCTTTAAGCAATCTCTACCAGACAACCTTTGAAGCATTACGGATAAGTTGTATTGAGGAAAAGGGGGACAACGTCTCGGTGCAAATTTTTAATGAAATTAAATATATAATAATAATAAAACTCAAAAATATAGAATAAACTTATATAAGATATGTTTATTGTTTATATACTATACACATACATACATACCAACATACATACATACATAAATTAAAAAACAATATAAACTTACACATATATACGTACATATACATACATACCTACACGTGTGTAAAAATATAAACATAATATTAAATAGATAAAGATAAACTACTACTCTAACTTAAATAAATATTCTTTTAGACGTTTTTTAAAAGTGTAAAGAGATTTGGAATGTCTAACTTCTGTAGGAAGTTCATTCCAAAGAATCGCAGATTTCACAGTAAAAGATTTGGAATAAAAAGGGTATGGGAAGTTGGTAATTTAAGGAGATTGTCACAACGGGATCTAAGGTGGAGGCGAAGAAGTGGATCGGAACCTAGGAAACAGAATCGATCTTTTAAATATATTGATATTGTGAGTTCAGACACTGTTTGTTACATTACTTTCCATCTACGAATATATACGATTATAACAGTTTTTAAGAAAAATAATAAGCTATCACCTTCGTGCTCGAGCGCCGCCGCCGCGCCGTCGCTGTAGTAGCAGCGCAGCAGACGCTGCGGCGCCGCGCCCGCCGCGCCCAGACCGTCCGCCGCCGAGAACTGCGAGTACGCGCCCGCCGCCGGCGCCTGCGCCTGCGCCGGCGCGTGCAGCGACCGGTAGAACTCCTGAGCAGTGTGGCTTATGTTCATTTCAATGGGGCAATTATTTCAACTTTGGATAATACCTGTGGGTGATAGTAGTCCTACCTGGCAATACACCGCTCGCTCCCCGCCGCCGCTGCCGCCTCCGCCTCCGTCCGCCTTCGACTTCTCACTGTCAATGTTATTAATATGTAGTAAGGTAATAATGTCATTAACCTTTAGAATAATTATTGTTTCTTTTGTAAATAATATAACACTACCTTAACCTACGAGGCTCAAATCTCGAGTCGAATCTCGTACAGTATTCATTAGTTTATATATTTCACTTTATTTATAGCAACGAGTGTTGAAAAAAATTATAATTGTTGACTTATTTTAAACAACATTTATATTACATGAATATTTTTTTTAAATAATATAAAAAAAATATCGTACCTTGAGGAAAATTTATTTTGGAAAGTATCCAGCAAATAGTTTAATAGCGGAACTGGCCTCTCAGATGGGACCAACTCTTTCTTTTCTATGACAGGCTGTAAACAACATTTTCATAACTTTTTTATTAATATTAAAATATAGTGAATAGAGTGCATTGACATTAAGTTGGTTCTCTTTACCTACACTGCTATATGGAGGCTAAAGAGTGAAGCTAAAAGAAGAAGACTATATATACGATAGTTAATTGAGAGTGAGATATATTTATGTACAGTTTTAGATTGTGAACGTACTTTATTACGTACAAAAATTATTAACCACAATTTTTTTCCCGATTATAACTCGAGTAAAATTTTTTCTATTTTTTTATTATTATTTTATAAATATCGATCACTAATAGAGAAGTATAATCACCGTGGTAATGGCATCAGCGAATTCTTCCTCAGTGGAGGGCCAACGCCCTACTTGTTGTTTGGTGTCCCTCAACGCCATTCCCATTTGCTGCATGCTCTCTAATTCTAACTTCAACCTATTATAAATAAAAAAAATATACTAGCAACAATGTGTTTTGTTAGAAATTAATAGTTTTGTGTAAATTAGCCAAACTACGATTTTTAGTTGTCGCACGCACTCACCTGGCCTTCAACACGTCAGCCAGCATGTGCGCGGGCGCTAGCGCAGCGGCGGCGGCCAGCAGCGCGCGCCGCTCGCCGGTGTCGGCGTGCGAGTGCGCGTGCGCGGCGACGCGCGCCAGCAGCGCGGCCGCGGGCGCGTGGCGCAGCGCCGCCAGTCGGTGCGCGGCACTCGCCGCGGCCACACCTCCCGCTGCACCGGCCGACAGCGCGCGCTCACCCACGCATGTTAGGATCATACCTTCTCTGTGAACGTTGTATATTTATTATGTAGGTAGTTTAATTACTTGACGACTGTCCCAGTCGTGGCGCAGTGGGACAGTGTCTGTATCTAAGCTCAACGGTTGCGAATTAGATTTGTACGTAGGGGAATGTATAATTTTCATGTCCAAGTTATCACGCAATATCTCGAAAATAAACTATAACTCTTAAGTTCCCCATTTACGCTGCTTAAACGTGAAGCAAAAAAGAACAATAGAAATCTTTCTAAGAAAACCTTTACTAACTTTGGTGATATTTTAGTAGAAGCTATGCAGTTTACCTAGTTTGTTCGTCATTTCCTGCGATCCTCAACAGTTTTGCCAGTTTTAGAAGCTTGTGGCTAGCAAGATAGGCGTTGGGTTCAGCGATGAGACATTCTTCTATAAGACGCATTTTATCCTCACAGAGACGAACTGTAAAATTTTTACAAAACTTAGTTTAATAATTTTAATGTAGGTTCTTTTTGTTTTGCTACACGCTGTATCCCGCATATTCAAGGCAGACTGCAGAGGAATACTGGAAACATAGTTTTAAGATACTCCGTTCCCATTAAAACATTTCCTTTCTCCGCTTTCGTTCCCCTGAGTGGGAATCGAACACAAAACTGTCCCGTTTAAAGTCACACATTTGTGCTCCAATGCCACGACGGCGACCACCTCGTCCATATTCGTACTTATTTTTTTAAGTTTAATATATACATAACAATAAAAAAAATACCTTGTATGGGCAGCATAGAGACATTGAAGACACTTAGAATTGGCAATGCAGCTATGAGATCCAATTCTATTTCTATCTCAATGTTGTTATCTTGAATTAATAGTAAACAGCATCTACAGTGAAAATGAACTCAATTATATTTTTGAATAAAAGTTGTATAATAATAGATCAGTCAATTAAGTCAATCATTCATTTACTTCAATTATAAATCTATATACTGGAAGTTAATATACGTAAAATATAAAATTGGTAACTAACAACATGAGGTTACAGATATAAAAGAAAAATTTGTGTTAATATTCTTGTTTCAAAGTCATGTTTACAAAAATATTTATAACTTAAAGACTTAAAGACGAGCGACGACTAAAAATCCAAAAGACAAAATGAATAACAACAGACCTAGCCAACTCCAAAGCGGGATCAGTCAAAGACGAGGCCGAATTAAAATACTCCTTAGCGGCGTTAGTCACGAGCTCCACGCTCCTCACGTAATCTACTCGATAGTGTCCATTTTGTACCGGCCGTATGTCCGCCGATGTCGAGAGCACATCTGCGGCCAGGCGGATGCTGGGCGCGTCGCCGGATGTCAGAAGGGACGATACGTACATCTGGAATATGAAATATAGCAGGGTAGCAGGAAACTTCGTGTTACAGAGCCGCGATGTAGTTAAACTGAAAAAGTCTTATATAAAGAAACTATTTTAATATTATAATTTTATAATATTTTTTAAATAGAACAAACTACATATATATATGAGTTCTTTTTTTACATTTTTTAAGTGTTATTTCACACTTGGGAAAGAAGAATACTTATATAAGAAAACGTTATAAAATTGGAACGTAGCAGGATTTGAACCGTTACGTATGAGGAGGTATGGCTTAGTTGGTCAGAGCGCTCGGACGGTATCGAAAGAGGCGGTTCGAATCCTGCTGCGTTCAAATTTTTATACGTTTTCTTAATAAGTACAATAAATGATTGTTAAACTTTATAAAAAAAAATATATGTAACCTCGTAACACTTTTCTTCAGTGATACAGTCAAAAAGCGTGGCTCGCAATTCTAACATATCCTTTAGTAAATGTTCCCAGTCCTGCTGTGTCGGTTTTTGCTCACTGTTGGTGAATAAATGATAGATATAAAAAATGTGCAATAGAATACACGAAAGTGTACTGTAGGGTGGTGAACTAGTTACCCGGCGGCCAGCTCGCGCGCCACGCGCGTGAGCAGGCGGTGCGCGTGCGCGGCGTCGTGCGCCAGGCGCCGCAGCGCGCAGGGCGGCACGCGCACGCCGCGCCACGCCAGGCGCCCGCTGCCCGCCACCGGCGCGCTGCAGCGCGCCCGCGCGCCGCACCAGCGACGCCGTGGAGATGCTGCCGTCCCTGCGCAGAGTGGCCACTGTGAAACTACGCGCAACTACAACTGCGAGAATATGCAATGCGGCATTGCGTGTCGATTGGCGGTACTCGACATCGCATTTTGCCTAAACACTTGAATGTAGAAATAGAAATATAATTTTAAATTAATATTTCATTTCCTCGAGCGGGGATCGAACCCACAACCAGTCACGTTTACGCACCTTGTGCCACTACGTTACGACTGGCCTCTTTTTTTTTATAAATAAATAATAAAAAAATAATTAAAAAAAAAGAAGGACTGCAATAAGAGAATCAGAGATCGACGAAGTACTAAGTATATTCGTTTTAAAATGAACGGTTCAATGAAATTTTTGAAGTTTTTGAATACATGTATTAATTTGTATTTCTCTATTTATTCTTAATTGCACAAATTTTTACATTTTTTAGAAATAAAAAAAAATACATGTACAAACGGCGAGCTTAACGCTAACAAGCATTCTCTACTAGCCAACCTAGTTCCCTAGAAGCCCAAATCATAGTCATATAGTATATAAAACAACCAAATCCCACAAAACTTACGTCTCCTTAAGTATAGTAGCTAACAGATCACACGCCATATCTAACTGGTCGGTGCCGCTGTGCGCGAACAAACAACGCTCCACTAACTCCAAATGCGTGCGAACGTCTAGCTCAAACTCTTTGGGAGATTGAAGCACCTTAAAAAATATTTATAATTATAGCCAATAAGGTATAAAAATCGGCATATTCTCAAAAGTAAGCATCTAAATGATAATAAAATACTAACCAAGAGTATGTAAGAAAGATCTTCGATACTGATGTTTTCGAGAAAATCTATGAGACCTGACAAACAAGAGCCCATTCTTTTTGTCAGATCCTCCTGTCGTTTCAAAAACGGTATCACATACTTCTTCAAATCCGATACGAATGTAGCGTGAGTCGACTGAAATTAATAAAAAATATATATATTTAACTTTTTGTCTCAGCTCTTTTCACATGCAAGCTAACGCTATTCAAAAAGAACTCAACACCCACCATCTTCATGAGCAGCTTGCACACCTCCAAGTCGGACATGGTCTCCAGCTCGCGCAGCGTGACGCCCTCGACGTGGACGTCGTACAGCAGCGTGTCCAGCGTCTCCAGGCGCGCGGCGGCGGCGCGCAGGCCCGGCACGGCGCCGCCCGCCGCCGCGATCATCACCAGCGTGAGCGCGTGCGACACGAGGCCGCTGCGCTCCTCTATGCGCCGCGCGCGCCGCGCGTACCACTGCGCCAGCTGCGCGTCCGTGTCCGCGGCGCTGTCTGCTAATATTACTTGTAATGAGCGAGAATTCCTGTTCTATTAATGATATTATTTTTAAAACTATTACATATTAGAATATAAAAGTACTAGACCGCTATGTTCTAAACTGAAAAAAAAATGCCAAGTTTTTTTTGCATACTAAAGTTGTCCATATTTTTGAATTGAAAAACGCTTGTATAGACAAAATATCAATAGCTTGTTATAGATATATATTGCTTATATAGATTGCTATAGTAAAATCGATATAAAAAAGAATTGATATCTACCTGCAATGTCCCCACCCGCGGCTCCTTCTTCCCCTGTATCCCCTCCCGCAGCCTCATCACCCCCTTCTTCTCCATCACAACCTGCAAGTGGCTCTAATGGCGCATCTTCTGACCAATTGGAACTCCATATTGATCTGACATATTATTTTCAATTATTGATTGAGTTTTATTATATAAAACAACAGAAGACTAAAAAATAAACGATATACAAAAATACATCTAAATGCTGATACAAAAATATAGAAATAAGATACATATTGAACCAACAGTAAAAACTACTTATCTTTGTTATATTTTAAACATAAAAAGTTCCCGCACACAGCAGCCTAGACAGAGTGAACCTAGTGGTAAGACACTCCGTTTCTCACTTTCCGCCGAGGACTCGAGACATTGCGCTTTGAGTGGCGGAACTCAACACCGCGCTTTGCTACGCTCAGCTCGACGCCGGAGCGAAGAAATGAAAAAATAAATATATTCATTTCTTCGAGTGGGGATCGAACCCACAACAAATCGATTTAACAGTCACATTTTGTGCCCCTGCGCCACGACTGGCCTATTTAAAACTTTGACATAAATTAATTAAACTTTAACATCAATTTATTACAATCTAAACTATCAGAACACCATTACCGCAGGTTGCTTATCACATTTATCGCGAATAGTAAAATAATTTAAAGAAGTTAATGTTATTTTGAAAGTTAATGTCATTATTTGTCAGCGTTTAATAATATATATATTTTTATTATTTATAAAATATTTTCATCGTATTATACATTAAGACAAATACGTTGCATTAGTCCATTATTTTCAAGAGATCACTCATCGCCGAAATAGCTCAGTTGGGAGAGCGTTAGACTGAAGATCTAAAGGTCCCTGGTTCGATCCCGGGTTTCGGCATTCAACTTTTTATTTTGTAAATATTTTTTTTATTTTATATTCTATTAAATAACTAGCGGCCCGCTTCTACTACATTATTATTCATTTGATAAACAGAATTTTGACAACTACTCTTATGTAATAATTTCTAATATTTTTTTATTAGTCTAATCTAATGTGATTGTTATTGCTACAATAACGGAATTTCTGTAACAAACAGTAAATGTTTTGCTCAGTTAACACAAAGCGATTTCCGAAAGTTTTAAGTAAATCGGTTCAGTACTTTCGGAGATACGTACGTACGTAGCTCCAAAAGTACTGAACCGATGACGTGATCGTACATAACAGACAGACACACAGACAAAAATATAAAATAAAATTTTTTTGCTTAAACTCCCCTCTTATCAATTTCAGTCAAAAATACTAAACGTAGACAAAATATTTTTACTGTTTACTTATATATATTATGAAATAATTATACCTAACAATACTACACATACCTAAATATTTCCTTTCTGCACCAATCATGTTCATACTCAGACGGCTTGATCTTAATGGGTGATTTCTTCTCAAACCATTTGACCGGCTCCTTAGTTGGTAATAAATGTTGATAATCCAAAGGATAAAGGGTTTCTGGGAGCTTATCTAAAACTGCTAATTGCATTGTTAAACTCTTTATGTACGGCCATAGACAGGTGAGAGCTTCTATGCGGCCTTCTTTTGCTATTTCCATTGCACTGTGAACTATACTGTTGCTTCTTAGTCTGTGGTATTCATCTTTTACGTATGTAGATTTTTCACAATGGAGGATGGCCTGTAACAAATTTTGTATTAATAATATTATTTTTCTGCCTTCATAAGACATGGTAAAAATAAAATATTATTAGTATTAATTGTTTAAGGAATTTGGCATAAAAGTACATTCTAGGATCGATATCTTTAGAAAACTAGTACACTTTCACACTTTTTACTGACATATTGTCTTAACACTAGATTCCTTCTGCCTATCTTGCTATATGCGGGATACAGCTGCGGGAAGCTGAAGAAATCGAACACTCCTAACAGGTAATAAGCATAAAAATAATCTTACCTCATACAAACCAAGGCGTTCTTTATAAAATATCATAACATGTCTACAGCGGAGCAACTCGCTAGTGTACGCATTGAGATCCTCCATTGTTATATCATCTGGGTCCTTCCACTCATCTTGTGGTACGCTTCCATTGATTTCTGAAAAAAATTAACGCATCATGGTTTTGTATATAATATTCGTTTTTATATAGAAATTGTTGTATATAGAATTCATTATATTTTGTGTCTAGTTGCACGTTGAAGAATCATGGGGGCCCTGATATTAGATTTCATGAATTTTAGCGTATTGTATACTCAGAAAGTAATCAAAAATATAAAAAAATAAATAAAGGCGGTCGTGGCACATTGGCACCTGCTATAAACGGGATTCAGAGCGGCCACGACTCCTCGATCGTACTGGTTGGAGTAACGTTGCACAGTACAGAGTAAAAGTAAAATATGCGAATTAATCTTAATTTAATCACGATGATTAAAGTAATATTACCATCTAAAATCTTTTCATTAGTTAGTTGCAGGCCAAAACTCAGTAATTCTTTTGCAGCTGGCAGACTCTCAGGCAGACGATCCACACATTGGTGTACTGCCCAGATCTTTTTAGATACTTTACTCTGTATAAAAATAATAGATAATTATTATAATTTAAAAAGACGTGACGCACATCATGGTTTTGTAAAAGAAAAGTAAAAAGGTAATGTGAAAGTATTTAGCACACTATCTTAGTTTTTATAATTATTCATGTTCTTGTATGCAGCGTTTTAAAATCGGTAGCATATTTTTATATGTACAATACATTTAATAAGTGACATTGTAGTAGGCATCTACGGGTCCTCTTATGTATTTAAATAGGAAATTATTTTAATACTTAAAATTAACTGTTAATGTTGTTTAACGTCTGACACACTGGTTTTCTGTAATAATAATTCTTTTTTTATTTTTATTTTAACTAATGACATATGGTAAATCCGCTCTTTTTCAACTTTCTAAGACTACAATAATCACCAAATAATTCTCTATAGCATCAGTGGACACTGGGTTCTTCCTCCACTGCTGCTGGTACACGAGGTCGCTGTCTAACCGAAAACGTTCTGCTAACGCTAACGCCTCCTTGTAACTACCGCTTTCAATCTAAAAGTTATTAATAAACGATTTATATAATATATACATAATAAGATATTTTTAACTTCACGCTGTATCCCGCACAGTAGGGTAAAACATAAAGGGAATCTAGTCTTATAGCACTCAGAGTCGAGTGGGGGACCCCACTGTTGCATTGTCAAAGAGCGGGGAGATGAAAATAATTTAAATGGTATCCTCTCAAGTGGGATCAATCACAATCTCGTCTTCAGTCAAACTGCATATTTAAAAAATCATTTTAAATTAATTAAATATTAAGACAAAATATATAAAAAAATATTATATAAATGAAAGTTGCCACAATTAATTTGAATTTATTAATATCTCACATTATCGAGGCTAAGAAAGTAGCTTATGGGACAGAAACACCTACATTTGTAACATTTTAAAGTGTTATTCCAAACTTAGGAAAAGAAATACTTATTTCGAAAACGTATAAAAATTTGAACGTAGCGGGACCGCGCCTCCTAGAAACCGACCAGGCGCTTTGACCACTAAGCAATAGGTTCTCATCAAGCTACGTCGAAATGTTTATACGCTTTTTATACGTTTTCTAAAAAAGGTATCTATTTTTATTTACATCAGAATAGAAATAAATGGCAATTCTCACTTATAGAAATATTACAATATGTTAGCAAACTCGTGTAAAAGTAGGTATATGTAGATGGAGAAGACTATAAAAGTAATGGAATTGTGTCAATCGGGGCCCCGTCTGGTGACGCTGTCAGAACCATACCAGGTCAACAGCAATAAAGCCAAGTCAAAACAAGTCCATCGGGGGCAGTTGCTTGTATGCAACGGCCCTTATCGGGAGGAAACTCGCATGAAGTATTGTTATTGGGTGATACACATCACTTGTTGCAATTACATAGAATGTCTTTCCCAATAATTTAAAAACATATAGACGATATATGTTTTATCATTTTTTTAAAAAAAACGTGTATCGCTTCCCTTTTCTAACAAATCATTTAAAAAATCTCACTTTTCTAGAAAACAATTCCGTCGGTGTAGTACTCTTCACTCCCAACAATCTATATATCCTCGACACTATAGTTATTTTCTTCGGCTTCGGTTGGAAGGTCTCGATATCGGTAATGGCGTAAAGTATGGACTTGAATAACTCTTTTGTTATGTCTAACATAGAATCGCCAATGTCTGCGTCCGCTTCCACTACTTCCATCTTGAATAAAATTAAACACAGTATATTATAAATACCAGTAAATCGTTTATTTAAACGTCTCAATTGTTGGACAGAAACAATTGAGACGTCGCCATATAATTTGAATAGAAAAAAGTAAAGAAAGACTTACGGATTCATCGCTCGCGGACTTCCTGGCGGGAAGTACGTTGGACTCACACTCCAGCGCCATGAACGTACCGTCGTAGGCACTTGTCACCTGCACACATTCATTTTTTATAAATAAGTTAAGCTAGGTTAAATCTAAAAGCTAGGAAATCCAATTAATAAAATTTGATTTGTATAGTTTCTTAGAGGTCCATCCACTTTTCTGCTTTCGTTTTTGATTTAAAATTAAATAAATATTATAATTCTTATTTAAGACAACGTATAAAATTTTGAACGTAGCGGGATTTGAACTCGCGCCTCTTTGACGAATGTGCGAGAAACTGTCTAAATAAAGATGCTTTACTGAAGGACATACCTGCGGAGTTCCTTGGAAGAACTCCGGCTTCTTACCGAGTATATTAACTAAATCTTTCACCCTGCACACCGACACCGCGCCGCTGAATCGAGATAGTATCACCTCCTGTAAAAATATGTTATGTACGCTTGGCAGTTTGGCAGAGGAAAAGGAGAACCCTTTCCTCTTAAGAACAAGTATAAAGGTATAAATATTTTAAAGTTATCATTCCGTCAAAAATATATATATACTCAAAAATATATAACAAAATATGTTTTTATTGTTTACATTATAAATCATGTTCTGATATAAATGAGTTATGACATTGGTAAGTTTTACTAGTACTAATGTCATAATATCCATAAAAAATTTTAAAATTACATACTTCATATAGAAAAAAAATATTTAAAAAAACCAACCTCATTACTCCACCAGCTTACACCAGCCGGGTAGCACAAGCTCTGTTCCTTGCTGCTCTCAGGGTTCAAAGGATTTTGCATATCATGTTCAGGTTGTTCTGCAAGTTTCAACCTGTACTCTGCCTTCAAAATCGGTAGCCTCCATGTTGATATATCGCCATTGCAATGTATGCAGACTAGTTTACTATTATCGGGGGAGGCCGCCATGTCTATTATAAAATCCTGGAAATTCGATTTAAAAAAAATATATTTATGATTTTATAAAGAACTCGGGGACCCACGCGGCTTTGCCCGTTTATACTGTACGAATATTTATTTAATATATTTATGAAGTTATTTTCAGTTTCCAATAGAATTAGTAAGAAAATATAACCCTAAATAATCAAAATAAGCCGAAAAAGAATGTGATTGTTAGAAATATACCTGAGTAATTGAACTGAACAATCCAGATAAAGTAGAAAGGTACTTTAATATATTAGTATGTATGTAATAGAGTATCGAACGGCAGTGACTTACTGCGTCTAACACTAGGTTTCCAAATTTCCTTTGCCCTGCTATGTACGGGATACAGCGTGAAGCTAATAAAATACATAATAGAGCTAAAGAAATAGCAACTTACCATATTTTTCGTAAACATCAAAGGAATGTAAAGGTGAAAGCGTTTATTTGCTAGTTGAGCCTCCAGTTCATCAGAAACAACTGATAGCTTATAGAATGGCTCGTCATTGAGCACCCGCCATGCTGTTATGCCTGCACTTACAGGTGATGATGGATCCTAGTCGAAAAATATTAAATTAATATAAAGTCAAATATGTAGAGGAAACCTCTTTCAGTTCAATTATAATATTAAGTAAAAGTAAAGTAAGTGATGTATGACAGAACTCAACGCCGCGCTTCATCTATCAGAGAGAGGAAATAAACTTAGTTTTTACAGCGTCACCGGGCGAGGAGGGGCGAGAGTAGCTCGCCCTTGAAGAAAATGTGCGAGCTCTTATGGACACTTGTGACGCCTCAATTGCCACAATTCTATTGCTCTTTCACCTTTTACACAAGTACCCCCCCTTTACATGAGTTTGGTAACAATATATTCATTTCTCTAAATGAAATATTGAATTTTAAATTTTCATAATAAACAGGGTGGAGAGAGGGCGCAACTGTGCAACGGCCACAGCGGTTTTCATCAACTCTGTTAAAAATATTCAAATAAAAATTATTTAACAACAGAAATAAATAGTTTCTCGTGCTACATTGAAAAATCAATAAAAACTTTAATCCAGTGAAAGAATACGCGTTAACCAAACACTAGAGAAGATTAAATTTCCGTGTTTAATTATAGTATCATTCAAATTATAATTTACAAACAACAAAACATTGCTCACTTTCCGCACTATTTTCGAGGCATTGCGTATTAAGAGGCGGAACTCAACGCCTTTTTGCCTTGTTACCAAAGTGAAAAAAATGAAAATATTAAAACATATGAAATCAAATCAGCTTCGCGCTGTATCCAGCACACAGCAAGGTAGTCAGAAGGAACCTATTGTTAAGACACTCCATTCCCCACTTTCCGCAGAATTCTGAAAACATTGCGTATTGATTGGTGGAACTCAACGTCGCTCTTTGCCTCGATACCAGAGCGAAGAAAATGGAAATATAAATTTCCATTTTCAAAATATTATAAATCAAACCCACAAGCAGTCGCGTTTATAGTCACACTTTGTACCACAGCGCCATCACTAGCCTCATTAAGTAATTTAAGTCTTTTGCGAATTTATTTGATTTAGTTCTCAAAATTTGTTTTATTTAAAGAAAAATATTTACTTATATGGTGACTCAGCCAACTCAGTAAAACAGTTGAATAAAACAACTATTATAGCAATTAGTAAATTTGTCGAACTAATTACTTTAAAATGATATAGCTTTTTTATTTATGAAGCTTGCCAGGATCCAATAGTGAAAACTGCATTTAAATCGGTTAAGCTGATTCTTAGGTTAGACATAACAAACGCACAAATAAACAAACAAAAAATCAAGTTTTGGGTTTTACTAGACATTATTAAACAACCCCAATGACAGTTTTTCTTGTATATCCTCCATGTACAGGCACCAATCCTTTACAATAAGTAGAGATATAGATGAAATTTCCATTTATCTTATTCTTATATTTACAAATAAAAGATTATACGGAGTGTTTTTGTCAGCACCACTTTAAATGAAACCACAATTTTAAGTACTCTATAAAAGCCTAATATAATTAAAGAAACTTATTTTTTCTTAAAAATTAAAAAGTGATTTTTCAAACAAAACAAGTAATAAAATTATCGTTGTAAAATAAAACGCCATTAGTTGAAAACGACGCACGCGGGTATAAACCTATCAACTCACCGCATACGCCTCATTCCGAAATCGAGTCATAGGTATCGGTGGCAAAGTTCAAAGTTGTTTAACCTTTAATAGTATGTTTTTACGTTATTAGTATCGATGCGTAACTGAGTCACACGAAATACAGGTATGGCAAAACATCGTGAAATGAAAAAAATCTCCTACGTCTAAACTGTTGAGATATCTTGATTAATTTCTTTAGGTTTGAAATATTTTACCCTTATGCTGTTCCCGTAAAAGGAGCGCTGACACTTCCATCCTGTATATTAAAAAACTGATTGACACTATAATCTCAGGAAGTACTGGTTCAAATTCCAACATTCTTTTTGTGTTATATGTACTTAGCCTATAATTATTATAGTTACAATATGTTAACTATAGTGTTGTAACCCACTGTACCCATGGCAGAGTTATCTTGGACTTATATGTAATGTTTAGTTTTTCCAGTTGACTACTACTAGCTATTGTTAAAGGTACCTTATAAGGTGTTCTAGGGACACCAGCTATATATAAAGTTGAATGTGGTTCACAATAACATGCCGCAGACACTCCCCCAGGAAATTGAAATGTGTGGTGCAACTTGAAACCATCAGTTTGTGATACTAAATATCCTCGTAACTTGCCATCATAGGTCACTACTAGCACTTCCCAATTCCTATAAGTATAATTAAGTATAAGAATATTCATTATTTTATATAACGTTATATAAGCCTAGCATTATAAATTTTTGAAATGTACAAAAATATTTTGCAACTACTCCCTTTTTTTCCAAATAGCAAAGTTGGCATAGGAAACTTAGTGTTAACTGTTGGTTTCCCAAGCACTATAAAATTTTTGAGATATTGCACTTTGTCTACCAGAATAGGTAAAAAAAATATATTTTCAATGTATAAAGCATTCTTCGAATGTAGATTAACCCTACATCCATCACATTCACAATTACAGACCCTGTCCTATTAAGCCACATTCAAAAATGACATCCTCTACATACAACATTTTTTTTTTTCGTTTTTTTTTTAACTTTACATGCCAGGGGCAAAGCATACCAGAGAAAGGGAACATAGTGTTTAAGATACTCCATTCACTTTCTGCCAAATCCTGGAGTCATTGCACATTAAGTGGCAGAACTTAACACTTTGGCTTGCCACCAAAGTGAGAAAATGAAAATATTAAATATTTCATTAGTCCAAATGGGGACCAAACTCACAACCTGTTGCATTTACAGTTGCAGGATTGCCTGTTGCAAAATTGCAACAGGGCATAATCCTGTGGACTAGCACAAAAGGTTATTTTTTTGTTACAATTATTAAATTATATTTTTATATAAAATAACTCAATTACCATTTTGTATCCTTAACTCTAAGAGGAAGGAATATTATTTCTGATACTGCATGAGTATTATCAGTACATTCCAGGCCACCTGGTCTTGAGCAATCCTACAAGAATTTAAGCTTTAAGAAAAAGTTATTTAAAAGTTACTATTATTAAAACAATATTTTTTACCACATAGCAGTGTAGGCAGAGTTACCTCACCATAACTGTCGCCATGACAAAAAAATATGAAGAATAAGCTTACCACTGGAATGTTAAAGAGATTTGAAGCAGTGAGATCAAAGAAACTAACTACACCATTGCCATATGCAACTACTATGAAGGAACAATCAGGACTCCAAACTAGTTTTCTCCACTGTGTATATGCATCTCTAGCAACTGTAAAATAATTACATATTTCATTGAAAATATAGTTATTTTAAAAAAAATGGTATATATATATTTTATTGAAATTTATTTTAGTAACCTGTAGTTCTAGCTGCAATAGTAGCATATTCAGATCTTTTAGTTCTGATTTCCAAAATGTTATCAGTGAGAACTGCTATAACTTTACCCTCATCCCCTAAAGCAATACACCATTTCTGCTGTCTTTCTTTGTGCCTAAGGGATAAATTTATAGTAAAATTAACAAAACAAAAAAATATATTTAATAAAAATTACGTTTAAGTTATTTATTTAATACTCACGCAGCAACACTATCTATTAAACTTTTCTTTGGCCCAAAAAACTTTAACCAGCGCCATAAACTGGATATATTTTCTGGTAATATATTATCTGGCTTTTGCTTAAAAAAAGAACAATAAATAATTTTATCATTAAAAAAATATTTTATCTGATATTTTTTTTAATATTATTAGAAAAAAATTAACTTACTAAATATTCTGGTTCAGGTTTCCACTCTGAAAACACATATAATTCGTGTAAAATTGAATTATTTTCAGCCATTTTTAAATTTTTAATTGAACTATGAAATATTTTTATATAAACATGTTAAACTTGATGAAGAATAGCAAATTTTTATTTAACGTTCTATGTTTTCAGTTATTTATCAATTAAGTCGTCAGCCTTCTCACAGGTTCATTGTTGGCAATATAAAATGACAGTTTCTGTCATAATTGCAAAATATTGATTATATATCAGAACAACTTTCGTTTAAGAACCAATTAACTAAAATTTTAAAATACATTTATAATAAAAAAATAATAGGAGTAATTATTTAGTCTAGTCAAATTTTATTAAGTCAAATTATATTTTACATATTTTATTAATTTATTTATGAATTATTATCAAAATGATTAATAATTAAAAGACAATGTTGACTTTTAAGTATAATTGTTGTAGAACGATTGTTTAATGTTAATTGTCATATATATTATAAAACCAAATGGCTAATGTCAAACACGTATACATTACCAAGGAACATACAGTAGATATTTAGATAGTGATACTTTACTGTCAAGTGTCAAGAATAAAATGCTTGAATGAATTTTTTTAAACATAAATGAATTGACTTGAAATAATTAACCATCTTTTACTGCAATGCATATTTTAGATAATATATATAAGAGTGTCAGTATATAGTTTCTGCTACATCGTATAATATTTACCGGTACAATTTTAGTGTAACTAAAGTTTTTTTTACAGAGCCTAATCCAAAATGATCAAAACATTAAATTTTGGGAAGATTATCTAAGAAATTTAAATGAATTGAACCTCAATGCTTATTCGGACCAACTCACAGTACCAGTTTTAGTACCAATAGGCAATAGAATATTCTTCAGAGGTGCCATTAAACATACAAATGAAGTTCTAGTTCCACTAGGGGCTGATTACTTTACTAAGTGTTCTGTTAAGCAAGCCGAAATTTTAAGACAACATAGAATTAAAGGTTACATTATTATTTACTCTTTATTTTAATTTTAAAATCAAAGTTATTGATATCAATAAGCAAAAATATATGAAAATAATATACATGTATTTTTTAAATTATAAATATATATATATATATTATTTTAGATGCCAAACATAAACTGGAAGCGTACAATAAAGAAAAAGAATACTTGGAGAGCCAAATGTCATTTAGTAAAGAAAATATGTATGGAAACTCTGGCCAAGAAATTATTGAAGTAGTTAGTGAAGAGGAAGACAAAGCATGGAGGGAACAACACAAAAAGAGGCTTAAAGACTATAAAAAAAATAAAGGTATAGAACCTGAAGTTTCTATCAAAAATATAACTGATGAAGACCTTTGGTTAAGATTAGAAGAACTTGAACTACAAGAAGAAATGCAAAATGAATTAGAGAGTATGGACAATAAAACAGATATTGATGAAAGTGATGGCAGTAGTTATGACTCGTTTATTATTAAAGAAGATGATGTTACTAATATTCAAACAGAAGAATTAAATCAAAGTAACATAATTGGAGAAGCATATATCACTCATAATATTCCCAAACAGACATCTAAAATAGACTTGTTGCAACAAGTTATAGACAGACAAAAAATGTTAGAGGTAAAATTAACAGAATTGAAAAATAGGGAAAGAAATAAAAGTAACTCAGAAAATGACTTAATAAATAGATTAGATGAAATGGAGCAGTTTGAGGAACTTGAAGATGAAATGGATAGGTAAAAAAAATATTTAATACATTTTATTTACTTTATTATATATTATAAACACCACTGTGTTGTTGTGGTGCGGGGGCAAGCATGTATCCTAACCTTCTAATGTATGGGATACATTGTAAAGCTTTTAAAAAATAAACACTGCTATTGACAATTATCTTAACCCCCTGCTTAAGATACTACATTTTTTTTTTTACTTTGTACTGCAATCTGTTGCCAATATGGACGGTAGGTATGTCAAGGATTTGGTCAGCCTGTGTAGGCATTGCAACTGTGTCACATCCTACTTTAAAAAAAAAAATCTTTTGCTTTTATTGCAGCGTGTCTTGGGGAATCTTTCGCTTCAGTCAGTGGTCGGCCTCTGGACTCCTCTTCCACATATAGACCCATAGTGCTGCTGAATAAGAGGGGTAAAATCTTGGAGAAGTTGTTGCCTCTTGTCTTATTCCACACCTAGAGGAGGTAGGACCGGGCCTTTCAGAGGCTCAGTTCCGATTCAGGGCTGGTCGGTCAACCATCGACGCTTTGAACGCCCTGAAGACTCGGTTGTTGGCCGCTACGGCACAAAGAGATGTACTTCTCGCCGCCTCGTTAGACGTGGTCAACGCCTTTAACAGCCTGCCGTTTGAGACGTTAAGAGAAGCACTCTGATATCACAGAGTGCCTCTTTATCTCCGGTGGCTGTTAGATGACTACCTTCAGGATAGAGTAGTTTTGTGGATTGGGGGAGACGGCCGGATCGGTCGAAGAAGGGTTAATTGCGGGGTTCCACAGGGGTCGGTGTTAGGCCCATTATTGTGGAATCTCGGATACGACTGGCTCTTGCGTTGCCGCCTTTTCCCCGGGATGAGCATCATTTGCTATGCCGATGATACTTTTGTCACATTCCGGGGATCGAATTACGAGGAGACCGCACTAGCCGAGCACGCTTAGCCGAAGCCGGAACTCGGCTCATTATCGACCGCATCGAAGCACTGGGCCTGAGAGTCTCAATGCCCAAAACCGAGGCTCTCTTATTCAACGGCCCGCGTAGAGGTCCCCCCCGTAGGGTTACTCTACGCATCCAGGGACAGGAGGTGGTGGTACGGACTCAGATAAAGTATCTGGGTCTGACCCTTGATGGACAATGGTCTTTTGCTTCGCACGTCGCTCAGCTTGCGCCGAAGCTAGTAAACGCCGCCGGGGCCCTTGGCAGGCTATTGCCGAATGTCGGAGGGCCGGACTCTCCATGCCGGCAACTTTATGCCGGCGTGTTGAGATCCATGGCTCTGTATGGTGCCCCCGTGTGGGCAGATTCTCTCACCGCTCGCAATAAGACTCAATTGCGGAAAGCGCAGCGGGTCATAGCGATGAGAGCAATCAGGGGGTACCGTACGGTGTCCTGGACGGCGGCGACTCTCTTGGCAAGCGATCCGCCTTGGGAGCTACGGACGGAAGTGCTTGTCAGAGTACATGCATTCTGTGCAAGCGAGCGGTCGCGAGGCGTACAACCATAGTGGGAGGAGATCGCGCGGATCAGGAGGAGAGCGGACGAAGCCCTGATCCTGATGGAGAGAGGACCTGGGGTCTCCGGCGGCAGGCCTAGCGACGGTGGAGGCAGTCCGCCTTCACCTAGAGCGCTGGGTTAATAGGGGTTTCGGGGTCGTGACGTTCAGGCTGGTGCAGCTACTGACGGGGCATGGCTGCGTCGGCAAATATCTGCATCAGATTCGGCGTCGGGAGCTGTCACCGAGGCGTCGTAGTAGTATGCGCGAGCGATCCTGTGGCGTCTCATTTTGGTGGAGAGGGTCCGCTGGGTTTTAGTGGGTAGGATCGGTTTCACCGGTGAGTCTCACAGTACCGCTCATCCGCAAGGCCCAAGCCTTCCGTATGAGTGGTCTGCGTAAATGCATTTCCCAGCGGAAAAAAAAAACGTGTTGGCATTTTATATCGTCCATAAGCTTTTGGGCAAGTGCGTTTGGGTGGTTTGAAATTCCTTTTGTTGTATGTTTTAGTGAATTTCACTATTTCGTCTCTAACTGTAGGCATTGCTAAATCTTTGTGCGGTTGTTCGTTGGTCACAAACCATGAGGCGTTATTAATAATGCGTAGCATTTTATTTTGGAATCTTTGGATGACTTCATTGTTGGAATGGGAAGCACTTGTATTCTGTAAGTCTGGCTGGTAAACTGGTTTTAGTATAGCTTTATATAATAATAATTTATTTTCTAAAGATAGCTGGGATTTACGACCTATGAGCCAATAGAGCTTTCTTAGTTGTAAGCCAAGTTGTTTTCTTTTATTGAATATATGTCTCTGCCATGTAAGACGTTTGTCCAAGTGTAGGCTCAGAGTATCGCACATGATCTGCTTGAGGAATTTCAATATTTTTGAGTTTGAGTAAGGGGCATGTACTTTTTCTGAGGATGAAAGTGACCTGCACAGACTTATTTTCGTTAGCGTAGCGTAGTTCTTAAGAAATGGAGGCTTTTGAGCCTCAAAAGCCTCCAATTCTTAAGTCAGGTTGTTATATTATCTAGACCAGATTTCAATATATTTGAAGCCATTACTGGGTCACTCTGTATAGATAATACTGCGGTGTCATCTGCAAAAGTTCCAATTGTGATTGCCGCACTGGTGGGTAAGTTTGAGGTGTAAAACAGGAAAGAATAGGACCGTAACACACGGCATCTGGTACACCCGCCAATATTGGACAGAGGTTAGACTAAGTATTTCCTAGATATCGACGTCAGCAGGAGCATAAAGTACCTCGGACTTGTTCTGGACGGCAGGTGCAGTTTTCGTGGCCACTTCACATCTTTGGCCCCGAAACTATTGAAGACGGCGGGGGCCTTGGCGCGCCTTTTGCTCAACGTGGGTGGGCCGAGCGCCTCGAGCCGCCGCCTGTACACCGGAGTGGTCAGGTCGATGACCCTCTACGGTGCTCCCGTATGGGCGGACGCCCTGGATCGTCATAACGTCACCCTGCTGCGACGTGCGCAGAGGGTGATGGCCATCCGGGCGATACGAGGTATCGGACCATCTCCGGTGAGGTGGCGTGCGTGCTGGCTGGAGTCATACCGTGGGACCTGGACGCGCTTTCTCTGGCGTCGGTATAGGCATGGCTGCTTCGGGGGCTACCTGTGTCGGATCGCTGGGATCCGAGAGCCCGACGCTCGCTGCCACCACTGCGAAGACTGCTTCGATGAGACGGCCCAGCACACGCTGGATGTGTGCTCAGCCTGGGCGTCACAACGTCGCGCTCTGCGCGACGTCATGGGAGACGATCTTTCCCTGCCGGCCGTGGTCAAGGCCATGGCCGGCAGTGAGACGTCATGAGATGCGGTCTCCTCCTTCTGCGAGGCAGTGGTGCTCGAGAAGGAGGCGGCGGAGCGAGTGAGGGGGGCTTCGGCCGAACTCGCCATCCGCCGCTAGAGACCGGGTCGCCGGAGGGCGGCATACGATCGCCGCCTTCCGCCCTAACGAGCCAGAGGGCGGTCAGCTTAGGGAAGCTGGCCGCCTACTGACCTGGCCCGAGTAGTCGCGCGCAGGTTGCTCCCGCGCGCTACTCCGAGCAGGTCGTCGAGGGTGCCCACACACCCTTGACTCCGCGACGTGCCTTGCAGGCTCCCGCCGCCGCGTTTCGCGGACGACTAATGTCCCCACGTCTCGCGGCCAGTGGCGGTCGAGGACGAGCACCGTGAGGTTTTAGTGGGTATTCGGACGGCCTACCATCTGCCAGTCCGCGAGCCCCACATAACCCACTCGAGTCCTCACTCGGGCTGGTATCCGTAAAGGGATTTCCTCACGAAAAAAAAAATAAACCCCACTTTGGGTTACTGATACATTGTTTTAATCAAATTGTTACATATGCTAGTTATACATAAGTTCAATTCCCATTGATAGTTGAAAAATAGGGAATGAAATAAATATGTATAGAAAGTATTAAATTAATATTATGTACCTACAGTAAACACCACCATGTAGGCCATCATAGCACAGTGGCACAGCATCTGATTGTAAATTTGTTAATTATGGGTCCAATATATATACATTGGGGGGGGGACAAATTTTAAATGGAACTATTTAATCAAGACAATCAATGGAACTATTCAATCTTATTAACAAATTATTTCTTTAGCAACTATCTGCTTCCTATAATTATAATAAAAGTAAAAATTTAAAAAATACTACTACTACTTAGTTTCACACTTTAGCCCTAGCAAGGTAGTCGAAGAGAACAGCGCCAAAAGCGCGTCAATACAGCTAAGGCTCCGTTTATCCTATTACCGACAGCGATTCACCTTTTTACATCAAAAAATATATACTTGATATAAAGATTTTTTATTTCAGGTTAGATGACATGCTGGAGGAAGATGACCATGAGAATAATGATGCCAATAATAAAACTTCCACCCTAGAGATCACTGACAAAAAGAGAAGTGTTTCATTTGCTGACAAAGATGATGCTGAAACATTAGAAATTTCATTTAGACATTCAGACATTGAACCTTGTACAGAGTCTTATAGACCTGAGAAAGGAATTAGTAAGCCAAGTGATATATATAAAGCTTATTATCATTTATTTACAAATAAAAAATCTTCTATACTAAAAAAATCTAAATATAAAGAAACAATCCTTCATGATCAAATAAATAACAATGTTCTGGAAGTTGAAAATATAATACCAGAAAATCCTGCTGTAGTGCCTTTAACTCAATCTGATATAAATGTAAATAGAACTATTTTAATAAATGATATTGTTGAGAAAACAGATGAAAAGAGAAGCAAATTGGAATCTGATATAAGGCCTGTTAGTTTGTTTAAAAAGAGAAGACAACAACAAAAGTCTTAGTTACTTTAATAGATTGTTGTATTGGTAATAACATAACAATTTTCTTTATTTTTTCCAATAATAGTTCTTTGCTTTCTTATTAAGATATAAATAATGTACGAAAATATTTATTCTGTATTTTTAAATAAATTATAAATATCATATTATTTTCTGTACAAAATGGATTTTTTTTATTTTTTACTAACACCTAATTCAAAGATTAAGTGTAATTGTTTACATCAACGGAAGAAAACGAAGAGATTAGGTTGTGGCTTTAGTTTTTTTTCCATCAAATCATTCGGTTAATGTCCCTAGTATGAATCTTACCAAAGCTTTTTTTTATTCCTTCTGTATGTACTGTTTTTTAAAAGAGGAAAACAGATCCTTCTTTTTAAGTGTAGACAGGATTGTGAATGCAAACAATAAGATTTAAACTTAATTTAAATTTTCTCAGTATATGTGGAGTACAGAGAAAGGCGATATTGATTTGGGCGAATAACATAATATTACATAGCACTTGGTAGCGTTTTATTACCCGTAAAACAATAAAAAATAAAACCGTACACTTATATGCTTTTTAAACTATAATCCTACTACTTGAGACCAGTCGTGGTGCAGTGGCACAAGGTGTGACTGTAAACCGACTGGTTGTGGGTTTGATCCCTACTCGAGGAGATGAAATATTTACTTAAATTTATATTTCCATTTTTTCGCTCTGGTGTAGAGGCAAAGCGCGGCGTTTAGTTCTGCCATCATCAACACGCAATGCCTCCAGAATTCTGCAGAAAGTGGGGAACGGAGTATCTTAACAATAGGTTCCCTTTGCCTACCCTGCTGTCTACGGTATACAGCGTGAAGCTATTTTAATTTTTTTACCTACTAGAATTAATTATCTGTTAATATAATATTTGACAGCCATTGTTTTGTCTATAGGTAAATACTGATCTGACATATATTTAAAGGTTATGGCTTATGTTATGATTTGTGTAAACCGTATATAAATAACTGTATTAATTATATATATTAATAAATAACTCTTAAAATTTAATTACTTTTGTTAAAAGAGCAAAATGTTGTCTCGTAATTTGCGATTTATCTCTCGGCGATATTCGCAAACGGTTACTTTCAGAACATCACAATCCTCACCTGTAAGTTAATATACTATAAATAGTATTCTTATAAATATTATGTTAATTAAAATAACTAGAAATAAAAGTAATTTAAATATTATATAAAATCATATAAATTGCTTTCGTCTTACTGTTGACAGACTCAACATAATGAAAATCAAGTTGGCTTATTCTATACAATAAACAAGGATTTATGTAAGCAACTCTTTGGTCATGGTGGTTTACCTAAGAGCTATATGAAACAAACAAAGACCTTTACAGAAACAGCTTTAATGGTACGATCTCCAGCCCTTGATGTCATCAATTGTATTAAATCTACAGATTTTAACAAACCCGTCAATCGTTATCTATTATGTATCCTTTTTAAGAAGACTACTACAATAATATTATAACTTTATAAATATAACATATAAAAAAAATTAATACCGCACAGTGGTACAGTATCTGAATAAATGTGACAGATGTGGGTTCAATCTCTTTTTTCTGAATTAATTTTTCACATTGCCCTGTTTAACAAAGTGTAAATTAACCTAATTTCAATCCACAATGTCTCAAATTTAGGTTTTCTTTAGAGAACAAAATGTCTTGACACTGAGTTCTATTTGCTTATACAGCAGTGTAGGATATGTAGAGTCAGCTTAGCTGATCATCAATTAAGAGATACACAGAATGGCATCTGACTGCCCCACTAGGAATAAAATGTAAAGCTAAGGCAAGTTAAATTACTGTGCAGCTGCACTATAACAAATATTAATTTATAATGGAAATACTGCCGCAGGTAGACCCTTATACAGTTGCGTGGTGCGTGGAATGAAATTGAAACGGCACAGTAGTGGAGTGCCACATATCCAGGTAGTGTGGATGGTATTTAAGCTATTGACATACTGTGCGGTTACAAAATTTGGTGGCAGGTAACAGGTCAGACAGTTCCTCAGAACAGTCCCCATGATAAATGCCTTATGGAACACCAAGTCCTATCTTGGCGTAAAGTACCATTTCGTTCTACTAATCCCCCTGTCTGATGACCCCTAGTTGCTGCGAGGCCCACTTGGCCTTACTTTCCAGATGATCACAATACTGGCACTCACTTAGAACATTAAGATCTAATATACTGACCCTGGGCGCAGCTATAAGGGGAATGTTTTGAAAGACTGATGATACAACAAAAGGGGGTTTTGGGTTTTTCTTAATGAATCTTTTCTTAACACGCAAATTTATCTCTTCAGAGAGTTGAATTGAACCAAGTTTCTTTCACCCTATGAGTAGACATTTCCAAAGGAAGCCTCAACAAAAGAGACAAGTTTATTTCCGCACTGTTCAACATTTTCCCGAGAAAATGCGAAACTTGCGCGGCCGGAGTAAACAGCATCCACTGTGATATCTGCATAACAGTGAAGGCTAAAATTCTCTAACATGCCATTGATATGCAGAAGAAACAGCATAAGAGACAGCACACAGCTTTTGGGGACAACAGTGTTCACGGGCATGTATTTTCAGCAAAAACACCGCGATCCACTTACATAAAATCTCGGGAAGCCTGTAGGATTAAAGTTTTAGAAAGAGTACCTCATGCCACACTCCAAATCCAAATGAACTCCTCTCCTCTCCTTCCTGCTGGCTCATTGCCAAAATCACAATCTATTAATATAACAAAGTTAAATGTATAAAATCCTTAAGAAATACTCCATCAGATGGTGAGATGGGTGCTGGTAAATCATTAACAATAGCTCATCTTTTACATTATGCACATGAAAATGGATTTCTTATAGTTCATGTACCATGGGGTAAGTTTTAATTTTATAAATACCTATTATTTACATTTTAAAGTATTTTTTATGATTTTTAATACATATCAAACTTGAATTACCAGTGTCTGAGTGGTTAAGAAGGATACCGAGACATAAGGAAATGTCCAATTCACAAACAAAAGAAGGTTTTGTAGATTTGCCTCTAGATGCTGCAGCATGGCTTGTTCACTTCAAAATGCAAAACCAAGCACATTTAAAGGCAGATAATGTAAGTAATTTTATACATTATACTTTATTCATTCTTGATGTGATACTTAACATAGTCTTGCCAAATTATTATTCTTAAGAATATTTTTTTATAGGTGATAACTTGTATAAACCTCTACAAATGCCAACAATAGAAAATAATTTTCTATAATAGCTCAAAAAGAATGTAAGGTTTAATTAGCTAGAGTGCTTTTATGATATTCAAAAAACTTTTGAGTCCTGTTACAGTAAACTTCCGCTCTAAAAAGCCTAGAAAATATAAATTTAATTATTTTCCTTTATACATATATATATATATATATATATATATATATATATATATATACATATATATATATATATATATATATATATATATATATATATATATATATATATATATATATATATAAATAAAAATAAAAATAAAAAAATTCAATCAGCTTCACGCTGAATCCCGCACACCGCAGGGTAGGTAGAGGGAACATTGTGTTAAGACGCACACGTTCCCCATTTTCCGCTGAAAACTGGAGGCATTGCGTGTTGAATTGCGGAATTCAACGCCGCGCTTTACCTTGACGCCAGAGCGAAGAAAATGAAAGTATTTAATTTAAATAAATATTTAATTTCATCGAGTCCACAACCAGTCGCGTTTACAATTAAATTAAACTTTGTGCCCCTGCGTCACTACTGGTCTCATATAATTATTTAAAAATTATATCAGCTTCACGCTGTATCTCTCACGCAGCAGGAACTTCCCGCCGAGTTTATTTGTATAATATATAATTACTTATTTTTATTTAAAACGAAGTTAAGGTTATCAAAAGAGTATGTGTGGAGCAAACGTGAAAAAACTGAACAAGGTGCACCTTTACTTGAGTTAGTGGAACATGGCATTGCCCGAGTGAAGTATGCTTGTGATGTTATAGAAGCATTACTGAATGAAATCAAAATTTTGTCTAATAATAAACAGTAAGTTATTAAAAATAAATAGTGTATGATATTTTTAAATAATTAAGAGCGATTGTAGTATGTAGTTTTAATTAAATATTCCTTATACCTTTAAATGTTTAAATATACATTACTTTTTATTAAATAATATATATATTTTAGAAGTTATATTTTTATATAACTGGACAAATGTTAAAAAAACTGGAATTTTAGTAGTAGTAGTAGTAGTAATACATACTTAGTTGATATTTATTATACTGTATTTTTCCTTTAACTTCCAGATGTAAAACATTTGTGGCAATTGATGGATTCAATTCATTTTTCTATCCACTGACAAGGCTCAGAACACCCACCAAAAAGAAAGTTGTGCCTGAAGAAGTAACTCTAACTACATCATTTTTGGATTTCACTAAAAACGATTGGGTAGGATCAATACTAATAAATTATAAAAAATATTAATAAAATTGTATTTAAAAATGCTAATACTCTAATATTTTGTTACATACAGACAAATGGAGTCATAGTTGTCTCGGCAGATCAGTTGGCAGTTCCAGATGATCATCATGAAAACTACTTACCTAAATATTTGCTTTATAAGAAGGTACTTTGTTATTTGCATATATAATAAAACTTATATAAAAAATATATGTAAAAAGTGTAAATATAAAAGTTTTGAGGCCATTGTGGCCCAGTGCCCACAATGGCAACCAGCAGGATAGGCAGATAGAACGTAGTGTTAAGACACTCTCCCCTCCATTCTCTCTCACTGTTTCCCACTTTCTGCAAAGCTCTTAAGGCATTACGTGTTGAGTGGCAGAACCTCTGAACCTTTACCTCGATACCAGAGCGAAGAATTGTAAATAAATATTTCATCTCCTCGAGAGGGGATCAAACTCACACCAGTCAATTTTACAGTAACACATTGTGCTCTTGTAAATTTAGTTCTTAAATATAATAATTTTTAATTGTTTCAGGGATTTGAACATATAGACCCTTTCATTCCCATAAAAATAGACAGATACAGTGAACGTGAATTTATATCTTGCGTCAACTACTATAGAGACAGGTTGTGGCTAAGAGGGCCTCCAGAGACAGAAAATGAACTAAAATTGGCCAGTGCTAATAATCCTTACAGATTTATGCAAATGTGTGCACCTTTGTAAATTATATTGTTGTTGTATATCTGTAATTAGTATTGTTATTCCTTTTTTTTTTAAACCTTAGTAATATGAAATAAAAGATTTCATCCTAATTTAAATTCTATTTGTATTGTTTCATGTATTAGAGTGATATTTATTTCCTTATCAAGCAGATGTCCAGAGCCAACTGCACTTCTTACATTTGTTTTGATTTATAAAAATTAAGATAAAAATAATTATATTCAAATTTAATTCTAATAATAAAAATGCTATAAATAATTTCTAACATTAGTCGATTGATAAAAATAAAATTTAAAAATTTATATATATATATATATATATATATATATATATATATATATATATACAATAAAAATAAATGTAAGAACATGAATGAACATAAGATGAGCAGTAATAAAAGATAAATCTGATTTAATAATTTACTTTGCCATACATTACATTTTACTATTTTACAGATTAAACTTTGTAGCCTACAATGTGACGCTTTCCGATGCATTCACCGACATAGAACCAGAAGAGTACTTCAGCACCAACTAATACGTTAAGTGTAGCTTGCTTAACAGTTTGCTGTTTCCATGCTCCGCTCTTGGCGCTGCTGATCAATTTACCAAGGCCAGCTTTGATTTGGGGAATTTCACTTACTTTGGGAGGAGCTAGTTCAACTTTAGCGTATTTCATGAAAATGTTGAATTTCGGCCTAGCATTGGCGAGTGCCGCTGAAAAAACATATAATTATTTATACCTTATAAAGTGCTAAGACATATGGAAAAAATAATAGTTAATATCTTTTGGTTATTAATTTGAATTATAACCTGTATGTTATTTCATAAATAAAATTACATAACACATATGTTTCGAACAAAAAAATATGAATAACTTACCGCTAATCAACGACGGTAATTTAGCTGCAGCGGCCATGGTGTTAAAATATAAATAAGCAACAAATTTAAAAGTTACCAACAGCAGAAATCTTAATTTTCTTCAATTTTAAGATTCCGTCGGATTCGCAAGGTAGTAAGGCAAAGTAGCGAATCTGTCAAAAAATTAATTTTCTGTCAATTTAACGAGCACAGAATATATAAGGGAATAAAAATCAATATAAGTAACTAGACATTTAATGTACAACAAAAATAAATATTTATTAAAAATGACCGTAAAATGTTTATTGTTTTTGTTCTTAGCTTATGGCGTAAAATATGTTTTGCTACAATCATTATGTTTATGTAAAAATATGGTAACATTCCCTGTGTTATTCCCTTTGGGTATATGTGTTCTGTGATTATAATTTATAACAATTTTTCTAAGTTAATAGCAACATTCTGTTTACGGCTACGTCGATCATTTAATGTCAAGTAAGGACCGGCGTTCAAATGATATGAATAAATTTATATTTCGGACATAAAACTAGTCAATAGACAGGAATATTTATAAAGGATAAAAAAAGTGAAATATAGATTTTGCAGCTAGTGAAAATGTGTCGCTGCTGTGAGTATACGATAGTTGTCAATAAAAATAATGATCCGATCAGCGTGGCTTTGCTGTATATTTAGAAAGAAAATAATATAAACTTGTGTAATATAATAAGCATTATTATATTAAAATTCGTTGAATTTTATCATATAATATTTATTATTGTTTTGCTATATAATATATAGTACGTAAGTTAAGGCCACGTCATTGTTGAACTTATATCTTAACCAATGCAACACAATATTTCGGTAAAGTTAAACAGTAATTTTACTTATTATTTACAGTTCTACCTTTGTTGTTAGTAAGTTTTATAGCATTTAGCAATGCGATATTACAAGGAACTGTTGAAATAAAAAGACTGCAAAATATTCTGGAGGAAGGCTTGAAGAGTAAAGATATTAATACACTTTACTATTCCTTGAAAGGATTAAACCAGCTTAAATATAAAATTCCAGATTTATGCCAGGTATAGGAAGCACCATTTTTACTATAATTAGATAAATAAAAATAGTTTTACATTATTATACATCTATATGTTTCAGGTTATTGCAAATACTAAATATGATGTCAAAAATATAGAGCAAGTGTTTTACTTAACAAACGCAGCTGCTTTATCTGGATGTCAAAACTCATTAACGCCAGATATACTCTCTGGCCCAGTCAAAGTATTAGAGAAGGCAGATGTATCTATTCAAGAACTCTATCATGCTGTATATTCTATGAAAGCTTTAGGAAAGGGATCAGTTGATGGAGAAAATGCTCTAAAGAATCTTATTCAGCTTTTGAAGAAAGATGATTCACCTGCTAAGTATGGATTTTGTATAGTTATGAATAATGTATTGATTGCTTTTAGTTTTATATAGCTCTCTTATCTAATAAAGGTAAAGGAGAATCTTCTTTTCACACACTTCATTCTCCACAATCTGTCCAGTCTTATTCCACTAATTTTCCTGTTTAAAAAAAATTTGAATACAATCAATACCTGCAGATTTTGGTAGAAAGTAGGAAATAGAAATGTGTAAAGTCATCATCATCATCAGTCATATCCATTGTTGTATTGAGTCACATTGCCATTCAATAGTATTCTTTAAAATATATTTATGACAGTTATGGCTATGTCTTCACCATGTGTGAGCACATGGGTTGTGCTGCATGGACAGCGGCACATGCTGAAAGTGCACTTCTAGCTGCAGATGAAAGTGATGGCCGAGCCTTGCACTTTGATGGTGGATTGCCTGTTACATCACTAGTACTTACTAGTATTATAAGGTAATTATTAGACTTGATATTATTATTATTATTTTAATTGAGTAAAAAAACATCTGTTTTAAAATGATGATACTTATAAGTATCACATTAGTAATCATTATTTACATTTAATTGTGTATGATGATTACTGATAATACAGAATGTATAATATGAAAGAGACCTAGAATCATAAAAAGATTTTAAATTTCTACACATAGTTAAATTTAAATTTTTCTTAGGTCATACAAATCTCTGAACAAACCAACTCCGCTAACACTGGAGCAACGCTACAAGTTTGGTGCATACTTGCTGTCCCGTCGCTCAGTGACCTCACCTCGTGGTGCTGCACTGTTACTTGATGCTGCCATGATGCTAGCTGATGATCAGGTAAATATTTACTAGTAAAAGATTTTTCTACAACTTCAAAGCTTTACAGAATAATCAACAAACTGTTATGTTGCTTGTATAAAGTATCAGGAGTCCTTCAGAGAGTTAGGCGGAGTGTCAAAAATAAAATGCTTTACAAAATTTTCAGTACTAAGTAAGTTTTCCACTGTGTTATTAATAATCATTTTGTTTTATTTTCTGTTTTACCCAGCCAACACCCATCAGCATTGTATTCAAAGACAAGAAATTCATCACATCTGAATCTGATTCTATTGAATTCTCTGTAACTGATCTCATTGCTCGTCCAATTCCAAATCTCAAGCCTGATGAGGTTATAGCTCAATCGGGAACAAGACTAGCTGATGATGTAGTAGTATTATCCAAGCAGCCTCTCATTCAGAAACAAAATGAACCCACTACCTATGTACTAAATCTTAGTAAAATCAAGTCTCAACATGGCCTCTACAAGATTTCTTTGAGTGCTGGAAGTAAATCTGCTAACTTTAATGTGGCTGTGTTAGGAGAAATACAAGTGTCGAACATTGAAATAGGAATTGGTGACGTTGATGGTACTACTAGTCCTAAGGTTACTACAGTGGCCTATCCGAACAAACTTACAGAGAAACTACAAGCTGATCATTTACAGAAGTATGTATACAATTTACTTAATTTTTTTCTTTTAGTATTATCTATATATTTTATTCAGTAATCTGTTAAATACTGCTTTGTTATCAGTAACTTATAAGGCGATTTTAAAAAAAACTGGTTCAAGTATCAAGTAAATTAAAAACAGCTTAGCAAAAGAGAGAGTGAATATTTTTCATTTCTCCATTGCTAATGCGCTGAATTTAATTGCGCCAAAAAAGTTATACATCTGCTATATGATTTGTTTTTTGTCCAATTCAAAAGGAAAATAACTTCATATTATAATTTCTTTTTATATGAGTATCTCATTCATATTCCAGGGTCACACTAAAGTTCAGTGTACGGGACAAATACAACAAGCCAGTGACTGTACAACAAGCGTTTGTACGAGTGGCCCCCAGCGACGATAATGCCGAGGCCATCTATGTAGCGGAGCCAGATTCCTCTAAGACTTATAAAGTTGAATTGGTTAGTATTGAGATTTAATGTTTATTTTTTAGCTTCACACTTTATCCCGCATACATTAAGGTAGATGGAGAAAACCTAGTATTAAGAAACTCCATTTCTCATTTGCTGCCTATTTTTAGAGACATTGTGTATACAATACCATACTGGCCTTGTGTCATGTTACCAGAGCAGGGAAATGAAAATATTTGATTCCTTTAAGTGGAAATTAAGCCACAAAGTTCGTCACGTTTAGAATCAGACGGTGCCCCATAATGGTTACAAATATTGCGAGATATCTTCTAAAAACCAGTCAAATTAAGTTCACTGTGTTAAGTACTTTACCTGGATAATGAATAAAATTATCTGCTGGTACACCGAAAAAGTGTAAAATAAAATGGAACTTGCGCAGACTCGGTATTGTATAAAATATCTAGGCTAAGTGTAAAGTAAATAATATTTTATACATGTTTTAGAGATTGTATACATTACCAATATGTTGTTTAGAATACTGAATAGTCGAGATTGCCGGTAACATATACATAATTGCAGAACGTTGGCGCAATATCAGCTCATCTACGTCAAGCCAGCGGCGTGCATTCGTTGAGCCTGTTGCTCGGTGACAGCGCGGTCGCCGCACCTCTGCAATGGCCGCTCGGCGATATCGTGCTTAATTTTGCCGCCATAGGTAAGATTATATAGATAAATTATAAGTAAAAAGTTAGTATTCAACATTTATTTACTTCTAATCTCTATATTTAATACAATAATGTTAATTAAAATTCAATTTCACGATCTTACAGCTAAAACATATTTCCCGTCAAATTTTTACTTTATAAACGAGTGGCATTCCTTTCTCGCCAAATGCTTCCCCGACCGCCCGGCGACAGCGTTGCTGATAGTTGCCGACATTCTACATTAAAGAGAAAATGGTTAACTAAATATAAAAATCTGATATGCACATTAGCTATAAGTTTATTGATGAGAAGTATTGAGTTTGTGCGGGCATATTATAAGGATGTTCCCTACGTGTGTGTGTCAGGCGCGCCGGGAGCGTCGGGCGGCGGCGGGCGCGCGCTGCCCGAGATCGCGCACTCGTTCCGCGCGGCGGAGGCGGTGCCGGCGCGCGCGCTGTCCGACGTGTGCGCGCTGGCGTGCGCGGCGCCGCTGCTGCTGCTGCTGGGCGCGTGGGCGCGCCTCGGCCTCAACCTGCGCGCCTTCCCCGCGCGCCCGCTGCAGGCGCTCAACGCGCTGCTGTTCCACGCCGCGCTGGCCGGTCAGTACACTGCCATTCTAAACAATTCATTGTATTCATTGGCCCACCTTGTTTGCATTCAGTTACATATTCATCACTTTGCTTGTAAAGCTGAAACTAAAATAATAAAGAAAAACATTAAAAATTGTCGAAAATTCGCAATATTTTTCAAGCCGGAGAACAACGCTCCATATAAACGCTTCGGCCCTCGTACTCTTGACCGACACCGACAATGTTGAAACGAAGGTCAACATTGTCGGTGTCGGTCGTAAGGTAATCGTAAGTGCCATCCTAGTACTGGGTTTGGAATATAAGAAATATATAAAAATGTAAAGCTCTTCAAACTAGTACATAATTAACTGCCATGTAATTTAATATATATAATTTTTCTGTACATGTGTTTGCCATCATATTACTCCTACACGGCTGGACCAATTGGAGAAAATTTTTGTGTGTATATCTCAATAAATGGTTGAATAGTTTGAAATTAGTATTAGGACTTAATCCAAAATGTCGCGTTGCAGGTCGGAATCCCACTCGGAGAATAAGTTGTTTTCGTTTCCTCACCTTGATAACAAAGCAGAACGCGGCATTGAGTTCTGCCACTCAACACACAATGTCTATAATTAGACGGTGCTACGGTGTGTGGACACTAAGTTCTCTCTGCCTACAAATGCTACCGTCCCACGTACCGTACCACTTCCCACGTTCGACAACATTAACACGGATAGGTATTATGTAATGCCAATAATTAACAATTATAATATTATGCACAGGTTCTCTGGCACTCTACGGGCTGTTCTGGCTGCAGCTGTCAATGTTCAACACGCTGCGGTACTTACTGCCGCTTGCTCTCCTTGTCTTCCTCACTGGACATCGCCTGTTGCGTTACCTCAGCAAGGAGAAACGTTAATCATCGTTTAGTTATATATTCGTGCACAATTCCATTCTTAATTAATATACATCTAACATGTTTTTAAATATTTTCATTTTAGTGACTTTAGCATCAGATTATACTAAGATTTTGTTAGTTTCTTAAAAGAAATAATTTCTTGCAAATATTTTACGTAACAAGTAAAATTATGATCCTTTAAAAAACATTATTTATGTTTATCTTTATTGTTTTATTACTTTAATGTATAATGTTGTTGTACATGTCGGCAGTATGGCAGTTATAAGTCATTCCTATTAGTAAATGTCATCTGAATGAGATTTATATTTTGTGGCAATTTGATGATGAGAATCGCACGTAGCAATAAATTATTTTAAATTTAAATTGCTTTTATTTCACCAAATGAAACAAACGGCTAAAGTTGAATAGAAAATAAATACGCTAAATATAAAACATGCTAAATATGTATACAGGAAAAACTATGACGGATACCAATTTAGAGTTTTTCAAAAAGTTTTCTAGCAATAAGACATAACTAGTGTCAACTTAAGTGAAATCTTAATAAAATTGTTTTTAAAGTTCTTACATATTTGTTATTTTTAACTGAAACCCTTGTTTCCTAGAATATATTTTTTATTAATTTCAAATATCAAAGCTAATTATTTTTTAACTGACTTCCGACCGAAGCAATTTTGATTTTTTTTATTTGAAAGGTGGTGTTTCCCATGCGTTCTCATTTGGTCCATTTCTGACAATACCTTTGAGAAAATCATGCAAGTGTAAAATTTACATTATGTGCGTGACAAATGGACGAATAACTCATATTGAGTCACGCTAACCGATTTTGATAATTCAATTTTTATTGGAAAGGGTACACTTCGAGGGTAATTTGATGAGTGTGGACCTAACATTGAACTGCTTTATATATATTTAATTTGGTTATTTATACGCTACAAAACAATAGCGGAATAATAATACGGAAAATAAATCCACAATATCATCAGCGTGTTTACAAATGTTATTTATAAATAATTTTTAATATTGTGCAATACCCGTAAACGTGTTTGGTTACGTTCTGAATATGGATTTTGTAGTAAAAATTATAGGTTAATATTTTCTATGAATATTTTGAGATTAGATTTACATGTATGTATGTATGCAAATTTAAAAGTAAATCTGATCAATATTTGTACTTTTATATTATCATGAACGCCTCTTTGCCACTTTTGAAACTATTATTTATATTTTTTTTCGATTTTGAATAGCGTAGTATTACAAGTTTACTCCCCAGTAACAAGATTATTTATATTTTCCAAGTTTGGCATGATAACGTGGAGCATTAGAGGGGTATCTTGATGACAACAATGAAAGCAGCACTGTTTCATTTATTCTAAATTTAGACGTAACAGCTTTAGCTAAACATATCAACCACCACAAAATTGAGTTTTAAACTCTGTTATGCTAAAATAGAAACATAATGTAAACATTTTAAGTTTTTAAACAATATTTTAAAAAAAAGAATAAATTTTCAAATAAGCATTTATTAGTAAATTATGAAAAATAGTATTTAATATCACAACAAACTTAATCCGAAACATCTTATGAAAGATGAAGTATCTTTAAGCTAATTTATAACTAACATTATGATTTATATTACTTTAGGTAACTTATACTATGCTTGAACATTCATTTTATACAATACAATCAATCATACAACAGTAATCGTAAATGCCATCCCAGTACTGGGTTTGGAATATAAGAAATATATAAAAATTTAAAGCTCTTCGAACTGGTACATAATTAACTGAATAATATATTGCCATGTAATTTAATATATATAAATCTTCTGTACATGTGTTTGCCATCATATTACTGCTAAACGGCTGGACCAATTGGAGAAAATCTTTGTGTATATTTCAATAGATGGTTGAATAGTTTGAAAATAGTATTAAGGCTTAATCCAAAATGTCGCGTTGCAGTCGGTGTGATGCAATAGACCAGCTAAACTATAAAAAGACATGTTTATGGTGACGTTTTTTTTCCCGAAAAGGAAAATGTCTGCCAATACTGAACGTTTGTAATAAGTCATTGAACTAACCTATAAGTAGATTCATATAAATATTGAAAATTAAGTTGATAAAATGAACTTAAATTTAAAATTCCGCGTCTAAAGTGAACACATTGTCCATAGGTTGCGCCATCACTCCCCACTTCTGGTATTCTCCCACTTTCTTTTCAAAGAAATTTGTTTTGCCTTCTAATGAGATGAGATTCATAAAGTCAAATGGATTCTGCGTGTTGTAGTGCTGTGGATAAAAAAATTAAATAAATAAACGGATGCATAAATAAATAAAAACCGATGACACAAACTGAGATAACATATTTTAAAATACATTTGCCGACATATGATTGAAATTTGCATTTCTTGAGTGTTTACAGCACATAATGTAAATAAAAGATTTGTTAATAATAACACTATCCTCCTAGCTATCAGGCAATTTAGAAGTTGATTGCATCACTTCTACTATTAGATTGTAACAATAAATATCATATATAATGTAGTATTAATTTGCAGTTTCGTTTACCTTTTCACCAATAAGTTCGACAAGCAAGCGATCAGCCACAAATTCTATGTAATTGGACATGAGATCGCAGTTCATGCCAAGCAGGCGCACTGGCAGCGCGTCTGTTAAGAACTCTTGCTCGATGGCTACTGCATCCTGTAATAATATTATTTTTTAGCTTTACACTGTATGCCGCATGTAACAGGGTAGGCAGAGGGAACCTAGTGTTGAGTAAGACACTTTTTGTTCCTCTTATACTGCCTGACCTTTAAGACATTGGTCTGTTGAGAGACAGAACTGAACGCCGCGCTTTACTTTATTACCAAAGCGAGGTAATGGAAAATATTTAATTTTGTAGAAATCGACATAAAACCTGTGACATTTAAAGTCCCACACTTGTGCACCTTGCACCACGACTCATATATTTAAATGTAATTAGTTTATGAATTAGAAAAGAACTAACCTTAATGATCGCCAAAACACGCGCTGGACTTGGTTTCTGTACCAGATGTTTGAACATCAAACATGCGAAGTCAGTGTGTAGTCCCTGTGAGAAGAAAGATATTTTTAACAGACTTCAAAAGGCAGGAGGTTCTTATTATCTATATATTTATTTATTTATATTTTAGCTACACGACAGCAGCGGCAAGACATTCATCATTATACGAGACATTGTGCATTAAATGGCAGAAGAGAGGGAAAATTTATATAACTACTCTCCCAATTGGGAATCAAATCCACAATCATCTCATTTATGGTCAGACTGTCCCACTGCAATATAATATTAGGGGCACAGGAGTAATTAAAAACAATAATTCCAAACTCCTTATTCTATTATAAAAGATACATAAAAAATAATATTAGAAATTATCATCAAAAATTGAAGACTTATTTAAACAATTAAGTAGATTTGGTTGAAAATATATCTTTAAAAATTAAATTAAATTAAAATTAAATTAGCTTCACGCTATATCCCGCACACAGCAGGGTAGGCAGAGGGAACCTAGTGTTAAGACACTCCGTTCCCCACTTTCTGCCGAATTTTGAAGGCCTTGCGTGTTGAGTGGCAGAACTCAACGCCGCGCTTTGCCTTGACACCAAAGCGAAGAAATGGAAATATAAATGTAAGTAAATATTTCATCTCCTCGAGTGGGGATCGAACCCACAACCAGTCGGTTTTACAGTCACACTTCGTGCCACTGCGCCACGGCCGGCCTCAAATATATCTATAAAGATATATATATATCTTTAATATTAATATATATTTTTTAATAAGATGCTTCAATAGTTAATTGTATGTGGAGCTGAACTTAATGCTCATTTTAAAGGGGTTATAGAGAATATTGGTATTATAGAGAATAACAAATTCTAAATAAGGTGTCCTGTACTATGCCTAGACATACTGTAATATCATACTACTCACAGTAGTTATATGGTTATGATAACCTATCACTTATAATTACTCATCAACTTAATTAATCTATTCATTCATATTATCAAATGATAATATGAACGTGAGAATCCGTACATAGCATAACTTAAAACTGATAAACTTATCTAAGTAGACCACTCAGTTCAACCATCACTTAAATGATATTTTTTAAGCTACATGCTGTATCCTGTATAAAGCAGGGTACACAGAGGATACTTAGTTTTAAGACAGTTTGACTTATCTGTAAAATTAACACTAAAATTTTCGAGACTGCCTGTTGTGAGAATATACTGTAATAGTGTGTGTAATAGTAGGAACTCAATGTCACAATTTACCTTGTTACAAGCAAGAGGAAATGAAGACATTTCACTCCTAGCGATACATTCCACAACTGACAAGCTTGTCGTTGTCAGTTGTACGCACAATTTTATTTTGTCTCAATTTTAAAACATTCTACTAATCTCAATATTGTCTGTTATTTTAATATAGTCTCTGCATGCCCTTCTATATGTGGAATGTAGATGCTTAAATAAAAATGGAAAACTACTAAAACATACCTCATCCCTAGAAATAAGTTCATTGCTGAAAGTCAATCCAGGCATCAGGCCTCGTTTTTTCAACCAAAATATTGATGCAAAGCTGCCTGAGAAAAATATTCCTTCAACTGCCGCAAAAGCAATAATACGTTCCCCAAATGTTGCAGTCTTGCTGCCGATCCACTGTAACGCCCAGTCTGCCTTCTTCTTAACACACGGTAGAGTCTCAATTGCATTAAATAAGAAATCCCTGGAAATGTAATTGATGTTAAAGCTTATTTTATATTTTACAAATTGTATCTTATAATTAATTTTGATTTACTATTTAGGAATAGCTTACATAAAGTTCATAGGAAACATTTCATAAGCGTACAAAACAGAATACTCAAGGCCATTGTGGTATTACTATACCATAAGTAGACTAGTAGACTATAATCATACACTTGTGCCAATCAGAGGATTTCCACTCTGGAGAATGATTTATTATTTATAACTTTCTTAATAAAAATGAATATGAATGCATACAAAATTATATTATGCCACAATCTTAGTATTTATTTTAAATATATTTGGGTTTAATAAATAATACATGAAACAACAATTATACATATCAAATATCAAAACAGGGCAATAGGGCATAAATATGCAAAAATATGCAACTTTGTACATGTAAAAAGTTGATGCAATGTCCAATTGTGAACATAATAGATGTGGTTTTGATTCCCACTCAGAGGAAAGAGTTATTTTAATTTTCTTTACAGTGGTACCAAAAACAAGGTTCTTCAGATTTGGCTGAATGGTGCATGGCAAACTGAATGCCAAAACACTTGGTTTCGTTTGCCTTCCCTGCTATAAATATATACAATAATATAATGTATAATGTGAAGCTTAAACTTAATTGTAACAACAATAACTCATGGGTAAAATATTTACCTCTCCTTAGGATCCCTTATATATGTGTCAATTAATAAAGAGTACATCTCTGAATGAACATTTTCCATAGCAATTTGGAAACCATAGAAGCATCGAGCTTCAGTTACTTGAACTTCTTGTGAAAAACGCTCCACCAAGTTCTCATTGACAATACCATCAGATGCCGCAAAGAATGCTAAGACATGCTTGATAAAATGTTTCTCGCAATCTTTTAATGTCTCCCAATCTGCTAAGTCCTGTAATATTGTATAATGAAATGTCAATAGTTACTGATTCAAGTACTACATGTACTGAAAAAGTTTGATATCAAGGTCATATTTTATATATAAGTTATTTGCAATATATACTTTCATTGAAAAGAAAAACAAAAGCAGTAGGTAATACCTTGGATAAGTCTACTTCTTCCGCAGTCCAAAACGATGCTTCAGCTTTTTTATACATCTGCCATATGTCTGGATATTGGATAGGGAATATAACGAAACGTCTAGGGTTTTCCCTCAGCAGGGGCTCAAGTTGTGGGTCAAACGTTTGTTCTTTATTTTCGTTGACTATGTCCATTTTATCGTCACTATTACCATTAGGATCATTCCTTGCCGAGAGCACATTCTTGACAGGAGACTAAAAGAAGAAAGGTAATATTAACATATGCGACAATACATATAAATTGCTTTAATATTCTAAATATTAATCAAAATATAGAACTCACTTTAATATGCACCTTACTTAATCCATCGTATATATTTTCTTTATTGTTAATAGGAGCCATTATAATGTAATAAGTTAAAATTCAAAATTAACACAAAATATATCAAAACTAAGCTTGTTAATAATTCGAATAAATCTTAATCAATATTAATATACACAATATACAACAAAGTATCAGCAAATCAACAACTGGAAAATGAATACAGCAAAACGTGTGCCGGTCATTGGCTATTCTGAAAGTAGGTAGATCTATTGCGAAGTGCGCTTTTTTTTAGGCGGGAAATATGTCACGTTCTGAACCAACAACACAGATATTTTAAAAATATTAAAGAATATGTTCCAATCTAATAAAAAATTAAAAAATATTTTCTGATTACAAATTTTAATATAAAATATTAAAAAATTATATTTTTATAACTTATACCAAATAATTACTGAGTTTAATTACGGAAATATTCATTATTTATAGTACTTTAAACATGTACTCATAAATTGTTCGAAAAATGGAACGATTCTGTGAATATATAATCCACCAATCAGATGTTAATTACAAAAGGAGGGAAATGTAATTATGATATATTTTAATAAAATGACTTTGTTATAAAGTATATCTCAATAAATAGTTTTTCACCAGTTATTTCAATCAAAAATTAAGAACTTTAACCGTATGTTTCTAATATGTATTATAATATTACTGTTCCCTCGTAAAGAATAAAGAGTTCTATTGGCTAATGATTTAACCAATTAAAACAAATCTTTTTTGCAATTGGTTACATATTTCCTTATTTTTAAAAATTTTCCTATCTAAAAAACAAAACATTTTTGTGCGATCAACTTACATCAACTTGCCAAATAGTTAATTATTTCAAGTACTAGTTTTATAAAATTTTTGTTGATTACAGAAATATGCAATAAATAAATTTAAAGGATATATTAATATATAATTTGAGTACTGTGGATAATTTTACATATTATATATAATAGTTACTTATATAGTACACTTTCGTACAAAAAGACACATTTATGTACCTCTCTCTTTTTAAAGGTAAAAAAAGGAGCACAAATTAATTATTTATATCGTACCGATATGATATGCTACGGAAAAAGCTATAATACCTAAATCTTATATGTTATCTATCTACATCAACGACCAAAGCTACTGTCAAAACTTTACGCTGACGTTTGATGTCTGAAAAAAATTGTGATGATTTCTTTGGTTACATAGCCGAAAACGAAATTCTAATATATAACTTATTTGTTAAAAGTTCCATCGTACAATATATATTGTAATATATTTATTATTTCCTAATCAAAATGTCTGATAACGATGATGATTATATGTGTGAAGAGGAAGAGGATTATGGTCTGGTAGGTTATTGTTGTTATGTTTTTCTAAAGATTTATATTCACATTTTAACATCTCATTTGTTAAATCGTTAAAAAATGTTCTTTTGTGCTGTTTCTTGTGTAAATTTAATAGAATCTAAAAATATTTTTCAGGAATATTCGGAAGATAGTAATACAGAACCAGATGTCGATCTAGAAAACCAGTACTATAACAGCAAAGCTTTGAAAGAAGACGAACCTCAAGCTGCTTTGTTAAGCTTTCAGAAGGTTTTAGAGCTGGAAGGTGGAGACAAAGGAGAATGGGGTTTCAAAGCATTGAAGCAAATGATAAAAATTAATTTCAAATTGGTATGGCTAATATGAAAAAAAAACTTCTAATATATGAATATTAGAAGTTTTTTTTTAAAGTACATCTTATATTTACAATTATATTAGCCCTAGTGTTATTTTAATTTTTAGAGTAATTTCACTGAAATGATGTCTAGATACAAACAACTATTGACATATATTAAAAGTGCAGTCACAAGAAATCATTCAGAAAAATCTATCAACTCTATTCTTGATTACATATCAACATCTAGAAATGTAAGTATATCTCTTAATAAAAATATGACAAAACCTTATAACTAGTATCTTATTATATTTTTTCACAATTTTCAGATGGAATTATTACAGGATTTTTATGAAACAACATTGGAAGCTTTAAAAGATGCAAAAAATGACAGATTATGGTTTAAGACCAACACAAAACTAGGCAAATTGTACTATGATAGAGGAGACTTTAATAAACTGGCTAAGATACTAAAACAATTACATCAGAGTTGTCAAGTAATAATTATCATAGATTTTTACAATTGAAATAAATAAATCATGTGTTGATTAATTAAATATTTAGATTCACATTATTATTTAGGATGCAAAATAACACATAACAATTAAAAATAAACATAATTGCAAACAAATAATGTTTTTAAACCTTAATTCTGTAACATGCATGTTATAGGCAGAGAAAAACTTGTGACTACATCCCGCTAGAATATGAGATAGTATATGTAGAGGAGAAAGAAACACTGCTTTTTCAAACTTAATTAACAAATAAAAATTTATTTTTTAAGACTGATGAAGGTGAAGATGATCTCAAGAAAGGTACTCAACTCTTAGAAATATATGCTCTAGAGATACAAATGTACACAGCACAAAAAAATAATAAGAAACTTAAGGCATTATATGAACAATCTTTGCACATAAAATCTGCAATTCCACATCCACTTATAATGGGTGTTATAAGAGGTAAATTATGTTTTTTTATCTATAAAAAATTGTAATGAGCTTGGATTTAAATATTATTTTGTTTTATCTATAAATAAATGTATACATACAAACATAGCTTCACACTTTATCCCTAGCAGGCTAGTCAGTCAGTTTGACGTGGCCTAACCACCTGAACATGTTTTTCTTTTTTCTCACCATTACATCCTGGCTAGTACCTACCATTCTTTGTATTCATTGCGGATTCGATCAGCTAAGCTGACTCCGCATATCCCACAAAAATATTGCATCTCCACGGCATTCATCTTTCCTTCATTCTTCTTCTGCAATACCCATGTTTCACTGCCGTATAACAGTGTTGGTACCAACACTGCACTGTGTACGGCCAAACGCGCATCAATGCAGCAGGCTCCGATTACCCTGTTACCGGCGGCAATACACCTTTCCACATTCATCTAGTATCTTCCATCTCTACTGAACATACTTCCTAGATATACCACTTCATTCACTTGTTCTAATATTTTACCATTTTTACTGATCGTGCATTTCGTCGTTTTTCCCCTCTTTAAAAATTAGAACCTAGATCCTAGCATTTCAATATTCAATATTCTCCATGTATTGCTTCAGCTTTGACCACCTGAATGATATATTACACTTTTAGGAATCAGAAGTGTTTAATATAAACAGACAGATAACTATATACATAAGGACATACTACAAGCGGTTTATTACTAAGTTCACTTATTCTAACAATATTTCTGAGTAAATAAATCTGAACACACAATCAAACATAACTAAACAATTGTTACTTTCCATTACACAAAGTTAAACAATAACAGAATAATCACTATATGGAACAAGCTCACAGTATCAACGCCAACCACCCTTACGCACCATAACCGACCCGCCAAAAGAGGGCGGACCCAAATGCGCATTAGCTTTTATAAGTATTAGCACGGTGGTGGTGGGTGTCGATACGCTTGTAACACTCGTGAGCAGGATATTCCATCACACGTTGGATATTCATCTAACAATATTGTTAACTTCACTCTATATCCTGCATATAGCAGGGTGGGCAGAGGGAACATAGGTTTAAGAATGACTTTGCATTTTGCGTAGAAAAAATGCGCACAACGCTGCATTTTGTCATTCTACCAGAGCAAGGAAATGAAAATAATTCATTCCCAAGTGGAAATCGAACTTACAACCGTCGTATTTACTGTGCTACTGTGCCGCTGCGTCACAGAAGCGATTATATAATTTACTCTAATATAATATAAAACAAATATTAAAATATTTATTTATAATTTTTTTTTGTAGAGTGTGGCGGCAAGATGCACTTGCGTGAAGGTGAATTTGAGAAAGCTCATACGGATTTCTTCGAAGCGTTTAAAAATTATGACGAATCTGGGAGTCCTCGACGCACCACTTGCCTCAAGTATCTTGTGTTGGCTAATATGTAAGTTGTATTGTCTTTACAGAATAGACAAAGAATAGTATTAAGACATTCCTTTTGACACTCCTTTTTCACAAAACGGTGTGTAGTGAGTGAAAATAAATATTTTGCTGTCTAACACGCATCATGTTTTATGTTGCTTGCTACGGTACGAATAGAATACGATTGAATGAAAGTTGTATTAATTTGTTCGGTTTGAGTAGGTGTCTATTTGTAATTATACGGACTGTTCATACGCAAATTGGTGAGAATTTATTGTGTTCGAAAACATTTTAACTACTAAATCGATAAATTTAAATCATTATAATAATAATTATTATTTGATAACTTCTATAGACATCGTTCAATAATAATAATATTCATCCATAAATCCATGCATTTTATTACTATACTAGCCACCCAGCCACTCGCGACTTCGCCAGCATACCATCTATAATACTTTTATTATGCGGCTTTGCTAACAAATAGATACATTTAATCATCAACAACTTGTTTTCATAATTCTGAGAAAATGCAAGCATTACGTGGTTGCTTGAGAGAATGTCATCGGCGGCAAGGAGACGCGAGTAGAACCTAGGCTTGCGGCCGTAAACAGAGCGTGGAATTATTTTAATGTTACATTTTCTCGAAAAGTATATATCCAAATTAAATGCTATATAAGCCGAAGTTTATCTTCATAAAATTTCTTTGATGATGACATAACTGCCGCTCGTAAGTTTCAATATACATACCTAATAAAAATCGATGAAACATCATCACCTTACAATTTTTAACTATTTTTCATAACAAAATGCCTTATTGTAATTTAGTTATAAGAGATAGATATACGGTGTCGCGGATTGTTTTTTAGAAGTAAAAAAAAGAATATAAAAAAAGTCAGCTTTACGCTGTATCTCGCACACAGCAGGGTAGGCAGAGAGCAACCTAGTGTTAAAACTCACCATTCCCCACTTTCAGCCGTATTCTGGAGGCATTGCGTGTTGAGTGGCGGTACTCAATGCCGCGCTTTGCCTGGACACCAGAGCGAAGAAATAGAAATATAAATGTAAAAAAATATTTCATCTCCTCGAGTAGGCATCGAACCCACAACCAGTCGATTATACAGTCACACTTTGTACCCCTACGCCACTGGCCTCTTGTCGTAAAGAAAAGAAATTAAATTTAGTATCACAAGAACATACTGTACATTTAGCTGATTATATTTTAAAGATTATGAATACAGCTATTATACTACAAATTTACAGGTTAATGAAATCCGGCATAAATCCATTCGATTCTCAAGAGGCAAAACCCTATAAGAACGATCCAGAAATCCTTGCTATGACGAACTTAGTAATGGCGTATCAAAACAACGATATCAACGATTTTGAAGCTATATTGAAACACAATCGTAATAATATAATGGACGATCCATTTATAAGAGAACACATTGAGGATTTACTAAGAAATATTCGTACCCAAGTCCTTATAAAGTTAATAGGTCCTTATACAAGAATACACATACCATTCATTTCTAAAGAGTTGAATATTGATGAAAAGGAAGTGGAAAATTTGCTTGTTACTTGTATTCTTGATAAGTAAGTTTGGTATTTTTTTCAGTTTTATGCATTTTTAGTATGTAGGCAGATATATTTTAGTGTTAAGACACTGCACGCACTGCCCAATTTTTGAGTCATTTGCAAAAATTGGACGGTGCGTAGTCCCAATGGGCCCATTGAGATGAATATAATCCATTACCCCAAAGAGAATCGAACTTACAATTATCGCTATTAGTCAGATGCTGTGTACCTTCGCCAAAACGGCCTCTTCAATAAAAATAATAAAGAAAAATACCCCGATAATATCACTATAGAACATATTTGCCTTTTTTTTACAGTACAATCAGCGGTCGCATCGACCAGGTGAACTCTGTATTAGAACTGACCAGTGGAGCGCGGGGTGCTGCAAGGTACCTAGCGTTGGACAAATGGACTGCACAACTATCTTCCTTACACCTGGCTCTTGCTAATAAAATGGCTTAATATTACATGTCGGCCCCTAATATTTATAGCCCTCGATCCCTACAACATCTAGCCCTCGACCCTTAAAACCCCTAGCCGTCGTCCCCAAGAAGCCTTACCTTATTTTACCTGGATAACGTCTTACATTCTTATCTCTTGTACCCTAGTCTCGGACTTGAGGTAACTGTGTAGCTTATCGCACTCTATAAATTAAGTTATAGCGCAACTCTGCTCAGTATACGCAGCATTCGTCAGTGGATAATCCCAAAACTTGAGGTAACCTCATTAGGTAACTTTAGTAACACTCGCGCTAAAGTCATCCATACTTCTCGCGTTCAGTAAGAAAAGCGCTTGGGTCTATATATTGACCCCTACAATTCTAATCTTGAATAAACTTGAATCCCGATTAGGTAACGTCGTGAGGTAATTTCTAGTGTACATGAGTCCTCTTTTTAAAATTGCTGCAATAATCAACTATCTCGATGTTTTAAAGATCTCGTCTTGAATGTAATTACCGCGCTTTATGATATGTTGGTAGTATATAAGCAGAAATTTGCTCCATAAGTTATCTCAAGTGATATTAAGTGATGTCAATAAAGTTTATAATTATATTGTGGTTTTATTCAGCCCTAATAAAAACAATAATGTTTTTTTTTTCACTTTCCTCTTTTATATATTAGTTAGTGTGGCAGATCTCAACATACACATATTCTTACTAGATTATGAAATTTTATTTTGATTAACGTTATGTACCGTAAAGAATACAGAATGGCAATGAATGTATTTATAAATATTTTTTGGAGAAACAAATATGTTACTGTAAAAGCTTCTTGAAAGTTATAGGGAAAATGTTTTTGTTAGTAAATTTTGTGGGACGGGCACGCCCCGCTCACTCCCTTCTTTTTTTTATGCCCATGAGGAAATTATTGTTCTTCATTTCCACAAGTTGGAATTGATCCCGCAACCATCATTGTCCCACTGCGCCATAGTACTCTCAATTTCGTATAACATTTGAATTTATAAACAATACATTCAGAGTTCAGTCAATTAGGTTACTGCATTTCAATAGCTACCAAAAATACTTTTATTAATCAAGTAAAATCTGAATGTTGCAATTATTACTTAACTATTACATTTTTCAAAAATTTCTAAATAAAAACAGTTTTTATGAGTATAAAGTTTAATTTGTATACAATGATTATAAAAATTCTTAATAATATTTATTACAAAGTAAATAATACTACTATAAATGGACGGTCTCGTATCACAGGTTAGTTATATACATATTAGTCTGCTGCCACATTTTAAAATAAAAGATAATTTGCTTAGTTTTAGTTACGATAAAAAATATATTATATATTTTTGATGGGGTTATATGCATAGCAATATTTAATTTTCGCCAAAGATTTTTCGTAAGTTCTACTTTCAAGATATTTTATTATGTTAAAAAGATAACCCTATCAATAATACATAAAGTATATAATGGCACTAAGTAATTTTAAAATAAAATGCGTTATTCATTATAAAATTTGATGTCATATATTGAATTCTTCTAGGGTTTAGAACTCAACGCCGCACTATTTTTTCTTTAAATTAAAAGTAGTAATTCATATTTATAATTGTAAACATCATATATTTTACCGCATTATCATATTGATTTCCATCTACTTTTACTAAGCCTTTAAATGTGCAATCAAATGTAAAATTAATTATCGACCAGTTTAATCATGTTATATTATGTATATAAAAAGCACCGTGTTTAATTACTTACATAATATATGCATACATATATATTGTAGAGACATAATATAATTTGTTTACATATATTTATTATTATTGATATTTAATAATAAACGTACAAAATATAATTTTCACGAAAAGTTCTCTATTAATATAGATGTTATCATTATCTAGTCAGTTGGTCACTTGAACTAACGAATTCATATATTTATTAAATGATTGTGTTTATTTTTTATAATTCGAATAACTATTAAGATATGTACATTTGTAAAGAACAATTAAAAAATCGATTTTTAGTTGATAAAATATTTTGCATAAAGACAATTTTCATTCAATTAATGCAGAAACGGTTTAGCCTTTCATATAATTTTTTATGGAAAAATATAAAGCGAAAGAGCACACGGGTGACCTGATGGCAAGTGATCACCGCCGCCCACGATCCCGTGGAGCAGCGCCAGAGGCGATACAGGTGCGTTGCCGACCGCCGAGGTGGAGATAGGTGCCATTCCACAGTTGAAGAATTTCCTACGAAACGCCACAGTAGTGGAGTGCCGGTTCAATATTTAAGATTGTGACTTACTGTATTAGAAAATTCGTCGGCAGGGAACACCTAACAGTTCCTTTTAGTTAACTGGTTACAGTTTGAATTAACCTAGCAGTTCCCTAGAACACTTCCCATGATAAATGCAGAAGAACGTGAGTACTGTGTCACTGCTGATGACCCCCATTTTTTAGGCCAATTTGGTCTTGCTTTCCAGATGTTTCCAATACTGGCGGTCATTCGGAACGCTAAGGCACAATGTGCTGATACTGGAAATTAGGAAACAGAAGAAATATTCTGGAAAAATGGTCACACGACACATAGGTTTTCTAAATGGGTAACGCGCCGCTTGTGTCTTTTGGGGGTCGAAGTAAACCAAGTTTCATTTCACCCCATGAGGAATCATTCCCGAGAGGTACCTCAACAGAAAGAGAAGACAAGTTTATTTTGGACAGAAGACATCAATTTATTTCGGCACTGGTCGACGTTTTTCCGAGGTATATAGCGTCTAATGTGCTATCATCTGCATAGCAATGTTTATTAGAATCCTTTAACATGCTATTAAAATTCAGAAGAAACACCGTAGGAGTCAACAGGTAGCCTTGACGGACGCCGTGATGTTACATTTTATGAACATTGACCTATTACAATATGAAAACGTAAATAGTATACTGTATAATATTCAATATACATATAAATGGCAGTTAATAAATACATTTCATTGTTTATCGTTAAGCCAGGGACGGAACACGGGTAGTGTGGTGGGGTAGTGGGTAGGCGGATGTGGTTCCTCATCGTCGCGGAACGGATAAGTACCCAATAAGATAGGTAGTTGTAGCTTCACTTCCTTCTCTAAGCTCTTCGGTTCTATTATGAACTGGAAATAAAGATTTTTAGTAAGAATAGAATTAAAAACATTAAAGGTATTTTCCCAATATTTTAATTTATGTACAATTGTTTCTACTATAATTATAATAAAAAGCTGATTATTATATGTATTTAAGCGTCAGATTTAATGGTATACTTATTTTGTATTAATAAACAAATATATTTAGTTACTTCCATAGAAGTATGTTAAACATCAAAGAACCTAATATTTACAAGAACAAACTATATCTTCTTTTCCGTTCCGTCATTTCTTAATTGTCAAAAAAATATATTAAAAACTTTTACATATATAGAGTACACTAAAAATAAAGCCATACTCACAAAAACATCGTACTGCACGGATATAAGATGGCAGCCCCTCAAATTAGTGGGGGGCAACGGTGGTACATACAGCAACTCAGCGCGCCATAGCTGGGAATCCCCGGCGCGGAGCTTCCCTCGGACTAAACGAGCCAATTCCCTACTTTCCTTAGCTGCTATTTTCCCTCGAGCACTATATTGTACGGTTTCAGTTAAAGCAGCGCGTATGGCTTTGATGGCGGTTTTAGAACGGTTGTCTACACGTGCGTTCAGTGATATACTCTGTCCCGGGACGTACGCGCCACGGTCGAGCGCCACGCGGCAACTGACCGCGCCACCCCCTACGCACCCTACACCTAGTTTGTGTTCCACGCTTAGCTCAAATTCTTGCTGTGAAAAGATAACACATATATTTATTTTAATATTTACTCAACACGTAATGCCTCCAGAATTTGGCGGAAAATGGGGAACGGAGTGTGAACACTAGGGTCCGCCTGGCTACCCTGATTTGTTTGGGATACAGCGTGAGGCTGATAATATTTTGATATTTTTACTAGTATTATTTCACACTGAAGATAGAAAAATCATTTTAGAAAACGTGTAAAAACTCGCGCCTTTTGTTTACCGTCCAAAGGCTCTAACCACTAAGCTATGTATAGCTTAGTGGTTAGAGCCTTTCGACGGTACTTATTTAACAAGCGCCAACTAATTTACATTGTTTTCTGTAATGTCTTTCTATTGTGTACAGAAATTATATATTTTAAATTCTTTTCCAGCTTTACGCTGTTTTCCCCATATTAGGGAATAGGCAGAGGATAACTAATGTTGGGACACAGTACCTTCTATTCGCGTAACTTTCGAAACATTGCTTATTGAATGGCCAAGAAATAAAAAAATGCCTATTCCACTGTGCCATGACGACCCACAAATGTAAATGTATAGTTTACACGCCTTTAAAATGTTCTGTCATACATGACGTTAAAAGATACGCACAACCGCACTATAAAAGTAAAAAGATGATTTTAAACACTCATCGCTAGTGCTAATTGACCACGAACATTCCTACAGTCGCAACTATCTTCATCCTACCTTTCTTTGTTTATTGACATAATTGGATAGAAGTTATATGTAATAATCCACATTCAGACATTCCTATTTGTTGCTGTTCGGCTTTTTGTTTATTTATTTTAATTTTGCCTTCACAATAATATCGTGGCGCAATAGGGCAGTACTAACTGTAAACGCGTAGGTTTGGGGGTTCGATTCTCGTTCAGTGGATTGATACAAATGTTGAGTTTCTCTACAACATGGAATATCTCGAATTTGGACTGATAGTAGAAAATGAATGTCTTGAAGCTAGATTCTCTCTGCCTACTATTCTAAAGCGCAGCATTGAGTTCCGCTACTCACACGCAATGCCTCCAGAATTTGGCGGTGTGAATTAGGAGTGGGGAACGAAGTGCCTTAACACTAGGTTACCTCTGCTTACTCCACTGTGAGCGGGATACAGTGTGAAAAAAAAACTTCATAAAACAAAACAGGAAAAAAACCACAATACTCACAGCCAAAACAGGAGGTTCCAGGTTCAAATCAATCGGATTCATAACAATGAACACTTGTTGGTTCTTGTGTGTCAAGCCGTTGGGTTCTCTTAGTGCTGCCTTACAATAATATTGTACCCATCCATGAGTACCGAGGAATGTGGAAGGTAAACCCATAGGTAGACCCAACTTAAAAGGAAAACTGTGTATGCCTGGTGAAAGGACTGATGTGCTGTGACCTAGAGATAAGCATGTTTTAGTTTTACACTGTATCAGTATACAGTAATAATGAGAATATACCGATAGAAGAGGATTTAATGTCAAGATACTCTGTTCCCTACGCGGATGTTAAAATTCCATGCTAAAAAAATGTTATGCCTGCCTACCTAATTTAAACAAGTGACTAACAAAGGTTAACAAAGTGAGTCTCTAGTCTCATTACTAATTAGTTTGAACTTTTTTTATTTTATGGAAAAAGACAATGCAAACGAGCGTACGGGTCACCTGATGGTAAGTGATAACCGCCATCAAATAGGTCAAGCTGATACTGGGCTGCACCAGCCCTAGATGAGTACTCTATATGAGGCTAAACCTGTTTGTGTGGTTGCAGTGTTTTGGCGTAAAGTACTGTCTCGACTGATTGAATACGACTGATTGATTTGAACCAAATTCCTTTCCGCTGTGCTATCATCTGCATAACAATGAATGCTAGAATCCTCTAACATGTCACTGATATGCAATAACAACAGCGTAGGCGACAACAGTGCAGCATTGGGCGTTCATGTGTTCGGAGCAAAAACCTTGATGCTCCGAACACATGCCACATGCCATGGTCGACAGCGATCTTGATGCTGCACCCAGTGAGACAGCTGGCGATCTAATTGCATAAAATCTTCCGTAGGGAAGCCCGTAGGATGGAAGTTTTGCAAGAAGTGCCCCATGCCGCACTCGATCGAAGGCCTTCGCCATGTCCAAACTAACTGCCAGGCCTCCTTGCTTTCGATAGCCGCCACCCAGCAGTGAGTCAGATGGACCATGCCAAGCCATGTTGATGGTCATTAATCAATTGGTGATCTTCCAGATAAACTAAGAGTTGGCTATTTATAATGCTCTCCATTACTTCAAGAAGGTGATAGCAATAGGCCTGTAGTTAGATAGATTGGGACCATCGCCTTTCTTCGGGATCGGGTAGATGAGAGCGCTCTTCTATAAGTCTGGAACTACGCGGACTGAGAAAGAGTGCCAAAACAAACACGTTAGTATCGGTGTCAGCTCAGAAGCACATGAACGAGCACTAAAGGGGGGATGCCATGCCAGCACTCCGGAGATTGGCTTTTCATAGGTGTCCCAGACGGGTAGCTCTCAAGCTTCTCGGCATGCTCGGGCCTTCCTGTGGCAATTTGCAACTTAAAGAACCTAGAGACTCAGATTTACTTGCTTTTTGAGGCATTTACCTTCAGACCCTTAGTAACCAGTGCCCCGACCCAGATTTGATATGCCTCCACTGGCTAAAGCTTGCAGAATGTATCAATCCAAGGCTGTGATTTGCCACCGATGGGCACTGCAGTTGCTAGGAATATAAACTGCACTGCGGACCACAGCAGCATCACAGGTACTAGAATCATCGGAAGAGAAGCAAACGGGCTCCCAGGAATAAGATGAGTAAAATGTAAGCGTCCCATCCGAATCTGCTGAGTTGTAGTGCCAAATGTGATGATTGCATGATTGCATGTGTTCTTCAATTACCGCCCTTAATGGACATGACACACCATACTAGGCAGTCTGAAGACCTTAACTAACCTGAACTCAATTTAAGTTGAATTATTGATTTACTTTCATATATTTTTAAAAATATTTTTGTTCTAGTGACTGATTACAATGATTTTAAATAATTATTGAGGATATTAGTTAACTATAAATAAATATAGTTTTATTATTAGGATTACATTGGCACTCACTGATTTTAACCAAAATCCATAGTGAACCAAGTAGAAACCTATGTAAGCTTCACTTTAATAAATATAAATAATATAAAATACCTGGTTCTCCAAGTAGTCGCATTCTAAAATCAATGTAGTTTTCCTTGTCAAAAAGCCTTTCATGACGACCTGAACCTACTCTCACAACACCTTCACCTACTACGTGGAAATGGAGACCTAAAATCCAAAAATTGAATTCTATATTAATCATTATATAAAGTAATTGCTAAATTAGATAAAAGACACTAGAAAATAGCAGTACTAGTGTAGTTTTAGTAGTGCTATTTTTTATAACTTTAAAAAAAAAATTTTTATGTTAAAATATTTATAAATAAAGTATTAAATATTTTTAAATTGTAAAATATATACTATTTTTAGTTATAAAAGAACTATTAATTGTTCAATAGATTTTCAATACATCCATCAAAGTTAGTTAGTTTAACTTTCATGTCTCTATACAGCCAATTGACCTTACATCCCACATTAAAATAACTCATTTAAAAGTATGTAAGACCAGTTAAGTAGGTGGGGACTATGGAAATAACTAATAAACTATTAAGCACTTAATTACCTAGTACAGGAGTATCATCTTGTAGTTCCATTAAAACTTTCCCTGATAAAAACTGGCCAGGGAAATATAATAGAGATGTGTTGTCAAAAACTATCAAAAACTTAAGCAACTTTCTTGGCATTTTGATGATTTATTTGTTCAGCTAAAACACAGTGAAACTATTAGTTTATATATATATATACATTACTATTTAAAATATTATAGAACTATTTTTATAACAATTTGTTAAATTATCATAAGCTGAATTACTCTTATTGTATATTTAAAAATTATACAAATCCAATAAAATGAACGTTAACTACTATATAAAGATAAATCTATTACTAAAATAACTACGAAGATGACATTATTCTAATATAGTATTCACAAGTTGTCGTAGGTTGCAAGTTAAGTAATAACTTGCGAAGGCCACCAAGTTAAGTAAACTTTTTACCTACCTAACTTAAGACAACAAAAATAGGATATAGTACACAATTTCACTGAATTATACTTATAAGAAATTATACATTGTAAAAGTAATTATTTTATAAAATTGTGAAATTACTATAGTATTATTTAAATCATATTATAAACGCAAGCCTGTCTTCAGTCTTTCTTCTTATTTTGACATTATGTCACTGACTTGACTAGTTGACTGAGTAATAGATAATTTGACGCGAGACGAGGGCTGCCATATAGCTGCCGACTGCCATGTAATATAGTAGTCGGTCAAATATACCCTACCTATTATTTAAAAAATTTTAACATATTACTCCCCATACTAAAGATGATAATTTTTGTCTCAACACTGTCTTGTCTTTTCCGTAACTTTGCACTTATCCACTTCCACGAGTTGGCTGGAAGAGATCTCTTCTACAGATAAGTCACCGTTGTGAATGAAATTTCGAAATGTATGTTTTAATATGTATGAATTTGGTGTTAGGAAGAACATAATGTAAATAAGTGATGATCATTAACTTTTTGGCATATTCGTTTTTACTATATTGCTATATTAGTATTGTATAATATGGTACAGTTTTTTATTATTTATTTCATCATGACATTTTGAAACTACCAACCTTATTCTTATATATATGTCAAACATTAATCGTACGTAGCTGTCAAAAGTGTCAGTTAAATTAAAAAAAGGTTCATAATTCATAAAGTTAATTAATTGTTCAATTTAACTTTACATAAAAATAATCACTTTACATAAAAATAATTATTTGCAATATTTTACCCACAAAATCTCTTGTTATTTTATTAAAAAGTGACATTTTATCGTTCGTCAAGTCATACATTGGTTATGTTTATGTTTATCTGAAAACTAAAGTACTATTTTCAAAACGAGTAAATTATTCTTCTAACAAAATGCCGAGTGAAATGATAACTTTGCAGCTCGGCCAGTGTGGCAACCAAAGTAATAAATTAATTACTTTTATTAAATATTCGGAGTCTCTAAACAGTTTACTTATATTCTTTTGTTATGTTACAGTTGGCTTTGAATTTTGGAAACAACTTTGCATAGAACATGGCATCTCACCCGAAGGTATCTTAGAAGAGTTTGCTACAGCGGGTACTGATCGTAAAGATGTGTTCTTTTATCAAGCAGATGACGATCATTATATTCCTAGAGCAGTGCTATTAGATCTGGAACCTCGAGTAATACATACGATTATGAATTCGCCGTATGCGAAGGTATCTTGACAGTATTAATATATATCTTCACATGTTTTGACATTAGTAATAATAAATATTTTATTAGCTTCATTATTCTTTATTTTCTTCATATAGTAGGATAGGTAGAGGGAACCTAGTGTCAAGCTTCCTCTTCACCATTTTCAGTCCAGCTTTTCATATCTTGCATCTTGAATGGCTGTTCTCAACTTTTATCTACCAGATATACATATATTCCCTGAGTATTTAGTCATTTCCCCGAGTAATTATGTATTTTCCCACTGAACAACAATAACCTCATAATATATGTAATAAAAAAGGAAAATTTTTGTAGTTATATAATCCGGAAAATGTATATCTCTCTAAACATGGTGGTGGTGCTGGAAACAATTGGGCCTCTGGATTTGCCCAAGGAGAAAAGTTAAATGAGGAAGTATTTGATATAATCAACAGAGAAGCTGATGGAAGTGATAACTTAGAGGTAAAATAATTATATATTATTAAATTCCATCCTTATGTATAAAGCATATGAAACAACTTCTATTTATTGACACCTCAACATAACATTGTGTTAAATTATGTTAACTTATATATTCTGGATAACTTTGATTCCTTGGGTAACATTGACAGTGGGACCTCAAAACTAGTGTTGATAATTTTTTCATATGATTCAATACTGTTGACTATCTTTATTTAATATGTTTGTTTTAATTAATAAATGTCAATTTTAAAAGCAGAAAGAAATTTAAGATTCTGCACAAGGATAATGTTACTTTAGCACCATCAATATCAAATGTGCTTAATAAATTACTGTCTAAAATACAAAAATAATAATATTATGAAGTATCTAGAGTAGATACCAATTTGCATAAAAAAGCCTGGGTTCTACATAATTGATGATGATTTTGGAAGGGATTATGGAGGGAGTGGAAAATAGACAATTAATACTCAAGTTCTTACAATTATTTTGTTTGCTTAAACTGTTTTAGCTTTTATTTAGCTAAAATTTTTTTTATTAAATGTGTTTTTAAGTATTATTTATGCTGACTAAAAATATATAGTACACAAATACTAAACACTAGACTGGTTCTCCTTTTTTTTTATATATAACCTAGATTAATAAGAAAAATAATTACGACTACCTTTTTATGAATAGTTTTTGTGTGTCAAAATTAACCAATGATGATGAATAATGAGGATAACTTTAACAGACTACGAAATTAAGATTTTCTCCTTTACTAATATATTTTAAAAGGCTTATGTGAATGTCTATGAGGAAAAATATTATAAGGGCACTAATAAAACAAAAACACTTGTAATGTGCTATATATTTCCAGACATAGTTTAAAATATTGCTTGTATTTGTCAAAGTTACCCAGATTGACTATACTTTATTTAAATAAACATTAAAAATAAATAAAATCTATCATAATATACATTTTAACTTTAGCATACAATGCCTATTTTTAATAATTAATTAAAAATATTTTATAATTTATATTTATTTTTAAAAATATTTTCTATCATTTCACATTTTAATTTAATTTCTGGCAGGGTTTTGTGTTATGTCACTCTATAGCGGGTGGAACAGGTTCTGGAATGGGCTCATACATTTTAGAGCATCTTTCAGATAGATTTCCTAAAAAACTTGTACAGACTTACAGTGTCTTCCCAAATCTAGATGAGATAAGGTGAGCGAAATTTTGTTTTACAGATTATTCATAAATAAAAGAAATATTACAATAAGAAATCCCATGTGTATTGCAGTGGGGCTTAAATGTACATTATACAAAAAAGTGCAAAAAAGTAAAAAACATATTGTTCTGGTTTTACATATGCATTTGAAGTATTATTTATATTCATATATAAGTTTCGGGTAAAATATGTACATATGTGTGCATTTACCAATTCATATTTTAATATAAATGTTTTCTTTTATTGAATCACATAATAATTTTGAAACAAAGAACAGAGTAATAAGTCTGGTTGCTGTCCATTCTAAAAAAAACATTGAATTAAATAATGCCATATTATAATTTTTAAGAATATACTGCCAATAATAATGCCATATTATAATTTTTATATATAAAATTAAAGCCATATTATATTTTTTTGAAATCAGCTTCAAACTGTAAAACGCACAGCAGGATAGACAGAGGGAACCTAATCTTAGAGTGTCTTAAGATTAGGTTCCCTCTGTCTACCTTGCTGTGCGTGATTCCCATTCCTCATTCCCTACTTTCTGCCGAGTTTTGGACGCATTGCTTGTTACGTGGCGGAACTTAGCGCCACGCTTTGCTTCGATTTTCTGGTATATTTGATACTTTATTTTTTCCGCAAGGTACAAAGTCAACACTCTCTTTAAAATTTTCGATTGCGTGTTTAGTGATGAAGTTCAACGCCACGTTTTGTTTACCGGAGCGAAAAAAAAGTTATTTAAATATAATCATTCTCTAGAGATGGGATCAAACCCGAAATCATTGCCGTACATCAAATTCTGACTCATGCTGCTACGACAACCTCACTTTATTTAATCCCGATAATTATAAGCAATTATATCAATAACTATTCCATATATAAGTGATATTTCAAAATAAATATTTTTTCCAGTGATGTAGTAGTCCAGCCGTACAACTCATTGCTTACATTAAAAAGGCTAACAGAAAGTGCAGATTGTGTGATGGTACTTGATAATACTGCTCTAAATCGTATAGCAAGTGACCGTTTACACATTCAGAATCCATCATTCGCACAAATTAATACTCTAGTCTCAACCATCATGAGTGCTAGTACTGCGACGCTCAGGTAACGTTCGGAAAATATTTTATTAATCATTACTTATTGACGTTTGCTTCATGCTGTAACCTGCGTAGGCCTTGGAACCTAGAGTTACGACACTCTGTTACTATTCAGACAGTTCCTTTCCACTTTTTGCCGAATTCTAGACTTTATGTGTTTTGCTTCATTACTAGTGCGAGAAAATAAAGATATTAAATATCTTATTTTCTAGAGTGGAAATCGGACCCACAACCCTGGCGCTTATACTTAATTTAATTATAACTTAATGTAATGTAATTATCGCCGTTTCCGTTTTTTTTTTATTTTTGATCTGCTGCAACTCTTGTTTTACTCACCCTTATGAGAAATAGAAGGGAATCCTAAGAAAAAGTAAACTAGATTAGTTAGTAGCCTTTCTCTCCACCAGGTACCCGTCGTACATGAACAATGACCTTATAAGTTTGGTGGCGCCTTTGATACCTACACCGCGGCTTCATTTTCTAATGACAGGCTACACCCCACTTACTGCTGATCATGAACTTAACGCTGTAAGTTGTGGGTTCGATTTATTTTATTAACTTACTTTTTTAATATAAAAAAGGAAAAAAAGATATGTAATTACAAGATATTAAATATATTTATTTCACGGGATAGGGGGAGTTGATATTCATCATAATTACAGTTTTACTATAATTGTATTGCTTTTTATACGAAATAGCACCATTTTTTTTGTCTCTAACCCTTACAGTAAGGAAATTATGGGGGTACTAACGTAAAGTAACAGCTTTTTTTTCTCGGTGCCTATAAAAAATATCTGCATGAAATTTAAATTCAACGTGATTATTAATAAGATCATTATTATATATTTTTTAATTTTTTTGGGAAATTCATAATTTGTAAAAAAATAGACTCTTTTTAAGGTTTTTTTGTGTACCACCTCGTAAATTCACACTCACTGAAATTATATATATTATGTACGTATTAGTTAGCTATCTATACTATAACTTACAAAAAAATAAAAATAGTTAAACATATCTCAAAATTATAAAAACCATCAAGAGTTTGTGCCTGCGCATAATAAGGTTCTGTATATGTTCTGTACATATACACATATGTTTGTATATGTTAGCAATGGCATGGTGCCAGGGTTTCATTGCACACGGGTGCCACGCCGCCGCTGGACGTAGCGTTTACACTGATGCATAATATCGTTATGGCAAAGGAAGACCAGAATTTTATTTTTTGTACCTTAATATTGATTTTAATATTTTTTTTTATTTACTCATTATTATTATTTTTTAATATAATCTTTTTTCTAGAAGTTTCAAAATTGCCAATTTTTTTTGATAACTACTCCATAAAAGGCTAATACAATTTAAATATTTTATTACAAAATTAATTAAAAAGTGATTTTTTGAAACGAAATAAATAATAAAAAAAGTCGTTTTAAAATTAACACAAAATACAGGTATAAACATCGTGAAATGAAAAAAAAATCTTACGCCTAAACTGTTGAGTTATCTTGACTAGTTTTTTTAGGTATGGGTTTGAAATATTTTACTATATATGCTGTTTCCATAAAAGGAGCGCTGCCTGTTCTACCCTGTATCAACATAATTTTAGAATTGACTTTTACTGTCCGTACCAGTCTCGAACTATCCACAACAACGATGTTTGGAACAGTTGATTATTTTTCAATATTTAGATATCCTTATAAAAATTCAGTTTTGTATAACTTACTACAATATAAAAATGATCAAGTATTTTTATTATCATTTAAATGTGGTTTGCTTAATGCCATTGCGTGGGGTAAAACAACATAACAGGGTAACACTGATCGAACGTTTTCGGCGCTTAAGTTTTCTACGCAATTGTACGCGAGTACTTCCGAGTATCAATAAGGACTTAGAGAGACTATAAATAATATGTACATAATATGTATAATTTTGGTAGGTGTCATTTTACGGGATGGTACACAAAAACACCCTCATAAAATATATGTTTTTTAACTTATAATTTTCCAAAAAATCTCTAAAAAATATATAATAAAGAGCTTAATTGATGACGTTGAGTTTAAAATGCATAAAGATAGTCTTAATAGATACCAAGAAAGACACTTGAACGTTAAGGGTTGCTACCATAACTTCCTTGCTGTAAGGGTTAAAAACATAAAAAAATGTTATGCTACTTCGAATAAAAATCAATACAATCATAGTAAAAAATAACTTAATAGAAGCCAGTGCAGCTTTTCCATGCTTATCAGGCTAGACCTTTTTAGTTCAACACAAAATCCAAATATATTATCTAGACAGACGAATATGGGATAGATATTTATAAAAAGCCTTATTATTTAAATTATACTTTTAATAATTTGAAATATACTAAAACAAATATTCATATTATTTCACCCAGGCTCCAAAAATAAGGAAAACCACAGTGTTAGACGTGATGCAGCGCTTACTGCAGCCCAAGAATATGATGGTGTCGCTGAGCCCCGATCGCGCTAACCAACACTGTTATATTTCTATTCTTAATATTATACAGGTAAGCTGTTTATACTTAATTAGAAAACTACTTAATTAGAAAACGTATAAAAAGTGTGGATAAGTGTGGATTAACACTTTAAAAATGTTTAAAAATAAGCTGTTTATTTTTATTTATTATTTTGGCTTTCCACTGTGTCCCTTATAGGAGGGTATGCATAGGGAACCTATAATTAAGGCTCCCCGTACCCCAGTTTGCGTAGGAAGTGACGAAACTTAACGTCGCGCTTATCCACGACTGGCTTAGTCACGACTTGCATGAAGTACAGAGTGAATGTACAGAGTGTAATTGGAAAAAAACAAATAACTGGCAAAGCAATCGCGCCCCATCGCTTAAAGAAAGTGGGTAAAATCTAGTTATAGTCTAGTAATTCGACTTACACTGTCTTAACTCAGAATCTGTTAGATCTTTTAAGGGAATTTAACGAGGAACCAGGCAACGCATAACCACTCAATTCACCTAAACCAGAATCAATATTTGTAACTGCTATCATTGACATCAAAACTCTAAAAGACATAAGCAGCAAAATAGTAAAAGTGGAAAACTATATCATAACTACTTTAAGATCAAGGCACGTTGTAACAATCGTGCCAAGATCAATAGAAGCATATAAAACCATCGGCGCAAAATTTCTTGAGGATCACATTGGCTAGTATATATAGATACCGTAAAACGGGATGAATAGGGACAATTTCCAACTTCAAACCTAATTTTCTTAGATTTGTGAATTTTGTAAATATTGTAAGTAGTACTTACAACATTAGGAATATTTTATTTTTTTTGTAAATGAGGAAAAAGTAGACAATTCCATTTACCTGGAAAATGGGGCCCAAGGACACGAGGGGAGGGGTAAATAGAGAAAACATGCTAGGATTGACTCTTGTTAACTAGGCATTTTTGTGATAAATTAATATTATATATGTAATATAAAAGACAACACAATCACAATTATAATTTCACATCAATTGTAACATATACAAATCATTCTATTTTCCCTTATGACTTTATATTACTTCTTACTATTTTACTTAATTTGTTTTTTCAATTTTACTACTTCACTTGATTCAATGTCCCCAATACCACTAAGGTCACCCTTAAAAAATAGTGGCAGAGTAGCTATATCGTAAGAACTTGTACTAACGTTGTGCAAATTTGCAACTACTTATATATAAATAAATTATAGTTATATGATAAATTTGATTTATTGAAAGTTATGAAATACTTCGATCATGACATACATCATACATCTTATAATTAAAAATTTAAAAAGTGAAATAAATATCTTCGTATTTTATATATGTAATTATTTTATTATTAAAATAATAAATGAATTTTGGTAACCCTAAATATCCAGTTGCTATTAAGTTGACCAGACCCCTCAGTTGTCTCTATTCACCTCTTTCCTCGTTTTTATTTACCCGAAAAGCGTATCAAATCACCCTTTATTCGTATCTATACATATAGGAAACGTAGCATATTTTTCCAAATCTCTAATTTGGAAAAATATGCTACGTTTCTTATTTTACAATAAATGAGAAAGACATCAATCGTTATACATACATACCTTTGTATTACTAACAGACGATTAACTTTGCGCTCCAAAAAAACAAATTTAATATAAACTTAATATAAATTTGATGGTAAAAAGTATAAAATACAAAAAGGTGTCCTTTGACGCTATACAAGAAAAAAGAACTAACGGTTACGAGACAGGACTCATCAAAGTAAACTACCCGAAAAAGTTAATTATATGGCATTGATTTTAGGAAACGGATTCATATCCAAAACTCAATAACTATTGAAAAACGCGACCAACCCCCCTCACGGACGGACAACTGACGGTAAAAATAAAAAAATACATGTGAAAGAATTATTTTGATACGTCATTTAGTTTTTGAGATTTTGTACCTTAAAGTAAGCGCGCAACGCGAGATTCAACCGGTCCGTGCTCGACCCGCGTGACGTCGCACTCCAACACTCGCTCTCACTCGCAGCCATGGAAAGCAGAAATGAAACTACCATCCACTAAAACATACAAGTTTTGTTGGCACGTATCAGGGCGAGGTGGACCCGTCGCAGGTGCACAAGGCGCTGCAGCGCATCCGCGAGCGGCGGCTGGCGTCCTTCATCCCGTGGGGGCCCGCCTCCATACAGGTGGCGCTGTCGCGGCGCTCGCCGCTCGTGCACGCCTCGCACAAGGTGTCGGGCCTGCTGCTCGCCAACCACACCAACATATGCTCGGTGAGTGCATCTCTCTGAATCTCACTAATCTGGCACCGTTAAAGACTTTATGGCTGGATTGTATTGAAATTGATGAAGATTGTATAGATTTTTATCAAGAATTTTAGTTTGTACCGCCCCTCTTACCTCCAAAGGTTAGTTGTTAGTTGGGACCATATGTTATTATTACAATCTCATAATTTCGTTGAAATGGCAGATGTGATCGTTTATTTAAAATCTAAAGTAATAAAAGCAGATTATTGCAATTACACAATAACATGTGTCATTTACAATAGATGAACATAAATTATTATTATTTTTATTGCACTTATAAACATTTAAAGCAATCAGCTCAGACAGTTAGTAGTTATTGGTTTTCAAAATCAACGATTATCGTCATAAGAAATCTTATTTATAATTTTTAATTTATTAGGATAATATGCACAAAAATAATAGAGCATCAAGTTTTCTTGGTTCAACACGACTATCAAATAATTTTCAGACAAGAGTACTTTGATATAAAAAAAAATCATATTTACGCTGTATCCTGCACAGAGCAGGGTAGATAGAGAGAACCTAGTTTTAAAACGCTCCGCTCCCCACTTTCCGCCGCATTATGGAGGCATTGCGCGTTGAGGGGCGGAAAGATAAAGACGCCGTGCTTTATCTCGACACCAGAGCGAAGAAATGGAATAAATATTACATCTCTTCGAGTGAAGATCAAACCCACAAGCAGTCGATTTGAAAGTCACACATTGTGCCCCTGCGCCACGACTGGTATTTTTTTCTCCGATTGTTTTGTATTGTGTATTTAAGTACGACAAAGCACTTTCCTTTGACGTACTTAAATACATATTAATTTCATTATAAACACGAGTTTTCGTGATATTTTAGGAAAGAAAGTAAAAAATGGCTGTGTTATTCAATGTATTATGTAAATAACGTTTTTAACATTTTGTATAATTGCAGCTGTTCGACCGGTGCCTGGTGCAGTTCGACAAGCTGCGCAAGCGCGAGGCGTTCCTGGAGGTGTTCCGCAAGGAGCCCATGTTCCAGGAGTCGCTGGAAGAGTTCGACGCGTCGCGCGCCGTCGTGCACGACCTGGTGCGCGAGTACCAGGCCGCCGCCACGCCCGACTACGTGCACTGGAACCCCGGTATCTCTACTCTAACGATTTAAAAACATTTATAGACCTTGGGGCTTAATTGAGATACAAAAGAGTCTAGCCGATAAGCATGGCAACACTACCCTGGCTCCTTATAATTTATTTTTTCATATGATTTTATAGTTTTGTTTTATCCCAAATAACGATACACAATTTTTGTTGTCTCTAACCCTTACAATAAGGGAGTTATGGGGGTAACAAGACTTGACGTTATAGTTTATTTTCTCGGAATCCATTGAATATATTTTCATGATTTTTATGTAAACTTGATGTGTAAAATGACATATGTAGCTACCGTGCTGTTTCGTCGATTATACTTCAGAGACAACATCATCGTATCTTATGCGTTATATAACGCAATAATAATAATTATATAATTAATTGTTTTTAAATTTATTTTTACCATTATTTTTATTTTTTAGTTCTTGATATTACTAAAATGTACGACGAAAGAAATGTATGACAACAGATTTCAATAGAAGTTTGAAGTGTTTTTGAAGGTTTTTACTATTTTCGGACATGTTCCACTACTTCAATATTTTTTTTTTATGGAAAAGGCACGGCAAACGAGCGTGCGGGTCACCTGATGGTAAGTGATTACCGCCGCCCACGGCCCCGTGCAACCCCAGAGGAGCTACAGGTGCGTTGCCGGCCTTTAAGATGGGTTGGGCGCCGGGGCCCGGCATTACCTGAGGCGAAACGCAGTGGCATAGAGCCACTACTTCACGCCGGTTTTAAATGCCGGGGGTGGTAATGATCCGGTCGAGTCTGCCCATGCGTGTTGCCATTGCTGGCGACGTGACTCTACCACACGTACTTTAGTCGCCTCTTACGACACCACCAGTACCAGGATGATCCTATTCTAGGCCGGGATCACACGGCACTTTATTGTTAGGACTTAGCGTAACTTTTAGCATAGACAGCCAACTAATATACATATTTTATATGTACTGTTTTATAAAAATGTTGTTTTCTATGACAAGAAGAGTGATTAATTATTTATTATCTTTCCAGAAAATAACCAAATTTAAGAAGACACATTAATAAAATAGGATACATTTGATGAATGAACAATTGAAGTTGAATCTCGACAATTACTATATATGGTCATAATACTATTTAGAGAATGGCATTAGCGATAAGCAGGTAAGGCTCGGCTATTATTTATATAGAATTTCAATTTATATATGCATATATGCATTCTGCTCGCGACTTTGCCCGATTAACCATACAATTATTTATTTACCAATCAGAATTGCTGTTTTGTTCTAACAATAATTTCATTTTAAAGACAATATGTATTCATTGGAAATGTATGTTGTAGCCATTTAAATAAAACTGTTATTTTGTACCAATTTTGTCGAACAAAATACTTTATACATTGTTGTTATATTTTTATTTATTTGAAATAAAATACACTATACTACTTTTGATATTAGCACAATCATTGTTTTGGCTTCTATTATTTTGAAAAACACATACATTAACAGGTTTTCTCATATATCTTCTATATACAGACATCGGACAGTTACAATTTAATTATAGGTGTAGAGTATGAAATATGTGCCATTTTAATGTTTGTTGTAAATAACCTGAAAACCACAAAAAATTGTATACCACCCACAATTTTTTGTATTAGTTTCCTGAATTATCTTCCAATAACAAAATTTAAATGCTTAAAATGTAACACGCTGAACAAGTAAAGTATCTTTTTATACATTTTAAAATAATATAGTTATTGAAATATTAATAGGTTTTACAGACCTGTACAAATTCCAAGATGTTCTCGTTGGTTTGTAAATAACATTAGTGTTTAATTTTGTAATAAATTACATATAAGATTTTAATATTAAACAAATAAAATGTTGTTACTTCATTTTTACCTTTTTTTCTTAATTGTGATAAAGCTAAAGCATAATATTATATCTTCTAAAATTCTTCTTTTAACTCTCGAATAATCTTTTTTTTATTATTTTTTACTGCTAGACTATAATAGTCTAACTAAGAATACTGAATTTAGTATGCTCATAGAAATTGGTTTAACAATAGCTTGTCATTCTACATTCTATAGAAACGGATTAAAGCAGCATTTCGTTAAATATAAAAGTTATTCCTGTCATAAAAGATGGGGCAAATTAGAAAAGTTCGTATTAATTCTAAAATTAGTTCAAATTTCATTAAAATGACTCTCTTCTCTATACATTAGTAATTACTGTGTGTATGCTCGTATTATCTATCTTCTTCTATCTATATATATAAAAGGACATGTGACCTGACTGACTGAGGTAAGACCCACAGCCGTAACCGATGTGCGTAGAAACGTCAAATTTGGACAGATGTTTATTTTCGTAATCTGGACATCCACTAAGAGATTTTGATTAAGAGACTTTGAAGAAAGGATTTTGAGAAATTTTAACCCTAAAAGGATGAAATAGGGGGTTGAAAGTTTATATGGATTTTTTTTAATCGGTACCGATTGTTATAAAATTTTAATTTCAGTTTCTAAAAAATATTTCATTCAACACGTGTTTCATGGTTTTTTGAGAATTCACCCCGTAAGGGTTCAAATAAGGGGTTAAAAGTTTATATGGGAAAATCTTTAAATCGCCACCGATTTTTATAAAAATTGAAATTCAGACTTAAAAATATTTTATTGAACACGTGTTTCCTGGTATTACCCCTAAGGGTGCAAATAAGCAGTTCGCCTGTAATTGACAGGACAGGTAGTATTTGGTTGGTTGTCTATTACTGTTATACACATAATAAATTGTTATTTAAAACTTTTGGATTTTTGTTTCCTTTGGCTCGCAAAAAAGAAGAAAAAGGTATGGTTATTTCATATCTTAGTCAGAGTGATAGGTATTCGAATGCAACGACACTAGACTTAAAAACGTTTCTTTGTTTTAATATCGTGTAAATTAATATAAGAACATATTATGTTGAAGTCACAGACAGACACTTAAATTTTATTTATATCTCGATTTTTATTATAAAAATGTTACTTAACTGACGTATCAACTGACCTTTCTCAACTGATATATTAACAAAACAATAGATTTCAAATTTTACTTTATTGCTTGGTTTTTCGTTTTATTAATTCATTTTAAATTGGCGTCGCTACCAAGTTTTCATTACACAAGGTAGGTGGCGTTGAAGTAAATTAAATCGCGCTATCGGTGCGTTTGTTGCGAACGTATAATTACGAAAAAAGACGATTTGCAGGTGTATTGTAGAAGTTCTCACTTCTTACTAAATTAATTTTTGAGGTGCATGTTTCTAATTACTAACGTGCATCAAGTATATTTAATCATTGTTGAAATCTGATAAAGGTGATAACTGTAACATTGTAGTCAGACTCAGGAAAGCAAAAATTATACGATCTTAAACAGAAAGAAAACTGATGTTATTAAAAATTAAATTTATTTTTATGGCAATTCATTTGTGTGAAATAACGTGAATAAAATAAAGTAAAAAAAAATGATAGAAAAATATTAAACTCTTATATAATTTTATTACCAAGATTTATTATAATTACATAATGCTAACTTTCAGATTTCCATTCCCATATAACTCGTGGTTTGTACGTGAAACATGAACGTGCGGTAAAACTCACATAGATATAGCGACGAGAACAACCTAGTATCGCCCTTTTAACCCTTAATTACTGGCCCTTATTACTTAATTTCCGATAGACTTAGGCAGGTATTTATAAATTGCTCTCAACTAAGTTTATAAATATAGGCCTTAGAATTTCTGCCGATCTGAGAGAACCTTTGTGTTCCAGCACCTCCGGCTCCGCCCGCAATAGTAAATGAAAATAGCGTTGAAACGATTAACGCTATATTATATAGTCTATAGTCTACCTGGATAGATATAACAAAAAGATAAATTGGAACTAAAGGTTCTGAGATCAGCGCGTCGAAACAGTGTTCTAGTTTATATTGTCATTACAGAACCGAAAAACAGAAATAGATTCGATAATTTGAAATCGTTTGCCGAAAGCTCCTTCCTACGCTCCGTAGATCCCAAACGTGTTTAGATGGTGTCAGGTAAAGTAACTACTGTTAAATGCCTTATCGAATATTTTAGTTAGACGTACGTTATCTATCTCACAAGTTATGACAAAAAAATAAAAAAGTATGGTACGACGCGAGTAATTAAGGGTTAAATAGCGTACAGTAGAGACTAAATTTGTCCAAACTTCAGGTATCGAAATGTCCGTCTATTATGTTCTTCATTTTGCACCAAATCGTAAGAAACTAACCATCTAGGATTAAATGAACCTACGAAGATTTTCTTAATTTTTTTTTTTATATAAATGAAGCGACAAAAAATTTTATAAAATGACTTTAGTTTGAATGAATCGAGTCTCCACTGTAATTTTAATGACATGTCTACAGTTTTATACATATAAAATAAATCAGAGATTAGTAAAGCAGTATTTGTAACGCGTAATACGTTTCGGATATTTCTAAAACCTGTGAACCGACTATATTATATAGGTTTACTAATTATTCTATAATAACTGCGCTCAAAAAATGTTATAGGAATATTATTTAATTATCTTATTCATTAAATGATTCTATAGTGTTTTAAAACCGGTTATTATTGATAGATAAATAAGGCATGTTATATTAATAATAAACATCTAAATTAAATTATTAAACAGAAAATAGCTGTATGTTCTAATTAACCTTCGCCTACCTACCCTAACGTTTTACATTCAATCAATTGGTACAAATCGATAATGTAACTTTTTAATTTACAAAAATATTGTTTTCTATACTTTTAAAATATATGCCAGTGTCAGCCAGTGGGTATGACAAGCCGAGGGACACAAACTTAAGAAGCAAGTGAGGCACTGAACGAACTAAATGTTTAATATGTACCACATGCAAAATCTCATTCACAATTTAATATATTTACCTAATAATTTTATACATACATAACATTTCTTCAGTACAATTTAACAAGGGCAAGGCATAGATGATTTTTGCAACTCAAAACAAGCTTGACCAACATGATGAATATAAGCTGGAATGGATGAATAAAACAAAGCGAGTGTCAACATGTTATTTACACAGCATATTTATAAAGTTTGGATATTTAAGGCTAGGATGGCTGGCCATGGGTGGGCTGGAACTTGGGCTGTATGATGGAGGTCTTCCGTAATGGCACTGTGTCCGGTGTGGGTATGGCTTCACCAGTAGGCAACTTGGCGGGCGCTGGAGCCTTGAATGGGGCAGCCAGATTACTCGGTCGTTGTTTAGCCATTTGATAGTCACCGGAATCAAAGAATTTTTGCTGGAAATTCATTAATTGAGATGTTGTTAGTAACTTCAGTAAGCATACTGAGATTTTTTTGTGAAAAAGTATTCAAAGTTACTATAAAAGGTATAAAAAAAAGTTATTTAGATTTAAATGTATTTAGAAAAACAATTGTTTTAATTTTCTGTCATTGTCTTGTTCTCTGTGTACAAAGAAAGAAGTATAATACTATTTCAGTAATAAGTTGGTTAACAGCAGAATCCAAAACCACTTCTTCAGAAAAATTAAAATTTTAGTTAAAAAAAATTTTAAATCTAGAATAATAACAATGAACACAACAATGAAATCTAGAATAATAACAAACACATAAACAATATATTTTTTTAAATGGTTTAAAAACACTTTTTTAATGCCAAGGACATTTAGATGACACAAGCATTATTTCAAAATTTAGTCAAATGTAGTTTTGACTATGGAAAGAAAGTGTCATTATTATTTGCAATATATAAACATAATAGAGCACACCAGCAATCCCAGAATTTATGTAAAAAAGCAAGATCCTTACACCAAAAGTGTCAAACAAAAGAATATTAGAGTAAGGCTGTATAACATATACATAAGTTACAAATGTACTTAAATAATTATATTTAAAAAATACAGATTTAGTTTTACTATATTACAACTCATTAATTAAAAATTAAAGCAATAAAAACATTTCTCAAAGCACTTGAAATAATCCTTGAAATGTAAGATCTGTAGTCTTGATTGTGGATTTTTTTGGGCTAAAAATCAGGACATCTGTTATTGCTGGTGCACACACACATAACATAAATAAATGAATGAATAATAATCAGCTTCAAGCTGTTTCCCACACACAGCAGGGTAGACAGAGGGAACCTAGTGTAAAGACACTCTGTTCCCCACTTTCCACTGAGTTCTGGAGGCATTATGTGTTGAGTGGCGGAATTCAGTGCCACAATTTGCCTTGTCACCAGAGCAAAGAAAATGAAAATATAAATGTAAATAAATATTTAATTTTCTCGAGTAGGGATCAAACCCACAACCAGTCGATCTTACAGTCACAATTTGTGCCCATGTCATTTAAAAATATATTTTTAAAATATTTCCATCTGAATTTGAAGTGAACAATCAAAATATCACACATACATTATACCTCTTTCATTTTCATTATAAAATTTTTCTCAATAGTGCACTTTAACAATTGTTACAAAAAAAAATATATAAAATAAAGTTAACTTAATTTTTTCTCATAATCATAAAAAAAAGTAAATAATAAATGCATCAGTCCTAGGAATCAAGAGGTATGCAAAACTCTTTAATACACACATCTCACTAACATTGTTTTTCAAATGTTAATAGTATTGACAAGAAAAGTTAATAATTGAGTAGAATAAAAATATATACTTACGCCTTTAGCCAATCTCTTCTGAAGAAAAGCTGAATGCCCTCCAGGTCCTCGACCGAGCACTGCATTTGGAAACTTAGCTTTTAATTTTGCTTCCTCTAATTTTTCCAGCTCTTTTGGCTACAACAAAAATGGTAAAATAATTATTATCCAATCATGGTTTAATAATAATTGATAACAAATTTAACTACATACGATACTAACATCTTTTGGTGGTTCATTTTGATCTGGTGAATCACTCATTTTAGCAGCCTGTAACATATAGTTATCGTTACATAGTTATAGTTACATAAATAGTTAATAATAAATATGTATATTTTCAAATATATAAGGGAATATAAAAGGGAAATTGACAGTTACCCTCAAAAATATTTCCTGATAAAAGAACAAGAAACTGAGATGAACTTTATAAAAGTTGTATAAAATGTAAATTGGCTCCAAACAATTTAATTTATATCTGAAAGTTTATTTACTTTATTTAATTAGTTAAACAAACACATGTTCAACTATACCAAGTAACAAATAAACAATTGATAGTTATAATAATATTGCTTAAATTATACCTTAAATTATAGTGTCTTGAGATGCAATAAAAATATGTGCTAAATAGTTTTTCTGGGTGTAGTCGAATAATAACTGGAATTAAAATGTTTGTAACACTGAAATAACGACACCACAATACTTCCAAATTCCTGTTAAAATAAATATGGCGTTTATGTATGGCACAGCTTATTAATAATTTATTATCCATTAAGTAAGTACAGATAAAAAAACGAGGATATTTGGAGTTTTAAGTAAATTGAGGCCAGTCGTGGCGAAGCAGCACAAAGTGTGACTGTAAAACCGACTTGGGGGTTCGCTCGAGGAGATGAAATATTTACTTAATTGATATTTCTTCGCTCTGGTGTTGAGGCAAAGCACGGGGTTAAGATCAGCCATTCAACACACAATGCCTCCAGAATTCGGCAGAAAGTGGGTAACGGAGTGTCTTAACACTATGTTCCCTCTGCCTACCCTGCTGTGTGCGGGATACAGCGTGAAGCTTTAAAAAATATTCAATTTTACTTAACATTTCCACGTATTCTTCCAATTAAGCTCTGCATATATTTTTTCTTCGTTAATTTCTTGATTTTTTTTCTGCCACCTTATTTGCACCTTATGCCTTTGCCTGATTATTTGAACCCCTGAGGGGCGCGCGCCCGCTGGTATACTATAATTTTTTCTAATGTACTCTATAGTCTATAACTCCATAGACTTCAAAGTTATAACGTCAAATTTGAAAGTTAAAAACTGGAGTACTTGAAATTAAAAAGATTAAATAGAGTTAGAAATCATTATTTCAATTAAGTAATAAATTTAAAAAATATGGAGCTCCGAGATGGCACCATAATGAGTCTTGTGGTTAAGAATTTCTTATGTCATAAGTACCTCAGAGTGAATTTTGATAAAAGTATCAAATTTATTGTTGGGCATAATGGAAGCGGCAAAAGTAGTATTCTTGATGCTCTGATTTTAGGACTTGGAGGAAGAGCTATAAATACGTTAAGATTTCCACATATAAAACGTACATACTTAATTTTTATTTATACCAAACAAAATGAATGACTTTTATGTTTAGTAAAAATCTCTGATGTAAAATCTTAGTATATATACATATATTATTGACAATAAATTACAATTTCATATAAAACTATGGTTAATTTGTCTTAATATAGCTTATTTCTTTTTAGAATATATACAAAGTGGTGCTGAATTTGCTTCCATAGAAATCAAATTAAAAAATAGTGGTATAAATGCATACAAACCAGCAGAGTATGGCCCTTATATAACAGTAATACGTGAAATTCTTGCTTCTTCTGGCTCTTCCAGTTACACTATCAAATCAGCATCAGGTAAATATTTAGTCTTCATATGTTTTGTTGCTTAAACAAAAGTTCTAGAATCATTATTGTTGAATCTCCAATAATAATAGATTGTGCTTAAAAAAGTTATCAAACATTTGGCCCATGAGATTACTTTTTCTTATATATAATAAAAGTATTAATGAATGGTGTTTATCAATTTTGTTTTTTTTTTAATTAGATGAAGTGAAAGCAAGAAGATATGCAACTTTAGAAGCCATTTTGTTGGCTCACAATATACAAATAGATAATCCTATGTCAGTACTACCACAAACACTCTCTAAACAATTTATGGATAGAAAAAAAAACACTGAAAAGTTTACTTTTTTTAAAAGAGCAACTAATCTCGCTCAATCAGAGGAATACTATGAGAAGGCCCTTGAGAATTGTGCAGAAGCAAAGAAAATTTGGGAACATCAAAAAAAGGTATAAATATGATAGTAGTTAGTATGATACATTAGATTAGTATATTTATTTATTAATAAATAGGTGATGACAGCCACATTTTTCATGTGGATCTTTGGGCTCCAGCACTCTTCCTCAATCTAGCCTCGGAATCATATCTTTGTCATGACATGCAAGATATAATAATAACTCATTTCCTTAAACGTAAATTGAATCCATACCCGTAGCATTAACATATAGAATTACACTTATATTATTATTTCAGATATGTGATGATTTGGAAGGTGAAATAAATAAATGGGAACAAATAATGGACAGTTATAAAACACAAGAAAAGAATAAAGATGAGAAAAACAAATTGGAGCAAGAATTGAAATGGAGTGAAGTGGCCAAGAAGGAGCATATACTAGAAAATGAAAAACAGAAATGCCAATCTCTACAAGATGCTATGGAGCAATGCCAGGACATGGTCTCTCGTATCACAAGTAGCTTTGGCTGTGAAAAAATACAGTAATTTTTTTCATTACTACTTTATAATTACAGTATAGTTCTTTGATTATGGCATTCTGAATGTCCCAGTTCACTGATGTCATATTGTTTTAGTAATTACTTTATTATTATTTAGTAATATTTTCTTATTAGCTTCACACTGTGTGGTAGGCTAAGAGAATCTTGTGTGGGTTGAACTTAAATGTTTTAATGTAAACAAAGTGTCTTAACGAAAGGTTCCTATGTTCCCTCTGTCCTGCTTAACTATAAATTAAGTTTATACAAACTACAAGTATTCGTTTTATTTTTGAGACATATTTTTTTAATATTTTCCTTTATTCTTTCTCTTTTTTTTCTACCTTATGATTGTATATTGCAATTTTCATACAAAAATTGAAAAAACAGCACACAAACATACACAAATATTTGCAAGTTTTGATTGCATTGATTACAGATGTGACATTTGATATTATCAGCTAGGTATAGATTATACTTGTGACAGACAGACAATCATACAGAAAGACAGTTGTGCAACAAAGTGATCCTAAATAGGGTTCAGTTTTTTTCTTCAAAGGTATGGAACCATAACCAGCCTTTATATGTAGTTTTAAGATATTTATAATCTTTTTAACAGGGAATTTAAAAACAGAAAAGTAGAAGAAATAAATAAAAAGAATTCATTGAAAGATGAAAAAGAGAGGCTTGAAAATATGCAAAGTAAATTGGAAATAGAGTTTACTAATTCAAAAAATTCAAAAACTCACATAATGAAAGTGATTGAGAGGGAGGAAAGTAAAGTACAAGAATTCAAGAGACAAATACAGGACATTATGTTAGTATATTATATTTTTTTAAACAAATACATTTACGGGACTTATCAATTGAATATAAATTTTGCAATTATTATAATGGGATCTTATGGAATTTTTTGAAAAAATGGGTGTATTGTAAGTTAGCCTGTCCTTATTATTTTTATTTATTATTTTAGGATAATTTTGAACTAGGAGTATTATTATTACTAGGATTCTTGAGAAATTTATTTTTTAAAGTGTGTCCATTATTGACAGCTTATGATGTTATATTTTTTTTAAATTCAAGTTCCTGGTAGTCATCATATTATGTATCAATCGTTAGATAGCAAGTTAAAGTTCTGTCATAATAATTACTTTCAGACTCCACCATTATCAGGAACTACTTGAAACTTCTACATTGGTTATGGTTATTTACATTTTTTTTATTTCGGGTATACTTTCACTACGTAGGTCGGGATCGGCGGCCACGTGGCGCACGGCGCTGGCGGCGGAGGCGGTGGCGGCGCGGCGCGGTGTGGAGGCGACGGGCGCGCGCCTGCGCACCGCCGACGATCACCTGCGCCAGGCAGACGCCGCGCTAGAGCGCGCGCGCCGCGACGACGCCGACGCCGGCCGCCACCTCGCGGCCACCAGGGGAGAGCTAGGTAGCTTAGTAGCTAGTGACTGTCGACTACCTGCGACAAGCTGAAGCCATGCTGGGCGCTATCCGAAGCTCAGTAGACAGGGTGGTCTCTTTGGTTTTTCCCAGTATTGGGCTGTAATTTTGAACTCCTCCAGTATCTTTGATACTGTGTTTTCGAAGGTAAACCGCATCCGGACCTCGGTTGGTCCCATATCTCTCTTACCACAACTTTGAACAATGTGTCTGATTTTTATATATGTAAAAAAATGGGGATCAAATTTTCGCAACATGTTTTTAGATTCTCGCTGTATTCCTAGCAGGGTAGCTGAAGACTCCCTCGAAAGGACTAGCACGGGTCATTGCGCCCAAGGCTTTCATCGTAGTATCCCAATAGATATTGTTTGTATGTTTCATTTTCCCGCTTCGCCAAGATAAAGCATGGCGTCAAGATCCACCATTCATACATTCCCTGTTATGCAAAATAAAGCGTAAATAATAATAAGAAACGACGAAAATAAACTGATAATGTTGTTTGTGTCAACAGTGGAGATAGAGCGCAACGTGCAGTCGCTGCAGCGGTCGCATGGCTCGCTGGCGGCGTACGGCGAGTGTGCGGCGCGTCTGGCGCAGCGAGTGCGCGACGCCGCCGCCGCCGGGCACTTCCGCCGCCCGCCGCGCGGCCCCGTCGGTGCGTACTGTGTGTGTGTGCTAGTGCGAGTGCGCGACGCCGCCGCGCGGCCCCGTCGGTGCGTACTGTGTGTGTGTGCTAGTGCGAGTGCGCGACGCCGCCGCGCGGCCCCGTCGGTGCGTACTGTGTGTGTGTGCTAGTGCGAGTGCGCGACGCCGCCGCGCGGCCCGTCGGTGCGTACTGTGTGTGTGTGCTAGTGCGAGTGCGCGACGCCGCCGCGCGGCCCCGTCGATGCGTACTGTGTGTGTGTGCTAGTGCGAGTGCGCGACGCCGCCGCGCGGCCCCGTCGGTGCGTACTGTGTGTGTGTGCTAGTGCGAGTGCGCGACGCCGCCGCGCGGCCCCGTCGGTGCGTACTGTGTGTGTGTGCTAGTGCGAGTGCGCGACGCCGCCGCGCGGCCCCGTCGGTGCGTACTGTGCGCGACGCCGCCGCGCGGCCCCGTCGGTGCGTACTGTGTGTGTGTGCTAGTGCGAGTGCGCGACGCCGCCGCGCGGCCCCGTCGGTGCGTACTGTGTGTGTGTGCTAGTGCGAGTGCGCGACGCCGCCGCGCGGCCCCGTCGGTGCGTACTGTGTGTGTGTGCTAGTGCGAGTGCGCGACGCCGCCGCGCGGCCCCGTCGGTGCGTACTGTGTGTGTGTGTGCTAGTGCGAGTGCGCGACGCCGCCGCGCGGCCCCGTCGGTGCGTACTGTGTGTGTGTGTGCTAGTGCGAGTGCGCGACGCCGCCGCGCGGCCCCGTCGGTGCGTACTGTGTGTGTGTGCTAGTGCGAGTGCGCGACGCCGCCGCGCGGCCCCGTCGGTGCGTACTGTGTGTGTGTGCTAGTGCGAGTGCGCGACGCCGCCGCGCGGCCCCGTCGGTGCGTGCTGTGTGTGTGTGCTAGTGCGAGTGCGCGACGCCGCCGCGCGGCCCCGTCGGTGCGTACTGTGTGTGTGTGTGCTAGTGCGAGTGCGCGACGCCGCCGCGCGGCCCCGTCGGTGCGTACTGTGTGTGTGTGTGTGCGTGTGTGAACCTGTATGTTCGTAATTGAGCCTACATTGATGTGTCTCTGTGTGCTTAACCGTTTTTAAATATGTACAAGTACCTCGGATAATGAGAATTATTTTGTAGGTGCTTACTTGTCAGTGGAGGACGAGACGTGGAGCAGTGCCTTGGAGCACATTCTAGGAGCTGCCATAAAATCTTACTGCGTTGACAATAATGACGATGCACAGAAGCTTTATGATTTAATTCGAGAGGTATGTTATCTATGTCGAGAGGTATGGTATGTATGCCACGAGTCACGAGCGTCCCATTTTCAGTTAGGGCGTGTTCCGTTACATTCTATATTTTGTTAAATGATTATAGTAGTGTATTGTGAATATAAGTTTGTTTGGTACGCTTTCAAGTCAAAACTACTTAACTGGTTATCTTGAGACTTCGTACACGTACACTTACACGTAATAGAAAAGACAGCATTATCTTTTGGCTAAAATATAAATACGAAGTTGCGTTTGAGTCTCTCCTACTATATAAAATTACGAATGGTTTCGTGATTTCGCGGGCGAATCTGCAAGCGAATCGCTAGTTAATTGCCTTTTCCTATAGTATCATTGTCACTAATAAATAATTGTCAATTCGTAAATTATTGATAAAAAAGTTACGCTAAATTTCTTAAGCCTGTTTATCACAGGTCTGAGACATTAACCTCGTCAACATTGGCTTTGAATAAACATGAACGGTTCATCACCAGGTGTACGCGAACTCGCGCGAGCCGCGTCCCAGCGTGTCGTACAGCGAGTTCCTCGCGCACGCGCACGACACGCGCGCTCGCGAGGCGCGCGCGCCCGGCGCCGTGTGCGCGTTGCGCGCGCTGCGCGTGGCCGACCCCGTGGTGCACAACTACCTGGTGGACCAGCTGGAGCTGGAGGCCGCGCTGCTGGTGCCCGACGACGCCAGCGCCATGCGCCTGTGTCGCGCGCCGCCGCCGCCCGCGCACACGCGGCGCGTGTTCACGGCCGACTGCGCGGAGTACCGGCCCGCGCCGCGCTACCGCTGCTACGGCGGCGAGGCGGCGCCGGCGCGCTACCTGTACAGCGACCGCGAGCACGCGCTGCGCGAGCTGCGGCGGCGCGCGGCGGAGCAGAGGGCGCGCGTGGCGGAGGCCGAGGCGGCGCAGCAGCAGGCGGCGGAGGCGCTGGCTCAGGCCGGCGCGGCGCGCGGCGCGGCGCAGGCGGCGAGGCGCGCGCTGCATGCGGAGCTGCAGAGGCAGGAGGCGGCGTTGAGCCGCGCGGAGGACGCGCTGGCGCAACACCGTGAACCGCAGCTGGCGCAACTGGTGAGCCGCCATCTTTTTTTTATTATTGCCAAAGCGATGAAAATAAAATACACGTGTACAGTAAGATGCTAAGTCACTTCGCCATTGCGGTGTCTTGTTCTGTTAATATTGACAGGACCCTATTGTTGTAAATTATTTTTTCTTTCAGCAAGAGGAATTGAACTTGTCGGAGGAAAAATTAAAGTCGGAAAGTGAGAAGTTGAACGAAGTTGAACAACGCGAACAAAGCACGTCTGCCGAAATCGAGAAAATAAAGCGTGATCTCAAAAATGTTATGACTCAACTGCAAACTGTTAATGTTAATATAGAAAAAGCTGAGGTAATATACATATGCGGTACTCAACTTACTTTTTAATATGTTAAACATATATATGAGTCTTCAACTGAACTGCACAATATATAATTTTTAGTATTGGTTTAGAAGTTATAAGGGCTCAAAGTCGTGAGAGATGGTCATGCATGCACACTTTCAAAATATATATATATATATATATATATAAAATATATACAAGTGAGGCCAGTCGTGGGCACACCGTACACAGGGGCACAAGGTGTGACTGTAAAACCGACTGGTTGTGGGTTCTGTGGGCTATGGCACCGAGTCGATGTTAATGATACGAGACTTTATAGTCAACTCATTTATTATATATTTAAATCTGTTGCAATACCCCTACAGTTCCATCCCCACTCGAGGAGATGAAATCTTTACTTAAATGTATATTTCCATTTCCTCCCTCTGGTGTCGAGGCAACGCGCGGCGTTGAATTCTGCTACTCAACACACAATGCCTTCAGAATTCGGCAGAAAGTGATATAAATAAATAAGTGTCTAATACTTGATGAGTCGTTTTATTGGCGCGCTTACTTGAGAATTACTCTTTTTTCGATAATATTATTGGCAGGCAATGTCAACTTTCAATCAATTGTAATTTTTCAGACTAAATAATTTTAAAATAAATTTAAATATCGATTACCATAATGAGCTATTGGCTATAAAAAAATATTATATATATGTTTTGAGTAGCAAACGAAATAGTATCGCTATTAGAGATGTTTGGTGCAGTAATCGCCATCTATATATAAAGATGTATATTCTAAGATTACATTGAATGGAATTTTCTTGATGATCAACTTAAATAACGGCACCTTCTCGTTTAACCTGCATGTAGCAAGAGATCTATCCTTAATAATCAATTCTTTTGTTCTCAATTTTCCGCCAACTTTAAAGTCATTGTATTTTGAGTGACGTAAACACTGGACTTGGTCTTCCTAGAAAAAGATTTAACCTACAATCATCACGTATATAGTCAAACACAGCACCACTGTGCCATGACGGTTTCAATATATGATAATCACATATAATAAGATATTTTAATCGAGTAATTATTATTATATGTATAATCTTATCTTTACTCATTTCTCAATCAAAGATATTGAATCAATTTAGCTAAATATAAAGATTTTCGTAAGACGGCGGTGGCGGGTGCAACTTACAGCATCGGACGTATTTGTCACTCCGTAATATGGATAATGCGATTTGAAAGAGTGCATTCACCAGTCCAGTCCAGTTCACTGCGAGTACCAATCACTCACGACTTCGAGCACTCCTAACTCCTAAACAAAACACTGTACTATAAAACATTTGTTGAGGAATCAAATAGGTCCGACATATCAACATTTATTCATTAAATTTCCTTGATAATGGAATAAGTTTCGCTCGTAGGTTTCAATGCTATTTCAAGGTTTTCTCTCGTCTCGCCTTTATTTTAATACTAACGAAACTGAACGTACAATGTACTGGCATAGTATATTTTGTGTGTTGTTTGCAGCACACGCGGCTAAAGCAATACAATGGCGTTCCTTATTATTGTTATGTTATTATTTAAGGCCAACTAAGAATTAAACCGTAATGTTGTATAGCCTATTGAGGCCAGTCGTGACGCAGGGGCACAAAGTATGACTAAAATCGACTGGTTGTGGGTTCGATCGCGCGTCGGTGAGTTCCGCCATTCAACATGGAATGCCTCAAGAATTCGGCGGAAAGCGGGCAGCGGAAATGTCTTAATGGGAATAGAGTGTCTAAACCCATTGTTTACTCTGTTATGTGCAGTATACAGCGTAAAGTTAAAGAAATACGATATAAAGCTTACTGTACGGTATTTTTTCTCGTCCATTGCAACGCTCCGAAAGGATAAATAGGAAATAATAATAAAAAAAGAAAGGAGTATAGAAATATTTCAGTCCAAACATCTCTTTTTATTCATTTAAAAATATTGTAAAGCTTATATCAAATTGTATAGATTTTTTTTTTATAGAGAGAAATTGAACAACAAGAGTCAGAATTTAACAATAGCCAGTCGAAAGTAGGTAATTTAAAGAAGAAGATCGACTTCTATAAATCCAATTTAGACAAAATGAAAACAGAAATACAAGAAAGTGAAACCGAAGTGTTACGTCTTGTTGCCAGTGTCTCCAAAACAGGGCCAAGAATTGAGAATCCCAGGTATATATATATCTGTTATAAATTATCATTCATATATTTAGTTTTATCATTGCAAGAGGTCACTTCTTGGGCAGTGAAAGTTTCAGTGTTAGCGCGACGTTGAATTCCGCCACTTCATACGTAATGTAGCGAATCCGTGTTCAAAGTAGAGATTGGAGTTTTTTCCGTGTATAATCAAATTTTATATATTTCTTGGTTCCCAATTGTCAATTTTAGATACGACGTCACACGCTCTTGTAATGAACGTATTAAATGAACGTTTGTTTATTTATTTAAAACTTTATATTAACAATAATAACTGCTATACAGACAAAAAAAGAAAAAGAATGAGAAACAAAAAATAATAATACAAAAAGATCAAATATGCAAATAATCTTGCTATTGTACTTTATAATAATAATAAAATAAAATAAAAAGTACTTTATTTGTTCAACAGATTTTACACAGAAATATTTGTTACAGAGTTTTCCTTTTAAGCAAGTAATGCCTGTAAAATATTATACTATATATTTTGTTAGTTAAAAAAAGGTAGGCCACTCAGCATAGATGTTGGCATATGAGCAACAATACTCAGTAATATCAACGCTGATTTCAGTGACCGCTTAGAAAAAGACGCGTCTGCGAACAAAACTATTTAATAAACACAATAAAAGAAACTCTTCTGTAATATACATTTTTCAATTTTTATGTTATTTAGATATAATATAAATAAAGATATTATCAACATATACGTATTTTTTATAATACAATTAGGCTTTCAAGTTTGCTCACAAGATTAAATGAAAGTTAATGCCAAAATTGCCATATTTGGAAATGTTATGGCATGTACCAATTGAATAAAAATATTATTTTGAATACAAGCCGTATTGAAAAAAAAACACCGAGGGTTTTGTACCAGCCTTATAATTGTAAGTCGACGAAGTTTCCGTGCACATAATTCCGCTGCTGCAGGGAGGCGCGCGTGGTGGCGGAGCTGCTGCGGCAGAAGGAGGCGCAGCTGGCGGCGGCGGCGCGCGCGCGCGTGCCGGCGGCGCGGGCGGGCGAGCAGCGCGCGCACGCGGCCGCGCGCCACGCCGTGGTGGCCGGCCGCCTGCGCGACCTCGACCGCGTCATACATGAGGTGCCTTTTTTCGTTTGTTTCAAATACTAGAACCTTTTCCCTATTCGCATTCAGATTTTGCTGGATCGACTCCGAGAATCTTAGATGAGAATCAACCAAAAGCGCAGGCAGGATTTCGCGCGGGCTTTTCAACGTTAGATCACATTTTTACAATTAAGCGAATAGTTTTTAATTAGTTAATTTGCGGCGTTTGTTGACTAGCATAAAGCATTTGATTCACTTAAGCACGAGAAAATCTGGAAAGATTTGTCATGCCAAGGGGTACGCAAGAAATATAACCGTCTCATTATGAAAATTTATGAAAACGTGATTGCAAAAGTAAGAACTGAAAGAATAGGTCAAACTTTTCCTATCAAACGAGGTGTAAGAGAGGGGATCCCTTATCCCCAAAATTGTTCTCGGCGACACTAGAAATGGTTTTTCGAAAACTGGTGGTCCAACTGCAAAAACAATAAGGATAAACAGAGAAAAGCTAAACCACTTTCGATTTGCTAATTACTTTATAATAATTTCTGACAATCCAAATCAATTAAAAACCATGCTCAATCTAAACTAAACTAATGACGAATCATCTAAAAACACCTATAATCGTCGTTAATGACCCAATTGAATACGTGGACCAAAACATATATCTTGGGCAGATTATATCTCCAACACATAATACCTTAAAAGAAATACAAACTTGGAAGAAATACAATAGTGGGCTCTGAAGGATATAACAAAAACAAATTAATACCAATTAATTTTAAAACCAAAATATTTAACTCGCACACTTAATGTTAAAAAACTTCAAGTATGTCAGCGTAACATGGAAAGGGACGTGCTTAATGTTAAGTGAAAGGACAGGGTCAAAGTGACCATCATATTTGCCAAAAAACAAAGATTGAAGAAATATCTTACAAAATTAAAAAGCTAAAATTGAAATGGGTAGGGCATCTCATGAGAAGCAAAACCAACAAATGGGCAAAACAGGTGGCAGAATGGTATCCAAGAGAGGGTAAGAGAAAAAGAAGAAGACCTCCGAAAAGATGGGACGAGGATCTAAAAGTAGCTGCGTACGTGCGTAGCAGTAGCGGGTATATTGTGGGTGAGAAAAAAATCACGATAGAAACATGTGGAAGGCTTTGGGGTAGGCCTATGCTAAGGCATAACAATATTTACCGGTGTAAATATTATTAAAAACTCTGTATTATGATTATTTGGATTGTTAATAAAGGCTTGACTAATTTATTTATAGTTTCTTATAAACAAATTTGTTAACATCTATTAGCTATACAAATAGTCCAATTTTAATGACAAAATTAATGAATAGTAATGATTATTAGATTAGATATCACATACACTAAATACATACTATTCCAGATGACGAGCATGGTGCGCCGGCATCAGAGGACGTGCCTCGCGCAACAGAACGCGGTCATACTGTATGTACAGAACCGCTTGACGAAGATTATGCATATGCGCAAAATACAGGTTAATACACTTATTTTTATTTTATAATTATTCAGCGTTAGCGTTAAACCATCTAAATGCCAAAATATTTTTTTTGCAGTAGACACTTAAAACTGCTTTACAAACGAACTTAAAAACTGCCATGGTCAGTATGCACACATGATACAGTCGAACGGCTATTACGCGAATAGCCGTTCGATTGTGCCGTGTGATCCCGGCCTAGAATAGGATCATCCTGGTACTGGTGGTGTCGTAAGAGGCGACTAAAGTACGTGTGGTAGAGTCACGTCGCCAGCAATGGCAACACGCATGGGCAGACTCGACCGGATCATTACCACCCCCGGCATTTAAAACCGGCGTGAAGTAGGGGCTTTATGCCACTGCGTTTCGCATCAGGTAATGCCGGGCCCCGGCGCCCAGCCCATCTTAAAGGCCGGCAACGCACGTGTAGCTCCTCTGGGGTTGCACGGGGTCTTGGGCGGCGGTAGTCACTTACCATCAGGTGACCCGCACGCTCGTTTGCCGTGTCTTCTCCATAAAAAAAAAGACCGTTATTATACTCTTAATAAATCGTAGTTTTAGTTTTTTGGGATTTCATATGACATTGCTCGCAAAAATTATCGAATTTAATGTAGAAAGGGATTTAGTTTTTTCATATAGTATCTATGTACGCGCGCAAGTATGTAAACGTGTAAAAAGATTTTTCCCAGGTAAATCAGTAAAATCGATCACTGAAAGTCCAATAAAAATCAGTTCAGTTGTTCTGGACATTAGCTCGGGGAAATAGAAAGATAGACAGAGAGATCAAAAATATAAAATATTTTTTTATTGTATATTAGTATTATATAAAGAACTACATGCACTTGCAAAAACATAGGACATTTAATTTTAATAGTTTTAAATATTTATTTTACTTTGATAATAATTATTATTTTTTAATTAATATTTTACTTTGGTTACGTTTAATTATTATTTTTCTTCATTTAAATTAGTTAGATATTCTTTCTAATAATGAGAATTTTCTCTTCTTATGATTCTTTTTCGGATTCCTATGATCATTTAGGTTTATATTTTCTTACCAATCCTATTAAAAACTGAAAACAATTTCATAAATATATTTAATAAGCGTTCAAGCGGGCGAAGCCGCATCCGGGTCCGCTAGTATATGTATATAATATAACTTTCGTTTTCCTACTCTGATGAGAATCTTTTAAAATGAAATATTTAGCAGTATTTAAATTTCCCCAGGGCACGTTGCACATAGACCCGGTAGCTAGAACATTGAGTGTGGAGTCCCCGGGGCGCTCGTCCGGCGGCGAGACGACTTACGCTATGGTCGCTTTGCTGATAGCGCTGCAGGACTGCGTGGATCTGCCATTCTTTTTTATGGACGAATTCGACGTTTATTTGGTATGTATTTTTTTATTGTATATTATACCATACATGAAAAACATCGAAAAATATATACTAATAAGGAAGATTTATAATTGACATCATTTTTTTATTCCGATTTTTTTGAACAACATAATGACATCATATCTTGTAATAATAGCAACGGATCGTACGCAACGTTTGTACGCACGTTATTTGTCTTCTACATAAAATATTGCATTTGTTTATAAGACCACTTGCATCAGAGCAGGGCAACATGACGTACGACGTTTATATCAAAATCGTGCGGTTATTTAAAAATGTTAATTTAAAAAATATTTTTATTAATTGATTGAAGATTTAGCATTTTTATAGTTGGTTTCAATAAAATAGTGTAAGACAATATATTAATATGTGTTGTAGTGTTTATAAACATTGCGTGTTTGATGACACAAAAAAATCTAACAATGCAGGTAGCTTTACATTTTTTTGCATTATTATGCTAGAATAATGAGCAGAGAGTAGACGCAAGGAGTGACAAAATTTTCGTAACAAAAAAATGATTCAAAAAATATGAGTCATTACAAATATTAATGATCCTAACTCAATATATTTCACATTTTCTGTAATTGTTCAGTTCATTTCATGTCTTTCTTGATATTAGCACCATTTTACGCGTATTTTGAACTGTAATTTATTGTTTACTAGTGGACGCTTTTTCAGCTGAATCCACATAGGAACTGGCGCTCCTTGCCTCCATCCTCCATAGTATAATACAAAGACACTCAGTGCTTTAGTGACGAATCTCAATGAAAATGAATACTTGCAATCATGTGCAAGTATTCATTACATGTTGTTACTATACAATCGTAGGACGGCCTGAACCAAAGCGCCGTGGTGAAGCTGCTGCTGGAGGCGGCGCGCAAGCGGCCGTCGTGCCAGTACGTGTTCATCACGCCGCACGCGCCCGACGGGCTGCGCGCCGCGCCCGACCTCGACATACAGACGTGAGTGTTACAATTAAAGGAGGTTGCCGACGACATGATACTAACAATCAGACAATCAAAAAAGTGTCCTGTCCTATATTCATAAAAAAAATGGTTGAATTTGAAGTTCGGTATAGGTGAGGCCAGTCGTGGCGTAGGTACCCCTCCGTGTGACTATAAAACCGACTCCTCGTAGGTTCGATCCCCACTCGAGGAGATGAAATATTTACTTAAATTTACATTTCTTCGCTCTGATGTGGTAAAACACGGCTTCAGCTCTGCTATTTAACACGCAATACCTCCAGAATTCGGCAGAAAGTGGGGAGCTGAGTGTTTTAACACTAGGTTCCCTCTGGCAGTACTCAACGCCGCGCTTATCCTCGACACCAGAGCGAAGAAATGGAAATATAAATTTAAGTAAATATTTCATCTCCTCGAGTGGGGATCGAACCGACAACCAGTCGGTTTTACTGTCACACTTGGTGCCACTGAGCCACGATTGCGCCACGACTGGCCTCGTACATGGATACATGCTGATATAATAAATATTTTTTTATTAACTGATTACCAATACTAAAAATGTTTTTGTTTCAGATTGGACTCCATACCCACACCTAGTACATAAATTCAAATTATATATTAAATAAAAAAAAAGGTAATAATACTTTGTAGTACTATATAACAGTCACTATATAATTTATATGAAATCATCGATGTTAATAACACTAGATTACAATTTTTTAATACAATAATATATTGGTTATGTATTGGCTGAAGTTACCAAATGGCTTTACACATTGTGATTTATAATATTAAGTTATTGTTATGATATACATTTAATTATGCTAACCTCCCCACAATTTGTCTAAACAAAAATCGATGCTAGAATCAACAATCTGATAATTAAACACATTTTTCTTTAAAACATTTAAAATTTCAAGTTTAAGCGGGATTTGAATCCGCTTTGAAGCATAGCATTCGGACTATTTCCAACGGGCATGGTTTCAAATATATTCCCATATTAAATTTTTATGCTTTTTAAATGTGGAAAAACATTTTAAAATTGTTAAAGAACAAATAAACAATATTCTAATCGGATTAAATACCAATAAACACAACTTTGTCTTATATAAAGTACGTAATTGCCATAATAATAGGATGAATCGATCGATCTGTATTAAATTTGTATGAAATAAAATTAACAATAATTTATTGTGATTATTTAACAGTCGTCACACCAATCATTTGGTACTGATTAACATTATTCACTTTTTAAATTGAAAATGTTAATAAATATATTTGTTATAAGAATAAGAGCCATTTTCACCAATTATGAATAAAGTTTTAGGTAGTAATCTAATAATGAATCCAATCTTAGACAGGCTGAATATGCAAAATGAATATTTCCTTATATTTTCAAGAATAATTTTCTCATTAATGAACGATGACAGTAAGAAACAATTCATACATGTTGTTACATTTTTGAATCACAAATGAGTATGTAAAAAAGGAATGCATGTGTCAAAAATAAAAATTGTTATTCAAAACCTGTGCAACCAATTAATTATAGCTGGTCTGGTAGATACGTCCGGGACTTAAAGCCAGTGGTGAAACTGGCCCTAAGTTTTATATTTTTTTCAAATAAATAAAAATAATAAAAGAGTTTGTTTCATTTATAAACACCATTTATTAAAATCCTAACGGAACATCCCAGCGCGAGGCGCGTCTATGAGATCAAACTCTAACGGAAGAAAAAATATATATATTAGTCGCGGCCTCAATATAAAACATAACTTAATACTAAATTACCCGATAAGCAATATAATTTTAAGTTATTCTGACATAAAGTAATACCTAAGTCTTATATATAAGGCAAATCGCCTGGGATAAGCGTAATCGTTCAACTTAATTCTAACTAAACATATCAGGGAGAGTGCAAGCAATATTAATAAATGAAGGGATGACGATCGAAATGAAAAAAAATGATAAATTTACAGAAAGGAAGATATGCAGAAGTACTCATTAAAGAAAGAATTATTTTAAATAATGTACATTGTTTGTTTTAATAGCCATCAAGCAACGTCATAAGTTACTATTACAGTATTTTATTAAATTCTTTCTTCATTCATTATAACAATAGTCTCACTAGTCTGGCAACTTCCAAATATAACATTAAAAAAACATTTGAGCAAGGAAGCAAGCACTAATTTGCAAAACAACATCTCAATGAAGGATTATTACAAATCCATGTTTAATTAATAGTATATGTTTACTTTGTAAGAAAACTGTATATGGTATTGACCATTTTATGAAAACAAAAATGTTGAAAAACCAATATTTTCCTTTCATGAAATAGTTTATTTACTACACAATCCACTCTGGTCTTTAATAGTGGTGCCAGGTTAGTGATTCTATTACATTTTTATTTGATGATTAACAATTTATGAATTATTTTTAACATCTTATTAACTATGTTACATACATAATACAGACATACAAAAATGTAATAAGAATCTTGAAATAGAATGTTCATTTTGAATACAGTTGAGTTTTGAATAGTCTTTGGTTAAAACTCAGAGCTTTTTAAAACATAAATAAATTTTATTTAGACTTTAGTTACAGAGTATCACAATAAAAACAATAAGGGAATAGTTCAAAATGAAACTAATAATAAAATTACGAGCAAATTGCAGAAGACAGTATTACTTGAGATGGCGCGTATTGTGACGAGGTTCCTCTCTAGAGTGAGCTCTCGCCACAGATGGCCTGAACCCTTGTCCAACCGTCAAAAACATATCGTTTTATATTTTTAAATGTATTTTTTAATTTAAATTATATTTAAAAATGTAAAATGTATTTCGCTTAGATAATAAAAGTATATATTGTATTAATTTATAATTGAATATATTAATTAAGATTTCACTTTAGTATTATATTAAAATTATTATAACTAAGTATTTGTTGACAGTCCAGTTTCTTTATAAAAATAGATCTACAATTATCTTCTTACTTAAACTATTCAGTTGTTGATGGATTTTTTCAAGTAAACTCAATTATAAGTTTCCATATTATTAAAAGACGTCAAATGCGCATTTGTATTGATATGACTAAAAAAATGACCATGAATTCGTTTGAAAATGCACTTTTGTTGTTATTCATATAGTTGTTATTTTTTTTTTATTTTCATCTCTGTGGAACAATTTTTATAATTAATCTTATGAATATAATTTTATTATTTGACAAATTAACACTGTTATTATATAATTGTAAGAAAAAAAATCTTTCTTAATAATGCCATAAGTAACCTGTAAGCCTTTATTTATTCTATTTAATATAACATATGACTGGAATGTGAAAACCAAAAATATTATCAAAATATCCATCCATTTCACTGTTTACCATTTAAGCACATATTATATTAGTATAGTTCATTTATATTTTTCATACTAAGGTTTTAATTGATCTCTTAATTAATAAATTAGTTTCATGCAAAATCAAAACGAGTTACAATGTTAATAGCTCTAAGAACACTACACACTTTTTAATAGAAAACATTGAGATCTATTAAAATATACCTTTTCATATAAATAATATAATATTAAGTATTGATAATATTGATAAAGAAGGTATTGGACTATACAAAATTTACTTATATAATGATTTTCCATATATTGTTTTATTATTTTTATTTCTTTATAAAAAATTGATGTTTATGAAATAAGATCTTTTGATAATTGATAATAGCACAGATAATATGATTATAGTACTACAGTTGATCCTAATGCAGCTAAATATAAATATTAAAATAGCAAAATTGGCAAATGTACATTAATATGAAAAAAATGTAACATTATGCATCCTGGGAATAAAAGTGACCCCAAAAAAGTGAAACTCCTAAAATTACAATTTACGGAAAACAATCAGAGAACATCATACACGTAATGACTTGAACATTAAGTGGAAGAGTGTCTTAACATAAGATTCTGTTATATGTGAGATACTATGTGAATAAAAAAAATCTAAGATTATTGGTATCTTTTTGGTCAGTAATCTACAGACATTTTGATATTGGTCACTTTTATAATTCATTCTGCAGATACTATTTGATAACGGAATTGTAAATTTACTTCCATTTATAGTAATGTTTGTTTATATAAAATACTTAAAATATATTTATATTCTTACATATATGTCAATGGTTCATTTATGTTATTTCTTTATTATAATATTAAACTTTAATATGAAATATAAGTTCTTTTTTTGTAACTCACTGTACATAGTTGTAACACAATGAAATCAGATAAATAGTTAATTGAAAATAAATTGATGATCATTTTTATTTCTAAGATTGAAAAAATTTAATAAAGAACATTTTGAGAATTTTCTTAAATGTAAAATAATTTTAACATAAATTAGTACAGTCCGATTCCAAATTCATTAAGAAAGCAAAGACAAACTCCCTTTAATTAATTTTAGAAGTAAACATTTCTTAGTATTAAATTTTATCTATTATACTACTTGTATTTGAACTCTATGTTTGTGTAGATGTTCATGTTAACTTAAAATATTGGCAGAATTTATAAAAAAACTGTATTTTCATTGACATGGAAAGGACTCAATCCATAAAATTATTTTTGAGCGCTTTTAATACTTTCATAAAAAAGTATAATAATAGAACATAGTAATGCTCCTCAGCTTTAATTCATTAATTAATTTTAAAATAATTCACAAACAACGTGTTACCTGTCCAAGCGCCGATAAGATGGCGTCTAGTAATTAATACAATATTAATTGATTTCTTAAATGACAGTTGTATGGAATAATTTAGAAAAGTCCGTTAAAATACAGATATATATCAGATCATAATCTAGGCCGTCAGCGCTGACTGAAACACGTTAATTGTTGATTCAATTCCCACTCAGACATTCAAGTTATTTTCATTAGTTAGTTTTAGTTTATTAGTTAACAAGCAATGTTCCGAAAGACGGGTAGTATGCAGGGAACCGAGTCGTATCACTAGGTTCCCAGTGCCTATCCTGCTATAACTAAAAAAGGTATACACTCAGCTAAAAATAAATTTGCCTCTTGCACTGAATCAAATATAAAAGAAAATTATAATTAAATATACATTTTATCATAGAGAATGTGGATCGAGTACTTCCTGATGACATTGCATTAATTATGTACACATATATTTACTATTTACAATCAAAAATATTTCAAAAAATTTTACTACTTTAACGAATTTAACTTGCATTTCATTTATTTAGCCAATATCATTTTTAAAACACACATTTGTTTATATTATTAGACTTGGGGTCAAATTTTAAATTTACATCTAAATTAGTATAAGTTGACATTATAAAATTTTTTTTTTTAATTTTTAATTTAAATGCAAGATATAAATTCATTGAAGTTTTTAAATTATATTATTTAATTATAGGAAATTCAACCTATCTCAATAATCAGTTCAAAAGGTCTAAACTAGAAAAAAATACTAATTGTACAAACAAACAAAAAGTCCCATTAAAAGCGAGTTGCGATAACCATGTGTCACTATCGAGTTTAATTATGTCAAAGACAAAATTAAATTTCTAAGTCAATTTAATAGTTTATAAACATTCACTAACATAAATAAGTTACATGACCAATTCAATGTTGGTCGTACTCGTTCACTGCACTGCCACCACTGCCTTATGACGTCACTATTCCATCATAGCGCACTTACAAGACACTAGTGTGTATACAAAAGGGTTTTATCGTATTCACTAATGCGCATTCACGCCGTCACCAAGGCGCATATACTACAACACTAAACATTATTTACTTAGTCACTGATGCGCATTTGCCCCGCCGCCTGCACTATGACGTCACTGTACTGGATCTGGTGGTAGGCGGGCAGAACTAGGCGTGGCAGTGGCAGGCTGCGGACTCTTGTGCCCGGACTGCGGCGGCGTGGGCGGGAACACGTGCTCGTGATCATGTTCGTTCTCGAGCTCTGAAGTGTGGTCGTGCCTCGCACCCCCCTCCATTTCTAGTAATTGTTGACATACTTGGTCCTGGTTGAATTAATGTTTGACATGAGTTCGATTGTAATCTTTTTAACAAATCATAATATATAATTTTGACATATGAAATATATTTTTTTACATTTTTTATTATATAGGTTAATATGAATAGGAGTGCAATTGGATATGTAACCTAATCTACTTATAAATTGCAAGAAACACAAAACTGTAATGTTTTCATGTAGCACTGATTTAATGAAGAAAAGAAACCAGTTTTTATAGATCCTGAAGTCTTAAGGACTTAAGGATCGAAAGGAGACTTGAATATTAATGTACTCACAAACATGTCGAGGCAGACGTCGTGCGTCTGTATGCGGTGGCTCTCGTCGCTGTTGAGCGCCGGGCACAGCAGGCGCAGGCCGGCGGCGCGCTGCACGTGCTCGCCGTCGCCGCCGCGCACCGCCGCCACGCCGGCGCCCGCGCGCGCCACCGCGCTCGCCGCCGGCGCCAGCCAGCGGTGGCACGGCGCCAGCGCCTCCCAGCTGAACCCTGCCAAGCAATTGTTAATATACCGGTACTCTGTGCTTTAGTTATGCTAAAACACGGAGATAGATAAATTTTAAAAATCAGCTTATAAAAATATATATGAGATGATAAATTGTCATTATAGGAATCATGTAACTACGGTAAATCAATAAATAAAAAAAAAACAACTTTAAGCGCTTTCCCGCCTCTACCTAACGTTATAGGCGGAAAGAACTAAGTATTAAGATATTTTTTTGGCTATTTGAGCTGTATATCAAACAGTGTGACTTATATAGGATAATGTTTTATAGCGAGGACATAAAAATTAAATTAAATGTAGCCTAAAATATTCTTTCTACAAATCATAATAAAAGTGAACAGTCCGATGTTTAGCATTGCAACTGAGAAGGAACTGAACTGAGGAACCGAACTGAATAGTTTGGTACTATACAATTATTAAACTACTACATTATTATTACTGTGAATAGAAAAACCATGAAAACTTGCGTCGTTTAATGTTATAAAAGTGTAATTTTTCACTTTAGAACTAAATACTAAATAAACTACATTTCTTATAAAATACCATCGAAATTATCAAAGTAGTAGTAATTTAAATTAAAAAAATTGAATAACTCAATTAAAAAATACTAACCAGAAACCCTTAAAGCCAATTCCTTATTAAATATATGCGCGATAGCAGCCGCAGCGACCACACTGTAGGGAAATCTATTGACATCCACATGTAAAACTGCCAAATCGACCAATTGTCCACACACGACGAACTCCAACGACGAATATTGTGGAAAGACGAAAGTGTAACCACGCAGGGCATTAGCCGCCGCATCACTTTCGCTTAAAAGACGTCGTTTAGCGCTGCGAGCTTCACTTCCCAACTGCATGTACACATTGAGCCAACTGTTAATAGTTATCGGCGTTATGCTCCACGATAGGATTTTCAAAATAAGTAATTCTTCTAGAAGGATCTCTTCGCTTGTGCACGCCCCGTCCGTTACGTACGCAAATTCACCTATTTTTGGCGGATACACTTCTTCTACTTTTGCCGCTATGAAAAGACAGGTTATGCCTGTGAAAGTAAATTTCGGTTCGTTAGTACATATTCATTAATTTATCAAAAGAAAACTTGATATCTTTTGAGTCGACGACTTATTTTTTTTAATATAGAAAACGTCATTTTTCTTATCATAAAGTATTCCAACGTTATTCCAAAAAAAAAAACAAAAATATTACATAATATTATAGAATTTTGTAATAAAATATATAAAATTTTGAGCTATAATTGTATAAAATATGGTATAACTGAAAAAATCTGTTAATAAATACATAATGTGACAATTTACATTACACATTATCTTAACTTTACGAGCACGGGCGCTATTTTGAGAATATTAAACATGGCCGAAATAGCTCAGTTGGGAGAGCGTTAGACTGAAGATCTAAAGGTCCCTGGTTCGATCCCGGGTTTCGGCAATCCATTTTTTATTTTTTTCTTAATATTAAAATAGATAATTTTATATAAATATAATAATTGTTATTATTATTATTTTTAGTTAATAGTTTTTATTATGAAATTATATGATTTAATATGAAATTCTATACTTCATCAATCATTTTATTCAACTTTATTTGTATTCTCCATATAGCAAGATAGGAAGGAAGAATATATTGTCAAGACACTCCGTTCGCAGCGCCCGATGTTCAAGAGAGTGATGCCATTTCGTGTTGAGTGGCGCAACTCAACGTAGCGCTTTGCCTCGTTACCAGATCGAAGAAATGATATTATTTTTCTATTCAATTACTTCATTCCCCCGGGTGAGAATTGAACTCACAACCATCGCGTTCATGACTGTGTCGCGACGACGGGTTCAAATTATTTTAAATAAAAATATATTATTAAATATTTTGCGGTATTCACCTATGAGCTGCAAGCGTCCCTTTTGCACGTCGTCAGTGTTGGTCAGGTACCTGTCCACATAATCCACTGTCAAGTGGAATGTCTCTCTGTGCAATTTGTACACTTCGCAAACCTGAAAAAGAATAAAGTAAAAATATAAAATTTGGATGAATAATTTGAACGGAATAGCTTAAAACTACCTTTTATATTAACCGCTAAATTAACTAGTAAATAATAGATTATTACTTTAAATCTTATCAAACATAGCAAAATTTTAAGGGTCTTAATAATGTAGGATTATAAGTAAAAATATTTCAGCCAAATAATCATTCACATTCACGATTTTTAATTTTTGTTGTTTCTTTCTTTTACAGAACATTAAATAATAGCTTATAAGTAATAAGTAAATAATAGCTTATTCCTTAAATAAATTAAAAGAAAACTTTTAATCTCAATATATTTTATGAATAATGAGTAGACTATTTGTTATCGAGGCCAGTTGTGGCGCACAAGCGTGTAAACGCAACCGGTTGTGGGTCCGATTCCCACTCGAAGAAATAAAATATTTAGTATTTTCATTTCACTCGCTCTGGTAACAAGAAATCGGCGGAAAATGGGGAACGGAGTGTCTTAAGACTATGTTCACCTGTCTACCCTACTATGTGCGGGATACAACCTGAGGTTAAAAAAAATAATTTCTTGTGGGAAGGCGGAGGGAATCTAATGTTTGCGACACTCACTCCGTTTATCACTTTCCGCCCAAAATTTCCACTTAATTTTCAACATATTACACGTTGAGTAGCGGAACTGAACGCCGCGCTTTATCTTGTTACTAGAGCGAGGAAATTTAAATAATTTATTCCTCCAAGAATGGAACGCGTTTACAATCAAGATACTGCCACTGAGCCACGATAGTTTCTACTTTAAACAATAAATATTTTATCTGACGGAAGCAATGCGGTTTCACGTATCAACACATACGTTTGGGAATAATTATATTTTAATATTTACCAATGTTAAATTCGTAGTTAAAAAATAATATCATTTAAGTCGAATATTTAAAATTGTTATAATATTTTAATTTTCATAGCCTACGAGACATCACATTAACAAAAATGAATTTGTCTCCGCTTGTAGGCAGCTAGTATTAGCTCATATTGCTTTATATTCAATAAGTTGTTTTAGCTTTTGAATTTTTCTGATTCTTTCTGATCACAATGATATAGTGCAATAGAATTGAAAATCTCTCTCTCTCTCTGTTTTTTCATATATTAAATGGAATTATAATTATGTTTGAACACTTATACTTAATCGCACAATTTGGTACATAAATTGAGTGTGTATGCTTCTCTTTAGATAAATACAAATACTTTTTTATCAGCTTTGCGCTGTATCCCGCACACAGCAGGGTAGGCAGAGGAAACCCAGTGTTAAGACACTCCGTTCCCCACTTTCCACGGAATTCCAGAAACATTGTGTGTTAAGTGGCGAAACTCGACGTCACGCTTTGCGTCGACACCAGAGCGAAGAAAATGAAAATATTAATTTGTTCATCTATTATTACATCTCTTCGAGTGATGATCGAACCCACAACCAGTCGAATTTAAAATCACACTTTGTATTCCTACGTCTCGACTGGTCTCGGAAAAATATTTTTTACAAATACTGCTTAACAAGGTCGTAAAAATGTCAAACAACAAAAAATAAACTCTTGGAATACACATAAAAATATTTGAGCTAAATAAATAATCAATCATATTCACTTTTTTATATTATATATATTTTTTAATGCTATATTAACTATTTCTTTATTTTTGAATAAATGCCATATAAACAAACCTTTATCTATATTATCTACATATATTGTATGTACTAAGTTAAAATACAAAGTAATCTTATTTCGCAAACGCATAAGCCAAAAAAAGTCTATAAATCGTTTAATAATAACATATCAAATTAAATTATATTTATATAATAAAATATATTTTCTTTAAATAAAATATTCACAGATTGCAAAAAATCTTTTTATTTAATAGATTATAGGCCAAAAAAAAACAAAAAACTACAATATTTTTTTAATCGAGTCAACTCCCTGATGCTACGTCGTAGCAATGGCGTAGCACTTTACTAGACAAAAGGCAACAGCAAGTAACTTCTTCAAAATAAACACATAGTATAGCTATGGCTAAGGTTAATTAAATAATATTTTCCCTTTCTTTTCTTTAAATATGGTAGAAACATAATGTTAGTATCTCGCAGTATCTGAAGCATTTTTTGAAATATGAGGTTTTGAAAGTTTACCTGTTTTTACTACAAGCTTTTTTAAAAGTAATATTTGAAACGTTAACGTTTATTTCAAAAGTAATAATATAATACTTGACTAAGGGCCAGTTTCACGGGTTACGAATAAAGTTCCAAATAGTAATCTAATAATTAATGCTATCTTACAGGCAGAGGATAAAAATGCAAAGTAGCTGTTTCTCTTGATATTTTCAAGAATATTTTTTTTCATGAATGAACGATATAAGTAGGTAACAATTCATACAATTTATTACATTTTAAAATAAAAAATGAAATGGATTGTGTCAAATGTATATCTACTAGATATGCTGCTATTCGAAACCAGATAAGGCTGTCCAGGGTTTTATCAGCTAGTGATGAAACAGGTCCTAATTATTATTTGAAGAAATATATATTTCGAAGTTTAGGTTAGCTACTTTATGGATTTTAAGATTATTACAATGAAAGCCAATCGATTTTAAATATAAGTTACTAAAGAACGTTTGGTCGGCCGACGAGAGGCCGGTCGTGGCGCAGTGGCACAAAGTGTGACTGTAAAACCGACTGGTTGTGGGTTCGATCCCCACTCGAGGAGATGAAATATTTATTTAAATTTATAATTCCATTTCTTCGCTCTGGTGTCGAGGACAAGCGCGGCGTTGAGTTCTGCCACTTAACACGCAATGCCTCCAGAATTCGGCAGAAAGTGGGGAACGGAGTGTCTTTCACTAAGTTCCCTCTGCCGACCCTGCTGTGTGCGGGATACAGCGTGAAGCTGATTTTTTTTTTGAAGAACGTTTGGAATTTAAATTTAATCCGTACAATTTTCTTAGCGGTTTTCTCTCTGAACTAAGAAGTAATTCTTATATAAAGTAATATCTAAATAATGTAAGAAAATGTATTACATACGATTTGCAACATATTGATAAATTTTTTTTGATCATAATTTCTTTATCTATAGTCACTACTATCTAAGATATGGACATGTTGAGGCACGTTTATTGTTTGATTTGTATTACCTGCATTTTTTTTAAAAGATTTATTGTTCTATGGCCGCAATCCTGGCGCTACGAAAGAATGTCTTACTTTAAGCTTGACGGTTGTGGGTTCGATCTCACTCAAGCGTAGATTGTACTTAAATTATTTTAATAACGAATGACAAAACGTAACGTTGGATTCCGTCACCAACCGCACAATATCTCGAAATTGGGGATTGCTAATCCCTTAGAACTATGTCACTTCCTTCCACTGTTAGAATTAAAATGCATAAAATATTATAGAGACCCTATAGACTATCCGTTAGAGAAAGTCAAGCGCTACGCAGCTAACCTAACGTGACCATAACTTTTGAGGCTCAAAAATAAGATATCGTAATTTTTTTCGTTAACTAGTAATTTTACTTATTTTCAACTACTGTATATATAGATAACATTTAACTATTAGTATTTACTATTTATCGTAGTACTAGTTGTTTAGGTATTCTTTGGGTATATTTTAGTATAATTGGTATATTGGATTATTCCACGCCGTTCGGTTCGGGCGATTTTTACGTCCCAGTGCCACCGGTTTGAGAAGACCGGGACACACAAACGAGACGATCCTGTGCAAAATGAGACGTCTGGTCATATTAAACATAATTCACCTGAAATTTACACTCATTAAAAATATAATGAAAAGTCGAGAATAATTCTAAACAAGACTAATATTCTATTTATTGGTATATTGACGGATTCATTACCACTAAGATAAAAATGTTAACCCTAAAAATTCTATGATAAATGCTATAGCTAAATAAGTTACAAGGATCTATATTCATTTTAGGTTTATATTTTTTATCGATGTAAACTCTAACCTTTCTTAAAGCGTCTTTGAAACCCAAATAAAAGTGAAAAAAAAACTAAATTATTTCTATTTTTTCCTTCTGCGGTATGCGGTAAAAAGCGTAAAACTAAAAAAAATACTCAAAACTTTTTTAGGGTAATAGCCAAATAATACAAATCTACAGTTATTATTAAAGTAAATCACTTATTAAGCAAATAGTACGCACTTTACGTAATGATTCACGTCGCAAACTAAATGTTTGCTTATTAGCGCTGTTAATAGCTTTTTGATGTCTTATTTCGTACCTCTACATCTTTCTATTTTATTCAAAACGCTACTCAATTTTTTTATTTATTTTACTCTTTATTTTCTTCAAACATGGTAACGAGAAAATAACAAAAAACAGTCGGTCTCATTTTATGTAAATTATTTAATACTACAAATATTAATAAAAAGTAGATAGCTTTTTATCTAAAATGTTCACTTTTTTTAATACAATATAATTTATCTACAGTGTTGTAAGCACAAGCGACAAATATAACATTTTAGTTTGTCATTCATATATTTTTTTCTTACTACAATACTATAGAATTGCATAAAAATCTGTCTACAAAAAGAAGCTCGAGCCAAATGTACCGTTCAACAATTAAATAAACTGTACTAAAGAGTTAAAAATCAGGTTTTTGTGCGATCTCTCCCTATAGCAACTACTACACTTCATTGTTCGCGCACAGCTTTTAAGAAAGACGGGCTGGGAGCGACCGGTCCCGTTGTTTTACCGTCCAGCAACAGTTTAGATATGACGCAACTATACATTATATTCGGTAAAAATCAGCTTCACGCTGTATCCTGCACACAGCAAGATAGGCAGAGGGAACTTAGTTTTAAGACACTCCGTTCCTCCGTATTAAATCCTTCCGCCGAATTCTGGAGGCATTGCATGTTAAGTGACGGAACTCAACGCCGCGCTTTGCCTCGATACCAGAGCGAAGAAATGGAAATATAAATTTAAATAAATAATATAAATTCGATAAAAAATACATAAATAAATAATAAAAGTGAAAGGATTTCCGGCAAAGTAAAAGGATTTTTAGCGGTCCGAAATTTTCGTTTGATATTAACAGCTTACAGAATGACTTTTTCAAGCAATTGTACGTTCTTGTATTGATTTAAAGTAATATAAGTCATAAAATTTTTATATATTTTTAAGATCAATATAGTATTACTGATATCAATCATTCAATCAACATATCAAAGTTAAAAAAAGTAAAATAGTTATAATATAAAAAAAGCATCAACGTGTCGTATTTTGGTATTAGTTGACGCTATATATAGGTTAGCCGAGCGAAGGTGTATTCAAATGACAAATTCGGAGGCCCGGCGGCGTGCAGGGAGGCGTGAATTGCAAATCGACTAATATTATAACCGTCTGTCACTTATACCATGCCGTATTCGAACCTACGGACTGCCGACCCCACTATCTTGGGCAAGATCTATTCATGAATAGGAATTCGTGAGGGGTGCAATATACGTCATGTGTTACTTGACATAGCAACGGTATTATAGACAAATATATGGAAGTATATATTTGGGGAGCTTTCTTTTTTAACTTTAGCCATTCTTTTCAGATTCGTAGAATTATGTAAATTAGATTAATGTTTAAATTGCACAAGGTGGTAGAAATTTTCATACTAAGAGATACGAGATATTTAATTAATAGTGTTTGATATTACTGGGTTCAATTTAAAGAGTATCTTCATACATTATTATATTACAATATACAGTATTAAGCAAATAAAATTGAAGTAATTTTTTTCCTCCTATAAATAATATAAGGGAAGCCATAACGTTTAGTTAGATGCAAGAGAATAAAAAATATAACACAATGACGCCCTATAAGGGTTCTAACCTGTCCCAACGTAAATAATATCAGTGAAAGAAATATCAAGACTCATGAAATCTTATTAAAAAAAAGCGAGTTTCCATACAAAAACTGGAAATCTCGAGCTTTTTCTTACCTAGTCCTTTGATCTGATGTTTCACTTAAACTAGATGCTTTTATACCCAAACCTAACCCCCTTTTAAGGCTATAATTTTATAGGATTTGGCCACAAATTTCATTTTTAGTTCAGGAAAACAATCTGAAAACTATACAGATTTGTTTTCCTGAACTCGTCCTTGAGGTAAAGGCTTTTGACAGCAGACGGGCCGACGGGCAACAAAGTGATCTTATAAAGGTTCCTTTTTTCCTTAAAAGGTACGGGAACCCTAAAAAAATAACGTCTTAAAACCTTCGCAATAATCCAAAATGAACTTCAAATAAATGGACATAAACGTGTTAAACGAAACTCAAAAACTTAAAACTAAATTGTCTCATACGACATTTATATTCATTAAGATATTCTTATAGTACAGATATTTATTAATCGTATAATATACAATAATAAAGAACTATATCAAGTATTATATTCTAAATTATTAACATTCTTCCACACCAGTGAGTGATACTAAATCTTTCTGCCAATTGACATCGTGGAAGGTATAAAATTAGAACAACATTATAAAAATCACACACGAAGTTTCTTTTCTATTTATTCCTATACTTATAAAATATTTTTTTTATTCATCTACATCACATAGGAATTGGTTGGTTGAGTTGGTTTATAATATACAATCGACCCTTACGTGGCTTCGCCCGATTAGTTTTTGTTATATTATAGCGAAATGAGGCAAAATCTTAAATTTCAGCCTGTGTTATTCTGATATTTGTATATACACTATATTACTGTAGTTCATTTAAATAAGTTCAGTAGCTTTTGGCTAAACGTGGATAAAACATCTATTTTCACAAAATGCCACGTTTTTAATACTAATAGGGTAGCGTCGAAATCGCTTAACGACGCCGACGAAGTCGCGGGTAAAACCTTGTAAAATATTAAAAATCACATTACTAAAGACGTAGAAATATGAAATTTCTTATCGTTCCAGGGCAATAGGAAAATGGCTGACTATCAACTGTTTATACTTGTAGCAATTAACACTTTTCTAAATCACCTTTGATTGTTTCATAATGCGTAACCTGTTTGCAAAAATATAGGAATATACTAGTGTTCGCTTGTGACTTTGTCATTATGAACTTAGCATAGGAGTACAACACGTGTGTTTCAACGTAAAGTATTGTACTTACATTATTTAAAGGTAAAAGATAAAAATAGAGAGTGGAGTGTCTATACAACGATTTCTCCCTGTTTACCCTGCTATATGCGGGAGATGGGTGCTAAAACAATTTTAATTTGTATCAAAAATCGTGTCGAATATTATAGACAAAGTAGAATTATGTCTCTGTTGTGTATATTAATTTAATATGTCGCAACCGCAGTATTCATTTCGGATAAGACCTAATAGGAAAACAAAGTTCATAAACTTTGTAAGGAAGGATATCTATATACTAAATGATAAGAAATTTATGAATCTATATACAATATGCAAGATAAACATCTGTTCAATATACATTTTGCATTACAAACATATATAATATAAATTTATCACGTACATAAATGACGTCGTCGATGAGACCAGTCGTGGCGCTTTGACACAAGCGTACGACTGTGAGCGGGACTGGTTGTAGGTTCGCTTACCATTCGGGGAAATGAAATATTTAATATTTTCATTTCTTCGCTCTGGTAAAGAGAATTCCTCTCGAATTCAGCGGAATGTGGGGAACAGAAGTGTCCTAATACTAGGTTCCTAGATTCTCCACATATATGTAATCGAAATACTTGAAACTGAGAATACAACGTTGTATGCGCACGTGCTGGCCGTAAGTTTGAATCTCATTCTAGATAATGTTGTATATGTATTTAGATAAAGCATGGTGTATTGTGTACTGTATTGAGTTCCACTGCCCAATTACGGAACTGCATATAGGCAAGGAACATGAAGAACCGTTGCGCGTTGATTGAACCGTAAATATATTTTATTAACTACTAATTATTATAAGTTTGAAGTACCTATTCTTAGCTTATTGTTCATATTTTAAACATATGTTTTTGTTTTCCATCTGTTTAATAATCACGGCGATAAATTCCACGAAAAACCGTGCAATGTACCTTCAAAAAGAACTAGGTTCTGTGTCTATTGCGCTAAGTAATTCGTAGATTTTAAAATAAATAAATCCATACAAAATAAGCTCAAGAATGAACTTTGCTTTAGCAATAATGACAATCTAGAATAATAAAACGGTAACTTGATAGTTCTCGCTAGCGCATCTCGTATCGCCTAACCAATTTTAAATGAAGTTTACAGTTCTAAGTATTTAACAGCCTTACGCTGTATCAAGCACACAGCAGGGTAGGCAAGGGGAACCTGAGAACATAGTGTTAAAACAATTCGGTTTTATTCAGACACTTCCGTTCCCACTTTTAGCCGAATCTGGAGGCGTAATGTGTTGAATGGCGGAACCCAACGCCGCTTCACCGTTTTGCCTCGTTACCACAAAATAAAACTATTAAATATTGTTATTTATTGTTATTTTTTCGAATAGAAATCGAACACTCAACTTGTCGTGATTAGAGCCGCTTTTGCCCTTACGCCACGACTAGCCTCAAGTATTTAATAACGCGACGAAAACGTGTGTATTACATACGTAGGCGAAATTAGGATGACATAGTTAGATTTTTTGCTATTCCTAAGATACGTGACGCATTGTGTTTGTGTATTACAAAATGACATGATTCTGTTTAGTTCTCTTTATAAAGCATTGTTTGCAAAAATTCTAAGATTGAACGTCGATAATAAAAAGCAATCAGTAACAATTATTTACGTAAGATTAAAAGTTCGTAAGCTATCTGTCAAATGAATCTAGACAGTCATGAAAATGGATAAAAAAATACTAGAAATAGAACAAAAAGTGAGCTATAATGTACCTAGTAATAAGCACGTTGGCTCCGCAGGGGTCAATGAACCACGAAAAAAAGGGGTCATTGCTACCAAAATACTAGTACCCCATGAAAATTACTTCATATGAATATTGCATAAATTATTAATTAATTAATGTGTGGTGTTGAGATCCACCACTTAACACGCAATGTTAGGACAGAAAGGAAAATACAGAGTCATGACACAAAGTTCCCTTATCCTTTATAAAATCTGAATCTATGCTATCTGAAGCTACTTATAATTATATATTAACATAAATGTAATGTTTTGTCAACTTACCACCAACCCTGAAAGCAGCATGAAACAACAAAATCCTATTTACAACAGTTATCTATTCTTAGAGAATTATTTAAACAACTTAAATGACATTTTATAACATTTGCTGATATACTGACCTAGATTGTAGGTCAAAAGAAAAATACAATGTAATGAATTGTTCTTTTTAACTACTTATTAGATTTCATTATTGTATACTAAACAAAAATATAGCTTAGAAATAAATATTGGCTAACTTACCTCATTTAACCAATCCAACAGAATAGCTCTCATTCTTGGTTGTAAATTTGGATGATTGTCAAACATATTAGGGTTTTTCTTCATGCAAGACCTGGCATCACATTCACACATTGTCTTCCATACATCAGCAGGGTCTGCCCAGGACAGCCCTGGCAGAGGGCACTTCCTCTTAGGGGGAGTCGGATAATGTAGCTTACTTGTACTGAAAAGCAATTTTTATTAACTAATCATACAATAATCTTAATAATAAAAAGAATTTAAGAACCTACACTTACCTAGGTCTCTTATTAGAATGAGGGGTGCATTCACCTCTAGCCACATTTTCTAATGGACTCAGTACACAATTTGGTAAGTCAGGTATACTCGGTGGGCTTAAGAAACTATCAGCATTATAGTCTATATCTGTAAACACACTCCTTGGCTGGTCAATGCCCTCGTCATCACTGGAACATGATGATGACTCCACTATCACATTGTGAGATTGGTCAACAGATTCATCTTCAGATTTAGTGGATATCTTCATTGGGGGCATATTCTCAACCTACAAAGTTTTGTTTGTTACACACAGACACTAAAATAAATACTATCAGCATTATAAAAAATTAAATACCTCATCATCAGTGGAATTTCTCTTTCTTTTCAAGTTGGCACGTTTCTCATTAATGTCACAGGAAGAACTGTAAGGCGATTATTTGTGTTTTAATATAGTAAAGCAAGGTCAGTATATGATAGTGTATGATCAGCTGTACATACCCTGCTTGCGCCATATTGAGAGTTAATGATCAGCTGGTACGGCCTCTGATGTCTAAAACATTACAATGAGTAAGTGTGGATATGTATATTAATGATAAAATAGAGAAAAGTAGCAATAATCATCCAAAATTACCGCATGTCATGTTCAAACCGCAAATAGGGTTATGTCAATTGACAACCGCGTTAATAAGAGGTAATTCCGAAAGTCAAAAGAATAAAATAATAATATATGCATCGATTGAAGCTATAACGAACAAAAAAGTACCATATTCAATGTATTACTACAGCATTTGGACCACCAAAAATGCAGCGTGCCCCCTGCTGGTTGGCGGGAGAATTTTTTTCAAGAGATATTTACGATTAGTTATAATAGCACAATTGCAGTAAAAAATATTTTTTCCATCAATAGAATACGTGCTTTATCATATAAATGCATAAATATGTGTAAAATAATGAATCAGCTGGCGTAAAAAATGCCACGAATCCGTCACAATCGCGCGCGAAATCCTCCCGTCAGCGCCATTAGACACGTCGCTAGCTTGGGTTTCTCGGCCCTACCACTTTTGGAAATTGTTAAAAATAGCACGTTCTTAATATAATATGATCGTTTTTATAAATATTAAGATTAAATCACCTAATAAAAAGTTTTAAAGCTATATAAAATTCAAAACCGTTGAAAGCATAATTGGCTTAGCTTATCGCCTACCGAACGTTTATAACCTAATTATAGACGAAGGCATATGAAAAATTCTATTTTAACTTTTTATATCATGTACTTTTAATGTTCAAGAAGTCAAATACAAATAGCAAACATACCTGATCATTCACAAATGAATCCAAATTGTATAGAACAAAATATCCTCTAACAACACATATGTGATTGGATTTTCAATCACAATTACACTACCATGTAGTCTTATTTTGACATAAATACAAGTTAAACACCAAATAGACACAAAATAGTTATACTTAAAGTAAAATTATGATTTTACATTCTCTTTTTCGGCTTTCCACGGCTCAATAACGCCCGGCTTTCCGCGCGAAAATGTCGCGGTAAAACAGCGGTGCCCCGCTACACAACAAGTAGCTGACTTCACGTTTGTTTCTTCTGAAAATATATGTCAAATTAAACGCCATTTCATTTTACTCAGGAGCATTATGGTTCTCTATAATTTTTTATTCTATTTTGTTTATTTCTTAACAATAAATATGTATTTTTTGCAGATATTTTATATTATATCATGATTTTATTACACTTATAGTAAAAGAAATGCTAAAACAAATATGTTTATGAATTTTATTGTTGTAATTTTTTAAATTGTATGTTTTCGATAGCCAATAAATACAAAGAAGTAAATTGTATATAAAAAAATTCAATAAATTAAGGATAAAATTAAATAAAATCAGAAATGTATATATTCAACTCGAGTAAAATGTAAGACGGAACATTTTGAGTACTCACAGCTTATTGGTCAATTTGTATCACGGCTTCAATAATATTTTAACTTAAGGTTGGTAGTATTGTTTTAACTAACTTCACTTTGTATTACAGCTGGGCGCCAGCTGATACGATTCTATTGAGAAAAGTCAATATTCAATATTAATTTACACAATTATACTTTATAACTTTTAATTATTCGATTCTTGTGTTATATATAGGGTAACTATCTTTATTACGTCGAAAAAAATCTAGTATGACAGCGCAAAATATTGCTGTAAAGCTTTGTGGAGTGTTACAATCCAACGGTGAAGAAGGTATAGCGTAGTTTACCTTTTATTTTGCATTTTAGTTTTTATTTAAGAAATGATATAAAACGAACACTTATTGTACCTTATAACCAGAAGTCACAGCACGAGAATGGCGTTTAGTCGGTCAAGAACAGGATGGTGCACAAGTACTGACGTGGATATCGGGCAAAGAGAAAGAAGTATTGAATATAGGAGTATATATAAATAAAATTAAAACCCTCACTACATTATACACTTTTGAAGAAAAAATCAATATAATCCAAGCTTCAGTTAATTCTACTCACAGCTTATTAGTTTATGTAGTAAAAGATACACCACCAAATGATGTAAATGGTGATCCTAAGAAAGAACCTTCTTATCATCCATACCTCGTGTCTCTATTGCCTGATAAGATAGGTGTCCCAGAAGCTGTTGAAGAACCTTCCACGAAACAGATAATGCTTCAATTTGTTTACGGCAAGAGTAATAAATACAGTCCTGGTATAAGGAATGACAGATTTTTGCTTTTTAAGCATTTAGAATGTAAGTTATACTTTCTCATATTATTTATTTCTGATAAGTAATTGCTGTAAACAAGACTAATTACTGATCATTAAATAATTTAAACCACTTAGGAAGTAGATTAATTCATTACACTAAATATGTTATTACAGTAATTGTGGTTCTAAACATTTTTAAAAATAATTATAATTATGATTATGAAGTAAACACCTTTTTAGATACCCAGTGTAATTCTTGTATTGTTATTCACAAAATCATGGAAATTAGTATTTTTTTTTAATATAATACTTAAACCTTTATAAAATTTTGTTTTAACCTTTAAATGAGAAACTTTATTTGCTTTTAGATAGCAATTATAAAATTTAAAATATACTGTGTTGAGTTGTGCCACTTAACACGCAATGCCTCCAGAATTCGGCAGAAAGTGGAGAACGGAGTGTCTTACACTAGGTTCCCTCTGCCTTCCCTGCTGTGTGCGGGATACAGCGTGAAGCTGATTTATTTTTAATTTTATTTTTATATTATATATATAACAAAAAAAAGTGTTTTTAAATAAAAAAAAAATTAAAATGTATGTACAATATTTTTAGGTTTTATTAGCTTAATTGTGATGAACAAATCCAATGCTATTTGCCTTTTGAGACATTGTGTGTTAAGTAATAAAACTCACTTTGTCTTCTTGATATATTTTGTCTTTCATTGTGGGAATTGAATTAAAATTCATCTCATTTACAATAAGATGTTCTACTGCATTAAAATTGTCTCAATTAGTATATTCACTTAAATATTTAATATATTTAAAAAACATATTAAAGAAAAAAATAATTTCAGGTATAAAAATATACAGATCACCATTGTTTTTAAATGAATGTGATGATGGCTCTGAGAAATGGGGTTTTGATGGGATCTATCCTGAGCCAGAAACAATAGTCAATGTTTTCTCATGGGCTCAATGGGATTGTGTTAATCAAGTTAGTATCTATAGACTTATATCTAAATTATATTAACTGTATAATCACACTTAATCATATTTTCCTAATGTATATTATACAAGCTTTTATGTTTTTGTTAATGTGGTAATGGAAATATCAAAGAGTTGTATATAATAAATGATACATTCACCAGTTTTCAGTTACAGTTGAAACACATTGAAATTATTAATGTAATGTAATTTATGTCTATAGCCTTCCTCTATAAATGCACTATTCACTACAAAATTACTACTGTAGTTCCTAAGATTTGTACATTCAAGCAAACACACTTTTTGTTATGATGTTGGTATAGACTAGTATAAATTTGAAGAAATTCACTCCTTTTTCTGCTTTCTATTTTTCTATGTATTTTGTTAAATATAATGAGATGAGTGGAGGCAATTTTTGATATAACCAAATTTTCATTTGGAGTGAAATTTTATATATATCCATTCTATACTTAGACATAGTAAAAAATCACAATCTTTTGTTTTCCCAGGTTCTTTTCTACATTCACTATCGAGCCCCTTCTCAGAGCTTTGCTGAAGGTGAGGAGGTCAAGTCTCCATCAGAATTGACACCTACTCTTTCGGCTTTACAATTTCATGCTGACTTACCACATGAAACTGTTGTATGTATTTAGTTATTATATTATTAAATTGAAATTTGATTACATTTCTATGAATATAAAAATTATAATTCTTTTGCGGAATTCGGACCTGCACCCCTTGGAAACCGCCCCAGCATTCCATATATTTTCATTAAGCTATGTGGAAGTTCTGTGCACTTGTTACAACTTATTTATGCTGTTAGCATCTCTGTAGCAACATTTTTGCATATTTTTACTAAAAACTTACATATTTTATCTAAGATTTGGATAGGGGCAATTTGATAAGTAATTTATTTATTTCCATTTCCAAAAAACTATTTTTCTTTATTATATGTGGATTAACACTTTAAAAATGTTAAAATTTGTAACAGATTGCTGTCTGTACATTGAAGATATATATGATAAACTCTGTTGGAGGCATTTATCGATGCATTCAGTCATTAATCCAATACAATTATTTTAGTTGCTTGTCTATGTTTTTGTGCTAATCTTAGAAACAGCCTAAGGGATTTAAATGTCCTTTAACATTTCATGTTTGTTTAATTAAAATGAACTGTCATAAATGTGAGTAAACAGACTGGTTGTGGGTTCGATCCCCATTCGAGGAGATGAAATATTTACTTAAATTTATATTTCCATTTCTTCGCTCTGGTGCCGAGGCAAAGCGCGGCGTTGAGTTCTGCCACTTATCACGTAATGCCTCCGGAATTCGGCAGAAAGTGGGGAACGGAGTGTCTTTCACTACGTTCCCTCTGCCTACCCTGCAGTGTGCGGGATACAGCGTGAAGCTGATTTATTTTTAACTGTCATAAATAATGTTTTATCAATATAAAGTGTTTTTTTCGCTTCAATATGACTTAACAACTGTCATGGCTGAAATTTTAGTTTTTTTAAATTCGTACAGGCCTCCTATGTTCAACCTGACATTGTTTGTACTCACGGGTCGACGAATATTTTTGTGTGTAATAATAAGATATTAAAACTATCTCATGTCGTTCACATGGTGATGGTGTGTCGATATTTAGACAAATTATAGGCCATTAAATTTAAAATTCAGTTACGTTTTACATTTTCAACCTACTGCTAACAAATAATTTGGATACTATTTAATGAGAAAACTGTTTTAGTCTGTTGCTTTTAAGGAACCCCAAACATCGTGAAAATACCTGCTTCAATAATGGTTGTGGGTTCCTTTCATAAGCCATTTTATTAACTTTCCGCTGAATTCTGCCTACATCAGGGTAGGTAGAAGCAGCCTGAGAACATCGTTTTAAGCCTTGCGTGGTGGCCGTTGCCATTAAGACATATTCCCCACTGTCCACCAAATTGTTTGTGAAAGCATTGCGTGTTGAGTGGCGGAACTCAACGCTGCGGTCTGCCTCGTTACAGAGAAACGTAAATACTAACAGAGGCTAGTCATGGCGGAGGGGCACAAGCATCCGACTATAAACGCCACAGTTTGTGGGTCCAAGTCTCGTTCGAGTAAATGAAATATTAAATTATTTTATTTAAGAATAAAAGAAAGATTGCAGACTAACAGTGAACAAAACCCAAGATGGAAACTGACTCTGTTATTTCTTCTTAAGGCAATAAATATATTCTTACACATATTATAACGTAACACGCAATGCCTCAAAAAATCGGCGGAAAGTGGGGAACGGAGTGTCTTAACACTAGGTTCCCCCTTATAATCTTAATCCTTTATTTTAATTCCTTTACTTTATAAAAAATCTGTTTTTTTAACTGAAATTACGGTTAACCATAAAAAATAGTCTAAAAGAAATTTGACTGGCAAATGTGTGGTGCGCGACTGTACCGATGGATCATGAATAAACCCATCGCATTTACAATATGTTCACCTGCGATTTGCGAATGCGATTCCCATTGACCCCCGCCATAATGTTTTATTTATTACTATATTAGTATAAACGTTCATCTGATTTCACGTTGTATAATATATTTTAATGTGTTTACTGTCTAGGGTATCTTGGTATGTTAGTGCATAAGTATGTATAGAGTGCGGCTTCACGTGCTGATTCAATGAAAACTACTAAGTGTTACATTCAAAGTGCCTTAGGTAACGTTAACCATAGGTACAGTGGGCTGCATCGAAACATTTAACTTGATAGAATATAATCCATATATATCCTTCTTCTAAGTAACTATATTATTATATATTATTTTTTTTCGATTCTAAACAGTAGTTCCTGACAATAGCGAGTTCAGGTAAATAAAACACTTCCAATAATATAATAATTTCTTAAAATACTGTTAGTTTCGAACGGCTTTCTTACACGGAGATGTTTGAATTGTTGCTTTTATGATGATAGATCCAGTAATTTTTATAATTGTTCAGTGTTCATCTTAATTCATTATTTTTAAACGACCACAACTAATAAAAAATACTATTGTGTATATCTTTATCTTATTGCTAGTTATTTATAGCCAGATTCACTTTCGATAATGAAAGCCTCCAGAACCGTGACCAGCACGTATTGCTTTTAAAAAAAATTCTAAATTATTTATATTGTTATACAGCTTACCTAATAGTTAGGCCTATTAAAAACTAACTGTAGATTCCATTGTAGTTATGATGACCGTAATATTTTACTACAGAACATATAAATTTGATATTTACAAGCTTTTAATTGTAAAGATTCCATTGAAAAAGTAGTTTTGAATCGTCTAGTTACATGAACTTGTCAATAGTGTCCTACGGGAAGTTACGGCTGAGAAGGAGAACCGGCCGGCCGGGATCGATTCTTTAGAAAAGAGAAACTCAACTGTTATTCTTTTAAAATATATTTTTGCAATAAATTTATAATGTGAGCACTTTTTATTTTCTAAGTTTGAGACTAGACGTGGCGGATAAAGTGTGACTGTAAACGCGACTGGTCGTGGGTTTGGTTTCCACTCGAGTAAATGAAATATTAATGTACGGGATGCCGTATGAATGAATGTATAAATAAAACAGTTTTATATAACTGCAAAATATAATCATAAAACATCTAAAAATATAATGAATTTGATGTAATATGAGTGGTGAGCCACGCGCGGTACTCTTGATGACCGATAGCGACGAACTAACTTATTAAATATAATTAAAATATAAGAATTGAGTAATTTAGGTCATATAAATGCAAGCTAAGCGCTCACATGTACGCGCTTGCTCGTACATATTCCCGGGCGGGAAAGATGAGGGTTAGTAAAAGAGATGAGATGCTGCGATGATAACAAGGTGATTATTACAAAGTTGCTTAACTACCATAACCCCATAATTAGTAGTAATGATTAACAAGATGATTACATTTTTTTTTTTTTTTTTTAACATATAACTTATACCGGAGAAGTGTTCAAATATCCATCGGGAACCCTAAATCTAGGTGCCTCTTTCACTAATACACTTGCACTTGTGTCGTTAACATCTATCACTTCACTACACTGAACTGGCTGCACTGTGGACTGAGTCGGCTGGGGCGCCTCTCTGGTCGGGGCCGCCCGTGGCCCTCGCTCCGGCGCCCATTGCGCTCGCCTGCTGCTGCAATTGTACACCCATACTGCTCCACCGATGCCCGCTAAAGCGAATAATATGTATATCGCTGCATAGTGGTGTACGTCGTGAAAAGACATTTCTGCTAAGGGTTCGGTATTTTTCATCAATGACTTTCTCAGTGCGTTTTAGTAAATTAAATTCTGCCTCTACCACCGACGTCTGATTTTTCCATAGCAGAGCTAGATGATTTTGATTTTTTCTTATTAAATCTATGTCGCTCTCATATTTTTGAGCGAAACTGTCATCTAAGACCCCAAACAAGCTGTTTGCAATATATCCGACCCCATTTATTAGCCCGCGTTTGTGACGTATGTTATTGTTTACATTGTGCGTCATTAACAGGCTAGTATAGTATTGCAGTTCGCTCACCTCATGCCGTAACTGCAATAAGACGCCGTCGCAATGTGATCGTAATTGTATTTTTTCACATATGTTTTCCAGGTATTTTATGTATTTCCCAATAGCCTTAGTGCCTTCTAAATACGGTTGAGTATCGTAATACACTACTAACCGCCAGTCGTCTCTAATTATTTGCATGTCTTTAATGTGATCGAAATAAAGACTATTGTTACTTGGTAAGGGACTAATATTATAAAAGGACTGAGCTACTGGGATAGTTATAAAAAACAATAATAAAGAAAGTGCTACGGTAGCCAAACTGAAGGGTTTATTTTTTGTTGTAGATTTAATTGAATTTTGTTTCTTATTTATATCCTCTCTACTGTTTTGATTTAGGTTTTCATTTACGGGTAGCCTACATAACTTTATAACTGGCCTTTCCATGAAGCCATTTTTGGTTTTAAGCGTCACTACTCTTACGTAGCCGTCGCTACCGGGGTGTAGCTCTACTACGCGTCCTAAAGCCCATTTCCCCGGCGGGAGATTGTCTTCCTTAATGATGACAATATCGTCTAATTTTATATTTGATTTAGGCTCCCTCCATTTACTACGAGCGGAAAGTGAAGTTAAATATTCTTGGCGCCACCTATTCCATATATCATTCAATATTTTTTGGTTGAGATGCCACCTAGTTCTAAGGTCTGTCTCTGTGTCATATAAAGTTAGAATAGGACCGCTACTTAAGAAGTGTGAGGGAGTTAAAAAATTCAAATCATCAGGGTCTTCTGTCAAGGGACAGAGCGGGCGCGTATTTAAGCATCCCTCCAATTGTGTGAGCAGTGTAGTGAACTCTTCGAACGTCAGATTTTGTTCACCGATAACTCTTTTCAGATGGTGTTTCAGAGACCTAACTGCAGCCTCCCACAGTCCACCTGCGGATGGCCAAGAGGGGCAATTATGGTGCCATTCTATACCCATGTCTACAATTTCAATTTTAAAATGTTGACTTTCTTGTAGCTCTGTCAACTGTTGTCTTAATACGTTATTTGCTCCAATGAAATTTTTTCCTTGATCACTGTATATGTGACCGGGAACGCCTCTTCTAGCTATCATCCTGCGCAACGCCGCAATAAAAGTAGGCGTGGATAAGTCAGAGACGAGTTCCAAGTGTACAGCCTTTGTTGCCATACACACAAACACTGCTACATATCCCTTTGTGGTTTTAATACCACGGCCCTTACTGGATTTGACGTTTACGTGTCCAGTGTAATCAATACCGCAATGAAAGAATGGGCGCGAAGGGTTTGTGCGCGCTGAGGGCAAATCTCCCATTATCTGTTGCTGAAGGTCGGGACTTTGTCGCCTACACTTTATGCACATGCGAAGCCGCTTCTTCGTAGCGCTGTTGCCACCGATGATCCAGTATTTGCGCCGAATGATCGCGGTTGTTAGTCGCGCACCCCCATGGTAAGTGAGCTCATGTGCTTGGTCGATGATGAGTTCTGCTAATCTCGTGTTACAGGGTATAATGGCAGGATGTTTCATCTCAGTATCGATGTTCGCATGCCTCAGTCGGCCGCCGACTCGTAAAATGTCGTTTTCGTCTATTAAAGTGTTTAAACTAAATAATTTGCTTTTTTTACTGACAGCCTTTTTTAGTTTTAAATTATATATTTCTTGTGAAAAGTTTTCCATTTGACAATTTTTTATAATTAAATTCTTAGCCTTATTTAACTCTAATATGCTTAAATAACTTTGTTTTTTATTTTTTGTAGTGAATCTTAATATCCACGCCAAAATTCTTATAGCTTTTGTCAATGAGGTTTGCTTTTCAATTATTTTCTTAATAACTTCGCTACCGCTTAATAAAACATTAACTTGCTTATTACTTTTCATGTCTTGATTTGTGCTATAGTTTTGTTTCCTCGTATCCTTTTCAGGTATGTAGGTCGTTAGCCATGCCGGTCCATGCCACCATAATTTATGTTCTCGAAGTTGTGAAGCCATAAGTCCTCGGCTCGCGCAGTCAGCTGGATTCTCTTTAGACGCTATATATCGCCAACAGGTAGCCGGCATCGCCTCTGTGATTTGTTTCACGCGGTTCGCCACGAAAGGCTTCCATTTGTCGACCTGACCGTAGAGCCAGCCTAGGACGACCATCGAGTCCACCCAGCCATGAACGGTGATATTATGGTGGACGAGGCATTTTATAATTTTTGCCATTAATTTTGACAGTAATACTGCGCCGCATAGTTCTAACCGAGGCAGTGAGCATTTTTGACTTAGTGGCACTAATTTTGTTTTCCCTGCTACTAAAATTACTGTAGAATTATTATTACGTGTTATTTTACAAAATACTACAGAACTGTAAGCTTTAGTACTTGCATCACAAAAGCCATGTAGTTCTATGATATCACCCTCGTGACTTTGCAACCACCTTGGTACTTGAAACTGGTTTATTGAGTCGATATCTATTTTAATCTTGTACCATTCTTCAGCTATGTGTTGTGGTACTAGTTGATCCCATGCAAGGTCTTCCCTCCAAACGTCTTGAAACAATATCTTAAGCTTTGTAGTGAGAGGAGAAAGCCAACCTAACGGATCAAAGATCTTAGATATCTCCGATAAAAGCGCTCTTTTCGTAAGCTTGGATGATGTAAGTAATTGAGACTGAAATGTAAAGTTATCAGTCTGCGGGTCCCAGCCGAGCCCTAAGGTCTTCGTTGACTCCACTTGCTTGAAGTCAAAGGGATCTTGTTGTTGAACAGGTACGTTGACGTGCTTCAGTAGTTCAGGCGAGTTTGATTTCCATTTTCTTAAATGAAAACCACCCGTCTTCAATAAGTTAGTCATGTCTGTTTGTAGCTGTTTGGCAGCTTGAAGCGAGTGGGCCCCATGAATTAGGTCATCCATGTAAAAGGATTCTTCTAGTACGCTAGGCGCTAAACTATCTTGAAAGTTCGGCCTCTCGTCGTGAGCTAATCGTTTAAGCGTCATCATTGCAAGGAACGGAGCCGCTTTAGTTCCGTATGAAATTGTAGCTAAGTGATATTCAAGCAATTTTTTATTTGGATTATCTCTCCACAGAATCATTTGCAAATTCTGATCTTTATCACTAACCCATATTTGCCTAAACATTTTTTCGATGTCGGCAGTAAATGCATATTTAAATTGTCTCCACTTAAGTATGAGATTCATTAAATCTTGTTGAAGATTCGGTCCCCGCAACATAACGTCATTTAAACTTAAGCCTGATGACGTTTTACTCGATGCATTAAATACAACGCGTAATTTAGTTGTCGTCGAATCGTTTCGGGTGACACAATGGTGAGGTAAATAACATCTAAGGAATGCATTACGGTCAACAGCTGCGGGTGTCATATGTCCGAGCGACAAATATTCTTGTATGAATTGCAAGTAATCATTTTTAATTGATTTATTTAATTGAAGTTTTCTTTCTAAATTATAAAATTGAGCTATTGCTTTTGATTTCGAATTTCCTAATTTTTCCTGATACTCGGGTTTCAGTGGCAACCTAACTTCATATCGCCCGTCATCTCGCCTTTTTGTAGTTGACTGGTAGAATTCCATACACCTTTTGTCTTCCAAAGATAAGTCGGATTTTTCTGCAAGGTCCTCAATTTCCCAAAATTTTTGTATCTCTTCGATGTTATGTAAAACAACATTGCAATGAACGGTTTTAGTATTGCCACTCAAAATCCAACCCAGCTGCGTTTGTTGAGCGGTCGGTAAGGTCGAATTTACCCTGCATATTCCATCCATAATAACAATAGAATATATATCTGCGCCTAATAAAATATCTACCGGGCGACTTTTATAGAACTCAGGGTCCGCCAGTGTAATGTGATCCAGGTATGACCAGTTCGATAATTTAGGTCATATAAATGCAAGCTAAGCGCTCACATGTACGCGCTTGCTCGTCGCAAGCGCGTACATGTCCATGTCAATCCATAGGTCGCTGGTTCAGATCCGGCTCGAAGGACCAATATGTACGGGATGCCGTATGAATGAATGTATAAATAAAACAGTTTTATATAACTGCAAAATATAATCATAAAACATCTAAAAATATAATGAATTTGATGTAATATGAGTGGTGAGCCACGCGCGGTACTCTTGATGACCGATAGCGACGAACTAACTTATTAAATATAATTAAAATATAAGAATTGAGTAATTTAGGTCATATAAATGCAAGCTAAGCGCTCACATGTACGCGCTTGCTCGTACAATTAAATATTTTCGTTTTTTCGCTATGCTGTCAAGGCAAAGCGTGGCATTGGATTCCACCAGTCAACACACAAAAATTCTGTGAAAAACGGCAATATATCTTTTTACTAGGTTCCCTCTGGGTACCCTGCTGCGTGCGGGGTACAGCGTGATGCTAAAAAAACTTGATGTGTTTTTTTGGTAAAATAGATTTCATACATATTTTGTATTTACTTACCTATACAAAAGCGTACAGTATAGTCGACGAATCGTGGCCACCTTGGAGTTTGTTATAGATGGCTGCGCAGATTTAATTATGGATTTTTCTTACTTAAGATTATTTTTTTCCTAATGAACTTTGCGCAATATTTCAGAAAACTTCATTGCGGCCATACTGTGCATATTTGAGGTAAATGATTCGATTTTTTGTGTTAGAGCTACTTTAGTAAAGATTTTTGATACCTTAATTTTGTAAATAACATAACAAGATTTGGTCCTAAGCTCTTCTAGTGACACACACGCTTAGGTTTCGGCTGCGTGCGGCATGGAGTCACTCAGCAGTATAAATGTGTATTAATATGTGTATTTCTTCCTCAGTTAAACATTCCCCTCAGTTTGCCCCACATTCCGGGAGCGCACGGGGCCGCGGCCGCCTGCGGGTCGTACGAGGACGATCCGATACCACTGCGCGTGCACGACTGTAGCCTAGATCTGTATATCGTGTGCGACCAGCGCGGCTTGCTTTGTGTGTGCCATCATTATCTTTATAAGGTTATTGATTTTTATTAATTGGAAAAGTAGGAAATGATATTTTTGTCTGTTTTGATCATTATGTTTAAATTATATATAAATTTCTTGCATCGTTAGACTGAAAGCAGCAAAGACTTGCGTTACATCCTGTGCGAAATAAAAAAAAATAGCGTGTGATGGTACTGGATATTTAAAAAAAAAGACCAACTTAGTTCTTTAATTTGTATTTATGAAAGAATAATATCATTAATTATGAAGTATTTTTGAAACCATTTAAATCTATAAATATAAAAATGACATGAAGAAAACATGAAAAGTAACTACAGTGGATAAATAAATTAAACACTACTTTCAGCCGTTAGACGACTCAACAAATTCCCTGGTACTTGATGACGTAGACCTAAAGGATTCAGGCGTGAATTTCGCGTATTCCGTAACACTGTTACACCACGGCTGTGTAGTGCACAATGTAGTGCCAGATCTCCCCTGGTCGCTCGCGAAGTCTTTGCGGCCATCGTATATTTTGTATAATGGTAAGCGAATTGATCAGGATTTTAAGGAAGGGGTTTTTTAATAAAACTAGTTTTTCATTACCTCACTTGCAATTCTTACAACGTTTTTGCTTAAACGATTTCTTCTTTATCCTAAATTTTGCTCAATTTTTGTGGCTAAAATATGATTTAGAACATTTTCTTGTAGAATTCCTCAATGCTTAATTAACATAAATAAAAATATTAACTGCATATGTACATATTTTTCTATTAAAACTAATAGATCATTTTCCTATTTTTCAGATAATCACTTACTAGTGAATATACCAATGTTGTTCACACATCTAATAGATATAAGCCCCCATCACGAGCCATGTTGTCATATCGTAATACCCATGGAGCCGAGTGACAGTGGGCCAAGTCTAGCTTTACTCCTTGGCTGGGGACCCCATAGCATGGTAGACTTGAACACCTTGGACGTTGTCACCATGGCAGTAACTGATAACGACTTGACTAATACTTTTAAAAGCTATGTAGGAATCGAGAATAAGCTGGCGATAATACATTATTTGATACAACATGAAAATAATACGGATTTGGCTGAAGAGGTAAAGATTTTTTGTTTTGTTGTGGAGCTTAGGCAAAAATTTAATGTAACTTACACATAAACACATGCAAATACACATATCCCATAGAACTAGAACATCTTGGACATTATTACAGTTACAGTAACTGATAACTTGGGTGAATATATATATATATATATATATATGGCTATAATACATTGTAATACCCAGCTATATTAAATAAAAGTATATTTTTTATAAGATGCGTTTAAACATAGATTTTATGGAAGATGAGGATTATTTTTCGTTATTTAGTGTTAATTTCTCTAGTCACTAAACAGTGACTTTATTTTCATTTTGCATACTTTCCCGCTGCTTAACACGTTAGAGATGTTCTTCCAGCTTATATCCTGGCTGTGCCTGCACCAGCACGACGGGCTCGGGGCCCTGCAGCGCGCCATGCAGGAGTACCTGGTGGGCAGCACGTACGCGGCCACGCGGCGCTCGCTGCCCGCCTCCGCCGTGCCGCTCATGGGCTGGCTGCCCTTCACGCTGCACCTGGAGTTCGCCGACGTTAAGGTAAGAGATCGGTTTTGGTGAAGAATCAGACTTGAGTGTAATAAAGAAATCCTTTATAGAGTGTCTGTGTTACGCGGAGGCAGGCGGGCCCGGTGGCGGTGTGCGTGGCGCGGCGCGCGCTGTGGCGCGGCGCGGGCGGCGCGGCCGTGGTGCTGGCGCCGCGCCAGCGCGTGGCGCAGTTCGCGGAGGACGCGTGGACGCGGCTGTGGGCGGCGCTGTGCGGGGCCGCCGCGCCGCGCGCGCGCCTGCAGCCGCGCAACGTGGGGGACCGGCTCGCCGTTACTCTCAAATGTTACCAAGTCAGTTTTTTTTACTTTATATCTAAATATTTTATAACTGTTGTCACATCATTTTTCTGCGATATTAATTGTTAGTAAGCAATAACAGATAAAACTTTCTAATATAAGCTTTCCCATTCTTTACGAAAAAAAGTTGTATAAAAAAAATTATATTAATATAGTAAAACACCATTTTTCCACCTAGCCCGAGGCACTATCCCGCTGTAGCACGCCTCTTTCTCCGAGTGCCCCAGCACCACGCCGTGCATCCTTCGCCCCCCAGGACTCGCTACCGTTCGCTGAACTAGATGTCTGTACTACTAGTCGACAGGAACATGTTATTGCTGCGGTAAGTTGTATTTTTTTTTGCGTCACAGTATATCCCGTACATAGCAAAGTTCTTATTTTGTTCTTTACTTCCATTCCCCACAAGTTGTCATTATATATTTTTTATTTTAATTTAAAAAATCACGTTGCACTACGAAAACTAATTAATATATTAACAGAACTGTCGTACAACTGTCTGGCTTTAAATTTTTGTATAAAGATATATTCATAATAAAAACAAATATATTACATAACATAAAGTAGACTATATGACCATAGTGTAAAAAATAATAATTTGTTATAATCTGTTAATTAAAATAATAATATGTTCTTCTAAATATCCCCTGAGAAACAAACATTTACTTTTGATCTTCTTGTTATCTTCTTATTTAATAATTGTACATATAGCTCAAAAACACTATAGTAACAAAACTGTAATATGCTACTGAGTACTCTTGACTAATAATTATGTTGTATGTGACTGGTATACAGTCAAAGAGTAACAAATAAGTTTAAACCGATGATAAATGTCTGTCTAATGACGTTATAAAGCGCACCGTTTGTCCTGTGGCCTCAACGGATTTTATTTTGTACTCGTATATCAGATGAGATAGTAAAAAAAAAATTTTCCAATGACACTAACAAAGTTTCAATTTTTGGACAGTTTTAATATATTTTTTATTTGGTTTTTATTATTTAATTAAAACTAATTATGGAAATGGAAACTTAATATGATTGTGTATTAATTTTAAAATTGGTAATGTTTGTGAGTTTTATACTGTTAGTTTCCCTAATTAAAATAAAATATTGTATAATATACATAAAACCAAAAAAGAAATTAAAACAGTTTCATTAATGTCGTATTAGCTGATATATTGGTATGTACAATGGACGACACACCCTAGAACTTACGGGCGGTAAGCGTACACCTAATGACCGAGAGCAGCGGCACGGCGGGCGCGCTGGAGAGCGGCGTGCACGCGCTGGCCACGCGCTGGGCGGCCGCGCAGCTGGACGCCGCCCGCGCCCTGTGCCGCGCCGTCGTGCGCTCCGTGGCCCCGCCGCCTTACCATGTCCGGGGATTCCCCTTTGTGTATGACGTTTGATGTTTTGACATTGCGTTAGGTTTTCGATCATTTTTTTCGTGTATGACTTTTTCAGTTCGGTTGTTATTTGGTTATGCGTTTTGTTTTTGCTTTGTTTCTTTTTTAAAGGTTGCCTTTGATATTTTTGGCCGTGTGGTTGTTTTTTTTTTGGTTGCTACATCTTTTGTTGTTAGCTTTAGTTAGTTTTTAGAGGGTCTTGTGACTTATATACTTAAGATTATAAAATTGTTAAAACTCTATATAAGAATTGCTACTTAATTTTTATTTTTATATAGAATTTTTTCATTTATATTTTTTTGTATATGGTGTGTTTTTTGGTTGTCATTATCATCATTTGTGGTTGTTGCGTTTAAGGTATTTTGCATATTTTTATTTGTCACATTTTTATTTTCATAAATTAAAATTAAATTAAATCAGCTTCACGCTGTATCCCGCACACAGCAGGGTAGGCAGAGGGAATCTAGTGTTAAGACACTCCGTTTCCCGCTTTCTGCCGAGTTTTGGAGGCATTGCGTGTTGAGTGGCAGAAATCGACGCCGCGCTTAGCCTCGACACCAGAGCGAAGAAATGGAAATATAAATTTAAGTAAATATTTCATCTCCTCGAGTGGGGATCGAACCCACATCCAGTCGGTTTTACAGTCACACTTCGTGCCGCTGCGCCACGACCGGCCTCTATTTATTTTCATAATTCATGCAATTATGTTCTTTTGCTTTTCTTATATTATGGTGGTTCTATTATACGTTTATTGTTTTGCGTTTACAAAATAATGTATGTATTTGAAATACAATATATTTTATTTATAATTAAATATGTTTTTTCATTCCAAAATAGGGATGAACTAGAACCAACACTGGCTCTATACCTCTTCCGTACACTGGAACAGTATTATGCAGCAACGGATTCGATCGCGTTCCCACTGCCTCAAGGCTTCAGTTCTTTCTTCACTTATCTCGGGTACAAGGCATTACCGTTCCACGCCTTCGTCCAGTACGTGCATCGCAACGTGCTGGAGTTGCAGATTGATGTGTTAAAAGCGATTATTGCTAGTGAGTATTAGCTTTATTTACATTTTTAGGATTAGTAAATATAAGGCCAGTTGTTGAGGCTAGTCGTAGCGCTGGAGTATAAGCGTGAGACTGTAAACGCTCCAGTTCATGCAATGCTTCCAAATTCGGCGGAAAGCGGGTATTTGAATTGTCCTAATCGGAGCGAAGAGTTCTTAGAAAAGGTTCTGTTTACCGTGTTATGTGCAGGATTCAGTGTGAAATTAAAATCATTTTTATTATTAAATATTATATGAAAGTTTCATAACTTTTAGAACGATCTGGCACGCGTCTGTTTTATATGACTAGTCTATTATTCCCCAGTATAGTGATAAAAAAATGTGTATAAAATTTGTACGTATAGGTATTTCTTTCCAAACTGCGATGTGCGGCTCGTAGGTATAACATGTAAAATGCAAACAGGCAAGGATGACTCGCGCGCAGTGGACAACAAGCTGCGCCTCATACAGCTGGTGGGCGAGGCGCGCGGGCGGCGCGCGCTGGCGGCGTGGCCGCACCGCGCCGCGCTGCTGCTGCGCGCGCGCGACCACGCCGCCGCGCTGCTCAGCGGCGGCGCGCCGCCCGCGCGCGAGCGCGCGCCGCACCGCCCCGTGCACGACACGGGTACGCCACTTACCTACGTACAGTTTACACATTTTATTAGTAAGTCACGTCTGATTCAACCATGAGGTATTTGCAATTGGATAATTATTGGTCGTAGCAAAAATACCATTATATTTGCAGAAATCCCCACTCGTTTCAACGTTTCAACATCACGATTAAGAAATATATCGATGAATCAATCAATTAGCTTCACGCTGTATCCCAGATACAGCAGAGTAGGCACAGGGAACAGGGGAGGAAGAGGAGATGTTATTGATTAACCTTTTAAGTTTTCACTCATCCTTTCATTACCCCCAAAAAGTCTGGCTAGTTTCCTAATAAAAAATATTACAATAAAATAATTTAAATATATGTATTTTTATTTTAGGCATAGCGGCTCTACCATCCGGTGAACGTTTATCGCCGTTGGACACCTTCTTAGACCTCCTGACTGCAAAGGCTAGTCTTAACGAGTTGGACTTCAATCTCATCATAGAAGCTACACTGGCGTCTGTTCAACAAGATACTATTGCATAATTTTAAAATTGAGACCGTCGTGGCGCAGTGGGAGTGAGCGTCCAATTATAAACGTGACGGTTGTCGGTTGAATTATTATATTCGAACTATATTAATTTCCTTTCATAACTTTAGTTGGCTTTCCTTACTCATCACGTTGTGTCGAAAATTGGCCGGTGCTTAGAGAACGGAGTGTCTTGACATTAGGTTCTCTGACATCTTGCTTTGCGCGGTAGGAACATATTTAGTTACCGAAAGTTGCAGTTTTGATAAGAACATATATTTTACTATATCTATGATTAGATGTCTTTCTATATAAATAATAGAATAATCATTACAGTGTTTTTATCAGCACCACTTTTTAAATTAATCCACAGTTTTAACTACTCTATAAAAACCAAATACAGTTAAAAAAATAAATAATGAAATTATCGTTGAAATATAAAACGCCATTTGTCAAGAACGACGCACGCAGGAAAACCGCCGCATACGCCTCATTCCGAAATCGAGTTGTCGTTTTGTAGTAGTATGTGTTTACGTAATTGGTATCTATGTGAAACTGCATCATACGAAATACTGGTATGGATACATATCGAAAAAAAACCCTACGTCTAAACTGTTGAGGTATCTTGATTAATTTCTTTAGGTACGGGCTTTAAATATTTTACCCTATATGCAGTTCCGGTAAAAAAAGCGCTGACGCTTCCACTCCGTATAGTGATTTATTAATACACATCTCAGAAACGTCTTAACCGATTCAATTGCGGCAAGCTTTTCTTAACATTTAGTGATTGTTTTTATTTCAATCGAAATCAATTTAAACAATGTTGTTCAACAAAATTGCTATAAATATCGAATATGCTATAAATATAGAATTGGCTATTTTTACTTTTAAAACGATATCATTATTAGCGAGCGGGTGGCTAAATTATAATGGGAGTTGAATATATTTATAAAAAGCACAAAATATAATCATTTTAATTTTCTTGTTGAAAAGAGGAATAAAATTGAGTTTATACATCACATAGCTCATTTAGTCAAGTGTGACGTAAATGTACTTTTTTAATGTTAAATATATTAATGCATGCGCAAACAAAAAGTGCAAATACGTCATTGTTGCACCAACATATAAAAACAACTCCAATAAAGAGCTCCAATAACTCCAATAAAGACTCCATATTTCTTTTAAATCTTTAGCTATTAACATTTTCATTTCATACATAAAAAATATGATTAGTATTAAAAATGTAACTTTAATATTTAAATTTATTATTACACACTAAGTAGATGGCGAGTTATATGAATAACCAAAACTTGCTAATTATTTTAAATCTTAAATTAACAACTTTTAATTAGTTGTAACAACCGTATAAGAATTTCGGCGTAGATCAAGATGGTGTCTTGATCAGCTAGAGCGCTCAGACGGTATCTAAAAGGTTCGGGTTCAAATATCGCTACGTTCAAATTTTTATACATTTTCTAAATATATTTCCCTAATTAAATTAACCTTAATTTAGTAAACTTGTCTTATGTAAGTATTATTTTAATGTGCAATATTTGTTTCATGTTATAGTAAATAAAATAGTCCATTATATGTAACATTTTGTTTTAATTAAATTCTTTTCAACTTTATGTCACTCTTTTATATTCGAATGTATATAATCTAGAATTTTAATACATAATCGAAATTTATTTCGAAACATTTTAGTAAACCTGAGCTTTGAGGCCAAAAAGGTCATGGCGCAAAGGCACAAGCATGTGGGTGTGAACACGACGGGTTGTTGGAACAATTTCCTATCAAGGATATGAAATGTTTACTATTTTCGTTTTCTCGCTCTAGTAAGAAGACAAAGTGCGGCGTTTAGTTCTGCCACTTAATACTTAATGCAGAAATCGGCAGAAAGTGGAGAATAGAAGTGTCTCGACACTAGGTACTCTCTGCTATAGTAGAGTTGCTAAGAGTGGGTTAGTGTGAAAAGACACAGTTTTTAGTAATGTTTGTAACACAGAATACTTAAGAATAAAGCTATATAAAAATAAAATTTTATTCTTTAACATTATAATTTGGCCTGGATTCAATTATGAAAAAGTAACATATATGAAGAAACTCCTTAGTATTTCATTAATTTCCCACACTGTTGCAGATGTTGAACACATTGCAACATAAGAAAGTTGCAGCAGTTGCTGCTCAAAAATTTGTCATTATATTCATAACTTCTTTTTACACCTAAATGTTACTACATGAATTTAAAATAAAAATCAAGCAAAAATTAAAGAAGTTTATTTCTAAACAAAATAACTTATTTATTCTTTTATATATACATTTTAGTTATAAAATGGATTGTAAGTAACCCAATGAGCCCTTTTCTGTTCTTTGTCATTTTTATGTGATGTAAATAATGATTTAAACACTTCACTTGTCTGAGGATCTTTAGCCACACTGTAATCTTTCTTAGTTTTTTTATATGAAGGGTCTTGTTCCAATTTTGTTGGAAAAGCCCTTTTTGTAGATCCAAAATGGCCTCTAGCTTGTTTGTTTGGATTAAACTTTGGTAAAGACAAAGGTATTGTGTCAATTTCTTTCTTAACACGACTGCTTTCTTGTGACTCAATCTCTTTTTTAACCTCACTTTGAAGTTGATGGGACTTCACTTGAAGTTGATGGCACTTCATTAGATGATGTTGGAATTTCAATTGAAGTTGAAGTTATAGTTTCTATTTTGACATTTGTTTTATTCACTTTTGGTTTCTTTGTTTTCCTATTTACAATTCGCAATGCCATGTTGTCTTTCAGCTTTTCTATATCTTCTTCAGTACCATTGAGTACTATGACATCATTTTCGGTGAAAGGTTGTTGGCACTGAAAAAGAATATAATTAAAATAATAGAATAATTCAAAGGAAGCCATTTTTTAATTAATATTTATATGAGATTTACATATTTAGTAGTAATTAGTTTGTCGGACCTTCACGTCTGTGGCTAACATAACTTATGTAAACTTATGTTTTAATAATCTGATAATCTTAAATTGTAAATAACTTTTGGACCCTAGATGCCTACATAGATTGTGGTGTAGGTATTATTAACCACAAATATTATTATGTAATTTATTTGACTTGTAGCTAAACAAAAATTTTATAGCATCTATATGTTTGAACACACAGGGGTAAAAGATCTTTTCTAAGAAAAAATAAGTGACCATTATAGAAAACATAAGGTGTCCTAGAGTGAGCTCTCATTACTATTATTGTATTATTATAAGAGTATTCATTGTATTTGTACATCACAAATACAATGAATACTCTTATAACTTAAATGAACAACAATACTAACCATATGACAAAGATTTTGCTTAACTTCCTTAAGAGCCCGTTCAGCAAGAACACATCCACAGCTCCATAAGAATATAAAACGAAATTTTCCTGTCATTTCCAAACCACTTATGGGGCAAATATAGGGTGCACTGCCGTCACCCACAGCACCATCAATCTGTTCAGTTTTTGTGTAGGCTGGGTTTTTTACTAATTTTAAATCTTTAATGTCCTGAAATAAAAGTAAAATTTTATGAATAATTCATAGATTTTTTTTATTACAAACGAATATTTGCAGTTAACTACATGCAAAACAAGTGCAAATGCCTGGAAACTTTAATTTGTCAACTAGGCCGATCCTCACTCGAGGAGTTACATCGAGGAGTCACATACTAAAATATTTACTTAAATTTATATTTCCATTTCTTCACTCCGGTATTGAGGCTAAGCGTGGCATTGAGTTCTGCCACTCGCACACGCAGTACCTCCAGAATTTGGCAAAAAGTGGGGAATGAAGTGTCCTAACACTAGGTTCCCTCTGCCTACCCTGCTGTGTGCGGGATACAGTGCGAAGCTGATTATTTTTATATACATAATTGAAAATATGATAATTTATTTGAAAAAAAAAAGAATTTTGAATTGCTCAATAAGAATCTAGAGCTTAATTGATTAGAGCTCTTGGAGGATTTCTAAGACGCACAGGTTCACTTATAGTACACTTACAATTTTACAATTTTATATTTTTCTAAATATTTTGTTTTTCTTAGTTTGTGATCAAGAAAGAAATGTTAAAATACCTTCATGTTCTTGATGTGACTGATAGATTCTGGTTTCCTCTCCTTATCAAGTAAAGATTCGAGTACAGAACTTTTGCTGTAAAGGCGTCCTAAGCCACACGCCACAATCGGTTCTTGTAAAGGTTGTTGTGATAAAGCACAATTACGCCATTTGAAGGAACGTTCAGCATCTTTGTCTTTCTAAATAATTTAAAAAGAAAAATAGATAAAAAAATACATTTTATATTAATAAATTATTTTATTTAGTAAATTATATTACCTGTTCAGGTTTTTTTTTCAATCTAACAAGTTCATCTCGCCTTGGTATAGTGCCACCATCACAACCCATAGTGAATTTAATAAGAATCACAAAAAACTATTATGTAACAAGAGTGGTACCAATTAGCACTGATTAATTATTTATTCTATAATTTTACTATACGACCTATAAAAAATATTTTATTTACTATTTGCAAGGTAACATAAACAGAAAGTGAGTTTTAACAAATGACATAAATTATAACCAATTAACCACAGAACACATATGTATATATACCCAAAGCACAGAACACATATACCCAAAGAGATCACAAGTCATAACCACACATACATACACAACAGTGTTATTAAAGTCACTATTATTTCTACCCCAGTTTACCAGTAATTAATTTGTACATTTTTTATTTATAATTTCTTATGATTGATAAAAATATAGTATAGTATAATTGTAATATTTATGTATTGTATAATCATTTTATGCTTAAAACGTCGTCAAGGATTACGGGGACCCAGCATTATAAACATTTATTTTTCTGGCAGCCCTTTTATTGTTACAGTTGTGACCACAGAACACATATACCCAAAGAGTATACATACTAGGAAAGTTTTTACATGATTTTTGTTAAATAAACTACTTTAACAAGGCCTTCACCTTAAAGGCCGGCAACGCACCTGTAGCTCCTCTGGTGTTGCACGGGGTCGTGGGCGGCGGTAATCACTTACCATCAGGTGACCCGAACGCTCGTTTGCCTTGTTCTTTTCCATAAAAAAAATAACATATTTTTTTTTATTTGAAGAATAAAATTATTATATACTGAAATATTCTATATTGATGTGAAGTTAGGTGAAGGTAAAATAAAATACGTTTGTTTTTTTAAATGTCGTTGGTTGAACCATCTTAATACGTACTCCGGAAAAGTTGTTTATTTTTATACTATTAAGATGTTACTCAGTTGTAAAATTATGATTTTATTACATTATGAAAGATAATCACGAACAAGTTTAGTGTATCAATCAATGAAAATATTTGTACTTGTCCCGACAGTTGCGCTCAATTCAAAATTTAACACTGAAAATACCCTTACATTACTTATCCTTCTTTAGCGATTCCTGTACAATTATAGCTTCCCGAGTCTGGAATAATTTACTTTTGAGTATCAGATGGGCTAAATCATTACTTATTTTCCATTCGAAAAAAAAAGCCACTCCTAAATAAAGGAAGCCATCCTACAATGTTCCGTTTTGAGTAGACCAAATGTGTGTCTTATAAATAATAATTCATAGAGTATGATGTTCCTTTTCTTGTGCTTGTTAATGTTAATTGCTAGTCACTTTGGGTATATGTGTTCTGTGCTTGTGATTGTCAAACCATGTGACAATTTAAATTTATAGCTACAATATTTTGATTATTTCTTAACCTAATTATGAAAGAAATAAAGTTATGTAAAATAATCTCTATTTAAACTCACATAGTTTATTATGCCCGTACTAGGAATGGAACGAGTTCCAGAAAATGGTTCCGATTTTGATTCTGCTAGCGAAAATAGTATTGACGGTACTATAACTGGGAAAGATATAACAAAAAAGAAAACAAGAAAAAGAGGAATTATTTATTTATCAACTATTCCTCCCTATATGAACGTTGCAAAAATAAGAGAAATTTTTAATCAATTTGGTGATGTTGGAAGGATATATTTACAATCAAGTAATAGTAAGTTTTTTGAGGTTATATTATTATCAAATATAATTTAGTGTGCATAAAATTTGTAAATGTTGTGTAATATTTATAAAATTTATTTTAGAACCAGGAGAGAAAAGAAAAAGAGTGCCTAATTTATTTACTGAAGGTTGGGTGGAGTTTGAAAAAAAGAAAATTGCCAAATCAGTTGCTGCTAACCTGAATAATACAAAAATAGGTACTAGAAAGAAGTCTCGATATTATGATATGATATGGAATATTAAATACATACCTAGGTTTAAATGGGTACATTTAAGTGAAAGATTAGCTTATGAAAGAGCGGCCATGAAACAGAGGTTGAGAGCAGAAATATCTCAAGCTAAGAAAGAAGCTCACTATCTACAGAGTAATGTTGAAAAGAGTAAAAAATTAAAGAAAAAGAAAATCACTTTAAATGCAACTAATGACTAGGAAAAAATGATTAAATAAACTCTTTTGTTCACAACAAATGATTTTTATATGATAATTTTCTTTACTTACTAAATTGAACCATTGTAAAAAATAAATAAATGAAAAATAACTGTTTCATACGTTTTTTTGAAAATAACATTTTATTTTTGGGAAAAATTCACTCTTCCACTTATAATTTCCTCAACTCTCATCCTTTGATGAGAGTTCAATGGGTCAGGTGTTAATTTTTGTATATATCGTCTCGGTGGTATCTTATGTGACAAGATGCCTTGTGAGAATTCTCTATGAACTCTCACTCCATCTAAAGCATTTGCTTGCAATTTCTCAAAGCTGTGGAGTTCTTTTAAAAATTGACCATGTTGTGCTACTTTAGCCCAATGATAACGATGCCGGCATACAACACGGCTGAAATAATAATGTCTTCACAATTTATTATATATTATTGTTTTTTTTTAGCTTCACACTATTTCTTTCACTTTCTGCTCAGTTTTGATATTGCCTGTTGAGTGCTGAACTAATCACTTAATTGTGTAGCATTTCCAGTTAGATGCTGTTCTACTTGGCCTTAATATTTTTGAATATATTTATTGTTCTTAGAGAACAGAGGGACTTAAAAACAGAGGAAGAGTTAGGAAATGAAAATGATTCATTCTCTCCAACTGTTGTGTATAACAGATGACAATCATATATTTTTTTTATTCAGTGTATATATTATTCATTTGTTATTTGAGTTGTTGCACTGAGTGGGCCTTATTCACTTATACTGAAAAGTATATATATCTTTGTGTATGTTTATTTATAAAACCAGATACTCACTAAGCTAAAGACAGTTTTGTATATGATGGATATATACTGACATCAGATCTAGCGAGCTCAGGAAATCCAGGGTACACTGGCACTTTCTTTTTTTTATCTACTTTTTGTACTGTGTCTTGTTCTTTTGTATCCATTTTTAAAGAACAAAATTGCTTTATAGGTAAGGTTTTATACTATTTTATGTTTTGTAAATATGTGAAGTTGATATTGTTGCTATGGAAATTTACATAGATAATAGTTTTTATGTCATATGATTTATGTATTAAAAAATTGATTTAAGTAGTCAGAAAGATTATAATAAATTTCTTTGCATGATTTGTCACATTCATTTGAAAAACAATATTTATAATATGACACCCTAAAAACTTGTGCACAGAACTAAAATAAAAAATGAGCCATAAGAAAAACAAAAACTAATTGTTTTTAATATATTATAATGAAAAATAAATAACTAGATAAGCTTTAGGTTAACAATTTATTCATACATTAATAATAAACCTACTTCAGAGCCACCTGTTTTTTTGGAAATTTTTGAAAATTTATAATTTTTGTCGGAATCATGCTTCAAGAGGATGCTGAAACTGCTGCAATTCTACTCCTGCATACACAATCATTGAATTCATTCACTAAAACTGAACACAAAAGTGATTTGTCAGGGTTTGAGCTGTAGCAATCAAGTACCTGAAATTATAATAGATTCTTTATTACTAGAAAATTAAAGATGTTAGAAAAATTATAAAAACTTGCTTACAATGGGCTTCTATGAAACTTTCAAGGAATGTCACCAAATAATGTATATATTCATTTCAATCCAAGTCATGATTATTATTATTTTTTGTTACAAATTCTTGTACATTTGTTACAACTTATTTAAATTGTCATCATCTCTGTAGGGAGTTTTCAAAAAATATCCCATACCCTAAGATTATTGGTAATTTAATTAAATTATTTATGTGCAGCCCTTAGTTTAGAATATAATATAATAACACAAAAAATATTTTTAATATTTAATAAGCAGCATGCTCTCACAATAACCCATCATTCTCAATCTTACAACAGAAATTTGTGTAAATCAACCTACAGAGATAGCATCTCACAACATAATAAGTTGTAACAAATGTACAAGCATTTGATGATACATTTTTAATAATTTTAATTATTTTCATGTCTATGGAATAACATTCTTAAAAAAATTAAGTACAAATAAACTAGCTACAAGAATTAAAGTGAAATTGAAATTTAGCACAATTAGCTTTATTAATGCAAAACAGATTTCTGAAATGTTAGAAAAGTTTTCAAAACATAGTTCTGCTACTTTGCTAATATTTTCTTCTCACATAATAAATAATTCATGTATTTCTATTTAAGCTACACCTTCATCCCACATAGAAGCAAAAAAACATACTAACGACATTAACTAACACACTAGTCTTCACTTCCGATTCAAATTCAAGACATACATATATATTAAAAAGGAGTGGTGAAGTTTAACACCAATTTTGAGAGATAACTATCAGTCTTTATTACAGAACTATCTTTGCTAAAACTTGTAACTAGTAGCAAAAGTGTGGCATGCTTATTAAAATCTACAACATAAAATTAAGGGGTTGGTGTTATTATCAGTAAGGAAGTGTTTACAATTGAATGCTTGTGCCTATGCCCATAAAATTTGTTATTTTATATTATTTTATTGAATGTTACCTTAGCCTTTTCATCCTGGCAAGGTGGTAATTTATTTACAACTTTATCGGCTTGTACAAGAGCAAATAAATCATTTGCTTCTTTTAGAGTCTTTTGGTATTCTAAGTGCATCCCACTATTAATTTTTTCATGAGCTCGCTTCAAATTTTCTATGCGACGCGCCCAATATGCCTCCTCAGCGGCGTGTTCTTGTTGCTTCATTGTATCATAATACGGAGGTGGCACATATTGAGGTTTTGGTGGGGCTGGTTTTTCACTTTGCTGGAAGAATGGGAAATAATTCTAAAGTTAAAAAGTGTTTAAATGTAACATTGCATTAATTACTATATGAGGTGTCCTTAACGCACTAGTATGGACTCCCTAATAAAATCTAATAATATTAGCAGACCTAACCTTAAATCCAGTGAATTAGTAGGCTTACGATATGTAAACGTAAATTTTATCAAATATCATAATAAGAATCAATACATTAAGAAATAACAAGAATAAGCATATACTTAAATATATGTTTGTTTTATAAATATAAATATGACATTGATGTAAATTATGTAATATAATATTTAAATAAAATTACTTTAGCGCTAAGCTGAGCCTGTATCCGGTCTAGTGCTTCTTGTGACACTTGTATAGCATTTTCGTTGTCGACACTAAGTTTTCTAGTGCTTTGCGAGCCACCCATGTTTATAAAAATGTATTTGTTCGAGTAATAATATCGGCAAATCCCGTCAAAAAGGCATTTTTGACAATAAGTCACAAGTAAAACTGTCAAGTTAGACGATCAATGTAGCCAACATTACCTTATTTTATATTTAGTCTATGTGTTGCTTTTTTACTTTTCGTTTTATTATATTTTTACGTAAATCAAAAAATTAAATAAATGAGAAATTAACAGAACTATTTATTTTAATAATATTAATACTTAGTAGGTAAAATAAAAAAAAAATGTTTTATAGTTTGTCTACTCCTCAAGAGAGGGCGGTAGTTACATGAAACCTAATTCCATTTTTTTTATCTTTTGTCTCATTAATACATAATATTATCGTATTTATATATTTAATATGTTACATAACATTATATACAAACCACAGATTTAAAACACCTTTAAAAGAACTTTCTAGTCCCGGAACCCAACTCTTAAGTTTTGAAATAATAATAGTAAAAGAAGGCATTATTCCAACGGAAACGGTAGAAAGACTTTATAAATAATTTTAATTATAACAAACTTAACCCGTTTATAGTTCCACAGGTAATAATATTATGTTATTTATTTTACTTTAGTATCTCATTTATTTAAATAATTTACAATTTTAGTTCATAACGGATTTCCCTTTCTAAAAAACTGATTCATTAATAAGTGAATGATTAAATGGATTTGCCAAACTTAATATTTCCTTTTCATATTTCAAAGGCAATAAAATTGATTTGATATAATATTTCATAACTTATCTATTTATTTTAATTTCACGCTCTATCCAGCATCCTTGCTAGGGTAGGCCAGGGGAACCTACCTTAGACGCTAGGCTAGGCTAGTTTTGAGTGTTAGGTAGGCTAGGTTTTAGTTTTGAGTTATAATGATTGACTTTGAAATGTGTGAGTGGTGTAAGCGTTTCTTGTCCAAGGCGTGTTATTATTCATAAAATCATTAATAAAATTATTTTAAGGCAAACCACTGCGTTCAGGTACTGAACACGTAATGTATCGATAATTCGGCGTAAAGTGGGCAACTAAGCGTCTGTCGTGAACATAAAAAAAAATATTATAAACATTATTAGAAATAAGGATTGAACTCATAACCATAAGATATATGCTCACAGGCTAACCAACTGTGCTACAGTTGACTTACAATACTAGACATAGTGGAATGTGGTCAGCGAAATTACTGTGTAAGAGACTTAACAACCTACAATTCAGGTCGGGTTGGTTTTATAAGGGCTATATATAAAGTTGCTCTACAAAGTTATATTCGGCGTTTAATTTGTTTTAGACAAGAGTTACGCTAAAATTAGAGAAGGAAGTATTTTGTTTGGCGTATTTATTTTTCTGCATTTTTTATATCTGTAGATATCTGTTTAGAAATAACAAAGTAAAGTAAAGTAATTCTAGTAACAGTTTACGATACTCCTTTCCGAGTTTTCGTCCGAAGATTCATTATGTATCTATTCAATTCTAATAACTAACTAATAATTCCCTCGTAAGTATAATTACATTTTACAAATATTTATCGATGTTTAACTGTGTCTAAAAATAATGGAAAATATCTAAAATTGTAATTTAATTTTCATTTAATTATAGGAATGTAACATGAACTCATAACTCAGATTTGATATATCATGTTATCAAACTAACATCACATGATATATAAAAGCAAAATTTCCCTTAGTTCATATAACATTATTAGTTCATATAACATATATTATTATAGTATATAGAATTTAAAAAAAATATATCTAAAGTATCAAAGTTCGAAAGCCGTTCAATCGTATCCGAAAACGAACAGAGATACGTGTAGCAAAAACAAATTATGATTTTTTTTGCCAATGAGCCCTCGGTCGCCGAAACAGGGCGCCGGGGGGTGTCGGGGGGCACCGGAGATCCGAGGGGAGTGCGCGGGGAGGGGGCGGCACTGACCACAATGAGTTTAGCATAACCGGTCCAGCCGGTCGCAGCCTCCGACTCTATCATCCAGCCATACTTTCTTCTGTCTGATCGATGTACGATCCGGCTCGAATGTTGCTCGTTTAGAGTTCATTATATTTATTTTATTTTAAAACTCGATGCGTGTTTTAACAATATTTATCTATTGTATTTATAATATAATCTTTATATTTATAATAGTTTATCAATTAGCAATTTGGAACGAATTTACAATTTTATTAGTATACACATATACCTATGTATTTAATCATGATATTTACTAGGTATTGTAAGCTCTTAAATGATGAATTATTGTCCTTAGCTAAAACATTTAAGTTATAAATATTTGAGGAGAAAATAAAAAAAATTCTAGCTTAACAAATATTTTTTTAGCAACTTACAAAGGTTTTATAAAAAAACAATTAAAACTTTTATGCAATAAAGAAAATTTTATGTTTTACTTTCATAACCCACCTAAAAGAAAAAAATAATAATCTGAAAATGATTATTAATTTGACATTACAAGCCTGATCGCACCGTTTACCCATAGGACGAACCCATTGGTCTTCATACCAACGCTCCAAGACTCGATACTGTCAATTGCATGTACTACCTACTATCTATATACAGGGCAATTTAACATTAAGTGATCATAAAATAAGGCTTAAAATAGAATGAAAAAGTCGCAGACGAGGAAAACTTAATCCAACCACAAACAGCAAAGACAAAGTAATCGTTTAGTAAATAATTATTCCTTCGGTTATCTTTCTTTCTATTAGGCAGTACTAACTGGTCTTAGCGCTATCTTAAATGTAAAGAAAGAGAAAAGTATTTTTATTATATATGGAAGTTTGTCACACCAATCTATGTACATAGGAATTTCTTTCTTTAAAATAATCATTATCGTTATCATTGTCAGCCTCTTCGTTCACAGCAATAAAAATAGGCCGCTTTTATTGCCAAAATTAAATATATTTACTGCTTTTCATTACTCTGGTTTATTAGAAATTGTGACGTTGAATTCCATAATTTAACGTAGTCTAAAATAGTGTTTTTTTTCTCACAGACGTAATAATTTTTTCCTTATTTTCGTAAACAGAAAGTGAACGATTTCTTCTTAACGAATCATAATCTTATTATAATTTTTGTATTAGAGGGTAATTTTACTGATTACATAACGAAGAAGAGACAAAATTATATATAAGTAATTTTAATTTGTATAAAATATAAATTTAGAAACGTATACATACACTATCTCTTCACATTTAGAGTTCCAATATAAATTTGAGTCACAACATATTCTTAGAATGTTACTTTTCATTAAATGATATTTGATTTTAAATTTGTTTATAATGTTTACTAAATATGGCCTTATGAAACGCCAAATTTTAATATTGAAATTTAAAAATAAATTTTGCAATTTTATTACTATTTTATCGTTCGCTTAATGATAATGCTAAGAGAATTTATTTTTTTAAATATGAGGCTTCCAAGGTAACCAAACGAAACTCCGTATCTTCATAATATTAGGACATATGTAGATATTAAACATGGCTGCTTTAAGATGTGACATTTATCATATTTCAACTACATGATATTTTTATTATAAAACGGGGTAAATTACGGAGAAATTCTTCACTGAGTTCACTCAATATATCATACGCGATGACCCCGCACAGCGAAATTAACAAAACGACGTCAAGCTCTTAGTTAAATAGAAAGAAATAAATAAATATGACATAACTAAATATTTTGTTGTTTAATACGATAATACGACAAACAAACCTAAGTTTTGTAACCACTGGTTACAAAAATGTTTTACCAACTGGAATTTGAACCCAAAATCTTATGAATATAGTTAATCATCTTCAGTTGAAGAGTCGAATAAATATATTTTCTTAATATCCAAAACTCAATGTCAGCTGAAATTTATTTCAATTGAGATAAATCTATAGCTTAAAATAAGTTGCAGAGTCTCGAAAGTTCTCAATTGTACGAATAATATAACTTTGTTGGTTTTAGTAAATTCATCATGATTCTAGCTTTTCTTTGGTAATTTATTTTAAGATTTTTTTGTAAGTATTTTTCAATATTGTGTTCAGTTATCTATACTTGTACATATAAATAACATTGAAGTGTGTATTCACGATACCAAAAAAAAATCACTGTTTGTCTGGGCATATCTCTTATTGTATTGGATTTTCACTGAAAGATCGGGAGCAAAGATCGGGATATAAAATCCCAAGAGATTTTAAATTACGATTTTGTTTTATTATTGGTTTGGTGTAATAAACTATTAAATAAATAAATAACCTTACTTATATAATATACCAATTTTCCCTAAATGCACTTAAATCATATTAAATAAATAAACGTTATGGCTCAAGCAGGTAAAGCCGGTCTTACAATTTTTTAATAGTTGACTATAAATTATTTAACTTGCTATTTTTGAAAATATTATTTGGTTGTTTATATTTTCTAAAATGGAAAAGAACGAAAAATATACATGTACAAAACCATGTAACTATGTAAATGTAATATAACATGTCTGCAAAAATGCCATTGCTTTTTAATATCGTATTGAACGTATATATAGGCTGTGTCCCGCATATAGAGATTACACACATACATACATATATAGGCAGGGGTAAGTTGTGTTATGACACTCCGTACACACTTATGAAAAACAAATAAAATATTAAAAAGTAAAATATAATCCGACTATAAGGTAGTTGCGCGGCGTTGAGTTCTGCCACTCAACACGCAATGCCTCCAGGATTCGGCAGAATTTTTAATTTAATTTTTTTATAAGTTCAAAAAGTACATTTATTTAGATTTTATGTCTTTTGCTAATATTAATTATTTTTATTTGCTCGCTTTGGTAATAGATCAAAGTGTGACGTTGAGCTCCGCCACTCAACACACAACTACCTTATAAATAAATAAAAAATAAATCAGCTTCACGCTGTATCCCGCACACAGCAGGGTAGGCAGAGGGAACCTAGTGTTAAGACACTCCGTTCCCCACTTTCTGCCGATTTTGAAGGCCTTGCGTGTTGAGTGGCAGAATTCAACGCCGCGCTTTGCCTTGACACCAGAGCGAAGAAATGGAAATATAAATTTAAGTAAATATTTCATCTCCTCGAGTGGGGATCGAACCCACAACCAGTCGGTTTTACAGTCACACTTCGTGCCACTGCGCCACGGCCGGCCTCAAAAACTTGAACTTATAAAATACTTATTTTTCGTATTATGTACAATATAAATTGTAAATACAAAACAACAAGAAATCAATTATTAATGATGTGACATATAAAATTAAATCTTCATTAATCACAATCAAACGGTTTTTACCGACGTCCATTTTAGCCGATTTTAGTTTTGGGGCTTAATAAATTATAAGTACTGTATAGCTTGTCTTGTTACCCGTAAAGGTTGTAGGTCTAACTTTGCTTATTTCCTCCAGATGGTGATAGCACGTCTTTTCGATGTTGATGATTAGTGGCAGATCAGATATTGCATGATAAGTGGCAGAATTTAACATCGCGTAATTATTTTCATTTGATTTAATGAAAATAATTCACTATCCCGAATAAAATCAAATCCACAGCCATTTTTACAATTAAGAGTTTATTCTCCACAATGTCTTCTAGACAAAAAAAAAAGTATATAATATAAATTTATTACTAGTCTCTTAGTACCTTGTGTGATGTAGATAAAAAAATCTCAACTTAGCTTCACGCTTTATTCCTAGCGGGGTAGGAATAAAGCGAAGCAAAATAAATAACAAACAAAATATCAAAACGTAAAACATAATCCGACTATAACTTAAACTACTTTACTATCTTTTAAGAAAAGATACTTTTTGTAACAAAAAGCAGGTGCTATCAAATATTTAGTTATGAATTTATTGCCACGAATTCAATATGGTAACGATAATGGTTGTCTATTGAAATGTGCGGATCGGTCGGCCCTGAGGTTTTACAAGCGGAATCACAATCGCCTCAGGTAGACTCATCTTCTCACCCTCCATCTAAAACGAAGACATTAAAAATATCAATAATAATCCAATAAACGTACGAAAGTTGACTTTGTATACTTATATTTAAGATTTATTATACATCGGTGGGTATTTTTAGTTTTATTTCTCAAAAAGTAACGAGTCATCGAAATCATCTCAGGCCCTTTAGACAGGTGTTTCTGTAGTAGAGTAGAAAAAAAATCTTGATGTGTATAATTAATGTGTTATGATATAAATATATCAAACGAAGGATAGTAAAATATAATTAAAAGTATTAACCGATCGTAGTTAGTCTTTACGTTTAAAAATATCCTTAATTTTGACAGGCAGAATTAAAATAGTATACATCATTTTGCTTTACATTTTTTTTAGCTTCACGCTGTACCCCGCATGTTGCAGGTTAGGCAGAAGAAGTGTTAAGACACTCCGCTCGCTACTTTCCGCCAAATTCTCGGGACATTAGGCGCTTATTTCAATTATTAAATATATATATACCGATAGATAACCAATGATTTTTTTTTTATAAAAAGGCTGGAAACGTAAAGAAGTGTTTAATTACAACACATAGGTATAGGGATAGGTACAACACGAAGCCATAAAATAAAAAATAATATAAGGAGACATAATCAAATCAAAGCATTATTAGGGCCGCCATGTTTGTCCATTCGTCTGTTTCCTGTCTACGAAGACTAAACTTGTTGCCTCATTAAACACGCTGACTGAGTAAATAAGACCACTAAGACTATTCATGGATGATGAAACTTAAAAAACCGTTGATTTTGTATGGTACTAGAGGTACGTTTGATTTTATTGACACCCAAAGCTTTTTTATTTTTTATATGCTATAAAATTAAAGCATGTTTTTTGAATCCATGCGTTTTATGAGATACATAAATAGATAAATTGACAAAAATAAACCAGAAGTTTCTTTTTTGAAAATAAGCAACAGTTTTTTTCAAATTCACAAATTAGATCAAGTCAAGCCTAGACTTATTAGATTAGATCAATAATTAAAATTAATGTTTGTTGGGATTGAAAGAAAAAGAGCTTATATTAATATAGATAACCTATGTTAAGTTTTTGCGGTTACGACAATTGATTTACTGAATATACTTATCTACACTAATTATAAAATTAGTCGAAGTTAAAGAATTCATTTAGTTAAGTGCGTTCATCTCAGAAAGTACTAATTCGAATTGAAAATAATATATGTACTTAGCCCATTTATCAAGGCTATGTATAATCTACATCGTAATATAATCATAGTAAGGCACTTAAATTGAGTGTCTTACTTATTTCCGTTTCCAAATTATATTTATAAAGTTGATACAATAGAGACTGAGTTTAGCACAAGTGAAATTATAAACAAAATAAAAAATCCAACAGCATAAACAAAAATCGGAAAAACAGTAGGGAACGGAGTGTCTAAAACACTAGGTTCCCTCTGCCTACCCTGCTGTGTGCGGGATACAGCGTGAAACTGATTTTTTTATAAACAAAAATAATATGCACCAGTAACACTCGCGCCATCAAGACAAATTGAACGACACAAGTTCACTGGCTTAACATTTATAAGGGAACAAAGAAGCGAACATACATACAAACGCGCTAAAAACGTAACCCTCCTATTGTGTTTCACCGCAGTCGGGTAATATAACAATCCCTTTTACTTAAGGTTCAAATGTCACAAAGTACAAGATCAAATAAAATGAACTCTTGGAAAGGGCTAATGTAATCATTTGTAATCCAACGCGGGCCACTTAATAAGGTACAATTTAAAGCTGCGGTTTCATTAAACAATATTTGCGGTCGCGCGTTTTAAGCACTTTAATTTTATAGTAATATTTCTGCAAATCGTATCATTATGGTGGTATAAACATTTGTATTTCTCTTTCTTTATTTTACACTACGTTCGTCACTTTCCGATGATTTCTGGAGGCAGCGCGTGTAACGTGACGAAAATCTACTTTATCTCGTTATCAGAGCGAGAACCTACAATCCTTGCGTTTGCAGTCGCACGCTTATACCACTGGGCCACGACTGCCTTAAAATAATGAAATTTAATTAAACATTCTAGTATTTAAACAGCTAGTCACGAAACTAAGAAGGCCAAGAACGCACAATAGATACACCATTTCAATATCCCTGTATAAGTATCGGTTAATTAAGGCGTGCTAGCAACAGGCGAGATTACAGCTTTCATCTCGAACAAAACATCGTACTGAAATCGGTTACATTTATCTTACCATTTGTTATAATTTATATATATGTTACTTTATTGTTTTGTTAAGATGGAGACTGAAAACAAAAAATAAATCTAAGCACAACTCAGCTGCTAATTTGTGTATTATATAGTGTTTTAGTGTCTTTTTATATTTTATTTTATTATTTATTTTCCTTTAGTTATATTAAGCTATGAAATATGTTATCAAAATTAGTCTTAATGTATTTATAAATAATAAACAATAATAAGTAGTTAATCGTATTATTGTGATATAGTTATTTGAAATGAAACTAAATGTAAATTATTTGGTAAGTAATAAGAACAACATATACGTCTTTGATTTATTACATGATGCTAATAAAATTTTACCAATGAAAATATGCCTTAAATATGCCGAAACTCGAGCAAAATTAAAACTTTTACAATTATTGTTTCCCTACTAAGAAACTTTATATCAACTTTGTATGAAATGCACAGTTTTATGTGGTGTAAAGTTGGTAAAAATGAGACGTATACAAAATAAGTAATTTCATGTTGATATCGCATTGCCCTTGAGATGTCTCCACGACTTATTCATTAGGAGGAAAGTTTTTACTTTGTCATTTCTGTAAGACAAAACACGGCGTTGACGTCCGCTACTCTATTAGAACTGATACCAGAATAAATTGACTTTAGCTTCTAGATTCTGAAATGTCAATTAATAAGTAGAGTGCCTACTGTGCTATCTGAAAATATAATATATATATATATATATATATATATATATATATATATATATATATATATATATATATATATATAGGTGTATGATAAGTATGGATATATATATATATATATATATATATATATATATATATATATATATATATATATATATATATATATATATATATATATATATATATATCCATACTTATCATACACCTACTTGGAATCCAAATAAATGGAGTCCTCAAGTTTCGGGTGACCCGCGTCGGTTGGTGGTCTAGCAGCAAGTACATAAAGACAAACATCTACAGACCTATTCAAATATTTGGGAGGAAATCGAACAACAAATGTTGTCATGTAAAATGTAATTAGGCGTCAACTCAAAATAATTTTAGAAAATTATATTGTTTATTATTCTTTTAAACAATATGTGTAAAATAAAAAATATGTATAATATATATATTTTTTAAAATAAATAAACAAAAAATAATGGCGTAATTGACATAACTTAAACAGTACATTAATTAATAATATAAATCGTATTTCAGCAAACACAAAAACCCAAAATCTGCATACAAACATGTTAGCATTTATTTATTCTACTTTAATAACATTCATAGAGCGCTGAATTTTTCGTTTGATTCTATTGGATGAAATGTGATTTAAAAGTGAATGTTACAAGGAAATCATAGAAGCTTGTCAGTCAAGCTTCATTAACCAAGAATGATGGTGCAGCTTCAATTCCAAGCACTTAGATCCCGCCCTCGAATATAACAGACAAACATTCATAAGTGTTGTACTAACAAGTTGAGTAGGACCGCAGTTATATGAAATAGAATGTATTGTATAATGCATAAGACGGCACTCATGTTTTCCCTGTACCTATTTTGTTCTAAAAATAACCTTAGGGTTATATTAAGACGAAAAAAAGTAAGACAAGGGACAGAGACAACAAGACTTAAATAAGTAATAAGTCTATTAACGAAATTATTTGATAAATTTTCTATACACATACTACACAATTACAACAATATCATTAAAAATTATAATTTGCAAGCCACCTAGCAATTTAGAATATTAAATATACTTACAATTACAATTTATTTTAAAAAATTCAGCCTATTTATGTATTTATTATTACTTATGAACATTTTATTTATCGATAGAATTTTATAGCTAAATATGCGCACGCGCAGTGCACTCGTTGATGTCTATTATAAGAAATATTTCGTAACCATAATTAACGGATCTATAATTTAAAAGAGATAAAAAATATTTTATTATACACTTACAAACTTCTTTTATTTTTTTTCCTAAAATGTGTCTGTAATATTTTAAATTTATTAAACAACTGAACCGATACTGATGTGGGCAGTCCAGGGAATACACCGAAGCTGTATGAGTCAATTTCTTGAAATTCCTATAGGAACGGAAAAACGGGATTTTACATTTCAAAATTCTCATAAACAAAATTGCGGGCGAAACGACAAGTGTTTAATAAAATTGTCTGCAAGCTCATCCCTTATTTTTAGTTTCTATTTTATATAAAGTTTATGTGCCATAGACAATTGGCTCAGCAGACGGATTCTCACGTCATAAAACACACTCGTCCATCTCAGCACTTCACGAAGAATACTTCAGTACTCGTAAAGAAGATATGTGGACTTTAAAATTAAAACCCGCAAGCATTTTTGTTTTATTGCTAAAGTCTTGTTGTTTCTAACCGTAGATATATTAGCATAGTGTAGAATTATTTTGTTAAATGCTTATAAATATTAGAATGTATTAATGGCGTGCGTCACTAATATAAGGAATGCTATTAATTAAAATTAAATGTTAAAACATTACACTTAGTGCGTTATCTTAAGACTGAAATTTACTCAGGTATTAGTTTTGCTAATTGTATTGCAATATTCTTATTTAGTGTATCTGGTAGTTCAACACAGTCGACATGAATAAGCTTATTATAATATAAATTATTATCTATAAATAATATAAATATAATAAGTATTATCATTTTACTATCGTCAATTAAAATGGATATTATGAGAATTATATATTACTTAAGAATATACTTCTTAAGTCTCTTAATTTTTCTTGTAATTCGCTTTTATACAAGAGAAATATCCCCTCATGACTGTACTCACTGCTTTGTTCCACCAATACTGGAAAAGAATAAAAATAAATATAATTATTCACCTCAGTGGGAATCAAATCTACAACCATCGCACTTTGCTCCATTGCGGCCTTAAATATACTATTAAATACAAAGAAATATATTGTGTTTTTAGTAATAATTTTGTACCATTTATGGTTTACATTGCGCGTGCCACGGTTCCACTGACGAGGAGAAGTCAAGATATGCTTAAGAGCCTCTTGTGACTTGCACAAATACTTCAGTGATTCATCTTAAAATGACTTCAAGACAGGTGGTTTTAAAGATATATATAATGAATGCGCACCTTAATTTTCCTTTTAATTTTTATGTAAAATATACGTAAATAAATAGCTATATGTTATTTTATCTTACTCTATTACTCTGTAGCTTCTCCATGAAATAGGTTTATTTTTACTTTACATCAATAAATTTAATTAGGAGAGACAATGACACCGTCCAACTGTACATTCATTTTTCCGTTACAGACAAATTAAAATTAAGTGGACAATGAGGAGTAGAGTGTCTAGGTCTAGATTCCCAGGTTTCCTCTGTCTACCCAGCTGCATGCGGGATAAATCATGAAGCTACAAAATAATATTTTCTTTCTTAAATCTTAATCTTATTATTATTTTTTTAAACTTATCGCATTATAATATTTATTAAAATTTATATTTACATTTCTTAGCACTAGTGTCGAGGTAAAGCGCGGCGTTGAGTTCCACCTCTCAACACTTGCGTGTTGAGAGGTTGCTTCCATTATTTGGTGGAAAGTCCGGGACGAAGTGTCTTAACACTAGGCTTCCTCTGCCCGTGCGCGGGTTACAGCGTGAAGCTGAAAGAGAAAAAAACTCATTATAATAAATACTTCGTGTGTTGTGCAACATAAATATATTATTTTATTCATTTACATTTTATGATAGCTTATACACTACGCACAATGAGGCTCGCCTACATTCATAGATCTAAGAAACTCAATATCTCGATATAATGTTTCCTTAGAAAGTAGCATAATGATTGATGTGGTGCGCCAGTCCTATCTATCTCTTCTAGTACCGTTAATCGAATAAATGTAAGCAAAGTATATTTTAAAGTAGTTATGCATTTTAAAGTTACATGTGATTGAGGCAGTGGCGTCGTGGTGCAGCGGCATCGCGTCTCACCGTGAACGTGACGGTTGTGGGTTTGAATTTATTATTTTCATTTCCTTGCTTTGGTAATAAGACAAAGCGCGACGTTGAGTTACGCAACTGTTAGTAACACTAGCCTCTAATCTAAAACTTTGAGATCAAACAGCAGCAACAGTATCAACAGAGCGAGAAAATGAAATTTTATTTACGTTGAGAATCGATCTCGCCACTCAAAACAAACTACCTTCAAAGTTGAGTGAAAAGTGGACAACGGAAGTGTCTTAATAGGAACGGAGTGTCTTAACACTACGTTTCCAGGAACCCTCTGCCTACCCGCTATGTGAATGGAACAAAAAATATACACAAAAAAATTCTTCTATACTAAAGTGATTTTCTACAGTAAATTTGAAAGATAACTAACTATATATAAGTACATTAAAAAAAATTAAGATGCTTTTACAATCATGTAACAGTTTATTTGCTTCAAATTATTATTAATCCCTTCCGTGGTTTTGCTGAGAAAAAATGACTTCGTAGCGTATTCGAAACTATATTACACGATGTTATTACAATGTTATTGTAAAATGGACTTTATTGGTGGACTATAAAGCTGTATCGGAAGATAGAAGACTGCAGACATGTCACATGGCAACATGCAACAGAAATAAATTAAAATAAATATATACCTTATCCCCTTGGAATAGGATAGTTAAAAGAGATTGCCTGACCAGAGTGTAAGACTTTTAGCTTAGCCAATTTAAGCTGTATATGAAGTATTGAATCGCTTAATGCATTTTGGTGTGGGTCGACTTAGTTTGGCGGAGAGAGCGGGTTGCGGGTCGCGGGCGCAGGTCCAGGAATGCGGTCTGAGGTACTCCATAGGCTATAAGTATGGATACCCGTTTATGTATAAAATGTTCGGGTGGCCACGTAAAGTGTGAATCATGTTTAATATCATTGGTTTTCATGTTATTATAATTTTTATTGTGAAAGGATGGTGATGTGAGATTATTTTAATGTATCTATGGATTAGGTATAAATATTTTCTAACAATGTTAATTAGGTTTGCAATGGTTCCCCTGATATTCTAAAGCGGATGCTGTCGTGGCTCAGTGGAGCTCCGATTGACTGTAAGCGCGACGGTTTTAGGTTCGATATCTACTCAGTATTAAATTATTATATCATGCATATTAAATTATTTTTAACCCCCTAACTTTAGCAACAAGACAAAGCATAGTTGAATGTCAACTCTTAACAAAACTTCACAATTGGACGGAAAGTCAAAAATAGAGTGTCTTAGCACAAAATTTCGTCTGCTTTTCCTGCTGGGGGATACAGTATGTTATTATCCTAAAAATGGCTTTTTATATGAAAATTTTATTTCATTAAAATAATATTTATAACTTGACTTTGGAAAAAAACATAATTTAATTTACCTAGTTCATAAGTTATCGTGGTGTTACTAATATATTATATAAAGTGAATAAGAGCTCGCGGCGATGGCGGTTTTTTGACCGTCAGTTTGGAGGTCGCCGACCGACAAAACAATCGAATGTAGTATGAACTGTAATTATTACTTAATGATACTAGAGAAAGATAACCGAAAGATACGAGGGAATATATATTTCATTTACGAATACACTAAAAACACATCAATATATTAAATCACATAGCAATATGTTGACTGTGTGTATTTATTATATATGATTGGAATAAGATTATGATGGTAGGTTCGATTCCCACTAGAGGGTATGAATTATTTTCATTTCTTATCTCTGGTAAAGACAAAGCTCTACGTTGAGTTAACCTTGTATCTCGCATATAGAATTCTAGGCAGAGGAAACCAAGTGATTAAGACACTCCGTTTCCAAATCTCCGCTTGCGTGTAGAGAACAAGACAATCGACTGTCTTTTCTAACGTTGAAGTGGGAAACTGAATTACTCATTTGTAGCTGTATCTAATTTCAATATAAAATATAAGTTATGTTTAGAAACTACAAAATAAGAGCAACGTACCAGATATTTATAGATAAAAGAGAAAAAAACTTTTAAATTAATATTATAGGAATATACACTTATATGAGACAATGTAAATGAACAAGTAATATAACTGACCTTTATTTATGTATTTTTTTAACGTTGTATAAGCAAGGTAGCCAGAGAGAGGACCAGGAATGTCAGACTAGGCACACCAAATATAGGGGGAATGTGAGTTTATTAGAGATCAGAGAATTTGCACATTACGTGTTCAATAGTGGACCTCAACGTCAGGCTTTGTCTATCATCAGAGTAGGCAAATGAAAGTAATAATCCACGAGTAAGATCTGAATAGGTTTCTGTCTACCCTAGGAACCCAGTGCTAAGACACTTCGTTCGTCTCGTTTCGAGATGTTGTGCGCCATTTTGATTTGTTACTAGAGCGACGAAATAAAAGCAACTCATTTCATCGAGTGAGTATCGAACCACATTGTTCGCGCCTGCAGTCTCGATGGCCGATTTTCATTGGTTTTTAAAATTGCTTTTATCTATTCAGTATTACATTAATATACGTAGATTTATGAAAACTCATTAGCGTAGAAAAAAAGATAAGAATGCAGCTTCACCCTATTTCTTGTATACTAGGGTAGTCATGGGATATCTAGCTTGCAGAAAGAGTTAACAGAGATCTGAATCAAACGAAATTAGACTAAAAGTGGGGAACACTTTCGTCTAATCCTCGGGACATTATGTCGTGGGCGGCGAGCCTTAACGCCGCGCTATCTTTATAGACCTCCACGAATGGAGATCGAACTCTATCATAACGAAGTAATTTATAAATAATAAAGATACCTGCATTAGATCATAAAAGCTGAAATAATATATTTCAACATAAACACCTCATTTACATTGCATGTTCTAGAACTTTACTCACATAAAGTATAAAATTTTATGCTACAGCTACTATTTTAAATGCAAATAGCTCTCCTGTCCTGTCCTGTTGGAAATAGACGTAACAACTGGTAAATGTAGAAGTGTACTAGATCTTATATAATATATTGAAATTATAATAAATATACATATATGTATGTACGTAGATGCCAGTCGTGGCGACTGCAAACAGGTTGTAAGTTCAGTTCCCATTCGAGGAAATGAAATATTGAAAATTTACGTTTCCTCACTCTGATAATGGGGCATTGCGCAACGATGGGTTCCGCCACTCAATACGCAATGCCTTCTGAATTCTGCCTTCAGAATGAAGTGTCCTAATGAGTACGGAGTTTTGAACACTAGAATCCCAGGTTTTTCTCTAATCTGCTACGTGGGATAAAGCGTGAAGCTAAAATAAACTTATACAAACAGGTACAGGTGACAGGAGGTGGAAACAGGTACCTGTGACTTTGCTCCCGTGGTTTGTATATGACATATTCTAAGTGCCGATGTAACTCTGACTGAAGTTTCTATATAACCCACTCTACCTTTGGTCAGAGGCCAAAGGTAGAGTGGGTTACATTGAAACTTTTAAGGTAGTGTCATAAAGCACGTAATATACGCGTTCACCGAACAAACTCTTAAACTCTTTATAATATTAGTAGACATACATAATGGATATGGTTGTAATCAAGTACTAGTATTCATTTACAAATTCAATTCCATTTATGGAGACGTTTAACTTATTCTTTATTATGTTAGTCTGAACTTGAATGTCATTGGTACAGAGTGAAAACATGGTAGTATGTAAAAGTAAATATTAAATATAAAAATAGCCAGGCACATGTCTACTCGAAACTCATCAGTGCAATTCCGTAGGTTCCGAAACCGCACGGAATACATGGTTATTAGATAGTTTGTTCTTTTCCTAAGCCAGCCATGTGGTGGGTGCTATTTTCTAATAAATTCAATAGTATAATTATTTTTTCAAACCAGTAAAAACTCATTAAAATATACACACAAAGTTTCATCCCAATTTATCCACCCGTTTAGAAGGAATAGGGTGACAACCACACATATAGAAGAATTATATGTAAATGTAGGTACATACGTATATGTATAATACCAAGCATATTACTTTTGGTCTTAGACTAGACGGCACAACGTCTAGATGCGCCGGTCTTAACCGTAAAAGGAGAATAAAATCGCATTTCTCTAAACTAGCCGAGCTCATTTGCATTCACTCGCGTGTGTCTCAACGTTCGTTCGTGAGGTCACTATTATGCCATGATTTATCTCGAGCTACAAATAAATTGAGCTATGGTCTTACTTGGTTATTTATGGATATGGTTGTTGTTATCATAATTTTTGATCGAGATCAGAGAGTTACCAGAGCAAGGAAAATAAATATATTAAATATATAATTTATTTCTGTCAAGTGGGAATCGAACCCACAGGCGTCACGTCTACAGTCGCATGTCTGTGCTCCTGAGTTACATACGTTTTGAATAATAACTTATTAAATGGGTTTCTAATCTAAACGGATCCCAGCTTATTAATCCCAGTAACGTGCTTTTTATTTAATTTGGGAAATATAAATCGATAAAAGATTCTTGAATTTTATTATTATACTAGCGGCTACCGTGCGGATACGCCCGCTTGAAATATACAAATATTTATTTAAGTGCATTTAAGCAGAAACTGACCAAACGAAAGTCGGCCTCGCCTACCGATGGTTCTGTACCAATTCCAGGATTGTGATTGTAAAATTCCTTATAAGTATTGATGATGCGGCAAATATAGTTACAAACTTAAGTTTGCGGGCATATACACTAATTTTGTAGGAAATAAACTACAAATATACATAAATTTGTATTAGTTCACATCTGTCCTGGTAAACCGTATTTTGAAAATCATTGCTCAATTAGGGTTCTATTACATTAATAAGGTTTACATATCTATGTATGTTTGTATTTATGTACAGGCACTGATCCGTTACAATTTTATTATAAGTTTAGAAGTGGCACAGCGGGCTAACTTCGGGCTGTAAGGGCGATGGTTGTAAATTCGAATCCTATTCGAGGAGAGGATTAATTTCATTCGCCAGCTGTTGATGAAAGACAAAGTTTAACGGTGAGCCCCACCATACAATACGTCATTAGGAAGTTCAGAGGGAACGTGGAGTACGGAGTGCTCTGAGGTTTTCTTTGGCTATCTTGATGCGGGAAAAATCGCGAAGATCAAAAATATAATTTTATTTTATTAAATCTGCGTTATAGTAATGGGAAACTTCGCCAATTTTCGACGATTAAGTAATATTTATTTTTATTGGCAAAATAAAACTAAAAAGTGGAATTATAACTATTTTAGGAGTTAGACTGGTCTCATAGTTTAAAGATGACGTCAGAAGTATTTCGCAACTGCGCTGCATGAACAGTCACGAATATTCGAGTCACGGAATTTTTATTTGGTACCTAAATATCATTTATCTTATATCTTAACGTATCTTCCAAAATAAATATGTTTTAACTAAGCCCGGGTGGCGTGAACTTGCTTAATTCGTATATTTTTTGCTTTGAATTATGCATACAACATTGTTATCGAAGGGAACTTCCTATTGTTAATATTCTTCGTTCCTTAACTTAACGCGGCACTTTGTCCCGTTACCGAAGCCAGGAAATAAAAATAAGTTCTCCCAGTGGCATTTGAATCCAAAATAGTCATGTTTATATAAAGCGCTGCGCCATTGTGTCATCACACCATTAATATTTATCTAAGAGAAAATGTCTAATTATATATTTTTTTCAAAATACTTTATTTCCATTTACTTTATATACTGCATACTTATTATATAAGTCGCATATAATTTGTTTGCTTGAACTAAAAAAGTAAAATTTAGTTCTTTCTCAGTCCTGTAGAAACAGTAGAAACATGGGGAAATCCTATAGCTCTACCCTACGCACCCCAAGGAACATACATGTAACATTTCAGCGTTTAACGCCGTATACGTCTTGATGCTTTCCGGGTGTGCACTGTCTGTCGGCAACAGTAGAATTTTACAAAAAAATATTAAAATTTCATTGAATAAGAATATACCCTAAGGATGTTTCCATAATCAATTTTAAACATAACACACGCTAGTTTAAAATTTTAAAAAATAATTGCTAAATAAATATCTTTAATCAAACTTTCTTAATTAAAAGGAGAAAATTTTGTCACCATAGAAGAGTTGAGAATGAAAAGTAAGTAAGGGTATATCAGAAAGCGTCACCGCAAGGAACTTTACGAGTTTTAATTATAAAGTGGGTTGGATTTTGTCTGTTTTAGCGCTATTTTAGTATAAATCTCAACGAGTTTTCTAAGTATAATCCTCAGCCACTATCGTCTAATATATTGAAATGGTTGCCGCATCATTTAGAGCTAATGGGTAGTGTATCTGGATAGAGTATCTATCGTATCTGCGTAATTATGGACAAATTAATGCTGATATCGGGGACTTAGCTAGCCTGTATCTTTAGAGTTGTCTTGAATATTTTTTTTATAGAAAAAAAGAAAAAAATTTTTTTTGTATAAAGTGATATTATAGTTTTTTAAATTTTAAATTAAACTCTTTTTTTAATTTAATTTTAAATAAAACAAAATTTAGAAAGTTAAAAATCGCGAAATATATATATTAGCTTGCTACGTTGTATACAATCAAATGGTTCTAGCTGATACTGGGGTGCACTAGCCTAGAGATGAGAACAGTTTGAGAGGCTGTCCATTGCTACGTTGTATACAATCAATGGTTCTAGCTGATACTGGGGTGCACTAGCCTAGAGATGAGAACAGTTTGAGAGGCTGTCCATTGTCTGTCAGTTCCTTAATAACAAGAAATTTAAGTATATTTTCATAAATTATTATATTCACCTATATTACGTTTATATAATTCAATGTCATGTCATGTTTCTAGTTCACACCACATAATGAGCCTCTCATCGAACTAATTAATTCCTTATTATCTGTTAATATAGAGGCTTATCCATATTTGATAAATACCTAATCTGCAAATCGGTTCCTGTATTATATTGTATCTTCAGTTAATTGGGTACAATTATTTATGAACTAGGCATACTACACTACAATTAAATGTGCAAGATTACTTTAAATACAAATAAATACATATTCAAGAGAAAAAAATAACTAAGTGTAATTACAATAGTTTTTAGTTTAACTATTATTATTTTGATCTAGAATTTTTGTAAGTACATACAAGAAATGGTCCAAACTCGGGATATCCAATCCACAACCAATGCGGTGGTTGCAGGCATTAGTCACCACTCTGAAAGAACGGGTTTAATGATATAAGCCTGAATGCGAATATGACAAAGATTCTGGTATTTGAAAGTAATGAAGAAAGGACGGAATACAAGATCAGTGTAAATGGTAAGATATTAGAACGAGTAAATTAAGTGGTATATTTGGAAAATATGTTCAGTTGAGATGGAAGATACGAGATGGATGTGGAAAGGCGTATTGCTGCCGATAACCGGGTGAATGGTGCCTTAGGTGTATTGATGAGAGGCGAAATGTCAGTATAGCTGCGCGTTTGGTCGTCCACAATGCATGGTACAGGCGTTGTATACGGCAGTGAAATGTGGGTATTACAGAAGAAGAATGAAAGAAAGATGAATGCTGTGGAGGTGTGATCTCTTAGTAGGATATGCGGAGTCAGCTGAACTGATCGAATTCATAATGAAGAGGTACACAGAAAGGCAGGTACTAGTGAAGACGTCACATTGAGAATAAATAAGAACGTGCTAAGCTGGTTTAGGCATGTCGAACGTGATGAGTGATGAAAGAATGGCAAAAAAGATTTATGACGGAAAAGTGAGTGGTAAGAGAGGTAGGGGGAGAACTAGGTTAACTTCGAAAACACCTTTGATTGGGGGAAGGCAGCGCAAAAAGCATGAGGACCCGGAGGGCATGTATGAAGAGGCTGATGACAATGGACGAGGTGAAAAAGGTATGCAGAGGCCGTAGCATTTGGCGCCACGTTCTCTCTGACTACCCCACTAGGGACACAGCGTGAAGCTAAATAAAAATTGATAAAATATAGTATTTTGTCTCTTCTTTGGTAGGCAAAGTCAGGCCCGTTTCGTTCCGCCACTCAACCTGAAAATTTGAAGGAAAGTGGGCAACCGGGTAGTTTATCACTTAATTGCTACGCTATATTCCGAAAAACAAAATGTGAAATAAAATTTAATGAAATAGTTCAAGTTTGATTCTAATAATTATTAAAATTAAAATAAATTTCATATAATTTGATATATAGAAGGATATCAAAGAAATACAATAGATATGTCAGTATTCTTTTAAATTTATACTTAAATATTTAATGAACTGCAAACACACAGAATGGACTCACATGACAAGCTAGCGTCCATTGCCGCTTTAATGTACATTCTTTGTTCTAAAATGGCTGCACTCAATCGTAAGGTGCGTAGAAATTCTTCGCGATACAAGTATAGTATTTTGCAAGTAAATTGAATGAGCTTTCTCAAGCTTGTTTGTATACTTTGCTGTGCTAAAATAAAATAAGTATATTACCTTAAGGCGGTTCTTGTAAAGAAATATCGTTGTGAATTAGTGTAAGCGAGTTGACTATAACAAAGTTAGATTTTTTTTAAGATATTGAAAACGGAAATGTTTTCTTGTGTTGCTGAAGACAATGAATATTTACACAGAGCTATACCTGTTTAGCAGCTTCACGCTTTTCATGCAAAGCAGAGTAGACAGGGGAATACATATAGCATTGGGTTAAGACACTCTTTTCATAAAATTCCCAGACATTGTGAGTTAAACGCCGCGCCTAATCTACCAGAGCTACAATTAAAAATAATTTAAAATATAATATTTCCTCAGAGTGAGGATCCACAACTATAGTGTTGACAATCAGATGCTGTTCTACTGCGCCAAGACCAAGCCAATAAGATAATGCTAGGCACAAGAAAAAGAGCGCTTGAAGAAGGGCGGAGGTCGGTGTGCGACCGAGTCTCTTAATTTGAACGTTGGTACTTCTCATTTTATGCAAGAATGTTATATTATGAAATTTCTTATAGCCAAGTACAATTACAGCATAACTTAACGTAAGAAAAAAATTTAATCACTCTCGGATTTCATAAAAAAAGTTAAAAATAATTTTTAATATTACTGCTTTTATTTACTTACATTACAAAAAGGCCAGCAGGTATGAAGTTTTCGTGTGCAGCAATGTTATGTAGCTAGACTAAGAAATGTTCTCTATTAATTAATGAAATGACAACATTTTTTTTTATGGAAAAAGACACGGCAAACGAGCGTTCGGGTCACCTGAACGCGTTTAGTTGCCTCTTACGACACCACCAGTACCAGGATGATACTATTCTAGGCCGGGATCACACGGCATGGTCGTACCGTTTGTGAATTGTAAGCCTAACCAGTGAAATCCTTATATTAATTGTTGTACATATCATGTTCGGGTCCACCACCTAAAATATTAGCTATTAAAATAGGTTTTTTTTAACTTTGCCACCTTCACGTAAGTGTACGCACTAAAGTCTTGTAAAATGTTTCCTAATTATAAAAGCTGTAACATTGGTTGTTTTCGATGAACAAGAGATATTTATTTCTATATTATGACCTGTTTACACTAGAAACAGTGTGTTAATCGGCAGAATTGCTGTGGCTCCTTATTCTATCAAGTTCTTCATTATGTATAATCCGAAAATAGTTTAAGATGAGGAACTATAAAATAAATATAAAAAACTTTTTACGGTTAAGATATAGAAAAAAAGTAACGTAATCCTAACTTAAACGGGTGATTATAAAATCAAGCACCATCATAACGGCTGATAAGAATGATCGATAAGTACACCATTTACCACATTTTTTCAACTTTTACATATATAGGTACATTTGTATGGGAGAAACCGGATGGACCAGTGTAATTGATGACAGACAGGATCGAAGCTCCAACACATACTATAAACTCAGGATTCTTCTACGACAACTAATTATAGGACTTTTTTGTATATACATTGATGGTTTTGAAAGTAAATAATAATATATATTGTAAATTAAAACTCAATGTACACGGTATTAAAATATCAGTCAGCTCTACATTACATAATATCTGCGGAAACGAAAAGCTTTATCAATATGCGAGTGATCCATTAGTACGCATAGCAACAGTATTTTTTTTCAAACAGCTTATTTTTTTTTGCCGTAACTACTACATATTATTCATTAAGCCTGAACACTTAAATTTAGCACAATATTTTTATTTTAAAATGTAAACGAAATATGTATATTAAATTTTTCATAGAATTGATTTTGAAAACCTGCATTGCAGTTAAAGAATCTATATTTAAATATGATTAAACGAAAAGAAATGTTAAAAATAACCTTTTTTCTCACTAGATATTACAGCTCCAGACTCTGAAGCCTGACTCTGAGCCTTTCTCTTTTATTTAATAAATATCTTATATCAAGAAGTGAACCTATAATTACCAACATAGAATTATCACTACGCTGCTGTGAAATATTATTAATATAATCATTATTAATTTTTAATCAATAAGAAGCGTGATTAATAAATAATGATTTGGGTTCACTCAATGATTGAGCAGAATTAAAAATCGTTAATTAATAATGACAACTTGCATTATCTTATGTTTGTTGTTTGGGCTGTATTAAATACCTATACATATTATATATAACGACTAAATTTAAGGAACTAGAAATATAGAATGAACAGTTTTAATTTCGCTTAAATGAGCGCAAAGTGTGTTTTAACACTACGTTCTCTCTTTTTACCTTGCTCGAATGATTGGCGTTGAATTGCATCTGGACTTCCTTCAGATATTATATATATTTTGATTTATATTCACACAAGGCACTCCGATTCCATTAAAACAGTTCCGTTCGCTACTTTTCGCTGAATTCTGAAGGCCTTGCGTATTGAGTGGCGTAACTCAACGCCGTACTTTGCTTTATTATTAGAATGAGGAAATTAAAATATTTTATATTGCATTCTGCCGAGTGAGAATCGAACCCATAACTTCTTTAGCCTTTACTACTTTAGCCTAAGATGTAAATGCGGTATGAGAATTTTATTTCTCTCTCTAAAAATCTCTAAAAAGCCATCCAAGATAGGCTGCTTCAAATTTTGCTTAGTTCAAATTATTAAACGTTTATAAAAATCAGCAGTAATTGCAAATTATTTGGCAATAATTATTATACAATCATATATTCCGAAGAAAACTATTAAATTTAAATATACGTTATGTAATACATACAGTTTAAAGGGAAACTATATATTATTTAAGACAATATGATATCGAAACGAGCGGGCAGGAAGAATTGTACTGCAAAAAACCTGACAGTTTCGAACCAGTGCAACCGGTCTCACCGAATCTCCCGGTTGCGTACCCAAAACAACATTTAATAAATATATTTGTACGAAAGTATCACGAAATTTTATAGTAGTAAGAGCTAAAATTGTATGAAAAGTTTTATAATTATGTGACGTTCGATTTTGCGAACTGTATCATACCAAATACAACTGGAGTGCTGTAAATCAATCGTGTTGATCGTTAATTTTTTTGTTAAAACTTATTATATACCTATGTAACTGTAGGTGTACTTTTATAATATTATATTATATTTTATATTATATACTTGTACCTACAACTTAAGGCTATTACGGTACAGTGACAAAGAATCTTACTTGAAACGCGGTGGTTATCGGTTCGAACCACTCGGGGCATCATTTCCTGATTTCTACTTCTTTCATTTCTCTACCTCTTCTTACATTTCTCTACTCTCTCGGCTAGAGCATAAAACTAAAAAAAATCTAATGGTTTTAAATTTTACAAAATCACTATGAAACTAGTTATTCATAAAATATTTTATGTGGATGTGTCTGTATTAATTTGTGTAATATTTCATATTAGTAAATACAACACCGGACGCCAACAGTTGAGATGCTTAATCAAAACTAGTTATAATATAAATTGAAGAAAATGAAGTTGTACAACATTCTTATATTTCATTTTAAGGATTGTTTGTGACACTGGGATGGGATCTCCCATTATGTCATATACAAGAAAACAACAGTGCAAACATAACATAATTAGTTTTTTATCAATTCTACAGTTATAATTTAGAAAGAAGCGCAGCGGCACAGCGCAGCGTCTGGCTGTAAGCGCGACGGTTGTGTATTGGATTCTAAATCGGAGGAATAGATTTTTTTCATTCCCTCGCTCTGGTAATAAGACAAAGCGCGGCCTTGATTCTCGCCACTTGAAAATGTAGGTAATTTCTAGAAAATTAGTGTAATATAGGAAATCGCGTCTTCCGCTTCGTGGAAGCGGAAGACTAAAAAATATATGAAAAACCGTCTTGACAAATATTTAATTTAAAATAATATTAAATTAAATACCTATACTTATCGAATATACATGAATAACAACTTTGTATACACATACCCACTTATACTCCATACATGTATACAGTATATAATATTTATGTAGGTAGGTAGGTGCAAAAAACGCAACCGAATTTGCGTGCATTGACTCCGCGGATGAACCATTTAGCTATGGCCTGTAGCCTGCGTATCGTAAAACGAGTTTTATTACCGTTCACGTTGTTGAGACGGTCACGAAATATTATATTTGGTCATATTTACAAGAATTTGTCCTTTGGCCATTAGTAATATTTTTTTAGTTATAAAATTTTTTATCGTTGAGCTAGAGATATTAATTTTATTTATTTATTATAATAAATACTTTATAACCACCAGTACCTACATTGCTTTAGAAGCACATATTTTTATTTGCTTCACTTTGTATCCCGCATACAGCACGGTAGGTTAACTATTAAGAAAACGTTGTGTTCCTCCCTTTCCGCCTTCGAGACATTGCCTGTTGCATAGTGGAACACAACACTGCGCTTTGTTTTGTTCCTCTGGTCCCAGACTACCTAATAAAGTAAAACTCTGGTAAAGTGAAGTGAAGAAATGAATTCATTAATTCATTTTCTCGAGTGGAAATCCAACACACAATCACCGCAGTGATGGTCAAACGCTGTGATCCTGCACCATGATGGCACTTAGAAACACATACCAAATACATATAAAAGAACTAGAACTAAAGTCACGTGTCATGTACTCTAAACAAGCGGAAATAACAAAAATACATAAAATATAAACATTAGCATCTCTTATCAAGCCATAATTCAACATAATCTCTTATAAGGACTAACCTAATAATGTGAAACGAGCCAATGGTGTAATGGAAACGCGTAGAACGACACCCACACATGTATCCAGCCAATCACTACTCAGTACATGCGCAGGAGTTTGGTCACGAAGTGGCTCGAGATTACGCTGAGATTGTCTTCCCTGTCTAGCTCGAACATGGTTTGTATGGCTGTACCTATTGTTTGTTATAGTAGAGATTATTATATACATAAATATACAAGTATTATATACATATAAATATATATGTACATATAAATATATTATGTCACTGAGTTACTAGCAGACACCACACAGTTGCACAACTATACGCTTAAGTTTCTCATTAAGGTTCCTTGGGGAGCAGTACGAGAGGATTCCTAAAACATCCTGTAGAAAAGGGGAAAAAAGGGATTTAAGGGGAAGTTGTAAGCGGCTACTATTTAGTAGTAATATTTTTGAATTTTGAAACTTCACAGCTGTAGTTTTACATGACATAGGATTAAGCAAATTTTGTGAATGATAGATTTTTGCTAGCTAACAAATTTTTATATATAAGTATTTTTTTAACATCTAAATATATTTTCTCGATAAAAACAGTTTTACGCCTTTTAAAAACTACATTTAACTATTAAGATATTAGACATTATATAAATATAATCAATCCCTCGAGTGGTGATCGAATTCATAACCATCGTATTCACAGTCCAATGTGTAGGAGAACCACTGCACCACAACTGATTTAATTTTTAATAATATTAAATAATTTTCAACCAACTTTGCAATTTAGTCTCTGGCCGTTAATAAATTACTGTCATGTTAATGAACCTTCGTTAGGATTACTTAGCAATTCTAATTACTTAAAATGTGGCTGTGTCGGAGAAGAAAGTGGTTGAAAATGATTTAAAAATGTATTCGATTTACAGTTTAATCATTTAAAACGATATCTTTTTTTAATAAATAATATATTTTATTATAACAAATATATTATTCGAGTCTTTAGTTTTATTATAAAAATATAAAATTAATTATATTTATGTATTTTTGAATAACTAGATGAACCTCGTTAAAAATATTGGATACTGTGTAGAGAAACCAAAAGCCATGCTGGATTTTAGACAACAAAGATGTTTTATAATAAAAGTTAACGCAAAGCGACACTATGATAAAGATATTATTTTAATTTTCTCGCTAAGTGTTTTAATAGGTTGCTAAAAATTAATATACGTTGAGCAGAAACAATGGGTGGGTGGCTTGTCTACCGCAGCCGTCTCTTGACTCTTATATCACCATATACCATATTATTATACCATAGTTATTTTTTTTTATATTGCTTCAAATTATTATTGAGTTAAAAAATATAAAAAATCATGCATTCCGAACATAGCAGAGTAGGCTGGAGGGAGCATGGGAACCTAGTATTAAGACACTCAGTTCCTATTAAGATATTTCCATTCGCCATTTTCCGCCGAATTTTGGAGGCATTGCGTGTTCAGTGGTGGACCTTAACATCGCGCTTTACCTTGTTACTAGAGGGTCGTCACTAGGGTAATGAAAGTATTAAAAAATATTCCCTTTCCTCGAGTAGAAATCGAACCCACAACCTCTTGCATTTACAGTGGCACTCTACATAAAGTTGTTCATGCTTAAGTGAAATTTAAATTACATCCTGACAGATCGAGTGCCCCCAGTAATCATATCGACAAAGACAATTATCGATATTCCCAATAGTTTTGACATTTAAGCAATTATACATATTGAGATGAAGTACCTTGTTCAAAGTACAGACCACACACAGCTATGTACACAATAAAGTTTAATTATAATACTATGTACAATACCATAATATAATAACCCATAATTTTAATAAGATATATTTTTTGACATGATATATTGAAAGGAGAAAAAAATGTTAAAACACTCCGTTTTCCGTTAAGACGTTTCCGTATTTCACTTAAGAGATTAGGGGGATATAGCGTGAAACTAAAAAAAATAATCAGAAATTATTTTATATTTTAAAAATACTATAATAATAAAAAAAAAACAGATAAAGCTTTTATTTACTGATAGAAAAAATATTTGTGTCAACCTTTTTTTTCAAAATTTAAAATAATATATCTATATTTCTTTATGTGTGCCCATCGATTTCTTCTTTATTTATGAACTAATTAAAAAAATTCTTAATCGTATTTCCCTTTTGATGACATTACCACCAATATTCATGCTTTATTAGTAGGTTGTTCATATTTCATATTCATTCATTCATTCTAGAAGGGTTCTTGAAATCGCTTCGTATGTAAACGCGTTGGTTCTGGGTTAAGTCTTGAACGGATTGTCTCCCCTGCCTACCCACACTGCACTATTGCACGTGGAACCCACAGAGTGAAACTTTAGAAAATATTTTAGGATATAATTTTCTTGTAATTCTTAAACTATATAAAATAAATCATCTAAAAGAATATACAAAACGAATGTTTTTGTAATGAATGAGCTTGTTTACGAAGCTTTAACATATATAAGACTTGAGATATCTAAAAATATTGGGAACAGTATACTTTTGTTTGACAATTTTAAATGATTTTACAACAAAGGACTAACTAAATATGTTGAAGGTTTAGGGATATATTGCCTGATTCACTAGCGTAGCAATTTACTTTGCTCGTGAGAAATACACTTAGGTATACGAGATTGGTTAAAGAATACGTGATACACTACGTGAAATATTCAAATTATTTAAGATATCGCACAGCGTTTTGTTCTGCCGTACCAACACTCAGCACCCAGCGTAGAACAGAGTATATTGACACTAGGTTCTAATTGTCAACTCTGTAATTTGTATATGCTATATAAAGCATTAAAAAAAAATACATAAATTAAAAAGTAGAGTTAGAGATATAAAAGCTTCAGTCACAAAATGCCGAAACAGAGCAAACTTCAAATTTCTAATATGTTACTATATTGTTGTAATTATACAGTTTGAAAAGAATTAAATATTGGTTCTTTCGTTTGATAAATAAAAATTACATTAATTAAAAACGATTTAACAAGTATTTAGTATGCAGAGTTTAAAAAATGTATGTTTTTGCTAAAGCGTTTTAGCTTTTATACCTCTCTATAGTGACTCAGTACACTACAGTGTTGACGTGCTGGTGCGTGTGCATGCGCTGTGCTCGTGCTACAAAATAATCTAAATTAAATAGATTCGTTATAATTTCTAAAATGTATAATATTTTTTACTTTACTATTTGAGTTAAGAAATACCACTTGTTTATAATAATAACGATGAACTGACCGAGCAGAGCATCAGACCGAGCAACTACAATCTTGCCATATGAAAATCACGATTAAAAATAATTATAAATATCGAGCGACACAAGCTTGCTTGCTTATAAACGTGACAGGTTGTGGGTCTCATCCGATTTGAGGATATGCAATATTTAATATTTGTATTTCCTCACTCTGGTAATGAGGCAAAGCGCGGAGTTGAATTTTGCCACTCAAACCACTCAATGCCTCCAGGATTTGGCGAAAAGTGGGGAAAGGAAGTATGTTAATAGGAATAGAGTGTCTTAAAACTTAGTAGCGGCTTTCCTGTTAGGGCTTTTGATGTTATCTGTGGGAATTAGCGTGAAGCTAAAAACAACTCAGTGTTAAAATAATATCTTCATTATTTTGAAGACTTTGAAATTTTTCAAAAATATTTAAGAATACATAAAAAACATAGGTACCACGATAAAAATTGACCACCCATCATATGATATGGGGTTGGGTTAATGTCTTGCCTGTCCTACGCATTAATTGACAGATGAATCGGTATCGGCCACGAATTAATCGTTCGCGTTGAATTATTTATAGTTCGGCGGCGACCGGGCAGCAACAGGTCCGCATTGTATAGGGAATGTAGGGATGAGGGAGCGTTAGGGTTGTTGAATTCCCTGTTTTTTTTTAATTTTTTTTTTAGTTTGTTGCTTCTGTTACCTGAAATATTTTTTTTAACTCTCTGTTTTACGTGGACTGAGTGTATCTACTTTCTGTCGATAAGCTTTCCTAGGCTAATGAGATTTGTCCTTTTGTTATGGGTTTAAGTCCCTTTAAGATTTATTAGCTGATTTCATTATTTTTCAAATACAAAAACAGAAAACGTAATTAAGTAAAAATAAGCCAGATTTTTGCAAGTTTTGTGTGAAAAGTTTGTTTTAATCAGTTTTTTTAAGTTTTAAACTTTCATCAAGTATTTAAACTAGTTGGTTTCAAGCATCAGATGAGAGACATGTAAAGATAAATTAAACAATATTCGTACATTTTTGGCCGTGTGATACCGGCTTAGAATAGGATCATCCTGGTACTGGTGGTGTCGTAAGAGGCGACTAAAGTACGTGTGGTAGAGTCACGTCGTCAGCAATGGCAAAACGCATGGGCAGACTCGACGGGATCATTACCAACCCCGGCATTTAAAATCAGCGTTAAGTAGTAGTATGCCACTGCGTTTCGCATCAGGTAATGCCGGGTTCCGGAGAAGCATATCAAATCTGGGCTGAGGCACTGGTTACTAAGGATCCGGAGGTGAAAACCTCAAAAAGAAAGTATAACCAAGCCTCTAGGTTCTTTAAGTGGCAAATTGCCAGAGCAAGGTCCGAGATTATTGCCAAAATTGGCGAGAAGCTTGAGAGCTACCAGCAATTCATCAGTTTTAGGCGCTCTCAAAGGCGGCACTTGGCAACTTTAGCCAGCCTTCGCTTCCGCCATTACGCACGGGAAATGACGTCTTGGTCCATACGGCAAAAGAGAAAGCCGATCTCCTGGGCACTCTCTTTGCCTCAAACTTAACTTTGGATGACCAAGGAACGACGCCGCCAACTATCCCGCGGTGCCAGAGCTCAATGCCTGAGGTTAAGTTTAACCAAACAGCTGTTAGGCGAGCTCTGTCCTCTTTGGACATCCACAAGTGAGCGGGCCAGATGGCATCTCTCCCTTAGTGCTCCATTCTTATGCTCCTGAGCTGACACCGGTGATAACGCGTTTGTTTCGGCACTCCTACTCAGTCGGCGTAGTCCCAGACTCATGGAATAGCCCTCTTATCCACCTGATCCCAAAGAAAGGCGATGGGTCCGATCCTTCTAACTACAGGCCTATTGCTATCACCTCCCTGCTCTCAAAAGTCATGGAGAGCATTATTAATAGCCAGCTCTTGGTTTATCTAGAGGATCACCGTTTGATTAATGACCGACAATATGGCTTCCGCCATGGTCGCTCAACCGGTAATCTTCTGGTTTACCTAACCCACCGTTGGGCTGCGGCTATTGAAAGCAAGGGAGAGGGCCTGGCAGTTAGTTTGGACATGGCGAAGGCCGTTGATCGAGTGTGGCATAGGGCGCTCTTGGGTAAACTTCCATCCAATGGGCTTCCAGAGAATTTATGCAAGTTGATCGCCAGCTTTCTCACTGGGCGCAGCATCTGGGTGAAAGGAACTTAGTTCAGTTTAACCCCCCCTGTGAAGACACAAGTTTGCGCGTTAACCACAAAAAAAATCCCATTTATCGTATCGTATCATCTGGAAAGCAAGGCCCAGTTGGCCTCGAAGAAACTGGGGTCATCAACAGAGCGAGACAGTACTTCACGCCAAAACACCGATTGGCCCTATATAGGGCCCAGGTTCGGCCTCATATGGAGTACTGTTCTCATCTCTGGGCTGGTGCACCCCAGTATCAGCTTGAACCATTTGATCGCATACAACGTAGAGCCACTCGAATCATTGGGGACCCAATGATCTGTGAAGGGTCTTGATACTTTAGCTTTGCGTAGAGACGTGTCCTCGCTGTGCGTTCTCTATCGCATTTATCATGGGGAGTGTTCTGAAGAACTGTTTGGCCTGTTCCATGCCGTCGAATTTTCTAACCGCCCAGTACGCTATAAGCTAAAATATCATCCACACCATCTGGATACGTGGCAATCCACTACTGTGCGGTTTCGTAGGAACTTCCTTCCACGCGCCACTGAATTGTGGAATGGCCTACCCGCGGCAGTGTTTCCATGTCGATATGACATGGGTACCTGCACCTGTAGCTCCTCTGGTGTTGCACGGGGCCGTGGGCGGCGGTAATCACTTATCATCAGGTGACCCGAACGCTCGTTTGCCTTGTCGTTTTCCATAAAAAAAAAGAAATCTGAAATCATCTTCTTATTTTAATTCAATCTTTTTCTTAAAAATGAATGGATTATAAAAATAGTGTACTAAAAGCTCAAGAACTTGCTTAAATGTTACTTAATAAAACAGTTTAAAAACATAAAAAAATAATGATTTATGAAGTTGTTTACGTACAGTGTAGAAAAAATACTCGATTTTTTTATATTCAAAAGAATAAATTAGCTTTTAACGTATATAAAAAGTACAGTCCGCGAAGTCTAAGCTCAGTTTACTATTTGTGTAAGTGCCCATTTATGATGTAGGTTGTCACTTGCTCAGACTAAACCACTCTATACTACTTATTGAGACAGTTGTCAATTGTTGTTGATTGTTTTTTTGTTGTCTACACCCTTTGTACAAATAACAGCGTTACATATTTAATTTTTAATATATATTTTTTTAAATATGTAATTTATTTATGTTCGATTTATTAAAAATGAAAGATAAAGTAAAACTATCAACGACGTGTGTACGGACACACAAGAATGAAATAAATGTATGTTACCAAGTTGTAAAAAAAACGTGGACACCGCTTGATGATATAACGGAAAGATTCATTATATGTATACATATTTATACACATCAAACGAGAGTAAACATTTATCTTATCCAAAGCTTAGCTTAAGCTTCGTAAACTGTTCTTATACAACGTATTGTGCATATTACACCATTTTATTACGTAGTTTATACAAGTAAGTAAGGGAAAAGCTAAGCAAAATAGGACCACATTGAGTCAAGCAAAATATCTTTAAAAAATTGTTACAAGAATGAAATGGAAATTTTCAAAGACACACAACACAAAATAAAAAATGCTAAATTTGCCATCTAAATAGGTTAGGGAGTGTAGAGTAGAATTATGAAAGGCATTCTCAAAATTCCTGAGGGAACGACAAAATAATGTATTTTCCATTTTAAATAAATAAATATAAATAGAAAAATAATTAAGCTGCCTAAATAAAGTAACAACCCTAAATTGAAGGTGCGCGGGCGCAAGAGCACGGCCAGGAATGCGAGCTCTTGTTCGTTTTGGGGAGAGTCTCAGGTAGGCGCGCCACGCCCGCGCTATCCGCTCACGATACCTACTCGTGCTTATTAATATAAAATATAAACTGTTATAAATAGATATTATTATTTTATTTTGTAGATTACTATATCCTTTACGGCCATTGTGGTTTAGTGGGAATGCGTCTGTAATGTAAACGTGACAACTGCACTATCATTTTCCTGTTTTGGCAAGATTGCCAGTTCACTTTTTTTAGTTTTACGCTGTATCTCGCACATAACAGGGTAGGCCGAGGGAATCTGGAAATGTAGTGTTAAGACACGTTGTTCCCTGTAAGACACTGCTATTCGAGGTGGCGGGTTGTGAAACTCAACGCCGCTTAAGTAGCATACCTTAAGAGATAATCTATAAATGGTTATTAAAAAACCGTGACCTTCGCTTACAATCACACGTCTCAATAGCTATACAAAAATGTAATTTCGGTTTTTATTTGGTTATATATAATATTTGGTTAATGGACGTTAACTCAACGATTTTATCTATATCTAATACATTTTAGTGAAGTACAAATTTCTACTAATGGCCCTCATTCTCAACTTTATTTAAAAGGATGAGTTGAGTTTTCAAAGGTATGTTTTTGATCAATTTATGTTTATTTCATTATATTATATAGTAATAAGCGAATAGTTATTTATAATATGAAAATAATGTCTATACAGTATACACATCTCAAAGCTAATTTGACTTTAGCTGTTTCTTTTATAAAAGAACCATTCTTTCTTTTTTAAAAAATAATGTCGGTATACGTTCTTTGCTCTCGGTTAATATTGAACCACCCAGTATCTACATAGTTGCAAAAATGCTTTTTCATTTCAGCTTTCACGTGATTTTTAAAAATTTGAAAACTTGTTTTATGAAAACAAATATTTATATGTAAATAGTATTATTGTGTGCAATTTATTTTCCACCCGACTGAAATTTACGATTCCATCTATATGGTTCTTTCTTAAAGATTCCCTCTGACTTTCCTGGTATATGCGGAATACAGCGTGAAGCTAAGAGTAAAAGATTTTCAGAAGGTAGAATTCAATGGATATCTTGACATGTGTATACTTGTACATATGTACTTTACTTTAATTTTTCTAATAAATTAATTTTTCTCCCCCCCTAAATACAGTCTGAGGTAAAAAAAACTACTATAGTTTAACTTACTCGTTCAATGTAAAATATCCCTTTGGCCTTTACTATCAACAAGTGAGTAACAGTCCCTTTGCCTCAGGCCGTTGTCGAGTACGTAGTGAACAAAGAGGTTTACTTTTTATTTTTTGCACAGTTTAAAAACGTGCCGATCAAAGTTTAAAAAACCCGCAAAATACATAAAATATATATAGTCTTCATTTATGAATAACTTAAAGCTTTCAAGAAGTTTTGTAATTTTAAATATTTGGTAAAAGCAAATTTAAATAAGCCAATGAACAAAGAGTCCTCGTGTGGTGCAGGGCACGTGTACGTGGCTGTAAAGGCGATGGTCGTGAATTCAATTTCCCTTGGGGGAAATAAAACATTTGTATGTTAATTTCCTTGCTCTGGTAACGAGACAAGGCGTTGGATTTTGCAACTCGACCAATGCCTCGAGAATTCGGTGGAAATTGGGGAACAACAGTTTCTTAATCGGAAAGGTGTATCTTAACACTAGGTTCCCTTTGCTTTGCTCTCTCTCTCTACGCTGCTGTGTGTAGGATACAGCATGAAGCTGATTTACTATTTTTTTTTTAAATATTTATACTATAACATTGTAGGAATAATCTCAACGCCGTGCTTTGGCTAGTAAACCGGGGAAATAATAATAATATAAAATAAAAGTAATATATATTAATATAAATAAATTATAATAAACTTACAACCATCGTGCCAACAGTCAGACGTCGTCCCACTGCGCCACAACTTCCTACATATATATAAATAAAAAACTATAAATTCACTTTATATTTTTCTTTATAATCTATACATATAATAATTATAAATAAATACACATACAATGTCCTTCGAAATCGGTAAAGTATCTCACAAAAAAAAAACACCGAAGTGTTTCAGCTTAACATAAAAAGAGTAAAACTTTTAAGTCGGCGCGGCGCGGTCCCTTCGTTATTTTTTACTCCGCCCGGAGGTCAGTTGCGTAGTAAAGTATTGGTTAAATAAAAAGTTCGTGGGTGCTGCATCCAGGTCATAAATGTTATACAACCGAGTCTTGGGCTTTTATTTTTTGTTTATCCACAAGTAGATTAAAACGAATTCTTATTTGTGACTTATACGTGTAAAAGGGGAAGGTTCTGTATGGTTGAACGCGCTGATCCCAGGAACTACTGGTTGTAATTGAAAGTCTAATTCTCTTCGTGTTATAGAGGCCACCGTTCTTACAGTCAAGAGTTACGTAGCTTAGGTGACAATATAATAATATGATATCATCGTCGAAGCTGGTTTGATGATGGGGTCAGGCCCTGAATGGGGAACTCTTGATTTTTTTTTAATTTTATATATTATATAAAATATAAAATAATAAATAAAATATTTTTAAAGTACATATTAATTTATTATTAGGCAAGGCATTAAATTCTGCCAATTAATATGCAATGGAGTGTATTAAAACTAGGGGCCCAGGTTCTCCTTCCCTACCCCGCTATGCGCGGGATACAGCGTGAAAAAAAGATATATCATAAAAATATTAGTTTATTAGCAAGTATCCATAATAAAATGAAAAGAATTTGAGTCCGTGATAAAATGCAGAGAATTATCTCTTAATTTTATCCTTACGTACGTATTAAGTTTATTCTTCAGTTACAAATTTGTTAAACCACACACTCAACAATGGAGTTAAGTTTTAATTGCACATGGTACGGGTTGCGTGTACTTCGCCTTGTATCGAGTTCCGAGGTTAGCATTATAATTTGGGTAAACCTTCCGTGGGAGCTTTCAGTAGCTTTAAATTTTACCTTTCCTTGTAGAGAAACAATCATAAATTTTTATTAATTATTTCCGTTTCGCGGCTTTGGTTAAAGCGCGGCGTTGAGTTCTGCCACTCGACTGGAAATGCTATGATACTAGGGTATGATAGAAAGATTCTATCTAGCCGTATTATTTTATACAAGTAGCCTTAAGTGGGTGGGAGTACTAGGTTTTTTTTTAAAACTCCTATCGAAACGGGAAAAACGGTTCACTCCTCACAAACGAAGTTGAAGTTGCAAAAACTTGTATTAAATAGTATAATTTAAATAGGAATATATAATACAATTTAAATGTCACTTGACATTGCAGTATATTCAATTTTCAAAACTACTCAAGAACTGTTCAGATTTCTAATTAGAAGAAAGGACGCAAGCCATAGTAACTGTGGAAATAGAATACGTAACGTAATTGCTTTTCAAAGTTAAGTTGCCTTTCTTGTGTTATAGTAGATTGTTAAACTTGAGTAGACGTCGTTGATGTGTAGTGGCACAGTGTTTGACTGTCATCACGGCGGTTGTGGGGTCGATTCTCACTTGAAGTAATGAATTTATTCGCTCTAGTAATATAGTAGGCACTTCAACCAAGGTATATTATCGCGGAATGGGTTTGATCCAAGCCCAAGGGAATAAATTAGTTTTATTTCGTTTCTATGGTAAGAAAAAGTAAAACGCTAAATTACATCGATCGACACGCAATGTCTCGAATGTTGGGCTGAAAGTGAGGAGCAGAGAGTATTTTAACACGGTTATAACGGCTATATAAGTATCGAAGTTTCCTCTGCCGATAGCGAATACGTTAAACATTTCCGTGGCTGTTAATTCAAATGTAAATTCAAAATATATTTTATTCAAATAGGCTATTATAAGTACTTTTGAATCGTGGAATGAACATATAAACAAAAAAGCTACCACCGGTTCGGAAGGTAGTTCTGCTGAGAAGAGCCGACAAGAAACTCAACAGTTGCTGTTTTCAATGTATTATATCATATATATATCTAAAAATAAAATAAATCAAATAAATCAGCTTCACGCTGTATCCCGCACACAGCAGGGTAGGCAGAGGGAACCTAGTGTTTTAGACACTCCGTTCCACACTTTCTGCCGAATTCTGGAGGCATTGCGTGTTGAGTGGCTGAACTCAATGCCGCGCTTAGCCTCGACACCAGAGCGAATAAATGGAAATATAAATTTAAGTAAATATTTCATCTTCTCAAGTGGGGATCGAACCCACAACCAGTCGGTTTTACAGTCACACTTCGTGCCGCTGCGCTCCGACTGGCCTCAATATATAGATATGTATATATCAATTTTTTATATATTTTAGAACTACAACGACAGTCAATATACCTATAAAACGTAAACCATAATAATGATTATAAAAAGAGAAAAAACATCTTAAACATGGGGTATAAAGGTTCTCGTAGCTATTTTCGTCGAGTTTTCGAGATAATCGACGTTGTTAGTAGCTTTTATTAAGGGCTCGGTGTATCTTCATTTTGGTTTAACGCTGGATGAAATTTATTACGAGACGCGCAATAAAATTTATTTTCCATTGAAATACGTAATTGCGTACTTTAAATAACTTAAAAGGTGTTTTCTTAATAAATGAAAATAATATATTCTTAATATTATTAATATACCACTTCGATGCTGTAAACGCTACGGTTTTGGGTTCGATTGCCACTCAGGGGAAATTAAATATTTCCTGTGTCTTTGTAGGTTGACCATTTTAATTTCTTCGCTATGATAACGAGGCAAAGTGCACCGTTGAGTTCCGCCACTCAACACGTAATACCTCGAAAAATTGGCGGAGTGTGTGGAAAGGAACTGTCTTAATGGAGAGTGTCTTAACATTAGGTTTCTAGGTTTCCTCTGCCATATCTTAAGTTTATAATAGAGATTTAATCCTAATCAGAATATTTTTAGTATTTATAAATTTTGTTACTCAAAGATACCTGCACATATACTTGTACGTATTCAGTGACTGACATACAACGCAGAGGTAATGGACTTCTAAATTGAAATTTAACATCTAGCCATGTCTTAGGAATATGCTTCCTAAGCGAGGGCTAAGAAAGGACGTCTCGGGACACCTTACGAACGTACACCACCACCACCTACACGAACGGGAAAAAATGTAAAATGAAATTAACATTTTTAACAATTTTAAAGTGTACCAGTGTGTAAGAAAGAAAAAATCTTATTTAGAAAACGTATCAAAATATTTGATAAATAGCATTCTCTCTTGCCAGACGATAATCTTTAGTAATTATCTTTGGGTAGCGGAAATTTGTTAAAATCTCTCTACAGAGATGCTCACAACATAAATAAATTGTAACAAGCGTATAAAAATTTCGAAGTAGCTAGATGAGAACGTATGGTTGTGTGGTCAGAGCGCCTGGTCGGTTTTAGTTCAAATATTTATACGTTTTCTAAATAACTATCCAATTAACATCTTAAAGACAATCAATCAAAGATGAGAGTGACGTGTAAAACGCGTATACACATATATATGTGTGAGTAACTATCACAGTTACTGACTATAATTCTTGTAATTCACCTTGACACTAACAGGTTTAATATTTAGTACACAGGTGTAGTAATCATTTATTCTTTTATTAAATTCTCATTACAAATCTGTGATAGTACACACTTGGTACAAGAAATATTATGTTACGGCTAGATTTTCTTCTTGTCTAGTAATATTATTTCGATATTTGGTTCCTATTAGCTAAACAAATTATTTAATCATTGCCGAAGCGATTAGTGTTTAACGCCATAAACTAAAAACTAAGCAGAACAGAAGAGTAGAGAAAGTGAAGCATAAAGTGACACAGGACTAAACGTTAAGTTACAATAGAGAGAGAGATTCAATACATCATACATTCTAGGCTCCCGTTTATTTAAATTTATAAAAATATTTATTTTTATTACATATTTTTTATAACTATTTAAAGCTAAGCGTGGTATTGTGTTTCATCTCTCAATACGCAATATCTTCAGAATTCGGGCAGAAAGTGGGTAACAAAAGTGTTTTCATGGAAATGGAGTGTCTCAACACTAGTTTCCCAAACAAAACGAATAGCAAGAAAGAGATTAAATGTAAATTTACACGTGACTGTCAATCATACATACAATGTTTGTAAGTCGGAAGCTCAAGTATAGCTTTGGCTCAGTGTCTTTGTACGTTGACCATTTTTAGCATATGTTGGCGTCTGCAGATGCCTGATTCTTAACAGAGCTCAGCATTTGTGTCTTTTAAATTAAAGTTTTTTATTAGAGATCAATAGAAAATTAAAAAAAATATATATCCATTCTTCTACACTACACCGGACATTAGTTCGAGTTAATAATGAACCTTTCCGTTATATCATCAAGAACAGCGTTGCGTCTGTGCTGATATATTAAGAGATTTCTATTATAAAGTAGGCAGTAGAAGATTTAAATAGCTGTGGAATTAAAACCTCAAACTGAGTCCGATTCAAATCATTTTAATATGAGTGGATTTACAAGTTTACTATTACAGGAAATTTGATTTATTTAATCTCTTTAATTACTTTGCTCTACTAAGATTTTATCTTAAGAAATTTATAATGATCGTTTTCACCCATCCATCGTTTTGGGAGCATGATTTGACTGTAGTCGCGATAGTTGTGAGTTCGATACACAATTATTATCATTTCCCCGCACTTGTAGGCAAAGCGCGGCGAAGTGAGCAGCGAATACGGACACTGCACATAATGTCTCACAACATTGACAGAACGCAGTGTTTTAAGACTACATTCTCTCTACTTACCCTACTATATCGAAAAAGCGTGCAGTTAAACACAAAATTATAATGTTTACCATTATTAATGAATATATATGAAAGTAAAAAAAAATCAGTTTAGATCATTCCAGTTTGTGACTTACCTAAATTACCGCGAAATTCACTAAGTATTCAGTATTCAGTAAGTATATGTAAAGATTCATTAGTAAAAATTGAGATTTACCAATACGGGCTTTTATAGTGATCCTGTTTCTAATACAAAATATTTTTAAGCGAAGCAGAATTATTTTTAGCAAGGTTCCTTTTATTTAGCCCATAAAGTTGCTTAATTTTTTTTTTTCGCTTTACACTGTATCCGCACATAACATGCAAGGCAAAGGGAACCTAGTATTAAGATTCTGTACTCTACTCTGTTCCGCTTCCACTTTCCACAGAATTTTCGAGGCATTGCGTATTGAGTGGCGGAACTCAACGGTACCCAGGTTCCGTGCCTTGGTACGTATTAGAGGAATATTAATAAATAATATTTCATTTCTCGGATTGGGAATCGAACCCAGTAACCATCGCGTTATAATCACACTCTTGTGCTGCTGTGACACAAAAAAAAGTTAAACAATGGATCCAAATGAGCAACAAGTAAAGTAAGGCAGAACATCGTATCACGTATATACAAAAAGAAAACAACGAAAACGCGCCGGCGCAAGTGAGCCGATGGTAGATATTGAAATGAACAAGACATAGAAATGCTTAAAGGTCAGCGACGTCTCATGCCCCGCGATCGCGAATATGCAACTGCACGGATTGAATTGATTCCTGTGTGGTTTTAATAAAATTTGTATAGCTATAGCGTGGATAAATTTTAATAACTTATTTTTTGTGGCAAGCGTGGCGCAGTGGCGCAGTGTTGGAGTGTAAGCGAGCTGTAGGTATGATTGCTATTTAAGTAATTTAATTTAATAATCGAATATTTTGTTAGAATAAATAATAATATTAAGTTAAAATAGAACATAATATAAATAAACACTCCATCCTTCACTTTTTGTTTGAATTCAAGATATTGAACGAAGTGGCGGTACCCAACGCAGAATATAATAAGATATTAATCTGATTACATCTTTAGAAAGTTACAAGTTTGTAATTCCAAATACAAGAAAATGTCACGTTTAAATATTTAGCAGGTACTTTAGATGAATATCTTATTATTACGTGTGTGACTAATTATGTAGCAACGTCGGTATGTTCACTTAAGATAAGCAATAATAATTAACTGATAATGAGATACCGTGAATATCGAATATAATGAACGAAATTGATAACTGGGAAATTTTGAATATTATTTTTTCTCTTTTTGTGACCATTCAACACAGAATGCCTCAAGAAATCGGCGGAGCGTGGAATGTCTTAACACTAAGTTCCCTCTGCCTTCCCTTCTGTGTGCGGAGTACAGCGTGAAGCTAATTCATTCACTTCCAAATCCCCAGTTTAATAAAGGGAAAATGAAAATATTTTTTCCCCTAAGTAGGGATCAAACCTACAACCATTCCGTTTATAGGCAGATCAAAAGAACAACAAAATGATGACCTCAAGAAGTAGTTATGAGGTAGAAATGGCTGAATCTCAAATCAAGCATTAAGAAAAGGAGGAATCAGAATTCGATGGAAAGTGGGAAATAGAGGTGTCTTAAAGGGAACGGAGTGTCTTAACACTTGGTTCCTAGACCCTTTGCCTACCCAGCTATATGCGAGATACAGTTTGAAATTAAAACCTAAAATATATAAAACTATATGATATGGAAATAGTATGGATTCCAATAGTATGGAAAGGTATTTGATGATTCAAATACAACTTTTTACAAATACAACTTTTTTTTATGGAAAACCCACGGCAAACAAGCGTTCGGGTCACCTGATGGTAAGTGACTACCGCCGCCCACGGCCCCATGCAACACCAGAGAAGTTACAGGTGCGTTGCCGGCCTTTAAGGTGGGTTGGGCGCCGGGGCCCGGCATTACCTGATGCGAAACACAATGGCATAAAACCACTACTTCACGCCAGTTTTTAATGCCGGTGGTGGTAAAGAGGTGATCAGGCGATTGCTGGCACGTGACTCTACCACACGTACTTTAGTCGCCTCTTACGACACCACCAGGATCAGGATGATCCTATTCTAGGCCGGGATCACACGGCTAAATACGTTTCACAACTTAATACGTTTTAATATCGCATCTTTTTACACAATTCTTCATTTTCTTATTAAAATATTTTTTTATGTAACAACTACTGCGTGTATACTAATAGCACGTCAGTTTATTTTATAAAGGAATTTATAATGCTTTATTCGCCGCGGTGATCTTTGGTACAGGCGGAGTCAAGTTTTTGCCTTTTTTCACTTCATGAATCAAGGCGGGCCGCCTGCCAGCTATAGGTATTTTTTGTACGTACAGAGCTGATATAACCGATATGTCGGCTTTGATAGACACTGGGCTAGTATTTTTTTGAATATATTATTAAATATATTTTTTTTAATAGTTAATTGCGTTGAAACATTTTTGGTGGAGAGAGAGAAATATAATTATTTGTTTTTATACTTGACATACGAAAGTATGTCAGATCAAATAGTTTATTATATCTAAAGAGATTTAGTTGTAGTATAAGAAAGAAAGAAGAAAAAAAATGTGAAAAATAGTTTTATTTAGGTTGTTCTAAGTTTACTTTTAATTGCATTAAATAAACTTGTTCTATCAATTGATTCAATGATATAATATTTCATTTATTGTAATAAGAAAAGCCGTATATGCCATATGGATGGCACATATGACGTCGTGGTGGAGCGGCACAGTGCTTGACTGTAAGCAAGACGGTTGTGGATTCGAATCCTTCTAAGAAAAATCATTTATTTATATTTCTTCGCTCTGGTAACAAGGCAAAGCGCAGCATTGAGGTTAACATTGGACAGAAAGACAGGAACGTTTTCCTTTGCTTACCCTGTTATGCTGCCTGCTAATTTTATTTTAACAACATTTTTATTTAGAACTAGCGGGCCCCATGAAATTATTTTCAATTTTCAATAGGATTAGTAAGAAAATATATAACCACAGGAAGCTGAAAAAGAATAATACACAGCGAAAGATAGTAGTAGTAGAGTAATTGAAAAGAACAAACATAATAACTAAAATAATAAGTAAACGTAACCAAAGAAAATATTAATAAGAAAACTAAAGAAAATCGAGCAAAAGCTATATTATCGAGGTAAAATAAATATTTTAAAAGCATTAAAATTAAAAATAACACGGAATATAATCTATACTATAATAAAACAGTAAAAAAATTAAGAATTCTATGCACATATTGCATAGAATTCTTAATTTTTTCATCGAGTTTTATTTAGACTTTTTAAAGGATTACAATATGTTGATTAAAATATATGATCTTTGCGTAACTTTAAACACTGACGCAAGGCATGAATATTCTACTCCCGTATTTTCTTTGATATCTTCTAAAATATCCATTTCTGTGATATGCTCTGAAAGCCAATGTTTGTATATAGTGTACAATGTACCTAACATATTTAATCGGATAAGGAATCGAATAATCTTTAGAGATAAACATATGCCATCGCTGACTTTTTAAAAGATTTATAAAGGACAATATTTTGTAAAACATAATATGGTTGAGTCGGCGCACACTATATAAGCGTTGAGGAAGCTCATTTTGGGTGACCTTTTCTTAAATCAACTAAATTCCTTGTTGATTAGAAATGGTTGTAATTAACATGGCAGAATAAATTGCATTGGAATGCAAATTGGAATTTTGATATATTAGTATATATCGAGAATATTACAATTATGAAAAAAAAGTAACCTATGTCCCACCGCAAAACCCTCAAGTATCTCTAAATGAAATATTATCACAATTAAATCAGCAGTTTGGCCCTGATTGCGTCAGACAGGCCGACAGAGTAACTTTCGAGCTTATAATATCGGTATGGAGGTATGGATATATAAATTTTTATTATTTATTAAATTATTACAAAATTGTAATACTCATATTCATGACGTTTCTTATTATTAGAATAATATGAATGTAGAGCAACGATAGAGCAGTTCAATTTAAAATTCCATTATCATTGCACTGCGGGGCAAGGATGTTTCTATCAAGAGCGCAAATAAACGTGTTAGAGTCAGAATTTCACATCCAACGCATGGAACATCCAACGCGCATATGTAGATGGATTCAATCCAATTTATACATTAAGTTTAATGGGTTTCCCACTTAAAAAACTCAAGCATCATTAGCTGAGTTACACCTTTTGGTATAATGTCAACTGTAATGTCCTATTGTTGTAAAATTGTATGTTTTTCATTGGAACAAATGTTTTTATTATTATTCATTATTATTATTAATATTTCATATCTACGCTCTGGTAACGAGGCAAAGTGCCGACTTTGAGTTCTGTCACTCCACACGCAATGCCTCAAGAATACGTTGGAAAATGGAGAACAGAAGTGTTTCATTGAGGTCTCTTAACACTAGGTTCTTCTGCCTACCTTCCTATGTGCAGGATACAGCTTCAACAACATTATAAACAAATTATTGATACAAAGTATCAATAATTTCTTTATATATATACTTATTGAGTCTTTAACATCCGTTATGTGGGAAACTCCTTTCTGAAGACGGTAAAATTAAACACAAATCACTAGAAGCGCGATCTAGGATTGCACTAATTAAGATCTTAAAATATTTTAATATTATTTTAACTTTCATAGCTCCCGGCGTATAATTGTCTTATTAGTTGAGTACAACAATTTTGAGAAGTTTCTAGTAAAGGAGAAAATATAATAAAATATTAAATAACCTTTTATGAGGAGCAAATCAAATTTTCTATATTCTTAAAAAATAGAATTTTATGTATTTATATATAGTACTTTAAATTTTGGTTTAGTGATATTTTATGTTGCAGGCAATTATGACAGTGCAACAATGTAATGTGAGAACTCTTATATCCTTCGAAAAGCCGATCTATCACAGTAGTCAATAAACATTAACTGCATTTCCTCTGATAATAGTATAATAATAATAGAATAAAAATCTGATAATAATATAATAATAATAGAAGAAGGTACAAAATCGTTTAAGTTTATGTTACCAATGTCCTATACCAGATTTTATGTATTTTTAGGACTCCAAATAAAAAAAGTATATTGAACTTTATTTTATTAACAGTAAAGTATTTTATTGAATACCAAAGGCACTCTAAGCTTGTGTTTCAGCTATCTTAAGTGTATCAAGATTAAATTTTTCTTCCCGTATAGACCTATCCTTGGCTATTTTGTATTGTAGTTTCAATACAAGGCTTTTGTGGGGAGATAAGCCGTTCGCAGGCCATTTTATAAGATACGGTAAGATAAATGTTGGTATTATTCTCAAATCATTCGATATATATAAGTCGAGTGGTAATAAAATGTATACTGTGATGTTCTTAAGCTTATTTTAATATTAGTCTTAGTTTTATTCAACAGACGTGGGTAAAAAAAAATAAGAAGCTGTAAAATTTTATGTGGTGAGTAACAATTTAAATGTTTTATAGAGACGCTTATAAAACAATTTACTACAAGTAACAGAATGAATTTCAAGACCTATAATAATAAATAATAAAGTTTTCATTGCACACCCATTATCAAGAACATGAAATACTTGTAAAATTAATATTATGTTGTGCTATCAAGATAGTACTCTTGATTCTGAGTAAGCGTTGTAGGCTGACAAAGGCCTATTATAGATATTAAAGGTACAGTCATGCTGTAGACAATAATTTTAGTAGTTCATGTATATTTTTGGTTTGTCCTGCGTTTTCAATGCATCGTGTCGTAGTTGGGCAGACTGACTAGTAAATGCGTTCATGAAAAAAGTAAATGATAAATTATATTTTTTTCTTAACTTCACACTATATCCTGAAAATAAGTTAGTTAGGGTACGTAGAGGGAATCTAGTGTTAAGATACTCCGTTTTCTACTATAATCCCAATTTTTTGAGTCATTGCAGGTTGTTGTGGAACCCAACTCCGCGCTTTGTCTTGTTAACAGACCGACACAATGAAAATATTTCGTTGCCCCGAGTGAAAATGCAGCCAAACCCTTTTTCAATGTTCATATTGAAAAAATACCATTTCCACTATGTTTCCTGTTGAATGGATTCCAGACGTCGTAAATTTGCGCTTACTCAGCTAAGAATAATTTTGATAAATTGTTGATGAGCAATTTTGTCTGTATTTAGCGAAATGGACTTGAAATTTTACAATAATTTTTATTAGCAATAAAAATGTATTTTTTGAAAAGATTGTATATGTATTTTTCTTTTTTTTTTATTTAGTTTGATTTAATTATAACCAAACATCTTCATCCTCAAGCCAGGCAACGCACCTTTAACTTCTAGGAAGTAGAGGATGTTCATAGTTCATGGGCAAAATTACCCGTGACAATGGACCACCTTTGTCGCGTATTATTTTTATGTACAAATAAAAAAATAAATTAAATCAGCATCACGCTGTATCCCGCACCCCGCAGGGTAGGCAAAAGGAACTTAGTGTTAAGATACTCCGCTCCCCACTTTCCGCCGAAAATCTGGAGGTATTGCGTGTTGGCGGAACTCAACGCCGCAAAGGTATAGAAACAGTGTAATAATGATCTAAAAAAATCATTTTAGTTCGATAAGGTCCTGCGTATTTTATTTAACAAATTTTATTTTAGTCTTCTTATTTTAGTATTGTTTAAATAGTAAAAACTTCACATTATACTTAAATTTAAAATTCATAAAACTTTCTATTCTGGTAACATTTTACCTTCTCTCTAGTACTCTAAATTTATCACTTATTTTAACGCTGTATGTTGCACGTAGCAGGGCTGGGAAAGGGAACCTGAGAACCTAATGTTAAGACACTCCATTTTCACCGGATATGTGTACCGATTCTTGAGGAATTCTCGTATTGAGTGGCGGAACTTAACGTCACGCTTTCGTATAAATGAAACTAACAAATATTTCATTCACACGAGTGGAAATCAAACCCCACCACTGCACCACGACCGCCACAAAGTACACTTTTTATTAAAACATTTAAATTCTTGTAAATAAACTTATATAATATTGATAGAGTAGGTAGGTAGTATAAGGCCAAGTAACATCAGCTAATGTGCTTATTTCAATCGAACATTAGCCGGATATAATTTCATCTCGTCATAATCAAAAGGTCGTTGAACTATGATCTTTTCAATGTGTGTTATTTTTTTTAAGTTATTTTGCTACCATTTATTTCTTAATACTTTTATGACTCAAATCTTTATTGCTGATAGCTTAGTATTTTATAGCGAAATAAAATTTCGAGTGCGATTAAATGTTTTATTTTTATACCTTGTGTTTCATTAGAAGTCGAGGAATTGATGTCTCTTTTTAGGGATCCGTATTCAAAGGGTGACTGACACCTATTACTTAGACTCCACTGTCAGTCCGTCCGTGTATTTGTGAACCGTGATAGTTACATATTTGAAATTTTCCCAGATGATGTGTTTCTTTTTACAGTATAACAACTAAAAACAGAGCAAAATATATTTTCATACAATAAATGTGATTTTTGCCCCTCTTTATAGGTAATGGTACTGAACCCTTAGTGCGCGAGTCCTACTGGCATATTTGGCCGGTTTTTTTTTCAGGAGCAAAAAGAACTAGTGTAGTGTAGCGTAATAAGAAACTCTTTTATCTATTTCTCTATCGATGTTAAGTCATTGCGTGAAGTGGGGAAAAAAATATTGCAGCCCTTTTCTTGCCAACTTTGGTAAGTCTTTTCTTCAAATACAAAAATTGAATTTTACCAGGAGCATATATCAGACATGTGAATAACTAATTGAGTTGGATATATAACATTTGGAAGTAGGACTTCTGTTATTAATATTTGTATACAGAGATTAAATCAATATTTGATTGTAAAATGAACTCATATCGGAAATACGGGAAAAGTTGCTAATAAATAAACAACATTCGTACAAACAGTTTCGAGCTGGAGTCGGCTATTCCCAAAGGTTCCGAATCGTAACAGAATTTGTATTTGTATACTACAATTGGGTTATATATATTACGATATTTATTTACAACAAGTTTATTTTTATACTGTTATTATAATTAGATTGTTTTATCTTTACGCAGAAGCTAAAAATATTATGGTTAATTTAGTGTTGTATGTAATAAAATAACAAGAATTTCGAATAGTACGAACGAACGAATGTTAGAAATTGTATTATAGAATTATAAAATTATTTTATAAACTCTTTTATCACATTTAGTCCATAAAATATTTACAAAAAAAAAATGATAAAAAACTCAACATTGACACATTACTTTCTTTGGTTTCCGCCCGAATTGACGATATTGTGTGTTATATTGAAAAACAATGAATTGAATAATTGATGCCACCTAGAGGAAATCCAATGTACAATTGTCACGCTTACAATAAGACTCCGTCTCACTGGGCCACGATGGCCACAATATTAATTATACAATTTATTAAGGACAGGCAAGCCGTTCATCTGATGTCCAAAGAATCGTCACTTGGTTAACCTAAAAAGTAGAAACCACTAAGAAAGAGACAGACTGACGCATTTGCATTTAAGCTTTTCCAGTAATTTCGTAAGATAATGTCGACAGCTTTATAAATATGTAAGTAGATTGCCATTAAATGGTATAATTCCGTTAAATTGGACACGCCTGTTTTCGCTATTAAATTATCCTCATTATTGTAATGGTGATAAAATTGATAGATATACTTTAATGTTATAATGTTGTGTAGCATAAGAAGAGATAAGTAATGTTATATATTATATATATTAAAATATGAAAAAGGAATAGTGGTCAGTAGGTTTTTGAGTTTTTTAGGTTGTGCGTTTTTAGAATGCGACGTAGAGCTCCGCCACTTGACATGCATGTCTCGAAAATTGTTTGTAATGTAGTGAATGGAGTGTTCTGTCATTAACTTCTCTGTACTTTTAGCGTTAATATAATAAAGTACTCTTGATTGGAAAGATGTTAGTGAAATAACTTAAAACACATTTTTTTTTCTTTCTGACTTTTCTAAGTATTACTTTACTTAACTAGTTACGACTGTTAGGTGGAGACGCGGCTTACCTTAACTCGACCGAGATCAGCATCTGCGGTTAGTGTAGCGTAGTTCGAAATGGCAACTAGATTGAATTTATAGTAATTCAGATTTTTTTTATTTATATAACATACGGATTTATATTAATCGATTGTAGACTATTTTTAACTTTTCTTAAATGTGAATTTCTTAAGTGATAAATACTTAGAAACGTACACTTTGCATCTTGGAAACAGTCCAAGACTTTTAGGCTACTAGTATAAATATGTCTGCCCTTATAAAGTGAAATATTAGTTGTATATTCATATAATTTTAAGACAATCTCATTTTGGATAAATTTTTGTTCTCAGAGAAAATCTTTATCATATTTTAACTTAATTTGGATAAAATGAAGACCACATTAATAATTTTTTAATCTTAGTCGTTATTAGACCCGATCCTACTCGTACGAATTAATTATTTTTGCTTTGGTAGACAAAATGCGATGTTGACTAAAGTAATCAGTGGAGTGTTTTTAAGCTCGGTTCTCACTGTCTACAAATTGAAGAGTCTCTCCCTATACATTGGATAACGGACCAATAAAAACAAATATAATTTGTCAAACGTCAAGTATAAATTGAACCTAGAACAATAGCATTAACAGTATTGTTACATACTACACACATACAGTATTGTTGTTTGTGCATAATAATAATAAATCGTGCTAGATAAGACACGTAAAATAATCACAAAACAGACACCATCACGGCGAGCAAAACAAAAACACTTACAATCTCTATATCTCTGTATTTTATATATTAAGACAGTAAAAATATTTTGTCTGTACATTTAGTAATTTTGTCTGAAATGGATAGTGTCCCTCTTAAAAAGAATAATAGAAAGTAAAAAATTTTTTTATTAATTTCTTGTCTGTCTGTCTGTCTGTCTATCTGTCGATATTTTTTGTCCATATTTTTCTATGAAAGTACTGAACCAATTTACTTAAAAGTTTCACCAATTGCTTTGTTTTAACTCAACTTAACTACTAACGATTAGTTCATCAAAATCGGTTCATTAAAAAAAAGTTACCGTCATTAGTTTGCCTGCGAATATTATATAGCAATCGCGCTGGTAAGATTCCTGGCTACAGAATGACATTCGAAACGTCTTGGTTATATGACTGTTGATAAAAATATATATTTTTGAAGCACTATTATATAATATTTTATACAATAAAATAAATAAAATTGAATTGTTAGTGGAGATTACCTTCATAAATCATACGGAGTTAAGTTTAAGTCGTAATTAATTCAACACAGAGATAAAGAACGATTTGATCTTCAAAGAAATATCAAGTAGAACATAGATGTTTTGTTTCCTTCGTTCGTTTGAAATAAATCTATATAGAAATGCCTACATACTTATCAATTGTACATTTCGATAATAATATATGTAACTAATTTAAAAACTGTAGAGGAGTTAATATGCAATCATTACAGTTATATTACAAGGAACAATATGAATCCTTACCCGAATCAATAAACTAACATTTAAGGCTGTTTCTAAAGCAGTAAATTACATTATTCACTGACATCAGCACATTTAACAGAGTTTTCAAAAACAACATAGGTAAAAAGAACGTAATGTTTCAAGAATATATACGTATAATAAATAATTAGCCTTTTGTATATTTTATAAATATCTAAAAATAACATTGGTCGTATTTTATAGTTCTAAACATTAAAAAAAATCTTATAGAAATTATCATAATGTATGTTCATATTAGGATATTACAGATTAAAGTAATAAAAAACCATATCAGAATTTTTTTTAGTTGTCAATTGATTTTGTATATTTGATCAATAATCATGTAGTTTAAGCGGGCGAAGCCGCAGGCGGGCCGATAGTTCTAAATAATTTAAATTTATTTTTCTATTAAGTTATAGATAAATAGGTACGTGGGATGTCTATAAGTTATTAAATTATTTAAGTTCGATAATATCGTTCAGAACATTCTTGTCACTTATAAGTAATCAAATTCATAGGTCAACGATCTGAACCTGTTTGGCATCTGACCAAACACCATGTGATTATATTTATTGTACAGCATTAAAAAGGGTGCGGCTGTGAGCTACCTACTTATTATATTATTATTTAAATGTCGCTCAAAATTAAGTTGCTTATAATGGATTTCTTCTGTTCGGTGTTATTTGGTTGGTGGTTTGAATTCGTTTAATCCGAGACAGTAACGCTTTCGAGATATTCTGGATTGAGTGGCGGAGTTGAACGCCGCGCTTTTGAGTACGAAGTGATGTGTTAATTTGAAATATTACGCAAGAGATTATAATTTATTTACTTTAAACACAACATACCATATAAATAATGTATATTCTATATTAACATCGTCATGGCATTGGATACCATTATTGTTATTCTAGTTCAACTGGACGGGAGCCAAGTATTAGACTTAGTACCTCTTCATATACCTCCTATAATTGAGGCATGATAAATGAGGCAGTCATAGCACCGTAGAAATAAGTCTAACTGTAGTCAGTTAGGAGTTCTTTTTTATTGGCTTAACAGTGTATCCTATATAATAGGGTAGACAGAGGAAACCTGGGGACCTGGTGTTAAGACACTTTGTTTCCAGCAATACACTTCGGTTCCCGATATTCTACCGAATTCTCAAGGCAGTGCGTGTTAAGGCGCGGAACTCAACGCCACGCTTTACCTCATTATCAGAAAAAGAAGAAATGAAAATATTAAATATTTCATTTCTTCGCATGGGAAACGAACCTGCCAAGCTTAAAGTTTCTGGCTTGTGTGTTTGTTATGAATTTTAATTTCACTATTCGAATATGTTTATCTGTTGTATTTGTTTTTACCAGGAGTGCGACGTTGAGTTACGCTGCTTGACACGCAATGTTGTGTAATAGTGTCTAAGGACTAGGCTCCTCTTGCTTATCCATTCTTTTTACCCCCAAATAAAAAAGAAAGGTACTTATATTTTTAATATGTAAATCCAAAGCTATAGTTAGGCGCCAGTTTCTTTAAATGTAATGTAAAGCTTTAGAGATTTTATTTGATTTTGTTCGCAATAAATATCTAACTTAGATAAATAGAAAAATAGTTTAGTTATATTGTCTGTGGTAAATACGCACGCATGACAAACGTGTTTTTTCGCGGAAATCCCGATCGTCCGGGATTTTTGGAATAAAAAGAATAATAAAAATCAGTTCCCTTGTTCCGGACACTAGCCAGGACAAAAAGGCAGAGACTATCCACTAAAACATGATTAATTTTGTAACTACAGATAGAAACTAAAATTTTATTTATACGTACTTACATATGTACGTATAGAAGAAAAAATGTTATACATGAATAGGACCAAAATCTAATTTTGTATCAGTTGATAGAGATTGTTGTTTCGTAAGCTAATGCATAGAGACAAGCGGTATTAAGGGTTACATTAGTTACATATCGGACGGACTGACTGACTCAGTAGGGCGCCTGATTACAAAGTAAAATGAAATTTGTTATAAGCCTTTTAATAATGTAAGCCTCTTCAACTAATGGAATAAGAGCGGTCAAAGGATGATAAGCTTGAATAAAAAATGAATGTCTATTAAAAAAGTTGTGTTTAAAAAAAAACTGTTTGTAATTTTAGTTCTTCTTTTTGGTGCACGTTGGATAAGTGTGGCTGTTAGAGACGATGTCTATTCATCTATATGCCAAATAAAGCTATATTTCGCACATAGATGGATGGACAGAAAGTATCTAGTGTTAAGACACTGTGTTCACCTTTACATTTTGAGTGGTGGAACTCAACGCCGCGCAGTGGACATCGATACTCCCAAAGTTACGTTTACAGTCACCCACCTGTGTCCCTACGGCACAAGGGTTTTTTATCGTATTAAATAAAAACGTCGACGTTAGACTCTTGACTATGTATATATAGATTTCACCTTTTCCGTTAGTTTTACCGAAATAGTAAATAAACAATGTTCGTTAATTGGCGTAACATAATGCTGTTACTTTATCAAACAGAACGAAGAGAACGAAATGCTTTCAATATTTATCCTTCCTCCAGATTCGAATTCATAATCTTCACAAACATTTAACTTCAGGCATTAAATTCCATTTAATTTAATATCTATAAATAGGCTTAGGTATATAGCAAAAATTATAAATCACCATGAATCGTGGCAAGAATTTATTATTCAAAGTGCGTGCACTCTCTCAAAATAAGCAACAGCGTCTGCATACAATGGCGGTGGCATCCTAGTGCGTGGGTAGAACATGACTCAGACTAGATCTGTGTAGGCGATAATTAATATCTGAAAGCTGTCTTACTGTCTCCAATGTTACGGTGTACGGTTTTATGTCTGTAGCTTTCTTTCTTTTGATTGTATATTAGTTTTTTTTGACTATTTGGTATTTTTGATCGATTTCAAAAGAGAAGGTTATGTATTTGGGCGTTCAAGCAGGTGCGTATGTCAAGATTATTGTTTTTGATTTAAATTAGGTATAATCTGCGGTTATACTTCACCATTGTGGTAAACAGAATAATATAACTTATACACTCACATAAGAATAACGCTTATAAGTCACCATTTATGTGAAGATTTTATATTAGTCTTCTATACTGTAAGACTAACTTAATAGCGGACAAAGCCGTGAATGGGAGAGTCGCTATGCCAATGTACTAAGAATACTCCAATTTAATTCGTACGACGTCTATAAAATCAAAAGATTCGTTTTCCAATTAGGCCATTACAAGTACTTTTCAATTGCCAACTTAATAAATATGTCAGTAGCGTCAGTGACATTGGAAGTTCCAGTCTACAAGAACATTAAACAATAATTTAAAAAATTTATAAAATTGTGTTTTATTTAATAAAATTCTACAGTAAAACTATAAAACTATTTTATAAGACTAGAAGTTTTGTTAAGTATCAATTAACATTTGAGGTTTTCGTGTTTTTGTTCGTACTTTCGTTATTTTTCATAATAAAATTTAAAATTTCCTAAAAAAGCGTACTTAAAATAATATTTTGAACCAATGAAAGTGTTATGAGAATTATCAGGTTACCGTCTTCTCTCTCAAATAATGAAGTCTGTGTTAACTGTAGCATGTTATATTACAACATACGCATTTCGCGTGACGCCGTACATTTGTGCTTCGGCGCTCCCGAGCAATGTAAATTAGGGTCTAATTCATGAAATGTTACAAGTGTATAATGTATGTGTATTTGTGTTATTACTATTATAATTTATGAAATTAAGATATATTTATATCCTAATTTCATAAATTGTAATAGTAAAGTATTTCACACATAGAAGGTTAGGCAGTGGAAAATCGGGAACCTAGTGTCAAAACACTCCGTTTCCGTTGAATTCTTGAGGCTAATAAAGTTACAAGTAGTTAAGTTAGTGAATCGTTACCAGAGCGAGGAAAAGAAAATATTAAATATTTCAATTCCCCATATAGGAATCGAACCCACAGACGTCACGTTTGGACAGATTATTCAACCTTGAAGAGAATAGGGGAGCACTAAGAGAAGATTTTTAGAAGATGGAAAAAAAAATATATGTTTTAAATCACTAAAGGAATTTTTAGTAAGTTTTTTTTAATTTAATTTTAACAGAATTTCCGGAATTCTCATGTGTACCACATCTATAGTTCTTATTTTATTATAGTTTTAAGAACGTCGGCATCTTTGTATAACGGTCGCGGCCTTGCGACAGTCATCCGATAGCTGGGTGACACAATCAAACCGCAAAAGGGGAATAAATGTATCATTATAAAATTCTTTGAATTTTCTCGTCTTATATATAATAGACATTTTAATCTTTTTAGTTAAATGTGACCGTTTTTATTGTAATTTACTATATAATGATATCATGTGGATCAAACCTCCAATCTAGAAGCCAGTCGTGGCGCAGAGGCACAAAGTGTGACTGTAAAACCGACTGGTTATGGGTTCGATCCCCACTCGAAGAAGTGAAATATTTATTTACATTTATATTTTCATTTCTTCGCTCTGGTGTCGAGGTAAAGCGTAGGGTTGAGTTCTGCCATTCCACACGCAATGCCTCCAGAATCCGGCAGAAAGTGGGGAATGGTGTGTCTTAACACTAGGTTCCCCCTGTCTACCCTGCTGTGTGCGGGAACAGCGTGAAGCTGATTTGATTTGATTTTTTTTTGGTAGACAAATCAAATGCGTTTAATACCTATTTTAGGTGGATTGTGCAAATATTTGTAATCCACCATTTTATTGCCGCGTCCATTTTGGATTAACAACAATACCGATACTATATAATTTCATTGTCATTAGAATTGAAGTAGTAATCCATATTTTAGCTCAATTAGACACTGCAAAGCAGATACAATTGATCTTGCAAAATTTCACATCCACTAACACGGCAAGTTAAATGAATAAAAAGCTTATAAAAAATAGAGACGAGGCCGGCAAATCACAATGTAAGAAAAAGTTTAATTCACCTCGCAATTTGCACAGCCGACACGAATTGCCCACGATGTTTGCCCTGTGAACCACACTTTGCGGAGATACCGTTAGCCGGACGGGGAAATGTGAGCGAATAACTTATTAACAATACCGTACTGATGCTGCGTAGAGATTTAATGTAGCTGCCATCTTAAATATTCATCTTTGTGTTTATATAATTAAAGCTAAGTGGTGTTTAGAATGTATGCTCGCGAGAAAGTGGTGCAGTTTGAGTGAGTGATAATGAATGCAAAAGTTGTGAGCATAGTGAACATAGGGAACCTAGGGTTAACACGGGAACCTACTGTACTGTTGCCAACTTGACGACCAAGTTCTAAAACATTGACAGTTGAGTTTCTACTTAAGTACGGATATAAAAAAAATATAATCATTCTCTTGTATTACGGATTGAACCTACAGCTACAACATATACCTCGGTGCCGTGGCCGTTTTTGTGTGTTTCAAACTCATCCGATTAATGTTTACAGTACTATAAGCTTAATAGTAGCTTCTCTATCCAATAAGACAAAGTACAGCGTTGGATTTCTTTTTTGGAACCTATCAAGTAGAGTCAATTTAATTGGGCAAAAAACGAAGAACGAAGAGTCTCAATAAAAAAATCTAATCAAATCAACTTCACGTTCTATCCCGCATACAGCAGGGTAGGTAGAAACAACCTGGTGTCAAAACACTCCGTTCCCCACTTTAGATTGAATTCTGGAGGCATTGCGCGTTGTATGGCGGAACTCAAAGCCGCGCTTTGTCTCGACGCCAAAGCGAAGAAACGAAAATATAAAATTAAATAAATATTTTATTTCCTTGAGTGAAGATCGAACGCTTAACCAGTTGCATTAACATACTTGTGCCACTGAACCACGACTGGTCTCTAAAACTAAGTGTCTTAACACTAGTTTCTTTCTATATTGAACGATTACAAAATACATTATTATGATAAGAAAGTATATTTATTAATCAAAAGAACCTAACTAAAAATTAAAGCGTAATATAATAACAAATACACATTTTAAATAAAAAAAATATGTTATGACGTGCCTAATGTTTTGGCTGTTCCAAATCTCGAGCGGCGCAAATTGTTTTTCGTGCGAAATATTACAATGGCGGCGAGCCGACGGACGATAAACTCGTGGCTGTGGACAGGGATTATCAAATAAACTTTTTGAATTGTTTTAATATTTTGAATTATCCTAAGTAACTGGCGTCACACCAAAATTATATTTGACTATAAATGCGATAGTTGTGGATTCAATTCCCACTGGATTCGTAGTTTTTGGGGAACAGAGTGTCTTAATTTGGTCCCCTCTGCCGATTCTGTTGTGGCTTTTGTTTGGGTCGCTAGTAATTTATTATTTGGAAATCCCTGGCTTAGAGTCCGCGAAATGGCTTTTTGTTTCACAAATTTGGAACGTATTTGGTTTGGATCGTTTTAGTATTGTATGTGATTAGTGTTCCCTGTTCGTCGATAGCTGGGGAGTGAGTATGTCTTTCTTTACGACTTGAATGATTCCCACAAGCCGTTTGCAATAATATTCATACAATTTTTTTTAAGAACTTCTTAGAATCTATCAAATTTTGTTTATTTTCAAGCGATAAATTATGTAAGTATGTATATGTATAATTAAATTTTAAAAAGTACTATTGTTATTGTGCTATTTTATATTTCTAAAAGTAATAATTTAATATAGCTATATATGAGAAAAGCGTTTCGTTCCAATTTAAGGCATAGAGCAAAAAAGGCAGAGCAGATAAGACAGAGAGAACCTATTCTTAGATTATAATACCTACATTCCACCCAATTTTTCAGAACATTATGTGTTAAGTGGCGGAAATTAACACCGCGCTTACTCGAAATTTCACGATTTCCAGAGTTAGGAAATGAAACTAATTTAAGCTCTTAATGGGAATCGAACCCAAAACCGTACGAATCACTTTGGATAGCACCAAAGCTGATGCCCACAAAGGAATCCCTGAGACCTATATTGCGATTATCAGAGACATGTACCACAATTCCGCTTCCATGCTTAAGACTGCTGTTGGTGACACTAAGGCCTTCCAAATTATATTGCAAATTATTTAAGCTTCTTTTTAGTCCGCTCTTATTCAATGTAGTACTCCATGGCTGATGATGTATGCCGATGACATAGCACTTATGTCATCGAGAGCCGACTGATGCTGGAGCGTAAAGCGAGCACTATACGTATAGGTCCTGAACTAGCCGTTAAGCTGAAAAAGTTCAGGTACCTTGGATCCGTCACGCACGATCACGAAACATTTGGAGGCATTGATCACAATGTCTATAGCCCGATAAGCGCTGCCTGGGTTAAATGGCAGGAAGTCACTGGTGTGGTCTGCGATCGCAGGATAATTCGCAAACTCAAGGAGCTAACATACAAGAGCATCATCCGACCACATTTGGTACACTCAGGAGTTTCACGTCACGGAAATGAAGATGTTGAGGTGAATGTGCGGCGTAACGCGCTCTGACCGCATACGTAATATATTCATCCGAGGTAGTCTTTGAGTTCGTGATGTAGCGGACAAGCCAAGAGCGTCGCCTGAGATGGTTTGGCCACATTACGCGCCGGACTAAGTACTATGTCGGATGCAAGTGGAGTGAGACCTCCCGGATGCCCAAGAAAGCGCTGCTTGGATGTCGTGATACAGGATATGAAAGGTAATGGTCTAGCCACCGAGGACGCTCAAGAATTTGCAAAGTGCAGTAGATTGAGTAGGTAGGTAGACCATCGCAATGGCTAGTTGCCAGAAAGAAGACCATAATCTTTATAGTAAAAAGTAAATTCCTATTACTAAAATAAAACTAAAGCAATTCATTCAAGTTTAAATAAGATATCCAATTTAATAGTAGCGGATACGGTAGTCTCCTTAATTAGATCACCTAACATTTGACCTCGAATGACGAATGCAAATAGAGGGAACTACAATTTTCAGGGCCGTTAGCTTTTAAACTGTAAATAAAAAAAATTTCACGATTATATCGCTTAGCAGGTTCTCTATTTTTCATCAAATTTCAAATACATTGTGTGTTGAGTGGCGAAACTTAACTCCGCGCTTTCCCTAACAGAGCGAGGAAAGTAAAAAATGAAATATTATAATTGGTGTATAAATTTCGTTATATAGTTTAGATTTTAAAATAATTAAATATATTTGATAGGATAAACATAGCGCTGCGAAACAAAGATTGAATGTAACACCGATAGCTGTAGATTATTTGCATTTTCCTTCTAGTCTAAGACGAAGTGCGGTGTTGAGTTCCGTCATTTAACACGCAATGTCTCGAATTATGTCGGAAATTAGAGAACGGAGTATCTTAACACCAGGTTCTCTCTGCAAAAATATTAGCTCTTAGTGTCTCCTTATAGGAAAAATATGTAGAACCTCACTATACTATATTCATTCGCTTAAGAGAAATCTATATAAATAAACCTAACATAAGTGGCTACTGTCCTGTTTAATTGGATTGGCTGACATCTGACCTTGTTTCCATGCAAGTCACTTACCGTTACAGTCTCGGTCGAGCTATAAAATTCGATACCTTTACTGGGTATAGAGAAAACAATATTCATTAAATATTATTTATATTTTAAATGATAAGTATTGATATTTTTTCTATTTATAAATAAAATAGTTGATTCAGAATGTAAATGTGAAGTTTTATGAAAAAAACTAGATATTAAGTCGTTTGTAAAATATATATAAAAAAATATTTTTTTCTGGTTTCAGAGACGCAGTTTAAAATCCCGTGGGTTAAAAACGGTAATTATGCTTTCTTTATAAAGTATGTTAGTTGCTTTTTAGGATTCCGTACCTATAAAAAGCAAACCTTTTAAGATCACTTTGTGAAATGAATGCTTGGAAATATCGAGTTGAAATTCAAACCATGCACCTAGATCTACGGCCCCATGATTTCCTAAAAAAAAATATATTTCTACAGTTACTTTAAAAAAGATATAGTCGTTAAGTAGGTAGCTAAGCTAAGTTTGAATTTAAGAAAAAGCTCGAGGCTTCCGATTTTTGTACGGAATCCTCGGTGGGCGAGCCCGACTCACACTTGTCCTGTTTTGATGTATTCGTGATTGTTTTGGGTTCGATTCCCATTCCAAAAAAGCTTATGCTCCAAATATATTTTATAACTACAAAAAAAATAAAAAAGCAAATAATCCAGTCGTGCATTTAAAAAACTGGAAATATAATAACCTTATAAATCATTTCAAAATAATGTCAAGGAGTGACGACTGTTGAAATATCTCAAACAAAACATTACATAAATCGTATTTATCAAGCACAATCAACTTTCGCAAGTTAAATAGCTTTGCGTATGTGTCATACATACATACACGCAGCCATAAATCAACATTAACCAAAAACTCCTTAGTGATTTAAAATACATGCTGTTTTTCAAGACTATTGTCGCATTCCACACCTTATTCGGTATGAGCTTCCAATAACGTTGATTTGCGCGCGCCTTAAGAAATGTAGAGATTGTCCATTGCAAGATAAGCTCTACGACTAAGAATTTGCATGGACAGGAAAGCTGTAGATTTCTGCAAATATATGCGTACGTTTTTGCCTTAATCAATTATGCCTCTAAAAGGGCAAAAAGCTTCTTAAAGTAATGCTATTTTAAGTTCTGATCAGATTATGTTTGCACAAGTAATACCTAATGGTCTTCTAAAGGTGGATGGCTATTAGGTAGACAATTATAAATCCGATTTAGTTGTCAAGGTTGTTGTTTTATAGTTTTTATTTAGTTTTACATTATGTATTTCTAGTGGGAGACCGTCATGGCGTAGCGCAGAGTTGTGGGTTTGATTTCTACGTGAGGGAATTAATTATTTTCATTTTCTCATTCTGGTAATAAGACTAAGCGCGGCGTTGAGTTTCGTCATTCAACGGGCAAAATACAGGGAAGAAGGAATCTAGTAAGGTTGCAGCTGCCTGGTATATTCATGATACAGTATGAAACTAAAAAACCTAACAATCTTTTTAACTAGGATTAGTTTTAAGTTTTTATTACTTAATTTATATTTTTAAAATAATTATCTCAAGGTATAAATAACGTACTCTTTGCTATTTCACCCGACCACTGTAATAAGTGATCATCGACGCCGTCACGTGTGCCATTAAAGTAGCTTTTAGAGTCTCCGGATAGCCGTCTTGCTCTATTTTGAATTTACATATAAAAATAATAAATTTGTTTTAGCTATTTCTATTTCAAAATGTTGTTGTAGCAAGTAAAAATGCGATATAAAGATATTATTATGAATTTATTTAATTCTTTTAAGTAATTTTAAGTAATGTATATTTTTTTGAGAATTCGACTGGTTGTGGATTTGATTCCCACTTGAGGCAATGAAATATTTTTTTACATTTATTATTTCGGCGTCAAGTTCCAGCACTCAACACGCAATGCTTTTTGAACTCGGCTTAGATCGGAGTGTCTTAACACTAGATTTCCTCTGTCGACCCAGCATAATGCTGCAATTTTGTATATTTTTTTGAAGCCATTGTGACGTAGTTGGGCAGCGATTGACTGTCAACGCGATGTTTGCCTCTTTGATTTGTTAATTAGTATTAAAGTAAAATAAAAAAATACAACGATAACACATTCTCTGTCCTACAAAATATACTATACATTATTCAAAATAGTATAAAAAGTATTGATATATTAAATATATTTACACTTCCACCACATCAAAAGTGCATTTTAAAATATAATTAAAAGATTTTAATCCAGTGTGTCCACGACTTTATGGTTCAATTAAACAGAACTTTCGCCAGATAATTAAACTTTAACTAACGATGTTCGACGTGTACGCACTAATCAAGATCTAGTAATGAGTGGTTTGTGGGTATTCGATTTGTTTAACTTTCAAATTAAATTTCAAAGTGCAGCGAGAATATTATTGCTAAATGTATCTAGGCCCTTTGAGGCTAGTCATGGCGCAGGGCCACAAGCATGTGATTTTAAGCTGTGTTGTGGGTTCGGTTCGATATAAAGCACAACGTTGAGTTCCGCCACTTAACACGCAATGCCTCTTGAAATCGGAAATGGATGTGTCTATTAGTATACACTAGGTTCATAGGTTCCTTTTACCTTTCCTCACAGCAAGACGATACAACGTAAAAGTGAAAAAAACAATACTACCATTTCATAATTTTAATAACAAAGTTATAATTATTTTAATGTATTTAAAGATATTCAACACTTACGAAAGAAAAATAAGTCAAATAAAAAAAACAAAAATACTCGGCACCATTAAATCTAAAGAGAAAAATAGTGGTTTGAATTTTGTCAAGAGTAGTAATGTACCGTTTACACTGTTGAAATGATTTATAATTAGAAAGAAGGATAAGTCGAAACTCTAAACAATGGGTTCCGGTTCCAATCAATTTTTCTCAATGAATCAGACTGTTAACACTTCTAATTTGCAAATATATTATCGATTATTGAATTTTCGCATTGGTGTTAAATAAATTGTTGATTTTGACAAAACATTGGGCTCTTTTTTTCTTTTAACTGTTCTTCTCAATAAAGTTTTATCTTCTTACATTTTCCATCTTTTTCTCATTAAATCATGTTACTTTATTCATATATTTTAATAATTATATGTGTTATAAATTATTTAATTAGAGAAACACGTAGGAAAAACAATTCTCCCATATCTTTATAATGGCCGCTACGACTAATTATATAAAAAAAACAGATTTTTTCTCAGAAAATATAAAAGTATATTCATTTAAAGAATAAACAGATCGTGACTTCAAATTTACACTTATATATACATATATACACTACAGCCGCTACTATAACCTATATTAGACTCCGTAATACATCTAAGGCATAAAAAAATAAAATTTAATACAAATTATCTAATTAACTATCTATTAAGTATCATTTTTACCAGATGCAAAATAAAATAAACTTAAAAGATTATTTATTGTAAATACATATAAAAAAACAATTTCCTTTCACGTACAAAAATTCCATTAGAAAAACTTAAATTGAGTTAGCGTCGCCATAATCGTTTCTTTGACGGTCGTCGTCATATAAATAAATAAACAGTTTTAAGAAAAACCAAATATACCCAATACCAATACTCATACTTGAAATCTTTCAAAGAATTGTGTTCTATTAGCGATTCTCGACGGTTATAGAGACCGATTTCGTAAAAGAAGGTACGTTTAAGTCAAATCACGAGGTATTTTGGCTGCGAAAGTTACGTCACGGCCTTCTCACAGTCGGTTTAAGCTGAGGTCGATGTACGATGCAGATGCGTTGGTCTGTTCGTACTTCGTATGTAGTATTACAACCTCCCACGTGAAGCGGTGTAAGTTATGAGCGATTTTTTATGTTTCTTTCTTTAAATACTTCCGTTCGCCGGAGAGTCTTGGAAATCTTAGAGGAAGCCTATAGCAGTGAACGTCAAAAGGCTGGTGATAATGTGTAGGATATTAGTATGTATATAAATATTTTGTAATATTTATAAAGTCAGTCGTGGCGCAGGGGTAAGAGTGTGACTATAAACGCGACAGGTTATGGGTTCGATTCCATTCCCGAGGAAATAAAATATTTTATATTTTCATTTCTTCGGTCTAGTAACATGGATAAGCGCGGCGTTGATATCCGTCACTCAACATGCAATGCCTCCAGTATTCAGTAGAAAATGAGGAACGGTAGTGTTGTGTTTAACGAGTGTCTTAATACTAGGTTCTCAGCTTCCCTCTGCCTGTACTCTGCTATAAGTGGGATAGAGCGTAAAGCACTTTTTTCGCTTCACTTGGCTCGTGACAACTGACTAACTTTAATTTTTCGAAATACTTTTATACTGTCTTTAAATAATCCCGTTATCAATTCACAAATGCGACATTTATTCTTCCACTGAATCGTTTAAAGTAACTTTAATACAAAATTCTTGAAATTTCTAATCCTTACCATGTCACGTGGTAATAAATATGGTTAAAAATAATAAATTATGTATCTACTTTTATCTTTAACAGTAGTTCATTTTATTTATCATAATAAACAGAAGCAATCATAAATATTACCACGAACTATATGACATGAGCAATAATTTCTGCAATATAATAAATATGTATAATTTACAATATCCGTACAATATAATTAGACTACTCTAGAACATGCTTATTTTTATTGAAAAATTAAGCCTTAGGTCAATAGGTCAACCAAACTTAATAAAATATAATAAAATATTATGAAATAATACATTTGCAAATAAACATAACTATTTTTATATAAATAAAATTACATTGTCACAATTTTCCTCATTTTTATTGCCATTGTATGTAATACTTTTTTTATAAATCAAGCTTGCATTTTAAATATTTTGGAAGATTCTTAATTTAATGTGAAATACTTTGTTAATTCTATGTAACTCTTCCGAAAAAGACAAACTCTTTAATAATTGGGCAGATAAAGAAAGTTATGTATATCCTAGTGTCCCCAAAAAAATTGAGACATTACGTTTTAAGTGGCGAAACTCTACGCTTCTTTTCTTGTTACCGGACTCGGCAAATAAAAATCTATTCTCCTGACTAGAAATTAAACCCACAATCATCGTTTGCAGACAGACAGGCAGTTACGATGTGCCACGGCATTATAAAGTCAAAGTCAAATATTTTTATTCAAAATAAGAAGTGATTCAATTCTTTAACGTCAAATAATTTACCACCAGTTCGCTAAAGTTAATGCTTCAGACCTGAGAACAACCACCGCAAGAAACTTAGCAGCATTTTTTAAAAAATCAATTATACAAAACACATTTTAACACTTATAAATATAAATTAATTTTAATATTGTTCACCCGCTGCTCCCTCCTCTCTTGGGCCATTGTCCAATAAAAAGTCCGCCTACACAATGAGCTCAACTAAGTCTGTGATTTGGAAACTTTTTGTGGCATTCAAATTGGGTGCTCGTTACAAGGTTGCGTTGAATACTATCGCGATTGTTTTAAGCCTAACGTATACAAAGTAAATTTATTTTAATTTTCTTTCTTTGGACTCTTAAAGTAGCCTTCTGATATCAGAATACATTACTTGAAAATGTTTTTTTAGTATAATATCTCATTAAACATATAAAAATGATTAAAGTATATGTAACGCAAACGCCACTTTAATTGATTTAATAATTTTTTTATTACTTCGTTATTTAGAATTTCGTTTCCTTTAATTCATTCCTAATTTTGCTTCTATGTCTACATAGCAGTCCAGTCGTGGCGCAGGGGCATAAAGTGTGACTGTATAACCGACTGGTTGTGGGTAGGACTCGAATTTTTACTCTTTATAATTTATATTATAAAGAGTAAAAATTAATGCACTATTATAGATATAAAAAAAAATTGTAAATGTTTTTTTTTTAAAACACTTGCTGACATTTTCTATTTTTATAACATTACGTTTGCATTATTCACTTATCTGACTAATGCGGAATTAAGGAAACCCAGGCGTAAGCTTACTCATGTTTAATATACATATAAAGTGGATATAAGGTGGATAGTTCTCTACATTCTGTTACTATATTGCATAGTAAATATATGCATATGAGGTTTTCAATACATACCAAACAAGCCTTTATTGTATAATAATAATTATTACACATTTTACTATTTTAGCGATAATATTATGCTCGGGGCTTAGTTCAATCAGACAATAATCAATAATCATAACGAAGTCTATTTGGAATTTCAGTTGAAGCGTGTTTAATATATGTATGTATGCATTATGCATATTGAGAATAGATCTCGAATGTTACTAATTACGTGTATAAATACTGATTTATATCAATAGTTATCATTGATAAAATACTATGTACATTTATAAAATATATTCATATCGGACGTAGCAGTTTGTCATTAAGAAAGAGTTTCGTTGCCAAATTGCAAAAAATTAATTAAAGATTTATCATTTTTGTTCGTCGGTTTGTCATAGCTATGTATTAGATTCTTGAACGAAGAAGAACTTGTCTATAAGACTTGTGGACTATAAGAAGTATACAGCTGAAATTTAATAAATTTAATAAGAAAGAATGAAAAATTACAATATTGTTTTATAGCCCGTGATCTTTACAAACTAAACAACTATCAACAATTAAGTTATATAGTTAGGTAAACTAAGGTATCCTATATATTTTGGTAAAACATATATCGATATAAATTTTATATACTTTTTTAATATCAAAGATCTAATTAAAAAAAATAAAAGAAACATATTTTCTCATACTAAGAGGCTATAATTGAAAATTTGATGTCATTGGCAGGGATTAAGACGAACGGAGTTGAGCACTCTTAAATATTAGGATTAAATTTAAAGGACAAAGAATTTCTTCGAAGTACGACTAAGCCGCTTAAGTAAGGCAGGATTTTACAGTTATTTTATTTAGAATGTATTATCTTGTTATTTACCTACTTATATGATATGTAAAAATATTTTTGTGTATGTATATTATTTTTCAAAATATATTTTTTATCTGTCGTAAGTTATATTTGACATTTAAATTGTCTGTTTTAGTATTTAATCTATTTCTTATTACTTTTCGTACTCCTTATTTAGAGGGGCCCCAGTGCTAAGACATTCAGTTCTCTAGCACCGCCTAGTTTTTAAGATATTGCGGGTTGAGTTGCGGAACTCGATGCCGAGCTTTGTCGTGTTACCAGAGTGGGAATTGAGCTACATCCGACCTTAAATAGTCATTTTTATCATCTTAAATTTTTATTCACGAGGCTGTCGTGGTGCAGTGAGTCTCTGCCTCTGCAAGCTAGGCTAAAAAAACTAAGTTAATTACTATTGGCGTCAATGGGATGCGTTATGGTTACGTATTCAAATCATTTTTAAATATTAACCTTTATGTTAAAAAATATAGGCTTCAATATATAAAATATACGTATAAATGAAAAAAAAATATTTAAAAATTTGTTTGAATTTTATCATACATCTACAATATGATACATATAGTAGATACATTGTAAAACTAATTTTAACGATCTGTTTATAGTTCATCTTATATCTATTAAACATTAAAAAAAAACGCCGTTGCAAAATTCTTTAAGTCTTGAAGTCACTTAGTTTTTTCTTGAAAAATTCTCAAGGATACAAAATAACGGTAACGGTTTAATATAATATTATCCAATTAACTTTAACAGTTAGCTAGACTAAGATTAGTCACAAATATACCGCATCCGTGGAGTCACTTAGATCATGAGTCATGACTGCTATGGCAGGGCGAGTCAGTCAGTCACGATCACTCCGCCCTCCATTGTGTACTAGAAAGCTGTACGCTTTGTAGGCAAAATTCTTGTAATTTCAACTATATATAGATAGGTAGGTATGTTATAATAGATCTTAGGAGGTAAATTAAATTTATCTCGAAATCAGATTGTAGTATTTGTAATTATAAATAATTGAGTGCTTGTTGTTAATTGCTTTTAGTAAATAAATAATATATTAAACGTAAATTTTTAAAACTTTGTAAACCACTAAGTTTTTTTTTTACAAAAATTTCGCGTACGGGACGGACGAAGTATGGCGTGGTTACAGTTTATATAGAGAAGAAGTGCGGGATGTCTTTTTTTTATATAGTGTATTAAAAATCAAAAGGTTTGCTATGGCATCGTGTTATGGAGGGGTCAACTAGTTTTCTAGGATTACTATCCACAAATTTATAAACATATAACTATAATAAAATTATATAAACTCGTACATACATATATCAGCCCAATATTCTTCTATATAACATATTAGTACGTAATTTCATACAATCGCATCCTATTATCACAAATTCAGACATCCAAAACTCCCATGATACTAAAATACCTTCGAAAATACAACACAAAAAAAAAATTGAAAGGGGCCACGTGTAAATCAATCATCTGATATACCTATAACGTTTCTAGTCTCTCATTTATAATGATATCGAGCAAAAAAAATCTTTGACCGCGTATTACTGTCGAGAATGCGATCTCTTCTACCGCACATGAAGAATTTACAGTTAACTTTATCTCACTTGCAACTTATGTATGAAGCAATTTTAGAACAAAAATTCGTTTTAATAAAGGTTAAAATGCTGTGAAATAAATATACTTATATAAATAAGTTGTACTAAAATGGCCGTAGTTGGACGTGCTTATGCCGAATTTGCAACTTGTCAGATTGTTAGATTTTTTTATTGCTATTATTTTACTAATGTTGTGGCATGTGTCTGTCACTTAAAGACGGTCTTGGGTTCGATTTTCAATCGGGTAGCATTCATTATAACATTGTTTGCTATAATATATAATATGGGGAAGTCATATTTGCATTATTCATTTTAATAATTGTGGTTAGATATCTAATTTGTAATTTTTTTGTGCAGGGCCGTTGTGGTGTAGTGAGACAGCGTCTGACAGTAATGACGGTAAAGGATCTTTATTCAGAGGAATAAATAAGCATAAATTATTTTTAACCCTTTAACCCGTTTATCTACACTTAGGAAAGCAAAATACTTATTAAGGAAACATATAAAAATTTGAACATAGCAGGATTTGATCCCGCGCCTGTCGAAAACCGTTCGACCCAGAACTAGAAAATCTGGACTTTCCAAAACAGCGCATTCAAGTCCCACTACGTATTTTTTTGTTTCCTAAACAAGTAATTATGTATAAATAATTTTTATTTCTCCGCTCTGGTAGACAAAGCGTTGGGTTCCGCCATTAAACAATATCTCGGAAATCTACACTATACTAATACAGCGTACTGCTGTGAGGGAAAAAATAAGAAACTGTTTTTTTAATATCTTCTTGCGGTTTAGTTCTGATTTCTTATTTTATGTCATCAGGTTTTTTTAATTACGAATTCAAATATTTGTATTAACTTTGTTATAATAAAGGCTAGGTTACTTTGTATGTATGTTTCTAATAAATCTCAACAATAGATAAATTATCAAGTAGATATTATCAATAAACTTATGTCAAGGATAATTATTTTTATCTGTATTTCGTGTCTTTTATGAATGCTTTATAAATGCTATTTGCTGCCGATTTTTGGAGGCATTGCACGTTATACGGCGGAACTCAATGCCGCGCTTTGTTTCAAGACCTGAGCGAAGAAATTAAAATATTAAATATTATATTTTCTCGAGTAGGAATCGAACACACAACCTGTCGCGCTTACATTCTCACGCTTGTGCCTCTGCGCCACGATTCACTTTATAGACAGAGATTGTATTAATGTCAAGACATTCCGTTTTCAGACACCACACATGACCAACGGAGTGGAACGAAATATATTATTTTGACATATTTGAAATAATATATATATATATATATATATATATATATATATATATATATATATATATATATATATATATATATATATATATATATATATATATATATATATATATATATATATATATATATATATATATATATATAGCCAAAGCACTACGGTCTCTACATAAATCTTTCGCCTCGTCCACTGTCATCAACCTCTTCATACATGCCCTCATGCTTTTTACGTGACCTTCCTCCAGTATCTTTGATACTGTGTTTTCAAAGGTCAACCGCGGTCTCCCCCTACCTCTCTTACCACTCACTTTTCCATCATAAATCTTTTTTGCCATTCTTCTCACCGTGACATCCTCGCTGGTCCCTGCCATTCTGTGTACCTCTTCATTGCGGATTCGATCAGCTAGGCTGACTCCGCATATCCTACGAAGAGATCGCATCTCCACAGCATTCATCTTTCTTTCATTCTTCTTCTGTAATACCCACGTTTCGCTGCCGTATAACAGGGTCGGTACCAAAACTGCATTGTGTACGGCCAAACGCGCAGCTGTGCTGACGTTTCGCCGTCTCATCAATGCTGCCAAGGCTCCGTTAACCTTGTTACCGGCAGCAATACGCCTTTCCACATCCATCTCGTATCTTCCATCTCTACTGAACATACTTCCCAAATGTACCACTTCATTCACTTGTTCTAATATCTTATCATTTACACTGATCTTGCATTCCGTCCTTTCTTCATCTCGTTCAAAAATCAGAACCTTTGTCTTATTCGCATTGAGGCTTAGACCATTATATTCACACTCTTCTTTCAGAGCGGTGACCAATGCCTGCAACTCGCATTCTGATGATGCAATAAGCACTGCATCATCTGCGTACAGCAGGCAATTCACATTCAGATCACCTACTTTCACTCCCATATCACTTTGTTTTACTCCTTGGAGACAGCTATCCAAATACAAATTGAACACCCGATCGGATGTCAAACCAGGGCGACATGCCAGCTCCTACTCGCACGCAGGCTGAGTGGTCTCTATAAAGAGACTTTACAGCCTGCAACAAGGATCCACTCACATTGTACCGGGATAGTATCTCCCATAATTTGATTCTTACAACTCTATCAAACGCTTTTTTCAAGTCCACAAAAGCACAGAAAACTTTTTGGTTAACGGCCAAAAATTTTTCCGTGATCATGCGGAGGGAAAAGATCTGATCCATACACCCTCTCCCAGGTCCAAAGCCTCCTTGGGCCTCCCACAACAGCCTTTCAGATATTTCTTGCATTCTTCTCGCTAAAACTTTAGCATAAACTTTACTATCTAAGTCAATCAAACTGATAGCCCTATGGTTTGCGCAGTCTATCTGTGAACCTTTGCCTTTATAGAAAGGCACGATGACCGCACCTCGCCAAACGTCTGGGACCTCCCCTGATTTCCAGCATAAATTGCACAAAAACCAGAAAAAGTCCAAGACGCGTGGCCCACCATATTTGATCATCTCGGCAGTAATTCCATCTGCTCCCGCTGACTTACCACATTTCAGACTTCGTATTGCACTCGCAACTTCTTTTACACTGATTTCGCCATCAGTTACATCAGGACTCAGCGTTTCGCTGCTACTTGAGACTGAGGCGTAATCACATTCATAAATCTCCTTGTAAAATTCCGCCCATCGCTGCAAAACGTGTGATTTTTCTGTTAGAATTTCACCGTCCTTCGAAAGCACCCCTTTCATTCTAGAAGTTAGCGAGCAACCTCGAGAAACACTAACTTCTCGCCAGAAAAGCTTCGTGCTTTCCCTGAAGTTGTTCGTTAACCTCCTATCTCTTTCATTCTCTGCCTTTTCACGCTTCATCTTAATCAGTACTTTCGTCTGGTGCTTTTGCAGCTTATACTCTTTCTTTTTTATCTCTTTCATACTTTTATCCCTACCAGAGGCTTTATAATCCTGCCATGCCTTCTACTTTCTTTCTACAGCATCTTGCACTTCATCATCCCACCATTCGTCATAATTTTTACTAAAGCTCCTTTTACCTTTACCACATACCTCTATCGCTGCTTCCTTCATACAATCCCTAAGGTTCTGCCAGCATACTTCAATATATATATGTATATATATATTTTACAATTAGTTAACAGTATAAGGTAGATCTGAGTACTCAGCCGGCCATTGAGGAAAATCTAAGTTGGCTATATAACGAGTAAACCATTACCTTGTTCTACAATTTAACTGTAGGTTATAATTAGAAAGTGTGCTTGTAGTACGTTATAATTATGATATAGAAAAATACTACACACACATTAATATATGTATATTAATAAACTAAATTAGCTTCACGCTATATCCCGCACACAGCAGGGTAGGCAAAGGGAACCTAGTGTTAAGACACTCCGTTCCCCACTTTCTGCCGAATTCTGGAGGCATTGCGTGTTGAGTGGCAGAACTCAATGCCACCCTTTGCCTCGACACCAGAGCGAAGAAATGGAAATATAAATGTAAGTAAATATTTCACCACACTTTACAGTCGAACCCACAACCGTCGTTATGGTCGGACACTGAAATGCTGCCCAAGACAGCCTCAAACTTTGGATCTTGAAACTTTCATATATATATATATATATATATATATATATATATATATATATATATATATATATATATATATATATATATATATATATTATAGGAAAAAAAAACAATATAGTTAGTAGTAGTAACTTAAGTAATATAAAATATTTTATTCAAAAAATATATCTTTAAATGTTATCATAATTTTCCTTTAAATATCGCAAATAACCATTTTTTTTATATTTTGAATAGCAACTAACTAGTTATGTTAATATCCAATTAGCAAAAGCGTTGAACTATAAAAAAAGTTATTTTATATATAAGTCTGTATGTTATATTATAGTATGATCAGTATTAAGATAAGAAATTAATATCACGAAGAATTTAAAAGATATTTTGGAAATACTTAATTTTTTTTTGAGGTCAGTCGTGGCGCAGGGGCACGGAGTGTGACTGTAAAATCGATCCCCATTGGAAGAGAAAAAATATTTACTTACTTTTATATTTTCGTTTCTTCGCTTTGGTGTCGAGGCAAAGCGTGGCGTTGAGTCCCGCTACTCAACACGCAATGCTTCCAGAACTCGGCGGAAAGTGGGGAATACTAGGTTCCCTCTGCCTACCCCGCTGTGTGCGGGATACAGCGTGAAGCTTAAATTTAAATACTTAAGCACATTAAAAAATCTCGAATTCGACGTTTTGGGATCAATTTCTACTCCATAAACAAAGTGCAAGGTTTAGTTTCGGCACTATACATACAATGCCTCGAATTCGTGCAGTGGGCTGACATGTTTGGTTAATATATTGAAATCAGTAGATCCCCATATAAAGTCTCGATTGTCGAAGACTTTGGAGAATGTTTATAATTGATTTTGTTTTCTTTAATCAGGATCTGGACGCGCAAAATATGCCTTTAAACTCTATGACTAACATTATTATTATTTCTAAAAAATAAATAAAAACGCCAATTAAAAAAAACGCAAAGGGTAACAATTTAATTTTAATTTTCCCAAAATACTGCACTAAGGTGACTCATTAAAGGCGTTTTATTTTCATTTTATTTTTCTCACAATCTTAGTATTTAACAAAAAAACGTGTTTAGTTTTCTTATGTTAAAGCATCTACGTTTAAATGGCAGGAAATAATCTCGTACAAAAAGGTTTTATATTGTAGGCAAAATAAAATATTACAATACTTTAAATGAAACTATTTTAACCGGATTAATCACGTATATTTAGTATTTTTATACATTTTGGGAAACCCGACGTTTCGAACACTTTGCAGTAGTCCGTGGTCACGGTCACTCCAACCACTTAAAAATACTAAATATACGCGATTAATCCGGCTAAAATAGTTTCATTTAAAATGTGTAATAATCGTGAAAATCAAAGAACTTACTATTACAATATTTCTAATTAGTTTATGAATGAATATCGTTAATGTATATAACGTGTCGTTTTTAAACAAAATAGGTATGCAACGAGACTAATAGCCCAGATCTCAGGGTCCCAGACCCACGTCATTTTAGTAAAGCTTATTCTTTTTCTTTTTTTTCAGCTTCACTTTGTATTGCGCACACAGCAGGTTAGATAGAGGGAACCTAGTGTTCAGGTTTTCCGTTTCCGCCGGATTCTGGAAGCATTGTATATTGATTGGCGGAACTCAACACCTCAACGTGAAAATTCATTTACCCGAGTAGAAATCGAACCCACAACCTGTCGCGTTTACAGTCAAACGCTTGAGACTCTGTGCCACGACTTAAAAGTTCTAATATTAATCTACCTTGTAAAGATACGTTATCCACTTACCATTCCTATTTTTGCAATATTGCGTATTGCTGTCAAAGCAAAATATATTATTAACGAAAAATTAATAACTTGCAGAACACACACAGTTTACAATCGATAGTAATTGTTTCGAATTCTATTTGACGGAATATATTATATTTGAATATGTTGTTTTATTTGGTTTAGTTAGGCAAAGTGCGATGTTGAATTCTGTTGCTCGAAAAGAAAAGTACAGTGATTTGTTACCGAAAATCTAAAAATTTACTAATAAAAATGTTAACTTTTAGTCTGTATACGTAGTTATAAAAGTAAAATCTAATTAAATCAGTTTCACTCTGTATCCCCTACACAACATGGTAGGCAGAGGAAACCTAGTGTAGAGTTCTTACCTTTTTACCTTAAATAACTGAAAACTCTATATATTTATTGTTTATACTTTGACTCAAAAGTGATTAAGGTAATATAATAAAATGTTTTATATTATAAGCATTCTGTTAAGTTAGTTTCACACACTTTATCAAGAAGATGTTAAATTAAAATATAAATACATTGACTCATTTCAACTGGGTGTTTAAGAAATGTATGAACAAGAGAAATGTATGATAAGAAATGAAGTAAATTGATACGTCTATGCTAATATTCGTTTACATAGAACTTTGTATGTAATTCAGCTATTAGTAAGTAAACAAAAACAATGTTGTTAATAAAATTTTACGTTAATTCTTAATTGGCTTAATTGTGTTATAAAAGTTGTATATATTTCAACATTATTACGTGAATATAATCAAGTCTAATGTAAGTACAGACGTCGAAGAAGGTATGTACATCATTAAGATTTTATTAAAGATGGCGTCCGTGTTATCCAATCCAATGGTGTTACACTATATTCTTAAGTAATTAAACCGAAATGAACAAACGGCTTTCAAATTTCAAATTTAAATACCTACCAGTGAAAAGATAGTCGTTACGAATCTTTGAATATAACTGCCGGATAACCGGTTATTTCAGTAGCACGAGGCTGTCTCAGCCGAGAGGACGTACAAAAATTTTATTGATATAAGAATAAGAGTTTTCGGAATGTTCGTGAAATCGCCTCGAACCCTAAACCGGTCCGCGCGCCGCCATTGTGGAATTTCGGCCATGTTTGTTTCGCGAAAAGGCGGGAAAAGGAAAATTAAACTAGACCCAACCGTCACTCGTAGGTATTGAAATTCAAATATCGAATCGGTTGAGTTGTATGTGGTCATCGAGGATTTCGAGGTGGTCATCGTGTGAAGTGGCCGGCGGCGGGCGGGCGCGGGTGGCGGGCAGCGCGGAGGGCGCGGGGGCGAGTGGCGGAGTACGGGGCGGGAGGCGTTTAGTCGCCCGCGCACTGCCGCGCTCGCGCTACACGCGTCGCACGGCTCCGGCCGGCGGCGCCTGCGCACCTCTGCCATAACCAAGCATTGATCTCGATCCTGTGCATTTCACGTTTCAATTTCGCCGAACTCGACGGGATTTTGGTTACGGCAGGGTATAGGGTATCATTTCACAACGTGCAGTTCGGGTGTCCGGTACATCGCGAGGTACCTGCCATGTTCTAACCGTGCGGCTACTTAAGTTTGCACGAGATCAATCGACGGATACGGCGATTTCTGCGCAGGTGAGTTTTTATTTGAACGCAATAGATTTTAATTTCTGGGATACTATTATCAAATAGTAAATTTAGTTGAGTATATGTGTAATAGATAGCCTTTATAAGATTTACATATGAGATATGCATATATCTAATGTTAAAGTATGTCGAGTTTTATAAGCATCCGGGTTGTGTCTAGCCCACGCAGGCCTTGACCGCCGCGAACTCTCGCGCTACGCCAAAATCTTATGACGCATGGAAAAATCCTTTGGTGTCATTCTCTTTCATAATAGATCCTTTGTTCATATTTTAAGCGTGTGCCGTTTAGTTTTCAATTGTGTGGTATTTAATTAAAAACTTAAATATTTACGGTTAAATATCAATATAGCTTTTTTGGAGAATGAGCATTTTTATTTCATCGTAACATTATAATTTCGTATAATAAAATGTTATTAAATTCGAAAGTAAGTCTTTCAGTCTTAGTTTATTTAGTACTAGAAATATCTATTCTACAGCATGTATACTATTAGGCACTGTCTACATAACCAAGCGCTAGATATTAGAAAGTCGCTGTTACCGGACAGCTTAATGAATAAGTTGAGAAATTCCGTCGTTAAGTCATTAGACGATTTTCTCGTCATTTTGAAATATCGCGTGAAATGAGAAAATGATGGATAAAGCTACTATTGTATGAACTCTATAGTAGAGTCGTTTCTTTGTATGACAGGTTTATAGTAAACCAAGATATGAAATTTTAAAATTAATTATTCGATACAGAATTAGCTTATTTTATTTGGAAATTATTTGTCTGAAATATATATTTTGAACATAAATTAATATATAATGAACACTAAGCCTTTTGAAATATCTTTTGTAGTTTCTTCTTTTTGAAATGAAACGAATATAATACAAAAAATATAATAATGTATTTATATTTAAATTTCAAAGCGACTAGATTGAGTACTTCAATTTAAAGTATAATTAAAAGTTGTTTTTACTATTATACTTTATATTATATGTCTGGCAATAAAGCAGCAAGCGTGAAGATAATGCACAGTAGTTAATTATTCTGGAATTCGTCGAGCGCGTTGATGTCTTTTGTAGTGAGAGGGGGTGAGACGCGTTTGAATACAATTTACATACGTAATTGTGAATGATTTTAATATTTACTAGTAGCTGTAAGTAAATTAGTTATTCTGTTTAATAGGAGTTAGATATTATAAGATTTTATATCAAAAAGATTATCATTGCTAAATATAATAATGTGTAAAAAATCACAGAATGAAACTTAAAAAAAAAAGATCTTAAGTCGTTTTAACTTAATAAAATAAATATGTGTACAGTCATTTACGTCATATCGATATCTTCTTTTTAAAAAAATCGTGGTTCCGAAATGTTATGAAAAATTTTTGCTATACATATATGTTAGGATAATATTCAGATGTAAGTTTTGGCCAACAAGATACAATGTGCGAGTATTTGTATTTAATAAGGAATGTTTAACGTTCGCCAACTTTATCTTGGCTGTGTCCCCGCATTCCTTTCCCATCACTAGAATCACATGTTCTTCTGAAAATATCTATATAACTTATTCTGTTTTGGTTTCTTAGTTTCATACTATAGCCGATATCCTTGGTATTTAATGTGGTAAAGTAATGCGATTTTCTAGGCCATTTTGATTATTAAGAGGCAGAAATTAAGATAATAATTTAATTCCGGTAAAAATATAATATATTTAATAAAAAAATATACATCTTATTAAGAATATATTTCGTTTGTGAAATTTATATCTTTTAATTAAGGCTATCGTTAAAAATCCTCCGCGAACGGATGTGAACGTATAGTTCAATTGGCAAAAAAACTAAGGCGATATTTACAAAAGCGGGATACTACTTTCTGTTCCTATGCTATTTTAAATTTTAAAGCAACATATTTTTTTAACACAAAATAATATGTAATATATATATATGTATATTTCTAGTTTTTATATCCATTATAACATAAGGTTTATACATTTTTCAAGATGTAGATAGTGATTTCGTTAGTCCGTTACGCATTGTTCCTATAGGAGTTCGTGTATTTACATATTCACTGACCGTAAATGTGTGGGTGTTCGTGTGAAACCACCTTAAAGAATATACCTGGAAAAATTTAATTTGTGCAGTGACTATGATTTTTGGGTGGATACACATATATTTTTATTACTATTGATATTTAATAATTTGCTTATAACTTTTGTATATTTTCAACTACTAAAGAATATTTTAAATCTACAGCAAGATAATTTTATCGAAGTAACAAATAACATTTTATAACTAATATAATGTATATTGTAACTGATTCCTTAATAAACTTATTAATTACAAAGAAAACTTATGGCCAGAAGATAGATAATTTAGTTACAAAATTAAAATTTATACATTCACAAAGTATTTTTTTTATTAGCTTCACGCTGTATCCCGCACACAGCAGGGTAGACAGAGGTAACCTAGTGGAGGCATTGCGTATTGAGTAAATACATATTTAATACAAAGTAAATACATATTTAATACCTATCGTCGAAATAAAATTTTGAAACATTAGCTTTATTATCATTCGTAACTTAAGAAAATTAGTCATTTGTTACCCCATTTACATAGTCAGCGACCGTGAATTTCTCGTGTGAAACAGAACGTACGTGAACGAAACGTGCATCGTTCGTCTAACTAATTGTATGTCAAAATTAAATTAGAAATGCTTCGGTAAACGTGGCTTACTAAAGGTTCTAAAATAAAATCTTATCGTGATATATTTATGTATAAAATATTAAGAAGACTTATAAAATTTAATTGCTGCCAAAAAGTTTATATAGGATTATAGATATGTTATTGTAGTATTTTATTAAGCCTGTACGTATTAAACTGTATATATTATAGGTAAGTACTCTTCAACGAGTCTAGTTGTAGCTAGAAAATATATTATATATTTTGCTTGAATTGAATTTCATTTGACAAATTTAAATTGAATTGTAGTATTTAATGCTTAAATATACTTTTATTTATGTAGATTTATAAGATTCTATTTGGTATGCTTAAAATTAAGGAGTTATGGTATAAAATAGAGCAATAATCTATTGAACTAATGTAATGCAAATAGTTCTAAAGAAAGCATTTAGAAGTTATTCATAGATTGTTTGTTTCAAATTAGACTGAAGAAAGAAAGCTGTCATATTAAAGAAAATATACAAAAACTGTATTAAAACACAGACACCCTACAACAAAGTTTGTAATAGTGCATTAGAAGTATGATCACGATCGCGGGACGACGCCCGTCTGAAGCCGTATCGTCGGTTAAATCTACACTGGTTCGCACGCTCCTTCAAACAAATTGTTAACCCCTACTGCTATTGTAATAGAGATCGTTTTGGAAGAAACATATATATCTAGTGCAGAAAGAATGTGCTTTTTATATTTTTTTATATATATAGTCATTTTGTAGGTCTTCTCATTGTGTGTTTGAGGTTTCATTAAAATCCACTTCTAAAGTACTGTAATAAAATATAAAATGGCTTACAAAGCGTTCATTTGATTCGTGATGCATTTTTTAAGTTTTAAAAAATATTTTTAAGAAATCTTAAATTACATTATAACGTTCTGTGTCACAAACTTAACATTACTCTCATAGAATACTGATGTAGTTAGAATTAACAACATAAATGCAACTTTCATAACGGGTGTTTTACAAAATTTTCTATTAATGAGTCTAAATTTAGTTTAGTTTTAGTATTTTTTTTATATAATAAATTGATGAAACAGCTTATATAAAAATATTTTATAGTATTATAGTAACTTACATTATCTATAGACTTGTTAAAAATACATGATAGTAACCATTTCAGTTGGTGCAGCTTCAAAAATAACAAAAGGTATATTTGATACCTGTTGGTCAACAATATTGTTCAAGTATAACAATAATAATAATACTCCTTCTTAACTACCTGCACATAAAAGTTTATGGCACCCTCAAAAAATTTAAAGATCGTGTGAGGAATGACTTTTAAGTTTAATTGTCTGTACAACAAAGGGATTATATTATTGTCTGTCATAAATTGCTTGCGTCTACAATACATGGATTTTGGTTTTTTTGACGTAGTATACATTGTAATTTTCTTAATTTTAGGTTACCAATTTACGTAGGCACTTGTTTATTTCTTATTTAACGGGGATAAGTAGGAGTTTTTCTAAATCAAGCTTTTATTACCGAGTTCAACTTTTTCAAATTTAGGCAACAGTTCCTGAGATACGCGCGTTCAACCAAACTTACTTTTCAGCCCTATAATATTACTATAGATGAATAAATGTATATCTATATAATTATTACTTAAAATATACTATCGGAAGTATGTATGATTTATATTATAAACTGGATACAATTTTTTTATAACCACTTGAAACATCAAACATTATGGAAACTTCTGAATTTTTAAATGACGTGTTTTGTTTCTAAGTAGTAAAATAGCGGTCATTTATAGCTCTAGTGACGCCAAATAAGGTAAAATTACATTACTTTTCTGTGTAAATGTGAGAGCGTTCTACATTCGAAGAATCATTTATTGCCGATTTTGTAAGCATTTAATTTCGAATATTTAAAACGTTCAGATTTATTTTACAATTATACATATATAATTTCTACTTGTTTTAATTCTAACGTTTTTTTGTTTTGATATACATAGTTATATTAACTGGTTCAAAATTAACAAAGAAAATTTTTTATTAATAATAATTAATACTTTTATCATTTTATACAAGACGATAAACTAAAGATCTCAAAAACCTTATCTAACATTATCTTCTTAAGTGGTATTAAAAACGTTTTGAATACTAGAATATTCAAAAGTTGACAATGGTCAACCAAACCCAAAAATGTTTTATTTTCAATCCCAACCGGACCACAGGTAATCGGTAACATACTAAAGCAGGTATACACCTGTATTGGACTGCTATATTTTGAGACCCGAATTATCTTTTAGTCGACCCAAAAATGCATTCCAGTTTATGTTTTTAGAGTATAAATAGGGGAAAAGGCGGCTTCTTATAGAGGTCTCGTAACGTGGCTGTTATTCAGTCACCTGTAGAGTTGAAATCGTTCTTTGTGTGAGCGATAAGTCGTACTCGAATAGCATCTGCCCGACGAGACGTGGGTAAATCTTCCTTTTCTTTTATCTCTTATGTATATAATTTGCATGATTGCTTGAGGTTGTTTCTGTCCATTTTGATCTGTGAGATTGGAAATGCTTAAGTTTTGTTGTGTTTTCTGCAAAAAATGTTTTTGAATTCAATTTATATATGAAGAAAAACATAACTTCAGTATAAATATAAACGTAATAAGTATAAAAATTAAAAATTATAAAATATTGATTTGAATTTTGCACATTCTATAGGAATTCATGAGAAAAAAATATCTACAACTAACTAGCTAAAACATCTCAACAAAGTCAGGCTAAATTATTAGCAAGCATAGCATTTTAAAGGCTTCGTCAAAAAAAATACCTGCTAAGCCTCACAAAAAACTGGCGAAACAAGTAAAATACGTCGATTGATACTTGTCTTCATTCAGCTGGCGGTGTCGTTTCCGCTCGACGGCTATACACCTGTGAATACCATTATAAAAACCGATGTCCACAATTACATGCCATATCCATATTTGTTAACGTCACATTGATGTTTTAATTCATTTATATAATTTGTATAAGTATATTTGTAGCTTTGACGGTTTAATTCTAATCGTTATTTTTTGTGGATATCAATCTAATTCGACTCTACATATGTATTTTATGATAAATACTAGTTAATTAAGTTTGATTTTCCTCTTGTAATATTATTTACCATTTCAAGAGAAGTGTATACTCGTATGTGCCTAATACGAGCAAAATGGGCAAGAAAATATGTAGTTTTCCTTGTGGCCCGCATAAGCAAAAGTAAATCCTTTCAGGTACAAAAACCTGGTAGAGATAGAAAAAAAAATATACATTTTAATATTGAAAATCCATAAGTGTATAAATAATATTTCATTAAAAGCGTACCGCCTATGAACGGGTAAGGGCAAACAATTATGTTGTTACGTTCCGAACTCGGTAAGGCGATGGCGCTAGTTATTAACACAACACGCATATGAATAAAGAGAATAATTATGAAGCCGTCAATGAATAATTGATCGATTATTATTATAATTATCGATTTGTTATTTCCCACGAATCCACTTGTAGTCGAGATTGTTTGCGAACGTCACTAATTGGAAGATCTTTACTATGTCATTCTCTAAAAAATCGATAAAAACAAGAACAAATAGGCGAATGCTACACAGTGTTTCTTGATTATGTTCTTGTTTTTCTTTCGCGTTCAACTAAATCTATTTAAATCACTGTCAACGCGGCTGGAATGATTATAACATATATATAAATTATTTTTTGTCGATTTGGAATCGTAGCCACAACGTCGTGCATAAAGTCGCACGCTTGTGTCCGTGCGCCACGAATGGCCTCAGATATGAAGATTTTTACAACATATTTTTTCAATATATACTTTCCCTCAACTGATTCGAACTCGGAACCATAAGAGTATTCAGTGATTGTATTAACCCAATCTTGTGAGCCCAATTTATATACATTTTTTTTATGGAAAAGACACGGCAAACGGAGCGTGCGTGTCACCTGATGGTAAGTGATTACCGCCGCCCACGACCCCGTGCAACCCTAGAGGAGCTACAGTTGCGTTGCCGGCCTTTAAGATGGGTTGGGCGCCGGGGCCCGGCATTACCTGATGCGAAACGCAGTGGCATAAAGCCACTACTTCACGCCGGTTGTAAATGCCGGGGGTGGTAATGATCCGGTCGAGTCTGCCCATGCGTGTTGCCATTGCTGGCGACGTGACTCTACCACACGTACTTTAGTCACCTCTTACGACACCACCAGTGCCAGGATGATCCTATTCAAGGCCGGGATCACACGGCACAAAATATATGTACATGTAAAATTCTGGAGAAATTTGCCATTCAAAATTCTTGGGGAGTTTAAAGGAGTAATTAGAAGATGTCCCGAAATTCTTGCGAAAATATAGTCTTCAAATCGTTTTATAGTGCGTGCTACAACTACATTATCAATAAAATAGCCACAAAAGCTATTCTATATAAATATAAAAATGTAACGTCAAACAACAAGGTCCATGTGAATCCTTATATCAGGAATTCAAATGCGCTTCTGAAATTTGAATGAACTACGTGATGCGATTGAATAAGAGCAACTAAACGTTTACAAACAACCGTTTTTAGAATATAAAATAACTAAATTAGTTTTTCTTTTTTTGTTCAATTTAAGGCAAGTTTTTAGTAAATATAGCTATGGTCTCTGCTTACTTCTTTCACCTCGACTACTATCCTATAAGTCTATAAACGTTGTTTTTTTACGTCGTGAACGTTCTCTACTATTCATTAATACTGTGCTCTCAGTAAGTTCAATTTTAATCAATCGAAGTTTCACTTGTGTTGGTGTTCTATTTCTCTGATTTACCTAGGTAATAATAGGTATTAAGAATTCTCTTTTCCCAAAACACAAGGGAAGGAAATTATAAAGAATTTATAACGATAAGCTTATAATAGACTTATATTTTTTAGAAAATTGAAAAAAATTTCCGTAAAAATGTCACGTCAAATTCTTTACTTAACATCATTTATTTTCGATACTAATAATAAAATGAAGAAACAAAAGAACGGGTGACGCGATAAGGTCTTTTGCGAAGTTTCGAGATAAATCGGTTATCGGTAGACGACGACAAAGGGATTTTCTTTTGCGACGAAAGCAATATAAGTTGTATCCACTTAACAATTTAGAACCTAGAATAGATATATTTGGGTCTTATTTATATAAAGCTTTAGTTTTGACTTGAAGTTGTAGATCATATCGTAATATTTAACTACTTGTAGACTGATTATGCTGTACTTGTGCCATACAAGTGTGCTAAGAGGAATTAGTTAATATTTTCATTTTCTTCGGTCTGGTACCAGTTCTACCACAAATATAAATAAACATAAATATGCACGAAATAACGTCCCGGGTCTTAATGCTTTCATGAATTGAATTTTGTCAAAAAAACGGGGTATTCAGAGGGAAAATAGTGTTACAACATGCTATTTCCCACTTTCTGCTCAAATTCGAAACATTAAAACGGATTGAGCATTTGGTGCAAAAAAATTGTGTTAAAATATTAACAAGTAAACTTACCAGGAGACCATTAAAAACTCTTTAAAACATAATTCAAGGGCTGTAATTTCCGCCATTATTCAAACAACTATAAAATTAAGATTTTTTAATTATTTTTATTAATAATAGCTTCCACCTGCGGTTTTGGTCCATTGGAAATTACTAAGTCTACATGACATACGGGCCCGAAAAAAGTTATGACGAATAGAGCTTATAACTCTCGTCAATTGGACTATCCAACACACAAAGTAGTTTTTGAGATTGGCGCGTTCAACCAAACAAACTTTTCAGCTTTACTATATTAGTATAAATATTACCTCTTAAAACGGCAAATTTGGTGAACAATCTTAAATTTCTTTCTTCCATTGCACTAACATGGCGCCTTAACTTAAAGGCAAACAGGTTCCGTACAGAATAAGCTATTACCGTATTTCCACATCAATTACACTGCCTTTAAATGGCCATGTCTGCGCTCGCATTAAATTTATATTGCGTAGTCGAATTGACCAATTATTAACATTGCATCATGCAGGATGGAGAAATTGGTGCTTTAGTTATATTTCTTAACTGTTTTACTATACCTGTACACCCGTAATAGTCATATCGTATAGATTTGTTGAGACAAGTGCCTTTTTATGGTATTCTTAAATTGATGAATGATGACTTTTTAATTGTATTATTAAAGTTCCTCCTAAGATAAAATTATAATTTATTAGATTGGCGTCTTCTAGCCTGAGGTCGATCGTCTAACAGAGCTAGCTGTGTGTTCAAAAATTATTTATTTTTTATCTATATGTAATACTATTTATAGTAAATTACGATTCACAGTAAAATGGTATATTAACAAAAACTTTTTTGGTATTTCTGGCAGTAAGATGTGGAAATTAATAAAAATAATATGTGAAGTTTTACAATTGTTTTTGAAGTCAAGTGCAAATCAATATTTTACTTGTATTTTTTTCAACTATAATAATATTAAATATTTAAATATTTAAATATTACAGTAATATATTTCGATCGCAAACAGCCTATGAGTCAAGTGTGAATCAATATTCAAGCGTTCCAGAAATTAGAATTTAACAGGATGTCACGAACAGTAGGACGTTAGTGGTTACGCACTTTGTCCTTCAGTTTCTATGTGCATTATATGGTTATATTGTAGACGGGACGGATATCTTTATATTAAAATATGTAAATTCATATAAATGATATTTTACTATGAGGTATCGTGGGTTCAGTGCTCGCTTGAGGCCATCATATTATCTAGATATATGTTTTTGTCACAATGAGGCGGCGAAACCTAACTTACAGCTTTATCATTAAAAACGATTCAGATAAAATGTAAATGTTCTGTTTATTTGATTGTTTGTCTATTGATTATGATTTTAGTAATATACTTTGTAAATAAGTGTTAATTATTTACAAAGTTAGAAAAAAAACGTAATGAAATATTAGAATAGAGACAAGCTACGAAACCCTCATCTAACCGCCATTTTATATACATAAAGACTTCTTTATTTCTGGTTTATTTCTTAAAAACTTATTGTCTTGCTTTAGATTTTCAAATTGAAAAGACCGTTGAAAAAAATCTGAAGGTCGCCATACATTTTTTGTCTCAAGGTTGTGACTGCGTTGTATAGATATAATTTAAATTCGATAGTGGGCGCTCCGCTATTGGTATTCATAGGTGCGTGGTTAGAATACGTGTTTTTATCCCTCGTCGGAATTGCCTTGTGGGGACGTGATAAACGTATATTTTATAAGCTATTTATTTATCGTTAAAGGTAATTAGAGTCCGAATTGTCGTATTTCTACATTTTGAGGTTATTTTTCATTAGTAAATAATATTCGTTACTCATAGAGAACTTTGCCTAATTATAAGTTTTATGTTTTCACATCCAAAATTTTCTTAGCTTTACGCTATATCCTCTTTCTCAGATGGAACCTGGGAACATCGTGTTAAGATACTCCCTTTTCATTAAGGCATTTCCCCGTTATTCAATAAAAATATAATCATAAATGTGTTATGATTAAACAAAAATAATTCAAACCGTATTTTCCAATTTTCAAGTAATATGTATAAGTCTATCTTCAATTAAGTTTCCCATAAATGTCATGGATTAGATCCATAAGGTTATATCGTGAGGTTACCATAAAAAGGCTATACATGCACTGTTTGCACGAATAAGCGTGTAAATATATGAGTAAACTAAAAGGTTTATTTGAATTTAGTGTGATGATATTTGTATTTGATAGTGACACGAGATGAATATGCAACGTTTGGTTAGAAATTATATTTAAGATTTTTTTTGTATAGCTCTACACTGTAACCCGTATACAGAAGTTTAGGTAGAGGGAACCTGGGAATTTCGTGTTAAGACACTCCGTTACCATTAAGATATTTCCGTTCTCCGCTTTCAACGAAATTCTGATGGCCTGTTGAATGAAGATGCTTACGGTGTTGACGTTTTAGAGTAGGGAACCCTAAAAGCTATACCACTAAAACTAAGTAATTTGCAGTTGTCAGGACTTTGTTTACTGCTAATACTTTTTTTCTTTTGAGGACAGTCGTGGCGCAAAGACACAAGCGCTTGACTGTAACGCAACACGCAATGGGGAGTGGAGTGTCTTAACACTAGGATAACCCACAACCTTCTCTACAGATGCGGTATATAGTGTGAACCAAAAAAATTTTTTTTACTAAAAATGCACACGAACACACCGAAAATACCATCTTATAAGTATTTACCTTGTACATATTACGTGTGTGTGAAGTTTAACAATTGTTTTTGAAGTCAAGTGCAAATCAACTAAGTCTATTCATACAACAAGTAACCAAACACACCACAAGGCCGAGAATGGTCGTTGCCTTGTCCAAATTGCCTTTTACCCGTTGTAGTCATTTATATTGTCAATACGTATTATTATTACTGTACGTATATTTTGTTTAGTTGGTCGCCCCAATCTCGGAAACTACTGGTTCGAATTTAAAAATAACTTATTTTGTGTGATATATCATTTATTTAGAAGGCTACTCTAGTCTATGTTAAGTCATGCTTGCATTCCGTGTAGCGTAGCATTCATATTTTTTTTATTAAAGATTTTATGTTCCTAGTTTTAATGGTAAACTATAACATTTTATACGTGATGGTGGTGGGTTCCACTTTCATTACCACTCGGGGGAATCATATTTAAATAATTTTAATTTCCCCAGTCTTGTGAGCAAAAGAAAAAAAGTGCAATACTAGAAGTACTAGAGTCTGAAGAGGTTATCACAATAATAGATTATCTTATCCATACATATGTGCGCTAGATCCTAAACCTGAAATAAAACTAATAACCGTTTTCCTATACTAAGTTTGACCAGTCCGCACTTCCATGTTCACACCTACAAAAATAAATATCTAAATTAAATAATCTAACAATAGCTGTTCCGAGAACCGATTTTTGTAGCTGACGAATCTTTACTTAATAAATTAACACTTCGGGCTCAATGGTTTTAAGCAGTATTTGCGTCATTCTTAGTTGACTTATTCTTTTACCTTTTTAATAAATAAATATTCAATATTAAATGTACTTTTCAAAGAATTTGAACACTATACATTTGATTTAATTAATAGAAATGGCACAAAAAAATGAAAATAATTTAATCATTGCATGGGATTTAAATATGGACATTGAGAATCGAACTCACAATAATCACGCTTACAGTCAAACTCAGAGGGAATTATATTTTTATTTACTATATTATTTATAGAACAGCCATTTGCAATCAAATGCAAGCAAATGAGTTAACGTCAATTTACCTCCTTATAGTTAAAGTCTTTAAAAAAATATTTTTAAAGATCGATTTACACTGAATGGCCATTACTGATTTGATTAAAGGAGGATAAAAAGTTAATTGGAATTGAAAGCTCCGTTAATTTTGAATCTTTAATTCGCATTTTAAAAATAGTGTTGAAATTTCGTATAAAATTTTTTACGTAGGATTTTTATCAGTGCCTTTTCGATATAACCTATAGATATTAAGATACACACATTTATATAGTCGCAGTTCAAGCATATTTATCAAAACTTCTATATAAAAAAAATTGTATATACGAGTATGTATGAGTTTTTAAAGAAATATATCATAGTTAAAATGTTTTTCATCAGCTTCACGCTGTATTCCATATACAGCGGAGTAGGCAGAGGGAACCTAGTGTTTAGACACTTCGTTCCCCACTTTTCACCGATTTTTTCGTACAAAGGAAATATGAAAAAAAAAAAATCCTACGAGTGGGGATCGAACGGACAACCGTCGCGTTATAGTAGCATCCTTGTGTCGCTGTGCCACGACGGCCTGTATAAAGTTTTCCTACGTTCTAATATTATTTTTATTTCAATTCCAGGATGTCGTCGAGGAGCGGTCGCTGAAGTTGAAAAGAACATGAGAAAAATAACATCAGTACTGGTTATTAATTTAAATTTTGTTTTATTACAGAAATTCTATCGTATTTTTGCATTTCCTTTGATAATATTATTGATTTCACCGCACTGCCCAGGACATGGCCCAGTGAGCACGGCTCTGACCGTATGCACTGTGGTTGTAGGAAAAATATCAACACGAGGGGACGAATTGTTTTCATTTTGCCGCTTTGGCAAGACGACTCGAAAGCGGAGAATGTAGTGTTTTGTTACTAGGTTCTCTCTGCCTTTTCAACTATATGCGGAACAAGGAGTGAAACGGAAATATTTGACGCTATCGTAGCGCAGTTAGAAAATATTTGACAACATAAGATGTTTATGTGGTCTACTCAAACAAATATTTGTATTTTTCTGATACTTAGTGAAATAATGTTTGCCTTATGTATGTATACCTAATTATAATTTCAACAATATATTGTGTTTAATTAAGTTAACATAAAATTAAGATTTCAACACGAAGAACATTTGTAAGGACGACAACAACTATCAATAACTATCAAAGAAAATCGACATTCAATGAAAATAACTTGCAAAGAAGAATATTGCGGGAAAAAAGAAAAATTATCAGCGATTCTCCTACAGATAGGCTAATTATCTTTGGTTTTCTAGCTGTATGAGTATTGAGACATCATAAAGCTAGGTTACCGGAGTTAAGGGCCGTCTTTGATCTACGCGATACGACATGAGATAAGAAGATACGAAAGGATTTGATTGAAAACATTTTTGTGGGAAACCTTTGCTCTTTTTAATGTCGATTTCTTTTAATATTTTTATATTTTTCTTGTTATACTTGTTAATATTGTGTATTTTGTAAGACTATGTATTTATACTTGTGAAACTAATGGTTACAATACTGTTCCTGCTTAACTAATCTTACACTAGCAATTGTATAAAAGGCATGTAAACAAAACATTTTATTAACTACTGCGAGCGAAACGCTCATAGAAAGCATTCGAGTTTTTTATATTATAGCCAAAGGATAATATTTTTTCGAAAAATATTTTGTTCCAGGCAAAGTTCTGTCGTATTTGAATGAAAATATTTTATTTATAATAATATGTGTTTTATATTAATCAATTATATTTGCTCCGTTATTTTTTACAACTTGTTGCCATCTTTCAGGTAACCTGTGATAATTTTTGTTGTTTAGTAGTTCTTTTTCTTGAAGTTAATTAAAATATAGTAATAGTAACTGCCTTAGAGACGCTTTCAAAAAACTATATTTTTTTTGTCGTTACATTATTTTGCAGAGATCTGAGCAGGTCATAAACAGTTGGTGCATTGTCAGGTGAATACGGTGGGTGACCAAGGACTTCTCATCCTAACGCATTCAGTTTTTGTTGTCACCATTGCAGTATGCGGTTGAGTATTATTATGGTAGAACACTATTTTTATTCTGGACGATAATGCTGGCCTTTTTTCTTTGATAGCAGTATTCAATTATCCAGCTGATTGCAGTACAAAACCGCGTTGATGGTTTTTCTCTATTTTATCAACTCGTAGTACACTGGATCTTTTTTGTTCCACCACAAACAAGTAGTAGTTTTCCTTTTTGATGGAAAAGTACTACTTGTTTGTGGTAACTGTTACTGGTAGTTACTGTTGTTGATAATGTTAATAATACTTAATTAATACTTTTGCAAAAGTCCCACTTTCAATATCCAGCAATAAGTTTATCCTAAAACGGCTCCATATTGTGACTATCAGGTATGATCAACACATTCTTACACGATCAGACAAATTCTTTGCTAACGGCTAACTTCTTCATGTAGAACAATAATTTATGTGGAAAACTTTGCTTTGAAAAGAGCCCAAGAGACTTCATGTGATCTCCAACGGTTTTATGATGAATGCCTAACTCTTCTGCAATTTCTCGACTTATTCAATGTGGATTGTTTTCCAACATGAATCGCAAAACATCATTATCGATCTTAGATGGTAGTCTAGATAGATCACTTTTTTAGAGGCTCAGATCCCCTGAACGAAATTGCTAAACTGTTTTTGACAAGGTTAATAAACGTTTACAATCTCATTTCCAAATACCGCACATAAAATTTTACATGCAACCGATGCGTTGCTTCCTTTTTGGAATTCATACAAAATACAGTGACGTAAATGCACTTTATCTACTGACATGTGTGTTCACTTTAAATATGACAACTACTCGTAAATGATGAACGGTAAAAAAGGACTTGTTTTCATTTAAAAAACATTAAAATCCCAATAACTCGCTAGTCAGATGTTTTTCTTACCTACAGAAAAAAATGTCTGCTTGTTAAAAATTCTCCTTCTACACCTCTGAGAGTATGTGTACAAAGTTTCATAATAATTGGTTGAGGAGTTTTGACGTGAAAGCGTAAAAAACAAACTTACATTCACTTTTATAATATCAGTATTATGATGAGAATTATTATAAGAAAACATTGTTTTTATTTTAAGTAGCAGATTCGTTTCATGCCTTATTTTAACTTTATGAAATTATAAAGAAAAGACGCGAACAAGGCCTTTGCTATACGAGATTCATTAAAAATTCTTTGTATCGCTAACGTTTTTATAACATCATAAGGTTCTATGAAAATTTTATTGTAATCATTTTCCTTATTTACTAAGGAAGTTGATCTTGGCTTAGTTTGTTAAAATGATGTCGTCACAGCTATTTATATACTTTATTAATATAAAATAGAAATAAGTTCTGAATGTTGACACTTTGGTAAATTAAGTGATAAGTTTTTGTAGGTGATTAATTGTGGGTTCGATTCCCACGTAGGCGTTGTGTATACTCGTAAATATAAATTTGGTTTTTTGCTGTTTTACCGGCCTAGTTGGGTAATGTGCGGCGTTTAATTCCGTTCACCCATATCCTAGAAAGCCTAAAGATTGAAATAAAACTCTAGTCCCTCTAGTCCTTTAAGCTAGGCAGTAATGGAAAAGTATGATGACGTGTCGTAAGAAAAAATTATAGGTGACGAAAAAAAAATTTTTGTAGGTAATATTACGTACTAAAAATATTTTTTTTTTCATTTTAACCAATAAATTTATATACGTGTATATACATACGTATCATTTTTTTGCTGTATTAGTATTTTTTACAGAATTTTATATTTCGATTTCGTTATGTTTATTTATTTGTTATACGACTACGGAGAAGCCCAGGAGAGTTATTTTTTAAGCGCGCATGTCTATTCTGTCTATTCCTTCATTCTCTTGTAACTATTAAATCAGTAAATAAATAATTTCTATATTTTATGAACGAAATTGAAATGAATATGTTTAATCCCAATAATATTAATAATCTAATCTAATTACAAGTCTTTACGCTTAATGAAATTATTCAACTTAAATACTTATTTATTTATACTAACGCCCTAGTTGAAATGTTTTATTATTAAAAGATAAAACTTACTTACATCACGAAAGGACCGCGTAAATAATCGTTGGACATGACAAGCAATTTGTAACTGAGTAATGAAAATTCATCTTGCTAATTGGTTATTGTTTTAAATTGCTTTGAAATGTATTAACTTTTCATATGTGAATGTTATAGGAAATGGTTATTGTTTTATTTCATCTTCAGATAGACCGAGGGAGCCTAATGTTAAGACACTCCACTACTTTCCGCCGAATTCTAGAGGCATTGCGCATTTAGTGACGGCAAAGAAATGAAAATATAAAACTTTTCATTTCTTTAAGTGGGAATCGAACCCACTCCCTGTCGCGTTTATAGTTAATCGCTTGTGCCAATGTCTGTCAACTTAGCAAAGCATTGTCCAGGAGATAAGAAATAAAATGGAGTTCTCTGTGGTATGCTCTCTATGTGGTATGGTCTCTCAGCTCTTGGACTTTTTTGTTAATAATTCTAATGGAGTAATCTAAAAATAATATTAGAGAAAATGTTTTGGATACTAAATTGTAACAGTAAAAAATAAAAAAAAAGTTAATACAGTATTTTATTTACGTAAAGTGAGGTCAGTCGTGGCGGACGCAGTGGGACTGTAAGCATGACTTGTTACGGGTGATCCCTCCTCTAGGGAATGAAATATTTATTTAAAATGTACATTTTTATTTCTTCGCTCTGGTGTCGAGGCAAAAAAACAAAGCGCGTTTGTTTCGTTTGAGTCCCACCACTGAACACGCAATGCCTCAGAATTTGGCGGAAAGTGAGGAACGGAGTGGCTTAACTCTACCTTTTCCCTCTGTTTTGCTGTGCGCGGGAAACAGCATGCTTGCTGCAGCAAGCTGATTTATTTATTTTTTTATTTAGTAGTAGAGGCTGCCCCGTCACGCAGGGGCACAAAACTGTGCCTGTAACACGACAGTTGTGTGTTCGATACCCACTCGAAGGAATGAATAATTATTGATTTAATATTTTTATTTCTACGCTCTTGCACCAAGCCCGGCGTTGAGGTCCGCCACTCAACACTCAAAACGCGAAAAGTGGGGAACGGTTTGCCTTAACACTAACGTCCCTTTCCTTCTGCCTATATTGCTATGTGCTACTGCACATACAGCGTAAATCAGAATTTAAAAAATACATAGTAATGGGAGAATGCCAACACTTCAGACGAAATGGCCATCGTGGTGCGTTGTGGGTTCGATTCATATTCAGTGAAATAATTGGTAGGAAATAGCGTTAAGTTATATCTTTATACATGAGTTTATATAACCATTGAATATAGTCGGAAAATACTTCCATGTGTGTCGTGTACTTATAATAAGGTATTTTTTAAGAGAAATTTAATAAAAAAAATATATAAAAACTTTTTTTTATAGTATAATGAAAGATTAAGTTAAGAAACCGCAGATAAGCAGGGTCACAAGGCACGGTTGAAAGACGTCTTATATCCGTTGTCCTTTGTGCCACATATACGTGGATAATTGCTTCCTTTTCTATCCTTTTATGACCTTTGATTGGGTCGAGGGTCTACAGAATTGATGGCACTGATGTGATGATGGATTGTGGTAATGTAATATGCTATGATATATCGAACGACATTTTATAAATGAGTTACAAAGTAGGTGAAAAATACTTTTGAGTATTTTATTGTTGTCAGTTATGTCAGTTTGATTTTTGTTTTCATCCGAAAAAAAACTATTTTGTTTAACTTCTCACTGTGTCCCGTAAATAGCAGAGTAATCAAATGAAACCGGGAGCATAGTGTTAAGACTCTTCGTTCCTATCCAGCGTTCCGTTCCGGCGGAAATAATTGTAACTTCTGAAATAACTATTTACTTCAGAGGAATAGAATTCAGGTACATCTTTTTTAATCGACTTTAAATAAAAAAAGAGGTTATTAGTTTGATGTGTATGTAATATTGTTGGAATTGAATAATATTTGAGTATGAAGATCCATTTAGGCTTCCAAGCACATGTCGTTGTGTATGTTTGTATGTTTTTATGTCTGTATGTTTGTATACTTCAAGTTCTTCAAAAAAGCTTCAGTCGTATTAGAGATATGAAGAAGTTAAAAAAACATAGGTAGTAAGTATATGTAGTAGGTGTTTTATAACAATATGAAGTCCCATTAATATTATTTTAAATTATTTATTTTGCTTGCCGTTTAAAAGTGGATATGGATTGTTGGCATACATCTAAACTTGCTTTCTTAAATATACTGTTATATAATATTAGTATTCTATTTAATGGAGTTGCCTTGCCTAAAGTACTCTTAGAAAAAGGCACTCTAAAAGTGTGCTTATTTTTATTGTGGCTTCTTGATTTACGCCTTGGCACTGCTAAACCTATATATACTGTATAACAATTTTGGACTATCAAATCAAAATAAACTTCACTCTGTATCCCGCACAGCATACACAGTAGAGTAGGAAGAGGGAACCTAGTGATAAGACACTCTGTTCCTCACTTTGGCCTATCAAAACCCCCAATTTATGTAAGAAGCAAATCTCTACGATTAGATAAAGAAAGAGCCTTATAAAATTTTAAGTGATCGGAAAAAACAGTTATCGTTTTACCTTTTAGCTCGTTTCAACTAGTTATCCTTGTGAGCCAATTCGCGTAAAAATCTCTTTTGTACTCAATCTAATTTATTTTTATGTGCAATGAGGCTTCCGTGCAATAGACGTCACTTTATCACTGTGTATTTTCTATTTAATAACATTTTCTATTTAATAAATAATGCACTTAAATTCTTGTTCCAGTTTTGTATTTAATTAAAAAGAAAAAATGAAGAATCATTTCTTTCTTCTTCCTTCACACCAAACAATTAATTGTTATAAAACATTCCGAGATAAAACTTTAAAAATGAAAATGACGAAAGTGACTGCGCTTGAGATAAAGTTACAAGTATTTCTTCTTACCCGTGAGCTTTCTATGAAAATAAAAGCCACGTAAATTTTGTAAAACACTTCTCAACGACATGTAGCGCGAATAAGCGAGTATAATAAAAATAATGTTCTATTGTAATTGTTCATTTTATTACGTCTTTAGCTAGTGAATAGAGTTAGTGATGTGAAAAAGTTGTCAATTTTAACGGAGGGTCTAGAGAGACGTGTTTTATTGTCTTCTTAAGTTAGATAATAACATAATATTACATATATATTTTATACATTTACAATACACAAAAATTTTTCCGCCAGCTTTATGCTATTGGTAATGATTTAAGCAGATGCAATATTTGATTGCGGCTATTTTGCCATATTAATTTAGAAGGCGTCATTGAGAAAAAAAATCATTTAAATATAACAGGGAAATCGAGACCGTCGTGGCGCAGCGGCACAGGATCCGACCGTGAAAATGATTAAGAGTTCTATCCAACTTTATCATAAGCTAGGAAATTACCATAACCTTATATTTAAATAAAAAAAAAAAAACTTAACTTCACGCTTTATCCCTAGCGGGGTAGTCAGAGAGAACGGAGCGCCAAACGCTACGGTCTCTACATACCTCTTTCGCCTCGTCCACTGCCATCAACCTCTTCATACATGCCCTCCGGGGGAGCCTCATGCTTTTTTACAGTGCACCCTGCCTCCAGTATCTTGAAACTGTGTTTTCCGAAGGTCAACCGAGTGTCTCCCCCTACCTCTCTTACCACTCACTTTCCATCATAAATCTTTTGTTGCCATCTGTTCTCGCTCATTCGTTCGACGTGCCCAAACCAGCTGAGCACGTTCTTCTTCATTCTCACCGTGACATCCTCGCTGGTACCTGCCATTCATTATATTTAAATGACTTATTTATTTAGAAAACGTATAAACATTTGAACGTAGCGGGACTCAAACCCGCGCCTTCTGGAAACCGACCATTTAAATTTTTTTAAAATATAAATTACTTGATTCTATTGTTCTGGTATGGCATTGAGTTATGTAATTCAAAACTCAATGTCAAAATTGGTTTGAGCGTAGGGAACAGTAGTCTAGGTTTTCTTTGTCTACCCTGCTTATATCCTCGCGAAAAAGCTTTTAGAAATTGTAAGCATTTTTTAAAATTATTTTCAAATCCGATGACAGATTCCTGTAGAGTCCTATGGAGAACTATAGTGAAATTTTAAGTTAATGGGAGTTTAAAAGTTGTGTATGTAAATAAATAAATAATTGTTCAGTTTATTCAAATAGAAATTGGTTACAATGTATGAAGGCCTAGGCTAAGGCCTATGGTACATTATGTTCTTGTTAATCTTTTCGATGTAACCCAATATGTCAAAATGACTATGGGAACATTGCGTATATTCTGTCACACAACTCTTAGTTATTTACACTTGACTATGTGGGTGAAGACTTACGTTATAATACATAGATACGTAGGTAAGACAAGCTATTTAACATTAATTTACTCTGAAATGTTTTTATTTTTTAAGCTACGCTGTATTCACGGTAGGGTAGGTAGAAGAAACATGGGAACCTAGGGTAAAGACACATTCGTTGAGTCACGGAATTCAATGCCGCGTTTTGCCTTGTTACCAGAGCGAGAAAATAAAATTTGAAATATTTCAGTTCCCCGACTGGGAATCAAACCCACAACCTGTCGCGTTTAGAATCACGCTTGAACCTCTGCGCCACGATTGCACTAAAATAAGGAAGTTTAAAATTCGTGAAAATGGCGTCTATTAATTTACATTACACAAACTTTCTTATATTTTACAAAACCAAAGACGTCCATTTTTTATATATCCCGTAAAATATATTATCTGTCCCAAGTCAGCTTAATGAAACTAAATCGTGCAACTTTCATTAATGTTGAACGCTATCCTAAGTACTCGGGAGAGCACTTCAGATACATTAGCTTAGAAAATTGAGATCTACGGTCTGGATAAATCTTGTATTAGGAATAATTATAAAACAATCTTTAAAGGGTTAAAGTTAACTGGACGGTTAAACTTAACTACCCGCGAGAAAACATACAAACGAAAACAACTTGACAATTCAAAGGGTGTTTCTTACCACTCTTTACTAATAAAGGATATTTTTTTTTGTTTAATTGATAGAAATGCACGTAAAACTGCATATCGCTGAACTATCATTGTACTTTATTTTTTAAATATTTTCGCTTTATCCATATTTTCTCTGTTAATAGGTAAAGCGCGGCAAGTGAGTTTCCCTACTCCACACTCAATGTATCAAGAATTTGGCGGGAAGTTCACACAATGGGGTTTTGGAGGAAAGTAGGGAACGGAGTGTCTTGACACTAGGTTCTCTCCATCTACTGAACGAAAGTAAAAAAGCTTCTACTCTCAGGTGTTCGAATTTTGTAATGTAACAATATGTAAAAAATACTATTAAATTTTTTTTTTTTTAAATCTCGTTTCTTCTAAAACACTTTTAATGTGTACCTTTAGCAACATTTTAAAGTAAAGTACGTATAATCGCAAGTATTGAAACAAAGTGACATGGTAGTGATAGTGAGTGACTTGTGTGTAAGTTGCATGCTGTATACAGATGATTCAGTACTCACTGTGTCATCAGAATGCGAGTTGCAGGCATGTCTCCACTCGGATGTGAAAATAATAGTCTAAGCGAGGAATGTCACGGTGAGAATGAAGAAGAACGTGATCAGTTGGTTTGGACACGTCGAACGAATGAGTGATGAAAGAATTGCAAAAAAGATTTATGACGGAAAAGTGAGAGGTAAGAGAGGTAGGGAGAGATCTCGGTTGACCTTTAAACACACAGTACAATAGATACTGAAAGAGGGTCACGTAAAAATATGAGGACCTTTTTCAAGAGAAGGACATGTATGAAGAGGTTGATGACAGTGGACGAGGAGAAAGAGGTATGCAGAGACCGTAGCGTTCCGTCCCTACCACGTTAGGAAGACTGTGTGTAGCTTAGTAGATTATATTAGGTACTTATCATCTCCATACTTAGCTTCACTATGTAGTCTTTTTTCCTATTAAGCTATGCCAACGAAAGAGGAACATGTAAAAAGCTGAGAAAATCTTCGAATTTTCAAACAAACACCTGTCGTGTGCTTTAGAATATTGCATTACGTGGTTTTGTTTGTATAACATAGTACGGCCCATGAGTCGTGGCCGCAATGACGTTAGCTAAATAAATGGCTGTGTAGAATTGATTTTAGGATTTTTCTTACTTAGTTGTATATGGCTGTGGAATGTAGATTAGTTTGTATTTTTTTTCTTTTGATTATTTTCGAGTCGAGTGAATTTCCAATGCACCATAGTTCAGAAAACCTAAGTTCAAGGCGGCCATGACACACCAAGCGTACTGTACGGGGGGTTGTTTCTACAATATGCATGCATCGGTGCTAGTTTCAATCTCGCTTCACAACCTCACATCTCGTGTACGAGACCAGGAAATTGAAAGATTTAGAGCTTTATTAAAGTTTGCGTTTTAAATTTGTACGTGTCATGATTTTATATGAAAAACTTTATATTAGCACTATAGTGTTTTTTATTATTAATATTTAAGATCCTCACTTTCCTCATCCATTTTTTTACCTTTACTATAGAACATATTATTTAGAACATATTATATATATAATAAGTTCTTTGATTTTCACAATTATTACACATATTAAATGAACCACGTCTACCCGTGACCACGGACTACTGCAAAGTGTTCGAAACGTCGGGTTTCCAAAATGTAAAATCTACGCGATTAATCCGGTTAAATTAGTTTCATATATATATATATATATATATATAATTTTTGTTAATGGTACAGTGGTGACATTGCATGTTATACAACACCGTACTTTGTCTCGTTATCAGAGCAGAGAGAGAATATTTAATTTTAAAGTGGGAATCGAATCGAACAATCTGGGAGCTTCGCACGACTGTGATCCTGCACCCTAATGATCCACAAGTTACGTATGACGCGTATACAGATATATCTTAAAAGTCATCATTTTCAACTCACAACCATTGTTTATATAATCAGGCATGTTTTTATTGCGTCGCAAAAACAAAAAAAATATACATGGTGGTAAACTATATGTATATCATGATTATAATTTTTTTTTATCTTCAAGCTGTATTCCGCACACTGCAAGGTAGTCAGAGAGAACCTAGTGTTAAGACACTCCGTTACCCATTTTCTGCCGAATTCTGGAGGCATTGCATGTTGAGTGGCACAACTCAGCGCCGCGCTTTGCCTCGATTTCAGAGCGAAGAAATGGAAATATAAGTAAATATTTCATCTCTTTTTTGAGCTGTGTGATCCCGGCCTAGAATCGGATCATCCTGGTACTGGTGGTGTCGTAAGAGGCGACTAAAGTACGTGTGTTAGAGTCACGTTGCCAGCAATGGCAACACGCATGGGCAGACTCGACCGGATCATTACCACCCCCGGCATTTAAAACCGGCGTGAAGTAGTGGCTTTATGCCACTGCGTTTCTAATCAGGTAATGTCGGGCTCCGACGCCCAACCCACCTTAAAGGCCGGCAACGCACCTGTAACTCTTCAGGTGTTACATGGGGTCGTGGGCGGCGGTAGTCACTTACCATCAGGTGACCCGAACGCTCGTTTACCGTGTCTCTTCCATAAAAAAAAAATCTCCTCTAGTGGGGATCGAACCCACAACCAGTCGCTTTTACAATCACACTTTGTGCTCCTGCGCCACGACTGGCCTCATTTTTATCTATTTATTTTTATACATATACCTAATAATAAATACAATGATTGATGCTTAGAATCTCTATGCGTACTTTTCTAAATCTACGTATAATACGATATTTATTAACCTTACGCTACCGGCATGTAGCAAGCTACTCAGAAACACTGCGTGTTGAGTGGTGGAACTCAACACCGGAATTTGTCTAAGATGTCCCAAGAAACGAGAGATTTTTTTTTATCTTCTAAATTTTCTTGGTAAAAATAGATTTTACGATCTATTTTTACCCCAAAACACTAAGAATTCAAGCTAAATCAAATGAAAATTCTTGTGTCCGTTTAACTAAACAAATAACTTACTTCAAAACGTTATTGGAATATCTTTACTATAATTCGATGCTTTTAATAAAATTAAAATAGATACTTGAGGCCGAGGGCCAAGCGCGCACGTGCGACTGTTAATGTAACAGGTAGTGGGCTTGATTCCCATTCGAGGGAATTAATTATTCAATATTTTTATTTAAGATAAAAAAGTAAAACGTCAAAAATTCAAATATGATATAATTTTAAAGATTTGGTTTTTTTATATTTATAGTAATATATACAAACAAAATAAACTAAAGTTCCAAAATACATTGGTAAAGACAAAACTTAGGAGACGCCTTGTAATCGGGTTCAAATGTCCCGGACAAAGAAATATTAGGGTCGATTTAATATTATTTTCTTTGTACGTTTTTACAAACAAAATGCGCAGCTCCGTAATAGTAAACTTTTAGTACACTCCTAAGCTTGTATAATTATGGAGGCGAAAGTATAAGAGATAACAAAAGATAAAAGAAAGAATTAATATTTTTTTCAGAATCAGCGCAACAAAATAGCTTTGGGAAGTCTGTCTGAAGTTGTATATTTTTGAATTTAATATGCGTATTGTCGAAGGACACAAGAAACGATATGTTTTTTACAAAATATACAAACACACATATATAATAATGCCAATTGTGGTGCAGGGGCACAACTGTGCGACCATAAGCGTGGCAGATTGTGGATTAAATTCCCACTTGAGTGAATTAAATATCTATTGTTTCATTTCCTCGCTCTGGTGACGAGGCAAAGCGCGGTGTTGAATTCCGCTAATAAACACTCAATGCCTCGAGAATTCGGCGGAAAAGAGGAACAGAATTGTATTAATGGGAAAGGTCTTAATACTATTTTCCAATGTTCCCTCTGTCTAGCGCATACGTGCGGGATCCAGTGTGAAGCTAAAAACAAAAACACAAAGTGAGACTTCATAAAAATTATAACCATTAATCAAATATATATAACTACGGTTCGATCAAATATATATTGTACGAGCAAGCGCGTACATGTGAGCGCTTAGCTTGCATTTATATGACCTAAATTACTCAATTCTTATATTTTAATTATATTTAATAAGTTAGTTCGTCGCTATCGGTCATCAAGAGTACCGCGCGTGGCTCACCACTCATATTACATCAAATTCATTATATTTTTAGATGTTTTATGATTATATTTTGCAGTTATATAAAACTGTTTTATTTATACATTCATTCGTACGGCATCCCGTACATATTGGTCCTTCGAACCTACCGAAAAGCGGGACTCTTGTACCTCCGCGTGTGTGCAGTTCCGTCTACCGGTCTACCTATAGAGACACAGTGCATTAGAACTATAATAAGTGACATTCGCGTACTACGTGTACTGTTCTATCAAGAGGAATAGTGAGTAGTATTCGTCCCTCGCTGTGACATTAAGAGTTGCTGTGAGAATCGCCTGAGCAATAAGGTTTCGGGCGCGCAGATTCCAAGTAAGATCTGTCCATTTATTTTATATCATTTCTCTCTCAACAATGTCTTCGGTGGCTGATATTTTGGCTAACCAGCAGCAGCTGGCATCGGCCATAGAAAGCGTATATACAAATTTTAAGAAAGACGGCGCTAGTAGAAGGACTCCCGAGTACATAAAGAAGAGGTTGGACCTTCTAGAAAATTATTGGTTCGAATATGAGAGTAACTTTACGAGACTATTGAGTAAAGAGTTAGAGGTTCACACTCGTGAGGCTATTACTAAGGATGTAGAGAGGATGAACGAGAGGTATGAGACTATTAGGACTCAGATCCAGAGCTGTGATATAACAGCTGGAGAGAAACAACAATCTCCTCTAGGTAAACCTCCCACGTTCACACTGAAAGCACAGGAGCCTAATAAAGTATTGACTCCAAGTAATCCTCAACCGAGCGGCAGTAAGGTTGCTCTACAACAGTCGCATACGGATAGCAAAACTGTGGACATGCTAAGAAAACAACAAAGCAACTTCAAGGCCTTCCACCGAACAGTGGAAGGTATAACTTTAGATTTAGTAAGCGAGAGATGGGAATTAGAAGATCTGCTTCGCACGATTCAGTCCCGCTGGTCCACTATCGACACCCTGCACTGGGAGCTAGACAGCGAGCTGAACGGATCGAACGAGGAGTACGAGTGTACTTTCTCAGCGTATGAACATAAGTACCAGGCCGTCAAAAGGGCCATTAATAAGAAAATATGGTCCGTTGCACATATTATAAAATCCACCCCTCAGATGGAAATTCCTACGTTTAGCGGAAGCTACAATAACTGGGTTTCATTCAAGGACTTGTTCAATGAGACTATCCATAAGAATAATGGCATGTCAGACGCTCAAAAGATGCAGTATCTCAAGTCCAAAGTAAAAGGAGAAGCTGAGAGACTCATCCACCATTTAAATGTTACCTCAGATAATTATGCAGTCTGCTGGGACATATTAAATCAAAGATATAATAATACAAAACTTATTTTTCAATCATATATGAACACTCTTATGAGTCTACCTGTGATGCAGCAGCAGTCAGTCGCTCTAATTAAACGAATGCATGATACTGCACAAGAATGTCTTAATGCAATAAAAAATTTAGGGGTTGACATTAGCTCTTGGGACCCTATAATTGTATATTTATTAACTCAAAAACTAGATACCGCGTCTTATACTGATTATATGGCATCGGTAAATAACCCACGCGAATTACCATCCCTTAAAGAATATTTACAGTACTTAGAAGCTAAATTTACTTCATTAGAGTCGTCACATAGGAAGCAAGAAAACGCTATGCAAAAAAATATCCTCAGTAATAAAAATCAATGTCCTAGTACGCATCTTAACAAATCATATTATCATAGAACGTCCTTAATTAATAGTAAAGTCATTTCACCAATTCTTAACGATAAAGGTAATCTCATGTCAAAATATAGGTGTTCATTGTGTCGTAGCAATGATCATGGAATCTATTACTGTCAGAAATTTCTAGAGATGCTACCTAGCGATAGGCTGAAAACTGCAAATAAATTAAATTTATGTATAAGTTGTTTATGAAATCATCAAGGTAAGCAGTGTAAGTCAAATAAAGCTTGTCGCGAGTGCAATAAGGCACATAATCGACTTTTACATGAAGCAGTTATGCAATCGCAGTACACGCGCGCATCGACGGAAGTCGGTCATAGCGGTGAGGGCACGTGCGTGCGCGGGGGCAACTCTGCTTATACTAGGGAAAATGCCAGCGCAGAAAAACAGCTCCCTCGCAACTCACACGTGTCAGTTCAGGAGGACCCAAATGAGGTCTTACTCCCTACTACAATGTTAAAGGTGCGAGCCGTTAATGTATCTATTTGTATCCTGCGGGCACTGCTAGACCAGGGCTCACAAACTAGTATTATTACAGAGCACGCAGCACAGGCCCTGAAAATCCCACGGCAACGGTGTAAGGGGATTATTTCAGGCGTCGGCGATAAGGAAAGCAATAGTAAGGGTATGGTCACCCTACAATGTTCATCTTTAGTAAACGATTTTTCCTTTGAAACCCACGCGCTAATAATGAAACAACTTATTAAAAACTTACCCAGTTGTACATTAGAAAAATCGAACGGGTCATACCTGGATCACATTACACTGGCGGACCCTGAGTTCTATAAAAGTCGCCCGGTAGATATTTTATGAGGCGCAGATATATATTCTATTGTTATTATGGATGGAATATGCAGGGTAAATTCGACCTTACCGACCGCTCAACAAACGCAGCTTGGTTGGATTTTGAGTGGCAATACTAAAACCGTTCATTGCAATGTTGTTTTACATAACATCGAAGAGATACAAAAATTTTGGGAAATTGAGGACCTTGCAGAAAAATCCGACTTATCTTTGGAAGACAAAAGGTGTATGGAATTCTACCAGTCAACTACAAAAAGGCGTGATGACGGGCGATATGAAGTTAGGTTGCCACTGAAACCCGAGTATCAGGAAAAATTAGGAAATTCGAAATCAAAAGCAATAGCTCAATTTTATAATTTAGAAAGAAAACTTCAATTAAATAAATCAATTAAAAATGATTACTTGCAATTCATACAAGAATATTTGTCGCTCGGACATATGACACCCGCAGCTGTTGACCGTAATGCATTCCTTAGATGTTATTTACCTCACCATTGTGTCACCCGAAACGATTCGACGACAACTAAATTACGCGTTGTATTTAATGCATCGAGTAAAACGTCATCAGGGGCCTTACTCTTGACGACAATATTCAATGATCAATCGTCAATAAATGTAATTTCGTACTCTTGAAAGCAATCAATTGCTAAGTCCACTACCGCCCGCTAGTTGACGGTTGCGTTAACTAAAAATTGTTGTAAAATTCGTTAGAATTGTGATATTTGGTACTCTTGACGCGTTTTTGACAGCTAAAATGACAGCAAAACTAGAAGTGGAATTAGGAATTTAGTCAATAGCTAAAGTGTATCTTTTTAGAAATTGATTTGTTATTTTTCTCGTGAAAACGGCAAAAAAATGGCACGTTTAGTGCTTATGTACTGTGTTTTGAGGAAAACATATAAATTAGAACTTAAAAGCAACGAAACATGCGTCGATTCGCGAATTTTAAAGAAAACTGAAAACTACTGACTGCCTTAATGAAAAATTCTGTTATAGAGGTGATACGAAGAAATAAGTGAAATTCGTCACATAAAGTCCAAAAATTTAAAACGAAATTAATGACTGTAACTTACATATACTAGGTAAGTTAAGTATTAATCTAAGGAAATACATATATGTAATAGTAACTGCTGATTAAAGTGCTAAGCAAATACACTGAGTGTTTATTTTTCAAATGTATTTAAATATATTATCAGTGGACTTTTGAAGAAGTTTTAATTGGAATGAGCATTTGCTTTGTAAAAATACATATTAAATAACTACCAATATATGATTCAGTAGCAATATACCAATATAGTAGTTGGTACTTAAATATTTTATAAACTACTATAGCAAGAATAGTAATTATACTATAATTTTATAGGCGACCATATTTTGGCCCAAAAGTGGATAAGTTTGATAGTTGAGATGGATGACCTCTAGATGTAGATGCTTACACGAACTTTACAAGAATATTTCACTAAAATTCACATTCCTGCTCAACCTAAATAAACAAAAATGTTTACAAATGGAAACACAGGGTGCAGCATTGTAAATAAATAACACATATTGCAAGTGACTACATATGTGTTAAAGTATTATCTAAAAATGAGTTGGAAGACTTGGAGGTAGAAGAAGTAGAAGTCTCCAAACATTACAGCTGACTGAAAGGTAGTAAAAACATATAATAGCTACAAAATTAAGGAAAGAAACAGAAAATATGTCCACAAGTTATATAAATCTTTTTATAAATAAATTTGTATATTTTTATTTTAATATTAAGGCATTGTCTAACAATGTTTGTTATACAATAAAAATTACTTTTAAAGTTGAAAATAGTTGAGCAATACAGTAAGACATTGAATTTTCTTATAAACTTGTATAAAATATTATTAATATTTAATTGATTGATTCAATTACCGAGTAAATATGTACTTATGTGTAACAAAATTATATTCTACTGTACTATATTGTTTAATTTAATGAAACAAATTAAATAATAATGAAATAAACTATATTAGCTTTGAAAATAAATCATTTTGAATTTATCAAAACTTTACAAAAATGCTTAAAAGTATGAGTGATTGGTCAGAGTTTAATAGATTTCCTGTATGTCATAATTTTTTTTAAGTATCAAGTATTTGTATATATGTATGTCTATAATTGTATCTCTATATAAATGTATATATAATATCTATGTATGTATTTATGTATGAATAATGTATGTATATATAAATGTTTGATATAATAAATAACAAAAATATCTTTATACTTTAAATAAGTACAAATTTGGTTGAATGTATTAGCTTTGTGCAATACAGTGTTTTTAGAAAATTTGTAATTAGATATATGAACCTCATGCTAAAGAGTAATGTTTCAGATGTATCAATATGTAAATTATCTTATTTAACTTATTTTAAAAAGAATGATTTAATTGTTTAGAGATAGTTTTGTGTTGCACTTGTATTTTTAATATTACCAATAAAGATGTATATTTTAATTATTGTTTAATTACATAATTGGCATTTAAAACAAAATATTATATATATATATATAACAAGAACAAAATAAAAGCAAACCATTACACTATATGTTATTTTTAGTTTTTTTTTATAGGTAAAGAAAAAAGTTTGTCTTTTGGTCTTTCTTATAAATTAAAAATTAACCAACTTTTACGTACTTATTTGTGACACTATACTATATATATAGCTTTAAGCTTTATGATATTATACATAATATGATAATGGTACATATAAATATTCTTATTATAATAAAAAGACATTCAGTAGTAAAACATTTTTTTATTAATACTTTTATTTTAATCACTTTTATAAACATAATAGACTAATCACAATTCTTTCTTTAAATATGCACATTTAAGCGTTATCCATTAACATAAAAATGGATGTATGTTTCTTTCAAATAAAAACAATCATTAGTTTTCGCGTGAACTTCAAAAGCATTTAACCTTCGTTATTTTGTTATACTTTACTTAATTTTACATTTCAACCTTCTTTTACGTTTAGTTATAGGCTAAATGCACATCGATTGTAGAAATATATTTATTATAACTGATAACATAAGCATTAACATAATAAACAAATTCATATGTCAAATGCTTTTTTTTGACAAAACATTCTAAATAATTAGACATACAGATAAAATATATCCATTTTTATAGGACAACTTCAAAGATTTCATTGTTTTTTTAAGTAAAACATAATAAATATGATTTATAATTATTGTTTTGCAAATTATTAATAGACGTTATTTGCGGGGACCGAATTTCAAAGATATTAATGAATCCATCTTAATGGAAAATTTAAATATGCATTTACTGCCGACATCGAAAAAATATTTAGGCAAATATGGGTTAGTGATAAAGATCAGAATTTGCAAATGATTCTGTGGAGAGATAATCCAAATAAAAAGTTGCTTGAATATCACTTAGCTACAATTTCATACGGAACTAAAGCGGCTCCGTTCCTTGCAATGATGACGCTTAAACGATTAGCTCACGACGAGAGGCCGAACTTTCAAGATAGTTTAGCGCCTAGCGTACTAGAAGAATCCTTTTACATGGATGACCTAATTCATGGGGCCCACTCGCTTCAAGCTGCCAAACAGCTACAAACAGACATGACTAACTTATTGAAGACGGGTGGTTTTCATTTAAGAAAATGGAAATCAAACTCGCCTGAACTACTGAAGCACGTCAACGTACCTGTTCAACAACAAGATCCCTTTGACTTCAAGCAAGTGGAGTCAACGAAGACCTTAGGGCTCGGCTGGGACCCGCAGACTGATAACTTTACATTTCAGTCTCAATTACTTACATCATCCAAGCTTACGAAAAGAACGCTTTTATCAGAGATATCTAAGATCTTTGATCCGTTAGGTTGGCTTTCTCCTCTCACTACAAAGCTTAAGATATTGTTTCAAGACGTTTGGAGGGAAGACCTTGCATGGGATCAACTAGTACCACAACACATAGCTGAAGAATGGTACAAGATTAAAATAGATATCGACTCAATAAGCCAGTTTCAAGTACCAAGGTGGTTGCAAAGTCACGAGGGTGATATCATAGATCTACATGGCTTTTGTGATGCAAGTACTAAAGCTTACAGTTCTGTCGTATTTTGTAAAATAACACGTAATAATAATTCTACAGTAATTTTAGTGGCAGGGAAAACAAAATTAGTGCCACTAAGTCAAAAATGCTCACTGCCTCGGTTAGAACTATGCGGCGCAGTATTACTGTCAAAATTAATGGCAAAAATTATAAAATGCCTCGTCCACCATAATATCACCGTTCATGGCTGGGTGGACTCGATGGTCGTCCTAGGCTGGCTCTACGGTCAGGTCGACAGATGGAAGCCTTTCGTGGCGAACCGCGTGAAACAAATCACAGAGGCGATGCCGGCTACCTGTTGGCGATATATAGCGTCTAAAGAGAATCCAGCTGACTGCGCGAGCCGAGGACTTATGGCCTCACAACTTCGAGAACATAAATTATGGTGGCATGGACCGGCATGGCTAACGACCTACATACCTGAAAAGGATACGAGGAAACAAAACTATAGCACAAATCAAGACATGAAAAGTAATAAGCAAGTTAATGTTTTATTAAGCGGTAGCGAAGTTATTAAGAAAATAATTGAAAAGCAAACCTCATTGACAAAAGCTATAAGAATTTTGGCGTGGATATTAAGATTCACTACAAAAAATAAAAAACAAAGTTATTTAAGCATATTAGAGTTAAATAAGGCTAAGAATTTAATTATAAAAAATTGTCAAATGGAAAACTTTTCACAAGAAATATATAATTTAAAACTAAAAAAGGCTGTCAGTAAAGAAAGCAAATTATTTAGTTTAAACCCTTTAATAGACGAAAACGACATTTTACGAGTCGGCGGCCGACTGAGGCATGCGAACATCGATACTGAGATGAAACATCCTGCCATTATACCCTGTAACACGAGATTAGCGGAACTCATCATCGACCAAGCACATGAGCTCACTTACCATGGGGGTGCGCGACTAACAACCGCGATCATTCGGCGCAAATACTGGATCATCGGTGGCAACAGCGCTACGAAGAAGCGGCTTCGCATGTGCATAAAATGTAGGCGACAAAGTCCCGACCTTCAGCAACAGATAATGGGAGATTTGCCCTCAGCGCGCACAAACCCTTCGCGCCCATTCTTTCATTGCGGTATTGATTACACTGGACACGTAAACGTCAAATCCAGTAAGGGCCGTGGTATTAAAACCACAAAGGGATATGTAGCAGTGTTTGTGTGTATGGCAACAAAGGCTGTACACTTGGAACTCGTCTCTGACTTATCCACGCCTACTTTTATTGCGGCGTTGCGCAGGATGATAGCTAGAAGAGGCGTTCCCGGTCACATATACAGTGATCAAGGAAAAAATTTCATTGGAGCAAATAACGTATTAAGACAACAGTTGACAGAGCTACAAGAAAGTCAACATTTTAAAATTGAAATTGTAGACATGGGTATAGAATGGCACCATAATTGCCCCTCTTGGCCATCCGCAGGTGGACTGTGGGAGGCTGCAGTTAGGTCTCTGAAACACCATCTGAAAAGAGTTATCGGTGAACAAAATCTGACGTTCGAAGAGTTCACTACACTGCTCACACAATTGGAGGGATGCTTAAACTCGCGGCCGCTCTGTCCCTTGACAGAAGACCCTGATGATTTGAATTTTTTAACTCCCTCACACTTCTTAAGTAGCGGTCCTATTCTAACTTTATATGACACAGAGACAGACCTTAGAACTAGGTGGCATCTCAACCAAAAAATATTGAATGATATATGGAATAGGTGGCGCCAAGAATATTTAACTTCACTTTCCGCTCGTAGTAAATGGAGGGAGCCTAAATCAAATATAAAATTAGACGATATTGTCATCATTAAGGAAGATAATCTCCCGCCGGGGAAATGGGCTTTAGGTCGCGTAGTAGAGCTACACCCCGGTAGCGACGGCTACGTAAGAGTAGTGACGCTTAAAACCAAAAATGGCTTCATGAAAAGGCCAGTTATAAAGTTATGTAGGCTACCCGTAAATGAAAACCTAAATCAAAACAGTAGAGAGGATATAAATAAGAAACAAAATTCAATTAAATCTACAACAAAAAATAAACCATTTAGCTTGGCTACCGTAGCACTTTCTTTATTATTGTTTTTTATAACTATCCCAGTAGCTCAGTCCTTTTATAATATTAGTCCTTTACCAAGTAACAATAGTCTTTATTTCGATCACATTAAAGACATGCAAATAATTAGAGACGACTGGCGGTTAGTAGTGTATTACGATACTCAACCGTATTTAGAAGGCACTAAGGCTATTGGGAAATACATAAAATACCTGGAAAACATATGTGAAAAAATACAATTACGATCACATTGCGACGGCGTCTTATTGCACTTACGGCATGAGGTGAGCGAACTGCAATACTATACTAGCCTGTTAATGACGCACAATGTAAACAATAACATACGTCATAAACGCGGGCTAATAAATGGGGTCGGATATATTGCAAACAGCTTGTTTGGGGTCTTAGATGACAGTTTCGCTCAAAAATATGAGAGCGACATAGATTTAATAAGAAAAAATCAAAATCATCTAGCTCTGCTATGGAAAAATCAGACGTCGGTGGTAGAGGCAGAGTTTAATTTACTAAAACGCACTGAGGAAGTCATCGATGAAAATCATAAGTTAATTCATAAGAAACTGAATGCCATAGAAGGAGCCATCAATCAAGTAACCATTGAAATTCAAAATACATCACTCGTTAATGACTTTTTGGCGACTTCTATGATAGCAAATAGCTTAATATTTAGCCTCAATAACATTCAGACAACACTTCTAGGTGCTGTAACCAATATTTATAATGGGAAATTTAACTTTCACCTTCTCACACCCGACCAACTAAGGCACGAACTGGGAGTTATCTCCGAGCAGCTTCCTAAGGACTTGTCGCTGCCGATTAAGACGTCGGAGAGTCTATCAGAGATTTATAATTTATTGCAAGTTCGTACAAAGGTGACTGGCAGATTTATTATATTTGAGATAATGATTCCCCTAATGGATGGAATGGACGTTTATGAAATATTAAGAATTTTCCCCATACCGCACCGCATAAATACCAACAATGAGGTGGTTGTGGTGCCGGTGGCCGACTACGTGGCCGTCAATCTGAAGCACGACTCTTTCTTATCGCTTAAAGAATGGGATTTAAGATTATGTTTACAAAGAAATCCGGAGTTAATATTATGCCATCTTAATAAGTCCATACGTGTTATTAAAGATGACTATAGTTTTTGTGAAACGATGCCAAAGGAAAGAAAATGTAAAACAATAATTTCCACTTGCAAGAACAGATGGCTGGAATTAAGTAGCTTAAATAAATATTTATTCTTTTGTTGTGAACCTTGTCATATGAAACTTATATGTGACGATCAGATTACGCCTCTACAATTAACTAATTCTGGATTTTTCAGCGTCAATGGAGGATGCACTATAAAATTTTCCGAGCTCTTTTCTGTCTCACATCGTCAAAGGGAGAGTAAACTCAATATTTCCTCTAATATACCATCGTTCAAAATGTCGCAGATTAACAGCATAATAAACATTTCCTTACCGAGTGTGTCTACAAATTATACCTCTGACTCATCTCGTAACTACACCGTTCAGCTTCAAGATATTCAGAGAAATATCGAATTGATGAAAAATACCGAACCCTTAGCAGAAATGTCTTTTCACGACGTACACCACTATGCAGCGATATACATATTATTCGCTTTAGCGGGCTTCGGTGGAGCAGTATGGGTGTACAATTGCAGCAGCAGGCGAGCGCAATGGGCGCCGGAGCAAGGGCCACGGGCGGCCCCGACCAGAGAGGCGCCCCAGCCGACTCAGTCCACAGTGCAGCCAGTTCAGTGTAGTGAAGTGATAGATGTTAACGACACAAGTGCAAGTGTATTAGTGAAAGAGACACCTAGATTTAGGGTTCCCGATGGGTATTTGAACACTTCTCCGGTATAAGTTATATGTTAAAAAAAAAAAAAAAAATGTAATCATCTTGTTAATCATTACTACTAATTATGGGGTTATGGTAGTTAAGCAACTTTGTAATAATCACCTTGTTATCATCGCAGCATCTCATCTCTTTTACTAACCCTCATCTTTCCCGCCCGGGAATATGTACGAGCAAGCGCGTACATGTGAGCGCTTAGCTTGCATTTATATGACCTAAATTACTCAATTCTTATATTTTAATTATATTTAATAAGTTAGTTCGTCGCTATCGGTCATCAAGAGTACCGCGCGTGGCTCACCACTCATATTACATCAAATTCATTATATTTTTAGATGTTTTATGATTATATTTTGCAGTTATATAAAACTGTTTTATTTATACATTCATTCGTACGGCATCCCGTACATATATAATATATACAAGTCATGCTTTAGATTACACTAAGATTAAGAAGATAATTTAGTGGATATCGAACTCACACCTATCGCGTTAAAACTTACGTTAAATTATTTCAAAATCCCAAATTTATTTATTGAACTTCGATATTTCAAAAATAAATGATATGCTGGTGATTTCTGCGATTTTATCTGGCTTTTCATCAATGCCGGATTTTCCTTTTACTTTGAAGGAAATGTGTTGAAATTGCTTGATATACGAGTATAAGATACGGCAGGTTGATAAACACACATAAGGGTAAAGGTAAACGTAAGAAATATTATATTGATACACGATAAAAAAAATATTCAATTTTATTAAAATGTAATGTCGTCGTAGTGCAGTCGGTATTTTTTCATTGAGTGATGGCTATTTGTTCAATTTGAGTTACGAGAAAAAAATATGAACGAGATGAAGAAAGGACGGAATGCAAGATCAGTGTAAATGATAAGATATTAGAACAGGTGAATGAAGTGGTATATTTGGGAAGTATGTTCAGTAGAGATGGAAGATACGAGATGGATGTGGAAAGGCGTATTGCTGCCGGTAACAAGGTTAACGGGGCCTTGGCTGCATTGATGAGACGGCGAAACGTCAGCACAACTGCGCGTTTGGCCGTACACAATGCAGTTTTGGTACCGACCCTGTTATACGGCAGCGAAACGTGGGTATTACAGAAGAAGAATGAAAGAAAGATGAATGCTGTGGAGATGCGATCTCTTCGTAGGATATGCGGAGTCAGCCTAGCTGATCGAATCCGCAATGAAGAGGTACACAGAATGGCAGGTACCAGCGAGGATGTCACGGTGAGAATGAAGAAGAACGTGCTCAGCTGGTTTGGGCACGTCGAACGAATGAGCGAGGAAAGAATGGCAAAAAAGATTTATGATGGAAAAGTGAGTGGTAAGAGAGGTAGGGGGAGACCTCGGTTGACCTTCGAAAACACAGTATCAAAGATACTGGAGGAAGGTCACGTAAAAAGCATGAGGATCCCCCGGAGGGCATGTATGAAGAGGTTGATGACAGTGGACGAGGCGAAAGAGGTATGTAGAGACCGTAGCGTTTGGCGCTCCGTTCTCTCTGACTACCCCGCTAGGGATAAAGCGTGAAGTTAAGTTAAGTTTAAGTTAAGTTAAGAAAAAAATATGAGAAGTGATTCAAACAATGGGTAAAGCTTAGCATATATGAAAATTTCCAGCAGCTTCATGCTGTGTATCGCACACAGCAGGGTAGGCAGGTTAAGACACTCCGTTCCCCACTTTCCGCCGAATTGCGTGCGACATTGCGTTTTAATGGGCCGCCGCAACTCAGCGCCGCGCTTTGAATTTATATCTGAGCCAAAAACTGAAAATATAATTTTAATCAATCGAATCCACAACCAGTCGCGCTTACAGTTATACTTTGTGCCGCTTCACAACGACTGACATCAATCGATACGCTATTTTCCCTCACAGCACGTTATATAGGAAAAAATTGTAGTCAAGACATTTCGTACTCAACACCGTTGGCGGTACTCAACACCGCGTTTTGCCTCATCAGGGCGGGTAATAAAAATGATTCATATACTGACTGACAATCGTTCACTATAAGGCAAGCGACAATCACGCAAGGATGGATACCCAGCTTAAATATACATAGAAATGAAATTGAATTGTAGCAACTTTTTAAATTTAATTCAAGATTTCACTTTGGCATTTAAAGTTTCATTGTAAATTTTTCAGTTCTCCCTAAATTGTTATCCAACGAGCAGATAGCAGTTCTGAGATTTTCTCTTATCATATTAACAAACCTAATTTCTTAGCTTCAATCCTCATTTAAAATTTAAACTGCATTTTTTAATAAGAAAAGCTTGAATCGAGCTTGTGTCTTGGCAACGCTTCATTTTATATTACCGGCGAGCGTTTAATTTTTTTAAAATACTTTTTACTCACCTTTGAAGCAAGAAAGGTTTTTCTTAACTTATTTCATAGAAGAGACCCGTCGTGGTGCAGGGGTACAAACATGTGAGTATAAACGCGACAGGTTGTGAGTTCGATTCTCACTCGAGTAAATTAAATATTTTATATTTTCGTTGCCTCGCTCTGATAACTAGGCAAAGCTCGGCGTTGTATTCCGTCACTCAACACACATTGCCGCGAGAATTTGGCAGAAAGTGCGGAATGTAAGTGTCTTAATGGGAACGGAGTGTCTTAACACTAGTTTATACTTACCGATAAGTCTTCTTATTACAAATTAGAAGTATTAGTCTAAAACAGCAAGTTTTAAAAGTAAATGTAAGTTTTTAATTTTAATTCAAATAACTCCATTAAGGCGTCGCGTCGCGGTAGCAGTACATAATGATTGTGGGGTCGATGCTTTGGTGACAACACATAAATGGGGAATGGGTGTATTTACAAGATTCCCTCTGCACACAGTACTAAAAACCGAAATATTTTGTTTTGTCCATGGTTTATTCCGAAAGATGTTATTTTGTATTATTAGGGTTCCGTTAAAGTCCAAAGGAAAATATGGAACCTTTATGTGTTTATCCTATTATCACGTTTAAACACGAAAAACCTTTATGCCTCATCAAGCTGAATCTGACACTATTAAATTTTACAAGAAGTAGGATTTTGCAGTAAAGAATAAAAATTATTTATTTAAATTTATATTGGAATGACATCTATTACAAACTTATAATTATTTTAATTGGTACGTCCCAAGTGGTTGTCCACTCAACTCGAACTTAACCAATTTTTTATATATCCTATAGTGTCAAAATACTCTGTCTTATTGAAAATATCCCGCGGATTTGTATAAACAAACGTAGGCCCCAAACGCTTTTAAGAGCTTAAATTCTGAAGAGATGCTTTTGCTCATAAGTTTTATAAGGCGCTGAGATAAAGCTTTAGGAAACAAAGATAAAACCGGACTCTCAACCACAAGAGAGTATCAAGACCAAAGAGTGTTCCATTGTGCCATGAAGGCCTTAATATAGTTAAGGCCTAAATATATTTATAGTTTTTTATATTATTTATTTCTATTGAATATATAAAGATGACCAGCATATTTTGTTTAACCTATCGAAGATATCTCGTGGATTTGTATAAACATACATAGGCCCCTAACGCTTTTAAAAGCTTAAATTCTGAAGAGATGATTTTGCTCATAACTTTTATAAAGTTTTAGGAGACTAAGATATATCCTTTGGTAGCTTGAAATAATACTCCTAGGTCTTTATATATATATATATATATATATATATATATATATATATATATATATATATATATATATATATATATATATATATGTTCTTTTAATATATATTTTTGATTCAGGACTTTATATTTTCCTAAAATATTAATTATCCCTTAATTATAAGGTATTTTTTTCTATATATTTTTTATTTATATTATGAATATAGCAATTTCATGCGAAGTCACCAATAAGATGAGTGTACAATTTTGTAGGGCAGGCACTAAATCCTTTCTATCGATTTTACATTAAGCAAATTATTACAAGAGGTCAAACTTTGAAAGCAATCTATTAAGTTTGGTTTTCAAAATTATCTGACAATAAAGTTAAGGATAGTTTTCAGTCTATTAATAATGGATTGTTGAGTACGGTCCATGACCTAGAGAGATCCTAGAAATATCTACTAGGTTTTAGAGAGCCTCTGAGAGTGACCCTTTATTCCTATATTCATTATATAAATACAATATATACAGAAAAAATATGTTAATAACATTAATTTAAACATAAATAAAAATCAAGACCAGAATATTTTTTATTCAATTAGGTCGTATTTAGAAACATTTAAATCTAACGATTCAAGTTATATGTCAGTAATGTCAGTCTTACAGAAACTGCTTGGACCTGAACTTATTACAATTTATGAATTTATACTCAAAATTTTAATGTACAATATAGTACTAGGCTTTTACTGTTTAATTTAATGAACATCTAATGACTTGCAAATGTAAATGGTAGATTAAGTGTCACTGGAGAATGATGAATGTTGATAGTGACAAATTAGTAGTGACGCGATATTGTAGGGTTGCTTTAAAGGGAGACTAGGGACATTTTATTTAAATCATAATTAATTTAAGAAACGCCATTTTTAGCTTGAATGAATTATATTATATTATTATTACTATTCGTTTTATTTTCTTTGTTTCCTTTTCAAAAGCTTCACATTTTAACCCATGTAATAAATCTAGTCTCAAGGCCTTCGTCGTTATGTATATTATGTATATTGTAATATATTTCTTATTGATTTTACTTAGAATCAGTGTAAAAATAGATAATAATTTTAAAAAAAAGCTCCGCCGTAACAGCTTTCGCTGCCGTGACCAGGATTCGAACCTGGGTTACTACGGCCACAACGTAGGGTCCTAACCACTAGACGATCACGGCTATCGGAGCTTATACAGCAATGCCCCAAAAATATAATTTCTTTTAAATCACAATATTATACTGGTAAATTAAAAATCGATTTAAATCGTCGAAGTAATACAATTTAAACGACCATTTCAATTAAGTAAGATTTTCAACCGGTGTAATAAGTCGGTCGAAAGTATAACATTTTTTTCTTTTATTGGCTTGTTGACGTTACGGGACAGTAACTATTGCGCAACGCTTATTGAAGATATTATAATGATTTTCATGTATTTACAAGATATTTTGTATGTATTTGTATTTATTATCTTCTTGATACTCTTTTCGCACTGCGATGAAAAAATACAATTCGTGTATAAAATCTATTTCCAATGGTGGGACTAATGTTTATTCATTTCAAGTAATTCTATTTACTGTATGTAAGTATAAGTTTTAACGCACTTGTTATATTATTACTAACAGATTAATAAATTCAGGCCGACATAACCGTGCGAATGTAAACGCGTCGGTTGTTGGTTTGATTCCCTTTCGGGGGAATGAAATATCTATATAATAGATTTTGTAATAACAACAATGTTGATTATACGTAATATTATTATCATCAGAAATGAAATCGTAATCCAAATTTTAACACAATAGGACACTGGAGGAAGTGGGTTAAATTGAGCTTACATAATTTCCACACACTCCCTAATATTGCAAGTTACAAAAAAGATAGCAAAAATAAACTCAAATATATATATTTCTACAAGTACTACATAATATATTAGATACACTACCAATTACGAGTAACAGAGATACCTACTGAAATAGCACCTACACCTACAGTAATATTTCTTTGAGAAAATGAACTGCGAAAAGTAAAAGGAAAAAGTACTTTAATTCTCGGCATTTATAGAGCACTTGTTGAATTTTTTACTAAGGATTTTAATTAATCTCTTCAGTTTGGGCTTATTATTGTATCGGTTTGGAACAAAAAACTAAAGTTATTTTATTCCGAGTATTTTTACCAGAATATTTTCCTATATATATATATATATATATATATATATATATATATATATATATATATATATATATATATATATATTATGTTGTATGTTGTATCCGTCATATAGTGTAGGAATTGGAGCCAGTGTTAAGACAGTTTCCAACATTCCGTCCAATTTTTGAGGCATTGCATGTTGAAAAATTAGCATAATCCATCCCCACGAGTGAGGACCGAACTCACGTATAATAAAATCAAATTTAGAATTTTTACGTGCTTATGCACTCTTAACTATTTATAGATGAAATCTTCAAATCAGAAAGCAATCTAGTCGTCATATTTTCTTGTCCATAATATTATAATTATGGTAGAAATGAAGTATTTTTTTAACAAAACATTACAAGGGTAGCGGAACATTTAATCAATTATGGGTCTTCGTCTATACATTTGTAATATTTTTTTTATATAAAATATTATACTACAATGTTTTGTTCTCTTCGTTAAGACCCTTTAACCATTGTTCGTACTAATATTAAATAGGTTTAAAATCATATTAGATCTTGATTTTTCAACGATAGCTATATGCAAATATTATTAACGTATTTAAACAAAAGTTTCTCTAATTTTGCTTTATTTCTTATATAGTAGTGTTAAGACACTCCATTCTCAATAAAACACTGCCGTTAACCTTTTTCTGCCGAATTTTAGAAGCATTGCATTACCAGAGCGACGAAATGAAAATATTAAATATTTCATTTCTTCGAGTGAGAATCGAACTCACAATTTTGCCCGCGGTCACAGTCGCACGCTTGTGCTTCATCATAAGGCAGATTTTATCAGATGGTCAGACACTTTTTTAAGTAACAGTTGCAGTAACTACCATTATTTTTAAATCCACAATGGAGTGGTACAGTGGAGGGGTGGTTGGTACGTTTTAGGTGCGGCCTTTATTTGGGACAACACCAGAGTGGGTTCTAAATAATATAAATTAGATTTTTCCGTCCGTTAGCCACTAAAACCGTAGTGCTCAAGATTCACTTTGTCAAAGCCTGCGATTATAAAAATACTGTTCTAAATAAATTCTCCGAGGTAAGCGTTTTAAATACATATACATTTATATAAATTCGTTTAACATAATATTTGCTTTAAGACTAAAATCTCAAAGGACTTCGTTTCTATGTCGAGAAAAAGACAAGGTTTGCCAAATATAAGTTCAAAACAAAACAAACAAGTAAACATCAAATGATGGAATTTAGTCATTTCAGTAAAGAAACTTATTTATTTGCGCAGCGCATGCGACTGGTTATGGGTTCAATCCCCACACAAGGAAATTAAATATATATTTAAATTTATATTTTCGTTTCTTCGTTCTGATGTTGAGGCAAAGCGCGTTGAGTTCCACCACTCAACACGCAATACACACTTTCCCTCTGCCTACCTTGCAGTGTGCGGGATACAGCGTGAAGCTGACTTGACTTAAGAAGATGTTAATTTATTTATATAATATTACTCTTTTACATTTGAGAATATATCTAAATTATTCCTGTTTTCTATTGTGGCGCAGTCGGACTACGTCTGGCATGATGGTTGTGGATGGTTCAATTTCCAGTCATTATTTTTTTCCGCTCTGGCAGTGAAAATTGACACGTTGAATTCTATGCAATGCTAGAGACATTGCATAGAATTTGTACGAAACGTGGAGAAAGGAAGGTTTTAACACCATCTACCTACCCTGCTCTATTCGTCGTGTATGTAAATAAGGCTACATACATTGTTGCATATATATTACAATTTTTGTATTATACAGGTACCAATGACACTCTCCTATTCAGAATTCGATATGAGAATGCAAATTAGACGTTCGCAATTTTCGCTGTCTTGATCGTTCGACTTCAATCAACGTCACTTGAAAGTTTACATCGAATTCGAATTTTATTTTGTTTATATACAAAAAATATATATATTAGATTGATGCCATACTGCTTGTACGGACGAGTGAGAAGGAGTTATGTATTTAGAACATCATTTCTTTGTATCAAATAATAATATATATTATACGTTCAACTTTTATATGTTTTTAAATATTTTCCTCTTCCTTTTTTCAAGCTTCACACTGCATCTAGCATGTAGAAGGTAAGGCAGAGGGAGTCGAGTGTTAAGTCTGGATTCTAAAAGCTAAAAGCCACGTATTGCCCCGACACCGCAAGCAGACAGGGAAGAGGTGATAATATTCAACATTATAATACTTCGCATGGGAATCGAACCCACATTCTGTCCCGTTTACAATACATTAATCATACAATTTATAATATTTCATAGTATTTAAAATAACAATATTATAAAAAAGCTTAGAAATAGCTTTTGTTTCGTTCAAAATGTTTTATCCATAAAAAATAGTTTTTATACTATTTCTCTTGACAAATTGGCGCTCGACTGAACAAGCCGTTCTGTAAATAGTCGTTAAACTTTCACTGTTAGCGAAGCCTTGTGATATTAAAGAGCAATTTTTATATGGTTATCTCTGATAAAAAAATTTGGTCATCAACAAGATCTTAGTGGACATTCTTTCTCTGTTTAGGGTCATCGTGAAACGTGAACGTTGCGGGTTCGATTCTCACATGGGGGAGTGAACTATTTCCATTTGCCACTCAACACGCATTGATTTAAAAATAGTGCCAAATGTGGGAACCGGAGTTTTTGACCGGAGAACATTGGATTTTTTCTGCTTACTCTATTATAACCGGGATACAATGTGAAACTTTTTTTTATGAGGAGCTACTGAGCCAAAGTAGTAGTAGGTTTCTATGTCAAAATGTTCTTTTATTTTTCGCCTTTACGCAGTTCATTTTTGATTTAAAATAAGCTAGTGATACGATTTTTTTTACTTTGAAATTCAAGTATTAATCTAAATTTCCTTAGGTCCTGTAACCATTATGGAACCCAGAGGTTATAATATCGTCGTGATTCGATTGGAACCTCAAACTGAATTACGACGATATCAGATAAAATTAAAATTATTATAATAATCATAAATGTTTTACCTTAAAAAAAACTTCCACATCATTAATCGGTCTCTGTGCAATCCGCGTCAAATCAACTCACACGTGAAAATCCAAGCTAAGCCAAGTGAGGTCGTCACGTGTCGTACAATTTTAGTGACGATGTATAGTTAAATCGGCGATTTTATACAAAAAAACAAATCACCTTCACGGTTTATTCCACACACAGCGGAGTAGGCAGAGGGAACCTGGTGCTAAGGCACTCCGTTCCACTCTTTCCGCTAAATTTTGAAGGCATTGCGCTTTGTTTCGAAATGAGAGCGAAGAAATGGAAATATAAATTTAAATCATTTTTTACAAATTTCTGATAAAGTGAAGAGAACCACGAGGTTTTTTTTCCCTAGTTAACGAAACCGCCCTATGCCTCGACAACAAAGAAATGAAAATATAAATTTAAATAAATATTTCATTTCAAATCGAGTGGGGATCGAACCAAAACCAGGCGCTTTTACAGTCATATTTTGTTCCGCTGCACCACGACTAGTCTCTATTTTTATCATAAAATTTTATTATATATCCTTAGCTTATTATTTAAAACCAATACACGAAGATATACTCGTTAATACAAAACAAAACGATATACTCTTTCATAAGAAAATCGCTTCAGTCAGCAGGATTTGTTTACAAAATCCTGAAAGTGTGAACGCACCCTACCCAGTCTATCCCGTCAGTGCAATCGCGACTTTCACCGACAGAGGACGTATCCTGAAAAAATCTATATTTATAAGCGAGCGATAAACTATTTACAACTTGATAAATAAGCATTGTCTTGAAACCTTCGAAATTTCTAAATATATTTGAGTGCAAAGTCTTTTCTTGTGAATATTTTTTGTGTTGATGTGTTTGCTGCTTTTCGATAGATAAGTTACCATGTGAGAAGTGCGTGTCATCGGCTAGCTTTCGTGAGCTCGTCACTGTCGCTTCTGTTAATTGGTGAGTAAAAGATATATATTACGCAAACACATTGGAAGTGCCACAAACAAACACACAGAAGCTTAAAATTCGTTAGAAAAAGAATATGAAACTTTAACTTTTTTTTAAATATTGTCTAACCTTATTATAAGTATGCCACAGAAACTACAAATTAGTTTTTTTTAATGTTATATACAAAAATAAGATTGCCAGTTCGTTGCATTAGAAATGCTCAAATTGAATACTGCATGTTTATAATGCTAAGTATAAATACGTGCTATTTTAGGAAACGAAATGAGATTGTATATATTTTATAGCTTTATGTTATGTTAGACACTTCGTTTTTCGCTTTTCGCTTGAATTAGAATTTCGGGAAATTGAAATTTGTGTGTTGATTGGCGGAATTCAACGCCGTGCTTTGTCTTGCTAGAACGGTAAAATCAAAATAATTCAACCCTCGTAGTGGCGATCGAACCCACAACCATGAACTAAGACGGCCTCATGTTTTGTATCTACATCTATATGGTATGTGGACATTTATTATTATATAAATATAATAAAAAACATAAACTTAAAAATTTTAGTATTTCAAATGTAATGTAGGTCAAATATTATGAAGTATGTTTTCATAGAACATTTAATTTCAAATAAAATTGACCACGCGTGTCGCATAAATTTTTCAGTGCGATCGTGATATAGTAGTCTACATTATATTAATTATTTTTGTCTACTCATAATGAGAGGGGTAACCTGTATTCTGTGAAGCTGTTCATATAAATTATGATTTACATTGAAAGTCCTCCTAGCGAAGTGGGGCATCATATGACTGCAAGAGCGACGATAGTAGGTTTAATCCTGATATGGGGAAATGATCGGTGGTAGGCACAATAGTGTCAAGTTCTGTCACTGAGCAGGCATACTGCCTGCTGTAGTCAAATTTAGACAACAAGTTAATGACGGATTGTCTTAACACTTAATTACAATAAAAAAGGCGTGAAGACTTATTATCCGTTTTGTTTCCTATATATGATAAGAGAGAGGGAACAAGAGAACAGTAAATCAATAGATAAGATAATGGAGATAAGTGTGGATATAGATTAGATTATAATTACAATCATAATTGTTAATTATATTAAGGTCAAACAGCGCATATATGTATAAGCTAGTGGTATTATCTAGAAAAAAAATCAAATCAACTAGTGGTAAATGAAATATTTACTTAAATTTATATATCTATCTCTTCGCTCTGGTCTTGAGGCAAAGCGCGGCGTTGACCACTCAGCACGCAATGCCTCCAGAATCCGGCAGAAAGTGGGGAACGTAGTGTCTTAACACTAGGTTCCCTCTGCCTACCCTGCTGTGTGGGGGATACAGCGTGTAGCTGGTAGACAGTTCATATGCAAATATTTTTTAGGAGTAATCTAAAGGCATATCGTATTGAGTGGCGGAACTTAACACCGCGATTTGGCTCAGCGCCTTAATTCCGAAATATTTCTTTCTCCTGAGTGCCGGTTATGAATTTTCTGAGCCGAAATATTTCTTTCTCCTGAGTGGAGGTCATGAATTATCTTGAAGAATTGAACGGATTATTAAGACATAACTAAGTTGCGCGACATCGTTGTAATATTTAAAATCACAACTATTGGATTCGATTCCAACAAATTCTAACCAATAATTTTACAATGCTATTTTTCATATAGCCCAAAGCTTTATGCTCAAAGGACACATCGTACAGTCAAAGTCAAGTACGCACGCATGAATATGATAAAATAACGAACAAGTTGCGTTGCGGCCGCAAAGCCTCTCGACCCACATAACTATCAGCTATCAGCATTCCATGATTTTGTTTGCTTTGGCTGAAACACGCAGATAGGCTTAAATAAAAATTTTGTGTTAGTAAATATGTATATAAACGCGTCTAAGCGTATAAAACCTCATTTTTTACTTATACAATAAAAAATGACCGTAAAAGATTTCTTTTTATTTTCACGGTCTGGAAAGATAAAGCGTGGCGTTAAGGTTCTCATAGTCTTGATTGAAGTGATTGACTTGATTGAAGTGTTGGTATACTTCTGTTTATTCGGGCATATGCGGGGAAGAATATTTTTAGTTTTATTAAACTGAAAATTTTTTTGCACTCTTACGGAATCATGATATTGTTTTTTGCTAACAATGTCTCGCATTCCAAGAAACCAAATTATTTTATGAATATTTTAAACAAAATTTAAACCCACAATAACCTTTTTACGCTTGTGTCAAATTTTATACATCTCGATTCCAAAAATACATCTTTCACATTTCTATAGTCTAATGATGTATTTGGCTGTTACTTATACCGTATGTCAATGACAGTATTAATAAGGAGGCCAGCGAAATAATTAATGATTCTCTTACAATTTATACAGATGTATCGTTTTTATGCCTTTTGCATATATAGAATATGAAGCCAATGTCTTACAATGGGACCTGGACCTGAAACACGATGGCTGTAGGTTCGACTCCCACTCCAGGCTCTGTTAAGGCAAAGTTATTTATATGTAACGAAGTAAATCTAATTCGGAACGCACAACAAAGTAAGAAATGTAAGTGCTTAGATGATATGTGAATTATACGATGTGTTCGTAGCGTCTAAACTAATAAAAAAAGGATAATGTCCAACTCCTTTAAGCTGAGCTCTTGTAGAGTATTTTTTCAGGAAATATTTTCATATAAATAGATACTTTGGCATTGTACTCTTATATGTGTTCATGTATTTTACATATGAAATGGCCCGCTATTTGCAATTACGGAGAGGGTTATGCCAGCGGGCGAATTGCAATACATTAATCAGGCTAGTAGTCTTAAGGTTTATATATTTATAAAGGCCATCGTGTGATCATCTTGGGTTCAAATCCAAGTCATGGAAATTAATTATTTTCTTCTTTTCACTCTGGTAGCAAGTATAGCGTTAAGTAATTTGTTAGTTATATACGTACATTGGTGAGAGGTATTTTATTTTAACGAAATTGTATGTATTTTAATATTAACCTTGTCATATATGTACAGATTGTAACGCGATCGACGGATCAATGATTGTCTATAAGTAGAGGACCTCAGTACCTATCCATTTCACCCCCATGTATGTTAGTCAATTTTCAGTTGCTTGGCAAATATTTGAGAATCTGTGATTTTTTGGAAAAAAATGGGTTCTGAATGGCGCACACTGTTGACGCCCGGCTGTTGAGTCTGTGCTCGTGATTTTTTTTTCTCCCAATAGAAAAGGAATATGAGATTAATTAAAATTTTCCCACGTTGTGGAATTAATACTTCTAATGATTTTTTTATACCTTAAACTACAAATGCACATAAAGAATAAATACAAAAATAATTACACAGAAGGAACCTAGTGTAAAAACTCTGTTCTCCAAGCACCGCTCCACTAACGAAACATTGCATTTTGATTGAGCTCGATGCCGTGCCTCATCTCAGCTAGCCTCATCTAGAGATAAAATACAAAAATTAGATTAAAATTTGTTCAAACCGATACTAATACAAAAACAAAAGAATACCTTTATGTTTGTATCATACAATTTTAACAAGCAACAAGTCTACTGTTTATAATTACCCACATTAGTCGCTACTTCGCCTCCGGCTCTACGAAATTACGTCACTTTATGTTATGCCCCCACTTTGTAAGCTGTTACGTAAATGAACGCGTTGGCTGGCGATTTGCTAAACCGAAGCTTTAAGTTCTGAAGGATAACTTACATGACTTCAGAAGCCAGTCATGGCAAGCTGTGAGTGCTAATGAGACAGGTTGTGAGTTTGATTCCTACTCGAGGAAATGATAATATTATTTTCATTTCTTCGCTCTGGTTCCTCGAGACGAGGTAAAGTGCGGCGCTGAGTTCCTTCTACCTACCCTGTGGGTTGCGCCCACTGCCGGTTAGGCGGGAAGCGAAAAAAAACTGACTTGTAATCTATACCAGTCAAAGAAACGATTTTCAAATCGAATATATTTTCTTATTAAAAGAATCTGTTTTAATAATTAAATCTTTTTCATCAAGAAAAAAAAAACCACGTTTTAAAACAAAACAAAACTCGTTTAAACACAGCTGCTCTTTCAAATAAAGTTAGAAATGTAACTGTATTTTTTAAAGTAGACACTGATATATAAGTGAGCTTTGTTAAAATTTTTAAATAAAAGTTTTTGTTCATATTAATTCCATTTTCATACAGTACAGCGTCGTACTGTAGCTCACCGGTTGCCGATTCGACTCCTACTTGGGGAAGTTAATTATTTTCCTTTCTTCGCTCTTGTGATAAGCAAAACAACAAAGAATATCATTAAAATTGAGCGGAAAGTGAGGAACTGAGTCTATTAACACTCGATTCCCTCTGCTTATCCCTAGTCTTGCAGGATACATTGTGAAGCTGAAAAAAAGATAATTTGTTGAAATTATAGCAGAGTTTTTGAGATGTGCCAGTGCGTCAGTTTGAAGTGGTAATTGAATTATGCCAACATATGTATAATATTTTAAAATGTATAAAAAATTAAAAAAGCAGTAAGACATAACTAAATATTGTCAATACACGTCGCTCTTCATTTATTTTCGTTTCATTTATTTTCAAGCGGGGATCGAATTCCAAGCCATCGGATGTTGTTACACAGCGCTTTAATGATCTAAACAAAATTTTGTTACGCTTAAAATATGCAATAATATTATCTTATTTAAAACGATGCTAAAAGCACCTTTTCGCATATATAACATATATCGCATTTGGTTATTCGTTTTTGTTATTATATCGAAGTAAGAATTTTATAACTTTTGCTTAAATAATAATAAAATAGAAATCTGGATCATTTTTCTAGAAGCTTCTAGAAACACGCTGTATCCCGCACACAGCAGCGCAGGCAGAGGGAACCTAGTGTTAAGTTCCTTATTTTCCGACGAATCCTGGAGGCGTTCCGTGTTGAGTAGCGGAAGTCAACGCTCCACTATGCCTCAATACCAGAGTGAGGAAATTACAATTTTTTTTATGGAAAAGACACGGCAAACGAGCGTGCGGGTCACCTGATGGTAAGTGACTACCGCCGCTCACGGCCCCGTGCAACCCCAGAAGAGCCACAGGTGCGTTGCCGGCCCTTAAGGTGGTTTGGGCTCCGGAGCCCGGCATTACCTGATGCGAAACGCAGTGGCATAAAGCCACTACTTCACGCCAGTTTTAAATGCCGGGGGTGGTAATGATCCGGTCGAGTCTGCCCATGCGTGTTGCCATTGCTGGCGACGTGACTCTACCACACGTACTAATTTAAATTTAAATAAATATCTAATTTCCTCGACTGGGGATCGAATCAACAACGACACTTTGTGATCCTGGGCCCACGACTGACCTTTTTTTATTTCTAGAAAAACTTAATAAGAGTATATTCTTCAACAATTTTGTTTTTTTAATTTATTTTGTAAAATAAATCATTCTCTTTTTATTGAATTCGCGGCCTTCACTTAAAAAGTGCCAATTATGCGTCGCAACGCTATAACTATGAATACTATTGTATTAATTACTTTTATTCTATTGTTTGCTGTTATTCTGAAAATATATTTTAATAACAAAAATATATTTATTATATACAACAACACGTTCACATATTTAACGAGAATAAGAAACTAATTAAATTGCTTTGTTTCGTAAATATACTTAGAGGAATTACACCGTGGAAAATATGTGATGTTATAGATTCGATTTTTACTCATTTTTATGGTTTCACGCTTTATTCCGCTACTAGGGTGGACAAAAAGCCTTACTGTAGGAAAACACGCCCAAATTCGACATATTGCGTGTCCCATGAGTAATCATAATGCCGCGTTATTCCCGCCATTGCGGGAAAGTGTACACAAATGATTATAACCCCGAGTTGGAGTAGAACCTATTACAATCGCGTTTAGAGTTAGATGCCTTAATATTGTAATAATTTAACTAAGTTATTCGTTTACGTCTCGTAAGGTAATATTTATAAAATTGAAAATAATTAAATTTTGATCTAATATTTACGTTAGTCCCTATTGCATATAATTATATAGGTTATGTTTATGTGTAAATTGTTATTTTTGCGGATAAATAGATTTTTTGAACAATCGTTAAATTTACAGATTTTCAGATGATTAGATAAAATGTCTTATTATTGATCTGAAATAGTGATGGTAAATTGTAATGAAATCGTGATGGTAGTAGATTCGATCTAGCAAGGGAGAACGATAATATAAAATAATGATTTGAATTTTTCCGCCCTAGAACTCTATATGATGTAGTCATTACAATTGAATATCGCCGTAGCATCTCGTAGTCTGTAGCCAACGTAGACCCAATATGTCGTGACATACGACATATTGGGTCTACGTACGTGACCGCTATTAATTCTGTTAAATTTTCATAATTGTTAAAGCTCTCAGGTAAAGCGTGGCGTTGAGTTCCGCCACTCAGTAAGTAATGCCCCAGAATTCGGTGGATAGTGGGGAACAGAAGTATATTAATGGTAACGTAGTGTCTTAACACTAGGTTCTCTGATTCCCACTGCTTAGTGCAGGATACAGCGTGAAGCTAAAAGATAATAATACATAATTGGCAAAAAAATCAGTGACTTCTCTGCCGTCTACTTTATGTGTTTAAAGACATTGGATTTATTTGAAAAATAGGTACATAGTTTATATATGGTTTAAATATTTAATATTTTTTTTTCTTCAGTGTGTCATTATGACGTTGAGAAATGTATAAATAAAAAGTATTCCTTATTATTTATTCATAAAAACAACAAAGATTATGATATTTTCCGTCTGCATTATTGTCCTTATCCCCCTTTTTAAAATTCAAATTAGCTTCTGTTTGCTTAAATGTACAGGAAAATTATTTGCTAAAGAAATCATAGAAGCACCTTAAAACTAAATAAATGCCTATATAATTTTGATGTAATGAGGGTTAATAACGAAACGGGGTGGTTTCAGGTTCAAATTCTACTTGAATATTTTAGTTTAGTTCTACGCGCCAATCTCAGGAACTACTGTTTCGATTGGAAACATTTATGTATATTAATTTCTCGACAAATCTATTATAACGGCATTTTTATTAAATCAAGTCAATCGTTTCGAAGTACCTGCGGTAACCATTACTTCGAGCACATGGTGTGTGTTATATTATGTATACAGTATAATTATAACGTTAAAGTAAACAGTCCTTATGACCACGTGAGCGAAGCTGCAGTTTACTGCTTGTTTGTACGTTAACGGATTACAAGCAGCTAACTACTGTTTGTACTGTGTATTTGTGCGTTGTGGGTTCGATTCCCACTTTAAGAAATAAAATATTTAATATTTTCACGTCTCCGCTTCATCGCTTTCGTAGCATCACTAAACGGGCCATAAATTGAAAAACTAATTTTCACAGAGTTCAGTTAGGCTTATTCTTTATTGTGTAACAAATAAAATTGCTTAAATAAAAAAAAATATTGCACAATAATATACAATAATAATTAAATTGTAGTTTCATTTTATTCTCAAAGAGGTAAATTCCAAATGTAGAAAAGTAATTTATTTGAGCACTTGCGAATGATAAGAGATTAATGATTAATGATAAAAAGTAAAATGAAGATACGCAATAAGATGAAACTAAGAGGAATCGTGATTGGGGAAAATAATGAAAATCTTGCTCAGATGGTTGGATGAAGCAATTTGTACGTCAATAGGAATAGAATATAATAAAAATATATATTTTGTTATTTTTATTTACAATATTTTTTATTTATACTATTGTATATAGAAGTGATTGTAAGTTTTTTTATCGCAGTTCAGTAAAAAGGTAACAAAATGTTTTGTAGATAAATATATTTTATTAGTGATATATATTGTTTTAGATGTTCTTGACGTTTATGAATATTTAGTGGCAGAATACAACGCCGCTTTGTTTATCTTAATGGGGAAAGAAACATAGCTCATTCCCCTGAGTCGGGAACCCGCAAACGTTCGTCTGTTTTATTATTCTTCGTGTTTGACAGTCAGATGCTGAAAATAATAATCTCTATATATAATAAGACAGTAAAAATATTTTGTCTGTACATTTAGTAATTTTGACTGAAATGGATAGAGGGACACTTAAAAAGAATAACAGACAGCAAAATATAAAAAAAATATTTCTTTTTAATTTCTTGTCTGTCTGTTTGTCTGTCTGTCTGTCTGTCTGTCTATCAATATGTATGGTCACATTTTTCTCTGAAAGTACTGAACCGATTTACTTTGGTTCATCAAAATCGGTTCATTAAAAAAAAATATCGTCATTTGAACTCAAGGCATTAGTTTGCCTGCGAATATTATATATCCAATCAATAATTTAACATATAAGGCTGTTTCTGAAGGAGTAAATTAAATTATTCACTGACATCAACACATTTAACAGAGTTTTAAAATTATGATGAGACGTACATTACATAGGTAAAAAGAACATAATTTATTTTTTTTATTTTTTTATTTATTTATTTTTAAGGGAAACATACAGTACATTAAATATATTCTAATAACACAACAAAGATAGTACACATACCAATCAAGTTTCCACAAACTACTTACTCATAAGTCTTAAAGAACAACAATTTATGCACATACATAAAACAAAAAAAACAAAAAAATGGCAAACTTTCTTTCGGGACAAAAGGATATAAATAATTTACTGCCAAAAATATCGACACCTAACCAAGTACAAAAGAAAAATAAAAAAAAACAATTCATAAAAGTTTCTTCAAACAGTTCTTGAAATTATTGAATTTTATATTAAATAAGTCTAAGTTGTTATACTTAACATTAAAATTTTTGCATGCACGTGACACAAAGTTATTAGACGCATATTTTGTTTTAAGCTTAGGAACTGCAAACAAAGGTTTAGTTCGTGCACCCAATCTATGACACGCAAAGTTTAGTTTACTTACGAGAAGGGGGGAATCGATCATATTGTTTACCAGCTTATACAACAACACTTGATCTCTGAGATCACGGCGCTTCTCCAGAGATATATCTTTTAAAATCTTAATTAAAGGTTCTGCGTTAGAATGTCTCTGTTTTAAGTGACGAAGGAACTTGTGATATAAACACTCAATTCTTCTGATGTAAACTTTATATTGAGGATTCCAACATGCGGAACAATACTCCAAAATTGACCGAACCAGAGCATTAAACAATGTAATGAGAGTTTCAGCCCGTTTAAAATCCTTTGATATGCGCAATACAAAGCCTAACACTTTGTATGCCTTTTGAGCCATATGGTTTATATGAGAAGTAAACAGCAACTTGTCATCCAAGTAAACACCAAGGTCCCGTATTTCACTTCGTCTAGTGACCAAATTATTTTTTAGTTTGTAATTAAATATGATAGGGTCCTTTTTTCTAGTAAATGTAATTAGGTTACATTTATTGATATTCAAATATAGGTGATTATCGTCACAATAGGATATTAATCTACACAAATCTTCTTGAAGTAAATTACAATCATCTATGGTTTTAATTGACCTATATATTTTCATATCGTCGGCAAAAAGGAGGATTTTGGAATGATGGAAGCAAGTTATTATGTCATTAACAAATATATTAAATAGAAGTGGACCAAGGTGTGAGCCCTGAGGCACCCCTGAGGAAACCGGAAGGAATGCTGAACAGTGACCCTTTATTGCAACTGCCTGACTTCGATTTCTAAGATATGAGCAAAACCATCGGAGCAAATCTCCATGCACCCCGAATTGTTCCAGCTTGTGAGTTAAAATGTTATGACAAATTTTATCAAAAGCCTTTGAATAGTCAGTGTAAACAGCGTCCACCTGTAGCCTATTGTCCATAGAAATGCAAAGATAGTCCAGAAATTCGCAAAGGTTACTTTCCCTAGACTTACGAGCTACAAATCCATGTTGCTCCGGTATTATGAATGGTCGAACTATTCGTGAAAATGTATCATAAATTATTCTCTCAAATAATTTTGGAATAGCACTCAATTTCGATATAGGACGGTAATTAGAAATATCATGCTTATTACCACTTTTGTATACAGGAGTAACGAACGACTTCTTCCAATCTAAAGGCATTATACCGAATTTCATGGACTTAGAAAATAAAATAGCCAAAGGTTCTGCCAAATTCTGATAGCACCTTTGTAAAAACAGAGGCGGTATTGCATCAGGACCAGCACTCTTATTGACATCAAGATGTTTTAGGTACCCGGAAACTTGCTCCACGGTAAATGCGACTGAATTAATGTTCACAAATTGCGAAGAAGCACAAATCCGAGCACTATTATTCAGGGTCGTATGTTGGAATGCTGAACAGAAAAAAGAACCAAACAAATCACACATTTTCACTGGATCAGAAGTGGAGAAATCATCCAGAAACATGATATCTGGAAGATCATTGCTTTTACGTTTAGACTTTACATAAGACCAAAAATGTTTACTGTTAATACCAATTCTAAATTCAATGTTACTAATATATCTATTATAACAATCAACCTCCATCATTTTCTGCCTGTCTCTCAGACTAGCAAATGATCTGTAATCTTTAACCTGTTTATATACCTATAATGTTACAAAAATAAAAATTTGCTTTATGTATATTTTATAAATATCAAATATCAACATTGGTCGTATTTTTTAATTTAAAACAACAAAAAAAACCTTATAGAAATTACGATAATGTAGTAAAAAAATCATATTAGAAGTCATTATAGTTGTCAATCAATTCTGTTTATCAAGTTTATCAATAATCAATTAATTCTGATTCTGTAATCAATAATCATGTATTTTAAGCGGGCGACGCCGCGAGCGGGCCGCTAGTAGTATATAAAAACTATAAGTTATTCATTTTTATAAATTCATATCAGTTGTTATTTGTGCAATTTTACCAAAACACAATTTAAGAATAACAGTATTTTTAAAATTCAACAAATAAATGCTTTGAAAACATAAATTATGATTGAAATTCTTGAGAGATGAATGTATAATGTATTTAAATATTTACTCGCTTCTAGATCAAGGGATGAGAGCTCAAGGTGAGGCTTACTTTATAACAAAGTAAGTGGAGATCGCTGACATGTTGATATTAAAGAAATAATTAACAGTAACAGTTGAATAAAAGCATAGGTTAAGGTTCTGTAGAGACCGTCGTTGTGTGATGTGACAGCGAATGACTGTAAAATTGAAGGTTTTGGGTTTTATATAAATTCACTTCTTTGCTCTGACAAGACAAAGCGCGGTGTTGAGTTCCACCATTAACGCAATATCTCGTAATCTAGGAAAATAATGGTACTTGAAAGAGGTGAAGTGGCTTTTTGTTCTCTTTTACTTTACTTTCTTGTGATTGTATGGTTTAATGCAGAGTCGTTATTTACATTTCTTTAGAATCCCAAGACTTTGATTTAAGATACTTAAGCGACCACTAAACAATACAATATTTTAAATTTCTTTCTATAAAAAGCTTTTATAGGATGAAAATTTTAGCTTTACTTTCTACTAAATATGTACGAGTATAATACTTATAGTATGGAAGAAACCACTAACGTTATAAGATGATGATTTATCGTTTATGTTTTGTTTAATTTTATAGTAACGATTACCTTTTAATAATGATTAAATTATTAATTTTGTTAATTTGTGTAAAATCTTGTAAGCGGAATTACATCCACTTCCCAGTGTCCGATTGATCTGACTTTTTTTTAAATTATTAAAGTTTATTAAGCAAGTTTCTTACAAAATTCACTAGTGATTGGAGCCTCCTTTTAAGCATGTTATTGCCTGTACCAGGAGACTCCGCTTTTCCATTAGCATTAAAAAATCATAACAATGATAGAAACTTTAAGTTAAAGTATATTATTTAACAATATATATCTTTATATGGATTACTACTCCGGTTCTGATGACAACGTAATAACATATAAGCAATATTGTTGTTAATGCAAAATGGGCGCCGCAATAAAATGGCGGATGACAATTTGTACACAATCTTTATATGGGTATCAAATGAAAAGGGTGTGTAATTTGTAAAATACAATAAATAATTTGAAAAATAAAACAGGATATAGAAAGCTGGTTTTATTTAGTATTCTGTTTGTTTTATCTTCACGCTTCAATTTACATATAGTTCAGTAGTATAGTTAGGTATACTGAACCTTGTGACCAGACTCAGTTCTCCGTTTTCTGCTCAAATTCTGCTACTAACATTTTCACATTGCTAATTGAGTGACGGAACTATATGTAATATTTTATGCTACAAAAACAAGGAACAAAAATAGTTTGTCTCCCTGAGTACAATCATCACGAGCACAATCAAACTAGTACTTTATTTAGTGACCTACTTACTTTACTTTGTTACCTTATCTCTTCGTACAAGTTCTACTTATTTTTGTACGTTTCTTTATTTTGTATAAGTTCATATGTATATATGTATTTATGTGGACGTACATACATGTATGTATCCATCCTATTCACTGCATAGATATATCAAACGTCGAGTGTTACATGTGGCAAGTTGACCTAACATGAGTGACCTAACATTTGAACATAATTGATATTCCGACGCCAGTTCACTTGCAGAAGACATTATTCAGAAACCACTTAATCTTTGGCTTTAGTTGCCAATTTCTAGTATATAGAGTGATCTACATAGTAAGCAGTATGCTATTGATTTTTCCTAATAACTTAAGATTTTTTTCTGTTCCAGCTATTAATTAACTTTTAAAAGACTGAATGATCTTTCCTACAATTATTTTTTCATGCTGTGTCGTGAACGTGGCAGGGTAGTGCGAGGGAATGTGGAAACCTAGTGTAAGATCGCTCCGTTCCCATTAAAACATTTCCGTTCCCCTCCCTCCTACAAATTCCAAAAGCACTGGGTGTTGAGTGGCGGAACTCAACGCTGCGCGTTGCCTACTTAGCAGAACGAGGAAATTAAAATATTTAATACTCCCTCAGCCTACCCAGCTATATGCGGGATACAGAGTAAAACAAAAAAGTAAACAAAAAACCCAATATACGAGCAGAAGCCTGAAATTAGAATATGTTTACATATAATTTGTGAATAAAATTATGCGAATCAAAACTTGAAAAAAGTAAAATACTTCGTTGTAACTTTGCTGTAAGCATATTAAGCCCCCTACATAGGCGTGTAGGGGGAAAAATATGATTTTGCTAACTTAACATTTCTTTTGTTTTAGGTTGAATTTAATTAATATATTATTAAATAAAAATTATGGTGTTTTTATGTTTTTATATAAAAACTTGAGTATGGAATTGGGGCACAAGGAGACGTTCAAATTTCAATGAGAACGTATAGTAAATAGAACTATGGTATTATGTCTTAAAAAAAAAGAATTGGGAATGGCGACTAGTTTAATAAAAATGTATGCAAACATAATTCAAATAACAACATACTTCGTTGGTAAAATTATATAGTATTTTTTTAGTTTCACATTTTTTCACGAACATTTTGAAAATTGAACTAGTCAATTAAAACTGCTGACAACACTACACAATTTTTCCGAGGAAATACTTTATTATTTTTCATAGTTTACCTAAATATTCATGGTTCTTCACGAGCTGTTAAATCTTGAATTTTTATATCAATCCATCTATGCCATTGTTCAATCTTATATCTTTCTCTTATATTTCTTTAAATTTTATATTATACTTCAGATTCTGTCCGCGCATAATAGTTATGCTACCAAAACAGGTCTATGGAAATTCCAAAGACGTGAGTGCTCAAACCAACTAACAGACAAAGAAACACACACAATTTTTTTTTTAGAAAACATAAGAACGTTACGTAATTTAATTTGAAATTTTTATGTTTCCTAAAAAGTATTTTTCCTACCTAAGTGTGGAATAATATTTTAAAATTTTTAAAAAGACACACTAAATATTAATAGATATACCATGGATCGCCATTCCTGTTTTTTCTATTTTTATATAGTCCTAAATAATTTTTCAACAAGAAAACACCGTTTGTTAAGACCCTTTATCTTGAGATCGCTTGGAGTTATTCAGCTAAGATATCCAGGTCTACATTCCCTTCGAGTATAGACAATATTAACATTTTCAGTCAACGCAACTAAAAATATAATTATGCATCATTTTTGCTGCATTTTATATGAAATTCGCCGCTTAATCAAAACCTGTAAGGTATTTCCCGTTGAGTTAGTTTCACTTAAGAAAGTGACCCTTATCATATGAACACTATACGAGTGTATATCCATTTATATCTCTTACTCGAACCAATTGTGATCCAACCATTCGGTAAAACAGATTCGTTATAATATTTGTATTAGAAGGAACGTCTTTTGTGTTTTTCGCCTTATTTTGATGTAAGAAATAGGATTTTTTCCTATAACATAACTTTGTTTCTGTATCCTATTTAGATCTAGTGATTGTTATAAGTTTATTAGAACTTTTTTCTCTCTAAGTTCTTTATTATGCTTTTGTAGTTTTGTAGACATTGCAGAATTCATTGGTGACATTCTTTATAACAGTATTTTCTGAAATTCAAATTTGAAACCTCACTTGAACTTTAGCGTTAGTTCAAGTGAGGTATCAGATGAAAGGGCTGTGGCTAAGATAAGCTTTAATTTCAGAAAAAGTTCAACCTCCAATTTTTGTATGAAACCCGGAAAAAGTGAGCAGCTCACAACCATCGCGTTCACGGTTAGATTGTGTGCCGCTAAGCCACGACAGCCTCTAGGGAATTACTAATATTAAGAAAATCCAAATATTGTTTGGCGGAGCTGATCGCCGTGGTGTATTATCACAACAAAAAATTGAAACATTTCTAAGTCCAACAAGTACAGACAAAGTTGCACTGAGCCACCAAAGCCATAATATAAAAAGCTATCTATAATCATTTTATTACGTATATGTTCATATATATACGTAGATATATACTAAAAAAAAGTTAATGTAATATCACCTAAGAAGCGTGTACGTTGTCAACAGCGGGAGCTGGCTAAGCCTGCGTTACATATTCAGAGCACGCGATGCCATTTGTCCGCTAATCTTTGATCTCGACGAATTTAATGACATGAGAACGATTTATGATGAGAAATTTATCACATTTATCTAAATTGTGTAAAATTTTTGGGAGAAAATATATTTACTAAAACAGTCTAAAACCAATTATCTGATTGTAGGTACAAAACAGTAGTGGTAGTGCGTTCGACATCCACTTGGGGAAATGTTTATATAAAATTTGTATTTTCATTTTTCCGTTTTTTTTCAGAGACAGAATGAGAGAACGGATTTAGATGAAACTCGACGGTAATATAGTTTATACATTGAAATAATACATGGGCACGCATGAGATATGATAGCATGAGAGTTTGGGTCGCTAGTTTATTCTACATCTAATGTACTACATTTAATTACCTATATTACGCCAATCCATCTAATAAAAGTAACAAATTGATTGTATTGATTGCTAAACAACAATACAATAGATATTTATCTCCATGTTACATCTCGTGTTAGTGAAAACACATTCCATTTCATTTCATTCTTCTCTTTCTAGTCTGTGCGTTGGGTGACAGAATTAGTTACCAGAACGTGGAAATGAAAAAAATTAAAACATAATGATTCTCCCGGATGAGAATTGAACCCACAACCTTCAATGTGCCGAAGTATCTTCATATTTATACAACTATATATTGTAACTGATCGCTGTCTGAACGTGGAAGACATGATTATGAGAAACAACATTATTAGGATTTTGGATTATCAACGCAATAGAAAACAAAAGAATTGTTTTTAAAGTTTTAATCTAATCTGTCTGTGCATTAGCGCAAGGGAAAACTGTTATTTATACACAATTTAAGCGCTATTTTCACTGTATTTTGGCCAACATTTAGTATTTGTGTCTCTTCAATCACGGCATAAATAAATAAGTTATATCAATATAAGATATTTTGTTCGCCGAAATTGCTACAAAATCATTATTTTATTGAATTGACTGAAACTTTAGTTTTCAATATATAGATATTGTCTTTAATGATATTGTTAATAGAATACGAAAATAAAAAAAAAATTGGGTACCTCAAGCGTGCAAAGCCGCGATCGGGTCGCTAGTCTACAATAACATAGTATTATATAAGAACAATGTAAGCATAAGACAAAGGAACCTATAAACATATATATATATATATATATATATATATATATATATATATATATATATATATATATATATATATATATATATATATATATATATATATGTTTATCAACACGACGGGACGGGTCGTGAACTAATAAAAATCTCGACCATTATTCAAAGCTTCCATCAAGTTTTCCATTACTTTGAGTTATGTTTATTTCGTATATTTTATTCCTTTGCATCAAAATTAATTAACGAGAAGTGTATGCTTTTGAAATAAGAAACTATACGTAAGTTTATGTAAGTTCATATACTCCTGTAATATATGAACGTTTGCACTCTAGTGCCACGTTTTGTATGGCTTTGCTTATAATTATGCTCTGACTATTTCTTAGTAAACCAAGTACATAGAAAATGTACTAGGTTAGATAATTTTGGTGTGATTACCCCTTAAAACCCACTGAAAGTATTTAGATGAAACTTTACAGTAATATACCTGTAACTTTGCAGGGCAGTCGTGGCGCAGCGGCACGAAGTGTGACTGTAAAACCGACTGGTTGTGGGTTCGATCACCACTCGAGGAGATGAAATATTTCCTTAAATTTATATTTCCATTTCTTCGCTCTGGTGTCGAAGCTAAGCGCGGCGTTGAGTTCTGCCACTCAACATGCAATGCTTGCAAAATTCGGCAGAAAGTGGGGGACGGAGTGCCTTAATATTAGGTTCCCTCTGTCTACCATGCTGTGTGCGGGATACAGCGTGAAGCTGATTTTACAGTAATATAGGCTATAATTTACATAAACATTTTGTATAATTTGGTTATACTATAACAATAACTTTAAGCGGGCGAAGCCACGTTAAATAAAAAAGTATGAGAAACCTATTTTTATTTTAAATAATGTTATGTCTTCATTCAGTTCTCTTAAGTTTGCAACTTGGCTGAGTATTCTGTCACCAAATACCACGTGGTATTTAGTAACAGAATACTCAGCTATAAATTATTTCGCATTTGAATACATTAGGAATATTCTTGTTAAAATACGTAATAAATTAGAATTTCTCTTAGCTCATATTTTAAATGAAATACTAAATTACTGGCTAAAACTCTGCAAGAATTGTTTGTACTGAGGCTCATTTGATAATGATGCCTGCGGGCGCTGTTTGTACTTTAATTATTACTTATGTTAACGATTTATTAAGTAAATGTATGTATATTTTATAATATTTTTTTTAAAAAAAGATTTAATTTATTTATTGATTGGAACAACTAGAGACGAAGCCGTGGTGTCACAGTGGATGTGCTGGATATTGAAAGGAATTTGTGTGCCATGGTTCTGCGAATCTGTCATCGCATTGAAAGAGGCCGCGGTGCGGGTGCGTGAGTTCAATATATACTAAAACGGGGAAATGAAAATATAGAAAAAATCCCTTAAAATAGGACCGAACACACTATTATCTCGATCACAGTCAGACGATGCCGCACTGCGCTACTACTAATAGATACAAGCAGATAAACTACACTTTCTCTATTATTACGTGTAATTTTTATAAGTTCCAATAATTTTTTTTTATATTATTTAACTTTTAACAATAATATTTTACAATATTTATATTTTAATAATTCGTTAGGTACATATAAGGTTGCGTTTACTCGCCCAAGTTTAGTTCTAGAAAATCTTCATTATTTTTTCTTCATAGTATTAAATTACAATTAATGTTCTCAGATAATTTAATATCAAAGCTGTGGGTAGCTTGAGATTGTACTGTTAAGCTTCATTGTTCATTAAAATTGTAATTTTTATAGCATTACATAATGTGACAGGGAAAAAAAAAAGATCTTATTTATTTAATAAGTATTGACAGAAATAAGAAAATAACGCAATGACGTATCGGGTTAAAAATTGTTATTATTTAGATTAAATTATGACATCTCTAAAGAATAAATTGGATTTTCAATACGATTTTTTAATTAATTAATAAACAAAATATATTAAAGAGTTATGTAACATGAGTTAATATTCATATTTTGATATGATCTAGGATGACATTCCGTTTACCAATTTTCATCAAATTTTCGGACATTTCAAATTAAGAAATGGAATTCAAAACACTTTATTTTGTTACTAAAGCAAGTATATAAAAATATTATTTCCCCTGATTGGGAATTGATCTCACAACCGTCGCGCTTACTGGCGGTTACTGCACTGCTACACCACTACGGCTCTTATAACATTTATTATTCACTACCTAGAATAAAAAAAAAACAAATAAATCTAATAACTAATAAAACTAATTTAGTAATCAAATCAATACAAAACTAGATTAATATAATACGTTTTATATGTAACAACGTTTAGATCGATCTTTAAGAGAAAGAACGTTTAAAGAATGGGGTCACTAATTGCCTTTCGTTTTACATTTCGATTCGGTTAGTAGCGGTGCGTATTCCGTGGAGAACCGGGCTAATTTAAATTAAAAACGGGAATCGCGGTTTCGCCCCGATCCAAACGGTTTCCTGCCTGACCGTCGAGAGTTGGGAAGTTAGCAACTATGCAAAGTGTTCTTTTAATGTAAAGCAAGAATTTTGAAACGAAAGCCGAACAGAACATTATTTTCTTTTATAAGTTTTATGAATTCACGCAACTCTCGCATAGAATGTAGTGTTAAAACACTCTCTTTGTTACTATTTTCGGATCACAAAAATGTATTTAAATTATTTATTATATTTAAATGACTGCGTTAGACCATCAGACAGAGTTATTATGTCTGGTGGTCTAACGCAGGCATTTATTTTAAACAATTCAAAGGAATTTATACACGATTCAGACACAAGTAAATATTCCCGCTCGTACACTTAAATACTTATTTCTCAAATGCGTCGTGATAGTTCATAACCGATAGTGGTAATAAAACGACGAAATGCGAATATACGAACAAAATTTATATGAAAAAATACTATATATTTAAAAACCAATCATTAAGCAATGTACTTACTATTAACAGATGCCGTCGTGGAGCAAACGTAACGATTGTAGGTTCGATTTCCACTCAAGTTGGAAGAATATTTAACATTTTCATTTTCTCGCTCTGGTAACGAAGCAAGCTTCACCATTCAACACGTAATGCTTCAAAAATAATTAATAATTACAACATCATAATGGCATAATTCCAATGGCATTTTTCTTAGTGCTCTTGATGGTTTTGGGCTCAAATTATACTTTTTAGGCATTTTTCAGCAAAACTAGATATAACGTTTCACTATACAACCCGCTCTTTCTTTAAAAGCAAAAGTGTATAAAGGAGTTAATATGAAATATCTCAGATAATAAATATGAAGATAAAAAATATACATAAAAAATATACTCTTGTAGGTCAAGAGTTAATATGGATATTTATAAATATTATAGCATAGCATTTAATGTTCTATTTTATTAAAAAAATGCGGTCAAGGTGAGCATTGAAAGCATAAGTTCCACCGCGCTGATTGTATTGAAAAACAATAAATACAACAGTAGTTCTCATAAAAGCATACTACACTATATAACTTCGTTTATTTCCCTAGAGAAGGAATGGTATCCATGCTAATTTTAAATGATTTTCCTGTTTTGAACCAAATCGAGTAAATGACTGCGGTGTAATAGTTACATATATGTTTATATCCCGTTTTTTCTTGTTTCTGTACGAATTTTCCTTCTTCTACTTCTTCTTTTTCTTTTACATTTCCTAATCGTCTAGGTAACATGCCAAATTTGAACTTTCTATGTCCAATCCATTTTACCTGTGCTTTGTCCTGCAGTTATCTCATCAGTTTTCTATTTATATAGACATTTAAATATTACTTTACATTTAAACTTAACTTTTGTTGATAACATCGACATATATAACAAAGTCTTCTTTTTAGATTAATGTTATATTCCGCACGTAGCATGGTAGGCAGAGGAAATCTAGGAACCTACTGTTAAGATATTCCGTTCCCATCAAGAAACTTTCGCGCTCAAATTTCCCCTGAATGAATCATTACGTGTTGATTGTTGGAACTCAACCCCGCGCTCTCATTACCGAGAGCGAAGACTGGAAAATATTTCAACTCTAAGAGTGGGAATCGAACGCTCAACCTGCCACGTTTACAGTTGCACACTTGTGCCCCTAAGCCACGACTGACCTCAAACAAAATCGCTACGTATATTATGGTACTGTACTCAAAACGGGCGAGAGCTTGATTAATACCTTTACTTATCAATAAAATACTGACTCTACAAGAAAAACTTGCTGGTTCTAAAATTTCCTGGGCTTAAATTTTTGCTATGTTTCTCTACGAAAGCACGATCAACTGTATATCAAATTTGATCTTGGAATTACTTTATTTTTTTATATATATTTTGACTTTATTTATGTATACCAAAATTTAGGCCCTTTAGAAGAATCAGCTATTCAGTAGACCCAAAGGTTAAAACACTTTTCGTGAAAATGTATGTAAATAAAATCAACATAATATTAATCATTATATGAGGGTGAGCAGAATTAAATCCATAGCAAATTTGTTTATACGACGTTCGTTTTGAATATCCTTAGATTATTTGCATATATAATCTTTGATATTCATGTTTTCCTTTAATCAATACGTTTACATATACGCTTTCATTTCGTCATAATTTTTTTAAGCTTCACGTTTTATCCCGCACATAACAGAGTACGCAAAGGGAACCAAGTGTAAAGTGTAAATACACTGCGCTCTCCAAATTTTTTTTCTTTATTGCTATAAGTGGCAGTTAGGTGTGTAAACTGAGCTTTAATATAGCCTTCCTCGATAAATTGATCATGCAAGACAAAAATATTTTTTCAAGTAGAATTTGTACTTCATGAGATAAGTGCGTTCAAGCAAACTCATTAACTTTATAATATTACTACCTATAGTCATAAAAGTATACACAGTATATACCTATCACACTGAGGCCATCGTAGCGCATGGGTATAAAGTGTGACAGTAGAATTGACTGCTTGTGGGTTCGATCCCCACTCGAGGAATTGAAATATTTATTTACATTTATATTTTCATTTATTCGCTCTGGTGACGAGGGAAAGCACGGCATTGAGTTCCGGCACTCAACACACATGTCTCTAGAACTCGGCGGAAAGTGGGGAATGGAGTGTCTTAACACTAGGTTTCTCCGCCTACCCTGCTGTATGCGGATACAGCGTGAAGCTGATTTGATTTAATTTAATTTAAATTTAGGTGATATATCATGAATTTAAATATAGGATACATAATTGTAAAATAAATATAGTATGCAAAAAGTATATAAGCATTGTCAATAAGTAATATTATACATATTTATATGATCTATTGCAATTTATAAAATCATTAACGGGGTTTCAGTGGCCCGTTTACGTTCACTTCATAGAGTTATTAGGACTGTTTCATCAAAGAGAAACTTTCTTCGGTCGTTCTTTTAATGCGGTATTATTGAGAAAGATGTTTTTATATATAGTGTTTCTTATACAACGATTTTTCCTTATTTCATTTAAAAGATAATGGTGATAATATGATGTAATATATTGGCTTTTTATTATATTAGCAAACGATGATGCCATCGTGACTCAGCTAGAAAAAGTTTGTTACGGATTCGTTTTCTACTTGTAGCTTCACACTATATCCCGCATTTAGCAGGGTAGGCAGATGAAACCTAGTGTTAAGACACCTTGTACTCCACTTTTCGCCGATAGAGTAGCGGAATTCAACGACACTTTGCATTGTACCAGATCATATTAAATAATTAACTAGCCGGATCGAACCCATAACCGTCGCATTTACACTCATACGCCTGAGCCCCTACGCCACAACAAACTGTGACCTGTAGAAACGTCTAAATAACTTTTTATCAAAAGAATAAAAGAATCTGCGTTAACATAGGAAATATATAGGATTGCTTTTTTATTTAGCTACAAGCTTCTTCTTCCCGCAAAGTATATCGTTTTGTTTCGGGCGGTGCATCTCAACGCCGCACTTTGTCTTCATACCGGAGTGAGGAAATTAAAATAATTCACTCTTCCGAGCAAGAACCGAATCAATAATAATTGCATTCATCAATACAGTATCGCTGTGCGGCAGCGTCTTAAATGTCTGACTAATATTTTTCATACATCTATTGTTGATTTCATATCATCTATTGAAATTTAAAAAAAACGATTGATTGAAATAGTATACCAAATCATGATTAGTACGAGGAGACAGAATAATTAAGTCGGCTTCATTTTGCCAACTTTTACAACTCCAGTTAAGTGAATCTACTCGACTCGACTTAACTCCAGTCGTCGACTCCTCGCGGTATATGCCCGCGCTTTACTACTCTTTATTACTTTGTTAAGATATCAAAAAGTCACCATATAAAAATCATTTTCCCGCATAGTCTTACGATACTCTGTGCCTCATTTTCCATTCATTTAGAGACATTGTCTTGACATTGAGTTGCGGAACTCAACGCAAAACGTAGAAACACTTATTTTCCCAATTGGGGAATGAAGCCACAACCATGACATGACCAACAGATGTTGGACCATGATGGCCTCTCGTGACTTGTATTTTACGTTTATATCCAAATCATTTGTACAAATTCACTATTACATAAAGTAACAGTAATGTGTGAGCCAACACATTTAATATACATATGAATGTATAATCAACAGCTAAAAGAAAAAAAAACAGAATTACAAATCCTAGACTAAGGAATGACAGAACATCCTAACGATATTTTATATTTTTTTTGTTCCAGGATTTATGTTTTCACGCTTGATCCCGCATATGCGGGATAGATAAAGAACACTTAGCGATAAGATACTTAAGATAAGACACGACCTCATCTTGCCGCCAGGATTTACCAGGAGGACAATGCGTATTGAGTGGCGTAACTCAACGTCAAATTTTCTTGTTTGTTTACCAGAGCGTTATATATTTTTCACATATATCAATATAATTCAATGTAAATAACCTCGTGTAGTTTACAGTTCTTTGAACAGATATGGTACTGTATAATCAGGAAACTGGCTGTCAGCCAAATACCGTGGTCTTAGTGGCGCCTTCGAACAGATAGACTGGGATTTATAGTCTTAATCATATAATTCAAATGTATAATGGCTCCTTGCTAAGTAGGAGTTAATGCAAAATTCTATAGTAGTTTGTATTTCCTTTTTTTGGATGTCATCTTCACTAAATTAGTAAAGTTGCCACAAATTAAGCATCGCGCGTTTTGTAGCGCTATACACCGCAGAGTATTTCCGCTCAAATTTTGAGACGTTTTGTGCTGAGTGGTGGATCTCAACGCCACGCTTTGTCTTCGTACCAGGGCGAGAAAATAAAAATAAATAAAACCTCTGAATGGAAATGGAATGAACAACATTTGCATTTACAGTCGTAGCTGTGCTGCAGCGTCACAAATGCCTGCGTAAAGTTGCAGAGTGTACGTGTGTACGTCTTCCAGGTAATTAAAACCTGTTATATAACGTTACTTGTTATAATAGTTAATAGATTTTTAAAGAAACAGAAAATAGTTTTATTTTGAGCTTAGAATAAAATATGTCGCTTGCATTACATTTAATTATAATAAGCTGTATTTAATTTAAAGAGTACTATATTATACTTATATTTTAACTTAACGTTGCCAGGGCAACTTGCGTTAAGATACTCCGTTTCCCACTAAAGGCACTTGCGTTCCCCACTTATCGTCCTATTCTGAATTCATTGCGTGTTGAATGGCGGAAAGTAACGCCGCGCTTTCGCTACCAGAGCTAGGAAATAAAAATATTTTATATTTAATTCCAATTACATATTTTTTATTTTCTACAAAATATTTCATCCCACTATTACCTCATTAAATAAGTAACATTAAAAAATAAATATCCCTCACACAGCAGGGTAGGGTAGAGGGTATGTAGTGTTAAGACTCTCCGTTCCCCACTTTTCGAGTCAGAGGCCCGAGTTCTGGAGGCATTGCGTGTTGAGTGGCGGATTTCAAGTAAGAAATACACAAAAAATATAAATAATAATACATAACATAAAATACGTTCAGAATACAATATTAATTAAGAATCCCATATTGCTAAAAATATAATATTTAGGGGACAAAAGAAAAGATTATGAACCATTACGCTTGGCTACCTGATGTCACTGCCATGAGAGGTCACCCTCGTCAACACATAACCAAAGATCTTATCATATAAAATACTTGAGTCCAGTCGTGGTGCAGCGGCACGAGCGTGCGACTGTAAACGCGACAGGCTGTAGGTTCGATTCCTAATGTAGGAAATGAAATATTTAATGTTTTAATTTCTTCGCTCTAGTCACGTGGCAAAGCGTGATTCCACGTCTCACGCGCAATTCAGCGTAACGAGAGCAACGGAGTATCTTAACACTATATGACCAGGTTTCCACCACCAGTTCCGCTATGTGCAGAATGGTGTATAGTGGATGATGAATGTTATTTAATATAAATGTATATTTAACTAATATCCTAAAAATAATCTTATTCATTAAATTTAATATTAAATAATATGAGAAAGGAAGCAAAGCAAGGTAATAAGTTACTAAAACTCAACCCATAAATATATCTTTTTATTAAAGCTTAAATTTTCTTTATTAATTTTAAATTGACCAAGTACTTTGAAGTGCCAATTTTCATAATTATTCAGACGCCGCGCCGTCTTAAGATGTCAAATCGTTTTACAGACTGCGTTTTTTAAATACTCAACCCCTATTTTTGTCTAGTATTATATATGTTATATAAAATATAGAGTGCAACAAGGAGAACTGAGTGTAACATAATAGATGTTACATTCAGTCCTATCTTATCATCGTGGAGAAAAAATATATAATAATGTTATAGAAAAAAAAAATAATATTGTTAATGTTTTGTTAGTTTTACTAAAATTAATTTTATAAAACTGATACACATGGAGTTTAAATGAGATGTGAGAGTAAAATTAAAATGAGATTTTAAAAAATTAGGTATAGGTACTTTCTTTTGAAGGACAAGACGTTACTAATTTCATTTACAAGATTAAAATTCACAACGCTTAGAACGATTTAAAGTCTTGTAAATTTTCCTTATTGAAAATAAAATGATTCATTTTATAGTTTTTAAGTCAGGTACTGAGAATATCTTTGAGATAGGGTCAGTGCCCACGTTTAAGTATACCCTAAGACTGAAGACTTAGGTCACAAGTCCCGTGCACTCTGTACGTTGAGAATTCTAGCAATATTGAATTTCATCTCTATAATTCTTTTTCTATTATAGATAAACAAAGACACTCTGTTCTCCTCATTCCACCTAAACACTTAAAATACTAAAATAGTTAAAAATATTTAAGCAAATATTAAATAATATTCTCTTTTGTCAAATAATAATTCTTAGTCATTATCTTAGGTAGGCGGAAATTTTATAATCTTCCTATAGAGATGTTAACAAAATAAATAAGATGTAATAAATAAGAATTTCGACGTAGCTTGATGGGAACGTATGGCTCAGCCGACAGAGTGCTTAGACGGTTTCCAAGAGGCGCGGGTTCAAGCCCTCGTTATGTTCTATTCGGAGGCTATGCCACTACTTCACTATTTCCTTAATGGACGCAAGAAGATAAAAAAAATCGATGCTTTAGCCCGAACATCTAACATTTGATACTTGTAATATATTTTCTGCGTTTAATCGTAACACTTACGAAGGCTGCGAGAGGCTTCCTCACAAGATTAAATAAATGACATACAGACGTGGCTTGGAAAAGAAAGACGAAATTACACATATTTTCAGAAGCGAAGAGAAATACTTTGTTGCGGCATTTATTATGTATTCTTTTACATTTGGCCTATTCGTTATAGCTGTCTAACAGTTACTAATACAATATATACTTTTATTAAATAAGAGAAACAAATTTTACAATGTTAAATATAAATTATTGTAAAAAAATACATTTAAAAACAACAAAGGTCCAAGCCATCGGTGGCTAGGGCTCCAGAGAAACCTCCTAGGAACCTCCTCAAAATACTCGCCGTCTCAAGTAAAATTGTTTTCTGCATCTGGTTCTTGAGCCAGCAGCTATGTTAAAAAAATATATGAAGCGGTTGATGACAGTAGATGAGGTGAAAAAATATACAGAGAGCGAAGCGCTTGACTCACTGTTCTCTATGGTATAGTGGGCTACATCAAAATGATGAACGTAATGTAACAAAGCCTATAGTCTTCGTCGATGAATGTCAATAAATATTCAATGCAAAATATTTTTTTACGATTTGAAAAATTCTTGAATTTTTTGAGATTAGTGCAATCAACTAAACAAACACTTCAGCTTTAAAATATGAGTATAGATTTATTGATGATAATTATGAATCTATGTGACGAAGGTAGACGGCGAGAGTTGTTCAGTGGGGCTTAAGTGAAACAAGCGTTGATAGCAATGTTTATATTTTTAGGTCCAGAAGTTAGTGAACCCCGTACCATTGAAATTTTAAGCATTTTAATTGATATTAAATAATTATACTTAAATATAATAAAAGTATAGTACTAATACAAAATTATTATTAATCACATTTACACATTTATTACTAATTATTTAATCAAATCATATTAAAGTACAAACACAAAAAATATCATGCGATATCATGTGTCATGCGAGGTATATTGTCGTATTTTTATTAGAACATGTACAGATATTGTTTTATAATGTAAAAAAAGTATAAAATGTACTTAATTTCGATAACACCTTCAAAGGTATTCAACAAGTGCTTCGCCACAGGAGGATTAGTAATTCTGTTAAGGAGCTTATCGGGCGAACGTGTCAAATTCCCATATTGAAAAGCTACGTAGAAGTAAAATTTGGTTCATATATTTTATGTTTTTAGATGGATACTGTAAGCTTTCTTTTATAAGAACGCCTGAAATATACGTATTAGGTACTTTTTTTTCAGAGGTAGAGATGAAACATTAAGTTTCATTTAAATTCATTCAGTAGCTTTTGCGTAAAGTAGAACAAAGATCTGTCTTCATAAAATTTCTCATTTATAATATTAGACAGTTAAGATAAGATTTTAATATTAATCTCCTCTTTCGATCAAAACCAAATACTCCATCTGTCTGATGCTATAATAACTGATTTCAATCAGCTATGGATCGTATATCCTCTACCATGATGGATTCGTTGAGCTTAACAATGAAATCTAAATACTAGATCAATACTAAGGCTTGGAGAGCTGTACCGCTTATCATTTATTTTCAAGTTATAAATTTATAGCGTTATTATATAAGATGCAGATTTATTAATGAAGTTTGCATTGAATTCTCAATGATCGTGTATTTACCAGGTAATTGTATAAGTATAAAAATATTTAAAAAAAAGGAATTTGTAGAAAAAACATTGTTTTACCCGTTATGGCTTCGAATATCATACGGGAATATTGAATACTTTTATGTCCTTGCCTCTGACAACGAGGCGACCGCAGCGTTGAGTTCCGCCAATTAATGCAGAATATGGGGAACCGACTATTTTAATGGGTCTTTATAAAATTTCTCTGCCTACTCTGCTATGTGTGGGATGCTGTATCCCAAATCAAAAAAAAACTAATTTTACAGACATTTTAACGCAATATAGTAAGGTGTGATAAGACTAACATTTAATCATACATAAGTATATAAGTACCTTTAAAAAGTTAAACATATTTTTAACTTTTTAAAAGTATTATTGACTCACTAAAGACCGAAGAATATTTTTGGAAAATTCAATTGCAATTCAATTTTTTTATGTGTGTGTTGAAAAAAACAGCACCGCTTCTTCGCGCAAACCAGTTCAGGCAGTGATAATCTAGTGACAAGATACTCCGTCTACCATTTTCTGCTCTTCTCATCATTAAATTGCGTAAGGAGAGGAAGAACACTTTGCCTTAAGTCGTCACTATATTTCATGAAAATAGCTTTATCGGTCTTATTCGTCTTGTAACCAAAAAAAAAAAGAAAATAAAGAGACATATGGGTTTGAATAAGGTTTTCAAAAAGCAATCACCTCCGCTACATCACTCTAGTGTGTTCACGTAAATCGGGGCTTTACATTAGATTTCCCCGTACGCTCCTATTTGTATAGTATAAATACGTAAGTGCTTGCCTCTAATATATTCAATAGAACTCTATACGACTTTTTGTGATAAACTCTGGAGACACCTGTCATAAAATTGCAATGAAATTTCATCTTTTACGTTACTTGTTTTTTTTTTTTAGTTTTTACGTTGTATTCCGTATGCAACAGGGTAGGTTAAGATGCTCTATTCCTCTTCTCTTCTCTCTTCCGTTCAATTTCGGAGACATTGCGTGTTAAAGGTGGGACTCAACGACGCGCTTTATTTTGTAAATAGAGAGAGGAAATGAAAATAATTTATTCTATCAATCAAATTAAATAAAAATCGGATAAGCACGAGTTGTTGTTGAGCTTTTTTTTAAATTATAGTTTAGCTTAGGCAGAGCCATTTTATGTAATAACTCACTTGAACTAGCGGCTTTAATACAAAATTTTGTCTCCCTTTTAAGGCTATTATTTTTTAAGAGTTTACCATAAATGTATAGTTTTCAGATTTTTTCCTGAACTAGTACTATCTGTAGATGCTAACTGAAAAATTTAAAAATTAATATTTTTTTCTTAAAATTAATTATTTTTGATTGTCGAAATACGCGTTTTTTGGGATATAAATGGCTATGTTTTTTAAAGTAATTGTAGAAATATTTTTTTTGAAAATTATGGGGCCATCCGTAGATATGAGTATATGGTTTGAATTTCAACTCAATATCTCCAAACATTCCTGAGATCCTGACGGAATCCTAAAAAGGTTTTAGAAAAAGTACGGATTCAGTACCTTTACCTATTTTAACGTCTAGGAGTAGCGGGAAGTGGAAAACTGGCTGAAAATTTTTAATCACAATCATTCTCTCATGTGGTATCGAACTCACAACCACCATTCTCCATCATCACGCTACAACAGACGCTGTCCGATCTATGAGACTTATAAAATGTATGTAAACATGGCTTTCATTGCTTTCAGTATTGTCGTTGGACTGTTTTAAGGCAAATATTATTCTAGCGCTGAAAGTATTGAACGTTGTTTTATTTTTTCAAAAAATGTAATATTTACTTTTACTATGGATATAAAAGCTAGTATCTCAATACTAAAGTATTGAGATACTAGCTTATATCTCATTTATTTCTCTAGCTTTTATATCTCATTTATTTTCTCATTTATTTTATATAATGCTAGTATCTCAATACTAAAGTATTGGGATACTAGCTTTTATATCAGGCTGGGTCATCATGGTCGAATAAAAATAGGTATGAGGTGTTTATTGCGTAGGTTAAGCGTAGGTGCAATGGGTTACATTACAACGATTAACGTACTATAATATTAATTAGTGCCTCTGCGCCAGTCGTGGCGCAGGGGCACAAGGTGTGATTGCTTGATTGATTGACTGGTTGTGGGTATGATCCCGACTTGAGTAAATGAATGTATTTGAATTTATGTTTTCATTTCTTCGCTCTGGTTCCGAGGACAAAGCGAGGCGTTGAGTTCCGCCACTCAACACGCAATGCCTTCAGAACTCAGCGGTAAGTATGAAAGGGAGTGTTTTAAAACCAGATTCCCTCTGCCTATCTTGCTGTGTACGGGAAACAGATTGAAGCTGATAAAACGTACTATAATATAGATTATAGCTTTGTTTTATAGCTTCACGCTGTATACCGCATATAGGCATATGAGGCCAATAGTGGCGCGAGGGTACAAGCGTACGACAGTAAGCGTGACAAGTTGAGAGTTCGATTCCCATCGAGACAATGAAATATTTCTATTTTTTCACTCTGGTAACTATTAAAGCGCGGCGTTGATTTCCGCCACTTAATACGTAATGCCTCCAGAATTCGAATTCGGAGAATAGAGAACGGTAATGTGGATAATGGGAGCAGAATACCATAGTATCCCAGGTTCCTTCTACTTACCGTGCTATTTGCGGGATGCAGTGTGAAGCTGGAAAAATATTTCGTGCGAGAATCGAAGTCACTATCTACGTATGTCGAGGACATTTTTCTCATTATACCTCGATATTGTCTAATATTATTACTTAAAAACTTTCATTTGAATGTGATAAGATCTTATCTGGATACAATAAATAATATTGATACATTATATTATCAATATGGAATACCAGCGTAGTAACGAAATATGAATCGTTTCCGCTATTATAAGCAGATAGGAATAATATAAAGTAGAACAATATCTGAAGCTACTTTTATATTTATAGGTTAATAGATTTTAAAATGTGTTTTGAAATAATAGAGAAGATCAAGATTTTTTATTAGAATATGACTAAAGAGGCCGTGGCACAGAGGCACAATGATGCGACTGTAAACGCGACAGTTGTGGGTTCGATTGCCTTTCGGGGAAATCAAATATTTAATATTTCCATTTCTTCGCTTCGCGAGAATGGAAATGTCTTAATGAGAACAGAGGCTCCTCTAACTAAGACTGTAGATTCAAATTAAAAATTTGAAGAAGAAATAGACGGTTCAAGGCGTGGGTACTTCGAGTCCTCTTATACAACAAAAGTAATATGGCTAATACAATAACATCCCAATTAGAGAAGTATACCCAAGACATAATACACATACACACAACTATATATACATAATTCGTAAACTAAATTGCCGATAGCTAAACTACACGATATTATCGTAAACGAGTACGTATTTTTCGCACCAAATGTTTATTTTGTTTTATCTGTGCTGACTCCAGTATGTAATATGGATTACGTATGAAAAGCCGATGTGGATTTCTTATTGTTAAAGCAATGCACGTATAGTTACTTGTACTAGAAAATATTTCTACGATATATTTTTTATTTCTTTTGATTCTGTTTCAATTGTGGTTAGAAAGAAAATTGTAGACTAAGGCAAATTCTATTATTTAAATTTGATTATTCTTAACACTTATGGGGTCACAGTCTGGCATAAAATATCACGGATCCTTCTTAAGAAAGTCATAGACAATATACGCAAGTTTTTAATGAAGTATAAATTTGTTTTTTTTAATTTATACAACTTCAAATTTATGAATACTTTACGAATATATGTAATTGTTAATATGCTGGAAATTGAACCCACGTTTACAGTTTCACGCTTATACTCCTGCACCGCGTAGCGACGTTCTCTGATATAAGTACCACATATATATAAGAATTAAACGAAGGTAACATTTTTTTAAGATATCTTTTATGATTGAGTTCCGACTCATTTATCTCATTAATACAACTTACGCACCTGGTGTCTTTTGTAATGTTATAATAGAATGGTAAAAGAAAATGTATATCTTTGCATTTCTTATTATGTATAATGTCGGGATTCAAGGGAATAAGTACTTCGAATACTTATTTTACATATATATTGACCTTTATTTTAATAAAAATAAAAAAATTAAATACTTAATATTTAAGTTTGGTAAATTCTATATAGGTTCTAAAAAATATTTTTCAATCATAGGACTGAAAATAAGTGTGGAATACTTCTGCATCCTCACTTGCCAAATGATACTCCTAAAGCACTACTATCTTTGGGTAATTTAGTGGGGGCCGAAAGTATCCTAATGAGAACAGAGTGCTCTAACACTAGTTCACCCTCTGCGTAAGAGTATAGAGATTTGTAAAATTTGTTTCCCTACAGAGATTAAATATATATTAATACCGATACCTTGATAGGAACGTATGGTTAATTCAAACTATAGATAGATTCTTACATATATGTATGGCTCGTGTCACAAAGCATAGTACCGTATAAAGAACACACGTTAGAAGTACTCTCATACATTGATGCGGTTTCCTACACTAATTAGTGTATAATCATTTTATAAGTTTACTTTTAATATTAATTTATATTTTCTTCTTTCTTCGTTTTGGTGTTAAGCTCCGCCCTGCAACACGCAATGCTTCCAAAATTTTACGGGAAGTGGGAAGCGTAGTGTTTTAACACTAAGCTTCCCCTGCCTCTGTTACATGTCGGGGGCTTTACGCTGTAAAGTAAAGCTGAAAAAATCACATTAAGTATAAATTCATTAAAATAATACATTCGTCTATAAATAATAATATACACAATACTAAATCTGAATCATACAATTACAAGTCCAGTTCACAACATGTAGCACACTGTATAAGTAGGTTTAATTTCATTAATATTCAAAAGCTCCTTGTACACTTGTATGTAAATAGAGTATGTTGTACAATATTTGAACATCTAACCTGTGTTGCCTAGATACGTTCATAATATCGATACTATAGTCAGTTTCAACCGCCAAAGAGAGATGAACAGGTAATGCTTAAATTGAGTTGATTTTTATTTAGATATTTTGTAATATCTTTACTCCGCTCTCTAAGAATAAGAGAATTTATTTCAACTCTTTCTGCTTCCCCGTAAACGTATTTCATTCAAAAGGAGTCTGTTCCGCAAGACCTCTCGCGAGTTACACGTAGTCCTTATTGGGCCCGCTCCGCTCGCGTTGGTTACCAAGTTTAATATTATAGTAAAATCCCGGCTATAATATTGAACTTGGTTTTCAACGCGAGATCAAAACTTGGTTTTTAACGATGCGCGGTTCTTGGAAACCACCAAATGATAGTTTTTACAGTAAATTTTAATACTTATCATTTCATTATTAAGATTCTTATAAGGACTTTTATCTTTTTGTTAAATAAAAGAAAAAGGTGCTTAGTCATATTTTTATCCCGACTGCGTAATATGTAGTAAGATACTAACATGTTTCGTAAATATGTGTGTACGTCCATTTATTTGCCACGCCGCACCGCCCAAACGGACGGATTTTTAAGTTATGAAGTGTCATTGCACTCATCAGAATTGTGTTAGTGAATACATAAATTCATAAAATTTTTAAATAGTGCCCACGATTTAACTGTTTTTATACATGATTTATTAAAAAAAATTAAGTAGTTTCTGAGGTTATTCGCTATAAACAAACATAGGAATAAATATTTTGCTTTTTAGAAATATTGTCATGTAAATGTAAATTTTAATATAGAATTCGTTTGAAAATTCAGTACATGTATATAAACCACATTTTTATTGAATACAAAATAAACTAAAATCTTATTATGTCCTTCTTGTGTCTGAAACGACGAAATTACAAATCAACTACAAAATACACAAATCATAGCTCTGTCGGAGACAATTGGATGAAATTTAGTGTAAAAGATAAAGGCGCTATTTTTTGTTTCAACGAATTAATTAGAATATTCTGTTTGATAGACAAATTGCTGTCAAGGATGAGCAGGGAATCAGATTACCGACAATCTGACTTTACCGTCGTGTCTCAGCGGCACAGCATCCGACTTTAAACAAAATGGGTTCTATTCCTACTCGGGGAAATGTGTATAACACATATATTATGTAAAAAATGCGTAATATTTAGGTTTTGTATTTCAACTTCAACGTTTTTATAATCATATTCACAACGTTTGAACGTGAATGACATTTAAATATATTAATTATTCATCGCATTCTGATTACAGTGTTTTCATATGATCCCTATTTGAATGGAATAAATTAATTATATTTTGTATTCGTATCTATTGTATTCGTATCTTGAGGCCGGTCGTGGCGCAGCGGCACAAAGTGTGACTATAAACCGACTGGTTGTGGGTTCGATCCCCACTCGAGGAGATGAAATATTTACTTAAATTTATATTTCCATTTCTTCGCTCTGGTGTCGAGGCAAAGCGCGGCGTTGAGTTCTGCCACTTAACACGCAATGCCTCCGGAATTCGGCAGAAAGTGGGGAACGGAATGTCCTTCACTACGTTCCCTCTGCCTACCCTGCAGTGTGCGGGATACAGCGTGAAGCTGATTCGTATCTACTACAATGAAATGTTATTACAAGTTTTTTATTTTAGAAATTTTGAATGGATCCATCGTGACGCCGTGGGGGAGCGATTGGCTATAACGTGTCTGTGCGTTTGATCTCGTGATCTTCGTTACGGAATCAATTATTTTTATTTCCCCGCTTTGGTGTCTCCCAAGGCGAAGGTAGAGTATGAGAGGAGAGTGGAAATACTAGGTTATCACTATCCAACCTGTTACTGCATAATACACAGCGCTTAGCTGAAAATATATATTTTAATATATCTAAATATATAAATTTTAATTCAATAAATAACTTGTTTTGTATTGTAAATATAAAAAATCAAGTAGTAATCCTACTATTTTATTGAAAAAATATTATCGATAAGTTAACATCAAGTAAGAGAAATAGGAATTGTCACTATCTGGTCGAACACTTACCAAAGCATTGCATCGGTAGAAAAAAATAAAAACCTTTTCCATAACCGATTTTCTTTTATTTTTTGCACTTTCTATCTGTCCGTCTATAGAGTCACATTTCCGATGACTAATAGAATAGCTGACATTTACTAAAGGTTAAACATCGGCTGTAGACATTTAAATTACGTTTATGATTTTTTTCTTTTATTTCACTCAAAAACTACTGAATTGACTTAGGTTTACGGTTACATAGGTTATAAATCATAATCGAAAAAACAGCTTCACGCTGTATTCCACACACAGCAGGGTAGACAGAGGAAATCTAGTGTTAAGACACTCTGATAAGATAAGATACTCTGTTCCCCAGTTTCTGCTGAATTCCGGAGGCATTGCGTGTTGAGTGGCAGAACTCTCGACTGCTCGACTTTATTTTATAAAATAATAATTTAATTTATTACATTAATAAAAAAACACGTTTTAAAAATATATATTTAATATAAAAGTCGACATTAGAAATGCTTACGTAAAATGAATTCCCATTAACAACATAACGTTCTCTAATGGGAATTCTACAGTAGTGTCATTTGTTGGTACAAGCTACACAGTCCAATTGAATTATACTCCAACACTAACAGCAACTGCAACAAACTAGTTGTGAAGCGAGAGATACGAAGTTACCTTCTGTTGGACAGCAGGTTACCGGAGAACATTATTAAATACAGTAAATACTCTTGTGTTTTGTAAGCCGAGATTTAAAAAAATGTGATAGTATTTTTTATACTAAAATGAGTGATTTAAAGCGTAGACGTTTATTTAACCCGTATATAACATAGTGTTAAGATATTCCGTTCCCCAATTGCGGCTCAATTTTCGACGCTTTTTATGTTGAGTAGTGAAACTTAATGCTGCGTTTTGTTTCGTTTCTAGCGCGAATAAATTAAAATAATAAATTTTCCCCAATCGGAATTGAATCCACAACCGTCGCATTTATTCTATGCCAACTTGTCCAGTTCCGCCACTCAACACGAAATGTCATCAGAATTCGGTGAAAAGCGGTGAACGGGGTATCTTAACATTAGGGTCCCTCTGCCTACCCTGTTGTGCGGGATACAGCGTGAAGATGTTTTGGTTCATTAGAAAGCATCGATATATCAATATTTTTTAAAATGTCACCATGTATTATATCTCTCTTACCTTATATTTCATAAGGATTTCTTTCAGAACAACAAACGTATCCTATAGCCTACTATCAAACTCATTTAAGCCAGCAGATGTTACTCGCAATCAAACGTGGCTTTAGTAGAGAAACGATCGCTCGTGCGATTTCTAATTTCGCTTTCAATATTTAATCTGTAATGTTCTTTCATTTGTAATGTCTTCACAGGAAAAAGCAGTCCTTCAGTTATTTAAAAAAGATTTGTGTAATAAATTTTATCAATTAGAAATGTCGAGTCGAATGTCAATCAAGAAGCAATATCGTAAATAGCGGCGTTTGGTTCCGCCACTCAGCATAAAAATTCGCCGGAAAATGGGGAACTCAAGTATCTTAATGGGAACGCAGTGTCTTAACACTAGGTTTCGTCTGTCCTCCCTGTTATGTGCGGGATTCGGCGTGAAGCTAAAGAAACAAAGAAAAATATATTTTAGGATGCCGTACCTCGAAAGATAAAAACGCAGCTCTTATAGGATCATTTTGATGTTCATCTGTCAAGATCATTTGTCTCGAGGTAGCATGGAGGTATCAAACAGAAATTATATTAAGGTTTAAAGTCAAATCAAGCTTCAACGCAATCAATAGATAAAAGCACATTGATGCACAAATGCATCAATTCTGATACAATTTGTATAAAATTCGCCGCGCAATCTAAACCTTTAGTACTAGCATAGGGTACTTGCCTCAGACCTACAATTTTTTTCGAATTTTGGTACGAAATGAGAACTTACAATACAAATAAAATATATAAATACATATACCTAGTTATTTCCTAAAATAAAACCATACAGTCTTACATCCGTAGTTCATTTCATGAAAAATGAGTGAATACTTAAGTTTGTTAACTAAAATCGCCGCGTATTCAAAATCCAGTAAAGGGTAATCTGTAAACCTACAATCCTGAAATAAGAACGGAATCCTCAGTGAGTGAGTTCCACTGAGTTAACATGAGGACACGCGTTGATTAAATATCAACGCGTGTCCTTTTTGTGAGTCCCAATTTATTGAAAAACAGTGTTTATTATGAACATAATTGGGTTGGCAACATTGGGTTTTTGTCATACTATGTGTGAAATTAAATAAGATTTTTTACATTATTAGTAAAGTGACAATGTTTGGAACAAAAGAAGAATCCACAAGCACATTTATATTATGGTCGTAATAAAATGATAAAATTGAATCTTTAGATAAATAACGTTTTTTATGAGAACATTATCCGTATTTTCGTATATACAAAATTCACACTCGACCTTTGAACAGTGTTATTTATGAGTTACGTTACGTTAATATTTGATAAATATTGTGTTTATCAATATTTGTATTTCATATATTTCAATAAAGCAATGAAATATTATGTTTCTTACAGAAATCAACAAGCGGTTAATATTTTAGCTTTATTTACAGATCCTACACAATAAAAGCGAGCAGTTTCACAGTTTTCGCATAGCGTCAAGCGTCAAGACACTCTACTCTCCGCCCTAATTCTACATATTGTGTGTTGAGTGACGGATTAGTAAAACTTTGTATATAAGATTTTAAAAGCAAAAATTGATTATAAAATAATAACTAAATTTTAAAGTAACTAGATGAATCAGTGTTCTGTGACAGGTGTATTACGTCGCGTGATGAGGAGTTCGGATCAATGCTAGGGACTTGCCCAAATCTACATTTGAGCTTGAGAAGTTTCATCAAACGCATACGAAAGCTCACCTTCAATGTTCGAATTCCTTTCTCTACATAACCAATTTTGTAATTATTCTACTAGGGCGGCCTTCGAAGTTCGATTTAGAAACTTTCTCCTAATTCCATAGCGTACAAATGAACTGTAAGCCTATATAGTATATAAATAACACGAATAACAATAAGAAACGTATATATTAATTTCTTTTTTTAAGCTACGATCAGAAACTCTACTAAAATATCGCGTTGCCCATAAATTTTCTCAAACATCATTAATTTAGAGGAAATTAACGCGAGAATGTTGTAAAATAAACGTGCGATGTCACGAAGATGGATGAAAGATAAATAGGACAGGAGCCAACCATCATTTTTTGTTGAATAATAAAATGTATTATACATTAAGCTAACGTAACTTTATCGTTTACTAGCTTTTACTTGTGGTTTCTCCTGCATGGTCGAATAGAAATACTAAGGGTTGTATTTGACACGTGACATTCCAATTGTTTGAAGGAAACGCAGCGTTGAGTTCCGCCAAATAACACACAATGCCTCCAGAATTCGGTGAAAAATCGGAAACAGAGTGTCTTATATAACTATATTTAGTAAATACCTATTATATTGAACGTTACATTAGTTACAGTATTATTCAATGGATACAGCTATAAAGATAAACAAACAGATAGAAGAGATATTGTACGAGACCTATTATGGGCTTGGGTACGGAACAACTTACACTGAATGACCGTCACATTTTCCATTTCCATATATATATGTATGAGAATATACAGAATATAATATCTATTGTAACCGCTCGAATATTAGATATACCTAGATGTGAGCACCACATTCGTAGTACATTCCATTTTTAGCATGTGTACCAACTCTCATAAATAGCATAACAGTTTTTAGCCCTATATTTTTTATTATGTCGACATAACCTGGCCATAATATTTTATAAAATAAACTTTATAAACGTTATTTTGGATTATTTATTTTTATTATAATGAAAGTACCTTAATAAATAATTTCAATACATAACAGAATTTCAATATTACTTAAGAAAATATTTTCTATACATTTCATTCAGAACGTTCAATCTCTGTCGGTGTAGTATCTTATCGATATAAAAGTTTAAAAGATCGATTGTGATGCCTACAGTGTTTTTGTAGATTATAGCTTAAGTTAAATATATTGAAATATCGTTAACATCGTTAATTCAATATATTTTGAATATACAGTAATTCTTTGTAAAAGCACTATCTAAAATAATATCCTTAAACCGTTCAAATAATATGAGCTATATACTTATATATGTACTTTTAGCTTGAACTATTTTATTCATTTATTGACCTATTGCATTCCGCACACAGCAGTGTAAGCAGAACGAACCTAGTGCTAAGACACTCCGTGGGGATCGACCCCACAACCGTGGCGTTACAGTCACACCCGTCGTTCTCCATCGGTGGACAACGACGGCCTTAGTCCCGTCCCGTCATGACCTATGCTTGTGTCGTGTTCGTACACACCAAGATAGACATCCTTCAGAGGGTTCAAAATAAATTCCTACGAATGGCATCCGGATGCCCATGGTACGTACGCAACGTTGACCTACACAAAGACTTCGAGCTAGAATTGCTCAAGGAATTCTGCAAGCGCGTGGCCAAGCGCTACTACGAGCGTGCAGATTCCCACTCCAACCCACTGACTGTCGAAGCGTTTAACTACGCTCCTCACCAGCACCTACGTCTTCGACGCCCTCAAAGTATCCTTCTGGACCCCGACGACCTAATAACCACCGCAAACGCCCATTACATAGGGAGGATTCACTCCTCAGTCCCACGTTCCACTCTCCGCCGCCGTAAGAGGCGGCGAGGCCAGTCATATCTCACGGCACGCCCGGCGGGGCCCGACGGCCGAAATCCCCCATGATTAGCGCACGCGGGGTATTCCCCTGCGATCGATAAAACCTCACGAGCGCCCTTCATTGCCCGTAACTTCTTCTTCAGGAGCGAGCTACACTCACCACTCCCAGTCCGGTGACGCTGTTAAGACCATACCAGGTCAACAGCAGTAAGTCCATCAGAAAAAAAAAAAGTCGGCCTTAATTAATCTAACAATCTACATTAAATCTTTATCTTAATGTTAATCTCACACTATTTTGTGTGTAATAAAGTAGTATTATTATTAATTCGTTGATGTCTTAAGAATGGCTATGAAGGATATAATGAAAGCTTTTATTGGAACAAAGCAGGTTTATCCTGTATCGTTTACATAAAATAGTAGGCAGAAACCAGCTATTGTCAAGATACTCTGTTTTCCGCTTCCCGCCCGAATTTAGGATATCGCGCGTTGAGTTGCGGAACTCAACGGCGCGATTTATCTTGCCAGAGTATGAGAATTGAATTAATTTATTTCCTCGAGTGGTCCGCCTCCCGATAATCGACGACGATTAATGTAAAAACGAAATTGTTCTTTACATTAATAAAATACCATTTAATTATTAATGGAAAACGCTAAAGAAAAACTAACTTAAAATGTAAAACATAAATATTTCAAAATATTGTATAAATTAATAAAATAAATTAATAAAATATAAAATGTCTAGCTTTTGAAATTGCTTCGAAACGAAAACTACGAGCTTTACTTTAGTAATTGATAGTACTTGCTTTAAGTTTCAACGTAGCGTAGTGGAATTATACGATTTTGTACAATTTTCATTTAGATTTTACAGGAAGTAAAGTTAAACAACAGTTTCAAGTTACTGCCTTTGAAGTTTTAAGTACACATGTAAAGCTATTATTTTAAATATATATAATTCATTTTATAATTCCGTAGGAGGCCACCGTAGCGCATAGGTGTTGTAACGCAACGGTTGTCGGTTCGATCCTCACTCGAGGGAATGAATGATTATTTATTAATATTATCATTTCTTCGCTCTGGCACCAAGACGACAAGCCCGGCGTTATGTTCCGCCACGCAATGCCTCGAAAATTCGGTGCAAAGTGGGGAACGAAGTGTTTTAACACTAGGTCACCTCTGCCGACCCTGCTTTATAACGTGAAGTTATAAAAAATAGGCGTTGTTAAAGTTGTAATATCCAATTAACATACATTTATTATTAATTACAATTTCTTTAGAAAAGACAGTTTTTACTAAAAATATAAATATGCATATACAAAGACATTGTTCAAATGATATGGTGCAGTCCGATAAAACTTATAGCTACAGATGTTTTACTTCAAAACTTTCTCCCAGAGAAAATAGAACCCAGAACCACCTTTTGTAAGACCTAACAGTGGATGCAATACTTTCACATACAATTCAGTTCTTAAGATACTTTTCCTAGAAAAAATGTACAAAAACGGCTAACCACTAAGAAATTGGGCAATCGTCACGGTACACTGATAACAGGTAAAGTGAAAGCATTTTGTGAGAAACCTAAGGCATATTTGCACTCAACAGTCACTTGCTCCGATAGCCGTGATCGTCTAGTGGTTAGGACCCTACGTTGTGGCCGTAGTAACCCAGGTTCGAATCCTGGTCACGGCAGCGAAAGCTGTTACGGCGGAGCATAATTTTTTATTTTGAGATTTTTTTTTCATTAATATAAACTGAAAATATCAATTACTGCTTCATTAAAAAATATATATTTATTTGTTAATTCATGTAAAGATCGCAAAAATCGTTAATTTTTCAATCTTTATTAATTTCATGGTCTCGTGCCTTCTTCCAATATTATCAAAATAAACATTGTATCTACTAAAGAAGATCAAACGGAATATATTTTTAGAAAACATATAAATGTTATTTTTATAGCTGGACTAGCTGGCTGGCTGGAACCCGGAAACTGAGTCCCACTACGTTTAAATTTATAAAAATTTTCTAAAAATATTTTCCATTCCTTATGTAGAATAATATCTTGTTTTTACTCTGTAAAAGTGTGAAGCTATCTCCCTGTATCTGGTATATAGCACGGTAGGCAGAGAGAAAGTGGGAACCTAGTGTTAAGATACTCTTTTCCAATGTTAACACCCATTGGGACGCGTGATGCTTTTGTTTCCCATTTTCCGCCGAATTCTGAAAGCATTGTGTTTTAAGTGGTAAAACTGCACGCCGAACTTTACCTTTTGATTTCGATTAAATAATTCCTCGAGTGGGAATTGAACTCACAACCTGTTTCATTTATTGTCCAACCTCTAAGTAGTTTCTTAAGATAGATAAAATAATTAATTTGAAAGTACTTTTAGTAGCGTTTATTAGGGCAAATTTAATTTGCAAGAGTAGGTATTAGTAAAGATTTTACGACGATAGTAAATTTTCACGATGATTTGATTACGGCTTCCACGTTATAGGACGTTTAGGATTAGGACAGTCTCGTTTTAATGTGAATCGGACACACCTGTTACTTTCTATGATACTATATACTAAAAAATATTATTTTTTCCAAAGTACGGTAAAATTTTACAGAGCAGAATTCTGCAAGAAGATGTATGAATGAGATACTCGGCACTGCTGTAGCTGTTGATGAAATCAGAATAAAAGCAGTTGAGAATGGAATGTCTGAAATGGGGTAAAACAGCGGGAGCAGATGGAGCTACTGTCGAGTTGATTAAATATGTCTTGGACTGGTTCTGGGTTTTGTATATTTTATGCTAGAAATCACAGAGATCCCAATGATTGGTAAGGTTCAGTCATCGTGCAAATTATAAAAAAAACATGTAATAAAACACATTTTCTGTAAAGGTTCTAACTTGCAAAATGAATGAGTCATGTATGTATATCACAGAGCAACCGTCCAAACTATCAGAAGCAGTACTGCGGTAATGGCTTGCGGCCATCATCTCCAACTTGATTGGCTCACGAATTGCATACTAATTAAATAAACAAGTCTCGGTGTGGGCGTGTAGGTGGGAAACTTAGTTTTACCTATTATAATATGAAGTTTGTAAATTTTACCTACATCTATATAATATGAGGTAGTAGTTCACGCCGCAGTGGGAATTTGTAAGATTTATTGTCTTAAAATTTAAATTCAAATTCATAATATGTGAAAATATTTGCGTTTGCGTTATTTGTTCTTATTAACATACCTTTCTTTTCTAATAGTTTTTCTTAAATTTTCAATTAGTAGTTTCGGTATAGGTTTTTTTGCATTACAATCGTGGCGCAGAGGCACAAAGTGTGACTGTAAGACTCACTGGCTGAGGGCTCGATCACCACTTAAGGAAATGAAATATTTATTTAAATTTATATTTCCATTTCTTCGCTCTGGTGTCGAGGCAAAGCGCGACGTTGAGTTTTGCCACTCAACACGTAATGCGTCAAGAATTCGGCAGAAAGTGGGGAAAAGAATGTCTTAACACTAGGTTCCCTCTGCTTACCTTGCTGTGTGTGGGATACAGCGTAAAGCTGATAAAAAATGTTTGTCTTTGATAATTCTCGGGTTCTTTGGAAGGCTTACGTGGAATCAGGTCCAACACGCAGAAGCCCCTTAGAAAATTAAATATTTTTACTGTGATTATTCGGGGTCCATCTCTGAGTAACCACCGGGATCCATCTCTAAGAAATATTGAAAATATGGAAACTTAATTTGGGGTTACTTTATAATTTGGTTACTATTATTATTAATGTTTAATATTTTCATTTCCTCGCTCTTATAATGACGTGAAGTGCTGCGTTGAGATCCGCGTCTTAACACACAATGCTTTAAGAATTCGACAAAAACTTAGAAATGGGAATTCTTTAATGGAAAACGAAGTGTTTTAACCCTAGGTTTCCAGGATTCCTCTGCCTATCCTGCTATGTGCAAATACCTAGATAAGACTCAGAAACTATTTAAATAATCTTAGATTTTCTCTATTTTCTTTTGGTAAAGAACATACATCTTTACCGAAAGAAAATAGGAAAAATCCAATTTTACTAAGTTGAAAATTACTATTAACAAGGTAGTATAAAATATACTTTATTTTTTATTTCTCACCCAATCAATATATCTGTAATGAAACGTTACAGTATAAGGCTCATTCAAATAAATGAAAAAAGTTAAACTTTATTTATTATTCATCACATTCAGTATATTCAGTTAATACGTTAAACTCAATATTATCCATACAGGCTTAAATAAAAATATACTTTTAAATTTTTATTGATAGCATATACTCATGTGTCAGTAAATTGAATTGGTGTAACAAAAGGGAATTTTAACGTTGTTTCAGATATCACTTTATTTTTGTATCATGCCAATTTCACAATATCATTGTTGCGAAACTTGTACCGTGTAATCGAAACTATTCTGGTTTATTGATGTATTTATACTTTTTTGCTAGCTGGATTTATATAAAAACTTTCGAAAATTCTAAAGAACTGTTTCCTCCCTGAAAGAGAATTATTAGGAGATAATGTTAAGGCGGAACTGCTCCTTGTAAATAAAACGGGTTTACATTTCCATCAACAAAGAATTTTGTATTCACAACCACACTACGAATCCACATGTGTCGTCGTGTTTACAGTCAGTTATGCCGTTGTGACATAACAGATTGTACTGGCTAAGTGTAAGATTTGGGGACACGATAGTACTAAGTGCAAAAAAATTCTAAGTCTTTAGTTCTAAGTGTAATTATATTATCTTTAATCTACTAACAGAAGTACATATTTTATTTTTATATAATAAAGGATATTCTTAATTAATTTTTGTTTGATCATCCATGTCATCTTAAATATCTGATCTTAGTCAAAGTTAGAAAGCGATGGGAAATTGGATCTCTGAAATAAAGAAGCAATTTAATTTAAACTTAATCGGTGAAGTCTTTATATTGAAATTCCGTTTTATCTCGTTAAAATGTTATGTATTTATATATGGAGTTGAGTTCTACAATTTAACAAGTAATGTTACTTTCGGAATAAAAGCAGAGAACTGAGTGTTTTTACACTCTATATAAGTTATCTCTGTCTACAGATACTACACTCGTATAGGGTGAAGCGTGAAAATAAATGTTCAAGGACAGATGCCGGATCCAACCCTCTAAGGTTACGGGCATGGTTACCTTAACATCGGCCAAATACGAAAGTGGAGAGCGAACAGCAGTGAAAATGGTTACTACCAAGTTCCAAGGTATCAATCTATAACTATATATCGTATCATCAGCCTATCAACTTCAATGAACCGCGAACTGCGAAGCCGCGAACCGCGAACTCGTACGTATTATGAAGACCAAATAATATGATGAGTCAAGTCAATTAGGACTGTGGGCTCATCATGCTCACAAAAATAGATCCGTGCTTAAGCGTAGGCATATTTTTTTAGCTTTAAGTAGTATCCCGCATAGGCAGGATAGACATGCACGCCGCCCAATTATTGAGATATTGCGTGTTTAGGAACGGGACTCGCTGTTTTATCTTGTTGCCGAGAAAATGAAAATAATGTCTTTTCTTGTGTTGCAACCGAACTTACAACCGTCGTGTTTTCAGTCGAACGCTCCACTGAAGAGCCTAGAAACATTGACTCTTGAAACAAAAACTATATACAAACGTAAAATATATTAAAAGAACTACTACCACCAAATTTCGTCTAATTAAGGATTCCTGCTTCATTAGCAAGTATTGTTATTTTGTACTTATTTGTATTCTACTCTGCATTGCCTTTGTTGAGCATCCACACTTTAACTTAAGTAAGTAAATTGCGGGCTAATTATTATTGCGACATTTGTATGCGTCTGTATGTTATTTCTGTTTTTAAATGCAATTATTTCCAAAATTACGTATTTTATTTTAATACTGTATTTAAATTCATATTATTATTTTTATTTTTTTAGCTTCACGCTATATTTCAGGGTAGAAACAGTGAGTACGAGATGTAGATACTGAAGAGAGCGAGTCTTGCCTTTTTAAAATTTTATTCATATAATTATGTAATAATTCATTTCCTCGAGATATCACTGTCACTAAATTAAAAAGAAACAAATATGAACGAATTCATAATCAACTTAAACTCTTTTGTGAGACCTTTTTTTGTCTCTTGTGTCGTTAATTTCTTTAGTCTCCACATAAAGCAGCCCAACCTGGGTATCTAGTGTTAAGACACTCTTTAATTGGAAGTTAAGCCTTTCCCCTTTGCATTGTGAGTAGACTAACTCAACCGCGCTTTGTCTCGCAAAAAAGCACGGCGTTAAGTATTAAATGTTTCATTCCGCCGAGTGAAATTGTGCGGTTCAAAATTTTCTTTTGCGACCAGAATAAGGAAGTAAAGCAAACAGTATATAGTAATACTTATATAATCGATTTTTCAAAAAATTATTAACGTTATAAGGTATGGCAGTGTAGGTAATGTTCCATTTACGCAATGCACCAATTAAATTATTAACTTTTTATCATAAATTCATATCGTATTTGATTTTTAGTACAATATTTCATAATGTAAACCTATATGCTTTAACAATTGTAATGATGTTTAAAAAAATGCATGTGTATGTTTAAAAATACATTTAAAATGATCATATACATAAGTCACTATCGCTGAGACGCTTTTGGAAACTTTTTAATAGATTGTTTTAGAATGTTGACCCTTGGAAAAAAGTTTATTTAAATATTATTATGTCTGTATTGTTGTCGTCAGCTTTTCACTGTTTTCGGCAAATGCTAACCTTATATTAAGGCAGTTCTCTCCCTTTAAGCCACTTCTTTTCTCTACTTTCCAATGAATTAAGTGAGAGTAAAGTATGTTGAGTGGCGGTAATCAATGTTATGAATTATTAATTAATGGCACAACTACGTTCTCTACATTTGCCGCATCGTAGCGCAGCATCACAGCGTCTGACTGTCAAGGCGACGGATGTAGAGTCAATTTCCACTCGAGGGAGTAAAATATTTTTTTTTGCTCTGGTAAAGAGAAAGAAAATATTATATCTTATTTAAGAAAGACAGAACTTACTCTACTTTAAAAAAAATTAAATAAATGCAAAATTACGTTATAATTTACGATAATCACTATATCAGTTCGGTCACGATCGTATATCAGAAGTTAGAATTACTAACAGTGTAACCGTAATCGTAACTTTAGCTCTAAATAGCCTAACAATTTAAACTTGTAGGCTTTATTGTCTAATAAAATTGAGAATTAACTACTTTAATAAGACATTGAATATCACATTTCATAATAAAGACGCTCACTGGTTTGATTCATTGAATAGATTTTTATTTTTAATATTAATTATATATTTGTAAATTTTTCGAAAATAAATTAATTTTAATTTTAAGTTGCTTAATATATTTCTTGCTATATATATATTTTATTGCCTTTTATATAATAAAAAAATCATAAACAGGAAGCGTAGTTGAACCTGTTCTCTTATTCACATCCTAACTTCTAGGGAAAGAAGAAAGAAATCTAAAATATTGTTGTAGTTTGTAGTATAAAAAATATTGATGTATTTTGTAGAAAACATGCGGTATTTTGAGACTACTGTTTTCAATATCAATAAAACAGCCATAAAAAAGAATTTTGCTCGTAGGCAAGTGATGGAGAGATTATTTTGGAGATCAATAGTTTTCTATAAAAATAAGATTCATAAAATGGTCACATTCTCAAATTGAATTAGAATCCCGACAGGCCCATTCCCCGGATGGAATTCGCAACCTTGCAATTCAAATCCCCGGGATTCATTTACGAAGGTCCGGCATAAACCTACTATAATAACGGATAAGATTGTATTGAAAATGTAATTTACGACTTTTCGCACAACATATTCTTTTGACAATTTATATTATCTAATCTTTTCATCATATTATTTTTACTACGTTTTCTTTTTAAGTATTTATAAAAAAAATTATATACCAATAATTATAATGAGTGGAAAATCTGAGCGATTTTTTGTAGTTTCAAAAGAAGCAGGTTCATCCTTGTTCCCGCATAGTAAAGTAGGCGAGGATACCTAGAGATTAGACACTCCGTCCTGAAATTGAGGTGAAAGTGGGGACACTTTCCCCCCAATTTTCAGTCTTTTAAGTGCGACACTCAACGCCACGCTTTGCCTTTTTACAATAAAGATTAAATGAAAATAAATCATACCCTGACAGGGAGTGGATCCCACAACTACCTGCTGGCTTACTTTCTGCATCACAAAAAAATATTGTTTTGTATATTTTTTAGAACCGTGCTCGATATATGCTCAATCAAAGTAAGCAGAGAGAATCGAAATGCTAAGAAACTGCAGGATACGGTAGAATACTGACGAGAATGGAAGAATAAAAATATTTCAAACAATTATTCCCTCAAGTAGGAATCGAACCGATTGACCTTTGCATAAACAATATTGTTCCAATATATCACAATCACCTTATATTTATGATAAAAAGCATTATTGACCAAAAATATTTGGGTCCTATAAATAATATTTATATTAAATTAAGAAATGATAAAAACATTGTGATTTGGTTTCCACTAAAAATATTGTCGGACATCCAAATTGAATTTCTGTTATCAAAGCAAACATTTTTATCCAAGCTCATTCAAATAAGAGCTAATAAAAATAACAATTCCAAGTCTCCAGGAGCTCTACAGAGGCAATAAGTAAAAATTTATTTTATAAGGGCCTTTATTTTGTATAAAATGTGCCATTAAACAATAAAATGAATGAAAATTAAGTGTTATGTACATACATTTCAATGATTAAATGTAAAATATATTAAACTTAGTTTTATCTTCACGCTTTATGTACAGAATAACTTTTGTTTAATTTTACCTACAGCTTCGCCCTTGTCTTTAAATAAAAAGAACTAATAGTTGCGTTGTAAGTGCAATAGAGGTCAAAGCATTTCGTTTGAGGCCAGACGCAACGAGGTTCCCATAAGCGTAAACGCGACAGGTTGTGGCTGTCTAAGACTGTAATCGAAGAAATAAAATATTTAATATTTTCATTTTATTTCTCTGGTAACGAGGCAAAGCGCAGCGTGGAGTTCCGCAATATACAATGACTCAAGAATTAATTTCATCGAGAACGGAAGTGTCTTAATGGGAACCGTGTGTGGAACTAGGTTGCCAGATTATCTCTGCCTACTCTGCCATGTGCGGGAATCAGCGTAAAGCAGGTATGCCACACGATCACGCTGTTCCAAATATTGCAGTAACAGCAGGGTAGGCATATGGTCCTAATGTCTAGACACTCCGATCTCCACTTTCCGACTGTATTCGAATCAATGAGTGTTAATTAAGAGAAGTAACTCAACGCCGCACTACGTCTGCTAGAGTTAGGAAATAAAAATAGTTTACCATCTCTACTTCCTTCCTAGTAAGTAGGTAACGCCGAATCGAATCTACAACTATCGCATCATAGCCCCAAGTATTCTCATTTTTTAAGGTTATCCTCGTAACTTTGCAATATTAAGTAGAACTGCTATTATATATCATAAAATTTGTATATCAGTAAACCTGTAAACGTAATTTATATACCTTTTTTGTAGTTCTTTGATTGCGGCATGTCGAAATGTATATATTTTTTCAATAAGATTAAATAACAACATGATTATTTTCTATAGAACAACATTTCAATTCGAATGAATGGATTTCAATTTATTAACATATTATTGTAAATAATGTATGAATTGAACGATTTTTTATATATATTTATTTTGATTGCTAAATAATTTAACGTAAATGTGCTTTATGACATGAAATGTGCTTTATTAATCACTTGTACAAATAACGTTACAGCGCGTATACAGTCGTACACCTATGACGCATGTGTACGACTGTAATCGCGACGGTTGTCGATTCTATTCCCACTCGGGGCAATAAAATAGTCAATATTTTTTTCCATTTTTTTTTATGGAAAAGACACGGCAAACGAGCGTGCGGGTCACCTGATGGTAAGTGATTACCTCCGCCCACGGCCCCGTGCAACCCCAGAGGAGCTACAGGTGCGTTGCCGGCCTTTAAGGTGGGTTGGGCGCCGGGGCCCGGCTTTACCTGATGCGAAACGCAGTGGCATAAAGCCACTACTTCACGCCGGTTTTAAATGCCGGGGGTGGTAATGATCCGGTCGAGTCTGCCCATGCGTGTTGCCATTGCTGGCGACGTGACTCTACCACACGTACTTTAGTCGCCTCTTACGACACCACCAGTACCAGGATGATCCTATTCTAGGCCGGGATCACACGGCACAAACTGGTAACGAGACAAAACGCGGAATTCTAGCATTCAGAACGCAATGCCTAGAGAATTCAGTGGAAATTGGGGAATGCAAGTGTCTTAAGAGGAGAGAGTCAATTTACATTGGTTAAATCTTTATATATAACAAACTATTTAAAATCTCGCTTATGCCTTAAAATAGTAAAGATAAAATTGTACTGTTTGATAGCTGAACTGAAACTAAAATTATTTTTTTATAATAAATTATAAAAAACATAGCTCCGCCGTAACAGCTTTCGCTGCCGTGACCAGGATTCGAACCTGGGTTACTACGGCCACAACGTAGGGTCCTAACCACTAGACGATCACGGCTATCGGAGCTCTTGAAATTGTTGTTCAAAAACTCAATTACATTTTTATAAAGGTAAAATACTATCAAAAAGAAATGTATCAAATTATAATGATTTAACAGATTATAAAAGACTCTTTTATATCAAGTCGAGTTATAAGAAATTGGAGCATTTAAGTGTACTTTCTCTTCCAATCGCTTTTGTAATTATTTCAAATGTTCTCAAATATGTTATGGCAATTTTATTTAAGACAAGCTGACGCGCGCGGCTTCGCCCGCATACCACCTTTAATACTTTAAGTTATGCTACATTTGCCAACAGATTAATACATTAATTCATGAATACTACGTGGCTGCTTAATAGGACGTCATCGGTGCCAATGGCGCCCCCCACGGGACTCGAGCTTCAAGCCTAGGCTTGCGGCCGTACACATAACGTAGAATTATTTAAATTTAACATTTTCTCAAAAAGTATACAAAAGCCGAATATTACCTTCATTAAATTTCCTTGATGATGAAATAACTTTCGTTCGTAAGTTTCAATATATGTACATATGAAATAAAAATCGATGAAATATCCCCATTTCAATTTTCAATGATTTTTTCGTATGAGATAGATATATGTTGTCTCAGACTTTTTTTTATAACTAATAAAATTTAATATTTTTGTCATACAACGTACTGACGTATAATTTACTATCTTTGCGACGCACGCGCTTTAAACAGTTCGATGGCGTTCCTTATTATTGTTGTTTCGTTATTTAAGGCTAACTAAAACTTACACCGTAATGGTATATAACCTATAGCACTTCTGGAGAACGCTGCTTTCATGCGAAACATAAATAAATCGGACCAGTACATCCAGAGATCTTAGCGTTTAAGCAAACAAACAAACTCTTCCGCTTTATTATATTAGTATAGATATAAATAATTTATAAGTTTTAATAGGTTTAATAGATTGTTGAATAAACAATCACATTTTTTTACTAAATCAATAATCATTTTTTGTAAACTCTTCCCCTCTTAGTGTATTATATCTGCAAGTTTTTTTTTTAATAATAGTATATATAGTAATGAATCTTACTCAGGTTAGCCTCCATTAAATTAATAATTATTTGTTTATTCGTTACTTTATTTAAATGAAGAAAGAGTACCATTCTCGACATTACAATAACAAAAACTTTTGGGGTTATATCTATATCTGACAGTGATAACAATTAGCTTCTACTTCTGCTCTTTGCTTTTTAATTATTCCTTGTTGTGAATCTTCAGTTTAACATCTTAAAACTAACAAATTGATTTAAATTATATTCGACCAAGACGAACGAACGATCACTGAAGTATGTGGAGCCTACCAATTATTTTTTTCTGTTCCAATGGTAGCATCAATCGTCGTACTTAGTGAACTGTTGGACTCGATCGACCCAATTGAGATGAAAACCATTTTTCATAAGAAAGCTCCCGCGGGCGCTATCAAATGGCTATACTCAAATGAAATGTACAAATTATATAAAAAAATTGTTTTTTTTTTCCTTTTAGGGACTACATTAAATGGATTGAGAATATAAGCTGGAATATTTATTTCTGTCGCGTTTACACTCTTGTGAGCCTGCGCCGCAACTTTGCCTCATTGTCAAATGCTATACTGCTTTACCACAATGGTGTCTTAAAGATATTTAATTTATTTCTGTATAAAAATGACTTTATCCATACCCAAATATATTTCGTATCGACTTGATTTGCCTGTCTTGATGTGTGTTGTTGATTCGTCTGTAGGCTATCTCTATATATAATAAGAGAGTGAAAATATTTTGTCTGTACATTTAGTTTAATTAATTAAGTAATTTTGACTGAAATGGATAAAGGGGCACTTAAAACGAATAATAGAAAGCAAAAATAATTTTTGTGCTTGTCTGTCTGTCTGTCTCTCTGTCAATATTTTTTTGTCCGCATTTTTCTCTGAAAGTACTGAACCGATTTACTTGAAAATTAACCAATTGCTTTGTTTTAACTCAACTTAACCACTAAAGTTCATTCATAACATTTGGTTCATTAAAAAAAAGTTATCGTCATTTAAATGAACTCAAGGCATTAGTTTGCCTGCGAATGTTATATATAGCAATCGCGCTGGTAAGATTTTTGGCCAAAGAATGTCATTCGAAACGTCTTGGTTATATGACTGTTGATAAAAATTTAAGTTTAAATTTTAATTTAAGTTTTGAAGCACTTTTACACAATATTTTATACAATAAAATAAACAAAATTGAATTGATAATGGAGATTACCTTTATAAATCGTAACAGTTAAGTTTAAGTCGTAATTAATTCAACACAGATATAAAAAACGATTTGATCTTCAGGGAAATACAAGGAAATACATATTGTTTGGTTTGTTCCTTCAGGAGGGCAGGAGTTAATATGCAATCATTACAGTTGATTTACAAAGAATATTATGAATCCTTCAAATCAATAATTTAACATTTAAGGCTGTTTCTGAAGGACTAAATTACATTATTTACTTACACATTTAACAGAATTTAAAATTATACGTGCTTTAAAATGAACATGTTAGAAAAATAAAAATTAGCTTTATGTAAATTTTATAAATATCAAATTTCAACATTGGTCCTATTTTTTAATTCCAAACAATAAAATTTTCCTATAGAAATTACGATAACGTAATAAAAAAATCATATTAGAAGTTATTATAGTCAGTCGTCAATCAATTCTGTTTCAAGCCGCGAGCGGGCCGCTAGTATATTAATATGGCAGTGACAGATTGTATACTCGTAACATATATTTTTTTAAATGTTATACTTTTGTTATGTTAACTAAGTATTGGAAGCAAGTCGTGGTGTGACACTAATGTAAACACTACAAGTGATAAACAATAGTATTTTAATGGGAACAGAGTACCTTAACACTTGGATCCCAGCAGAGGGCATCTCTGCCTACCTTGTTACGTGCAGGATACAGCGTGAAGCTTATAAACATAATTTTTACCAATAAAAATTACCCCACCAGTTAAATTATGCAAACGATTCGCCCGAGGCTAGAGATTTATCCCCAAACGTAATTAGGACACTCACCAAAGATTACAGCGGTCGCTGACAATTGAGTGGGTCTCTACAATGTCGCGGGTGTTGGTAAAGCGCTCATTAATATTAAATGTGCGCTAGGTTAGATTTATGGGTGCAAAATATTAAAATTTACGATTTTTATGGGGTCACCTTACTTATGTGACTGTAATAAAAAAAACAAAAACATGACTGTAATATTTTAAATAAAAGATGCCTCCAGATTTCAATTATTGTGTTGTCTTAATAGGATCGGAGTATTCAACACTTGTTTCCCAGGTTCCCTCTTAGCAGGGTTGCTATGAAGGGTGCTACTGAGTCCCCGAACACCGTTAAAAATATTATTTAATGAAATAAAAAGAATAATATTTTGTGCGAAAAGAATAATATAAGAAATAACATAACTAAGTCTCTTTCTTGAGAAACGTTCTGATTAACCTACAAGTTCAGGAATTACTCTAATCTAAACCCCAGTTTATATGTTTAACGAGTAATCTTAAAATAAGGTTCATCCTCAAACGAACTCTTGACTCCCACACCAAGGCGTTACTTGATACTGCAGCTTTGTTCGTCGTTTGTTAATAATAATAATTACTCTACTAAATATGGGACGCAGAGTGAAACAAAGAAATATATATTTTTATTATAATTAAATTTAATTCAATCATTCCAATTTTCATTCAAAGCTTAAGCTCTTTATATGCGATCGCTAATTCTGGGTGAAATTCATTAATAATATAATGGAGCGGAATAATGTAAGCGGTTAATTGTACTGTTTTAATTATCTGCATAATAAAGATTACAACAGCTATAATTAACAGGCCACTATAGCGCAATGGGAAACCGCCTGATTGTAAGTGCGATGGGCCTGGATTCAATCTCTACTCGGGGAATGAATTATTTTCATTTCTCTATTCTGGTCGACATGATGTGGCGGCTTTGAGTTCCCCCACGTAACACACAATATTTAGCATAGCAACGAGAGAGAAAAGGAGAAGGAATTGTCTGAACATTAGGTCCTACATGCTTGCAGCATGAAGAAGAAAAATATATTTTTATCATTGTTATGTTAACAGATAGATTGATTGTGTCACTCTGTTCTTCATTTACGGTATATTTTTATAAAAATCTGCTTCACGCTGTATCTCGCATGTAGCGCGGTAGGCTGAAGCAAACTAGACAGACTAGACCGGATTGTCCTTAACAAGACAGTCCGTTCTCCACTTTCCGCCGAATTCTGGAGAAATTGCGTGTATGGCGGAACTCAACGCCGCGATTGGTCTCGATATCAGGGCAAAGAAGTAAAAATATACATTTAAAAAATATTTCATTTAAAGGCAATAAAAATAATTAAAAATATAATTTCACAAAAAGATACTGTTGTTTTCGAAGGTCAGCCAGCTCTTACCTCTTTTACCACTCACTTTTCATTTATAAATCTTTCTTGCTATTCTTTCATCACACATTCGTTCGACGTACCCAAACCAGCTAAGTACTTTCTTCTTCATTAACTTCACCGAGGCGATTAAATTAAAATTAAATCAGCTTCACGCTGTATCCTGCACACAGCAGGGTAGGCAGAGGGAAACTAGTGTTAAGACATTCCGTTCCCCACTTTCTGCCGAATTCTGGAGGCATTGCGTATTATGTGGCTAGAACTCAACGCTGCGCTTAGCCTTAATACCAGAGCGAAGAAATGGAAATATAAATTTAAGTAAATATTTCATCTCCTCGAATAGGGATCGAACCCACAACCAGTCGGTTTTACAGTCACACTTCGTGCCACTGCGCCACGACCGGCCTCAGATAAATCAGGTCTTGACGAGATAGACGGACAACAAAGTGATCCGAAATAAGGATTCCAGTTTTTATCATTTGAGGGGAAGAACCCTAAAAATATAAATGAATACTTTTTAGCTTCACATATTAATTCGATACGAAATAAATGAAGCTCTTTCGTTCTAATATTTCTATTACTGTTACTATTACTTTAGTGTAAGGAATTACATCTTACACCAAAGTTTGAAAATTAATAGAAAATTAACTGAGAAAATTGCTGAACTCAATAACCTTGTCTAGACTCGGCGTAATGTCTTTTGTTGTTAAAATCATTAACATTAATTTAGTCCTTATTTTTAAAGGCATAGAGTTTAAAATGTGCTATAATTTTGAAAACAAACTAGTTGCAGCTTTAAGCATGCTACTTTGTAAAAGCTTTTAAAATTTTATACGTGAGAAAACAAGATTGGGTCGTTAAACATATTACATCGCTTTGGACGACGTGTATGAAATATTTTAAAATGCGTTGTATCATACGTATTTTAGCTACACCCTGTTTCGCGTTCGTAGCAGGGTAGGTAGAGGGAACTTAAGAACCTAGTATTGTAACACTGGGTTCCCTTTACATATCCATTCCCCACTTTCCACCTAATTCTTGAGGCGTTGCGTGTTGAATTGCGGAACGGAACTCAATGCAGCTAAAGAGCTGAAGAGCGTAACAAGGCAAAGGCCTTGTTAGCGAGGAAATGAAAATATTAAATATTTCATTTCCTCGAGTGAGAATCGATCTACAATTTCAAAAATTTTGTCTGTCTTTCTGTTGTGTCTAGAATACTGAAATTTAGAAGAAGTTGTACAGCAACAATATACACTCTACTCTATTTTGTATCCTGGAATTCCCCAAGGATTGAAATTTACACGGGAAAAATTCCCCGCAGATAAATTTGAAATAATTAAACATTTTTCTATAGCAACAACATTTTTCGCGAGCAAAATCAATGAAAAGGTTTAAATTTCGATTTATTTTGTGCACAACAATATTAATCATATCACCATAATAAAATAATACATCCTCTTTAAATACACTTAAGTTAAATATGTAGGGGACGTGGCCTACACTATTTAGCTGGAGATTAGCGAGATGATAATAAAAATAGTATTTCAATTTAAAGTTGCTTTATTGCTTGCTATGCTATAATGAGTATGCTAATGAATGCTACCGGACAGCACGCGCTCCGAATATGCACTGCCTTACAATATTAGCGCCGGGAGTGTCAAAGGCTACGCCGCGGTGCGGTGTGCGGTGTTCGGTTACAACACTTGGACTGAACAAAATAAATATTTGTAGAGTTCAAATGCGTGTTAATAACAACCGTAGCTAAACAACTATCGCTAATAACAAGGAATTTCGATATTTTAAGAAAAGGTCGTCCAAAATGTGTTTTCCGAACCCTAACCGTCATGGCGTGCGCTGATTCAGCCTTGTGAAATACATAATCAATGTTTCTAATGCATTATCCTTTAAAAAATCTTTCAAAAAGTCCAAGATGATATATGTTTATCTCTGAAGGTTGAGCAACAGTAACCATTTTAAATATATTTAGTTTAAATTAAAATTTGCCGAGTTATTGTTAATGTATTTTTTATAATTTCATGTTCATCCTTATCAAAATAAATATAATAGATATTTATAATAGTCTTTAGCATTTCATCTAGATTGAAATTATACTTTACTGTATATCATTTTAATAAACATTTAATTGAATTAACCAGCTTCACGGTGTACCCCGCACATAGCAGAGTAGACAGACGGAAACTAGTGTTAACACACTCCGTTCCCCACTTTCCGCCGAATTTAGGAGGTAATGCGTGTTAAGTGGCGGAACTTAACGCCGCTCTTGGCCTCGACACCAGAGCGAATACTAGAAATATAATATAAATATAAACAAATATTTCATTTCCTTGAGTGGTGATCGAACCCACAACCGTTACGTTACAGTCACACCGATGGCCTAACTTAACTGAATACTACTCGAAAATTATATTTATTTAGAAGTCGTCGTAACGCAGTGGTTTATCGAGTTCTTTGAAAGCGACTGTTGTGAGTTCGGTTTTCACTCAAATAAGTTATTATATCTAACTTATTTTCATATGGCCAATCTAGTAGACGAAGGGAGGCGTTGAGTTCCGTCACTCAACACGCATTGTCCCGAAAATGTATAGGTGCGTGGTTAACGGAGTTTGTTGTCGCTAGGCTAGGCTAACGTTAACGGCAGAGGGAATCTGTCTACCCTGCTATATGTGGGATAAAGTGTGATACTAAAATATACATTTATATAATAACTTAAGTATCCTTTACTTAAGTATCCGGTATGATTTCAAATATTCAAATATGTTCTTGCTTCATTAATTATGCCGAAAGGCTTTATACAGCGGCTAGAGAGATCTCTCAATATTAAATGATAAACGCACAAATTTTAAAGATTCTTATAATTTATCATAGTATTATATACCGACATTTAAAAGGGTTGTTGGAGTTGAAGAAATAATTATCTTAACCTCAACTCGACCATATTTATACTTAATATATAAATGTAATAATGGTGAGGCCAGTCGTGGCGCACAGGTACAAACTGTGACTGTAAAATCGACTGTTTGTGAGTTCGATCCCCACTCGAAAAAATGAAATATTTATTTACATTTATATTTACATTTCTTCACTCTTGCCTTGAGTTCTGCCACTCAACACGCAATGCCTCTAGAACTCGGCGGTAGTGGGGAACGGAGTGTCTTAACACTAGTAGTACTACACTTCTCTCTGCGTACTCTGCTATGTGCGGAATACAGCATGAAGCTTAAATAATAAATAAATATAAATGTAATAAAAGATATTTATAATAAAAGATATTTTCGTAATTCAGTGGGCAAAAGATAATAATCATAAAAAAATATTTTATGAATTTCAGTGCTTTCGCTTTTGTGATAATAAAAAAACAAACTACTTTTTTATATATATTATGCATATTTTTTTTATATAAACCATAAAAGATGACGAATCTATAAAAGATGACGAATCTATAAAAGATGACATTAATTGATGCTATCATATGATAACAACCTGTTACCTAAATTAGTTAACTCTTTTTAACAATGTGTGCTTTGGACTCTCCAAATATACACTTCTTATAGAAGTTAGTAGTAAATCATTATGGTCTCCATACTTGCCTCATTACAGTGACTAATGCTATAAAAGAAATGGCTTGCTATACTTTGCCTTACGAGTACAGTAATATGATTCACCATTTTAAGTACATTTATTATTGTATTTTTAACAACGGTTTTGAACTTATAATAAAATCTGTAAGTAAATTGTATAATAATTTTCATATATTTATTTTGTTTCAGCAGTCAGTGATGCAGCGTGATGTACAATAATAGTACTGAAGAGATCGCTGGCTCCGAGTCTCATGCGCAGGCGCATATAGCCATACTACTCACGCTCTATGTTCTCGTCTCTATTATTGGTATCATTGGTAAGATTTAAAGGGTATTCATATATTAGATGTCCCCCGATCCGAAACTCCATAACCCAATCATTGTCCATTTTACGAGACAGTGCTTGATATAACTCAACACTACGCCTTAGTGCGCAGAAATGAAACTAATTAAATTCTCGTAGATGGAATCGAACCCACAACCGTCACGTTTGCAGTCAAACACTGTGTCACCAGGAAGACCGTCTCAATATAGATATAAAATGAATTTCCATAATAACATCAGTTGAACATGTTAACTGCGTTACATACATCAACTACACCTAATTAATACATCAAAGTGAATACCTACCGTCCATACGCAGTGAATGCACATTGCACATTTACAAAAGCAATTGGCATATTGAAGGAGGCACTAACTGCTGCAATAACAGTGAAACTTGCTGCCTTGGTTTATTGAGTGTTTTACTGTTATAGCGCCATTTCGTGGCTCATATAATGTTTCTAGATCATTTCTTCTATAATAATATTTTTTGTAAGTATATACATATATTTTATAATAAATCCGAAATTAATAAAAATGTAAGGTAATTTTGAGAAAGCTGATGTCCTCAACACTCAAGGTCAATATAGAACGGAGTGACTGATCAAGCGTACCGTTAAGATCAACAAGTTATTTATTCTATTAAATTGCCTCTCTGTTCTCTTCCTAACCTGCTATATGCGGGATACAGAGTGAAGCTAAAGTGCTGTATGCAAATTTTTGTATCTAGCGACGTGCTCTTTACTAGAGTGAATTCGTATGGTAAGTCTTATTCACCAGCAGATGCAGGTAATAAACTGTTGAGAATAAACTACTTATATCGTATGAAATATATGTTAACACTTCAACGCTAAACTTGGGGCCAACGTGGCGTAGTGCCTATTTATAAAGGCCACGGCTGTGGGTTCGATCCCCACTCGGGGAAATGATTATATTTAGTTTATGTTCCTTTCCTAGCTCTGGTAGACAAACGCTTTGTATTCCCCCAAAGCAATATCTTGAATATTAGGACAGCACTTTCCGAATTATCTCTTAGGTTCCCTGCGCCCTTCCTGACAAGCGTACAATAGCGTGAAACTGCTTCTTTTCAAAGCTAAATTGACTTAAGATATCGTATAAGGTGGATTATACCTTATGGTTAAAGGTTCAAACTACAAATACTTCAAATGTATTTGTTGGTATATATATCGGCAATATTAACAGAATCTATGAAAATTTTAACTGAGACTCACGACACATGAGATACAACTTGGTGCGAGATGATATTAGCAAGAGTAGTAAGGTCCCTTTGGATACGGAACCCTAAAACAACAAAAATAAATTCAATTTCATTTCTACCAGGTAATGTAAGTCTAATGGCAGCGCTAGCATCAAGCGGCGCGGCCCGTTTGCGCACACCACAGCTGCTCAGCGCGTGTGCGGCCGACCTCCTCGTGTGTGCCGCAAGCGCTCCCCTGGCCGCCACCAGAGCGGCGAGGATACACCACTTACCATGTCACGTTACTTATTATATTGAGGTGGGTTTTGATGGTTTTTTGTGTCTTTTCAATTTTATTTGCTAGGAGTATAAATGTTTAGTTATCTGACTGTAAACATTATGGTTGGGGGTTCAATTTCTACGCGGAGCATTGAATTATTTTCATGTCCTCGCACTGATAATATGACAGCAATGAATTCCGCTAATCAACACACAATGTCCCGAAAATTGGGCTGGAAAGGTAAACGAACTGTTTTGACACTGGGTTTCCCTCTGACTGTTAAATATGGGATACATCTTTAAGCGAAAAATTTGTATATATGTTTATATTTATTTATGCAATAAATACATAAAACTGGGCTTATAAACTGAGGAACTCTGAAATAGGATTTTATGAAATTACTCCTGGAATACATAAAATTTTCCGTTTTTCGTCTCAAAATCCGTGCAAACAAGTTATTTTATATACAATAAAAAAACAAGTTTTTAGCTAGGGCGATAACTATCTCTATCAAGTTTTTTTTTATAATATAATTATATTTAATTAAACAATTTTATTAAGTTCTATATTATATATAATAGATGTAATTTATAATATATTAATATCATAGTTTTCACAATTTAAGTATTGGGTATTTTTTCAGTCATTCCCAGTGGCTGCAAGCACACTCTCTTTAGTGGCGATAGCCGCGGATAGATGCGGAGCCGTGCGCCGCGGCCGAAACTCTCTTTGCTCTAGACCATTTCTAGCTGTGGGACTTGTGTGGACGACCGCCCTAATTCTAGGTATAAGAATTAAAAAAAAAGCTGATGCATGAACAGCTAAAACAATTATAAATTATATATATAAATGTTAATTCTATACACATATAATTTCGAAGTAGATTAAAAATAAAACAACAAAAATACGGATTTAGGGCACTTACAAGCTTATGAGCTTTTTACAGGAAAACAGAAAGAACTGTTCTTTTCATATTCATGCAAAAACATAAAACGATTATTTTTAGAGAGTTGTTTTGATAAGCCAAAATTGATTTTTATTACAATTATTTAAGATTGGCACATCATTTCAGGTGCGGTAACAGTAATCGCAACTTGCCTGTCCTGTCCGCCGCTCGCCGCCGCCCACGCACTGGTCACGTATTGCGTACCAGTGGCAGCCGTCACCAGATGCCATTGGACGGTGCGAGTCAAACTCACAGCACTATCGTTAACCGCCCGAGCGGCACACGGAGAACTACCTCTACCAGTTCCTTTGATGCGTAGACCAACCCATGTGATTATAGTGGCTGGTGTCGGACCAAGGGAAAGGCGTGATGCAGTCGATGTTGGGGACATAAGAGCTAAGAAGCTACAACCAAGCCTTCTCGGTCCACAGCCTCCAACGTCGACGTTAAGATCAAGACGGCGTCTAGGCAACGTGTTGATAGGCATCGCCATAATATTTGCTATCTGCTGGTGTCCCCACGCTGGTATCGTCATTTGCAGTGCATTCGGAATAAATGCTCCTTTAGTTATATCTCAGTATGCGTTGCTTATTGGACATGCTCATTCAGCGTTAACGCCGCAGCGTATTGGTTATTAAATCGGCACGCGCTCACTGCTGCCTGTGCTGCCTGGAGGATTCCTCAGCTGCGAGTTCGGGAGGAAAGACCATCTTCTACGAACGAGGCAGCGTTGGGTGCGTTCCACCCCCGGCTTGCGCGTCCAGCTCCCTCCCCTCGCCCTCCCCCCTCTAGCTTCCTGTATTGATGTCCATCTATCTTCTAAGCTCTCTCGATCTGTGATTCTTATCTCTCAGTGCCTCGTATAGTCTACAAGTGCGTCTCGTTTCGTCGTTATAAACGTTGTTTGAGATTTTATTGAATATCCGTCAAGCAATAAAATATATAAAAGTAATGTGTTTTATTTTATTTTATTGTTTACGTTCCATTCCGCTAGTTTTTGAAAAATGTTTTATATTAAAAGTGACACCACTGTCACACGTCATATGTGTCGAGACACGTTCTCAACGTGTCAGAGTAAAAAAATGTTTGTGGGTCCAAATTCATTTTTTAATTAATTTTTTTTTATATTTAAAATATAGGGCAAAGTAATTTGTTCAAGTAATAAATAGGATAAATATATAATTTATGAACAGATTATCCCTATAATATATATATATATATATATATATATATATATATATATATATATATATATATATATATATATATATATTTCGATATATTATCAGCATATATCAGAGTAGACAGAGAGAACATAACTTTCTAGACATTACATGTTAAGTGGTGAAACTCAACACGGCGCTTTGTCTTCTTACCAGATCGGTGAAGTAAAAAATTATCCTCCCGAGTGGGAATCGAACCTACAACGTCTTCAGTTGGGCACTGTGCTGCTGCGCCATGACCGCTTCATACGTAAATATAAATAAACAAACCTAAACATTTATCTCATATACACATATTTTATATCAAGTGAGTGATATAATAATAAATTAAGGCGGAAAGGGATCGAGATGGTGTCAAAATGAGGGATAAAAGGGTATAAGATACATGACATAAGATTTATATATTATGTAAATGCTGTGCATAAAGAAGAAGGATTAACACTTTATTATGTTTACCAAGAAATATTATGAGGATAGTACGGTATTATTTTAAAAGGCTTTTTTTTAGCTTCACGCTGTATCCCGCATATAGCAGGGTAGGCGGAGGGAACATAGTGTTAAGACACTCCGTTTTTTCCACTTTTTATCGAACTTTGGAGACATTGCGTGTTGAGTGGCATAACTCAACGCCGCGCTTTGCTTCGACATCCTCTGATGCCAAAGAAATGAAAATCTAATTTTAAGTAAATATTTCATCCCCTCGAGTGGAGATTGAACCCACCACAACCAGTCGGTATTACAGTTTGTGCGCCTTCGCCACGACTGACCTAATTATTTAAAAATTGTGTTCTTTAAAGTTTATTTTTCTAGCGGAGTCACCGTTACACTTAAGAAAGTATAAGACAATACAAGTTCATTTATACATAGAGGTAGTTTTAAAAACTTTTATTTATTTCTATATAGGTATATTTTTTATTCGATTGTGTTTGGATTATGGGGAACGAAGTGTCTTAACCCTACCCTGCTGCGCGCGGGACGCAGCGTGAAGCTGATTTATTTTTTTATTTATTTCTTTTCAGTTTACATTTGTTTAATAAATAATTGTATGCGATACAATAATTTATATCAATAAACCGAAAGTTTATATACATAATTATTATTAAACTCGTTAGGATTGAAAAATTCTCGATTTTTGTTACAAATTTTCGAAATATTTCTTAGGGTTTATATTATAACGTATTTTGTTCAGTTCCAATATTTCCACAAAAAGTAAAATATTATAAACTCCGATAGAATATTGAGTGCCAATATTTATTCCTCAGTCGTATTTATTCAAAGGATACGATCTAACTTCGCCATCAACTGTCCAAAGTTAGACTGCGGCAAAATGTTAAATAATTTTTATATAGAGGCAGTTTTATTTAACTTTTTTTTATTTCACATAGCATATTTTTATTGTGGAGAAAGAGAATTTTTCAATTTTAAGAAGAAAAATTTAAGCCGATTTAAATTTAATTTTCTATAGCATTAATATTGCGAAAAGGCTTTCCTCAACATTTACTGTTAGTTTTGTGTAAATCGGTTTAAAATTAAAAATATTTGAGCCAATATAAAATATATATTGCATGCGACAATATTACTACGCAATAAGTTTTCTATTGAATGCACTGAAGCCTAAAATTTTAATATATTTGCTTTAAACTGATAATATTATTTGATCATCAAATTAATTCAGATGAGAAAATAAATAATTGTAATGTACAGGCAGTCGCGAGCGAGTCGCTAGTACTTTAATATATTTAAAATTATGATAGTACCTAAGGTATTATGTCATGGCAGTTTGACGCTACGACGTGACAACTACAAAGGATTCCTGTTCTGATACACAAAGCGGAAGTTATCCTCTCTGTACGTAAAATAAATAGTATACTCTGAAAGTGTCTCTATGTATATACCTTATGGATATGGTTTTATTGCTTAGAGTTATAAAATTTTGATCAAAATATTTAGTTGTAATGGTTACAGATTCAATTTTATTATTAAGTAATTTTCATTTAATATTTATAGCGTTATATGTAGAAAATGTTATCACTTAGCGAAATAAAGAAAATACTTGATAAGTTGATGTATGTGATGTGAGTATTTTAACACTGAGTAAAATTAAAAAATCATAATATTTCTTTTAGATTAATTAAATTTAAAAAGTGAAACCTTAAAGTAATAAAGAATAACGAATATACATAGGTTCTATTACATGCCCAATGGCTAGTATTTACATGGAGCATGAAATATTTATGAGGCCACTGTGGCGCAGTGGGACATCGTCTGTGGGTTCGATTCTCTCTGGGAGAAATGAATGATTTTTATTTGCCCGCTCTGGGACAAATTACGGCATTGAGTTTCGCCGCGCAGAATGTCGCAAGTTTGGCCGGAAAGAGAAGAACGATGTGTCTTCGAGTTCTGTTTCCAAAGGGGGAGTTGCTATATTAGTAATACAGCTACAAACGTTAAAAATTTCTGTGTAATTAACACATAGGGAAAAAAGAGAGTATAGTGACTTCTCACTACATACTTCCTATAGTATTTAAAATACGAGAATCTATTAAATACAAGACTGCTTTAAATAAACTAGTTAAAGCTCAGAGAAATGGGTCACCTAAACTGTTAATTTTCACGCCCAAACGAAAATAAGCACTCAAGCAGCTCCGACAAAGGAGTTGTTCTGGAGAAGTAATTAAGAAACTATTAACGAAAGTACGCTTAGTACTAAAACGAGCACCGATCGTAGCCTTGTTTTTGCACTCAAGAATAATATTGAATTATTAATTGGTATTGGATCAGTAACAATTAATTTATTTTATGTATATTTGAATGAATAGAAAAAAAAAGACATGAGAAGGAATAAAAAAATCTTAGTATTATTTACTTTGCAAAAATACCTTATAATTATAAAGTTATCAATAATTTGTTCTTCACATTTGCTCATTTGGTGATTTTTTTTCTGCGACAAATTGAAATCCACATCTAATGCCACCATATGTATATCCTAATAATAATTATTTAATTTCATAGTTGGCATAGAATACTTATTTATATAATATAAAAATATCGATACTGAGTGACTAACAGACAGTCCAAATTACAGAGTGAAGATTATATGGGAGCACTAAGAGTGTTCTCAAAACTCATACCAGGGAAAGTTCTTTGTGTTCATTTCTACGCTCCAAAAATACATAGCGCGGCGTTGAGTTTCGCCACTCAATACGTTTCTCAGACTCGTGAAGAAATTTAAAAACGGATGACAGTAAGTTACGGAGCAAAGTCATGGCGTAGGGACACAAAGTGTGGCTGTAAAATCGACTGGTTGTGGGTTCGATCTCCACTCGAGGATGATGATGAAATATAACATTTTTATATACATTTATATTTTAATTCCTTCGCTCTGGTGTCGAGACAAAGTGCGGCGTTTAGTTCCGCCACTCAACACGCAATGCCTCCAGCACTCCGCTGAAAGTAGGAAACGGAGTGTCTTAACACTAGATTCAGAATACAGCGTGAAGCTGATTTTGACATTAGATTGCATAAGTATTTGCAAAAGACATAAGAATTCTAAATAATTTAATAACACTCCATACTACACTCTACCGCTCAGTAAGATGATCACTGTCTCTACTGTTAGACGGGAAAAAGCGTGAAGCTATAAAAACAAAACGGCAAGTGCCAGCACGTTTAGTATAAAAATGAAGTATATTTACAAATTGAGCAATTTTACTTCAACAAATGGAGAAATTTAACATAAAAGAGGGTCGAGAGCGTTCAAGCGTGAAACTAAGTCACTTTTATCTCAATTAATTTTGTGTGACATTATTTAGTAGACCCGCTACGTTTTTAGATTGCAGTTATTAGTTACTGTTAATTTTGCGGGTACGTTGTATTTTATGCATTTTTTTAACTGATCATTTATTATAATTAAAAAGTAAAAACAAGTCTTTTGAAGTTAAAAGTCTTAAAAATGATTTTATTATTCAGTTTATTTATGTACTATCAATTTAAATTTAATATTTAATTTTTTTCACGCTGGTAACAAAGCAATAAGTAATGCCTGGAGAATACGATGGAAAGTGGGGAACGGAAATGTCGAAATGGGAACGGAGTGTCTTGACACTAGGTTCCCAGGTTTCTTGTAACTATCCTGTTTTTTGCAAATATTTGCAGGGTAAAGCTAAAAGATATATATGCGTTATACTTATATTAACAACAATTTTAAGCAACTTTCACCCATCCCATTTAATAATATTTTATAAATAATATATTTTCAATTAGCGCTCCCATTTCTCTTCTCTAGTTTTCATGAAATAAACACTGAAGATAATCTGATTACATTATCGTTAAGGATATTAAGTTTTCTACTAGAACGTGCATAATTTTTCCACTCAGTGATTTTTTTTTCAGCTTGAAACAGAAAATAAAGTAACTAAAAGGAAATAAAACAGAAAATAAAGTGGGTACTAAAATAAAATAATATAAGTATATAATATGACCCTCGGACAGAGATCAAACTCACTACTATCACGGTTCCATTAAGATGTTCTTGTACTGTATTACACAATATTTTTTAAGCTTTTATTTAAAATCTTGTACACTATTTATTCTTTATGCTTTATTTGCGAAACATGTAAAACATGTGAGAAACATGTTCATTATCCTATTATACCTTTTGCGCGTTTTTACTTGGTATCTTTTAGACTCCTAAAATAGCGGGGTGCACGTAGTGTGAAGACACTCCGCTCCCCACTTTCCATTCTCTCTCGAATTCTAGAGGCATTGTGTGGAGTGGCAGCGCTTAACTTCGGTACCAGAGCATAGTAATTAAAATATTAAATATTTTATTTACTCAAATGGAAATTGAATCCACATGCCCCTCCCTCCACCAAGAGTGGCTTCAAGACTTGGATATAAAAATACCTTGTATTATTGACGAACCCTTATTCACTATAACACAAAATAAAAATAACAGACATCACATAGGTTTGGCTTTGATATTGAAATATTTCGAACATATTTCGAACTTATTGACTTCTATTTAACATATGAAAGGCAAAAAAATGATTACAAACGCGACTATAGATTCTAGTCTATTAAGTAAAGAGAATGTTTTTAGGCTATGAGATATTGAGGCCGCGGGTTCAGTTTTATATAAAAACTTAACTACTTGCATGTATTTTTAACATTTTTATAGTGTTATTCCACACTTAGGAAAGAAAAATACTTATTTAGAAACGTATTAAAAACTGGTCGGTTTCAGGAGGCGCGGGTTCGAGTCCCGCTACGTTCAATTTTTTTTATACGTTTTTTAAATAAATATTTTACTTGTATGTATATACCTTTATGATTCAAGAACCAGTTGTTAAATCATAAAGATACATACATTTTAGTAAGTATTTTTTTAACTAAAGCGAAAGAGACCTTGACTTGGTTTATTTAACTTATTTACATTTTAAATTAATATATGTACGTGTTAGGTTCACGTTTTATCCCACGGGTAGCGAGTAGATATAGATTTTTTTTAAGCAAGAATGAAAATATTAAATATTTCTAAGAGGGAATCACACTCAAACGCGTCGCGCTTACAGTGAAATGCTTGTGCCCCACGAGGGGCACCCCTAATAAATTTGAGGTTAATACTATCTAGTATTCCCAGGTTCCCTCTGCCTACCTCACTAAGCGATACATCGTGAAGCTAAAAAAACTGTGTTAAGATAAAAAGAACAAAAATTAAAAAGCAACGTGAAATAAATATGTAATAGTACTTAAGTACGTAAGTAGTCACGCAATACCGCGTACCGTTACTTAATGCAAAAAGTAAGTGCTCCAGTTTCCGATACCGCGGCTAAATATAAAATATATTTCTAATGTACTTAACGCTACTAATAAAGATAACTTTTCAATTTGATAACATTATATTAAGATTGTTAATACATTGATATTTTCGCTGTTTCATTTGGAACTCCGATAGCCGTGATCGTCTAGTGGTTAGGACCCTACGTTGTGGCCGTAGTAACCCAGGTTCGAATCCTGGTCACGGCAGCGAAAGCTGTTACGGCGGAGCTTTTTTTTATTTTAGAGATTTATTTACTTCACGCTATTTTGTTCGTACGCGTGATAGATAAAGGGAACGTAAAGTTTAATATTCCTTTACTTTAAAGAACAGACCGAGGTCTCGATAAAATTGGAATGTCGTATTTGTTTTTTAACATCAAGAATTTTCATATTTCAAAATATTTTCATTTTATAAGATAGATCGCAACGCTACCCAGCCAGCAATTATTGATAATGGCAGGAAATGAAAAACAGAGTGTCTTAACACTTTTTTCTTAGATTTTCTCTAACTTTCCTATAAAAAAACATAAATAAAATAAATTAAAAAAAATTGTAAGCATAAAGATTTGAACCTGTGACTCTTATAAGTTCAAATTACTTAAAATATAAATATAAAAATATTTTACGACTGTAAATGCGACGGTTATGGTATCGATTCCTACTCGCAGAAACGAAATATTTAATATTTAAATTTCCTCGCTCTGATAAAGAGCCAAAGCGAGGCGTTGATTTCCACCACTCATCACGCAATACCTCAAGAATTCGACGGAAAATGGCGTATCTTAATGGAGAACAGAGTGTCCTAACACTAGGTTCCCGGATTCCCTTTGCCATATGCGAGATACAACGTACTTTAAAAGTATGTACGTACTAACTTTAAAAGAATATCAAAAGTCAATAACGATATAAAAGTGTATTTCTAATTAAATAAGTGATATCTATGTCATTACTCGTATATCTGGTTACCAGCTTTGGATTGGTCAAACTATAGTTTTTAATTATATAATTTTCAACTTTCCTCATTAGTTTCTTAGATGTTGGTAAAGAAATTTATGTAAAAAAAATTGCAATATTGAGAGAGATTGTTTATCACAAAAATTATATTAGTAACTGAAATAAGTGATTTTTTTAATTTTATTTATAAGAAGAAGGTAGAATGTGGTGTTAGCTACGCTGTGCTATAAGTGAATATAAATGGAAACAGATTACTAAATCGTTTTAATTATCTTTGCATTATAAATATGTTGCCGTCGAGGCGCGGTAGTACAAGCGTGCGACTGTTCACGCGACGATTGTGGCATAGCACGGCGTGGAGCTCCACCAATTAACACGCAATGCTTCTAGAATTTGGCGGGAATTGGACGACGGAAGTGCCTTAACACTGCCTTCTATGTGCGATATAGCACTAAAAGCAAGAAAAATGTTAGTCCCTAAGAAATATAATAATTATTGACATATTATGGAATTAATTAATATATGATATATTTACAAATGGCAAATTAAGCTATTCTTTTTATAGTTAAAGACGTAACGCAATGGTCGTGGGTTCTTCTTTTCTATTTAAAAAGATATAACATTGGAAATATTTATCTGACAGTATTTCAATACTATTTGACGAAGTGCAGCGTTAGGTTCCGCTACTTATTTAGATAATGCCTTGAGTAGTATATAGAGATGAAAGAACTTTAATCAATGAATATAATTTCATAATATTTACTGTAAGTGATAAATCACAGTATAAATAAACATTTAAGAAAACAATGGAACCAAATCATTTTATATTTGAACGTATTCTGAAAGAGTTGTGAATTTTAAACAAAGTTAATATTAAGAAAAATATTAGAAGATTAAAAAAAACTCTTTTTTTAAATATATTCTTACATTACAAAATATATTTTTGAAACAAAAAAATATACAAGAAAAATAATCATAATAGTAAACATACGCCAAGTGTTTTGTATTGATAACCCCTTATCAGTTATCGACTATGTTCGCGTGGCTCCTTATCTTTTGGACTGTCCTGATTTGTTTTACTGAGGCGCGAGGTATGTATGAATGAATGTCTTTGTGTCCACCACGTTCAAGGTTTACGATGGTTATAGGTTCCATTTCTACTTATATGTTGATTGATTATTATTATCTAATTGTTTATTATAATATGATTGTTTATCTATTGTTAAGATATTTAAAATATTTTGCTAAGGTTCATCGAACCCAGAACCAGTCACGGCACAGAGGTATAAGCGTGACAAATTACAGGTAACGAGGCACAAACAATGAGACACGATGCAAATAAGGTTGAGTAGAGAGTGAGAGAGTTGAGCGCCGCTACTCAGCATCCAATACTTCCAAATTTCGGCGGAAAGTGGGAAATGGAAGTGTCTTGATAGGAACGGAGTATCTGAACACTAGGTTGTCAGATTCCTTCCGCCTAACTATGTGCGGGATATAGCGTGAAGATAAAAAAAAAATAATTTTGAAATAAGCACGTTCTTAGAGTCAAGAAGCAAAATAGATTAAAAAGTAAAGAAAGTGCCAGAATTCTCTGACCATAAAATCAATTTATCTTATTTAAAACATCATGTGTTTTGACGTAATATTTTAAACAATATGCAATAAATATTATCGAAGATGACGACGTCGACGTACATAGTACGTACATGAGAGATCTACTGTAGATTAGGGTTACAAGTTCAAATAAACGAATGACTAAGTTATTTCTTCTTCTTGGATGACGTTTTTAGTTAAAAATCTATAAAATTTTACGCATATTATTTATTTGTTAAATTTAAAAAAACCACAAAATACCTGCCAAGTGCGAGTTGAACTCGCGCACGAAGGGTTTTGTACGTATAAACATAAAAATAATCACATTTTGTTGTAGTGATGTCCTTTAAGTGATTATATTATTCTATTTCAATGAAAGTTTTATCTGTTGAACTTCACGTCGTGTTGACGTCACGGAACCCTACGAACGTGGGCATTTGTTGTGAATAAAATTCAAACCCACCGCCCCTAAAATAATCCCTAGACTAGCTTTATATGCTATTTAACGCTACAGTAGTAACAAATGTAGTCAATAAATAAAATGAATTCCGCCCTCCACTAAATTGAAAATGTAAATTAATGACCATTTAGTAACGTTTAAACGAAGTAATAATAAATATCTTTAGCTAAATAGAAATCACTTAGGATATCTTTCTGGCTACCATCCTCACGAGTGGCGAAACTCAAATAATTGTTGAAGTCTTGAAGGTTCACGAAAGTTATAATTTTTTTTTCGTATCACCTGTATACCGCACGTTGTAAGGCAGACAATATCAACTCTGTATTAAAATATTCCGTTTCACGCAATGGCGATTTACCCCTGAATTATAAAGGTACCATATTAAAAATATTTTTAAATGTCCTTAGTATTTTTCAATAAAATTTGATCATTAATTGTAGAATGGAGTTAGAAAATCTAAACCTGATGAGTTATATACTTGTTTGTTTTTCATAGTGACTGCGGAGATCTGTCAAGTGAAACCACCAGAGAGACACTGTCAAATTGAGTGGGTTGTTCGAGACAGATGGCCACATCAGGAGAGGTAAAGTTAAATTAGTTAGTTAGCTTGACTTCTGCAAAGCGCTTAAAACGAATTTAATAACAAAATGTGTTTTTATATATTAGAAGCCAACGCGGGGTGGTGATGGTTGCGGGTTGGATATTTCTATTTCCTCAATAATTCGGCAAAAAAATTTGAAAAAAATCGGTTGAAGAATGGAAAACGGAGTGACTTGACACTAGGCTTTCACTATCCACCCTATGAGGAACAGCAAGAAGCTGGAAAAAAAAAACCTTTACTCTACATTATATGATATCTACACTTAAAAAAAATATAAATAATATCTGTTACTAAATTTAAATAATACATTATTGATTAAACTCGAGAGTTGATTTCCTTGTCGATGCAAACCACTGGATCAAAACAAACTGAGTGATGAGTCCCTTATTCTATTAGAAGACCAACAACCAAATTTTGGAAATTGAAATTGGCAAATTACGTAGACGATACCGCTGTTAGGTTGTGTTCATACAATACACTAATAATATATTTATATCAACGTGGCGCAAAAACATGACGGTAGTGAATTCAATTTTTCTTAATATATCCTCTTATCTTATTCTTTATCTTTATATAGGATAATAAGTAAGATATCTAGCAACTGCACATTTTTTCAAAAATACTAAAGTAAGCAGAAGGGACCCAGTAGATTGTCATTTACTGTCAAATAGGCCGGAGCACAAGGAATATGACTGAGACGCAACGGTTGTGGGTTCTATCTCCACCCAACGCTTAAAAATTGAATTATTATTTATAAATATTTTTCATTCTTCCCTCTGGCACCAAGGCAAAAGTCCGTTGTTGAGTTCCGCCACCGCCGTAATGCCTCGAAAAATTGGACGGAAAGTGGGGAACGGCGACCCTTTACACTAGGTTCGCTCTGCCTACACTGCTGTATTAAAAATACATTCGAATTGATAACCTCTTTTTCTAGAAGTCGGTTAAAAATAATTTATACGCATATAGTAACAGATCTTCACAAGCCCCTAAGAGTACCCCTCCTATTGTGATTTTACACGATTGTCTCAGGTATTCAGAATGTTAATGAAATAAATTAATTTTAATGCTGTCTAAGTTCATACTCTAGAGTGAATATAATATAATAAACTTTGGTATATATATACATATACTTATATATACATATATTTTTATATATAATAATATATTGGTATTTCCGTAATATTATATGTATAATCATAGGTACAGTGATAGCACCAGCAAACGACTTATGTTGAATGTTAAAGATACTTTTGCTTTTTCTAACTTCCCGCTATACGGCACAAATAAAAGGATAGGAGAGGGCTAAATACAAATATACAATTACTATTATAAGTATCATATATTCAACCCTCGATAATTGAATTGAATGTGGGAAATAGACACTCTGTCTAGATTACATTAGGTTCCCTCTGCCTTCCCTGTTTAATGCGGAATACACCGTGAAGCTTAAAAATATATATATTTCAGGTGGGTATATGACTGGCGCCTTCGCAAATGCCACATCATCCGTTGGGCGAAGCACTGCCCCGACCCGAAACCCGACACGAACAATTTTGCTTCAGAGTGTGATTGCTTAATGGAATGTTCAGGATGGGCGTAATGCATGCTTAAAAAATTAATTCATTTTTTACAAATAGATTTTATATGTTATGCCAAATTGTTTTTTTTTAATTTATTTTTTTTATAGAAATATATTTATAAATAATATATTGTGTAAACTATTAGAAAAACTTTTTGAATATTTCTGTTTCTTTTTCCTTTACAGTTTACAGTTGGCAGGACTGTTCCATTTTCACTGTTTTCCTATTATGCTTAATAATAAGAAAGCACGATATTGAGTGGCCTCAACATGTAACGGAGTCACTCCTCATGTCTTAATACTTCACATCCAATGATTTGAACCCAGGATTTTATCATAACATCTGAGTCCGCATTGTAATTATTATACAAATGGTCAAAATACTATGCTGACGTGTAGGTGACTTTCAGTAGGTCATTTCAGGTTTTGATAGAAGCAGCAACTAGGTTAATACGTGGGTAGGATAATTAACGTATAGCACGTCGTACTCACGAGGGATAGTTTAACTAAATACATACAGATTGAATACAGATAGAGAATCATATAAACTGATGTACATTTTACCTAAGGAAAATAGTGGTGTGGACGGAGTGTACGCTAACGAAATATAGCGTGAAGCCAAAATAACATTTTTTTGCTTCGCGCAGTATTTTGCACATAGCAGGATAAGCAGAGGGAACGTGGGAACCTAGCGTCTCGAGCAAATGAAAACATTAAATATTTAATTCCTCCGGGTGGAAATTAAACCCACAACCGACGCGTTTACAGTCCCACGCTTTTTGCCCCTGCGCCACGACGGCCCATTTAGTAAAAAAACTCGTACATAAAATTAATAATTGTGTCATATAATTGTGTCATTGTGTCATAATGGTGTCTGTTTCGATTTAGGCATTTCGTTAAATAATACGTAATCAAACGAGGCTGGGTGCGGCGTCAAACCCCCGCCTAACTATTTTCATAGAGTAAGCGAGTTACAGAGGAAACATATTTACTCGGTAAAGTTACAACTATCGATAAATAAATGATTCCCTTATAAAGTAAATATGAACTAAGATATTTAATTTAACTTTATGTTTAAATAGTTATTTGCTTATTTACTACTTACTATATTAATGAAACATAAAGTAAGTCAAACCATATTACAAAATTTTTTTTCTGAATACTGGTTTCGGAAATGGTCGTCAATTTATTGATTTTTTTGGTTCTGCTAATTTTAGTGCAGGGTTTTTAATTTTTTTGACGTTTATATTATAATTTATCAAAGATTAAATTATTTTAAAATTTTAAGTAATCATTAACCACCTTTAACTTTGTGTTATTATTTTAGTTTCCAATAACTTTTTTTTATAAAAATTAGAGAATTTCTTAAGCGTGGTTTACCCTTTTACGCTTTAAGGCTCATAAAACGAAAAAATATATTATTCCTACAATGTATACATAAAGCAAAAGTAAAAAAAAGGCTCTATTAAATTTACTCTACGCCGAGCACTCCCTAATACATTCGTGCTAACAGCGTCAGTGCTTTGCTGTCGCGGCAACAGGCTGGCTCTGGCCTCTTTTTTATTTTTATATCTCCACAACAAAAACAATACAATCTTATATATTTTTTCAAAATGGGCAACAAAGTTGTAACTTTCACGGAACAGCAACTAGAAGATTATCAAGTGAGGAATATATTTAAAGTTTATTTTGTATCGTTTTATTTTGCTTTAAAAAATAATATCTAAAGGCACATGTCAATTTAGGACGATATCCAATTAAATAAAACTGTTAATTTATATGATTTTTCGTTTCTGTTTTGGAATCTGTTACTGACACATGCCTCTAATAATAGATTTATTTATATATCTCCTATATACAGCGATCAGTAACTACATGTATAGATTTCAAGTCTTTCGTGGCCCAGTGGCACAGTGTCTGTTGCGTGTCTACACTTTGCTTATACATCTTCATATATCACATGATATTAATAATCATTTAATCCCTCCAATAGCAGGCTAGGCATAGACAACCTATTGCTAAAACACAACGTTCTCCGCTTTTCGCCCAAACATTGCGAATTGAGTGGCGGAACTGTACGCCGCACACTCACCAGAGTGTAGAAAAGAAAATAAGTCGTTTCTCCGAGTGAAGATCGAAGTGAAGATCGACGCAGTGCCACTGCACCATAATGGTTAATTTACACACGGATGTTCTTATATTTCTTATATATAAGAAAATATAATAGAACCCAAAACAATCATTTAATTTTTTTTGTTTGTATTTTTGTGCACACTAATCTCAGAAACCAATTTAAATGCTGCTTTCACTGTTGTGTTTTGGCAAATATTCCATAACTTATAATTTGTTTTGTTTATAAACAATGAACTTATATGAATATAAAATATTTTGTTCGGCAAAATTGCCACAAAATAAATGTCTTATTGAATTGAACGGAACTCTAGTTTTCATTATAGAGTCTTTAAAATGATAATGCTATTAGAACATGAAAGCAATTTAGACCAGTAAATAAATAATAGTGTGGATCAAGCGGGCGGCGCGGCGAGCGGCTCTCTAGTTTATAAATATAAATGAAAATATTCTCTGTACTAAACCTCTCTTTCTGTGCGACCTAACCTCACATCCACCACAGAAAAAAAGTTTCTTTTTAATACATAATTAAACATTAAAAGTTTCATTCGAAAGCGTAAAAAGGGTGTCTTGGCACTAAGCTCATTCTCTGCCTACACGACGGTATACGACGTGAAAATTTAAAATACATACATATATTGAAATAAATTCTATATATTGCACAAGTAACGGAAGCCCTATAAAAATAAATCAATTAAACTTTTACGTAAGAGATTCAAATCATATACACTATTGTAATACTTATATAAGTTGTATCAAAGTAAATAGCCATCGTGGCGCAGCAACGCGATGGTAGAGCGAGTTGTGTATTCATAAAAGCGACAGTTGTGTGGTCGATTATCACTATTTATTCGTTTTAGTCGAGCAAAAGCGTGACGGTGAGTTCCACAACAAAATGTCTCGAAAATTGGGGAACGGTTTAAAGTCTTATTCCACACTTAGGAAAGAAAAATACTTAAATATTTTTTAAACATTTTTAAAGTGTTAATCCACAATTAGGAAAGATAAATACTTATTTATAAAACGTATAAAAATTTGAACGTAGCGGGACTCGAACTCGCGCCTCCTGGAAACCGACCGGGCGCTCTGACCACTGAGCCATACGTTCTCGCCAAGCTACGTCGAAATTCTTATACGCTTATTACAACTTATTTATGTTGTTAGCATCTCTGTAGGGAGATTTTTACAAATTTCCACTACCCAAAGATAATTACTAAGAATTATCGGTTGGCGTATGGTTCAGTGGTCAGAGCGCCTGGTCGGTTTCCAGGAGGCGCGGGTTCGAGTCCCGCTACGTTCAAATTTTTATACGTTTTCTAAATAAGTAAGAAAAATACTTATTAATTTCTTAATACGGTTTCACGCGTAAAAATTTTAACGTAGCGGGAATGTAGCTCCGCATGTACCCCGCTACGTTCAATTTTGTATACGTTTTAAGAAAACGTATAATCATTTCATATCATATTACTAAGCTGGCAGCTAGCCTGTACTTTCGTAAATGCCGTGACTTTGACCTATTACAAGAACGTAAAGCTGTTATAAGACGTAATTTAAATGTTAGAACTGTAAAAAGAATATTTTTTTTTGGAATATCAAAATAAATATCAATAATAGTGCATTTACTTTTCATCGGTTACATTGTTACTTTATTGGCGTAATAATGGCTAATGTAACTAAAAAGCAACAGTTGCAGGTTCGACTCCGACTCGATGCATTGTTTTTTTTAAATGCGTTAAGCGTGCTGCTGAGTCTCGAAAAGGTGGAGAACGGAGTGTTTTGACTTTTTCTCTAATACGAATATATTTGATGCAAATTGCTTACTTTAAGTTTGTAATATCTTTACTCTTAATATGTAATGTTAGGTTTATATATATATTAGAGACGCTTTGGTGGTGAAAAGAGCCAAGTCACAACTTTGGTTAAACTGAATTCAATATAGCTTACTTGGTACAAAATAGAATACTTTTCTTTAAAAAAGTGATATGTCTATATTAGAGGAAACTTTGAATGGATCACCTGTAATATTTCAAAATTGTTGCACTGATCCATATGCTTAAGATGTTAATTAACTCGTATTATACTCGTTAAGTAACTGCTTCTAATCTGTCATTAAAGAAAAAAACAAAAAATATCTAAACATGACTTTTTTGTCTAAAACAGGACTGTACATTTTTTACAAGGAAGGAAATACTACGGTGAGATATATTTTAATATTATTATGTTATTTCTTTTTTATTTTTATCGTATTGCCTGTGATACAATATCGAAAAAATCGGTCAAGTGCGAGTCAGGCTCGCCCGCCGAGGATTCTGTATAAAAATTGAGGGTCTCGAGCTATATCTGAAATTCAATCTTATCTTAGCCATTTCATCTGATACCTCGCTTGAACTAGCGGCCTTAATACCAAATTTTTGTACGGGTTCCTTTTATCCGTCAAAAGTACGGAACCCTAAATATTGTAATTTCTCAGGAAATATATTCATAATATAACCAACATATAATAAGCACAAAATTTATTTAGTCACTTGGTGAAATTTCCACAAATGAATTATCTAGTCATTTCGACGCTGACGTGTGGCTTTTGCTTGTGATGGTTATATTCGTTAAACGATAAGAACATTTAATGAATGTAACCGTCTCTATTTATATCAATTTCCATTATTTTGACATATTCAAATTTTGTACTAATACGATATTTAAAAAGTGAAGTTTGGATATTATTTACCAACCTATTTTTTTCAATTTTCATTCACGCTGTATCCCACACACAGTTAGATAGGCAGAGGAAACCCTCGAGTGAGAATCGAACACATAACCTGTCACAGTCACACGCTTGTGCCCTTCGTGATCTGACTGATGATTTCGTTTTTTTCTATTCTTAGACAATATTGGACATCGAAAAACTTCATACGACATAATTATTTATTTAAGTCAAATAGGTATACTGTATGCAATATATTTTACAAAAAATGACAATATAATTTATTATTTACGATTTAAAAGTATTATTCCACACCTAGAAAAAAAAAATGTTTTTAAAAGAGTTTTAATGATTTAAAAGCCACCATATTCTAAGCATTTTAAAAAAATATAATAAGCTGTATATATATATTATTTATTCTATTGAACAAATCCTTCCTTGAAAATAATAACATTAAATGTTGTAAGCAAAAATACGACCTACAGCATTCGTCTGACACTTCATTTTTATGGTACATAAACTGTTACGATGCACGTGATGTTTCACACAAAAATCTGATTACTAACAAATAGACCTATTACCCCATTTGTGGTGTTTTGTTTTCTTGAAAAGATACAAAAAAAGATAATTATATTTAACTTTACGTACATATCCTGTACGTAGCAGGGTAGGCAGAGGGAACCTGGGAACCTAGTATTAAGACATTCCGTTCCCGTTAAAACACTTCTGTTCCCCATTTTCCACCCAATTCTAAAAGCATTGCGTGCTTCTTTCCCCGAGTGCGAATAGAACCCACAATATCCGCGTTTATAGTCGCACGCTTGTATACTTGCGCCACGATGGCTTCTGGCCTCCTTATGCCGATAGATATGTAGATAAAAATCAAATCAGCTTTAGGCTGTATCCCGCACACAGCAGGGTAGGCAGAGGGAACCTCGTGTATATTTTTATCACCCCACTATATATTTATATAAGGTGGGAAACGGAACTGTCTTAATGGGAACGAAGTGTCTTAACACTAGGACCCCACGATCCATCTGCCTACATTGCGTGATATGACTTTTAAGTGTGATAGTGCATGAAACTATAATTTTATTAAATATTAAGAAATTAGGATATAAAATGCGTATAAAAGAGTGGTAGACTAAGAGAACCTAATATAAAGACATTGTTCTTTATTCGTTGCCCGTATTCAATACATTGCGTGTTGAATGGTGAAACTAACTGTTTTTATCATATCAAGGAATGAAAATAATTCATTTTTTTACCGCTACCATCACGTTTCCAGTTAGACATTGACTATACATATAAAAAAGTTAAGGCTCATTTTATTGACGGAAATAAATATTACCAAGACCTTTTTAATTATTCGAGTTAATATATAATCGATTAAAAAAAGTATTAATCAAATATATTCATGACAAAGGGAAACGTGACTTACTTGCTTTAGTTAACAACGTGACACGAAAAAATTGCAGATTTTAATTAAGGCCATATTAAAAGTAATCATGGAGAACCTAGAGCCTAATGTTGAGACACTCCGCTCTCTGGGATTGTAGTTTCAGAATATTATTATATATATAAAGATAACGAGTGTGTTAAGTGACTTGAGAAACTACACATACACTACAATAATCTTCATCATCTATCATCTACACTGTTTTCTCATTTTGTATTTCTAATATATTTAATTAGATTTCTCCTAGCACAGTGGGATAGCATTTGGTTACGATAATTGCGAGTTCGATTCTTTTTATTACTGGGCGTAGAAAGTTCAAATTTTACATACGAGTATAGGTGAGGCCTGAAGGAGTATAGGGGAGCACTAAGAGATTACATCGCAAAATTTCAACGAAACAAAGTAACATAACATTTTTGGCATTACAACTCTTATAAATAATTAAAAAAAGCATCAAAATTCACACTAGCTTAAGATTTAAATAACTCCAAATATGGGGTATTTTTATAGGAAGAACTACATTTATTTAAAATACCAGTTTTATTAATAAAAGTACTTTACCTAATATAGTCCATGTCACGAGTTATGACCTATTTAAATTAAATGTTTTAATTAAAAAACTTTGCGGCACATACTATATAGATATATAATAAAATGAAGTTAATTGTCAAAATCAAAAGAAAATAAAGAGTAGGAGATTTATTTTGAAGAACCGAATTTAGATTCCTATTTTGTAAATGTCCTGCAAATATAAAAATCATCATATCTTTATAAAAACGTATAAAGTAATAAACATTTCAATAAAATCTAAAAACGTATCCAGTCCATTAAAACAATATTACGATACAATACTTTTATCCCTTATGATTTATTCTGGTATCTCGTAGCCATAAAAGTCTTAATAAATACGTAGAAGTATGAGCATCGTGCAAATAATAAATGTATTTATTACTAATATATTTATTACCTAGTTAATATAATAAGGCTGTCGTGGCACAGCGGCACATGTACTGATTATAAGTGCGGCAGTTGTGGTTTCGATTTCCACTAGAAACAATGAATTATTTTCGTTTCCTCGCTCTGGTGTCGAGGACACAGCGCGGTGTTGAGTTCTGCCACTTAACACGCAATTTCTCGCACATTGGGCGGGGCGTGGAGAACATTGTGTCTGTGCGTCGAAAACCGAAAGGTACATCAAATTTAACCTGCAAAAAATTGTAACAAACAGACAGCACTAAATGTATACATACATGAACTTTCAAAGAAAATAGTTTATAAAACTATTATATTATTTAGACATACATTTTTACAGTATACTAGGTGCGTGCCTTAATGACCTGAATTTCTATTTAATCATAGTATCACGTGCAACACAAACATCCAGCTCTAAGTTATCAAGTTTCAAGGTATTTCGTAATTTAGGTACATTGGAAAGCCGTTAAGCCGATTAGTAAGATGACATAGTGCGATCCCTAAACGAAATTTGTATCGCTTTATCAAAAAATCTTTGTAGAATTCTATAATAATTTCTTATATTTCGATGTAACGTTTAATTCATTAATCAGATTCACATAGTTAATAATAAATGTCTAAAAAATATATTAATAAAATGAATTTGCTATTTATTTTAATTATTAACAGTTCTTTAGAGGCCTGTTGAGGGCCTAAATGTAAAAGTGATACTTGATGAATACTTAATTTTAAGAATACTTAAGAATCAAGAATGGAGTTACAATATGCTTCTCTAATTCAAAAGGTTCTGTGGAATAAAAAGTCACAGTATTCATTTACAAAACACCTGGGCTAGTGATGGTAGTATAAGCCTTAGTTTAGCATTTAAAACGGAATTATTGAAAATCCCTTAACATTATCAGTCACTCTATCGGTGCCGTTTTGAGTTTGCTGCAGAATTTTAATGACCTACCACCTCTCTTAAGGCTTAAAATAAGTGCAGCTAGTTTTAAATAAAAGCGTCAAGCGTAAAAGCGCACTACAAAAACGACAAATTGATGCAGATAAATATAACGTATAATATTAATTTAAAATACTATTTTTAGTCCTCAAATTTTAGATACATATGGTTAAAACTAAACAAAAAAATTAAAACTTATTTATATATTTTTAACCTGAAACAAATGTATATACATTGTGCACAAAATAGGAACACGCAAATATAAGAATTATTTTTTTAAGAGTACGATAGAGTAATAGATGTCCTTTTTTCATTTGCACCCGCTCAACATCTCAGGGAGCAAAATGTTTAAGGTGTAAAAGAAAAACAGCGATGCTTGAGAGTCAAAACTCAAGCATCATTAACTGAGTTACATCTTTTGCCATAATGTCAATTGTAATGTCCCATTGTATTAAAATTGTAAGTTTTTATGTTAAAAAATATTTTTATTATTATTATTAAATGTGGGTTTGATTCCCACTTGAGGTAGTGAATATTTACATTTTGATTACCCTATTCTGGTTGACAAAGTGCGGATACGAAATCAAAAACAAAACAAAAAAAATATTTTTTTGCCCCACACAACACGCAAATGAAGTGTCCTAACACAAAGTCCACTTTGCCTACTCTCTGCTATGCGGGTAAGGTGTGAAAGCTACAAAAAAATGTTAATAAATATTCACAAAAAAAAATAAACAATTTATATATTTGTATACTTTATTTTTATATAAAAAAATGTTTTTATTTAACTTTAATAAACTGTCAATTTTATTTACTCTTCTAAAAGTAAATTGAAACTCCAAGGGCTTCTCTTGTTAGAATGCATAATTTATTTTCAATATAAAGCTTTGGAAACTTTTGAAATTAATTTGAGTCAAAACAACATAAAAATTATTATTTTGTTAACTTTAAATAATTTCTTGAGTATTGTATTTTGAATTTGTAGTCTTGGCTCTGTGGCACGTACATGTGACAGTAAACGTGGCGGTAGTGGATTCGATTCCCACAGTAAATTTCATTTATAATATTTAGTATTTTCATTTCCTCGTTCTAGTAATTTGTAAGTGTGATAAGAGATAAAATTATTTAAAATATATTTGAACAGTTTAAATACTGTTTTGTTCTGCACATTAAATGTTTATAAATTTTATATGTAAAGAGGAGGCGCCTTTATGATTTACTGTATACTAGTACAATATTTACAATCGAAATATTAAAAAGAAAATAATTGCTATAATATTCACGTATTTTCATACAAATAATGTAATAAAATAATCAAGATCTCTTCACTAGTCGATCATTTCGATACACTTTAAGCTGGTGAACCCATCCTAGTTGCGTTGTTTAACCAGACCGACGAAACGTAATATTAAATATAAATCGTTCTTTCGTGCTTTACTCCCAGAGACAACGGAGCGCCAAACGGCTATTAAACTTAATTGCGATTAATATTCTATAATAATTTCAGTGTTTTCAAACGATTCAGAGAAGTAAATCCAGATCTCATACCGAAGCGAATGACTGAAAACCAAGCTCACACCATAGCTGTGCCCGTCGAGGAAATAGAGAAACTTCCAGAACTAAAGGTAAATTAATAAATTACATTTCCATATTGCTTTACCATATAGATTTTGGACTTCGCTTTGCTTCTTCTTCACTTCGATGGCTGATTACAACGATGTATCTATGCGATTGTCGGTAAAAAAAAAACAATTTAACTATACTGGACAACTTAAAAGGAAATATTCATTCTTTTTGTAATAAAGAACTTGTAATTTTCTCTATTATTATATGAATTATAAAATTAATTTATTGTTTTTATTTATTTTTATCTTTTTTGTAAGAGTTGCTCATTTACAAGCATATTTCACGTTTTACAGAGTATTTAATTTTTACATTATATAATTTTTTACATTATTTAATTTTCTACTTTGTATCAAAACAGAAAAATCAATTTTGGTGAAATTCATCGCCCCATTTTGTCATTTTCATCAAAATACATCAAATATAACATTAATAATAACAACCACAACGTTTAATTAAGAACCAACTTACTAACTACCCATGTTTTATATAACGATACAGTTGAAAGTTAAGTGTTTAACTTAAGAATTTACACCACATTTTGCTTTTTACAATTTCTAAAAGTAAAATGTTCAGTATATTTGATACAATGGTTCTTTCACTGAGCAAACTCAAGCAATATTTCATTCATTCAACACGAAATGTACTAATGCGTTATTCTTCAACAGGAGCTAGTGATAAAATGAATGTAGATAAAGACAATGTGAAATACGGTGTCGACTGACAATGTATGCTTGTACTTTGTTAAAATTTTACTGTACGATTATATCACAACCCTAAATAGTTATTTAATAAAAAAATAAGGCGTTTTCTACTTTAGTTATTTCTGATACGGTATTCTTTCGATGGTTTCACCCAATTTGAGATCGTTCTAGATGATAAAATCAAATGTCATATATTGAAAAATAGGCAGAATGATCCTGATATTTTTATTTGATTGAATCATTCATGAATTATAACTTCTCTTGTTTAACTTCTCTCTTCTCTTCTTCTTATTTAATTCAATGTAATCATTAGCAGAAATACAAAATAAAACTTAACATTTTCTTTATTTTATACAGTTTAAAATTTAACGAAATAAATATCAATAATCTCAAAGAGTACAAAGTTAATTCTATGTAAAGTCACCCTAGTACCAAACACCACGCGACTTTTATTAACAATATTTTTCATATATTTTCGATTTTGTTAAAGGAAAACCCTTTCAAGAGGCGTATCTGCCAGGTCTTCTCCCACGACGGAACTGGCAATTTGACGTTTGAAGATTTCTTGGACATGATGTCGGTGTTCAGCGAAGCGGCGCCGCGCGATATTAAAGCATGGTATGAAACTATGTTATATTTATCTCTTCAATGTATTAATTTTAAAGTTTAATATGTAGTCAAAGTGATCTCAACTAAATAGGTGTTGTTATATAATTTTATACAACATCATAACTGTATCTTGCACAACGCAGGGTAGACAGAGGGAACCTAGTGTTAAGACAATCCGTTCACCACTTTTCGCCGATTTCTGGAGGCATTGCGTGTTGAGTGGCGGAACTCAACGCCGCGCTTTGCCTGGACACCAGAGCGAAGAAATGAAAATTAAAATGTAAATTAATATTTCATTTCCTCGAGTAGGTATCGAAACAATAACTAGTCAATTTTAGTCACACTCTGTAGGCCTGCGCCACAATGGGCCTTTTTTTTAGCTTCCCATATTTTTTTAAAGCAGGATAAGATAAAAGAAAATGGGAACCTAGCATTAAAACAATGTAGTGTAAATCTAATTCTTTTTAAATGTATGGGGTAGCAAAGACACGTTATGCTTAGCTCTGGATTTCGTACCATTATTAGACCTTTCTAATTGATATTATTAACTTTCTATTTGAACCAGAATTTACCATATTAATCCAAGACCTTCAAACTTCAAGTTAATCAATCAAATAAGTTTGATTGCGGCACTAAGTAAAAAGCTACCATAAAATCGTGAAGGTCGTTTAGGACTTAAATAATGGTTTCTTACTTATTAGTAATTTCTATTTTAGTTCCCTAAATAACCACGTTGAGCACTCAACATTGGCTGGTTTATATTTTTATATAACAAAAAAGAAAACATAATTATAGTACCAATCGTACTTGCCCGCAAGCACTTTCATTGTTCTATTTGGAAAGGGAATTGAGTTATTTTTGTTTTAATAAAGCAAAAGCTGTCCAGATTTATACGAGCATCATTTACAATAATATACTTATATTATGTAATAAAAAATCTATGCATATATTATAGCAAATATACAATAGCAAAATGAAATAAAAAAATATTTTCAAATTAACATATTTATTTCAATTTATATTTACGGTTCTTCGCTCTGGTTGTCGAGGCGAAGCTCGGCGTTGAGATCCGCCACTCAACACACTGGGGAACGGAGTATCTTAATACTAAGCTCACTCGTAAAGCTGATTTATTTTTTAACGCGACCCGAACCCACGGTAGTTTTGTACTAGATACAAAAAATTTGACAAAGCTATGGTCTATTTGACAATTTTGGGTGATAAATAAGAACTTTTCTTTTAAAAATTATCGTAAAAGCTTTCCACATGCCACAGCACGGTACCGTGCTACGCGCGGGATACACCGTGAAGCTAAAATAAAGAAAATATTGGAAATATTTTCATTTGTAATTTTCCGCAAATCGTAGAACTAGACTAGACGTGTATTAATCTACTGAACCTATGTCAATTACAGATACCATTTCAAATGAACCCAAATCGTTTCTAAGCGATTAAAAGATAGGGGTTTATCTCTCAGAGAAGGTCCGAATCAGCGACCTCGGACAATAGGGAATTAGGGGTTAGACGTCGCTGTGTCACCGTGTGTAGTTGATAACGGATTCTATTCAATTATTTTGTCTTTATTTGTTTTTTTAAGAAGAAAATTAACAGCAGTAAACTCTAATTTGTATGTAAAAGTATTGCTTTAATAACATTTTATATTCCCTTCACATATATAATATATATAACTGCAAATACCGAACAGTTTTACTTCATTTTCACAAAATTTTCATTTAAGTTATAACTTTAGTGGATATGCAGAGAATAGTGTTTTTTTGCCACTGTATAAAGAAATGAATACATACATTAAAATACTATAATGGTTTTCTACACGCTACCGTGGAAGAGAGTAGAGAGAATTTAAGCATTCTGTGTTCAGTAACGCAACTCGATGTCGCTCTTTATCTTACTCTGTCCCCGATCCGACTAAGGAAATAAAAACAATTAATTCCTACGAGAGGGGTATCGAACCCAAAACCGTCGCTTAAAGCTTTACATTTAAAGGCTGCGCTCCTGCGCCATGACGGCCTCTTTCCTCTATGCTATGTAAAAATTTTATAACGCCTATAAAATTAACATTTATTATTTAACTTAATTCTTTTACAGGTACGCCTTTCGCATATACGACTTGGACGATGACATGTACATTGGTAGAGAAGACCTACTAGAAGCTACAAGATTATTGACGAAGGGAGAATTGCAGCTCCAAGAACGGGATGAGATCGTAGCCAGCGTCCTGGACGAGGCAGATGTAGATGGGGACGGAAGGCTCTCTTTTATGGATTTTGAGCATGTCGTAGTGAGAGCACCCGACTTTTTGTCTACGTTTCATATTAGAGTGTAAAATGTTGCGATAATAAAACTGTTATTGGTGAAATATATGATATGTATGAATATGAAGACGAAAAACTTGTAATTCAGTAATATTCAGTTCAATTTAATGTAACGAGAGATAAGTTAACGAGTACAAAAACTTATATTTAATTGTTAATAGTTAGCCATTTTTTTATGTTACATTTATTCTGATATCCGCTTAAGATAATAAAAAGGAACCCAGTGTCATAAAACTTCGTTCTCCACTTTACCCCAAAGCTATCTAAAAGTAAGGTCCGTCAAGGAGGTGTGTATATGAGGTCGTATTTATAATCTCTTAAATATGAGATAGATCTCAAACTCGACCTCAGAATTGAGAGCGGTTTATAAATACGGACCTACGTGTTAAGTGGCGAAACTCCACGCGGCGGCGTTTTCTAAGACGAGTTACAAAGAAGTAGAGCAGGGGATTAAAAAAATCATTTCCTCATGTGGGAATTGAACCCACAACCATTGTATTTACTATTGAACGTTGTTCTAAAAAAGTTTTCTGCTGTACAAAACACAAAACTTACTCACTTACCTTACCTTAGTATAAGGTAAGGTAAGTGAGTAAGTTTTACTTTACGGTAACTATATATATTAGATATATATATATATATATATATATGTGTGTGTGTGTGTATGTATCTACATTCACATTCCGCTTTTACAAAAGAAAGAACGATAAGTACTGACGAACGGAGCTTAGGGCGACCTTTTTTTAATTAAAAAGTTATATGTCCAGCTTTAGCACATTTCGTTAGAACACAAGTTAGGGAAAAGTCGTTCTTTGATTTCCTTTGACGCGTTAAGTCAAATATTTATTGTACGTGCATCTTTTTTAAAAACTAAATAGAACTAGACTAGCCAATCGTGGAGCGCGTAAAACGGTGAGACTGTAAACGCCACCCACGCCAGGTTATGGATGCGATTCCCACTCGAGGAAATGAAATAATTTATATACCATAAAGCTCCGGTAACGTAACGGTGAGTCCCACGACCCAACACACAATATCTCCGAAATAAGCGGGAATGAAGTATCTTAACAATAACTTAACAGGTTCCATCTGGCAACTGTGCTATGTGCGGGAGTGTGAAGCTGTTTATTTTGTTCAAATTTTCCATTCTTCCATTATCTACTTTCAAACTATTTGAAACGGATGCAACGTCAAATTGACAATACTATCGCTCATTTGGTGCAAAAATAAGCTTTCTTTTAAAATATTGCAGATGATGCAATAAAAGTTTGTAAATATACTTTATGCATATATATATTTAGATTTTATTAAAGTTCAATTACGTAATTGTTTCAACAAATAATCAATATGCCTTATTTATTTAAAAAAGTGGACAACAAAGATTTTTCTCGCTGATTCGGGTTACAACAAAAATATACTTAGTTATTCGTTCGGGTCACCAATCATGTTAGTGATTACCGCCGCCCACGGCCCCGTGCAACACCAAAGGAGCTATAGGTGCGTTGCCGGCCTTTAAGGTGGGTTGGTTGCCGGGGCCCGGCATTACCTGATGTGAAACGCAGTGGCATAAAGCCACTACTTCACGCCGGTTTTAAATGCCGGGTGTGGTAATGATCCGGTCGAGTCTGCCCATGCGTGTTGCCATTGCTGGCGACGTGACTCTACCACACATACTTTAGTCGCCTCTTACGACACCACCAGTACCAGGATGATCCTATTCTAGACCGGGATCACACGGCACTTAAATATATATATCTTTATAAGATTTGGTTTCAATGTTTAATTAATATACTTTTTTAAATACATTACCATCGATCACAAGAATCCCTAGAGGCTGTTATGAGTGGAAACAAAAACCTTTTTGAAATAAATTAAAAGAAAATAAAGGTGAATAATTGAGCTTCGTTTTTTTATTTATATTCTACGAAATTTGTACCTTTACTTTATTATTTGTAATTATCATAATATACATATATACCTAAGATACTGAACGAAGGTCATGTCTTCGATTACTGCTTATATATAAATATTACAAATATTACAGTTATTATTCTTATTTAAAAAAAAATATTGTTTTACTGTGCTCTTTAGGAATTTCGAGAAATCCTTCATTACTGTCCCTACCTACTCACTCTACATGCTAAATTTCAAGTTTCCAGCACCTGTCAGTGGTCCGTTTCTGTTTTACCTGTCAGTGATTCAGTAATCAGTTTTTTTTAATATCAACGAATACTTCACTTCACTCAAAATTTTCTTAACTCAATAACTACTTCTTAGACGAGGAATTATTTTTTTAAATAAAATAAGTACATAAAATAATATAAATATATTTTTTCCCACCAACGGAATTTGAGCTTTTCTGCAAGCTTAACTCAAAAATTATATTTAATTATCTATGTATTATAAATAAAGTAGGTACTAAGCAACATAATGCGGAATGAAGGAGGCATCAAGGAGTTAGAGCCGAGATTACAGTTGTATGTTACAGTCGGACGTCATCTCGCTACTTTTATATCTCACGCGGTTGAAGTACATAGTATATGAGAATTTATGTATTTAAATTATATGTAAATTATATGTTTTTGTAGGGCTGTCATTTATAAGTCCTTCCGTTTAAAATGAGAGAATGAAAATATTAGGATCCGCCATATGCTCTGCAATTTTTGCAGGGCGCGAAACATTTTACATTTTGATCATTTACTCAAAAACTATAATTACAATTATCACCAAACTTCTTCGTTGGGATCACCGTATCGTCCACAACATTCCTGCTCCTCTTTTCTTCTGCTTCTGCTTCTTCAGCTCAATTAAATGTTTTAATCGCCAAGCGGGATTCGAACCCACAACCTATGCTTGCCTATCTCTTGTGTCTATACGCTATGATGGCCTGATGGCTTAAAACGAAGATTGATTGATTTAAATTTAATGGCACCTACTGTTGTTAACACAAAAACTGTAATCCCCGTTAAATCAACCAAAGTGTTCATACTCAAAGGTATACTTTATAATATACATAGAAACCAATACATAATAATAATTTTTTCTTCTAATATAATATCTTCGTTTATATGAAATTTGTGAGGCAGCGATGCCTGTGGGTTCGATTCTCCCACGACGGGGAGCAATTTTTATTTTCGCGGTCAAAAGACTTATTTCTAGGGCTCCACATACGGCATTAGTACGTATGTGTAAAGTAAACGAATATAAAATAGTAAGAATATTATATTTAATAAGAATTTTTTTTTCCCAAGCCTTTGTTTACTCATTAAACTGTAGCAAATTCGCTTCTATTACTACAACCCCTTTAATTATTACAAATAATAAAAAAAACATCACAATTCACGATTTACTAAATCGAATTACGCTTGATGACATTAATGCGAGACAACAAAGAGTTCAAGTTAAAGCTCTTAATTAAATTTAAATTAAGAGGGTTCCGTATAAAAAATAAATAAATATTTAATTGCGGCAGCCCTCGTATTTGCGTTGGGAGCTGACAGCCGCCGGCTTAAATGTAACGAGACAGGTAAGTTATGAAATAATGGCTTATTTACTTATCGTTTCATTCAAAATAAAATATTATAATGTTATATTGTTAGACCAGTCGTGGCGCAGGGGCACAAGGTGTGTCTGTAAAATCGACTGGTTGTGGGTTCGATCTTCACTCGAGGAAATGAAATATTTATTTATATTTATATTTTAATTTCTTTGCTCTGGTACCGAAACAAAGCGTGGCGTTGAGTTTCGCCACTTAGCACGCAATGCCTTCAAGCTCGGCTGAAAATGGGGAACTGGGTGTCTTAACACTATATTCCCTCTGCCTTCCCTGCTGTGTGCGGGGTGCAGCGTGAATCTGATTTGATTTATGTTATTATTATAAGAGGCCCTAGTAGCTCGACAGCACAACGCCTGACTGTGAACGCGACGGTTGTTTGTAGCTTCGATTCTGACTCGACTGATTTAATTATTTTCATATGCCCGTTATGGGATGAGACTTCTTTCCGGCACTCAATACATAATGTCTCGAAAACTGTGCAGAACGTAGAGAACATAGTATTACTAGGTTAGCTCTGCATGCCCTTCTACATACTCGTATATACGGGACTCAGTGTAAAGCTAAAAATATTATTATTTATGTTAATAATTGGTGGAAGAGAAGGGTGATTCGAATCAGCTGCCATTACTAGGGAATCATTTATAAAAAATACTTTCACATTGGTATGGCATGGTTCTTTGACTGTGGCGTTCCAACTACCTCCATATTGGAAGCCGTCGTGACGCTATGACAGTGTTAGTGTGTATCTGCAAACGTAAAAGGTACCTGAACAAAATATATTAGTCAGCAGTAGATGGCAGCTTCAGATGCACCAACTAGTGTTTGAATAATTGAATGTGGGGAGCGCAATGGTCTTAATGGGAACAGAGTATACCCATTAAGGTTCCCTCTGCCTACCCTGCTATGTACGGGATACAACATGAAGCTAATTAAAATTGTTCGGTGTATTTCGAAAACTGTTAAGTGTCGAGAATCAAACTCACCACCAACACTCACAAGAGACGACAGTATGCAGTGAATGATTATATCAATTATACGAAGAAAATTACTGTCTGAAGAATTTTTCCATTTCTTCTAAATTTACTTCATAAATCAAGTTAACCGCTAACACTTTGTATTATAGCCTCATAGAGTCTGAGAGGTGAGAAATCGCTCTCTATGTCCTCTAATGTCTCAATTCAAATAAAATATGTAAAAGATTACAATTTTTATCTTTTCAGTTTCATTTTCAAATAGTTGTTGTAATATAACGTCAGTACGTTCTTTGCTTTAAATAGTTCTGTTGTTTTAATGCATTTATTCATAATTATTTTTGCTTTCCAAATATGCAAAGTAGGCAAAAAGGATCTATTGAGTTAAGACACTCCGATCTCCGGTTTCTGTTCAAATTTGGAACATTGTGTTTTGAGTGACGAGACTCAACTCCACACAATCGGCTCTCTTTGTAATTTTTATATCTGATCGAATAAATAAAAAATATTTCAATTCCTAATGAACAAAATTTATTTGAGTAAACCCACCATGCAATTTAATTTCTAAATTAAATCAAACAGTAACTCCATGCTATACTGCATATATCATAGTAGGAAGGCTCCCCACTTACCGAACATTTTCCAGAAAAACGTTCCAGAAAAAGTTTCCCCTAACGGGAACCGAACCCACAACCGTTGACCTTACTGTTAGAAGCCGCACAAACAGCAACTACCTCATTGTATCATATTTTCATCGTAGCATATACAAAATCACAATTTTATTTGAAAGAAAAAATCTATCTTCATTTGGAGCGACCGTAACTCGCGGGCGAGGTTTACGTCAAAACATCGGTAATGTCTCATCTTCCAATAATTATATGGCGCAACTCTTATGTCCACTTTAACGGTATAATATAAAAAGTCTGCAGAACTTTTATGGAGCAATAACGTTTAAAATTAATTTTAGCTTTGAGGAATTATTTTATCATTTTTATATTAGTTTTTCTTTTTCTTATAAGGATAACGCATGTATATATTTTTTTCTACAATTTCTATCGATTTTGGAGATATGTTATGTGTAGCGGAGCTTAACGCTGCGCTTGCTGAACTGCAAAGCGCGATTACGTGCTATTTGGAAAAACGTTATGTATGCCCAAGGTTATTTGACCGCAGATACAGTGTAAGTACATCGAAACCGTTGACAAAATGTATTTAATATACCTATAACCTGGTCGATAATTGACCTATCTAAAACAAAAATATTTTTGCAATACGAACCAAAAGTTCCTGAGATTAGTGCGTTCTAGTAAACAACCCTTCAGCTTTACAATATTAATATAGAAGAATAAAAGTATAGAAGTGACATTCAATTAAAACTACAAAAGACGACATTTGGAGTCATTCGATAGGCGACAGTAGTCGAGGAAAAGTTGAGTATTGAAGTGCTGTAACTACATACAGTTCCATGTAGGTTTCAATTTAGCGGAAAATTGTCGGAAGAGTGTTTTGACACTAGGTTCCCGCTGCCTGCCAGCAGGGCTGTGTGCGGAATATAGCGTGAAGCTAAAAAAACGGTCTCTAAGTCTTGGACTATAAATAAAATCAGTCTGTGTAACAATAGTGAATAAAATAAATACAAAAAACACTGGTTTCTTTGTCTGATTTGTTGGTTCAAACAAAAGAAGGAACAAGCACTAAAGTATATAAAACAAGATAATAAGAAACTTTAATCTAAAGCAATATTTAGACGTCAGAGTAAGTTATTTCACGTGTTGCGGAAGCAGACGGGACGCTGCCCGACCACACGGATGCAAAGTAGATTGGTTCGCCTGAAATTGATATGCCATGGATATTTATTGTTATTTTATGTAGGCCGACTGACTGTAAACGCGACTTTCGTAGGTTTCAAATCATTTTAACTTAACTTAACTTAACTTAACTTAACTTCACGCTTTATCCCTAGCGGGGTAGTCAGAGAGAACGGAGCGCCAAACGCTACGGTCTCTACATACCTCTTTCGCCTCGTCCACTGTCATCAACCTCTTCATACATGCCCTCCGGGGGACCCTCATGCTTTTTACGTGACCTTCCTCCAGTATCTTTGATACTGTGTTTTCGAAGGTCAACCGAGGTCTCCCCCTACCTCTCTTACCACTCACTTTTCCATCATAAATCTTTTTTGCCATTCTTTCCTCGCTCATTCGTTCGACGTGCTCAAACCAGCTGAGCACGTTCTTCTTCATTCTCACCGTGACATCCTCGCTGGTACCTGCCATTCTGTGTACCTCTTCATTGCGGATTCGATCAGCTAGGCTGACTCCGCATATCCTACGAAGAGATCGCATCTCCACAGCATTCATCTTTCTTTCATTCTTCTTCTGTAATACCCACGTTTCGCTGCCGTATAACAGGGTCGGTACCAAAACTGCATTGTGTACGGCCAAACGCGCAGCTGTGCTGACGTTTCGCCGTCTCATCAATGCAGCCAAGGCTCCGTTAACCTTGTTACCGGCAGCAATACGCCTTTCCACATCCATCTCGTATCTTCCATCTCTACTGAACATACTTCCCAAATATACCACTTCATTCACCTGTTCTCCTGTTCCTGTTCAATTCATTTTCATTTCTTTAATGTTTTGATAATTAAACTTAACGGAGTGTGAGTGATTTTTATCAAAAAAAAAACCGACTTATACCGGATCCCATATTCACAACCAAACCAGCTGCCATCAAACTGCCCTTGAAGTATATCCTTTCCAATAAAAATAGAATCACCAAAATCGGTGGGTGTGATATTGATACGTCCATTTGTCGCGCACATACTTAATGCAAATTTAGCACTCATGTGACTTTCTCATTGATAACATTGTCAGAAATGGACCAGATTACGTATCATCAAAATCGGCTCACCCAGTCAAAAATTGTGGTGTAACAAACATACAAACCGTGGCGTTTAGTTCCGCCTGTCAACACGCAAAGCTCAAAAACTTTGAGGGTCGGTGTTTATCATATTTTATGTATAGTACGGCAGGTAGCATAGATTTAGTTCCTTTACTGCAAACTAAGCACCTATGCAGCTATCATAATTTTACGATTGCCTTAAATCCCCTAGCAGCAAACTGGTATCAAAGGCAAAGGGGGATGCGAAATTACACATAGAATGCTTGAACGCACAGCTTTGGCTCATAACTTTATAATTCTACATGGAATTGTACTGCGTAGATGAACATTTCATATTACGATACAGTCAGATAGGATGGCATTTAAATATTAAGTTTAGAGGCCAGACGTGGCGCAGGGACACAAGCGTGCGGTTTTAAACGTGGCGGTTGTGGGTTCGATTCCCACTTAGGAGAATAAATAATAATTTCATTGCTTTGTTCTGGTGATGAGGAAAAGCGAGGCGTTAAGTTTCGCCACTCAATGCAATACCTCAAGAATTTAGAAGAAAGTGAGATAATGGGAATGGAGTGTCTTAACAGTGGTCAACAGATTTCACTCGCCTGCTCTGTAATGTGTTGGACTGCGGAGGCGAAACCACAGTTGAAAGGTAATTTATAATAAATAATGGTATCTACTAATAAATAGAAATAAGCTTCACGCTGTATCCCACACACAGCATGACAGGCGGAGGGAACCGAGTGTTAAAAAATCCTTTTCCCCACAGAGGTATCGCAAGATGAGTGGCGGAACTCAACGCCGCTCTTTGCCTTGACACCAGAGTAATGGAAACATAAATTTAAATAAATATTTGATTTTCTCGAGTGGGGATCGAACCCACAACCGTCGCGTTAGAGTCACACTTGTTCTCCTGGACCACGAAGGCCTTTTTTAAATCATTCTTTATTTAGTAAATAGAACGTTAACATGTTATTGCATCTCTCCACTCCGCTCGTGTGTGTTTACTCTTGCGACACGAACGCTTCACAATGGAGGCAATCAGAGAGATTCACGAGCAAATCGCTTTCATCCTATAATCAAATATTGCCTTCGTACAACATTAGGTGATTTGTGTTGTACCTACTTGATGTTATATTTTTTCTTTTGTTGCTTCATTTTTGAGCATTAGATAACGTTATTATTAAAAATATAAATTAAAATAAGCTATTAATAGTACTCATATATTCGATTCAGTGTCTTTCTGAAAAGAAAAAGAAAAAAGAAAGAATTATTGCATATGTATTGTGTGCATATTCCGTACCTCTATCACTAAACTGCTAAGATCAGATTTGAAAATAAAAATACGTAGTATTAAAAATTAAAATAACTGATTTTATACATTGTTTCATGTTTTATTCAAAATAATATAAGAACATAAATACTTATTTAGGAAACCTACTTATTTAGGAAACCTAAGTGTGGATTAACACTTTAAAAATGTTTAAAAAATAAAATGAACATATACGGTAATTACTAATTTATATTAAATAAATATATATTTTTAAATCAATAATATATAGATTGCCAAGTATTTAAACGTTAATTTAATTTATATTAAATATTATTACGCTGTTATTTTCTCACATTAATATTTTTTGTCATTATATTTGAGTTTAATTTCATTTTAACGCCATCTTGCGGGCAGTAGAAAATTTGTTACGAAATAGAAATATCTATTGTATTTCGAAGGTTTTGCCATTTTGTGGCACAAATCCTTAAAGTTTAATACTTTTAATTCAATTTAGACTATAGATTGTAGTACTAAATTTTTTAGATATCAAAAATTATTTCATCAAATATAAAACTATAATCAAGAAAACTAAACCTCTAATTATAATAAGGAAAAAAAATAATGTATTTATTGCTATATAGTAATAAAAGATAAATAAAATTATAATACTATTATAAAAATATGGTCGTCGGTTGTTTTCTTTTTAAGTAAATAAAAGGTTCAAAATATATAAATCGATTTTCTTTGTGTCTACTTTATTCTATATTTCATGAGAGCTGAGAAAAATATTATCGATAAATAAAGTCATTAAATTAAACAAAAATGTATTTTACAACTTTTGTGTATTTTATTTAAACAAATATGAATTTATTTAAATAGTCTATGAATGATATTTTCTTATTTGTATTTAAGCATTTAATCAACAGATTATGATTTGAAATATTTATATTAAACGAGAAAAGTATAAAAATGTGTAATAATTTTCGTAGACATGTTAAAACTATTTCATTTTATAAATTTTTCAATGTAGACTTCTCTATAACGTATTGTCTATGACGAACAAAAATTGGACTACGGTCTATGCTCTATAAAAAAAATTGAAGTTGGTACTTTAACATCGCTTTTGTAGTTGCGTTTTCAGCAATATCATGGCTAATGTGCTATTTTAATTAGTAAATTAGTAGAACGTGCCTCAAAAAAGTTAATTACACGTACAGTGCAAAGACTATTTGATATTTTAGACGATTATATGATTACATGCTCTCATTTGACAAATTGCGCTAGACCGCATAAATAAAATGGCAGCCCTACCACGTAGAATAATCAAAGAGACACAGCGATTGATGCAAGAGCCGGTGCCGGGAATCAGCGCGGTGCCTAGTGAGAACAATGCGCGCTACTTCCACGTAATCGTCACCGGCCCCGAGGACTCGCCGTTCGAGGGAGGTCTATTCAAATTAGAACTATTCCTTCCAGAGGACTACCCTATGTCAGCGCCTAAGGTTAGGTTTATTACTAAAATTTATCACCCGAATATAGATCGACTGGGTCGCATATGCCTTGATATTTTGAAAGACAAATGGAGTCCCGCACTGCAGATCCGCACGGTGCTCCTGTCGATCCAGGCGTTACTATCGGCCCCCAACCCTGACGACCCGCTGGCCAACGACGTCGCAGAGCTATGGAAAGTGAACGAAAGCGAAGCCATCCGAAACGCCAAGGAGTGGACCAGGAGATACGCCATGGACAACTGAGCGCCTCCCGTCGCAGACAGTGCCTCCCCCACGCGCTACACTAAGTGGACGTATCTAACATATATATCATGATTTTAAGAGTGCAAGTTATGTTTTACAACCTAGATCGAGTAACTTGTGAAGAGACAATTGTGGATAAATTTTTATTATCGGCGGTAAAAGCCGCCGCGGCGCACCGGCCTTGCGCCCGCTCCGGTCAACCTCTTGCATTTCCTCTAACCTCGCCCTTCATTGTCTCAGTGTAGTCCAAAAATCCCACAGATTATTGTTTACCTTATCACAAGTAGCTTCGTTATGATATTAGGTATGCATATTTTTTTACTATAAATAGCTAAATAATGAAATTACCCATACCTTTATGTATATATTTCATAGTTGATCAAATTTGGTTAATTTTATACAAAGGATAGTTGTATTGTCACAAATGCCTTTGTAAATCTTATCAGCATATGCAGGACAATGCATTATTATCTGTCTTTGATCTCTATGGATACTGATTTATTATCATAGAAAGTGCAAGGTTAAGTAATTTATTTTCCAGTGATAATCTCCGCGACATGATTTGAACAAGAATCTTGTATACTATTGACGTCTTGTATAAAAAGTTCTCAGTAAATTGTATTTATGTAAATTTGATTTGGCTTTGTGAGCAATTTGAAAATACATAATAAACAAATGCTAATTCCTATTTTATTTCACAGCGGACCTCCCTGTTTTGTGTGTTTCGACTCAGTGCTACATTTTTGTGTATAATTTAAAAATAAACTATAGATAAGTAATATCAGTACTTTGATTTAGAATGATTCTTTAATACTTATTTGAATATATAAATAGGTTATGTCATTTGATCTATTGATAATTACAATGACATGCATTTTTCCTTTCTGTTAAAGTGTTTTTATCATAGAAACTTGAACAAACAGCCTTCAGTACTAATTTGCACTATAAAATTGTAGACAGTTGCATCTACATAATTTAATAAAGAAGTGTATTATATAAAACACCTTTAGAAGTGTGTAGGCTTCTTTTATGTGGGACGGAATAGATTTGTAATAAAAAGTAAGTGATTTATTTTAAAATTTAGTACACTATACTATGGATAAGTGTGTGGGTTCAATTCAACAGAAATTAATTATTTTTCTTTACACCCACTAGACAAATTGCCATAGTCAAAACTAGCAATCAACTCTGAATGCCTCTAATTTGGGTAAAAAGCAGAAATCTAGATAAGTTTTCTGTATCTAGCATGCTAAATGCATGATAAGGTGTGAATCTCAAAAAACCATAATAACCTACTTAATTTCTGTGTTCTCTACTTTTGGCTTATATGTTTAACCCAATGTCTTACCAAATCCAGAAAATAAATTACAGATTCATATTTATAGCATTAATATTTTAATAATTTTTAAACTTTTACTTAAACCAGAGACCAGTCATGGCGCAGAGGCACAAGCATATGCTCTAGTAAACAACAGGTTGTGGGTTTGAGGAAGCAAAATATTTTCATTGTCCTTGCTCTGGTAACAAGGTAAAGTAAGGTATTTTGTTCTGTCAATCAATATGCACCCCACCAGAATTTGGTGGAAAGTAGGGAAGGATAATATCTTAATGGGAATGCAGTGTCTTAACAGCAAGGATCCTCTGACTGTCCTGCTTTGTGCAGACTACAAAAAGAAAAATTAAACCTATGACCATTGTGAATAAATTCAGTTCAGATCTTTAGTTATGGTGTTCCAAGTATGTCGGTTACAAAATAAATGACTTCTTTTAATTCCTTTACTGCACTATTATCATATAATATACAAACAAGATATATTAAACTACCTATTCTATATATTTATAAGATTTGATGTGTCATTGAAATATTATGTTATGGTAAGTACTGCTGGGATGAACTATGAACTTTTTAAATATTTATCTAATGATGAATGTAGTTAAAGATAAGTATCAATTGTATTTTGTTATTACGTTTACGGTTTTATAATTCTAAAATATTAACTGTTATTAAAATAATTAATACAATTATAATACAAGTTGCTTTTGAGATCATGATTATATATTATTACTGTAGAGAATTGAGATATTAGAAGAGGCGAGTTGTGGCGCAGGGCACAAACATGCGACTGTAACCGCGACAGGTTGTGTGTTCGATTCCCACTCGAAATTAATATTTGATATTTTCATTTCCTCGCTCAGTAAAGAGGCGAATCGCAGTTTGCGGTGGCGGTTAAGTTCTGCCACTCAGCACGCTTTGCTTGAGGAATTCGGCGGAAAGTGGGAAACGGAAGTGTTTTAACGGGAACGAGCGTCTAGGTGCCCAGGGTTCCTTCTGCTTACCCTGCTGAATGCGGAAGCGTGAAGCAAAGTAAAAAAACAAAGAATAACTTCTTAAACGAGGTATCGAATTCCGTCACTAAACACGCGATGTTTTTTATTTAGGTAGAAAGCGAAGGACAGAGTGTCTTGACATTAGGTTCGATGCTATAGTGGAAAAGCTTGAAGTTGCTTTACATAATGACTTGACAGTTGATATGGTAAATATTTTACAATAGACATTTTATGTATTCAAAAATATTCGTTTAAAATTATTTTAATTAATGAGTAAAGTGGCTGGCAAAATCAATTGGAATATTGTTTATTACTTATTACGAAGTTTTTGAACGAAAATGTCAGATTCAAATATGAAAATGTATTTTATTTTTATGTGGCAACACAAAACAATTAAATTTAGCTGTCCATGACAGGACTTAAGATGTCTGTATTTTTATTATTGGAATAAAAATATTTATTTAATATAATTTTAAGATATATCTAAAATTATATAAAAATTATATGTGCTAATAATTAGGCAAAAATAATATATTGTCTATTTTTTTAACTTTACCTAAACTGGGTTTACTGATAGCAAAATAAGTCTCCCGCTCCCATAAAATATTTCTAGATATGCTAATGAAGTTTAACTAAGGAAATAATTAGGAGTAGTATATGAGACAGTTCGTATATTTAAAGCACCCAACGTAAATGACCGCAGGTATAGGGGGTTATATTGAAACAATTAAAATCAGCTTCACGCTGTATCCCGCAGACAACAGCGTAGGCAGAGAGAATCTTGTGTTAAGACACTCTGTTCCAATATAATTTTATGTCTGGCTCAATTTGTTTTTTAAGCAATTATTTTAATTTTTTATACAAGTTAGCGCTATCTTTAAAAATTTTCATATTATTATTGCTAATATAGAAAAAGAGTTTCGAACCACAATTTTAAATTGAATATGACGCCTGCGACGGGTCGAGGGTTCGATCACCACTCGAAATGAAATATTTATTTAAATTTATATTTCCATGTCTTCGATCTTGTGTCCAGGCAAAGAGCGGCGTTGAGCTTCGCCACTTAACACGCAGTCTCTAAAATTCGGCGGAAATATATATATATTTTTTAAATCTTGTAGTTATTTTGTTTTTACTTTATTTGTTTATTTTTTTATTATTAAATATAAAACATTTAAAAAAAAATCTATTGCAATTAGTAAATTAGGTCTCCAAGTACGATGCTATCATAAGAATAAAAAAGAATCTTGCAAGATATATAAAAAGGATACTTTTTAAGAAATCTTTGATTTACGCAACTATTACACATTTTAAATGAAATAATTGTGATATCATTGGCGGTAGTTTAAATAATAATTGTGTCAAATGAAATGAAATGAATGTTCCCCACTTTCTGTCGAAAATTCAACAGAAAGTGGGGACCGGACTTTGTTAACACTACCCTTCTTTCGCATACCGTAAGATTACCGATGCATTGCGTAAGATGTAGAATAAAACTAGAAAAAAAATATATAAAATTCAATTTTGAAACATAGAATATTACAAGATGGAAAACAAATTTATATAACCAGAGTCAGAAAACACAAAATAAAATATAATCTTACTCTAGATTAACTCTCCTCCTGGGGATCGAACCCATTACCATTATAATAGTGAACTGTTTTTGTTTTTGAATAAAATTATTTGACTTTGACTTTAATATGTACAGTTGTTGACGTTGCTCCTTGTTTTTTATTTACACAAAACTTTCAGCATAAATGCAAATAAAACAAAAACCAAATAAATTTGTTCAGTTTATTCTTAACTTTAATGCAGACTAGAATAATACTCTTAGAAATGAGAACAACAATAGTTATTTCACATGTTAGTTAGTGTTCCTACAATATATCAGCTTTCACAATAAAATGCTATTTATTATCTGTGTTTCCAATGTAAATATAAATAAATCTTATTCACAACAGCTAGCAATATAAAATTACATCAGACTGTACTATCTATAGTATATATACGAGTATTTAACACAAGTGACAAGGGGCGGGACCAGTGACTATTCATAGAAAACGAACTATTAGTCAATATAATAATTATATTTTTCTTTACATTGTTTAGTAAAAATACGTAAAATAGTCACTGGTCGTGAGCAACACAGCACTGAAGGGTAATTTTTGATTACAATAATACTACAATTTATATGGAAAGCATCAAAACTCGGGATACAGGGAAGCGGAAAGTTATTACTATGTATAAGGTGTCTTAACTCTTACATTATAAGGTTGTCAAAATATCTTTTTTTTTTTCATTTATACATACATATTATATAAAGACTCGTCCTTAAAAAGTGCTAAGCTTAGCTAAGGGGACACAGATTACATATTAACGCTATAGCCACACTATAAAATTTACAAAATATGACATTTTTGAAACGCTACACGAATAATGCTTTATATTATAATATATATTTACTAATCAATTCATATATCAAATGATCACTTCGAGATTCACTCGACCGAGACTCGAATCTCGACTATTCAAGATACTTTGCTATGGATCAAAATCCATCAGTCGCACTAAACAGCTATATTTAATTCTCAACTTATACTATTGGTGTTCTAACATATAAAAATAAAAAATGAATTTAAACGACTATGGCTAATATGGAATGACATATATTTTTTATTTTAAAAAATATGGCAACATTTGAACTAAAAGCTATGACAAGAAAGATACTTATTGTCTATGGCAGAAAGGCAACGGCTAGTGCAATGAAGATCAATTTATATTTGACTTTAAATTATTTTAACAATATCTAAGCGGATATGAGTGATCGTTTCTCAAATACACAATATATATAGCAGGGACGTTATGAACCTCCCTAAAACCTAACTGAAAATATCGGTAATCCAAAGTTTTAAAAAAAATATAACAGTAATCCGATACAAAAATTCGGATAATTTCGTATATGGCCGAGTCTAAAAGAGACTTATTTTGATAGCTTAGCCTTCAGTCCGAAGTAGCGATAAGTACGAAGAACTTTCGTTACTCGTAAAATCTAATATTCGTAAATTGTCATAGATTAACAAACACTCCGAAAGAATTCTATATTCGTAACCGAAACCCATATAATATACTTTCTAGATCTGCATTCGTATCCAGATCCATAACATCCCTGATATACCTATAAAGTATACAATTAATAAATTATTAAATGGAATAATATGTATACATTTGTTAATAATCTCTTGACAGTTTTTGCACTTGCTTGGTATTTCAAAAATATCAATAGTGCTTTATACAGAAACAAAAAAAAATAGTTACAATAGATTAAAAATATATTCTTTTAAAGCTCAAGTTTGCTATAACAAAGCCTACAGATTAAATATTAACGTAAAATGACATATTTTTTGTTTTTTTTTTCGTTTTATTTAGAAGCAAATTATAGCAAGCAAGTGCCAAAACCCCGGTTTCCGATACATTAACTTAAAACTAACCTTATACTAAAGTATAGCCACTTAAGCATTCGTAAGCATTCCGTTCTGAGAGACATCACATCACTTATATTATGAGTTTGAGTATTCAAATTCTTTGATAGCTACACTAAAGGTCTGATGAACTTATTATTAAAAATATTTATTATTTTCAAAGTAATATCAACAAAAAAATTTACAAAATTTAGAAAATTACGATTTTTCATTACAAATAAAGTACACAATTATGTTAATAATATCAGCTTCAATCAAAAGAAATTAAGGTTATATATGTGTATTGTATATATTTTTTATATAACAACTTTTTTATATAATAAGTTCAAGGACCATCTTAACGCATTTCAGGGCAGTTACACACGATATGTATATTAAATACAAATTGTATTACGAAATAATAACTATAACTTCGACATTTATGAGCAATAGTAAAACACATTTAAAAAAAAGTATTAACATACCAAAAAAAAGTTACACACCAAAATAAAAAAAACATTTAGATTTACTTTAATATTATTTTCGCTGTAATTACATTTCTTTTAGATATTTCCTTTCATTTCATTTTATATAAAAAAAATTACACTTTTGTTGGATATAATTTGAATTTATAATAAAATAATATTATAGTCAAAACTGTAACAAAAAAAATATTTAATAATTTGCTAAAATATAATATCAATTTAGTACAATATATTAATTATACGATTACACTTTTAATTCAAGTTATAAATATTAATATATAAATAATAGCATACTGTGAGTGTCGGATTATATATACTTTTGCTAGGCCATTCGTATTGTAGATAATAAAAAATAAAATATGTAAGTTAACCTATAACTTTATAATTAGATAAATCAACTTTTATTTGTGTTTTTAACAAATATAATATTTAATTTTGATGAAAAACTGTAATCTTTGGAATCTAAAAAAATTATCATTCAGTCTTCATTATTTCATTTGTATTAATATAAAATTAATAAATTTCACAATATACAGACAACATAACCCAAAATATATTTCTTTCAGTGGGGAACGGAGTGTCTTAACGCTAGGTTATCTCTGCTTGCCCTTTATTTCATTAAATAATATTCCAATTTCAAAACCACATCTTAAACTTTTTGAATTCGAAAACTTTAATTTCAAAAATAAGTGAGTAAGTAACCAACTAAATTACCCACAAATAAAATAAAATTTCAATTTGAACACAACACAAAAATTCTAAATACAAATTTGAAAAATAGAACCCGACACCCACACTCACCCACACAGCAGACATACATACGTGTGCAAGGCGCCCCGCAGCCGCAGCGCAGGCACTGGTTAAATGAACACGGGGTTCTCCTGGCCGGTGAGCAGGCGGAACATGGACGTGGGCATGGTCTTCATGAGGATCTCCCCGACGGAGGTGGCGAGCAGGTTGACGATGCGCTCGTGCGGCACGGCCACCACGCTCTGCGCGTTGATCTCGATGATGCGGTGCCCCACGCGCACGCCGCCGCGCTCCGCGATGCCGCCGCGCAGCAGGCTGCAGATGACGCCGTTCTGCACGCTGAAGCCCAGCTGGTACTTGGTGTCGGGCCGCTTTATCTTCACCTCCACCACGGGCGCGCACGGCACCACCGTCAGCTTCACCACCGTCTGGTTTTTGGAGTTCTTTATGTACGTCTGGCACGTCGATAGCGGTAGGCCGACCAGACTTACGCCGTTTATGGCTATGATTTGATCGCCTGAAAAAGATATTTAAGAATAATGTTATTTATTTATGCGTTATATATTAGTATTGATGCATCTCTATCTCGCATATAACAGAGTAAACAGAGAGCACTCCTGACCTACTCTTAAAATACTCCCTTCTCCACTCATCGCCCATTTTCCAGACATTACACGTGTAGTGGCAGAATTCAATATCGCACTTTATCTAGTTATCAAAGCCAGGAAATGAAAATAGTAAGATAGTTTCATTATTTCTTTAACTATACGTATGTAATGTCCAAATACATAATTTACAATAACTAGACAAATAAAATCTATAAAGATATCGATACATAACTTTTTTTAAAAACTACATCATTTAAACTAAAAATAACCTACTACAATGCGAAACACAGATCCTTATCATTTATACATTACATTTCATTCTACAGCTTTCTGTTTATTATTTATATATGAGATATACTGCGTATTAATTGAACGAAAAATCTAGCTCTAAGGCCTATCTTGCCAGAGCGGGAAAGTAATCACATTTTCAAGTAAATCTGATAACAAGAAATAATCTTTCATTGATAAACACAGAAGTTAATAAAGGTATATTAAGCAGGTCTGACCGATGTTAAGTTGTCCGCATCTGGCGGCCGCGCCCGCCGGCGCCAGGTTGGCGATGACGACGGTGGGCAACATCGACCCCCACCCCGATTCCACCACCACCACGCCGAGGATTTCGCCTTTTGATTTTGGTACTACCACCTCTTTTTGGAGCTCCTAATTTAGGGAATTTGGGGTGGAATTAATAAATAGCGGAACCCAACGCTTACTACATTTACAAAAGAGCATTCTATTCGCTACTACATTCAATATTTTATATCTAAAATATATTTTTTTCTATATTTTTCTATATTTTTTATCCTTAGTGTAGAAAATTATTTTAAAAATGTAAAACGAATTAATGTATACATTAATTAGAATGTAGCCCTCGCAGGTGAGTGCTATATTACTTACTGTACTGTAATTGAGGCGAATTTTACAAGGAACAACTAAAAGTTAAAAATTTCAACTCGAACGTTTTGTAATTAAAATTACAAACAAAAAATATAAAAACTTTCTTATATTTCAACTGCTATTGTGAGGATATTGTAACATATTACGATTCCGTATATGTAGCGTAATTCGCTCAAATCTTGTATTGACGAACATACCTATGCACAGGAGGCAAGTCAGTTGAATTTTTATAATGTTTAAACAACTTTAAAAATATAACTTACCTTTTTAGCAAACATCTGTAACTCATCTCCGAATATCTCTTGGCTGTTCAGCACTTCTTGATAATCCATTTCCTTTACAAAACTATGGTCCTCAATACCGTTCGCCTTTAGGAACTCCATATAAGCTACTTGGAAGGCCTGCCCTATAGACTGAGCTATGAACTGCGCCTGAAACGCGGTTGACACCATTTTTAGAGAAAATGGAGGATAACTACGCCAAGTAAACAAAATTATGCTTATTGTTCTTATACAATCGTGTCTGTCAAATAATGAACGTTTACTAAGCAAAATCATAATTAATAGTAATTAAATATAAGGACTGGTAGAACTCGTTAGTGATTTGCATTGATTTTTGCGGTCAAATTAGAATGAACAGAGATGAAATAAATGCAATTTTGTATTTTACCTGACACTATTTTTCGTATTAAAATCCAAATTGGGATTCAACATAGCATCTCATTCAATAAGAAAAAAAAAAATAAGTAAAGGTGTCCCTTGGATTCGATTTAATCAAATAATAGTTGCACGCAACATAACGTAAAGTATAACGTGAAATTAATTTTAGTACTAAAGACCCCATTTCAAAAAAAAACAAATAAAGCTAAATAGACTAAGTGGGGGAGGGAGTGTCATACTTTCTCTTTTAACAGCAATAAATATTAAACGACTGAATAACAACGCCAACATAAATATCTAGTTATCAGAAATTTTATCTAACACCAATCTAAATCATACCTAAAACTTTTAACAATTTACTCTATACTTAAAGTCATTCCCACCTCTTCACTTTCAAAAACATGACATATCATCTTGGGCGTACGGTTCAATTTCGGTTGATCGGAGTCAGTTTCATGTGGAACGAAGCGTCTCCTCGCCATGAGGACGACCAAGTCTCCGATATCCGCTATATAGGAGATGGTTCTTAGCGCGTGATCCATCATTATTTCCTTCAATTCCGTATTTAGTACCATTATTTTCTCAGTTGAAATGAATAAATCCACTTCTGTACTTGGTTGATTCTCTCCTTCGGGAGCCTAAAACGAAAATCGTGGGAGATTTCAAAATTACAAGCAAATTAAATACAAGCAAATTGAGTTGTGACAAGTGTATAAGAATTTCGACGTAGCTTGATGAGAGACGTATGGCTTAGTCGTTAGAGCACTCGTACGGATATCAAGCAGCTTCAGATCTCACTACTTAATGTTTTTATACGTTTCTATAAAACGATTATTTTACTAAATTATTTTAAAAACAAATAGGCTGTAAAACTTACCAGGGCCTAAACATTCCAATGAAAGCATGTGAGAAGGTGTTCAAATTAGTAAATGTCGTACAAAGCATGCGTCATATTATGTATTCATGCACAGTAATTAAATTACGTTTAAAATAATTTAGTTTTTTGAGATGGCTAGTGTGATTTGTGTATACGATTGTAACTACGCGATACCGAATGTCTATGTCTGTGCTACTGTCTAGCATTTTGCTAAGCTACAGAAGTTTCAGACCTCCATGTTTTTACTCTAAAATACTTAGCTTTCATTGATATTTTAACCAAACCATTAGTTAATGATTTCGATTGTTTACAAGAAAAAGAATCTCCACACAAAATAGGACATGATATCAAACAATTATGTATAACAACACAAACAATCAAAACCTAACTACCCTATCATCTAGCTAGCCTAGCATCAATAACAACTTAATGAAAACGACCTTAATTTTAGTGACGGCCTCCTCCACCATATTCTTTTTGGGCCTCTTCTTGCGCCTCCTCGAGTCCTCGTCGACCTCTACGGAGCCGAGGAAGGCCAAGCGGAAGACGGCCGCGGGTGCCGCGTAGACCCCCGAGTACGGGCCGTCGCAGCCCCACTGCGGGATACACCGGCTAACCTCCTCGCGATCTCACATACCGTTGGTTTTAACGGATTTTGTACGTAAATTGTATTTGCTGTCTCTCTGGTATCTAGGTTAACGCGTAGTAACGTACTTTAAGGTGTAATGAATATGAATTCTACCCATTATAGCTATAGGTAGATGAATTGACGAGCGATGATCAATTTTAAAGATATTATTACTTATGTTAAGTGAATCGATTATTTAATTGTCAAAATGTTCATTGAATAAACCTTAAAGCACGTTAGTGGATGGACCTATTATTTTATATCTTTAAAGGATTCGTGACGTTTGAGTGAAGAGACAGCGGCCGAACCGTTTTGCTTGTTTTAAGATCAAAGTCGACAGAATTTCGTTTATTAATTATTTTTTAATTTCGCGCGTAAGCTGGCATAAGCTAAGCCATAGAAGCTCGATAAAAGTTCTCATATTGCCAATCCATATTATGTCATAAAAATGCTTACAAAAATAGTAAAGATTCTGAAGAAAAATCTCCATACCATGTTAGAAAATTGCACCAAAAAAGCCAATTCGTTTGCAAAAGCAAGCAAAACAACTCGAATACACACAAATTGACAATGATATGTGAGAAGCGAGTTCGTCAATATGAAAGCTGACCTAACGACCTTCCACCACCTATGTGTATAGATATAGGATAGGACAAAGATTCGATTCTGTGCGAAGCTACCTTCCGTGGACACCTTGCCGGTGTGAATCGGGTATGTTCATGCGTACGTGCGTGTATGAATAACGTGCTTGGAAGCGCGAGTTGTTAAAAAAAATAGCGAAAGCGATCCGCCGAACGTGAACTCACCTTAAATGAACATGCATAAAATATTTACCGAGAAAAAATCACAATCACAAGTCCTACATAATTTAACGAATAGTCAATTTTCTGAAGAGTATTAATGGAAAAAACTTAAATTATTACAAAAAATCAACTGATGAGCACAAAAAAAATAGGCATTAGGCTGTATATACGTCACATCTGTTTTATATCTTCCTAGAAAAAAAAATATGATATCCCACCTAAAGGGAAAGGTTGCATTCATTAAAGCAAAGCTAAGCGCAAGCTCAGTAACAAACATCCAGAGGAGGCTAGCCGGCCAATAAATCCGATTCCTGGGTCGGGGTGAGGAATACACTGAAAAAAATACTCTAATGCCAAGTATATAAGGCCGTAACTTGTTTGGCAGGAGCTGAGGTACGTTTCTATATTACTATTGTTGTTTGTTCGGGCATTAGGACAGGATATCCCACTAGCATTCTCAAAACACTAAACCTAGAGAGCATGAAATTACAGGTAAATAGGGCTACGTGCAAATTCTCTTCTTAAAGGCAATAGTTTTCTTAAAATCACATAAACATGGATGAGTATACGGTTTTTAAATATGTAATTAAAAAAATAATTTTAACAACATTACAGAATGTCAGATATGGTCAGAATTAAAACAGTACACAGAGTACATTATATAGAGTTTTATCTAACTATCATATAGTTCAATATTACTTGCTATATTCAATATTTTAATTGTACGCTTTACGGGGAAAAATTAATATTTTGAAATAGTTTGCTAACATGCAATTTTTAATTATAAACATTTATATATAGGATAATTTAATTATATGAAAATAAGATATAGAATAGAAAAAATATTTTGATTAATTTTATTATACACACAATGTCAAGAAATGGAAAAGAGAAAAAGATTACTCAAAAAGAAAAATTTATTAATATGTACATATATGTATTATGTGATTTTAAGCATTTAAATAACCATTAAAAGTTATATTATCAGTAACAAGAAATATATATAGCGAGATAGAGCGAGACAGGTAGCATTGAGCAAGAATACGAACGATTCTCTTGATATCGATTAAAATGTACTCAGACCGAATAATTAATTCAAGAAAATCGTTTTGAGTAACGTAGGAGGAAGGAAGGAATAGTAATTTCATGCTCATTTGAACTACATATAATATTGTATGGTATGTCACCGATTCACACGGGCAAATGTAACGTCCCTTTCGTTTAGATAACACATGAGAATGCCTGTTATTTGTAAGAAAATGTATATACAAATTTGTTTTTAATTTATATACTATATAGTTAACTATTTAAATATAAAATAAAGAAATATTTTCGTTAATATTTCAGTAATAGTACAATATCCGAAATTATTTAAATTGTAAGTGTAAGTTACTGTAAAAACTTCTGTACCAGCTGCATCTTAATATTAAACAATAGAATTAGTATATTTTAACGAAATTCAGCACACTCTGGCAGACACTAAGTGAAGTGTGATTTATAATATATTAAGTTAGTATATTAGTTTTCACTTTTACAGCAACATATACACTTTATAAATGCATGCACAAATAAATTTTCGAGTATTTTGTATGATAACAAAAAATAATTCAGTTACTTATTTCACATCACCCCTTAACCGTACATTTAAGACAATACCCCAAATTATCAGTAGAAAAATCTTAAACTTCTTAAAAATATAATAATAATCTACACTCGAAATTGGCCTAGGCCATACCTTAATCCTAGAAACAGCTTCTTCAGCCTGTAACATTCTAGTGGCTTTAGTGGGTTGACCTTCGCAGGCGAGTTGGGTGGAGCCCAAATATCGAGCTCGGAACAACACGCCTTCTATGAGAACTGATGCCATGTCTGAAAATTGTTATAATTATATTATAAATTAAAGCTTTTTTTGTTGGCGTTGGGAATATTTTCTTAATTTAACTATAAATGATTAAATACGAAAAAAACATGATATTTATAAAAAAAATATTAAAATTAAAATAAAATATTTATTCTTTACATATTTTTAAAGCATATTTTAAACTTACCATCAGATATTCCAATGGAAGCAAAAGAAAATAAATACAGAAGTAAATATATATGTATATATTTGTATAATATATATTCATTAATAATTAAATTATTTTACTGTCTTACCTTCTTTATTCTTGCTTTTCTTTTTTCCATCTTTATCCTGAAAAGAAAAGAAGCGCTTATATAAAATGTACTCAACAATAGTTAAATATTAAGTTTAACAACGCAATGCCTTCAGATTGCGGCAGAAAGAGGGGAACTGAATTAATCGTAATGGGAAAATGTGGAACTCTAGGTCCTCAGGTTTCCTCTGTTCACCCTGTTATGTGCAGAATACAGTGTGAAGCCAAAAAAAAGTCTAAAACTAGTCTAACGATCGGTGCACTGTGAAACAGTTTTTGACTATTCAGTTTCGGACCCAATTCAGACAACGAAAAATGTCTCGAAATTGGGTGGATATTTAAGAATAGAATATCTTGAAGTTAGTAACAGGTACTAACCTTCCCATTATGCAAAGTTTCATCATCTCTATGATCGGACGCGTCGTGTGAATGATCCCGGTTGGTGCCCGTGGAGCCGCCGGACGGCATCACTGTGCGAGATTTGGGTTTACGCCAACCCTGAGAAAAATAAAATAATGTATACTTTCTTCGGAAACGTATCAAAATTTAATGTAGCGGCACTTGAATCCGGGCAACTAAGGGAATTTGTTTTAGTCAAAAATCAATAAATTATCAGCTTCACGCTTTATTCACCGCACACAGCAGAGTAGGCAGGGGAAACCTAGTGTTTTAATACTCCAGAATTCTGAAGGCATTGCGTGTTGAGTAGCAACAGATCGAGGAAATGAAAATATAAATTTAAATAAATACTTTATTTCTTCCAGTGGGAATCGAACCTACAACTATACTTTATAGTCACACCACCATAGGTGCTCCACCACGGCTAGCCTGACTGGCAAATAATTTATATTAATAAATGTAATATATCTTTGCACTATCCCATCCTTATATGGAAAGTGACACTCATTTAGGATGGGCGAATACGCTATTTGGACTTAGTCCATGAGCCAATTGGACAATACCAAAGAAAATAATAATACATAATTTGTGCAAAATAATAAATAAAAGTGTTTACAGCATTCTTTACACGTAAATATTTATCACTACACAACGAACAAGTAATTAAATAATCATTAAAAAAAGGTTTTGGAGATACACCGACGTCGTTTGGCACCTATATAGGCGTAAGAAAAACAATTTAGTTATTATCATAATAACAGCTTAAAAATACCGTTTTGAGTTTGTTCAATAGTTTAGAAATGAACTAATAAGCGATAAAATAAAAAAAAAACAGATAAGAGAGAGTCAGGTTTGTCCACCGAGTGTGTGATACAAAATTGCCGGCTTTAATACTAAATTTTGCCTCCTTTCAAGGCTATTATTTTTTAGGATTTAAACACAAATGTATAGTTTCAGATTTTTCCAGAGCTAGGGCTACCTGTAGATGATAGCGGCCAAATTTCATAATTCTAGGTCAACCGGAAGTACTCTATTAATTTTCATTCATTTATGTTTATAGTGTCGAAATAAGCATTTTTGCAATATAAACGATCATATCTTTTTAAAGTAAACATAGAAATACGACTTCTTCAGGCAATCGAATACCGTAGACCTGAGTATATAGTTTGAATTTCAACTCGATATCTTAAAGCATTCCTGAGATAAAGGCTCTTGACACAACAGACAGATGGACTGACAATAATTTATAGAATATACTTTAACATATAAATAAACATACAAATAGACTAAAACTAGAATAAAACATAACTACTTTTATTTTTGCAGGTTGCTCACGATGGTGTTGTTTCCGGAATTTAAATATTCAATAATAAATATAAAAAATAAATATCATAACATGAATATTAAAAATATCTAGTAACATAACATATCGTATTGTATATAAAACATTAATAACAAAAAATCTTTTTAGTGATATATCACTAAGTTTTACAACTCTCACCATATACACGTCTCAACTTTACATGTACGTACACTAACCTTTTTCTTCCCAACTTTCTCTACATCACTTGCATCACTCGATATAACACTATTTGAATCACTCAAACACTCATTTTCCACATTTTTTTCCTTATTTGCATCATCATTAATATTGTTATTTGCATCATTTAAATTCAAACCCACACTATTTTCAAGGGAACCACTTAATTTTTCCAAATTATTTTCATTAATTTCACTTGTGCTTTCACAGTTTTGTATTAAACAACACTTATTTGTATTAAAATTCTGACGTTTTTCACAATTTTCGACTAAAAAATTATTTTCTTCTTCATCCATTATATTTTATTTATTATTTGCCACATTTATAATAAATTTCATAAACATTTGTTAGTTCACACAGATAATGTTATCGTATCGACATGTATTTAGTGAGGAATTGATACGATACTGACTGGTCGGCCACCGGTTGGCGCGGTGACTTAATGCCGAGTCAAAGATTAGAAAAAATATGTTTTTTTTTAAACTATTATGGCGCAGTTACAAAGTTTAATTGTATTGTATTGTATTATGTGTAAAATGGGGGGCCCGACCCGGAATGTTTTAATACAAAAATATCTGAATGCCTTAAAATATATATATATTTTGTAAGAACATGGGTATTTGAGAGCAAGATCAAATACTATTCAACTAAAAACTTATTGCAATTAACTAAAGTTGATATAAAATAAGCAGATCATCCAAAAGAAATACCCGTCTCCAAGAGACAAACACACTAGGGCGTCATCTATGACTGCGAACACATAATCTTTGCCCAATACAATACGAGAGCAAGGTCAAACATTACTCGACCAAACGCTCATTGCGATACACTTGGCAATTACTTCACGCACTGAATCATCGTATAAGGAACAGTTATAATTTATTAAAGCGTATAAATAGTAATTCCCTTGATGCCACAGTGGTTGAATAATCCAACTGTTGAGCCGGATGTAGTGAATTCAATCTCAGAACATATATAACATTAACGAATAAATTAAGGATGTTTTACATAATATGTCTCTCATCTTTAATGCATTAAGATGGCATATTCGGTAAAAAAAATATTTTTATAAAATACATATTCTCTTAATGACCACCCAAATATTTAATATATTTATATTAAAAAACCTAGATACTAAAAATATAGATCAAGTATTTACTAATCCACTTATATCGTCATAAACTAAAAAATTATTACATTAAACTAAGGTTAAAATTGACAAAAATATTAATTACTTTTAAATGTAGGATATCGTTTATGGTTATTATGGTTTAGCGGTCATTTTAAACTCGTTTTTAACATATACACTAAATAATATCCTTCTATAAGAGATATTAAGGACCATAGTCATTTATTTATAATTAATAAATACGATTCCGTACAAATTTAAATATATTTTTTTCAGAAAATAAGAAAAAAAAAAACTAAAATGAGTTTAACTCATGTTTAACTTACTTTATCATCAAAGAATCCTTGATCGTCAGTTCTTTGTTGTCCCAAAAGTCTGTCCGTCTCCAAGTCCGTGTCGGCTTCATCTTAAAAACATAAATTTGAAACTATTGGTATAAGCATAAATTATGGGAAAGAGATATTATTGTAGCTAGAACAAAGTAGACAAAGGGAACCCAATCGCCAGTAATGTTTCGAAAAGTTAGCGATGTCTGGTGGGGAAAGGACTGTTTAAAAATTAGAGTATCTCAATCTCAATCTACATGCGTGATACAAAGCTGAGAAATGAAATATTTGTTTTAATATTTATACCGTTGTTACATCTCCACAAAACCCACACTTAGATTTAGAATTGTAACAATCAAATATATATGCCAAATATGGATACTGTTGTGGCCCGTTGGCACAACGGTGTGACTGTAAACGCGATGGTTGTGGGGTCTATTCCTACTACGGTAAATAAAATTTTAATTTCTTGTACTGGTAAGGAGGCCAAGCGCGGCGTTGAGTTCCGCCACTCAACATGCAATGCCTCCAGAATTTGGTGGAAATTGGGAAACAGAATGTCTTAACATAAGCTTGCCAGGTTCACTCTGTTTACATTACTATCATATCATGTAACTAAATATAAAATACCTTCGTCTCCACTAGCCGGTTTAATTTCGACTGATTCCGTACTTTGAGCTGATGATGGCCTTTTCCTAAAAAAATACAGAAATATGTAAATTTATGTAAAAGAAATAGAAATAATAACTCACTTTCATAGGATTTATTTTTATTTTTACCGTATTACAAAAATATTATTAAATGTTGCCGATCTGTCACTTTTCATTCACAAAAGATGTACCACAACGAGAAAAGGGATATCTCTCGATATATTTTACGCAATTATCTATTTTCTATAATAAGTTTAAACAACGTTCAACTTCACCGTCATTATCTACGACTCGATTTCGTGAATGAGGAGTGTGCTGTGTTGTCGCTTTGATCGCGTTTCAGCATTTTATTTTACAATAATAATTTTATCTATTTTGTTTTAAAAAAAAATACTTTTTTGATTTGGCAAAGTCTCTTTTATTTTAATTGTAATACATTTAGCAGTAGACTTTTATAGAGTAGTTAAAACTGTGTTTCATTTAAAGTGGTAATCACAAAAACACTCCGTATAATATCTCCCAATAATGAAATAACAATAAGGAGGTAAAAATATACATATATTTGTAAATCATTGTTATTAGATTTACATATTACGTATGTATATTTCTAGAGTATTTTAATACGTTTACAAAATCACCGTCGCTTAGATGTGACATGGACCAAATATTCTTTATTCCACTAAACAAAACAATGACAACACCTGGGATAGACATCCTCGCGGAGCGCGTGCGGCGTGTCGGGGCGGTGCGGCGCGGGCGCGGGCGGCGGCGGCGCGCATGCTGGAGACAATCAATAAAATAAGTTGAAGTTGTTTTTTATATATTGTTTTATTATTATTATTATTTTATGTATACATGTACGGAGTTGTTGATGTTGTGTGGTTTTCTGTATATTACAGAATATTTTTTTTATTTATTTGAAGGAATGCCAGAATAAAATACCATCGTATTTTATTCTGGCATTCCTATATATTCCTATATATTCAATTATTTGTTCTTCCAGAAAGAATCTAGTACTAAGACATTCCATTATCCAACCACCCTCAAACTTTCGAGACATTACGTGTTGAGTAACGGAACACAACGATCTATTTTGGTTACCAAAGAAAATTAAAATAATTAATTCCTCCAAGTGGGAATCGAACCCCCAACAATTGTGTTAAGAGTCAGACACTGTACAATTGCACCATGATAACATATCTAAAATATAACTAGTAAGCAATAATAAATTAATATTTTTGTATGATTATATTTACCCAGTGGATCTAAGGAATGCAAGTCGGCGTCAGACAGCATAAGGGGGTCGGTGTTGGTTCCGCTGTCCACAATCTCTTCTATTGTCACTGTGTGGGTCTGCAAGAACAAACGTTCATGATGTTTTAGTGATTTGAAATAGCTCCTAAAAATGTGAAATATATAAAAGAAAGCAAAAAAGAATTTTAAGTATTTCAGTTTTTTTACGATAAAATATTGCATGTCTTCAAAAAGTAAATTTCTGTGTCACATAAAAAAGATCTATAATCAAGAAAAATCTAGAAAAATAAAATTTTTATATTATCAATACAATTAACATAAAAAAAACACAATACCTGTAAAATCGGATTATTATTGTCAGTATCGGACGCGTGTCCAGAGGATAGTCCGTCTTCAACTATAGGCAGTGTTCGGCGACCCGGTTCTGTCAACACAAATAGGCACAAGTAGGCATGAAAATAGATTTAAATTTTTGAATTTATAAGGAACACTTTCAAATAATATACAATTGATATAATTCTTTTTATTTAATTAGAGGCCAGTCGTGGCGCAGCGGCACGAGGTGTGACTGCTAAATCGACTGGTTGTAGGTTCGATCTCCGTTCGAGGAGATGAAATATTTACTTTCCATTAAATTTATATTTCCATTTCTTCCCTCTGGAATCTCGATTCCAAATTGCTAAGCGCGGCATAGAGTTCTGCCACTCAACACGCAATGCCTCCAGAATTCGGCAGAAAGTGGGGAACGGAGTGTTTTAACACTAGGTTCCCTCTGCCTACCCTGCTGTGTGCGGGATACAGCGTGAAGCTGATTTTAATTTTTTATTTAATTTTCAGCCAAAATCAAGCCAGGCAACGATTAGTTCAGGAACACAAACGACGCTAAACACTCGATTCGATTCCTACTCAACGACATAATTAAGATTTTTATATCCTTAACACACAATGTCTTCAGAGTTTTTAGTAAAGTGTGGAACGGAGTATCTGTGTCTGAGATGTCTCCGGGTTCTCCCTACCTACTCCGATATGTGCAGCGTGAAGCCAAAAAATATTTACTACCAGTTCATTTATTTTATAGCTTCAGACCTGAGGTGAATCGAAGCAAGGAAGCAGCAGCGTGACTTTTCGAAGATAAACTGAGGTCTCTTATTTTGCTATTCACTCTCTCTTTTCTCTTTATCTTTTACAATTCTATTGACGTGGTAAAAATACCTGAGCACATTCTTCGTCATTCTCACCGTAAAATTCTCGCTAGTACCTGCTATTATGTGTATCTCTTCATTACGGATATGGTCAGCTAAACTGATTCCGCATATCTTAAGAAGAAATCGTATTTTCACAACATTCATTATCTCACATGCACTTTACTCTTATCTTTGGTTTCTTTAAAATACTTTTTTATAAATCAACAATTGCCACCCACCCTTCATCTCCACCAGCTCGTTCTCCATGATGGCCATGGACAGCTCGCTGGCCGTGTCGCTGGCGGTGCTGAGCGCGAGCGCGGCGTGCAGGTCGGCGTCGTGGCGCGCGGGCGAGGCGCGCGCGCTGGCGTCGTGCGCGAGGTGCGCCTGCAGCGCGGCCACGTCGGGAGTTGGGAAACGGAGGCGTTGTTTTTGCTGAGGAAAGTAAAAAATATTCCTCAATATTGTTACTGTCCAAGTACAGAGCGGTACCTGGGGCATGCAACTTAAGGCTCTAAATTAAAAACGACTGTTCAGGCTCAAACCTAACCTAACCAAATGTAAAATGGTTAATTATTATGTAATGCAGCTATTTGTTCGCGAGATAATAGAGAGACCTAAAATATAGCTCCTAAGTTTTGGATTCACATAGAAAATATTAATTTTCAATAATGCGATTGACTAGATTAGGAAAATTACATAATCTCAACATTGTAATAGTCCACATGCGTTTTTTAACTCTTTCAGGTAAATAAACCTGACTTGGCCTTGTTTCTGGATTACCTTCAAGGTAATGGAGCACAAGCGTATGACTGTATATGCGACAGGTTGTGGGTTCAATTAATACTCTAGGAAATTAATTAAACATTTTCACTTTTTCGCTCTGGCGTCGAGGCAAAGCGTGAGTTTCGTCACGCAACACGCAATATTTCCAGGATTCGAGGGAAAGTGGAGAATAGAAGTATCCTAACTGGGAAGAGAAGTTTTAACACTAGGTTCCCAGGTATCCAACATACAACGTATAGCTATTATTAATCATGATTTAGTGATAAAAAAAACTGTTCAATAATAATATTTTGATTATATCTTTAAAGTGTTATTCAACAACATTTAGAAAATGTATAAAAATCACACTGTTCTCAAGTTTTATACATCTTTTCTTAAAAAGGTGTTTAATTACTACATTACCTGCAATCCCAAAAAGTCCGTGTGATTGTTAATCGCGTGCGGTGAATCGATGCCCTCGTTTTGAGGCCAATCCGACTCACTGCCCTCTATACCGTTCTCCGATGGACACTCTTGGGTTTGCCGCCGGAGTTCGTAATCTAATTCCTGTAATTCAAATAAAAGTCTGTTACTTGAAATATCTTATAAATGATTTTAATTTTCTAAAGCTGTTACAATTGTGAGGTATGACGACAAATGTTATGATGACAGTTGATACCGTCGATTGATTGAAGAGAATTTTGATGAAGAATGTGATTATGTGACCAAAATATGATTATTTCAATACCATATTTTAAATTTCAGAGATAACTTAACTTAACTTAGCTTCACGCTTTATCCCTAGCGGGGTAGTCAGAGAGAACGGAGCGCCAAACGCTACGGTCTCTACATACCTCTTTCGCCTCGTCCACTGTCATCAACCTCTTCATACATGCCCTCCGGGGGATCCTCATGCTTTTTACGCGACCTTCCTCCAGTATCTTTGATACTGCGTTTTCGAAGGTCAACCGAGGTCTCCCTCTACCTCTCTTACCACTCACTTTTCCATCATAAATCTTTTTTGCCATTCTTTCCTCGCTCATTCGTTCGACGTGCGCAAACCAGCTGAGCACGTTCTTCTTCATTCTCACCATGACATCCTCGCTGGTACCTGTCATTCTGTGTACCTCTTCATTGCGGATTCGATCAGCTAGGCTGACTCCGCATATCCTACAAAGAGATCGAATCTCCACAGCATTCATCTTTCTTTCATTCTTCTTCTGTAATACTCACGTTTCGCTGCCGTATAACAGAGTCGGTACCAAAACTGCATTGTGTGCGGCCAAACGCGCAGCTGTGCTGACGTTTCGCCGTCTCATCAATGCAGCCAAGGCTCCGTTAACCTTGTTACCGGCAGCAATACGCCTTTCCACATCCATCTCGTATCTTCCATCTCTACTGAACATACTTCCCAAATTTACCACTTCATTCACCTGTTCTAATATCTTATCTTTTGCACTGATCTTGCATACCGTCCTTTCTTCATCTCGTTCAAAAATCAGAACAAATTTTAGAGATATCTATGAAATTATTTTATTAAAGGTCACAAAATATTCTACGGTCTTGCTCCATCAAACTTATCTTTGTTAATATTTTCCCAATATTTTAAGTCATAAATCATTCTAGGAATCACTTTGGGTCTTCAATTTATTAACACTACACATACAATAGGCCAGATACACTTTTAAAGTTCTTACACTGAAAAACTGTTAGAATAAAGAAATAAAAAAAAATTAAAAAAGAAGTACCTGAAAATTAACAATTTCATCTGCGCTATTTTTATGCTGTCCAGACAACGTTGGACACCTGAAGAATTCCTCTAACACTTTCCTAGTTTCCGAAAACTCGTACAAATAGTCGAAAGCGGCTGAACCGGGAGGCGGAGTGTCATCTCTACTTTCCGTTACCACTCTCTGGAATTTCACATATTTAATTAATAAATTTTCATAGTACATACGTATTATTAATGTAATATGCAGCTTTTGTTGCATAATACACAAACCATTATTTAAAAAAAAGTGATTGATGCAAGTTTAAAGAAATCCTAGTCAAAATTTGAATTATGAAATCTTAAATTTATATGAGGCAAGAATTATTTGTGTTTTAATAAATCAATTTAAAACGTATTTCATCTATAATCATTTTTACATATTTCCCTTAAAAAATAAAACCTAAACAAATATTTACAACACAAGCTAATCATTTTCAACAAAACAAACCTGAGGGAAACCAGGTCTGGGCGATCTTTGTGCCTTTTGGCCGATACCATATCTTCGTGGCGAACCTTCATATTCAGCGATCGGTAATTCCCCGATCACTCTAGTAACCCTTTTATCCTCGTCCCCGGATAACCAGATGCCCGTGGGACTTCCCTCACTCAACCTAACATCTTCCCTGGATCTTGATGAGTCACTATCATCACTTATCTCACTTTTATTGTTCAGCACATCACTATCACCATTTTTCATATTGTCTAAAGTCCTTTTAACACTTAAATCGATTTCATCGTCAGTAGCGTCCGGGTCCATTCTCAAACCTAGGGACACAGAATTCAATATCACTGAAAATAAAAGGAGAAAGAAAAAAGTTATGAGTTATGGTTAGAGGGGTGGTAAAATAAAAATAATGTTAGACACTGGTTAGTTTCAAAAAGAATTACAAAAAAATATATAATATTTTTAACGTAATTATAATATTGAAAAATGAAAGTAATTCTCCTTTTGTAACCAGTTCAAATGAAATCATATCAAAAAGGAAGCTATTGACAACAGATCTTGATCTAATGCTGGAACAAAATTAGTAACTAAGGAAAAAGGTGATGGACGTATATACATAATAGCAATATATATATATATATATAATATATATATATTCCTTCACTTTTGTTATATATGTGAGCAGCGTGGAATGATTTAGTGAGGTTTTCTCTAAGAGAACAAAACAAATATAGGTAATATACATAAATGTCTTTAAGTACAGCCATATGTGTTTAGCGAAGCGAAATTTCCTTCCGACCATCAAACTTTATATCCAAATAAATTACAAGCGCCTTCATACAAAATTCATAAAAGTTTTGTGAATTCAATTAAGTAGCACTGTAGCGGCAATAAACCAGTAGACATTGCTAAAGATTACTTTAAATAACCGTTTAGGCTTAGTTATTTACAATTTAATATTTTATTTATAATGTTTACCAAAATTTTACTAAGTTATATAACAGTTCAACGATTGTTCAATATCTAATACTACTGCTTCTAATAAGAAGAACGTGGTAGAACGTGCTAATCTCAGGAACTACTCGTTGAAACTAATAAGTCCCTTGTGTAGATCGTTAATTTATCAAGCAATGCTATAAGTATTTCATCGCGATAGTCCTTTCGATGTATGGATGGATGTACCTATCAATGTCATACATAAGTCTTATTTATGTCTATTTAGATAGTACTGTCATACATATAATCTATATTGGCAAAAAGTTCTAAAAAGATACTAAAAAACATGCTATCAAAACAGAAACTACAAAAAATACCTTTCCAATCATCATTCTCATCGAAGACCATGACTTCACCATCGGCCACCACAGCTATAGGGCTGCTCTTCGCGCTGACGTCATTCGTTTTATGGGGATCCAGTATGGGGGAACTGTTTTTCGGTATGCCCATAGTGTTCTGTTCTATAATGGGCTCGCGGTCACCGTTCGTATACGTTACGGGGGACGTGTGGCGAGATATCATCTTTTTGGGCTCATTGTTTATTCTGTGTATGGATATCTAGTAACGAAAAGAAAATAATAAATAAATATTATTTTATACGTTACATATTTTACAAGGTTATATATGAACTAAAATGTATGTATATCTTATGTTACTACGCCTAACCTAAAAGTTGTAAGTCCAAATCCCACTCGATTAAAATAAAAAATATTTGGAATATAGATCTTTATTCTGCCAACAAAAAGTTTGGTATATACCCTGCTGTGTGCGGGATACAGCGTGAAGATGTTTTTTTTTTAAAAAAAGTTTGGTTCAAAAAGAAAGTTCACATACAGTATTTATATATGTATACGCAAAAAAAAATTAAGATTTATCCAGATTTATCACTACTTTACTATATTATATACTTTCTCAAAATGAAATGAAGATAAAGATACAGCATTTTTTTAATTACAATAAAAAAAATTAAAAAAGAACAAAAATATGACATATACCCATAGTGTACTTACTTCATTACTTATATTGTTATCCGTATAATCAACAGTGTCTTTGGTCAACGACCTCACTTTGTTCCTCAGGTTGTGCTTGTGTGTGTTGCTGTGTCTCAGCTTGCGCACGGCTTTTGTGCGACTTTGGGAATACAACTCCCTACCACCGGCTATTTCAATTATTCTGTTTAAAAAGAAGATATATTTAAAAAAAAGTCAATGCATTGGCGCAGTGAAATGTTCAATCATAAATTAAACGTGAGAATTAAATATATTTTAATTTCCTAGTTCTGGTAGACAAAGCGCGGTGTTGCCGTCCGCCACTCAACACACAATGTGAACTCGAATTCGAACGGAGTGCCTTAACATTATGTATTATGTTTAATATGTAGAAAAAGGCAATCCAGATATCTGATTTCTCTTAGGAATTCAATACCTCTTACCTAGATCATTATGTCTAGTTTAAGCAATAAAAACAAAATAAAATTACAACTGATAAATATGGAAAAGCTGAAAAAAGGTATGGACCAAGAGAAAAAAAACGAAGTATCTTCTGTCTATTCTGCTATGCAGGAAACGCATGGAGCTGAAACATTTTATTTTCTAGGTCTAATACAAGCCGCTGTGTTTAATTCCGCTGCGTAAGTCGTTGAAAAATCTAATAAATGTTATTTAGACTAAGTATCTCTATACCGGCTTTATATTTATTATACAAAGTATCCTAATATATAAGAGAAATAATTTTTATTGGTCGACACAAATTAATATTGTAATAAAATTATTTACTACTCAAACGAAAACCACCCACCCTCTTTTTGTTTACTTTTATTATAACCTTAGTGAGTAAGACGACAGGAGGAGGAGAGGAGTAAGAAGACTATCGTTACAACAACAGACGATCGTCAATTTTTATTACACTTATTCCAGTCATATAGATATAAAATATTAAATATATTCTAGTCTTATAGATTGCTCAATAAAACATATTAATATAACATCATTTTTATATGATCTTTAAAACGCTAAACTATTCTTAATACGATAACTACCTTAAAAAAAACAAGAAGTTACATCGATCAGCAAATATTTGAATACATTTTGGAGAAAAAATATTGATAAACCGAGACTAAGTTAATAGAAACCGACAAAAAGGTCGACTAAATCCTCCCGTTTTTGTTCGCAAAAAAAAACTTTTTTCTTTGTATCATTTGTACGCCCGATCAAAAGACCTAAATAAACTAACCGATAAAGTTATAGCTGCAACATCGCGTGGGCGGAATACTAAAACCTGTCTCGGGACAAATAACACGACACCTGATTAAACTACAGTGATTATATCTTATACATATAAACGAAGCTCTCATAGTTCAGAGAATTAGACAAAAGAATGGTAGTAAGTTCAATACGCGGTCAAAAGAATTTTAATATACCTATTTTTTTAGCTTCACGCTGCATTCCGCACATAGCAGGGACGGTTACAGGGATTAAGACGCTCCAGTTCCCATTAAATCTTTCCACCGAGTCCTGGAGGCATTGCGTTTTGAGTTGCGGAATTCAACGCCCCGCTTTGCCTCGTTACGAGAGTAAGAAAAAGAAAATATTAAATATTTAATTTCCTCGAACCTATAATCTGTCGCGTTTACAGTCTCACGCTTGTGTGCTCGCGCCACGACTGGCTTCAATTTTAATATCTAAAAAGCGATAAAATTTAAAATATATAAATTTTGTACTTATTTACGTTATTAGGAACGGCAAAATAAATTGTGGCAAAAGCGCGTGTACAAATCGACGTAGCTTGATAAGAACGTATGGCATGTTGGTCAGAGCGTTGGGACGACTTCGACTTTCAAGAGACGCGGATTGAAACTCTGCTAAGTTCCAGCCTTTATGAATCTCTGTGCAAATTTAGAATAACAGTTTAAAACTATTAAAATATATATAATTGACGACGTACGAGTGCGGCTACCAGTAAACTTCACATACTAAAATCTCTTTAGTTGTTCAAACTTTTAGTCCTTTCATGTATAACACAAACGTGAACTAACATCGTGTAGTCAGTCTGTTTACACTGAACAGTAGCATCTGTGTAAATGTTTATATCGAACCTTGTCGCTCGCGCTCGGATAAGCTCCGCTGGAGGCTACAAGTCATGTCACACGATAAATATATTTAACAACACAATTTACGAATTATTTACTATATCTATTGAGACTAGTCGTGGCGCAGGGGCACAAAGTGTGACTGTAAGCACGAGTGGTTGTGGGTACGATTCCCACTTAAGAAAATAAAATATTTATTTAAATTTATATTTTCGTTTCGTTCGCTCTGGCAACGAGGTAAAAGCCCGGCGTTGTGTTCCGTCGCTAAACACGCATTGACTTGAAAAATTCAGCGGAAAGTGATGAACGATTCCCTCTGTCCTCCCTACTATATGCGAGATACAGCGTGGAAATTTTTTTATGATTTATTTTTTTTGAACTTGACGCATTATTTACTGTATCTATATTATAGTTGACGCTGTCATAGCGAAGACTTTACGAGTTTGATATCAATACGCTACATATTTCTAGTTAGCGCTAAGATATTAGTTTTAAGAATGTTATGAATTTGTAAGTTACGAAATGTTACGAATTTGAAAATTTGGCCACCTGTCCAAAATGATCTAAGGTAATAACAATCTAAAATTAATATTACCTTATTAATATTAGGTACCATTCACCGAAAGGATACTTCTACTATTAGATTCTTGGAAACATTTTTGGAAACAATCCAATATTGATCGATACTTATCGATATTTATATGTATGTATAGTACTTATATATGTTTCTTGTACCTTCACATTTTTTACCGCAGTGGGAACCTAGTGTTACTCAGACACTTCGTTCTTCAACTTCCGCCGATTTTTCGAGACAATGCATATTGATTGGCGAAACTTAACGCCACGCTTCGTCTACCACAGAAGAGAATTGAAATACAGACAGTGTGCCGCTGTGATACAACCACGACTATTTAATTAACACCCCTAAAACAGAATATCTTGGAAAAAATCGAACAATCGATACTTTAATATACTTTCGTAAAAATCCAATAAAAAACCACGTTCCAAGTCCAGACAAAACTGATCTAATATTAAAAGAGAGCTCACCTAGAGTCCCTCAGTTTGTAAGTGCCACCCTTCGTGTTCAGAATGACCGGCTGGTCGTCCCTCTCGTCGTCAGAGGACGCGTTGTTTACACTGATCATGTCTCGACCCTCCAAGCCGGAGTTCAGTCTGGGCAATGGGAGAGAAAGGAAACAGTTAAGTTTTTTTTTGTTACAGTCAAAATATTACAGTCATTAATAAATTGCATTCTTAAACTGTGCGCGCGAAGTGTTAGTAGTTTTTTTTTCACTTCGCTCGCTCTCTCGTACAAGAAAAAGAGTGGCGTTGAGAGAGGTAGAAAGTGGAGAATAAATTGTTATAATATTCGATTTTCTCTTGACTAAAGCAATGAAAGCTAAACTAAGCTGTAAGCAGGTATATTAAAATTATTTATCTATGATGATTTTGACTATCTTAGGCCTGACTGATACACGCGACGATCGTGGGTTGGATATCAAATTGAGTTTATTTTGTTTCCTCTTTGTAGTAAAATGAATAATGTTATAAAATATATACTTAGGTGGTAATTCTCCTTTAAAAACAAAGCATATTGAAATTATGGCAAGGCTTGGCAAAATACGTCTGTAATTTAGAAAGCATGTTGCTATTATGCAGGTATACTTACTCATATAAATGTAAATGAAGGGATTAAGAAAATGTGTTTGACAAGTTTCCCTGTTTTAAATGTTTTATATTATTTGATGTAACGTAATGCAGTGTTATATAAAGGAAATAATTAATTCGCCGTCGCTGCCGTCGTGATACAGTGGAACAGCATCTGAAAAACTATGGTTGTGAGTTCGATCCCAGTCGAGGGATGGTTATTTGAATTATTTTCATTTTCCCGTTCTGGCAGAGGCGTTCCGTTTGGTGAAGTGGGGTGGCAATTAGGGAACTATTTGCTATGCGGGAGATGGTGTGAAATGTTTTCTTAGGAACTAAAGCAAATGTGGTATTGACCCTTATTTTATATTCCTATAAAATTCTTTCTAATTAATTATTCTAATATGTATATATTTCAAGGATAACTAGTACTCTACGAGGACTTTCATTTGATACAAAATTATTGAAAATCTAAAATAGTAAAAAATTTTACAATCAATATTATATATATTGCGAAGCAACGTATGCAACCAATCGAAGTACCTAGACGATTGAACCCCCACCTATCGTCTCGTCACCACTCTAAGCCAAACTAGCTATACAAACCCTAGACGCAATAAAAAAAAATTAAATATTACAAAATGAATCATCGTTCATTAACTGCTCTCATATATCAAACTGGCATCGTACGCTACCGTTACTAAGTAATGAAGTAGAATACGTAATTTATTAGTGCAGCGCTTTAGCAAAGTTTTAGTCATTAATAAAACCTACTTGCATAAATCTGCAAAAACGCAACCAAACGCGGTAGTAGCCACTAGTACTTTAATAGGACAGAGACGCAAACACATTGAATGTTTGCCAAGACTAAGTACAGTGCAGCCAAAAATCCATTAACAATTCTATTTCATGTTCTAATGTAAGTTTTTATAAGTATTGAGCATTAAGAGGTTTTAAATCGGGATTGTCAAAGGATTGGGAGGTTTTAAATTTATTTTTAGATGAATATTTCAAATACGAAAAGGTTATAGGTAGTCTGTTCTTTGAGATATATGATTTTATAGCTTTCACGTTGTATCCCGCACAGCGGCCACCTAGAGTTAAACCATTCCGCTCTCCACTTTCCACCTGACTATATTTATATTTTATTGTTCCCTTTAGACTAGTTAGATAAAACCAGTATTGCAAACGCGATGTCTGTGAATTTGAATTTCACTCGAAGATGTGCATTACTTTGTATAAGTATATACTTTGACTTGCCGTCTTAGTATGTGTTAGTTTATGTGAAATCTTGCAAGCTCAACTATATTCGCTTCCCAGTATCTGATTGACCTGAAAATTAGATTACGACATCCATTCTAATGACAATGAAATTACATATAAACAATATTGTTCAAATGGCCGCCGAAACAATATGGCGGATTACAAATTTTTGCACAATCCAGCTAATATGGGTAAAAAATACATTTCTAAAATAAAATTCAATTCCAAATTCCATGAGAAAAAATCTAGAAAGCTGTATATAAAAGATGATTATTTTTGAGAGCGAGGAAATAATAGCAATAGGTGTATCGGTGCGAGGACATAATAGTCTTTCCTCGCTCCAATACACAAAGTGAGCATTTAGTTAGCGCGTTAACTCGACATTCAAGATGCGGTGTCTCAAATTTAGATGAAAGAGGGAGAAAAGAGTGTCTTGACACAAGGTTCCTACATACTTTGCTGCACAGTTCCTTCTGAAGGTGGGACAAAGCGTGAAACTCAACAAAAAGGATTTTACCGGTCAGACAGTGATGTTTCGAAACAGATAACTGAACTGACTGAAGATAAATCAACAAGTTCTTTTAACTTCCTTTTTAGGAAACGCGTGAAGATAAAAAATAAGTGATATTGAATGGTAGAACATATGTTGTTGCATTTGTAAACAATTATTTATCAATGTTGCATCAAATTTGCGTACATAAAAAAATCCAAGCTATTTCAAAACGTAGACTATTTCATACAGTAGGCATCGTTAAAGCTACGAAGTCTACACGAAACTTTTTACTCGTGTAACTACTAGCCCGACAAAAACAGTTTTATAAGCCGAAAACTTCGTCTATCATATAAAAAAATTATACAATTATCACAAACACCTACATTAGGTACCATGTGATTCAGAAATATTTTTTAACTTCCATTCCACAGCCACAAACATACTATCAACCTACAAATAACAGGGCAACATTGCTACGTACATACATTCTGCATCTCACATCCTGATTAAAGGGCTCCCCTCGCCCACCGGCTGCCTTGTGGTTAGTTGGAAATCAGAAAGTTGGTGGCAAGTAGGTCGTTACGTGCTACAAACGCGCCCCGCCGTCGGTTATGTATCGACACGCGAAACGGTGATTACACTCATTTTCAGCTACGGCTTGTAATGATAATGGATCGATAGTGAAACGACCACGGTCTTAGAGTTTTAGGCGTTTCCTAAGTTTTGGTGTTATATAAGTTGCATCTAATCGATAGTATCCTATTGAATTTAGTCATAGAAAGCTATCGAGGCTAGGGATTTTTTTTTCTAAAACAACAAATATTTTTTGTAAAAATGCAAAATTTTTGCAAAACTTATATGAAATAAAAAAATAAAGAGATGTATAATTTAACAGCAGTTAACAACAAGTTAAAAATCAAAGTAAAAGCGCGGCGCTAAGTTCCATCTCTGTCTTAACACAAGCTTCCCTCTACCTTCCTTGTTATATGCGGGATACAGCGTGGAACTAAATGAACAAAAATTACGATTTATCTAAATCCAGCACTAACCTTAAATATGTAAAATTTTAATTGCAATTCAAAATTAAGTTTTAACTATTAATTACAGATCATTTCTTTGTGCAGACATGACAATCAACGATTATTCAATTGCTAACTGTAGTGTGACATTTAACAGGGTAAGGCTGGTGGAACTTGGGAATTTAGTGTTAGACACTCAGTGCTCATGAAGACACTACGGTTCTCCACTTTCCGCCGCATTCTGGAAGCATTGCGTGTTGAGTGGCGTAACACAACAACATTTAATAGTTTATTGCAATTAAAACGATCCCAAAATGTAATATCTAACCTGTCGTGCTGATGCTGCATTTTGGGCCTGCACTTAGGGAACAGGCGGGTGATGCGCTCGCCGGTGTCGGAGCCGGGCGTGGAGTCGCCCGCGGCGTCCCTGAGCGCGCACGAGCTCATGTCGCCGGCGCCGCCGTCACGCCGCCGCCGCCTCTACCGGCAACGCCACTCGTTTAGCGATCATTGCTTGCATTTTGTGTTTTTGTAATTCTTATATCCTACTATTAATACTGTTAGTGCTATGTTTTGATAATTATATTTGATAATATAAGTTTTAAGATACTTTTATAATATTGAATTTATTCGATAATAATAATTTTGAAACAAAATTAGACACAAAACAGCGATAGCGATGACCTAACTACAAAAAATTGTAAATTATTTTGCTTTACATATATTACGCCTTGTCAAAGCGCGGCGTCGAGTTCCGCCAATAAGCTCGCAATCCTGTGCAGTGGCGAACAGAAGTTTCTGAGCGGGGACGGAGTATCTTTGCAGTAGGTTCCCGATTCCCAAACTCTCTCCCACCCTACTCTGCTATGTCCGCCTTGTCCCGCCACAAATCCAATAAAATCGCATACGAAAAAGATATTAGCCACCAAAAGCCATACATATAATTCAACAATATCTATGCAATAAATCTATTGGCAACTAAAGTGCACCTGTCAGCGTTACCACAGAGACGGCCAGCTGTCGAGCGTGGGTACTGGGCAGTACCGAGTGAGGCGGACAGACACCGCCCGAGGTTGTAATAACTTCACCTGGCTTACATTACGTTTTTCTTTTAGACTCTTATATTATCTTTATAGTCTTTTATGGATATTTTAACATTTATGCATTATTTATTATTTTATTAGTGAGGCCAGTCGAGTCGCAGAGGAGCGTACGAATGTAAATATGTGTGGTCGTCATTCTACACGCAATGCCTTCAGAATTCGGCGGAAAATAGAAAAACAAAAGTGTCTTAATTGAAAAAGAGGGTCTTAAGACCAGGTACATGGATTTCCTCTGCTTACTTTGCTATTAAAGAAAAAAATATATAATAATATTAAAGAAAATTATATTAAAGAAGTTGTTATAAAAATATATATTTTATTTAGTATTATTCGTGCACATCAGCGTCTTTGAGTAGATAGTGGTAATTTGTAAAATCTCACTACAGATGTGCTACAAACAAAAATAAGTTGTAAGCAGAGTTTGGTCGGTTTCCAAGAGACGCGGGTTCGAATCCCTCTACATTCACATGTGGCGAATGGTACCCACAACCGTCACGTCTACAATCAAACGCTACGTCGCCGCGCCAAGACGGCCTTATTAGTATTACATAAAAGAACTTAATAAAATAATAATAATCGCGTTCAAGCAAACTAAACGTATTATTAAGTTGAAATATTTAACGCATATTACGTTTGTATGAAATCCGTATTGGGGCATGCCGCACGTCACACGGTTCGTGCTGCCAAAAACAAAATCGATTCTACATTAGCATTGTGGCTGCTGTGTAATGCTAAACATATGTATATTATATAAACTGTTTAAAGAAAAAAATAATTTTGTATAAGCTTATATAATGTTAAGCCGTCGTGGTTGAACACAGTTTTTGTGGGTTCGTTACCCCCTCGTGGGTATGATTTTATTAAATTTAATTTCATTTTCTTGCTCTGGAAGACCAAGCGCGGCGTTTTGGTGGTGAAAACCACTCAACACGAAATGTCTCAAAAATAAGCGGGAAATGGAGAAACTAGGGTTTGGTTGTCCTCAGCTATGGTTCACTCCTGAAAAAAATAGCAGCTATTTTTTCAGGAGTAAATCATAGCTGAGGGATTTAAGGATTTTTTTAAGGACTTTTAATTTTTATTTTGAAACAATAATTATTTAGATGACACCACCATACAGTACAACAGAATTCCACGCTTACAGCAGATAATCGTAGGGGGATATTGTGGTTGCGGAATTTTTGAACTCCCAGAGACACCTCAATGCAAATTCTAAAACAGATATAGCATTTATATGATAAAAGTTAATCAAGCATCAGCGGTAATTGAAACTATGTATATTGTTTTAAATGGTGGTTTCTTTCTTGATAGGTTCATATAAAAAATATTCATAATAAATACATTTGTACTAAAAGAATACCAAGCGACAAAGTGAAATAAACGTGAAAGTATAAAAAATAAAGCTTTTAAAGATTTTTTCAGGCCAAAAAAAAATGCAATTTTATATAAAACTCGAAGCGACAGAGCGTGGGGCACACCGCATGGCACGAGCGCTGACGTTGCCAAGCCCGCTGGAAGCTATACGATCGATAATATTGTGAATCGAAACGATCAACTCACTTTCTTCTATAAGCTATTAACACTTTAATTACGTATACGATTCGGTCTACAAGTTTAAATTTGGTTTTTTTATGTTCGTTTTAAAAATCGTGCATGAAACTTTAAAAGCATTCATTAATATATTTGTTGTATGTTCAATTTATATTTTTCTTCCAGTTCCGTCGGAATTTCAGGAAACCCTTTCCTATATGCAAAATTGCAGAGGTCTACTTCGCGTAGTTTCATCTGTGCCTTGTCTGTCTGTCTGCATTCACTCAGTAACGGAAACGGAACAGTTTTATATACGAGAGATTAATGTACATATGTAGGCATATGTACATTATAATACTTATAACTGGAATATCTAATAAAAATATTAGATATTGAATTTCGGAGGACTTGAGTTTGGAAATTGATAATATTGTTTAAAGTTACATTCCACACTAACGACATAAACATATATATTTTAGAACCTACATGCTAATTATAATAATAAGAGTCAAATACAACTTCTAAACCATTCTTATAAAGTTACGGCCAAATTCTTATCCTTCTGACTGTCTTAGCGACGTTTGTTGGTTTGATTGCCAATCGAGGGAATTAATTACATTTATTTTGCCCCTGTCGTAATAAGAAAAAGGGCGGCATTACACCTGAATGGTGACTTAATCTAGCAAATGAGGAGAAAAATGGGGAACGAAAAAAAAAATACTTAAACACACTTGAAAATCTAAAAAGATAATTTAAAATCAAACAAATTACAACACAAAATAATACAAAACTGAATAAAACACACGGAATAAAACAAAAAAAAATCGCCTTAAAATAAGGCAACTGAAGTTGGCCGGGCCGTAGAATTATATTTATATAGAACGGTTTTATTGCCTCCGCCTAACCCTGGCTCTTTGTCGCCAATTTGTTCTTTTAAATACTCCGGGGAAATGCTCTCTTTTACTGCTTGCTAATTTCTCCCTATACGTTGGTTTTTATGACAGTACGTTATGAGAATTCTTCGAGCGCTGGCAAGTACGCGAAATGTTCTATAAAAATATTTAATATAAGTCCTACTTTTAGACGTCGCTTAATTATTTCTTTATATTTTTTTTCAAAAATATATTATATAAACAAATATTATAATATTTCATATAAGTTACCTTTAACAAAGAAACTAGATAAACTAAAATAACATATGATATGTCATCTAGACAGCATTGTAAACCAAAAAAATCTATTCTCTCGTTTTCTTGTTACAATTACCTAATTATAATTTTAAATTATTATATAAAAAATCGCACTCAATTAAAAAAAAACTAAAGGCGACCTTCTTTTCCTATCCTAGTTACAATATGCGACTTCCTTTTTCACCATTTGCTGTATCAATTATATCATAGTATAATGACCATGCCCATTATTAAAGTCACATCTGTTATGGGACCATGTTATTATTCACAGAATAATAGTTATACTAATAAAAAAAAACCTAGTTTCCCTTATTATACAATAAAAAATACAATCAATATTATTTGTACTTTTGTTTTCTTTTTACAAGTGCGTGCCATTGTGACGTAATGAGGAAAGGTCTTAAATATAGCCAAACGTCTACGCGATATATTACGTCGGGGGTTCGATCCCTAATAGATGAAATGATTATTTTATTTAATTTCTAGGGTTTCGAACCAAAGGGTCCCATTAGCTCCCGTTTTAACGGGAGGTTATTACTAAGACTCCGCTGTCCGTCTGTCAGCCAGCCTGATACTAATAGGTATAGGTTCCTTCTGTCTTTGTCAAGACTAATCCAAAGAAATCAGCACATATATATAAAGTATAAGTTATCCCTAATACTATTTGAAACCACAACACATCTAACACAGAATAAGACTCGTTACAAATGAGCATGACGGTCTTTTACACTTTACGGTTACTAATAGCACCAATTCAGTAGTTATAGAACAATTTTCATCCTATCCATTCCATTCCCAAGAGAGTCTACCTGTTTATTATTCATGATCTCGAGTAATTGCTGTTTGTCAGTGAATCTTAAGTTGCTTTGGCAAGCTATGTTTACTCAACTTATTACTCTGCTGAGAATACTGAGTGCATCACTGTATGTACCTCTATAAGTGGGTAAACAATTATAGAGTTCCAACTTTCACATAATTATTTATTTGTGTTTATTTTCTTTGGTGCGACAAATGTTGTTAAGAAACCATATGGACCTTTCCAATGATATACGCTATTTCCTAGGACTTAAGGTTTCCTGAATTTGAGCCAAAGAAAACTAAAAAAAAGTTTTTAGTACAAAATGAAAAATTGGTAATTACAAAAATAATATAACAAATATTCTTGAGGTGCAGTTGCACAAGCCTGTGAAACAAGCCTGTCCGATTGCCACTCGCCGAAATCAAATATTTAATATTTTAATTTCTTCGCCCTGGTGTCAAGGCAAAGCGCGACATTGAGTTCCGCCTCTCAACACACATTGCCTCCAGAATTCGATCAAAAATGGGATAAGGAAGTGTCTTAATGGGTTTTAACACGATGTTCTCATATTCCCTTTGCATATCCTGTCATGTGCGGGATACAGTGTGAAGCTAAAAAAAAAAACTATTCTTAGAACAAAAGCTTCAGCTTCTCCACATGAAAGTGAATCTTTTCATAGAAATGGATCAAAGTAGTTTAAAAATTGTCTACCTATAAATATGCAGCTATATACAGCCGTAGCATGTTTAAGTTAATGGAATTGCAAATCATTCAAGGGTTCTACGAAACTGTCTCAGCTTGGTAAGACGTCATCAGGACATGCAAATATGACCGAACGGTGTGTCGTATGCCCGCAATGCCCACTGTGTTCTTAGGATCTTACTGACTGATATGTAAAAATTGTGTTGATTTCGAGAGTAGGAATCGATAATAATTTATTAGTTTTATTAACTGTTTTTTACATCTGTTTTATGGGAAATTTCAATACATTTAACTTTGTAATTGAATAAAACTGATTCAATTATTGACTTGGTTAGAATTGTTAATTTTAAACTTATATCGTATAATAACTAAACTATAATTACAATTTTAAGATTGGCTACATTTGTGTTCAATTTCATTAAAGCTATCTTTTATGTGACATACGATCATAACAATCAGTGAAATAAAAACAATAAGAAGAATATAAATTGCAAACAAGTTAATGTAAAAAGAACTTTCAGTTTATGAATAATATTTATTTATTAAAACCTTGTTACACTAACATGAATCAACACAAAAAAAAAAGAAAAACACAATTTTGGTGTAAGGGCGGCCTTATCACCACAGGAGATCTCTTCCAGGCAGTTAAAAAAATTTAAAATAAAATTATTTGATGTTATTAAATAGTTATTCGCCGCAATTGTATTAAACGGAAAAACCTTTTTTTATCGTAGGAATTTCAAGGATTCTTCTTTTGTGTACTACAATTCTAAATCCATTAGTTTGGTCAATGCGCTGTCTGAAAGTCCTGAGGACAACAACGTTACACTTTTTAAAATACTTATTTCAGTAAACGTATAACAAAAATAATTTTTAAATATTTTTATAGTAAACGTTTAAAATCGTATAGAAAATCCAAGTGCGTTGACCACTAAGACCACTAAAATTCTTATACGCTTTTTACAACTTTGTTATGTAAGCATCTCTGTAGTGACATTCTCTGTAGGGACGAAAAATTATTCAAGACACACAATCGACATAACGATTTCACCACTAGTTACACATTAATATTTTAAACATCCCTTTTCTATGTACACCAAAATTCTAAAATCTATACTAACAAAGTCACGAACAGGAGTTAGCAGAATAATAGCTTCTTGTCTAGACTGAAACAGTTTAATATAACCTTTCCATATAACGCGGAATAACTTAGAACAGAGAGCGACTTTAAAGTAAAAATTGCTAAAACTCACCGACAGACCGACCGACACGGAAGAGCAAAATTGAGAGAGTAGTAGTCGCGAAATAAATTTAAAGGGGTTGACTGAGCATTACGGAGTTCTAGGGCAGAGTTAAATGAAATTGAGAGTTAAAATGAATAGAATATGATCTAATTTCGCTTGGTGAACGATAATTGCTGAGTGACCGGGGTGGTATCTTGACAGACCTAACACTTTGCCAATTAGTGCGTCTCCGGTGGGGTCGGAGTTCGAGCGACGGACTTTATAACGCTTTTATGTTACTCACCTATTTTGTATTTCCTTCATTTCTTTATATAAAATTAAATAGCTTTATTTAGTATTCATTTTTGTATAGAGTATTTTCATCTAGTACAGACAAGATTTTTTAAAATATTTTTTAGGTTTAAGTCTTTTAATCATCGTACATGAATGTTATGTTAATTATTCTCAACACTTATGTTAATTAAATAAAACTACAAAAATGCGTCATAAACATTTTTGTTTTTAGAAAAACGTATTTTATGGCAATGATGAAATAGTAATAAAAAACAAATGATCTTTTTTTTTGTCAGTCTGTTTGAACACGCACATATATATGCCGACACACATACCCAATATGCTGCATATGTAACAACACTTTTCGACACACAAAATAAATACCTTAACATAAGATTATTTTTTTCTAATCATTAAAAAAATATTATAAGCAAATTAATTAAGAATATTGTATTCAATTAATTAATGACAATATTCTTAATTACATTTAGCTACATACAAAAAAATAAAAAATAAAACTATACAAATATGTATATGACCATACGATAAGAATGACAATAACAAGTAGTATGTATAAATATATACATATATATACAACAAACATAAATACTTACAACATATATATTATGATGTGGGTATATTAACATAGCTAACTCAAAGAAACAAGTAGTTATAGTGAAAGTTTAACGGACACTTTTGGCTATTTAAACACCTTAAGTAAAGCCTTATCAAGTATATAATAAATATACACTATACAATAAGATAAGAATATATAATTTTGATTATATATAATATATGGATTCGACAAATAAACTGATACCAATTTATTTATTAAGGATGGTTCGAAATTTTTGAGATATTAGCCAATAATTTTTTTATTTATTCCCAATTTAATGAAAAATAAACAAAAATTCTTTCTTTACTTGCTTAAAGTTCATAAATAAAACTTTAATTTTTTATTTAATAGTATAATAAGTGAGGCCGATCGTGACGCAGTGGCACAAAATGTGGCCATAAACGCGACTGGTTGTGGGTTCGATCCCCACTCAAGGAAAGAAAATATTTATTTACATTGCCATTTCTTCGCTCTGGTATCGAGACAAAGCGTGGTGTTGTATTCCGCCACTCAGTACGCAATACCTCCAGAATTCAGCGGAAAGCGGAGAACGAAGTGTCTTAATACTAGGTTCCCTTTGCCTACCTTTCTGTGTGTGGGATACAGCGTGAGGCTGATTTTTATAAATAATTTAAAATTTTCGTGACATTTTTCTTTTAACAGGACTTGTGTTTCGTTTATTAATTCACGTAATCCATAGCAACGCTAGATTACATCGGAAAATATTTCCCTGGAGACGTTTCGCTTTGAAAATTTAAGGAAAATTGCGACTTCAATATGACGACGACGTTTATACATCGACTATTAAAGTATTAACCTATATATAATATATTTTATAAAATTACTTATTAATTTCGAAATGCCTTTATTATATTAATTTGTTTTTGCTTTGTTGCACTAAGAATCGCAACTCAACACCGCACACTGTCTTCCACTAAAAGTGAAAATAAGGGAAATTATTCACTTATCATCCCGCTTTTCTTCACACGGTTAGGTGATTTCGGAGGATATACGGCACCAGATGTAACATAAACGCTATTATAACAAAAATATTTAACTTTTGTACCAAATAGAGTAGTGTTTCAGTAATTTCCTTCCACTCTACGCCGCCGTTAATAGCACATAATTAGTACTAAGACGAAAAATATAACTATTTGTAACCAGAAAAACGCGAAATTTGTAACAGTTATATAGTAATATATTTTGGGGATACTGTTAGAATACGAAATTATGACTTGTGAAGTAAGTACCCTTTGTACGTGCGACTGGAATTCACGTCACGAGTCCTTCCGCTCCTTGTTTAAATTGCAGGCACTTTCGCTTAATTTAACAAATAAGAATAATATAAGTGTCTATACCACTTTGAGAGTCGATGGAAAATTGATTTTAATTTTTAGGACAATTTTCGAATATTTTTTCTTGTTGATAGAGTAGATAGAGAGTACCTAGTGTTAAGATACGCCATTTCCCACAATTTGCTTGAGATATTGCGTGTCATATGCCGGATTTCAGCACCGCGCTTTGTTTTATCCATGAGTGAAAAGAGAATAATTCCTCCAAGTGAAGATCGAATCCACAACCATCACGTTACTGTATGACGCTGTCTCACTGCTCTAAAATGGCCTTAATTTTTTTGACAAACGCCGACTCCGCGGACGAGCAAGGATGTCACATTGTCACGGTCCGCTTTAGAGGAACGCGCAGGTGAGTGTGAAACAAGCGATAGAAATAATTATTCTGGGGGCATTGTGTGTTGGTGGGAATGAACGCCGCGTTTTGCCTCGTTACCTGAGCAAGGAAATGAAAATATTAAATATTTCATTAATTCGTGTGGAAATTCCTTAAAATTTTGTAAACAATATTATAAAAAAAATAAATAGCCAAAATGTTGCAACTAATTATTACTTTATTTTAAATCTGGGTAAAATCTTCCAAAATTATTATACAAATCTTCATAAAAAGGACACTCTTTAAAATCAGTAAAGTAAAGTGAAAATATTTTTCTTTGCTAAGTGTGGAACAATACTCTTCATTTAATTATATAGAAGCAAAGTTGTTTTGAAAAGTAATATTTGATACCTATAGCCCACCCAATCGATTGCTACTGTCTGCGCCTTTTATTAGTAAAGGTTACGTGTCTACGATTTCAACCTTTTAAGCCCTTAAATGACGTTCAATTTAGAGCACGGCATTTTGTTATAACCTTAAATATCTATATTATAAGCGTCGTATATTTTCTGATATATTCCAAATACTATAGAGCGAAACCTTTAGAGCGAAAATTTTACCATAATATTGGTATATATGTGTAAGATAAAGAAATAATATTTTCTCAAGTTTTAGAGGAAGGTTTTAGGAAAGATTCTTAAGTCTTCGTGGTTTAGGACCGTGAGTTCAAATCCAACTGGGGGTAATTAATTATTTTCCTTTGCTCTGGTACTTAGACAAAGCGTTCCTCCACTCAACACGAGATTTCTCGAAAAGTTACATCGTTGAAGAAATTTAATTATCAATTAAGTAGAAGCGTTGTAGCGCTGGTGGAGTGTCTGAATATAGATAGTTCTTGAAGAAATACATATATATTAAGTAATTGTGATAACCATTTTCAGTGGGGGAAAAGCGTAAGGATGTAAAAAATATACGCTTCTCTGATCTGGTTCGATCAGTTTGCTTTAAAACTGCAACGTGCACACTCTGCTAGTAATGATGAGCATAGACACAAAGAAGCATTTCACCATTCCACATTTCCTATCATACGGTTACGTACATATATGTACAAATAAAAATTTAATAAGTCCAAGATTTAAAGTCCAATATATTTCATTATTTTCATTTCTCCGCTAAAGCACGACGTTGAGCTTCGCTAAACAACATCCGAAATCTTAAAGATTGGAAGGAAAGTAGTGAAGAAAGCGTACTACCACTGCTGTATCCGGGATAGGAAGGTGGAAGGAAGTGTCTGAAGTTTTTATGCTAATAAAAACTTCAGACACTTCCTTCCACCTTTCACAAAATTTAAAGGCAAAATCAATTTTTAGGATTAAATCAACATTCAATTTTTATATTCAAAATGTTTCCCTTACTAAAATACATATTCATGCCATTAGATGATGTTAAGCTTCGTTGGTGATTATTAAAAATATCAGTATTGTTAGATTCAAAGCAAATCGGATGTCGCCCCCAACTTAAGTGGTCCTACAGCTGAAGGACTTCTCAATATTGACTCCAAATTTTGAATAAAAAAAGCCTATTTATTAATTATTCCAAAATATTAAGGCAATTCTCCACTTCTTTAGTCTAGTCTCATCTTTCTTTATTAGTACTTATACTACTTATAAAAAATAATTTTACTAAACATTTTATATTAATTCCTATACTACCTATACATAGTTTAGTAGAGATGGAAGATACGAGATGGATGTGGAAAGGCGTATTGGCTACCGGTAACAGGGTTAACGGAGCCTTAATAGCATTGACGAGATGGCGAAACCTCAGCACAGCTACGCATTTGGCCGTACACAATGCAGTGTTGGTACTGACGTTGTTATACGGCAGCGAAACGTGGGTATTACAGAAGAAGATAAAAGAAAGATGAATGCCGTGGATCTCTTCGTAGGATATGCGGAGTCAGCTTAGCTAATGGCAGTTACTAGCGAGGATGTCAGGATGAGAATGAAGAAGAACGTGCTCAGCTGGTTTGGGCATCAGACGAATGAGTGATGAAAAAATGGCAAAAAAGATTTATGATGGAAAAGTATGCGACGTAGGGGAAGACCTTGGTTACCTTCGAAAACACAATATCAAAGACACTCGAGGAAGCATGATCACCCGCCGGAGGGCATGTATGAAGAGGTAGATGACATGGACGAGGCATGTAGAGACCGTAGCGTTTGCTCCGTTGTCTCTGACTACATCGCTAAAGCCAAAAGCTAAGTTATCTTAGCTATACAAATACTTCGTCTATGTGGGCTACAAAACGCAAAATTCCGTTTCCGTTGGAATTAAGGGAAATTTTCTTTTCGAGCTCTCCTACACTCCCTAACCCACCTGCTTGCGTACTTCCCCACTCTCTGCTCACATAATTATTAAATAATATAGATATTATGATATTTTGCTATCTTTTATTGTAGTTTAGACACGTAATATTACAAAATATTTATGAAATTTCCTTTGCAAAATACCCTGAAGCTTTAGATTCATATTTTTTTATAAAAAATCTTAGTAAAAATAACAAATATAATAAACGCGTCTTAAATGGTGGACTTTGTCGCCGCCAATGATTAATGAGGGGGGACTCTTAGCCGAGCGAATTTCAGGTACCCTATCGTTGAGAGACACTCGAGAGCTTTGATAATAATTTTATGTGTAGATTTTGCTTACCTTTTAATTATATTTTAACATTTGTTAAAATTATTTCATACCTAAATTTCACATGCATTATTATTTTGTAAGCCCTTTCTCGTTAAAATGGACTACGGACTTATTTACGATGTTTATTTCTCTAATATGTGTCTAATGTACACGTTATATGAAAATATTAAATATTTCATCGAATGGAAATCGAGTCCACAACCTGTGTCGTTAACGCTACTTGCAGACACGCAACAGAGTTATTTCGGGCACTTGGAATGGGTCATGTATCAGACTCTTAAATCGTGTTTAACACTAGGTTCCCTTCTGCCCACCCTGTTATATGGGTGATACATCGAGGAGCTAAAAAAATTGCCATCTCTTGTACGTGCGTAGCAATCTCAAGACGACTCAGTGTACCTAAGAAGAAAAACAACAATGCAGCACCCAATTTCATAGTATATAACCGGAAAGGTGTCCGAGTCCTTTATTTTGACGGATCATCAAAATAAAAGACTCCGACCACCAACAGCTATAAAAGATAACAATATGAATGACAACAGAAAATAACATCTCAATTTCCGATTTGGCACTCTTTGAACTACCACCTACTTTGCAATTTATCAAAATAGTATTACAGAATTAGAAAAATAATATTGAGTTAGAAGAAGATATTATAATAAAGTAATAAAAAACTAAAAGAATGCACTATATCGGCCTAAACCTCGTGACAGCCATCAGTCAAGAGCTAGCGAGATTATATAGATATCCAATGGATGTGACATACGCGCTGAACAAAGTTTATAACGGAAATTACTCAGCCCGACAGATAACTCGCTCCTTGAGAAATTCGCGATATACGGGTGCGTCCATCCCTATAGATTCCCCCAATACTCTGCACCTGGTCCATACACAAGCAGAAAAAGCGGACCTAATCAGGAAAGGATACGGAAAGGGGGGAAACTCACGCACCCTGAATATCAATGAATCTCAGGTACTTACATACGAGTTTGTAGTAATCATCCAAACTAAGGCCATTAAAAACGCCCTACACGACAGCATATCACATGCAATCGTCGCCTTAACAAGACATACAAAAGGATGCATCTACTACACTGACGCCGAAGTTCATTCGCCGGGCAAATGAAGGTTCCGTGACTGATATACTGGAACACAACATTAAAATGGTTATTTCCTATAGACATGAGGAGGCAATAGATATATTATGAAAACAACTAACTGCGCTCTCGATAAAACTCGGATTTGACAAAAGTAACTCGGATTTGACAAAAGCAGACCATTCAAGATATTAACGTCCACTTCGCATTTTAAAAAGAAAAAATAACATTTTTAATAATCAATTAAGAACAAAAAAGGCACGGACGACAAAAGTCTGTGGCGCATAAAAATCCAAAACAAAAAAAAAACGTTTTTTTGTTGTTTTACCAACAGAATAAGAAAAATAACAAAGAAACAAATACTCACTAAGCAAAATGATAAAGACGAATCAAAAATGTTTAGAATAAAAAAAGAGGGAAAGTTGTAGTCCCGAAACTTTGCCGAGAATCAGTTAATTTTTTGTATTGCAAATGTTTTTAATTGCAAAGTTGGATGAAATCTTGAATGCTACGGATGTCTCGTCTTTGCTTTCGCTTAGAATTTCGGGCGGACAGTTTTCTCAACCGCTGTCGTGTGCCTGTACTGGGTCCATATATATACCTATTGAAATGTAGAACGCACATAAAAACTATTTTCATAATGAATGAAATATGTTTGTTGATTTATACATTAAAGTATTCATAAATCAAATACCTGATATATTTTCGTGGAAAATTTATATATTAACATAGCATAAAATTACTTGTTTACAAATATATTTTTTAGTAGGACAATAGAATTTCGTAAATTGGACACTGAAATTTTGTATGGGGACACTGAAATTTTATATGTGGAAACTGAAACTTTTTAAGTGGACACTGAATTTTTATATATGAATACTCAAATTTTGTAGAATGGGAACATGAGAGCATCATAAGAATTTTTCCATAAAATGAGATTTTACGTTGTACAGTTCACGCAAACGAAGTTGTGGTCTACAATTGTAACTCGTTTTCGTAACAAAAAATAGTTTTGTGTAGCAATAACATTTTTCCACGAAACAATTGTATTATAAAAGTTTTAATAGAGCTAGTACATTTTCATGGAACATTACCGGGTCACAGCCGGGGCACAAAATTACATGCAAATTAAAAACCTCCTCAGATTGTAAGCACGGACATTTTAAATTATAAAACCTGCTGGCGACAGTATGCAAATTTGTTAATTACTATTTTCAAGTCAAGATAGCTATTACTACAATTTTATAAAAGATTTCACTTGTTATGACTCAACTTTTGTTTTAGAAATTAACTTAAATATTTTAAGTGATATTAAAGGAGAGAATTTTTATATTTGCGACTTTTTCATATTAAATCATAACATACGAAGTCATTAGTACTTTACTATCACGTTCGGAACGCCATTAACAAAAAAACAGAACAGTAAATAATAATATTCAAAATATTTAACAATAAATAACATTAGTAATATAACAGTGTGTGAGACCTGTCGTGACATATGGGTCTTATAGTAAGGTGTGGGCCCGTATTCCACTCAAGGAAATGAAATACTCTCACTCTGGAAACGAGGCAGACCGTGGCGTTGTGATTTACCACTCACGACGCAAGTCGGCAGTAACTGGGGAATTGAAGTGTCTTAATAGGAGCGGAGTGTCTCAACTCTAGGTTCCCAGGTTTCCTCTGCTTACCCAGCTAAGTACGAGATACAACGTGAAGCTAAAAAATTTACATCCATTTTATGTAATCTTCACAGCAAAATATTTTGACAATATCGCATTGACTTTAGACAACTTCAATACGTACTCAAATCATATTTTTAAGTATGTATGTATCTATATGTAGACTCCTTTTATAATTTAAATATATTTTTGAGGAAAGTAATTATAAACGCATCTATCAGTTTTCTAGATACGAAGAAGATTGTGTTATAATAGTTGGCCAGCCATTTTTGAAAATAAAATATACGAAACAAATAAAGTAGTTTTATTATATCATGCATAAAGATGTTGTAATACGAGTATATCATTATACTAACCTTTTTTTAACATTCTTTCTGCTTTACACCTGTAACAAAAACGACATAACGTTAATTTCAATGTTTTTATATATTAACACATTTTCCGCGTAAAAACACATTTACAGCTATACTTTATTATAAGTATATGTGTTGTCGCAAATCTTTTCTTCGAGTTAAAACCGTTTAAATTAAGATCGTCATTTTCGCGCCAAAATTAGTTCAAATTAGCCGAATTGTTGTAACGAGGCGATGACACAGTTCCGAAACAGTGCATTTACGTTGGAAGGCTCAGAAAGTCGCTCCATTTCAAAGTACAATAGACGACGGAAGACAAAAGGCTTTTCATTTTCAAAACGGCCCGTACATAATACAAAATTATGTATGTCATTGGCCTAATTTTCTAATGCAATATTTAAGCGAAGACGACGCTGTATTGTGATGCAAATGTTGTTAAAAGCTACCAATTATTTATTTATACATAGTTCAATATGATATTAGAGCCTTACTTGGTTCTTATATCATTCATCATAAACATTTTTTTTGAAGCCAGTCGTGGCGTAGGGCATAAAGTGTGATTGTAGCCGGACTGGTTGTGGAGATCGTCACACAGTCACTGTTTGTGCCTCTGTGCCACGATTGGCCTCGTCTTATTTTATATTAGTTTGGTATTTTCTTCAATATTATAAAAAAAACATAATGTAAGTTTGCTTATTACATTGTTTTAATTTAAAATGGTTAAGGGTATTGTTTTTAATATTAAGAATTTCCTTAAGTTACTTTATTTATTTTGTTTCTTCATTTCAATTACTAAGGTATTTTTTTCTCATATTAAGAATTTCCTTTACTTGTGTCTAATTATTATTCTTTTTTTTTATTATTTAAACTTATATTTTCTTACTAATCCTATTGAAAACTGAAAATAATTTGTTAAACATATTTAATAAATATTCGTATAGTTCAAGCGGGCGAAGGCGCGTGGGTTCGCTAGTATAAAATATAAAATCCAAACTAAAAGGACTAAATTTTCTATCTATATTTTGGGAAATTATACATCACCACGCCAAAGCTTCGCAGTGTTTATTTGAGTATCTGAAAAAATGTTTAATTTTAATATTATTTAATGAAGCGCGCCACCGGAGTGAGCGCCACGTCCTATTACACAATATCTTAAAAAAAAGTTGTACATAGGGAACCCTCGAAAATAAAAAATATCCTTCTTATATTTAAGACATATAATAGAGCACACGGGCATAACCAGGTTGTTTGCATAGTGTAGCTGAGACGTGGTGTTCAAAGGAATTTGCTAGGATCGTGGATATGATCTCGACTCTACTGAGAACCGTAGAGGAATTGTCGTAGCAAGCAAGCCTTTGCTCCAAATACCAGTAAGCTTTAATAATTTTAATTAAAATAATAAATTAATAATGTAAAATATAAAAAATAATAATTTTAAATATAAAGGCCGGTCGTGATGCACCGCAGGGGCACAAGTATGCAACTGTAAAAGCGATGGGTTGTGGGTTCGATCCCGATCGAGCAAATAAAATATTTATTTAAATTTATATTATTATTTCTGCGCTCTTGTGTCCAACCAGAAGACATTCAAGAATTTGGCGGAAAATGGGTAACGAAGTGTCTTAACACTGGGTTTCCCCTGCCTACCCTGCTGTACGCGGGATAAAATGTGAAATCAGATTCCTTTAACACTAATCATACCATAACGGGTCAAATGACCCATTTTGAACTTTTGCATTGATAATGCGCGTATTATCTTATTACTTCTCCAAATTTAATTTACTGACTTTTTCTGACTAATTAAGTATACTGTTCTTATACTGAAAATGTTAAATCTTAATATTATTTAATGAAGAAGACATTAAAAAAACAGGTTCACGCTGTATCCCGCACACAACAGGGTATGCAGAGGGAACCTGTTAAGAGACCCCGTTTCCCACTTTCTGCCGAATTCTGGAGGCATTGTGTGTTGCGTGGCAGAACTCAACGCCGCGCTTTACCTCGACACCAGAGCGAAGAAATGGAAATATAAATTTAAGTAAATATTTCATCTCGTCGAGTGGAGATCGAACCCACTACCAGTCAGTCTTATACACTTTAAACATTAACAGGTTCTATATAAAATAATGACAAAGTTTAAAATTATGTTGTTTCAAATAGTGTTATTAGCGTTATAGATTAATAAGCCACAAATTTGGTGCAACAGTGACGTACAATATAAACTCAGATTGATTCTCGTGCGATGTTTCCAAAAGTGCCAACACCTTATTATTGAATATGAAATTAATAAAGCAGAAGAGTCAAACAAAGAAATATAATTTGTCTCTTTAGTTTTTTAACTGCAGGTAAAATTTTAATAAGATTTTTGTCGGATTTTTTTTATTAAAATTATATATTTGTTTAATCGTTCCACTTCACTCACTTCACTAACTGTGTCGAAACTTGTAATATGTTCGTTTACTCCCATTCCTATCAAAACGACAATTTGTGACAGGACTTGTGATTATTTCATATTTTCTCCGTTTCCACATTTATGAGTGACGAGCGGCTTGTCCAACCCATATTACAACATTACATTTTATTAACATAACATTTTTATTCAGTAAAGAACTAACAATCATCGCATTGTAAATACACTCTTCAACTGCACTACGAGGTCTCCCTAGCCCCAAAATATGAAAAAGAGTCGACTATTTAAAAATATCTTTAAGCGTTTTAAGTTTAAAGTTGCTGCAACAAGCGCTCGAGCACACTCTCCTGTAAGAGTTTTACGTAATGCAGTCAATGTAGTGAATGAAATTCACAATTACGGACGTACGGCATGTGTATCATATAAATTGTTAAAAAAATCGATTTAAATATATCTTGATGGTTGAGGGTTCATATCTCATAAGGGGGATGAGTTTATTTAAAAATAATTTCCAATTTTCTCATCTGGTGGACAAAGCGCGGCGTCAAGTTTCGCTTATCAACATAGAGCGATTCAAAAATTGGATGGAAAGTTTGGACTAGAGTGGCTCAATACAACGTTTCCTCTGCCTACCCTGCTCTCCGGATAAACGTCGTAAATATAAAGAAGATGGATCAAAATCTTCAAAACATCAAATCAAGTAATTCATTTAATTATTGGCAGAAGGGCAGGACGAGAACTATAAGTAAGCAATGATGTTAAATTAATCCTTTTTCATTATCGATTTGTAATCGAGACATTTTACAAATGCGATTAACATGTGCTTTCAACGCGGAAAACGGAATGCTATAAATACGGAGTGAAGCTGATTTAATATTGTTTTTTTTTTATAGTTGTGCATCATATACGGAAGTTCTTCTGTTTATGCAACAGTTGCATTTATTGCCTTGCTCTTATTGGTTCTTACACAATATAATGTAGTCTACTGTAGATTATCTAACACAAAAAGAGTTAACAAAGCCGAATTATTTTACTTTAAATTAACATTAATTTACCAATTTCTATCAAAACCATAACACCAATATACGTATGTTTAAAACAGCTAGTTTAAACCTTCCTTCAATATGTTACAAACAAAAACCGCACTGACCACAGCGTTTGGCCGAAAAGGTATATTTTAATCCGGATCTTGCAAATATTAAAACATCCGCAGTATTATCTATGGCCGACTAGACCGCAGAGGATTAAGGAAGCGAGCTGCCGTTCGGAATCGACGTCCTAACTATTATATAGAGAGTTATCAGTTGTAAGTCTTTACATTAAATAGTCAGTAAAACATTAAGTAACCCTATTATATTTTAGCTGTTGTTTGTGGCTTGGCCCAAATGGTCAAATGGAAATAGCTTTATATCACACAAGTGACATTCAAAGTACTTGCAGTTCAGTGGAGGGTTTCAACAATTAGCGTGACGTTATATAGTATAATCTATAGTATAGCCAATCTCGATTAAAAATATTTACTCTATTTCACGTCGTTGGCGCGTTCATAAATCAAACATTTCTCCTAAATAGTAAATAGCCATAAATAATACGTCAGTATTTTTTCTTGTTTCATTTGAATCCATGACAAAAATATACTTTGTTACACATTCTATTATAAATAACTTCTCTAAGTAATAAATTGTTGTGTTGCGCATTTGTGTTGCATTATATTATAGTTTGCAGCTATATCATCGTGAGAATGCAGTAAGCATTCTTGCTCTCATTTCATACATACATACATACATACATACATACATACATGTAACTATCACTAATAGTACAATACTGCATCTATAAGAAAATTGTATTTTAATCCAATATGTAGAACGATCTAAATGGGTTCACATACATTTTCAACAAAGACCGTGATATAGTGGGAGAGATCCAATAGTAGAACAGTAGGGCCAGATCTTTGTTATTTTATAACGTTACAACCATGCTAAAAGTTTGGTAATAAAACATAAAAAAATGGATCTTTATAATATTATAATTTAAATAAAGTTAAGTACTTAGCTACTAATAATGTGTATTTATTAGTAGGTAAGTACTTAACTTTATATACTTTACTAATAAGTGCCAAAGTAACCACCATCCAAGCTCCATATTTTCTGATAGTACTTACCATCGCTAGATGTACACGCACAGAAACTTTCAGAATAAAAAAATAAATAAATCAGTTTCACGCTGTATCCCGCACATCATAGAGCAGGGAGATAACACTCCGAATCCCATTAAAGCACTTTCGTTTCTCACTTTTCGTCGAATTAGCCGAGACACATAGCCATTGAACGCGCTATATATAATAATTTACATATAATACCCTAATAAAGTTGTTTTTACAACATAATATATACAAAACCGAGAATATAAAATATACTTTGAAAAGCGTAAATCATTAAATTTGTTTGATGAGGTAAACCTTCTAAATTACTGTCAAATATTGCCAGAGTACGGCACAGTCGATAAGGAGGTACGCAGCCTATCATGCTGTTCGGTACTCAGACTGGGTTAATGTATAATCAATTGCTCCGGCGACATGAGACCGGGCAACTTTGTTAAGTAATATTTATTATATTAAAATATCTTTTGCTTGCTACTTTGGTGTCACTAAATTCTAATTGGATTTTGCCATAAAACTTTAAACGAATTAATTGTTTAAAATCCTACTAATATTATAAATGCGAGAGTTTGTGAGTATGTATGGATGTTTGTTACTCTTTCACGCAAATACTACTGAACCAATTACGATGAAATTTGGTATGTAGATAGCTGAAGACCCAGAATAACATATAGGCTACTTTTTATCCCGGAGTTCCCGAAGTTATCCGGGATTAAATACGTTATCACAGGGTTTCAACGCGGACAAAGTCGCGCGCGCGCGTTCGATATTATAATAATAACAATAATATGCAATACTTAAAACCGTTGATAACGCGAAATACTGGCGTTATTTTCGTTTACTTTTTGCTCATGTTCATAAAATATAAAAAATTCACTACAACCAACTTATTTTACCCGCACCTTAACATACTCAGACTAAACATTTAAAACGAAATTATTTCAAATTTAATTGCTCAATTTGGAACCTTCATTGTTTCCATATTTTAAGTCCAAAAGATAATACTACAAAGGGTAGGGTAGTATAAAAATAAAAGGTGCAATTCACCCTCTCCACCCCTACCCCTACGTTCTAATAAGCCCGTGCTAACAGCACTTATCTGGTTTAAACCCTTAAAATGAAGCAATAAAAGACAATCCCACACGTGTGCCCCGTAATGTTTACATTCAGCAATCAGTGTTCCGTTTTATATTCGAGCGCCATTTTTGCAAATGTCACGTTTGTCATCCTATATGTGCCAAATATTTATGCGTTTAAATACAGAAGCTGTTTAAAGAATGAATCGTAACTATTTGAACATATACATATATTTTATTACAGAAGAAAATACAGAATACTTGAAAAGCTCAAAACTCCCAACATGAAAAGCTAAAAATATACAAACAACTAGAAAAAAGCTGATAATCTTCACACGACTGAATCACAGCTAAGAACACTCTCGAGAAGGTCTTAAATAAAAAATACTTAATCAAAACCAGTTCATCTGTTTGGGGGCTACGATGCCACAAATAGAGACACAGATAGAGACAGTCTTTTATAAATATTATAACTTATACTCGTAAGTACAATCAACAACCTGAGACATCTATCTCACTACAATACTATCGCTAGAAGACAGGCAAAGCAAGTAGTTTATACTAGTTTATTATTAATAATAATAAACCAGCCCCAACAGTTACGGCATGCAAATGGAGCTGGCCGGGCGCACGCGGGTCGGTCGGTGTTTGTGCGCAAACATTTTAGCCTGCATCGGCGTCAGCATGAAGTCATAATTATAAAGCTCATAATAACATATTTTCAGTGAAACCTAAAGAGGGTTGTGAGCGTTATTAATATCAAAGACTTATGGCAATTTTAGCTGAACATATTAAAGAGTGCAAAATCGTTTAGTTTTTTTTTGTGTAATATTATGTTTTATCGCTGTATAAGAAGTTATATTTTGTGTGAAAATGTCGTCGTGCAGTTTGCCAGTGTCTAAATGTAAATAGGACGGTTTGGGTTCGATTCCCAATCATCAGAAAGAAATGATTAAATTTATTATCGTTTCGACTTAAAACGCAACATCCTTCTAAAAGTTGGGCGAAAAGTAGGCTACGGAGTGTTTTAATAATAGGTTCTCTGTGCTTACATTATTAGGTTTTTAATACTATGTCAGGTTTTTTTTTGTTTTTAGCTTATATCTCGCAAGAGAGAGCCGTACCGTACCGTAGCCGTAGAGTAGGCCGAGAAAACCTAATATTAAGACACTCGATTCCTCAACTTCCTTCTAAATTTTCAGTCATTGCGACCGGTGATGTGTACTATAAGTACATATGCCTATAAGATAAATGTTAATTTCACCAAAAAAACTTCACAAAATATAACAAAAATATGTAAATATATATTTCCGAAGCAATTAATCACGCTGATATTACTTAATATGTGATGAAAATGAAGCAATTATGGAGTACCCCGGAGGTCTATAAGCAAATTAATTTTAATCTCTGTTAGGCGGTGAGCACGTGGGTCGTAAAAAATTATCTCATACATTATCAAAACCAACCGACTCTTAATAATGAGTTCATTCAAACGACGTCTCTAGGGGACGTCTCTTTTTTAGTACTTCATTATTAACATTACAGCACTTCAGCTGATAGTAGTCAAATATAATATTGAAACTAAAATATCAGTTCAGAGTGAGTGAAATATCAGAGTGTTTTTTTTTTATATTTCTATATCAACATTAAAAATAAACTGGTGCTGTGTGACGTCTGATCGTAAACGCGACGGTTTGCGTTCGCCATTTGATTATTCTGCGCCATTGTTTATAAATATCGGTTGTGGCAAAACAAAGACCGGCGTTGAGTTCCACCACCTAGACACGCAACATGACGAATTTGGGTGGAAACTGAGTAACGAGGAAACCTGATAATAGGTTACCTGCCTACCGTGTAAAGCTGAAACTATCTCTCTATCGGTAAATGAAAAAAGCGAAAAGATTAATAACTTCACTATCCTATCATATTTTACGTCCGCTTAAGCATTGGCATTTTCAATGTAAGCGAAACCTAATGGAATCTGAACTAACGACTAATCGTGCAGTTTAACATGTGACAGGTTACTATTTGTCTACTGTCTACTCCACAACACCTATGAGTTTCAATTATAAGCGCTGTAAAATAAGATGAAGTAATACTACAATGTAAATTTTAAGATAAATATCTTATTTACAAGTCACATAGGAGTCTGAATCGTATAGGTATACCTACTTGGTATACATATATCAGTGTTCGAGTGTGGAATGGGTAACACTAAGTTCCCAGGTTCCCATTGCCTACTCTGCCATGCGCGATGTACAGCGTGAAGGTAAAAAATATATAAGAAAAGACAAAGACTTTCCCATGAGCGGTTATCGAACCCACACCCAAAACGTGCAGTCAAGCACTACTATTTCTAAGCTGTCGAGTACATTTTAAAAATAATAACACAACTATAAATTCAAAAGCAAAAATAAAAAAGGAACAATGTTACAAAGATGTCTAGCGGAAGCTTTTTAATTCCTTAATTATATCTTGTTTAAGCAAATTGTAAAATATGGCGCTTAAAACCTTTAAATGCATAATGAAGACAGTCTTAATTATGAAAAAGAGGGACATGGTGGAGATGTTTCATTTTTATGACGTTTACCGTTTGAGAGGAATAATTTTAAACTCATAATTTATTCCTTTATTTTTGACTTCTAGTTGCTTTTAAAAGAAAAACTGAAAAAAAAAACGTTAAAGCTACTATCGTAGTTTGGGGCTCAACTAACTTTAACCTCAATTTTGTAAATATGTGTATATATTAATAAATAAGTTGTAAAATATTTTACATACATCAATAATTAACTCTATTATATTTATTTAAAAATATGAATAATCTTAATATGAATTTAAGTTTAATATTAAAAAGCCAAAACTACAGATATCGCTGCCAAAATGTCATAGTACAATTATTAAGCATTCGAGTATGTTTCATAAATGTCAGTGAGCTGTTGCATTCCCATTAGCACTACATGCAGACTATTTAGAATATAACTTTTTAAATTAAAAAAAATTAAAGGAAGGTAGGGGGACCTTGGGAACTTAACAAGAGTGCAAATATAAGCCCGAAGGTTGAGGGTTCGATTCCCACTAGGGGAATAACTAAATAAACTAAATATTTTACATATTTCATATTTTCAAATTTGTGTTTCAATAATACGGCACAAAATGGGAAACGGAGGTGTCTTAAGACTGGGTTTATTCTGCCTACCCTGCTGTATGCGAAAAAAATCCCATGATTGGAAATCGAACCCGCTATGATACCAATTGCATTGCTTAAACCTTAATACCAATGAGAAGAAACTTAACATACTAATATAAAGGTAATAAGTTCTATGATTTTCACGATTATTTAAAATTCATTTAAAATATAAAGGTATATTTGAAAATTCGCGATTGTCGTTGTAAAATAGCGAAAATATCCCGGAGCACGTAAAATATCATAAGTTTTTAAAAATACCGAGACCGGGCGTAGTTGAAATTCAAAGTGGTTGCCTTAAAAAGATGTGCTCTCCCACAAACAGCCGCGGTGTAACACGCTCGTAAAAGTTACAACATACTTTTTTATTTTATTAGCTTCACCTGTGTCTCGTTTGTAGCAGTGTAGGCAGTGGGAGTTTAGTGTTAGCACACTCCGCTCCCCACTTCCCGCCGAATTCTCGAGGATTTGAGTGTTGAGCGTGTTATTTGCCTCGAAACCAGAGTAAAGAAATAAAAATATTGCATATCCTCTAGTGAGAATCCAACCCACAACCTGGGCCTATCTACTACATATATATAAAGATATATTACAAATATTATGAAAACACAATTTACAAACAAATAATGAACGAGCTTGATGTGAGCTTCAGATCAGATTTCATATATTTTATACCCTTAGGGTCTCTAGAATGTTTTCATAATGTTTAAAGCGACACCGACCATAATATAATATTGTGTTATACAAAAAATATTTATGAATATGTTGTTTTCGATTTTATAATTATATTGCAACTAGCGTCATGCATCCGGCTTTGCTCACTTAAACTTATTGCTATATTATAAATAAATAAAATAAATCTGCTTCACGCTGTCTCCAGCACACAGCAGGTTAGGCAGAGGGAACATAGTGTTAAGACACTCCGTTCCTGCTTGCTTGCTTGCTATATTATAGCCATATTTAAATTTGATAATTATACAAAATCTTTACATAAATTTTAGAATATGTGTTATTCTGATGTATCAGCTATGCTACAAATAAATGCGTTTAGTAGTTTTTGCGTGAAAGTGGGGCAAACATCCTTTCTCACAAACTTTCCCATATACTCGTATTATTTTAGCAGGATATCGATGTTTTTTCATCGATAGACTAATTGAAAGAGATATTCTACATTAGGTGCTGAAAAAACACACAAAACATTTTTTTTCCCACATATTTTACTGACCACATTTACGATGCCACAGTTACGATGTTTGGAAGGAAATTATTAAATAGCAAATATAAAAATTCAAAAATTTCAGACTAACCTTATTCTAACTGTTATAATTTGTCTATTGAGCTGCTAGTCACCCATGTATGGCGAAGAATATAATAAAATATTTTAAATGTCAAAATCAAAGTATCGTTACGATCTACGACAAAATCGCACGTGTAATAGGAATTCAAGCAGTGAGTTGAGAACAAATCGATAAACACCTCCAAATAACGAAACTGACTAATATGAACAGTAAACAAAAACCCAAAAATTTTACCAAACAAAGCCACACTAAGTCCAACGTTCACTCCCGTAGCGTCCTAAGATCCGAACACATCGTAAATATTGGCGTATAGCACTCACGAGCAAATAATTAACTCTGAAACAACAGCGGCGCTCGACCCGGACGACCACGAGCGCGTGACCCCTGCGAATATATTAATTTGAACACAGTTAGTGTAGTGCACTTATCATATTGTTTGGGTACAAATTATTATTTACAGTTTGAATTATACATATATTACTTCTTTTATAGAGTCCAGTCGTGGCGCAGGGGCACAAAGTGTGACTTGTGACTGTAAAAGCGACTGGTTGTGGGTTCGATCACATCGATTGAAACTTACAACATATATAACTTGTAACAAGCATTTCGACGTAACTTGATGAGAACGTATGGCTTATTAGCCATACCTATGGTATGTATGGTATGGTCAGAGCGATTGGACCGATTCCGGGAGGCGCGGGCTCAAATCCTGCTACGGTAAAAATCTTCGATCTTTTTAATAAGTATTTCATTTCTTTTTTTTATTTTTCTTTGTTCTCTTAGGATACGCTAATATTTAAATTTAAAGAATCCACCGCCGTGTTGAGTTTAATGTTATGAACTTTCCACGTATAAATCAGCAAAACGACTACTTTCTTATCATACTTTTATAATATTTATATATAACAGTGTGCGTCAACATCAGACAACATCGAAAGAGCAATAAGTTACGAAATAAACGAGTTGTAATTAGCGAACTGTTTTTTATTTATTTGTTCTTCTTTAGGATTCCCCGCATATAGCAGGATAAGCAGAGGGAACCAAACCGCCCTTTTTCGTAACTACAGAAAAAGGGCGGTTACTTAAAATTAATAAAAACATCACAGCACATACATTAAAATCATAGCGACGACCACCATTTTGTTTTTATTTTCTTTCATAAATTTCACACTAAATTCATGTAGATTGCAGAGCATCATTCAAATATTAATTGCTGTGTTGTAAGTGTAGTTATAATATAAAATAATAAAATGTGTGATTAAAAACATTTTTATGAAGTTCAATTCTGTATATGAACGAGTTAAACACATGTTGTGTTTAACTCGTCCATATACAGAACATACATTGTAAAATAGGATGGGATAGGATATGTCGTGGCGCAGCGGCATATCGGCGTAACTGTAAACGCGACAGCTGTGGGCTCGATTCCCACTAATGGGAAAGAAGTATTTTAATTTCTCCGCTCTGGTAACACGATAAAGCCCAACGCAATGTCTCAAATATTGGACAGCGCTTGGGGGACGAAGTTTGAGCTAAAAAACAAATGAACATCAACAAATATTACATTATAGGTATGCGTGCATTTCAAAGGCACCATCAAATGAAGTGTAGTTAGTACATATTGCGCTCTCTGTTTTATTCCTTTTAGTGTCAATGGGGTATAAAGTACTCTTAACTTATTCCACATATCCTTGCTACGTATGTTACGTTCAGAACTTTCATTGGGAATCCTTTGAACACTGTAGTGGCCATTGTCTAAAAGCCTTTATGATATTTAATAGTATAGTTACTATAACTTAAAGTAGGTATAGTGCTTTTAAGTTCAATAATAATTTATTCCTACAACAATAATCAATGTCGTATAGTTAACGTTATTTTTTTTTATTTGGAGGCAATTCGTGGCGCGGGGGCACTTTTTTTTCTCGCTCTGGTGACGACGAAAAGCATGGCGTTGAGTTCTGCCATTCAACACGTAATGTCTTAAGAATTCGACGGAAAGTAGGGAGTATTTTAATGGAACCGGAGCGTCTTACAACTGGGTTCCCACGTTCCTTTTGCCTACTCTGTTTGTGCAGGGTGCAGGTGAAGCTATATTTTTATTATTAAAAAAAGCTTTCAATTAAAAAAGTTTATTTCTTAAATTCTTGAGTCATTTTAATTTTCGCACAATGGTACCTCCTCTACACGCAACATTTTGAATTCGAGTGGAAAAAGCGTAGTCTAGAATACATTTCTCTATGTTATATTTTAAAACTTAAGCAATTATTCAAAAATTTATATAATTATATATAATTCAATCAAATGAAATAAAACTACGTATAAAACCACAGAATTTTTTAAATTTCTAAACCTTCCAATCATAAACATACACACAAACACACATTTTAATATATTCAGAAATCAAGAACTAAGCGACAAATAACCGACCCTATTTAATTAAAGACCGACTCGTAAAGGGGTTAAGCACCGACACTGGCCGCCCGCCCACGTCGCGTACGACGTTCAGTTCTAGAGATTTGGGTCGGAAATATTCGACCCCTGAAGCGTTTATTTACGTGTACATTCAATTTAGGTTAGAATGTGATCTTAATTAATGCGTTTAATATTGACTTTCTCATTTTTTGCGTCAATTAAATGGTCAAAGCTGTTTATTTTGTTATTTGATATTGGTATAATTAAAAAATGACGGCATCGTGACGCAATTATCTCATGCCGAACCGCCGTACATATAAGTATCATAAGTAACTCGATGAAGTCATCAAATTTATTGTCCACCTTCACCAGTTGAAGTTGCAACATATGAACTATTTAAAGTATGGGTTCGATTGCTACTTGAGTTATATTTAGACATAAGGAAGGAAGCCCGGAGTCAGGTTACGCCATTTAATAGTATGTTCGTATGTAATAAATGGGGAAAACTTAGTGTATTAATATTAACTTACCCAGTAAAAGTTACTTAAAAAACAGTTCTTTTTAATTCTAAAAACGTCAAATTAATATTAAAAAAGTTACTATAGCATTTTCCAAAATAAAATAAAATCATTTAACACTTACGACTACTTGACTACTAAAATTTAACTTTAGAGTAATTAATTTGAAGCCGGATATTAATTCGTGAATCGTTTAAGTTTAAAGGTTATCAGAGAGCAAGAGATTAGTCGATATACGTTTGAAATTAAACTTGCTTTTATTTGATATGCCGCATTTTTATGTGTGTTAGTTGGTGTATCTAAAATCTTTATTTGACCCACTTTCCAGTGTCCGATTGAGCTGAAATATGAATTACTGTTTCAGAACAATGAAATTACATATAATCAATACTCTTGTTTATGTAAAATGGCCGCCGTAACTAAATAGCAGATGGTAACCATATTAGGTGGATTGTACATATATTTGTAATGTATGCACAATCCATCTATTATGGGTACCAAACGAAAGGACGGATTTGTAAAAAAATCTAAAAAAAAATATAAATTTTATCCTACGTCTCTAATTTGAGAAGACTGACTGTCATGGATTGGAATTTCACTGGACTTTAATTTTTTTATTTCATTTAAAGAAATAGCTTCATACTGTATCCCGCACACAGCAGGGTAGGCAGAGGGCAGAGAGTTATGACACTACCAAACAACTCCGCGCTTTGCCTCGTTACCAGAGCAGGAATATTAAACATTTTATTATGTCGACTGACTTAAAAAATTAAAAACTTAAGTATTAATAATAATATTTTAAATATTACACTTTTTACGAGGTGTTACTGCAACAAAACCACATCAGCCACAGCCACATACATTTATAAATACAACTTCATTTATTATAAAATAGTATTATAAGCCGTGATTTTCACAAGGTAATTAAAAAATATCGGGCTTTATTTTTGGTCGGTACACCGCGAACCGACCACAACAATAATGTAATTAGCAACGAACATTTCTATTAAAACTAATTAACAAAATATTGCCTTAACCTTCGTTATTTTGTCTACGAGTAAAAATATATGTTGAGTTTTGACACTTAACTCAAGAATTCGTTCCCAGGCCCCCTCTGCCTACCCTGCTATGTGCGGGATACATCGTGAAGCTAATAAAAAGAGAGAAATAACGTTTTTATATAATGAGGTATATGAATTTTAATATATTTCTAAATTTCTTTTTTTTTTTCATACGATAATTTTTAATCTGGTACGGGTTTCGTCGTGTAATAATATAAATAAGTGAATTCACAGCATATCACGCAATGTCTCTGTCTCTCGCTCTGCAATAGATGAAGTGACTCTCTTGATGATGATCTTATAAAAATAAATGTGTTCCTTTGAAACGTAACATTTTCGTTACCATACAAAAAAATAAATAATCCAAAGTTACGTAGAAAATGATGGTAAGAGATATGAGCGTAATTTCACTAAGGCAGACTAAAAGGCATTGTTTTATTATACTTAATGAACCCGCCTCATTAAACCTGCCAAGATCATTAGCGTTGTGATTGATAGCATTTTCATAGTGAGGCGTAACGTTTACAATGTGGAAGATATAACATTTATTATGTATCACGATGTATGTACAACAGATCTGCTTATTGCTATTTAGCTCAATAACATACTAATGAATAATGTGCATAAAAGTTGTTAAACGACAAAAACCGAAAAAGGTTCTAAGTTCGATGCATTTTTTTATTGTTTAAAATCGATTTTTTTCTTAAGCTGTCTTGGTAACAACTCATTTTGTTATCCATTTTATGCCTAAAAATATAATGTGTTTATTACCGTTATTGTATGCACACCGTGCCTTTTGATGGTAAAAAATAAGAAAATATAAACATTTTTTTTTGTAAAAATAACCTAAAATTTGAATTTATATCTTCAGCCCACTACTAGATCTACAGTGTTTAATAGCATTTTTTTGACACGTAGAATTTGCTTACGATTTTATTAAGATCATACAGTTGTATGTAATTCTTAATCAGATAAATAAAATATAAATATCAATGATAGGACGCAACGAAACGTCTTTGCAATAGCAAATTTAATCTTTCTTAATACCGCAAATCTGTGAAAGTTTCATCTCTGCTGGTTTTGCCCTAATCCTCCTTCACGGTTGATTATTTATTTAATTTTTTCATATTTGACGCAAACTTCGCCCCGAGGATATCACAAAATTCGTCTTAAAGGAATTGCTGAAGGAATGAGTTTATGAGTAGAAAAATTGTTCCATTTGTACTCGAGAAAATAAAATTATTCACAAATAGATATAAAAAAATAACTATATAAAAATATAAGGAGAAGAGCTTTATTTAAAAAAATATAGTATGGCGGAGCCTCGTTTTGGCTTGTTTTTATTTAGTATTTCATAGTTTTATGTAACATGGACTACAATTTACTTTAAAAAAATTATATAAATTTCATGAATCTTGGTGATCTTTATTATTATGTTTAATAAGACGAATTTCATTTACTGCTAAGTTAACATTTCAATATATAAAAAATAATAGGTTCTGAGATGACCACATTCAATCAAACAAACATTTTAGCTTTATAAAAACAAATATGGATCGAAATGCAAAAATAATGACCATTAAAAAGCATTTCCATAAAATGTTATACGTATATGTAGGTACAAATCTCATCAAGGGGTGTGAAATTCGGGCGTTATACGTTCATACAAAATACCCAATAAACATGAGTGGAATGGCAAAAGTTTCCCTCATGGGGTTCCACGGAAAAAACCAGGCAACAGCCAAGTCACTTACATGCCGACTTACCGAGTGTATATTACATTCGCGTGAATGAATTTTTAGATAAAATTGACCTACTCTATTATTCTATTTATGGTTCTAATTATGGTTCCGGGAAACTTGCAAAGGATATATACTTATGCAGAATGATATTGAACTGTTCTATAAAATTATTCATAAAGAACTTGATGATAGAGGATGAGGCTCGAGGCGAAGCAAGTATGGGCCGTAGCGTTTAGAGCTCCGTTCTCTCTGGCTATGCCGCTATATGGATCAGGAGTGGAGAGAAAGAAATATTCAATTTCTTATAATTAAAAAAAAATCTCTACACATCATATTGAAAGTGTTACTCCACATCCAAACATAAATATTAACAAAAAAATACTTTGGAATCCACGCTTCTTGAACGTTCTCTTAATAAAAACATAATAACAACACAAACACCTTCCCCACCTTGTATAAATTTAACTACAAACACTACAATAAACATTCAAATTAAACAGCTGATACAAAATGTATTAGTAAATATATATATATAAATAGGTGCCCCACAAGCTGTTCTCGCGTAATGTCCAATAAACACGAACGAGACTCAAATTTACTTTGCATTATACGGCCCTACGACGATATTGTCTATACGCGTGATAAATTTCTTCGCGGGCGTGAGTTACATGTGTTACGTTAAATTAGAAACACGGAGTTAGTGAGAATTTATGATACAATATCTTGCTTTCATTTGTGACTTGAGGTAATCATCACTTTATTTTATTTCAACTTTAAAGGTTAGAATATTCAGGCAATTTATACAATGTACACGTTCATCGTAGCGCATAGGATTCCACATGGATAAAATAAACAAAGTGTTTAGCCACTCAAGACGTAATATCTAAAAAAAAATAGGCAAAAAAAATAAAACCCGGAATAACGGTACGCTATGCTTTTTGGTGACGAAACCAATGTTGTATTTTGTCTATAGACAGGCGAAATGCATATAGGTACGTAAAAAATCTAATAATTTCAATTACAACAAAATATAATTCATTTCAAATATTAATTCAATATCAGATAAATACAATATAGTAATTTAGTTTAAAAAAATACTTAAACTAAACAGCTAAAAAGGAAAAATACTCTAAACCTTTAGAATAGCGAGACAGGGTAGGATACAAGTGTACAGGAAAATAATTTATAGTCCTCCGTAAATCCTCTTCTTGAGCCGGAGCCCGGAGCGTGAAACCATAGCTAGGTAGTACATTGAACAGATCTCCATACAATACCAAATAATATGGAAATCCTATCATGTTCCTTGTGTATCCTTGAAAGCAGGACGTGCTCGTAATGTATAATATGGAAATCATTTTATATTTGCTCACAACATCTGATAACCTATAAAGATTTTAATATACGGTACTTAATGCGTTCATATATGAGATTAAAGATATTTAATATTTTCATTTTCGCGCTCTAGTAACGAGGCAAAGTGCGGCGATGATTTAATGAAAGCGGAGTGTCTTACACGCTGTCTCCCGCACATAGCAGGCAGAGGTAACCTGGGAACTTACTGTTGACATACTACGGACTCATTATTAATATACAATCACCTTCTTTTAAGAAAACAAAATTCGAACCTAGTGGAACACCAACCTGCGCCTCTTAGAAACTGTGTAACAGGCGAGTTGAGTTGTTTAAGTTCTGCTACGTTCAAATATAAAACGAATTCTAAAAATGTTAAGTATTTTTAGTCTGAAAACGTTAAAAAATTGTAAAGCTTATATTAATCTAAATGAATAAAACTTAGCACGTATGTCTATGCAATCCATCCAAAAACCCAATAATTTCAAAACATCGCAACAAATAAGTTAAAATTAAAACTAAAATAAAAGAAAAACACACTATAAGCAAACTGAGTGAAGCTTAAAAGCAAGCCCTATTCTATTAGAGTGTAAATCCCTTTATATGGGCGAGACTTGAAAACGCGATACACCGAGTGCGAAGTGGGGAGGTGGGAAGTGGGAGGAGTGACGTGTTGCTTACGCTGGGATGTGTAGATAATCCGAGAGACTGAATATATGTACATACATACAGTATGGTCGACGAGTCGTGGCCGACCTGCAGTTGGGCTTTCTGGACAAAATAATGGAAAGTAAAAAAAAATCACGAAATCAAATGAGCGCGGCCAACTACTGCTAACTTCAGGACGACCGAGAACCGTCGACAGTATTGTATGTGTATATATTGTGGCACAATGGGACAGAGTGATTGTAAGCACGATAGGTACTTTCCAGGTGTGGCGTTTAGTTCCGCTAGTTTTAGTTAGAAAATATAATACAATTTTAGAATAGTATAATAAAACTGTCAATACATTAAAACTTTACATACCATTTAAACTTTAATAACAGTGGCTGATTCTTTATCTTTGAACTTACCTGAAAAATAAAAGAGAGAACAATATAAAATAGCTCCTATTGACACAGTTTTAAAACACTTTTAATATCAATAAAAAAACAGTCGATTCCTGCGTTATTAATTTATTATTAATCTTACGGTAAGTATTTATCTAAACATACAATTATTTAAATGAAAATTATGATTTTAATTGAAATTTGTAAAAAAGCTTAAATTAAAAAAAATCGAGTGTCGCTAAAAACTAAAAAAAAAATAAGTAACAGTAATTATCATTCCAGGATTACTATATTATTCCCCAGTAAATTTCATAGCAGCGACAACAAAAAAAATGTTTCGTCTTATAATTACATTTAGTGGGGACACCGAATACTTAAATGAACATACTACATGCATACACACAGCGAGAGATTAAATCCATACGAACATACGACGATGCTAAAAACTCGAATAAAACATAAGTGTAAATACTAATTAACACTCATAGATTATCTAATCCCCAGTTACTTTCATGGCAGCGACAACAAAACAAATTGTTCGTATAATACCTCCCCCCTCCCTCCACTAAATAGCTAGGCAGGGGGAGATTAACTCCGCACGTACATATATATTGCTTCCGGGTAGACAGAATGAGCCGAGCGATCATCTCGTGCTTTTTTGCATTTTTTTTTCAAAGCTTTGCAAAGTAGTGAGAATGTGCAATATCTATTCATATTCACGACAGCAGAGGCTGATAGATGGTGTATTTTTTTTAATGTACAATCTATTTATATTAATATAAAGCTACTGACATTATTAAATATCTCATGAAATGATTTTAGACAAAATTTAACTTCGTCGTTGATTTGCCGTTTTATAGAAATGATAGGGAATACTTGTCAGATAACGCACAGCCAAAACTACGCGGCGTAGAACGCTTACATTTGTCGTATTTGTTGGAGAGTGTAAGGCAAGAGTGTAAGGGAGAATTTTCCGGAAAATTCTTAAAAATTAAATACGAATGGATTTTTTTCTTGTACTCAAAACGAAGTTGCGGGCTAAATCAGTCTTCTATAAAGCACATAATAACTAAATTAAAACATTAACATATAAATAAAAAAATGTATTAATCAAAGTATCTACGACAAAGTACGTATATTTTAATATGAACCAAGTGAATACGCGGCTAGAGATCTTCTCACATGCAGGCTACACAGACCACCATGTATAGCGTACATGCACAATATGCGGCGATCGTTACTTTGAGATATAAGAAGTTAAATCCCGCGAGACCAATACTTTAGGTGGCTATATTACCCTTCGAAATTGCTAGATTGTAGGAGGTAGTGCTTTATGGGAAGATGAATGGTTATTTTCTTGTAAATTAGTTTTATATTTAAATATAAATTAAATATAAATTAATATGATTACAATAACTTTCGATCAATGAACTTTTGCATGATCTTTACTATACTTACATATGTACGTATTAATAATGTACACCATAATACCGCTTCACGCTGTTTAAAAGGAGTATAGTTTAACGTTACTCAATTCCCCTCTTTTCACCTTAAAACTATAAACATTCCCTCAAGTGAGCATCGAATCCACATCCATCACGTTTCACTGCACCACGGCGACTATTAGAAATAAAAATTACCTAATACAAAAAAAAAAAACTAATTTTAAATACAAACATCTGATATATCAACCTCACCAACACCACTCTATACTCGTATAACATACAATTATAGTTTAAGAGGTACTAGACTCCACAATCTTAGGAGTTACGTGAAAAGCATTTTGTTCGTGACACCGCACTATTAAATTAGACATTACTTACCGCTCATTCAAAAACCCTCACCGTCTGAAGCATCTAAGGAAATATGCTGTATAATGTTATATTTCTGATGTTAGCGAAGCGTTTTAGTTTTGTAAAGTTCATGACAAAGTGCTTGTCGCTTGAAAGTTAATTAAAAAAAATTGTATATTAGATTTAGCTACTAAAAGCAATTTACAGGGTTGGAGGAGATTCTCTTATTTACTACAGTTAAATACGTCTTTATTTTCGAATAATTAAGCCCAAACACTAGTTTAATTTGAAATTAAAAGAGAACTTGAAGTGACAAGTAATATGTAGTGTATACATATTACTTGTCACTTCATGAGGCAGGAACTAGCTTTTAAAAGGCAATGAATGATACATACATAATCATTTGTACTAACATTGACTTATTTTTATACTAAGGAGAAGTAAAAAAAAAACAGTTTTGCTAAATATAAATATGTAATTAAAAAAATTAATGATAATCTCTTAATAATAATAGCAAAAAGTAATTTGAACAAAATTGAATTTTCTTATAAAATAATGCTGCAGATTAGCAGGAGGTCAAAGATTATGCGTCTACGGATGTGAATTGAAAATAACATTGGAAAGATATACCTATAAAAGTTATAGTTTGGAAAAATGTTTACATTTGACAATTATTGGAACATTTTCCTTTCTTAATCAATAATTTAATATAAACAGGAATTATACTGAAAAGAAAAAAAGATGTGACGGGACCTCAATAAAATTAGGAACATTAGTGATTGATTTCCGGTTAGTTAGTCCGTTATTAGTAATATTTCAATAACTGATATGCTACATTCCCAGTTTGACAATTGATATCGAGGATGCGCGCACCTCACGTCTTATAGTGGGATTTGGTGAGGTAAAGAGTCCTCTCTCGGCTACGACGCGAAATCGAAAGCGGACATTGTATAAAGCACTGAAGCCTATAAATTGGTCACACTCACAAGACTCTGGCACAAATCTGAGCTCCTCACGGAACGGTGGTCATTTAATCCAGTAATGTGCCATTATTGTGCTATAATCGTGATTATATTTTGTATCATGAAATATATGTTTTATTTCTTTACATATAAGATTGCTGTTAATTAAAATAATGTCTTTTACATGATACTCAAATAGAAGTAACGTACAGACCTTGTTTTTTAAATTAAAATATACTGAGAAGCAGAGAATAAAAATGTTTTCTTTTAGCCTTAGGTTGGTTCGTAGAGAATGCCTGAGGCATTGCTCTCCCATTATACTTTGTTAAGATAGTGAAGCTTAAGGAAAAAAAGAAGTAACTTCAACAACGATACCGCAAAAACTTAAATAATAAAATAAGTAAAACAAACTTGCAAACACAATGGAAATATTACAAACAATTAACTACTTAAGTAAAGATATATTTTAAATAAAATAATATTTTATGAAATATACATTATTTTGTACTGCATATTCGATAAGAAACACTGAAAATATTTACAAATAGGAATAGTGAGCAATGACTTTATGTCGCATCAAAATATATGTAACGGTTACAGAAAATGTAAAACAAAGTTATTAACTCCTCTGTTCTTTGTATGCGCCTATACTTGTACGTATCTTACGCCAGTTAGATACGCAAGTAACAACTTGGAAAAGTCAAAGTTAAATAAAAAGTTACATGCTTTTTTCGAACGGTTTTTTTTATGGAAGAGACACGGCAAACGAGCGTTCGGGTCACCTTATGGTAATTTACCATCTGTTTACAGTTATTGCTTCAGAAACGACAAAAACCAGCGCAACAAACACTGTGGGACTTTGGTTATTTTTTGTTTCAGTCAACAAACAACAAACTAACAATAATTTATAAGCATATAAATAAATAATAATCTAACAACACAAACCAGCAGAATCACACATACAGACAGACATCGATGATATCAAAGTGGGGCATTCCGGCTCAACGCTCGGTCGGCCAGTACTCAGTAGTTAATAGAGTTGGTAGCACGTAATATGCAGAATACAGAACAAGCACAATCGGAACGGCTTGTTTGCCAACCCCCGCAGTCAATGACCCTGTTAACGATCGTGGGGCACATGGTGCGGTTGGTGCACACTGGTACACAAAGTTGTTACTTGTATGTTTCTTTGTTCAAGCGTGTTCAAACTGTAAACGCGACATGTTGTGCGTTCGATTCCCATTAGAGAAAATTTAATATTTAGTATTTTCATTTCCTCGCTCTGATAATGAGGCATAACACTGAGTTCACCACTCTCACGCAATGAATTTTAATGAAAAAACCTCGACAGTCACGTACACCTAAATAATATTTAAAAAACTGCAAAACAAAAGATAATATAAAAAAGGAGAAAGTAGTAAGTAGGTAAGTATAAATTATACACTACTTTTATTTGCACATACAGACATACATATACAGATTTACATACATATATCATATACGATATTAACAGGATTATTTAAATACCGCGACACGGAGTACACGCCAGGAGTAAGGTCTGACACGAGGAGGCAACTATCACACAGTTTCTAACTCCATTTAACATTACGTTTTGGTAATTGCTACTAATGCATGCATATATGCTTTATGTCTCTAAAGTGAATCATTAAAAATTTAGGGTGTTCTATAAATATTCAAATATTTTAAAGTAATCAAATGTTAGCAAATTTAGTATGCTCATAATTATTGTCATTTATATAAAATAGTTTTTACGATTTTAACGTAAATTGTGAAAATGTCACCATTAGCAAACATTATGAAAATAGTAATGCAAAGGTTTTGATATTAAATCGAACAGCAGCAGGTCATTAAGATGAGTTTTAGTTGGGCAGGACGAAGAGCTATGACATTTCAAACCCTCGACTGGGTCGCAAATATTAGACACTACTCATACCCAAAGAATACTAAGTAGTTTCTTCTTTTCCGGCCTTACACATACATACATTTACACATACAATTATTTTATAGAACCTTTGTAAATAAGTGAAGTGTTATTCACTAGCCCATCTCATAAGTTAACAGATTTCGTTTATGACTATGTTAATAGCTAATGACGCTGCTTTGTTAAATCAGTAAACCTACTAAATATATTAAAATACTTCAAAACCGAAAAGCACATAGGTACTTAATTAGAAAACGTATAAAAATTTGAACGTAGCGGGACTCGAACCCGCGCCTCCTGGAAACCGACCAGGCGCTCTGACCACTGAGCCATACGTTCTCGCCAAGCTACGTCGAAATTTTTATACGCTTGTTACAACTTATTTATGTTGTTAACATCTCTGTAGGGAGATTTTTACAAATTTCCGCTACCCAAAGATAATTAAGTGTGGAATAACACTTTAAAAATGTTTAAAAAATATTTAAAAAAATAGTATTCTCTCTTTCCAAACGATAATTCTTAGTAATTATCTTTGGGTAGCGGAAATTTGTAAAAATTTCCCTACAGAGATGTATTTTAATATATCTGTGCTAATAATATAAAGCGGAAGTATTTGTTTGCAGATCATTTGACAGTTTTAGGTTTTAAATCGCAGTCTCGAAAAACATAAAAGAGGAGTCACTTATTTTCACATACCCAAGGGGTCAAAGCCGCAAAACCTGATCGTGGTGTGATATCGTTAAAATATTTTAAAAAAGATTTTCAAACCAAGAAGCAAAAAAAACATAACCTCTGTCTTAGAAGTAACAGTTCCATTTCATCGTAATCCACAATTGCTCAAACTTCATTGCACAAAAACAAGTGGACTGAAAAGTCAATGGCACTAATATTTCCAGCCGATTTACAAGGAAATGCACTTTGAATAAAAGCTCGAGCACGATGGTCGCTTAACAGCCGCGCGCCGACGCCACTACCAGCTTTTTATTTTTAATATACCGCATTTCCGTAGCTCCGAACCGAATGTCGGAGTCGTTTGACCGATAAATGAAACTTTTTGCTGTCAACAATATGTTGTTAATTCGTACTAGAGTCTAATAAAGCTCTATTTAGATATTTGTGCATTTTAGAATACTGAGAGCTTCACGTTGTACCCCGCTATAATACTGTCAAGAGTGTTATCAGTTTAAGTCTAGTTTGTGTTTTGACTAAATTCAATTATTTATATTTTATAAACGCTTTGCGGAGATATCAATTAAAAAAATCTATTTTAATAATGCCCATCTAAATAATAACTCTTTTGAAAAGAACAGCGATATAAACCTGTGAAGTACTTTATTTCAATATCTGCGTAAGTCCAACTCTCCAACTCCAAAAAGTCCAACAACCAGCCAGCTATTTTCCGGCATATCAGGGGTAGGCAGAGAGAATTAAACGTAAAGCTAAAAGTAAAGTCCATTTAATTTTTAGGGACACTAAACAATTTTGTGTTAAAAATCTGGAGATATATACTTGTTACCAAAGCGAAGAAATGAATATAATTTGTTCCTCTGAGTGGGAATACCATTGCTATTTTACCTGACATGACCTAAGTCTACTTTTCAAGGGACTGTTACAAAGAATTACTTATTACTATTCAAGATATTTGTCCGAATATTGCGAGAATGTGGTTAAATAATCCATTCCACTTCTCTAGTTCGAGTCTTAATACGTTTATTATATAAATAGCTCAGTGAAACCGCAGGCGGACTGCAATCTATAGCGGTATTAGTGATATGCAAATTTCCTTGTTTCTAGGTCAACCGGTATCTCCTACTTCCAATAGGCACTGGCGTGGAATGTTTCTCGTAGCAAATTTTATATATACTCTCCTTTACACAACAAAACAACAAACTCCTACACTACACAACAAAAGTTCTTAGTCTTTCCCCTATCCAAGTTTTCGTGATTTTTTAAATAACTTAAACATTTCTTAGGCAATATTTTCATGTATCTTTTGTAACAATATCGACAGTAAAATAAAAATACAAAGCCGAAAAGCAGATTTTCGCAAACGCCGGGATTAATGCCAGGAGGAAGAAGAAGACCTATTAGGTATACCGACATCTAAATGTGTAAAATGATGATAAAGAAATAAAAAGTTTTAAATAATTTATAAATTTAACTTTGTATATAAATCGCTATATATACATAATATATTAGTCTGTTACTGAGTGATTGACAGACAACACACAGTCCATACTATACGGCACAGAATGCTGAAATTAGGTATGCAAGTACTCCGGAAGTGTAGATGAACACATACTAAGGCCCGTATTATAAACCGCTCTCGAGCTGAGATGAATCTTAAGATGCCGTTTTCATTCATAAATTATAATTCATGATATTTTATGGCATCACGAGATTTCCTAAAATTCCTACCGGAACGATGGAAAGTGGAGAGATTCTTCGTTTTATAAACTACGCAAACAAAATAGAAAACTACAACTGGTATAATACAAAAGACAAAAGAACTTAATGAACGAGACTCAACATAAAATATAACTAATAAATATCTAAGAACGCCTGATAATATTTGTCCCTTATAAATATTACATTACGATAGTCGATTTTTCCTGGCCCTACACAACAAATGATTAAATTATGAAAGCTCCCTCTTATGACGAGGCTCACGTACCGTCTAAATGATATTTCCCCTACATGAAGTAAAATAGATGCGTCACGTCTTTCTTATATGATCGATATTTAAAATAAAGATCGATATTTTAAATAGTATTATTTAGATTCACAATTATTAATTTTTATTAGCACGTGTGATTTCGCCAGTTTGAGGCCAGTCATGGCGTAGGAGCACAAGCGTGCGAATGTAAGCGGTGCAGGTCGTGGGTTCGATCCGATTGAAATATTTAATATTGTTACTTCCTCGCTCTGGTGAGCGCGGCGTAAACTTTCGCCACTCAACAAGCGATGTCTTCAGAATTCGACGGAAAGTGGAGAACGAAAGTGACTTAATGGATCGGAATGTTTTAACACCAGGTTCTAAGGTTTCCTCTTCCTACCCTGCTAAGTGTGCAGGATTCAGCGAGAAACTGAAAAAAAAAACGTTTCATGCATCATGTAGTATTAGAGAGAACTCAGTATAAAGTTTCAATACGAATTCAAATTCGAGACATTGTGAGTTGAGTAGCGGAATTCAACTCTGTGCAACATAAATTAATTCATTTCTTCGAGTAGGAATCGAAATCACAATTCACAGAATTATAGACTTGTAATATTGGAATTCAAAATTAATAAGTAGTATTGCTTAATTCTTAATTTCATTATAAACAGTACACATACGTTTTCCCTATAATTTACCATTAGATATAAAACAAAAATACATACATTAAGGTTTTATTTCTACCAATAATATAAGGCAAAAGAAGAGCAATCCCCTCATCTTACCACAATATTTACAGGGCGTACTGTCCCGAGCCGTCGAGGACTCATCCCTAACCCCTAACTATTCGATTCACGTAGGGGGGGACTCCCCTGCATACACTATGAGTCACCATTGAATCATACCAAGTTTATTTTATGTTAATTAATCTTATTATTTCATTATATAGATTTTAGTGATATTATATTTGTAATTATGACTTACATTTGTAATTGTGAGAAATATTTATATTTATATTATACGAGTAAAGGTAAAGGTATTGTATACGTTACGGTATTTGTTTATTATTGGTGTATGATGTTACCCTAGACCTAATGTATAATAAGTGTCTAAATGTAGTGGCTCAAGTACAGCGTTAGGTAGCGCCACCTAACTTTGTACATCAAAGTTACGTATGCAGCTAAGTACGATAAGTATATAACATTAAATAAATTATAAAATTGCAAAAAAAAATTACAACATACTAATTAAGAAGGAAAATAAGGTGCGATGTGGAGAATGCCCATTTGCAAGAAGATAATTAAAACTATATACATTACTAAATGTGCCATGTACTGTAGTATATTCTGCGACTGCAATGTTTATAATTAAACAATATCACAATCTTTAATTTACACATATTTCCTTTTCTACCAATCTTAAAAATGAAGAGTTTATCAATTCCACTGTATGTTTTAGGTGGATTAAGTGGAAATAGAATCCAATGGTTTTCTTTGCTCGTTCAATAGCATAACTAATGATCCACTGCGTACACGAGGAAAATATCTATCGAACAGACTTTTTCCTCTCCAAATATCAACAAATTCGTTTGTGGCTGTACGAATATACCGTACATTAAGGCTAATTCTTTTCATCACACGATAGTTTGGATATATAATAAAAAAATATATTAAAATCCTTCTAGACGTACTTAAATAAATCATTTAGCAGTTTCACGTTGCATTCCGCATATAGCAATCTATGCAAAGGGATCCTAACATTATGATACTCCGATTTCCGCTTTCCGCCCAATTTTCGAAACGTTGCGTGTTGAGTGTCAACACCGCCTTTTGTCTACGAAATCGGACAACTGAAAATAACTTAAATACAATAATTCTCAACCTCTGAATGGAACCCACAGCTATTGTGGTTACTGTCACGCGCAGTCCCACTGTAAATAAATATTTAGGCACAAAAAGTTTTTATAATTTTAATCGTATCAAATATCGACCTGAAATAACAGATATCTTTCGAATTTTATTTTAAAATTTACTGAACTTGATACAAGATCAGACACTTTCATCCAATATGCACACGAAGATGTAGCAAAATTATTAAAAATTCAGCTAGAAAATAGTTCTATAAATTCAGAGCGCCATTTGCCCGATTAAAATGCATCGTGTCATATCGAATTTTAATATTTCATCGTGTGAGCATACAGGGCGTGTAAACAACAATCTTTTGTAGCGTTCACTGGCAGAGATACAAATGTAGAGATAAGTAAACTTATACATATGAGAACCAAACGTTTTAACAACTCAAACACGTTATTGCTACTTTAGTTTGTGATTCCGTGAGAACACAGCATTAGCCTTCTTTTATTTACTTATTTTCTTTATTATTATTTTAATGGAACAAAAGTTTGGAATCATCATTGCCCTAAAGGCAATAAATATTAGTAATAATTTGAACTTTCATCATAATTATTCTGTACAAGCGTACAACGCGTTTGTTTGAGGAACAAAATAAAGCATCTGATTTTATTAGAATACAGTATAATAATACAAGATGAATAAACATATAGATAACCCTGTGTAAATGTTACAAAAGAACTGTTTGAATCATGATTCATCTTTTCATTTTCCGAAGGTTCAAAGAGTTGGCAGTTTGACAACATCTAATCAACAAAATAAAGCTGCGTGATGTAATTACTTTGTGGAAGAAAACATTTTCTTTTTATTCAAAATACTAGACTTACTTACTTAACTTACTTATACGATAAATGTACGGCATATAAGAGTTCAAGGATATGTAACGATTTACGAATTTGACGCAATTCCTGAAGGTCACCTAGTTAAATTTATTCAGCTGAACATGTAATAAAATGTGTCTAAAATATTATTCTTCCTAAGGCTGATCTTGAAACGGATTTCCGAAGAAACGCATCACCGGATTTAAATTGACGTCACGTTCTCCTATGTATGTATGTATACGATAACAAATTTATATTTTATATTGGTACAAAATATGATAATATACATTTTTTATGAACGTAGTAATAAATAAAAATTGATTAATTTAAAATGACATAAAATTTAACGAAAAATGTAAATTAAAATTCCAATAAATACTATCAATTTTATATTGTCTTTTCTGACAAACTTTACACTAAGACCAAAAAAAGAAATTTAAAAAAACCAGCTTACGTCAACTAACATGTCATTTTCACATGTCACGGCAAAAAGGCAAAAGAGGGAACGTTTACATAACATTAGTAAACCATACAACAAATGGACTCGGAACTTACATCACATGGATACATGACTAGTCCAGCAATCCATTCGCATTGATCACACGTAACACAACACCAACACGTTCGGAACGTCACTGCGTCAACTGCGGCGGGGGAGGCGCGGGTCCGTGGCGGCGTGTGGTCCGGTGACGTGGTCGGCAGTAACTGCGGGCGGCGCGGCGTTGGGGGCGCATGCGTAACTGCGTAGGGGATGGATTCGCATAATGCTCTTGTCAAACCTTTCTAGGTTTCCGAATTCCGATAGCGTGTTGAAGGGCCGCCCGCTTGATAGAATTCATGGGTGAATATTTGATAGCAATGCCACGCTTATGTAACGTCTTCACTTTGATGGCCTTTTATTGGGGTCATCGATGCTACTTTGCGATGGCAGACATGCTATCTACCTATTTGATTTATAGACAAGGTATTAGCCAAATAAAAGTACTAGTAAAATCCCCTTTCTAGTACAATATTAGTATAAATAGTAAAAATAATATTGAAGTGATTTGACATTGATGTCATTAAAACCGTTAATTAAATGTGACTTCACTAGCAACAAACAATAAAACAAATATTTAATATCGTATATACTATAAAGTATTATATGGAAAAATATTAAATAAATAAGAAGATTAGACTAGTTTTTCTAGCTTACTAGACTCAATATTCTCTTTTTGTTTTTCATAGTAAGAAAAGCATTAATTACCTCGGAAGAGTTGTCGAAAAGAACTTAGAGACTGCTACGAAAACATCAATATTCTAACGTCAAATTCTATGGTGAATATAGTAGAAAAATAGAAGCAGTTAAACAAAAATTTAAATTTTTTGTTGTCTCCACAATGCTTTCGTAGGAATAACCACAATAAAACAAGTTAGGGTTGCACAAACATCAGGAAACATTTCCATATTTCCGCACTCCGTCACAATAGCAAACACGTACCGACGAGAATTTCGAAAACTTTCACGAATTTTCGTTTGTTGCGCCTATTTTATATAGAAAAATAAAAAAAACTTTATAAATATTATTTCTATATTATATCTATATAAAACTCTTGCGTTATTGAGTGATTGATAGTAGCGTACAGCCGAAACTACGCGACGTAGAACGCTGTAATTTGGTATGTAGAGTCCTGAGAAGGTGTAGATGGGCATTAAGAGTCTTTACCGAATTTTCAGTGAAAAAGCGGAATACAGGGTTTTTACGTATTATATGCTAAACAAAGTTTCGTGCTTTTTTTAGTTTGACTTAATAATTTAACATTCTAGACTAAGAATTTCATATTTCGTTTAATAAAAACTTAATAATACCATAAGCTTGCACATAATAGTTTGTTATCTGAAGCAGCATACAAGCAAAATGAGTCGAAAGAAAAACATGAAAAAGAATGGTCGCAATCATTCTCAGGGAACCAAGAATACAGCGAAGTTAAGCAAACCGAAATACTTACTGTGTTGAGAATAGAGACTATATTAAAAAATAGAAGAGTGGACGAACATACATACATACATACATACATACATACATACATACATACATACATACATACATACATACATACAAACATATACGAGTATAAGTTCTCGTAATGTTGCGTTGCGAAGAAAGACTCAACGCCACAGCTGAAGCGACTAATGACTCAGTGACAGGCAAAACAATAGCTACAAAAGGGGACTACTAGTGTTTTCATATTTGTACATACTTTAGATGAAATTAGATATTTAGATTATTCAATTGTTACATACTTCTTTTTAATAAATCAATCTTTATTTCATATAACTAAAAACAAGGTGACAGCTATAATTTTTTTTTTGCTACGTAACATATTTATGAAAAATTGTTTGTTAAATATGTAAAATAACTACATAAATTATAATATATAAAAAAAAAAACATATCGTTTCTACTGTCTGTATGATAATACGACGCTGTTTCAATAGTTTTCACATTTAATTATTTTCTTTTCAAATATACATTAACATAAATAATTAAAACAAGCAAGCAAGTAAAAACACAACGATTTTTCGAAATATTTGGATAAATCATGACCTAATAATTACACAGGCAATCTATATTTGTCATTACTAATTTATAAGGTAAATATTAGAAACGCCCAAATGTCATTATAAATATCGACATAAATAAAAACAAAATAAAATTTCTAAAACAAATATGAACAAATACACCGCGTTCAGTTTAGGTTCAAAATAGTTCAGGAGATAGAAATCGATTCTTCCGGTTCAGAGCACGGGTCGGCATTCTTTTATATCAGCGAATTGAGCTTAATGGAGCTCTTTTGATCGCTGAATAAACTTCAAGATAGAAACAAACCTAATCATAGCTGACTGCTGAAATATTTTCTTATTACACTATATTTCCAAGAAAATGCAATAATTGTGGAGTGCTCGCCTTTAAAATTATCATTTTTAACAAATTATTTGTAATTGGCCAAAAAATAATAAATTAAAGCCAGTCGTGCCGAAAGCGAGCAAGAGTGCGATTGTAAGCACGACAGGTTGTGGGTTCAATTCCCACTCAAGGAAAAGAAAATCATTTAATATTTTCCTTCAATTTAATATTTTCATTTTTTTGTTATGTTTAGTATTGCTATTTTTTTCTCAATTTCACTGCACTCTCTTCTAGTCTTTCCCGCTACTTTGCACTTATCTACTTCCACGGGTTGGCTAGAAGAGATGTCTTCTAGAGATAAGTCCACCGTTATGAATGAAATTTCGAAATGTATGTTTTATAATGTATGAATTTGGTGGAAAAAATTGAGTTCCGCCATTCACGCACAATGCTTCAATATTCAATCAAACGGGAAAGTTTCGTAATGGGAGCGGAGTGTCTTAATACTAGGTATCTAGGTTCCCTCTGCTTACCTTGCTATGAGCGGGATACAGAGTAAAAAAAAAAAAATAAACTTGTTTTAAAGAATTATTTTATTAGATACAGAATATATGCAACATAAATTAACTGCCTAAACTGGCAACATTCGAATAGTACAAGTGGGAGTAAAAACATAAAATAAAAAAGACAAGTCTCGATTACAATAAAAAAACATAAACAATAAAAGCTAAATCTAACCATTAACAACACACATAATTTAAAACACAGAACAACATAGATGATCCACAAATACAAACACGTACAAAAAGATTTTCGCTTCTAATTTAACACGAGTACCTGGAAATACGAATTTCCTTTGTCTGGATCTATACACGCAACGGAAAAATGTCCCCGAGGTTAAAGGAACATCTCCATAATGAGCGTGCAAGTAGTCCTCTTAATTAAAAATTATAATTTTTCATATTTTAATTTAAGAGTCATTGTAACTGACAGTGTTTGGGGTCTAGGTACACAGAATATTAAATACAGTAAGAAAGACGACATTTAATAATATTGTATATTATATTATAATATATTTATACAGGATTATTCAATTAAAATTTATAATTTTTCATATTTTAATTTAAGAGTCATTGTAACTGACAGTGTTTGGGGTCTAGGTACACAGAATATTAAATACAGTAAGAAAGACGACATTTAATAATATTGTATATTATATTATAAAATATTTATAGAGGATTAATTCAATTGAACTTTTGACTTCGTCTTTCGTTTGCAACGAAGTATGTACATAAATACATATGTCAACATATGTGTATTGGCTACTAATTAATAGAATACAAAAATACAATTAAATAAATATATTAGTTTAGAATTCAAACAAATTTTATAAAAAATAACAACATATAAAGACATTTCAAGATTTACATTAACTTTCGTTGTTATGCTGTTATTCACCGCACTGTGACAGACCCAGCCATCCAACGGCTTTTAATTTTCCAAATGTCTTTTGTCTGGAGAATTTCCCAAGCTACTATTACTATAATAATGAGTTGGAAAGAGTAGGTCGCGAACGCTTTGGAATGGAGTGCAATGGCTAGGTCCTCGGGTTTTTATTTCGCTGTAGGTAATAGAACAATTGTGTTCGGATCGCAGACAGACAGACCGTCATTAAGGATTCATGGGAAAACAATGAGTGGACTGTATTATTTAGTTGTATATATATATATGTAAAGAGAACAATAATAAGCAACGTTGAAAGCTACCTGGTGTTATGATTAATTACGTAAGCTATGCTCTATATATAGTTAAATCTAGTTTAATATGTATTATCACTGACACGTTTCATCATTTATATTACGTAAAATTTGTACTAGAATCATAATTCATAGTTATGAAAAAATAAAATATACAAATCTGCAACAAAAAAATGTAATGAAAATCTAATAAGATAATAAGTTCATTGATTTTCACGATTATTACACATTAGTAGTCCGTGACCACGGACTACTGTAAAGCGTTCGAAACGTCGGGTTCCCCAAAAATGTATAAAATACAAAATATACGCGATTAATCCGGTTTAAATAGTTTCATTTACAATCTAATAAGATATTAAAAAATATCACACTAAGAAACCCCTCCCTATTGAGCAAAAACACCAAAAGGAAGTACATTATCTTTTATACATAAGCCAAGTATATACAATAATATAATGAGAAAGTTAAGCCCACCATAAATACGCAGACCAGATTAACATTGGATTGACAGCGCGAAATGAGAACCGAAATCGACGCGATACGAGACGTTTACCCCACATTTACTCTTTTAATGGAAACAAAGAATCATTCTCACTATCTCCTACCCGCTGGCTGCTCTGCGAATGAAATATTACAAAGGGGAAAATAATCTGTTCCGCACTGACACGAAAATAGGTTGAAATAAAAAAAGTATATATACTATGTATATGAAATATTGGAAACAGGTATTACACAAATAAGGAAATCTATCCATCTTCAGGTTTTTCTTCACGCTGTATTTCGCAAGAAGCGGAGACGGCAGGGAAAACCTAGTGTTAAAACTAATCTCTACTTTAATTTCCAGTAGAGCGAAAAAATTTAAATTATAATAACCCGTTCCGCCGAGTGGTAATCGAACCTACAACTTTCCCGTTTTAAAGTTGCAAATTAGTGCCGCTGCGCCACGACAGCCTCTAATCATCCATCAAGGACCATAAATAGCTTCAAGTATCGATTTTAAGTTTGGTTTTTGTACATAGCAAAATAGCCTACTACAGGTTTAAATTAGGATTAATAAAGTATTATGATGAGCACTAATCTATAAAATATATAATTATGAATGATAAAATAACATTCACAGTCTACGTCGATGCGAGTTACAGCTTAAATATGAGACAACATAACTTATAACGTTTTATAGCGATGCTACAATAAAACAAAAGGTAAAACGCATTAAAAGCGCTCCATAATATGGCAGACAAAGGATCTACTAGACGACTAAAAGGAAGAAAATGTTATATAAGTATATAATATAATGTAAAATGAGTAAAGCGTAGGACCTTTAACTGCCGACAGACGTATGTATATAAACAACAGCGTTACATTTCAGACTGTATAATATTGTGGATTCCCCAATGCACACTCTATTTTCCACAACACCTATTTTGAACTATGACTAGTGAGCGACGAGTTATATAAATAAAACTTTAACAGACTTAGGTAGGCTTCAAAAAAGGTTAGCTTTCACAATATTTCTTTATAAAAATATCTCTATTCTAGTTATGGTTTGGTCGACGTACGACATGTTGAAAGTCAAAATTACGTAAGTAATCTGACGAAATAAATTTATTTGACAATTTATTTCATCTAACCAATAAAGTTTTATATAGATTTAATTCTGGACATTTCAGGATATTGGAACCAAATATATCCGACCACACGCAACCCCGGATGTGGTACAATCAGGGATAGATTGGACTGTCTAGAGAAATGGTCCTTTCGTTATATTTATGCAAACAAAATTTAACTTAACAAGCTGAAAGAGCTTCCTCTCTAACACAAATCTTTAAGGGAGATAAGCGATGGTATATTTAGTTTTAAGCTCCGTTAATCAATATTTAATGACTTAAAAGTGAGGTGGTGGGTGAGGAACGGAGTGCCTTAACACAGTAGTCTATAAAAAGATATTTTTGATTTCATTATGCTAAGACAAACGGATGTCACGTGAAATGTATAAAATATTGTTTACAATAACCCAAATACAGCAAACCTATTTTTGTCCAATGTTTTTGTACCATACTCATATAATAAAAGGTATATAATAATACTTTTCAGATAAATGACTTAGTTTACTCAGAAACCTAATAAAAGCTAAATTATATTTCAAGCAATTCAGTTAAAATTTTGTACATTGGGAACGTATTAGATTTTCTTTTATAATCTATCACACTTTTTTCCCTCATAAAAAGTAGTTACTTTAAAAATAAAGCTTAGTAATACATAATCAAATAAAAAAATAATGTTTGAAAAACAATTTATGTTTAACGACTAGCTTTGAGGTACAGATTTACAAATAAGATTCAAATCCTGCTACTGTAAAATTAATTACAGTGTTTAAAATCCCAAATATAAAAATATTAAAAAATACCTAATTTATTACATTAAATATTATTTTTCTTAACTTCACGCTGCACCCCAAACATAGCAGGGCAGGCAGAGGGTAGAGTTAAGACACTTCAGTCACTTTCCGCTGAATTCTGGAGGAATTGCGTATTGAGTGGCGGATAGAAATGAAAAATGATAAATATTTCACTCTCCTAAGAGTGAGAGTGAGAATTAAGCCCCCAACGAACGACGAAAGTCGCGTTTCTTAATTACTGAATTCCAATAAGAAACGACAAACATATTTCTGTACTAGAAACGATTTTTCTTTTAACGTAACATTCAAACTAGTCCGTGACCGAATAACGAAGAACAAAGGACCTATTGTATAAAGTTCAAATTCTACTTGCCATAGAGTATGTAAAAAGGGTAGTTGCGGATATGTAATATGAGACTATATAGGGCTGCAAATTATTTCTAAGTAATAAAAATTCAAAAAAATCAATATTTGAATGTTTGTTTTATGTATGACACGTAGATGCTTTATTATAAAAATGTAAGCTACAGAAGTTTTTTATTTGATTCCCACATTTCATAGAAAAGTTAAAATTTCAGTATTTTGTAATCAATTTTTCTAACCATCAAATTATACAATATATTATTGTATAATTTGATGATATCATCTTTTTTACAATGTAGCCTTGCAAGGATACAAAGTAAAAAAATGTACAATTCTTGTTGCATTGTAACTTAAAGATATTATTCTATATTACTGTCTAATTATGAATCTTTTCTTTCTTACTTACATAAACGCATTAAAAGCCAACATAGTTGTATTAAAATGTTGAATCTAGACTTTAGTCCTAGTTTTATTTAGATCAGCCCTAGCACAGTGCAGGCGAGGGTGGCGGTCGTCGTCCGGCCGGCGCCACGCCATCGATTCTCGCCCCTTATTAGTTACCCACTACACGGGTAGGCTTTCGGATTTTAACATTTACGGATTTTTCATTTGCATTTATTTAAAAATACCTTTTATCGTTTTAATGATAAATTTCAAATTAAAATTACAATAATATAGAACGACTCTATCTTATACGATTAAAATTAATAATTTATTAATTGATAATATAATTAATAAATCAAAATTAATTATTATTGATTATTTTAAATTAAAAGTTAATATCAACATAAGAAAAAAATCTTACACGTCTTAGTAAGCAATAGGAAGCATCTGACCGATTACAGAATTGCTAGGGGTTCAATAACATTTTTTTAAATAATATTTTTACAACTGTTTAATTCGCAATAGAACACTAACATACCCTCCATAATATAAAATTTGTTATAACATAAAATATACCTATTAGATACTTTTATGTTACATGTGTAAGTATGACTAGTAATCTACGTCAAAACTACATACAAAAATATAATACGAAAAAGCATAATCAATAAAATCCATAATCCGGCTAACCTCGAGTCAGGTGCCAGTGTTTAAATACATATTTTACAAAATAACGTTATTTTCAAGAGTTTACATTTTCTTTAAGATAAAGGGATAAGTTTGTATACAAGACTAGAACAATTTGACTATGTTACATAACTCTTATGAAAAGTTCAGTTCACATCAACATAATATGCGAAATGTTACAAACTTTGACCTGACTACACTCATAAGGGGCCAGGCGTCTAAGTTTTTACTAACAATATTACGGTAGCTTAAGAATTTTTTTTTATCTATTATACTAAATAGAATGTATTTTTTAGCTTAACGCTTAATCCTGCGGGTAGGCAGAGGAGATCTATTGATAAGACACTTCGTTTTCCATTGTCTTACCAGAACAAAAGACTAGAATAATTCACTTCTTCGATTAGGGATCGAGCCCACAATCATCGGATTTACAATCTGACTTTGGCACATTTAGATATTTTAGCCACTATGGCCTCAGTAATAGAATTTACACATATACGTAGCTATTATTATTAGCGCATACAGAATTCGTTTTTTATATCATTATAATAACTTTATTTCTTAGAAAGATTTGTTTTAAGTAAATATTAAAAAATATTATATTGCGTGTTAAGTGTCCGAACTAAAGTAGGAAGTAAGCTAACTTATATTAAATACCACCATTGCTCCAAACCAGGGGCCTTACTCTTGAAAGTAATTTCAATCCCATTTTTTCGTCCAACATTGTCCAATGTAATCCTGCGGTGACGTTATTTTGGTACTCTTGAAACCAACATTCTCAAAGTCGGATTACTATTCTTTTGACTAATCCTAACGCCGTTATAACTGACAGTTAGTGTTGTGCACTTTATACCGATAAATCTGCGATACATAATAACCATTCATAACTCATTGAAATAATTTATTTAAATGCACATTTTTCGTAAAAACAATAATTATAAATCATATTTATTTTGTTTTACTTAAAAAACAATGAAATCTTTTGAAGTCGTCCTATAAAAATGGATATATATTATCTGTATGTCTAATTATTTAGAATGTTTTGTCAAAAAAAGCATTTGACATATGAATTTGTTTATTATGTTAATGCTTATGTTATCAGTTATAATAAATATATTTCTACAATCGATGTGCATTTAGCCTATAACTAAACGTAAAAGAAGGTTGAAATGTAAAATTAAGTAAAGTATAACAAAATAACGAAGGTTAAATGCTTTTGAAGTTCACGCGAAAACTAATGATTGTTTTTATTTGGAAGAAACATACATAAATTTTTATGTTAATGGATAACGCTTAAATGTGCATATTTAAAGAAAGAATTGTGATTAGTCTATTATGTTTATAAAAGTGATTAAAATAAAAGTATTAATAAAAAAATGCTTTACTACTGAATGTCTTTTTATTATAATAAGAATATTTATATGTACCATTATCATATTATGTATAATATCATAAAGCTTAAAGCTATACATAAGCGTCATAAATAAGTACGTAAAAGTTGGTTAATTTTTAATTTATAAGAAAGACCAAAAGACAAACTTTTTTCTTTAACTATAAAAAAAAAACTAAAAATAACATCATATAGTGTAATGGTTTGCTTTTATTTTTTTCTTGCTGTATATATAATATTTTGTTTTAAATGCCAATTATGTAATTAAACAATAATTAAAACATACATCTTTATTGGTAATTTTAAAAATACAATTGCAACACAAAACTATCTCTAAATAATTAAATCATTCTTTTTAAAATAAGTTAAATAAGATAATTTACATATTGATACATCTGAAACATTACTCTTTAGCATGAGGTTCATATATCTAATTTCATATTTCATCAAAGGTTCATATTTCTAAAAACACTGTATTGCACAAAGCTAATACATTCAACCAAATTTGTACTTACTTAAAGTATAAAGATATTTTTGTTATTTGTTATATCAAACATTTATATATACATACATTATTCATACATAAATACATACATAGATATTATATATACATTTATATAGAGATACAATTATAGACATACATATATACAAATACTTGATACTTAAAAAAATTTATGACATACAGGAAATCTATTAAACTCTGACCAATCACTCATACTTTTAAGCATTTTTGTAAAGTTTTGATAAATTCAAAATGATTTATTTTCAAAGCTAATATAGTTTATTTCATTATTATTTAATTTGTTTCATTAAATTAAACAATATAGTACAGTAGAATATAATTTTGTTACACATAAGTACATATTTACTCGGTAATTGAATCAATCAATTAAATATTAATAATATTTTATACAAGTTTATAAGAAAACTGTATTGCTCAACTATTTTCAACTTTAAAAGTAATTTTTATTGTATAACAAACATTGTTAGACAATATCTTAATATTAAAATAAAAATATACAAATTTATTTATAAAAAGATTTATATAACTTGTGGACCTATTTTCTGTTTCTTTCCTTAATTTTGTAGCTATTATATGTTTTTACTACCTTTCAGTCAGCTGTAATGTTTGGAGACTTCTATTTCTTCTACCTCCAAGTCTTCCAACTCATTTCTAGATAATACTTTAACACATATGTAGTCACTTGCAGTATGTGTTATTTATTTACAATGCTGCACCCTGTGTTTCCATTTGTGAACATTTTTGTTTATTTAGGTTGAGCAGAAATGTGAATTTTGGCGAAATATTCTTGTAAAGTTCGTGTAAGCATCTACATCTAGAGGTCATCTCAACTATCAAACTTATCCACTTTTGGGCCAAAATATGGTCGCCTATAAAATGATAGTATAATTACTATTCTTGCTATTGTAGTTTATAAAATATTTAAGTACCAACTACTATATTGGTATATTGCTACTGAATGATATATTGGTAGTTACTTAATATGTATTTTTACAAAGCAAATGCTCATTCCAATTAGAACTTCAAAAGTCCACTGATAATATATTTAAATACATTTGAAAAATAAACACTCAGTGATTTTGCTTAGCACTTTAATCAGCAGTTACTATTACATATGTATTTCCTTAGATTAATACTTAACTTACTTAGTATATGTAAGTTACACACATTAATTTCGTTTTAAATTTTTGGGCTTTATGTGACGAATTTCACTTATTTCTTCGTATCACCTCTATTACAGAATTTTTCATTAAGGCAGTCGGTAGTTTTCAGTTTTCTTTAAAATTCGCGAATCGACGCATGTTTCGTTGTTTTTAAGGTCTAATTTATACGTTTTCTTCAAAACACAGTCCATAAGCACTAAACGTGCAATTTTATTGCCGTTTTCACGAGAAAAATAACAAATCAATTTCTAAAAAGGTACACTTTAGTTATTGAGTAATTTCCCAATTCCACTTGTAATTTTGCTGCCATTTTAACTGTCAAAAACGCGTCAAGAGTACCAAATATCACAATTCTAACGAATTTTACAACAATTTTTAGTTAACGCAAGCGTCAACTAGCGGGTGGTAGTGGACTTAGCAATTGATTGCTTTCAAGAGTACGAAATGACATTTATTGACGATTGATCATTGAATATTGTCGTCAAGAGTAAGGCCCCAGATCCTAATCCACAATTATAAGGCAAGAAAATAAATATTTTTGCTTTTAATTGCTGTTAAATATCATTTTCGCGTAACACTTTTCATTACGACAGATTATATTAAAATTTCTATGAACATGTTAATTAAACTCATTGTTTTTGACTGCAGAGTGATTTCGTGAACTACTTTAGAAATCAATTCCAAGTTCTTTATACTATACACTTCAGGTTTAAACGAGAAAAACGTTTTCTTAATGTTCAATTTAAGTTTCACGGCTTTGGATGACATTTACAAGACTAAAACTAATCTAAAAGGTCTTAGTGCTTTCTTGTTCTGACAGGTTGTATTGGGTTAGTTTTTTTTATCTTCTATTTACTCTTATTTTCTGAATACAAGAAAATTCTTGTTATTTGAACATTTAATATGATGAATATTTTTTTGTTCATTTATTTATAACACATTGTCTAATAAAAGTTTTAAATTACAAAATAAACAATTTAGTACTAGACAACTAGGGAAAATGGGGAGCGGAGTGTTTAAACATTAAAGTCGCTCTGTCTACCATAACCATAAGCTGATGTAAAAAAAAAAGCTACTAAAAAACTAAAACAACCATTGTACCAAGAACACGAAGACATCTTTACCGAGCCGTAAGCTCATTTCAGCAAATAAAAGCTCATTGCCGGTCCATTTGTTAATTGGCAGATGCACCCGACGCGTGTTACACACATTTACATTTCACGTACAGTTGCGCTCAGACTGAGTGCTCTCCGAATCACTCGCGTCATTGGCCTTTGATTATGTCAAAGTAATAGTATATTAGGATCTGGAGGAGCAACTGAATTTTAATGGGTAATCATTTGTTGTTAACTAAAACTGCTATGTAATTTATAAACTATGTAGACTACTCCTACCTCCTACCTCGAAGTGGCTATTATTTATTGTATATCAATCAATACTGTTTCTTTCATACAATAAGTCACTGAAAGTTTTGTACTTCAAGTGGCTTAAATACAGGATAGGAATTAATGAGATTACGATATAATAAATCAAATAAAAGGTCAGTTGTAGAACGGAGGCAGATTGTGAAAATGCGACTGCGACAGGTTGTGAAAATACACGCAATTCTTCCAGAATCAACGGAAATCGAAACGGACTGTCTTAACACTAGGTTTCCAGGATACCTCTGCCTTCTTTGCTATATGCGAGATACAGCGTGAAGATAAATAAAAACAAACAAATTTACCATTCAAAACGAGTAACAACCAACAACAAAAAAACCCCTAATCTCTATAACAAAATTATCAAATAATAAAAAAAATTAAGCTATCAAATAACGTATCAAGTAACGTAAGAGATTAGTGCCTGTCAACGCGAATGCATAATTGAAGTGCCCAGCCAGCTAGGTATTAGTTACAGAGTACCTACACCAGACCCGCGCGAGTGTACGCCCGATTAAGCCTACGTACGGAACATCAAAGTAGTATGACGTCATCCATTAAGGTTAGAGCTCCATCGTATCAAGCCCACTGTCATCGCTTTTTTTCTACTCGGCTCCACTTTGCTCTGGTTAACGTGGATTGCTGTGGGGTAACCGTTTGTGGTGTACTTGCGCTTTTTTGTTAAGAGATAGATATGCATTTGTTACCTTATCGCATTTTGTAGCACGTACAAATTAGGTGCAAATTTTCTAAAACTCTTGATTAGAATATAGGAGATATGATATAAGGAATCAAATAGAGTTAAGGAATCAAATAGAGAACAAATAGTTGTTAATAGAATGTAATATTATTCTGGTCTTTACGTTTTATCCACACCCAACACAATTATACAGTTCGCGAGGTGTAAGCTGAACTTAGAATTTTTGTGATTATAAAGTGTATTATTAGAAATCAATAAAAAAGAAAATCTACTTGAAAAAATATACTAATTCTTCTGTGACGGATTGCATTCTCATAACTTTCACCCTTCTCTGATGTGTAGCTTACGTTAATAACGTATCTTTCCATCATATCAACAACAGCGTTGTATCCCCGATATTTTCTATTTTGTTACACCTTAGCGATATATATTTTTACATTCTTGTACAGTGATAATGCCAAATTTAGCTTTCACTTACCGTAGCGTAGCGTATACATATCTATCATAATTATTTTGACTCTAGTTAAAAGCAATTCAAGGTTTAAGTGTGCTGAACCGATTAAGATAAAGTTTTTAATTATGAGTAAAATTCAAAAAATGGCGAACGGCTCAGGCAACATGCAATTAATTTTTTGTTACAGAATTTCACGTAAATAAATGAAAGTATTCCTTATTTTAGTGGATATTCATTCAGCAATATGAAATAATACGCATTGTTCACAGTTGGACGGATCCATTTTGCTTTTGTTTATGACATAATAGCGCGTTCCATGCATGGCCGCAAAGAGTAATAGAAACTTAACCTAAATATATGGAAATGTATGAAAATATGATGTCAACCTACTTCAAGACCTCAAGTCAAAGTCAAGAGACTAAACGACTCGTTCCAACCCTTAGTACTGGAATCGCTCTAACTAGGTATTTTACAACATGTCGTGAAAACATTATATTGGAGTACACCATGTTCTTTCACTACTACTACTGTAATTATGTATGTATCGTAATCTTTTTAGGGTTCCGTACCTTTACCGCTAAGGAAAAAAAGGAACTCTTATAAGATCACTTTGTTGTCCGTCTGTCTATCTGTCTAACTTTCTATCTGTAAAGAGCCTTTACCTTAGGAACGCTTGGAGATATCGAGTTGAAATTCAAACCATATACTCATATCTATCTCCATGATTTTCTGAATAAAAATCTATATTTACTTAAAAAAGATATGGCCGTTTATATCGCAAAAAAGCGTATTTCAACATTATCAAGGCAATCAAAATTCATAGTGTTACCAGGGCGAAAAATTATAACAACAAAAAGGAACAGAGAAAAGGGTTAATCCCAGTCTAATAAATTTACTTATATAAATGATAAATAATTATTTTTCATTTACAGATAAAAAAAAAACCAATTAAGAGCAAACGAAACCCGACATTACTTCGCCAAAATCGAATTAAATGACAAGTTAAAAGATAATTTCATTTAACATTAAATATCCGAAATGTTCTACACAGTCGGTAAAAACTAAAAAGAGACATAAGCACAGACAGTTTAAGATACAAAAACTACACAAAAAAATGCAAAACGTTTTTTAAGTGCAACTCAACTTGCATTAAAACGTATAGTTCCCCAAAATTTTTCATTTTTACTGAAACAATGATCGCGGTAGTAGTAGCGTTTTAATTGCTTTCAAAAGTTTCCCTTTTGTCCCGCATAGCGATTGTGTACAATAATATTGAATGCGTTTTTATTTATTTATTTTCAACTTCACGTTATATACCACATTTAGCAGGGTAGGAGGCGGAGAGGGCCTATTGTTATGACATTCCAGTCTCCACCGTATTCTGGGGGCATTGCGTGTTGAGTGGCGGAGCTCTACGGCGCGCTTTGCCTTAAACCAGAGCAAAAAATATTAATTATGTAAATAAAATATTAAATATTTCAACTGCAAATGCAACCTGCAACCTGTAGTTTTAAACAACACACGCTTTTACCGCTGCGCCACAACTGTTTACCAATATTGAATGCGTTTTTATGCTCTAGTTATAACGTCTATTGTCGAAGCATAAATCTATATGCAAGCACACGACAGCGATACGACGATTCCATTTATAGAGTATTTCATTTATAGAGTATTTTTATAGTGGAATGAAGAAAACTTTGGTATTGAAACCACGTTTTAAGATTTGCATATCTATACTTATATTAGAAAGTTGAAGAATTTGTATGATTTATAATGATAATCTCAGTAACTACTGGTTCGAGTTGAAAATTTATTTTCGTATTGTATTGTTTTATTTACAATAACATCAATAAATTGTAACCAGCTTATAAGAATATGGATATAACATAATGAGGATGTATGGCTTAATGGTCAGAGTGCTTGGACGGATTCCAAGAGGAGCACACGTGCGGGTTCAAATCTTGCTGTTTTATACGTTTTCAAAAACGTCTTTTGCTTCTCTAAATTTAGAATAATAATTAATTTTTTTATACAATTTATTAAAATCGTTTAATAATCTCCCTATGTGTAGGGCTCAATCTCCATAGCAAAATTAATACAGATGAAATTTACATTTATTGTAATTATTGTCTCATATTTTATAGAAGATGAGAAAATATGATCTGTATCTAGTAACATATAACTTCGTTCTCAACGTAGCGTCGTCGTAGTCTTGGCGTAGCGACACAGTCTAACGCGACGATAGCGGATTCGACTCACACTCGAGATATTTTAATTTTCTCGCTATGGTTACAAATCAAAAGCGTTGCGTTAAGTTTCGCCACTCAACACGGAATATCTCAAAAAATAAATGAAAACTTAGGAACGGAGTTCCTTAACACTAAGTTTCCTTTGAGGGGAAACAACGTCAAGTTCAACAACATTAAAAGTGCTTTTCTTTGTTTAGTTACACCGAGGCAAACCTTATATCTTAATAATAAGCCTTACTCTCGAAGGAAAAGATCCTATAACTACGACATGAGTACAGCCAGATATTCTCTACCGAGCTACGATGGTGTTAATTGACATTTAAAAAATATATATATTTTTCCACTTTCCTATTTATTGTCTATTTCTCCATTGTTTGTCCGCAGTATGTACGTTGTTCTTATACTAATAGTGGAAATCAATAAAGGGAGCATCTGTTGCAAGTTCTTTACAATGAGATTCAGGATTAATCAAGTCAAACAATATAAGCTGCATTTGGAATGTATAAAGCTGAACGAAGCTACAAATTAGACGGGCAAAATATACACTGTCAACATTTATTAGCTGTATTTTTTTGTTTTCCATTATTAAATGTCAACTACCGTGTTTGGTTTATTTTCTCGCTCTTGTAAATAAAACAGAGCGTGGCGTGTTTCGACATCAAACACGCAATATCCCGCCCATGTCTACAGTGCTAAGAAATGCAGTGCATGAAACTGTTTGTGGGGTTCTTTAACCAGAGGTTAAAAATGGAACCTTTTACCGCTGTCCATCCGTCTGTCTCTCTAACTGTCCGTCTGTTGTATCTCATAACCGTGGAAGGTTGACATTGGAATTCTTCACAGATGATGTATTTTTATAGCCACAATAAAATAATAAAAAACAAAATAAAATAAATATTTAAGGGGACTCCTAAATATTTTTTTTTGATAACAATGACAGGTAGACGTTTGAAATATTCGAATTTAGAATATTCAGTTGTATTCACTTTCGAAAGAAAATTTTAAGAAAATAAATAGTAAATACTTAAGGGCGTCTCACACACAACAAACATGATTTTTTTGCCGCTTTTATAGATAATGGTACGCTATATGTACGCTATATTTTATAGATAATGGTGTGGTCTAACTTGAACTTGGCCGGTTTTTTAAATACATGCATCACAAGTGAAAAGCAAAAATATATAAAACTGAACTGAACCTACGACCACCTAAACATTACACGAAACAATTACACGTGAAGTACTAATATAGATAGATAAACCCATTAAAACACTGTCGAGACACAAAACTACTCAACGACGCATCCAGTCTGTGCTCTGTTCTTCACTTTCCGCCTATTTTGCATAATGCGTGTTCAGTGGCGTACTCGTCTACGCGTCGAAGTCACTAACTGGATAGTCAAAGCAAGTACTTTACTTACCCATACCCTAAATGAAATATGTTGTGTCTGATTACAAAAATTGCTTTTAATAATTAATAATTTGAAAATGGATGATATCACGTCGACAGGTAATTAAAAGAAAAATAATAATTTATTATCAATTAGTAAAAATAAAACTATTTTCCTTTTGTTTTCTGTATTACTAAACACAGTTATTTTTTATATTATTAAGGATTAAAATTATTTTATTGTATTGGGATAAAAAATGTTTAATTATATGGATATACATCCACCTATTTTTACAATATTCTTAGAAAAGAAATTAAATATATAGGTAAATAAAAATTGTATACACCTAAAGCGAAATCGATAACTAACCTTATTAGGTACCCCTAGAAACGTACAGGGTCAACGCCCAGACAACTGAACAGTACTCTCTTTCAATTCCGCAGTTGGGCAAAACCGTCCACGGCGGTCGTAAATAATGATTACACTATTAGTGCCTTTCCCAGCGGTACGTGAGTGACTTGGCTAAGTTTCTAGACATTGATATAGGTATAACTAAAAATATGAACTACTGTCTGAACAAGACTTAAAATAAAAGATCTAAATCATTTAGACTTTCTTCCCTCTATTTCTGAAATATTCAATAGTTTTCGGTTGAATTGTGCTAACTTATGATAGCATTTTACAAAAATAAACCAAATTAAAAAATATATAAAAATAAATAACTTGAAATATTAAATATTTTCTTTCCTTCTTTTCTCAGACTAGAATTACACATTACCTACAAATCTATGTATGTATATATATAAAACTTTTCCGTTAGTGATTGACTCACAGACAAACCACATACGAAACTACTGAAATTAGAACGTTAAAATTTGTTATGTAAATATGTTTTTCTGAAATGTATTACGATAACTGGAAAAAATTGTTGTACATGTAAAATGTTACAGTCCACGCAGACAAAGTCAGGGGCGCCGACTAGTTTTCAATACTAACTCAGACGAAACGTTACGTAATTAAGTAATTGATCATACGGATAAATAAGTATAATATATAAAATCAATTAAGTCAGTTTTACGCTGTACCCCGCACACAGTAGGTTAGGCAGAGGGAACTTAGTGTTAAAATACTCCGTTCTCCACTTCCCACCGAAGGCCTTTCGTGTTGGGTGGCAGAACTCGAGGCCGCACTTTGCCTCAACACCACAGCGAAGAAATGAAAATAAAATAATAAGTTCTTTGATTTTAGAGTTTCTTTTTAGAGTTTGATATGATAATTATATCAACTGACAGACGAATGCCACCTCAGTCTACCCGTGACCACGGACTACTGTAAAGTGTTCGAAACGTCGGGTTTCCAAAAATGTAAAAACCTTAAATATACGCGATTAATCCGGTTAAATTAGTTTCATTTAATAAATGAAAATAAAAATTGAAATAAATATTCGATCGAACCCACAACCAGTCGCGTTTACAGTCACACTTTGTGCCTCTGCGCCACGACTGGATGGCCTCACGTATAATATACACAATCTGATAAACAAACAATACTATGTATAGGTACATATGGGTGCCATTTAAATCGTCCAGCGTTAAGACCGCCGCCAAGTTTCAGTATTTCCGTCGACGTCAGAATTAACGAGTTCGAGATAACTTAAAGTCCCGTACGTGTTTTATGGCACAAGGCGACTTTACTTACTTAGGTGCATTTTATAGCGCTCTCTTACCTACAAATATAGAAATCTATTATGGTAATCTACTTTAATATGCCAAAATGGCGTAATACAACTTCAAAGAACGTCCTTTTTTGCTTATTTTATTAATCAGTATCTAAGAAAGGTGGTCACAAATGTAATAGAAATTGTCGTACTTATTTTTTTATCCGCTGTTTTCATTAATTCATTCATTTCAGCTTCACGATGTATCCCGCACACAGTAGGGTAGACAGAGGAAACGTTATGTTAAAATACTCCGTTCCCCACTTTCCGCCGAATTCTGGAGGCATTGCGCGCTGAGTAGCGGACTCAACGCCGCGCTTTGCCTCGACACCAGAGCAAAGAAATGAAAATATAAATTTAAATAAATATTTCATTTCTAATAATAAATAGGATTTCTAATAATAAATAGGTATCTACTTATATCGATCTAATTTATAATTAATAAGATTACGAATAAATGTCTGGTCTCTGTAAAAACTAACATTTAGTGGTTAAAACTTAGCGTACGGACAGTACGGAAAGACAAGATTGTACTTGTTACAACATTATCAATAGTAACAAATTAAAATACGTGATATGTCGATACTTCTATCAGATGTTTTTAACAATTTTTAAAATATGCAGATATTCCCTGCAATCAAATTTTGTAAATTTATATTCCTTCTGCATTCATTGAAATATTCAATTTGTTTTTCTAAGAGAACTCGATGCGATATGTATAATTATAAAAATATTAAACTGAATGTTTTATAACCATAAAATAATAATATAATAGTATGATTACAGTAAATATTATATTTACTTAATAAACTAAACTAAAGCACTTCACAAAACATTTTAATCACAAATAAATGTGTAACTAGAGTAATCACTTCGTTATTATTACAAACACTCGTAGTAACGGATCCTATCCTATCGCAAATCATGATTTTCAAAATAATATATTTTAAAAGGTTTCCTGTCGAATTTCGCGCGAAGTTTTGACGGTTTTCGCATTATGTCGAAATTATATCGACGTTTAATTGCTTAAGTTCTGAATACTTTGACTGATTGATATAAAAGGGGCGTCTGAATTTATTTTATAGATATTTCTAAGGCTTTTTATTATCTATCCGTACATAACATAGTAGGCACTGCGTGTTGAGTACCGGAACTCAACACCGCGCTTTGCCTTGTTACCAGCGCGAGAAATTGAAAATATTAAGTATGTATTTCATTCCCAACACGACATTCGAACTTACAACCACTGCATTAGACGGCCTAATTTTTGTTTTAATGTTTCTATCTATAAATGATGTCTTCGAAGTTTTTATATATTAGTATAAGTTTAACAATTTTTATATCTTTAACTTTATTATTATTATTATCTGAATCTCTATATATATATATATATATATATATATATATATATATATATATATATATATATATATATATATATATATATATATATATATTATGCGTCCTATTCCTAAAAAACAATCTTTTCATTTCCCAAAAAACATAAATAGATAAATTTTTACATGAGAATATCAAAGGTCACCTTATAGTTTTTGCATTCAGCGAATTTTGCGAAAAGATGAGAAGACGGCTAGCATAAAACGAAAAAAATAACAAAAGGAAATAACGAGTTTTAAGAAAAACGTACATATTATTATTTTATTATTACATTAGGTATTACAATTTTAATTTCTGATATATTGGTGGTCAACATACGTACAGCAATGAAATTTAATAAATTTGCTTAGTAGTTTAGCCTAGCACAGAACATCATACACATTTTTTGAAGTCGGATAAAAAGTTAAGAAAACAATAAAAGATATGGTTCGATAACAATATTTCACGTATTACACCGTCATCACAATCGAGCAAATCGCTAACGATTGAAAAGATGCTCGTCACAGAGTAATTTCCCTCAGGACGACTGATGAAGGACAACAAAAGGAGAGGGCTGTTTATATAATACATACCAACATATTTCCTTGTAGATATTTATAACGTTAAACTAGTTCACGATATATTTACATTTAACGCAGTCAAATTTTGATAATAAAGTAAGCCTAGACTGCATATATAACATTGAAAGTTTTTTCTTCTTGTTACCGAGAGACATGAACGACGAGTAAAATAACCCACAACTGTCGTTTTTTAGTCAGACGCATGCCACGACGGCCATTTCAAGTAATTTAAAAGAAAATTAACGAAACAATTCAAAATTATAATCACTAAAATTCAGTCGCTGTGGAGCTTCGTCGCTACTGGATAACAGTTTCAAAGTTCATCGAGTGAACAAATGACTGTCATAATATAAATTGTGGGTTCCAATGAAGGTGAATGAACATACGAAGAATATGTTGAATAAAACATTAAACGAATTTATAACTTTATAAGCATATACAATATTTGACCCTCTTCTGACAAATGTAAGTGAAAGTAAAAGTTTAATGTCTTCACATAGAATTATCTCTAGAACATAGAAAAAAGAAATATTGCACAAATCGAGGAATTTTGTTGGTTCTATTACAAGTAATGATGTAGACTACGGAATCTATTGTTATGTTGTTGCTGGACACTTGGACAGTTCTGAGCAAGACGGATATCGTACTTAAGCCGCGTGTTACGTTTCACGTCAGGATTAGCATTGTGTAAAATTGTATTTTGATATACGAAGGACTGTTGGGTGACATTCGCACACAGTCACTATGAAGACAATTATTCATTTTGCAAATTCCATTAAAACAAAATATCTAAGTTAATTTTAAAACATACGATTCGAGATTAAATATTTTTTTATTAATAAATATTACATTATATAACAATTCTAGAACATTTACAAGGTTTCCAGTTTTGTAAATATTTATTAGAAATATTATGTTCATTAACTATTGAAGATGTTTTTTGAAACAGCTTCACGCTTCTTACTACAAAACAGGGTAACCCAGTGTTAAAACACGTCATTGCCCCTTTTTCGCCCAATTCTCGACGCATTGTTTGATGATTGGCAAAACTCAACCCCGCGCTCTGGCTACCACAACTGGGAAACAAAATATTTTAAGTGTAACAATTCTCTCGAAAGGGAGTATCAATTAAGAGCCATATGAAGTATATAGATACATCTTGCGGGTTCCACCACCATAACTCCGCAAGTATCAAGCTATTCCGGAAGACGGCCGTCATATCGTGATTTCCCCAGAGCACTGTAGTAACCGCCAAAAATCGCACCGCACAAGCGTAACGACATATTGATAGCTGTTCCCGCCTGTCGTGTACGCCTAAAGGTTTTTCAAAATATTATTCAATATTTTGTATGACAGATTTTACTGAGGCTAGTTGAACGCTAGTCTGAATATGCTATAAATAAAAATATTTTCCTATATTCATCCAATTTCAGGGGCTTTGAAAGGCATGCGTGTATAAAAAAAATATCATTTTGGTTTTTAGATATGGGTAAAGGTTGCCAAATAACAAGAATAATAATATAATTATAGATGAAATTAACTTTACCTATCAGTGAGTCTATATAAAGGTCTCTCTTTAGTTATTAATCCTTATATTACAATTTAGAGTTATATACAGAAGCGAGTACAAAAGTAACAATTTAAATTAAAAACACTGGAACATGTTCCTTTTATAATTCCAAAATTCATATATTTTAACAAATATTATCTTTTGTCTAGAATAAAAAATTACAGTGTAAAAAATAACCTTTTTAACAAAGAAATAAGTAGTAATAACTAGTTAACAAAGGAAAATCAATTCACAGTAGCGCAGCCATAGACGAGCTTCGGCCACAGGTAAATTACCGTGAAGTTGTGTAATTTATCTGAGAGGTCGGCCGCAGCATCGGATTTGATTTCAATATAGAATTAAAAATTCACTTAATGTCTCGATTTGCTGTTGTCAGAGTGGGAAAATAAATATAATTTAAATGTAACTTTTATAATCAGACACAGTGCAACTGCGCCACAGGGGCCTCAAGCTTAAATATTCGTATAAAAATAATATAATTCGTATAAAAATACGAGATACAGAGAAACCCTAATAAAAATATTAAGAACTACAATATCTGCCAGGGTAACGATTAAAAATTTTTCAACTATACTTAATACGATAACTTTTCTAAATATGACATTTAAGATTTCCACCAAAAACGAAGTAGAAAACGTCCAGGAACCGCGTAACAGATCTATCACACTCCAACTTTCACCCAAGTTCCTCCTAATGTCTGAATTTGACATCACTTTACATTTCGCCATATTTACTTGCTCTGGTGAAACGGTTCACATGATTTTGTAGTAAACAAGAGAATATAAAGTCCGAATTCTTATATGTATTTGTTTTAATAGACGAAGAGAATTTTTAATAATCACTCTGTTCTTCACTATAGGCTAAAATACTTTTTTATATATAAAAAAGTGGTATATTTTAAAAACTAGTTGTTGGACAGTGAGCAGAGTGTGCCAACAAGTATTTTAAACAATGCCAAAATTTATTAGAAACTATGTTTATGCAAATAAAATTAGAAGTGAAGCAACACTAATAAGAGACTAATCGTCCAAATATATAATGGTTCTTGCTTAGCTTTTTGTTTTAGGCAGCCACATAGTGCTAGTGTTCTTCAGGAACAGAGTACCCTCTTCCCTCCCCCCCGGTGTCGCTGTAAAAGCCAATAGGGCCAACAGCAAGAACCTCATGATCGAAAAAAAAAGCTTTTGTTTTGTTTTATAAGACAATAATATATAGTTTTGTAAGAAGTTATAATATAAACGAGCTTTTCGGATAACAAGGGCTAACCAGAAAAGGATTTTTTTAACACACAATTGTATACGACACGACTGTATTTCCACTGGTAGTTGGTGTGATTTTTACTAAGCAAAAAATTTTAAGTAAAAATAATATATGATTTACATAAATATTTATTTATAGGAAAGAAAGATCTAAAAACAGTAGACTTGTTTTGCCAATCTAAGAAAAAATAAAAAAAAATTCTATACTTTATTACTGTTATAGCAAACAATTTAAAAATAGACATATTTCAATGCCTCAGTTATACTATTTATTACACTCAAATCGAAGCAATATATCGCGTGTAAACTGTAGGTTTCTTATTAAATTCAACAAAACCATAAATTAGCGAACGTTCTCGCCTCAAGACGCCTAATGAAAATATATTAGGGTGGGAAATAAAGATAAGGTGCGCATGGAAAATTTCAAAGTGTCAACGTGAACGACTTTCCAGCTCGTGAATATTTTAAAAGTAACAAATAAATTTCACGTCGTAAGGTAGGTAGGTACCGCACGTAAAACTTCCTTGGAATTTTTGTAGAATACGATTCTTAAAGGGCAATTAAAAAAAACATACAGCAGGTTAAAGTTACCGCGAGTAAAAGTTACCCAAGTGTTAGGACACTCCTATCCCCAGGTTCCTGTTTGTTATAAAGACAGAGTTCTGTATATATACTGTACCCCAGAATATTTTAAGTTTACATTAAGGGCGCAACCAGGCAGCTCCTCTATCTGCAACGAGATAAGCCTGACGAGTCCATTGAATACGAAATAATTTAAGTATTCTTTTTTGAAATAACTGTCAAATTAAGAAAGCAGAATGACCACTAATAAAATGGAGGCTGTTTTCCAAAATTTTGAAGCTATTAGCCCAAAATCACTTTATTAAAAAATGATCTTTTAAATTATAAAGTTTCCAAGTGAATATTTTTCAAGTTAAACACTTTGTCAGTTTAACGAAGGCGGTAGAGCTTGTCACAAGATATGACGAAGGCAACAGTGAAACTTTAACCTCAGCTGCCTACATTTATATGCGGTTTTTCTTTTTGTAATAAATCATTACTTTTATGTTAGTTATCTAAATTATAGTATTTAAAACTTTAATTTTTTTTTTATTTAATAAAAGATAAAAAAATATTATTATATTTTAGATTTAGTACCTAAAACTGATATAAACCGAAGAATAATGAAACTAATAATCTATTTATTTCTATTTACAACGAGATGAAGTCGCGGTTAAAAATTTGTTTTAATATAAGCCAATAAATCCGATACTAGGTTTCCGATCTAAGATAAAGAGCTTTAACGTAAAGCAAATTTGGGAAACCAATATCTAAATTATGAATACATAAAAATCCTCAAAACGGATTTCCTTTTACAAATATACTCCTCCATTTTATATAAAAGGGTTGTACCAAAGTCCACGCTGTAAAGTTAGGAAGATGTTAAGGTGGCGGTAATTTGGAGAGCGCAAACTCGACTTTGAATTGGCTTCGTTTGTAAAAGTCATGACCACTTCTTGTTGTGACGTACATACATACAAATGCAAGAATCTATTGGTTTAAAAGATTGAATTTTAGAATAACTTTACACCATCGCTGTGTATGATTTTTATATCATTTAAAATAACAAAATAAATAACTTTATAACATTCTTTTTCACTCAAACTGACCTAAATGTACATTCCATTTTTCACTTTCTTCCCATCTTAAAGGTATGATTATCTATTTGGTAAAATTAAATATTACCCCGAATTTGATATGAACCAAGAACTTGTGCGTAAAATCATATAAGTTCCAAGTGCGCTATTGCGGTATAGTTTCTATACATTCTAACACATAAATGTAAGGTCTCATATAATTTTGTTTTATGCACAAAAAGATTCCATTACCACTAAAGATAGTTAATCACACAGACTTGATAAGAACAAAGCGAGAAGCTTTCTTCCGTAACCGAGTTAATACAAAGTGTTACTGAAGTACGGAAACACGGTACATTTAGGTCATTACTTTCTTTATTGGATTAATATAAAATAGAAACAGTGATATATTTTTTTATTATAAAGAATATTTCTTAGAAGATTTTTGAATAGATATTTAAAATATTCATACACTTATATACGTTTATATATACGTTTATATATACGTTTTTAGGATTCCATAGCCGAATATTAAAAAAAAAGAACCCTTATAGATTTCTCATGTATGTCCATTTGTCCATATGTATTGCATGCCGCTTTTATAAAGCAAATTCAATCAATTATTAAACCTCTTACATAGGGTGGAAGCCTCAGCGCTTCTTTTACAGGAACAGAGTAAAATATTTTAAACCCATAGTTATTTAGAATACGTATAAAAAATTGAACGTAGCGGGACTCAAACCCGCGTCTCCTGGAAACGTATTTTTCTTTCAGAATATATTCTTACTATTTTTCTTTCCTAAGTGTGGAATAACACTTTAAAAATGTTTAAAAATATTTAAAAAAATGAATCAAGATACCTCAACAGTTTAGACGTAGGATTTTTTTTATTTCACGATTTTTATCTATACCTGTATTTCGTGTGACGCAGTTACGCATGGTTAGACGCATAAGTAGAAGCATAGGTAGACTAAAGCTTAAACAACTTTGAACTTTGCAGCCAATACCTACGACTCGATTTCGGAATGAGGCGTATGCGGCGGTTTTCCTTTGATAGGTTAATGTCTGCGTGCGTCGTTCTTAACAAATGGCGTTTTGTTTTACAACCATAATTTTATTATTTATTTTGTTTGAAAAAGACAGTTTCACCTTTTTGGGAAAAAAATATTGGGCGTGTATAGAGTAGTCAAACCTGTGGTTTAGTGTTGCTGGTAAAAACACTGTATAATAATCAATACAACGACCAAATAATAGGATAAATCACAGCAAACGCACAGATAAACCTCAGATGTGTAAATTGCAATTAGGAGATTTTTAATATGCAAATATTTTGCATTATTAAAATCTATTTTAAACGTCGGTGCATACAAAAATTTATAACAAGCCGAGATAAGAACAGGACGATAAAGTTATTTAAAAATGCACAGTGCCTCTCTTACAACACCCACGCACCGCCTAATAAGGCAGTGGCATAATGAGTTTTCGTCTCGATAAAACTCCAGAACAATGGAGCTCATAAATAATAGAGGAATTAGTTTAATTTAACGCTGGATAATATGGAAATCGCTACGATTAATAATATAGTAGTGGACTATCTATCCCAGGAGTATTATTTGTTCTAAAACTGACATATGTTTGTATGCGACAAACCGTCGTAGCGTTGAAGCACTGAATCTAATTGTAAACGCGACGATACTGTGTTCGATTTCCTCTCGAGAAAGAAGACCTCGAGGTAGAATTAGTTTCATTTTCCTTGCATTGGTAACAAGATAAAGCGCGGCTTTAAGTTGGCCGCCACTCAGCACACCCATAATCGCGGAAAATTGTGCAGAAAGTGGAGAATGGAGTATCTCAACAGTAAGTTCCCTCTGCTTGCCCTGCTATATGCGAGACGCAACGTGAAGTATATAAGTAAATAAAATACAAATGCCACGAGTGCCACTTAAGCGCCATATAAAAGTATAATAATAAATTCACCAATATTAATTGTTTATGGACAACAAATCCTTCATGACAAGCATTCCCACAAGAATTAAAACTTACAATTTACAGAAACACCGGTACAAAAGTCGTTTCAACTTTTAATATGCTTAACGACTCTCGAGACTGGATACAAAAGAGACATTGTGAGAGTACACAAGAAGGCGATCTTATTGGAATTAAATATTGAGGTGTTAATCTTTTAAGAGAAAGCCGATAGTGACATTTCCATTTTACATTATATATTTTTTATAGCTTTACCATTTATTTTACATGTAGAGTACAGTTGCTACTAGTTTTAAGACATTCTGCTCCTCACTTTTCACTCAATTTTCGAGACACGGCTTGTTTGAGCGATGGAACTCAATGCAGCGCTTTGTCTTATTACCAGGAAAGAAATATAAGTACGCGTGTATTACATGATACATAAATACTCTTTTTTGCAGATTCACGCTATTTCCAGTATAGTCAGAGAGAACCAAGTCCCAAGTTCCTTCTTTTTCGTTCTCCATTTTCCGACAGAATTGAGACATTGCATTATTGAGTAGTGGAACTCAACGTGACAAATTATATTGATGTCAGAGCGAGGAAATGAAAAGAATCCATTTCCTAGTGTTTGAATCGAACCCACAACCATCGCACAACACTGTTCCATACCTCTCTATAATTGCATACCATAAACACAAATTCTAAACACGCAACTAACCACAAACAATATTTCGAGAGTCACATTTACGTACCGCGGATGTGCCACTGACAGAGACAGTGAAGTGATAGTGATATAATATGTCAGTCAGCGTATTAAATGATATCTATGCGAGGCGACGCGACGGCGGCTGTGTGACTGACGTTCGGTAATAAAGTTACGGGATGCATACAAATCTGGCTGGCGTTTGGTAATCAACAATTATTGCGTACAGAGTCATGTTGATTAATAACGTGACAGTTTAGTGTTTGGTCCGATATAAATTTTAATTATTAGACCAATAGTGACGCAGGGACACCATTGTGTTACAGTAAAGGCGACTAGTTGTGGGTTCAAGCCCCACTAGAAGTCCTGCGCTCTGGTGTCGAGGCAAAGCGCGGCGTTGTATTCCGCCACTCAGCACGCAATGCCTCCATAATTTGGTGGAAAATGGGGAGCGGAGTGTTTTAACGCTAGGTTCCCGCTGGCTACTCTGCTTGTGCGGGGAGTACAGAATGAAATTTATTTCAAATTTTAATTATATCAATTGTTAATCAATTTGTTTCTTTATTATGAATCAGATTATGAAATTATAAAATTCTTTTATTATTTGGAAGTCTGTAAGCAATAGATAAAGAGAATCTATTACCACAGCGATAATGCAGTCAGACGTTGTCTCAATTCTAATAAACTTTTTATTATAAAAAATATCTTACTTTGTGTACATTTTTAATATTTTCCTTGAATCGGATCCCTCTGGGGAACGACGGAGAAATAAAAAATGATAGCAAAAAAAATCGTTTTCCATTACTCAAAGGGTATTCACGAGAGGGCACCAGAAGAAATAAAATGCATTCCAAGATGCGTCAAAGCAACGTTGCCGCAACGGACGGGAGCAACAAAACACAAAGGAAAGTAGTGGAAAAGATTGGCTGAATCAGATAGCTGGTGGACTTCTTTCTCCTAGCTGTATATAGAATCGCTTAATATATTTTTAATTTTCTTCAAGTGTGATGCGATGTATGCTAGAATTTTAAGATTCGGTAAACCGGCTTGTTGTAAAAATCATATTTTAGAAGAAAAAAACAAATAATATAAAACCAAATTTATTTACTTATATAAAAACACAACGCATTCGTGATTTTACTAGCGAACCGCGAGCTGATTGCTAGTTTGTTTACAAAAAACACTCCCTTGGTGATGTATGTCAAAATTATATTTCGTCACTTGACATGCAATACATAACCAAATTTGTGGACAAAAATGGAAATAAAATTTAAGTACAAATTACTCTAGTATCATAAATGTGACAGTTTGTGAGAATGCATTTCTCTTTCACTTTCCCACAAAAACTAAAGGACGTATTTAAATATAACTTATACTCCTACAACAGAATAACACATAGACACTTAATTAAAGATTTCGTATAAATTGGCTATAATATGTATAAGTGAGTGTAAGTTTTAAGCGGGCGAAATCGTTTTGGTCACTAGTGTGGGTAATACATACACCTAAAATTTCCATACATTCACACAAAAGAAGGTTGAGTGAAACAAACGAGACACAACACTAATGACTGCTAGTTTGAAGCATTTAAACTTTGACAGTGATATTACCAACATTAATTTAAAACACAAACTGCTGGAGTAATCCAGCCCTCGGGAGGACTATTGAAAGTTGCAAAGTTTCATTAGACTGGCTATTACGTGAAGGTGCTTTTATATCCCCTGGTAGGTATTGACGCCTGGATTTATGGCCACGATACAATTTATAGAGGACACGGCGAGGAATGCGAGGTAATGGTGATATATACAAGTTTAGGAAAGTCCAGCGACATATAATTGCTTTTTCTTTTGGTACACCTGATGTTGTTTTAGAACGTTGATCTTAATAAAGAGAGAAAAGTATAGTAGCGCTCCCTAAAGACGATTTAATATAATGATTTAAAACCTATTCTTTCGCTAAAAACTAACAGATAAGAAAGAAGAAATGTTATGTTTCAAAGAAAAAATATATTTATTCATATATTTTGTATTTAAAAAAATATATATATTGTTTATGTCAATATCAATAATGATATTGAATTATCCCAATAAAAAATATAACCAAATAAAATGACTACAATATCTTTTATTACATAAGAGCATATTTTAAAAAAAAATCTCAATAAATAACTCCAGAAATCCATTATACAATACTCAATTGATAGAATTCTTTTATACAGGCAATATTGTGAGTTCCCGAGTGAGACGGACCGCGACGGTAGGTCTCTTCAAATCGTATTTCCTATATCTAAAGGCGACATCGCTAAAGCGTGTCACACGAACTCAGCTTTGGAATTAAAAATTAAATTCTGTTCCGGGGAGATACCATCACTGAAAGAGATTCTATTTAACTTTTTTGTCTTTACTATTTAAAATACTACTTGATTATATTCTTACGTCATTTTATTTGAATTTTATTTTTACATCTTTAAAGACACAAACATAAGTCAACATTTTATTTTTATCTGTTACTAATGTAAAATCTAGTATTTATGTAAAAAAAATCTTACAAAAAGTGTATTTCCCCGAACTGAAACACCCACAATAACTAACAATCAACAGACCATTTGTATGTAAAACAGCCGACGAGTCTCATTAAAAGCGGTGGCACAAAGAGATTATAGATACATTTGTAGTTATCTAAATGCGCTATTGCACAAACACTATATTACCTACAGAGAATCCACATGTGAATTGTTTACAAGGATTGGGCCTTTTTGGATTTGTTGGTTAAGAGTTTTGATTGATATTAACGTAATGGTGGTTGTTGAACTAGAGTATATACACCATACCGGCGTTTAGTTCCGCCACTCACGAGCGCCACGATAGTGGGGAACGGAATGTCTTAACACTGAAATTTCTCTGTCTACCTTGCTACATGCGGAATACAGCGTGAAGCTGATTTTAAATATATTTATATCTTCGCAGTATCTTTTACAGAGAGAGAGTTAAGGTTACTTATCTATAAGTTTTTCTCTGTTCAGTTCAGTTTTATATTTATAGCACCTGATGAATGCCAGATAAGGTGAAATTACTTCTTTATTGTCACTTTGTATGGAGAATACATATAATATATTGACGTACCAATACCATAACTACTAAACTAATTCTAGCCAATGGCCCAATCTAACAAGTCCTTCCAAATAACTAAATTAAAGTAAGAAAACTATAATGTAATTATAACTACATTATAACCTTTACTCAAATTCAATATTTAATAGGACTAAAAAATGTTAAAAAGCGTTTTGATAAAAAATATAATACGCTTGATTCTATTTGTAAAGTTAAATGATTCATGCATGAGCAAACAAGCTTCCAATATGAATGTAAATATTAGAACGTATAACTGGATTATCATAATATCGTCGAAAAAGTATCTACATATATATTTTTAGATACGTATTCTATATTTATTAAACGATATTATTAATTAGGCGCATGTTATGTTCTAAGTTTGCCAATATAGAAAAACTACTGTAAAACCCATTTCACTTTACAGGACCATTTAAAGGACAAAGATATACGGAATTAACATCAATCACATTAATTCCATATATTTTAAAGATAGCTACTATTAGCCAATATGCCAACTGTTCAGTTTCTTGTTGACTCTTCTCAGCAAATTCTACATTTCGAGCGGTAATAGGTATATATTCATATGATTCAAAAGTATTGTAACAGTCACTTCAACTAAACAATATTTCGAACTCGAATTTGCAAGTTGAAAGTAATGTGACAGGAACATTGACAACTTTTCATAGTATGTTGCAACGTTGCAATTTTACAATTGCAAATAAAAAAACCCAAAAACATTAAAAGATAAAAAGGTATCCTTGTTTTAGTGAAATAAAAAAATATTAAGAAGAAAAAGCATTTCCCTCTATCAATACAAAATTTTAGTACTACTTATACAACCACTTTTCGTCATTTATTCTCATATCGGATTATGTACGTAAAAAGCATAACAGCGTATCTAAAGATTTAGGTAAGCTATAATGTTTTTATACTTGAAAAGATTAAGAACGAGGAACTAAGGTACAATATGTTTTTTTTAATGTACAAAGCTGTTATTGAAATCTTAAATATGTATATGTCGCAGACTATGAATACGGAACGTCGAATTGTTTGTCTTGGGTGTAGTCAGAGGATGGCAACACTGTCAGTTGTCAATGTCTATTACCAGCATTTTGGGGGAGTGATGCGAATGACGCGTCGTTTTTATCTCTCACGTCTTCCTAGTACTACGGAAGATCGAACGAGTCAGCACTCGATTTAGGTGAAAGTCGCGATTTTTAATTGTAATTAAATATTGAAATTGAGGTTATTGTCACTCGATGGAGGTGGCATGAAATACTGTCGTTCGATGTAGATGACAGTGGTGACTTTTGAGGTTATCGTCACTACTAAGGAGTATGAGCTAACGTCGCTCACCCCCACGCAACCCGCTTCGTTATACATATTATTTTTAAATAAGTAGATTAAACAATCACTGATCACTGAACTTAATCTTTGCCAAATTAACCCTTTTGTTGGAAGAAAAAAGGTACTTTACGTTTACGTTACGTTTTTTGTTACTTTACGTTTACGTTACGGTTTTCTCCACATAAGTGGATAGGAAAAAGGAACATCACGCTAAACCACTTCACTTATTTTCAGTGCAATTTCTAAGACATTGCGGAAATTGCAGAATTCAATGCCGCGCTTTGTCGAAGCTTTGTAGAGCGGAGAAATAAATATGATTTTAGTATTAATATTTCCCCGGAGCGGAGATAAAATCTGCAATCATTTACAGTCAGACACTGCGCCACTGCGCCATGACTGCTTCAATGAATTAGGAAATATGCTTTAAGACAACACATCTTGTAAATTATGTAAGCAGTAAATAATTTGTAGACACAGTTTATAATTAGTAGATTAGTCAGTGCCGCCCAAGGGGACTTAAGCTAGGAGGGTTTACACCAGTGCTGTATTTGGAATTATTATACGATTCGTGTTCTCTTTGTGCACATATTGAAACACCATATAATGGATTTCGGTTTCCACGTCTATATTTGTCCAAAATTAATTCTGTAGTGTATGAATTTTAACGGAAAAGTAAAATAGAGTCCATTTAAAATAAACAAATAATTACGTCTATTTAAGAAAAAAAAATATCAAGATCTATCCTTGAAAGCTTCACGTTTTTCTTTTGGCTACGGGGTATGCAGAGTACTCAGCCTGCTCTGCTCTTAAAGACACTCTGTTCCTACCTTTCCAAGGTGTAACTCAATGCCAAGCTTTGTCCACCAGAGCAGGTAATTAAAAATAAATTACATAACAAACAGTCCTCGAATGGCGACCGAAGCCAGAACCATCGCTATTATAACTTTTCCATTGTGCCAAACCGACTCCAAAGCGGCGTCCATAACTGAAATAAACACCACTAAATATGTAAAAATGTCCGACATAAAACTTTAATCTATAAAAATGCAGACAGCAATTTCAAACCCTTCAGACGCAACAAAGAACGCATCAGCTCTTCAAATGCAGATTCCGAGTAAATAAAAAGATCCATAAGTAAACAATCTATGTTCGAGATGGAAGCGATTTTATATGAAAAGTTAGACGGTTCCGTGCTATGGATGATTGCTCAAGTTGAAGTGCGAAAAGTTTTCAATACATACTTACTTAGAGCAATGATACGTCGACTACAATTGATATATTTCAAAAAACCTGACAAGCGCCAATCGGGCTCGCCCGCCCAGGGTTCCGAACAAGAACTGGAGGTCTCGGGCTTTTGAAATTCAGGCTTAGCTTGGCCGGAGTCCTTTCTGAAATTTAGGCTTTGCTTAGCCGGACCATCTAATAAAAAACTATCGGTTTTAATATCAAATTTTGCCCCCTTTTTAATGCTATTATTTTTTAGGAACACATTTATAGTTTTCTGATTTTTTCCTGAATTAATATTATCTGTAGATGCTAGCTGCCAAATTTTATAATTCTAGGTCGACCGGAAGTACCCTGTGAATTATGATTTGATAGTACCGAAATATGCATTTTTTAGATATAATCAGATAGACAGACAGACATACAGACGGACAACAGATAAATCTTATAAGGGTTCCTTTTTGTCTTAAAAAGTACGGTACCCTAAAATACCGGGAAATCGGATCATTTTACACTATATCTCCCATGTGTACGGTTGGCAAAGGACACTCCGGTCCTGACTTTTTCACTGAATCCTGTAGGCATTGCACATTGAGTGGCGGAACTCATCATTGTTTGCCGGTGAAGGCGAAAAAATTCAAATATTAAATATTTTATTTTCGTGGGAATCGAATCAACAACCTATCGCGTTTAGAGTATTACGCTTGGCCTCCTGCGCCCCAACTAGCCTCTATTAAATCCTAAATTAAGTTGTAAAATATTAAAAAACGATTTGAAATTTATAATTGCAAATTGAACTCTACAAGTGGTTGAACTTTTAAATGAAAAAGCTTAACTATAATTTAATTTAATAAATGCTTTCATTCTCTTGACTTTAAATGAAAAGCAAGAGAAAAATACACTTAAACATTTACATTTATAATTAACGGGTCTCTTGATTCCTTAAGGGACCCATTAATGTAATTTTCTTTATAATATTGCCTTTGTTTTTAGGTTTACACAAAGTGAGATAATTCGTGAAATTCATAAATTATTCAAGTAATAGAATTTTAATAATATATATATGGATGTGTACCATACAATATACATATATATTAATTTATAAATAAATTAAAATATATAACGTCGCCGTGGTGCAGCGGTACAGCTTCCGACTATAAACGCCACTATTTTGGATTTGGTTTCGAAAAATTTGGGAGAGGTATACCCTAAGCTTTTCTTTCTCATTTTTCACAAAAAGACAAGATCCCGAAGACCAAAGATTCACTTTCAGCAGCATAATGACGAATGCATGAAAAAAAATCTATTGACAGTTTGTCTTACATTCTTATAAACGACGGACACAGGCCTCTAACACAGATTTTAATTATAGCGCGCGTCGACAGTAAGTAACATAAATTGCAGCCGGTAACTCACACTGACACAGATCAGCTCTCGACCACCCACTTAAAACCAATAACGGAGCAAAACAAAGCGAGTGGCAACACTATTTTGTTACCAAATCGAACAAAAGGCAGCCTAAAACGTTATTAGCTGTAAAATGACTTCCAATTCCAGTAGAAACAAATAAATTCGGGAAACACAATTCGTCTTCAGGGTCCGGCAAGCCGTAGAGGGTAAAATTTATGAGCGACGTAAACCAAGTCCAGCGATACGTAAAGATTTTTGAATCGTAGCCGAGGCGTGTGTTTGGTTTGTAACTTAGTTAAGGGGAAACTTTCAGTTGTACCATTTCCCAGGTACAAACGAGGTAGGTAATGGAACGAACGAGAAGAATTACACACGGAAAAAGTATTGTGCGGCGAATTTGAAATACCTTTGTTTCTTTATGCTGAAGTTCAGAAAATCGTATATATCACAAAAGGCAAATTGTGAGTCATATAAAAGTCTACAATGATTTTTTTATCTATAATTTGCATCTGCAAATAAGAAAGTTAAGAGTCGTGGTACAGGGGCACAAGCGTGCACTGTAAGCGACAGGTTGTGGGTTCGATTCCCATTCGAAGAAATGAAATCTTGATATTTTTATTTTCGTGCTCTAGTAACGAGGGAAACGGCGTCGAGATCCGCCACTTAACAAGCAATCCCTCAAGAATTCAGCGGTAAGTGGGAAACGGAAATGTCTTAATAGGAACGGAGTGTCTAGGTTCCCTCTGCATACCCTGCTACGTACGAAATACAGAGTGAAACTAAAAAATAAAAGTATATAATAACCCAACTAACTATTTCATCTGATATGTTAAAGTTTTAACAAATAAAAAAAACAATATGTTAAATAAATCTCAAATATGGATAAAAGGATTAATACTCGATAAACTCAATACGTATGGCGATATTTTAAAGGACACATTATCTACATACATGTTTTGCAGGATTTACAGGAGATCAAATATTCGAGCCGCTTTTTATATGAACCAGTCGAGTGATAAGTCTGAAAGGGTGCTTTTATCCCTTTTTATAGGCTCTCCTCTCCGAAAATTATAGCGACGTCTATAACGTGTGTACAAAAACAAGTGATGTTTCAAAAATACTCATTGTTCTTTTTCTTAGATAAACAAAGTATTTTTCAAAGACATTTCAAAAGTTGTAATTTTTTTTTGACAATTGTAACTTCGATTTCTATTGAGGAAATTGTTACAATAGTTAAAATAAATTTGTTCTGTGTCCTGTATTGACCCAGTACATAAATTCTTACAAACTAACTAAATTCTGTTAGCCTACTCAGTAACAGCGTGAGATGGGTTAAGTTACGTGTTACTTTAATAAGATGGTATTTGTAAATAATCTGTTGTGTTCTTATGTGATACTTAATAATACACGTATATTGAAAACGAAATAATACAAATTTATTTTTTACGAACAGACTTGCCTACCTAGCACAAGCAAAAAAAGGTATCATAAAAAAAATAACAAGCCGTGCCTAACAACTTGAAAAATAATATTGTCAACAAAAGAAACGTGTTTTTCTAAAAATTGTTCGACTAGATCACAATCACCTCACAATAGAGCAGTTTTTGACGGTAATATCACGCGACTTGTATCACTCGCTTACTGGTAAATTTTGTACCGGATTACAATTGTGCCGTGTGATCCCGGCCTAGAATAGGATCATCCTGGTACTGGTGGTGTCGTAAGAGGCGACTTAAAGTAAGTGTGGTAGAGTCACGTCGCCAGCAATGGCAACACGCATGGGCATACTCGACCGGATTATTACCACCCCCGGCATTTAAAACCGGCGTGAAGTAGTGGCTTTATGCCACTGCGTTTCGCATCAGGTAATGCCGGGCCCCGGCGCCCAATCCATCTTAAAGGCCGGCAACGCACCTGTAGCTCCTCTGGGATTGCACGGGGTCGTGGGCGGCGATAATCACTTACCATCAAGTGACCCGCACGCTCGTTTGCCGTGTCTTTTCCATAAAAAAAAAAAAAGTATCCGTGTTTCTCATCACCACATAAACTGCTTCTTTTCAATTATTTGCGTATTTGACTTTTATATATACTTTGGGTTCTCATATATACGACATAAATACTAAAAATGTTTAGTTACTTCATTATTTATATTTCATTTTTAAGAAATGAAAACACAGCATTTAGTTTCCTATTTTTAATTATTACTATTAAAACAACATAAAAAAAACAAGTAAAATTATACACAAAGAAAAACAACATAAAAAGTGTGATGCCTAATATATTGGAAAAATAATGTTGCCAACAAAAGCAACGAGTTTTTCTAAAAAATTGTTCGACTAGATCACGAGCACTTCACACTAGAGCAGTTATTCGATGGTAATATCGCGCGACTCGTCGCCGGCAGCGTCACTCGGTTACCGGCAAACCGGATTATGTTGGGTATTTTTATCCGCATTTCTCATCACCACGTAAACCACTTCTATTGACGATACGTTGAGAGTTTTTGACGGTTTATATATACAAAATAAATGATGAAAATGTTAGGTATTTTTTAATTATTTATATTGTATTTTTGGGTAATCCAAGCAAGAGGAATATTCAAAACGTTTTACTTAATAGATTTTATTTTCGAATTATTAAAGGAATGGCATTAAATGATAAATGTCTATACCTAAAAGAGATAAATATGAAATTTACTTTTACACAGTTTTCGTATTAGTCTTAAAAATGATTGCTTCACCCACTCCGTTTCCCAATTTCCCCGATTTTTGAGTGCGTGTTAAGTGAACAGAACGTCGCGGTGTAGAGCAAGGAAATGACAGATTTTCTTCTCTTGATTTCATCACCACCACACAGAAGAAAACAAAACCACAACTGTCGCATTAACAGTCAGACACTGGTGTTGCTGCGACACGACCACCTCACTATATATGTAAATATAAAAGTAAATTAGTATTTTCTTAAGTAATTAGATAATACATTACTCACAACCAGTGAGGCCCGTCGTGGCGGGATACACAGTGTTACTATAAAACCGACTGGTTATGGGTTCGATTCCCACTCGAGGTGATGAAATATTTACTAAATTTATATTTCCATTTCTTCGCTCTGGTGTCGAGGCAAAGCGAAGCGTTGAGTTCTCTGCCACTCAACACGCAAGGCCTCCAAAATTCAGCAGAAAATGGGGTACGGAGTGTCTTTACACAAGGTTCCATCTGCCAACCCTGCTGTGTATGGGATACAGCGTGAAGCTGATTTACTCACCATCATTGTGAACAAAACATAATCAATTTCGTTACTACACACTCAATAGCTATAAACACAAAAATTAAAAATCAAAGTGCCTAAAGTTACCTAAAGGCATAGGATAGGAAATAATGAATTTACAAAAGCGTCTAAAAGTTAGCGACGTAGCGGCGTAGAGGCGGAGTGACACACCCGCCTGATTTATTACATGCCTTATAAGATTTGGAGACACGTTTCGCCTTAATGAGAACTTCAAGACGAACACTACGCAGGTAATACGGTGCGCATCTAAAACTTGGAACTACTTTTGTTTAATTAAATTAGCAAAAAGCTTTGGATATGAGTTTGGTACGCCAAATTTGATAATTCATTCTCTCGTATAATTGTTGATTGACTTGTGTAACAAAATGAGGTTCAAGTCAAATCGACTGTATTTTTTTTACCTCAGTATTATTGACTGGATAAACCGTTTTGGTGATTCTTTTTTTTTTTGTTTGAATGCTAGTGCTTCCCGTGTTGTTGTTCTACTTTAAATTGGTTTATTTCTGACAATGATATCTGTGAGAAAACCACATAAGTCTTAAATTTGCATTATGTATGTGCGCGACAAATGAAGGAACAAGTTAACATCGCGCCAACCAATTACGATTACTCTTTTTTTATTGAAAAGGATACACTTTAAAGATATAGTGAAAGTGAGATTAATGGTTCTGACTATAGGAGCCGGTTGAAATTGAAAAAGGTAGTTTTCTTTTGCAAAAAATATATAATAAGGCCAAAGCGACATGCCAGCACTAGCACGCAGGCTGAGTGATCTCTGTAAAGATACTTTACAGCCTGCAGCAAGACTTCTATTATATAGAAAATTATAAAATTTTGGATTATTTAGTATAACAAAACAGTATAACAAAACTTTATGTTAAATAAATTTATTATTTACTTTTTAGTTTATTGTTTGAAGTCGGTTTTATTTTGTTATAAATTAGTTTGTTTTTAATATATTTATGAATAATATTCAAGGTAGTCGTGGCGCAGTGGTACAAGCGTGCGACTGTATGACGAGTTGTGGTTTCGATTCCAACTCAACAAAATGAAATATTTAATATTTTCATGTTCTCTCTCTGGTAACGAGGCAAACTCAGTCCGCCACTTAACTCGTAATGCCTCCATATTTAAGTGGAAAATGGGGAACGGAAGTGTTGTAATGGTAACGGATCGTCAAAGCACTAGGTTTCAGGGTGTCCTCATGCTTTTTACGTGACCTACCTCCAGTATATGAAGATAAACAGTATTTTTCGTATAATCTTATTTCGAATATTTATTACATGTATGTATTTACCTCTGATTTATATATTTAAGCGTGACGCCCGACGGTAAAAGTGATAGTTGTAGTGGTTTGGTTGCTGGGCCAGTCTAATGGCTTAATTACATTTCTTTACTTGGGTAGTGACTGTCACTTCACCTCAAAGTGCAGCATTGAGTTCCGCCTTTTATACTTCTCAGAACCTACATACGTAACCCTGCTACATACGGAATTGAACGTGGATCTATTTCTAATTTAAATTTATTATTACCTAATTTACAATATCACACTTTCTAAGGCACATTAAATTCAATTACAAATTATTTTAATCAATAGAATAGTCAGCAAGGTGAGTAAAATGTAGATAATTAACAGTGTTAGTTCCCTAGCGTCAGAATTTATTTGAGTGGAGATGAAATTCCTTAACAAGTCCAAATTAAACCCGGCTCCTGTCTCTCAATTTGAAACAGGCACTTAAGGCTCGACAAAAATGCTTAGGGTGTGATAAATTTTTTTATTAGAATCTTGGAATTTTAAAGAGCAAAACTCTCGAATCTCGAAATGCGTCGGTGATATCGACCTATATATTTCGCTAGGCTGTGCTGAGAGGTCTTCAGCTCATGCATAATCTCTATCTCCGCACTACAACTCCAGGAAACTTTTAAAACTATTTTAAATTGTGGTCTATGTTCAATGTTGAGGCCTGAAACATTATTATTATATATTAAATGAAACTAATTTAACCGGACTAATCGCGTATATTTAAGATTTTTTACATTTCGGAAACCCGACGTTTCGAACACTTTACAGTAGTCCGTGGTCACGTCTACCCGTGTAAAATGTAAAAAATCTTAAATATACGCGATTAATCCGGTTAAATTAGTTTCATTTCATATGTGTAATAATCGTGAAAATCAAAGAACTTATTATTATTATTATATACGTTTAAAACCATATACATTCTTTTAGCTGGAGGGAACCTGGGAACCAACTACCGACTTCTATTTCCCGCTTTCTACCAAATTCTGAGCCATTGCGTGTTGAGTGGCGGAATTGAACGCCGTAAATAGGTACATATTTTTAGGAGATACATAAAATTTTACTAAATAGCTATACGCCATAGCCCACATGTGCCCAGATAGGTACAATCTCGCAATTCAAACACATAAAACAAGAGATAAATTTTAGAGCCTGAAATATTAATATAGAACATATCGCCAGCTGCTGTTAGCATCCCAATCAATGTATGAGCAAATCTAATAAATCATTAGCAAACGCAATTATCAATACAACAGGCGACCATTGACGTGCAAATGATGGGAAATGCAATACCTACATATCACACAAAACGCGCTATTGGATATCGAATTTAACGACCGCAAAACTATTTTAGTTTAGTATAGATATTTTAATTTATGTTGGTGTCATTGTTAGTAACGGATTTTAGCCGCTGGTTGTGGGCTTGGTTCTTTTTAAAAGTTAGAATTTTTAAACATATTAAGGATATTTCAGTTTCACTGTACGTACATAAATTTGGAGTTGAAAGTAGGGAAGAGTGTTGTCATATCAATAGGATCTTTCTAGCAACCATCCATGATTTAGAAGGATTTATTCATTTTATATTTCAATTACTTATAATATATGTATACGGTACTAATTTTGTTAAAATTTGGACTAATCCCTAAATTGGAATAAAACAAGAATTATCGTATCGATATAAATTAGGAGTTTTGGCTTTACTTAAAGCCTGAATAAACCGATACTCAAAAATATCATCTAATTTCAACATTACACACATAGGGCAACTTCATTTTTTGAAGTCAGTTAAAAAAGATATAATATTAGGTACCGGTAGAACAACAAGTGCGATATGGTTATTAAAAACTAATCTATGATACGTTAAATGCTACCATAAATCGTGTAAATAAACAGATAATGGCTAATTAAAGTGATCATACTAGTAGCAGTCACTCAGATAAGATTAAAACGGCTTGCTTGTATTACTTTTTTGTTGATTTTACAATAAAGAAAACTGTCAAATCTGTTGTAAAGACATATTTAGTTGAAGATAAAATTTATAAATAATATAGATGCATATCTTTCTTTTGAATTAGAAATGTTAATATACTAAAAGTTTTGTCTATGACTTTGATAGAAAATATTAATGTGATTAAAGAAACTAAAAACTTCAAAACAACCCAAAATAAATTATAAAATAATATTTAGCAAAACCACATAACACTAACAATCATAGACTTCGTAGGACGAATAATATATTAACGGTAATAATTCACGTACGAGTATGTGAAAGCCAGCTGTTGCGGTCGTTGCTTAGTGAAAAGGTGGTGCACGCAACAACACGTTCATATTATAATTAGTTACAAATTATATATTATAATAAGTAAAAAGCAGCCAAGTGAGAGTCAGAGACATTTGTGAAATGGTCTATACTAACACGCTATATCCCGCACATATCATACTACGCAGAGGGAATCTGGGAATATAGGGCTAAGGCACTTCCCCATTTTCCGCCAAATTCTAGAGGCATTGTATTTAGGTGACATAATTCAAGAGGCGCGAGTTCGAGTCTCACTACGTAGAAATTCTCGAATTTTTCATCAAATATTCTGAAACATGCACATAGATTATATATTGCTTTATTTCATTTAATATACCTACTTTTTTGCTTAGAAATATAAATATTAATGCTGTATGCACTTGCGAACCGCATTAAGTCAGTGGCAAGAAGTCCTTGTCCTTTATAAAATATTCATCAACTTAGAATAAGTTGACGCTTAAGTGTTTTATCGGGAAAACTTAGTTCATTACACTTTTAACAAGCGGAAAGTTCCCTCGGAACTAGTGTCCACAACATTTTAATTTTACTTCAAAGATTATCGGTAGTCGCTTGTTATTGTGTTGTTTTCTTGTTTTTTTTTTACTAAATGGTTTTTTTCTCTTGTAGGTTACATGTAGAATAACATAAACTGCTGTCACCTGGCGCAGGGGCAATACAGTGCGGCAGTAAATGCGATAAATTAATAGATGGTGATGATTAGGGAATAAAATATTTAATATGTTCATTTTCCTCGCTGTTGTAACTAGATTGGACAAATGGAGAACGGAAATGTCTTCACGGGAAAGCAGTGTCTTAATTTCCTCCCTTCCCTCTGCCAGAGTTATTATTGGGCTTTTAATAATTTTACATCTGTAACAATTAAAGGAGACAGTAAAAATAAAAAATGTCTCAAAAAACAAAATAAAAATTAGCCTTGCCCAAAGTATAACTACAATAAATCAACAAACAATGTAGATACATTGTAAATATGTGAAACGCGAAAAAAAAATTTTGTTTCATTTTTATCTAGACACGGCTCCAATGGACGCTTAAATTAAGAGAAATTGGAACAAAATTTAACATATCGTGTACAAACAGATGAAATTGCTCAATTAGTGAAGAAATACTACAATGTTACTTTTTCGCTACTGTTTTTTTCGCGTTATCTATACATGCTCGTTGCCTTTTCCAGTTTCTGATGATACAAAAGGTTGTCTCATTTGTGCGCTCAAAACATGCAAATTGATAACAGAGTACAGGATAGCTATATAAATCTTTTATGTTTTAAATAAAAGTTATACTTTATCTAGGTTTTTGTTCAGGAACTTTAAATGTCACGCCATCATGGCGTAGCGGTACTGCAAGCGCGACGGCGAAAGTAGGATCGATTCCTACTCGGGAAAATAAGTGATTTGTCTCTCACTGTCGCCCGATGCGTAGAGAACAATTTCTCAATAGTATGCTATCGTTCTGCATCCTGCTGAATACAAAATACTTCTGTATCTTTCTTCTGTATTCTTTCTATTAGCTTTACTCTTAAAGCTAATAAAGAAATTTTGAATTTGTTTAATTTATCATCAGTAAAAAAATAACAAATAAAACATATAAATTACCAAGTGAAATTCGAACACGCGACCATCCGACACGCGCTATACAATAAATAACTAAAATACATACAAACAAATATATTGGTCAACATAGGTATACAGTGTAACAACTAACCACACAATAACGGAAAATATCCGTTATCACTTGCAAAATAACCATGGTTGTCCGGAAATAGCACCATTTTGCGGTGCTCTGGAACCTATGTCTTATCTGTTGTGAATACATTCGAAATTACCTTTTATGCTATCAGAAACAACATTTACCTATCAATGCAGGAATATAATGGTACGATTTCAACTTTACCCAGTGACCAAGAGATCTTCCTGACTTTGCCTTGATTTTTTTAAGTATAAATCTATAATAGAAAAGCAATGTAAACGGAAAATTTGATTAGATTTTGAGTAAATTATTGAATGACAATTATAATTTGGCGTGTGTACATAAATATAATGATTAATAATTACTAATCTCTACTAACATTATAAAAAAGAGTTTTTTAGTTGGACGCGCTTATCTCAGGAAGTACTATTTCGAATTGAAATATTATGTTTGTGTTGGATAGTCCATTTCTTGGAGAAAGCTTTATTGAGACTATATTACGTACCTAACGTTTGTTTCAATGTGATACTTTCATTCACGACGAGGGCGAAGTCGCAGATAAAAATTAGTGCATAATAAAGAAAAGGATATAGGTTAAAAATAATGTTTTTAAGTGATCCTGATATAATTTAATACATGTGTTCCCATCTACAAATCACTTCTACCTAGCTACTAAAGTCACCAGACTATTGATTTAATTGGGTTAAGCTGAATACAATAAAGACTTAAAACCAAATTTTATTGAAAGATAAAACACAGAAACAACAATTACCATAAAAAAACAAAAACACTTAATGAAAGCGCGCTAAGATATGAAAACAATCTTCTTGATTTGATTTGTTTATTCCGGAGCATGATTCGCGTAAATCAAAGTAACGTCGACTCTAAAAGAAAGGTAGTTAACGTTTGAAATTCAAATATTTATGAGGAGTAAATTCGTAGAACAAGCAAAAGGGAGGAAAATCGGAGGGCCCTAGAAATAAATGACTGAGACTTGTGCGGACAATGGCCGACTGTGACTCGCTTACTTGGAATTAGCTACGAAAATGTTTTTGTGCGGGAAGCAACCGAATAATAATTTAATGACATTTGGAATGGAGGCGTAATAAATATGTAACATACTCGCTACTACTGAGCATCTACATATTTATCACTGTGAACGCTGAACGCTCCTTTTTACATCAAAGGAATCTGTATTAGATATTCCGCTCGTCTGCCAAAGTTGTTCTTTAGTTGGTAAGGGGGACATAAGTCGTTTATTTTTCCAGGATTTTATTATAACAAAATGTAAGTTTTATTTAAATATAAAAATTTAATTACCTACATATTAAGTGTTTTTCTATTCGTTTATTATTCCTTATATATAAGTAACGAAAATAAAATTCACGAAATATATTTCCAACGATTCATAATTTTCCTAAAACTGTTTAAGAAAGACGCAAAAATAAAGTTTTAAAACTGAAATGAAAGAAAATTGAACGTGCCAGTGCCATTATATGCCAACATTATTGACACATCTAGTCTAACAAGGCTAAAAATATTCAATAAATGAATGTCTTACCTTCACTCCGTATATTTCTAGTGCACTTATGCGACACAAATTAAATTTTCGTACGTAGTGGAGTGCCTATAACTCATTTATTGTATGCAAGTCCTATATTTATTGTATTTAAGTATACATTCGGAGGAATATTTAAAGACTTCAATAAACGTAATAGACGATGTTGTAATGTAGCGGGACAACGTAAGGTCATAAATTTACTATTAAAATAATTAATAGCCATGGTGACACTCTAGGTACAATATATGTACATTTGCATTAGACAAAACACGGTGTTAAGGTCCGCCACTCAACAGAAAATGCCTCGAGTATTCGGCGGAAAGTAGTCAACAGAAGTGCCCTAATGAGAAACAGGTCTTAACACTACCTAATGTTAAAATTCTGTTAGTACTAAAGTTCCAAGTACCCTCTGTCTACCTTCATATGTGCGGGATTAAAAATATTTTTTAATAGATTACACCCAAATTATAAAATTTCTTATTTTTACGGTAATCACGACATTAATAATCAATAAAAAAAGCAACAATTTGTTACCAAATACTTCAAACGTCCCCTCCATATTACTATTGTTTATTATTATATTTGGTTAATCAAAAAAACGCGTAGGCTACATAACGTTTGGGCAATCAACTTAGCCTTTGTCTATAAATTACAATTTCTTTTTTCAATACACCAATGTTAGTATCTTGATGTAGTAAAAGTATATTAATTTTCAAATTTTTTTGTGTAAGCCAAGGATGAAAATGAAGGAAAAACTGAAGAAACAAGTAACGTATTCTCAAATTATTCGATAACTATAGAAACAATAGAAAGCGTAACCCAACCAAAACCAAAATTAAAAAATGATAAAACTTCCTGGGCGCCCAAGAAACTGATGGCTGGTCGTTGAAGTGCACAAAATGAGAGCAAATGGACTAACTACCGAAGATGTGGAAGGTCGTGCAATGTGGAGTAGATTTGAGTCAGAACTGCACTGAGAAATATACCCGAGAGTTATGATAAAAGAAGAAGATTGTGACTTAACATGGTGCTATTCATGATGTAGGATATGTGTGATGAAGACGAAGATACATTTGTATAGAATAAATAACAAATGTGTTCAAGGTCCACTTTGTAAGAACACAAAAGGATATCTAAATTTCAAGAAAGTTGTTTTACAATCACCTCTATGCTCTAATATCATCTTTTGAGAGACTTTATTTCTCCAAAAGGCAATCATCATGAATATCATCATTAAAATATATCATAAAAGTTTTCTGCGTTTTCTATAATGGTCTATAAAACATTTCTATGGATTTTCAAAAATAATCTATATAAAATAACTAGAGCATTAAATTGGAACATAATATTTAAGTGAAACGAACGAGATGCAGTTGGACGGTTTGGTTATGGTTACAAATACTATCGAAATTTATTTATAATACACGTAAGTAAGTATTAGTCTTATTCCGCAGTGTCATTAATTTATTCATTCAACAAATAATGTCTGAATTAAACATGTTTTCAATGTTCACAATTTATAGCAATTGTTTTATCAATAAGTTTTGTTGGATAAATTTAAGTTAAATAATAAAAACAAATACATCAACTACCTTTTACTTAAATACATAAAATTTAGAGTATCACATTATATCATATGAAAATTAAATATACCATACCACACATACACGTTATATTATAAAAATACATGCTGATCGAGACAGAGCCATAATATAGAGTATCAAATAATATGAATAAAATATCACTTACGCTGAAGATAGCCGCTATTTACGACGGGAATCCGTTTGTTCGCGGCGATAAAACAAAACCATCTGCCACCGTAGAAATGGACCATAATAAATAGAAGCAGGCAAGTACATAATACGAAAGATATTCCATAAATCAGACAATACCCAAAGAAAAGGCAATATTGGAAAGTTAGTCTCACGTGAGACAAAGAAGAGGCTGGGAGAATACCTTGACAAATGGCTAAAAGAATTTGTTCAGATAATTTGCGGGATATAAGAGGCGTAAGCTTTATTACATGAAGTATTGTGGATCAATAGTGGGTACAAACATGTCTCACGTGTACTGTACAGGTTGTAGGTTCGATTCCTACTCGAGGAAATGAAATATATTAGTTTAAACATTAAATATTAAATATAAATAAGAATTATAAATAGCATTTGCCTCAATCAATACAAAATTTCAATACATATCACAGCGCTGCCACATATGTCCGAATCGAATGTCATCACATACTTTATTACACTGTAATAAAGTATGTGATGACATTCGATTCGGTATTGACAACCAGCAAGTTACTCTACTTGTTCTGCTGGACTTTTCGAATGCCTTCAATACTGTAGACTTTGATATTCTACTAGCTATATTAAAGTCGATAAATTTTTCCTCAACAGCTACTGAATGGTTTTCTTCATACCTACGAGGCCGCAGACAGAGCGTTATACATGACGGTAGACAGTCCTCACTAAGCCTTATTAACGCTGGTGTGCCTCAGGGTGGTGTGCTGTCTCCTCTCCTTTTTTCCATTTTCATTAACGCTCTCACTCTACACATATCATCTTCTTATCATCTTTACGCTGATGATTTACAAATTTATACAACCGTACCCGCGAATGAAATTTCTAGTGCGGCTGCTAAAATTAACTCCGATCTTCAGTTAATAAGTATCTGGTGTAAATAATTTGGACTTACTTTAAACCCAAATAAATCTCAGTTTTGCATTTTTGGAAACTCTAAACAGCTATTTAAATTACACAAACCTCTACCATCAGTTTTACTTGGTGATATTTGTTTAGAGCCTAATGAGAGTGTTTTGAACTTGGGAATCAGAATGGATAGCGCATTTTCCTGGTCACCCCACGTTTCTGGACTTGGTCGCAGGATTTTCGCCGCCTTGGGGGGATTAAGAAGATGGAAAAACCTTTTACCTATGAAAACCAAAATATCCTTAGCCAACACTCTTCTCCTTCCCATTCTAGACTACGCTGATTCTTGCTATCTGGATTTGTCTCAGCAACTGCTTAATAAGCTCGAGCGTCTGCAAAATCTTATTATAAGATTTATATTTGGACTGAGAAAGTACGACCATGTGTCACAGTTTCGTGCTCAACTGAATTGGCTCACAATAAAACAGAGACGTAATCTACATTCCCTCACTCTCCTTTATACCATCCTCTACCATCCTATTACTCCTTCGTACCTTAAAGAACGGTTTAAGTTCCTGGGGTCGAACTCCCTTCATGTACAATGTCTCCGTTCCCGCACCGACAACCTCCTCGAAATACCTTTGTCCCGATCGAAATGCTATGGTGACTCCTTTACTGTCAAGACAGTAAAGTTGTGGAATGAGCTGCCACTGAGTATTAGAAAATCTCAGACGGTTGGAGCATTTAAATGCCGTCTTAAAAAACACTACCTGGAACAGAGTCAATAAACGGATATATGTACGCTTGGTTTATGTATGAATCTGTATGTATATGCATGTATATATCTACGTGTGTATTTTTGTATGTATGTATCTATGTATGTATTTGTGTATGTATGTATCTATGTATGTATTTGTGTATGTATTAATCTATATATATGTCATTCTATTTATTTATTAAGCTATATATGTTATTTATGTATATATCAATGTAACTTTTGCACCGTTCTGTTTTTATTTCATTAATCCTATATTGTTGGTTGCCTGTAAGAGATCGCTCTTAGCGATAAGGCCGCCATTGCACATTGATCCTATGTACTTATGAAAGAAATGTATAATCCAATTGTAAACGTGCAATAAAGTGTTATTATTATTATTATTATTATTATGTCGTCATGTCGGATACACATCGGATTACGTACGGTATCTTTAGACAAACTGTGATGCTGTTTTGTACTTGAAAAACTTAAAAAATAAAGTACAGGTTGTTTTTATATATGAATCTGTTACAAAAATCAGTACAAGATTACTGTTTCTTTTTTAAATAACATGATCGGCAGTTTTTAGACTCTTTTGAAGAAACACAAAAAAAAGATTTCGAAAAGACATTAAATTTAAGTGATGCTTTATAATGTAATATCGATTTTCCTACAAAGCCACATGTAACACAAATATTATTATATCGGTTACATTGCGGTATGCCTCAATATATTCAATGTCAAGTAACCTTAATTTTATTATGATCATTAAAATGATACTTTACGAGCTTCAGCTTTACGCTTTTTACTATATAGCAGAATAGGATAGAGAAAGAAATGTTATTTATAATTCTTATTTCTATTTATTTTGTCAAAAAAAAAAGATACTGATATTTATATTGCATGTTTATGTAAATTTTTAGGGTTCCGTACCTCAAAAGAGAAAACCGAAACACTTACAGGATAACTATGTTGTCCGTCTGTTAAGAGCTGATATTAATATCAAATATTCAGTTCTATGGTCCCATAGAACAAGTGTCTAAGCATGACTGTGTTAATAACCTATAAAAAACACTCCTTGTTTTAGTGTATACTGTATTTGAACCCAAAACTTTCGCGTAGCGATAACTGTACCCGCAAAACCAAAATATCGACAGCTCAATGAAGTAATAATCATCACCGTTCATCATCACCACTTAAACCTATTACGCGGTGAATTAGCTAAAGTGGTTTACGCACGCACACCATATAATTGACGGCGATGTAACCCTTCCTAACCCTAAATCGATGATTGTTCCTCCAAAGATAATTTTCACGCTTCACTGATGATTTAATATAAATGCACTGAAAGGACGATTTTATTTGACGAGGGTTCTGAAAATTGCCTTTTTGTCTGTCAGGGTGGGTAAGGTGAAGTCTTTTTTTAAGACACTGTATCTGTCTGAATATATATATATATATATATATATATATATATATATATATATATATATATATATATATATATATATATATATATATATATATAACAAGTAACAAGAACCTAGTGTTAAAACACTCCGTTCTCCACTATCTTAATGGTATTTGCTAGTAGAGTCGCACGACAGAAAAAAATTATGCGAGTCGTAAAAATGTTTTAAAGTTTGTAAAAAACCTTCACTCTTAAATGTGCTATCAGAAGAAAACATTTACGATTTTCCTATAGAAATTTTGTTACCCCTTTAATTAAGAATAAGGAGAGGCCGACGTAAAAGTTATATGATGGATATAGGATGATTTTTTTTAGCATTTTAATATGATGAATCTGAAATATAATTTTCAAAATTTATAAATAAAACCAAATCTCTAGACCTATTGCAGCATAATATTTAATAACAAGAGGTTACGATTTTATTGAATAACATAAAAGCAATCAAGTTTATCCAGATAAATATTATGAACACAGTCGAATACATTCTATATCTACTTACATGCTCGTATATCATCAATGATACTTATATATTGTCATATTTTCGCTGGTAACAAGGCACACTTTATTAACATCTTAACACTAGGTTCCCTCTGCATACCCTATCTATAGGTACCGATAGGCGGGATAAAGTGTAAAGCTGCTTTTTTAATATTTTATTATTCTAAGTCATATTAACGATAACATATTATTTAAATTAATAAATTTAAAAAAACCAACTAACTAACAACTAACGTACTTACAACATTTATTACAATAAAGGGAGAGCTACATACAAATGTATCCCGTACAGTTAGTTGGATTCGTTCATACTACATTCATTAGAAGGGGGAACAACGAGGCCTGTTGTTTTACTGAAAGCCTTCGTCCCGATGCTCGTTGTGTTGCAGAGGAAGTGTTCACGTAATCGGCTTGGAGCGTAGTGCACTTTGGCGATAAGGGCTCGCAGCGCCAACGGAAATGGACTTGTATAGACGTTCGTATAAAGAGTTTTCTATGATGAATAAGCCTAGGTCACTTTTCTCTAATGATACATTAGCGAGGGATGTAGGTTGAGTGTGTATTTGAAGATATTTATTTTTAAATCGTTCTTTGTTCGAGGGACTTTGTAAAACTTAAACGAGAATTCGGCGGAAATTGGGGAACGGAAACGTCTTAAGGGGAACGGTGTGTCTAAGCACTATGTTTCCAGATTCCTTTTGCCAATCCTGCTATGTGCGAGATAGAGCGTGAAAATGGAAATAAATAACTATTGTAAGCACTCGTCGCCACTATCTGAGCTTTACCTCACCTAAATCCACAAGAGCATGTTATTTGTATAAAATATACATAAATCTGTCAAATAATATTTTATTTGTTGTCCAAATCACTTAAAATCCATGTGACATCCATTTCTCGCTGTATCCTGTATATAGCAAGCAAAATCAACGCTGACGTATGTATTAATTAGTACGAGGAAGAGAACGTAACATAATTTGTTACCTCGAGTGAGAATCGAACTCACAACCGTCGCATTTACAACCAGACATTGTGCAGCTGCGTGACGATGTAGGCCATCGTGGTGTATTTTAATCAAATTTAAATTACTAGGAAAGTAAAAGTAAACAACTAAGTTATTAATTTAAACTTTCATTGAAAGAGGTATTGGGAGGCGAAGTATTTATTAAAAGTCACAGTGTACAGAAGTTTTCTAGCCCAAGCCACGGTAGCAGAGCGTCGAGTTTTATTGGCAGATTTATTGGCCAATATTGAACTACATTTATACGTTAAAACAAAGTAATTACTTGTGTTCTAGGAAATAAATAATACTAACAAATGAGTTGCAAACCGAAAGATGTGCTGTTGTATTTTAGTATACAGCTATTTTAATAATCTAGATATATGGAAATCACGCTGTATTCCGTACACAGCAGGGTAGGCAGGGGGAACCTAGTATTAAGACTCTCCTTTAACCACTTTCCGCCGAATTCTGAAGGTATTGCTTGTTAAGTCGCGAAACTCAACGCCGTGCTTTGCCTCGACAACTGCACCGGAGCGAAGAAAATGGAAATATAAATTTAAATATTTCAATTTCCTCGAGTGGGGGTCGGACTCACAACCAGTCGCGTTTACAGTTACACTTTATGCCCCTGCGCCTTTCATATATGTCAGTTGTATTTAGATGATATGAGAATTAATATAGGTATCTATAATATATGCATAAATTAAAACCAATGAAATCGTCGAAGCAAAACGTATTTAATTCCATTAGGCATATGGCCTTACAACAAGCATTTTTGAATAGTAAAAAAAATACTATCGAATTGAGAACCTTCTCCTTTTCACAGTCACAGTCAGTTAATTACACATAAATGTCAGTAGTGTCAGGTCCAGTAGAATTGATATAATAATTATGTTTTTGACTTTAATGATTTTAAATTATTTTAACCTTTATATTTAAAAGTTTTTTTGTGGCTCTACTTTTACTGATCACTCACACATATGCAAAACTCAGCTAAAGGCACGCGAACTGTTGTAACTTTGCCTAATAATATATGATATCATTTTCAATGAAACTTCTTAAGAGGATTAATCGAGTAGTCCGTGGTCACTGAGTCTACCCGTGACCACGGAGTATTGCAAAGTGTTCGAAACGTCGGGTTTCTAAATATAAATACTATCTAAGGTAGATTATTAAATACTATCTAAGGTAGATTATTAAATATATGATATTATTATAAGAATTAGTCTTAATTTTAAATTGGTCAAGTATTCTAAAGTCAGTTCTGACATTTTCGTATACGTAGTGCTATTAACGTTTTGCTATATTTAAATATCCGTTTGACATATAAAACTAGTTACTTTTTTATAATGTGATTTAGTAATTAGGTAGTCTGTGCATTCTTTATAAATAATTAGCCTTTCTAAAAATATCAAGTGAGTAATCAAAGGTTGAAATGTCACATTAAGGACACGTCGTGTTCACGCCGTTATACTGAAATAAACAGACGTTATAAACTAGATATCAGAACTAATTTAAACAAACATAACTTTATACTAGTGGCATTGGGAATTATTTACTTAGTTAAAAATACTTCAATAATGATCAACGAGTATTAAACTTTATAAAAAACGTACGTACGTGATATTATGTTACAATAAATACTTCACGCATAGCAGGTTAAAAAGAAGTAACATAGTGTTAAGGCTCTACGTTGATAACTACCCGCTTAATTTTCGAGATATTGCATGCTAAGTACAGGCACGCAACCCACCAGTTTGTCTACCAATGAAAGTAAATGAAAACAATTTTAATTGTAATCATTCCCTCGAGTAAGTATCGAACCCACAACACGGAAACGGTCCCGCTGCGTCACGACGATCACAAACATTGTTATGAAACTTGAACCCAAGTACGATTTTTTTATTAAAACATAAAAAAATATGTCAAAGCAAGAACGCTTATTTGACGACAAAGGCAGTAAATACGGCGCGCACCAAGTCAGGCATAACGTTCCGGCCATTAAGTAAAGTACGGCAGCCACTAAGTTAGGCGGCATTAACGGATAGCGAAACTTGGGCACCTCAACGTAGATGTTATGTTACTTCTTAATGTTTATGTAATTTAAATATATATATAAAAATTACCTAATTATAGCGCAATGAAAGTGAAGATTATATTGTTAAATTTGAAAATATATAAAAATATGTACATACCTGTGGCATTTTTTCAGCTTCTTACTCTATCATACAAGTTAAGTTAAGACACTTCGTTGTGTGTTAAGTAGATGAACTCACCGCCGCACTTTGTTCTAACAGAAATAATTCGTTGCCCGAGTTTGGATAAAATGCTCTTTTAAATCTAAGATCGATCTTGAGATGCTAATTTCATTCATCAGTTATTAAGTATAACTAATTCACAAGTTGTTAGTTATAAAGATTGAGTGTTTTATAAACAAGGACCTCATAGTCAATCGCTCCACTTGTCTACAATTTTTACATGTAGAAATAACTATACATTATTTGTTGCTTAATTAATTTGACACTCTCAATTAAAAAGAAATACGAATAAACAAATAATAATAATATAGATCATTGTAACAAATTAACTTTTATTTAAAACTATTTCTAAACGTTAATAAATCAATGTTAGAATATAAAATTGTGCATACTTACATCAATCCCATGAAATATATAAAAACTCGAAGCCTCGATGGCTGACGAAACGGCAAACAACTGCAACAAAAAAATGTGTATACGTTAGCAAATAAGTGATAACAATAAAAAAATATACTTTATTGCACATATTGCTTTGGATGTTAAATTTGTATAAAAGTGGGCGGTGCGTTAAATAGAAAATTTACATACTTAATTAAAAATATATTAAATACATAAATATATATATATATATATATATATATATATATATATAGATAGATATATATATATATATATATATATATATATATATATATATATATAGATATATATATATATATATATATAATATATATATATATATATATATATATATATATATACATATATATATATATATATATATATATATATATATATATATATATATATATATATATATATTACATAGGGATTATAGAATTTTGCATAGGGATATATCTTTACATTCAATTCAATTCTTTTATTAGGGCCGTTTCGAGCGTTCCAGTTGAGCACAAAACGACTTCATCGATGACACGTATAGAGAACATACGAAAGAGGATTTTTACTTTATTTCAACAAAACTCATTTTTTTGGATCTATCATCTGATCTGTCTCCCGCACGTAGCACGGTAGTCAGGGACAATTTAATATTTTAACACTCCATACTCTCCATTTCACTAATGTATGGACTAATAATGCGTGGACAACCTAAGCCTAATCAGGGCGTCAATGAGGGCACGTTACGTATTACGAGTTACATTAATGACAGACGCGGATGCAATTTCGTAGTCATTAGACAAATTGTCGGTGTATTTTGAAATGATATTTACATATAGTAGGTCTAGTATTTCAATGTTAATAATATAAATAAAAAGGCTTAGATAAATAAAATAGACCATCATCGTGGCTTAGATATTTAAGTAAGTTTATTTCCAGATATTTATGAAATGAATCAGATCGCGGATGAAATCACGTAGAAAGTAGATTAATCCGCAGTAATAAAATCTTATTAAATCGAGCAAAGTCGGGCAAGTAAGTTGTATTTATATAATATTAAGTTATTTAGAGCTTTAAAGTTCGTATCTCTTCTTGACCATGTAAGGAATACCGTATTAAATTATGTAGGACGATATAAAACATGAATATTGATCGATACTCCTCTGACTAAAAGTGAGTGCCTAGAAATATTAATAATTATAATACCGCGTACCGTAGAATATGTATCCAAAATTATATAAAATATGTTATGATAGAAAGTATTGGGTTTTCTCCTAATGAATCCCAGATTACCCATTCGTGTGTAAGGCGCATTCGTCATTAGCAACATCAAAAATAAAAACTCTTCCGTAGCAGATATTCCAAAATAAGTATATAAATGCATTACACAGGAATTGTTTGTGGAATAAATAAAATATACTTTTGATAGTTCTTACGTAGTAAAAACTAGATAAGAAAGCATATTTTTTTCTAAAGTCTGATACAAATTTACAGTGATAGTAAAAATATAAAAGCGGCACGAGGCTGTGCTATCTCCACTCTTTACTCTTTTACATAAAGAATAGAATTAGATATCATTAAATACTTTTTTTATATCAAAATTAAGAAAAAAATTATAATTTAGAAAATGACGATACTCTCCATCCTTAAGAACTGGCAGTTACAGGAATACTTAAATTAGAATAAAACCGTTTAAACTAGTTTCATTATAAACAAACTAACTTGCACTAAAAAAGAAACCTTTCGTGAACTACGAATTACTTGTACTATTAATTTCCAATGCAAGTGTACGTATAAAGTTCGGGGCAAATCTCAACATGCTCGAAGTTTTCTAACAAACTTCAATGATTTTGACCTAACCGTAACAGTTTCGTTGAACAATGTTCTCTTTAATTTCACTTTAACTTGGGAGACGCTAATATGTTACCTGAACGAGGAGCTCAACTACGGTACAGTTCACATTCGGTTTAGTTTACTAATTACTTTGTAGATCCGTAATTATCCATAGTATTATAACGAAACCTTAACGTGTGTTGAATTTGAATAATCGAAAAGATCTATGTTTCCTATAAACTTTTCAGTTCCACACTGTATCCCCCGCAAAGCAGGGTAGGCAGACGGAACCTTGTGCTAAGACACTCCATTCCCCACTTTCCGCCGAAATCTGAAGGCATTTCGCGTTGAGTGGCTGAACTGAACACCGCATTCTTCTATATACTTCATTTCACATTAATAAAAAATGAAGTATAAAAATCTAGTTTTTTTTTAATGGCAGTAGTTTAGCATTTATTTCATTTTAAATTTGGTCACTTCAATAGAAGATCCCTATGTATTGATCCCTATGAGCTACAAAGCAGCGTTTGCAATTTTAAAGACCTCATACTGGAAATCAGTCATAAAACGATGATTAGTTTGTTATATCTAACTAAGCAAGGCTCTATTTGTCCCTCGCATTATATATTCTTATAAAGCCCTTTTCCTGCTTGGCAGCAGTGAAACGTTAAATAGTTTTTCTGTATCTTAGTACAAAATCAAATTAATCTAATATATATTAACTAATAACGTTAATAATTAATGTTTTATTAGAACTTTTACTAGACCAACATAAAGATTATTTCAAAAATATAAGCACATAGTCGCTACAACTAAATTTAAGCCATATATCATAACCAACCAAAACAACAAACAATGATTCAACAACGTCACGACAGACGTTTTATAAACATAAATTAATTAAGTACACCACGTACAGTAGGTACTTACAACAATCTGCTTGAAACTTCGAGAAATAAGATATAAAATCTTATATGCTCATAAATTTTACTGACTACATTACCCTGCCACTGAAATAAAGTGTACCTTGCTACCTAGCATCAGGAGATTGAGCGTCTCAGAAAAAAAAACTCAGAAAGCTTTCGATTCTTTAATTACATGTCATATTCTTTTTTCTAACAATGACTAATAATATTCTAAACAGGTGAAAAGTAGGCAAAAGAGTAACATAACGAGCTTCAAATGAATAAACTGTAAATTTAACAAAATGCGTGAATATAAAAAAATTATAAAAGTTTTAATTAATATAATAAATATAACAGACTCTACATAACAAGTAACTAAACTTAGATCTTGATAATTTTAGCTAAATCTGAACAGTAATATAGTTATTCCGACAAACTTGTACCAGATACAAGTCGTCCCAGTTCCAGTCCTTGCCGGAGTCGGTGCCAAGCATCTTTGTAAACTTGATATGCAAGCCACTCTGATGCTTTCAACGTCGCTATTCAAACAACTAGTTTTCAATTAAACAATTTCTGAAGACGTCCCAAATTGAATATGATTGGCAAACAAATGTTCATTATAACAGCAAATATCACGCGTAAAGTATATGATATGATAAATATGAAGACCTGATCAATGTGTTTTAGCAAATTGATAATATTTTTATTAAAGAACTTAACTTTTGAAATCCAAATTAATTGATAAACATAAAATAAAAACTACAAATAATACATTACGGAGACATACATATGTTTTTACGAATTTTTGAAAAATCAGGCAGGTTCCTCGCTGGCAGGTACCAGCGAGGATGTCACGGTGAGAATGAAGAAGAACGTGCTCAGCTGGTTTGGGCACGTCGAACGAATGAGCGAGGAAAGAATGACAAAAAAGATTTATGATGGAAAAGTGAGTGGTAAGAGAGGTAGGCGGAGACCTCGGTTGACCTTCGAAAACACAGTTTCAAAGATACTGGAGGAAGGTCACGTAAAAAGCATGAGGATCCCCCGGAGGGCATGTATGAAGAGGTTGATGACAGTGGACGAGGCGAAAGAGGTATGTAGAGACCGTAGCGTTTGGCGCTCCGTTCTCTCTGACTACCCCGCTAGGGATAAAGCGTGAAGCTAAGTTAAGTTAAGTTCAGGTTTGTTTGAAAAATCCAACAAAATGCATTGTAATTGCCAGTGGGATACAAAGCTGGCTAAAACAAATCTGCAAAACAACTTCGTCTTTTACGAAATAAAAAAAAATATTTTTTTGTTATGTAAATTTGAAAATAGAACAACACGAATAGCTATCAATTGACAACTGTATAGTGATATTGGCAGACAAATGAACCGTGAATCGTACAGTTGTCGTACCTGTCCAATCTAATCGGCTATTTACCCCAGTAATTCTATACATCGTTGTGAATAGAAACAATATAACAAGTATTGTAGAAGTATATTCTTACTGTATAATTCAGGGTTTAGCAATTTATTTTAAAAGCGTGTGATAGATAACACGCTTTTTCACGCAAAGAAAAGGAATCTTAGTTTAAGGATATTTCATTTACCACTTTTCATTCGTCCCTAATTTTAGAGACCAATCGCTAAAAAGCAGTATTGAGTGGCGGAACTCTGTTCGTCTCTGTGTTTTTATCCAACAATAAAAGAAATATCCACACCTATATATGTAATATTTTTACTTGTATTTATATTATACTAATTAAAACATAAATATTTATTAAAAACAAAAACAAAATAATATTAAACGATACAAAGTAAATATTATTCAAAAATCATTTAACACATCAAAAGTACACGAGTTGATATAGTTTGTTTCATGGAGTCCGACATCGAGCTCGAGCACAGACGAATCGATAATCTACTTCGGAATTCAATGTAAATATTTGGATGGAAAAATAAAATTTTAGAGGTACTCTCTAACACTTTTGACGCGTTCAAACACAAATATTATAAAAAAAAATTGCAGCAAACTTATATTAAATGTTTGCCGATAAAATAAAACTGTTAAAAACACTGTATTTATACTTCTTCTAATATTATTACATTACAATATCATCAGAGAAAATGTAAACCTTTATATTAACATTTTTAAGCTGCTTGTTGAGTTTAATGCGTTAATCTTAGTAACAATTTCTATCAATTAAAAGTCTATTTAAGTTGGAAAATTAATTTAGAAATATACTATATATTATAGGCGATATACTATAGCATCGTCGTTAATCGTTACGATGTTACTCAACAACGATTAACTTACCTGAAGTTAGAATTGTCTCGGGCACTTACATACAATGTGTCATATACTACTTCTAGTTATTAGCCATTATACTATTGGAAGAGTCCAAGGTAAACAGGTAGTAGGATAATGCTAAAATAACGTAGACTTTCTTTTATATATTCCAAGGGACACCAAAGAAAAATAAATAAATAAAATTTAATAATATTATATTAATTTAATAGATATATTGTCAGCTAACAATATTAAAGTTACTGAGCTCTAATAACACGGACACATTAAGCAAAAAAAAATCGACCTTTTCTAAGTTCATATTATATATAACAAACCCATAAAAGCATTATTACATCACCAAATATGTTGGGCCTAGATGAGTGCGCGACAAGACTTCGCACTCCAACAACGATGATTAATACGTACCGGAACGGGCCCAATGAGGAGTTTCGCAAACCTACTGGGAAAATGTTTCTATTTTAATATATCATTCATCATATTGTCTTCGTTGAAGCTAAGTATGTTTGTTTATAAATAACTGGCCATTGCCCGTTGCTTCGTTTGGATGTTCAAATAATTAATATATATAAGAGTAACTTTTTACATTTTAAGGAAATATTTTTACGGGGACAGCACCCGAGTGCGGACTCGAGCTGGTTATATGGCACTCGTAGACTGGTAGATGTAGGTTATCCATAATGCCGACTGATCACACAAAGTGCTTCTCTTTGACTGGCCTGGACTACGATACTGGCCTGGACAAGAATCTTTGGGTGCACCCAAATATTTATTCAGCTTCACGCTGTATTCAGCATAAAGTGGGTACACCCAAATATTCTTCCGTGAACCCCAGCGCAAGTTGAGAGAATCTAGTGGTAAATTTTACATTTGAAAACTAACGCCAATTAATCGATCCAAAATTGAGACTCAGCTACCTCATAAATATAAATTAATCTAAATGTTACGTTTATTTACACTTTGTAATGTACCTACCGCATATCGAGTTAGGTGCGGAGTTTTTCAAAAGAAAGTATTGCAATCAAATTATTACATGCAAGCTGTAGATCCGACAGAAGGAACAGTTTTCATTATTAAATTCTTTTAATTTATCAAAGAACACGTGTACGAATAAAATCGATAGCTTTAAAATACGTAACCTTCAACTAGCAAAAAGCATTGAAGTGTAGAAAATTTGATAACATTATAGCAAAGATAAAGACGGAGAGTACATACAAGTTCCATACATCAAACACATTAACTGGATTAGTAAATGTGTTTGAGGATGCATAGTGAATATAAGCTCTCTTTTAGATACGCGCTTTGAAAGCACCGACTAGAAAGAACTTTATTATGCAACTAGGTTACAAGAAAAACGTCAATCATCGGCAGATTCGGTTAGAATATAGTATAATATGTTCATTGTGAATAAAAACAAGCAAGATTTTTCAAATTGAAACCAGTCTTGGCTCAGGTGCACAAGCAGGCTATTTCAAATGAGAGAAGTTGTGAGTTCGATTCCTACTCGAGGAACTGAAATAGAGAGGAAATGAAAATATTAAATGTATCATACTTTTTAAAAAACATAAAATTTTAACATAGCGGAATTTGAACTCGCGCCTCTTGGTAATCGTTTATACGTTGAAATTCTTATATGCAAGGACGGAATGCAAGATCAGTGTAAATGATAAGATATTAGAACAGGTGAATTAAGTGGTATATTTGGGAAGAATGTTCAGTAGAGACGGAAGATGAGATGGATGTGGAAAGGCGTATTGCTGCCGGTAACAAGGTTAACGGAGCCTTGGCTGCATTGATGAGACGGCGAAACGTCAGCACAGCTGCGCGTTTGGCCGTACACAATGCCGTTTTGGTACCGACCCTGTTATACGGCAGCGAAACGTGGGTATTACAGAAGAAGAATGAAAGAAAGATGAATGCTGTGGAGATGCGATCTCTTCGTAGGATATGCGGAGTCAGCCTAGCTGATCGAATCCGCAATGAAGAGGTACACAGAATGGCAGGTACCAGCGAGGATGTCACGGTGAGAATGAAGAAGAACGTGCTCAGCTGGTTTGGGTACGTCGAACGAATGAGCGAGGAAAGAATGGCAAAAAAGATTTATGATGGAAAAGTGAGTGGTAAGAGAAAAGTGAGAGGTAGGGGGAGACCTCGGTTGACCTTCAAAAACACATTATCAAAGATACTGGAGGAAGGTCACGTAAAAAGCATGAGGATCCCCCGGAGGGCATGTATGAAGAGGTTGATGACAGTGGACGAGGTGAAAGAGGTATGTAGATACCGTAGCGTTTGGCGCCCCGTTCTCTATGACTACCCCGCTAGGGATAAAGCGTGAAGTTAAGTTAAGTTAAGTTAAGTTATCTCTGTAGGAAAATTTTCACAACAATAATTGGTTTACAATTATCATTTGGCAACAGATAATGCATTTTTTTTGTCTTCTTTCGTTGCGAACAATATAAGTGATAACAAGCATATAAGAATTTCGAGGTAGTCGGACAGAGCGCCTGGACGGTTTCCAAGAGGCACGAGTTCTCATCCCGCCAGGTAATTTTTTTTAATATCTTTTCTTTAAAATATTTCTCTTTCCTAAGTGTGGAATAACAGTTAACAATGAAAAAAATAGTTCATTATATTTCATATTTTTGTTTCCTCGATCTGGTTACAAAGAAAAGCGCGGTGTAGAGTTCCGCCACTCAACAGGCAATGCCTACAGAATTTGGCGGAAAGTGGACAATAAAAAGTGTCTCAATGGAAACAGACTTGAGAGTCTTAACACTATTTTCCCAGGTTCCTTCTGCCTACCCTACTATATGCTGAATACGGCGTGAAGCTGAATAAATATTCTTCATGGCAACTTAAATCATAAGGAGCGTTGTACGTCGTATGATATCGTAATACAATTTCACAAAAAAAAGGGAAATCCAATAACATCATATTGAATTAACAAGAGCAAATACAAAAATAAACGGAGCAGGATTTAAGGCGACAATTGGAATGTAATTTGCTGTCTTGTAATTTATATAAACAATGTATTGTTTGAAAAAAAAATTATAAGTTATATTACATATCAACTTGATGAATGGATCAATGTAATAATCAGAGGAATTTAACAAACAGATTAATTAATATACACTTTTTATTTTATTTATTTATTTTGGTATTAGTAAAACACTGTGTCGCGGCTATTAACGTCCACCTCTCAAGCGTTGCTTACTATCAAAAATAAATGACTTATTATTATAAATACATATATGAAATAAAGTAAAATTTACAATAAAAGCACTACGTTAAACACTTCATTATTTAATCATTTATTTCATATTGGAAAAATCGTAAATAAATAGCGAATAAGAAGAACTCTTTCGCCACTAGTCTATCATCAATGTCTGGAAGACACTATAGGAACTACGCAGTTCAGAACAATGAAATTAAGCATGTATAATAGTGTGTGAGTGAGGATTACCTGATTTTTTACGGATATAGAAAAACGAGATATAAATCTTCTTACATCTAGTTGTGGAATCAAATTATCAACAAACGATACGAAAAACGTGTATTTTACACGCAAGATAAAAATGTAAAAACAGGCAAAGTTCCTAAAGCCAACACAATCAATAATGAGGGCGTCTACTAAAATGATGTAATAAATAAATGTTCAGATACGCTCATCAAAAAGAAATTATAATTTAGAAGTATACAGATTAAATATTACAAGACTGTCTTGTTTTCGTTTTGATGATATCTTATAATAACCTAATATTAAGTTTCAAATACCAACATTAATAGTTCCTAATAACAGGTAGTAGCTATGTACGTATGTACGTACTACATCGCTACCTATATTTTACTTAAAGTGATATTCCGAAGTAATTGATACACCTGCAATTATTTCTGATGCAGGCAATATACGCGTCGGCAGATACGTGATTAATATTGATGTTCGCCCGAGGATAAACTTTTCGTTAATTATTTTGATTACGAAAGGCTTTTCGCTGAATACTTTGTATAAATTTTAAGCTAAAAAATACGTAATATAACATATTTCTGATTAAACTAGATAAATGTACACTTCATATACTTTAAATGTGCTCTTTATATACAAGGTAAATGTTTTTATATTTAGAAAATTACAATTTTACAATACAATTACAATAGAGCGGATTGCGGAGACTAGGTTTTACTATACAAAGAAGAACGTAAAGCAAAATGTGCATTTTTTTATTTACTCTTTCAAAATAAATCTCATAATGTTCTTTAATTCATAGCATATTATCGTTTTTAGCTTCACACTGTATCGCACATAGAAGGCAAAGGCACAGGGAATCTGAGAACCTAGTGTTAAGACAATCTTTTCCCCTTTAAGATACTTTCATTCCACTCTTTTCGGCGAATTCTTAGTATAATAGTCGAAACTCAACGCAGTTCTTTCCCTCGTTACTAGAGAATCGATGATGGAAATATTAAGTATGTCCTTCTACCCAGTGTGAATCGAACGCACAACTTATCGTGTTTACAGTGTTGTGCTTGTGCCCCTGCGCCATGATAGCCTCAATAATAAAAAAACATTTGATATTAAATTGCACCTACCTGTAGGTATGCTAAATATTATAAATAATTCAAAATGGCAACCTAATAAAGCAGACGCCGCTTTATTTCCTGCGAAGGACAAAGCTTTCATTATTGTCCACACGTGACAGAAATAAACAAGTCGCTTTGTGTTCATCGAAGATATGAAAAACACATGTTGATACGTTATATTGGTATATTAAGTATTAATTATTTTTCTTTATTTCGTAAATTAACTATCAATTTGATAACTACTCACATAAGATCACAGAAGTGGTGGTGGCCGTTATTAAAATACCTGAAGCGATAATAAAGCAATAAAATGCAGCAAGGTATACATACAAAGGTAGGGAAATGCGTGTGGAGCGGGAAAATTGCTATAATTTATTATTTCTCGGAATGGGCATCGAACTCACAATCATCGCGTTTATAGTTGACTGCAGCTATCCTATTGTGACGGCCTCAAGTATCTACATATTAGAGAATTTGAATTCAAAAATATAAAGCACTTAATCGATTTTAATAAAATATAGATTAAAAAAACTTATCTAATGATATAAAAAAGGCTAAATTAACAACATTATAAAAGAATCTAAACGTAATTATTACTGTTCACATTTTAAAATCAAAGCTCGGCCGGCGACCGCGCGTTCGTTAAAGGGAGAAAATAATCAAAAACCACCAGTAGTAATCCCATTTGCTTCGTCACCGGCCATCTGGTCACTACCCAACTGGGCGTTGAACTCACGCGAATCGATTGTTGTACACGCAATACTTGTACTTTTAGGGTTCCCTATCCCAAGGATACCTAGGCTGTCTGTCGGCTGTCTCTGAAGCTTTTAGCGTTCGTTTGTGTTCTTATTTCAATTTATAATTATTAAAAAACTTTTGGCGTTTGAAATTTTCGAGCCTAAATACTGTATAAATGTTATCTATTATTAAATTTATTGTTGTTTGGAAACAAAGATATAATCAAATTGTTTCCTATATGTGCCTATAATATTTTTATAATTATATGGATGATATAAAAAGTAATATTTACAAATAAATTATTTTATAAGGTATAGAACCTACAGCGTCTCGACACGAGCACACAAAACGAGCACGAATCACTTTTAGTCTTTTTTAAATTTAACCCGCATTTACCTGCATCGCTGACCACGCTTCATATTGCATGTCAGTCAAACAAAAAGTATATTCTCACAACTACCGGTTTCGTGCATTGTATTGACATGCACAGCTTGATGCGTCGGAAGTCTCGGCTTCGATTTCTTTGCAAATAAATTAATAATAAAGCTGGGAGCGTTATTTCACGCTTACGCTGCAGCAGAAAGGAAAAATGAAGGAGTTTTCTTTCCAATATGAAACATACTAATGTAGGTAAGAAAGGGAACACGGTTACGGTTTCTTGTTTTAATATATAAATTATTGGTGTTTCAGTGATTTCTAAAATAAATATTTTTGTGGTTTAATTGTTACATAGAAAACGTGAAGAGTTTCGCAATTGAACTCATGGGAAGCGGAGTCTCTTTACACTAGGAACCTAGTCTCTGTCTATATTGTTATACGCAGAACACATCCTAAAGCCAAGTATATACATATAAACATTTACGTTTTGAACCCACAACCATGACATTAAGGCCCACCTACACCTGTAATCTCTACAACACGCCGAAACAGGGCACAAATATAAAGCAACCCATTCAAAAGCAACGTGCCTAGTTAAAAAGTTTTTAACGCGAACAAGGCGTCTATGTATTGCCGAGATAGCGCCTCGTGAATTTTAACATCAAGGGAAACACTGTCTCAGGGTTGAATCATATTATTCGGTGTAACTTTTACGACGGGTTTATTTTACGTTATTTATCGTTTACACCGCAGCCACCTGCCACCCATATTTCTTGGCAATCACCTTAACCTTATTCGACTTATTTAGAAAGACTACGAATAAAATCTCGGCATAAATTTAGATAATGTTCGCTTTAATGCGTCTTAGAGCTTTGTGTAATTACAATTTTAGATTGATAGACTGTTGTCGCTTCGCTCGGATGGTTTGTTATCGGCAAAATCTTAATTCGCAATAAAAATATCTGCTTAGGTTTAATTTTTTTTTTAATGATTTGCGTTTTACAATCAAAAAGCGAAAAAAACGACGCGGCCACGGCAAGAAGTAGATGAAGATTATGTATGCTCGTACCATCTCAATCCTTCGTGATCTTTGTTTCTTCTTGAAGTATATCAAAAACCGGCAAAATTATAAAATACAACGTAGGTTTATTTAATGCCTTTAAAGCCTAATAAATAATTTAAAAGATAATCATTTAAAAACTAATACATTTTTATAATTAACATTACATCATTTGCGTATTTAATAACGTATAGTATACATATTTCATTGTTATATTGCTATAATAATATTATAAACGTTAGCAGACTCGATAATTTATGCTAACAGTTTCATTTAGGAGCATTGTCCGGAAAACATAAAAGCTTTTAGCGTCGCTTTTGCGCCCTCAACGCAGATACACGGTACTTTCTGCCATTTAAAGGGTATAAACCGAATTCTTTGCTCAGGAATTATTAAAAAATATGATTTATATAAAAACAAATGTTATTTAAACTAATAATAAATTATTTAGCTATTAGTATTAAACGATCAGTCGTAGGTTGAATTCCCACTCATGGAAAAAAATACTTTTATTTCTTATAAAAAGCGGCGTGGAGTGGCGTATAAAAGGCTAAAATATTTCAGTAATTCAATTAAATATAGTGAATATCCTCAATTTAAAATTATAGCTTTCGTTGTTTTGACTAAAACCACTACTCCATTTAGAATTTAGACTCCCCATTTAGGACCTTCATAATGATTATTCGTGTTTGAAGTTACTATATAGATGCGGTACTCCAGACAAATCAGTATCTTAACAGTACGTTCTCTTTGCCACTTCTTCCAAACCAAAAGATTCAATAATTATATTAAGTAATCCATAATTATAATCTAAAAAACGACCGACACCGACGGAACCAAAGCAAGGACATGGTCTGCTCAGACTCGCCTGAATTTACTCCGCGGGTTAAGAGCTGTTTTCACTTAGCACGCGTCAAGTGACTATTAATCTTGCAGATGTTTCCCAAAACAATTTATTACTGACACTAGACCGTTAACCGCTGCCTCGGCAAATTGGATAGTATAGAATACAATACATATTTGGCATCAAAATACAGTACTTATAATATTGTTGTAGAAACTTTTTAGGAGAACGAATATAAATTATCATTAACTATTTTACAGTAATACTGAATATTATCGGTTCTTCACTCTGTCAATGCAAAGCGCAGAGTTCGGTACCGCACCTCAACATGCAATGTATTAATAATTCGGCGGACAGTAGGGAACGAAAGTGTCTGAGTAAGGAACGGAGTGTCTTAACACTAGGTACTTTATTATCACAGAATCACAGAGAAATCCTTTACAAGTGCTTAAACGTCATATAAATCGGCCATACACATAACACGCCCAATACGGTGTCTACAGAGCATTTCTGGCGCATCATGTGTGCACAATTTAAGTTTTGCAAGGAAAGTTGGTGAGACCCTGCTCAGTAATACATCGACGGGAAACTGTCATGAACACGATATTAGTTCAGTTGCCAATTGATTGGCATCGTTGACGATGAAAGCTGAAACAAAAGTTTTACGACGAAATTTTGCGCCATTTTTCACAAAGTTGGACATTATTAATTTACCTCGGATTTTGTGTGGCGGATGGTAGGTAAGCCGTTTTTAAAAAAAAAAAATCTTTTACAATAGGATTTAATGAGCAACGAATTCTGAAAGCCAATCATCAATATAATAATTCATATGTGTGTTTAATAATTCAGTAAATCAATATATTCTGTTAGGATTGTATATCGCTCTCGCTTGCTATCTATCAAGTCAACGTATTTCTATATTTACTTAAAAAAGATATGGCTGTTTTTGCGATATATAAAATGAATAGGGTACTTCCGGTTAACCTAGAATTATGAAATTTAGTAACTAGCATCTACTACTACTGTAGCGCTAGTTCAAAATTAAAAGCATACATTTGTGATTAAATCCTAAAAAATAATATCCTTAAAAATTTGGAATTAAAGCCGCTAGTTTAAGTGAGATTTCAGATGAAAGGGCTCTGGCTAAGTTTAGTCTGAATTTCAGAAAAAGCTACACACATCAAATGTTTTACGGAACCCTCAGTGGGCGAGCCCGACTCTCGTTTGTCTGATTTTTCTTATAACTTCTTGTTTTTTTTTGAACAGAAGTTCACAAAAAAGTAGTTTATTATAGAAAAAAATATAATTTTACAGAAGGTCTCCTAAAAATAAAATTAAATATCCAATTACATTTTCTTTAAAAAAAACTGAAACGTTTCGACGTTAGTCAAACAATCTTCCAGTCCATAGAGTTCGAATTAGCTTCACTTTGTATCTCATTATATAAAAGAAATTCCGAAGGGGGAAAATTTGCTTCATTTACAAAATAAGCTCTACAAACAAACGAAATCGTGAACAGACAAACCCTTTGATGGGTTGACTTACTTATATAATTATTGCGTAGTTACTTCCATCAAGATATTAATTTTATGCTTTGTAGTCTACCTTAGGTATGAGAATACAAATACATCAGCCGCTGCAGTGCAGTGGGAAAGTGCTTGACTGTAAACGCCTACGGTTGTGGGTTCGATCGTCACGCGTCAATGCACTCACAAGCGTCACTCGACACGCAGTGTCTTAAAAATTGGAGGGATATGATGGAACGAAATGTATGTAACTCTAGGTTCCCTGTGCCTACCATGCTATACGCACGACACAACGTGAAGGATATTAGATATAATAATAAATTTAAAAAGAGTACGCACCAAGTGTCCGTAGTGTTAGGAATAACAACAAAAAAAAATTTAAAAAAAAACGTGAAGCTAAAAAAAATGCTCTGATAACTTCAATAATATTCAAATTAAAGATCGTGTGCATGTTGTAGTGCCACAGTTTTAATATATTTTTTTTATTTATAACTTAACTGAATATTGCTGAAAACATACAAATTGTTAACATCACTATCACGCCAAAATGACTGAACAATTTTGAAGAAACTTTCACTCAAAGATAACAAAGGCAATAGAAACAATAACATACAATAATAAATAAAAGAAAATATAGAGCTTCAATAAATTTCTAACTAATTCTTATTCTTAAATCCATACGAAATCGCTGGCAAAATCTCATCGTACATACAATAACGGCAAATATAATTTAATATAGCACCACACGTCAGATGAGCTTTGCAGGCCGGCTGACGCATAATTACATAGCGTCCGTGAGAAGAAACAATTTCCTAGTGTAGGCCGGTTTTCCTTTTGCAAGAAAACCGTTATACAGCCGTAACTAGCTTTCATAAATGTTTTAACAGTGTTTAAAGGAACTTTTAGTTTAATGGCTGTGGTGTTGTAAAATTGGATTTTAATTCTAGCAAATCCCATTATAAGCCGTAAAAAAATTAGATTTAAGTATTATATATGTATATATATATATATATATTAATCAGTAGTAGCAGAGGCCAGTCGTGGCGCTGCGGCACAAAATGTGACTGTAAAATCGACTGGTTGTGGGTTCGTACCCCACTCGAGGAAATGAAATATTTACTTATATTTATATTTCGATTTTATCGCTCTGGTGTCGAGACAAAGCGCGGCGTCGAGGTCTGCCACATAACACGCAATGCCTCGAGAACTCGACGGAAAGTGAGGAACGGTGAGTCTTAACACTAGGGTCCCTTTGCCTACCCTGATGTGTGCGGGATACAGCGTGAAGCTAATTTATTAATTTATTTAATCAATAAAAAAACGATAAATATATTTACTTGTATCGTTTTTTTTGTTGATGAGTTTCTTTTAGTTTCTTTTTTATTAGCTCTACAAAGAAACAAAAACAACAAACACAGAATCCTACAATTTAAATAAAATGAACCAATTTAAATATGCTCACTTATAAAATGAAATTAAAAATAAAATGAATTTTAGGAAAGCAAATATAATTTTTCCATAATAACCAACAAGGAAAAATAATGAGAATTATAGGTACGGCCGTAACAAAGTTGTAAGTGCAGAAGGAAAGAAATGGAAACGGGGGAGCCGGAATAATGGCTTATTCAAATTTATAGGAAACCGCACCTTTAGAAACAATCTCGCCGCACCTGCCGCAGATATAAAATTTAAAGTATTTTATTGCGAATTGCAAATTCAAGATAAAATATTAATTCAAAATGGTTAGGGACAAAACAATAACGCATACAAACGGGTTTTTTGTAACCAGTCACGCCGGTATATAATATTTAGCACTAAACTTGTAAATAATTAAATAGATTTTTTTATATATAAAATCAATTTGAGCAAATTTTTACGTTAACGGTTTATTTTTTCCATACTTGAACAGCGCCGGGGCCAGCTAAAAAGTTTAAAGAAGTTAGCTAACTATTGAGCTAGCTATGAGTTACTTTAGTAGGGCATCTCTAACTATGCAACCAGCATTAAAAAGCTTTATTGCGTCCATTTCGTATTTTCTATTATTAAATTCTTCAATTTACTAATTCTTTGCCAACGACCTAGATCTTTACTAACCATTTTACTACAATAATGTTATTGATATTTAAGCCACGACCATTCTTTTAGCGTCTATGTTAAAATAATTTCTTATAATCATTCAAAATATCTATTTTATTCTCAATATCTTTAACACTATACAAAACGAAATACAAATTATTATTGTTACAAATTTAAAAAGAAATATCATAATAGCAGCGCATTCAAAAGCGATCGCGCATTAATATCGCAGAACGCTTTTTCCCATCAAATTAGCAATAATTTACGCATCTCTAATGCTTTACGTCATTAAGGTGCTATTAATCAAGAAACGAAAAATGGAAATTCAGAAAATAAGTATTTTTATGGGCGATAACTGCCTTTAACATTTATAGGATACACTTTTTGTGTGTAATTAAAATTTTTGATATTATAGAAAGAGGAAGTTGTGAGGTGTGATTGGTTGAATGATTTTGTCATTTTTGATAAAAAAAATTATAATAGACATCATTTAACATGTACAGGGACACTGTCGTGCGACTGTAAGTTGCTGTGGGTTATGTTTTTCGCGCGTATCTTGTATGTATGTATGTATGTAATATTCTTTATTACCTCATATCTCCAGTAACTCTGAACGGATTGACATTATTGGGGTATTGTATAGATTCGTATTAGCAGCCCAAGTGTTGTTAGATAGATGACGTTAAAAAAAACAATCATGATAGCTGTGGGACCCCATTGGACTTAGTGAAAAAAATTTTAGTTTTGAATACCACAATATGGGTATCAAATTTCAGAGCTTAATACGAGGATTTCAAAAAGATGTCATTACTATAATGAATTCTAACAAAAAAGTAAAAAATAAATAAATATGTGTAAAAACTAAAACCCGGACTGCATAAAACTAAAAAGAAAATAAACGAGCCCAATAGTTTATCAGGGTTAACAGTTGGGACCTATAAGTAATTCATCAATCAATAAAATCTTTACCAGGAACTCTGCATAATTTAAGGAGGTCCCGAGTGTTAATCCTAATAAACTATTAGTCTTGTTTTTTTTCTTTTTAGCTGTATGCAGTCGGGGTTTTTAATTAATTAATTTTTAATTTTATTTAAGTGCTGGCAATATAATTTAAAGATTACTTAAGGATCATATCTTATTTTTTATTGGTACGGAGGTGCTGGGATAGTGTGCCTCCAATAAGAATTAATTAGGGACCCTTAAAACTACACTTATGCCCCTGGCCACTGCCACTCACTCACATTGTGTTTCACCATTCAATCCATAATGCCTCAAGAAGTCAACACAAAGTGGAGAATGGAGTTTTATCACTATGGGCTTGACAATCTCTCTGCCTATCCTTACCATGTGTTAGATACTGAGGGAAGCTAATATAAAAGTATAAATTAGTGGTAAAATGGAGATTAAGCCCAAAACAGTTACATGCTGTCCCACAGTGCCACTGGCCTTAAAGATGTAAGAAACATAATTATGATGTTTAAAGCAAATATTTTATTAGTAAATTATGAATAAATAATTAAAAAGCTTCTTTAACTTATAATTGCAATTAGAATAATATAAAAAACAAAAATATTAATATTAATTTATTTAACAAGCTAATAGCAAACCATACAAGCAAATGTTTTATTATGGTGGAAAAATTTTGCTTAAATTTATATATCTAAATTAAAAGAGTGTTAAAATAGAAATTAACTTACAATAGGAAGTTCTTAAGTTACATCTTCATTAATACTTTAAATTACAAATGTTATTTCTATAGTAATATATATAATAGTAAGTTAGGATTTGCTTTTTGTTCCATCCTAAAATATAAAAATAATTATACAATCATATTCACTTGTTCATTCACATATATGCATTCCATATAGACCTAAGTAAGATTTTTCCTTATTAGATTCAAAGTAAGATATTTCTTATTCTTAAATATTTAAGTATAACAGTATAAAAATAAAATAAGAAAAATACCTACTTAAATAATAGAATACTTATTAGAATTTATACTTTGTACTGTTGAATAATTAAAATTAATATATACACAAGTCATATTTTTTATTTTTGTTCTTAGTATTTTATTGTACTTTTTTTGCATATAATTAGAAAAAAAAAATATAGTCGCCATGGTAGCTGATGTAAGTTCCAGAGTGAAAGTTGTTAAAGACGATTAATAACATTCACCCTATGTATTATATTAATTGATAAAGGTTTCGTTCAACTAGTTTATATGATTGAAATACAAAAAAAACACATAATTGATGTTCTTTTTTCAATCGAAAAAAGATAATTTCAAATAAATATACAACTAACTCCTTGAAATTATTGTCACGAAACTTTTTCTATATGTTTTATATATAAAATATAGAATGACTGACCCAATTTCACTTGTACATAAAAATTCACGATATTTATAATACAGAAAGAAAAACAAAGAATTCCATTCAATTTATAAAAGGTAGTTATAAAATAAATAACCAATAAAACAATATTTTGTAATATCGATCGGCTGTTAGTGCCAGTCTGCGCTAAAATATAGAATTAGAACTTACATCAAAAGCTTGAAATGTATATCATACACGATCTTTTAAAGCACTACGTTAGATATAAACGTTTATTTTATTATAGAAAAAGCACAAATCACTATTATTTCGAAGCTTAAGTTCTTATTTTCGTCGAACGCAAAACACAGAAATAATCACGAACAAAAAACAGCTACAATAGCGCCACCGAATTTTGAAAGTAAATATGTTGACAGTCGGATGCTTGTTGCCATATATAAATTAGATAGAATAACACAAAATCTTTTAAACTATACATACTACAAAGATATCAGGCACATATTATAAATCCTGAATATTGTCAGATTAGCTTTATATCAATCACTCCGTAACTTCGCAGTAAAAGTATTTTTTTCACAACCATAATCTTCAAATGAAAATGATAAGAAAACTTCTCAAGTTGTATGTACCTTTGGACAGATTACGATTCAAAATAATTATAAAAAATAGTGGTTGTTCTTATAGATCTGTTTAGTTTTTCTTTAGATATTTAGGTAGATTTATCTAATTTAAGGAACTATCAATAACTCCATATCTCGAAAGTTGTACCTTTTTAGATTTGCTCAATAGACAATGTTTTAAATTGCTTTAATCAAATAAATATCAAAAATACTTATTATATTATCAACTAGTTTCTTAGACATTAGATATTTTAAAAATGCAATTCCTCAACTTAAGCCTTTTATAAATACAGCAAATTAAAACTAGAAATTTACTTGTTTAGAAAACGTAAAAAAAAATTAACGTAGCCGGTCTCAAACCCGCGCCTTCTAGAATCCGACCAGGTGATCTGACCACTAAGCCATAAGTTCTCATCAAGCTACGTCGAAATTTTTATACGCTTGTTACAATTTATATATGTTGTTAGCAACTCTGTAAGGAGATTACTAAGATTGCTAAGAATTATCGCCCGGTGATAGAGAATGCTATTTATTAAATATTTTTAACATTTTTCCTAAGTGTAGAATAATACTTTAAAAATGTTAAAAGCAGAAATTTATTTGCTAATAAAACAAATATTTATTAATTGATTTTATATTAAAATACATTTTGACATTTACAAAAACATTTTAATAATAAACTATAATAAAAAAAATGATACCCATATTTATAATAAGTGTTAAACAGCACGAGCAAGACCATATGGAATATTTCGATCTATTATCATACACTTACTTTAATACATTAAAAGAGTGTTATTATCAATCTAATTATACATAATAGTATTGGCACTAATTGGTAAATTGAGTGGATTCATTAATTTTATATATTTTATAAGTTTAACATATAAAAAGTACTGTTAAATATCACTAGCAACACTATATAGAATTATTCAATGTCCTGTTGTGTAACTTTTATTTTAAGACCTATAAACAAAGTTATTCTCATTTCAATTATAGCTAATAATTAATCACACAATGATTTAATGTCTAAGAAACTAGTTGATAATATAATAAGTATTATTTTTATAGTTCAGCTGCTCTGTTAGATTTCCACTTAAGATGTTCACGAAATTATATATTTCCTAATGTATATGTAGCAAATTTTTAAAGGGTTAGATTTGATGTTTCTGATATTTGTGTCATTAAAATATACTTAGCAAGCAAAATAACTTTTATTTTTGCCCTATTTCATTATTTCTTATAGTTAAGCTAGTCTGTTACAGTCCACGCTGATTGCAGCGCCACCTGTCGATTTTAAAATGAATTGTATTTTTAAACCAAATTATGTCCAGACACAAAAATATTCATTCAATGTTCTTATTTAATTTTATTTAAATCGGTCCAGCCGATTACAACTAGTGTGTCACATAAACAGAACATTTTTTTTTATTTAAGATGAAGATGTAAAAAGGAGTACGCATATTATTATTAGTACGCATAGTATTATTAAAATATACTATATTACTTTTTTTAATGAAAAATATTTTTTGGTCTTTTTTTTTGTTTTTATGGAAAAGACACGGCAAACGAGCGTGCAGGTCACCTGATGGTAAGTGATTACCTCCGCCCACGGCCCCGTGCAACTTCAGAGGAGCTACAGGTGCGTTGCCGGCCTTTAAGATGGGTTGGGCGCCGGGGCCCGGCATTACCTGATGCGAAACGCAGTGGCATAAAGCCGTGAAGTAGTCTTCATGCCGGTTTTAAATTCCGGGGGTGGTAATGATCCGGTCGAGTCTGCCCATGCGTGTTGCTATTACTGGCGACGTGACTCTACCACACGTACTTTAGTCGCCTCTTACGACACCACCAGTACCAGGATGATCCTATTCTAGGCCGGGATCACACGGCACGAATATGGTCTGAAATAAATCAATTATATGCAATAATTATTTTATATTTTCTTATATACTGTAATAAAAAAATAAATGCAATTCCTCAACTTAAGCCTTTTATAAATACAGCAAATTAAAACTAGAAATTTACTTGTTTAGAAAACGTAAAAAAAAATTAACGTAGCCGGTCTCAAACCCGCGCCTTCTAGAATCCGACCAGGTGATCTGACCACTAAGCCATAAGTTCTCATCAAGCTACGTCGAAATTTTTATACGCTTGTTACAATTTATATATGTTGTTAGCAACTCTGTAAGGAGATTACTAAGATTGCTAAGAATTATCGCCCGGTGATAGAGAATGCTATTTATTAAATATTTTTAACATTTTTCCTAAGTGTGGAATAATACTTTAAAAATGTTAAAAGCAGAAATTTATTTGCTAATAAAACAAATATTTATTAATTGATTTTATATTAAAATACATTTTGACATTTACAAAAACATTTTAATAATAAACTATAATAAAAAAAATGATACCCATATTTATAATAAGTGTTAAACAGCACGAGCAAGACCATATGGAATATTTCTATCTATTATCATACACTTAATTTAATACGTTAAAAGAAGGTTATTATCAATTTAATTATACATAATAGTATTGGCACTAATTGGTAAATTGAGTAGATTCATTAATTTTATATATTTTATAAGTTTAACATATAAAAAGTACTGTTAAATATCACTAGCAACACTATATAGAATTATTCAATTTCCTGTTGTGTAACTTTTATTTTAAGACCTATAAACAAATTTATTCTCAATTCAATTATAGCTAATAATTAATCACACATTGATTTATATAATATATAGATAAATACATTATATAAAAGAGCAACTGTTGAGTTTCTTGCCGGTTTTTCTCAGCAGAACTGCCTTCCGAACCGGTGGTAGCTTCTTTTTTATTTATATCTTCATTCGACGGTTCAAAAGTGCGTATAAGAGATTATTTGAATATTTAGAATACTTTAATGACTGTATAAATATAATATATAAAAGTTGCTCATTTGACAGTATGTCCAAATATTTATAATTAGAGTTTCGTTAGCCATGATCAGTCGAATAAACTAAACAGAATGTGACGCTGCTCCAAGAATTATCGAGGACAGTCGTGGCGCAGTGGCACAGTGCGAGTGTAAAACCGACTGGTTGCGGGCTCGATCCCCCCCCACTCGGGTAGATGAAATATTCACTTAAATTTATATTTCCATTTCTTCGCTCCGGTGTCGAGGCAAAGAGCGGCTCGAGTTCTGACACCCAACAAGCAATGCCTCTAGAATTCGGCAGAAAGTGGGGAACGGAGTGTTTTAATACTAGGTTCCCTCTGCCTACCCTGCTGTATGCGGGATACAGCGTGAAGCTGATTTATTTTTTATGAAAGAATTAAAGGAGATATGCGAATTACATCTACTAATATTGCTAGAGTTTATCAGGTTATTTCGTTTATTATGTGAATGGCAAAACGTAATTTTTTTTTATTAAAAATAAATAATATATCAATGTTAAACATACTAAAAATAATCTGTTTAACATTGATATACCCAGTTATTACTTTTTAATTAATTATACATAAATATAACATTATATAACATTTCATATAATTTAATAATCTAATCATAGCATTATCAGGTATGATCACTTGTACTATAATTCAATACGTTAATACTCTATTTACTTACTATATAGTTAATACAATTTTTATTATAAAAATATTTAATATATCTAGAATATTTCTCTAAACATTCAAACATTTAAGGCACTATTAAACAGCCATTAGAAAGCCTAATTACCAATAATGCAAGTTAATTCCTTATCTATATATTATTCTATATATGTGGATTATAAAACTACAAAATGAGATCAAGCAAAATCTACGCCCGTATCAAGGAAATCCCTAATATGTACTATAGCGTTTCTTGGTAGTAAACGCAAGAGGCGGCCTAAGAGTAACAAGTGTTTAGGTATAGAGGATTCTACTTTATTACGAAGAACAATATCTATAATGTGTTGGGCCGCATCAGATGAAGTCATTGTGCCGAAGTAACCGGGTATTCTGGAAATAAAATAAAGATACTAGTTACTCTATGTATATTGTGTTTCTTAAGTATATTAACATCATTAGTGACCCACATACAGCTTCAGCCACCAAAACTTTTTGTTATATTGCAATCAAATTATACAAAATCTTTACATAAATTGGAGCTAATATAACACATAGTTATTCTACATAAATTATATTACAGAAAAGACATATCTAAATCCGTTTAGTAGTTTCATTCATCCACCCCCATAAAATTTCATATTTATAGTATTAATAGAACTAGGACATAATATAAAAAAGAAACGAATTTATAATGTACACTTAGTATATAAATAAAGTTGAATAATGTTTTTTTTATCATGTGAAAAACAGCATTGGAAATACTGCAAGCATTATTACTTTGTGGTATATATTATTAAAGATATGAATATTAGTAACTATATCATGCAAATAGTATATTTTAAATATTTATGTGTTATTTGCTTTGTTCTTATTATTTTTTAATTATAATTTACACTAAGTATTTACTTGCTAAATTCTTTAAATAAATTCATGCCATAACTATTTATATTTCCATATTTTAGTAGTAGTATACTAAAATATAGAAATATAAATGAACATTATTTTTTATAATATCATCCCAATTTTGTCTACTCATGCAGGACATTAACAATAAATCTAAAATAAAATACAATATTACTACCAGTGCTAATAATAATACTAATAGATCCTAAAAATTGTTAATTATTACCATAACCATTAAGAGAAATAATAACAGTACAAAACATAAAAATTCATAATACCTTTCTATTTGATTAAAACGGGTTTTATCCTTGGAATAAAATCTGGAACTGTAAAAGATTTTTAAATATAAAGTGTTATTTCAGCAATTGAAAAATATTTTAGAAATACAAAATATTATGTATAAAAATTTTAACGTAACGGGACTCGAACCCGTGCCTCTTGCGCGATTTCCGAGAAGCGTTTTGTAAAATAAAGTAACTATAAAAGATTTTGTCAAAAAATATTATATTTGCATAATATTATAAATCCAAAGCTATTTTTAGGAGTAGGGGGCTCACATAACTAAAATCTAAAGCAAATTAGTTATATAATAACATTATTTATGTATTGAATCTATGAATGCCTTTCATAGTCATATAATAATGTTTAGTTGTTTTGTAATCTTATCCACACTAGGACCTAGTCAAAGTCCTATAACATTGAAATATATAATATTTAAATTGTTATCAAATTATTATACAATATTTACATTATTGATTATTGTTTTCTGGACTCTAGACTTTTGTCACATGATGCATCTGATTTTAAGTTACATATTTGATTGTTTCAAAATGTTGACATTGTAAATGTTTCGTTTTTAATTCATTTATATTAGAATGACTAGTTACTTAAACTTTGGTGTTCTCAATATATCAATCAGTTAGTCCAATAATATCAGTGCAGTAGCACTATTATTATTATTATTTTTCATTTTATATTATAAATGTTTCCCTGGTATGTTCAGGCAATGATATTTATGTCTTAATTCAAAGGACAAATTAACACATAAATGCTAGTACCATAAATATCAATAATGAGTCCTCTATAAAAATCCTAATTATTTTTTTATGCCAAACTTAAAAAACATATTTTTATAAAACTTAAAACTCTACATAAAATCATATACTTACGTCAATCTAAGCTCAGAGCATTGTTCCATAATGAATGGGTAGACATGTATCAAACTAACATGCACTCCATTCACTTTATTGACTCTCAAATCTTCCAATAAGGAAGCAGCAAGGCCTTGAACACCAAACTGTGCAGATGTGAGAGCCATGGGTTCATTTAGATGACTTAATCCAGCCACTGAACTCAGTGCTACAATATGTCCGTGATTCTTTTCTTTCATTTCAGGCAGGAAACTCTTTATAAGCTAAAAAGTATTAGTAATATTATTAATATCTTTTCCTTTATATCTCTTGTTCTGTCTGTTTGTTTCAGTCTAATCTGGCTATACTTTGGGTACAATTTATTGGATTCATATATTTTCTTGATATGTGTAATGTTGACTTTACTTTTCACTTAAAATATTTTATGAAGTATTTTAAATAAACAAATGTTGTAGTATGTTCATTTAAAAATCTGTTATATAGCACAACAGCCAAATCTTGTTAGGACCAAACTAAAATATATCCTCAAAAGTAAAATATATGAAACCATTGTGGACATCATTACACACTCAAGGAAGTAAATTATTTTAAAGCTCTGGTAAGAAAAGAGTGTCCTTGAGTTCCACCACTTAAAATATCACACAAAATATGAAAAAGGCTGTGGGTTGGATTTCCAATGGGAATAAATGAAATATTTAATATTTTCAATTCCAGCACACAGCTTGCAATGTCTCAAAAAATTGGTTAAATCAAAAATAAATCAGCTTCACGCTGTATCCCACAAACTGCAGGGTAGGCAGAGGGAACGTAGTGAAAGACACTCCGTTCCCCACTTTCTGCCGAATTCCGGAGGCATTGCGTGTTAAGTGGCAGAACTCAACGCCGCGCTTTGCCTCGACACCAGAGCGAAGAAATGGAAATATAAATTTAAGTAAATATTTCATCTCCTCGAGTGGGGATCGAACCCACAACCAGTCGGTTCACAGTCACACCTTGTGCCGCTGCGCCACGACCGGCCTCTAAAACGACAAAAAATTGGTTAAATGTCTATTAATACTAGGTTCCCTCTGTCTACCCTACTACATGAGGGTAACAGTGTGACAAAAAAAAGTTATCACATTCTTACTATTAGATATGTAACATAAATAAAACACTGAGTTCACAATAAATATTGTATTAGCTAAGTAGCCTGCCAATGAACTAAACTTGTCATACACAATTCCAGCTTACCCACTTAAATTCACTTTATTACTTAACAAAGCAAATAAGTACCTTCTAAAATAATAATCTTCAACAATTCAATAACTTATACTACTTTATATATGACATACCTCCCCAACAAGATAGCTTTACCATAATTTTAAAATCAATACAAAATAACACTTAAGATACAACAATCAATTTAAATAATGAGCATCTCCAACCACCTGCGGCCTCTGATATGGTGACTTTGAACGTACACTAAACTTATTTTTTATTTTTCCTGTGCTATCTGAAGTACTAGGAATCCCTAACATTTCGGCCCATTCTGTGGCATCCGGTATAGTAATGATTTCTTCCTCTGCCTGACTATTCTCCTTGTCTTTGCTTTCATTGAAATAATCCTCATCTTTATCCATACTCACATCTATACTTTCAGTGGTGATATTTGATGATAAATGTTCATTGATATATTTAGAGGTGCGAGCCAATTGCGACCAAGCAGATTTGGGCCATTACCTTTAGCTACTATCATAGTTAAATGTATTAAAACATTCCTATATCGCACTGGCAATATTGCCTGCCCGAGCAACTTCACTGGTGTTTCATTCCATGTACGCAATGATAACTGGACCTGTTTTAATGTGTTCTGCGGCAAGAGACTGCGAAGCACATTCCATGTGCGTTCGTTGATGAGAGAGAAACTAGCCCCAGTATCGACTTGCATCCGCACGGGCACGTCAGCAATAAAAATATCGACTTCGTAAGGTGGCACCCGCGTAGCACTCTGCATATTGTAAATGCCATTTAATAGGTCTCCATTATCTTCAATCTGTGTGAAATTAACGTCCTTCTGGTTAGCTTTTTTCTTTTTAATGCATATTTTTTCAATGTGCCCTCGCTTCTTACAAAATCGGCAAATTGCATTGACAAAACGACATTCTCCCGCATGTCGGTTCCCACATCGGTAACACAGCCGATTAGACACTGTAGTTTGTACTGCGTTGACGTCCATCGGCTCGCCGGCGTCGACATCCGATGTCTCTGCGTGCATCCTCACGTCCGCGACGGCGCCTGTGGTGATACTCGTGGTACCGTGTATCATGCGCACATCACGAACTGCACTTTCTGATGCTAACATTGCATTCACTACGTCGTGATACTGTAAATTGTCCCGTTTTAATAGTTCGTATTGTAATCTACTGTCACTCATACCGCACACGAGTTTGTCGCGTAACATTCTTTCTAAATCTGTAAAATTACACTTGGAACTAAGTTTTCTCACATCCGCAATAAAGTCTGAAGCTGATTCACAACGTTTTTGTTCCCGTTTATAAAACTTCAATGACATTGTTATTTCATTTGGAGTAGGACTGTAATGCCTACTTAGAATTGCTTCTATTTCGGTAAAAGTCACATCGGTCGCTTTTCTGGGCGTAATTAACGCAAGCAAAGTATCATACACTCGCGAACCACACACTGTGAAAAAATTTGCACGCTTAACATTGTCCACGATCACGCCATTTGCCTCGAAACAAAACTTTAACCGATCTATGTAACTGTCCCAGTTAGCCGAATCTGGATTATATTCTTCGAATCTTATAGCTTTTTTATCCATTTTGTATAATTTTTAACTTTTCGTCGCCAATATTAGATATGTAACATAAATAAAACACTGAGTTCACAATAAATATTGTATTAGCTAAGTAGCCTGCCAATGAACTAAACTTGTCATACACAATTCCAGCTTACCCACTTAAATTCACTTTATTACTTAACAAAGCAAATAAGTACCTTCTAAAATAATAATCTTCAACAATTCAATAACTTATACTACTTTATATATGACACTTACCCAAATAAAACCAATCAAAGTAACATCAAACGTAGCACAAATGTTTTCTTTAGCTTGTTCCATAACAGACCTAGCACTCGGAATACCACAGCAATAAAATAACATGGTGACAACATGTTCATCTTTCTTTATTTGTTCCACCATACTATCTATGTTCTCTTTTTTAGTAACATCACATGTATAGGAATGTGCTATGCCTTTTTTCTTATTAATGAAAGCTACTGTTTTAGCATTGTTGTCGTCGTTGTGGTCTACACATAACAATTTTGCACCTCTTGCTGCCATTTGTATAGCTATGTCCTTTCCAACACCCTTTCCTGTACCAACCACCTGGAAATTTTATGCAAAACATATTAAAAAATAATATAGAAATAATATATAACAGTATATTAATTTCAAGTACAAATTGATCAGAAATAAGAATGCTTAGATTTAATTAGGTAACAGGCATAAATCTGAACAGTAAACTAAAAGATTGCAGCCTACATAAAACTATCATCTGTTTGTTTAATGGGCAAAAAAATATCATGATGGTATTTCCATTTTTTAGTTTTTCTTATGTGGTCTATTACTTACCATTACTACTTCTCCCTCCACAGGTTTTACTGGACATGGCTTAAGACATTGAATAAAGTGGCCTGTTGTAGCAAAAGTGACAACTAAAGCTACCCACAATAAATCCACCATTAAAACAGTATAAGAATACAATCTTAGCAACATCTTGAATAGGAACATAGGATTTAGAACATTTTTTAATATAGATTTTCTTGCAGGCTAAAAGTAACTTTGCTTTTTTATTCAAAGTGTATAAAATATTGTCTTCATTATATACACTTATTTTTAAAATATTACTCACCATCTCAATTTGGTGTATTAGTTGTTATTTTAATATTAATATATGAAACCTAATTTAAAAGTTTATAAATATTATGCGATTTTTATTTAAATGACGCGTGTACTTTTATCGTCGCTTACCGAACGAAAGTTAGAAGTTTACTGTTATTATCATTTTTTTTTTTTTTTTTTTTTTTTTTTTTTTCGATCTTGATGTTAATGCTGTTAGCCCTATTGGCTTTTACAGCGACACCGGGTGGGTAGGGAAGAGGGTACTCTGTCCCTGAAGAAATGCAAGCACTACGTGGCTGCTTGAGAGGGAGTCGACGGCTGTAAGGGCGCCCCCTGCGGGGCTCGAACCTCGGCTTACAACCGCCGAGCGGGCTGGGATTTACCCTATTCTAAGCAATCCCAGCCGCGACGTGAAGCCGCGACTGGGGGACAAAATTAGACTAATCTAGGGGAGCTAACCGCTGGACCCGACCGCGCCGAGACGCGGCCGAGCCGTGGAATAAACTGGACTTCGTCGTCGATTCCGTTGACGACGGTGTTTGTGTTTTCTATGTGTAGTGTGAGTCCTACCTATATACTGGGCATTCGCTATCGTGATGGCGTCATCTGTGTCTAAAAGGACGCTACGCGGGCGTCTGAGTTTAGGGAGCGCGTTGGGTGTGTAATCACACGCCGTTTTGACGAGGGGGTTCGCGTGCGAGCCTGCGCGCTCAAAGTAGCGCTTCGCTAAGCGTTTACAGTGCTCGTTGATCGATTCCAGTTCAAAATCTCTATGAAGGTCGACGTTACGTACGTACCAGGGACAACCCGATGCGATACGTAAGAATTTATTTTGGACTTTTTGAAGGGGCTCTAGCTTAGTGTGCGCGAACGCTACACAAGCGTATGAAAGGATGGGCCTTATACAAGTTTTGTATAATGTCAGCTTATGTCTAAGTGACATTTTACTACGCTTGTTAATAAGGTGGAATAATTTATATAGAACGAATTTTGCTTTATTGCAAACATTCGTGACGTGGGGTCTGAAAGAGAGTCTAGAGTCTAGAGTGACACCTAGATATTTGACTTGTTTTTCCCATGGAATGGGCTTATCTAATAACTGTTATTATCAATTTTATCTTTTCTTTATATAAGAAGAGCCAACGGAAGTAGCAATTCCCATGGAATTATCATTTAAATAAGAAGTCGCCGCACCCAAGTGTCCTATACCATTATTATTAAGGCATCTAATCGCCTTTCTACAACGCAGTTGTACTTATATTAGTCAATATTACAATTAGAAGAATAAATATTGATTTTATTAATTATTTTGATAAGATATATATGTTACAATTTTCTTCGCATAACCAATTGACTTTTGAATTCAAATATTGCATACCTATCGCTCAAAGCAACTGGCAGTGGCAGTGATATATGGCAGTGATATATGACACAATGTCATGTAACTTAACTACAGATGACTCTGACAAGTAACAAATTAGTACTTTTTTTGAAAACGTATAAAAATTTGAACGTAGCGGGACTCGAACCCTCGCCTCCTAAGCCATACGTTCTCATCAAGCTACGTTGAAATTTTTATATTGTTGTTAGTACCTCTGTAGGGTGTTGTAAATAAATCTTGTTTAAATCTTGTGCCGTGTAATCCCAGCCTAGAATAGGATCATCCTGGTACTGGTGGTGTCGTAAGAGGCGACTAAAGTACGTGTGGTAGAGTCACGTCGCCAGCAATGGCAACACGCATAGGCAGACTCCCATCATCCCTTTGGGTATATGTGTTCTGTGGCTGACATTGACAACTAAGAGAAGATTTGTGTTGTTGTGATATGAAGATAAAATAAGTACGCAAACCATAATAATCGGTTATGTCGGGGCAGTAAAAGTGAGAAATAACTTAAATTGAAAGTTATAGAACACCTCTGAAGGGAAATAATCAACAACAATGGCCTTTGTTTACCAAGGCGATGCAGATTTAGAAGCGAAAGCAAAAAAGTGTACGAACTTATTACGATTTACGAGTTTGATTAGGAGTTTTTTGTCTAAAATTCTTTCTTATATTAAACTTATACTATATTTGCAGCTGCTGAGCGTATATCAGAAAATATGCACATAGTGGCAAATGAACCATCATTAGCTTTATATAGATTACAAGAACATGTTCGAAAAGCGCTACCTCCTATGGTGGAGCGAAGAATAGAAGTCACCAAGCTTCAGCATGAGTTACAAGGCAGATGTTATGATGTTGAATACGCCTTAAGGTTAGTCAGATATTTATCTTAGATTCTCACAAATATGGTACCTGTACCTTGTATTAGGATACCTTATTTTCCACTTTCTGCCTAAATTTGAGATACTGAATCTGAAAGTTCTTTACTCTATTATATGATTAATAATCATATAATAGAGTAAAGAACTTTTAAGAAAGAACTTTAGAGTAAACAGAGGAAACTTAATAATCATTGATTATAAGGTTCCTCTGCCTATCCTTCTTTAAGCGGAGGTCACTACACTTGACAGATCTGTAGAACATTCAAATTAGTTATTGGATTTTAGTGTAGATCTGACTAATTGACTTAAGAATGTTTAGAAGCCGTCATGGGTTGGGCGTTCATGGGTTCAATTTGTAGTTGGAGGAATGAATTATTATTTATTAATATTTTGTTTGCTCTGGTAACAACGCAAAAACGCCGCGTTCAGCTCCGTCAGTTTCCGCTTTGAAAATTTGGCAAACAGAGTGTCTTAACACTAGGTGAATGGAAGTGTCTTAATGAAAATGGAGTGTCTTTACAAGATGTTCCCAAGTTCCCTCTGCTTACTGCTTTATGTGGGATATAGCAAGATTTTTATTTTATTTAAAAACCTCTTTAAACCCAACAATTACAAAATTTTATAATGATTAAAAATGTATTAATTTGTAATGTTGTCCAAATCATATTTTGTGCACTTTAACCTTGAATTTCAAATAAGAAAATAACCATAGTCATATGGCTTATGCAGGTACTACTTTTAATATACTATACAAACAATACTATAAATGTACTTTAATATAAAAATATTAATGTATTTACACTATTTTAATATATATTTTCAGTGCCGTCAAATCAATGGATGCCGCTGCGACAAGTTTCAAGAACATACAAGAAATGTTAAAACAGTCTTTATTTCTAAAACAACAATTAAAATATGAAGAGGCTAGACGAAATAAAAAAGATACAAATTCTGTTTACAAGCGTCTCTCTGCTCATATTGTATTGGACCTTCCAGATCTTTCCGAATTTTCTATGATAAGGGAGACTACTAACAGATTGGAGAATATTATGACTCATGCAAGAGGCTCTAATAATGAATTGCATAGATCTCATACAACTTTACATTAATTGATTGTTTCAGTTAGTTTTTATATACCACAGTAGCATGTGCAGAAGGAACCTAGTGTTAAGACATTGTGTTCCTCGATACAGGGGGGTGGGGCCTTGTTACCACAGCAAGGCAATAAAAATAATTATTTTCCTGGAGTGTGAATTGAGCTCACAACCTTAGGTAATTCATTAGAGTTTTGGGGATGACTAGCACAACACATTAATATTATTCCAAAGAAAATATAAAAAAAATAAGCTTTATAATTTATGCAAATTAAGTTCTATTTTATGCTCCCCATTTTTCTAATAACTGCCAAAGCAACCACCATTCAAATTTCATAATCCCTGATAGTGCTTACTGGTGTTGGGTGTATGCACAGATAAACTTTCAGGTTTTATTAAATAACAAAGGTCTGACTGTCATGGGCTCTCTTGCTATTAGGGCTTAGGAAATAAATATATATTGTGTATACTTTGATACAAATTCATCCTATTATTCACCATGTCACCATGACAATAATAGAAAGAGTACTGACAGATTGTCGAAAGACTGCTTTCAATAGTCTTTAGTTTATATAATATATGAGATTTTGCTTATAGCTTGTCAAAATAAAACAAATTAAATTTGTTTATTTATAACATGATAATATGAATTATTATATTCTATATAAATGATGTCAGAACTTTTCCTAAAAATATCATTGTTATGGCACCATTGGCCACTTGTGTTTGTTATAGGGAAAATATTGCTTTGGGCTTATTAACCTTTAGATCAATTAACAATAAAGTGCTTAGACCCTATTACTACTATGTAATAGTGTTACAGTTAGCGATAAGATGAGCTTTGCATTTGTGTAAGTGGTTATCAAGGTAGAGAGGCTGTTTTTTTTATTTTATTAGAAATCAAAAAGGAATTCAACATAAAAAAAACAATTCTTTTGCGTCGGACTTTCACCTCTCATACTTTTTGTTTGAGTTTATTATGATTTTTTTGTTTTTACTGCTAGGTCACTGCTAGGTGTACATTAAGAGTGCCAGCTATATTTTTTACTTTTAATATCTCGTACTCAAAAATAAAAAAATAAAAATTCTATGTGACGCCCTTATCAGTACAATAGTTGTGCCTACACCTATCCGGTTGTCAAAAAAGTAGCATAAATCGGTTTAGGTCCAGCAAGACGTTACGCCTTCGGTATATATGAACTGAGTGTTCATATATACCGAAGGCGTACAACAAAGCTCAGCTTAGACCTTGCTACAGTCCGTACTTGTATAACTCTGGACAAGAATATAAAAAAAAAATATCTATGCTTAATTATTGCTTAAAATAAAAAACGGCCTAAGGACTTTATTGCTTTTTTTGGGGCACTCGCACTGTTATTAATTAATATTTATAGAATATATATAGAATATACAGTAAAGATCATCTATGGACAATTTTACCTCAAAATACATATTTAATGGGCACACTTATTTTCCACCAATATTAGTAATCTGCACACTTTTAAGCTCGGTTTTCATCGCTAAAAAGAAGTGAGCGAGTAATAATCAGGCGGAACAGATTCTTTAAATAAAATAGGTTTACATTTCCACCAACATAGAGTCTTGTATTTTCTTTCGCTCTTTAGAACTGAGCGAGTTAATTTCAACTCACCGTCTGACTGTTTTATTGTATTGGTGGGAATATAAGTAGTTTACTTTTTGAGTTCAACATATTCGTATTCGCAGTGAAAATCGGACTTCATTGTGCGTAGATGGTATTTACAATGAGGTAACATGTTTTCGCTAAACATGGGTAGGTATGGGAAAAAAAATCTACTTTATTACTATGATGATATTTATTTCGAAATATTGTTTTCTAATCTAATCAGCTTTTTTATGTGTGCAAATTTTACCAATACATAGTATTTGCTATAAAAATCATGCTTATAATAAAATGCTTCATAAAATAAACTATTTCTCACTTACTAATCGCTTTTCATTGTATAACTAACGCTCACATTGTTATACGGTGTTAGATGAAAATTTAATAAAGGTTCCTCTAAAATGACAAATTTAGAGAAAGCTTTAAGTAAAACTGCCTATGCCTACTAATATAAAATAGAAATCTATGTTGATATAATAAAAAAAAACAAACGACAGTAATTGAATAAACCAACAAATTCACAATGTTTGTTTTTGCTAAGATCGTTCAGGCAGGTTTATATATTTTTATAATTGTTTTTAAATTAAAAAGTAGTTCTAAATAATTTGAAATATTACTTAGAACTATTTTTTATAGCGTATCAAAAATAATATTGTAGACATTTTTAGCTAGGCTTTGTATTACACATTCTCTAAGTAATATTCTTAAATGTATCAGATGAAATGAATATAGACATTTTAATTCTTTATCTGTTAAAAATAACAGACCACGGCAATTCCTTTAACTTGGTCATATTAAACTTCTTTTCGAAGGGCAGCAAATTATTCAACTTTTCTTGTCTAGGTACAACTTTGGGTTTGTGCGGAAAAAGATATTGGTAGCACCGAGTTTTGTCTTCTTCGGCAAATTCAGAAGTGGTTTCGTGACTCAAAATGGTATTGTAAATATAATCGATGGGTATCGCCGATACGATGTACGAGTAAACCTGTCTATTTTCCATTTGAAGTTTCTCCATTTTGGCGAAAATGGCCGCCCACGTTAGGTCTGGGTCCAAAACTTGCACGTTCACTAGAACCTAAGAATTTTATTAGTTTAAAATAGCCGCACGCAAATGGTGTACCTATAGGGTTTTTATGTAAACTTACCGCATCATTTAAAAAATAACATATTCATTGATTATACGGTTATTGAAATATAAATTAAGAAATAACCAAATTACACATCCTGCTATGCAACTATAATCTATTAATTTTGGCATGAGACAAAATGTAAACAAACAAATACTGTTTCTAAAAGTACCTAGTAACTTTTTATTTCTATTTAATTTGGTTCAGGTTTACTATGTTTTAAAATTTAACGAAATCAACTTAACAATAACAAAATAATGAGAAAATAACTTAATACTTAACAAGAAACTTAATAGACAACAAAAGCAACAACAAAATGATAACAGTACTGTTTTATGAATAGGTTGGGTGGATAATCTGACCGATTTGTCATCGGTGTGACCGACAACATCACATTTTAAAGTAACATTTCCACAGTATTTGTGCTATATAATTTATTAAAGTAGTTTAGTTTTATAGTATTAATGCGTCTCAAGTTTGGGAACAAGTTTCTTTTTGGGTGTTAATATAAAAAATTAAGATTATGATACCGTCAAATGGAGTGAATAGAAACATTTTTAGATTTGAAATTAGATTTGTACAATGTTCCTGGATTTAATCTTTATGGATATGTAAATAATCTTTATTTTTCGTTTATAACAATCATTTTTTTCTTTTCATTTTCAATTTTGTAAAATTGCAATTGGAAATATAATTATAAAAATAATTTAATTATAAATAAAATCGATATACTAAAATTATAATTATTATTAACTAATAAGTTCTATAGGCATTGCACTAATAACATTTACATCCATAAATCTATAGATCTTTTTTTACTTCATACATCTTCTATATTATTAAGCTTCATCAATCGAGACTTACAAAATAAGCTTTATTTGATTTGTTTACCTTTTATCTCATGCTTTCGTGAATAGGGTATTATAGGTCAGTAAATTGGTTTTGGTAGTGGGACTCAATCTAATAAAATTAATTTCAATACGAAACAAATACCTCCGAAACATCATTTATAACGATTTTCTTAAAATATTTTGAAAACAAATCAGGAATATTGGTTTCATCTTTCAGGTGAAGAACCACTGTGTATCCCTTTTCACTGTAGCGTTCAACGAGCTTGTCTAAGTCGTCTATATCGTATATACGACCGTCCACGAATATGGCGAGGCGATTTGTCACTGGTAAATGACTTTCAACACTACAAGCATAATATACCTACGTAAATATATTATTTGCTTCACCAAAATCATTATACCACACTACATTAAGGAGCCGTCGTAGCATTAGGACACAAGCGTAGCATTAGTAACGTGACGGTTGTGACAATCCCCAATCAGGATAATGTAATTTATTATTTTCATTTCCTCCCTTTGGTAACGAACCACAGTTTCACCAAAGGTACAATACATAATGCCTCAAGAATTCAGAGGAAAGAGGGGGAACAGAAATATATATAATATAGTGTCCTACTGGGAACGAAGTGTCTTAACAGTAGGTTCCCTCTACCCAAGTTCCCTCTACCTACTCTGCTATTGGCGAGATACAGCGTGCAAAAACAAAGTAAAAAATGTTTTTAAATTATACGGTTTCAACAAGCGTGGGCTCGAGTTGCGCTACATATTATTATTAAGTTTCTATTCGTGTATCCCAATTAAAATTTATAGATATTTCAAAGAGACATATTACAATATACCTGCTGGAACTAATTACAATAGCATGACCACGTCTTCTCAGATTATACAAAATGAGGTACATGGCACGTCGCACAGAGTACTTCTGGTACGCGGTACATTCTTCCAATATAACAATAGGAGGAGCCCCCACGACCGCGGCGGCGAAGTGCAGGCGAGCTCGCTCATTTACGGACAGATAGAGAATGGGTGTATGCCTTTTTGGGTGGAGTTCTGTTAAAATTAATTTGTGGGAATAAATTTCTAGTGTAACTAAGTAGTAACTTATAAATATAGTTTGTGATGTAAAATCAACCATATAAAGTTTTAAAGATGGCTAATGTTGATGTCGAGGCAAGTTTTTTTATCAATGCGTTCTACAACCAATAAACAAAGTATCCTTAAAAGGAATATATAGTTAAATTGACTAGTCCTTAATATTCTTTATTTTTTTCAATATTTTTTTTCTCCTTTAAGTTGTACAGTAGATCTAATACCTCGCTCGTTTTCCATAATGTGACTTAATGCGACGGTTGTGGGTTTGATTCCGACTCGGGAAATAAATTAATGTTATGATTTCTTGGCCTGTTTTATGTTACTTGGTGTCGACAATATCTCCAGAATTCAGCGGAAAATGGATAACGGCGTGTCAACACTAGGTTCCTTATGTCTATTCTACTGTGTGCTAAAAATATTTATTATAAGAATAAAACAAATAAATAAAATTCACCTAGAGCATCTATATAGTCCATGACTTCCCGATACAAGTAGTCGTGGGGAACCCCCCTCAAAGTGGCCACCATTTGTAGCGCTCGGCGCACCGTCATCCACTGGGGTAACGGCTCGTGGTTACAGCAAAATGTCACTTGACGTGTGTACTAACAAGAAAAAAAGTTCTATTTTTCATATGGCTATATATAAATGGTGGGTGGCGGTGGAATTTTACACCCCCTACTCGCTTTCGTAAGGAAGTGCCTTAATGGGAACAGAGTTTCTAAGCACAAAGTTACCAGGATCCTCTGCTCTTCTGCTTAGATTTTAATAATAAGCTTTCCCCAGATATCAAAATTAAATGAGAAGTAGGTTTAGTTACCACATGAGGATTTCTAGTTATCCTCCATTTTGAAACGCTCCACAATTCTCCATCACTTGGCAAAACATAGCCTGGTAATGACAATATTGTTAAAATAAACATTAAAATAACAGCAATACTTAGTTAGAATTACTCGACTTATTTATCAAATACTTATCATGATAAGGCTACCTTGAGTTCGTTCGTCTCAGAAGGGTAACGTCTCAGTCCGATGTTTAAGCGCAATGGTTGTGAGTTCGATTCCCAGTCGGGGGAGTGACCTATTTTTATTCCTCTTCTATGATAAAGCAAGCCGTTATATTTTTAAAAAACGTATAAAAAATTGACGGCAGTTGAAATTGAACTGGTGCTTCTTTGACCGCCCTCTGATCACTCACATACGTTCTTATCAAGTTGCATCGCAATTCTTATGTTTGTCACAACTTATAGTACTACGTACCTGAAGGGTGATTTTAACGAATTTCCGCTACACGAAGATAATTGTTTAGAATTATAGTTTAGTAACTTAGGAAAAAAAATTAAGTATTTTTGCTTCTTAAATGCTACTACTTAAGAAATATAAAATAAAGCAAACTGCGTCTAAGTCATTTATTAATCAATATATAGTCAGTAAGTAACACACACAGCAGACAGCAGGGTAGGCAGAAGGAGCCTAGTGTTAAGACACTCTGTTCACTGACACCCCATCGCCGAATTCTGGAAGCATTGCGTGTTGCCAGAGCGAAGAAATGGAAATATGCATTAAAATAAATATACTCGAGTGGAGATAGAAGCAACAACCAGTCGCGTTTGCAGTCACACTATGTGCGCTTGCGTCACGAGTAGCCTCATTTTTTTATTTTATTTGATTTTAAGTAAATAATATTAATATCACCTGCTAATACTTCACACAATCTCAGCCTGCCGTGATGTAACAGACCTGAAATCGCTAAAGCTTCCCCTTTGCCTACCCCTAAGTAAATATTACGTAGGTAGCTCTTTCCAGATCTCCTTTGAGACACATTGCACGCTAGAAGGTACTCCCCGAAGGTGTCTACTTTATATTCTGAAAAAAATATGAAAGTTTTGTTATTATTTTTGCAAAGTTCAGGAGGTTGCCACTATTTGGCTACTCTTGAAAATGATGTTGAACGTCCAATAAGAGAATATGGCTTATTTGGCACGAGCTCTTAGTCACTTTCCAAGAGACGCGTCTTAGAGTCCAGCTACCTTAATTTATTTATAATATATTTTACAAATATTATACTATATTTTACAAATATTATAATATATTTTACAAATATTTTATTATTGTGTGATTAAAACTTTAAAATACGCAAAAAAAAATATTTACTTTGTTTCTTTATGAGCTCTGAATGTTTATTTAGGGCATCCTCTTTCTCTTGCCTAGCTCCTTCACTCTCAACCTCATACGGTTTCTTCTTAGAATATATCCAATTCGTTACTATATACGCCCATATTTTTTGAATATGTTTATACTCCCAAAGTAAAAGTATCATCATGAACACCATTGCAGTACACAGTGTAGCTATCATTTCCATGAGAACTCCGTAATTTTTGGATAAATAGAATTTTCTAGAAAAACACGTTTGTAGCACACCGCATTTGGCTAGTACAAAAAATATATATTGATTATTTACATAATTTTTAAAGATACCACCGTGACGCAGATGGACTGCATCTGGCTGTAAATGGAATGGTGGTAGTTTCGATCTTCACTCCGAGAAAATAAATTATATTAAAAAATGAATATAATACAAAATGAAGGGAGGCAGGGATAACCTCGATAAAGAAAGTGACAGGGGTAACCCCTGCCTGCGCTGGTGAAGCTAAAAAAATTTAAATTACTTATAATATATAAGTTGCAGCATACTAACGACAACATTTGTGAAAAGTTTTGGAGGAGCAAAGGTTTTTCCTTTTGAAAACAATACATTCACTGTTGTAAAGGAATATCTTCTTTATTTTAATAAACGCCAGCGCCATGTTGAATTGGGGCGACAAGGCCATGAAGTTAAGAGCGTAGCTCAATGCATTGCCATAGAGAATCTTTGCAATTACTGTAGTTTCGCCTGGAGATAGGATACAAACAAAGTAATGCACCAAATGGCAGTAGTAAACTCAATAATGCCTCCAAAATACAGTAAAATGTAGGGAGTGGAGTGACTCAACTATAGGCTCCCACTGTCTATCCTAAAAACAGTACAGTGACAGACAGTGAACAAAATAAGAAGCACGTAACTAGTTTCAGAATTGTCGACATAATCGGTGCACATATGTATATAAAAAAAGGTACACACCGAATTAAGAACTTCCTCCTGTTTGAAACTTAATGTTAATAAGTTATAATAATAAAAAAGTAAATCAGTAATTTAATATTTGTGCCATCTGGGCGCAATGGGATGTCTTTTGATTGTAAGCGCTGTAGTTATAGATTCGGTCAACACTCAGATGCACTGTCTCGTATTCAGACGGAAAGCACAGAAAATGGTGTCTTGACATTTCCATTCACCATTAAAAAGTTTAGAAGTAATAATCAAATAGTATTTATACAATACATGCAAAACAAATTATTTAGATATATAAGAAAAGTTTATATAAAAACTATCAACACATTTATAATATTCTAAATATTAATTTGAAAAATCTTACCAAATACTACGTTAAATATAACGAACGTCATAGTATTGAGAGCGACACGTGGTCCGAGGCTGAAGAGATACGCTTGTGGAATGGATCCGATACCGTACACTGTCAACATTATTGGTACTACAACTAGAAAACAATAAAATTATATATATATATATATATATATATATATATATATATATATATATATATATATATATATATATATATATATATAATATAATATATTAGTGCACTAATATGGCAGATACATATGTATCCCGCATATAGCAAGGTAGGCAGAGGGAACCTAGTGGTAAGACACGTTCGCTCCCCAATTTCCACCAAATTCTAGGCATTATGTGTTGAGTGGCGGAGCTCAACGCCGCTTTTAACTCGTTACTGCAACTGTAGTAACTACTGTAAACGCGACAGCAGTACGTACGTTTTGTGAGTTCGATTCCCACAATCAGTCATGTTTACAGTACGTACTAACATAATATTTCTTTAAAAAACTTTATTGTAAAAAAGTGTTACAGCTTACCCAAATCTCTATAGTAAAACGTCATCGGCGCCACCAGCAACATCACCAAAAGCATTGCCACCGTCATCACCACCACGAGCATGATATACAGTATGAAATCACACAAAAACAAATTGCACCAATAACGAGCCGGAGAGAAGTCCATCGCATGAATCTATAAATTCAAATAAAATTATAGAGGGGAAAGCGTCTGTGCTCCTTTTACAGGAGCAGCATATAGAGTAAAATTGTTCAAACTTGTACATAAAAAATTAAATCAAGATTTTGCTGTCACTTTGATAGGTTTGTGTCTGTGTGCGCCATATTTAATAAAGTCTTAAGAATGACGTGAATGTTTACAGAAAACGCTTTAATTATTGGCGAAATCTCTTTTGTTTTAATTGTATTGAGATTTCATACAGTAGTTAAAACTGTACTTACATTTAGAGTGGTGATGACAAAACAATCTGTATACCACATTTATAAAACCTATATAATACCTATATAAAACTTTTCCGATACTGATTGGCCGACAGACAATACCAATGGCACTAAGCGGCGAAGAATGCAAAAATTTAGATTACTAGAAATTTCTACTGGAACGAAAAAAAAACCGAGATTGTCTATTATACATGTTAAAGTCCGCAAATTGCGTACAACGACTTGTAAATCAATAAACTGAGGCCAGTCGTTGCACAGAGGCACGTAGTGTATCCTCAGTGTAATCCCCAGAGCCTCCAGAATTCGACAGAAAGTGAGGAACGGAGTGTCCTAATACTAGGTCCACTTTGCACACTGCTGTGTGCGTGATACAGCGAAGCTGATTTACAAAAGTAAGCGAGAAACGCCACGATTGTGGTTTCGATTATTATTTGAGGGAATGAAATATTTAATAATTTAATTTCTTCACTCTGTTGTCGAGTGCATCGTTGAGTTCCGCCACTTAATACGCAAATCCTGTATAATTCGGTATAAAGTAGGGAGCGGATTGGCTTAACACTAGATTCCCTCTACCTACCGTGAAGCGTAAACTTAAAAAAATATATGTATATATCGAAAATAATTTAAACAAATTATAAGGATTTTTTGTTACCTGCGTATGCCTTACAAATCCACTCTCCATGGATGGGATTAAAGTTATATGCGATATAGTCAAAATAAGAAGGAACTGTATGAATATTGGGGGTTCTGAAGCTGTTTTTAACCACTGTAAATAGAAACAAATATATATTATATTTTACGTATAAAATAAAAGTAACTAAGATTAAAAATGTAAAGAAAACAAAAAAAACATAATGCAGCCTATGAGTTGTGACTGCCCTGAATTCAGCCGAAGATGGCAGATTTGGTTATATATTTTATTTACTTTTGATTATTTTCTTCCCAAGTAAACGATGTGCAAAAGTTCAGAAAACCTAATTTCACGGCATCCACGACTGTACTGTTCCTTTTTTAAAACAAAAAGTATCACTAGGTATATTTAAAACAAAAAATAGAGTTGTTATATGAATAAAAAATTCTCTTACCGTGGTTAAGTCCAACGCGAGTGGATCATCAGTAACTTGTATGGTAGAGTCTAGACGATCAGTATAATGTCGCATTAGGGCCATGAAGGTACGCGCCAGAGACCTGGCTGCAGCACCGTGGTCATAATGTAAGGGACTGTAGAGGACTTTTAACTAGAAAATTAATAACTGCTGAACAGTCCAGTCAGAGGCCAGTCGGGGTGCAGGATCATGAGCGTGCGCACACTCGAGGAAATTTAATATTACAATTTCTTCGCTCTGGTAATGAAGGAAAACGCGGCGTTCAGTTGCCTCTGGAGGCACTCTGGAGTTTAGCTTAATGTGGGGAAAGGAAATGTCTTAATGGGAGCGGAGAATCTTAACACTAGGCTCGAGGGTTTCCTTCTACCTACCCTGCTATGTGCAGGATAAACAGAATTATTTACCCGTAAACTTAAAATATTTATTGGTTTCATGAATAATAAAATAAATTTATATTGATAACAAAAAGCGACGTTAGAAGTTAGTATGGAGCTTCTTTTAATACTCTAATAACTTTTTTATTTTCAAAATTATTTGGTTAATAATATGTAAATAATTCTAATTCTTTATTTTTTATTCTTACATATATAGTAGTTTGTTATATGAAATAAAAGTAAGAAGACTAACATTTAAAGTTTCATTTTTCATAACAGCGTCTAGTCCATACGCAAACATGTACACGTATTGCTGTGGCGAGTCAATGGCGCGTGTTACAAGGTATTCAGTAAGACTCTATAATCAAAAGAAAGTATTTTTTTAATATACTTTCATATACTTATATGCCATCTTGTTGCAGCGGGACAATGTCTGGTTGTTAACGCGATGGTTGTGGGTTCGATCATTTTGATTTATTAGAATAAAGAACTGCATGTTGAATGCATCTTCCCAAAAATTGGGCGGTGCATGTGTTAGTAATTTTTTATCGTTGGCAGAGGGACCCCTCTGCCAACGATAGTTGCATGCGAGATAGAAAAAAATATTTTAAAGCAGACTGATAAATAGAAATTATTGAAGAAATAAAATTCACCTCCGGATATAATAAAGCTGTGTACATCATATTTTCAACTTCCTTTTCAGTGGAATTAGTTTCAGAAAATGCATAACTGAAAGAAAAAAGTATAATATAAAAAACTAATCAATCGTAGCGAAGGAGCACACGCGTGCGACTGTAAACGCGACAGGTTGTGGATTCGGTTTCCACTCTAGGATTTGAAATACTTAATATTTTCATTTTCTCGCTCTCTGGTAATTACTCAAAATTGCAGCGCTGAGTGCCACTACTCAACACGGCAAGCCTCCAGAATTCCGCGGAGAGTGGGGAGCGGGAGTGTATTATTTGAAGCGAAGTGTCTTAACACTAGATTTTCTCTGCCTATCCTGCTTGCTATATGGGAGATACATCGTGAACCTAAAAAGAAACGATTTATTTTATTGTTTGCTTAGATGAGTTAAGAAAGGAAGTTGATATACGCTCTAGCGATAGATCTTGACTGACTGGAGTTGTCACAGCGTAGAATTAAATTAGTTTTTTGTTCTAAAGCTTCCACCGTGAGTATCTAAAAGACAAATTTTATTAATGTAATTAAAGTTGTTTGTTTATATATAGTCATGGTGTTGTGGGTTCGATCCCTATTAGAGAAAATTAAATATTTATTGTTCAATAATAAAAATAATAATTAAAAAAATACAAAACCGCGCCATGTAAAATTGATTTGGTAGCTCTATCTCTTTCCATTTCGCTCAACACTTTAGACAAGGAGAGGCCAATAAAAATTCCAGCTAGTAGCGCTGAAGTAATCTGCAAGGCAGTTTATAGTAAGTAAATAGTACCTTCATTTTGATTAATTTGGGCTTAAATTTCAATTTAGTTTCTTTATATAACGATTTTTCCGTTATCGAATAACTATATTAATGAAGCCAAATATTTAATTAAAAATCATCGACGGTCTCTAGGCAAAGTATCGAAAGGGAAAAATTAACTGTAACTAATATAAGGGTAATTTTATATTATAAGTAATCGAAAACTTTTACGTTTCACGTTTAAAAGACGCGTAAACAACATTTTTTTCATACTTAATTAGAAAACGTATATACTGAGCCTTACGAACGTATGGCTCAGTGGTCAGAGCGCCTGGTCGGTTTCCAGGAGGCGCGGGTTCGAGTCCCGCTACGTTCAAATTTTTATACGTTTTCTAATTAAGTATTTATCTTTCCTAAGTGTGGATTAACACTTTAAAAATGTTTAAAAACATTTTTTTCAAATAAAAACAAAATCACTAAACTTACGCTTCTTAGTACTTCAAAAGAGCAATAAAAACATTTTTTCACTTTCGATATTGTACCTAGGAACCATCGCTATGTTCCCCGCTTTCCGGGAACTCTTGGTTACGCTGTCGTCGAACGGTGGACGATGGTGAACTTTTATAGTGTAAAATTTAGACAGGAAATATGAATTTGCAGTAATGATCGTTTCAAGTGAATTGAAATTAACATTATTATTCAACTTCACTTCAATGGAAACCTATTGTTAAGACACTCCGTTCCCATTAAGAACAGTAATTAAGATTATAGTACGAAATATAACTATTGGAATAAATATTAGAATATTTACTTTATTATTACGATATAAGATATTTTACTTACCGTTATTACAAGACTAAGTCTAAAGTGACTGTAAAAGGAGATAAACTTCCATCCAATATATTTTAAATGTGTGAAATTACAGCATAAGCTATTGTGTCGCTTCCACTCCACAGGCTCTGTAATTTATAATAATGAAAAGAAATTATCCACATAAGACACCATTGTCTTGCGGGGGCACAAGCTTGCAACTGTAAACGGGGCGGTTGTGGGTTTGATTTTAATTCGGGGGAGTGAAATATTTAATACTTTTATTTCCTCGTTTTGGTAACAATTGAGTTCTAATTGGAAAATATCGGTCCAAACAAGTGGAAAATGGGGATAGGAGTGTCTTAACACTAGGTTCCCAATATCCCTTTGAACACTCTGTTATGTGCGGGTTACACCGTGAAGATAAAAAAACAACCCTTCATACATTATAAGTTAGATTGCAGACACAGTGGCTTAAATCGATACGAGTTACGTGACGTAACTACAGTAAACTCCGTAAATACAGTAGGTATTTAAGGTACAAAAATCTCACTTCATACCAATAGTTCCTGAGATTAGCGTGTTTCACCAAAGAAACTCTTTAGTTTTATAATATAAGTGTCAAAAAAGAAACAATTACTAAGTAGATTTATACTTACGCGAAATATTAATCAAAGCGTTTCTTGTTATCTCATGTTCTTCAGCAGTTCCGTGTGTGGACGCTCTCGATTCGTATATGGCTCTTAAAATATTAAAATTAACTTCTTAATATATTTGTTATCAGAATGATTTTTTAAATTTACTAACTTTATATGTTTGTAAGCTAGCCAAAGAAAATTTAATTTTAAGACACTATTAATTGGATAGCGGAACCCAACGTCACCCTCTTTCAATTGTGGAGTCATGGAATATTATGCAACTAAAATTAGAGAATCCACAACAATCAGACCTTTCTCCTGTGGATGTAGTAAAAGTACTCGCCTATGGAGGTCGTCGTGGCGTAGTTAGATAGCTTTTGACTGTAAACGCGATGGTAGTGGGTTCAATCTCCCTCGGAGGAATGAATATATATTAAAATGATTGCCATTTTACCATTTCATCCACAGCTCGAAAAATGGACGTAAAGAAGGAAACGGATTTAACAAAATACCTACCTATTACACACTTCTTCAGAATCAGGCACACTAATATTCATAGATATAATGCCATATTTTCTAGAATTGTCTGATAGCTCTTGAATCAGTAATGCTACGTTGGCAGTGGGGTGTGTGGGCAGCCTTAGTATAAGTAAAGAACCTAAATGCGCCCGTATGGTCGCACCAGCTTCCGATGTCCTTAGCAGTAGTTCTTCGACGACATTCTCACTTGATTGACCATTACTTCTAAATGTTAGACGAACTCGATATTCTCGTCCTGATTGTATGAATTAAGATTTAGTTATTGTATATTTTCTACATGAAGTACCAAGTGAATGGAAGCTTAGAAGAGTAGCAGAGTCTCACGTTTGCTTATTATTTTTAACGTTTTGAGTAGTGAAACTAAACGATTTGTTTTCTTACCAGTACAAAGAAATGAAATTAACTGATTACTCGGATAGGAAATAAAACTTACAACTGTTGCATTTACGGTCAAATATTGTGCTGCTACGCCACGGCGGCTTCAAATGGTACATCATAACAACATTCTCATTTACTTAATATAAGTATAACAACAACTGTTTTCGAAAATAAAGAACGTCTGTATTAAAAGTTATTTAGATTAAGAAGAGAGCCCGTCGGCGCACAGGAGCACAAGCGTGTTTTATCTCTTCGCTCTGGTAATAAGGCAAATCGCGGCGTTGAGTGCCGTTACTCATCACGCAATGCCTCTAAAATACGCTGGAAATTGGGATCAGAAGTACCTTTTTTGAAACGGAGTGTCTTAGCATTAGGTTTCCAGGCTAAAAAAAAATATAGAAGTCAAACGCTAACAAAAGCTTTAAAACCTTCTCTATTTATCTATCTATTTAAAAAAAATCAGCTTCACGCTGTATCCCACACACAGCAGGGTAGGCAGAGGGAACCTAGTGTTGAGACACTGCGTTCCCCACTTTCTGCCGAATTCTGGAGGCATTGCATGTTGACTGGCAGAACTCAACGTCGCGCTTAACCTCGACACCAGAGCGAAGAAATGGAAATATAAATTTAAATAAATATTATACATCTCCTCGAGTGGGGATCGTACCCACATCGGTTTTACAGTCACACCTCGTGCCGCTGCGCCACGACAGGCCTCTTTTTAAATTTATTATATTAACCTCTAGTTAAATAGTATTAATATTTTTATATTCATTTTTAAATTACATCGAAGTTTACAATTCAATAACATAAGTAAGTATTTTAAGTATTTAAAGTTGATTTTTTTACCATATTTAAAAAACATATAAGCTGGAGTGCCACCGAATACCAACACCTTATTGTCAAATATGAACACTCGATCAGCGTACTCCAACGATATGCTTGTAAAGCATAATTTCACTATAGTTATATATTTTTTGTATTGCTAGAACAATTATATAAATAAGATTTTTTAAATATACATTATATATAATGTAAATAATATATAATTGTATATCAGTAAAAAAACAAAAATGGAAAATTCATTTTTAAAAAATTTGTCAATTTTAGTTCGAGTTAGAATTTACCAGCAGCCTGAGCAGCCAAGGGCGCTAGTTTTAAATTTATTTATTGCTACCTTATAGAAAATAAAAGGAGGTCTTCATGACATTTTTCGTATGTCTTATTTATTTATTATTATTTATTTATTTATTTATTTAATACTTTATTACACCAACTTAATAATAAAAATATACAAAGAAAACAATGGAAAAGTATGGTGTAAAGGCGGCCTTATCACCACAGGTGATCTCTTCCAGGCAACCCTTACCATTAAAAAGATCAAAGAATGTGTGGATATTGGCTGGTGTACAAATGATAAAATATGTTATTCTAATATGATAAACCTACATAAAGAAAAAATTACATTCTATATATTACAAACTAGTTGCATAGTTACCTAAATAAAATAAAATAATATGAAATACATACATCTATTAATCAGTAAATATATAATTCAATAAACTTACATAGATAAATATATAATTACATACATACATAATTTATAACGATAATAAATAGCTTTTAACTTGACGCTTAAAAATGCGAACTGATTTGGATTGGCGCAGCTCGCGTGGGAGTGTATTCCAAAGGACCGCAGCTTTCACAGAAAAGGAATCCCCATAGGCTTGTGTGCGGCTGAGTGGCAGTTCTAATTTATTGTCGTCCTGTGATCTGAGGTTAAGAGAGTGGTTGGATCCAAGGAAAGTGAACTTAGTTTTAAGATAATTTGGAGTGTAAGGATGGAAGAGGACAGTGTAAAGGAGTGTGAGGATATGCAGATTACGTCGCTGCCTGATAGTAAGCCATTTAAGTTGGAGTCTGTAATCGGTAATATGGTCGTACTTTTTAAGCCCAAATATGAACCGAATGGCCATATTTTGCAGGCGATCCAGCTTGTTAAGGAGAGTTTGTGATAGGTCACAGTAGCATGCGTCGGCATAATCAAGCAGCGGGAGCAGAAGAGTATTGGCCAGGGATATTTTAGTTTTAATGGGAAGAAGATTTTTCCAACGTCTCAGACGACAGATCACAGCGACGAATTTTTTGCTTACCTCAGATATATGTGGTACCCAAGAGAGGGAACTGTCCATAGTAAGACCAAGGTTTTTAATAGAACTATGGAACTCTAGCATAGTTCCCCCGAACACCACAGGAGAAAGGGATGGAAAATGGATTTTGGATAGCAGCTGACGACTACCAAAGAGAGCGACTTGTGATTTAGCAGCATTTATTGACAAGCCAAAAGATTTGCTCCATGAGCTAACGGTAAGGAGATTGGAGTTAAGGGCAGCAATAGCACTATGGAGACTATTGATGGGTGCCGTAACATAAATTTGTAGGTCGTCAGCATAAATATGGAAAGGTAGAGTAAGGGATCTGGAAATGGAGTTGATAAAAATGGAGAAAAGGAGAGGGGAGGGAATGCCGCCTTGAGGAAAACCTGCATGAACATCGGAAAAGGAAGAAAATGTATTATTTGCTCGAATACACTGCACGCGGCCACATATATACGAGCGAAACCACTCGATAGCAATAGGAGAAAGATTTAAAGATTGCAAAATAGCAATAAGTATATCGTGATCTACAGTATTAAATGCATTAGAGAAATCTAATAGAGCGATAATACTTAATTGCTGATTATCGATACCATGTCTAATATCATCGCAGATATAATATAATATCTTACTCAATTACAGGGTCTCGACTCGCGCCCAAATTGAACGGCCGCAAGCTTCTATATTCTATAGTAAATAACTTGCTGTCCTCAAACGTAATTGGGTTCCGTTCACACATTTTATTAGAAAAACAGAGCATAATTGCGTAGACCTAAATGGCCACACATACATACGACTACACACCAAAACACGCGATAACGCATGCTCACATACCTAGTAGTGACCACACATCCACAAATGTGTTTACACAGTCACACAGTCATACAAGTGAACAAACATTTATATAAGTGGATCTTCCGACTGCAGATTGTGCCCACAACCTTACGCATTGCCCCACTATGTCACGACGGTCAAATATATAATTATCTTCTAATTAAATAATTTACGAAATTGTTACTTACAAAAATTTACTTACCATAATTTTGTCTTTTATAACTGCAGTGTAAATAGAATGTGGGCTAAATGAAGGTAATACTATGATCTGTAAAAAATAAATAAAAAAAATAATGTAATCTATAACTTTTTTATTGTTATGCATCATGATATAAAAATAAATATAGTTTACTAACTCTAGGTTCCAGTAACATGGCGATGGCCCAAGAAAGCTGAGCTCGGTAGTATACACCCAAGTTGCGTATAAACTCGTGCTTCACTCTTTCCAAGTCACACTCTGGTAAGAGTCGCTTAGATCTGATATGAACGTACGCCGTTACATATTCAGCGGATTCGTTCCAGAGACAAATCTATAAAATAAAATAAATTAGTTCAACACCTTTGTGGTGAAGTTGAGATAAATTTGCTCAGATATTTAAAGTTACAAATTTTTAATCCATTTTTTTCGCACATTGCACGGTAAACCGAGGGAACCTGAGTAACTAGTGTGAAGATACTCGTTCCCATTAAGACACTTCCGTTCTACATTTTCCGCCGAATTCTGGGACGCATTGTGTGGTGGAACTCCTCGCCGCACTTTGCTTGATTACCAGAGCCAGCCAGAGGTGACGAAAATATTAAATTATTTCGAGCCCACAACCTGTGGCATTTACAATTTCACGCACGTGTAAAAGTTAATATGTGTATATGAATAAATAAACATAATTACACAAAAACTAACAGAGCAGTACAGAATGAGTGTCTCTTGCACGGTAAGATCATCAACGAGGCAGCCGGTCCGGTGGCAGTATCCGAGCATGTACGGCACCGACATGAAGCTGTACCCAGGCCTTACTTCGTTTCCCAACACATTTATAGATCCTTTGTCGGGATCGACGAGTCCTTTAATTAAAATAAATATATTTCAGGTAAAAGTAATTTATTTTTGTTTTAGAAAACTCTCTCACTCAAACTAAAAAAAAAACATTTCTTGGTTGATAGATATACCATAAATTATTTTTTAATAATAGATAATTATCGAAAGGATTTCGGATGTTTGGATTATTTAAAATTATATATAGGTATATATGAAAAGGCAAAATTAATTTTCATAAAATTGGTCGTCGTATAAGTCTGGATAATTTTTTTTGAGAGATTTTGTGATTTATCATAATATCGGTAGAGATAATAAATTTTTTTTAAAAAATAAAGAAGTAAAGGATTGAAATTTTACAAGACAATTTATATACCTGTTAATAGATCTTCTATAGTAGTAATCATCTTAGCTTGGACGTGCTCTGAATAGAGCATTGTAAACTCGCATCGATATATGTCGAACGTTATATTCTCAAGAATTGGACCCCCCATAACACTCTGAAAAAGTTAAAGAAAGTTAAATCAAATATTTTTAACATTTTTCTATAGTTTAAAATAAATATTTTAGATACTTTATAAAAAAATAATCCCGTCTATGTCCATTAAAACTGATGTAATATAACCCACGGCGGGTGTGTCGCTTTTTTTGCTCGAACTTGGCGGACACACTGCCGTGTGTCTAGATTGTTTTAGCCAAACGTATTCACAATTTACGTGTACGTCTAGCATGAAACTGTTTTTTCGCTTAGTGGGCAGATCTAGTTCCAAAAGTCGCAGATCCGGCCTCGCTACGTCCAAATGAAACTTAAATATTTTATTACAAAGAAACGAGCGTTTGATGAACAATTATATTTATTCCAAGGTAACTTTTTCTGCAGGGCAGGTAGTATAGGTAAAGTAAACTTAGAGTTACGACACTCCGTTCTCAATTATTCATCCGAATATGTAAAAATTTACGGCCAGACGGTGAAAAACTGCGCTAAAGCGGCATTGAGTCTCTAATAGGTTTTTTAGCTTCACCAGCATACCGGGCATAGCATGTTAGGCAGAGGAAACCTAGTTAACACTAGGTTAGGCACTCCGTTCTCATTAGCACACTTTCGTTGTCAATTTTCCACTTTCACTACACTAATAATAATTTAAATAAAAATGGCTTACCTTAGTAACATTCCTAAAACTGATTGCTTTAGCGACCAGCTCGTCCACCTCTTGTAACTTCTCTCGTTCCCTGCCTGTTGGCGTCTCAATTTGCTGTAGTTTATTTTTATCCTAAAAATCAATTTGAATCGCTTTTACTAACTCCTTTTTATCCAAACACAAACATGTTTGCTGACAAAACCTAAACGCAATACGAATACCTTTTGATTCATCATATCATTAACAAAATTAAGCCAGTTTTGGGGTGCAAAGTGAGTTGAGTTCCGCCATTCAACATGTAATGCCTGTAAAATTCGGCGAAAAGTGAGGAAAGGAGTGTCTTATCACTAGGTTCCCTCTGCCTACCCAGCTGTATGCGGGATACAGCGTATAAATAAATCCAAGCCTACAGTATTCGAATCAATAGAATATTATTTTTGCTATATTTTTTAAAAATGTAGCAAAAAATTAGTATTCTATAAAATAAAATTAAATATTCTCTATATAGATATATTTTTAGAAATCTATAATAAATTATTTATTAGTTCTCTTTACTATCTTTATATATACTTATACTATTTGTAAAATAAAAACACATTTAGCACATGCCGTTGCCATGCGTTTACGTTCGTAAAACTCTAACCTCGGCTTTCTTGAAAATGATAGACTTCCACGTCACCTGACCTCCGATGGTGTGTTGTCGGATTGTTCTTTGTAGAAGCATTAAAAAACAAAAATAGAATACAATCATCAACAGCCAAGATGTAATAGTGAAGATTATAGAATTCCCTTGCCATCGACCTTCCTCTGTAATAAAACAATGAATAGGTTGTTATTTATACCAACATTATACAACTGAATAGTGTGTTGGGTTGAACGCTCTAATCTAAAGAACTTTTGATTCGAATCTATAAATGATTCACGGTAAGCGGGCAAAACGTGTCATCGAGTTCCACCTCTCAGTACAAACACCTCCAGAATAGGGCGAAAAGTGCGGAACGGAAGCGTCTGAAATATCTTTCAGACGCCAGACCTACCCTGGGAACCTTCCCAGGGTCACTTTCTATCCTGCTATATGCGAGATACAGCGTCAACTAAATTAGTATTTACAATATCTTATTTATGGGTAATTATACATATATTTGGCACGGAAACAAATAGGTACAAATATGGCGCGCTATCATTTTAAAAAGGAAAATTATTTAAGGTGTATCTACATATCATAGCAATAACTAACGTCCAGTTTGCAGTAACGCGAATTCATTGAGTCCATGCATGAGTCCCAGCGGAGGGATGATGAGATGTAGAAAAAACGTGATGACATCATGTCTTAGATCAATCTGGTGATGGACTATCAACTCCGCCAAAAATGTCTGCAGCAAGGTGAAGAGAGTGGACCATAAACACGCGATCCACGCTGAAAAGAATATTTTTAGTTTCACGCTGTACCCCGCATATAGCACGGTAGGCACCTAATAAACTTTGTTTTTATCATTACGCTCCCCATTAAGGCACTCCGGTTCCCCACTTACTGCTGAATTCTTGAGGCATCGCGTGTTAAGTAGCGACGTTGAACACTGCTCTTTACTTATTTACTAGATCGAGAAAATGAGTATATTAAATGTTTCATTCCTTCGTGTGGAAATCGAACCCTCAACTGTCGCGTTTAAAGTTGCACGTTTGACTCCTGCGCCACGAGAGCCTCAGTCATTCTCTCTCTAAAATATATATATTTTTCATTAGTTTTTCGATATTCTTTTGATATTGCCTAAAATATTTTTTTTCGATAGCATAGCAGTATTAATATTTAAAGTAATGTTAACATAGAACTATAAGATTAGTAAATGATGTCCAAAATCGGAGAGTTACGTTCCACTCTGGCTAATGTAATAATTTTAATCGTACCTCAACAGGTGTTGCTACATTATATTTGTAAGCGGGCAACAAAAAAATAGAAAACATAATTATCTATCACCAGTTTTTTTTTCTACAAGTAAAACCAATACTACAATAGTAGAAAAGCTAGTTAAATCATCTTACGTTCACTATGAAACATGGCCATGATTAACGCTAACATAATCATAACTGAGATGTAAGCCAGCATCAGGACTAGTGTAAAGAGAAGGTGGATCCAGCGGAAGATCAGGGTAAGAGTGATGCTGGCCAGCAGGCAAATAGGCAGTGCTGTCAAGTAGGCATATGCCACCCATCCTACGTACATCGATGAGTAGTCTACACCGCGTATACGAAGAGATCGCTAAAAAAATAATATTCAAAATATTATATATTTTCTTTATTTTTTTATAAAAAAATTATTTATTTAACATAATTTATATAAGTATTAAACTTATCGTCATAATATTAATTTATATAACTATTATCCAATTTGAGACTTCTTTGGACATTCAATATGCACTGGCGCAAGATCAAAAAATGTAATTAAAAAATTATAGTTTAAACTAATAAATCTTATTTAGTATATTTTCTCGGCTATCCTTAATTTTTCGTAAATTATAGCACAATTAACAATTTATGATACCTTTTTATTGGCAAAAAAATAAATAGGTACTCCAATTTGTTAAAATTGAAAGTTTGCGATGTTCTTTTCATCAGGAACATTTTAATACCGTGTACAGTAGTTTCTAAGAATGCAATAAAAGCTAATAAAATTTATAGTATAGTATTAAATTAATATTGAATATAGAAAAAAAATATTACTTTAAATCTGTTTATCGTCTCCGACACCACCAACCACTCAGTCTCTATCACAGGAGGCAGCAATGCCAAGGTGAAGCACAGTAGAATTATAGATATAGCCCTTCTCACTCGCTTCTGTTGCATCAATGGTGATATTGGCATGGAAGCTAGACTTAACTGAAGAGAAAATAATATTAATATACTTTTTTTTATATCTTTACTCTGTATCTCGGGTAAAGCAGGGTAGGCAAAGGGAACCTGAGAAAGGGTTCACCGGTGTTAAGCTCTCACTAAGATACTTCCGTTTACCACTTTACGACGAATTCTAGAGACATTGTATGTGGGATGGCGGACATCATTCACAGAATAAGATGAAGCTAGAAAATGTCTTTCAAGAGCTATTAGAAACAAAATAAAAACGATGTATTCAAATCAACAAACTGTAATATAATTAATAATTCAGCTCAAATCTACGCCGTGTTGTTACTGCTTATTGTTACTTTTCCATTTGACAAGCATAAAATAGTTATTAAGAAAACGTATAAAAATTTGAACGTAGCGGGATTTGAACCTGTGCCTCTTTCGAAACCGTCCAAACTCTCTGACCAACTAAGCCATACATTTTCTTATAAATTATTAATTGTCTTTCCTAACTTTGGAATAAAACTTTAAAAAAATGTTAAATAAGCATAAAGTAGTTTAATTTTAACAAAAAAAAAATCTAACGTAATCACGGTATCTACAGAAGCAAAAGGTGAGGAAAAAATGTATAAAAATTTAGTAAACAAATTATCGATATTAATTAATCTTTAATGTTATTGTAATTAGATAGAGAGATTAGATATAATTGTAATTAGATAGTAATAAATCATTTCAAACTTGATATCATCGCCGAAATAGCTCAGTTGGGAGAGCGTTAGACTGAAGATCTAAAGGTCCCTGGTTCGATCCCGGGTTTCGGCAAGCCAATTTTTTTGAATTTATTATTTAGTAATTACTAATTTTCTTTTTATTTATTCATCTATATGTACCTTTTTATAAAATATTTGACGTTTATTTATTACAGCTTTTGTATTCAGTTTTTTTTCTGACTTATCTTACACATAACTAATCACATCGTCTTACTATCAGTTAAAATAAATCCACCAAAAGATAACCATATTAAATATTATAGAATACAAATATCTACATATACCTCGTACTTCGGCGTATCTCCACCGACGTGCGACAAGATGGCCTCGCTGACCGCGAGTTGGACGGCGAGGACACCACTGCGCAGGTGGGGATTGTGGGCAGTGGACTCCGCGCCGGTGACGTACCGAGCTCGTTCTGTGCTTCTTATGCTGAACTTCCACATGTTTTCTTCCTAGAAAATACTACTGTGACGCAGTGAGGACATGACTGACTGAAGGCAGAGGGAACCTATAGTTAAGACTCTCCGTTCCTCATCAGGACACGTCCGCTACCCACAATGCGCTGAACTGTTAAAATATTGCGCGTTAAGAGGCGGAACTGAACGTCGCGCGTCGCTACCAGACATGTCATTTCCTCGAGCTTGCATCAACCTGTAGCGTACTGATACGTAAAGCCGTTTTTTTTTATTATACCTAATAACGGCTAACCCTCATGGTGGACTAGTAATATTCGAAGGCAAGCTAGATTTATCAACATTATTTCTGTAATAATATCTATATAATTATTTTTAATAGGATAATATTTTTAGATTTCATTTACTGATTAGAGTTTCCAATCTTAGTCGATTATAAACGAGGATTCACTACTACCTAAGGCTATAATTACATTAAAGTTTCATTTTATTATTATAAATATAATCATATATACTTCTACAGCAATTTCAATATATTGGATTTAATATATTAACCGTTGGTTTCCAAACTATCCAAATAACCGGGTTACTAATAGGCGTGCCTCTTGACCGGATATACAGCATGTTATTCAATTCGTCCTCTGTAGAAGCGCTCATAATATCTGCAAACATAGAGAAAAAATTGTATATAGATGTATATTTTCAAGAAAACAGCAAGTAATTTAACAGGTCTATGTGAAGGTTTAGTATTGAATTGATAACATTTTGTCGAATTTGTTCCTAGAATGGGGAAATCCAAATTTGTTATATCAGTTTACTAAGAGGAAAACATATCTGTTGTAGCATAATAATGGTTTTGGTAAATATTGAGAATCAATTTTAAATCGTACAAGAACATATAACAGTCCGTCTGCATATTGTTATTATTTTTAGTAAAATTTTATTTTCAAAGTCAAGTCAAGATCCAAGTGACCAAAAATAATTTTTTTTTTGTTAGGATAGGGATATAATTTCTAAATTGATTTCTTCAATATAAACTGCTGTTTTTGCTTCAGTTACAACTCAGCAAAATTGAAGTAATAAAACCAATTAAAGTACTTGTAAGGGAATTATTACCAACGTCGTTGGAGCACAGCGACATAGCGTGACTCTAAACGTGACGATCGTGGGTTTGATTGCTACTAAATTATTTTTAATTTCCTCTTTTAATATAAGTCGGGGTTACAGCGTGAAGCTAAAAAATATAATTACCAACGCCCAACTTAGCAGCAGCACTATACATAATACTATTGTACGGTTCAACATTTGGTGCAAATCCAAGAATATTTTTTTTATTCAGTGAGGCTAGAATATCCTCTGAGGCTAGAGGTGTTTCAGGGACCGCTTGGATGGGAGTTAAAAATATTGGCTTGGCTATAAATACCGCTAATAGAAGCACTATTGCTGAAAAAACCGATTCCACCAACAAGATACGCCATCTTCGTCTGAAATTTAATATAATTTTAAATGATAATTACCTAAATATTTTGTGACTTCTAAGCGCTTCATATGTAATTATTTATGGCATACTGCTATAGTCAAAAGTTGGATTAAAATGATGTATTTGTAATTTTTTTTAATTTTGAAATAGATTAATTTTTAAATAAAGAGCCCAGTCATGGCGTCCAAGCCTGTGGCTGTAGACGCGATAAGTTGGTGGTTCCATTGCCACCCGAGGAAAGGAAATCTTTATATTTTCATGTCTTCGGTCTGGTGTCGAGACTTTGCCACTTAATTATCTCTCTCTGCGTACCCTGTTATGAGCGTGATACACTATGAACCTAAGACAATAGAATATCTTGAAAATAGAGAGGAGCACGAACGGAGTGTTCAAACACGAAACTTGTGTTTTTCTTAATTAATTTTAATTTTTTGTGTTTACTTGTGTTGCCAGCATCAAACTTGTAATTTTTTTTATCAAACTAATAACTTTAACGCTACTGTGCAACCGTCATTGGCAAATTTCCAAGAGGTGCGGATTTAAATCGCTGCCTCCTCTAATTCTTTACCTTTTATAAAAAATATATTTTTCTTTCCTAATTATGGAATAATAGTTTAAAATTGCTATGGATTATGAAAATATTTGGAAATGGTGGAAATACACACTGTCTTTGTAGATACGATTTCCAGATGAGAATACTTGTGTGTCGTTGCAATTTGATTCGTAATGGTTTTTTATACTCTTTTGCCGTCATCTTGGTATTTTTTTTAATCCAGTTGTTTTAAGCTACTTTTTATTTACAAATGACTGAAATAGCTTTTTGTTTTTTCTCAATCATAAAATGACAAAGTTTTTAAATTGACAGAAAAATATTTAAGACAGTATAAGTAAACCTTTTTAAGCATCCATTAGTACAAAGATAAGAAATATTATATACCTATATATATATATATATATATATATATGAAAATATAGATAATAAATACCAATACATAAAGTATAGTTTTTTGCAATTATTGCATCTCATCTTTAACTTTGGATTTTTAAATACAGCCGAAATAGCTCAGTTGGGAGAGCGTTAGACTGAAGATCTAAAGGTCCCTGGTTCGATCCCGGGTTTCGGCAAATATTTTTTTTACTATATTACATATGTATTACGGATGTTAAAATGTTAACTAGTTAACGTATCTTTAATATTGTGATTTTTAAGGTTTTAATTAATATAATATTATCATTTACTTAAACTAATTTGGTCTTATTATCTTAACCTCTTAAGTTGAAAAGAAGACGATATATATAGAGTTATTAAGCTAAACTGCGAACGGACGGACAAACATATGATCAACATGGCGATATTTTTTGAAGGTTCCTTGTTTACTACGGAACCCTAAAAAGGAGATGTTGATTATTTTATTAAGTACTAGAAAAACATACTGAATATGTAATTTATATTCACATTTATCATTTATTGTTGTTCTTAGAAACATAAAATATTATGGGAAATGGGTCTTTTTTGCGATCATTGATTTACAATATTTGTACAGCGATTAAACATAATATGCTAAATATACATTGTGTTGGTCCTATATAAGCAAATTTGAAGCAAAGCTTGTCACAGTACTTCATAGATAAGACTCGAAAAATGATAAGGTTAAATTTTTTTAGTGGTTTGGCATTTATTTTGCTAATAGCCGTAGTAGGCGCCGGTAAGCAATGAATTTAAATAATTGTATATAAAATAAATCAGTAATTACTGTTTTCATTTTATTTCTTTTTTTTTTACTCTTAGGTTAATATTCTCAACATGAACGAAATATTTGAAATAACCACACCCACTTGTTTGTATTTTAATAATTTATCATAATATTCTATAGCATTTGGAGCACTTCTACAAAATTAGGCAATAAACCGCATAATTTTAATAGTATATGTAAAAAAGTATAAGAAAAACGGCCCTTATTTCGTGATAAAATTTTGGAGCCCATGGGATCTATGTGACCATGTAGGCTAATTGTTGATTTGTTGTTATTATTTTTATCTTTTGACCTTGTCTATATTTGCAAATAACTTTATTTTATATATATATATATATATATATATATATATATATATATATATATATATATATATATATATATATATATATATCATATAATATTTATACTGTAGGTGTAAAACTGGCAACATCTATAATTGCGGCTGCACTTTATATTTTGTATTAAGATTTATACTTTTTATTTTTTATTCTAGTGTAAGCTGTGTTGGTGTTCTATAAAAATAAATATATTCTATAGGATACAAAAATTAATGTAAACTACGTTTTATTACAGAATTACGAACAAGAAGATCACCGCAATTTGGCCAAGCCCGTGCTGGTGCGTCAGCATCAGCGGGAGGCTTTGGTGGGTTTGGGGGACAGTCGAGACCTGGTTTCGGTATTCCGTACCCCGCTAATGGCTTCGGACATAGTTCCGGCTTTGGAATCTCACGTCCTGGATTAGGAGGAGCACCAGGATTTGGAGGTGGCCCAGGAGGTTTTGGGGGACACTCAGGATTTCCAAGTCAACCAAGATTTGGGAGTTCAGGAGGTAGTATTAACATAGCCAAAAGTATTAGCATATCTCGTGGTTCTGGAGGACCATCTCAAGCTTCAGCTTCATCGTTTGGCAAGAAGTGATGTTTTGTCTAATGTCTAATTAGAGTTTAATTCAAACGGGCTTAAATTCATATTGATGTTATATTTGTTACTTAATTTGTAATTTAAATATATATTTGCAATAAATTAATTAAATACATCACTTACTCATAAGTCTAATTGTATGTATTATTTCTTTGTGCAATAAAGTGTTTTTGATTTAATTTGATTGTCTTTAAGTAATAATTTAAGAACTTTTATATGTTTTTTTTAACATACAACAACCAACAATTTTTTTTTTAACATAGCGCTCTATATTTTCTATAGTTTGCTACACTTAATTTTCCTTGTATTTTTTTTTATTTAAAACCCATAATTTCATTACCCACCAAGTAGCTGCGGATTAAGCCCCGTAGATAAATTTTAAAAACTAAGAGTAGTTTATGACACACGTAACATTTTAAGTGCCCTTTGTATCTGGCCTATGAGGTCCCTCGATAAATAGAATATCTAACACAAAAAAAAATCTAATTGAACCAGTAGTTCTTGAGATTAGCGTGTTCAACCAAAATGACTTTTCAGGCTTTATAATATAATTTTAGATTAATTCATAGCTTAATAATTGTCTCTTAGTTACTAATTAATTATACTTAAAATTAGTACACATACCTATATAAATATATTATAAATTTGTACCACCACTGGTAACGAGGCACTGAGTTCCGTCACTCAACAAGCAATTCTCCATAAATTGACAAAAAGTGGAGAACGGAATTACCCTAATGTGTAACGGAGTATCTTAACACCAGGTTCCCAGGTTCCCTATGCCTAAATATGCACGGGGTACAGCGTAAAGCTAAAACAATATATGTGCACTATGGTTGGCGATTTCAATAAAATGGTAGAGTGCAGAAAAACTGTTCACGATCGTGTTCTCTCTGGGAGAGGTAAAGCGGTCGACAGCTGTAGATTTTTTTTTTTTAATAAATAAAGATACTTAAACAATCCTCATTTCCTTCCTCCTTGCTCCTGACCTTTGCTAGGATCCTGACCTTTGCTAGGATCTGCCTTCCTACTCAGGTTACTGTACTTTGTACGGTCTTTAATGACAAAATAATGCCTAATATTAAATAAAATAAATCAGCTTCACGCTGTATCCCGCACACAGCAGGGTAGGCAGAGGGAACCTTGTGTTAAGACACTCCGTTCCCTACTTTCTGCCGTATTTTGGAGGCATTGCGTGTTGAGGGGCAGAACTCAACGCCGCGCGTAGCCTCGACACCAGAGCGAAGAAATGGAAATATAAATGTAAGTAAATATTTCATCTCTTCGAGTGGGGATTGAACCCACAACCAGTCGGTTTTGCAATCACACTTCGTGCCGCTGCGCCACGACCAGCCTCAATGCCTAATATTGTACTTCATAATACGCTATTGATTATTATTATTGACTTAATGTTATTATGTATTGAAGAATATTGTTAAGGACAAACAAATTTAATTTAAAAAGCAAGTAACGAATAATACTATTAAACGAAATAACCTATTAGAAGTTTAAACAAAAAAACTTTGTCCTGCAAAAATTGCCTATACAAAAAAATGGGACAATTGTGAATACAATAATAAAATAATTAAGTAATAGGAATATTGAAAAAAATCTTTCAGTTAATTGCCTTATTACTTGACTGAGTAAGACGTAGATGCAGAAATTGAGTGTATTAATTCGGGATATTTTTATAAAAATAAGCATTTAATAATTTCAGGTCTTAAAAATAAAAATCACTCTATTGAACAACGTACATACAAAAAAACATAGATAAATTGAAACTTATGTTATAAGATACATCTATAGAAAATATAAATAATTATTGAACAACTTTTGGGCAACAATGTTTAAAGTTACATATGTAAAACAATCAAAAATCTTTACGAAATATTCCTAATGTATAATATATGATAACGCAAGGCATTAAAAACAATAATGTTACAAGTGCGCTATGAATACATACATGTGTTTTATAAAAAATAAGCTTTAGATTCGTCTCGTCGTCGTTTAGAGCAGGATTAGAAGTTACAAACACTGTGTTTATATATATTATATAGAAGCAAGAATTATTTAATTTTGTATGGTTGACCTTTGGGTATATCATATCGTTGATACTAGAAGATGGTCACGTAAAAAAATTAGGGGCTCGGAGGACATGTATGAAAATATGAAGACAAAAGGCATGGTGAAAAAGGTATACAGAGGCTGTAGCGTTTCACGTCTGATCCCTCTGGATATCCCGCCAAAGATAAAGGTAAAAAAATCACTGTGTTGAGTCATCCAGTTTAGTCATTCAGTACATATTGCTTTTCTTTAAAAACTCTGCAAAATATTAAAATCTACTAAAAATTATATATTATCATTAACTTTGTTTAGTTCACGCTTTACTAAACACAACGCCACACTGTGTTTGTTAGAGCGTTCAAATAATAAAAAAATATAAAATTGAGATTGAGCCTCCAGCAATCTTGCATACTGTCAGACATTGTGATCCTACTGTACCAGGATGGCCTTGATGAACTTTCTTATACATTGTATATTCATTGTGATAAAACGGTACATTTTTTTTATAATCATAATAAAAACTTTATAAAAATTTTACAGAAGTTTTTAGGTAGGTACTGTATAATAAACAATAGGATAAAAATATCGAAAATAAATTATAAGACCTTTGTATCCAGACTACTACTGCTGCTCAATAAAATAAAGAAGCCTTTTTTATAAGGCAGGAAGCCTTTCCAAAAAATGTAAAAAAAATATTATGGCTAAAATTAAATTAAGGGTCACGTCAACCGAATCCATGATTTTTTAAACATTTTTAAAGTGTTAATCCACACTTAGGAAATATAAATACTTATTTAGAAAACGTATAAAAATTTGAACGTAGCGGGACTCGAACCCGCGCCTCCTGGAAACCGACCAGGCGCTCTGACCACTGAGCCATACGTTCTCGCCAAGCTACGTCGAAATTTTTATACGCTTGTTACAACTGATGTTGCTAGCATCTCTGTAGGGAGATTTTTACAAATTTCCGCTACCCAAAGATAACTACTAGGAATTATCGTTTGGCAAGAGAGAATACTATTTTTAAATATTTTTAAACATTTTTAAAGTGTTAATCCACACTTAGGAAATATAAATACTTATTTAGAAAACGTATAAAAATTTGAACGTAGCGGGACTCGAACCCGCGCCTCCTGGAAACCGACCAGGCGCTCTGACCACTGAGCCATACGTTCTCGCCAAGCTACGTCGAAATTTTTATACACTTGTTACAACATTCAACATTCCTAAGTGTGGATTAACACTTTAAAAATGTTTAAAAATATTTAAAAATAGTATTCTCTCTTGCCAAACGATAATTCCTAGTAATTAACTTTGGGTAGCGGCAATTTGTAAAAATCTCCCTACAGAGATGCTAGCAACATCAGTTGTAACAAGCGTATAAAAATTTCGACGTAGCTTGGCGAGAACGTATGGCTCAGTGGTCAGAGCGCCTGGTCGGTTTCCAGGAGGCGCGGGTTCGAGTCCCGCTACGTTCAAATTTTTATACGTTTTCTAAATAAGTACGAATCCATGATTATCTATAAATATATATTTAAAAAAAATATCTGACTTTGTTTATCATGTTTGACACTTATATCTTTGGATCTACTGGATAGATTTTATTTTATTATAAAGCTATTAGGTTCAAAATTGAGGGACGAAGTGTCTTGACACTACTTTCTCAATTTCTTCTAAATATCAATGATAACAAGGGATAAATGACAACACGATTAACTTGGCAAGAGTCATAGAAACCACTCAAACAATGTCACGGGCGACCACTAGTAGATAATAATTTATTGCATATTATATCAATTGACATACTATCCATAATATATAACGTAAGTAAAAACGTTTTGTGCTTTGCCTAAATCGTTTTTTTATGCTTTATATTAAATAGAATAGTTTCATATCAAAATATTGCGATTTTTCCGAGTAAGTAAATATGTTTGCTGAAGGAATTATCGTTTCGCTAGTGATGTTGTATCAGGATATTCTAAGAAAACCTTTTATCACACTTCAAAAGCTATATATTGACAAATTATTCAATTTTAGATCAGAATAGAATTAGGTAACGATGGAGAAGTTCATAGCTTTAATTTTGGGTATTTGTGTGTTAAATGCACAATGTGCAGTATATGGAAATACAGGTATGTTTATTTTTTTATTTAATGAGTATAAAATAAAATTTGAATAATTTTGTACCATACCGTCATGAACATCTACAATTTAAGTTAAGTTTGGAACAAAAGTAATTGATAAGCAAAAAACCCCAATACAAAAAGTAAGAAAAAAATAAATAGAAAAGAGCTGATAATCTTCAAACATCATATTTTCTTGAATCATGGCTAAGATTACACTCTCGATGAATTGACCTTTGAAAGAAAAAAGATATTAAAATTGGTCAGGTCAATCAGTCAGGGATTAATAAGTACTTTTTGTTATATATGCAATACGATTATTATTTTTTTATTCGACATAAATAATGAGAATAGAGTGACATATCTCTAGATTTTCTCTGTGTACAAAACTATACTAAACTAAACGTTTATTTTTGAAATTAACTAATTTCATTATTTTTCTTACAGTTGAACATCTGTATCGTCAAGTGAGATCACCTCATTATGGTGGTCATCTCTTCTTTGGACCTCCGCCTCCTGGACCACCACCTCCTCCACCATTCCTTTATCAAACTCATAATTGGAGTGGAGTATCACGTGGTTATGGTGGAAGATCTAACGGAGTCTTTAGTGGCGCCTCCGCTGCAGCAGGCAATGCCCCTCCTGCTACCGGTGAAGCTTTAGCTTTAGCTACTGCAGACGCCTCTGGCGGACAATCTGAAAACTGTGATGATGCTGCAAGCAATAATTTAGGTCAATCTAGCCAATTTGATGAAAAATTGGGGCAATTCAGCGGTAAGTCCTCTGAAAGTGGCTCCGTACAATACAGTGGACAAATTAAATCAACTGGAAGTAAATTAGCAGAAAGACAATCGGGTGGCTCACAAGCTGGATTCACCGGATCTAATAGTAATTATGTGGCTGGTAGTTTAGCTGGTAGTGGATCGCTTGGTAGAGAATCTGACAACATTGGATCTAATGATTTTGGCGGTCAGTCACGAGAGTACAAATCTCATTCTTCAAGTTTCGCAAGCAGTTCTGCTAATAGTGGTTTTTCTGGTCATGGACAAGTAAATAATGGTTTCAATCGTCAAGCACCTGGAATTGTTGTAGGAGCTTCTGGAAATCATGGGAGTTCTCAGGGAGGCCAACATTATAAAGAAGCTCATTTCTCAGAGAGTCAAGGAAGTCTAAGTTTAGGTCAGCAAAACAATGGGGGCTCCTTAAGTCATGAAGGTTTGAGCGGAAACCAACAAGCTAGTTCTAAGAGATTTGAGAATGCTCAATCACAAAGCTCATCCTTCGGCAATGCTGGAAGTTTTGATGGTTCTCAAGGTTCTGGATTCTCTAAATTAGATGCTGAATTAGGTGGTAGCAATCAAGCTGCAGCAGAATCAATAGGTCAATTTGTCTAGTGCTGGAAGTGGCATATCTTCAGGTTTTGCTTATGGTAACCGAGGTTATGGTAATTCACATTATCACGGTGAGCACGGTCGTTCTGAACAGTTCCAATCTAACAGTAATCTTGGGCAATCTGCCGCAGGAGGGAGTGGTTCCGCTAGTGGTGGCCAAGAGGAATCTGCTGGTGGCACAAACGGAGCATCACGCGATAATGCTTATTCCGCCTTCAATGGAGCTCTAGACCTTGCATCGCAAGGCTTACAAGCGGCTGATAAAGCGGGATGTAGCACATGCCAGAAGAGTAGCTATGCTTTAAGCAACGCAAAAAGTTACAATGGAAACGCTATTTCTTTAGCAATCGGAGGATAATTTATATTAATCTGATACCGAATCTTGTTTGTCCTTGTTTTGTTATTTAAATGATGTATACACAAGTAATGTAATTTAATAACAATAAATGAGAAAAAAGTGAATTTTTCGATTAATGGATAATTGTATGTAGTTACTAAATGTAATTAATTAAATAAAATTGTGTTTATAATATGTTTATTTCATTAATATGCTTATGATTTCTGAATATTTTATCAGTAATATTAAACGTTTATAAATGTCGTCTTCATATTGAATATCGGCAATCTTCGTATTGTGATATAGTTAGCATAGATCCCACGACCTCCACACCTACGTAATTTTAGCAAAGCTGAAATTTTAAGGATTATTAGTCTAATATGTAGTTCACATGGTATACGTACCATGTAAATAACCCTTAAATGGAACCCTTTTAGATGTAGCGCGAACTACAGGTACATAAAATCCTCGCTCTAGGTTAGCGAGGAATTTTGAGCGAATGAGTTTAAACAGAAACGCTCGTATTTAAATATATTTGAAAGATTAATGTAGAAAATGTATATTTATTATGATCAGTCTTAATTATTGTCACAGAATGCCATATTTGTTAAAGATAAATACGGTGTCGCGGACTTTTTTAAAACTAAAGAAACTGAATGTTTGTGTAGTACAGTGTACTGAAATATTTTTAACTATTACTGATTAGTACTGACATAAATTTGTGAAGTGCACACGGTTAAAGAAACTCGATTGCATTGGTAACTATTGTTATATCGTTATTTAAGGCACTCCTAAGGATTGTAACTTTTATACAAAACAAAAAAGATAAATCCGACCAGTAGTTCCAAGGATCTTAGCTTATAAAAAAAACAAACAAACTCTTCTGCTTTATTATATTGTTAGTATAGGTTATCGTATCTAGCGTAAATAAGATGATAATTTCTAATTTCTTATAGTTTGGATGATTTCTTATGGTTATACATAAGGATCCTTTATACATAATTGAAGACTAGAAGACCTCTTATCCCCTAAAAAGATTGTTTCTAATTTATTCAGTAGTGTTTTGTTCAGTATAAGGGAGCTTTAATATGTTTATTCAAGCATTGAAAAACAGGGACGTTGTCAGCGAAGACATTTTTTTCTTAATCAGAATTCTGAACGGTTGAAAAAGGTCTGAAAGGTTCTTCATTCTTCGTCTTTGTACTAGTTAATATACTTAAAATATAAATACATTAAAACAAAAAAGTCAAAAGTCAAGTTTATGAGTTTAGATGGGCCTATCATTTTCTCTTTTAAATAGCTGGCAGGATGGTGTTGTAGCAACAAACAAAACAACAGAACGTTACTAGCGCCAAGTGTAACCTTAGGTAAAATAAAATAAATGTACAAATAGTTTATCTATACTTTTAAAGCAATTAGATGTGGCTCTTAAATACAGAATTATCAAAAACTCATAAATAGTGAATTGGGTTGACTCATTAATTGCTATATTAATACGTAAGTGATGGACATTGACTCTGTCTGAGCTTATGTTACATAATAATCGTTATAATGCTAGAAGGCCCTATCTAATTTGGAATTGTACATTTGATTTTTGAAATCAACATTTAGACAGTTGGATGAGAACAGAGAAGATTACAATAGTGTAAAGTAAATTACTATTTCTACTTTTTTTGAGCTTCACGCTATATTGCGCATATTTCAAGTTAGGAAAAGGGGACCTTGTGGCTTTTTTTGAGACAATCCATACACTTTTCGCGGAAAGTGTAAATTGAACCTATAACCACAGCGTTTGTAGTCACACGCTTGTGCTTCTGCGTCACGACGGCTTCTATTTCCATTTACTATATTATAAAATAACCAATCGTGGCGCAGGGGCCCAAAGAGTGACTGTAAAATCGACTGGTTGTAGGTTCGCGCCCCATTAGAGAAGACGAAGAATTATATTTATTTATATTTATATTTTAATTTCTTCGCTCTGGTGTATGGCGCATAGCGCGGTGTTGAGTTCCGCCACTCACCACACAATGCCTCCAGAACTCGACGGAAAGTGGGGAACGCAGTATCTTTACACTAGATTCCCTCGGCCTACCCTTTTGTGTGCAAGATACGGCGTGATGCAAAAAAAAATATACAAATAAAAAAACAGTTTACAAATTATCACAAAAAAATTGAAAAGGGACATTACCTAGTATTAAATAAAAATATCCAAACAATACACATTACGTAAAGAAAGACGTGGAATAGTACAATATTTACTAAACCAAATCAATTCACACATACCCGCTTACCAAATTTATTAACACAGTATGATGCAGGAAAATACTCTCAATATTTTGACAACTGATCTTGATATATATAAAATGAATATGTTAGTTTTTTGCCATAAATTAAAAATGACTGGGTTTACTATCATCGTTTTAGTTATTGTTCTTGTCCAATGTACTGCTCGTAGCTTGGATCGTGGTACGTATAATATTTACATAGTAAATTATTATTAGTTATTTTTCTATAAGTTTCTTTATTTTTTTTTTAGATTTTATTCATTGCAGTTGTTATAACTTATAGTATTATTCTATATCATAAAGTTTGGGAGCCCTATGACCAATATTGGTAATGGAAACAAGAGGGGCTGAGATGATACATTGATAGTATATATTAATTCCTCTCGGAAACAATTCTATTATATTTAAATTATCCCCATTTTGCCAAAATGTAAAAGATGTGTAAAAGTATGAAATATATAATATAATTAATTCCAACGCTACAAAATATACAGTTTTCAAATACTGTTGTACATAGTGTATATAATATATTTTAAAACTATTCATTAATAATTAATTAATTAATTTATAATTAACATTTCTATTTTCATTAAAAATTTCAGATGGCGGTGGTGTTCTATTAGAAAGATTAAAACGATCCTACAGGTGTGATTCACCAATAGACCAGCCTTATTGGCCTCCACCTCCTCCACCGCCTCCACCCCCACCTCCACCACTACTTCCAGAGAATTACTGGAGGTATCCTATATCACCCTCAGAAAACTATTGGCCTCCAATACACCCCACACCACCACCACCACCACTTCCAATTGACTGGGACCCTCCACATCATCACTACCACCACCATGAGATTGGCTCAGATCATGAACTCGAAAAGCTCATTGATAGTAACAACGGATTACCTTGTGACGACTGCAATAAAAATGCAGCTCTAAGCAATTCTTATAGTGTAAATGGTAATGCTGTAGCTGTTGCTATTTCAAGATCTAACGGTAAATGATTAAAAAATATTAATGAAAAATATATTGAAAAATACATATATTTATATTTATTTCAATATACCTCAACCTAAATTAAGAACTAACCCACTAAAAGCACCTAGGAATATTGGCTGTTCTTCGCCAACAGAATAAAAAAAAATCTAGATCTAATCTAATAAAATAATGTTTTAAGTAAAGCCATTAAGAGCTATTCGATATGGCCAAACTAGTGACTTAAGTAGCATAGGCTAAAGCCATTTGAATAAATAAATAAAGAGTGGACAATAAAAATCTTTGCTGATATAGTATTTGCATTCTCCTCATAAAAGATTCTAATTGGCACTAAAAATAGTGTTATTGTCCTAATGATCAATAATTTACAGAATTCTTTTAAAGAAATCGCCTTTATTTGCTTTTAATTTATTTATTAGATTACATTTATACTTTATTTTGTATGAAAAATATTTAACTATTTAAATATTTTATAACGTTTAAAGATATGAGTGGAAATTCAAACCACTTATATCTACCACCGCCATTCAAACCACTTATATCTATTATAATATAAAAACAAGATATGGCAATCGCAAAAACGCGTATTTCAACACTATCAATCACTATCAAATTTGGCAGCTAGCATCTACACGTAGTACTAGTTCAGGAAAAAATCTGATCATTTTTAAATCCTAAAAAATAATAGCCTTTAATCATAATATAAAAAGCAAAAAACGTACTTCGACACTATAAATGGAATCAAAATTAATAGGGTACTTTCAGTTAACCTAGAATTACTTATTTTGGCAGTTCATCTACAGGTAGTAATAGGTCAAGAAAAAACATCTGAAAACTATACATTTGTGATTAAATCCTAAAAAATAATAGCCTTAAAAAGTGTAACAAAATGACTTATTTTATAAAGCTTTTTTGAAGAAAGGTTAGTAGACAGGTGGTTTATTAGTAAAACACTGTATCGCTATCGTAGTGTTAATACACTACGTTCCCAACTATCAGTATTACAATTCAAATTTTTAGCTACTGCTTGCGGGATTCAACGCTGTGTTTATCTCGTTACCAGAGCGAGAAAAAAACACATTTCAACTGGGAAAGGATCCCACAACCGTCGCGTTTCAAATCGGACGCTGTGTCGGCCTCATTACTTTATTTGGAAAATATAATTAGACTACTCTCAACTGACATTAGTATTTTGCTAAAAACTTTCATAAAAGTGTTAATCCTGTCACCGACCTGTCAAAATACTAGCAGTCATTTAATTTCTAATATATTAGACGCCGTTAGGTTGCATTTACAACTAATATTGATTAAAAATTAAAAATTTTATTTAAATTTTACATATATAAACATAATTAAGAATTGGCTGTTGGTTGGAGGAACATTGAAATTTAGTATTAAAAAATATATATTTAATAGAGTGGTTGAATTTAGTTAAGGAACATTAATGAAATACAAAGAAAATACGAAAGAACTTGGGTGATGGTTCAGTTCCCAGTCTAGATCTAGATAATGTATTATAATTTTCCTTTTCTCGCTCTGGTACCAAAGCAAAATGTTCCGAAATTTAACAACAATGTCTCGAAATCATAAGAAAAAAGAAAAGTGTAGATTGAATTCACAACTGCGTTTACAAGATACCATTAGTTATACAGGTATAGTCAAAAAATAGTATTAGTATTAAAAAAATTACAATTTCGATAAAATACATGTCAAATATTTACTAACAGCGACAATTCTAGATTAAACAGTTTAAGTTCCTTTATGTCGATCTAGGTCTCAAAACTGCTGTCAAATTTACATAATATTAAAATTTATATTACTACGTATCGCTGTACATATCAGAATGTCGTTTTTTATTAACTTTAATTTAGTAGGCAACTGGTTAAAAGGATTACGTTGTTTTTATGGAGGAAATGGATGAAAAATTATAATTTTTCTATGATAATAAATTAGTTTTATTTCTACGGGAGCAGTTAGACCTAAACAGGTTAATTATATCGGTTTGTCATTTTATTAGTTGTTTGCTCATATAATTAAGATAAGAAATATTTATAAATCCGTAGTGACTCAGTTGTGTCAATTGTGGTAGCATAAGATAGTCCATATTCAAATTCAATATATTCTTTGTACAAATAGATGATATAGTACTTGCTTGACCTGATATAAATTTGTATTTTATTATTTGACATATACACACGAAGACAGAAGAATTACAAGACCTTTATTGCTTTCTTCACATTCGTAACTAAAACTTAAGAGAAAACCCTAAAATTTTTCATATCTATGTACTTTATTTGGTTTCGGCCATATAAAAATACTAATTACTAAAACAACGAATTATTTTCTAAAACTAAAAGCTATTTACATAAAATTGATATTTTTACGTAATGTTTAAAGACGCCCACGTTCGACCTCAGACGCAGCCATGAGGTTTATTAGTTTTTATATAAAGGAAGTAAATAATAAATAATTTCCATATATGTACATTATTAACATCCGTTTTTATGCTAAAAAATACATCAAAATATGGCTCCTAAAATATAAGTTCAGCATACTTCGTTCTCCACTTTCTGCACAATTCTCCAGATATTGCGTGTTGAATGTAAGAACTTAGTTAACAAAATGTTAATCTTCTCCGAGCGGGGAACTAGCCTATGTAAGCCTCACAATATAATAATATTAAATAAGAATATTATGCATTTAAATAAATATAGTAAGTTTTTAAACATTTTTAAAGTGTTATTTTACACTTAGGAAAGAAAAATACTTATTTAGAAAACGTATAAAAATTTGAACGTAGTGGGACTCGAACCTGTGCATAACGAAGCAAAGCTCAATGCCTCGGGAACCCGGTGAAAAGTGAGTAATGGAAGGATCTTAATTGGAACAGAGTGTCTTAAGATAAGGTTCCTAGGATCCCTTTGCGTACTTTGCTATGTGCGGGATTAAGTGTGAAGCTAGAAAACAAATATAAGAAAATGAAATATCACCTTAAGCTGGTCTTAAGTTAATCTGAGCAATATTTTAAAAAGCTAAGGTCGTTGAACTCTTTATTAGTTCCTTAGTAAATTAAAAAAAAACCTACAACACTCAATTAGATTGACAATTTCGTATTCAGCGGACGACTAGTGTCGACATTTATTATCTTACCTATTTTACGATGTTGCCAAGCTGAGAAAACCCCACATCCACCGGTTTCCAATTTAATTCTAGCCTTATTAATTTTTGATGACTAAAAATGTTTGTATAGAAATAATTATAATTAATTAGACCGTCGTAGCGCATTGGCACAGCATCTGACCTGAAATGTTATAGATGTGGGTTCGATTTGCAGTCGGGAAAATTAATCGTTTCGTCGTTCTGGTACGGGCACAATGTAGACCTAAAAATATATATTAAGCACTTATTATAAAACTACCTCGGTAGGCGATATTTTGTACTTTATTTCAAAGGCGTACTTTAAATCTACACTGGAGCGTCAAGTCCCAGACATCTCATCAACTTCGAGCTGCTCTCTCTGCAACACATGAAACTCTAATCGTTAAGAAATCTGAGCGTTAAGAAATTTCTTCTTTTTTTGATCAATTTCTATGTTTATCTACAATAAATTTCTAGCTTAATATGAATCTAAAATTATTATATTTAAAAGTTAACAGGCAACAGTTATAATAGTACGATATTTAAGTTTGTAAAAATCAAAAATTGTAATATTAAAACATCGTAACTTATATCAAATGAGTTTCACGCTGTATCCCGCACATGGCAGGGGGAACCTAGTATTAAGACACTACGTTCCCCACTTTCCTTCGACTTCTGGAGACATTGCGTGTTAAGTAGCGGAACTCAACGCTGCGCTTTGCCTCGACACCAGAGCGAAGAAATAAAAATATAAATGTAAATAAAGTTCCTCAAGTGGGTATCGAAACCACAACCAGTCGATTTTACAATTACACTTAGTGCCCCTACGCCACGACTGGCCTCTCTCTGTGTTGAATAATAATTTATAAATATCAAACACAGTACCTACTTTTTTTTACTTTTTGAAATAGCTAGTTTTTTTAAGTCTAAAACATTAACATTTAAAGTTTAGTCTAGACAAATTGCAGTTATTACCATAATCCTGGAACAAATTAGATAAACACTTTGACAGCTGTATGAACATTAAAAGTAATATGTTTAACACATTAAAAATTATTTGAATAACAGTTGAAATGTAAATTAGTGAGCTTAAAGTGGTAGGTATCGAATATTGTTGACTATGTTACTGACCTATAATAATAATTATAGTTTGCCGTATCGGTTGTATCGCCATGTTTAAAAAAACCATGAAGAAATGAGGTCGATTTGCGCCCGAACAATGCTTATATTTTAAAAAGAAAGCTTTCTTAAGATTATTAATATGTGGTGTAATAATTTGATTAAATATTACATATATTTAAAAAAATGTCGTTTTATGTAATTTCGCAAAGCAAAAGACATCAACGATCACAACTTCCGTATCTTCTAAGGGCGAGGTCACGTTACTTTCGTAGCGAATTCTAATTTGGCCACAACGTGGGAGTTGACCTCTGATGATTGAACTATAAAACTTATTTGATGCAAAAAAAATATCACAGTTCTAAGATCTAACGGGAAACAAGATGGCGAATCTTCTGCTCTACATGCTTGTGGCGGTGGTCCATGCCTTGGGTGAAGGTAGTAATTTACACAGATTTATTGCTAATTTTATTGTAAGGTTGGCAATGTCTATACAGACGAGAATTGTATATACCGTTAAATTAAAGTTTTTAATGTGTTACTAGGTTTTCGTTTGGAATGACGTCAATTTTTTTTTTTGTACTTTTTTTTAGTAAAGCTGGCTAATTTAGCCTTATGATATATTATCTTCTGTTTTTATCTAGACTAGACTGCATATTTAAAGAGTAATGAAAAGAAAAAATAACGTAACTTAACATTACTAAAACTAATTTGATAACTGAATAATTTTAACTGGTAACGAAGAAAATGGCGGCGTTAAGTTCCGCCTCTCAATACTCAATTTCTAGATAATTAGACGGAAAGCTGGAAATGGAGTGTCTTAACATCAGGTTCCATTTACCAAAAAAATATTTTTTTATTATTCATTAAAATTGATAACGTATTTTTTTTATTATTTTAGATTTTGGCAACAATGGAGAACCAAGGCATTTAAAAAATAAACTATGTTCCAAATTAGGTTTATGTGGAGGATATGGTGGCCAGGGTGGATATGGTGGACAGGGCGGATATGGTGGCTACCAGGGCTATAACCAAGGATATCCTATCCCGCCTATAAATATTGGTATAAGTCAATCTCAGTCTTCAACCAGTGCTGGAGGTGGAGGATACAGCAACGGAAACTATCCTAATAACTATCAATACAACCATGGCTATCCCAACCACGGTTACAATGGATACAATGGCTATAACAGCTATCATGGTTACAACGAAAATCAAGGAAATTATGAGAAACCCGGTTATTTTGGTAACGGTTATGGTTCCTATAACAACCAGTTTAATGGAAACTATTACGCTGGTAACGGAGGAGGTTATGGGTTCCAAAGACCTTCTAGTTACAACGACGATTACGACGACACAAGACCGATATACGAAGTCAACGATGAATACAGCCGGTCCAATGACAAAAAGGAATAATTTAAAAATGTTTATTTTTATTTTTAGTTAAATTACGGCTACTGTGATAATATATTTGAAAATTTTATATTTAATTATCTATTAAATCCTATATTTTAACGTAAAAAATTGTATTACTTATTTATATATTTTAGTATTTTTACTTTCTCATATTTTAGAAAATTAAAAGTAAACTATCACTTGGTAAAATATCACTGTATCACTTTATTTAGGGAAAATTACGTATCGTATTGAGACTGTCGGGGCACAGTGACTCAAACGTGTGACTTTAAACACGATTGATGTGGATTCGATTCTTACTAGGGGAAATGAATTATTATTTATTAATATTTTCGTTTATTCGCTCTGGTAACAAGGTACAGCGTGGCGTGGCGTGGCGCAAATTTCAAATCATCCCATTGGATGTCTTGAAATTTTATCGGAAAGTGGGGCTATTCCATCTTCTTTCGCTGTTATAGGCGGGATGCAGCGTGAAGTTAAAAGAAAAAATATATACGTTATGCTGAAAATCATTGCTGTACAAAGGATATAAATTAACACTTTATAGTGCTGTTCGTATAGTCTGGAAAGATAAGTGTTTCAGAAATGTATAATTAATATGGATCTCGTTTTCACGCTTCCTTCGAACTCAGGCAATTTTTTTATATTAAATTAAAATAAATATTATATGAAAATTTAAAAAATATATATTTATTCAAAATAAAAATAAATGAAATATGTCAAAGTAAATGTTTAAATTTATTTTAAAATGTGAAATTTAGTTAAATGCATGATTTATACAATATAATTGTGTGTTACATCATAAAATGTTTGTACTAGAATCGACAATGATAGTTACGTATAATATCTATGTTTTTTTAGCTTCACTCAATCCATCCTGCACATAGCACCATGCTATGGCAGAGGCAGAGTCTATACTTTCGTTCTCCACATTCTGCCAAAATCAGAAAGGGATTGCTTGCTGAGTGGCAATTCTCAACTCCACGCTTTGGACAAGGATATGAAAATAATGAATATTTCATTTCCCCCAGTGGAAATCGAACCAACAACCAGCGCGCTTAGTCACACGCTTATGCTCCTAGGCCACGACGACCTCAATATATATGCATATATGTATGTGCATAATATAAATTTTATATTTATTAAAACTTTATATGTCTCTTATCCAATATTATCGTAAAATATCTTGTTTATTGCAACTCTTCATTAATTTTAAATATATTGAACTTACTGTTTATTTGATTTATGGTTTTGTTATTAGTTTCATCAGTACCTATTAATTATTTATCAAAACCAATTTATACGGTCAATGTATTTAAAATTCTGGGTATTTTACAATATTAAAGTTTAATTTCGCGAATAGTTGCTGTGAATTCTCTTTCTACTAGTTAAAATGTTTCTATAGATTTCTACAGATTATTAGATGAACTGCCATCTAAGTTCTATAAATGGGTAAAAGTCAACAATGTGAAGAAAGAACAAGAGTCTAGTTCCTGTTAGCGTTGTCAGAAGACTGCGAGTCTTCTTCCGCCCACAGTAGGTAAATCATTTGTGAAGGAAAGTGATAACCAGGATTAGCAACATCTTAAGAAAAGCGTCCATAAAAACTTTATTCAAATCTAAAAAGAATGTGAGCCAAAGCAAGTATCAAAGTCAGCTGTCAGTGAGCACACTGTGAATAAACCTAGCCGTCATCAGGTTTGTTAAACACTAAATCTTCGCTGAGCAAAACACATATATTCCTAGAATGATCTGCAAGGCCATTAAAATATAGAACATTCTTATTAAATAGAGAAGACGATTAGAAAGTTTCTACCACCTGGGACCCACTCGTAAAATCTTTGAAGTTTCAAACCCACCACACTAGAAGGCAAGATACTGTTAGTCAGTCAGTTTTTTGCAAGAATTAATTAAGGAAAAATCAAAGAAGCGAAAAGTTTTATTTTGAAGCTGTTATTTTAAATATCTTATATTAAAATGGTTCCCGAAATTATAAAATTCTTTGACTAACAAACTCTCTTCACTGTCTTTAACAAAAATATTACTTTTTATACTTGCTCATCTCAATTAGCGTCAAATTAGTCGCTGTTAACTATTTTTATCATAAAACCACTCAGAACTTGCCACCGTGGTGGTCCTGAGCCATATACTTATGTATGAATCATTAAATATAGATAGAAATCGCATACGCTGATACGATATATTTTTTTACGATAATATTTTACAATATTAAATGTATAAATAAACCTTAATTAGATTATTCACCTTCATTTTAATTAATTACAGGATTTTATAATTTTTAATAAGCCAAGAGTGTTTTATAACTCTATTCACAGGATGCTGTAATTACCACCTAGTCAATGTACCGTTTAGGAGTTTAAGTTATGAATAATTGATATTCGGTTATAATTATACGTTGTTAACGAAAAATAAATAAAGAATATGTTATTAATATAGATTCTGCAAAATAAATTTGTATTTTTGTTGCTCTACCTGACAATTAATAACTCTAAAACATTATAAACTCTAATATAGCATTAATAAAATTACTACTAGTATCTAATTAATTTTCCTTTAAAAAGTAAATGTATGAAATTATTTTGAAAGTATAGTTCGACATTATATGCTTATTAATATTTATAAAAAACATATAAAAAATTTTACGTGGTGGGACTCGAACCAGTGAATATTTACAACCATTACGCGCTCTGACTAAGTTTCTTAGCAAAGAGAGATTTTTTTCTCCTTAGTGTGAAATAATACTTCATTAACGAAAAAAATAAAAAATAATCATTTTTAAAAATAACGCAGCGGAAGTTTATAAAAATCTCCCTCCTCCTCCTCCTCTCCTGTATTTAAAAAGAATTTCGACAGCTGATAGAAACTTTAATTACTTGACGCTTGGACAGTTTCCAAGACGCGCAGGTTCGAATCCCGCTAGGAAATAAAAAATCTAAAAGTTATAATGAACTGTCAAAATTGATAATGCCATTAAATTATGTAACAGACTTTTAAGCCTGAGGTATCAACAATATTGTATATAATAATTTAACTATTAAATTGAAATCGTAATTTATTACAAATGTTATCTTAAAAATTATTACAACTTACATTGTCACATACTTTAAAATTTTGGTATGGTCCTTTGATTATGCGTTCCGAGCACTTAAAAATATTTATGCGATCTAAATACCTTATTAAAAAAATATTATGATGTTTTACGGTCTCCTTTTACATTGACAATTCCATGCCGAAATTTTTGACAATTATATAGCGTAACCACTAGAAATATTATTACACTGTCACATATAAACATATAAAAATATAAGTAAATAAAGAGAAAAAAAAATGTGATTAAAATAAATTACATTTGACATATTATGTTGTAAAACGATTAAAAAATAAAACAAAAGCGGCATTAACAATAATTGTTTAAACCTTTAATATTATGTTAAACAAAATAGATCTAAACCTAAATTTAATATGTTCGTAATTAATTATAAAACGGAAACATAAATAAGGATTTTAGTCTTAATACCCTTATAAACTTTATATATCATATAAGATTTTTTTTTATTAACATGAACAGCAAGCAGTTAAAAAGAACATTTTTTTAGTATCGTCTGAGCTCATCTAATTGATTTGGCGTGAAGCAAAAACAATTGCGAACTGGATCATCCAGTTTTTATGAGGTATTGATATTTTATTAAAATTCATTAATTATGCAATTTAACATACTAATTTAGAATTTATGGTATCACCACCGGGATATGTTACTTTACCGTAATATGAATTTACGAGTGTCAACGTCTTGATGTTGACCCAGTGATGAAAGTGGGGGGATCATTTCTAGTATAAAAGCTTGGAGAAATGATTCAGAGGTACATTACACTTACGGCGAAAGGCAGTTTTGAAAAATCTAAAATGATCGCTAAGATTTTTGTAGTCATCTCCACCGTGGTCGCTGCTAGCAACGCGCTACCGGTTCTATATGGTAAGTGAAGTTCAGATGTTAACAATTTGAACGGAAGTGCAAATATAACAATATTCAGTACTGTCATATCAAACTTGTGGGTTTTAATCAGTTAAAGTTTATTGTTTCAATTAATTTATTACACCCAAAATATAGAAGAAAAAAAAAGATGAATAGAAAATATGAATCTAATAATGAAAATTATTTTCAGAAAACCCAATGCCAATCTACATATGGCGTACTGCTCGCGCGCCAAATGTAGCTTTCGGTTTTGGCAGTGGATTCAGTAGCAACATTGGCGGCATCAGTCAGTCCAACAGCATTGGAGCTTCCTTCCAAAGTGGTGACGCTGAAGCTTACGGCGCAGGACTAGCCGGTAACGGCAATATCGCTCAAGGAATTGGTTACGCTCGTGCTGCTCCTTATCGTCAAGTTCTCTCACCTTTAGGACTGCAACAGTCGGTTGCTTCATCATACAGTAACTCTTTCGGAAGAAACTATGGATTAGCATCGTCATCTTCTCAGAACTTTGGCAACTCTGGACTATCTCTTTCTTCTGCTCAAAGCAACAATGGCTTTGGATCAGCAGTTTCAGCCGTCCAGAACAATGGACGTAACGGATTCGATTCTGCTATATCTAGCGCTAGCTCTAACGGCTTGGGATTCGGCGTAGCTCAGTCTGCTGCCCAAAACATAGGAGGATATGGATCAGTTGTTTCTTTATCTCAAAACCAAGGATTAAATAACTTCGGCTCAGCTATTTCTGCCGCAAACAACATTGGTGGATATGGATCTAGCGTTGCGCAGTCTGTTCAGCAGAATGGCAGACACTTGCAACAAAGCGGTGCTAGCAGCATCAATGGCCCCGGCATCCAAGCTTCTCAGTCTCATGCCATTAACAATGGCGTTTACTAATTATTATGAAATTTAATAATTTATTTATTTATTTAATATTTAAATTACGTTATTGAAATGGTTAAAGACTGAGGAATGTATAATTTCCGACAAAATGTAAAGATATTGAGATGATTGTTTCACACTTATCTCCATATCTATTGTACAAAGTGCTTTACTTGAATAAATGACTGTTTTTTGCACACCACCGTTTTATTTACCTATATAATAATAATAAAATATAACTCGATATTTTAGGCTTGAAAAAGTTTACAATATTCAATATTTTAAAGAAATACAATCTAAAAGAAATAGAATCGAAGAAATAGTATGCTTTAGCAAACGTTAAAATGCTTTGTCAGAAAATAAGTTACACCAGAATTCTCTAAATTGTCGATTATAAACTATGCGAACTATGTGCATGATTATTGTTTTAATTCATTTTCTCGGACCCCAACACTGTGCTTTGTCTTTCCGAACCGTGAAATAAAAATAACTGCACCATTTCACCACATCCTCTAGCAATATCAAACATTTTCTAATCATGATTAATATTTAAATAATTTGAGACACTTACGCATTTATATACATATCCAATCCAATCCAATGCAAATTAAAGGGTGACATAATTTTAAGTTTTGTATTCTCTCTAGCCCTTTAATTTGATATGTTGCGCAAAATTTTGCGAAATTTTTATGAAAATTTTATGTATTTTTTTGTTTTGTCTGCACGCGCCGGGTTAGGTTAGTCAAATTTCATCTGTGCGTGAATTTCTAAACGTTCCAAAGCTTACCTCTACGGGACACATTTTGACCATTTACTCAAAAACTTCAAATTACAATTATCACCAAATTACTTTGCTGGGATCACCGTCGTGCCGTCCACAACGTTATTGCAAACTTTCAGGAGGAGTAACATTATAATGAAACACACTTTTGACCAAGCCATATTCAAGTCTTTTCCTCTCTCGACAATACAGTTTACATATCCTTATGAGCGGAAGCCGGTGTCCACTGTAGATTTTTTAGTAACAATAACTTGGTTTGTAAAATTAAAAATAAACTTACACAAAAAGATCTGTCTAAGGTAATTAAGTCGAGAAAGCTAGAGTATTTTGTATATACAGTTTACAAATTCTTATTTTCAAATTTAGAGAGTTGAGTTTGCCACCATTCAAAAAATGTTTCAGGTGTGTCAACGTGATAATTTAAAAAAAAACATATATTGATATGAAAATTTTCATTTCGAATATTTAAAGTGAAATCAACATCGACAGGATCGCTTTTGAGTGACTGGACGCCAGGTGTGCCATGGGAAATATGCCTAGTTACGCCCATGCTTGTTTTTTAAGTTAAAATCAATTAAACTCCTTGTATATATTATAATTATGAAAGTATATAAAATAAAATAATGTTAATAGTTAAGCATAATGAATACTATGTATTAAACCCGCAATGCCTCTATAAAGAAAATGGGAAGTTTTAATACTAAGCTCTCTCTGCCTATCCTGCTACATGCAGAATACACAGGGACAAGTTAAAAATAAAACGACTAGAATAAAAGAATTAAGATGATTCTACATTTATATAATTGATAGTGCTTTAATAGCTTTGAATGCGAATAATAGTATAATTATTTATATTCGAGCTCAATAAAAACATTAGTTATTAATGCAAAATTTTCTTGTTTGATTCTACAATCGTTTTCATATCCTGCCCAAGTCCAGTCAAATACTCGTCCACTGGGCCGAGATTTCTCGACGTTAGTCAAATAGTGCAGGAGAATCATTCTCATCTATATTAATATAATAAAGCGGAAGAGCTGGTTTGTTGATATGTATATACTTAGATCCCTCCGATTTGGACACGATTCTTCAGGAGTGCTTATGGGGCAATTGGCATTAGTTAGCCTTAAATAACGAAATAACAACAATAGTAACCACTATCGAATTGCTCTAAGCGCGTGCGCTGCAAAGATAATAAAATATGTGTCAGTACATTGTGTCAGAGGCCGGCCGTGGCGCAGTGGCGCGAAGTGTGACTGTAAAACCAACTGGTTGTGGGTTCGATCCCCACTCGAGGAGATGAAATATTTACTTAAATTTATATTTCCATTTCTTCGCTCTGGTGTCAAGACAAAGCGCGGCGTTGAGTTCTGCCACTCAACACGCAATGTCGCACCTCCAAAAATTCAGCAGAAAGTGGGGAACGGAGTGTCTTAACACTAGGTTCCCTCTGCCTACCCTGCTGTGTGCGGGATATAGCGTAAAGCTAATTTAATTTAATTTTTAAAAAAGTCACGATACCGTGTATCAATCTTATATCCAACGTTTTTTATCTTATTAGCATATTAAAACCTACGAGTGAAAATAACATCATCAAGGAAATTATACGAAAATATGATTTGGCTTTTTTTATAGCATGTAATTTGAACGTATACTTTTTGAGAAATTGTAAATTGGATATAATACAACGCTTCGTTTACAGCCGCAAGCATAGGCACGAGTCCTGCGGGGGGCACCCCTACGCCTGATTTCGTCCTCGCAAGTCGCAAGTAGCCATGTAGTCATCCATCAGTCAAGCCATCATCATATGGCAAATGCAGCATAATAAAATAATTATAAGTGGTATGCGGGCGAAGCCGCGAGTGGGCCGCTAGTACCTTCATAATCTTATAAATAACTGAGAGTTCTAAGGCCCGATTAACTTTGAAAGTAGATTTATTTTCTTTACTTCTAGAAGCGCTATATATCGCGTATACAGACTATATCGGTCCTTAAAAATTCTAATTCATATGATTTTTTTTTGATAAATTTATATACAAACAATAATAGTAATTAAGAAGAAGTTAAATAAATATTTATTAACCAATAAAATAAGAAATATAACGTTAATACAAGTTTTTACTACAGATTGATGAAGAACAAGTGTAAATGCAATAAAAATAAGATGGCTTAAGGATGGATGCAATAAATATAAGATTTTTTTTTATTAACATGAACAGCAAGCAGTTAAAAAGAACATTTTTTTAGTATCGTCTGAGCTCATCTAATTGATTTGAGGCGTGAAGCAAAAAACAATTGCGAACTGGATCATCCAGTTTTTATGAGGTATTTTTATATTTTATTAAAATTCATTAATTATGCAATTTAACATACTAATTTAGAATTTATGGTATCACCACCGGGATATGTTACTTTACCGTAATATGAATTTACGAGTGTCAACGTCTTGATGTTGACCCAGTGATGAAAGTGGGGGGATCATTTCTAGTATAAAAGTTTGGAGAAATGATTCAGAGGTACATTACACTTACGGCGAAAGGCAGTTTTGAAAAATCTAAAATGATCGCTAAGATTTTTGTAGTCATCTCCACCGTGGTCGCTGCTAGCAACGCGCTACCGGTTCTATATGGTAAGTGAAGTTCAGATGTTATCAATTTGAACGGAAGTGCAAATATAATAATATTCAGTACTGTCATATCAAACTTGTGGGTTTTAATCAGTTAAAGTTTATTGTTTCAATTAATTTATTACACCCAAAATATAGAAAAAAAAAGATAAATAGAAAATATGAATCTAATAATGAAAATTATTTTCAGAAAACCCAATGCCAATCTACATATGGCGTACTGCTCGCGCGCCAAATGTAGCTTTCGGTTTTGGCAGTGGATTCAGTAGCAACATTGGCGGCATCAGTCAGTCCAACAGCATTGGAGCTTCCTTTCAAAGTGGTGACGCTGAAGCTTACGGCGCAGGACTAGCCGGTAACGGCAATATCGCTCAAGGAATTGGTTACGCTCGTGCTGCTCCTTATCGTCAAGTTCTCTCACCTTTAGGACTGCAACAGTCGGTTGCTTCATCATACAGTAACTCTTTCGGAAGAAACTATGGATTAGCATCGTCATCTTCTCAGAACTTTGGCAACTCTGGACTATCTCTTTCTTCTGCTCAAAGCAACAATGGCTTTGGATCAGCAGTTTCAGCCGTCCAGAACAATGGACGTAACGGATTCGATTCTTCTATATCTAGCGCTAGCTCTAACGGCTTGGGATTCGGCGTAGCTCAGTCTGCTGCCCAAAACATAGGAGGATATGGATCAGTTGTTTCTTTATCTCAAAACCAAGGATTAAATAACTTCGGCTCAGCTATTTCTGCCGCAAACAACATTGGTGGATATGGATCTAGCGTTGCGCAGTCTGTTCAGCAGAATGGCAGACACTTGCAACAAAGCGGTGCTAGCAGCATCAATGGCCCCGGCATCCAAGCTTCTCAGTCTCATGCCATTAACAATGGCGTTTACTAATTATTATGAAATTTAATAATTTATTTATTTATTTAATATTTAAATTACGTTATTGAAATGGTTAAAGACTGAGGAATGTATAATTTCCGACAAAATGTAAAGATATTGAGATGATTGTTTCACACTTATCTCCATATCTATTGTACAAAGTGCTTTACTTGAATAAATGACTGTTTTTTGCACACCACCGTTTTATTTACCTATATAATAATAATAAAATATAACTCGATATTTTAGGCTTGAAAAAGTTTACAATATTCAATATTTTAAAGAAATACAATCTAAAAGAAATAGAATCGAAGAAATAGTATGCTTTAGCAAACGTTAAAATGCTTTGTCAGAAAATAAGTTACACCAGAATTCTCTAAATTGTCGATTATAAACTATGCGAACTATGTGCATGATTATTGTTTTAATTCATTTTCTCGGACCCCAACACTGTGCTTTGTCTTTCCAAACCGTGAAATAAAAATAACTGCACCATTTCACCACATCCTCTAGCAATATCAAACATTTTCTAATCATGATTAATATTTAAATAATTTGAGACACTTACGCATTTATATACATATCCAATCCAATCCAATGCAATTAAAGGGTGACATAATATTAAGTTTTGTATTCTCTCTAGCCCTTTAATTTGATATGTTGCGCAAAATTTTGCGAAATTTTTATGAAAATTTTATGTATTTTTTTGTTTTGTCTGCACGCGCCGGGTTAGGTTAGTCAAATTTCATCTGTGCGTGAATTTCTAAACGTTCCAAAGCTTACCTCTACGGGACACATTTTGACCATTTACTCAAAAACTTCAAATTACAATTATCACCAAATTACTTTGCTGGGATCACCGTCGTGCCGTCCACAACGTTATTGCAAACTTTCAGGAGGAGTAACATTATAATGAAACACACTTTTGACCAAGCCATATTCAAGTCTTTTCCTCTCTCGACAATACAGTTTACATATCCTTATGAGCGGAAGCCGGTGTCCACTGTAGATTTTTTAGTAACAATAACTTGGTTTGTAAAATTAAAAATAAACTTTACACAAAAAGATCTGTCTAAGGTAATTAAGTCGAGAAAGCTAGAGTATTTTGTATATACAGTTTACAAATTCTTATTTTCAAATTTAGAGAGTTGAGTTTGCCACCATTCAAAAAATGTTTCAGGTGTGTCAACGTGATAATTTAAAAAAAAACATATATTGATATGAAAATTTTCATTTCGAATATTTAAAGTGAAATCAACATCGACAGGATCGCTTTTGAGTGACTGGACGCCAGGTGTGCCATGGGAAATATGCCTAGTTACGCCCATGCTTGTTTTTTAAGTTAAAATCAATTAAACTCCTTGTATATATTATAATTATGAAAGTATATAAAATAAAATAATGTTAATAGTTAAGCATAATGAATACTATGTATTAAACCCGCAATGCCTCTATAAAGAAAATGGGAAGTTTTAATACTAAGCTCTCTCTGCCTATCCTGCTACATGCAGAATACACAGGGACAAGTTAAAAATAAAACGACTAGAATAAAAGAATTAAGATGATTCTACATTTATATAATTGATAGTGCTTTAATAGCTTTGAATGCGAATAATAGTATAATTATTTATATTCGAGCTCAATAAAAACATTAGTTATTAATGCAAAATTTTCTTGTTTGATTCTACAATCGTTTTCATATCCTGCGCAAGTCCAGTCAAATACTCGTCCACTGGGCCGAGATTTCTCGACGTTAGTCAAATAGTGCAGGAGAATCATTCTCATCTATATTAATATAATAAAGCGGAAGAGCTGGTTTGTTGATATGTATATACTTAGATCCCTCCGATTTGGACACGATTCTTCAGGAGTGCTTATGGGGCAATTGGCATTAGTTAGCCTTAAATAACGAAATAACAACAATAGTAACCACTATCGAATTGCTCTAAGCGCGTGCGCTGCAAAGATAATAAAATATGTGTCAGTACATTGTGTCAGAGGCCGGCCGTGGCGCAGTGGCGCGAAGTGTGACTGTAAAACCAACTGGTTGTGGGTTCGATCCCCACTCGAGGAGATGAAATATTTACTTAAATTTATATTTCCATTTCTTCGCTCTGGTGTCAAGACAAAGCGCGGCGTTGAGTTCTGCCACTCAACACGCAATGTCGCACCTCCAAGAATTCGGCAGAAAGTGGGGAACGGAGTGTCTTAACACTAGGTTCCCTCTGCCTACCCTGCTGTGTGCGGGATATAGCGTAAAGCTAATTTAATTTAATTTTTAAAAGTCACGATACCGTGTATCAATCTTTTATAATATTCCAACGTTTTTTATCTTATTAACATATTAAAACCTACGAGTGAAAATAACATCATCAAGGAAATTATATGAAAATATGCTTTGGCTTTTTTTATAGCATGTAATTTGAACGTATACTTTTTGAGAAATTGTAAATTGGATATAATACAACGCTTCGTTTACAGCCGCAAGCATAGGCACGAGTCCTGCGGGGGGCACCCCTACCCGTGATTTCGTCCTCGCAAGTCGCAAGTAGCCATGTAGTCATCCATCAGTCAAGCCATCATCATATGGCAAATGCAGCATAATAAAATGATTATAAGTGGTATGCGGGCGAAGCCGCGAGTGGGCCGCTAGTACCTTCATAATCTTATAAATAACTGAGAGTTCTAAGGCCCGATTAACTTTGACAGTAGATTTATTTTCATTACTTCTAGAAGCGCTATATATCGCGTATACAGACTATATCGGTCCTTAAGAATTCTAATGCATATGATTTTTTTTTTGATAAATGTATATACAAACAATAAAAGTAATTAAGAAGAAGTTAAATAAATATTTATTAACCAATAAAATAAGAGATATAACGTTAATACAACAATGAAGAACAAGTGTAAATGCAATAAAAATAAAATGCCTTAAGCTTTATGGCTCATCGATGATTCAGTTCAATGTCAGTAAATAAATTAAAGTATTAATTTTTGATACGATATATTGTATTTAGAATTTAAAAAATATGACTTTAAGCTATATCCCGCATATAGCAGGGAAGGCAGATGGAACCTAATGTTAAGATAGAATTAAGACACTCCGTTCCCAGCTTTCCGCTGAATTTTTAAATTCATTGCGTTTTGAGTGGCGCAACTCAACGCCGGGCTCATTCTTCCAGGCGAGGATGGAAACCACAACCTTACAGTCACAGATATTATTTTAAATTATTTTTAAAAAATGCAATATTGGAGTTGATAAACTGAAAATACTTACAGTGGTTGTAGCTCAGGGACACAAACATGCGACTGTAAACGTGACGGTTGTGGATTCGATTCCCACTTAAGGAAATGAAACTTTTTGTATTTTCATTTCTTCGCTCTGGTATTGACTCAAAGTGCGGTTGAGTTCCGCCACTAAACACGCAGTACCTCCAGAATTTTTATTTTAATGAGGTACGTCATTTTTCATATTTTATCGACTTAGATATAGATCAATTACTAGAATACGAAACGAGCTTCGAGTAAAGTAGCTATGATACAAATGGAAATAGATGTTCGCATTGGAGTAGAAGCTTGATTGTCATAAACATTCTTTTATTACGCCGTTTTACATATTAATTTTGAATATATAAAAAAATTATAATATCACTCGATCAGGACCTGAAAATTTACCGTAATTTAAATTTATGAGTGTCAATGTATTGACCAAAAGCAAAGGAGGGGATCTTTTTTAGTATATAAACTAAGAGAAATGTTTCACTGGTACATTTAACATATCGTCGAAAGCTACTCAGTCAGTAATAAACAGTTTTGAAAAAAATAAAAATGTTTGGTAAGCTTTCTGTCGTGATCTCAGTTGTGCTGGCGCTTGGCAGTGCTTTTCCGGTTCTATATGGTAAGTCGAAAATAAACAATATTAATGGTATACTTTTAAGCTTTAACATTTTTAAGATTGAGAATATATGATCAATTAAGAAACCTCAATTGTGAAATTTTATTTTCAGAAAATCAAATGCCTGCCCTTATCTCAGTTGTACCTGATGCTCGAAGAGCCCTCGTTCATAGTGTACCATCCATTGTGTATCAGCCTGCTCTACCTCTAGGACTTCAACAGTCTGCTTCTTCAGCTATTAGCCAGCCAAACTTTGGTCTAGCGTCCTCATTTGCTCAAAACTTGGGCAATTCAGGTCTATCTTTATCTTCCGCTCACAGTTACAACGGTTATGCTCCAGCAGTGTTAGGCTTACGTAACAACGCCTGGGGGCAACAAAAGTATTCACAAAGTAATGCTATAGTTCAAAATCAAGCCTTAGAACCAGCACTGTCTGGTGTACAACAAAGCGCATTAGCTCAAAACCAAGGCTTAAAACCAGCAACTGCACAAAACAATGTCTTAAATCAAAATCAAGGTTTTATACCAGCGGTTGTACACAAGAATGTTTTAGGTTACCAACAATCTCAAGCTCAAGCTGTTGCATCTCAGGTCCATAATGGAAACAAAGGCTACGCATCTGCTTTATCCAGTGCCGGCTCTAATGGTTCAGGATTTGGTACTGCCCAGTCTGTTGCCCAAAATATTGGTGGATACGGATCCGCCCGATCTGCTTCTCAAAACCAAGGATGGAACAACTTTGGATCAGCAGTTTCCGCTGCAAACAATTTCGGAGGTTATGGATCAAGTTTCGCCCAGTCCGCCCAGCAGAACGGCAGACATTTGCAACAGAGCGGTGCTAGCAGCATCAATGCTCCTGGATTCCAAGCGTCCCAATCTCACGCCATTAACAGTGGTTTTTAAATTAACTTAACTATTTAATAATTAATTTTCTATTTATTTATCTATTTAAACTGTAAAATTGCCATATTATTTTGTAAGTAAAAAAAGAGAGAAAATCTTCAATTTTTAGTGTTTAATGCCACGAAATAAAGACTTTTGTGCATAAAATATATTTTTTATTACAATTTCTTTAATCCCAAAAGTGGTTCCTAAATCAGAGAGTATGAACTAAATATATTTTCTTAATTTTATAATAATGAAATAAACATAAATGATCAGATTAATAATGATGTATCATATTAAATTGTTGCGATTAAAGCCTATGTTTATTTTTATTTTACAACAAAAAGAAAAACTTTGACAAAATAAATAACATATATATTTGAATTCCGCTCACATAGATCTTACTCTTTACAAATTTGTTTGGTAAAATAAGAAATACGTTTTTGCATTGAAACATGTGTATTGTTCTTCTTCAAAAATGCTTTTTGCATTTTGCACCTTTTTGCACATGTATTCCGCATATAGCAGGGTAGGTAGAAGGAACCTGGGAACCTAGTCTTAAAATACTCCGGTCCCATCCTTCCGCCTCCCAGTTTCCACCGAATCCTGGAGGCATTGCATCTTAAGTGACGATATTTAACGTCGCGCTTTGCCTCGTTACGAGAGAGAGTAAATGAAAATTTTAATTTCCTCGAATGGGTATCTAAGCCGCAATCTGTCGCATTTACAGCCCCACTAATACTAAGACTAATTTCGAAACTATAAATTGAAATTATCAAAAAACATTAGCAACGACAATTATAAGCGAACAATAAAATAAAATGCCCGGATGTTGAACAGATACCATAAAGAATTACTAAATAGTAAATTTCAGTATCTACATGGAGGCAGAAGTAGAAACATTTTCTTTTCACCTACAGTTTTTATTCTGCTTAATATATCAGAGTGAACAGAAAAACTTTTTAAAGAGAGATTCCACAAGCTCAAACATTGCTTATTGACTGACGGAACCCAACAACAAACTTATAATAATAATTGCTTTGAACCGCGTACTTTGTACCTCAATAATAGAGAAAAAAATTACTCTATTAAAATATAATTAACAGCAATCTACTAACATATTGTATTTGCTTAAATGACTACATCAATGAGAGGATATATAGGTTTTATAACATAGTTTTGATCAATTATTTAATAGTCAAAATAAAGTTTATTAAAAACAATTATTTTAGCTGTTTGAGGCCAGTTATCACAAGCGTGTGACTGTGCACGCGACTTGTTGTGGGTTCGAACCCCACACGAGGTCTCTTCATTTCTTCGCTCTGGTGTCAAGGCAAAGCGCGGTAGAAGGTAACTAAACTTCATTTCTTTGGAAGGTAACTAAACTTCATTTCTTCGCTCTAGTGACAAGGTAAAGCGCGGCGTTGAGTTCCGCCACTCAACATACATGTTGAGTGGCCTGAATTCGGCGGAACCTACGGAGTGTCTTAACACTAGGTTCCCTCTGTCTACCCTACATAAACATTACAGTTTACGTTATATTAAAATCATCCCTTATTTTGTTAGACGACCAGATATATTTCAGTATCAGTTTCTTAAATTTAAAGTATTTTTTTTATTGTAAAGATTGTGAATTTATAATTTAAATTTTGTAAAAGAAAATAAAATATTTTTATCAACCTGGGCCGTCCGTTAAAGACTTAAAGTGTAAATTAATCACTAGTAAAAAGAAGCTACAGATAAAAATAATAATAATAAATGTACTGTTACGGGTCAAAGAATCGATTCATCGATTCGAAGAAAAAAAACAAGCGTCGAACAATAAAACGCGACTAGAGTTGTCATTATATGAACGTAAACATAGAGATGTCATTATTCGCAACAAAAGTATAGACATTATAGTGTTCTTCTCGCATCAATATTTTAATGGTATCAATATCGAATCAATAACACCGTAAACTATGATTTGGAGTACAAAGCGTAATTCACAATTACAAGGCTTGGTCTATCTAATTTAGTACTATTTGTTCTTTTGTTTTCTATTACGCTCCATCCCGCACAAAGTAGGCAAAGCGAACTTGGGAACCTAGTGTTAAGAAACTTTCGTTCCTCATTTTATGGTTAGCGTTTTATATTTTAGAAACTTAATATTATTGTTATAAGTCCATAAAACATTTCTAAAGCTATTGAATAACTTTTTTCTATTTTGCAAACATTGCAAATCACATTACATAAGGCGCTATTCATATATTAAATAAAAGCTATTTTCTTTAAAACATTTATTCGTTTTGAAAAATTCAAAAGCCAACCAACACGGCGTATGTCTAAAGGAGAACGGAGTTTCTTTATATTGTTATTTTTATCTGCCCTGCTATGCGAGCCGAATAGACAAAAATAAGCTAATTATAAAACTAAAAGAGCGTAAATTCCCTTTAAAAAAAATCTGCCAATTAAATTATTCTGAAATTATATTTTTTTAATTAAGTTTACAGTTTCTTTATTTAATCAATTTATAGATAATCATTTATAACAAGTTATTACCCAAAACGGCAATGTGGATCATACCTTACACTCGACTACCTGAACTATAAAATTTTCAAGTCCCGTTGATCTGTGTGTAGATATATAATTGGGGTCTCAATATAAAGCATGATATTGACAGAACCGTTGCATTTCTAGTTTAGCTTCACACCATGACGTTCATGGCGCAATTTTTCTATTTAACCCTAATATTTGGATTGGTTTATGCATCTAAAGGTAACTAAGCAAAGAAAATATTGAAATCTGGTTGAAAAATAAGTGTTGAGTAGCGAAATTAAACGCCACACTTGGTCTCGGAAACTTAGTAGTTCATTCTAAGAAATAAAAATTAATCATCGCTACAATTGGTTATAGAATCCACGACAATCGCGTTTACAGTTAGACGTTATCGTGTCACGCCATTATGACCTTTTATAATTAAGTCATATAATAAAATTATACTCACTGTAAGCATCTTATTTATTTTTCAGATGAGAAAAAAGATGGAGAAAATGCATTCAAAACATACAAGTCTCCAACTCCAGTACCCAGTAATGTTATCATGGGCATCGCTAGTGTGGCAGGATATACGTCACGCAACGGTAGAGTCTCTTCTATGGGAGGCATACAATTTTTCCCTCCACTGTACCAGCCCATATCATTTGCAAATTCCGAAATAATGAAGAAGATTAACGATAATATAGCGTCTTCGTTCACAAAAATGTATCCAGAGTCGTTTAAATTTGATAAATTTAATAAGGAATCGTTTGCAAAGGAATATCCTTCTACGCTAGCGGTTGCATCCATAGCCAATGTTAGATCCAGTCAAAAGGCGTTTATTTGGCCCGATCTCTTAAGCCCTATGGGTTGGCCAATGAGCGAACTGCCACAAACACCTAACAATATGAATAGAAACATTGAAAATTGGCTTCATAATGACATATGCAATAACTTTGCACCTTCGGAAAAATATCTAAGGAACACTTGGATGTATTCCACTTTAAATCCCTTTTTTTAGTGTAATTTTAGCTAGAATTTTGTACACTTTTCAAAATTAAAATATGATTTGTCTGCTGGAAATAAATTATTGTTTTATTAAAGTTGTTTTATTTGAAGCTTTTACAAAAACTAAAAATATAGCGTCTTCCTGTAAACAATACGACTGTGTGTGTGAATGTTTGTATTTGAAATATTTTCAATTCCCTGGAATGATAGACTACTCTACTAGATGGACTACTCTTTCCGCTACTTAATTTCATTGTGCGGAAAGCGGGAAACGCAGTGTCTTTGCAAAAATTAAAAGTAATTTATTATAATTTTAGGAGCTATTAATGCTATACTATCAAGATATGTCATTCAAATCTTAAATTCGATTTTACATGTGTTAACTTCCTTTGTAACTTTCCTTCCTTTCCTTCACTCGATATTCCGTACATAACATGCGTATAATCCCATTAAAATACTTCTATTCCACACTTTCTTGCCGAATTCCGGAAGCATTGCGTATTAAGAGGCGGAGCTCAACCCCCGCGCTTTGCATCGTTACCATAGTAAAGAAATGAAAATATTAAATATTTCATTTGCTCGAGTGGGAATCGAACCCCCAAACTAATGCGTTTACAGTTGTACTCCTTCGCCACGGCCTCTAGATAAACTTATATACAATCAAACTTATATACAAATCAACGCATTTTTTTAGGTTCCCGATGTATTCCAAATGCAGCAAACAGTAGAGTAGAAACGGGAAACTTAGTATTAAGACATTCGGTTCTCCATGCGCTACTCAATTTTCGAAATATTGTGAACTGACAGGCGGTGCGCTTTTTTTTTGTTAATAAACCGGCGCGAGTAAATGAAAATAATTCATTTCTTCGATTGGTAATCGATCCCAAAATCATCACGTTTACAATCAGGTACTGTACCCCAAAACGAGCTTTACTATAAAATACTATAGATAATAATATGAAAAAAGAATATTACTCTACTATGATATCGACTCAAGTAATTAAATATTTAATAAATAGCTTCAATGATATAAAACAGAAAAAAATTTCGCGGTAATTAAATAGGTAAAGCTATTTTCTATCAAGTCAATTTTATTGTGTCAGTTTTACTACCTCCAACCTGTTGGGCGGCATCTATTTTATATTCTGGTCCTTTTAAGCTAGTTTTAATATAAAATGTTAATATCAAAAATAAATGTTTTAATTTACACTTCGTTACATATATTCTGTTTTTTTAAGAAGGCAGTTAGAACCTTGTGAGTCCGTCTTAATGCTGAACTTTGTTAATCTAATATTATACATATATCTCAGAAAGTGCTGGTTTTAATTGATAGAGTATTTTTATACAGGATAGTCTATTTATCGAAGGATAGGCTTAAATTACATCATGCCAATTGTTCTGAAGTAACCCACTGCATGTATCATGTCATACATAAATCTTAATTATTTTCATAGAATAATGCCGGTGAAGCGTATACATAGATATAATGCTATAAATAAACACTGAACAATTTTTAATTTATTTTCTTAGTTTTAAACATAAGTTTAACTTTTTTTACAAAATAAATTTATTATATTTCTTATTTTACTAAAATGAAACATAGGATTGTTTACCTCACAACATTCTTTAATAATGCTGGCTCACAAATTCAATACAGAAAAAACGTATATTATTCATCTCTACATCTATGTAGAGATGAATAATATACAACGCTCTAGCGCTGAACTAATCGAGCGCTTTGAATATAAATGCGGCGATTACGACTTCGATTTCCACACGGGGGAACCATATCAAAAAATTATTAATCATATTTAATTTTAAGTGAGACCCGCGTTGTTGAACTCCGTCCGTTCCCTCGCGACAAGTTAGCTAAAACAGAATAAAACGTTACATCAAATAATTGTAATGCTCGACTCGTAACAACTTATACGTACGTTGGCACTAAGGTTAATTACTTCAAAGTAAACACGCATCTTGAGTTACAATTTCTTGTTGAGTACAAAGGCTTTGTAATGAACACAATAAACTAGTTTTATCTATATTTTACAAATGGCTAATCATTTACAATTATTAAAAAACTTATCAATAAAAAAACCTTCGAGTTGTTAAGTTTCCATATACGTAGCTTAGGCAGAGGGAACCTGGGAATCTAGTGTTACCACCGACCGATAATACAATATTTTTTACATTTTTCAAGTGTTATTCCACAGAACGTTATAGTCATTTTTAATTATAATCTCTGTGTAGAGGACATTTGTAAAAAAATCCTCATAAGCAATATTACCAAATTTTGGTTCTACCTTTTAATGATAATAAAGGTAGGAAGGAGTAAGAAATAGTCATAAAGTCCACACAAACGAAGTTGTGGGTTGTCACTGCTTTCTTTTACAACTTTTATGACAAAATCATTAGATTCCTAATAATCATTAAAATTACACATTTTTCATGCAATTTTTAAGTAAAACACAATATTTTTTTATTATTTTACAATTGGTAGCGTTTATTAATAATAGTGATATAAACTCTGTATTAAAAAAAATTAAGGAAGGTTCAGCAGTACAAAGTAACATGTTAGCCTCGTACCGTCTTGATTTTGTCACTCATACGCGACATTATTGAGTTTTGCTCTAAAATATTTTAACTTTACGTCGAAAAATATAAATCACTTATTATTGTTATATATTTAGGTTCCTATAACCCTATTAAGATACTTACTTACGCATCGACCAATTTTTAAGACTATGTTGAGTGTTAAGGGATGACACTCAACGACACGCTTTAATTTCTTACCAGAACGAGGTAATGAAAATAATTAATTGCCCCGAGTGGAACTCGAATCCACAACCGTCGCGTTTACTATCTACTCCAAAAAAATATTTATACGGTTTTTATTATTATCTTTCAATTTGGAATCGCTAAGCTTGTGGCTATTACAATATTACTATTATGAACGCCGTACTACAGTAGATTGCACTCAAGTCGTCACCCACGACCGTATTATGCAACTAAGCTATGGGTTATTCTGTTTCATTAGTAGATTAGTATAGAAAGAATTATTTTCAAAACAAAGTCTTGCAATACAATTTAAGATTATTGTTTATATTTTAATGTGTTTATATAATCAAATAGGATATCGAGGCACATTTATTGAAGCTAAATATTATCTTTAGAGGTCATATTTTGATATTTTTTAACATATGCTATATATAATCGTGTATTTAATGTCATATAATAATTAACATTATAACAAAGTGAAAGCCCAATAAATTTATTCAAAATAAGAAGTTATAAGCTTCATTCTGCCATTATTTATGAAATTAAATTTAATTTCATAAATAATGGCAGAATAGCCCGACTTGTCCTAGATAGTACACAAGTCACACTGTTGACACTCGCTTACTGTCCTCCATTGAGTCACTACGTACTTATATTTAACTTTACTATTAATTACTTATACATAATGCGTTTTGTTATTGTGTTTCTTGTTTTTATATTCACGGTGGCAATGGCGGCGCCGCAATCGAAACTACAATTCGGTGATAATGGTAAGTTTGTTGACAAAGTAAATGAGATTAGATATGGGTTCTATTCCCACTCGGTGGAATTACCTCGCTCTAATTGAGTCTCAATAATTAGACATAGGAGTATCTTAATAAAAAAAAAAATTGTTTTTGACTGAGAAACAACTAATATTTCGTTGATTATTTAGTTGTTTCTCAGTCTACCGCGCTGAATGCTAAAATAAATAAGTAAAAGTAGCTTAAATTAATAGTTTTTTTATAGTATTTTAATCTTAATACGCCTCAATTAAGTCAGACACTGCGAAAACTCTAGTAAATCTAAATCCATTCAACTCTGGATTCGATTTCAAACTGGTTTCTAATTAAAACATGTAGAGTTCATCATAAACGTATGTAGAGCAATCATGTCTACTTGTTACTGCAACAAAATTATATAATCTTACATAAGCTCTTAAATGAATACTCGTTACAGTTTTAATATTTAACTAATATAAAACGTATATAAGTATTCGTAGTAAATGGAGAGGGATTGCATATAAACGTGATGATTGTGAATTCGATTCTCAATGGAGTTGTGGTTTCATTTCCAAGTTGGTACAAGTGTGGGGTTAAGCTTCGTTATCTAAGACGTAATTTATCGAATTCAGACGGAAAACGCAGAACGAAGTGCCTTGACACTTTACATAGGATATACACTAGGGATAACATAAAAACATTAGACTATAAAATAAAGTAATAGATACCACAATATTACAATCTTTTAATAATACAACAAGTGATGGTTGCTGGTTCATATCTCTCAAAAGCTAACGTTTGTGACAATTATGTATTATGACTGTGGGAAACTTGAGAATTAGACTGAGGTCAATTTAGTAAGGTCTGAGAAACACAAAAATTGTAATATAACAATGAAAAAAATATAACAATCTCTTATGATGATAATGAATTACGTTCAGATAATGAAAAATGCTAGTAAAAAAGGATTTTTTTGTTATCTTATTTTGTTAGGTCGACTAAAAATTTTTTTTGGACAGCTCTTATAAGTGAATTATTAATAATAACACGGCCAATGTGAACGTTTATTATAAGCTGATAATTTAAATAATAAATATATTTAATTCATATAAAATAAAAGTATGCGATGACGAAGCAATAATCAAATCTAACATTTATATGTACCTACAGTAGGCACGTAACAAGACAATACCTTTACATATTCATATATCGCGCTCACTTTGGTGACTCACGAGAAGTTATTTTTTTAACTATTCACAATTTACATAGAAATATTATTTCCTATATACTATTTAATATCTACAGTAACATTCCTTTATTAAAAAAATAGATTTAACGCTTTGAATCTACATTCTTCATTTGTACAGAGAGAGAATAAACTCGTTGCCGGCATTTGCATTTCTTATGACAAGCCACATGGTCGTCAAAAACAGACACATCTACATATAAATACACATGTGTTTACTACAAAAACGTATTCCAACGAAGACCGCACCAACGCTCATTAGGTTTGATGTATATTTCAGTATTTAAAAAAATCCTTAAAGTGTCGAAATTCGTCTACTGTTAAGATCGATTCGTGTAACTTCCTTTTGTATAATCAAATACTTTATTTAAATACATTCGCTTTACATCAAACTCGAGTATTAAGTTGCTCACTTTGCAAGAATTAGTAACAACTGCAAAAAGGGGATCGCTATACTCCGTTCCCTAAATTGGGTCAAAGTGGGGAGCGATCCCTCTACCTACCCTGTGGAATGCGGGATACAGCGTGAAGCTTAAAAAAAAGTGTTTTTAAATATTCTCATTTATTATTATTTTTTCTCTTAAAATATTTTATTTATTATAATTGTCAAATACATAAGGTATGATATAAATCATAAACCGTTTAATATTTGAAATCTTCGTGGTATTATAGAGATTTTAATATTAAATCCATTCCATTTAATGTAAATATGTTCATTATTATTTTAATCTTAATTTAAAATTAGTAATTATAATAGATATTAGCATAATATTCACATAGCGAATTAAATGATAAGATCCTTTAGACATGTTTACGTTTATTGTTTTGTAGATACAAAATGTCACTGTCCTCATAATATTAATTTGAGACTGACTGAAAACTTGACGGTTGGAAGTTCGATTTCCAATCCAGGAAATGAGTTATTTCTATTTCCTTGATCTAACAAGACAAATACCTAACAAGATAAATACATAATTTATCATCAGCTCACTGAAAAACTAACTAAAAAAATCATTTTTCGTTTCCCATACTTATAGATATTTTCTTTGTCAAACAACACAAGTCACAACCACAAGCGACGACACACTATATATTTAAAAAAATATATAGTGTGTAAATTTATAAAATTGTTAATATATGCTTTACTGACTAGACAAAAGTGACAACTAGTTCTATTTATAATTGAATGCTACACTACATTGTATCTAGTTTTTTAAACAGATACAAGACTGACGTGAAACGAATGTAAACGCAGGCCTATAAATAAATGGCGCCAATAGTGTCCGTTAACGAATCAATAAAAAAAACGAATTATACACCTAACTGTTACGATAGTGATGCTGAAATAATAAAATAAATAGTAAAAATTAAACAATAATAAAATTGCAGTCACTTTAACACTCTCATGATTAAAAAGAAATCATAATAAAGGAAATTTAATAAGTATTTCATAATTTACGCAAGAGAGTAATAAAAATAATTTTGTTTACGCATATGTATGCAGGCAATTAAAATGCTAACTAAAAAAACCTAGCATCCGATATTTCCCGTTCATTTTTAAAGTAATGACGATATACATACATAAATGACGTTTTAATTTTAGAAAATGATTTTTTATTGCTCAATTTAAAAAATACGGCACCAAAAATATATATTTTTTTAGTTTCACCTGTATCTTGCATATAACAGTGTCACACACTGCACAATTTTTAAGTCATTTTGTGGTGAAGTTCAACATCGTAATATGCCTTGTTGCCAGGGCAGGGAAATGAATAAGTTCATCACCACGAACGGGAATCGAGCCCACTACCGTCGCGTCTACAGTCAGACCCTGTGCCGCTGACCATGACGACCTATACTATAATTTAATGTTAATTTTAAAATTATATACCTAAATCTCTTTATTAAAATAGAATCTTAATAATTTCAGATAGCAATGGCAAGCAGTTCATAGAAGAAGTGGTGGTGGAATCAGTCCTGCACGTCAAGAGTCCTTCAGCGAACAGACAGGCGAGAACTAACACTCGAACTATGAGTACAGATTTACAAGACGGTAGCCGCGTCGTAGCGAAGACCTATTAGAAGTTATCTTGTTATTTTTGTATCTAAGTATATATATGTATTCTTTTTCCTTTTGGCAGTGATTGCTATTTAAACAATACAGTCGCATTTGTTCAAACAAGCTTATTAATATTATTTTTATTGTATTTTGTATACAATAAAGAGTTTTGATTATTATATACGTAGTATTTTATTTTTATATTTTTTTGTGTTGCAAATATACTATATTTTATTCACAGTATATAAGAATTACTTTGTATAAACTTTATTTAATAAGCTTTAATTATTAATAAAATATAACTGTGCAAATAAATAAATCATTATAACACACAAATTTGAATTTAAGATAACATATTACACATACATTTAAGATTTTTTGTAACAATGATAGATATCTACGTCCAAAAATGTTGTATTAAAGTCAATTTAAATTACTATAAAACTTAATTATTAAAAACAATATTTTATTAACATTAAGTTCCCAAGTTTCCTCTGCCTACCCTGCTATAGGCCGGACACAGCTTGTAGCTAAACAAATCTTATAACGAAAACACAGTGTCTCTTCACTAAAGTGTACATACAGTGCTTTATACGGAACAAATAGAACAACGGAACGGAAATAGAACAACGGAAACGGAACGGAATAGAAGAACGGAACAGATATATATATATATATATATATATATATATATATATATATATATATATATATATATATATATATATATATATATCAATACAAAAGTAGAATAAGAATATTATGTTGAAAATTGATCTATTATTTCTTTGCACGAGCAGTGGATCGTTTCGATCGAACTGGTTTTATTAAACTAGAATAATAAAATATATTTTTAAAATTGAAAAACAGAAAATGAGAAACGAAGTTCCCTACATTCCCACTGATTACTCAGATTTATAAGGGAGAGCTTGATGTAAAAAACAATATATGACGATTTGGTCACGATATGTTTTAAACGTATTGAGAATGTCGAAATATGACAAGCTTTTCAATAAATTCCTATCGAAGTTTCGAATCGCGAAAGTGTTTCGAAAAGCGGAACTTAACGCTCCGCGCACTCACTTCTTGCTTACAATCAGACAACGTCTTCCCTGAGCTACGACCAATTACTGTGTTCAACTAAATCAAAATAAAAAAGAACATAATATATATTTAAATAAAAAAAATGGGTGACCTAGGAAACGCTACAAGAATTCAACACCTGTGCTTCTACGTTGTATATTTAAACAAAAACTTAATTTAAATATGTTTTTTAAATAGCCAAGGTTACATGAACTAGTGATATAAAGTTTATATCAGTATTATTTTAGGGATTAAATCGAGAATAACTTAACCATTTACTTAATAAAATAATTATACAATTTTTTTTTATTTTTTTATTTATTCAGAACTTAAATACAATGGCGTGATAATTTAACAAAAAATATATTGCATTTTTTCGTTATTAACATGAGAAAATTAACACTTTCAGAAAATGTACAAATGAGTTGGTAATTCATAAATTCCGAATGTCGCCGACTTATAGTGTGAACCTGCTAATGAGCAAATTATTATGCCAAAAAAAAGTTTTTTTTGAGCTTCTCACTCTGTATTGCGAACATAGCAAGGTAGAGCAGCAGGCACACTCCGTTTCCATTCCATTTCCATTTTTACATTTCCGAATATTAAAATATTTTTCGTTTTATAAGTTTATCTAGTGATGTTACGCAGTACATAGAGTTAACGGATTTCACAAGTTGACACTCTAAACCAATGTGTGAAACCTAGAGTTTTGGCATTTGCAGTTGATTTTTTACATATAGCTTCACAAATCTCCCACATATAAAGGAGTGAGGCAGAAAATATTGAAAATATAAACCTTATACAGATGGGGCGGGTAAATGAAAATATTATATACTAATATTATAAAGCTGAAGAATTTATTTGCTTGAACGTGCTAATCTCAGAAACTACAAATAGTCCATTTTATCGAGGACTTCATGCTGCAGAAAGACTTCTAAAATAATGAAATATTTAATTGTTGTTGTATCGGCAAGCGTCGGCATGTGTGATGGATTAATAAAAGCAGCAAACCAATAGCAAATGGTATTCATAGAGCGAAACGCGTGCAAGCGCGACAATGAGATGCGCACGCGCAGCGAATAAGCTACCACGCAATTTAGGTATACAGGGATGGATTTATAACAGATATTTTTTTATTGGTTATGGTTTGAAATACCTTTAAGATGATTTTTCTCTATAATAATGTTAAAAGTGTTGGGTTAGGCTTTAAAGATCTAAAAAAGCTTGAAAAGTGCTAATATTGAAAAAAAAAAACAGAAAAACAGAACCGAACACTCTACAATTTTCTTTTCTGTTAGTTAAGAAAATTGTAGAGAGTGTAAAGCTTAATTCGAACCCACTGTATAATCTGTGTTTAAGTATATTTGAATACAATCAGCCGGCAAGCTGGAAGGATCACCACCGTTAGAGGCGCGCGCGCACCATCAACGATTACTTATTTCGTACGTATGCCTAGAATACGGTTACAGCTTCGGGGAACTTATTACATGGATTTTGATGCAAAACTTGTAACTGATTTGTTGTTATGCCGATTTTTTTCCAGTCGTACCTTAAATGATGAGGCCGTAACTGCTATTTTATGACTTTGTTGGAAAAAACACGTGCAAACCCAGGGAGATTAAAAATGTATGGAGTGGCTTTTTAAGTGAATTAATATTATTGTTTTTTTTTTAAGTTTTGGTAAACAAGTTTATACAAAGCAAAGATTTATCGACTATCGTTATTTTAGTAACTATTGTGAGACGTTACTTTAGTACTGTACGAAGATGTCCTTCGTTTATCATTTTTCGCCGAATTCTGGAGTCGTTGTATGCTGAGTGACGGAATTTAACGCCGCGCTTTGCCTCGTTACCAGAGATAGGTAATGAAAATATTAAATATATCATTTTCTATCCATCTCATATTTTATAATATTACAAATTACAAAAAAATGTGGAATATCGCAAATTAACGTTAATGGCTGTGAATTAAGAGCAAACATGCATATTGGCAAAATGCCTACTTTTAAAATGAAGGGGCTTTTTAGTATAGTTTAGTAAGTATAGACTAAATTAAAACAAGCATTGCTTTGGGCATGACGTTAACATATGCTACCTAATTATGTTTTAGCTAAGAATGTGTAATTGCGTTATGTTGAATAATTATTATAAAAAAATATATTATATGAATGGGTTATTAAATATATTACATATGAGAGTAGGCCGTTACCATCCCAGAATTTTTACGTTTTTTTTATGAACGTAACCAATTCAGCGGTCTTCACTTATAGGCTAAGTTATTTCCAGAGGAAGATTTATGTATAAAACGAGAAAAATGAAAGCATCAATCAATGACTTTGTAGTAAGTGAAAAAAAAAAACAAATACATGACAGTCACTGGCGACAAACCAGATAGATCTGACGTTTCCGTAAACACGACACTAATAAAATACTTATAAGCCGCGATGACGAGACTTAGGATTTAAACAACAACATTAATAAAGCAAAAAACAAATTAAAATTTGTATGCAAAATTCGTCTTGATGTCGTATTTTTTTATAACTTTAATTTAACGTTATCTTGTAAATACACAGGAATATCGACATATGTTGTTTTAACGATCATTGGATAAATTGAAAGCACACAGTAACAAACATGTGAGTGCAAACGCGACAGCAAAATTGATGTCCCGGAAATATATAGAAATATACCTACACGTAGTCTTAAATTAATATTATCAAAGCATGACGTTGAGTTTTCATCTGAACCTTATTTCCACTGAGAACATTCATTCTAAGACACTCCATTCTTTATTTCAACCAAGCTTCTTTCAACCAATTCATATCAATAAAACAGTTATGTTACAACAAATAAATATCTTGTATTGGTATAACGTTTTTATTTATGAGCCGATTAAAAGCACACGCTAAATGTTAAGGGAAGTTTGCCAGGATACAGTAATGTAAAATGTATTTAAATTGCCGTTTACGCACAGACAAACTAAAAAAAAATATTAAAAATATTTTTATATTAAAAATATTTTTTTATTATGTATATACTATTAACATAACATTTTTTCTTATGTATATACTTCATGTACAGACATCAATCAGTTAAGATTTTACTATAAGTATAGATATAGATTATAAAGTTTAAATTATATGTTGAATAAGTTAGACTAGCATTAAACTAGTCGTTGTGTCACCTCAGTGTATGACATTTGATTTATATTATTTATTTATATATTATTTATAATCATTTATTAGATTTAATTTTATTTTGATAAATTTTGTTCATAAATAAATATAACAACAATTGATTTTGTTATATAAAACATGACCGACAGCAAATAAATTCTTTATACAGATATCTAGTATTAAAACGTATCTACAAATAGCAATTCTATATTTTAATTTATGTCTTCATTGATAACTTATAATTAACATGCGTGTGGTGTTATTCGAATTTTTATTGTTATACAAAGAAATAAATTCCAAAAGACCAGCTGCGGCATGATTATCGAATATAAATCCTAAGCAAGGTCGTATCTAAATTCAAATTTAAAAAGTACTTGTTTACGAATCGTCCCATAAATTGTAAGTAGACAATGGGTCTGCTACAGGCAATTAGGTAATGAATATTTCATAGGTTTTTTTTTAAATGATTTGGTTAAAACGCGCAGGTGTTTTAATGTTCTTTGAATGAATTTGAATATATAACAATAATTATAAATAAGTAAATCACAATGTTACTTCAATTGCAATATATTGACCACTTTTTGTGCATATTTTGCTTTTTCATACTTCACTTCGCATGTTAAGTGTAACTTAGTTAAAAGATAATATTACAATATCGTTACATTCAATATAACTATTTACGGGAGACTAAAAATCTTATACATATTATACGTACAGACAAACACACACTTTATATTTAATTGATTGTTTTACGTTCTAAATTATGCCTAGTAATAGTTTTTCTGATATGTCATCCATGTTTAGACAGCGATCGTTAAGTATATATTATATACGCTATATATTGGAATGATATATTTAGCGTATTTTATACTTTCATAAAAAATATGACCTACTTGGTATAAGTAGTCTTCTTGCATGAGTTCTTTGATTTAATTTTGAAATATCAAAAGGACTTCACATCCCATATAATGTTTTATTGCAATCCTTTATCATTTTAAATCGGAAATTATATAATTTTTTATTTCACTTTAATTTCAAGTCTATCTTTATTCAACATACAATAATTTGTTTTAATAAACAGAGTGATATACATACATGTATATCACTTACTTTAAGCCTTGCTCTTCTCATCTTATTGAACATAAAAAATAACATTATTCTATCAGGAGCGGAAATCTCCATACTTCCATCTCGGTATTCCCATGCGTCCAAAATCATCATCCAAAGGAAGTTATGAGTCGACAATGATATAATCGATCACATGCGTCATACTTTAGCCAGACATGTATTGATAGTGTCATACATATTCGATACTATACATTCAATTTCGTTTTTCCGCCCATATTGGGTGACAGAACCTAATTCGAGCAACTATCGGTCTTGGAATTTTTAAAAAATTTAAACATGTAAAATTTTAATTTTAGGGAGCGAATTCCTTAAATGGCGTCTTGGCAAAATTGTACAACATTATAGGCATTTTTTTTTAAATCTATTGGCACAGTGTCTTACAGGTCGCCCCTACAGTGTGACTGAAGAAGCGACCGGTTGTGGGTGCGGTCCCACTTGAGGAAATGAAATATTTTATATTCTCAATTTTCATTGAATATTTCCGCTCTGATGTCGAGGTAAAGTGCGGCGTTGAGTTAACACGCATGCCTCCAGAGTTCAGCGGAAAATGGGAAGTGGAGTGTCTTATATGATACTTAGTCTGGCCTGGAAGTATATAACCCCATAGGTTTTGGCTTATACAAAATGCAGCAAAATCGATGCATAAATGCTTGACCATAAACCTAAATATTTGATATTAATTTCAGCTTGATATCTCCACGCGATCTAGAGATAGTTTTAATAGATTGATAGACCGACAACAAATTGATCCTATAAATGTTCTTTTTTACCTTATGAGGTACAGAACCCAAACAATAGAAATGTCCATATTGTTTTGTCTCTTTTGACTAAATACAGTCATATTATCAAAAACTTTAGAAATAACACAGTAACATTTCCACTCACGTGTGCACCACGTTCTCAACTAAAACGACCAATAAAGAGGTACTTTGTCTGCACCGACGCGCGCAAGGTACGGAGATAATTCTGAAAAATATACACACAATATGCTAATATCGAACTAAAACGTGACAGATTTGTTTGAAATTCAAAAAGACTTACAGTATTAGACCTACGACAGGTTATACGAAATCGACATGTTACAATAAGTTACGGCATATAGTTTTGAATACTAAGTCGATTCGTCTATATTATTGAATTTTAAATACGTAGCAGTCATTCTAGTTTGGTTATCTTTTTTGTATATTACATGTTAAGCGGCGATCGCGTCTTTTAGTTTGTGGCGGCTTTTGATAATTGTTTGAATTAGTCACTTCGGGAATAAAGGCCAGCCGTGGCGTGTGACTGTAAGCACGACAGGTTTCGGTTTTAAATTGGAAAAACAAAATATTTAATATTTTCATCTTCTCTCTGGTCAAGGCAAAGCGTGGCGTTGAGTTGCCGCCACTTTGTTACACGCATTGCCTCCAGATTTCGGCGAAAAATGGGAAGAAGAGTGTCTCAACAGTAGCCTCCCCCTGCCTATCTTCCTACACGCGGGATACATCGTGAAGCTGAAAAAAGATTTGGGAAAATTTTGGAAACGCCTATATTTTAAACATAAATATTACATTAAATGAAAATTTAACCCATATCGCCGTCGTGGCGCAGCAATACGTTTCGCAAGCTCAAAGGAATAAAATATTTTCATTTCACCGTCATGGTAACAAGTCGGATGTTGTAAAAATTATTAAAAAAATATTTGTTAGACTTTTGAATAACTAAATAAACATATGTATTCTATAAACAATGCAGCCATTTTGTTCCGCTCTTTACGACTATACGATTTTATTTTACCCAATATCGTCCCATAGTACTTATTGTAAATGCATGCAACAGCTTCAATAGATATAAATCATAACACGTGAATTGATAAGCGTCAAAAAACTTCAAAAACTCAAATTAAAATGCAGTCGAGTGATCTACTTGGTAATCAAAACAGATTCGCAGATTTTGATAAAACTTTATAACAATAAGATATAAGGCCAGGAAACCAAGTTGTAGATCACTAGGGATACCAGCAAAAAATTACACTAGATATACATTGAAAATACTATTCAATATCTCATATTAAAGCAATCCACGTTTTGATCTTTGATTTTGACAAGTTTGTTCGTGAACGTAAACTTCGTCACGAACTAGCATTACATGATTTATCTGTATGATTATAGAACAATCAGCTAATGTTACCATTGAATATGCTTTAATAGGACATAACCAGTTAAATAATTAAAATTTAAGTTTAATTATATTGAATGTAAAAAGACTTAAACTAGAACTATAGTTGTTTAGGGTTAAAAAAACGCTTATAGGATCATTTTGTTGTCGGCCTGTCTGCCGTCTTGAGATCACGTGCTGTAATTCTGATCAAGATCAAGCTGTAATTAATATAACACATTTGATTGTTTGGTTATTTGGAGCACAGAAAAAAAATCAGGCTTCTATGACAACGTAATCAAAAGATACGAGCATTTATGTATCAGATTTCGTAAAGAAATCGGTAAAATTTGGTAGTTCATTTCATACAAAATGAGCGTATTAATTAAGTTTATCAAATTGGACGACAAGTCCGACTTGCACTCAACCGGTTTTATTAGTTCTAATATGATTTAAGTCTCCTCGTGGAAGCCCTCTCTAGGCATTGTTTCTTTGTGATTGTATATCCCACACGGATACATATGTGATATCTACACATCCAAACATCTGATCGGATCACATGTGATCTCTTAGATGGGTATAAAATTCAACATCTACTAAAATGAGAAATACCACATGGCTCATTCGTCCGATAAGGAGTCGAACCTATTACAGTCAACGGTGTGATGCTGCACCACGATGACTTTTAAAAAATCGATACATTACAAAATCATTTATTTTTTCGTGTATTTAACTCGATTCACGTATTGATCCAGAAGCAAATAATAGCAATATCGATTGTATCGATCGTAACCTTAGGCACGTCTCCACATGTCGAGTAGGAGCTACATGTTAATGTACGTAAGCTTACGTCGGGTACAAAGAACAGGAAAACAACTGATTTATCCACCAACGACACGTGGTACAAGAGCAGTATAGTGAATATTAAAATGTGCTTAAATATTTATATAGCTCTATAATTTGTTTCGTGCTTGAGCTTAGAGTGGACAAAGCGCGGCGTTGAGTATCACCATTGAACACGGGTGGAAACTGGAGAATGGACTTCATCGCTAAATTACCTCTTACTTAAAAAAAAGATACGGCCGTTTATATCGCAAAAAAATGTGTATTTCGCTTGCAGCTTGAATTTAAGAAAAAGCTCGAGATTTCCAATTTCTGTACGAAAACCCCGGTGGGCAAGCTCGACTCGTGTTTGTCTAGTTTTTTTATTTCATTCACAAATATATATAAATTTCCTCCTGGAAAATACATATCAATATCAAGATACTTTTCCATACATAAGTACACACATAGGTAGGTTCTGATATTTTTAACTAGAATAAATTGCATTTGTCATCAATTATTTTCAAAGTGAGCTTGACGTCAATTTCTTTTGAATATTGAATAGTTACACATTTGGATTTTTGAATAGAATTCAATGGCTACTGTTGTGCCGACACGATTAAACGAACATCATCCTGACGTAATTTACTTAGAAAAGTCTACGTGAATTTTGACAATCGCTTTATTTTTGCCTATTAGAAGAACATACTCGTACGTTGAATAAGTCACGTAAGCCTTTTAGATACACAAATGCCGTGCATTTAGATATAGAAATCTTTCTTTTTACAAGAAGTAGAATAATAATATAAAAGACAATCGATAACCATTCTCAACCCTACGTCTTCAAAGTTAAAAAAAGAAAAAATGGAGAAAAGGGTGTGATAACGCTAGGTAACCCTCTATCTAATGTAGTGTTAACTGACGGATACAGCATGAAGATAAAGAACGAATAATATTAGTACAGCTACATCAGGTATATACATATATATGTGGAAGAGGAATAAGAGAGAGAGGTCAAATAGGAATTTGTAAAGAATCTCGGACGGTATAAGGTAACCTAATTAATTTCATAAAATATTAAATTAAAAATCAATTTACGCTGTATTGCGGGATATAGCAGGGTAGGCAGAGGGAGCCTCCTCATATCATTTGCACTTGAGGAAACTAAAAAGATATTTGACATTTTTATTTCCTCACTGTGGTAACGAGGCAAAGCGCAACGTTGAGTTCCGCAACTCAATACGCAATGCCTCCAGAATTCAGCGTAAAGTGGGGAACACGGAAGTGTCATCACAATAAATTGCCAGGTTCCCTCTGAATACCCTGCCATTTACGATACAGCGTGAAGTTTAAAAAACAAAAATTTTTCCCGGTAAGATCGAACCTATGATATCCGTCTTAATAGTCCAAGCCTCAACCTTCTTGATAGAAAGAACATCAGAACACATTCACTGTGCGTTAAACAGCCAAATTTTAAAACGTGCTGATCTAATCTCACTATAGATAATACCAATGACTTTCAAATCGTACATAGTAAATAGGCTACAGTGTAGCTGTATAATGTACTAACTTTATCCTGCGGCTTCGTCACATTGGTTAAATAGAAATATTGGTGTTTGGCACATCCTATGTGCCCAAGGCAACTCTAAAGTTTTGTTAACGAAATTAAAAAAAACGCATTTTTTATACGCTTCACGCTTGATGTCTCATTTAGGCAGAGGGAATCTAGTGTTAAGACACTCTGTTTCTAACGCACCGAGTGGCCGAACTCAATGCTATGCATTGTCTTTAACGTGATGTAAGTCTTCCTTGATAAATGGATTAACCAACAAAAGAACAATTCGCACTAATAGTTCCTGAGATTAACGAATTCAACCAAACAAACTCTTTAGCTTTTTAATATTAGTATAGTTAACTTAACGGTGGTTCACGGAGGTCCTTGCACTTCTTATGTTATCAAACTATCTCGATAGTATCGGCCGTGACAGGCGCGGCGCAGGCTGAATGTCTGCCGAGTACGGAGGCAATGTATGCACAAACTTCTTGGAATCCTTTCATTATATAAATAAATGCTCTGATTTATATGTACTGTTTCATTTGTTATCTGTTTTATGCACGTACTGTGTTTTGAGTGCAGTCTCAATTTTTTTTTTTTGGATATTTTTTTTTGGTGTATCTTTTTTTAGCGGTTTAAGATTATTTTTAAATTTAATTTTATAGTTTTGAAATGAATATATGTATTCTTAAGTAGTGCATGTCCATTTAAAAATATTTATTACTCGTCAGTAACGTGGATCTTAAGATGTAAAAATAGAAAGTCTCGTTCCTACTAAAATTAAATAAAATCTTCTCTTGAGGGAAGCTCTATGGCTTTCCTAAAGTTCACAACCTTTCCACAAGACAAATTACTAGCTTTTAAATCCATTAGTATTGTCCGTGCGTTATTAGGATGCATTTTTTTATTTTAAAGAAATCTAAAAGATACTTGAAATGTATATTATTTATTTTATAAATCAATAGATAAATAAAAATCCAAATTTATATATTCTTACAGAAATTCATGCAATACAAATGGTACAATGGCCGAGCGACTTCTTTGCCCTCTATAAGCGTATCCCTATTGTTTAATCTTGGTTTCCTATTGTTGACGATCGATTTGTAACTTCTTGGAATATCAATGTTCTACTTCAATCGTTTCCAGCATTTAGTGTGATTTTATAATATTTTAAAATAAATTATATGAATTTATTAGAAATTTATAACCATTAAAAATTTTTTATTGCTGCGTAAATGATAGACAACGGACGATTCACTTTACTTGGAAAGTTAAATTGTTGTATAATGTTAAAATAACGAATAAAAAAAATCTTGAAATTCCAATGAAAAATCTAAATAAAATAGATTTTCATTTTATTATTTTTCTTAAAATCCACGAAAACAAAAATGTGGGCAAGCAACTATTAGTCTCATATAAAATAGAGTCTTGCTTTGTCTGTTCATGATATTGAGAATAGTGACTTGCATTTCCGTGCTTAGTGAATTGTGAAAAAACTATAAAGACGAATGCGAAGGAATGCATATATGAACAAATAAATACTAGACAACTAGACTACAATAACTTGATATATTGAATACTGATAAGTTCACGCTGCATACAATAAACAAAGCTTAGCTTGTTTGTGTATTCTGATCACAATAGTCCTAAAAATAATATTACCTATTTATATTTATTATTGATATATTCAAAAAATATTTTAAAAGTTGGTAGACGTTAAAAAAGCTGAAAGGCTAATTCTGATGTTAACAGAAGCATATCGTAGTTAGGACTTTCTTATTTTTTTATAACGTTCTGATCGAGACTTTATGGATATTTTGGATGAAAATAACTGCTATATACACACAGACAGATAAACAGAAAGATTACGTAAATATAACGTTAAAACTTATGTTATTTATAAAATTTATAAATACAACAGTTTATAATCATATTTACAATCCACTCATATAATAAACTGGAGGTCAGTCATAGCACACGGGTCACTCGAAGAAAATTAATCCCCACTCGAAGAAATGAAATATTTATTTACATTTATATTTTCATTTCTTCTCTCTGGTGTCGAGGCAAAGCGCGGCGTTGAGTTCCGCCACTCAACACGCAATGCCTCCAGAACTCGGCGGAGTGGAGATCAGTGTGCCTTAACACTAGGTTCCCTCTGCCAACCCTAGTGTGTGCGAGGTACCGTATGAAGCTGATTTAATTTAATTTTGATTTTTCATATGATAAATAATAGCTTATTCACCAAAGGGCAAAGACCTAGCCATCATAGTGTAATACCAGTACACGTTTAAGAGGACTGCATAAAACCGCATTACAATAAATCAAACTACTACGTGATCTCAATAAAGTTACCGAGATACGATCGGGTGGTCAAACAGACAGCAAATGACCAGGTGCTCATATAAATGTTTCCGGTAACATCAAAAGTACGTGGAAAAACGCAATTTTGAACATTATGACCCCTTAATCTTTTATGCTCTGTGATAAAATCTGGCGGTGGAAGAAAGAGTTGCTAAAAGCTTGGTAGCTACGTCGTGATTGAAATAATAAGATGAATAATTGTACTTGTTAGAATTCGCTTTGAATGGATTTTGTGGATTTGTTGAATTTTGATATAGAGTACAAGTTTTTAATTTTTTATTTTTAAGTTTTATTCTACACTAAGGAAAGAAAAAAACTTTTTAGAATACATTTTTACTTGTTTTAGTTAAGTTGGTCAAAGAGCTTGGACGGTTTCAGAAAGGCACGTTCAAATTTATTAGTTATATGTTTTATAAGAAGTTGTAATATTTAAAAAATAATAATATAATATTCTCTCTTGCCAAACGATAATTTTAATAATTATCTTTAGGTAATTATCTTTAGGTAGCGGAAATTTGTAAAAATCTCCCTTCAGAAATACTAGCAACATAAATAAGTTTTAACAAGCGTATAAGATTTTCGACATAGCTTGATGAGAACGTATGGATTAGTTGGTCAGAGCGCTCGGACGGTTTCCAATCAGGTGCGGATTCAAATTCCGCTATTTTCTACAATATTTAGTGCAAGTTTTTTTATTCATTTCACTGTAGGGACCTAGAAACCTAGGAAACACCCCGTCCCCATTAAGACACATCTCTTACCCATTTTCCGCCTAATTCTGAAGGCATTGCGTGTTGAGTGGAGAAACTGAAGGCTCGTGACCAAAGCGTCGAAATTAATATCTGTATGTGGAGATCTTATCAAAGGTTATTGCTAAAAATAATCATTTCGTAAGAAATAAATCTCCTAAAGAATATATAAGTTTTTTAGAAATTAGTGTTGTTCCACAGTAAGGTTAGATAGACTGAATTTGTGGTATAAGTTTTATAATACTTTTATGTTTACATTATAGAATTAGTTCCATTGCTTATCATCCAAAAAACTTGAATGTGGCGGAAAGCGATAATCGAATGTTTTGACTCTATATATTCTCTGCCTCCCCTGTAATATGGGAAAATTAAAAAAAAATACTTGTTTCTTGCGAATGGAAACAATTAGAAACATTTGTTTTATCAAAATACTTTCATTTAAGTCCAATAAAATAGAAACCATTTAAAAATCAAGCCTGTTTTTCCACAGCCTGAGTCAGGAATAGAATGTTACGAGTGAAAACACACACAAACACAATATCTTGTCTGAAAATTGAGAGGTACATGTAGAACGGAGTGTCTTCACTCTAGGTTCCATTTGCCTACCCTGCTGAGAAAACAGCGTTAAGCTAAAAAAGCATAAAAAAGGTAAACAAAAATTTATAAAGCCATAAAAGTTTCCTCAGTCATTACAATTTCTATGCACTCTTATCGTAAAGTTTCCTGGAACGGCATAATGCCGGCGCTACCGCGATAAATCTCTATAAATGAGCTGACAAGCCAGCTAAAGCTGTTTATATTAAGCTACTGTTCATATCTTGCTATCTTAATCAACGTTAAGGTGCAGAAACTTCAAATAAATAATTATTTTAGGTAAAAAAAAACTAAAAGAACCTAGCGAGGCAATCGTGGCTCAGCGGCACTTCGTATGACTGTAGACGGGGCCCGTGGATTCGATTTTCGCGAAGCTCGACCTCGAGGAATTAATAATCTTCATTTCCTTGCTCTCGTAACAAGCGTGACGTTATTACAGTCAACGTGCAATGTATCCAAAATTGGACGGCAAATGGGGAATAGAGTGTATTAACAACAGGTTTCCTCTGCCGACACTGCTATTATAAAATAAAAAACTGTTTTATCGCGTATCCCTATCTTAATGTGCTTGTAATTACATATTGTATGATCTTAATTAGAGAAGTTTACTAGTAACCCCTGAGGAGTTCCACTATTTAGGTACAGGCTCCATCATATCCAGGTTGATGTTAAAATGCCAAGCTTCATAACTTAAGTAGGTATAAGTTCATTAAATTCAGTCTCTTCGATTGTCTCGAAATTTGGGCGGAAAATGAGAAACAAATCGTATCTTAACGTAAGTTCGCTCTGCCTATTCTGCTATTTGAGAGATACAGCGTGAAGCAGTTTAGCTTTTTTTTTATACATAAATATATTTTTATGCATCAAACGTTTCACGCTCTATCCTGTGGGATAAAATCACTGCCTCAAGAATTTATGCATAAATTACTATTAACATTGTTTATGTTAAAGAGGAAGACAGCCCGCCGGCGCCCGGACGGCCCACCCATTCAAGCCAATGTCATCTGATTTACACTTGTTTCAAATAAACACATCATTTGGACATATTTATTTTAGCTGTAATTTATTTATTTAAATGCTACACCCAATTCAAATTGAGATCCCATCGGTTGTTTTCTTTTTCGGATTTGTTCTTAGCTACAAGGCGCTTTAATTTTAAGGTTTTTAATTTTAATGGTTTTTAATATTTTTATATTTAATTTAACACTTCAGCATTATTAAAATAGAAAAGAAAAAAAAATATACTAGAAAATTTGATTGTGTAACCAATTCGGTAAAATTTGAATGCATTTTTATTATACAAGAAGAAAAAAAAATTTTATATTTCCATGAAATACTTACATAATAATACTAATTTTACATAATAACATATGTAAAATACAAAACACACACGCATTATAAGCAAATAAATACTCTTTACTCCACGTGAAGGCGCTATTGGCAGTTCGACACTTGGCGACACCCTTCCATAATTTATTGGCGCTATCCACTTACTATTTCCCATATATTTTACATATCGATCGTGGAAATAATATAATATTTAACATATGAAAATACATCAATGTAAAACAATTCAATATAATGTACATAATTCTATTCAAATCTATAAAAGAAAACAGACCTCTAAAGGGTTTCAACCAATAGTGTTCGGAAACGCAATGAGTCATATCCAAATAAACATAGAAACAAAGTTTATCACCAGATGTTGAGTATTCACCGTCTCTATGATGTCCAGTTCCCATAACGGTTGGAGAACACTGCCGAAACGAGTAATAATATTGTAGCATGCGCGGGCGCTGGGTTCATGTCCTGAATTCCAATTAGTTAGACCAGACAGGACTATAAAACCTCGTCGTCTGCCGTCTTCCAACAATAGCTCGACAACTCTAGACCCCTCAACACCCCAGAAAATAAGGGAACAAGTGCAAGTGCGAAAAATGAAGATTCTTTGCGTGCTCGTCCTAGCAAGTGTATTGTGGGAAGCCAAAGGATATCCTTACGCTTATCCCTATTATGGAGCTAATGTAGATTCAAGTGAGTTTTTTGTTTTATAAAGTTTGAATAGATGCAGTTATTTATATTTAACAAAATTTCATCAATATGATGTCGCATCAATTCTTTTCAACTTTTTTGACTTGAAATTTAAATAATCTTGTTGTATAAATTAGTGACTCTTATTGTTATATTTTATAATTACAACAACTGCCGTCCTATACATGAAAGAACGAGGCAGATTCTCAATTCTTTTCTTTCTTTAATATATATTATAAATAACGATATGTTACTGAGGTAGCTGTTGTATGGACCACAGGCAAGATAAATTGGTAAAATATATATATTCTTGTTCATAATTAAAGACCCACAAGAATAAAAGAATTAAGACCAACCATAACAAATACAGCATGTACATATTAAAGTATATTTATCTACGAGTTATTAAATTTTCGTATAAAATCTTTGACGTTTCGGTATTTTAATAGGTTTATAATGCTATCTGATTTTATTCTTTTTCCTACAGTATCTTACGGCTCAGTAGACAGCAGCCGTGGAGGTATGGCTTTAAGCCGTTATTATAACCCATACTATCCAAGCAGTGTAGGTGCAGGCATGGCTGCATTCATGTTCAAACCAGAAAATCAATATCGTCCTCAACCCAGCCAGTATTACTTACCTGACAGAAGACGCCAAGCTCAACCTGAATTAAATTACCAGCCACAGCAAAATGAAGTTTTCTATCCTCAAGTTCTTGAACAATCTGAACCTTTGCCTGAACAACCAATTGTTCCTGAACAGCCTGTTGCAGCAGAACAGCCTGTAGCCTTACCAGAGCTTCCTGTTGTCACCGAGCCAGCAGATATCCCTGAACCTACTGAAAAAATTGAATTAATCACATCTACACTTAAATCAGTCGTTGTACCTGAATTGGCTGAGCCTGAACCGGAATCTGAAGAAGTACCAAAGCCAGCGGCTAAGAAACGTGTCACAAAGAGGAAGCAGGTAAAGAGGCCCGTTGATGACGACGAAGAGGAAATCGATGACTTTGCGCCTCCAAGGATGCCAGCGGGTGCTTTCTTTCCTATGTTTTTCGGATGGGGTGGTAGGTCAGGTAATGGAGCTCCCAGCGGAGGCGCAACAGCAATCGCAAACGCCTTGAGCACAGGCCGAGGTGGTGTAGCTACCAGCCACGCGACAGCATACGGACCCCCGAAACAAGACTCTAAGTTGTAAATGCAAGCATAAAAAAAATGTAAATAATTTTACAATAATATTAATATTCCACGCCATCTGGCGTATAAACTTTGTTCTAAGTTAAGTTCTTTGATAACTTGAGTCAAGTTCAAATATTTGTTGCCATAAGTTCCCCTTAGTTATAATAGATGGCGTAATACTCGATTTTAAATGTTTTTTTTATTAATATATGTATAATATCAGTTGTTAAACAACATTTCGTTATATACATGTATTTAGAATACGTTTTATATACAGTTTTTGTTATAAACAATAAATTGAAATAATTATATTGATGTTTTACTTGTAAGCCTTTATTATTAAATTAAAATTAAAATTATAGATAAATAATAAAATTACTAACTTGAAAGTAAGTTCGATAAAGTAATAATTTCATTTGGAGCACTTTTGAATTGTCAAATTAAATAAAAATTAGACAATGTCTATACTAAATAATGTAGGCTCGCAAGGTAGTTTTGTCGAGAAGATTTGGCGACAGACCAAGCAGTTGCTCTATTCTAATAATTTAAAAAAAGTTTTATTCCTTTGGGACTTGTCTAGTGTTGTTCACATTCACAACAGTCTGATAATTACGGACCGCCTTATGTTCGAGACATTGTGGGTTGATTAGTGGAACTCAACTCGTTTAGTCTTGTACGCAAGTGAGAAAACGAAAATAGTTAATTGCCCCATAATTAGGAATTAAACTCACAAAGGTGGCCTGTACAGTCAGAATCTGAGTTGTGTAAACGCGATGGTTGTGGGTTCGATTCTCACTCGGAGGAATGTATTATTAATTATTTAATTTCTTTGCCCTTATAATAAGGTCAAGTTCGGAGTTGAGTTTCTCCACTCAACACGCAATGTCTCGAAAAGTGGGGAACAGTGTCTTAACACTTCCCTCTGCCTATCGTCGTACATGCAGGATACAGCGTGAAGTTGAAATAAATATGTACATAAAAAATGTGAAGCGTATTTTTTTTTTTTAAATTTAATATTTGTTTTTTTTTTATTTCATTAGATAATGAAAAAAATCTTATGAAAAAAAGAAAACCATTGTATACGAAGTTAAAAATAGCGAGCAGGTGACCAGCGGGCCTACAAATAGCTACTATGTACATTTAAAATAAAAATTTTAATAAATTTTATAGTAGATTTAGTATATTTTGGATATATAATAAGAACGTTGACTATTTTTGTATTTAATAGAATTTAACTTTTATTTAAGCCTTTGTGAATATGGGTAGCAAAAATATTTTTTATACTAAAAAATATAAACTTATTACTAGCATCTGGCTATATATCGTAGCGGCAGTCAGGGTGCAAAGAGATGTGACTGTAAACAGGCTGGTAGTGGATTTAATCCATGTCCCACATGGAGAAATTGATTTTTATATTTACTCGTTCTAAAAAGAAAGCGCGGAGTTGGGGTCCACCACTCACTGCGCCATATGTAGAACTCGGCCGGAAAATTGCGAACAGGTACACTGAAGTGAACACTGTGTTATTCTCTGCACAAATATAGTGATAGTCAAAGAAATATTTCCTTCTTCTAGGCATATTTTCACATACATGGCTAGCATGTAGAGTCTTCGCCCATCTCAGGGATATAATGTGCTTGGTAATGACCGTCGCAGCGGGAAAACATGAGCGCGTGACTGTAAACGCAACGGTAGTGGGTTCGATTTCCAGTCCGGGAATTATACGCTTATAGACGCTGGCCCACGATGGTCAATCTTATTATAATCTTATTTAATTGATACTTTTATGACTTTTCAAATAGACACAAAAAGGCGTTAATTATTTCACCTGTGTAATTTTTATTTTTGTTATTTAATTAAGAACCGATTTAATTTGATTACATACGAAATCGGCATTTTTTTTCTCAATAAAAATTTGACTCACGCAAGAAATAACCTCTTATTACTAGATTACTTCATATCTGTAGGTGTGATATTATACAAGTAGGTACTTGAATTTTTCGTTCTTATATACCTATTAAATAAAATATCTAAGTTTTTGCATCCTTTACTAAAAATCTTGAATTATCATTTTTTATCTTTGTTATATCTCATAAAGGTCAATTATAACCAGATTTTAGTTAGCTTAGTTATATAAAACTAGAGACGCGCTCGAGGCGCGCGATATAAAAAGATTAAATATTACGGCAAGGTTAAAAAATACAGTAGCGAAAACTGCATTCCAATAAGTTGAGCCATTTCTGAGATTAGTCTGCTCAAATGCCCGCGCCGACAAACAGTCAAAAAACCAAATAAATTAATGTTTTGGTTTCCATTCATTTCTTAATATGAAAAATAATAGATTTCACATAAAATTTCCATAGACATGTAGACAGCAAACTGTTACATTTTTTGTGCAGATTGATAATATAAAAAAAATGAGTTTTTTAAGTTCAATACACTAACGTTAGTGTTACCTGCTTTTAAATGACATGATCATCATCATCATCTAGACCTCCTAGACCTTATAGGCCTCCGCCAACGATATTTTCCGCTGAGCCAGAGAAAACCTCTGTATAACCCAATTTTTTCCAATTTCCATGTATTTTAACCCATTGTATGTTACTTCTAATTTTAATACCACGTTTTATATAACATTGCCAACGGTCGTGGGTTTGACTCCCTATTTTTCCCTCTTGAGGAATCGATATTTAATATTTAATTTCTTGCTCTGGTGCAGAGGCGACGTGTGACGTTGACTTCCGCCATTTAATTTCCACCAATGCCTCCAATCCAGTATTCGGTGGAAAGTAGACACGAAAGTGACTTAATGGGAACGGAGTGTCTTAGCACTAGATACCCAAACTCCCTCTGCTTACTCTGTCTGGGTTAAGACGGATACAGCGTGGAACTGAAAAAAAATCGACATAGAATAATAACGTCTGCGGAAAAGTCACAATATATAAATACAGAATACATAAATATGTAATGTAAATACTAGATAATAAATTATATTTGTGGATAAAGATAATAAATAATTAATTAATTAATTAAATATTAATATATTATTTATTTTTAATATTTGTAATTATCATTTATTTACTTGAAGAGTAAGTGTCCGCTTATCAGCAGGAAAATGGGTGACGCGTGGGAAGTTAATTGACAATATATTGATAAATTATATGTAAGATAAAATTTTCATCTTGAGAGGGAACTCCAAATATTTTTTTATATCTGGGAAAAGCCAGTGAGATGAAAATGAAAACAAAAAAATTGTGTAAATGCGCTGGTGGTGGCGTGAAAGTGTTTTTGTTTTTATTGTTTCACATTGTATCCCGCACCACCACATAGGCAGAAGGAACCTGGGAACCTGGAATCCTATGTACGCTCCGTTTACTTTAAGAAACTCCCGATCTCCACTTCCCGTCGAATTCTGGAGGAATTACTAATACTGTTTAAAATATTGTCATTTTCCCCTTCTTGTAAAACAAAAAGTGACATACGCCATTCTCAATGTGTCGGAATAGAATTGAAAGTAGAGAATGGAGTGTATTGACTTTGCTTGTCTGGGTCTCTATAACTATCGTAATATTTTTCCATTTCAATCAATTATAAACAAATAAATCTATTATATTGCAATCAATTACAAGAATTAAAGAGGAAAGTGTTGATTTGATCGTGTTTTGTTGTTAAAGTAATGGTGTTCGTAGAACAAGTTACTGTTGTAAATACCAAGAATCTAGAATGGACCTTATTCGATATGGATTATAGACTATATATGTAACTTTATTTTGAAAACAATTTACGTAATTAGTATGTAATTGTTCTTAAACGGGCCGTTCGTCCGTTCGTTTGTTTGTTCGTCGTAGTCGAGTTCCACCTTTTCCTAATTCTCACAGGAGGAATTAAAAGAAGTATACGCCCATATTGAATAATTTGTGCGTTAATATCTTAGATGAATTCTCATTTGATTTGTTTTTTTGATTTTATGTAAAAAATATGCAAATTTATAATAATTTATAAATGATCACCATTAAGGCCGCAGCGTTGTCACCGCAACGGTAGGTTCGATTCCCACTCAGATGAATGAAATGTTTTCTGTTTATCTGGTAATAAGAAAAGCTACGTCGTAGAGTTCAACTACTCAACAAAAAATGTCTCGAAAATTTGGTACCAAATAGGTTCACATGTTCCTAACACAAGGTTCCGCCTGTCGCCTATTCCCTATTTGCTAAATGTATATAAAAAATCGTATTAAATACCATTACGACATGATCCTATTAATCAATATTTGGAATATTTATTTTCCTGTTTAGTTTAGTTGAAATCAATAAAATCCAGATGACATCACAACAGTATCTGATAAATGCTCACGGATGTGGTGTTTTTTACGCGAGATGCACTTAGACATGTCACGACAAAAACGCATATATAGGCACAATACTATTAAAACATATATACTTTTTAAATTATAAAGCTGAATCTGAGTTTGTTCGAGAAGTACTGATTCTAATCTCTATATATAATAGGACAGTAAAAATATTTTGTCTGTACGTTTAGTAATTTTGACTGAAATGGATAGAGGGACACTTAAAAAGAATAATAGAAAGCAAAAATATTTTTTTAATTTCTTGTCTGTCTGTCTGTCTGTCGATATGTATGCCAATATTTTTCTCTGAAAGTACTGAACCGATTTACTTGAAAATTTCACCAACTGCTTTATTTTAACTCAACTTAACTACTAAAGGTTGGTTCATCAAAATCGGTTTATTAAAAAAATGTTATCGTCATTTGAATTAACTCAAGGCATATGTTTTCCTGAGAATATTATATAGCAATCGCGCAGGTAAGAAGATTCTTGGCCAAAGAATGACATTCTAAACGTCTTGGTTATATGACTGTTGATAAAAATATATATTTTTGAAGCACTATTATACAATATTTTATACAATAAATTAAACAAAATTATACAATAAAGTAAGCAAAATTTAATTGTTAATGGAGATTACCTTCATAAATCATAACAGTTAAGTTTAAGTCGTAATTAATTCAACACAGTAACGGGTACATACATAATATATGAAATAAAGAATAGAACAATACATACATATATTAATGAATATATAGGAGAATCTTGGGGGCAGTGCGCTCTCGCGACTTGGCGGATAGCGGATGGAACGTTGCAGGTCTCGTAAGGACTGGAGGGAGTCGCTGCGGGTTAGTCTTCCATCGTGGACCCCCTCTTTTACTATATCCCATAAAATAATTTCTGGAAACCAATCCGTTTGCTTGCACCATCGCAACGGGTAACCAAATTATGATCTAACTCTACTATTACAAGGCTTACCTGACTTTAATAAGAAATGTGTATCCACGGATATTTTAAAAAGATCTATAATAGAGACACAAAGTGTGACTGTAAAATCGACTGGTTGTGGGTTCGATCCCACTCGAGGAAGAAGAATTTCGAGGCAAAGAGCGGCGTTGAGATCCGCCACTCAACACGCAATGCCTCCAGAACTCGGCAAAAACCACGACGGTTGCTCCACGACGGCCTCAAGTAGATTTTTATAACACACAATAAACAATTTTTATGCTTTTATGGTAAACCCAATGTAAAAAGATTTATGTTTATTTGAATTTATTTATATAAATTCAAGCCTTGTCTGCTAAGCTGGCGTGGAGGTCCACGTCTATACAGGATAGTTAGTTGTAAATATTGTGTACATCAATTATTTTTACAGTGGATGTATTGCGTATATAATATTGAATTATATCTAATGAATTATGTAATATTTTTATTTATATGGATAAATGTGTAAATAAACTCATTTCGAAAAACTTCATCATATCTTTATTGTTATTTTATCTCATGCAGACAATAAAATAAATGTAAATATACCTATCGGAGTTTTCCAGTTTCAATAATAGATTAAAATGTAAAATCTTTAATAGATTTAAAATTCATAGTTTTTTTGTGAAACTACTTCTAGGCCATCGTTTCACAATGGGACAGAGTATGACTGTATACGCAACGGTTATAGTTTCAATATCCATTCAGAGATTATAATTAATTTACTTTCATTTTCTCGCTAATTGTAGCTCCTTCGTCTACCTCCCTCTGTTCCGGACATGGCGTGTTGGGTGACGGTCCCCAATGCCACATTTATCGCCACTTGACACACCAGCGGGGACGCACTGGTGCGCGTCGCCTTGAGGAGACCCCCTATTCGTGCCCTCGAAAAAAGATTTATGATGGAAAAGGGAGTGGTAAGAGCTTTAAAAATACAGTATCAAAGATGGAGGAAGGTCATATATAAAGCATGAAGAGCCCCGGAGGGTATGTATGAAAAGGTTGATGACAGTGCACGAGGCGAAAAATGTATATAGAAACCGTAGCATTTGGCCCACCGTTCTCTCTAATTACCCCACTAGGGATCTTTATCGCGCTTTCGTGAAGTTAAGTTAAGTTACATTTCCCGCTCTGGTAGGCAAAGCGCGACGTTGTCGAGTCGCATTCTGTTACTCAATACGCCACGTGGAGAGTGGAATTTCTTTACACTTATTTCCATTTGCCAAACTGCTATGTGGTGGAAGAACGGCAACGGGAACTATTTTTTTTAAGAAAGCATACAGAGCAGTGGCTGCACTAAGCAGTAGCTGCTCAGAGCAGTGGCTGCACTAAGCAGTGGCTGCTCAGAGCAGTGGCTGCACTAAGCAGTGGCTGCACTGAGCAGTGGCTGCACTGAGCAGTGGCTGCGCTAAGCAGTGGCTGCACTAAGCAGTGACTGCACTAAGCAGTGGCTGCACTGAGCAGTGGCTGCACTGAGCAGTGGCTGCGCTAAGCAGTGGCTGCACTAAGCAGTGACTGCACTAAGCAGTGGCTGCACAAAACTCAAATATTTTTTTGAAACGCGTAAAAATTTGAATATAGAAGCGGTCTGGCCACTTGCGCATAGCTTAGATTTAAAAAAAAATCCTCTACCCAAAGATAATTCCCTAGAATTATCTTTCGGCAAGCGAGACTACTGAATTTATAAAAAATATATATTTTTTTTTTAAGTGTTCAAAAAATATCTAAGCCAAACTAAGCTTGAAACAACATTAAGAATAATTAATAGTTAATCTTTTATCAAAAGTTGGTTTCTACAATGTAAATATTAAATGCCATTTCCACTTAAATATCAATAGTTTTATTTACGAAAAGTCGGAAAATCCAACAGTTGCTTTATTAAAATACTTTACATTGTTAACAACATACACTTACATATGTTTATAACACTCATTGGCTTTCCCACGTGATTATTAACAGCGTTTAATTCCACATATTTACATAATTCATTATTATAGTAACTTCGAATTAAACAAAAGAATTTGCATAAAAATATAATTTAAAATTATTTATTTGAATTTTAAAATAACAATATTGGGCATCTCCCATATCTTTCTTTAGCTTGTTAATAAAACACAGACGTCGCCCGCATTAGATTGTATTAAAAATAGAAAATCCCGCTGTTTCTCGTTCCCGTTGGAATTTAGAGAAATTGTCCTTTAATACACTTAAAAATGTTTTTAATATATATGACAGACGGGAAATGTGAGAAACGTCGAAAAATTGACTTATTTAGGTTTATTTCCCCGCTGGATATTCATTTATAGATATGTATATTCATTTATATATTATTCCTATACATATATAATTTTCAATATTCAAAATCAAAATATTTTTTATTCGAATAAACTTTTGCAAGAACTTTTTGTAATTTTCATTTATTCCAAATAAATAAGCTTTTTTAAAGAAATACTCGTCCTCTAGATATTTAGACTTCCAATTTAGTTTATTTTCATCCGTTTCCCCGACCTCTAACAATACATGCGATTGTATACATAGGAGAAGAGTGTTGAAACACCAGGTGCTCCTTGCAAGAATAGCGAAATAAAAATGATAAATTTGTGATACATATAATATTTAAAGGCATTATATAAGTAAGCAGGCTTGACCTTCAGCCTTGGAAATACCTCTTACAAACACGATTTTATCTGCCGACTCGTCTAATGTATGCATCGCAAAAAATATAAGTCGTGTAACCAAGTTTACTGCAAGTGCAGGACAACCGTATGAGGAATGAACTTTTAAAAAATTACTGACCTTTTGATATTATGAAATAAAAAATATAACAATAACAATAAATAATAGCTGTTAGTTACATCTATATGTTTGTCAGCCTGTTCGTGGTTATATATTTGGCAATGGATAAAATTTAAATTAATAACAATTGCTTCAACTTCTTCGCTTTTACTCTACTAGTAATATCTAACATGGCAGGGCGAGTGGAGAAAATCGTGAAAGGAAATAAGGGTGAGCTTAGGGTTCGACTTTTCATTAAATTTCTTTATTACCATAAGTTTTTTATTCCCCTTCGAATTCCATATTTTCCTTGGGATTCTTTATTTCGCTTAGATTTTTTAAAATCTTTTAGGTTCCTTTATTTCGCTTAGGTTTCTTTTCTTTTTTAGATCTTCAGCATATAATAAGGTAGACTATGTAGATATACTGGAGATGTGTTAGTGCTAAAAATAACAAAAATCCTGATTAAAGAGTGTGTGTATTATAATGTATGTGTGTGTGTAATTTAATACTTTACAATTTTCAGTTATGGTCATAAGACTTTAGTACACAGCAATTTAAATTTATTATAACTAAAAAAATTGCATACAAATGAGTATATAATTTAAAAATATATCATTATTTTACAGATTAATATTTTATTTAATTTATTTTTGGGAACTATGAATAAGCGAAAATACCGCGGACTTAATTACTCAAATAAGAATAATATATATAAAATAACTTAAAAATAATAATTAAAAATATATATTTTTCTAATTTGCTTCAATTGTCACCATTTTAAGTTAAAGTCGTGAGGGAACCCACGACCATGTACTAGTAAAATTCTAACCTGCAGTATTTCCCAGTATATTGTTGTTACTTTGTTCTGTGAACTGGCTTAGATCGCGTGGTGTAAGATAAATGAAGATGTATAAAAGGGTGATAAAGTCAATTCGTCGTTAGTATGTGATCACAACCATGAGACGACCGTTCTGTTTTGTACTTGCCATTTTGCTGGTCTCCGTACATGCGTCGGGTATGTAAATAGATTTAAAGAAATTATTCAGCTCTTAAGGAAATAATTTGGAAGCAATTTGTTGCCATTGGAAGGCATTTGGCGTGAGGATCGTCTGTTCAAATCCGAAAAGTCAATGTTTTATGTTATTAAAAGCATAAAACATGTAATTTGTTAACTAGTATTATAGTTGTTTATAAACTTTTGCCACCCAATATTGTTCATTTGGACGAGCCCTGCAATGTGGGGGGAATTTATAGTGATATAAATTTATTTTTCAATTTTTTATATCACGAGATAATTTTTTATAACATATATGTATAGTACATATTCAGTGTTGTAGTGATATTTTTTTTAACTAAATTATAAACCATATTGTAACTTTGTATAATAAGAATATTTCAATATTTCAGAGAGAGTCCGTAGAGGCTACGGCGGAGGAGGCGGTGGTGGTGGCGGCTTCGGTTTTGGAGGCGGCGGCGGCTTCGGCTTTGGAGGCGGCGGTGGAGGTGGAGGCGGTGGCGGCGCTGGTGGCGACCTCGGTGCAGGATTTGGTGCAGGATTGGGTGCAATTCATGAAGGTGTGAGTGGAATCCTTGGCAAAGTCCGAAGTGGTTTCGACAAGCTCGGTGCTGGCAGTGGTTTTGGCATCGGCGGTGGTCTGGGAGGTGGGGCTGGCGGAGGCGGTGGCCTCGGAGGTGGTGCTGGCTTAGGAGGTGGTGCAGGACTTGGAGGTGGAAACGAAAAAGTCATCTACACTAAGTCTGATGATGGAAAATCTGGAGGTTTTGCCTTCACTGGCACAACAGGCAATGGCGGATATGGTGGGGGCGGTGGTTACAGTAGCGGAGGAAGCGGTAGTGGCTATGGAGGTGGTGCTGGAGGCGGAAAAGGAGGATTTGGTGGTGGCAGCAGCGGACTCGGTGGTGGTAACAGTGCTGGAGGTGGCCTAGGCGGATCTGGTGGAATTGGAGGAGGATTTGGTGGATCTGGAGGAAGCGGAGGTGGCTCTGGACTTGGAGGAGGAGCAGGTGGTGGACTTAGTGGAGGTCACAGTGGATCAAGTGGATTCGGTGGCTCAGGAGGACTTGGAGGTGGAGCTGGACTTGGAGGAGGACACGGCGGATCAGGTGGATTTGGTGGATCTGGAGGGAACGGAGGTGGCGCTGGACTTGGAGGAGGCTCAGGCGGTGGACTTGGTGGAGGTCACAGCGGATCAGGTGGATTCGGCGGCTTAGGAGGTTTTGGAGGTGGAGCTGGTCTTGGTGGAGGTCACAGTGGATCAGGTGGATACGGTGGCTCAGGAGGAGTTGGAGGTGGAGCTGGCCTTGGTGGAGGAGCAGGCGGCGGACTTGGTGGAGGTCACGGTGGATCAGGTGGATTTGGTGGCTCCGGAGGACATGGAGGTGGAGCTGGGCTTGGAGGAGGAGCAGGCGGTGGACTTGGTGGAGGTCAAGGTGGATCAGGTGGTTTCGGTGGCTCCGGGGGATTTGGGGGTGGAGCTGGGCTTGGAGGAGGAGCTGGCGGTGGACTTGGTGGAGGTCATGGTGGATCAGGGGGCTTAGGCGGGCATGGTGGCTCTGGGGCATTTGGCGGCGGTAGTAGTGGGTCTGGAGGTTTCGGGGGAGGAGCTGGAGGTGGATTTAGTGGAGGTGCCGGTGGTGGTGGATCTGGAGGCTTCGGTGGTGGAAAAGGCGGCGGACTTGGCGGAGGCCTTGGCGGAGGATTTTCTGGGGGATTAGGAGGAGGCCTCGGTGGCGGACTTGGAAGCCACGGTGGAGGCTCCGGGGGCTATGGCGGTTCAGGTGGTGGATGTGGATCTGGTTCTTGTGGTAAATGCACATCTGGATCGTGCGGTGGTCACGGCGGAGCGTTTGCGTCGTCTAGCGCCCATGCATCTGCGTCAGCAAGCGCTGGTAGCTACGGAAAGTAAGTCCATATCAGGACTTCAAAACTTAAAATACTTGATAAATGCTCGATTGTAAGCCATTTAGGTTAAGTATGACATAGAAGTATATGGAATATTAACATAACATGATGTCAGAACGACTATAATGTATGTAAGTAGACATTTTTTATGCCAACCCAGAACAATGAAGAGATACAAATGAATCACCTAGGTTATAATTAAAGCAAGAAAAAATGAAGTCAAAGTAACATCTGTGATTATTTCATATCCACTTAATTATAGTCAATAAAATAAGTTATGTTCAAGTGCATTTAATCTTTTATTTATTATATAATTAAAATTATTTTTTCTATTTTAATAATAACTTAATTTTATAAAAGTAACTAATATAAAAAATATTAACAAAAAAAGGAAAGAACTGAATTTCGTTCTTAGTTTTTTGATGTAAAAACAATTGAAAACAAAATAATTAATATTCACAAAATAGGTTGTCTTCCTAATATATTCACTCAGCTGTCAATGATTTATACACAAGTAAATAATTAACACTTAGGATTTTTTTGCATACAGAATCATACAAGGCTTTAAGCTTTTTATATTGAGACCTTGTCCACCGTCGTAAAGAAGCTGCACAGCGTCTGGCTGTAAGTACTGTAAGTATTGTGGGTTCAATTCCCATCTGGGGAAATAAATTATTCATAAAATTTCCTCGCTCTGGTAATAAGACAAACACCACTTCGCACCTTATGTCACGAAAATTGGGTGTTGCATCGGAAATAGAGAGTTATATTGGATTCCTGTTCCAACCCTACTATATACTGGATACAGCCGATTTCGTCTTTGCGCCTCGTTTCGACAGTAAGTGTTGACTGACGAAACTGCACGCAATTTGTTTACTAGAACAGGGAATTTAAAATAATTAATTTCTTCATCAAGTTTTGATCGAACCCATAACCATCGCGATTGCAATCTGAAATTTTATAAGATAAAATTTTATTAAAACTTTATATAGTAAATTATAGTAATGTCTGACATTACTGTATTATAAGATTGCTTACTTATGAGGTCAATGGTTACAATCAAGTACAAATGTTACGTTCAAAAAACATCTAACATAAATTGCTTGTTATTAATCGATATTGGAAATAATAAACAAATGTATTGATAATGAATTACGTAAACTGAAACTAGTAAATCGAATAGATTTTTTTTTAAAGTAACACACGCACATACACACGTGCATGAAGCACCTGAGAATTTTTTAGGAAGACCCACGGTAAAATCATTTGTTATGTTTTTTTTAAATATGTTATGATACGTTCAAATAATAACAAAATATTGTTCGACTTCAAACTATGTCTAAATAACATTGGTTAGGGCTTTGACGGTAAGAGGGAATGAATTTTTATTTTTTAATATTTTCATTTCTTCGCTCTGGCACGAAAGAAAAGCCCGGCGTTGAGTTCCACCACTCAACGCACAATGCCTTGAACAATTCGGCTGAAAATTGGGAACGGAGTGTTAATACTAGGATCCCTCTGCCTACCCTGCGGTGTCTGCCGTGCGGCGGGTGCGGAATACAGCGTGAAGTTGAAAAAAAATTAAAGTAATTACATATTTATCTTAGAGAAACACCCGTGAAGTCTAATTTAAGTATGTATTCACCATCAGATTTACAACGACGACACTGAAGAAACACAGTCATTGTTGAATAATATATCAAAGAGTACAATAAATTATTCAATAAGATGGAAAATCCTATTATATAACTCAAATAAAGATTACGTTATAACGTTTTAATTAAAATTATTAAGTTCTAAATTGGATGTAACTAATAACCATGCAACAATAATATTAAAAATAAATAAATAGATACACACAACGTCTTATTTATATTTCGTGCAATAAATTTTGCTCTTCAATTTCCTTCAAGATACATTATCTATAGTATTTTTTAGATTATTTTTTTACATTTTGTTTCAGCTTCACGTTGTATCCTGCATAGCAAGATAGGCAGAGCGAGTCTGCGAATCTAGTGTTGAGACACTGTTCCCATAAAGACACTGCCGTTTCCCATTTTCCCGCGAATTTTCGAGCCATTGCAAGTTGAGTGGTGGAACTCAAAGTCACGCTTTGCCCCGTTACCAGAGCGAAGAAATGAGAATATAAAATATTTCGTTTCCCCGAGTGGGAATCGAACTCACAACCATCACGTTGACAACCACACGCTTGTACTCCTGCGCTAGTACAGTCAAATAAACATAATTCAAATATTCCTCCGACTGGTGATCGAACCTACAATGTTTTTATCATATTCATTTCGTAAATGATGCGATTATTCAGCAATACTAGTTCATATTATTTAAAACGTAATATTATCAGTTGATCGAATCAGCCGAAATTGAACAAAGGAAATATATTAACAACACCTCGCTTTATAATAATTATTATTGGTCTAAAAAAACTACCAAGGCACTCGGACTGGGCGCCGAGCAAAAAATTTGAGTTTTTGTTACAGTTCTTAATATAATTTAATTCTTAGTAATCGAATTAGCAATTTAGAGTTTGTGCTGTATATTTTAATGTTATTTTTGTAGGAAAATAATATGGTAATTAGAACTGTGGCTGGGACTTGCGGCTCGAGTAAGGTTTAAGGGCAGCTTCACAATTTTTTCTGCATAACAATGGGGTGGAGTAGAGTAGAGGTATCTAGTGCTATGAGAATCTGTTCCCCAAGCGCCACCGAGTTTTCAAGATATTACTTACTATGTGGCGGAACTCAACGCCGTGCTTAGTCTTTGAAAATAATAATGTTTAAATTATTTTTATTTCCATGTTACGATAAGACAAACCGCGGTGTTCACACCAAGACCCTACATGAGATGGAAGCATAAAACTGAAAAAAAGGATTAAAAACAGACAAACAAAGTGGTTCTCTGAATATTATAGACATCCCATTCCGATGTTGAACAAGCTTGCCTTTGCCTTGCCTTGACTTATAGAAATATCAAATAAATCATAAATTACGTATATTTAATCGACATTATACACTGTTGTATAGAAGGTTCTAGTGAACTATCATTTATGAAGGCACAATTTATCGTATTACTAAGATCACGACTGCTATTGTTTTTTGTGATCAATTATTTTTAACTATGATTATACACATATTATAATTGTTTTAATTATTTTTTATATTTACTAAGTCTAGTCTTAGACTAAAACTATATATATCTTTAAATACTTAGAAAAGTTGAGGCATGTTGTGGCGTAGGTTGGATTCCCTTTCGAGAAAGTAAATCATTGAATACTTTTATTATCTCGCTCTGGTAAGAAGACAAAGCACGGCGTTGAATCGAGTACTCAAAACGCAATGCTTCGAGAATTAGGCGGAAATTGGGGAGCGGAGCGCCTTAACACTAGGTATCTCTCCGCCTGTATAAATGTATTATTAAGAAGAAAAAAATTTTAGGACTCTTCTTCCCATTTTTGAGACATTGCATGCTGAGTGGCGAAACTCAACAACTCAACGCGTTAATTTTGACTGAAGCAGAAATTTTATTAAATATTTTATAAAATCATTGAGTTGCTTTATAATACAATGATTGAGCTTCTTATTTCTGCACCCGCATAGAGAGAAATTTCTGTTTTCTTAATAATACTTTAAAAATTATAATAGAAGTTAGTATTATAATAAATAACTTTTCAGATCGATATCGATACACCCGTAAATCGATTTCTCGCATTAAGAGAAGTGTTTCATTTTTGTTTGACACTATTCACTTCCTGTATCTTATATTTTGTAGGTGTTTTACAATTGAAGGTGATTTTGGTAGGTGAGTCAGTAAAGGAATGGTATAGGTTATTTTTAATCTTTATGTTCATTATTATTGAGCAACAAGAGAGGGACAAATGTGTCTTACCACTTAGGTTCCCAGGTTCCCTCTGCCAACCTAAAAAATGTACATAATATACTTATGTTATATAATACTTATGTTTTAAAGATCAATTTCCCTCATATAGAGTGAAATAGATTTTTAGTCATCAGTGTCAAGACACACCATTTTCGTAGTCGTAGTACACTGGAGTTGTCGTAATGACTGATGATTGGCGGAACTCCCGCAGTGTTTTATCGTAAAATCTACTTGATAAATAAAGCAAGATGGATCTACTGCAAATATAAACCAAATGGGTTCAAAGCTGTAATTCATTTTTAATTATATTTTTTTTTTAAGGAAAAGACACGGCAAACGAGCTACCGCCGCCCATGGCTCCGTGCAATACTAGAGGAGTTACAGGTGCGTTGCCAGCCTGTTAGGTGGGTTGGGCACCGGAGCCCGGCATTACCTGATGCGAAACGCAGTGGCATAAAGCCACTACTTCACGCCGGTTTTAAATGCCGGGGGTGGTAATGATCCGGTCGAGTCTGCCCATGCGTGTTGCCATTGCTGGCGACGTGACTCTACTACACGTACTTTGGTCGCCTCTTACGACACCACGAGTACTAGGATGATCCTATTCTAGGCCGGGATCACAAAATATTCGGAAATTTTATTTGATATATGCTGATATGTGATACTTTCAGACATATAATATGTATCCTTGTAAAGATTAATGTAATATTAACATTACATATAATATATGTTCTATAAGCAATATTATTAACGTATAACGAGAACCTAGTGTTAAGACATCTCGCACCTCTCAATTTTCGAGAAATTTATCTCGATACTAGGGCGAAGAAATGAAAATACTCTGAGAATCGAACCAGAACCGTGGCTGGTTACAGTCAGCCACGATGACCTTTTAAGCGAATAACCAAAGATATATTTTGAATACCTTCGAATGTAACAATTATTTTTTTTATTATTTTGTATTTCGTCGTGACGAAGTTAAAACGTGCCTGTAAGACGGAGTCCATGCCCATTGGTTAAATCTTAATAAAAAATAATATATATTTTTAATAGATAACGTTGTTTATTATATTGAGAAATATTTGTAACATCTTGTGAATTTAATTTTCACATTCCATTCCCCAGTCTCCGCTCTTTGCATAAAATTCCAGACGTACTTCCGAGTGAGAATCTCACCCACACAGAATGAAAGTATTATTGTTGCATAAAGAGATAGAGATAGAGCAATGGTGATAAGAAGATGTACATCATAATAGTACAAGATTCCGCTGCAAAAATCTGCAGGTCGTATATTTTCGTCGAATGATTCGTGGAAGCAGAATAAATACAACATGGTTGCCTCGCAAAATATTTACAATTCAAATTTACACATAGGTACATAAGTACACTAACATAATGTATTTATATATTGTTCACACGCACCTTGTAATAGATATTTTTTATATTTTACTTTGTTCATCAATCTTGAATCTAATGTCACGTTTGTCCATTTACTTAACTAATCCTTAGAAAGGAAAGTATTAAAGAAATGTAAAAACACCACAAACTGGTTTTAAACCAATTCACATTGCGTAATTCAGGTATTACATTGCAACTTCGCCTCAATAGTATGAACAGCATTATTAACATTAATATTATAAATAACTGCGCAAGTGCAAGGCAGGTGCTAATTGTCAAAAACTATAAACATGTCCTTGAAATCTATATATTCTTCCATAATAATAAAATCGTAACTGATCGCTGTCTGTACGTAAAATATCTATAAGAGAAATTGTTATTGGGAGCATTTAACTATAAAATAGAACCAAAAACAATATTTTTAAACTATTGTCTGATTTCCGGTTTGTCGGTGCGTTTGTGCACACTTATCACTTACATAATTTTCACTATTATATTTTGGCATAACTTACTTTAATTTATTTATTATAAATATAAAATATTTTATTCGACATAATTGCTGTAAAACAACTGTTTTAATAAATTGGTTTTAGTTACTAAAGATTTTATTAGAACACTAAAATGATCTATGTTCATAATAAAAATTTTGTGTATTTGACGCGAGCGAAGCCGCAAGCGGGTCGCTAGTTGTATTAAAAATGTATAGTGAACTTGGCAACCAAATTCGTGGTAAAGTAGCTCTGATTTGTGAAATATACGAGGAAAAGAGTAAATAAATTTTTAAATTCTAAACAAGTAACAATTGTAATCTAATTGTTTTTAGCGGAAAAACTTTGACTAAAATGTAAGGATAATAAATTGTTTTTTTAATGAAAAATCAATGCAGTCAGTGGCAGAACAGCAAAATGAAAATAATTTAAGTTTAATCACTCCCCTGAGTGGCGATCGAACCCACAACCATAGCTTTACAGCCAGACGCAGTCTGTACTGTTTACAATCGCATACTTATGCCCATGCGCCACTACTGGTACAGTTAATATAAAGAAATATAATCATCAAGGACTTACTATATTTTTTATTTTTTCCAATTTCACGCTGTATTCCGCATATAGCAGAACAGTCAGAGGAAGGTACTGTGTTCTCCTTTCCACCGAAATGTCGAGGCATTGCGTGTTGGGTCGTGGAACCCAAAGAAAATGAATGAAAGACCAAGGAAAACGAACTTTCATTTTCCTTGTATTAAAGAAATAATTTCTCCGAGAGTGAATGGAACCCACAACCGTCGCATTTACACTCACACTTATGCCGCCGCGCCACGACGGCCTTACTTATATTTACATTAGACTGTGAATATAAAAGATTGATTAATTTCCGAGAACTAGCTTCGTACAAGTGAGTTATCAATAAGATCAATAGTAAAAAATAGCATCGACGCACGACGCTCACAATGTAAATAAAAACACAGGCGTTTTTACGCTGCTGCTTGAGATTAATAATTTATTGTAATGTAATGTTTCAAACTTAAATGATTTTTTACCCCGCACAAAGCAGGGTAGGCTGAGGGAACCTGGATATCTAGTCTTAAATTCCCCACTTTCCACTGTATTCTGAAGGCATTGTATAATGAGTTTCCGTTTGTATTTTGAGCGATTTGCTTCGTTACCAGAACTAGGAAATGAAAATATTAAATATTTCAGTTCCATTGAGTGGCAAATGAACCCATAAACTATCGTGTTTACAGTCGCACGCTTTTGTCCCTGCGCCACGACAGCCTCTATTTATTATTTCATTTAAACTTTACATCTATGTTGGTGAAAGTTACAGTTAGTTAAATATTGTAAAGGTTACAAATATTACAGGCCAGGCACAAAGTATGATTGTAAACACGACTGATTATGTGTTCCATCCCCACTCGAGTAAATAAAATATTTATTTAAATTTATATTTTCATTTCTTCGCTCTGGTATCCAGGCAAAAGCGCGGCGTTGACTTCCACCACTCAATACGCTATGCCTCCAGAATTTGGCGGAAAGTGGGGAACAGAGCGTCTTAACACTACGTTCTCTCTACTTACTCTGCGGTGTGCGGGATACAGCGTGAAGCTGGTTTAATTTTTTTTTTTTACAAATATTATACTGGAAATACAGTTGCGTGAGATTTTAATTTTCAACCTATCTAAACTAAAATAACACGGCGCACGGCGCGCAATATTTGACACAGGTCAAATAGTTACTAATAATAATTAGCCGCAGGTATTATTATAATTTATTAATTTATTTTTTTCAATTATACAGAGTGGAAGCGTCAGCGCTTTTTTTACGTTAACAGCCGTATAAAGTAAAATATCTTAAATCCATACCCAAAAAAATTAATCAAGATACCTCAACAGTTTAGACGTAGGATTTTTTTTTCATTTCACGATGTTTATCCATACCTATATTATATTATATATAAAATACCAATAACGTAAACACATACTATTACAAAAATACTACTAAAGGTGAAACAACTTTGAACTTTGCTGCCAATATTTACAACTCAATTTCGAAACGAGGCGTATGCGGCGGTTTCCATTTGATAGGTTTATGACTGCATGCGACGTTCTTGACAAATGGTGTTTTATTATAGAAAGTTAATTTTATTATTTATTTTGTAAAACACTCACTCACAAAAAAAATATAATTGTATTAGGCTTGTATAGAGAAGTTAATACTGTAGTTTCATTTAAAGTTGTGCTTACAAAAACACTATGTATATCTAATTTTTTTTTTGTATACTTAGCAGGAAACTTCCCACATTACACAGCCCAATGCGTGATCTGGGACATGAATCAGTATGTTTTCAACTTGTCACTAAAAAAAACGATTTATCTGTTTAAGTTTAGCTCTAAAATTAAGGAAGCTTGTAAGTAGTGATTTATGTATGAAATACAATACAGTGAAATGTATTTCTTTTACGGTTAAGTATTTTAACGTTTGTTAGAATGTCTTATAATGACATAGAATAAAAAATTGTAAAATTGTCATGATTTTTTTAAAAGTATTTATTTAAATTATCTTTTTGTGTATTTCTAATGATGCAACGTTTTTCATTTTGCATATTTTTACAATTACACTTTATAATACAGACTGGCACTCTCAATACCAAAATGTTGTGAAAGGCAATAAGCAAAACATCAATATCATTGATTATGTTATAATTTTTCAAGCATTTTCGCATGAAAATCCTACATATATTTTATATTTATTAATAAATAATTTGAGTAAAATAAAATCATTTTTTTTATATAAAGTAAATTATTTGCTATGTTTAGTAAGCTGGCTCTGTCATACTCTTCACATATATAAATAGATTACACAGCATAATTAATTCTTTTCCCAGAGAAGGTATCAAAGTAATATCTACTAGTGATACAATTTAATGATAATATATAATTTAGTTTCTTTTCTCAGTTTCCGCATATTTTAGGGGAATAACATATAACGTGGCGAATATCAGCGAAATATTTTTTATAGTTTTAACACGCTTTTATTAAGTCGAAGTGTAACTAGGTACCTATGTAATACAATGTAAGAATCTGAATAACTTCCAATTATTGTATCACAATTAAACTTGGCAATTATGTATAGCTGACAGCACAATATTATGGTACCATTGAGCTGCTCTGATGTTGGAATTGGAAGATGGCTGATGAAACCATGGACTTACTACAAGTAACATATCGAGTGTCATTAAAATTATTCTCATATACTCATTAAAATTAAGATTTTTCAATTCAATTACATACATATATAAACAGTAGGTACCTTTAGCCAAAGCGGATCTAGAATCATATAATAATCATTAAAATAAATTTATAATAATTTGCTAATATTATGTAAGATGCAAACACAATTTATCATTAGCTTGAGTTATTATATATTACACTTATAGATGGCTAGGTACATACATATGTATATCTATGGAGCAACAGTTTGTCCATTCTCTGGTTAGTACTCGATTTAAAAACGCAATGCCTCAAGAATTTGTGGAAAAATGGGCAACGTATGTGTCTTAATGAGGAATGGAGTGTCATAACACTAGGTTCCCAGAGCCTCTCTGCTTACCCTGCTATGTGCGGGATAAAGCGTAAAAAAATTTCAGCGACACTTGAGGAACGGAATGTCTTCTCTCTGCCTTCCGTGACACAGTGTAAATTTGAAAATATATCGGGTACCATTCGGAGAAGTATGGAAATCGGAACGTAAGTAAATATTAAAATCATAAAGTGTGAAAAAATATACAGCAAATACAAATAGTTACTCTACATTTAATACCGTCTTTGACGTCTTATAATTTATTAATACACTTTGTAACCACAAGGCGATGCTAACATCATACGGCCGAGATTGTATAAATAATACGAAATAACAAAAACTAAAGTACTTATCTGTGTTTCCAATTATTATTTTTCATTATAATTGATAAGTTACGGAGGTATTTTGTTTGCATAATCTTAACAAAGGCCTCTTCTTATAAATATCTACTTAACTCTTACTCTCTTAAAATTATCTATTTTTTTAATATATTAAAAAAAAATAAAAAGTTTCTTAAATTAAGCGGCCCAGAGGTGGAGATTTATATAGAGTCTCTATATAAATCTCCACCTCTGTGTATGCAATTTGTAATTACTGGTTCGAATACAGCTCAGTTCGTAAGAGTCTAGAATAATAAGATACTCCTTATATAAGATGATAGAGTAATATGCCAAAGCATTCTAGAGATAAACAAGTATTGACCATAAGTACATAGAAAATGGAATTTTGTTTTTTGAATTGGCATTTTCTTTGAAACTGAAAATAACCAATAATATATATATATATATATATATATATATATATATATATATATATATATATATATATATATATATATATATATATATATATATATATATATATATATATATATATATATATATATATATATATATATATATATATATATATATATATAATATATTTTTATATTTCGAATACATAGAATGTATTTAACTATTAAATTTATCGAGGTATTTCTAAGTTCTTAATTAAGTTTAAGAAAGGATACAACGTCCATGCGAAAATTTGTGATTTAACTTAGATTTTGCGATAAAGCAAAAAATGCAACTGAACAATACGATTACAGTCACTTTGAAGTCGGAATCCCCCGTTAGGTTCGCTAAACACAGAACTAAATGGAAAACAATACTAGTTTTTGTATACTATAAATATTTATATATTACACAGGGTAAATCTAGTACGTAGTCGTGGCGCAGTAACTATATACATGTTTTTAGTTATACACTGTATCCTGCTCATAGCAAGATAGACAGAGAAAATCTACAAACTTCCATTCTCCAAGTTGCCCAGAATTTTTAAGACATTGTGTCTTGAATCAAAATCTTAGTCAACGCAACGCTTTACCTCGTTGCCAGAATGCATCCCTCGAGTGGGAATCGAACGCACGGCTGTCGCGTTTACAATCAAACACTTGAGACTCTCTCTGAGATCAATCTTAGATTATTACTATATTACTATAGGCATTTCAAGATCGCTCTCTCGATCAATTTTTAAAGCCGAGGGCGGTTCATAAATAGGCATGGGTCTAAGTCTATCCGAAAGTGGAGAACGTTGTGTATTGACTCTAGGTTCTGGCTACTTTGCTATATGTGGGATAAAACGTGATATTATAAAAGTATATTGTTTCAAATTCATAAAAATTACACATTTTGATACAACTTTTTCGTTAATTCTATGAAAGACATAAGTAATTAAAATATTGGTTAAGATTCCAGAAAATTCGACGGAATTTTCTTAACACTAGGCACACTCTGCTCTGGACTCTGGAATGCCAATTCCCATCTTCTACCACGTAATAATTACGCGGATTAATACATTAAAAACATAGGTGATTCCCGGTGCGCGGTGTTTGAAAATAAATTGTCACATCCGCTTCTCTCATATCACTTTTAATATTAACAAAATTAAGGAAAAACAAAGCAATGAAAAAATGGTAAAAGTTTAGGACTTATCCCAAATGTGGAAAATACCTGAAGATTTCAAATAATTTTCAATAGAAACGATATAATGTAAAAAAACTACACTTCAGACAATTCGGTTAGCATAGATTTACATCACCAATCGAACTTCCTTATACCCAAACATTTACTACACAACATACATATATTGGATAAATATTTCCAAAACTAAAAAAAATATCACTAAAACACTATGTACTTACACAAACGAGCATGCGATAATAATAGTTGCTGTCGATCATAATGTATGAGGTCATTTTCCTCTAAACTATCTATGGCCGGGTCCTAACGAAATTGAAAAAGCAAAAACTACAGCAAAAACTGAAGAGTACAAACACTTGTTGAACAATGACATAATCAGGTTGGTATATAAGGCTGGCGCAGGACGAGAACGGGCACAGTCCTGAGATGGCAAGATTCGCGATAACTTGTGTGGCCCTCGGGGTCATCGCCTGCGTCCACGCAGCGCCAGGTGTGTACTTATATATTATATATATTTTATACTGTTTCCGATCTTAGGTTATGTATTAATAATCTTATTTATTATATGAATTATCTAGATATGCAGTTTAATGTCAAATAAACTTTAATGATGGACTCAAGTCCTGGAAGACTTGGTTATTTAAAAAAGAATGTTGTTATAAAGTAATCTATAGTTAGGAATTTAATCTACAATTGAATATATTCTTTGGTATTAGGACGGCCCCCTTACGACCTGAGTCTAGCGTGTAATGTTATGTCAGATTGAAACACAACAGATTGTAAACGCGACGGTCGTGCGTTCTATACCCACTCGGGCAAAGGATTTAATATTTTCGTTATTACGAAAATTGTTATTACAAGGCAAAGCATGGTGTTGAGATCTGCCACTCAACGCGTAATATTCTGAAAATTTGGTAGATAGGGGAGAACAGACAAAACACCCCGTCTTAAAACTAGGTTCTTTCTACCTACTTCTTCAAAATTTAATTTACTTTTCAAAGGTTACGGCGGTAAGAGCGGCGGGGGAGGATTAGGCGGCGGCGGTGGAGGCGGTGGTGGCTTTGGAGGCGGCGGCGGTGGAGGTTTCGGCGGTGGTTTCGGTGGAGGCGGCGGCGGCGGCGGCGGCGGCGGAGGCGGATTTGGCAAAGGGGGTGGTCTAGGAGGCGGACTCGGCGGTGGACATGGCGGTAGTGGTGGACTTGGCGGCGGACATGGCGGAAGTGGTGGACTCGGAGGTGGCGGCGGACTTGGCAGTGGTAATGGAGGCGGTCTCGGTGGCGGACTTGGCGGTGGTCACGGCGGCGGCGGCGGTTTAGGCGGCGGCGGAGGGTTAGGTGGCGGTGGCGGTCTTGGCAGTGGCCATGGTGGTATTGGCGGACTTGGTGGTGGCCATGGCGGTCCTGGAGGTGGCCATGGCGGACTTGGTGGACATGGTGGCTACGGCGGTGGTGGCGCGGGAGCCAGTGCCAGTGCTAGTGCGAGTGCCGGAGGTTACGGAGGACACAAAGGTGGATACGGGTAAGCTGTCATTTTATTTTGCCTGAAAACTTCTATTAAACAATGTTTAAATCTTTGTCCGTGGGATCCCGGCTTAGAATAGAATCATCCTGGTACTGGTGGTGTCGTAAGAGGCGACTAAAGTACGTGTGGTAGAGTCACGTCGCCAGCAATGGCAACACGCATGAGCAGACTCGACCGGATCATTACCACCCCCGGCATTTAAAACCGGCGTGAAGTAGTGGCTTTATGCCACTGCGTTTCGCATCAGGTAATGCGGGGCCCCGGCGCCCAACCCATATTAAAGGCCGGCAACGCACCTGTAGCTCCTCTGGTGTTGCACGGAGTCGTGGGCGGCGGTAGTCACTTACCATCAGGTGACCCGCACGCTCGTTTGCCATGTCTTTTTCATAAAAAAAAAAAAATTCTGGATAGAATCAACAAATGTCTTATTAAAACTCAGCGTACAATGAATATGTGTTCAACTGCATTATACTTTTTTGTATATACATAAAGAAGAGTGAGAATAGAGTGTTTTTTTTACTTTTATCACTTCTTTTTATTATTACATTTTGACAAGCTCCTAGAAAAAATTCCGTAAATATTGAATAAAAAGACCGACCGCTATAATTTTTTTTCCCTTGATTTGAATCTTCACATTTTAAATATTTTTCTTTCATTTATTTTTAAATTATGAAAATTATTTCTTAATATATAATCTTTTGTTACAGGCGCTAAGTCACGCAGCACCCGTCGTCTTAGTCAAGGCAGCTTCTAAATTGAACAAGCTCAAATGTGATATAGAATTAACGCCGCCATAATATTGTTAATATTATGTTTCTTATGATTATATCAGTATATTACAAAAAAAATTTTTTTTTATTTTTTTCTCTTCCATGGTACTCAAAATACACTTACTAAATAACAAAAAAATATACTAAAACTAAAAAACTTTAAGTAAGTTAAGACTCATGGCGCTTTACGTATGTCTGACTGTGGGCGTGGTGGTTTTGGCTACGATCGGACGAGGAAACCCCGCTCAGGTAAAATGTTTATATTAATAAAAAAATTATATTTATCAAAATACAATTTCGCCGTCTTCTCAAAATTATAATTTCATAAGACTTTTAAAAAGCAACACTAATTAAATCGACACTATTATTAGTATTAAATTGAACACTAAGCTCTCTATAAAACTAAGAGAATTCTTAAATCGATGTATAATTTATATAATTAAACGTCAATTTATATATTTTTTATACTATAAATTCTTTTAGCTTTTCGATGCCGTAGGAAATTAGGCGGAAAGAACTTAGTGTCACGACAGTCCATGTCGAATAACGAAACTCAACACCGCATTTTATCATACCAGAGCGAGGAAATGAAAATAATTTCTTTTACGGATAGGCAACGCTAACAGTCAAAGGATGTCCCACTGCAGCAATATATCCTCGAATTTATGTAAAACCAATATCAATATTCGCCTGAGCGGTAATCAAAGTTGCATGTAAAATTAGAATACAATTGTTTCATAAAATCATGATTACGTCAATTATTTTCATTAAATTCTTTGTGCTGTTTTTTCAACATTTGACAATCATACTATATTCGTTCTCGTAGGAAAATCCGCAATACATATTTTCCTTATAAAATTAAAATTGTAACACAGAAGTGGCCTGGAAATGTGTTTATTTATGTAAATATACAGTATATAATAATGATTTACGGCTACAAGCTGTCAGTAGTAGGTGGTTAACTAAGATGTCAGTTTAACACAATAAGCAAGAACTAATTACGTATTGTTCAGTAGGAAATTTATATCTATACCATACTATTATTCTATAATAATATTTTAAAGATGAGGAGTTTGTTTGTGTGAACAAACATTCAATAACTACAATTTTGTTTAGCTTCATGCTGTATCTCGCGTATGACGAACGGGGTAGTCAGAGAGACCCTGGCAATCTAGTGTTTAAAACATTCTGTTCCCATTAAGATTCTTGTATTCTTCCCCACTTTTCGCCAAATGCTGGAGACATTGCGGGTTCAGTGGCGGAGCACAACGCCGCGTTTTGCCTCGTTACTAGAGCATGGAAATGAAGCGAGCGAGGGAATTGAACCTAACCTCAACTCAACTACTGTTTAAAATTGACAAAAAATGTGTTGGATAGTTCGTTTGTCTAAAATGGTGGGTAAACACTGTATTACATTAAGTTAATGTAAGTTAATTGTTATGTGTCGTAGTTGGCATACAACTCATAGCTATTTCCATTTGACCTCGCATGCGGAGCCGCATGTATAGTTTATGTTCTTTCGAGTTTGCGCCTCTCGTGACGCAGGGGCACAAGCATGCGACTGTAAACGCAACAGGTTGTAAGTTCGATCGCCACTCAAGGAAACGCGAGAAAATGAATGATTTATGTTTAACAGACATAGTATACAGACTAATTAGAAAGCGTTGGACTCTGTATTTAACAAAAATAATCGGTTAAGTGTGAGTCAGATTCGCCGAACAAGTTCCATACCAATTTCAGATTTGTTGGTTAACGGGAAGTACAAAATATGAAATGTGACACATTTAAGCTTACGGGCGCACTCATTTCTTATAAAATTAACTACAATTAGTTTGTAATACTGTTCATCTTGAAGGGATTCCCCAAATTTTTTTTTAAGCTTTACGCTGTATCCCACAATTAGCAGGGTAGGCAGAGAGTACTTAGGTACCTAGTGTTAAGACACTCTCTCCACTTTCCACCGGATTCTGGAGACGTTCTGAATCGAATGGCGGAACTCTGCACCGCGCTTTGCCTCGTTACCAGAGTGAAAATATGAAAATATTCAATATTTAACTTTACTGACTTCATTAATTCATTAAGTAACGTAATTTTAAATATTAATATCTATTTTTTTTCTACTTCAATATGTCTATTACAACGTTTAGCTTAAAATTAAAACTGAATGGTGAATGAAGTGCATCCGTGAAGCAAAACGGTACGTAAGTATATTACATTCATCTTTGTTTTTCTAAATACGTAAACAACAAACAACAAAAGATCTATGTTGAAATACAAATCTAAATTAAGAAATATTACCCACCGAGAAACTAAATATACATATTATTTACAAACTGGAGTTGGAAGTTGTTTACTATGTACCTATATATATAGGTGACATGAAGGCTTAAAAATGCTATATATGATCCAGTCGTAGCGCAGGGGCACTGTAAGGTGCGACTGTAATGGCTACAGGTTGTAGGGTCGATTTCCACTCGAGGAAATAAAATATTGAATATTTTAATTTCTTTACTCTAGAGTCCTCACAAAGCGTGGCTTAGGTTCAAACTTTCAACACACAATGGTTCCAGAATTTGGCGGAAAGTTAGGAGCGGAATATTGTAAGACTAGGCTCCCTCTGCCTACCATACTACAAGCAGGATAGCAGCGTGAAGCTCTTATAGCAAATTTGTTGTTTGTAGCGACAGTAGTGATTTCAGTTCAAATTAAAGCAAAGGCTGAGATTTTAATAAAACCATTTATCTATTTTATAAGAATTCTGCTTGCAATTATAATTAACCTATTTAATAAGTAATTTTCGTGGTATAATTCTCTTAACAAGAATAGAGTTGAAATTATCGATTTAAATTAGAATATAAGTATACTTACAGCTACAAATCTATAAAAAAAATCGTGGATAAAATTGATGATAATGTGTCTTCAAATAACAATTGAAAACTTAAGATGCAAATAAAGTTACATCCAAAATATTATTGATATTTTGATTGAAATTATAAAATTAGAACTTTGTTACAGGAATATCTAAATCTTATGATAGTCTGGTCGCATCTCGATATTTTGTTTTTATTCGATAAATTTCTCAGCATACTTGACTACTAAACCACTTCTGTTAATCAAACTAACAACCAACGATAAAAATAGAAAAAAAATAAAACAAATCAATATCTCAATAAAGTTTTTATTTACAAATAATTAAAAAAAATACGTGACAAAGGCCACAGTAACAAATCTACAAATACATCGGAGCTGTACCAGAATCGTGACCAGAGTTCATTTTACTATAAAGAAAAAAAAAGGAATAATTATTTATTATAACCATTTCATAACTTAAACTATCGAAAAATATTGTGTACAGATGTACATATTATACGTAAATTGTATTCAATCTAACATTTCTTTGTGATATTTTGGTACATTTTTATTACTAGTCATTAATCTAACTTAACGTGTGTGAGCGTACAGATAATAAATCTAAACGACATTGACGTTTCTCAACACAATTTATAAGCTACATTTTAAATTTTAAAACAGTAACTACAATCAATACATAATATTTTATTTAAAAAAATACTTTATTAATGTAATAATTGCTAAAATAAACAGAGTTAAGTATTTGCACAAATATATTTCTCATTCAACCGTCTTTCCCGCCAAAATCCCTAACCATGACAGCTAAGCAGAAATATTATTGTACACTCACCCACACAATTAATTACACACTTATTGATAACACCTTTTATTACGAACGGATCTATTTAAAAAAACGAAAACCAATGAATTTCCAAAATGCACACATGTACAGTAATTGGTGTCAATTTAACCATTTGATCGGTATCGAGGTATCCGATGTTAACACTAAAAGTTGTTTAGACTAGTTAATGTGTTATTATGAACATATATCGATATAAGCTACAAACAAACAACAATTAAAACTACTTATGCATACGAATAAAGTATAGATATTTAGTAGATTTTTTTTCTAAATATATTATATAGTAAATGGCAAAATAATTAATATAATTAAGCTATCAGTATAGCGATTGCACATAAACACTTTCTAAAGCTACTTTGAATTTTTCCACGTGAACGCGTTTTCATAAATTTTAAAAGATTAAAATATGAAATACCTACTTTTAATTACAAAGTACGGCAATTTATAATAAAAAAAACAATCGCGCACAATTGACACAAAAAAGCAAAATGTTTGATGCTAATATTCAATTTAAATTGATTACTAAAATGTAAATAAGAAAATATTTAAAAAAAAAAATTAAAATAAAATCGATTTATATAATGCATTTTAAGTTAAAACATTGATTTATATATTTGTAGTTACATCTACATATAAAAATTGCACACATAATATAATGCACAAGAAATATTTTATGAATATATTGTACAGCCTTTTTATAAATAGAAAGTGTTCATTTGTGTTAAAAAGCTATTATTATTATATTTTATTATCTGTATTGACCTGGCAGTGACAGTTGAACGTTATTTGATATATCCTAGCAGTTGTTTGAGTTTTATTATCTGTGTAATTTTATTGCCCGGGAAAATGTATACTTACATTATTTTAGTTACGTTATTACTTAAATATTATTATTATAGTAATTTCCACTAAAATAATATTAAAGGTAGATTAAAATTGGTATAACGATAACATTTAAGTTGCCATTTTATTATCTTATTAAGAAATATTAAATTTTTACGAGACATTTTGACAATCCAACTTTACTAACAGTACATAAAGTACCTAAAAATTTTGTATACTAACAATATATTTGTGATATAAATGATCACAGATAATAAAAATATTGAACAAAAATGCTAAATCTAATGAATTAATGTTTTATTAAAAAAACTTAATTCCACTAAGTATTTTACACACGACCCAGCCTTTTTAACCCTCTTAATTGAGAGTAAATTGTTTAATAAAAATAATATTGCAATTCAAAACTATAGACTGCCATTTAAGTGCTACAAAAATTAAATAATACATTAACAGACAGAGAAAGTCATCCACAATTTAAGAATAAACATTTCAATATATAATTATATATTACGGTATTCAATATATAATTATAAGTAATTATTACAGATTGAATCAGTATTCAATATATAATTATAAGTAATTATTACAGATTTCATATAGAAACTTTACTTTATATTAGACGCCAATAGATTTACTAATCTGTTAATATCGTTTCATTTGTTGTTTTTTTTCTATGAACGTGTTTACGTTATAAATGTGAAAATAATAATTTCATAGCTTAAATAAAAATTAGGTAGTCTAATTTAGGGCTAGGCCAAAAATTGAAAAAAGAAATGTATATTATTTCAGTGTTATTTCCTTATATTATTGATTATTTAAACCATATCAAACGATATTTTTGAAAATGTTAGATAGCCGAAAAAATAATGATAGACATATGTACGTAAGTATAAATTAAAATTCCTAATAATAATGATAGATGCCTAGAACACTTCGTTTGCGTGTTTCATTTGAATTCATTTAATATTTACATTTATAAGTAAGTAATTAATAAAACGAAACTAAACTAATAAATATCTAATCACTAGCCATGTAATTCGCATTAATCGAAAAAAATGTATAGCTTGGTATTCAATGCCTTTTAATGTTTTAAAAAATAAAAATATAAATTAACAAAATATTAAGTATAAAAAATGGTAGTTGATATGCTTTTCGCATTTATAATATAAAAAATTATTTGTTCTTATATATTGCATTTAAAAATATTTATTTAAATCATAGCAAAGTTTATTAAAACAGTATAATATAATAAAAGTATACAAGTATAAAACCGTGTGTATTTTATATAATAAAAAAATATTTTAAGGCAGTGAACACCAAACTTAATAATAACTCAGTCCCAGTAATGTGATCTCTACGTAGATTTACGTAAATATTATAACTATAAATACATCTATTACAATATTTCGGGACTTTACGGATCAGAACAGACCATATTTCCCTCCTATTTATATTACCTCCAATATATTGTACTATTTACGTTTGAAAAAACAAGAAAAAATAGGAATATAGCGCCATATTTAAAAATATTATGCATTATTATAAAAAAAATTGAGCACAGTTCAAAAAGCAACCAGTGTAAAATGCTCAATAACGAAATTCAGTCATTTGTTTGTAGAACGCGATAGTGATGTTTCATATATTTTGAAAACTGCACTAAAAATCGATTTTAACATAGCGTGCGAATTATCCTTTTTATTAAAGTAAATAATTGTTTTAAATACACTAATTTGTTATTATAGTACTTTAAAAAATTGCCTAATATTTATTCGTCGCTTAAACAATCTTAAAAGCAAACATTCAAAAAATTACTATATATATATAGAAATAATAATATTAATATTTCATTAAACATCGAGTCCATTACAAGTTAATTTGAAGTCGCATAACAATTGTACAATTATTATTATAATATAAAGCAAAAATATGTAATAGATTTTATTATAAAGAATAATTTGATTATTGAACATAAAAATATTGTAAAAATATTTTCGCTTGTTCGTAAAAAAACATAATACATAATCGATATTTTCTCTCGATTATTTCTATAAAAAATATAATAGAAAAAATGCGATTATGTGAGTATGGCGTACCTAATAGTCTCGAGTTTCGAGATGCACTCCATATTCAAACACGTAGAAGACCTATATATATAAACCAAAGTAGCATTGCCCACGAACAGAAATTGCCCGATTTAAAGAAAATATTGCCAGTTGCTAGTTAAAATTAGATTGACATGAATTCAACACTTCCAAATAAATAGAGAAAGTTTTTTGTCATAAATTTTATGATAGACATTTTCATAAGGAATCATATCATGTGATTCTCTTTATATTTTATTCAATTATTGTATCATTTTTTAAAAATAAATCATCATTCAATATAATAGTTTAATAGTGTGTAACAAGAAAAATAATTATTATTAACTAACTCGGATATAGGTACTAGCGGTAAGAGGGCAATAGCTACACGGTCTACCCTATTTAGTTTTTGAACCAGAAAGAGGAGAGGGCCATCAGAGGGGCGTGTCCGACGGCAGGGGCTCCCGGTCTGGCGGCCGGTCCGCGGGGTTCATGTCGATGCGTCCCGCGCGACTCCACACGAGCATGTCCATTATGAACGCCAGAAACATTAGACTGGCGGACAGACCTGGAACGCAAAATGAACGTCAACGTGACGAAATGGATACGGATGCTGTGCTCCCTTGCCAGAAGGCGCGGCTCACCCAAGTAGAAGTGGCGCAGGCGGTCGCTGTCGTAGGAGGCGCAGGCGCCCAGCACGCCGCAGGCGGCGTCGCGCAGGCGGCACGCGGCGTCCACGGCCGCGCCGAACACGATGGGGCACGGCACGTTGCCGAACACGCCGATCGCGAACTGGATCACGCCCATCGCCATCGCCTTGTCTGACGGTCGCATTAGGTTTAGTATACGGAGCCCGCTATGGAACGAGTATGTTAACGATAGGTTCCCTCCACCTACCCTGCTATGCAAAATAATGCAAGGATTTTTTCCTCTAGGATTAAATGTATTTTGTATAGTTATGTGTGTTCTCAATAAAAACCTAAAATGCGTTTGTCCCAAAAACTACTGAAATTAAAAAATACTTTTGTGTTTTTATCGAGGAAAACCATATAGTCACAAGTTAGTAATAACTTGTTATATGATGTAACTTAATTGTATATGATTACATTGCTTAATTGATTATGATGTTATATGATGTAACAGAACCTTTATTCCATCACTGGGCGAAGTCGAGAAAACAAGACGAAATATGTAGATAAAGACTTGTCATGTATATGACTTGACCAAATCCAAACGCGATGAGCGTGGATTCGATTGCGTCGGGCGAACAATTATATATAAATATTATTAATTTCCCCACTCTGGCAGACAGAACGCAGCCTTGAATTTTGCCACTCAACAAGCAATTTCTGAAATAATTGGGCGGAGTTTGGAGTACGGAGATTCGTAACTCTCGATTCCCAACGCTTACTATGTGCGAAATACAACATGAACATATAAAAGTATCACTAAAATCAACATACCATTCTTATCAGTACATCGTATAATAAGCAGTACAGCGCCCACTTCGCCGGTCGCATGAACAAACATAACCGCCGCAAATATCGCTATAAATGCATATATCTGGTAACAAGCTCCGCCACATTCCCCGCTCACCGCGTAACCTAACGCCGCGTATTCACTGTGCTCTAGCTTCGTGGTATAGCGTTCTATACTGTAATTAATGAAGAAACAATAAGAAGATTAAAAAATATCTTTCTTAATAGTATTAAAATATGAGACAAGTCAGTGTTCTGTAAATTTGTTTGCTTATTCTTTAAGATGCAGGCGCCAATTTAAAATATAATCACAAAAGAAAAAACAAAATGATTAAGATAAGAAAAATAGTGTTTCTTAAGAAAAATGCAATGTATTTGGTTATAGTTATGTATATGTAGTTAGTTATTTGATTAACTAAAGTGTTAAAAAAGTTTTAACCACACTATGTGATAAAATTATTTTTAATGCTTGTAAAAAAATCTTTTAAATAAAAAAACAAATAAAAAAAACGCACGTTTTAAAGGCCTTATCGCCGACTGGCAAAGATCCGGCGAAGCACGAACAGTTGTAATACAAATACGTGCTATTGTCCAATTGCTCGCTGTTCAAACAACCTCCCTGACACGGCGATTGGTATGTAAAGGAATCCTGGAAAAAAATAAAATTTTATAACTAAAGCTATTGAAACAAATACATTTTGTATACATCATATATATTAATTATTACACACAATAGTTGCGGGTTCATAACAATTAGTAACTTAACAATTAAGTGAGATACAAATAATCGCTTGGTACCGGTATAAAAGCTAAACTTTATATACTAAAAAATAATTAATTATTGATTATATCAAATTAATAAGCCAATTTTATAACAAATATTACATAAAATGGAAAAAGAAAAACTTATATACGGGGATTTTTTTATAGCACTTCTCTTTTTTTAATCCCTACAAGATCTAAAGCCAGATAAAGAATCCTCTTAAAGTGAAAAATAATTTTAAAAAGAAAAAATATGAAGAATCAATATTTTTTAAACATTTTTAAAGTGTTAAAAAAATTTGAACGTTCAAATTTGTAAAAATCTCCCTACAGAGATGCTAACAACATAAATAAGTTGTAACAAGCGTATAAGAATTTCGACGTAGCTTGGCGAGAACGTATGGCTCAGTGGTCAGAGCGCCTGGTCGGTTTCCAGGAGGCGCGGGTTCGAGTCCCGCTAAGTTCAAATTTTTATACGTTTTCTAATTAAGTATGAAGAACCAAACTTACCTGTCCACAAACAGGCGAATAGGAAGCTCCGTCGCAGTGGCAGTTGTTGCTACAGGACAAGTTACCCACATCCGTTACGCTCAGAGCCCTGAAGTTCTCTTCGGGACAACTGACGAACATTAGGACTACCATGCCTAGAAATTAATGAAATAATATTAAATAAGCGTTATTTGTATTCTGTAGCTTTAGTGGTGGGTTCAATGCCAACTAGGGATAATGCATCATTTTCAGTTCCTCACTCTGGTTAAGGACAAAACGTGAGATTGAGTTTCACCAATCAACACGCAATGTCTCGAAAGTTGCCCGGTGCGAGGTGGGTTTTTTAGCCTTAGATATGAAATAGAATTTGGTATATAATGGCATACCTGCACTATAAATAGCAGCGGTAGTAGCAGTCCACGCGGCGACCTGACGGGCGGTCGGCACCACCTTGAGTATGACCACACCCGATGTAATGATACCTAAGCCCATCACTAGAATACCACCCAAACCTGAAAAACACAATAAATTATTAATAAAGAAAATCTATTAATGTTATTTAAACACATTTTATAAATAATTTTGTTATAAGGTGGCCACTAGGCCCTCTAAATGGCGAGTAAATAGAGATATTTGTATATTCTCATTTAGTCTTTTAGTCGATGCCTACTATTAAGACGTTTTTTTGCTGCCTATTCTAGAACCTAGTATTTAGTATCCCCACTCTTACACACGGCCTAGATACAACGTGTGTTGAATAGCGGAAACTAAACGCCGCTCTTTATATTAGTAAGATATCAATAATTCCCATTTATTTTTTCTGATTAGACATCATTCACTCGCAACTGATACTGATACGAGATGGATGCTGAAAGGTATATTGCTGCCGGTAACAGGGTTAACGGAGCCTTAGATGCATTGATAAGACGGCGAAACGTCAGCACAGCTGCGCGTTTTGTTGCTGGCGACGTGACAGGTAGGGGGAGACCTCGGTTGACCTTCGAAAATACAGTATCAAACATACTGGAGGAAGGTCACGTAAAAAGCATGAGGACCCCCCGGAGGTCACGTATGAAGAGGTTGATGACAGTGGACGAAAGAGGTATGTAGAGACCGTATCATTTTGTGCTCCGTTCTCCCTGACTAGTATAGTATAGTATTGGTTATAATAACATAATATCGTTACTGGATCTATATTTGTTTATTCGTTAACTAAAAATTTTTACAGTAAGATCTTTCTTATTTTTAAGAAAAACGATTTTAAATAAAACTTCACAATATTTTAACTTTTACATCAGAATAACACAAAAGCTAAAAACTTTGTAAAGATTTGCTAAATTTAACTATAAAATAAAAATAACTTTAAACAGGCGAAGCCGCGGCCGGATCGCTAGTCTAATATAAAACTTAATGCTAGTACCTCACCCGAGACAAGGTTGGCGTCGTGCGTCGGCAAACGGAACTGTTTCTCCAAATATTTGGGCAGAAACGAGTAAACTCCGCTGATAGGCATTAAATGTAGCACCGAGGAGGCAGTTCTCCACATCAGTATATCGTTGGTGAGCTGTCTTTTGATAGTTGCGAAGAAATCTGTGAAATAGGAATAATTGCTTTATTTAATAATATTATTTTAATAACTTTCATTCACTATATCTTTTTTATGATATGATTCACTATATCTTTTTTATGTTTCATGTAATAAAAAATTAAAGCCATTTATTGGCTTAGCACAAGCGTGCGACTTTAAGCGGGCCGTTTGTGGTATCAATTACTACTTGGGGGCACGAAATATTTAAAATGTTCATTTCTTCGCTCTGGCAGGGCGGCAAAGCGCGACTTTAAGTTACGCCAATCAGCACGTAATGCTTTCAGAATTCGGCGGAAAGTTTAGAAGGAACGGAAGTGTCTTAATTGGAACAGATTGTCTCAACACTAGGTTCCAGGTCCCCTCTGTCTACCCTACTTGATTAAATTACACATAAAATATTCTGCATATCTGTAATAAATAAATAAATAACATAGTGTAATACCAAAAGTTATGATCGCTTATCAAATGACATTGCAATTTTGGTAACATATTAAAAATATTTGTAAAATTTAAACCGCTTGATACACAACATACAGACATTTTATATACCTACTAAACAAGTAAAATCCCCTTCTTTATTTTTTTTTATATATTATTTAGAATGAATAACTAAATATATTTAGGTTATATGTGTAATGATATTATACCAAAAGCTACAGTCTCTCCATATCTCCTTTGCTTTTAGTTTTGTGTGATTTTCTTATAGTATCATCGATACTGTATCCACGAAAATAAACCTAAGTCTTTTCCCACCTCTTTTCAATTTATAAAAATCATATCAATATATTAAGATGTTTATGCAGTGAATCGATTAGTTCTCAATTTTTTTTTATATATAAACATTTTATAACTGAACTGCAATATCCAAACATCTGATATAATATCGTTATAGCATTGAGGCCGGTCGTGGCGCAGTGGCACAAAGTGTAACTGTAAAACTGACTGGTTGTGGGTTCGATCCCCACTCGAGGAGATGAAATATTTACTGAAATTTATATTTCCATTTCTTCGCTATGGTGTCGAGGCAAAGCGCGGCGTTGAGTTCTGCCACTCAACACGCAATGCCTCCAAAATTCGGCAGAAAGTGGGGAACGGAGTGTCTTAACACTAGGTTCCCTCTGCCTACTCTGCTGTGTGCGGGATACAGTGTGAAGCTAATATATTTATTTTTTGAAATTTTTGATATAATATTGCCAATCACTCTGTCTAGCACATGATTAATAGTCAAGATAAATATTTTCGTAACATAGGGATAAATTTAAAATAACGTCATTTATTTTCATACAAGGATGTTATTAACATAATTATGTTATCATCATCGATGTGGGGCACACTATCACTGCTTGATTGCTTACTGTAGGAACTCTTATCATGTATGCCATTATTTCATAAGTATTATCGAAAATTACTGCAATATAATAATATAATAACACACGAGCGTACGTTTAATTATTTTTATCATTATGCATTCTACTGATTAAATAAAGAAAAAATATAAATCTCTCTCAGCTTTTTGTCCATTTGCTTATTGGGTGGTGTAACGCCGTGGTTTCTTTGACAATATCGTAAAATACGTAATTATAAATATTATCGGTAGTGGGATTCGAACTCAGAACAAACTAATTAATAAAAACACCAGCCTTTTACCTTTGAAGAAGGGCTCTCGCTTTTCCTTTATCTTCATCGGTGGAGGCGGTACCGGACTCTGCTTGATCTGTTTCGGGAAGAAAAACATCAAAATCGACAGTAACACAATGAATCCCGCTATGAACACCATACCTGAAAATAAAAATATATACATGTTTTATTTATATATAAAATATACAAATAATATATATTTTGCTATTGTTTTTTTTAATATTCTACAATTCTACCACATATTTATCACTGAAAATTATAGATCTCAATAATATTTTTCTAATGCGTCCCATGCATTTACACTAGGTTCTCTCTGGCTACACTGCTATGCGGGTAAAAGCGTGAAGCTGCTTCTTTAAAATATATATATTACATGCAAACGACGTTAATTATTTATATTATTTACACAAAAATATTTAAAAATACAAAAATATATTGCCACACAGATCAAAACATGTCGAAACAGAAAACATTGAAAATAAAATTTACGGTCATTCTATGTAACGTTGAGCCGCCAGCTGGTACTGTGAGTTCTTAAATCAAAGAGAACAAACATTTGTACAATGCTCCATACGACTGTGATGAAGTGCTTTCGCTGTCAGCGTGATGCACGAGTGAATTACATTTAGAATAGGTGTAGAAATTTCAATAAAGAAATCTTATTATTGATATAATCATTACATATTATCTTGAAACAGCGTTAAAAATATTCGACAATACGTTATGGAATTGGGATACTTTTTAAAAAAGAATGGGAATTATTTTTTTCTTAGCATATTCTTTAATATCAGCTCTTACCAACTGCAATTTTAAAGTAAAATAAATAATATCAGATAAATGACAACAATATTATCAGTCGAAACAATGTCCCTGACTCATCTCAGACTGTGCACATGGAAACGAACCCACAACCACCTTAGAGTGTCCTAGTGTCTTTGCCATTAAAAGTCGGTCCCAGCAACAATATTACATAACTTATTTGAATGTACATATATAATGTAAACTAAAATATTAGCATTTGTAAAACGTCCTGGCGCTTTACATAGCATTCAATTTGCAAATCCAATTCTTGAATAACCGATGTAATATATAATATAAATCAGCGAGATTAGAATTCACACTTATTCGTGATAACCATATTAAACCACACTCTAAGTAAAACGTACATTGTATCGAACTTATTCATAATAAATTTTACAATCAAATTTTTATTGAAGAAATAATAAAACTAACACAAAGTGTAAATTCAATTTTTTAAGAACTATTGCAAATATGAACGCTCTAAGTGAAGAGTATCATAGGAATTGCAAAAATCGCTAAATGAAAAGAAAAATAAAGCAGTGAGAACGACTCATTCTGTTTATACAAAACATAAAGCTTAGTAAGGTAGATTGTAATTACACCCATTATGGCTAGTGAGTTCTTTGGCCCGATGGGTATACCGAGAAAATTAATCCAGCACACATAATTGGGTATTAGGTCGTGTATAAATAATTGAAAAAAACAGGTAAATTATTAAAGGAATGTTGATCTTGCGTTTATGAAAAAAGAAGTACCCATATCATATTACGCTCTAGGGAATTATGATATTAGGGAATTATGATAGTAGGGAATTATGATAGTAGGGAATTATGATACACGGGAATTATATAATTACTAAATAAATAAAATTAAATAAATTAAATAAATTAGCTTCACGCTATATCCCGCACACAGCAGGGTAGGCAGAGGGAACCTAGTGTGACACTCCGTTCCCCACTTTCTGCCGAATTTTAGAGGCATTGCGTGTTGAGTGGCAGAACTCAACGCCGCGCTTTTGCCTTGGCACCAGAGCGAAGAAATGGAAATATAAATTTAAGTAAATATTTCATCTCCTCGAGTGGGGATCGAACCCACAACCAGTCGGTTTTACAGTCACACTTCGTGCCACTGCGCCACGGCCGGCCTCAAATATAATTACTATTAAAGCTCAAAAGTAATTAAATAAAAAATAAATCAGCTTCACGCTGTATCCCGCACACAGCAGGGTCGGCAGAGGGAACCTAGTGTTAAGACACTCCGTTCCCCACTTTCTGCCGAATTCTGGAGGCATTGCGTGTTGAGTGGCAGAACTCAACGCCGCGCTTAGCCTCGACACCAGAGCGAAGAAATGGAAATATAAATTTAATTACTTATTATTACTTATATTTCATCTCCTGGAGTGGAGATCGAACCCACAACCAGTCGGTTTTACAGTCACACTTCGTGCCGCTGCGCCACGATTGGCCTCTTAAGTAATTTTTTTTTTTTTTTTTTTATGGAAAAGACACGGCAAACGAGCGTGCGGGTCACCTGATGGTAAGTGATTACCGCCGCCCACGACCCCGTGCAACCCCAGCGGAGCTACAGGTGCGTTGCCGGCCTTTAAGGTGGATTGGGCGCCGGGGCCCGGCATTACCTGATGCGAAACGCAGTGGCATAAAGCCACTACTTCACGCCGGTTTTAAATGCCGGTTTTAAATCTTAAGTAATTAATTTACGTAAACAAAAATGTCAATTTTCTTTTAAAATAATTATATATATCACCAGCCAATATCCACACATTCTTTGATCTTTTTAATGGTAAGGGTTGCCTGGAAGAGATCACCTGTGGTGATAAGGCCGCCTTTACACCATACTTTTCCATTGTTTTCTTTGTATATTTTTATTATTAAGTTGGTGTAATAAAGTATTAAATAAATATTAAATAAATAAATAATTCTAGTATAGTCTCAATATTAAAAAAATATTTAGGGTGTTATTAATTGATATGAACTTAGCATTAATACTTTGTGCCAATGCCAATGCCAACTAAAACTTTCAGTTTCGATCACCTTAAAATAAAAAAATAAATATTTTAATTAATATAAATTATAATAAATGAAAATCATAAAATTATATTGTGAAGTTCTGTATTGGATGTATTTAAAAGAACCATTGCTTAAATATTGTGTCACGTCGATATCTTTAGCATTTAATCAAAAGATTAGAACTACGCAGTTGTAGAAGCGTCACAAGAATGCTTAAATAGTTACTTTTACATTATAATAATGAATATTTTTAAGGTTTAAAAAACCATATTTATCAAGGCCGTCGTGGGGCAGAGGCTCAAGTGTGTGACTGTAAGCATGACAGTTGTGAGTTCGATTGTCACTTGTGAGATTGAATTATTTCAAATTTTCATTTCATCGCTCTGGTAACGAGGCAAAACTCGTCTTTGAGTTTCATCACCCTACCCTGTGGAGTATAGGTACAGCGTAAAGCTAATAATACAAGAGCATATATGATAGAAATTTTTAATAAAAGCATTGCAGCAGGATAGGCAGAGGAAACCTAGCGTTAAAACACTCTATTCTCCACACACCACTCAATTCGCGACATTACGCGTTGACCGGCGGGGCTCAACGCCGCCGAGGTATGTTGAATAGATTGTTGTTAAACTTAAAATACCAACAAAGGGGTACAGTGAAAATTTGCATAATTGTAGATAAAATTAATAATTATTAGAAAAAAATTTCCATCCACCAGCAAGTGCAATTCAAAACATTTATCCTGATCGTAAATCTAAACAGAAAACATTTACGTGTTACAAGGTCGCCCGGTCGACGATCAGTCAAGGGCGTTCGGTAGACGCAGTACATGAGTACCAATACAATTTAAATTATTGACATTATTCTTATATCGATTACTGAATCTTTACTTATAATGTTTATAATTTGAAGCAATAATTTGGGTTTTAGCTTGGCAACTTGTAGTCTTACTTAATGACACTTAACTTGTAGTCTTCGTTAATGACGTTTTGACTCCTGATAAAAACAAAGTTAAGATAATACTTCAGAAGCCGTCGTAGGGCTGTAAACGCGACGATTGAGGAGTCGATTCTCACTCACTAGATCATTACTCCCTGTACAAAGCTAACGTTGAGTTCCGCCACTCAACCCAGAATGATTCCAAAATTCTGAAACTTGGGAACGCAGTGTTTTAACACTAGATTTCCTCTTTTTTTTTTTTTTTTTTATGGAAAAGACACGGCAAACGAGCGTGCGGGTCACCTGATGGTAAGTGATTACCGCCGCCCACGGCCCCGTACAACCCCAGAGGAGCTACATGTGCGTTGCCGGCCTTTAAGATGGTTTGGGCGCCGGGGCCCGGCATTACCTGATGCGAAACGCAGTGACATAAAGCCACTACTTCACGCCGGTTTTAAATGCCGGGGGTGGTAATGATCCGGTCGAGTCTGCCCATGCGTGTTGCCATTGCTGGCGACGTGACTCTACCACACGTACTTTAGTCGCCTCTTACGACACCACCAGTACCAGGATGATCCTATTCTAGGCCGGGATCACACGGCAATTCGTGATACAGCGTAAAGCTAAATAAATCAAACCATTTGAGGTCTTGCCTGATGAAAACAGTCCCAACATTTTGACATAGAGTGAGGATACGAAGGTCAGCTTGGAACCGGTTTAAAAGTAAAAGTGAGCACGGCGGTCGCGTGTCCACCCACTAAATCCTCATTACCGGCGTCGATGGCATAATTGTCGGCAACAAGGCGCGCAGCCTTGGCCGTGACCGTGTGGATAGAGCGCTTATTTTAGAATTGGTGACGCGGCGTGATGTAACACGTTATATAACGAAGAGCGTGCGCCGGCAGCGTGACGGCGAGCGACGAGCGAGCCGAGGAAAAGCGAAAGCTGAGTGAAAATTACATTGCATTGATCTCCACCAGCTATCCGCCACAACATTGCACGCAGCGACACAGCGTACGGTCATATATGTAAATAAACCTTGAACCGGAGCAAATCCAAAGAGAGGCGGCCCCAAACACGTGTATAATAAATTTTTGGCCGTTTCCAGTCACACGCAAACGACGTGCCTCTCATCAACGCACGATCGTTATCTAATATAAGAATACGAACGAACATCGCAATTACGATATCACCTGGGGCAATAGATATGTACATATACGAGATTATATACGATATTAAATAGATAGATAGAAAGATAAGAACGCTCTATAAAAACCATCTTAAGGTAATTCGTGTTCACAGCATTGCAAATAAGGATACGACACAGGAAACAAAATATTAACGATAATATGGCATGTTGTACATATTTGTATAAAACTAAAAAGCGTTGCAGTTAAGTAAATTGTGTAGTTACATAATGCGTTATAAATATTCTGCTTAATATTGGCAAAGAGGCAATAGTGATCATTAAAAAGGTTATTTAAATTCCAGGTTCCATTCACGACACACAGCACTCGAACAATAAGGAAATACGCGGAAACCATTCAATGAGCATTTGCGAATTCAGTTTATTGGCAGTCGAGACACGCTTGACGCAGTTTTCTACAGAGGCATAAAATATTCTAAAATTCATAGTAAGGGATTCCGAACCGTGCCCTGGAGGTATTAAGAGCCGGATTGTGTGTGTGAGAGGCGACTTGCAAATTTAGCACAACGGTGATATGCATTCGTTTAAAAGTTCAGTCACGTGCGTGCTTTCTTCGTGGATTTTGCGCGCAAATCTGAGCCAATGCGTGGGTAACGGTAGCTGCCAGTTCCGCGATGTGCGTATAGGTATGAAGGAATTCCAGCTCCTTCGACGGGTTGAATGAATGTAACAATGGAACATTACACGGTCTCTTCTATTTTGCCGGTCGTCAAATAAACTATAATATTCAGGAAGTCGTGCGTTTGCAGTTCGGATGAGTCCAATTAGCGTATTTGAGGGGACTAGTTAAGATTTCAAGCTAGGCTGGTTTACATGATGCATGAGCCATGTAGAAATCAGAAGTAGGTACTTTTAAGTAATATATCGAGGCATAAAATTTTTAGTGTCAATAAACTTGGTGGTCGGCATAATTTATCGCCATGTATTTTAGAAAATCGTGGTCTTTTTTGCTTACAAAGTGTGAGCAATAAAAAGCATTGCGTTAGGTATAATGGGGACACTATAGGGTCGTAGCAACAATATGAGACGGTAATTAGACTTATGTACCGCCGGGCACACCATAAAACATTATGAGTCTCGACAAAAACATAGCCATCACGTAATGGCTACGAATATAGCTCCATATATAATGTATAAGATAAAATTAAAAATTACTACCATTTTCGTCATTGTATAAAAATTACATGCTTTTTAATTGATTTGCATCCGATGCAATAAGATGAAGCAATAATTTAAAACTTCATGAAATACATTATATTTGCAACAAGAAGAAATTAAACTGTCAAGTCAATGACCGATCGCGAGAAAATTCTTAACTTAAAACAAAACACATCGTAATAAAACAACGTAAACAAAGAAAAAATTAATTATGCTTATTTTTAATGGATACATGATGACTTACAACATGTTTTATTTGTATTAATATTAATGAGTCAACAATTTAAAATTGTCTCTTATCAGGTTGAGCCATACTCATATATGTTTATAGACTATTAATAAAAGTTTATATATTTCTTAAAAAAGGTTGAAAATAATTTAAAGTATCCTATATCCTCATATTTTAAGATTTCTGAGAGGGGAGACTGAAAGTGGAGAATAAAGCTATTTACCGTTACATCTTTAGTCTACTTTTAAAATATAGGAGACCAGTTTATGATACGGTTAAAAAAAAGATAAACTGATACATACCCAGCCACCAAGCGCCGACCCATCTTGGATCGCTGTATTTATAGCCGGGGTCCACAAGGGGGTCCACGTAGACCCTCGTGCAAAGAGCTCCGAGAAGAAAACCAAGCGCTGGCCCGATGACTCTCGTTCCAATTGTTATAGCTGTTGACAAAATTATAACTTAGTCATAACCAAAGATATTGGAAGAATCACGTACACAAAAAGACATCTTTCAAATATGAAGAATTTAATGATGAAAAAATTACCTATATACGCACATTAAATGTACGCTATACATTTTTTTAAGCTTCACACTATATTCCTTATTTATCCCGGTAAGCGGGGAAATTCTATTGGCGAGACACTTCGTCTTCCGCGTTCCACTCCAAGAGATATTGCGTGTACAGTAGCGAAGCCTAACGCCGCGTTTTGCCTTGTTACCAGAACGAGGAAATCGAAATGATCCATTCCCTCAAGATTGGGGTGACGGTCAAAAGATATGCTGCTACGCGACAACTGGATTCTGGACCAGAAGTAAATATTTCAGTTGGATTGATATAAGTTTATAATAATCCAATTGATATAAGATTATATCAATCCAACGTTAAAAATTTTAGGTTTTAAACAAGAATCAATAGTTAAGTTAATATTAAAAATATAAAACTTGGTAGCATAGCTTAGTTGGATAGAAATTGGACGGATTCCAAGGGACAATACGTCAATCCTTTTTAGGATGTTTAATATTTTTATAGTTATTCAGTATTTTATCAATTAAAGAAATAAAAAGATGAGGACATTGCACTGTGACACTAGTAGAACAGCGACTATGTGTAAACGTGATGGTTCGATTCTCACTCTTAAGAATGAATCTATTAAGGCTATTTTAATTTTCTTCATCTGGTAGGGCAAAACGCAGCGTCAATTCCGCCGTTCGCCACAAAATGTTTGACATGGAGAACAGAGAATCATAGCCGTAAAGTCTCTGAATGCTATGATGTCCTAAAACAACGGAAATTTAAATATAAAGCCAGAACAACAATTGCCACAAAATCGTTGAGTATTTCATCGCAAGCGCTATAGACGGGCTAATTGTGTAATATTTAGCGGCACATTGTTTCAAACGGTCTTACGAGGAATTATATTGTCTAGGCGTCTTGTTACCAATAAATAGAATTACTCTGAATCTGTTATGCTTTTATGTACCGAATATTATATACTTTTATAAAAATATAACTTTTATATTAGTGGGACTTTTATATCTTTTAAGCATTTTAATATGTTTTCTTTTGTCTACTTGAGTATTGAGTGCATATGGCCAAACTTAACGCTGCACTTTTTTGTATATATGTGAAATACAAAAGTTCTACGAATGGTAATCGACTCTACCATGTCGTAAATTTCTTGTAGCAAATGTAACGAGACATGTTAACAGGGTGAATGACTGAATAAAAAGGTGTCCCAGTTTTTCGTGTTAAATTGAAAGTTATAATAAAATATTACGAACAGGCGCCAAGGGTGAGCGACCGAGAAACAATCGAGTACTTAGGTCCCAAATGTAATCTTTCGGAGAAATCGACGGCTCCGCTTGCCAAAAATCGAATTGAGCGTATACGCTTACTATACATATGCCTATACAAGAAGAGTATTACAAAATTTAAAAATCCAGTACAGCACAGCCTTCGACAATAGTATAATTTTTTTATCGTCTTGCATCTCCAGATTTTTTGTTGCTATTATAGAAAAGCAGAGAAAATCTAATGTTAGGACACTGCTTTGTTTGCCCAGATCGGAAACCAAAATATTTTTCTATTACAAACACTATCCCAATTGGGAATCGAACCCACAAATATCGCGTACACAAAAAAACATCTTCACTTTGCCACGGTCGCGCAGTGCGACGAATAATCGATCACTGAACATTTCTGATGTTCTCAATGATAATGACCGGTAAAAATGTACATGTCACTATATCTTAAATTACATCAAATTAACGATTCGGAACCGTAAAAATCTGAGAATTTAATTAAAGATTAAAATTGTAACCTTTTTAAGATTTTTGTTTTTCTTTATGTCTATATGTATATTATAGTATTTTACCGGTTCAGACAAATTATTAAAAGCATTCATGAGCTTCTGCGTTTGATTCATCGGCGATTTCAATACGAAGAACTAAAGGTGTTAAATAATTATTTACTCTTGATGTACATAAAAATATAGGATAGGAAAGTATTTCAAGCTTTCCAAATTCGGAAAAATAAAGCTAAGGATCAAATTTAAGCTCTTATTGGGTTGAAATAAATGTAAAAGCTTACATTATGGCGTAGATGTGAACATTGTTATTGGTGGCAGTGTATGTGAGTTTAAATCGCAATCGTGAGATGGTTAATTTATTTTTATTCTTTAGTTTTGTTGAGGCCGTCGTAGTTCACTGGGATATCGTGTGACTATAACTCGTTGGTAGTGGATTCACTCTATAGAGTATGGCCATATTTATATTATTGTTTCCATTTTTTCGACCTAATAAAGTCTCGATAAATCCCCAATATAAAATATATGTCCGGTACCTAGCTAAATACGAAATCACACATATCAATGTTACCCTCTGTTGCTTATAAATACGAATGAAGAGTTACTTAAAAATACGAATGAGAGAAAATAAATAAAATTGCTAAAAAAATCAAGAAAATGTAACGCACTGGAAAATCTTGATGTTATTGCAGTTTCGCTCTCAATAATCAAAACAATAAGACACCGAGTTATAAATAATAAAAAAAAAGTAGACTTCAGTCGTAAATATCTCAAATGAAATCATACAGAATGTTAAAACGATTCATAAAAAGCATAACAATATTTTAACTTCACTTAGATAACAAATGTTCGTATTAACTCGCACATGTCATGAGAATTTATAACTTTTTTATAGCAACACGCGTTATCCCGCATACTACATTTTTAACAATTTTGTCTGTTTATTGGTTTGTCTTCTTGTTTATTTGTCTGTGCGTTTATGGGGCTAATTTCAGAATCGGCTAAAGCAACCTCAAAATATTTCAGATAAGTACATAAATAATTCATCAGGGGCACAAAGTAAAGCCGACTGGTTGTGGGTTCGATCCCCATTCGAGGAAATGAAATATTATCGTTAATTTATATTTCCATTTCTTCGCTCTGATATCGAGGCTAAGCGCGGCATTGAGTTCTGCCACTCAACAAGCAATGCCTCCAGAATTCGGCAGAAAGTGCAGAATGGAGTGTCTTATGTTACATCGTTTCAAATTCATAGTCTATATTTATACAATTAATTTACGTTAAACGTGACCATATGCTGAACATGCGTGTTTCACGGATCACTACCGCACTATAGTTTTGTGGCCTCGTAGTGTGTAACGCTTTTTTCTATTACTATTATAATTGTTTATTAATTTCTATACAAATATTATAATATAAAATTATTCCGAATAAAAAATATATTTTGAATAACAAATAGTATTGAAAAATAATGTGTCTATTAATAAAATGCAGAATGTATCTGAATTCAAATCCACGTCCATAGATGCAAAAGCTTAAGCCAACTTAGCCATACGAATACATAAAATACGAGCTTCTTATTACATATCTTAATATGGAGAGAGCGATCAATATGTCTTATTTATTAAACTGCTATAATTTCACACATTTTAAAAAAAGTAATACTTAATTAAAACAAGTCAATTGTAATTATTTAATTAATATAATGTAAACTTTACTACTTTGAATATATTAACTTCCGGTCCCTGTGACCTTGCAGTGATCGTGTACTTCAATATGTTAATCGCTTGACTATATTGGTCTAATATAAATAAGGTTTAATAATCAAATAAATAAACCATGAAGGCTTAAATTCTATTATGACAAGGCCGTAATTTGTTTCCGTTGTTAGACAACGTGTGTAAGTGTCTAACAAGCAAACGGTCCCGCTACACCTATATAGGTATATAGACTTTTCCTGATCTAAAATTAGAATATATAGGGCTTCGTCTTTCACATTACAATACTTGAAATTAACCAGAAATGGAAAAATTGATACAACAAGCAACTAAGAGGCTAAATGGTAATATGCCACTAAGTTCTTTCCGAATACGACTCCTACGAAAGTAAAAGACTATCCTACAATATACTTCTATTATAATGTATTGCTTTGTGAAGGCGCTGATCTCAGGATCTAGTGGTTCGAATTGAAGAATTATTTTTGTAACACATAGACCTCATTTTAAAAAAAGGTCAGAGATAGGGTATTACATCAGGTTAAACGCCTCAGTGTAAAGTGTCCTTTGTCATATACATATAACTCTTAATTATTTCTATTTAAATATATTTAATAAATATATATCAAATTTTCGCTGCTTACTGAATTACATTTTTAGTTAAGTTAAATTTCACTGTATCCCGCACATAGTAGGTTAGGCAGATGAAACTTGAAAACTAAGTGTTAAGAATCTCCGTCCAGCACTCATTACTAGAACGAGCAAAATTAAAATATTAAATATATCATACCCTCGAGTGTGAATCAAACCTACAACCGTCGCATTTATAAAAAATATATTACAAATTTTTACTGCTTACTGAACTCGGTAGATGCAGGTTAAAAACAAATGTTTATTTTGGCTAAATAAATGTTTGTTTCTTTCTGGTCAAGAAAAACCGCGACGTTGGTTTCTGTATGACACACGCTCTGAAAATAGTTTCACGTAAATATTGGAAGACTTTTATAAAAAATCAAAATAAATAAATCAGCTTCACGCTGTATCTCGCACACAACAGGGTAGGCAGAGGGAACCTAGTGTTAGGACACTCCGTTCCCCACTTTCTGCCGAATTCTGGAGGCATTCCGTGTTGAGTGGCAGAACTCAACGCCGCGCTTCGAGTGGGGATCGAACCCACAACCAGTCGGTTTTACAGTCACACTTTGTGCCGCTGCGCCACGACCGGCCTCAAGACTTTTATGACAAGCGATTATACAAGATTACAGTGATAAATAAATAAATTATTATATTTTTATTGCGACTGCATTGTCAAAAATTGGTTAATTTTGTATAGTTACATAGATAAATAGGTTAATATTTCGACTTAAATATTCTATTCAAAAACTACAATATGAAATAGGGTTTCCACCTACTTTCTTTTCAAATGACACCAGTGTGAGTTATAAGAATATAATTTTTAAAGTATTTTTTTTTATATTACAGCTACTTAATCATAGTAAATAAAATTAACAAAAAAAATCATCATTTTATTGATCGACTACGAAAACTTCAAACACTGTCATATCTTTTGCTAGTTTAAAAGACAACTAAAATCATTCAAATTTTAGCACCTATACGCAAACCAAACGCAAAAACAATAAAAATTTGGCGGGACACTATGACGGCGCGGTCATTGGACTTTAAAGAAATAGTTTTGGGAGTGATGACGAATTCCACCTTACGTATAGTGTAGTATGAATAAATATGGACATCTTGAAACAACTGCACCAACAAACGGATGTTGATTATTATTATTATTTTATATTCTATGCGCTTCACGCTGCAGAAAATAATTAATTAATATTATGAAATAAATTTCGACAATTAAACATATTAAAATGCAAGAACATGGTAGTTTCTATAAAAAAATATATCTTTAAGATAATACAGACCGTTATGGTGCAACGTCTGACTGTAAAAGCGATGAGCTCAAACCTCACACGAGAGAATAATTTATTTATAATTAACTAGCATAACAAATCGCGGCGTTGAGCAAATCCACTCAACACGCAGACGCATCGGGATAGAAAAAAGGAGGAAATATCAAATCAGCTTCACGTGCGGGATACAGTCGCACACAGAAGGGTAGGCAGAGGGAACCTAGTGTTAAGACACTCTGTTCCCCATTTTCTGCCGAATTCTGGAGGCATTGAGTGTTGAGTGGCAGAACTCAACGCCGCGCTTTGCCTCGACACCAGAACGGCCTCACTACCTACGCACTCACGTTATGTAGAACTTGTCTTAAATAAAAAAGCATTTATGTAAATCACATTGTTTGATAGGCGAGATATCTGACACAAGCTTTACAGTAATAGTTTCTGTGGTTAGAGCCTGATCATAACCAAAAGCATCGCCATCGTGTTTATGTATAGTTAAAACATTTTTAGAGGCTATATATAATAGGAACATAATTACATAATATTTAAATAAATAAATATCATAAAAAATACCGCCTAGAAAATGTCACAATTGTTACTATAAAATCTTATCTATCGTAATCTAATCTACAATGAGAAACTGACCTACGCCACACACCGCAAAAATGTAATATGATAAACGTTGCACAAGTGCATTGCATATGTTTAAAGCAATACCAATATGTATGACAATGCAGTGCTAGGGATAGCTTCCTACTGGAAAGGCTATAGTGGGTTCGATTTCCACTTGTGAGGAAGAGTTATTTTCATTTCTTCTCTATGGTGACAACGCGCGGCGTAGAGATTCGCCACTCAACACAAGGTATCTTGAAAATTAAACGGTGGGGATGGCACTGTCTTAAGACCAAGTTTTATCTGCTCTACCATCCTGCCCGGCACTGCTATATGTGGGATAGAGCGTGAAGCTAAAAAAAAGAAATATATAGATAGACAGGCGCCCATATAACGGTCGATTTGGTAAGCTAATATAACTGTCTAGAAACAGTTAATTATCTAACAATGTCGCTGCGAAGAGTTTGAAATGTTGTTTGATGATATTATTAGCTTAGAGTCTTAGACCATCGTGGTTCAGTATTATTATATAAAGAAATATAATAAATCAGCTTCACGCTGCATCCCGCACACAGCAGGATAGGCAGTGGGAACCTAATGTTAAGACACTCCGTTCCCCACTTTTCGCCAAGTTCTGCAGGCATTGGGTGTTGAATGGCGGAACTCGACGCCGCGCCTTGCGTCATCACCAGAGCGAAAGTATAAATATAATATTTTATTTCCTCGAGTGGGGATCGAACCCACAACCAATTGATTTTACAGTCACACTTTGTGCTCGATTTTATAGCAATTGAAACAATTGCTAAAAGATATTTATAAATTTACATTTTATTTTTTTTGCCTTGCGTATAATAAAAATTAAGGGTAACTTAATCGAGATTTCATAAAATTTTGATCACAAACAAAACTTTGGTTCGGTGATTAAGAGATAAGGTACAATTGGCAGTTCTTAGAATTCGTAGTGCGCTTTTTCCGCCTAACCTACTTGCGAACTTGAAACTCTATATACTTCGATTGCATTAAAAAATATGGCTTCTAAAGGCAGACACAAATAAAAGTGATAAAAATTTAAAAATATAGTCGAAATTAGTTTAATTCAATATTTTTTTATACTTGCAATTTTATATTTTACAGAATAAAAAAAAAGGGAATTGAAGCCGAATTCATACATTCAAACACATATTGCACATTGCGTGTATAAGTATACACGGGTGAATTAGATTATACTTTAAATTTTTCTAATATTTCAATTACTTTATTATGTTAATAAATTTTATCTATCAAATGGAGAGAAATTAGAACTATCAAATTTCTCGAAGAGATATTAACAAGTGGTCATAACTTGTAAGAAACTTCTCGATGTTAAAATAGTAATAACATGACATGAGTCGGAATGGTCGCATCCCGTCCTCCCGGCCTACTGACACGAATACGCACGCCCTTAGGGATGCCACATTTAATTATGAATCGATTTTATTAGTATTAGTAGAGGCCAGTCGTGGCGTAGGGGCACAAAGTGTGACTGCAACTGGCGACTGGTTGTTGGTTCGATCCATACTCGAGGGAATGAAATATTTCTTTAAATTTATCTTTCTATTTCTTCGCTCTAGTGTCCAGGCAACATTCAGTTCCATTCAGGCAAGATTCACTGAACACGCAATGCCTCCAAAATTCGGCAGAAAGTCGGGAACACGGTACCTTAACACTAGGTTCCCTCTGCTTACCTTGCCGAGTACGAGATACAGTGTGAAGCTGATGCTGATTTTATTAGTATTTGTAATTATTTCTAATATCGATTCTTCTCAGAGCATATTTAATTGCTATCTACTGACCATTTTAGCGCAATCAAAAATTGCAAATGTTAGTACAGTGTGTGAACACAACAATTATAAATTAGATTTTTAGGATCGGGGTGTTTTTTTGTAAATATTTTATTACGTTACTATGTTTTCCTAAAAAGAACGAAAAGTAGGGAAAATATTGACGTTTTCACTAAGTTACCTCGGCCTATCGTCGCTTAATATAGGAATTATCATTTATTTCCTATTTTTATATCCTAGCTACTAGAGACTAATGCTTTACATTATTATATATTAATATGAAAGTGAAATCAAATCTCTCTTAAAACGGCTTTTAATTATAAATTTATTAGCTCTTAAAACGCTATCTTTAAGTGCATCAAAATAGTATTTCGTTTCAGATTTATGGCAATGCGGGTGAATTATTTGAACCAAATACTGTATATAATATGAAGTAAATGAGATTAGAAACCAATTCATTTAATGAATACCCGTATAAAATTCCCAAAGAATTCCACCAAATTGCTTTTGTACAAGCAATTATGTTTCATGACCAATTATTTCTCGTTAATTTTTTACGGTATCTAAGTTTTTACATATATTTATCTATTTCCATATTAAAAATGTCGTTTATCTCAATTTCAATAAAAATAAAGTTTCACTATCGAAATCTATAAAGATATGAGTCAAATTTAATGGCATTTTCAACAACGTTAAGCTTATCACTGCAACTTTTAAAATTTCTTAGCTATCAGTTTATTATTATTATAGTAAAACATTTTAAATGGGCGCAATGGGAGGGCAGGGTCTAATTGTACATATGATAGTTGTGGGTTTCCCTGAAAAAAGATGATTTCATTATAACACAAGTTCGACAACGCGCGGCGTTCATTAGTTAACAGGTAATGTATCCCAAAATTGGGTGAATTTATACTACACTTAAGATTTCTCTACATAAATTATAAAGAAAATAATAAAAATGACATTAACCCTACTCAGCGCTTTCTTTACTCCTATTGATTAAATATTAAATATATTTAAAAGTAGAACCTATCACCGGGTTAGATAAACCTAGATTGGGTTAAGCTTATGTTAGGCGTTTAAAAATTAAATTTAAATTTGATTTAAGTACCTACACATACCTACAATATGTATATAAAATTTAAAAACTCGAAATTTAAAGCTACACCACTACTATACACCACAACAACAACAAAAAATACAAATAAACATTTTTTTGCGTACAGAAATATATTTAGACACCCCTGAAGTACAGAAATAGTGCATGCATGCACACAACGCATCTGACACATTTCGTATACTCAAGACGCACGCGCCGCCGTAACTTAATCTGTCTTGAATCGTAAACACTTTTGTTACAAAATCTTTTGTTTTCCCTTTCCACTGTAATACTAAGTAGTATGTAGTTTATGTTAATTGTTAATAATATAATGAAACTGTGTGAGGGTTAACGCAACAGGTTATGGGTTCGATGTCTACTCGATGAAATGAAATATTTAATATATTCATTTCTTCAAGGCACGGCTTTAAGCTCTACCACTCAACAACACGTAATGCCTCCTGAATTCGGCGAAAAGTGGGGAGCGGAGTGTCTTACCAATAGACTTCCTATGCCTACCCTGCTACATGGTATGGGATGCAGCGTGAGCTGCTGAAAGCTGAAAAAAGCAGCTTAACAATTTTCCAGCAGGGTACACTGTGGAAATTTTGTATTAAGACAATCTGTTTCTTGTTTCTGTCTGCCTTATATTTCGAAACGTAACTATTACGTAATTCTTTTTAAATAAATAAGGATTAACGTAACGTTTTAGTCTGCCTAGTCATATATCAATTATATTGTTATTTTAATCAAAATTATAAATATTGTTTTTAGAATGGCAAAATCCGATAGAGTCATTTGTAAAATTAAATAATTTTTTATTTTTTATTTTAATTCTATACTTAAATCTAAAAGGCATTCTAACCTAGCCAGCCCTAAAATTCCCAAAAGGGTAACTATTAATATATTTAAATCGTTTTTTATTTATTTAAACACTTTCCTTTATCCTTATTTATTATGAAGCAATATTTTTTATAATAAAATATCTAGCTGAGCAGTTTTAGGAACTCATTAAGATACCACTATCGCGGGAACGAGCGGGACGAGTTCTTTTGTTATCAATATAATAAAATGCTTGTATTTTCCTCCATCTCCATTAATCCCTGTCCGATCAAGTAAATAAAAGTGTACTGTTTACTCTAATGTTTACATTTCGCGGTTATTTAAATATGTAATATATACAAATAAGGGTCACGTGGCCGAAAAAATATATACAAATAATTATGTATTATTAATATTTAAGTAACATTCTACTATATATATATATTTTGTCTTCTAGAATTATACTAAATTATTACAAGAAAACTGTAACTGTATAATAAAATCTAAGATTCTGAATTACAGGCACATCTAATTGTTATATCATCATGAAACCTGACAATTATTTGAAGATTAGATGACAATACAATATTATGGTACCACCGAGCTGGTCTAATGATGGCATTGGAAGATGCCTGATAGAACTTTGGACTGTTTTCTAGTACATTAAGTTTGTGCTTACTACATTCATCTTACTAATATGTTGAAAAAAGCGTAATTTCAGTTTCTTAAGCTATTATTTACAAAATATAGATATTGCGCGCTTTTTACTATATGTAGTAATATAGTGCGATATATACAATTTATCGTAGTTTTATTTGAACTTCACGCTGTATCCCGCACACTGCAGGGTAGGCAGAGGGAACGTAGTGAAAGACACTCCGTTCCCCACTTTCTGCCGCATTCCGGAGGCATTGCGGTTTAAGTGACAGAACTCAACGCCGCGCTTTGCCTCGACACCAGAGCGAAGAAATGGAAATATAAATTTTAAGTAAATATTTCATCTCCTCGAGTGGCGATCGAACCCACAACCAGTCGGTTTACAGTCACACTCTGTGCCGGTGCGCCACGACCGGCCTCAATTTTGAGGGACTTTTATTTGAACTAATTTATAATTTTGCTCAAATCTTCCAATAAATATATTTACACAAATCGTATTCGAACCCACAACAAATGTGTTTATTCAGGTACATCCCAAGTGGCTGTGATGACGTCAAATGTGTATTATGAAATAGAGTACAAGGCTAAAGCGCTTTGGGCATAAAATGATGATTTCAGTGCCGTCAGGTTGACTATCTCGAGCAATTATCAAATGCAATTGACACACAGTAGCAAGATACGAGTTTATTTTACCTTATATGCTTATTATAAAAGTAAATGTAACGATATTATTATGGTTTAAAATATTGTTTTAGTTTCACGCTGTATCTCGCACATAGCAGTACTCTGCTAGGAGCCTGAGTGTAAAGTTTCTAGTATCTATACCAATTAAGACACTTCCGTTTCCCATTTTTCGCCGAATTCTGGCGGCAATGGCGTTGTTTTTTTAAAAAAATCATTCTACTAGAGCGAAGAATCCAAAATAATAAATATAAAATTTCCTTAAGTGGGAATCGAACTTGCATTTACAGTTACGCGCTTGTACCCTTCGCCACGACTGACCTAAATAATACCATTGCCGTGCCATTATGAAAACATTGCCGTGGTACAATAGAATTGATATAAATGTACGTGAAAATTGCCAGTAAAATCTCCACTTGAGGGAATATTTATATTTACATCGTTTCTTCCTTCTGTTAGAATGGGACAAGGCATCTTTAAAACTGGCGAAAAGTGAAATATTTATTTATTTTCAATCTAGGTCGAAAAAAAAGATTAGATAAATCAACATTTTTTTTTGTGTTATGTTGTTTCCTAATATTTTAGAATTTCTCAACTAGAAATATTAAAATGAACGGACGTTGATAACCTATAAGTTATCTAATATCATTAATTCAAGCAGAGTATATCAAAACTACCGTTATAATGTGGGTGCATATAGAGTAATTATTGTAAATAAAATATCATCTAAAATATATAGGATATTAGATGACATTTTAAATTATTTTTATGGATTGAAATTTTAAAATGTTTTATGTTACAATGGGTAATGTTTAAATGGGCAGAGAAGAGAATGCTCTGTCTCTAAAAAATCGCAAGTACTAGGTTTCTGCTTGAGAGCTCCTGCATTGGCCTCCCCTGTGGGAATCAAAACTAGCCCGCCCTCGGGCTGGACAATTATTTTCACTTCCTCTCTCTGTTATAAGTCAAAATAGGACTTTGAGTTTCGCCACTCAGTACGTAATACGTTTTGAAGGTTGGGCGGTGTATGGGGAAAGGAGTGGAAATAAGGATAGGTTCCATCTGCCTACTCTGATATATACGTACGAGAAAAAGTTAGTTTAATATATTTTATATAGTCAATCTAATAACATAGTAAGTAGTGAAAATACAATACAAATACATACAAATAAAAATTGTCTTATGTTGATAATTAATATAGTTTGTTTTTGTCCTTAGAATGGATTAGAAAAATAAATTAAAGCACTATTAGCATTATTGAAAAATAGTTAAATAAAAAATTCTTCGCAATATATATAATATAAATATTTAAAATAAAGTATAAAAATATATTAGACATAGAAAATTAAAAGATAATATATTGCGGATATCATTAAACATTAGAACATAAAAAGGCAGGTCAACGTCTTGCAAAGTAGCCTTGCCATATTAAATAGAAAAAAGTACAAGACTTCACAGACCTTGCTTGTGTGCTATGCATTTATTCTGCACTATCCTATAAATCATAAAGAGCCTTAGTTTTTTTCCATAATTAATTCATTGAAACCGTCTTTACGCTGTGGAACACCGTATCACCGTAAACACGATGGTTGCAGGTTTAATTTATACTCCGGGAGTAAAATTTTCATTTCTCCGCACTGATATACAAAGCGCAGCGCTGTGTTCCGCCACTGAGTACGCAATGTCTCGAAAATTGGGCGGAAAATTGGAATTGAGGTGTATTGGGTGTACACTAGGTATTGTCTGAATCATACCTATATAAAATAACTTTACTTTGCCATTTGCTGCTATATAGTAGTATGAGTGCGCGATAAAGACTAACCAGGCCAAGTTATAAGGTCGGATTTGTCATTATTGATTGTAAATAACAATTTAGCGAAATATTTAACAATATGCGTTTTGGGGTCATAGGGCGTAAACGGAAAGTCAATTCGTGTTATAGTGGAATTTTTATGCAGCTAAAATTTTGTATTGTAATTGTCATACAGTTGTTGCGACGTTTCTAGTTGTATACAGTACTTATGGGTCTAAATCTATGGAACATTCATTTTTCGTATAAACGTCATACACAGATGTCTCCCTAATTTGGTTAGAGTAAGCGTCTTGTGGAAAAGAACGGAGAAATGAGTAACTACACTACATCTTTACATAATCAAAAAAAGAGATATACACACAGTGCATGACAGAAATTATAATTTTAATTTTATTAACTTAATTCATTCCATGTTCAATCAATTTCAATAAAAGGTTACATTGTTAATACTTTTTTATTCTTTAAAGCAAAGGGGGAGGATTAGAACTTCACATGCATTCAAATAAAAAACATCGACCGTGTCTCTACATAAGACGTCAACTTGATGAATTATTACATTGCGTGTTGCTGCAATTCTTAAAATTATAAATGTTTGCTTGGTTTCTTTATAATACGCTTAACTTTAAGTTAGTCTCGCACTGAGGATTAAAAATAAATTAAAAGCGTATAAAATTTGTGGCACGCCGCAAGGTCTGGAGCCCTGTTCAAGAAGACGTGTTATACTAGAAATATTTTTAAAGTTCGTTTACCATTTATACTTTATATTTTCTGTGCTCTTAACAATTTTTTTCTAAAACTGAATATTAATAAAAATATTATAATAATTTTATATTTACTAACGATTTGATCAATAGCAAAATTTTGTATAAGAGTATTAATCAATAATGCATTAATATTTTGTATATAAAAGTACGATTATTTGACAACTCATTGAAAAATACTTTAAATACTTCGATTACCGTCGTCTCTACCTCAAACGAGTTTGACCAGACTGGAAAGCTTCATCATTGTGAGTGCACTTTTCCGCTTGTTATACCATCGATGTGTAAAATATATATGAAAAAAAAGTACACACTACTGTGTAAACACAAATTAACAAAATTTTGTAACGAAAGAACATACGAGTGAAAAATATTGTTAATATTATGTATAAATAACAACATGGTGACATTAACATCTCGGGACAGAGGTTACAATATTTGTAGTCAGATGAAAATGAAACCCACGACCACTAACTTATATTCATTCCCTTTAATGACGTGTGATAAAACGTTTTTTTTAAAACAGAAAACTATCAAATTCTATAAAAAATAAAGAATAAAATGATTAAACAGATAAATCTTCAATAAATATAATTATAAATGATAACCGATGTTACAACTGGAGCTTTAACTGGAATTAAGTCGTTGCTTAAATCCCGTAATGACAAAGTATAATGCGAAAACAACATTGTCAATATTCATAAATTAAAAATATATATTGTTTTTATATTTAAAAAAATATTTATTTCAATGGAAAGAAAACAATTTCCTGTTGATTCGTCTCAAGCTATGTTTGTAACAAGATGATAAATTGTACGATGACACTAATAATTTTTTTTTTGTCCAATAAAAATATTCGATATTAAAAATGTAAATATTATTAGGCAAATTTTAGACCAGATTACATTTAAGACCAGATTTTATTATAAATTTACAACTCAGTCCAGTTAAGTTTACTTTTCTTTTTGATATCACAATAAGGGCCGAGACGCGACGAGCAAATCGATAATATCATCATATTGAGGATATCACTAAAGTAAAAGTAATGAGCTTATTCCTGTGACGACAATTGCTTCTATTAAGCCGACTTGTATACGGTAAGCTTATTTTCTGTATGAGTACGTTCACCACAACTTCAAAGTTCAACGATTATACCGCATTTATATTACAAAAGGCTTTTAGAAAATAATATATACGAGCGTATACGAGAATATTTACTTCATATAGTATAATTAGGAGGATAATTCTTTTATCTAATATTTGTATAACAAACTGTGAGACTCACCCATATACAATGGCGATTGTCTGCTGCCCACGTTGTCGTCGACATACGGTATGCCGAGCGTCGCTATACCGGTCTGTCCCACGCCGACGACTAGGAGACAGATAAACAGCCACGGTATCACCACAGCGGTGATGGAGGACCTCGCGGCCGTGCTCTTGGCGTGCGCGTCATCACACGCTAGCATTGAAGAGTTGCCGTCAGCGGAGCACACTGGTGCAGCGCCAGCTCTATGCGCGTCCAAATGCACGTCCATTAGCCGCGTCCCGTACAGAATGTGCGGAACCACGCAGCCGATGACTCCCACGGCGAGGACGAGCATCATGCAAGCTATCCACCTCGGCCGGTGGCCACGACCAGCTAAATACGTCAAAAATAACGCAGTACAGATTTGTCCTATCTCAGTCGCAGCCATTAGGGTCCCCGTCGTCTTTGATTCTACTTTAAATAATTTTTCTACCGTCGTCGTCACACTCACGAAGTAAGTGAGGAACATTCCTTGTAAAACCCATCCCGATAGAAATACCAGCATGAAAACTCGTGTCGAATGGAACACCGTCCGTGTTCCTGATATTTCAGGTGTGGGTATTTTACAGTCAAGCGAACCATTGTTATTTCCTGTGGCTAATCTTTCCTGTTCCTCTGGCGTGGCTTCGACTCCTTTCATGTCGCCGTCCTGGGACACCGGGTCGGTGGGACCCGCCTCCCCTCCCGCAGTGACAGATGCGACACCGGGTGCCCTGTGGCAATAAAAAAAACGTCTTAAAATCTTTACCCTTATAGATACTACTAACCAACGACTGCATCGTTTTAACTCACGTCATATTTTTTTTCAAGTGCTAATTCCTAGGACTATCCAGTCTACCGCGGCGTAGCGCTCGGAAAAAACAAAGTAAACTTGAAGCTGATTTAATGTTAAGAAATTACAAAAAAGACACTCCGGCAACAGAACTATGCGTGCATAGTCTAAGGGGATACCAATGTAATGTTCTTAAGGTTGTTAAGGTTGCGTGCGCGCACCCAGTCCGGCACAGAGAGACTGCAGCGTGCAATTATACGCGACGCAGTGCAACAGTCTGCACCCGCTACACCCGCCCCTCAGCTTGTTCCCAAAATTGTATTGGTCGCCTATTCGATTTTTTGTACAGCTATACACAACGAAAGCTGCCCCCGCACGCCGCCCTCCTCACGTTATAACTACTCGCGTCGGAACGTGTTTAAGTATAGAGGATATTACAGTTCATCGGTGTATACATTAACTTACGATGAATTATGATAAAATTAAGTTTCTAAAAATAACTCGTATCTTTTATATTTATATGTATTAGTCAATAATAAAGATTGAATAAAGTTTATTCAAATTATTAAATAAAACCAATATCACACACTGATAAATAAGAATGTGCGGCGCAAGTTCGCAATACAACAAGATTGGAATATTAATGAGAATTTATACTGCTAACTGCACTCGAAGAACTCACCAAAGGGGCCGATGACCACAAGTGACACTATCAGACAGACATAGGTAACGATAACACCAATTGTCCACTATTAAGTAAAGTATTTACGGATATTATAAGAGATGAGTTTTTTCACGGCTGTTCATAAATCAGCACTGGCGACTGCATTCCGAGATAAGGGAACAACTTGAACAATGTTCGGACTATAATCAAACCCCTATCGCTACGTCGATAACGGAGTAAATAGACCGACCACTGGCTATGTAGGTCACTGGCCTAACAACCTTTAAGAGAACGCCCTATTTATCGCAAGCGATAGTATAATGTACCTATGAGTATATTAGAAATACACTTGCGTTCTAAGAACCAACGCCACGTCAATTTTTTAAAAGGAAAATTTTGATCATCTGCCAAATTTAAATTTTATATTTATTCAGTTATAAAAATGTGATAGAACACTTGGAAAGTAAAATGATAAATGGCGTCTTGAATTTGCATAATATCTTGTTTTAATTAACTTTCTCCTTCAAGTTACGAATTCACTACAGTGAAACTATAAGTATAGACAAAATCGATAACTAAACTACTATATAATATAATATCTACAATTTAACAGAGCTTTAAGCTTTCAGCATAAGCATAATGGTAATTGTATATCAGACGACAATAAAAAGAAAACCAGTGTCCGAGGTAATCAATTTGATCGCCAGTCGTAGCGGAGCCGTGTTCCGAGCGGCGCGGGCGCAGCGCGACGAGACTTATTTTAATTGGCCAATGTTGTATGAAAGTCAGGCGGGCAGTAACTGCAATCACTATTTATATTATAACCACGACATCCTTAGGGTCCATTATGGTTTATTTAAATCCTCTATTACGATTGATAGGCAATGAATTACGAATCGTTAACGACAGCGAGTCTATTGGCGTGATTGAATCAACTACCTTCCAACAAAACACCGATAAAAAGATGATTAATATAAATAAAACGGTCGCGTTGAGAAAATTAGATAACAATAGAGATAATACGCGACACGAGGCAACACACGAGGTATTGCTCAAGCCCGTGCCTTCAATTATAATACAGTGATGTTCCAAAAGGAACAACGTTAGAATACAAGAATATCCAACGTCAACCCTCATCAACTACATCTTTAGTGCATTTGTATGAAAAACAAAAAGATCCAGTTTGGAGCCAAATAAGTATTATCGTATTCGGGACATATGTTTGTACGCACGTGCTTTTAACTTTACGCCGAACGCCGCGTGCGTCATGATACTTTTAAAAGTCAGGACAAATGGATAATAAATCAATCCGCAACTCATTGTGACCTAAACAGTGTTTGAAACAAAAGTAACTGTTAACATTAGATTCAATAATATCAAAAAGAAAGTATGCCATTCAGCAATATACTTCTTTATATCTTTATAAGTCGTAAGTGTGTGCATTAACTTAAAGACTATAACTAATAATTAAATAAATAATATTTATTTAATATATACAATGATGTAACTAAAACCAATTAAGCCAAAAACGGTATGTTTCGAGGTAGGGATACAAAAGGATTAACAAAAACTTTTAATGAGTCTGACTTTATTAAACCATATACAAGATGGAATAATGATTTTTTTTTAAATGGAGTTCTAAGAAATAATCCAACTTGCGTGTCACATAACTATTTGAATCATAACAACGATTTGCTTAAATTTTAGTTTTTATAATGCAATTGTGGCCAAAAGATATGTAAAGATATGGATACCATCTCAACATTATTAAATTACTTTATTTAAACTGTTAACAGTTGACGCCAGTCGTGGCGCAGGGGCACAAAGTGTCTGCAAACCGACTAGTTGTGGGTTTCGATCCCCACTCGAGGAGAAGAAATATTTACTTAAAATATATATTTCCATTTCCTCGCTCTGGTGTCGAGGACAACCGCGGCGTTGAGTTATGCCACTCAACACGCAATGCCTTCAGAATACGGCAGGAAGTGGGGAAACGAAGTGTCTTAGCACTAGGTTTCCGTCTGCCTATCCTGCAGTGTGCGGGATACAGCGGGATGAAGCTGATTTTAAAACATTTAAGTATAGAAACTTCTGGCTAAAAGTAATCAATGTGTATGACACTGTTATCCTAAGCTGATATACCACAATGCTAGTTATCTAAGTGAGAGGACAGAGCGGTCAAGGTAAGCGAGCAAGACTATGATGATACTATGGCCTTTGAATACATATGATTGAACCTGCCATCTAGTTAGTTCTCTATCACACTACCACTGAAAAAGATAAAGAGCTTATGGTTTTATTTTCGATCATCAGTGTTGTGTCCGCCACTCTAGCGCCGCACGCAATGTTTCAAAAATTGGGCGTAATGTGGGGAACGGGGTGTGCTGACACTTGCTTCCCTACCCTGTTTATAGAGTACACAGCATGAAAGTAAAAAAAACTTATAATAATAACAATTTAATAAACCATTAAATTTAGTAAATAATATTTTGTGTGTATATGGTGTAATCAATATTATGTAGTAATTATTTTACAAAAAACTTTATTTTTATCTTCACATATAAACAATACTATCACAGACTATTTAAAGGAATGGTCGTTTTAGATAACGTTATAGTTACAATAATAATGGCCCCTTATCCTAGCTAGCTAATAGCTTGTCTGTGCTTTTTTTTAACTAAAATACTGTGAGTGGGGTAATAACCATTAAATAAGCATATCGTCTACAACGATAAGTTTAGCTAAATTTTCATATGTTTTTGTATACATAACACATCTCCCACGTCTTACAATTTAGACTTAGACCTAGAGCCCCTCCACTTGTTGCAACTTCGTTGATTTTGGAGACGTTTTTTGGCTAAAAAACCAAACGCTGTAACCGTACAGACGAAAAATAGGTATTAAACGATGGAGAGATTCATTATATAACAACCAATAAAAATTCTGTTAAGCTTCACGCTGTATCCCGCACACCGCAGGGTAGGCAGAGGGAACCTAGTGTTTTAGACACTCCGTTCCCCACTTTCTGCCGAATTCTGGAGGCATTACGTGTTGAGTGGCAGAACTCAACGCCGCGCTTTGCCTCGGCACCAGAGCGAAGAAATGGAAATATAAATTTAAGTAAATATTTCATCTCTTCGAGTGGGGATCGAACCCACAACCAGTCGATTTGCAGTCACACTACGTGCCGCTGCGCTACGACTGGCCTCATTCTGTTAAGCGATATATGAAAAAGTCAAAATTAACTCAACGTACCAAATTTATACCAAAATTAGAGTTAATTATGTTGTATAAAAAATGTAATACGACACCGTTCTTATAGCGGGAATGAGGTAAAAAATATATATAAACTTAAACATTTTACATTTCTGCATTAAATCCGATAAAGTTCATTGATAACGATATATCATTATTCCGGCCGTTACATTAATGATCGTGCAAGCAATAAAGTTCAATTGCATTCCGACATAATAAAAACTAATAAAGACCCCGGGAGCTACTTTGTGTTTTACGATCATTGGACGCGGTTGTGACATGGTTTCAATTCGTTGATTTTTTTTATATATATAGATATATATAAGATAACGGTTCCCAAATCCAACATGATTTTTATTATATAAAATCTTTAACATAAGTATCGTAATCTATATCTTACTACCCAGTAAGGGGAAAACGAGAGTATCTCTAAAAAAATTAAAGTCGAAGACTCTAAACGTATTAAGCCACTTTCTACAATTGTAAATTCATATACTACTAAGGCTCTTCTCATTTTCCACTCAATTGTCGAGTCATTGAGCGTCGAGTTCTATCTTTTAACACGGTAAGTGACAGACAACTCAACATTTTTTGTCTTGTTACTTGAGACAAAAAATATTCCACCGACTGTAGTGGGAAACAAACCGACAACCGTCATGTTTTCTGTCAGGTTCTATGCAGCTGCGCCATGAGTGTCTCTAAAAAGTAAATTAAATACTATACAAATAATAATAACATATGGATATATGTGTACCTACAGATTATTTTAACGTTGTAACCTAAAGTTGATTTTAATGGTAGGTACCTATCGTACAAAATCGAATAAAAACTATTCTTAATGCAAAAATCGTATATATCATTATAAAAGTATTAAAAGAACTTTACACTTCTTGAACAGAACAGAAAAAAACCCAAAATTATAGTGTGTTGTTTATTTCATATTCCCATATACTCGTTTACAATTACCGGCGTTGACTGAGTGAAAATAGTATTGTCACCGTCTTCTCCTTCTCCTCCTTCCACCTACCTATTATGAAAAAAATACTATTGACACGGAACGTAACACGGCACAATTTTCAAATTATATCTCGTAAATCATAATAGAGACATTACCTCAAGTAGAAATCGAACCCGCATACAGTCTATCTCTTACTAACATTAAGATGTTGTCATAATTATTTACTCGCGTTAAATTTTTCCGCACAGTACATTTGGCAAGTGCAAATCATCATGGCCGCAACCTTGACAATCATTTTTTATGATACACTGTGTATTATAAATGTTATCTACAATTGGAGCGTGGTTTTAAATTTGAACTAGGCCGCGATCTATATCTCGTCGATTATTATTGTAAATTCTCGGTCAGTAGTGTGTACTGTAGAATAAAAACAATATAAATATAAGATGCATTGTGATAAAATTGCTAATCAGATATCGAAAGTAATTTAAATAATAGCTACATACATTTAATTTTTATTATAATAAATACTTTTAAATGGCAACATACAAGTCTGAAGTGTAAAAAGGGAATAATTAACTTAACTTCACGCTTTATCCCAAGCGGGGTAGTCAGAGAGAATGGAGCACCAAACGCTACGGTCTCTACATACCTCTTTCGCCTCGTCCATTGTCAAATAGTGAATAATTAATTATTGAAAACAAAATCTACAATCATTACATGCATGCAGATTTTTCGCTATTTAGTTTTATATAACAAGACTAAAATTAGACATTCATTTATTTTCATTCATTAATAAATGTTTTGTGCCAATATTTCAGAAATTCGACCATATCTTAGGTGAATGTGCTGTAAATGTAAACGATAACAGATGTAAAAAACAATGACGAATAAATCTTGGTTTGTGCCGATATTTTGAACTTAGATAATAACCACTGATATAATTAACAAATGATTTCGAACTCTTGTTACAGAAACTACTCATTATATTATTATTGCATTATACGTTCAATAGTGTAAAATGGCCGTCGTGTTGAGTTCTGCCATTCAACACACAATGTCTCTTAAATTCGGCGGAAAGTAGAGAACGAAGTGTCGGTACACTAGGTAGGTAGGAGTGAAGCAAAAAAATATGTTAAAATCAAATGCATGTGCCAAATCAGGAAAAGGCTTATTTTTTATCCCATTTTTTTCTAAGCATTTTTGCATTTAAGCGTTAAATTCGTCAGAATTAGTAGGCCACAATTAGCAAAATTGAACAATTATATTGAAAGAAATAATCATACCTTCCACAAGGCTTAAAGCAAAAGGCTTTAAACCTTGTGGAAGGTATCATCACAGAAAACCATAAAACAAAATATATCAACAAACTGTTTTCTATTTCATGTGCATGCGAAATTCCAAGAAACATGGATATTTGGGCGCCACATAAATGTGGAATGGCCTACCTGCGGCAGTGTTTCCAGGTCGATACGACAAGGGTTCCTATAAAAAAACGCGTCATCTCCACCTGAAAGGACTTCAACGCGTACCCTTAAGTTCAGTTGCCTTGTCTTTTTCTTTTTTTTACCTGGTTGGATTTGGTACCGGGCTGGATTTGATACCTGGTTGTTAGTTAACAGTTGCATTCATAACCACCGGTTCAGTAACTTTGTTAGTTTATTTGCAACTTAAAGGCAAACGCGTAATTAAAAAGGTAAATGTTACTTGTACTTTGACTATGAATTGAAGTAACGTAGTTATTTCTAAACATGTTATGGAGGGGCATTACCTATGTGTATTTGTAATTTTGTTGATCAAATATACCTAATTTGATTTGATTTTAAATTTGTACAGTGATTAAATTATACATTATTATTATTATTAAAACACATACTAGTTTCGTAAAACGTTGTCAAAAGGAATTCCGGCTTCTAGCTCGGACAAATTCCGGTGATTCTGTAGATACTAACGGGGCCAACAACATACTAGACATTGGAAATATATATATATATATATATATATATATATATATATATATATATATATATATATATATATATATATATATATATATATATATATATATATATATATATATGTATATGTATACATATATATATATATATACAAACTGTTTTCTTTTTTTATATGGATGCGAAATTCCAAGAAACGTGGAATTTTTGGCGGTTCACAACATTACAGATAAAAAATATTCGCAGATAATAAAAAACATGAATGATAATTAATTCTCTGTACATATGAAACAAAATATCCTGGAAATAGAGTATTAACATCATTAGCATATTCAGTATTCATTTTAATCATTATTATCTTTAATGGCCCGGCGTTTTAATTAGTGGTCGTATTTAGTATCTGATTTTTAAAAATTCAGCAATACGATGACACAACTGCAAATGGAAACAAATAAATGCAGCATATCAATTAAACGCCTACTTTCTATCGATAATCTCTTAATATATTTATATTTTGTGACATGGTTTAATAAATTACCGTAACAATAAACAATTTAGACCACGTTTTAGATTATATTCAGTGATTTCACTTAAAGTAATATAGTAGATAGTTTTAGAATGCTGTGTTGCTGCAATATAAAATAATTTTATACTTTAAATAATTTGATCTATATAAATAATACAAAAACATATATTTGAAATAATAATAAACTATAAAATTTATTGTACCAAAATTAAGAAAGTATCCGATCCGCAAGGTGGTTGTTGGTTCTATTTTCACTGCTGGGGAATGAAAGGAAATGCTTATATTTAGCCTATTTTCTCTTATATAGTTATATAAAGTAATGCTCTAATATTAAGCAAAAAAATATATAGGGAAATAATCAATATATATTTTTATAGCTTTACGCCATTCCCCGCGTAGCAGGTCTCCCTGTTGGAAAAGCCTAGTTTTAAGAAACACCGTTGCACTGCGTTCACCACTTTCCATAAAATTTCCAAAATACCGTGTGTTAATTGATGGAAATCAACGCAACGCTTTGTCTATCAAAGCTAGTGCAAATTTAAATAATAATAAAACCCACATCGCTGTTCCACTGCTACACGAAAGCCTAAACACACAATTTTTTGCCCAACTGGCTTTTACAGCGACACCGGGTGGGGAGGGAAGAGGGTGTTCTGTCCCTGAGAAATTACAAGCACTACGTGATTGCTTGTGAGGATGTCTTCGGCGGCAAAGGTATCCCCTCCTGGATAAAAATCTACACTTACGGCCTTCGATTACGCTGGGACTTGGGAAATTTACCTGCCTATCCTAAAAACTATAGCTTACTTCTAACTTTGAACTAAGAAACAAGTACTCAATAAGCGCGTGCTTAATTTTTATTGTTATAACCTCAAGTTAACTTCACTTTAAACTCGACATGAACATCGATTGCTGTCTCAGTACTTCATTAGTTGTCATCCCAACCGACACACATTCAGATGTATGACAAGGACACAGGGCGACAATAAGGCACATTGACACATTTACTCGCTGACTAGTTAAAAGAGCTATCTACTTTACTGTATCAATGAAATAAAGATTGACAAATAACTATTAAAGATGGCAATTCGTATATTAGGTTCGTGTATTTGAAGGGCGCCTGGTCTTTTTATTAGTTTCAATGTGGCTGTTCGATAAGAACCTCCTTTAAATTTCTGAAACAAATTAGGGTGCAAAAATTCTAAGGTGTTTTTCACTTTAATGGAGTTATCTTTATAATGATATAACGTTACATTAAAAATAATAATAATAAGTCTATATATATAAACATATATATATACATATATATGTTGTTGGCCCCGTTAGTATCTACAGAATCACCGGAATTTGTCCAAGCTAGAAGCCGGAATTATTTTTGAAAACGTTTTTCGAAACTAGTATGTGTATTACAATTTTTTATATAAAAATAATAATGTGTAATTTAATCACAGTACAAATTCAAAATCAAATCAAATTAGGTATATTTGATCCACAAAATTACAAATACACATAGGTAATGTCCCTCCATAACATGTTTAGACATGACCTTACTTCAACTCATAGTCAAAGTACAAGTAACATTTAACTTTTAAATTACGCGTTTGCCTTTATTAAATTGCAAATAAACTAACTTACTGAACCGGTGGTTATGAATGCAACTGTTAAGTAACAACCAGGTATCAAATCCATTTAAAATACAATTTATAATTAATTTATTTGCAATTTGCATCGACGATAGTTATCTAGCTCTGGCATTATCAATACGTAATACCAGATTCGATTGATAACAATATCAATCAATTGATATTAATTTAATTTTACGTTTACACGTACACGTACAGTAATAGAAATGATTCCTAGATACCATATTAAAAATATTTCTGATTTCTAATATTTGAGATATTTGTGAACATACTAACATACTTACATACATACAACATATATACTTATGAAATTTAGCACACGTGCTTCGATAATCTAATTGGATCATCAAAATTAACTTATAAGTTTTATGAGTATTGAGTTCACCAAGTAAAGACTTAGTAAAAGAAATATAAAGGATTTTTTTATAAGTCTTCTCCTACTTCTTATAAACTACTACTTATAAAGTATTTGATTTTTTTTAATGAAAAAGGCAAGGCAACCGAACGTAAGGGTACGCGTTGACTGCCTTTCAGGTAGAGATGACGCGTTTTTTTAAAGGAACCCATGTCGTATCGACCTGGAAACACTGCCGCAGGTAGGCCATTCCACATTTGTGTGAGGCGTGGAAGTAATTTCTTACGAAACCGCACAGTAGTGGAGTGCCGCACGTATCTAGGTTGTGTGGATTGTATTTAAGCCTATGACGTACTGTGCGCTTAGAAAAACTAGCAGGTAAAAGGTCAAACAGTTCTTCAGAACCCATGATAAATGCGGTAGAGAACACACAGCGAGGAGACGTCTCTACGCAAAGCTAATGTATCAAGCAAAGTATCAATCAAGATCATTGGGTCCCCAATGATTCGTAATTATGTTATGTTTCTAAATATTTTTAGCTGATATTACAAAAAAGAAGGTCAAAAAATCACATCAATTAAATGTGCATCCAACATTCTACCTACATGCTTTTATACAAAAAAAATTACAAAGCCAAATAAAATTTTCATAAATAATCAGATACAAAAAATACAAAAAAAAAAACAAAAATACCATGCAGCAGTACATCCACGACTCTCAGTATAATTTAAAGATAAACAAAATAACGATCGCCATTACAACAAGAGAACGTGCATTGAATCAGGATCCAAAGTTAATAAGGGAAAAATAAAACAAGGAGTAAATAAAAGGAAATTTAACACGAACATTTCAGATCTAGAGGTCATCGTGGCGCAGTGGTACAGCGTGTGATTGTAAACTTGACTGTTGTGTGTTCGACCGTCATTCAGGGCAATATAGGGCAATATATAGGCAAATATTTATTTAATATTTTTATTACCTCGTTCTAGTAAGAAAAAGCGACACGCAACGTCCCGAAAATTTACAAGTGGTAAACTTGTGTCCGAATGTCTTACGACCAATTTCCCTCTACCTACCCTGCTACATGCGGGATACGACGTGAAACAAAAAAAACAAAAAATTAAGTAAATAAAATTAAATTTAACACGAACAAGTCAGGTCTGAGGGACGTTTGCGTGAAACCAATCCCTTGAAGACTTGCACTCGCATAAAGCAAGTCTTGACAGCGGACACCCCGCGGCGCTATTTACTGATAAAGATATTATGTACAATAAGATTTAGGAATGAAGGTGACATTGGAACTGGTGATATAAATTTCCATGTAAATAATTGCTTTGTGTTATGTTTAAATATGTATGAATGGATTAAATTTTATTAATTGCGCTTGGCTTAATGATAAAGTTGAAACGTATGAGTCGAAATATCGAAGATATATTTCAAGGTAAAGAAAGCTGAAAGATTTTTTTTTTCAATTGGTTTACATTACATAATTTTACATAAATCTGGTTTTCTTTTTCTTCTTTACATCACGTTGAATCCCGACACACTGCCCAAATTTCAAGGCATTGCGTATTTTATGGCGGAATTCAATGACGCTCTTACTCTTCTCACCAAAGAAGAAAATAAAAATATTTTACTCGGGACTCCTACTCGAGAGTAGGAATCAAACGTCGCGTGTAAACTCATCCACTGCGCCTTTGCGTGTATGCAATGAGATTAACGTAAAACTTGAATCTGAGATAATTGAAAATGGAGACACATAATATCACTTATTAGACAGAACCTCGCTTTCTAGATACCCTGTTTTCATAGGGTGCCAGAGATAAAACACAATAATAATTCAATAAAAAAAGTATTTTTGGTACTCTAACTAACCAAGTTTTCCTTAGTGCCTTACGTAACGTGACATAACCAGGCCTTGACATTGTTGAACTCATACGTTAAACGCGTGCCAAAGCCGTTCGGAGTATAGCAGGTATAACGCTAATGTATCTACAATGTAGCATTGTTCATCTGGTGGCGCTACTAATCATCCAATTCGCAATTTAAACCTACAGCCATCTAAAAATAAAATAATCCTAATATATTTTAAATGCGTATGTATTTTTTTATCGAGGCAAAGCCTGTGAGGTTGAATCCCGCCACTACACACGCAATGCTTCCAAAATTTAGCGGAAAACTGGGAAAGTGGTCTTACCACAAGGTTCTCTATGCCTACCCTGCTATGTGCGGGATACAGCGTGAAACCGATTTCATTTTTAATCCAAATACTAAATCTCAGATCATAATCAGAACTACAACCTGCACTATTTACATATAACAATTCAATAACGGAAAATCACGCCGACATAAACCGAGCAAGGTCACCCAACAAATCACTGGCTCTGCCAATTTGACACCACTCACCTCCACTTATTGGACAAATTGGAACGTGTAAATGAAGAAACGATACGCGGCACCGCCGCCGTTTAACTGGCATGGGTGGTGATGAAATAGATGTCATATCTGAAGGTAATATTCATTAAAGTAAGTATTGGATGGATCGCGCGTGGCGCGTAATTTTTACTTAGCTGTTTGGATGTTTTTTTATGTTTAATATTATGATTAGCATATTATGTTTATATTAGTGATTAAGTAAAATTTATTAAATTACAAAAAGGTAATCGTGGTTATAATGTGTCGAACGGAATGCAGCCCTTGAAAGAGGAAATTTAATATTTAGTCAGTTCTTACAAAATTTGATTAAAAAGTAAAAGAGTTATTTATCAAAGATTTTTTCCTATTCATTATAAATGTGAAGTTACAAAAGTATATAGAGATAAAAAAACAACTTAATAGTAAATTATAGACACGCATAAATCTAATATGTTTCATATTTTTTATTATAACGGAAAACGATCAAACGATATTTCCAATTTATACATTACACATCTTTACTGACAAAACTAATACAGATAGATATCGAAGTTTATGAGAGTGACAAATTATTTTTTATCAGCATGTTCCGTTGAATTGTCCCAAATCGACTGTCGCGCCGGTGAAAGTGATAGTCGGTCATGAAATTCGGCTGACATGCAGATAGGGGCGGTGTCAATAATGTCAATATCAAAAAGTCCCGCTGAGTTTCTTGAGCCGCTTCTTCTTAGGTCTGAGGCATTAACTTTAGTGAACTGGTGGTAAATTGTTTAACGTTTAAAATAAAGAATGTAATTTCTTATTTTGAATTAAATTATTTGACTTTGAGTTTGTCGTCAAAAAATATATTTGAGCCGTCTCTTTTTTGCCGTCTTCTTCCCGGACTCCATCAAAGCAGAGACGAGACGAGCGGAGAGGAAATGTTTTTTAACAATCAATAGAATTTTGCTCGTGTCTAATGGAGATCGCTGAGATCGGTAAGTCTGCTCTTTCAACTCCTCCGCACATCTCCGCTTTAGTGGAGTGGAGCTCAAGGATTTGCATACAAACTTCGCCTCAATTCATATAGAGAAATCTTGACTCACAACTTTTTAAGACTGCAAGGCATTGTGTGCTCAACAATGCTGTTTCCATTTTCCATTTGAACAAACTGAACATTTAAGGGTCAACGTACCGATGCGGAGACCGAGTGTATCGATAACTGGTACTTGTCGTGATATTATTAAATTGTGATACCTACTTCGTTGCGTTGTAAATTATGTTCTAAAACGTTGAGATTATTGATACAAGATACGCTTGCAATACATTATAGAGGAACGCCCTTAATTGCTGTAAAACTGATATAAGTTGTATATGAACGTATATTTAAATAATTACTTCTCAAATTTAGTAATGTTTATAATTAATAGCACTCATTAGAGTTGTATTATGTAGTGAGGCAGCAAAAAGCGTAGAAGACGGTTAATTAATAAGCAAAACACGCGCGGGCTGAATGAAGTGGGTGAGGGCCAATTGTAAGAGCCTCATTGAAAACAGATCCTCGATGAACATATCATGAAAATCTTTTAAATATGTTTATTTTATTTTTGACTGTAAGAGAACTTAGATATAATTGTTTTTTTAACTTTACGCCTCTGCCTAGTCTGCTATGTGTGGGTGTATCCCGGGAACCTAGTATAACTCACATATTTAATTTAACAAAAAGGTCTCATCGTTTTATAGAGATCATTGATATTAAAAAATATAATTAGTCTTTATTCTTCAAATGTATCAAAATAAGGCAAGGGTGATTCTCTAAAATCTAAATAGATCTTTTATGTATAAAATAAGAAATCAAATTCAAGATACATATAGTAGTACTATAGAAATACGAAAAGTCAAAAAGGCTTTAATTTTTTTCATATTTCACGTTACTCTTCTAAACAAATACGTAATATTAAAAAAAATAAACTTAGACCTACTCCCTCATACATTAATAAAAGATATAAACAACTTTCTCAAGCTTCCGACACAAAACGTTAAATAAAAATACAAAAAGGAAACGACTTTGAAGTCCACTCAACACGTACCTAATGGAACGTAGCGAGTGTAAAGATAAACAACCTTAGCTCACCTTTATACAGGATACTGCTTTAACGATTCAAAGTTAGTTTTTAGGGTTCCATATCTCAAAAATACTGTCTTTAAGGGTATGTCTGTCCGTCTGTCAACACCAAGGTATCATGCAAATCTCCAGGTATATGGCCCTATGAAACGCAGAATAAATAAACTTCTAAAACAATACAATGAAAAGAGACAAGTGCTCATGAATTGTTTTTGTGGCATTTTGTATAAAAATCACGGCGAAATCAAAACCTATAGGGTACTTCCCCGGGACCAACAGTTATGGAATTTGACAAGAACCTGCAGTACTTATAGATAGATAAAAAATTCTGAAAAATTTAAATTTATAGATACATCACAGAAAAAAATATTACTAAGTTAATAAGTTCTTTGATTTTCACGATTATTACTAAGTTATATTTGTACTTCATTTCATACTAACATGATGAATACACCCGCAAACTTAGTTTGTCAATTTTTAAGTCACAGTCGATAATAATTAAATTTGTACAGAACCCCCGGTGGGCTAGTCTCACTCACACTTGATCGGTTTTTTTTAAATAAACTTCTCTGTACACGTGTGTATAAGATGAAAACCGGTTTTTACAATTACGTTTTGCTTAACATTAAATTTGTAGTTTATAATTTTATTTATACTTAATTCGTTATTATCAGCACATAAATATAAGATATCGTTGTTTAAGATTTATATTAAGAAATCGGTTATAAGAAAAAATATAATAAAGATAGTGAATGTGAAGCAAGAGTAACTGATAAGAGAGACACGAGATGTCGGTTGATCTTTGAGAACACAGTAATGTCACGTGAAGTGCATCAGGCCTCCTTGTTGGTGGTTGATGATAGTGGACGAGGCGAAAGGGGAGTGCATTTGGCATTTCGTAAATAAAAATATAAATAACTATTTTCATCTTGATTGTATTCTTTAAATGTAGTAAACTTACTTATTCTATTTGCTTTAAGCTTTGATGTAATATAAAGTTAAGAGTGAATACATTTAGGTACATATAAATTAGTTTATTTAACTTAACAAATAACAAGTATTTCTCTTAAATAGAACGAACAGGATGATTCAGCAGTCCAGTAAGACCAAGACCGTCGCCGTTAAAAAATTTCAGGTCAAAATTAGCTAGTTAAAGATGATAGACAAAAAAGTACATTTCACTATTCAGTCACGATCACGAGTTCTCTTTTAAACGTGAAACAGGCATAGTGTACACTATTAATTTTATAGGCAGCGTTACGCTTTTTCATAAGGAAATTAAAAGAACCTAATGTCAAGTCACTCCATTGTCCGTTCTGTCGCCCAAATCCGAGATATTGCGTGTCAGTTAAGTGGCGGATATTAGCGTCGTGCTTCTCAGCGGAGCAATGAAAAATCTTATTTTATATAAAACTCTTAAACCGGATAAATCACGTATTGAATATACGCGTATTATACATTTTTGGTAACCCATTTAGATGATTGAGAAACGTAAGTTGACAAACTCCCGTTATACTCATTTAATTTAATAAACTACTGAAGTGTTCGAAACGTTGGATTTCTAAAAATTTATAATTCTAGATTAAATAGTTTCATTTGAAATTTGTAAAAATCCCGAAATTTAAAGATATATTTATGACACATAAATTAACTTTATATTTAAATAATAATGAGGAAAACCTACTTACTTGTGTGCGTTCAATTCCTATGATATAAACAAAAAAAACTATTTTACTTGACTTGGAATATTTGTCATGTAAATTAGTATTTACTACTATATAGCTTTAAAATATTTAAAAATAAATATTTTAAATATATATTTTTAACTCGCGTTTATATATACAATATTTTTAATTCTTTTGATAGTGTGACTTTCGATATAACTAAATAAAACACTCATATATATATATATATATATATATATATATATATATATATATATATATGTTATCTCATTCATATTCATCATAATTTATAAATATGGCCAAAGGAAAGCACAACTTTAATTAATTCACCGAGTAGACTTTCATTAATAAGTGGTTGTGGTACAAACACGTAGATAACGAGTAAATAAGCATATTATACTTTTATAGGCCTAAGGCGATCTTTGTGCGGTGTGACGGCGTGTGACGCGATGGTTGTGAGTTCTACACGGAGTGCCTAAAGAATTTAGCGGAAATTGGGAAACGGAAGCGACTTAACAGTGACTTAACACTTAGGTTCCCGGATTCCATTTTGCCTATACTATTCTATGCGGGATACTGAGTGGAGCTATAAAATATTTTCCTTTTTGTTACACCAAGCACGGCTTTGAGTTTCGCAACTTTTGCTTCGCAATTTAATGCAATTAATAATATATATAATAAAAAATACAGTCAAATTGATAACTTATCAAATTGATAAGAAAAAGTTCTTACAGAAGTCGGTTAAAAATGTTGTATAAAAAGATAATTGATAAAACTCTCTTTCATAAATATAGTTCATAAGTCGATGAGAAATTATGAGAATTAAAAAAGTAATAGGTTAAATTATTTTTTAATATTTACGCCCCACAAGGCGTAAAATAGAAAATCCTGTACCCATTGAAATTCGAGGAATGTTCCCTAAGCCCCCGAGCATACCCACATGCTAAAGTTCAACTTTCTAAGTACAGTGGTTTTGTTTGTCACTAAATAACGCAAGACTTTTAAATTATACGGATATTTTCCATAAAAAAAAGTAAAAATATGGAATTTCAAACGAACATATGTATAACGCGCATCTGCTATAAAATTGATGTATTTCACATACATAAAAAAACCATTGATATATATAAAGGGCACGGAAGCTATTTTAACTCTTATACTTGACTGAATTTACGATGACAAGAAATTACTGAATTTACTTTGCTTTATTTTGAACATGTAGACATCTACCTTAAAGGTTATGTATAATTTATTTATAATAAATTTAAACATATGACCAATTAAAATAACTACAATTAAATTTATAGGATTTATCATTACAATTATTGATCTTATCACATTCAATCTATTATTAAATAAGCAAAAAAATATTTACATTCAATAGCTTAAATAAAAATATACCTTACAGTAACTATGTTTATGTAAGATTTTTCTAGAAATTGAACAAAAAATACTTACTTAGTACTTACTACTTACTTACTTTAATTATGACACACATATCAGAGCCTTAGGTAGATATTATAATATTTTTTAAAGCATCAATTTTTAAGCACGTCAAGTATTTATTGCAAAAGTTACTCTAAAGAATTAAAAAAATTAAAGATACGTATATAAAATATACTTTTTCAAAAATACGCGATTCTGTGATTTAGACGAAAACTTAAGATGTATATTTTTTATAATTAAGTATAATCTTTGTTTCCCTTAAAAATAAAATAAATCATAACACAACCATCACTAACATTACGCTTACACCTGGCAACACTGAAGAAGAAAAAAAACCATCTACAGCCAAAACTCCACTGACCGTGAAGCACCGCCGGATGTTGTCCGAAAAAAAGACCGAATCTGGTAGCTGTTACTCGACCCACATCCGTAACCTGGTTGTAACGAAATCGCAATGTAATTTTGCGACTCACATATTTCGGAACACTTTTACTTTGACTGCGGTTTTGGTGATGACACGAATTTCTCTTTCAATAACTTTTAGTTACTGTAGCGTTCTCAATAAATTAAAGTGGGCCTATGGAGGTTGCTACCCACGTAAAGCTTAACTGTATATCGAATAAGTAGGTAAGTGAATCAATTCGGATCGTCCGCTGATGAAATCCTTTGTAAATTTTATTACTTTTTTGTTTCATAAGTTGTATGGTTTTAAAAATAATATAAAAGTTTGATTTACTGATTGAGGGTAGAGTTAATAATAATTAAATAATTATAGTACAGGTATGTCAAAATCATTTGAATAACGAGTTGATCGGTTCTCAAAACCAAAGTAATATTCATACAAAAAGTTCAACTACAATTTAATAATTTAGTAACATATGAAAAAATCCTAAAACAGGATGAGCTATAATCGTTTGGTGTGTTTACGGTGACTTGAGGTCGAAATCCGCCTCAAATAGAATTCACGCTCGGTGCGGGTTATAGAAAGATAGATAAATAAAATTCTTTATTGCATACCAAACTATAAATACAATAAAAAAAGAGTTATATTATTGTTATGTATGAAATATGAGGCCAAAAACACTTCAACCTCACCAGCTGAAACTTCTCAGTAATAGGTCCCGCAGCTACACATTTTTGTCGAGCCGCGTCGATTCCTGGTTACAAATAATTACTAATTTAAGTAACTGAAAATGATAGATATTATTGGTTAATAAAAAAACCGACGCCGATACCTTAGAGCAATCACCATAAGCATATAGAAACTGCATTGCATCTGCATTAACCGACTTAAGTACTTGGTTAACCAAAATGTGCCCTTCGATAAATATTTTATTTCTTTTCGAGTCAAGTCAAGTATTCAAAAGGTAACTTTCTCTTATATATATAGGTAGCTATTCCAATTCGCACAGTTATTTCGCGAATATAAATGAATTTAAAGTAGTTCTTGTGTGACATAGTACGTATTTATTGGTAAAAAAAATATTCTATTTAAATAAATTACTAGTTTCAGATTTTTCTTTTAGCGCAATAACGGTACTTGTAGGTACCAGATTGAAATAACCTGAATTTGAATCAAAAGAAAGGTACCTACTTTGTTTAACGTCTGTCATTGAGGGAATCCCACTTTTTAGATAAAAACGGATATAAAATTTTATCTTCAATGATATTTTATAGATAGTTTTTTATAGGTTTCCGTTATTATAGAGCACGTAGATGCGCTTTAGTCTTCTTAAATTTAGATATTTTTTACAGTTTTGAGAATAGTGATCTTAAAATTGTACAGCAAGAGAAATTATATGACGTAGGAAATTAGAATTGATGATAATATCTATAATATAAGGAAAAATAGTTACTAAGCAACAATTTCAAGTCCAGAGGCAGCTATCAGAGGTACTAGTCAAAGCAACCGAGAGCGAAACTAATACGAACTAGTAGAATGGTTTACTTTCATTCATTTGAGATGCCGAAAGTGAACTTTTACTTTCAAAGTTGCAATATTCCTGGAATTTTAATATTAAAATGATAAAGAATATATTACGGGTTTACGATGAGTGAGAAACAACTAACTAAAATCACAGTAAAGTATTTGGTTGCAGAGTAGTTTCTATTGAAGCAATGAATATTTTTTAAATTAATCATCTCCAGTATATAAGAAAGGGAAGAGACAACCTAGTGTAGTGTAAAGACACTCCGTTTTTTGAATACCACATCCCGAAACTGCTTTTTGTTTTGCAAAAATTAAAATATGTAATTTGAATCGAACTCACAACTGAGTGTACACAAACACTGTCTCGTCTCGCCAAGATGGTGTCACCGACTACATGATAACTATAATAAAATATTATACACATAAAATGTACGACATAAACAAAGTCGGGTTAAATGTCACAGTAAAGGTTAGTCATTCAAAGCGCGATGTCTTTTTTTCTATTTACACAACATTGACTTCGCGTTATCTACAAAAGTCTGATGGCTATCAGAATATTCTGAGTTAATACTTATACTTACATCAATATTTGCATAACTGACTGATGATAACTGAAATCGAAGCAAACAGGATGGCATTGCCCCTAAAGGCTACTTTCAAGAGGGGGATTTTTTTTTCAAAGACTTCGTCAATATATCTATATACGCCTCCCAATCTATATTGAGTTCATTTTAAGATATTTTTAAAGTGTTACAGTAAATGTATAAAAATTTTGAATGTTGCGAGATTTGAACACGCGCCTCTTGGAAACCGTCTAAGCACTCTGACCACCAAGTTCAACGTTCATTTCAAGATGATTGTTAATTCCGGAACTGACTACAACCTATTTAACCAGCTCACTGTTTAAATAATAGACCTTTAAATGTCAATAAAAATCAACCAAAAGGAATCTTACATTTCAATTTATTTTAAAACGTATCAGAAAAAGATGATATCCACATAATAATAATAATAATAATATAAAATGTATAAAATCAAACATTATAAGATAACATTAAAAGACGCCGTTATATTCAACATGCATTTTCGATCGTAAAATTTTAAATTTTGCACCATTTAATGCGCGTAAACCACCTTTGCTACGATGTTTTACTGACCAACCTGTATCAACCTGATACTATAAAGTAGGGTTGCCAACCAACCTATAAAACAGTCCCCGTAACTTAAATATTATCTATAATCAACTCGATTTTCACTTAATTGTAACTTATAATAAGAAATCGGTAAGAAGTAGTTAATTTATAAATACAGAGAAAAACACTCAGTTCTTTACAGAACTGTAAAATAGAAAATTTTATATAAAGCATACGTATGCATTAACACTCTTGATAAATGATATTTTATACGTCGTCGTCATCGTTTAAGGGTAACGTACTATGCAGGGGACAATAGCTTGAGATCTTAAGCTTCTACATAAAAACTAAAAATGGAACATAAACAACAGGTTTTCTTGCAATACACCATATTTGAACCAGACACAGTTGATGGAAGAATTCCTTAAAAAATAGTCCAATAAAAAACAGAAATGATTAACTAATAAAATCAACAAAAACCAACATGGCGATTTCTAAAATTGGAACATCTACCTAATTAGTAGACCGAAAAGCTTCATTGATAATAAATAATATGGTAATATCAACCGTCATCGCATAGTAACAACATTAATAGACAAATTTATGTCAGAACAAGAAGCCCCGAGAACTGGTCGTACGAAAGCGAAACCTCTAATTACTTTCATCGCGACCTCGGACCAGAAGTCAAGTAAGTTGACAGTTACGACAGAAATGAGAACTTTCTTATACAACACAATAGGTTGAAGTACTATTGCTTTGCTAAGGTAGCGAAGTCAATTTAAAATACGTTATATTAAGATTAAAAGATGGAGATAATCTACAAACACTTAAAATTATAAGCATATCGAACTTATTTATCTACATTGTATGTGCCAGATGTAAATCTGGTGGTGACATATAACATCTCACCACGTTTTCGGGGCTTCTTTTTATTTTTCTTTATGGTCTAAAACATAGTTTTTTTTTTTACATAATTGGTAGTACTGTATAAGGTTATATATTTTTAAATGTAAAGAAAATAAATTTAAGGGTTATTTAACTTATTTTCATAGTAATGTTACGTTCAATCTAAATTTAACCTACATACCAAACGAATTAATATACAGTTATTAAGTAATCCTCACAATGTAAATTATAATACATTTTCATAACAATTTAAATAATTGTATTTTAAATATTTGATTTTGAGTATACAATCCTTTTAATTTTATATACTGCCTAGTATAACATATCCGCTGCGGCAGACGCTAACATTCTTTATAATAGCTTTGGTCACGTTTTCAGACGGTTTTTAAATCCGTAACTAATCTGTAGACTATTATCTAACAAAGCTAAAAAGTAAACGGTGAAATAAAAAACCACCCAAATGTGAGTTGGACTCATACATGAAAGGTTCCGTACCATTATTAAAAACATAAACAAAAAAATCTCGTTTGTTATAATGGAGCCTCCTTAAATATTTATTTAATTCAGTTTTTTTATAGTATTTGTTGTAATAGCTACACCATCCCTTGTAATAATTTCAACAATCTAACTATCACAGTTCATGAGCTACAGCCTCTTAATATAGGTTTACATTTTACCTTTGACTACGAAACCCTAAAAAAGTGTGAGGATTAAATGCCAATATACGTTAATTACATTAAAATGTGTTGCAACGCCGGGTTTTATTTAAATAATTCAGGAATATTTTACCAAGACTGGCCTGTGTTTAGGATTTATAACAATAAGTAAGTGTTTTATTTAGTTATATACATAAGTACTAACCGTAGAAATTTAAAATAAAAATTAAACGAGTTATGTAATTTTAACTTTTTTTCTTAGTCACAAACCGAGTAGCAAGTCGCGTGTGAACTGCGGTCAATATCCGATAACACAGTCGTGGGAGTTATCTTTTACGATACCGAGCACAAGGAGTTTAGTTACTTTACTATATAAAAATGATAACTTGAAACTTACGTGACATTGTTGCGCATTTTATGTTAAACTAAATAAAAAATCAGCTTCACGCTGTATCCCGCATACAGCAGGGTAGTGAGAGGGAATTTATTGTTGAAATACTCCGTTACACGCTTTCCGCCAAATTTTGGAGGCATTGCGTGTTGAGTGGTAGAGCCGTGCCTTGAAGAAATGAAAATATTCAACTCAACGCCGCACTTCGCCTGAACACCATAATGAAAAAATAAAACATAAACTTAAGTAAATATTTCAGTTCCTAGAACGGGGACCGAACTCACAACCAGTTACACTTTGTGTAAAACATTTTTTTGTTTTATATTCACCTAACTCTTGCTTACTATCTTGCTCTTGCTATTAATGTACCGATGTTTCTAACACTGCCTATTCAGTACTCACCGAACTCGATCGAATTGTTAATATATCATTAGAAGCTGTGAAATTTATATATAATAATTTGTTAATGCTATTATTAATGCGTTATAATAATTTGTTAATGCTTTTATTAATAGCGTTTTATTGAACATTAATAACTATTTATTAATGTTCAATAAAACGCTATTTTTGCTCTACGAAAATATCGTAATCAAGCTACGGCATTGACAAAATTATTAATTGATCGAAACGAACTTATTGATATTTATAAAAATAGAAAAGAAGGAAAACGTTACGTTAAATTAAACAATAACGGTTATTTGGAAACTGTGTCAAACGACTAATTATCCTGAAGTACTCAGACAAATTGGCTTAAAATTCTTTGTTCTCCGATAATTTTTATTTCAATACTAAAATAATAATTATTTATTTGGATCATATAAATAGCATGTAAAATTTTGAGTGGATGGTTCATATAGTTTACTGCAAGTGCAAACAATAGTATGATTAAGTCCAGGAGGCGAGAAGGTCGACTGTCTGGAGGTCAAGGAAAAGGGCAGACTGGGAAACAACATAAATAATTGAGACAGCAAAATATGATATAAAAGATTTTGTTCAATTAAAAAATTAAATTAACTTCACGCTGTATCCCGCACACAGCAGGGTAGGCAGAGGGAAACCTAGTGTTAAGACACTCCGTTCTCCACTTTCTGCCGAATTCTGGAGGTATTGAGTGGCACTGGCGTGTTGTGCAGAGCGAAGAAATGGAAATATAAATTTAAGTAAATATTTCATCTCCTCGAGTAGGGATCGAACCCACAACCAGTCGGTTTTACAGTCACACTTCGTGCCGTTGCGCCACGACCGGCCAATTTTTGTTCAATTGCAACATTAAATAATATTTTTAATTAATATGGAATTGAATTTTAAATCACAATGAAAAGTGCATAATCTGTTTACATAAATAAAATTAAAGTCTGTCTGTGATGATTATGTTTTTTTAGGCGCATATAGTATTTATACGATACCAAAACACAAACCAACATTTTTTTGGTCTGTCTGTCTTTCTGTTTGCCCGGGCAATTTTGAACAGCTGAACTATTTTTTAGAAAACTAACAAACTATACTGCAAGTTAGAGGGGATTGTTGAGCAACATAAACTACTAACAAAATACTCTTTTCCCTGAATTTCCACAGAAAAAATCGCGATTGTCGTACTCGCATAGCAACCACCTACCTAGATGGATATGAAATAACTTAACATTTTCCCCAAAGGGTCGCCAGAATAGTGCATATTTTTTTTGTTGAATACACTTAATAGCGCATGTATAGTAGAAGCGGGCGAAGTCGCATGAGGGCCGCTGAACATTATGAAAAAAAGTAAATAAAATGTACATAGCCTTTCTCAATATCTAGTTTACACTTTAGGCGTAAGCAATGAGTGGTTATGAGAATCACGTACCATAAGTGATTACACCAGTGACAGCAAAAGTTAAAAAATTATAAGAATGTATAAACAAAAATATTTTTTTTTGATTTTTATCCTCACATCTAATCTATTCAATAATTTACATATGGAAAAGACCACACATGAATGTTTTTTTGTTATTCCCGACGTGCAACAGTGCACGGCATACAGCTGAAGTTTTTATAAACAGAAATAGGCTCGAGACGGTCGCGCCAGCCAAAATGTCGACTAAACTCATTGCTTGCCTTTGTACACTTCAAAAGTTATTTAAAGTACATAAAATGGTGATCTTATTAATAGGTAGTGAAGCAACTTATTAATAGGTATTCAATTTTAGTCCTTTAGCATGTAAGTATAGGGTGCTTAAAATATCGATTGTTATAAACCTTAAGTCTTAGAGGCTTGATATATTCTCTCTAACCTAATGCTATATTACCGCCACATACCCTAAGAAACTATTTATTAAAAAAAACTATTTATTTTAATTAAGTAAACTATTTATTAGGAGGATAAAATAATAAAAATAAGAATTTTAAAATATTTACCGAGAGTCAAGTAGGCATCTCGTGATCGACGACCCACATACTATATGGTATTAAATAGTTACATTTCAGTTACTCTTATCTCTTATCTGTCTGCATGACGGCGAAATCAGCGAATGTAATCAAAATGCAATACTGAATAAATAATGGTACCGATAATAATAATTATTTGTATCTAAGGCATTGCTCCTCGGCGTGTAGCCGCCCCCAAATTTTACGTGCTCTTCGATCCCTGCTACTGATATGTTAATTTTATTACAGAAACTTTAAAGATCCCAACCGGTTGAGTTTCGAAATGAAACGCAAGTGATAACAAAGTGCATAAAAATTACGACCTTCAGGTATAAACTGGTGTTTAATTCATCGGAATGTCATTATTGACTGTTTAGTATCGATAATTGAATGAAATTCACCCAAAGTGCAGTGCGCTCTATTTTCTATAAAAACGCGAAACACAAACAAAACAATACAATCGTAACTAAAAAAAATAATACATTTCAATATATAATTAAGTAAGTGTTACAAAAAATTAATAAGAACACCACAATAACCTCTTACAGGATTTGATCTAATCAACAATAACTTTTAATATTTCAATAAAACGCCATAAAGAACTAAAAAAAAGCAACAGTTACTTACGCGAGTACAACCAAAGATCCTTAGCACTCAACACGCACGCGGCAAGTATACCATATAAGGGATATATATCTAAATTGTGATGAATCTGACGTCCGAACACTCTTAATCACTTATTGTCTATCACACGGTTGGTGCGTACTCGCGTGCAAGCCGGAGCGTTGTGCCGGCGTGCGGCGTCGGCTCTTGTAAACAAATAGTTGGTGGGGGGCCCGGTAAAGAGCCTGGCCGAATCACGCCGCTCACTTACGTCACTCGATACGTGAAATGAGATCTACGGAGTATCTCCAATTGTAGAGAAGAATCTGGTGTTTTTGGGTAATTTTAACTCTTAGGTTAACTAAATCATCATTTTTGGTATTATCAATAATAAAAGAAATGAGGAATTAAGGCTAAGTTGTGATCCGCAAGATACGTAATGTTTCTGAATCAATTTAAAGCGAAAAATAGATTGTTTTGTGGGAGATGCATAATCTAAAGTAAAAACAAGAATAAACTTTTTTTTAACTTCACGCTTTATGCCGCACATAGCAATGTATTCTGGATACATGGACACGTGCAACAACGGACGCTGTGAGATGAGTGGTTCTACTCAACGCCGCGCTTTTCCTCGTTACCAGAGCGCGGAAATGAAAATATTCAATATTTTATGGCCTCGTTGGAAATCGAATCCACAACCTATCGCGTTTACGGTCGCACGCTTACGGCCCTGCAACACGCCTGGCTTCCATAAATACATTGAATAAAACATAAATAAAATAAAATAAGACAGCTTAATGTTCGCAACACAAAAATTCAACATAAGTTATATTCAGAACCAAACACACAGCTGCATTATCTTCTCATTTGGAAACAGGATCACATTATATTATTAGGTTACATACAAAAAGTCGCTCGATTTTTTGTCCTAATTCTATTCACGGACAATTTTACTACCTGTGGTGAATCCGGTTTACTTAAAAAGCACCGATTTTATTATGACACAACGAAAGAAAAAGTCACAGCAAAATTTCTTAAAGCGTTCCATCGAAAATCGTAAATGCGCATTTAGAAATAAAATGTGGCCGTTAACGAGTTAAAATAATTGCCACTTGCCCAACCTACTTTTAAACACGTTGTCCTTAAACACATAATAACTAATATTGGATACGTTACGCGCATGGCGCACACGACAGTGCGCATTTAATGCCTGTATCTAGCATCTAGTGGTTGCTTTTTTACGTCAGGACATAAATACTGTTACGATTAAAAATAAACAATGTATTACTTTTGAATTGCATAAAGTAAGTATGAACGTATGAATAACAATTTTTAAAATCCTCCTAAATTGAAAGGTAGAAGAAAATCTCGTGAGATGAAGATAGCGTAGGATTTAGCATTTGCATCCTATAAAAAGAGAATGCGAGTCGAACTCGCATACCGAGGGTTCCATACCAATTTCATTTTCATTGTATGTCAACGGGAAGTACAACTTATAAAAGTAAACAAACTTAATTTTGCGATGCTGTATCTCAATATGCACACCAAGCCCTTTCACCTGATACCTCACTTGAACTAGCGGCTTTAATATTAAATTTTGCCTCCTGTTATGACTATATTTTTTTTGAATTTAACAACAAATATATAGTTTTCAATATTTTTCTTGATTTTTTTTTTCTTGAACTAGTACTATCTGTAGATGCTAGCTGTTAAATTTTATAATTCTAAACCGGAAGTACTTGATTCGCTTTATAGTGTCTAAATATGCCTTTTTGCGATAAACGGCCATATCTTTTTTAGGTAATTGTAGAAATACGATTTTCAATGAAATCAAAGGATCGTAGACATAAGTATATGGTTTGAATTGCAATTCGATATCTCCAAACGCTCCTGAGATGAAGGCTCTTGGACATATTTTAGTAAATCTCCTTTTCTCTGTTCAGTATATACATTTTTCACTTCATGTTGAAACTCGGTGGAAAGTAGGGAACAAAGTGTCTCAACACTAGGTTGCCTCTGTCTACCCTGTTGTTTGCTGGATACAGCGTGAAGATAATTTAATTTAATTTTTTAATTCACTCCATGTTTCACTGTCCCGCATATTGAGTAGCGGGACACAACGCCGTTTCCAATATGTTTTATTGTCAAGCCATTTTTTACGTTCACGCTTTTTCCCCGAAAGTAATGTTGATAGAAAGAACCTATTATAAACATATTTCACTTTATATTTTTATAATAGATTCTATATAATCTTAATATTATTATACTATAATATGTTTATTTCACTTTTATGAAAAACCATGTAAAATATAATAAAATTTGAAAGCAGATGACTTTAGTGTAAATTGCCTGCTTGCACCGCAAATGATGCGGTGCTCATTGCATCATTAGAATGCGAGTTTGCAGGCATTAGTTACCACTCTAAAAAAAGGGGTGGTCTAAGCCTGACCACCTCTTCCCTTCCGGGTAGAACAAAGATTCTAGTATTTGTAAAAAATGAAGAAAGGACGGAATGCAAGATCAGTCATTTAGACGCTTTTCCGCATCCACCTTGTATCTTCCATCTCTACTGAACATACTTTCCCAAATATACCACTCTTATATCTTACCTAACATCATTAATGGTGCCTTAGCTGCATCGATGAGACGGCGAAACATCAGCACAGCTGCATGTTTGGCCGTACACAATGCAGTGTTGGTACCGATCGTGAGACAGGTAGAGGGAGACCTCGGCTGATCTTCAAAAACACAGTATTAAAGATACTGGAGGAAAACGTAAAAAGGATGAAGATCCCCGAAGGGCATGTATGAAGAGGTTGATGACAGTGAACGAGGCGGAAGAGGTATGCAGAAACCGTAGCGTTTGGCACTTCGTTCTCTCTAACTACCCCGCTAGGAATACACCTTTAAGCTAGACAGACTGACATGTAATAAAGTTAGATTCATAAATTTTTGTTTGCGGTATTTAAAGTATTAAATCTTATTTCTTAGTTGTCCCATATACTGATATAAAAAAATAAGTACACATAATATAAGATTTACTAGGGATTAAAATGAAACTTTGTAACTTTAAGCTTTGGAGGCTCGCTTTACTTGCAATGTAAAATCATTTTAACTTACTTTATGTGAACCGTTTGGACATTCCTTGAATGTATACTATGCAGTAAATTTAACAAAGGAGTTTATTTTTCGAAGGAATAAGAGGTTTTTTCATTAAAATATTTTTTTTTGTATTAAGTATTAGAAAAGAGTTTGATAAAATAATGAAGACACCTACTAATTGACATATTAAGCAATAAGGATTAGCTATAAAAAATAAGACGCTAAAGTTTTTAATTTACAATCAGAATCTCTCAAATTTCAAATTATTGATGTTGACCACACAAAAATGCAAATGTAATCTAAGCTTAGACTAGCATCATATTTACCTAATAACCAGCATCATATTTTAATGCATAAGATAAGTATAGTTCTCCTTCGAGTCGTAGACGATATTGATTTAGATATTGCGTAAACCCAGGATCGTAACCGCAATTGGTAAAATGTTACTTAGCTGTTATGCCGCCTCAATTAAAATGTTTAGTGAAAGAAGCGCTCTATGCTGTGTATTTTTTTATTTCAGCTTCACGCTGTATCCCGAATTGAAGAGAGTAGGCAGAGAGAGCCTATTATTAAGACACTCTGCTTCCCACTTCCCGCTGAATACTGCTGTTCAACACCAAAGCGAAAAAAAAATATTTCATTTTCTCGAGTGCGAATCCAACCCACAACCTGTCGTGTTTGCAATCACACGCATTTGCCCCTGCTCCACGACTGGCTTTTATAAATATAATTGAATAATAATTAAATAATTTAGTAAACTTACAACAAAAAATGTATCAAAAAATATAATTAAATTAATATATTACAATATGGTCATGATGACAATATGAACATTTTATATACAACGAATTTGAAATGCTTAAGTGGAACACAGCGCCGCAGGTTCATTCGTGACCGCAGTCGACGTAAATCTTGACATAACGTCGAACCAAATATAGGATAATTGAAGTATTGTGTGACACGCTTCTAGTATCGACTTGAAATACAAATTTCATAGTAATATTCATGTGGGAAATCCCTTAGCTAAAAATATAAATTAGGGCAATCGTGATGGAGCCACACAACGTCTGACTGTAGACTCGATGGTTATGGGTCTGATTCAGGGGATGTAACGCCGATTCATATTTTTCAATTCAACACGCAATCAAACTCAAATTTCCTTTTGCGACTTAATTTGAAAAATAACGTAGAGCATTTAAAATCAGAAAATCATTTTTTGTCGTTAACTTGCGCACCTGCTACTGCATAGTATTTGCATTATATTCCCACACAATCTCTCCTTAGAAGGACAAATCTTAGTACTAAAGAGTAAAGACAAATGGATACTGTAAAAAAACGATAATGAACTCATCATGGGCGATACTACAGCCATTTACGTCTATTTGTTTGGCAAGATAAGCGAGTCTAAATAAGTTTTTAAATACTTTTATACAACACGACTAATAATTTGGCCTTGGTTTTTGAATGTAAGGTAATCAAAGAATATAGCATCTTAGCAACATATCTACTAATATACATTCCTGTTCACTTCCTGTTCACGCTGACGTTCGAATAGAACGTTATCATTTATATGAATGACAGATACAAAATTGAGATATGCTTTTTTTGTAAAATATTGCAATACAGTAAATATACACGCCGTATCTTTTATGGAGATAGCGTGAATGTTCGAAATATCAAAGTACACTGTTGTCATAAAATTGCAGTTATCTTTACTATAAAAAAAGATTATCATGAGATTTTTGAAACTCAAAACTACCTTAACGCCAACGTGGCGCTTAATGCTGCTAATGTAGATTCAAATCGCACTCGGAAGAATATTTTATTCTGCCTTCCAAGATAAAAAAAAGAAACAATCAACCTGACATTTACAAATAGATAATTCAAGTGACATCATACAACTTAAATAGCGTAGTCATATTATATACAAGTACATACTAGACTATTGTGGAGACTGGCGCGGGGCACAAGTGCGGCTGTAAACGCGACGGTTGTGGCTTCGATTCTCACTCGGGGGAATGAAATATTTAATATTTTCATTTCTTCGCTTTGGTAACGAGGCAACGCGTGGCGTCGAGTTTCTGCGCTCAACACGCAATACTTCGAAAATTCTCCGGAAAGTATGCAACGGAAGTATCTTAATGGGAACAGAGTGTCTTATCACTAAATATCTTTTGTCTACCCTGTTATGTGCGGGATACAAGCTTAAATGAAAAAAAGTTAAAAAATACTCTTAAATAGGTGTTCAATCGTCGTCCGATGTAAAAGGACTTGAAAGTATTTACGACGGTAGCGTCTCAGAGTTATTGCCACCTAACCGCCGTATTAGACGAGTTATCTAGAACTCTATACCACTTTTTGTTGAAGCTCGCCTCGAGTTGCAGTTTTTGTTTACCGTGGGACTGATTGTGATTGAAAATAAAATGTAAGAACGCATCTACAGATGGCTACAGCCAGTTTAATGGATTATAAATCTATTGGAATAAATAATAGAGAAGTAATTCTAGATGAGTTCAAGTGTAAATTCTATTATACGACGTGTTGGTCTAAAACTAGCTGTGAAAATTTAATGAATTTTGATCAATGTTGCAATAATCATTTGCAAAAATTACCTATAGAATGTAGAGAATAAACGCTACGCGAGGCGCTTCTTTTTTCTTTTTTATTGATTTTTAAAGAAATATCAGTTACTTCTATAAATGTAATAATAAATATGTACCAATATAAACTACATGCCATAACTAAGCTGACCTCATATTCTAGCACTGATGTATATACTTGAGTATCTCGTGCAATAATATGTTTTATAACATTTTTTTTCTTGTTTCCCTCAAAATCAAATAAACAAATTAGATTCTATTATCCATTGAAAGTCAAAAATAAATGAAATATGTATCTGATACATAACATAACGGTATAATATGGAAGCTTGGTAAAATTCCATCTTTAAAAACCACCTCAGTCTCCTTGAACTTAAAACATCGACTTAGAAATTTAAAACAGGCATACATATTCTAATACAAACACATCGAATTCACATTAGGGATTTGTCAATAATAAATAAATAATACAAACAATATTTCAATTCTGTGACATGGTAGTACATCGTAAGTAAAGATGTCATGGCCAAGATATAATTATTTACTGTCAACGGAATTTAAAAAAAAACATGTCTTAGGTTAAAAAAAATTGTTAATATGCAAAATACATGGCATTTGACGCCATTGTGGCCCAGATGAGGTAGGCTGCACCAAGGATATGTTTCAAATCCTAACCGAAGGAACATTTTTTCACGAACCACATTATATTCTACATACAGCAAGCTAGGAGAAATTAGTTTCAAAGCTATCCGCTCTTTGCTTTCCACTCGAATTCGAGATACTGCGTGTTGAGTGGCGGAACTCAACGGCGTGCTTTGCCTTATTAGAGTGAGATATTGATAATAATTCATATCCTCGAGTGGACATCGAAAATTCCATTATTAATACAATTCAGACTCGATGGGGGGAGAAAATCAAAAACAAAACCGACAGTTACGATCTTCAGAAGAAATCAATAGATGGTAGTAATGATTCAATTCAAATGAATCTAGAAACTGTTTTTCTATAGATTCATGCTGTATCCCGCATGTGATAGGAAAAGAAAACTAGTGTGAAGACACTGCGTTCCCCGCTTTTACCTAGAAATTAACTTAACATATAGATACATATTATGCTATAATGCCACTACACTTTATTATGTACAGAGTAGATAATGTAGATAATGTTTCATTATTTAATTATCTTTTTCATGTCACAAAACCGTCAACTAAAACCAAGAAAAAATCTAATGCATTTTCAATAAACACAAACATCATCCCAAATCAATTTTAATTTGAAAGCCAATCCCAAAGCGGCGCACTGCTTGCGCAAGAGATCAGATACAGGACGGCATATAATCTAAAACAAACGCTTACCTAGACCATATTTCAGTGTGACCATTACATAATGTCAATTTAAATAGGTGTAGGTAGCTTACTCTATCCACATTTAACTAATTAATTCAAATGTAACATTTTCATAGTATAAAATAAATTTTAAACAAGAACATGAAATTCAAAGCGTGTACCTATTTCTGCGATTCAAATATAAAGCAGTGACGCGGTGTGCAACGTTAATATGTATGTTGAATATAAAGAAGTGGAGACTCATCAGCATATGTTGGAGATGTAACGATGGACGATTTTTAGATTATCGATAAAACTTGTTTCTGAATATTTTAATTAGATTTCGAGTTACGCATTGTTTGCAGATTCTATCCTTGTTTGGGGTAATTTAAAAGTTTTCCCGGTGCAATTACACAACTGTGCTATCAAACGTCTGTGCTACAATGGCATATATTACCTGTAAAACATGACAGACAGAAATCTCACAGACGACACTACTACACTTAGAAAGTTAGATTTTAGAATGCATAACCTACGTAGGTCAGGAAGCACTAAGACTTTCCGAAATTAAAATGAAAAACAGGACGGAATCGGCGACGAGAAAAATGTGATTTTCCATTTTATGTATTAACATCTCCGCAAACAAAGTTGCAAACGACGACTAGTATGAAATATAACGTTACGCTATCCTGTTACTTCGTAAATAAAATTTAGCGCTTTTGTACACAATAAAACAACAACAACAAAATAAGTAATACGCAACATACAAATTCCATACAACTTTAGAACACTTAAATGCGCAATAAACTGATAACCTACTATTGCAGATCGTTGAGAAGTAAACAAAATGTACTAGTACTAAGTACTTTTTGCTTGATATTTCAAGTTTCATACTAGGCATTCATTATATGTAGTTGGTTAATGTTATTGCAATGAACATAATGTATCCAAGCCTAAATTAATTATATGCGGAGCTCAGCTGACCCATCACGTACTTGGGAAAAAAGACGATTGAGCAAGCTGTGGCTGAAATAATCACCTATATATATCTTATATATGTACGTACGAGTATATAAGTAGAATTCGAGTATTATTTTGCTTTTCTCGTCTAAAGTGATCAACTCACTGTATTAACTTAAGCCACATTGTCGTTGATACCAGCAATTAATTAACAAAATTGTAAAAAAAAATTAAAGTAATACAAAATGGGTTTTACCTAAATTCTACTTCTATATGCTATAGTTTTTTTTATATATTATATAAGTATATAAACACAACCAACAATTAACACAAATATATTATAATCAATAATGTAAAGTTTTTTATCTGAACCATCTTTAGACATTAAGGAATCTAGGAAATGAAACTAAAAATTGAGTTTATATTAAGGGATAAATACGAATTAAAGTTAAATACTTATTTAGAATTAAAGTCCTTCTAGGGTAAATTCAAATCACAGACAAAAATGAGTTATGTAAACGTCTTAATTAAAGCCACATGTATGCATCAAAGAAAACACTTGTAATTGAAACAGATTGACATTAAATAAATTGTAAATGACGAATTGATCATGGCGTCCTTTCGGGAAAAGTATTGTGCCATATTGATGCTGATTGATGTAAGTGGTTTTTTGTTAAGTCATTTGGGAGGACGAAGCAAAGTTAATGTGATACAACCTGATCGAACGTGATTGTTTGTTATTATGACAGCAAACAAATTCTTCAGCTTTTTAATATTAGTATAGACAAATATAGCGGTAAGAGAGGTAGTGGGGCACCTCGGTTGACCTTCGAAAATACAGTGTCGATGATAATGAAGCAAGGTTACGTAAAGAGCATGAGGTACCCCCGGAGGCCATGTATGCAGATGTTCATGAACGTGACAAGACGTAAGGGGTATGAAGTCTGTAGCGTTTGGCGTTTCATTCTCTTTGGCTGTTCTGCTATCCTGCTACCCCTAGGGATACAGGGTGAAGGTAAAAAAAATATATATTTAGACTATACCTTTAGCCTAATTTGCTGGGAATTAAATATGTACATATGTACGAGTATGTATGTTAACCCAAAGTAAAAATATGAGGAACATTTTATTTTATAATACAATTTTTCTGTTAAATTACTTGAATTTCCACAAAAAATATACATCGTTTAAGTCTTCTTATTACTTAATGAATATACACTGTACTTGAGGCACGGTCATAGTATCTTATCTAAATCACATATTAATAATTTAACTGAAGTAATAAAATTAACGAGCTAACGAATATTTTGATTTGAAATGCCGGAAAATGACGTAATATAATATTTTTTATTTATTTGATTACGGTGCAAAAATTGCGTCTATAAACTGCAGACGCGGAAACATAAAACCACCTATACTAACTTTTAAAATGTTATATTTAGACTTCATAGTCCCTAGGTTCATAGTATAATAATCATCTCTATCTCTATATAAAAAGTCATTAAAAATATTTTGTCTGTACATTTAGTAATTTTGACTGAAATGGATAGTGGGGCACTTAAAAAGAATAATAGAAAGCAAAAATATATTTTTCGAATTTCTTGTCAGTCTGTCTGTCGATATGAATGGTCACATTTTTCTCTGAAAGTACTGAACCAATTTACTTGAAAATTTCACCAATTCCTTTGTTTTAACTCAACTAACCTACTAAAGTTTGGTTCATCAAAATCGGTTCATTAAAAAAAGTTATCGTCATTTGAATGAACTCAAGGCATTACTTTGCCTGCGAATGTTACATAGCTATCGCGCTGGTAAGATTCTTGACCAAAGAATGACATTTTAAACGTCTTGGTTATATGACTGTTGATAAAAATATATATTTTTGAAGTACTATTATAAATTATAAATATATATTTTATACAATAAAGTAAACAAAATTGAATTATTAATGGATATTACTTATTATAAAGAAAAGAAAAAGAAAAGGGGAACTGATAACCTTCTCTGGAAGTCGGTATAAACTACATTACATAATGAATGAAGGGATTTAGACCAATAGTGGTGCAGGGGGCACAAGCGTACGACTGTAAACACGACACTTAGTGGGTTCGTTTCCCACTCGAAGAAAAGAAGCTGGTAACGAGACAACGCGCAGCGTTGAGTCCCGCCATTCAACACGCAAGTGTCTTCATGGGAACTTCATGAGTATCAGACACTCAGTATTCAGACACTCATAAAGAGTGTCTGATACTGCCTACCCTGTTACATGCGGGATACAGCGGGAAGCTAAAAAAACATAATTTAGAATCTTTCGAAGTGACACAGACATGTGATACACATGTGTCATACACATGTGGCATGCGGCTTCGCCTCCGCGGCCAAATGGAAACAACGCCTTGGACACTTATTTCTGTTGGATCACGGAACAGAAGCTGCAGCTAAAAACAAGTAGAGGATATCTCTTTGCGTGCTCTAGCCTCAAAAACAAATCAAGGAAATTCAGCTCATTGTGTATAAACATCAATATTCAAACTTTGTTAATCAAATTACCGTAGAATAAGAATAATATTTATTATTTTACTCTTTACCTTAAACATCTACTATAATTCTTTAGAAATAGCATATAATAAAAGGTTTTATACAACGCCGCCATTTTGTCTAACACATCTCTAACCTAAATAATAATTTAAGAAGAATTTAAAACAGAACCACCGCGTACCAACTGTTAGTACAGTAACAATCCCGTAAGAGAGTAACAATCACGTTTAACTAAGTAGAAAGGGTTTATTCTGAACGAAAGACAATATGAAGCCCTTTAATGAGTAAAAAAACAAAAACAAAAGACTGCGCTTGTGAAAATAATGGAATACACAATTATGGATATGGAACAAAAAAATGAATACGTATATTTACGCATAATTACATGACTGTGAAAAAATAAAACGCGAAGAGAAATACTTTAAATCAAGTTTGATTGAAGGAATTAATTAAGACTAGTGACAGGGGGCGTTTATTTAAAGTCTTTTAATCGTTCATCACTGTATTATATTTTTAATAACTTCATAATTCTTGCGTATATACATACATATTAATTATTAATTATTTTGTTAGTTAGCTTATAGCTTAAAGTTGAAATATTTGTACCAAATTATTTTTCTTTATCAAAATTATTCTCCTATGATGTTATACAAAATAACGGGTATAAAAAAAGTGTAGACAAACAGTGTACAATAAATAAGATACTTGTTATACTGTGGTCAGTTTGACATACCAATTTTTATCCATAACTAAATGTGTGCCAAGATATATTAATAGTATTTCTTTAAAAAAATATTGAAATCGATGTTTAAAACATAAAAATCGATTGAATGGTAATCCGATCTTATCCAATTATCATACAGACGCTATTAAAATGTATGAACACTGCCGCAATGTACTTATCTATTGCACAGAACGGAAAATGCGTATTTAATTTTAAACAAAAACTACATACTTAAATAAACATCTTCAATGTCAAATAAATTTAAAAAAACCTAAGATTTTAAATGTTATTCACATTTATATTAAAAATACATTGAAATTCTCTATGAAATGGTGATAGGCATTTTTTTAAGAAATGCCAATTAGGTAAATAAGTTTTTTTATTGTTGTAAGTTGTAAGTAAGTTTTGTGTTGATCTGGAATGGTCTTGACAGCGCAACCGGGCGGGAGTAATTAAGAATTATTATAATATATAATTATAATCTATACTAATATTATAATGATTAAAGAGTTTGTTTGGTTGACCGCACTAACCACAGAAACAACTGGCTGGAAATAAAAAAAATATTTTTGTGTTGTTTGTTACGCTTATCCAGAAAGTCCATAGGCTATATTACAGTAATTACTTTAATGTTTAATTTGCTGTAATTGCCATAGTAGGTAGACACTTTGGGCACTTGGGTAGTGTCATGTGTTTTCAATTTTTAATTATCTCTATTTGACAATTCGGAGCGAAGCTGAAGTTAAAGGCAATTTATACAATCTTTTATTTAGGAGTAACTTGCCGCGATTTACTTTGACTTTTTCGCAGTGTCCGATTGAGCTGAAAATTGGATTACAACTTCAATTCTTATTATAGTGAAATTTCATATAATCAGTATTGATGTTTATACAAAATAGCCGCTGCAACAAAATTGGGGATTGTACAGTATTGCACAACCCACCTATATCCTATGTGGGTATCAAATGAAAAGAAGCTTGGTTGTAAAACACAATACACTATGAAGTTGATAAAAGCTTGTTTTTTTTTTAAATATTCAATTAATATTCTTTTAAAAAACAAGCTTTTATCAACTTTACTTATTATGATATTTGTTCAATATGATCTATCCCTGGAGCACACACATAGTCAAACATCCTTATTATATTATATATACTATAGTGTCGCCGATTTCATTATGTAGACAATTTGATATAATTAAGTATGGATTATAAAAGGTAAGTTATTGTAGTTTAGCAAAATATGTATTTCATAAATGATAAATATGTCACTACACTGTACTTGTCTACATGTCACTACTGTTTACTAGAGTAAAATATGTAATAATCCATACCTAAAGAAATTAATCAAGATACCTCAACAGTTTAAATGTAGGATATTTTTTCATTTCACGCTAATCGCTACGTTTATATAAAGCTAAAAATATTACATAATAATGAATATAAGAACGTGTACGAGTATAAAATTATAAAATACAAATCTATAAATCTAAAAATCTATAAATCAAACAAAAAGATAAATTAACAATGGTTAAATTAAAAAACAATCCATTAAATATAGAAAGTTTAAATAAATTCTTGTATTCCTAATGTCTGCCAAGTATGAAAACTAGTGTTGCTGCATGCAAAGTATTTGTAAATGGAATTCCGCATATGACATCACTAGCTCACCTCATGTTTGCAGATTAGAAGATATAGACATAAACAAATATAGCAAAAATTTAGAAAATTCCTAAATTAAAGACTACACTTAAATACAAAGTTCTGACTAACATAAGACCGTTTTACTGTAAACGCAACGGTTGTTGATTCGATTTCTACAGCGGAATAGGCAGGGAATAAATAAAAAGTAATTTCTATCGTTACTCTCCGTCATTTTCAAATATGGTAAGTTGTATGAAAAACGTGTAACGTGACCAAATCAGGGGAAGAAAAAAATATAGGAACACCTACAATAAGCTTAAAAAGATATTTTTATACAAGAGGTAGGCAAACGAACGCACTGGTCAAATGATTACCGCGACCACAACCCCGTGTAACGCCAGAGCTTCCTCAGTAGCGCATCTCCGTTGCCGGTCTATATGTTAAAATCCTATAAATGTTTATTTTATAAATACACATAGACAACGTTCATACATATATTTCATACATATAGACAACTTTCTATTTCGTATGAAATGGATTTTTAAAAAAGTTTATTATAATATTTTCATTTCCTCAGAGGCAAAAGCGAGGCGTTGAGTTCCGCCACTCGACACGCAACGCTTTCGAAATTCGAATTCGGCTCAAAGTGGGAAACGGAAGTGTCTTAATGGGAACAGAGTGTTTTAACATTAGGTTCCCAGGTTTCCTCTGCTTACCCTGCTACGTGCGTGATATAGTGTCAAGATATATAAATGTGTTTTATGGTCAATAATTATTAATATTTTTTTCAACTTGAAGCTTTGTCACTCTTCGGACACTCCGTTTACCCCTTTTCACCCGCTTTCAAGACTTTTGTTTATAGAAAAGACACGGCAAACGAGCGTTCGGGTCACCTAATGGTAATTGATTACCGCCGCCCACGTCCCCGTGCAACCCCAGAGGAGCTACAGGTGCGTTCCGGCCGGCACGGCCGGCCGGCCGGTCCGGCCTTTAAGGTGGGTTGGACTCCGGAGCCCGGCATTACCTTATGCGAAACGCAGTGGCATAACGCCACTACTTCACGCCGGTTTTTAAATGCCGGGGGTGGTAATGATCCGGTCGAGTCTGCCCATGCGTGTTGCCATTGCTGGCGACGCGACTACCACACGTACTTTAGTCTCAAAATGTAGTTGCATGTAGTGTTTCTAATTAATAATAAATATTATTAATAGTTGTCGTAAGTATTCTACTAAAGTGATCTATCTATTGAAAACGTGATGATAAATTATTTTACTAGTTCGTTGTTTCTATGTGTACATAGTAATGTTTTTTTATTTATATCTTCCGAAAAATGGAGAGAAGAAAAGAAAAAAATTCAAAATATGCTAAAATTTAAAAAACAAAATATTTTTTTAAGCCTAAAATTTTATTTTATCTCCATGATTAGTAACAAGTCTATAAAATAATAGGCTCCAAATAAGTATTATTGATGTAATCGCTTATCACATCGACCTTGTGAAAATAAATATCAATCGAATTATTTTTACGAACGAAATACACATACATTTTAAGCTTAACACAGTGGGCGAAGTACGGTGGCGGTGTTGAGTTACACCTCTCCACACCCAACAATTAATAAAGAAACAAAAATTTGCTGGCTGTATTAACGCAAGAATTTGCGTGAGGTTGTTTTATCTCAGCCTACTATATATACTATATGATTTATTATAAATAATCTAGAGGACCAATTGATAAAGCCTTAGACTCACTCATACTTTACGCTTTCTGCTTAAGAAAGTGAAAATACTTGAATGAGGTAATGTGGGTGCTGTGGCTAAGCTAGCTAAGGCATCTAGCTCCACTCACTTTCGTTTGAGTTTATCTAACAAGTTAATTTACCAGTTTAAACATGAATTACTTGATATTTCAAGTTGAAATTTAATAAATAAATTGAGTGAATGATTTATATATTATGTTAAAGGAGAATGGGCTGATGTGTCAATAGGTTCATCAAGCGTCAAAGTAAAGACATATATTGTTTACTTTTTTAAAGTGTTATTCTATACTTAGGAAAGAAAAATACTTTTTAGAAAACATATAAAAAATAACCAAACAAAAAAAAACTAAAAAAAAACATCCTAAAAACCTGCTACATTCAAAATTTTTGAACATTTTCTAAGAAGTATTATATACATATAGGTAGGAACTTAATAAATAAATGAATTTGTTTTAAAAATATTTAAGTTTAGTATAGAATTTATAATGACAAACATGGAAGAAATAGCAATAAAAATAGACAATGAAAAGGCAGAATATGTAACAAATTATATATACTTAGGACAGATAGTTGCTTTTATTTTATAGACAGGACACATGTCAAGGGACAGTGCCATAAAATGGCCCAAATTAATTACCAAATGGCAAGCATGAGATGGTAAAAGAAGAAAGGCAGACAAGCCAAAAGGTGGATGGATGATATTAAAATTATTGGAGGGATACCTGGTCAAGGAAACCTAATAATAGAGAATATTGGAAAAAGCTGGAAGAGGCCCATGTGTCAAATGACATACTGTTTATTGAGCCTGGAGTAGATTCTACATGATTACATAATGCATAGTGAAATGTTTACTAACTTAGGTTAAATAAAGCTGAATAAAATCAGCCATAAAGGCTTATAAATAAATAGTTCCAAAAAGTATTAAATACTAAAAGCTTTTTTTCAGCTTCCGCTTTTTCCCACATGGCAGGGTAGACAGAGCCAACATAATATTATGTCACTCTGTTCCACATTTTTCACCCAAATTTTGAGATATTTTGTTTGAATGGTGGATCTTAATGCAACCATCTGTCAACCAGATTAGGAAAATGAAAACAATTTAAATATCATAATTCCCACAAATGAGCAATAAAAATAAATCTAATGCATTGGTCAGGTTTGACATGTTGAAAAAACGTGGGTATGGGGCTGTGGAATGGCTTAGGATCTAGCTCGCCCAATACACAATTAGGATGTAGAGTAGCATGGGTGTGGCTAAGCTAGCTAAGGCATCTAGCTCCACTCACTTTTGTTTGAGTTTATCTAACAAGTTAATTTACTTAGTCACACATTATTTCACAGCACCAAAATGTCCCTCAAAAACTTTGACCTACATTATCTCAAATGAAATACATATCAGCAATATTGATAAGTAAAATAAAGATTCAAACAGTATGAATGTATTTTATTTTCATTTTGATAACATGTAAAAACCAAGATTTCTTTATCTTGCTTTATACATGTTCAAAGTAAAGAAACAAATAATTTCCATATAAAAAACATGTTTTAATAATGTAAAAAATATAAAGGCCTTTGTGGCACAGTGGAACAATATCTGACTGTATATTGCTATTGTATATGGATTTGACAACCACTCAGGGAAATATATTATTTTCATTTTCAAACTCAGATTAATTATTATTTGTGTATAAAATGTATTAACATCATTACTATATTATATAGAACAAAATAATCCTGTAATAGGAAATTCAAACATGTATAATGTATACAGCATTCAGAACATGTTTTATATACTTCTGTTAATATTAAAAAACCAAATACATGAAGTAGGATCAAATTATTATTTTTTTATTCTTATAAGTTGAAATGACAGCTCTTAACAGAACTTAAAGAGTTTAAACTTACACCAACTTTTATAAGTACAACATTAGTAAGCTAATAAAATAAAAAAAATAGTAAAACATTAGTAGCAAGCAAATAAAATAAAAGCTATAGCATATTAAAGAAATTCATAAAAAAACGTAATTAATTATACAAACCTATTTCAGCGGGAGCTCACTGGTGTGAAGCCAACACTCTCATTACTTTTACTTTCTTGAAGACGTAGGATAAAAATAATATTTAGCACCGATACTGCGAGTTAACACGAATAGTATAGCACTTACTATAATTAAAAATAAGGAAACAATTGTAGATTTATTTACAGAACACAATAAATTAGCTAAATACGTTATATTACTCGATAATACTTCACTTATTGCCGAATTGAAAACTACTTCGTTGCCACAACAAGAAGTCATCACAAATAACGTTACAACAAAACACTTCTAACGTATAATATGTAAATAAGTATATATCTAAATATATTTAGTTATAAATAATTTCCTAATAATTTAATTATAATATTGACCTAAATAGTATGATCGGCATGTAAACACCTGAGAATGACAAAATAGTACTTTGACAGCTGTTCGGGGATGCCACATGCAACAGCCGTGCTATTAATTTAGGTAATCTATAATATTTTTTATAAAAGTGTAAGCATATTTTAATTAAAAAAATGTAAATAATTAATTAATTTGGTTAAATTACAATAACAAGTTTGGTTTAATTTGTTTGGTTCAAAAAAAACATTGATTATTTAATGAAAACAATGCTAATCTTTTAATTTTATAGATTAACGCTGTTTTATCCGGCACATAGCAGCGTTGGCAGTGGGACCTAGTATAAGGACACTCTATCTCTATGAAGATACTTCTGTTCCCTAGTTTTCCCTGAGTTCAGGATGCATTCCGTGTTAAGTAGCGGAACGCAAGGTCGCGCTTTGGCTCGATACTACAGCGAGGAAATATTAAATACGCCATTTCCTTGAGTGACAATCAAACGCATAAGGAGCGTTACATCTGGCCTCATTGCTTCTTGTCAAACTTATAGCTTAAGAAAAAATTTTAGCAATTCAAAATCATTAATACTTTTTATTTAATTAGCCATGCAAAGTTGCACATAATAACGTATAAAAATGTGTCCTATGTTTTACTTGCTTAACTTTCGAATAGGCGTATTATAACGAAGAACATAGACTAGACTATACTTTATTTGACTAGACTAGACTATATTTTATTGTTCTACCGTAGAATATAGACTCTACGGTAGAAAATAATAAGATATATCTCTGCAGAACAATGATTATACAATTTGTCAGATTTTCGGCAAAGAAATATAAAGTGTAAGGCAACACTTTCGAAATCTAATCAATATTAGTAATTTTAGCGCGATTAGCTTTATACTGACAACACTGCCATTGTATTGCAATTTCAATTATACTACCCACATTTTAAAATGTGAAGCTATGCATCGGAAGTATCTTAACGTTAGGTTGCCTCTACCTGACAACTATGATACAGCGTAACGCAAAAAATATAAATAATACAATATAAATACAATTGCAAGTGTCTGCAATATATAATATTGTCTTTCATATAAGATTAAAAACCTATCATGAAGCAGCAGAACGAATGTCAGTGCAAGCTTGAATATAGGGGATTCAATCACCACTGAGAATGTATTATTTTTAATTACTTCATCTGGTAAAACAAATTGCAGCATTGAGTTTCATCGCTCAACACACAATCTCGAAAAATACTTATTTAGACAACATAAATAAACTGTAACAAGCATATAAAATTACGACGTAGCTCGAGATCGTATGGCTTAGTGGCCAGAGCGCGTGATCGGATTCCAGGAGGCGCGGGTTCGAGTCCGGCTAAATTCAATTTTTTATACATTTTCTAAATAAGTATTTTTCTTACCTAAGTGTGGAATAACCCTTAAAAAAATGTTAAAAACATCTCGAATAGGGTCATAAATCGAATTGTCTCAACACTGCTCTCTATATGCAGTATACATTAAAAAAAGTAAAGAGTGTAGAGGATTATTCTCTACATTATATAAAAATAAAATTAGAGTAAGTAGTATAAGATACTGATTGCATCGTCCAGTATCTCAGTACATGCATAGAGGCTGTGGATTCATTAACCACTCGAGGAAATTAATTATTTACATTTTCTCAGTCTGGTAAAACAGTGTGCCATTGAGGTTTATAAATAAACGCACCATATCTTGACTGTCGTCATGAAGTGGAAAAGGAGTGTAACAACAATAGGTTCCATTTGCCTATACTTCTACATGGAATATAGTGAGAAGTAAAAGAAGTCTAAAATATAAGTTTATTACATACAATTTACTCAAATATAAAACTATGTTACATACAATTGTGAATAATACTTAAAATTAAGACACAAAATGAGAAACATAAGAACACCATAATTACAAAATTTTATCTATTTTATTATTATATTAGATTATATTATTATATGACCATTAGAAAACAACAACAATTATTGTTATTACACATTTTAATATAAATGCTTAAGGAATTTGGTAGCTTTTTTTGGCAACCATCTTTTATTTAAAAACTCAAACATACTTAATTTATTTAAAGCTTAATTTTTTTGCATTCCCTATAAAATTATGAGACAACTTATCAAGTGTTACCGACACTTTATTCAGAAAGTAGCTACCGTTACTAATATTTTAACATTTAGTATAATTTTCATAACATTCTTTATTCTAAACTGAAATTATATAAAAACGTCAAAAATTGATTTTTATTACAGCTTTATTGTTTATTATAACTGGTAGTAAATAATGGTTTTGTAAAAATGATGTTATATAGAAACAGCATTAGTATACAATGCAAAGAAAAACACAATACTAAATTTCTTATATGTACTATGTAAATCAATTATATTTATTCAAAATCAAACAAACAATATTACAATTGTGATTAATCTATTTATCAAATGAAACTATTAAGTATACAAAAGACTAATTCATTATAAGTAAAAAAATAACAATGTAATTTTAATAATGTAATTTAAAACATTAGATATTTTTATATATATGTACTATGTTTTTACTTTACCGTAATAAGCATTGGTAACATTTTTTTAACAATAAGGCCATGCCATATTACCTATCCAATGGGTTTTAATATAACAAATATTATTAAGCAATAAATCACATACAAGTTTCATTACCCCTTTCACTGTCATTTGACAATTCAAAATGTTCCTTTCATTTTTGTTATACGAGTGTGCTAAAAAAAAGTCCAAAGATTTGTTATATGAATAAGAAAATACGCGGCAATAGCAACATTGTAACTTAACTGTTATATGTTACCGTTGCTTGCCATCACTAACTAAAAAAATGTATTAAACTTTTATTATGTTGAAGCTAGAATAAAACTATAAGAAGATATCATATATTAGCATTTACGAAAACAGCTTAAAAAGTTATCTTAGTCGTAAATTAAAAATACATCAAAATTTAACTACGTATACATAAGTCAAGTGCACAGAAGATAAAAAATTAATGTGTGATATCAATTAACCTAATAAATTGACACAATCATATTATATTATAAAATCAATTAAATCAATTAACATTATTAAAATACAGTAGAAACTCGATTATCCGCTCTTCAGTTAAACGGTTTTGCGACTATCCAAACTACTAACAGTGAAAAGTTATAATTTAATTTTGAATTAAATTTTTAAGTATTTATTTTGAAAAAAAATTACGATTACTATTGTGAACCATTCTTGAGATATCCACAAAATTGGAGGCCATGTGACTCTGGTTAAAAAAATCCAATACATTTATATTTATATAGTATTTTAAGAATATTTGAAGTATTCTTACATATATTTACAGCATATTTAAATGTTATGTAAAATAAATGTTACAATAAAATGACTGTGATGTGATTTACTTTTTAATTTAACTCGCTTTTTAGTTTGAGTTGTTATTTTCAACTCAATATCAATATAAATATATTAGTCGTTTTGGGCCACTGGGTAATTGTATAATATGTAATAAATATTTTTATTGGTGAAATTCAAATATATAATCAATGCATGAAGATAATTTATGACAAAATTTTAATTTAAAACTTCAGTAAAACAAATGTCAAAGTTATCAACATTTCAATAATTGTATTCATCACTACTACTGGGTCTAAAATATTTTTATAATAGTAAAATAAATAATAAGCTACGTATCGTTTTTACTTTCTTAAATATAAAAAAAAGTAGAAATATTTTAAAAACAATTATTAACATAAAAAATATTCTAGAACTGTTAATAAATGTGGATATTATGGATAAAAAAACAGTGCCTTTTTATCTATAATGTCCATATTTATTATGTCCATAGTAATAAAAATTGTGTAAAGAACTGAAAAGCTCAAAAATGTAACAAATCACTTTCATGCATTGACATATAATTTGGTGCATCCTGCATACATGATTACATTTATCATGTTCAGTCTGTGCAGGAAAATAAATCCAGATTTTATTCAGCTATTTATTCATCTTATAACAAACCTATCCATTTAATCATAGATTTTTTTCATGTTGTATTCCAAACATAACAGGGAACCTGGGAATATAGTGTTAAAATATAATAAATAGTGTTAAGTGACGGATTTCGACGCCGCGCTTGGCCTCTTTAACAAAGCGAGGAAATGAAAATATTAAATAGTTCATACAGGGTATGAATCGTGGGAATAAAATTCACAACCTGTCGCGTTTAGTCGCACGCTTAAGGGGCATATGCATAAGCATTTAAATTTTTTTATAGTAATTTTTTTAAAGTGACATAGGCCATACACACTACTCCTCGTCCGCCACAGGCCGAGAATACGAGGGCTCAGAATTCTTCCATAGCCCCGGCTAACGCTATGTCACTGCACTACGACTGGCTATTAGTCATTGATATATTCAATATATCAAGTAATTATAGTGCTAATTGTGAGTAACAAAACATTGCATTAAAATATAAACAATGACATCATTTCTAACTATCAACAATGATATTGTTTAAGTGCTTTTAACTATAAATTTTACTCAACATTTCATTAAAGATTTTTAAAGGACTTTCATTGGTTTTTTTTTTAATGTCAAATTGTTTTGTATTTAGTGTCATATAAGTCAAAGGAATTGGTTTATGCTCCTTTTGTATCCTGCATATAGCAATGAAAGCAGGGCCATAAATAAGTGGGTACTGAACTTCTCGCTCTCGTGCAGTCCAGTGCGTACCGAACAGCGTTCTTTCTGTCTAGCCAGCTATATGCGGGATACGGCGTGAAGCCAAAAATTAATTATACTAATATTAAAAATTAATTTACAATACATATTTAAAGTCTAATTTGTGGTATAATTTTTATTGGTGAACCAGTAATGGGTTGCTTTGGACTTAGCTTAGTTGGTGACTGCATTACAACGTCAACCGCCCTCCTGAGAATTTGATGTTCACTTTTCTTATATTCTTCAGTTATTTGAGACAAATCTAAATCTGCGTCAATCATTAACACCTGGAAAATTAAAAAAGGTTTTTATAAAAAAAAAACTGTTTTAAATCAAATTAGCTTCATGCTGTATCCCGCACACGGCAGAGTAAGCAGAGGGAACCTAGTATAAAGACACTCCGTTCCCCACTTTCCACCACATTTTGGAGATATTGCGTGCTGAGTGGCGGAACTCAACGCCGGGCTTTTTCTCGACACCAGAGCGAAGAAAGCGAAATATACATTTAAATAAATTATTTCATTTCATCGAGTGTGGACTGAACCCACAACCAGTCGCGTTTCCAGTTACACTTTGTGCCCCTGCATCATGACTGGACTGATTTTTTACTTATTATAATTGTAAGCGTCACATTAATATATCGAAAATTGGGCAATGCGTAAAGAACGAGGGATAGAGTTAAACTAAAAAAATACTAAACAATTTTTACATAGCATTATGAAGAATTGTGTGAACCTAGACCTTCCGAACTATGCGGCAGATTTTGTTACTTTTCACTACTAAACAATAGGCGTGTGCACAACAGCTCACTTTTGTGAACGAGAACAAACGATATGTTCAGTTTAAAGAACATGTTCAGTTTTACGTTCAGTTCTCTTTATACGTTCAGTATTGAGGGCGTCGTGGCGCAGGGGAGGGGGACTACAAGCGTATACAAAATATCATTAGAATACAAAGGTAAATTTCGCCAATAAAAATTTGGCTGTAGCTGCTTGAGTAGTAAGTCGGGTGAATTTAAAACTATAAGATCTTAGTACGAGTCCGGATGCTTTAAATCCATTTTTTTATTTTTTTTAATATATAATTTCTATCTAAATGTAAGTTTCAAAAGACAATTTAAAAAAATCGATCGTCTATTATCCGTGTACTATTTATTAAAAGTAAAGAAGGTCAATTAAGGTATTCATAATAATAATATAAAATCTCCATTTCTAAAATAAAAGTCCAATTAAAATTAAATTACAATTAACAATTAATATAGACTACCAATAAAATGGACACACATAAACATAGTTGTGGATTCGATCCCCATTCGAGGGAAGGAATTGTTATTTATTAATATTTTTATTTTACACGCAATGTCTTAAAAAATTCGAAGTGTCTTAACTGTAGGTTCAACATATTCACAGCGGTAATTTTATGTTCTGCAATATTGAAATATTTACTTACGTACTAACACTTATTTAGCGAGTGTTTGTTTATATATATATATATAAACACTCGCTTAACCTTAGATCTAAGTAAAATTTTGTAAAATAATGTAAAGTTAAAAATATAATTTGCTTATTATAGATATTGATTGTATGTAAACGATAATATAATTAATATATATGATAAGGATATTAGATATAATAATAAATTTAAAAAGTGTACGGACCAAGTGTCTGTAGTGTTAAGAAATAACAATAAAAAAAAAACACTTATTTACACTTAGGCAATTAAATATAAACAAATAAAAGTAAAAGAAAGCAAAAAAAACAAAAATTTCTAACAGCGTCCTTCTAAGTAATACATATCATACGTCAGTAACCTTTAAAAGTGAAATCCGTAATAACATTCATTTTTTTTTTAAACAATAATAAGAAATTACCGATAAAAAATCTAACATTTTAAGTGTAACAAATGTAAGTTCTCATTACTATTATATATAGTTCTTATCAAATCATAATTTAGAATGTGAAAAATATTTACCAATTACGACTTACAATCCTCACTACCAAAGGATTCCAAATTCGAAATTAAGAGTACGTGTGAGCGAGATGTCCGTACCTCTCTTATGACGTGAATGATGAGACGGACGGAGCGATCGCTTAAGAGCCAATCAAAAAGAATGCAACAAAAAATGAACGAACGGATCAAATATTTTTTTTTGAGATCGGTTCTTTTGTTCAGTTCTATAATAAAACGAACACCTCTACTAAACAATACAATTTAATTAAGATAAAAGTATATAATCTATATATATAAAAGGACATGTACCTGACTGACTAATGTAAGACACGCGCACAGCCGTAACCGCTGTGCGTAAAAACGTGAAATTTGAACAGATGTTTATTTTCATAATCTGGACATCCACTAAGGGATTTTTAAAAAATTTTAACCCTAAAGGGGTGAAATAGTGGTTGAAAGTTTGTATGGTTTTTTTAAATCGGCACCGATTTTTATAAAATTAGAAATTCAGACTCCTAAAAATGTTTCATTGAACACGTGTTTCATAGGTTTTTAGAATTCACCTCCTAAAAGTTCAAATAAAAGCTTAAAAGTTTATATGGAAAAATCTTTAAATCGCCACCGATTTTTATAAAAAATTAAATTCTGACTGTTCAAAATATTTTATTGAACACATGTTTTGTGGTAATATTAGAATTCACCCCTAAGGGTGCAAATAAGCGGGCGAAGCTGCGCGCGCCCACTAGTATTATACAAAATTTGAATACATCAGTGAGGTTTTTTCCTTTCAGAATAGGAATTAGTTATAATTCGTCATAAAATTGCTACAGTGCAGAGCCACATAACCACTTCTTTTGTTCACATAGCAGGGAGATGTAACCTAGCAGCCAAGTGTTGAGACACTCCATTCTCCATTAAAATATTTCAATCCTCCACTAAACAGGCAACGCCTTCAGAATTTAGCGGAAAAAATATTTTTAAGTATAATAATGATACAATATATCTAGGCCTCAGTCAGGCATCTAGCCTGAGCCTGTATGCTATTAAGATAAAATGTCATATACATATGGATAACCTATATCAGGTTATCAGCATAGGACATTTTAATGAATAAGCAGCTACAATGATAGTTTTGTAAGATAAACCTTATAGTTTTTATGACTATTTAGAAAATGATTCATCTGTGCATCTAGTTCAAGATGATGAATAATCTTTAAAATATAACTTTAGCTTTATATCTCAGAAAGTTCAGTATTATACATTCATGAGATTTTTTCATATTTTTAACTGTAAACAACATTTTGTATGTTTTGGATCAAACAAACAAAGCACAACATATTAATAAAGTAATAAAAAGCTATAAAATAAAAATACTACTTGAAATTATACTTAATAACTTAAAGAACAATAGAACATTGAATTCTATGTGATATTTTTTCATAGAAAAGATTCATAAGGTATTTTAGTGCTAGTAGGCAGATAAGGAGGACATGCTGTGATCAATGACACTGCTATTCCCCATAATAGTAACCATAAAAAGAGGAAAAATAGGTAATTAAAATTTAAATCAATGAAATAACCATTTAAACAATGGTTATCATTGTGTTCATGGTAATTTCAGCTAAGAAATTATACTCTATTTGCAGAAAGTAGAGAACAGAAGTGTCTATTAAGACACTTCTGTTCTCTACTTTCTGCCACATTGTAAAGGCATTCTTTATTTAGTGGCAGAACACGGCTTTATTACCAGATAGAGGAAATATGAAGGAAATAGGAGGAATCAAACCCACAACCTGACTGATATTAGAAATATTTTTACAAAAAATAATAATACCTAATATTTTTATACTTACAGGTGCTGGACACTCCCCAAATGTCCTGTTAACAAGCCAGTCTTCATGTAATTGATGTAATTCTTCAATATATGATAAAGGAACACATTGTTCTTCAGATCTTGCCCTCTTCTTTATCCTATCATGAACGACTGACGGTGTTGTCTTAAGATATACTGTAAATATGATGTTTAAATATTCAGTAATTTATGTAATATGAGCATAAGGAGTAATAAAAGAAAATATAAACATCAAATTTATACAGTACAAACTTTTAATTGTCACTATTGATAAATATGATATCTAGTTGATAGTCTCGCAAATACAGTAACAATACAAAATATATAATATATTTAATAACAATAATATTCCTATAAGCATAATAAAACCCATAACTAGGTTATCTTACCTATAAGATCAGCTTCAACAGGTATTTCCCTTTGAATAAACCTAAACCACTCATCAAGTACTGCAAATTGAGCAGGATGTAAGGTTCCACTTCTCATCATGAGTTCCACAAAACAGTATCTGGCACTAAATAATGAGCGCTCCATTAATTTCACTGGAGTAGCAGTGGGCCGACGGTGCATGTCTAACATAGTCATCGAAACGTAGGCTTGAAAGGTCATTGCCCATTTTAATGGATCTTTGTACATTAAATCCTATAAAATAATAAAATTGTAAATATAAGATAGAATAATAACATTAATATCTTAAGTGATTAAAAAATGCATCTTACCAAAAGATTCCAACCCCTTAGGTTGCGCCATTCCTCCACAGGTTCAGTAAGCAATGTGATATCTTCAAATTTGTTAAAATGTTCTAAAAATGTTGTTTTCCCACTTCCAATATTACCCTCAACGAGAACAGTAAATGGTTTAGCGTTAGCGCTCATTTTGTGATAAAGTCTTTCGACTGTAAGAAGATGAAAATGTTAGTAAAGCTGTAAACTAGAATAAATATTGTAATTGGCTTGAGGAGTATAAAATAGTAAACACTCAAACGCGGTTTGCCCAACCAATAGTGAATGATTTCCCGCCTAAAAAGTACTGTCTAAAATTATAAAAGGAAAATGAACTTGTCAAAATTAAAGTAAACACACAAACCTCTATAGCAAAAATTTAAAGCTTTTCGACTTAACATAATATATGTACGAAGTACCCTTGTTATAAATCTTCATATATTTTATACTTATTCGATTATATCCATTTAACTAACATATTTTAGAAATTATTGAGAAATATTTATATGCCGACATATGAGAGGAAATACAGCGCCTCGTTGCTAATGTTGCTAGTGTTGTCACGTTTGCTAGCAGTAGTAGTGACTAAATGACTGACTGGTGGCCAGTACTAATCGATGTAGACTCTGTAAAGTATAATTTACACATTTAAAAAAAATGGTAGCAAATCACAAAAAGGTAACAGGAAATGAATTGACTATATTTAAAATATACAATGTTTCACTTATTATAATAAAGAATTCCTAATGTTCATTACTGGTAAATACTGGTAAAAGTGTTTCCAATGAATTTCTTTGATAGGTCTATTTTTTTGTCCTTTTTGTTAAAGGATTTTTTACTTACTGGAAGATTCTATATTAAGGAAATTATAGAAAGGTAATATAAAATCCGTTTGACTCATAGATCATATTTATCTATTTTTGAATATCGTTGGTTGAAATATATAGTACCGAATATATGCATTTAATTTATACAGCAATTTTTTTTGTTTTCTTTATAATAAATTTGTTCATATTATAAATATTGTGGTCAGTGATAAACTGATTTTATTATTTTATAATTAATAATTAATTATTATAAAAATTGAGAAGTAAGACTGTGATTTGAATATTCCGTATATCTACGAACATATCTATAAACTTTGGGATAAATAGAGCGGTGATAGAGGGAAGAATACACTGTTTAAGGCTTGCCTAGGCTTACTAAGCGTGTATCAACACAAGCCTGTAACGTTGGGTTTGGCCTGTTTTGTAAGAGCATAGAGCATGTGAGAGATTGTAAGTCATAAAAAAAGAAACATTTATTAGGATGATAAATGATTGAAAATATTTGAAACATTATTCTTAGGGTGTATTTCTTTGTATATTCAGAATAAATAAAGATTCAATGCTATTTTAGGTAAGTTTATATTAATTTACTTCTATATGCAAAAGTTTTATCTTATTTTACTAATGTTTAGCTGATTTGATGACGTACCTAAATCTATTAAATCATACCATTTTTCAATTTTTTACATTTTGGACCCAAGAATGTATGCAATCGGGTCTGTCTCCTTCGCCGTGACGTACTCACAGAACACATATACCCAAAGGGAAGAATGTTCACTTCATACAAAAAAATGGGGGACTGAACGACACTGCTGCCATCTATTGTGTGCCCACCAAAAACAATATTTAAAATTTGACGCTTCAGGTATGGGCGGGAAATTCAAAATTTGGCTAATATTTGGATAATAAATCTATTTTTATTCAAAACCAGAATGATTCCCTCTTTCAAAATCAATTGGAAATATCATTATTTAATTTAAACAAAAATACTTCCAAATGATTTTGAAGGAGTGAATCATTTCTGGTTTATTTGTAGTTTAATAATAATACAAGATAAATACAGAAATAAAACAAATAAACACTTTATACTTTTTTATTGCTTATAAACATTTGTTATAATTATATCTATACAAATAGTATTCTTGCAAATCAAATAAAATAGTGATTATTGCAACAAGCCAAACTTGCCCTTTTATATTAGACACAATAATTAACATTTATATAAGTTAAATAGATTGTACTCTATTCAAGAATTTAACTGCCTGCAATATTATAAGTTAAAAAATATATAAATCATAATTTATATATTTTTTAATTTATAATATTGTAGGCAGTTACATTCTTGAAATTTGACCTAGACTACAAATAAAGAATGAACAAAATCATTGCTGTTTACTATTCTATTTTAATTAAATAAATATAATTGAATTGTTGATATTTTGATAATAATGATAAATATAATAGAGATAATAATAAAAATTATGAAGTCAGTGTCATGATGTTAATAGTGTTGGTCAAATTAAATCTAACATAATTATACTATTACCTATTTTTTAATATACCTATATTAACCTTTTTAATAATTTCTGATATTTTGAAGATCTTGAAGACAAAGTTTGCATTTATTGCCAAGGCTCTTTAATAAAAATCCACAGACATATTTCCAGGTTAGGCAATTAAAACAAACCTTGACCATGACTTAGAACTTAGCAAGTTTCACTCCCGTTGTCTGCTTGGCATTTGGACATGTATGGTCCTGTTTTAATTTAGGTGCAAAAACAAAATTTCCATCACCAGTCTTTTTGGAAGAAATGTTTTATACGTTTCCATTTGGCTCGACCTATAATGTAATAAATAATATGTTAATTAAAATAATATTTTTTTAACAAGTTTTATTTAATTATTAGTAAGTAGAAACCAGCCAAACTTGAGGCCAGCCATATCGCATGGGCACAGGGTGTGACTGTAAAATCTACTGGGTTGTAGGTTCGATCCCCACTTAAGGAAAAGAAATATTTATATAAATTTATATTTCCATTTCTTCACTCTGGTGTTGATGCAAAAGGCAGTGTTGAGTTCCACCACTCAAGATACAATGCCTCCAGATGTCGGTAGAAAGTGGGGAATGGAGTGTCTTAACACTAAGTTCCCTCTGCCTACCCTGCTGTGTACAGGATACAGCGTGAAGATGATTAATTTAAATTTTTTTATATAGAAACTAGTACTTTTAACTGGACTATACAATACACGACAAAATATTACCTTTTCCTTCAATATTGTTTGATGTAATATTTGTATTGCATTTTATATTATATTTTAAAAACAATTTTCTGAACCATTTCAGTAAGAGAGGTAAATCAAATATTGTAATATATATTGACACCACCCATATTACAAATTGTAGCTGCAATATTTAAGCCATTTCAAACATTTCTGTTGAATCTGGAAATAAAATTACAAATAATAAATAAAACTATTATCACAAATCTTTACAAATAAGGCTTTAAGTTTAAATTTATATTTAACGATTACTTACCGGTGTAGATTGGTAGGGCCAGGTACTCCTGGGTAATTTTATAGGTTCGCTAATGCGAACCTATAAAATTCATTTCAATTCAATTTCATATTCACAAATAATAAAATGCAATAGAAATTCCAATATTAAATAACAGTTTGCGTCGCGGAATGAAACATAGGTTCGCCATTTGCAAATTATAATGTTACCCCATATCAAAAGATAATCCTACTACGCTTTAAATATCGGTTACATAAATTGTTTCTGCTTTCAATTGAAAACTTTATATAACTAAATTACACTGCAATTTTTTATTTTCATTTGTTAATTATAATTACGATTAACTTCTATTTTTTTCGGAGTTGCATTTTATCATGATACCTTCCATACATGAAACATAATAAAGAAAGTTATTTACTAAATCATAAATAATTATATCATAAAAACATTATAATAAATCCTTAAAAAAATCCTATATAGAAACTACTAATTAGTAGTTTTACTTTAGTATAGCAACACTAAGTATCAAATAATTCATAATTTTTTTTTCGGGACTTATTTACAATCCCCCGTAGGTATGTCGCACATGCCCCTTAGGAAGTCGACCGGGCCTGGACGTACTATACTAAATCTAAATAGTACAACAAAACCAATAACAATGTTTAACCTCTACAACTAATTAAATAGATATATATATTTTTTTATTCAAAAAATATTTGGTAAAGGATTGTTTTTAGGTATTAAGATAATATTTGCTATAAGCAACATAGATAATATTTGTAGTTAAACAAGAACATAGTGTTTATTAAAATAAAAAAATTAATAAATAATAGATGTTATATTCTACAATTTTACACAATTTTACAAGTCATGGCAAAATATATACATTTTAATATGTATATGAAAATCTTAGTTCTTAATGTAACATTTATTTGTTCAAAAGAATAAAACAAAATTAACATTGAAAGAAGATAATAAAAAAAATGTGTTAAGTAGCATTTAAAGCGGCAAACTTAAATCAGCCAATCAAGAAAATCCACGAAATCCATTGACAAATCAGTTATCTTGTCCATGATATTTCGGCAAAAGATTGACGTGTTTGTTTCTTATTTTACTTCATTGTTCGTGAAGTTTTCGAGAAGATTAAACGTAAAAGATCTGATATTTACCATTTATATATACCGCTTAATTATAAGATTGTATTGTTTGTTTTAAAATGCTGAGTTCACGCTTATTAGGTAAGTTAGTTAGTTTAGAAAATATATTAAACGCGCATGAAATTTCGCCCGGAGTAGATTCTTATGCCGGTATTTTTTAATATTGTATTTTTATTTATTTTAGGCGTTATTTTATTAGTATCGGGTACGTATGCCCTTTACGACTCGTCGTCTGATGTAGTTCAATTGACACCAAGTAATTTTGATAGACTAGTTTCAAATTCCGACGAAGTATGGATCGTAGAGTTCTTTGCCCCTTGGTGCGGGCATTGTAAGAACCTTGTTCCAGAATATAAGAAAGCCGCCCGCGCTCTTAAGGTAAGAAAGATTTTAATTACTAGTTTAATAAATAAAAGATGGTGTCAACTATTTACCTAATTTTTTTCCTACTTTTAAAATGTAACTTAACAAACTTTTTATCGTGGGCGGAAACTTTCGCATAACTTGTTATTGTGCAATTACTAGAATGCTTAACTCTGTTTATTTTTTTATTGCATTGTTTTTTAATTCAAATATTTTTCCAGGGCATTGCTAAAGTAGGAGCAGTAGATGCTGACCAGTATAAAGAACTTGGTCAAAAATATGGAGTGTCTGGCTTCCCTACCATTAAAATATTCATTGGCAGCAAACACTCTCCTTATCAAGGCCAAAGAACAGCCGAGTCATTTGTTGATGCTGCACTTAAAGCAGCCAAAGAAAAGGCATATGAGAATCTTGGAAAGAAATCATCTGGATCTTCTGGAAAGGTAAATTTTATTTATAAAAACCTAAATAAAATTCTCCACAATTATATTATAGGTACAAAAGTGTGTAATATTAAAAAGACAACAAATTAAAAAAAAAAATAAAAACTTATTTACATAAGAACAAATAAATGACATTGAAATATAATTGAAATTAAAATTATTTAACAGTACACATATATATTTATTCAATAGAGTAAAGTATATGGTCATTTTATACCATGGAGAATCAAAAATCAATCGAGGGATACTAATATAAGGAAGCAAATAGATGAGCCTCATATAACTTTGTCTTTAAAGAGAATAAGATTTAATGCACTACAAGCCAAATTGTTTCATGGAGAATTGTATAATGTTAAACCTAGAGTTGTCCATTCTAAAATATCAAAATTTAAATAGATGGAACAACAATAAACTATTTTTAGATTTTGATATACAATTTATTTTTAAATAAAGTTCTAATATTAATAAAGATTTAACCACAGTATGGTGAATGAGTTGTTACAATCCCAAAGTTAGAGTTTCTGAACCTTTACACACTTTTGGTAAGAAAATAATCATAACTAATAAAAAATCTTAAAATCATGTCCTCAACCTTTTATCATACACTATATTAAAATTAAAATTCAAGTAAAATTTATAAATGAAATATTTTTTTAAGTTTATATTGTCATTTCTTGGCTCTAGTGTAAGATGGCCTACAAAGTTTGAACATGGAATGCGTTCAGAATTAGGCAGAAAGTGGGGAACAGAGTGTCTTACCACTAGTTTCCCTTTGCCTATCCTGATGTGTTAATTGATTATATAATTTTTTTATTAAAAAAATCAGCTTCACACTGTATCCCGCACACAGCAGGGTAGGCGGAGGGAACCTAGTGTTAAGACAATCTGTTCCCCACTTTCTGCCAAATACTGAAGGCAATGCGTGTTGAGTGGCAGAACTCAACACCGCCTCTCCTTTTAATTTTGTTATTTAATCTCTAAATGTTTGTTTAATCTCAATATATAACTTAAAATACTATTAAATTAATAATAAACAATAATTTCATTAAAACACTTTTAAAGATAGCTGTACTGTGTGTGTAGTTGCAAAGTTATCTATATATAGGATTTGTTGGACTATTATATAATATAATAACATCAATATAACAAAATAAAAGTAACAGAATCTTAGTTGAGTATAGTTTACTTACTATTTGTATTCTCCATAATTGTAAAATTGAATTTTATACTCTAGAGAAATTAACAAAAAATTTGCTATAAAGTTCATTGCTATTTAGTGATTTGTAAATGTGTTTACCCTACATTATGTATTAGGAAAAGACCATCTATTGTTAGTTTATCTTTTGTTTGCTTGTAGGGGGTGATGACATGTTATCTTAAATGTGTACACATTGTATTCCTTACTAAGTTATAATTTTTGATTAAAAAAATATTGGCACGATTTTATGATCATAAACACAACAGCATTGGGGATTGAGTTGCGAGTGAATTGGCGAAACTTAACGTTGCGCTTTGTCTACCAGAGAGGGGAAAAGAAAATAAATAAAATATAATCATTGCTCTGAATAGGAATCGATATTCACAACCATTTCGTGTACAGTAGACGCTTTGTCATAACAATTTTGAGGTATTAATATAATTAAACCAAAACATAAATTAGAATTTATTTACGTCATAAAAGTATAGTAAGAAGCTATTTTTAGAAACGTTTGAACACTTAGTCTTAAACAGAGACTTATTTGTCTTCAACAGAGCTTTATTTAGTATCAAAACAAAATATTTTATAAAAAGTTTCATGCTAGTTTATATAGGCTTTCTAACATGTGTTCTCAACTTTATCTACAAATTTCTTGGTAATCAAGTCATGTTAAGATAATCTTTGTTGTTTAAATTTGTGGTACATTTTATAATATTTATCAAAATCGATTCAGCAATTTTGACGGCATGGTCCCTATGGCATGGCATGGTTTGTGGACAGGTATTTGAAATCGATTCAATTAATTTAAATTAGCTTTCTGATCTAAAATTTTCACATTATATTTGCTCATATGGTGAAGAAGCTTCGAGAAAAATACGTGTAATGACAAATAGGTATTACGAATCGAAGTTCGAAAGTAATGTCGCCCACAATACTCCTACGCGTCCAATCTATTTCGTCACAGATTTCATACAGAATGGACACGTTAGTGTGACCATTGAGTTTAACTGTATGCTGGTTTAACCTTATTTGGTGTGGCTAATTTAGATTTTTAAGCATCACGAATAATGTTTGCTGTATTTAGATATGGAATTGTTTGTATATTTGATGGAAATATACAAATTATTCCACATTTTTTTAGAATATTTTATTTTTAGGTAAAATTATTCATTATTAGATATGTGCTTGGAAACTATAGTTTATTTTATCCTAAAAGTCTTGACATAATCAGACCTTTTCGGAAAATCAATGGGCACGCTTGAAACGCCATAAATTAAGAACCGAAGTAAACTGAACTAAAACAAAACGGGACAATCGAATAAAAACTATACATTTATAAAGTTGAGCAAAAATATTGCTTCAATTCATTCTATGTTTCAAGTTATTTTCTAACAACTTAGTTTGTTTTTGTAGAAAACGTTATCGACTTCTATTAGAATGGATATTATATTATATAAAAAACATTATTTATTTTCTTCTAGTCGGACGTAATCGAGCTAACGGACAGCAACTTCAAGGAGTTAGTTCTGGACAGCGAGGACCTGTGGTTGGTGGAGTTCTTCGCGCCGTGGTGCGGCCACTGCAAGAACCTGGAGCCGCACTGGGCTAAGGCCGCCACTGAGCTTAAGGGCAAAGTGAGTATTAACTATATGTTTGTATTATGAAATTAGTTATTTAATATTTTTATTGAAATGAAAATATTAATTCATACCCTCAAGTCTAGATCGAACTCACAACCTTCATTTACATTCGTATACAGTCCACACGCTGCGCCATTGCGTTACGATGACCTGTATTCAGTTATTACTTATTAAACTGAATAATAGGTTAGCTAAATATTGGCTTTTTATATTTCATAAATATTTTTTATATTTTCAAGCATATTGTGTCCGTCTATTGAACATCAAAAATATAATTTATTTTATAAATATACAAATAGCCAGTAGCTGATGAGATTAGCCCGCCCAAGTAAATAAACTCTTCTTTAACTTATGCTTTATAATATTAGTATAAAAGTAGTATAGACCATAATTTTTCTAAAAATTATTTAGAATAATTTTACTTACAAAAACTACTACGCGTAAATTTCAGTAGACTTACAAATATTTACGTACTATCGGTGCAATTTTTATTGTTTGCACTATAAAAATATATATTACGACTTCAAAGTAATATAATGTGGAAATACGTATGTATTTGAAATAAAACGGGATGACGTTCATCTTGGCCCTCTTGTTTATAATATGCAATTACTTTGTGCCTGATTGAAATGAGTTCCGCAATTTTATATGGTATGTAGGAAGGAAATACGTTTTTACCTTCACCTGTATCTGTATATCTATCTTTCAAGCCCTGTCGTTGATTCACTTCTTGACGTCTTAAAAATTCCCATGATTTGTTCAGTTGCAATGACATTACAATATTTAAACTTTAAATCTATTCCTTCTCGGAGGAATGAATTATTTTCAGTTCCTTGCTCTAATAACAAGACAAAACGCGGCGTTGTGTTCCTCCACTCATCATATACGTGTTTTAACACCATCTCTCTTCACTCTGCGGGATACAGCGTGAAGCAAAAAACAAAATTACAATATTAATACCCACAAGGTAATTAATTAATTTTATAAATTTTCAGGTAAAACTCGGTGCCTTAGACGCGACAGTGCACTCTGTGATGGCCTCCCGCTACCAGGTGCAAGGTTACCCCACAATCAAGATGTTCCCCGCCGGCAAGAAGACGAGCGACTCCGTGGAAGATTACAACGGGGGAAGGACCTCCAGCGACATCGTCAACTGGGCCTTGGATAAAGTAGCTGAGAATGTACCAGCTCCGGAAATCATACAGGTTTGTGTTTTTTTAAATATTTTTTAATTGATATAAAAGTGGCAAGTGTTAAGTTTCATCTAAATACATTCATTAGTTTTTACGTGAAAGTGGAAAAACATCCATGCGTTCTCTCTAATTTTCACGTTCATAATATTAGTTGGATTCCATAGAAAAATATTTTAGAAAATATATATAAAAAATTAACGGAGCGGGACTCGGACCTTGCATCTTGAAAATCCTCGTGTAAGAAATTCGACGTAGGGACATTAGAACGTATGGCTATGGTCAAAACGCTTGGACAAGTGTCTAAGCCACTGTTTGCTTGTCAACAATTCAGTGTTATACTAAAACCCCCATCATTTAAAATAAGTCGTTCAATATACATTTTATATACTTTCTGTAAATATTATAAAATATATATATAAATATATAAAAATTTCTGTAAATGAATTTGGCTTAACTTTTCTTTTCCTCTAACTTTCTAAAATCATCATAAGGACATGCGACATGGGAAATGGCACAACAGGAGGGGCTCCTGTAGTCCCTTATTGTTGGTTAAATTTAAGAAAATACATCGCAAACAATTTATTAAATATAGAACAAAAAAAACACAAACTTATGGTGACACGAACAGCTAATTAAAAAAAACTAAATATGCGCAATTAATCCGTTTAAAAAAACTTTTATTTGAAATATAAGACATTTTATGACCTGCATTCTCTTAACTTCACAGGTAGTGAACGAAGAAACGATGAAGGCGTGTACCGACAAACCTCTTTGCGTAGTGTCCATTTTGCCTCACATATTAGACTGCGATGCGGCGTGCCGTAATGGTTATATAGCGATTTTGGCCCGTTTAGGGGAGAAATATAAGGCTAAGATGTGGGGGTAAGTAGTTTCATATACATTTTTAAAAGTCTTCATAATCGCTTTTTTCATCTTCACGCTGTATCCTGCATATAATAGAGTAGGCAGGCAGTGATCTAGTGTTATGACTCTCCGGTCCGAAAGCAGTTAAATATTCGAGATATTGCGTATTGTGATATATCTTGTTAACAAGCGATAAAATGCAATAATTATTTCATTACCCCAAGTGGAAGTCGAACCCACAACCGTCATGGTTTTACGGTCATATCCAGTGCCACTGCAACTGGACTGCAGTAGCGGAACTCGATACTGAATTTTTATATCAGGGAAATTAAAATAATAGCGAACTAAACATATTACATTAATTGTTTTTTATTATAATTATTTCTTTTGTTATTATAAATAATTTGTTGTTCATTATAGATGGATATGGTCAGAGGCCGGCGCTCAGCCGTCATTAGAGGAGTCGCTGGAACTGGGCGGCTTCGGTTACCCGGCGATGGCGGTCGTTAATGCTAAGAAATTGAAGTTCTCCACTCTTAGAGGATCTTTCTCTGAGAGCGGAATTAATGAGTTTTTGAGGTTAGCTTTACTTTTTTATTTTATGCTAATATTGGTAAAACTTGATCCCTTAATTATTTTTCGGATGTTACGCATATTAGCCAGGTAGGCGCAGGTTAACCCTAATGTCAAGGCATCATGTTGCCCATTCATTGTCCTAGTAATTTCAACACATTGTGTTGAGTGGTGGAACTCAATGCCACTCTTTTTCTTGTTGCCAGAGCAAGTAAATGAAAATGACTTTCCCCCAAGTGTGAATACAACCCACAAACGTCACTTTTACAGACAGACGCTGTGCCGTTACGCCACGACGATTTTAATTTACCTTTTTTCCTTCACCTTGTGTCCTGCCCGCCCTACCGTTATGGTAAGCAGTGGCGTAGCTAGGGTATTTGCTGCCTGGTGCAGATTAAGACTTGATGCCCTTTAAAATGGTCAAAATAATTTCACATTACAAAACACAGTAGAGTAAATATATACATTTTTATTGCTTCAAAACTATAATAATTATATATAAGTTATAACATTAGATTTAAAAACGGACATTACGCGCTTTTTGACTAGCAAAGTCATTAATAACATTTTCAAAATCAATAAAAATCAATAGTGTCGACTAGTTTATGTTCGATTTACATGATAGTGAAATTGTATTTTTTATATTCATTCTCTCACTTTTCCCCCAGCTATGCCACTGACGGTAGGCAAAGTGAATCTGGGAACGTAGTGTTGAGACACTCCTTTCCCATTAAGGCAATTCCGTTCCCACTGTCCGCCAAATTCAGGAGGCGAAAAGTGCTAAATAGTTCATTTCCTCCAGTGCAATTAAACCACAACCTGGCCCGTTGACAGTTGCACGCTAGTGCGCCTGCGCCATCCACTGTCCTCTTAATTTGATAATGTTGATGAAATGACGGCAAGCTCACCTTAACGTTCGGTGTTGCTTTATAAATAAAAAAATATATCATTTATTTATTAAAAATTATAATGCAAATACTTGAAATCAAGATGAAAATTGTATTTGTAACATATTTAAATTTTTATATATTTGGTACATGAACTATCTCGGAGATAATGTGCCACTCGTCTCACATATCTCGGAGATAATATATATAGTGGCATATAATGACATATTTGTCATTATATGACAAATATGTCATTATATACCACTTTAAATGAAAAAATTAATTAAAGGCTTATAAAGGTTATAAGATGTAAAACAACGGCATATTCATTTTAAATTATATATTTTTTTTTTTATTATGAAACTATTTATGTGAAAGGAAAGATTTTACCGTAAATGTAACAATTATAATGTAAATTCAGATATTGTGTATTAAATTTAATATAAGTTTCACTTTTGGACTTTCTAAAATCATCATTTTTATTCATTTACTATGTTCTAAAAATGTCTTTTTTTAACTCTAAATCAGTGCATTTTTTTATTTTTATTATAAAATTATGATACAGTACCATGTCTTTTATGTTCATAAAGCTGAAAAAAATTATATTAATCCATATTAACTTTTACAGAGACCTTTCCTTCGGTCGTGGACAAACAGCACCAGTACGAGGAGCTGAAATGCCCAAGATTCAATCCACTGAACCCTGGGATGGCAAAGATGGTGAACTGCCCCCAGAAGAGGATATTGACCTCTCTGACGTAGACTTGGAGAAAGATGAACTGTAAACTAGTGATGTGAAAGTGTTATGAAACTGTTTTTCTTTTGAAAATGCTGTCTAAGATTGCAATGCTATGTATGATGTGGGTTTTTAATGTGTTTTTTAATTGGTAGATATAAAATCTTTTTTAATGTATTTGGATATTTTTTGTGATGCCTATATATATTTTTAGTCAATATCTCAACTGTGCATATCCAAAACTATCACATAGCTTATTAATAGTTTGCCTTATACTTTACAGTCATACTCAAGAACGTTAATTACCGTTTAATCGTCTTTAAACTTACAACAATAAATATAGATTTGTACTTATTTAACAACAAACGGACACTTATTAGTGTTTCTGCATTTAAAGTATACATATTATTATTTTGCCATACATTAAGATAACTTATATTTTTAAAAATCATCAACAATTAGTTATATATTCAATAATTATTTTCTTTACTAAAGACTGGTTCTAAAATAAAAATAGCTCTTTTTTAATCTTTTTAGTAATAATTTGTCAGTCAGAATCATCCATCTGTTATATTTCTTTAAATTTTATTATAAATCCATTATGTATGAATAGTTTAGTTAACAGTTATAGTCAGTCAGTGATATTATATAATTTATATATTGTAATAATACAAAATATTGATCGCCGCATTTCTTCCATAATAATAACATTTTGAGATATTTATTGTACTCACTGACTTTTTTGAGGTAAATAAATTTCTAATAATATATCGTTGTATTTTTTTTAGTAGTACCTTTAATTTAATTAAGCACGACAGGAAAACCGGAAAGTGAGTTTCTGTTTTAAGTATATATATTCTGAATGTGATCCAAAACTTTTTTATTTAAGTTTGATAACATTTGTTAATTATAGCAGAATAATTGTGCGAAAAAATGTAATAAAAGGTAGTTAAAGAAAAACATGCAATCAAAAAAATAAAACAAGTTTTTCTTAAATGCAAGAAATAAAACACCATATAATATTGAGCATTCTGTTAAGTATATTTGTAAAGTCACCTTACGTAATATATTTAAAAACTTGAGGTAATATTGATTAAATCACCTTATAAGTAAGGCAAGCAAATTAACGATATGTTTTTCATTTTTATATTATAAAAAGCATTTATCAAAATATACACATTAAGTAATACATTTCTTAAAATAATACTGGGCCTTTAGTAAAGGATTTTATAGTATAATTGACATTTTATAAAATATATAAAATAAATTGTGAATTTATATTTCTTGTCATTGCTACAGAAAGTAACTTAAATCAAAAAGTTTTTTATGTAAAAAAATCATGCATCTTTATATTAAACTCCATTAAGACTCTTACATCTTATGACTAAATACTAATATTGTTCTATTGTGAATGTTGTAATTAAACACTTATTACAAAATTCGAGACAATGAACAGAGTATGTAAAGCGAAATGATAAAAAGAGATGATAAGATTTAAATCATAAGTAAAATTTAGCTTATGATTTTTGTAGGATTTGATTTTTTTCTTTTTTTTTCATCCACTGTACTGTTTAAATTCTATGTCTATTAAAATTAAACATTTTAAATGAAAGTGAGTTTGGGAGATCCTATGAAATATATTATCTAGGACTACTCTAAATTTTATAAAATCATGGTTAGTATAAATTACTTATTTTCATTCTTTGTTCTGATTCTCAAGATAAAATTATTCTTTTAAACATTCATTTATAATAAAAGGCACCAATTTCAGAATTTCCTGTTATAACATATAATATCTTAAAACATTAATAAAATATTTATTTTTAAATTTTATGTAATACTAAGAAATAATATCAAGCAAATTTTGTCAAAAAACTACATTTCAAATAAGCACTGGTTTTGCATTTATTTATAAGTACATACAAAATAAGTTTGTAAAAAATATTGATAATTAAACAAAATAAACATTAAAAATTGACAAAAATGGTTATCATTATAATACAATATGTTTAGAAGCAATAGCAAATCTAATTAATGCAAAAAAGAAGGTAAATTTTGTATATATCATTAATAAGGTCTGAAACTTTATATGCTTTATGGCACCTGCTGATCTATATTTTAAGTTATCAAATTTATAAAATCCTTAATATTCTAAAAAATAATACCATACATATAAACTATAAAAATTGGTCCACACCAGTCTTTCAAATATTAAATATAGTCCACATTTGATGAAAAAAACAAAAAATGTTGTATGAAGGAATTCAAACTAAAATATACAACCATTAATATCTATACACATTCAATGTAAGCCATCATAAAGATTAACTTTATCTCATCTGAATTATATCAGATATGCATTTGATATTCAAAAAAATATTTAAAAATACTATTTTAAGCTACAGATGTCAAGCCTATCATATCATATTTTTTGTTTTTTTGGCAAATTATAGGGTAGCAAATAGAAAAATAGTATAAGCCTGCAACTGCTAAAATAAGCGATATAATAACAGTTATAATACCCCAAGCTGAGAGCCCCAGACCTCTCCTGGAAGGTCCAGGATTTGGTAAGGCCGGGGGAGTGCCGACAGGATTACTTTTAGAACTTTCCGTATATCCTTTTCTTTGTTTTGTGTTATATCCTCTGTTTCCAAATGCCTCACATGAATTAACAACCATGTTTAAAACTGAAATAAAAAATATTACATATTACACTTACTGTTATGAAACTCTTTTTTTTAAAACAATGAAATTACATACCCAGCAATATAATGCTTATGCGAACAAGTAATTTAAACATTTTGATAGTTTCTTGTATTCCTTTGCTTTAATAATAATATTTTAATTTAAATAACAGGTTATAGTAAAATGTGTTTAAGCACTGGATATAATAGCAAGTCTCAGGTAGAAAAGTAGTATCTTCCCTTTCATCCCAACTTTAAAAGAAAATTAAAACAATTAACAAGTGCAGCTATAAGTTATGACATTTTATTGCCAGTGCTGCCATGGTAACTTAATTTTGACATTATTAATTATTTATACCTTATTTATGTACAGTGCGGTATGCTTATATTACATCAATTTTATACTTTAATTGTACTTATAAGGCTTATTTATAATATTTTGAAGCTTTATATGTACGTAAACTAAATTATATGTACATAGTATTAAATAAGTTAAATTGAACAATAACAAAATATAGCGCATAAATAAAAAATAACCGATAAAAATATCGCCTTTTTATAGTACAGTTACAATAATGAAACTTTAATTTCTAGTGTTAATTTAATGATTCTATTGCTATTTCCTGTTTTATATAGAATATCGACTAATCTGTGGCTTAATGCTGGCGTGTACTTCCGCTGAGTGCGTTACACTTCGTTTCGTTGTCAAATGTCAAAGAGTATTTCTACCGGCGATGGCTGAAATAAAGTTTTGCTTATTATTTGTGTTATATATCGCCATACAGTGTTATGGTGTAAATGTTGACACCGTTTCAAGTAGTATAAGAATAAAAAATGTAGAAAGGTCCATTGACCTCTCATCGCAACTCGTAAAAATTTCATCCAAACTTACGCTGGAAAATACTGGAAAAGTGCCGGTGAAGAATTTTCTTTTAGCTATTGAAGATGCAGCTAAGAGTAATTTAGCCTATTTGGTGGCGAAAGACATCAACAATAAAGATCTTCACTTGGTGGAAACCTCTGTGAAAGGTTATGACAAAGTAAAATTTTGGCGTGTTGAACTAAAGGACAGCATCAATGCCGCCGCTACAGCAATGTTTACTATCGATTCAGTCTACACCAAAGTGTTGTTGCCGTATCCAACAGCTATTACACAGCAAGAAGATCAACTAGTCAAATACATTGGTAACTTATACTTCTTTTCTCCATACGAGGTTTTGTCACAAAGAACAAATGTTCTTCTTAACACAAAATCCATTGAATCGTACACGAAAGTGAAACCATTTTCACAGCCAGATGTATCTATTTTATATGGACCATATCCAAACATTGCTCCATTCACAGAGAAAGAATTAAGTATTCACTATAAGAATAACTCTCCTTTCTTAACTGTAACACGCTTAGAACGTCTTATTGAAGTTTCCCACTGGGGTAATATAGCCATTGAGGAAGTAATTGAAGTTGAGCATACTGGTGCCAAGTTAAAGGGACCATTTTCAAGATATGACTATCAACAAGATCATCATAGTGGACCTGCTAGTGTTCGCAACTACAAGACACTACTCCCGGCATCTGCTTCTGATGTTTACTACCGTGACAGCAATGGCAATATATCAACATCAAACATGAGGGTGAAGAAAGACTTAGTTGAATTAGACTTAAGACCCCGCTATCCATTGTTTGGAGGCTGGAGATCACATTACACCCTAGGATATAATGTTCCAAGTTATGAATACTTGTACCACTCAGGCAATGAATATTTACTTAAAATGAGAGCAGTTGATCATGTATTCGATGATATGCAAGTTGACGAACTAGTCACAAAAATTATCTTGCCTGAAGGATCAACTAACATCAAAGTAAATTTCCCATTTGCAGTGACTAGGCTGCCTGACAATCTCCATTATACTTATTTAGATACCAAAGGCCGTCCTGTAATATCTTTTACCAAAAGAAATGTTGTAGAAAATCATATTCAAGATTTCCAAATTCGTTACACATTCCCTCGTCTTTTGATGTTGCAAGAGCCTTTGTTGGTTGTAGGTTTCTTATACATGTTATTTTTGTGTGTTATTGTTTATGTACGATTAGACTTCTCTATCCATAAGCCAGAACAACACAAAGAGTAATATATTTTAGTCCCTACTGAATTGTAATTTTAAAAAGTTCTTAACATAAAATTAGAGTTTTTATTTAAATAAGTATGAGCAGTTGCAATAAAGTATGGGATATGCACATATTGTGTCTTAAATTATGTTGAGAATAAAAAAAATAAAATATATATATTGCTTGTTTTTTTAATGCCTTGTATTTTTCACTTAAAAGTAAATGCCTAAGAATATTTGTATAAAAAGATTTTGAGTACCTATTATAAAAAGATAATGATATTCACTTCTCCCATAATCTTTTCTTTTGACATGTCCTTTTATCCATAGAAGCCATTGATTTACATTTTAAATGATAATTTTTTATTCAGCAAGAAATTGACATATAGCAACTTGAGTCTACCAAGTCCAAAAAAAAATATTAAGTAGCTTTCCATGGAGGTGGAATACGAAAATTTTATTTTCCGAAGTATCTATAATGAAGGTCTATTGTCTGTATTTATGTCTATATCTAACGAAGAATAACTGCAGTTTGTGCATTTAGCACGGCGTTGAGTTTCGCCACTCAACTCAATGCCTTCAGAATTCAAGGAAATGCAGTGTTCGAGGTTCCCAAGTTCCTTTTACCTAGCCTGCTGCTGTGTGTGCGATAAGCGTGAATCTGGGGATTCTGCTGAAAACTGGGTAATGCATGAAATCCATACATATTATAATATAATAAAAAAAATAACTGATCACTATCTGTACTTGGAACATTTATCAATGTTAAAAGACCCAAAAAATGATTTGTAAAACTTTAGTCTCTATCTGTGCGTAAGTGCACGTTAAGCTGCGAAACAACGAACTTTTTTCGAATGGACTTTATTGCTGTTGACCTGGACTGGTCTTGACAGCGTCAATAGGGCGGAGAGGGGCGAGAGTAGTTCGCCATTGAAGAAATATTGAGCTTTGATGGACGCTCGTAAAGTGTTGGCGATCGCAGGGGAATGCCCTGCGTACTCTAATGAGGGGGGATTTCGACCGTTGGGTACCGTCGCACTCAGGCGCGGACGTGCCGTGAGATAGGACTGGCCTCGCCGCCTCTTACGGCGGCGGAGTGTGACGTGAGACTGAGGAGTGAATCCTGCCTATGTATAGGGCGTTTGCGACAGTAATTGAATCGTCGGGATCCAGAAGGATGCTACGAGGGCGTCGAAGAAGCGGGTGTGGGTGATGAGCGAACTTATGGGCTTCGACAATGAGAGAATTTCAGTGGGAATCTCGTAGTAGCGCTTGGCTAGGTGTTTGCAGAATTCCTTGAGCGATTCTAGCTCGAAATCTTTATGTAGGTTCACGTTGCGTACGTAGCATGGGCATCCGGATGCCATTCGGAGGAATTTGTTTTGGATCCTCTGAAGGAGGTCTATCTTGGCGGACGCGCCACAAGTATAGGTCATGACGGGACGGATGAAAGTTTTGTACAATGTCAGCTTGTTTCGAAGTGACGTTTTTAACTCTGCTTGAGTTGGGTTTTTAACTCTGCTAAAATGAGTGGGTATGATGGGTGGCTAAAATGAGTGGGAGCCTGCATGCGACGTATGTTGACTTGTTTCTGACCGGAAAGACAGTTTCGAATCTAGGTATTTGACCTAGGATTCCCAAGGATCGGTTATAACAACGGCAAAACAACAGAATTAAAATAAAATATTATTATTAAACAAAGTAAATAGTTTTTTCTTATAATTTAATTAAAATCAACAAAAGTACAGATAAAAATCTTAATGGCCATTGTGAGCAAAATTAATATAATAAAATCAAAGTACATCGAGTAATCGCAATAAAGAATATTTAAATTGTTATATATTCTTGTTAATTGTAAGCAGGTTTGAAATCAAAAATATGCTATACAATAATTTCATGTATTAAATTTATTTCAGTAAAATGTTAAAGTGCATACTTCGACATTTTATATAATACATTTAAACAACGACAACTTATTTACAACGACCATCACTAGCGTACAATAGGTTATATAAGATAGGCAAAGTATTTTTTGAACAAGACAAGGCAAATGTCCGTACGGGTCACCTGAAGGCAAGTGACCACCGCCGCCCACGACCCCGTGCACTACCAGATGATCTACCAGGTTTGTTGCCGTTTCTAATGTAACCATTTTTACAAAACATAAAAATACAAAATATTACTTATATTAACACAGTTTTGAAGTGCTTCTTGCTTAATATTTTATATTATACTACTATTATTATATGGAAGTTTCGTCAATGACGATTGTCACTGGCGTACATTAGTTTTGTAAGAGAGTTTCAAATTCAAAAAATGTATACTTTTTATATTAAATAATTGTACAAAATGCTATAAATATTTGATGTATTTATTTAAATGTGAAGTTTTAAAGTGCATATTCAGACATTTTGTATCGCACCACTACAGGCGCGCTAGTACAAGGCAAAACTGCCAGTTCAGTAACAACGGCCGTTACCAACGAGGGTGGTGTTACGTCGTAAGTTAAATTAAGTAGCGATAAGTTTGGGTTCGATTTCCAGTCCTTTAAAGGCGAGTTGTCATCTGTTTTATCTATCAAATCGTCTGGGTCACCTGAAATATATATTTTATTATTATTATGCATTTCGTCAAAAAGTCTTTAAATTCCCTATTAAACTTATTTATATTTACTTTAAACGTGTGGTTATTTAAAATTAATATTTTTGTTTTAAACGTCAAGCCAGATTATTGACCTAGATTAAATTTCTAGAAACTTCATAGCCAGTATTTCACATCAGACTGTTAATACTATAATTGTGGCTTCAACTCCCACTCGACATAAATGATTGCATTCATTTTCTTTTGAAAATTTTGCTACTTAATACTTTGGAAGTTGTCAAAATATTCTTTGTAATAATATTGTTTAAATTTTGCGTCTCCAATTCACCCATCTCAAAATATTAAAAAGTAAAAGGCAAACAAACCAATCTCATTATAAACGAACGCATCAGTTTGCACGTTATCGGCAAACTTGTGCGTTTCGCAGGCAACCAACAACGGCACGTTGTGAGCCCGAGCTGATAAGGCGGCTGATAACGTTCCAGCCGGAGCCAGTACTGCACCGTTGATAAGGAGGGACGCACAGCCAACTATAACTTTGTTCATCTGTGGAAAAGTAAAAGTTAGGAATTAATAGTCAAAATACAAAAAAAAATCTAAATAAGTTACAAGCTTCATTTTTTGAATGTTAAATAATTTATCACCGGTTCACTAAAGTTAATACCTCAGAATCAACCTGAGAAGAACCCGTGCAAGAAACTCAGCAAGTCTTCTTTTTTTTATTTGCGTTAAGCATTAATTAAAATGATATCAACAAATACAACAAAATCAAACAATATGCATTAGAGCGATGAGCGCGGGACCAGCACATTGATTTCCAGAAAACGTTGCTCACGGTTCCATTACACTTTACACTGTCACATTCCAGCCACAGAATAAAAAAAAAATAAAAAAACAAACAAAAAAAATATAATGATTAACGCATTCACCCTACACCATAATTCCTTAGCCACAGACAAGTAAAAAAAAAAACAACAGAAACCAACATGTCGCATGAGCGCGCTGAGCGCGGAGATGTCGGCGTAGAGCGCGCAGACGCCGGCGGCGCGCAGGCGGCGCAGCAGCTCGGCCGCGCCGCCGCCCACGCGCGCGCCCACCACCACCGCGCGGAACCGCACGCCCGCGCCGTGCGCCGACACCAGGATGCGCTCCACTAGCGACGAGCTGCGCGAGAAACAAACGCATATACATATATACTTTTTACATTTAAATCAAATTATATCAGCAAGAGCAGGGAGTAGCAACGCCAGAACCAGAACAAAAAATATTTCTGTTCCACGAATGGGGATCGAATCCACAACTAGTCGATTTTACAATCACACCTTGTGCCCATGAGCCACGACTGACCTCTAGTTTTTAGAAAACGTACAAAACGGCTACAATCAAATTTTTATACATTTTCAAAAAAAAAATTCTTAAGTATAGAACAACACTTTAAAATATTAAAAATCATATGCTACTTATTTTTTTATGTATCCCGCATATGGCAGTGTGGCCAGAGTAAACCTAGTGCATATAGTGATACACACTCTCTGTTTCCAACGTAAATCTATCTAGGATAACCTAGATAGATTTTAAACTTAAAATTAAAAAATAAAATTAACTTCACGCTGTATACCGCACACACAGGGTAGGCAGAGGGAACCTAGGGTTAAGATACTCCGCTCTCCACTTTCTGCTAAATTTTGGAGGAATTGCGTGTTGAGTAACAGAATTCAACGCCGCGCTTTACCTCGACACCAGAGCGAAGAAATGGAAATATAAATTTAAGTAAATATATCATCTCCTCGAGTGGGGATCGAATCCACAAACAGTCGGTTTTACAGTCACACTTTGTGCCACTGCGCCAAAACTTGCCTCAATAATTATTAATAAAAAAATATTTTGATTTCCCCATTCTGGTGACACAAAGCTGAATAGAGTCAGTGTCAACAGTCAGTGAGTGAAACCAATCAACACAATGATTGAAAAAAGTAAAAATAAGCAACATCTAAAATCATTAATGTTAAAATAAATACCATCCATAAGTGAGTATGTTATCCCCGTCGCATATCTTCTTGCGCACCGCAATACTGATGGCCTCACCCGCCATTTCGATTTGCTCGTGGATGTAGCGATCAATTTCTTCTTGTAAACATTTCTTTGCCTGGATTAAAGAAAATAATAAATTGGTTCAATGGAATCAAAACGATCGAAATAGTTATTTAGTTTATATTTAAGTGTAAATGAAAAGCAATTATTATTTAGATATAAGAGGAAGGGAAAGCGCGATAACAAGACAAATAAAAGGCCACGCGTTCACAAAAAAATTTTAGATACGATAAAATTTTATATCGAGTTTCTACTGTACCTAGATATAGAAATGAAAGTACAATAACAGTGTATAAAGTTACTAACATCAAACTCATCCACATCGCTGGGCAGCTGTGTTATATGATGTCTTAAATGCTTCAGTGCATTAACTTGAGCAGCAGACGGAGGCCTCATAGCCCATAGGAATGAGGCACTATCGGCCACAGCCGCCTCCAACCCACGCGATAGTTCCGTCCGCGCTGGTAACGTATAGTCACGTATCATCTGAAATAAAATAGACATTGCCATTACTTATTAAAATCATTTTCAAGACGAATCCGTAGTGTCGCGGTGGCCCAAGCGTATGACTCTAAACGCTATAGGTTGCGAGGTGAACACCACTCGGGGTAACGAAATATTTAATATTTTAACTTCCTCGCTTTAGTAACAAGACAAACGAATTGGGCTAAAAGTGGGGAACTGAAATGTCATAATGGAAAACAGCGTGCAACGTGAACGTGCGTGCTACATAATGTGAAGCTGAAACATATTAAGACAATACCTTCTTCAAAGCATCTAATAATGCAATACATCTCGCATTAGATCCTGTGACGACATGATTCGCCAGTTGAACACCCAACTTTTTGACCGCTGGATGTAAACTGAAAATTATTATAAAAAAAAATACAAGCTCGTAACGTTTCGCCCGCTTAAGCTTACTCTTATATTACATTCTAATTATATAAAATATTTATATAAATTAAAGCCTGTGTTATTCTAATGTATAAGCTCTATAACTATAAAGTTACATTTATAATACTACTAGTATAATTGCCTTTTATGTTAATATATCTGCCTGACGTCACCAACTTGGACAATTCATTTATTGTAGTATTCATTATTGGCAGGAAAAAGTATGTGATATAATTTTTTTAATTAGTAATATGCAACCAATTTGTTTATTTTTTCCTACGGAATGTGTGATATAAGGGTTTCATCAAAACTGCTAAACAATGCAGGCACAGCCGCGCGCATAAGTTAGTTTATAATAAACAATAATGTATTTATCATCAATTGCTCATAAATATCTATTTTAATTACGTGTATATTGAAAAAGATTAACAAACGTAATTAATGTAATTATTTATATTAATAAAAAAGATGTTGAAATAAATAAAGAAAGAAAGATAAAGTACATAATACTAGTGAAAGACTAGAGGTAGTAGGGAACGACCAGAATGATCTAGCGAAAGTGTAGTTAACTGACACTGTAGGATTTTGTGTAACATGTGTAATGAAAGTAAATATAAAAACGTAAAAGATTTTAAAAATCTATGAATTAATAATGAAGGTATTATACTAATATTATGGCTTTAAATAAGAAAACTTCAATAATATTCATGCTTCATATTGAAAAAAAAATATAATTACTTAATATTAATGGCCATTTGCTTCAATGACTGTTTATCATGCTCCGTGTGAAGGTGTTGGAACCAATTCATCTTTTGCATACTCTGAGATTTTGACTTTGATTTTTCTACAGACTTTGGTTTGGATTTTTCCTGTAAGATTCATAAAAAAACAATGGTACAATGGTAAATAAAAAGCTTCGTGGTCCAGTGGGCCAAACGTGTGACTGTAAACACGACGATTGTAGGTTCGATTCTCGTTTGTGGGAATGACGTATTTAATATTTTCATCTCCTCGCTCTGGCAACGAGGCAACGTGCAGCGTTGAGTTCTACCGCACAACACGCAATGCCTCGAAAATTTGTCAGTATGGAGTGTCCTAACACTCAGGCTACTCCACTATATGTGATGTGAAGTTAAAAAAAGTATATGTATATAAAAAAAAAATATTTGTATAAAAGTAAATTATTAAATTGGACTATCATTGAAAAATGGCCCCGTAAACCTTTATTTCATTATATTAAATTATGTATATTATTTATATTATTCATACAGAAACTTGCACATTTTGATATATTATCAAGTTAGACTATCCTTCCACTCCTTAAGCACATTTATGACGCATTGGAGAGGTCACAAAATGCAATTGGAGTGTTTCATGGTCTACACAATCAAAGCCTTTGATTGTGTAGACCATGAAACTCTGTTATTAAAACTTTATCATTATGGTATACAGGATACTGCCCTTGATCTTATTGCCTCATATCTAAATGAAAGAACCCAGAAGGTTAGTATAAATAATGTAAAATCATCTGAATCTCCTCTAAGGATGGGCGTTCCACAAGGATCTATTCTAAGTCCCCTTTTATTTCTTCTTTATATTAATAATCTGCCTTTTTATGCAAAGAACTGTTAAATGCAAAAAAAAAACTTAATGTACTGAATTACTAAGGGTTTAAAAACATAATTTTAGTGTAGTAATTAAAGGAGAAACCCTCGATTTCGATTTCGAACCAACTCTCGATTTCAAACCAACAATTTAAAAGTTCTTATAAGAGTCTATTTGAATAAAGAATATTTTGAAATTCTATAATGTTATCTAGATTACTCACTTCTTTAGGTACACTAGGTGACTTATTAGTTTCTACTTTAGATTCTGCCTTTTGCTTAGTGGTTTGTGCGGATTCTTTTGCTGCCCTTTGAGCTTCTTGCTTGGCACGTCTCTCTGCTTTAAGCTCAGCCTTACTTTTTGTGGGTTCATCTTTGGTCTATAAGAAATTATACACATAAATTGTAGCTGATCTGTACATGAAAGTTATATGAAAAATTCTATTATTGGGGACATTTATTAATTTAATAGAAACCACAACAGTGATTTTTTTTTAAATTCTGTTTGTCTGTGCATTTGCGCATACAAAACAGCTTAACCAATTAAAATGCAGTTTTGACTATTATATTTAGACAAATTTGCCTTAAAAATTTGCAATTATTTTTTTTAAATCTGTAGCGAACGACAAAGCGCGGCATAAAGTTCTGCCACTCGCACTCTGCAGTATCGAAATCTAGTCTTACGATATTCCGATCTTCTTAAGACACTTCCATTCCCCACTTTCCAGATTCTGAAGGCAGCACGATGAGAGAAATTGATAAACTAAATCAAAATCAGTTTAGCCATTTAAGAGCTATGTTGCCACAAACATACAGATACACATACATCAAACTTTTATAACTCTTTTCTTCTTTCAATCTTGGTTTAAATAGTTCCACATTACAATTCTTATTAGTACAATTTATACTTACTTTCCGATGTCCCAAGTCTATAGCAATAACTTTGTCTGTGACAGCCTGAACATCCTTTGCAACATTAACTATATCCTTCAGTGTATCATACACTTCCTTTACTGTTAAATCGTTAACAGGTTTGTCATTATCAGATTTGTTTTCACCAGATTTCACCATATCATTAACTAGGCCATCATTTTTAGCTTTCTCATCAACCAATTTATGATCATTACTTGACTTCTTTTTAGCTTGTTTTGCTGCTTTTTTTGCAGCCCTTTCAGATTTGATAGTTTCTATAGATTTTTCTGTATTTGTTGCAATATTTTCTGTAACAACTGCTGCTCTATCAACTTCATCTTTACTTTTAGATGATTCAGATATTATTTTTAAATCTTCATGTTTTTTTTCTTCTATATTTACTGAAGTCTCAGTTTTTGGTTTACTGCCACTTGGTTTAGTGGATGAATTTACATTTTCTTTTGTAGAAGTAATGATACTATCTTTTACTTTTGCTTTTTGTTTTGCTAATTTTTTAGCTTCTCTAGCAGCTTTGATTTCTTCTCTTGATTTCTCTGGTCCATTATTTAACATTTTTAATTCTTGTATGTTATTTTGTTCCACTTCTACAATAGAAATTAATAAATTACAATTTACAACATTATTTCTCAATAATTATATTTTTTCTGTACTACTAGTAGACTAATACAGATTAATTCAAATCTCTACAAATAAAACTTTTTAGTTAGCATCAGATAGTATTTCATACTTAAATTTCTTGCCTGTTGTAACTTCTTTCTTCTTAATCTCCTTTTTTTAGCAGTGGTTATTGTTGTACAAATACAACCCTCCTCATCTAAAGGATCACTCTGAAAATGAAATAAATATATTTTATTATCATTCAAAGATCTTTTTTTTCAACACACTGTACCCCATGCTTACCAAGGTAGGCAGAGGAATCTTGGTATTTACACACTCTGTTCCGAAAATTGCCCTATTTTAATTTAAGTGGTAGAACCTTGCACTTTGTCTTCCTACCAGAGTAAGGAAAAAAAATCATTTCTCTAAATGCCACAGCAGTCTCAAATAATACTTATATGAAATCTTATTGATACACATTTTAAGATAGAGAATTTAAATCTATTTGATTGATGTATTGTAATAAATGGAATGTTTTATAAATACTATTCAGTGTCCAGTCTTAGTTGAATAAAATCTAGTTAAAATTATTTCATATTTTATTTACATCATATTTTTTATATAGAAACTAAAATGTAACAAATTTTTCAGTTTAATATATATGAATAACTTATTTAAGCTCAAAAAAATATTTTGAAATGTACAAAAAAATATAATGGTTGTGAAGTAAAATTAAATTACAATTGCGTATAGGACAAAGTATACATAAATTGACTATTTTTACTTCAAGCTGCATTCCTATAAGATAACCTAAAAATATGACAATCATAATAATAAGAATTACCTTAAGTAAGCCCATTGCGGCTTATCCTTAGTAAGCTATGAAATCAGTAAATAAGAAAAATATTAGGAAAGTCATATCTAAAATAGAGATTTAAATTATTTACAAAGTTAACTTACCTAACGATCTATTAAACTTAGTTTTTAGTAGAGCGCTACACAATACCAATTATAATAAATCCAACTGATTATGTACTACAAAAATACATTTCGACATTACATTTGTATTAAAATATATTAAACCTTAATCGTTTTATAAATTTTCTTAGACAACCACTGAAATTTACGTGACGTCTTACGTCATTAGTCCACACGTATTTATGTTTATAATTTTATTTATGACATTTTGACATTGATAACAGTACAGTACAATTTGAGACGTTCTTAACTTAAAATTCTCTCTTTTACTTAAACTCTAATTCTGTACTTAATAGAATCTCCTATACAATAATTATCGTACATAATAAAATATCGAATAAGAAAATAGCAATTGAAACAACTTAAGATTTATTGTGTGCAATTTGTTTGAATTTTAAACATACCGTTATTATCTATAGCATGTCTTATTTAAATATATTAGGGAAATTTGGAGATACTAGCAATTTTTTTTTAGTTTCTCGCTGTATACCGCACATAGCAGGACAGTGACTATTAAAGCGACGGTTGTGGGTTTGATTCCAACTCGGAGGATTTATATATTTAATATTTTCATTTCCTCGCTCTGGCATCAAGGCAAAGCGCGGCATTGAGTACCGCCACTCAACATTATATTTATATTATTAATATACTATATGTCTGTAACGTCTGTCAAGATCTCATAGAGGTATCAGGCTGAAATTAATATCAAATATTTAGATCTACGTTTCATTGGAGCATAGACAAATCAAACTTCTATGTCAACGCAATCAAAAGAAACAAGCATTTATGCTGAATAAAGAGTACTTCAACTACAGAGTACTTGATACTGTCTACAATTGAGAAATTTTGTACGAAGTGAGAACGTACAATATAATAAGATCTTTGATTTTCACGATTATTAGACATTTTAAAGGGAAATATTTAACCTGATTAAGCGCGTATTTTAATATTATACATTTTTAGAAACTCGACGTTTCGAACACTTCTCAGTAGTCCGTGGTCCGGGGTAAACTGAGAAGCCACCTCAGTTTCTCTTCGTCTGTCAGTTGTGCACTTAATTATATTTGAATCTATATGTGGACTTATTGATCTGTTATCTTCATTTAATAAGAGAATACAAACTTATGAAGGAAAAATAAAAAGCTATTTATAAAACAATATTTATATTTTTATTGGATGCTTAATTTACGCATTTGTTTATAAATAACAATTCATAATTCACCATAAATAACTTATTATCTTCACTTAAGTATTTCTAAATAAAAGAAAAAAAATCAAGACTCAACTTTAGAACAAAAAAATACTTCATGCGTATCTATTAATTACATAAGAGTTATAAAAATAGGATTATTTTTATAATAAATTATTTTAAATATAGATAATTAATAAATTACGAAATATAGTAGTTAGTCGTGGTAAAACACAATTTACGTACGTACGTTATAGCATAACAATAAAAATGATTCATTTATTTACATAAATAGCTGCGCCATAGTTAGGACTAGTTGCAAATACGTATGATTTTGCGGAAGCTTTATCAATATTACAATATTTTACGTAAAATTCATTTTCTAACATTTCAATATAATCATTAATCTTATCATTCGGACACAGCGCTACAATACATCCGCCCCACCCGGCGCCCGTTAGCCGCGAATGGATGTTCATTTGTTTAGAAATATCTACAAGAATATCTAGATTTTCATGAGAACATTCGTATAATGTTTTCAAACTTTCATGGCTGTTCGACATTAACTCTCCCAATTTAGTTAGTGTATCTTTATTGTCTCCACAATTATTTATATCAGCCAATTCCATTTAACGAACCGTTCAATTCCCCATTTTTTATAGAATTTGTACAAATATTACGAAATGCATCGACTCTCAAAGCTTCTTCGTATACGTGTAAAGCTCTCTGTTTAAGCTTGAACTCCTTCAAATGTATTGTGTTTGGAGTTAAATAAAAATTACTCATTTCATGTTCAGTAATATTTAATATAGAACATACTTCCTCTTTGGTATATATTTCCTTTGGCAATTTTTCATATACTAGTGCAATCATATGTTCTAAATTTTTATTTAGTAATTTTTGTACTTCACTTAATGTAATAATGTTATGATCGTTTACTCCATCTGTAGACAACGCTAATATTTTCGCTGCGAATCTGCATTCTATAACACGACGATTATAGTCATTAGTAGCAGCTTTATTTAATTCAGATAAGCTGTGGGCTACAACAAAAGAAGCGTTTTCAGGTAAAAGAACTTTTGTGGCTTTCAGTGGATTCCAGGTAATATATTGGGCACAGTATTTTTCTGCCAGAAATGCTATGGCCTGATCCATTCCACCCCCTTGAGTCCCTATGTACCTTTCGCTTCGAGCACAAAGTGATGCTATATCTTTTTTGTTTAAAGACGCATTTTGAGCATACAAAAATGCCAAACAAGCTGCACTGACTAATGCTGAAGAACTAGATAAACCCGACGCAGGCGGAATATTTCCATCAATACAAAGTTGAAGACCTCTCGACACCTTATTGTTTAAATATTCCAAAGCTCCTTTGATACCGCAAAGCACATAATTGTACCAATAAGGTTTTCCATTTAAATCCGCTTCAATTTTAATATCATTATCATTTTTTATATCGAAATCTTTACTTTTATATGTACAATTTTTGTTTCGTAAGCAAATTCTATAATCGTTTATTATTTTGCCCGCGATTAGTATATCCTGTTCCAACGCCATTGGCAACACCGGATAGCCGCAATAATCAATATGTTCGCCGATGATATTAACGCGGCCGGGGACACGAGCAATGAAATCTGGTTCACATTCAAATTCATTCAGAAAATGATCTTTTAAGCCCTGGATGCGTGAATCTGATGGCATATTTAATATAGGTACCGAGTCATGTCCGTCCATTTTTTGCCACTGTTTGTAAACAAACAAGTACAGGTACAAAAGAATGTTATCACGCCGGCAGCAAAATTACAACTGGAAATGATTTGTTTAAATCACTTTGTTATCAGTACCGAGAATACAATGTATATTTATGAAATGATCGCGTATACAGCACTATGTTACGATGTAAGACTATATTTACTAAGTTATCACGATATTATATTATTCTTAAAAAACGATATTATATTATTTTTAAAAATATTTTACCTTCACAGACGTTTAGTTTTATTTCGCACAAGTTATTGTAACTACACAATAATAATAAATGAAGTAAATTTAATAATTTATCTGCAGCCTAACCTAAAAGGCCTAAATCCAATCAGCGACGCGGCAAACGACGCACTAGCAAACTTGACATTTAACAGTGAGATATGAACATGCCGATGTACCGTTAGAACTTATTTATTGTTAACAGGTTTACAAAAATGCTTATCATATTATCTATAAGAGCATCTTCTCTTTCAACTTTAAAGTTTAACTTTAAACGAATATATTTTAATGACAGTCTATAGAGATTCTTATTAAAATATTATAAAATTTACGCATTTAAGCAATTAATTTGTATAATGTATTAATTATAAAAAAAATACAGCAAAACATGCATGCATGCAAACATAAATTTTAGCGGCTTTGATATAAGTCAATATAATTGTTCATTATTGTACAATATAGATTGTACAATAAAATTGAACGCATATTTCTGGATATTCAAAGGTTGCGCCATGTTGGAAAATATTGCATTTAGCATGGATGTTGATATTGTGCAATATGGAGTTAGTTGGTGTCAACAAGTGGAGACGTACGTAACGTGTTATTATGAATGTAAAAAACGCAGAAAGGCAATTCATTCTTCAGTTTATCGAAATGTATCGTTCACTTCCTGCTTTATGGGACGTCAAGTGCAAGGACTACACCAACCGAGGGAAAAAGAAAGAACAATATGACGTGTTGATAAATAAATACCGCGAGTATATCCCGAACGCCGACAAACAAGATGTTATAAAAAAAATTAATTCTTTACGAACAAATTTCCGCAAAGAACTAAAGAGGATTAGAGAGACTAAGAAAAGTGATACTAATCTAGAAGACGTTTTACCGTCACTGTGGTACTTCGAAGAAATGAAATTTCTTCAAGATCTAGAAGCTCCATATTCTTCAGACACGAACCAGTTTATAGACCCTGGATCAACCCTTTACGAAGGTACAGCAACAGAGGGTAGTGATAAAAGAAATGACAAGCTACTTACTTTAGAAAGTAATGTAAGATTTATAATACTACGACTAACTAGCGCCCCGCTCTCGATCTACACAATTTTTATTAGACCCGTCGTGACGCAGTGGCACAAGCGTGTGGCTGTGAACGCGACAGGTAAGCAGTGCGTTTGATTCCCACTCGAGGAAATGAAATAATATTTTCATTTCCTCGCTTTGGTAATGGTTTGGTTGTGTTCCTCCGTGTGCGGGACATAGCGTGAACAAAAAAAATATAAACATATTGATATATTTTTTTGATTTTTGAACTGATTTAACTAAAACATAACTATCCTTAAATTTCAATAACACCAATAACACTGATTCCAAAATCCAATAGTGAATGCCATTTCTGCAGTTAATGTGTTTGTGGGTTACAAACAGCTAGGCAAATATTTTTTAATTATTTATTGGGTTCTCTTACATTTTCTCATATACATCTTGCATGTACATACGGCGTTCACAATTTTATAGTATACTAGTGTCCTGACCGCGGCTCCGCCCGCGAAATCATGACAGTATTCGTGTTTATATACATTATCTGTAGTGTATTTATAAAGACTATTAATATGAAGGTTTAAGCACCTTGGAGTACATTATCATAACTTTCATAAGATTGTTTTGGAAATAAAAAAATAAAACATAAGTCATTCCATATTATGGAATAAGATTATTCTAGATAATGTAATATTTATATTACACAATCTTGGAAGACGAATTTTGCAAAATGGCTTCTTTTTTTATAATACTAATTAGCAATTACAAATTAAAACGTACCCCTGTGCAAAATTTGTGATTCCTAGCACTTGTAGTAAGGAAATTTTATACAAACTATCAAGATCAACAACTCCTTAGGGGTGGAATATTACAAACATCTTAGTGACCTCCTTCGTCCTATAAACTACGCCCATGTAAAATTTAAAACTCCTAGGACTTGTAGAAACGCAGTTTCATGCAAAATATCAACCCTGAAAAACCTCTTAGGAGTCGAATATTACATATTCCCGTCTTAGCTTAGTCTCAGCACCTAGGTACTTGTAGTGTCTGAGATTTCGTGATGAGTGAGTGACCTTTCGATTTTATGTATATAGATATAGATTTTCGTTTATTACTAGTATAATTAAATAATATTGCCTAAGTATATGAAACAATTATTACAATATAAATAATCATTTCCACTATAATTTATGAAACGAATTTCTCCTATACCTTTATTATTGACTAGCAACCCGCTCGCGGCTTCGCCCGCTGAAACTACATGATTATTGATTTAATAAACAGAATTGATTGACAACTATATGATTATTACATTATAGTTATTTTACTACATTATTTACATCATTTTGTTACTACATTATCGTAATTTCTATGAGAATTTTTGATTGTTTTGAATTCAAAAATACGACCAATTTTTTTAAACATTTTTAAAGTGTTAATCCACACTTAGGAAATATAAATACTTATTTAGAAAACGCATAAAAATTTGAACGTAGCGGGACTCGAACCCGCGCCTCCTGGAAACCGACCAGGCGCTCTGACCACTGAGCCAAACGTTCTCGCCAAGCTACGACGAAATTCTTATACGCTATTTACAACTTATGTTGTTAGCATCGTTAGTTATGTTGTACATGTAATATGGTAAATATGTAGTTATTACAGAGTACACATAGCTAAGATGTTTTAGGCATTTTTATATAGACTTATTTCAAACGAACGAACGAACCAAAAAATCTATGTATGTACTTGATATTTCATTGAAGATCAAATCGTTCTTTATCTCTGTGTTAAATTAATTACGGCTTAAATTTAACTGTTATGATTTATGAAGGTAATCTCCATTAACAATTCAATTTTGTTTACTTTATTGTATAAAATATTGTATAATAGTGCTTCAAAAATATATATTTTTATCAACAGTCATATAACCAAGACGTTTAGAATGTTATTCTTTGCCTAAGAATCTTACCAGCGCGATTGCTATATAACATTCGCAGGCGAACAAATGCCTTGAGTTCATTCAAATGGCGATAACTTTTTTTTTCATGAACCGATTTTGATGAACCAAACTTTAGTAGTTAAGTTGCGTTAAAACAATTGTTTAAATTTTTAAGTAAATCGGTTCAGTACTTTCAGAGAAAAACATGGAGAAATATATCGACAGACAGACAGACAAGAAATTAAAAAAATATATTTTTACTTTCTATTATTCTTTTTAAGTGTCCCTCTATCCATTTCAGTCAAAATTACTAAATGTACAGACAAAATATTTTTACTGTCTCATTATATATATATATATATATATATATATATATATATATATATATATATATATATATATATATATATATATATAAATAAATAAAATATATAAATAAAAAAAATTATATATAGAGATTAATTATTGACTTGTACATTTTCCTAAAAAGTTATGTCCTTATTCTTTTATCTATACTAATATAATAAAGCGGTAAAGTTTGATTGTTTGTTTAAACTCTAAGATCTCTGGAACTACTTGTTTTGTGCAAAAACCTTTAATTTTTTTTAGTTCTAACTTAGACGCGAAAATTATTCCATTATCAAAGAAATTTAATGAAGATAAGCTTAAACTTTTAGAGCATAGAAATTGGACGTATACTTTTAGAGAAAAAGTAAAATTAATATAATTCAAGTAACTTGCACTTCTCAAAATGTATTGAATGTATAAATTATGTAATGAATCTTATGCAAATACAATAAATTATGCTGGAAATGCAGCATAATAATATAATTATAGGTAGTATGTGGCCGAAACCGCGAGATAGCAGCTAGTATTCAATAACAAATTAGGTAACAATCATGTTAATAAAAAGTTTTTATTAAAAACATATCATGTCATAAACTATGTTTTAGATATATATAGGCTTGCATTGTTTCGTGAAAAAGATCGAACAAACGAAGATCGATCGTTTAAAAGTTTTTATCCAAATGTTCTTCCAAACTATGATAAACTTGCTTTTTAGCTATAATAATTTTAGCTATAATTCTGTTCTAGTTATTATATTAAAATTGTATGGTTTTGCAGGCACAACTTGAACCCTCCTAGGAAGAAAAAAAAGCCAAGAGATATATCCGAACAGTTGTCTTGTGAATACTTTAAAGCCTTGCCTAACTATTATAATACAATAGCTGCAGCATGGGCAGTGGAACTGCAAAATATGTCAGAAACTCAGCAGATGTTAGCAAAGAAGTTCATAAATGAAATAATATTCGAAGGGGCAAATGGGGACATTACAGCGTGACTCGGTAGTTATTAATAACTCTCCTCGTATATCTTCTCCTCTTAGTGTTCAATCTCTTCCATCTAATAGCAAACATGATCCAGAGTCCTATGCACAAAACAAAAGATTTTATTAAAATTATAATTTTAATGTCAAACATTGTAGCCAAAGTTTTGTAAATGTTAAATTCGGCAAATTTACAGGAGAGCTCGTCTAAGTTTAAAATGTATTTTTTTATATACGTGGTTAATATACTTTAATATTAAATGTAGATTTTTATAAAAGGAAAAAAAAAGAGAAGCGAAGCGAAGTTGGAAGCGTCTGCGCTCCTTTTACGGGATCAACATACAGGGTAAAATATTTAAAACCCATACCTAAAGAAGTTAATCAAGATACCTCAACAGTTAAACGTTAAACGTAGGATTTTTTTCATTTCACGATGTTTATCTATACTGTATTTCGTGTGACGCAGTTACGAATAGATACTAATAACATAAACACCTACTACTATAAAAATACTACTAAGCGTTACCAATCTGGTAACTGGACACTTTTCTAGATATTGCTCGTTCTATTTTACGCAATTGAACATCGCCTCCATTACCTATGACGTGATTTCGAATGAGGCGTGTGCGGCGTAAATATCTCTTTTGTTTTAATTGTATTAGGTCTTTATAGAGTAGTTAAAACTCTGGTTTCATTTAAAGTGGTTATAACAGAAAAATCCTTATAAAAAAATTTACCGGCTCAACTGTAATGTTGCCGATTTCACATCCGATAATGTTAATAGGGACAGACGTTATTTTTCTGTATTAGGCAGCACTTGGCTCACTTCATAATAGTGTGCAATAAATACGCACAATAATTTGAAGCGCATATGGTGTCAAATATAAATATTTTCGTACTATAGTAATAAGAAAATCATTATTTTACATATAATTAAATACAAGCAAGAACATTGGCCCTTTACGAACTTTAAGGACAGGAGATTTTAATAGAAGATGAATGAAAAAAAATATTTAAATCTTACAACATATATTTCTATTATTTTTGGGAAATAAATATTCTAGATTATACAAAAGTACCGTGTTTTAATTTTATTAGTATACATTTCATGTACTCATTGCTCACCTACTCAATGCTCTTTAATATTCTTGTTACCAGTGAAATAAAGCGTCCTTGTCATATAGGTAATAGTAAATTATTTCAAAACATTTAATTTAAGTATCCACTTAATGTTCAATGGCATTCTAGCTGCAATTTAGTTATATCTTTAAACTTTTGTGAAGTACGCAAGCATTTACTGTTTTTATCAGTTATTTTACAACAATTCAAGAGCTCCAAGGGATAACCTCATTTCGATATCAGTTCAATTGCTTCTTTTCAAAAAGTAAGTACGTATCTCAAATACCACAGCACGGTAGATAAAGACAGCTTAATATGAACACAGTCCATAATCTATTTACCGCTCTAATTTTAAGTGTAGATTGGCGGAATTAAATCACATATTATTTTATTACAACGGCGAAACGAAAATAACTCTTTCTTTCAACTGAGGATTGAACTTAACCATTGTACTAACAGGCACACGTTATGCCACTATGCCACTAAGGCCTCAACATAAAAATTTGACTAAATTCTAAATAGATAAAACAAAAATTAATGATAGAATTATTAGTTAGTTACTAATTTAATTTGTATTGAATATCGATATATCAAAATGCTGAGGCTAGCCGCACACACATTATTATTGTCAATACTATATTGGCAATAATATTGTTCAATATATGGCACCGCACACTACGCAGCAGTCGCTCAATGGCTTTGTTAGGCTTAAAATTGATAGAATGAAATAAGCCGTTGCTTTAGTTATTGCATTTAGCTTACTTACAAAAAAAGGCAATAAAAAACAGATTGATCAAAAGCTCGATGAGAAAAAAACTGAGTACAACAGAGGCCACTCGTGATCCAGGGGCACACAGTGTGACTGTACACACGACAGGTTTTGGATTCGATTCCCGCTCTGGTGTCAAGGCAAAGCGCAGCGTCGAGTTCCGCCACTCGACACACAATGCTTTCAGAATTCGGGGGAAATCTATTAATACTAGGTTCCTTTTGCCCACCCTGCTCTGCTGTATGCGGCAGTGAAGCAGCGTGAAGCTAAGCTAATTTAACTAACAGAGAATGATTTAAAAAACTACATGAGGATGAGAGATAGTCACTTTTTAAAAAAAATATCTCTATTTGGTTGGTTTTTTTTTGTAAGTATGGAGAAGCTTTTTTAGTGCACAATATTTTTTACTTTATCATCATATGCTTCAATAAAAGTGTCCTATAGCTCTGGACAAGTTTGCCATGTTTTAATAAACTCTTTTAAACTCTTTTCGTTTTTTCGTGGGTGTAGTAACATCAACATTAAATTCGCGTTAAATACCAATTTTTTCATCGCCCATCTTGAATAAAGAGCAGAAGGAGGCGACTCCTACGAATTCATTTTTCAACTAAAATATTGCAGCGCACCCAAGCTGGCTAACATTAAAATATATGGTATTGATAAATAATTGTTTTAACGAGCAGGACATATTAAATGGTAAAGCACGACGTTGAGTTACGTCATCCAAGACGCAATGCTTCCATAATTCAGCAAAAAGTGTCTTCACACTCTGCTTGCCTTGCTACAAGCTTGATGGAGTGCGAAGCTGAAAAAAGGGGCATATTAATAATAACATTTTGTGTATCGTTAAAGACAACCTGCAATTCCTTAAAAGTTTTCGACCAACTCTATCGCTGGCATCAAAGAGAAACGAGCTTTGATTTTTCTGTTTATGAAAGTCCATAATCTGCATAATTTTACCAAAAAATATAGTGATTTAATTTCGGACAATATGGCAACACCGAGGATAGCGAGTATAATCATATAATGTAAATGCCAAATTTTTATCTGTAATCTGTAAGTATAAACTATATTTATAGTCTGTACTAAATTGTTTGTATAATTGATTGATTAGTTCTTTACTTATTTGTTGTAAATAATCAATGAGTTTGTATATATTTTTCATTGATAAGTAATAATGTCGCATATATTAGACTTTAATAAGATTTGTCGGGCTTGTTTGTCTGATACGAGCCCATTAAAAGATTTATTTACATCTTGTTCTGCTGGCGTATTTAAGTATTGCACTTCCGTTGAGGTAAATATATGAATAAAGTGAAATCATATTCATCATTAAATGACGAAATATTGACTTATTCTCTCTTCTCTTAAAAATTAAAGTTTAACATTTTTATACCTTGACCAAATATTGTTCTTATTTGCCGTTTTTTTATTGATTTTCTTTGTTCTTTATATATCTCATGAGTAAAATATAAATTTGTAGAACCTTTGATTTGGTAACTTACTTCTAATGTAGTAAGTTCTTTTTTGGTATCAGCATATTTCTACTGTTTATTACCATTCACAGGTTTCAGATTCAGATGCTCTTCCAAAACTTATTTGTCAAACATGTCTGGATTTGTTGAACAAGTTATATTATTTCAAACAAGTAGTAGTAAGGTCCAATGTTATATTGAAACAACAGTGCAAATTACAGGTATGTTAAGAGTTAAATAACAAATTATAAATTAATCTAATAGACTTTTGCAAGCACTTTCATGACACTACAAATGTCTTTGGAGAAAATTCTGCCAAGATAGGGCAAGAAACTTAATAGTAGCCACAATTGAGTTTATGATTCTACATGGTGCTTACATAATTATTTCATTGCTTTAAATATTTGTAAACAGAGTAATAGACTTCACTTATTAATAATATTTTTTTTGGTTGCTTTTTTATATTCTGTAACAAAATTGTTTTAATTTTATCAGAACTTACAAACAAAAAACGATCAACCTACAAATGATGGAAATGACATTGTAGAAGTAAATATAACAGAACTCAGTGATGAAGTTAAAATACATGAAAATAATATGGCCATGCAAAATATAGATAATTCAGATAAAACAGAAAAACCCTCTGCAGATGCTATTCTTATCAGGTAAAATATCACATCTCACATCTCTGTGGTGTTAAGTTCCATTGCTCAACACTTAATACCAGGAATGTCTGAACACTGTTTGAAGCTAAGCAAACTGTTAAATTGACATTGATACCTATTTATATAGTCAATTATTTTTATTTCATGTAATTATTATTGAGACTGTTATGGTTGAGGACATAAATGTGCAACTGTAAACGTGACAGTGTGGATTCAATTTCTACTTGGGGATATGATTTTTTTAAATTTTGGCAACACAATAAAAGTCCGACATGAAGTTCCACTAATCTACATGCAATCCCTTAAGATTTTGGGGGAAAGTGGGGAAGGGAAATATCTTAATAGAAATGTTGTGTCTTAATACTAGTTTCCCAGGTTATTATTGTAAAAAAATAAATATCTTTCAGTCAAATCTTGCAAAGGCGGAGGCGGAGAGGTCCAGGAAGACCCCCGAAAGACCCAGATGGTCCAAAACGAAGACGGGAAAGGATGAAATGTATGAAATGTGGCAAAAGCTTTCAAAAGTATGAAAATTTTGAAGCTCACATGCGAGGACATTTTGGGAAGAAGGTATTATTTTTATATGTATTTTGATTGATTGATTTCTTAATTAATGGCGTTTCAAGCGTGCCAGTTGAGCACAATTCATTTCGCCAATGTCACGTTGTATGGAAAACACACGAAGGAAGTTAACCAGTAAAAAGAAAAAAAAAAACTAAACACAATTATAAAATACATGTAAAAAAAGTGATCCAGTTAAAATACAGCCTCCACCTAGAACAAAACAAACATATATTTACAATGTGTAAACGACTTATTAGGTTAGTAATAAATAATATTTTACATGGGTGTTATTTTAAAGTTTAATTTTGTTATGTTATATATTATTTGTATATGTATTTTTTTATTTAATTAACAGAGTTTATAGCGATATAATTGAGTGCACTTACATTGCTTGTTATTTTCATTTGACTTGTCTGGTGCAACAAAAGTTATTATTCAAAAACTATGAAATAGCTAGAAGGAGAATTTTAATTTTTGTTCTGTTAGAATTACCCTTAATTTATATAAAGCAGGTGTAGTGGATGAAGGTACTACCCACTGGTGCTTAGTTTAACTGTTTTGTGAATATCTGTTAAAAAAAATACCTGAAATAGGCAGCAAAAATAACATTCTCATAATGAATGACAGTTGAAAAATTGATGATTTTTAAACTACAACTTTTTACAGTAGTATCTGTCACAGTAGTTGTCGGTGACCACAAGTATTTAAATCTAGAAACACATTCAACAATACAATGAATCAGAAGCTAAAATAAAATGACGCGTTTATCTCACATTCTGCCTCACTTATTTACACTATATTTATTTCCCCGCGACCCGCAGCCGGACATAAAGTGCAAGCAGTGCGACAAGACGTTCCTGTCGCTGCGCAGCCTGAGCTCGCACGCGCGCATCCACTCCGCGGTACGCAAGTATCAATGCCCGGCGTGCGGCAAGAGCTTCGCCTACCTCAACGTGCTCAAGAACCACGAGCTCATACACTCCGGCGTTAAACGCCACCACTGCAACATATGCGATGCGAAGTTCGTCCAGCCCTACAATTTGAAGGTTAGAATTTGGTTGGGTCGTTTTTGAGGTGTGGATTGAGGGGTATTTTTTTACATTTCTTGTGAGAAGTTTTTAAATTGTTGTGTATTTATTTTTCTTACTTGGAAAATAGGTCTTGTGGGTTCGTTTTAAGGCTTTGATTAGGGTTTTTTTTTACTTTTAAAAGACTGAGAGTCAGCTTGAGAAAATTTTCATTGTTGAGTAGAGTTTTAGAAATAAAGTTTTTATTTATTTTCTTGTAAACAATATGCTCTGAAAAGGTATTTGATCTACCTATTAAATCTTAAAAAAATATTCTTCTTAACTCGTAGTCTAAACTCTTAAGCGAATGAAGTTTTATTTATTAGGGCGTAGTTGTTGTTCTTTATCTATGACTTTCCGAGCGTGCCAGTTAGGCATTAATCTCTTCGCCAATACAATACTCGTATTGTATTGTATTGTATAAAAAAATATAATATTTTTTTATCTTAGATAGGTGTGTCTCATATTATTGCATTCTAAAGTTTGGAACGCTGTCTCTTTAGTCTTCTGTATTGAAGCCTTGATTGTCACTCAGCTGAAAAGCGAGCTTATTAATATGTTGCATGTCTTCTGGTAGTTGCTGCAGTTCATCATTTCCTATTTAAGTATTGGTAACTTCAGGTCGTTAAAATATTATTAAACACCACTTGCTTGAAAACCGTCCAGTAAGTTAATAGTGGTGAGGCTAGCTGTACTGAAATATTTTAAATTGTAGGCCATAAGTTTAGAACGGCCTTGTATACTTTTTTTGATGTCAACTTTCGCCATAAAAAAACAGAATGTTTTACTGGTGGACTGTTGGAATGTTACTCTTCTGAACGTAAAAGCAATGTGTGTAAGCAACTTGTGTTAATTTACATAAATGATCCAGATTTTGAACTATCCTTCTCATCTTTCAATATGTATTTGAAACGGAAAATAGAGCTATGTTGCTTAGACATTACATCTAATGTATTTTTAATATAATAATATGTCACCAATTTAACGCTTTAAATAAATCAAATTTGAGATGAATCCTCTCATTTTCAATTACTTCACAAAGACTCTCAATCCACTCTTCTATGTTAAAAAAGTACATTCAATCGCATTGAATTAAATCTCCAATTTGAAGTTCAATATTGAATGCGGCTGTTACACGAACTTCATATAATCCAAGGTTTGTCATAAAGAAACATGGTGGGTAGAAGAAAAAAATATAAATTAATATCTATTACGCAAATATTGTGTGTTTAATCTTTCCTTAGTAAAAACAATTGTCTTCTCTAACTGTGGCTGACTTCAATTGTTATTAAATGTACCAAATCACTTTTTTTAAATTTTGAATAACTGAAAGTATTTGCTTCTACACACCATAATATAAGATATATGACTATTGATTCTTCATTATATGTTAAATAAATATCGCATCACCTGTTGTGTGGAAATTAAAATTAATATTACAAATAAATCAAAAAATATGTTTAAAATTTATTTTTTAATAAAAATATTTGATTATTTGGATAACAAATCAATAAAAACTTGATAGTCAATTATAAAACTTTATTTTTATTTTACTTCTTCTATAGAGTCCGTTGATTGAATTTTATTGTTAATTTAATTTTAAAATATAATAAATAAAAATAGTCTTGTATCTTAATAATATATTTTTAGTAAGTCTATTGAAGATGTTCTCTAAGGGCGATGTTTGAGGTGAACTTCAGTTCAGGTATTGTTCCTACTATTCCTTATGCTGGCTCGATAAATATCATTAAGTTTTACAGGTAAGTGACTTTTACATATTTTTTTACTTCGTTTATTCTTTTCTATTAATTCTTTTACGTAATGTAAAGTATAATATCTTAATAAATATATTTTTTCCTTGGTCTTATTATTATTAATCGTAATTATCAAAAAATAAATAATAAAACAGAAACATATCTAATTTTTTTAATGTTATAATTTATATAAGCAAATGATGAAATATTTACTTAAATTTATACTTCCATTTCTGCGCTCTGGTGTCGAGGCGAAGCGCGGGGTTGAGTTCTGCCACTCAACTCGCAATGCCTCCAGAATTCGGCAGAGAGTGGGGAACGGAGTGTCTTAACACTAGGTTCCCTCTGCCTACCCTGCTATGTGCGGGATACAGCGTGAAGCTGATTTAATATAACCAAGATATTATTTCTGCTTTGCAAGACCGCTCCGACCGAGTACGATTAAAACACCAAATATATGCAAAAATAGTAGGATTTCCGAAATCGAATCCGGACTCACCTACATATAATCCGCAACCCCAATACAGATGCATCTAGAAACGCACAACAATCAGAAGAACTACAGCTGTTCTCAATGCGGCAAGAAGTTCGCGCAACCCGGCAACCTCAAGATACACCTGATACGACACACCGGGATCAAGAACTACGCGTGCACTATGTGCGATATGAGGTTTTATATAAAGGTATGTTGGGCTTTTTAAGTTCTCGCCAGTGGGAACCTAGTGTTAAGATACTTCAATTCTCCACTTTTCGCTAAATTCTCGAGGAATTTATTGCATGTTGAGTAGCGAAAGCAATACCCGGATCAAAAGCAAAAAATGAAAACATTAAATATTTAATTTCCTCGAGTGGGAATCAAACTCACAACCTATCGCGTTTACAGAAACACGCTTGTGGCTACATGCTTTGTGTATCATACTACAAAATAAATGCATTGTGTATATGTAACCTCAAATATTTTGTGTTTATACCAACAGGGATGTACTTGAGTACATAAATGCGTGTCCTTGACGGTTCTTGAGTGTTTGTGTGGGCGTAAATAATAATATATATTTTCCCACATTTTTAGAGCTTTATGCTGTATCCCACATATAGCTGAGTAACAATCACAATCCGTCCCTGCTGTCTGCACAATTTTTAAGACATTGTGTGTTGATTGGCGGAACACAATGCCGTGTTTTGTCTTGTAACCATTAAAGGAAAATATATTGATTCATTTGTGTTTAATTCCAGGCTGATCTAGTGAAGCACATGAGATCGCATTCCGCTGAAAAGCCTTACTCGTGTCAACTCTGTGATAAAACATTTAAAAGTAGAAGTTTCCAGGCAATACACATGCGGACGCACACTGGTCAGTATTTTCAACTCAATAATTCACATTCTCTGGTGGGAATCGAACCTAAATCCATCGTGTTTACGTAATACTCTGTGCCGCTGCGCGACGACTGCCTTAAATATATTCCTGTAATTGTATCAGGTTTTTTAAATATTATGATATATGTAATTATCTAATATAATAGATTTCTCTATTTGCAGTATTAAAAGCAGTATGTTAAAAAACATAATCAAATAATATTTTGAAAAAGATCAGTTGGTTAATGTGTTGTCGTCTTGAAATTACAAAGTTTTTTTCGAATTAACTGACAAATGATGTTTCAATTTTTATATGATAGATGTATTTTAAATAAAATATTGCATACAAATTTTATCAACTCTTTTATCATCCTCATATCATATTGATTCTCATATTTTCAAATTTCAGGCGAACGACCGTACGCCTGTGATCTGTGCCCGAAGAAATTCATGGCGAGGAAAGACTTGAGGAACCACAGAATGATCCACACCGGGGAGAAACCGCATAAATGTCAACTTTGTAATCAAGCGTTCATACAGAAGTGTGCGTTGAACAGACATATGAAAGGGCACGGGAAGACTAATGAAGATCAAAATCTTATAAGAGCTCCTTTACCACTCAACAACACTCCGCCGTTGCCCGTTGCGTATGCGCAGTGGCATAATTGAAAGGGCAAAGAAACTTAAATATATTAATTGATTAAATTAACTATTGATGTGGAACAGTGGCTCAAGCGTGTAACTGTAAACGCACCGGTTTTGGATTCGATTACCACTCGCGAGTATGAATTATTTTATATTTTCATTCCTCGCTCTGGTAACGAGGCAAAGATTGGCGTTTAGTTCCGCCACGCAGCTCGCAATGTCTGTAGAATTCGGATGGAAGTAGGGATCGGAAGTGTCTCAACACTAGGTTCCCTCTGCCTAGCCTGCTGTGTGCGAGATACCGCATTAAGATTAAAAAAATGAATGGGATGGATGTGGCCGTCTCAAAATATAATTATTCCTCTGAGCGATTATTGAATACGCAACACACTGTTCAATTGAACCAAGGTGTAGTATTAAATATTATTTTTATGAATATAGCATTTATTAACGTTTATTATTTTATTCATTAATTAGTCATTTATTGTTATTGGTTAAGTATTGTATAAGTAAAAGTTATTAAATTTGCAAGACTATTAAGAGCATAAGTGTAGAAAAATTAACTTTTTGTTTGACATTTTTAAATAACAAAAGCAATATTGTATGTAGGATAAGATACTGTTTAAATACTTATGTAAAATAAATAGTAGAGAAAAAAAAATTAAATAATTCATAATAACAAAGAAATATACAATATCACGAAAATAGATCACCACTTTTTTTTATGAAGTCATTTTATATTTTTCGCAATTTTTAAAATTAAAAATAATAAAAATGGCAGCTTTTATTAATAAATTAAATAAACAGCTTTCTTTTCTGTTTAATATATACATTTTTTAACAATAAAAAATAATATTCACAAAATAATGTGACACAGTCATTGAATTATTTAAAAGATATATATATTTTTTTATTTACATTATATCAAATAATATATGTCTTCATTCGTTTATTTAAGTTAGTAAGTTTTTATAAAAAAAATCATCCATTTTCACTCATGCAGTACATATTGTTAGTGAAGTTATTAATCATATTGTACAAAGGTAAAACATAAATAGTATATAAATTATATTTTTGTATGTAAAAAGCTATACTTCTTAATTTTTAGTTTCTTTTACAGTAAAGGAGTTGTGGCCTAGAGTTAAGCTTTCTGAACCTTGCACTTTGTTCGTTTGGAAAGAAAAGGAAAAAAAATTGAAATTACATGTACAGCTAGGTTCTCAGAGTGGTCATAACTAGTTGACCATAGTATAAAATGTTTAAAGATATTCTAATATTTAAATAAATTATGTTAAAATTGATTGATATAACAAGCGAATCTCGTAAATAAATAAAACATAGATTAAAGAAGTATAGCTTTATTTATGTACATGTTAACTAATTAAAATGTCCGTCTGTCTCTATCAGTACAATTTTTACTGGTTAAAAGTAAAATAAAACCTACTATTAATATAATGTATATTTTATTTAGCTTTACGCACATTATAGCGTAGAGAGAGAGAGAGAACCTGGTAACCTACTTACTTCACACTAAGTTCCTATTAGGCCACTTTCGTTCCCTACTTTCCGCCGAATTCTCTAAGCATTGTATGTTAAAAAGAGGAACTCAACGCCGCGCTTTGCCGCCTCACCGAGAGCGAGAAAAAGAAAATATTGAATATATCATTCTCCCGAGTGGCAATAAAACCCACAACCATTTTGTTAAAAGTCGAACGTTTATGCCCCTGCGACAAGACTTATTAAGTCACTTTGATATAATAAAGTTAATATAATATGAACGCTGTTTATCATACATAGTTTATACTAATGTTATTGCTTCTAACAATAAGCTTATAAATAAAAACACATTTAATGATTTTATTTTTTATTTATCAACTTTAACTTCTTTTACTTAAAACTTTGACACTAACATAACAAGGCTTTACTTTTTTATTTTTTTATTTAACCGGATATGTAGTGTTATGCATACATACATACATACATACATACATACATACATACATACATACTAACAGTAGAGAGTAGTGTTGGGCGTTACTGTTATATTTTTATAATGAATTATTCATTATATTATATTTTTTTAACTGTTATTTTAAACTGCTGTTAGTATATATGATATTATTTTCAACGTAAATTGTATTATACAATGACAAAATGTACGAAGTTCAGACTAATATCAAACAAAAAATAATCACTTTCGTTATTAGCTGTATTTTAATGTAAGTAGTATTTGGCCTTTCTGCAATTGAGTTAAAGCTCATATTTGTGCGAGGTTATACGACGTGAAGTTCGCCATCATTATTTTATTTGACCTTGGCTGAAACTCGATGTAGGCCGAATAACTACTAAATATTTCCGATCATTACCGAACCGAGGCGCCACACGCCATTTTCACAGCAGACAATGAATATTATAAATAACAGTCAGTGTTGAAAATAAATAATGATTAGAACATTAGAAATTTATAATGAATTATATTATCTGCTATTTGTTATAACGCCCAACTTTAGTAGAGAGACAGCCGCCACTTCTACCATGTGTGAAGGAAAGTTATAGTACAGATAGGATTGGTAACATCTTAAGAAGAGTTTCCATTAACACCATATTCAAGTTTAACAAGAAAATGAGCCAATTCTTGAGTGAATAGTAATATTCCTCTACAGTGTGCAAGTGTCTACAAGTTAGATTGTGACTGTGGCTTCTCATACATCGGTCACACAAAGAGAAGCATCAGTGTTAGGGTGAAGGAACACATCTTCAATGTCATGAAGTCAGCTGTGTGTGAGAATACTGTGGATAAACTCAACTATTACATCAAGTTCATGTAACTTGTGGATAAGCCCTAAATCCTTGCTAAGGAAAACAAATATATTACAAGAATGATCCGCGAGGCTATTGAAATACAAAAACATCTTAATTTCCACAGAAATGATGATTGGAAAATCTACCACCCACTCATAAGTATGAGAGGCAATTAAAAAATCCTTATGGGTTTGATATAATAATTAAGTCAACTGACAGACAAAGACGAACTGAGGTGCCACCTCAGTCTACCTTTGACCACCAGACTATTGCAAAGTGTTCGAAACATCGGGTTTTCAAAAATATATACATGATTATTCTGGTTAAATAGTTTCATTTACAAAGGTGTTACATATACTTTTATAGTTTTTAATATAATTAATTTAGGTACTAATGAGCAATAAAAGGATTGGCAAAGGGATCTTTTAATCTAGTGTGAAGACACTGCCGTCCCCTCTTTCCGCCGAAGTCAATCTCAACGCCGCGCTGTGCTCTGTTACCAATAATCTCAACTAAGTAAGGCCGGCGCCCTGTCATGGACCTTCATATGTCTAGTCAAAGTGCCGCGTTGAGCAAAACTATGTTCACAAATTGAACATTTGTGTGGTTTCTCCCCCGTGTGGATCCTAAGATGGTCATTTAATCGTCTCTTAGAAATAAAACTTTTAGAACAAAAATTACATATATAAGGCCTTTCACCCGAATGAATCCTTTGGTGTTCAATAAATGATGATCGAGTTGAAAATGATTTATCACAAATGTCACATTTGAAAAACTTTTTCCCCTCATGATTTAATAAATGTTTGGCCAAATTATATTTATCTGTGAATGGGTAGCTGCATATTTGACATATAAATCTTCTACCGGTGTGACATCGTGTCACGTGTGACATTAGTATTTTTTTCGTGAAGAACTTTTTGCCACAATGTTCGCATGTGTATGTTCGCTCTCGGTTTTCTTTGTGTGTTTCTAGGTGGGCCTGGAATTAAAATAATTTATGAATTAAAGACGAATTACCTAACCTACCAACGTTTTTTATATGTTTGTTGTTTTGTGCTTTCTATTAGCATAGGAATCCTACGCCGCTCTGTCTAATCAGACCGGAACTATATAAAACTAAATAACTTTAAATTATGTCATATTTGGAACTAGTTCGAAAGCACATCTGAGATGCACAATCTTAATCAATAAAACTATTACTTAACAATTAAATCATACAATTAGATTCTTAAAATAAAATCTTAACTATACTAAAATTATTGTGGCGCAGGGATACAAGGGTGTGACTGTAAGGCGACGGCTGGGGGTATGAGCCCCACTTGATGGAATAAATAATTATTTATTAATTATTTCTATTTCTGAGGCCGGTCGTGGCGCAGTGGCACGAAGTGTGACTGTAAAACCGACTGGTTGTGGGTTCGATCCCTACTCGAGGAGATGAAATATTTACTTAAATTTATATTTCCATTTCTTCGCTCTGGTGTCGAGGCTAAGCGCGGCGTTGAATTCTGTCACTCAACACGCAATGCCTCCAGTATTCGGCAGAAAGTGGGGGACGGAGTGTCTTAACACTAGGTTCCCTCTGCCTACCCTGCTGTGTGCGGGATACAGCGTGAAGCTGATTTTTTTTTTTATTTTTTTTTTTTATTTCTAATTCATTATTCATTTCTTTTGCTCTGGCACCAAGAAAAATCTCGGAATTAAATCCCGCCACTCAATACGCAATGCCTCGAAAAACTCTGCTGAAAGCGGGAAACGAAGTGTCTTAACATTAGATTCCCTCTGCTTGTCTTCTGCTGATTTTTTTTTCTAAAATGATTTCTAACATATTAAAGTGTTATTCCATACTAAGGATAGATTTAATTTAACTATATAAAAGTTTAAATAAACGAAATCGAAGCATCTATAAGAGACAAAATATAACTTTAAAATAAGTTTCATTTTAAAAAAATACATTTAAAAACAACTTACCTTCAATATACAGCTAGTAGAACAACCCTTCCCACATACATTACATATAAACTGACGTCTCTCACCATGCAATTTCTCATGAACTTTCAATGTTTCCCTACTTTTAACTATTTTCCCACAAGTGCGGCATTTAACCACGCTCAGCCTGACCCGAGTGTGCCAACTTGCATTATGTCTCCGGAAACCACTTAGTGTAACAAATGTTTTGTTACAAGGTGTGCATTTGAGTGACGTCTAAAATATAAATTAATTTTTTAAGCATATATTGATGTGGTATTGTTAAATTTCAAGTGTATGTTTAACATTTTTAAGCTGTTATAATATCAACCATAATTTTTTTTAAGTTTTTTAGAACACTTTAGAACAGAAATCAAAACTTAGAAACCATATAAAAATTTAAATATGCTGTCCAAGTGCTCTGACCTTTATCTTCGTCGAAAAAACATTGTTGGGATGTTAATTATGTTAACGTAACTGCACTTTAGGGAATATTACAAAATTCAAGTTCAAAATATTCTCTATTAGTATATTTTGACCTTGAATTTGGAATATTTTGAAATCTTATGAATAATCATCAACATCCAAAAAGAAAAAAAACACTACTCAACTATGAGAGAATACTATTTATTAAATAATAATTAATTTAAGTCAAATGCTCTAACCAGATTGTGTATATTTTACAATTATACATTTTTAAAAACACAATATTTCAAACACTTTCTAGTAGTATATCATGTAATGGACTACTCCAATATTCCATTTTTTTTGTGTTTTATTTTGTTGCAGTTCATGTTTATTGTAATAAGAAATAATACATAAAAGTTAAATCACCTACAACAAATTTTCAGTTTTGAAGACTAAAATTTTTGTAGTGTTAAAACTCTCAGGTTTGTAAATATGTATAATACTATAATATAAGCAATTCATTTGGATTTCATAAAGAATTTGTCTTAATACTGTGTAAAAATAGATAACATTTAATGTAATATGTTATTATAGAATGTATTAAGTTATGAATTCACAAATTAGACATACTCCTTTACTTTGGTGTATTAACTTATGAACCTCAAATCTTTCCTTTGAGACAAATCCTTTATTGCACAATTCACATGTGATTTTTATCTTCCTTTTAATATTTTTTTCTTTCAATCTGAAATGTAAAGATATACGTTGAGATAATGTAGTGTAAAGACAAAACATTCTCCATTTTCTCTATTTTAAGTAGAAGAGTTCAGCACAGTACTTTGTATAACCAGAGCCAAAACAATAACATTGTTAATATTATTCAATGTCACACTGGGACACAATTGTTAAAGGAAAAAAAAGAATTATATAGTGAATAAATGTTAGTAATTAAAATATACTACAAAAGTTTATAACTAGGCAAAAAAAAACCTTTTGCTAATCTTCTTTCTCGTAACAATTGCTGGCAGTTCATCTACAAATGTTGGACTGTGCAAGTCTGAAATATAATTTGTAATAAAAGTATTTATTTATATGGGTCTTAAATCAGTGGTATAGATTGGTAGATCATTCACCAGAACAAAGACAGCAACACATGTGGGTTCAAATGAGTTAAGACAATGAATTGTTTTCATATGGTGATGATGATAAAAAAAGCATGGCAAGCTTTGAGTTCTGCCACATACTACACAATGTCTCGAAAATAAAGTGGTTCTTGGACAACTAAGTTTCCTTATACAAGCTTCCATCTGCTTAACGTGTTATATGCTTAAAAAACCTTTTTACATGAGAGACCCTGGTTGACTTTCAAAAACACAGTATTTCTGGTACTGGAGAAACACCACAAAATATAAAATGAGAGATCCCCAGAGTGGATGTATAATTTGTTTGTTTCAGAGGCTTCCGATAGTAGACAAGGCAAAAGAAGTAAAAGAGACTAACGGCTGTATTGTGTGGCACTCTTTTCTCTTTAGTTGACTCTAAGGAGTAACTATGTACTTGTGCAGCTAAGAATTTATTACTTAATTATTTTTATAATTAACTCACACAAACATAATATTTACCATCGTTATAATTATCTTCATATTCTTCTTCTTTTACGCCTACATTGTGAATAACTTTGGAGTCATAAGAAAAATCATGTGTGCTGCTAATTGACCAGTAATTGTTTGATGAAATGTCCTGAGTTGTTATTTTTCCATTTTCCGATTTAATATTGTGATTCATTAGTGTTTTATGTGATTGAAGACATGTTCTTTTAAAATCCGATAATTTAAAAAGTAAATCATAGCAACTATTGCATAGTGCTAGTGGTAATAACTCGTCTTTTACTATCTGAAATATTAATATATTTCATTAATATTTTTACATATGAAAAATATCTTTAATAAATCATTTCATATAGAAAAAGCCGCTACCTCTATAGAAGTGCAAAACCAATACAGGTCCGGTGAAACGTTTTCAAATAAAATATATTTAAGTGAATCAATAGTACTTAGACAAGCTCGACATAAATTATTAAATTCTGTCATATTATATATTTATATTGAAGATTTTATCACAAATAACGAGAGAAGTCATTTAGATTCTTGTTTACATAAAATACAATAGCATTATTTTTGTTTTGACAAAGCGGAAACCATAGACTAAAAAGCAAAAATAAAGAATATACGAGCAATGTAGGAAACATTTGTCAAAAATTTATGTGAAATAGATGTGGGGTCAATGGATACGTCATATTGGGTAAACCATTTAGATGGTTGGTTTAGTTGGTCGGTGTATTTTTTGTCTGTTCCTTCTGTCGCATTAGGACGTGCCCAAATCAACAGCACGATCTCATTGATGCTCATCCTTACTAGTACCGGCCATTCTGTGTATCTCCTCATTGCAGATTTGATGAGCTAAGCCGACTCGCTTATTCTACGAAGAGATTGCGTCTCCATAGTATTAATCTTTCAATCATTCTTCTTCTGCAATATCCGCATTTCGGTACCAACATTGCATTGTGTACGGCCAAACGCGCAGCTGCGCTGACGTTTCGCCGTCTCATCAATGTAGCCAAGGCTCCGTTAACCCTGTTACCGGCAGCAATACGCCTTATCGCATCCATCTCTACTGAATATTCTACCCAAATACACAACTTCATTTACTTGTTGTAATACCTTTTCACTGATCTTGCATTCCGTGCTTTCTTTTTTTTTTCAAATACCAGAACTATTTGCCTGTAAGTCATTATAATTTTTTTATAGCCTTATTGTATTGTATCAGCCTATTTCTTTAAATTTAGACTAATTAAATACTAAGTACTAATAGAAGTTGTGGGTTCGATCCCCACTCGAAGAGATGAAATATTTACTTAAGTTTATATTTCCATTTCTTCGCTCTGGTGCCGAGGCAAAGCGCGGCGTTGAGTTCTGCCACTCAACACGCAATGCCTCCAGAATTCGGCAGAAAGTGGGGAACGGAGTGTCTAAAAAAAAAAACACTAAGTTCCCTCTGCCTACCCTGCGGTGTGCGGGATACAGCGTGAAGCTGATTGATTTATTTTATTTTTTACTAATAGAATAATTCTTAAGAGTTAAAATATTAGGATTAAATCTTAATATTTTAACTCTTAAGAATTATTAAAAACCATTGCAAAAATAAATAAAATAAGGGAGTAAACTAATTGAATCAGCCCGGATATCACGTATGCCAGAAACAAGTTAACATACGTCACGTGCGACTGTACCCACTCATATCCAAGCGGAATAAAACGTCACTTCGAAACACGCTGATATTGTATAAAACTTTCATGACTTGCAATTGATCCGTCCCATTATGACCTATAGTCTCGTATTCGTACACACCAAGATAGACCTCCTTCAGAGGGTCCAAAACAAATTCCTCCGAATGGCATCCGGATGCACATGTGGCGTACGCAACGTGGACCTACATAAACGTTTTGAATTAGTCGTTAAAGAAATTCTGTAAACGTAGTAATTCTGTAACCTAACCAAGCGCTACTACGAGCGTACAGATTCTCACTTCACCTCATTGTCAAAGAGTGTCAGTACGCTCTTCATACTCATCTGCTTATTCGACGCCCTAGCAGCGTCCTACTCTTCACCCGGTGACGCTGTCACGACCGTCTCAGGTCAATGAAATCAATTCGAAAAAAAAAAGACTAATTGTATCATAATTTGGCTGTGATCTGACGTGTTAATGAATTTAGTACTTATTTAATGTACATTTTAAGATAGAAACTTAGATATATATTTAAGGTTGCTTTACAGATTGGAGTAATAAAACAACTTTTAACAATAGCGAAATTTTATTTCAATGTAAATATATTTTCATAAGCCAATCTCATTTTTATTAAAATATTTAAGAGAACAATTAAAATACTGCTCATTCTCTAGTTAGGCTTGGAATGTATCATCACCATTCACCACCACCCATAAAATATAAAAAATATATTTAAAATGTCAATTGTTTATAAAAATAAAATATATCGTTTTTAAATCTTAATCTCAGTTCAAAATCTTTATATAATATAAAGTGACTGTGAAACAAAATATTGCACGTATTAAGTAGGTATACAAAATGCATATAAAAATGATATAATTAAAAAGATATATAACATAATGTTGTTGATCAATATTGTAAGCAAATGTATTTATTTTATATAAATAAAGTAATCCATAAAGTTTATTGAAATGTAATTTAACCGTTTTAAAAAGAAACTGTACTTTTTTATATAAATTATATATTTTTGTAAATCTCAAATGTATGAATACTTTAAAAAGAAGAACACTTTAGAAATAAAATATACCTTATTTCATATAATAAAAACAAAAATAATTATCCTTAACATTCATTACTTACGTCTCTGTCAACGTCAAAGACCTGAGGGCGAAGGCACCATAAAATACGGATAATATATTTTAAAAAAATATAAATAAAATATAGATAAAAATAGGTTACATTTTTATAATTTTCCACGCATCAAAGGTTTTAAATAGCTGTGGAAACTTTTATTAACCGGTTCGGCATTAAGAGGACTTTTCATTGCCTCCTCCATTAGACGCTCGTACGCGTTACCGTCATAAGCACCTAATGTTGAATTTAAAATCTGTAACAAAATTAATAATATTAATATAAATAATACTTTAAAATATTTATAGCTATATCCCGCACATAGCAGGGTAGGTAGAGTGAACCTGATGTTAAGACACTTCCGCTCTCAACTTTCTGCTGAATTATCGAAGTGTTACGTATCGAGTGACGGAACTCAACGCCCCGCTTTACTTCGTTATCCGAACGAGGAAATGAAATATATATTAAATATTTTATTCCTGCGAGTGGGAATAAAACCCACAACCGTCGCGCTTATAGCTCATGCTATAAGCACATGCTTGTGTGCCTGCGCCACGACGGCCTCAATTTTGTTCATTTAATATAAAAATAAGAAAATGATTACCTCATCTCTAATATCAAAAGCGTCGACTAAACCAACTGCATTTGGTCTTAGCTTGGTCATTAAGTCTTCGTACCATCCTTGCAGTTGTTCAATGTTTCTTTCAGATATTGATGTGAACTGATACACAAAAAAACAATACAGTTACAAAAAATAATTTTAAATATATTGTAGTAAAAATACAAGTGTAGTAATAGTATTAGTTTCACATTGTAGTATCCAGAATATAGCAGGGTAGACAGATGGAACCTGGAACCTAGTGCAAAAATACACCAATCCCAATAAGGCACATTTGCTTTCCACTTTCCGAAAAATTCTGGAGACATCGCGTGTTGAATTGCGAAACTCAACGCCGCTCTTTACTTCGTTACCAGAGCGAGGTGAGGAGAAATTAAAAATATTAAATATTCCATTTCTTCGAGTCGCGTTGACAGTCAGACGTTAGTGCCGATGACAGGCTTCAATCTGGCGTCTCGATCTGGCCTAATTAGTAATTATTAATATTTTAAAATAGCGCGTTTTTTTATTGAATATTGTATTTTTATATTCTCTGATGTTCCATTTAATTATGTAACATGAAGCAGTTTCTAACTGTTGTAGATTGTTGTTTATAAGGTGACTTTTTCACAAGCTGTAATTTCAATTGATTGTTTTTCAAAATTTCATAGGAAAATAAGATTAACTTAATAATTTTAATAACATTTTCACTTTGTCCTCTTTCAGTGAATAGCAAATTAGTATTATTCAAATTATTTTTTTTAAATATACTAATATAATATTACAATTTATATCAATACAAGTATGCGTAATAATATCTAATATTTTTCAACGAGATCCTACTATTAGAAATAACATACGTCCTTCTTTTGTTTTCTTCGGTATTTATAACTTAATTATCACCTATCAGTTGGACATGAGCCTAGAGATGTGGTGGCCCACCCCAGAATAGTCTGGTGTCCACCCTAGAGACTAACAGAAAGTCAAGCCTGAAAAGTTAATAAAAACCTATACATAAAAAGATCAGTTGCAAAGTAAAGTCAAGGCTTCCCAGAAAATATCTCTAGATACGCCCATAAGTGGGGTTTCCGGAAATACCTGGTTGACGCTTAAAAAATTAAGATCAATAAAGTTTCATAGAACGCTTTAACCGCAGAACTTCTCGAAGTCGATGAAATAGTTGGAAATGATCATCTCTATCATCTGTATATGACAACAACTTCTTTTATAATATATAAAAATATATATTATATAGGCACAAAGGGTCGGTATAGCGGTTTTTGAATTCGTAATAACTATATATGATACTTACTCTAAGTAAATCCCCAATACGTTGTAGAGCCCAGTACACCACGTATAAATCAACTAATTGTAATAAAACGGTGCGTAGTTCTGGCGAAACATTCTTGATTTGGTTCTCAGTTTCTTTGTAGTACGTCGAAAGTAGAATAGCACGACAGTGTGCCTGGAAAAGAAAATAAATTCACACCAAAGAAAAAAAGATTTTTAGAGAACGTATAAAAAATTGAATGTAGCGAGATCAGAAACCGCTATGGCGGACGTCTAGGCCATATGTTCTCATAAAACAAGCTTCGGTTTTTTTATTCGAATATTAAAATGTTTGAAAAAAAATTTCGAAGTTATATACACTTACTATAACACTAGGTTCCCCCTGCCTACCCTGCAGTTCGCGGGATACAGCGTGAAGCTGATATATCTACTTATGTTATTAGCATCTGTAAGGAATTTTTTACAAGTTTCCTCTGAATAAACATAATTACTTAGAATTATCCAATACTTCACGTTAATTAGTCTAATTAAATTGTCAAATGAATAAACATGCAAATTAAACAAATTAATTGAATATATCTTATCATTACATTCTTTTTGTGTAAATTAATTGTATTTAATAAAAATATATAAATACTAATTAACAATTATATTACATCACCTATCACCTATCCAAACTACCGTGTCGCAGCGGGATAGCTACTGACTGCAACCGCGACAGTTGCGAGTTCGATTCCCGTTCGGAAAATTATATTAGTATTTACTCGGAATTTATACGGAAAGAGGAAAAGTTAGAGTCTTGAGACTCGCTTTCCTTTGTCTTGTGTTGTTCTAAAATATGAAATTACCTCAGATGCGGATGCTAGTTGTACTGAAGTCATGTTCCACGCGTCCTCATACGACATGCCGTTCTTTTGACGTTTCTCTATTTGAGCGACGCACAGACCGATTTTTCTACAAAATATAAAATTAAATATATATTAAAAAAAAAATTAAAAACAAATTTTCTAGATGTTTTTAAGGCAAGTCAAATAAAAGCCTATAATAATATTAAGACTAATGTCTATTTCAAATTAGTAAAGAACAATAGGCTGAATTGATCCTTTTTTCGTTTTTAAGACTAGAAATAATTTTATTTAACTATGGCTATGTCATAATACGAAATGGAAAAATATGATAATATTTATAATATAATATTTATATTATACAGATTTAATAATATTTCATGGTAAAAAGCCATGTTTTGAATGAATTTTAATACAATGTTTCGTCTAATTTAGGTATTCTACCTACATATATTGATGTAAATTGCAAGGTCAATTATTAAATAGCACAAATAAAAGTGATGATCATTAATTGCTAGAGAAAAAATTATAATTGTTACAGAACAGAAAATGAGTATTTTAAATGTTTATTTTTGTACATCTTCGTAATGTCAAGGTTTACTCTAAACTCGTAGATTCACTTTCGACTCAAAGGAATGTTGAAATTTTAAATATTTTCGTTTTTCTATATTATTACGTATAACCAAACTTGGCTTTGCCCGCTTAATTTAATCGGCCCAAATATAATATAAGCTATACATAAATTGAATATATCTATAATCTATCTTATTGAAACATCCATTCTCACCAACTTTTACACTAATAATATCAGTAAGATACTTATCCTCACTCACTCACATTTTGTATATTTGAAAAAACAATTGAACAAATATTTGCAATGTACATAAAATAAATAAAACAGTGTTACAGTAACATCCATGGGCGTAATAGTTATTACGCCCGTGCCCACCCCAGTAATTTTATTTATAACAAAATTTGTAACAAAAAAAAAGAAAATTATAAAAAATTGGAAGAAAGACGAACTTATATGATACAAGTCCAGCCCATTAATAATAATTGAAATGTTGTTATTGTTAACATGTGTAATAATTATACAGGTAGTGGGTACGATATACTATCTTTAAAAATATATATAAAGAAATAAAATTTATGTTTAATACGATATCTTAATACGTATAAGTACAGTATTGATGACAGTCGTGGCGTAGGAGCACAAACTGTGACTGTAAATTCGACTGGTTGAGGGTTCGATCCTCACTTGAGGAAATAAAATATTTACTTACATTTATATTTTCATTTCTTCGCTCTGGTGTCGAGGCAAAGCGCGGCGTTGAGTTCCATCACTCAACATGTAATGCCTCAAGAACTCGGCGGAATGTGAGGAACGGAGTGATTTAGCACTAGATTCCCTCTACCTACCCTGCTGCGTGCGGGATACAGCGTGAAGTTAATTTGATTTATATTTACAATATTTAAGTAAGTAATATCTCTAGGGCAGATCGCTTCACCCGAATCGCGTGCAAAGTAGGCCCGCGACTCAAGGGGACGACCTGTGCCCCTCAAAAATACGTTCGCCCTAGTTCAGGACATTGCCCAGTGTTAAGTGGGCCCAATAATTTCCTTACTCAATAGATTGAGGCACGATTTGTTTACTGGCGATGTTTGCTAATATCAAATTGTATGAACGAAACGATAGCGCGATTCAGAAACGTGTAACGCCATCTTTTGGTGACGTTTGGAAGGTTTATTGAAAATAAATTTTGTTTTTTTTCAGTGTGTTACATAATTAAAGGGCGATTACAGTACATTTCATCCAGCGCACTACGTGTTAGGCACTAGATGTAAATTAATGTAAATGTATGGAGGGATGTAGAGCTCAAATATAAATGGTGTAAACCGGAACATCCTATTTATAGTGACCGAACTTAGTGCACTAGAAGTACTTACTGTGGTTTAATCGTAGCTTATAGTAAAAAAAATCTAAAGATCTCGACGCGTAAAGTACATATCGCCTTAACAACGTATGCCTACTTTATACAAAAACGTCATTTCAAATACATTAGTGTTTCTTAAATATTGATATAAAATAAAATATTGGCTCTCTGCACTCCTTCTCTATATGAAGTTTATACATCAAAAATTAAGTTCAGGAAAGATAAAATAGTTAATGAACAAAAACTGATAAGTATATATAATTAGAAACATTATTAAAAATTAGAAGAAAATCCTTAAGGAGAGTATTTTTTTCCTTTAAGAATATACATATATAATAATGATTATTTGATAATATAACTATTTCATTATCATATTTACTGTAGAAATAAAAAAATAAAAAAAAGGTAGATATGATTATATTAGAGTATTTTTTAATACATAGAGTATTTTAAGTGATTGTTTTTATATATATATATATACAAAATTGTTAAAAATAAACTTAAGCGTTAAAAAAACTACCTTCTATTGTTTGAAGAATTGCTGCCTCATTGTAAACAGCTTTACACTAAATTTGTGTGAAATCTTAATTTTGACAATGAACAATGTTATTTATTAATATTGCAAAAAAAAAACGAGTTACTGCGACCTTAAAATCCTTCCATATAATAAGATTTTTTTTTATGGAAAAGACACGGCAAACGAGCGTGCGGGTCACCTGATGGTAAGTGATTACCGCCCCCCACGGCCCCGTGCAACCCCAAAGGAGTTACAGGTGCGTTGCCGGCCTTTAAGATGGGTTGGGCGCCGGGCCCGGCATTATCTGATGCGAAACGCAGTGGCATAAAGCCACTACTTCACGCCGGTTTTAAATGCCGGGGGTGGTAATGATCCGGTCGAGTCTGCCCATGCGTGTCGCCATTGCTGGCGACGTGACTCTACCACACGTACTTTAGTCGCCTCTTACGACACCACCAGTACCAGGATGATCCTATTCTAGGCCGGGATCACACGGCAATAATAAAAACCCGTAAAAAATTTTGAAGATAACAAAATTTTTTTTTAGGTTTCTCTTACAATCTATATAAATTATCAAACCAATAAAATAAATTATTTAAAATCATAGCGTTCACACCGTAGCAACTGTCTGTTTGCGTATGCAAACTACCGTTTGTACTATGCCTTCAATAGTGTCGTCGGCCACCTTAACTAAGTACAGTACTAAGTACAACTACTATTAGGTATCAGTGACAAAAAATAAAAAAACCAATACTGACCCCGCAGCAACCCTCTGGAAGCCCGTGACGATGCCCTCGATGGTGTTGTCCCAGGGCGGCGAGCGGCGGCCGGCGGCCTCCTCGCCCAGGTACTGCACCGTGGGCGGCAGCGGGTTGCCCGCGGCGGCTTGCTGCCACGCCTTCACGAGGTACCTGCTCGAAACATATTATTATTATGTTTTTATATATTGAAGTATTATGTATGAAAAATAATGGTAATGATGGAATACATAGCGATTTATACCGCTTTTTTTATTTTTTAGACATTATGTGTGAAGTGGCTACCGTGTGGTCAACGTCACGGTATAAGTTTGTATGAAAATATCAAATAATTCATCTGCCCGGGTGAATTTCGAACCAATAACAGTCGCCTTTACAATCAGACACTGTGCCACTACGGTACAAGGGCGTTCGTTATGTTTTTCTCATTAACGAGGCAACGGCATAAGGTCTGATAAATATGTGGTTGGACTGGTAAAACACATTAAGTCATTTTAAGGCTTTCTCTTATATGGATACATTTGCAGATACACAGAGTGGTTTAAAGCAAATTAATGTTATTTTTTTAATTTTGAGGGTATTTAACGAACTATACAAAAACGGAGTGATCATGGATTAGATGGCACAAAAGAACAATAGAGTACATTAATTAAAACTGTAATGTAATATTTCTAACAGTAATTGTTTTTGCATTGCATCTTTCAAAATACAATAAAATTTACAATATATAAATAAATATTTAACTCATTTAATTAATTATTCATTAAAAAAAATTCTGATACTGTATCGCTGAGTAGTAATCTTGACATATAAATTAGGAAATCAACATTGAAAAACATTGAATAAATATTTATAAAGAAAAAGTATGGTAATTTTTTATTGCCTCATTTTAATTGTTTTTTTTATTATCTATAAATTTATGCGTATAGGAAAAGGTATAATAATAATTATAAGTAGAGTCGTGACCTGGCGGTCTGCAGCAGCATGACGGTGTTCTCGCCCTCGTAGGTGCAGGCGGCCGTGACGAGCCCGTACGTGAGCGGCAGGTTGGAGGACAGCATGTAGCCGTGCCCGCCGCACGCCCGCCGCGCGCGCTCCACGCAGCGCGCCGCGTCCGCCGTGCTCGCCGCCTTCAGGCAGCACGACAGCGCGTGCAGCTGTGTGTTATGAGATAGTTATTTAACCATCAGGCGCAACAATCAAATCATTTAAAAATACATTTTTTTTATAAAAAATCCCACCTTCCGCCCAATGTCTGAGACATTGCACGTTGAGTATTTAACTCCACGCTTTGCGTGGAGTTGAGTTATCAGGACAAGGCGTCTTGTTATCAGGACAAGGAAATGAACATATCAAATATTTCAATTTCCCCGAATGTGAATCAAACCCCAACCGACACGACGAGAATGACGGCATGAAGTTAAGCAATGAGAAAACCAATTACCTCAGGCAGTCTCTCCATATCACCGGCTTCTAATTCGGCAGTTACATTGTTATACATCAACCAGAGCCAATTAGCGCTCATGCGGAACGCGTGTACCGACGCTATGCCGATCAGCAGTTTGTCCTGCTGAGTGAGATAGTCCAGGATTTGAGGTTCTGGTTCACTATATGGATAAATAACAATATATATTAATTATTGTGGATAAGCGTATGGCGGCCGAACATAACTAAAAGAACCTGCTTTTATGAGATGTCAATATAACTGCACGTTTCGCAGTAGGCACACAGTGTAGTGTTAGGACTGATGCTGTTATACGGCAGCGAAAGAAGTGGGCTGTGGAGGTGCGATATGTTCGTATACGTAGAATCCGTTTAGGTGACAGAATCCGCAATGAAGAGATACAAAAAATAGCGGATATTAGCCAGGATGTCACAATGAGAATGAAGGAAAAACGTGCTTATGTGGTTCGAGCATATCAGAGAATATGTGATGAAAGAATATCAAAAACGATTTGTGAAGAGTAAGGGGTAAAAGTAGCAGGGTTAGAGCTCGGTTACTTTTTGAAGACTAAGGGAAAAAAATAACGCATAAGGACCATTGGGAGGGTATGTATAAAGGGGTTGATGACATTTAATGTGCCGAAAAGGTAAAGGCAGTTTCCTCTGGCTATCCCGCTAGAGTTGAAGCGTGAAGCTTCAACTCTAGCGGGATAGCCGAAGAAACAAATTAAAAAATATCTATATAAATCTTTCGTTGTTAACTGATTGGCTAACAAACAACGCACAATCCAAGCCACTGGCAGGAAGAATTTGCACTCTGGTATGAATTTGAAGATGATAGGGGTACATTAAGACAAAATGTCCCGATATTCCTAATGAAATGGAAAAATATTCCCGTTTGTACTGACTTATTCTACTAACTGTAATTCAAAAACTAATCACAAACAAAAAACATACTTACTTAGGCTTAGGCTGCGACTGTCTTCTTATGGCTGAATATCTAGTTGCTATCGTGACAGCTTTTGCCATGTAATTGCACATGTCGTTGACCAACATCACGCGTACGAACATCATTGTGCCGTACGCCAGTTTTGAGCTTGGCGCATTCACGTACGTACCGTCCTATGGGAGGATTAATATTAAGTAATAAGGTGATTACACTACTACTGGTACACTACATCATGTAGGGCACTGCGTGTTGTTACACGTAGAAATAGGACCATTTTAACGGTAATCTAGTGCACTAGAAGTAGGGTGATGTAATAGTCCCAAGTTTTATCCTTAGGTTCTAGAATATTCAATCTAGGTAAAAATAGGGCTTATCTTCATAATATATTGTAATTTTGAAAGTAAATATTTGGCTACAGATATTCAAAAGAAACAAACAAGTTCACAGTAGTAAGACTGTAGTAGTGGGTCTCAAATTCGCAAATTCTTAAATGTTTTTTTTTATAATCGTTTTATAATTTTATAACTCTTAATGTCTATCTTATTAGTTGATAATTTACAAAACCTACCTCCAATACTTTGGAATTCTTCATTAACATATAATCTCTTGGTATCCTAACTTTGTCGAAGCCTAGGAAACCATTATTTGTGCCATTCATGCCAAGCTTGGCCCCAATTTCGCCAACTTTGATGCCAGGGAGTGGCATGTGGGTTTCTTCATCGCGAAGTTGTACAATGAAAGGGTGAATGCCATGACATTTCCCTTTGGTATATAGTTGTGCCATAATGATACAGTAGTTTGCAGTATGAGCCACTAGATGAGATAAGAAAGAATTCTTTTATACAATATCGTATTGCAAATAACTCATTGTATTACCTAAAGTCAAAATTTATACAATCAGTTTGAGTTGTTACTTTTGAGTAAAATTGACCCAAAGCAACTGTGTAGGTGTGAAATTTTGACTTTTGTCAACGTTATTAATTAAAGAATTTAACAAAATATTTTGGAAATATCTTATAGTTCTTAAATATTCAAAATAATAAATAAATAGAAGGAAATTATATTTAGCCTGTTAGCTCAGACCAATTAATAACTTTAGACATAGACAAAAATTAAAATGAACAATTAGCATTAACTTTATAAATAAAATGTTGTTTTCGTTTAAATATTGGACATTAACATTTTCAGTTGAGGATAAATAAAATTATGTATAAATATTATTTTTAATTGTTGAATTAAATATATCATAGTGGAAGCGTGCGCGCTCGTTTTTCGGAAGCAGCGTATAGGTTAAAATATTTTATAACCATACCTAAAAAAATAATCAACAGTTAAACGTAGGATTTTTTTTCATTTCACGATTTCTATCCGTACTATTACGTGTGACGCAGTTACGAATAGATACCAACAACGTAAACTTACTATTACACGTTGCCGATCTACCACTTTCATTCTCAAAAAAAAAGAACCGAACAAGCGTTAGCCGGACAAACATTGGAGGTCTTGCTTTTTCTGAAATTCAAGCTTAGCTGAGAGCCCTTTCATCTGATACCTCACTTGAACTAGCGGCTTTAATACCAAATTTTGCCCCTGCTCTTAGGTCTATTATTTTTTAACATTTAACCACAAATGTATAGTTTTCCTAACCTACTACTACTGTAGATGCTAGTTGCCAAATTTCATCATTCAAGGTCAACCAGAACAACCATATTAAATTTGATAATTATTAATTGATGACCATATGAAAATCATAGAGCCGTAGATCTGAGTATATTGCGGACAACAAAGTGATCTTATAAGAAATCCTTTTTATTTTATAACGTACCTACTGAACCCTGAAAAATACAAGAACGAGAAAGGAATTTCCCTTTTTGTCATAAAATAGAACGATAGATGAGAATCTATCGTTCTATTTTACTCAATTACCTATTTTCTATAAAAAAAACCTAAAAAACATTCAACCTTACCGCCATTATCTATGACTAGATTTCGTGAATGAAGAGTGCTTTGAATGTCTGTGTGCGTCATTCTTTTATTTTACAACGATAATTTTATTGATCATTTTGTTTGAAAAAAAAATACCACTTATTAATATTGCCAAAATTTCTTTTCTTTTAAATTTATTAGGTTTTTATAGAGTTCTTTTTTTTTTTATGGAAAAGACACGGCAAACGAGCGTGCGGGTCACCTGATGGTAAGTGACTACCGCCGCCCACGACCCCGTGCAACCCCAGAGGAGTTACAGGTGCGTTGCCGGCCTTTACGATGGGTTGGGCTCCGGGGCCCGGCATTACCTGATGCGAAACGCAGTGGCATAAAGCCACTACTTCACGCCGGTTTTAAATGCCGGGGGTGGTAATGATCCGGTCGAGTCTGCCCATGCGTGTTGCCATTGCTGGCGACGTGACTCTACCACACGTACTTTAGTCGCCTCTTACGACACCACCAGTACCAGGATGATCCTATTCTAGGCCGGGATCACACGGCACAAAAAGTTAAAACTGTAGTTTCATTTAAAGTGGTAAACACAAAACACTGCATATATGTATACATACATATACGTATGTAGGTACCTATAGCTATTTTATATGTTTTGATCAAAGTCCGATGATAGACCCATTAACTATAGACAAAGTATGCGATTTAAAACAAGACAAAGTACTTAAAAGATGAAAACTATTTAATTGAAGTCATTGTGACGCAAATAGGCTGTTAACGACGAAGTATAAACGCGATATTTGCGTTTTCGATTCATTATCGAAGAAATTAATTATGTTCATAGATCTGTTTTGGTAGACAAAAATTGGCGTTAAGTTTCTCCACTTATCATCTCTAATTTCGGTGGTATGTATATTTACTTTTAGAATTACACGATTTGCCACGAAGAAAAATAATGAGAATATTATAAATTAAAAACAGCTTTACGCTGTATCCCGCACACACCAGGAAGGCATTGCTTGTTGAGTGGCGGAACTCAACTCCGCACTTTGCCTCGACACCAGAACGAGGAAATGAAAATATAAATTTAAATAAATATCCTCGTTTACAGACAAAGTGCCTGCGCCACGACTGGCCTCAGAATAGAATATTATATTTTGCGAAAATAAAAAAAACTTAGTTTAATTATCAAAACGACAACAAAATCAGCAAAAAGTATGTCATAAGTTATTTATATGGAACAAACAACATTTATACGCCATTTGCTATCTAAACGATGACCTACAAGCCCTTTTAAGTCATTCACTTGTATTTTAGATAAGGTACACATCTATAAACATACATATAAGAGAAAGTATTAAATTATTTTAGGCCGAGGAAACCCAGAAACGTAGTGTTAAAATATTCCGTTACGACACTTCTGGTCCTTCCCTTTCCGTCGAATTCTTGAGGCATTGCGGCGTATTGAGTGGCGGAACAGAACGCTGCGATATGCCTCGTTACCAGAGCAAAGAAATGAAGCAATACGCCTTTCTGCATCCACCTGGTATCTTCCCTCTCTAATAAATAAACTTTCCAAATATATGACTTCGTTCACTTGTTCTAATATCTTAGCATTTACACCGATCTTGCATTCCGTCCTTTCTTCATCTCTTTCAAAAACCTTCATCTCTTTCAAAGACTATTATTTTTACGCTCTTCTTTCAGTACTCTGTAAGAGTACGCTATAAATATGCAAAAAAATTTGAAGGAACTCACAGTACTGAGTTACTCTGACATACATAACTACAACTATGCTAAGACCTCCAAATTAATTTATTACAATAAACAATATCAACATATTTCAGTTTGATCGACTAAACTTCATTCATAGATTATTAAAACAGCATCTCAAGATTGATATCACAGTTAAAAGCGGTTTATAAATATGTGCCTTGCTGGGTGAATGTGAAAGTGTACGTTAGTAACTTTCACGTCATCACATATTCCGTCTTTCGCATATAATCTGTTGTTTAGTTTATATTGAGAAAATTATTCGGTATTCTTATTAATCAATTCGTATTTTGATATATCAATTTTATTATATTTTTTCATAATATTGACTGTGACGCGACGTTTGACGACGACCACGTTGGGTTCGATTACTGCTCGGAGAAATTAATGATTTTTTATTAAAATTTTCATTTCTTCGCTCTGATACCAACCGCCACTCGACACGCAATCAAAACTAGGTTCACTCTGCCTACTCTATCTATTTATTTATTTATTATTTATTTATTTAATACTTTATTACACCAACTTAATAATAAAAATATACAAAGAAAACAATGGAAAAGTATGGTGTAAAGGCGGCCTTATCACCACAGGTGATCTCTTCCAGGCAACCCTTACCATTAAAAAGATCAAAGAATGTGTGGATATTGGCTGGTGTACAAATGATAAAATATGTTATTCTAATATGATAAACCTACATAAAGAAAAAATTACATTCTATATATTACAAACTAGTTGCATAAAATAAAATAAAATAATATGAAATACATACATCTTTAAATCAGTAAATATATAATTCAATAAACTTACATAGATAAATATATAATTACATACTTACATAATTTATAACGATAAGAAATAGCTTTTAACTTGACGCTTAAAAATGCGAACTGATTTGGATTGGCGCAGCTCGCGTGGGAGTGTATTCCAAAGGACTGCAGCTTTCACAGAAAAGGAATCCCCATAGGCTTGTGTGCGGCTGAGTGGCAGTTCTAATTTATTGTCGTCCTGTGATCTGAGGTTAAGAGAGTGGTTGGATCCAAGGAAAGTGAACTTAGTTTTAAGATAATTTGGAGTGTAAGGATGGAAGAGGACAGTGTAAAGGAGTGTGAGGATATGCAGATTACGTCGCTGCCTGATAGTAAGCCATTTAAGTTGGAGTCTGTAATCGGTAATATGGTCGTACTTTTTAAGCCCAAATATGAACCGAATGGCCATATTTTGCAGGCGATCCAGCTTGTTAAGGAGAGTTTGTGATAGGTCACAGTAGCATGCGTCGGCATAATCAAGCAGCGGGAGCAGAAGAGTATTGGCCAGGGATATTTTAGTTTTAATGGGAAGAAGATTTTTCCAACGTCTCAGACGACAGATCACAGCGACGAATTTTTTGCTTACCTCAGATATATGTGGTACCCAAGAGAGGGAACTGTCCATAGTAAGACCAAGGTTTTTAATAGAACTATGGAACTCTAGCATAGTTCCCCCGAACACCACAGGAGAAAGGGATGGAAAATGGATTTTGGATAGCAGCTGACGACTACCAAAGAGAGCGACTTGTGATTTAGCAGCATTTATTGACAAGCCAAAAGATTTGCTCCATGAGCTAACGGTAAGGAGATTGGAGTTAAGGGCAGCAATAGCACTATGGAGACTATATGCGGGATACAGCATAAAGCTGAAGAAAAAAAATTGAGGCAGTCGTAGTTTAAACGCACAAGCGTGTGCTTATAAGCGTACTTGTGGGTTCGATTCACACTCGGGGAAATTAATTATCTATATTTTATATTTCTTTGCTCTGGTAGCCTCTCTAGTGTCTGGTTAAGGTACTTGCGCGGCGTTGACTTCTGCAAATTAACACGAAATATCTCGAAAATTTTGCGAAAGTGGGTAACAGGCAGTTTTAACACTGGCTTCCCTCTGTATCCTATATATGTGGGATACAGCGTGAAACCAAAAAAAAATACATCGGATGGACGAACAATTTTCAGTTTTGTATTTTTATATAAGTATTGATTAAGTCGGCTTTAGAATCCCAAGCTATTATAAATACTATGTAATGCTAGTTAAGCATTACATAGTATTTATAATAGCTTGGGATTACGAAAGCAATTATACTAATGCTCTACGTTTTATTTAATTGTTATACGCCGTAAATACGATCATTCATGATTTTTTAGTTATTAATTTAGCTTGTGTTCTTTTTTAAATGCAGTAAAAATATTTTAAGAAATACAAATTATGAGCTTTTGAGGCCGTCCTAGCGAAGTGCGCCATTACATATTGAGTGGCAGAACTCAACGCTAACGCGGTTTCGTCTCAACACCAGAGCGAAGAAATGGCGATATAAATTCAAGTAAATATGTAAATATCTCCTCGAGTGGGGATCGAACCCACACTCACACCCACACGAGCAGTCACTCGGTTTTACAGTGACACTTTGTGCCCCTGCGCCACTACTAGCCTCGCTTTTTACTTCAATTCAATTTTTTGCACAAAAAATTAAACAACAATCATTGTAAGTATTTATTTTGGAGTATATCATGTATCTTACGAGGATTCCGTCAACCTTTAAATGGCCATGACCATCGACTTTGTTCTAAGTTTAAAAAAATGCAAATATTCTCAATTGTTCATAACTTTAACGAACGTACCGGGACTCGCGAGTTCGAGTCCCGCTACGTTCAAATTTTTATACGTTTTCTAAATAAGTATTTTTCTTTCCCAAGTGTGGAATAACACTTTAAAAATGTTTAAAAATGAATAGACATTTTTTTTTTTAATCTCTAATAACTATTTTTTTCTCAAGTTTTTTTGGTACTTCTATATAATTTATTATAATGTAATTTATTGGTCAATCAATATTTACGAAAAACTTTTTTCAGATTCACACTGTATACTGCATATAGCACAAACTATGCAGTCAGAGATTAGTACGAAGACACTCTGTTCTTCTTCCGCCTGAATACAAGAGAGTGTAAACTGGCGAACCTCAACGCCGCACTTTGTCTTGCTAAAGCATGTTATTGAAAATAATTAATTCCACGAGCGGGAAAAGAGTCCATAAACATCGCGTTTACAATCAGGTGCGATCACTACGCCACAAAGGCATCACCTATAAAAAAATCTTATATTTTATAGAGCTCAACGAATTTTAATATTATCGTTTTATAAATTTAAATAGATTTTTTATTTTTGTTTTAATTCTTATAAACATAAACATAGTTCTATTTAGACTGTACAAAATGAGAACCAAGAGTAATAGTTTTTGCATAATTCAAACTTATTAAACAAAAGAAATGGAAAATACGATCTAATATCGTACAAATATATCGTATAATAATAAAAAAAGTAATATAAAATGCCATCGCGGCGCAACGGGTCAGCGTGGCTTAAAATCGATCTTTGCGGGATCGATTCTAGTCTAGGGAACGAATTATTTTCAATTTCATATTGGTTATAACAAGTTGTTGTAGTAACTGTGATTGCGTGTAAAGTTTCATTCCTGTTATCTCTGCGCGTTTCACATTTCAAAGGAAGTCAGTGAAGATAATAAAAAATCACAAATAGCTTATAGATTACCATACATTAGTAGAAATTTTCTTTTAGTTGTTATAATAAAATTTTATCATAATGGAACCTAGTTTTAGCACTCTTCTATATAAAAATCTGATTATAATAAAATAATACTACTGATTTGTTATGCTCTATAATAGTTTTATCTACATTTTATCCTAATCGAGTGATTATACTATAGATAAAATTTAAATATTCTAGAAAATATGAATTATTCTTAAATTTAACGTGATACACAAACTTATAAAAAATTTCTTCAATATTATTTAAATATAGAATGGAAAGTAGTTATTAAGAAAATCGCATCATGAGAAAAGATTGTATAACCTTAACACGATAGAGAGAAACTCATTTAAAAGATTGCATCAAAAAAATGTTTGAAAATTTTGACCTAAAAAAGAGGTTCTTTTACATGCATTAGTACCTATATTTCGTAAGTTCTCTTTCTGTCCTTTATTTATTTAATTTTTTAGCTTTACGTACATAGTAGGGTAAGCAGAGGGAACCTAGTGTTAAGATACCCCGTTCCCAGTAAGGCACCGCCGTTCCGCACTTTTCGCCGAATTCTGCATTCTTACTGGAGCAAGCAAAAAAAATTAATATTTAATTTCCTCGAGCGGAAATCGGGCCCACAACCTGTAGCGTTTGCACACTCGTACGCTTGTGCCCCTATACGTGTAATATTACGTTTTTTTTTATATAATATCAAGTACAAAAATCTTCCAATTGCTAAATCTCATCCATATTCGCTCAGTAACAAAAACAAATAAACAAACTGTCCCACCAATGGAATATTACTCTCAAGCGGCAGAACTAAACCGGTTATAAAAAAAAAGGTAAAGTAAGCAATTACTCACGAGTCAAGTTATTACACATCTAAATACTTATATACATTTTAGTTACGTTTCATTTTATATTAAATCAACATTTACAATTATTATAGATTCTATTAGTTTTAATATTCGAATTAAACATATTATTATACTAATTTATATTATAGTAACTTTTAAAATTTATATATATTTTTTAACTTTTCTTAATTTATAAAAAAATGTATAAATTAAGAAAAATTACTATCTCAATTCTATATGTTGTATTTAGCGAGATTAAATTAAAAGAAAATAATCAGTACAAAAATATTCCCTCAAGTGAGAATTGAACACACGAACACCGTGCAAAATTAGATATTTATTTTCACTATTATTATTAAGTATATGATACTTACATCCTCCAGGCCACCATTTGTAGGAAGTAAGTGTGGGGCTGTGTAATACAAACTCCTTGGTACTAGCGTCGTATGTAGCGGTTGTTTCTAAGCCTCTTATAAATGTACCGTGGCCTAATTCAGTCTGTCAAAGAAAAAAAAGTCTTTAATAGAAAATAATAAAATATTAATTAAAAAAAAAAAAATCATCTTTTTTTTTACAATAGAAATTATGTACTTTTGTAAAAATTAAATTAACTAAATTATCAACACAGCGAAATATCTTTGATTTGATAATTAAAACATTTTAAACAAGATATGGAATTATTAATGATTTGTTTAAAATGTTTACTATTAAGTAATTTACTGTTAATAAACTCTCGTGGTAAAAAAAAACATGACACCGATTGAATGTTTTTTTTTATAAATTCTCATGAAAAGTCATACGTAAATAGGCGAATATAGCAATAATATTTATTTAATACATAACAAACTTACATATTGTGTGGTACGTGTATCTAAATCTAAATAAATAGTGAAATAATGAATAATTTTCAAAGTCAAACCAATGTGCAAAGTCCTACTATAGACAAGAATTTATATTCTTAATTCTTCCTTAGTCATATTACTAGGTAGAGAGGTACCTATCCTAACCTATCTTCGTAAGGTTTAAATGTGAAAGTTTGTGAGCCTGGATGTTCCACTTTCATGCAAAAATTACTGAACATATTTTGGTGAAACTTTACAGTAATATTACTAGAAAATCAGAATAACACAAAAGCCACAATTTACGTGAGGATTGTGTTTTTTTATAAATTGTATATAATATAACATATAAGTTTAAGAGAACGAAGCCGCGTGTGAGCCTTTACTATGGTACATTATGGTCTCGTTAATATAAACAAAGAACAAATATATGTATTGTAAGTATTTAATTCGGACTGTAAACGCGACGGTTAATACTTCGACTGCCACTAGGGGGTAAGAATTACTTTCATTTCCTCCTTTTACAACAAGGCAAAAAACGGCGTCGAGTTCCGCCACTCCATAAGCAATGGGTCAAAAATTGGCCAGAAATTGGGAAAGAAATGCTTAACAATAAGTCCCCTAATTCCGTCTACTCTATGTACTATGTACAGGATAAAGGGTGAACCTAAAAAATGCCTACAAATATATTAAAATTGAAATTATATAAACCATACAAACCTGTGCATAAGTCCCTATAATATCCAAATTGAACGCTCTTCCAATCCAATAGGCTTGCTGTTCCACCGTACCTTGACCCATCAAGGTGGGTATAAACATTACATAGTGCAACGTGAGAGGCGATCCATCTCCTAGGATCGCTGAACCTAACGTACCACCTAAGACAGCCCTATAACAATTAGCCACGAATTATTATTGTTTTAACCACGCACAGTAGAGTAGGCAGTGGGAAATCTGCCAAATTCTGGTGGCGTTGCGTGATGAGTGGTGGAACTCCACGCCGCACTTTGCCTCGACATCAGATCGGAGAAATGAAAATATTAAATATTTAATTTCTTCGAGTGGGAATTGAACCACAACCTGTTGTGTTTATAGTCACACGCTTATGTCCCTGAACCACGACAAAACACACAAAACAACAACAACGACTAATAATATAATAAAATTAAATAGATTTGATTGCTAAAACTTGTCTAAAAGAGTATAAAAAGCTTATTCTAAGGTCATTCGCAACAAATTGTAAAAATCGAATTAGATCACATAAATTAGATAAGGCCCGTAAACCTTCAGAAAAAATACCCTAAGACCTTCAGGAAAAATTGTTCATGGATCCTGGTAACCACACATATTTCGACTGAATATTCTGAATTTCTCCCAATACCTATAACAATTGCTACAGTACGTCCGTGGCCGCTCTTAAGTCAGCTGTAGATGTTTGCGCAGATTTAATTTGATTTAATTTAACTTTTCTTTCTTTTGATTTTTTTACTCTCTACTGAGCAATTAGCAAAAGTTCAGAAATGTATGAATGGTAGTTGTGAGGAAGGTTATACGCTAAGTACCGAAGCAAATATTTTTAGGTACGCATCTCCGTCAATTTCGTGCATTTCGTTTCGGGTGATGGAACACGAAAGAACAGACGAAGATTATGATTTATGTGAACTAACTCAAAATTAGCAATTTATGCAAAAAGGATTTTTAGAGATTTAAAAAAAAAAATTTTACAGAGCCTTTTTCCATATTTTCAGAGAAGGAAAATTAACTCAATCAATAACTACGAATACAGTCACCTGTTCCACTGTGCCACTATAACCATAATATTATTATGGCTATAGTGGCACAGTGGAACAGTCTATCTATCTACAATTCGTCTATCTATTTGTAATATACATTAGATATAACTAGATAAAAAAAGAGTGGGCTTACATATAATTTTCCATGCCAGCATTCTCCTCTTCCTGTAATCGTCTTATCATTTTAAATAACAGGCAAGCTTTTTTCACAGCCAATTCATATTTCTCTTTATGGCTTAAATAGATTGCTGGTACATCATCATTGTGAATATTTTCTTTCATCACCATCTCCTCTATGGATGAAAATAATCAACTATATGCATTAAACTTTTTAGTTACTAAATGACGGACAGTCAACGCTCAACCATAAATACGCGGCGTAGAACGCTTAATTCATCATGTTTCTAGGGAAGGGTCGTGAAGAACTAAACAAGGAATTCCCGAAATTTCAACGGGAACGGAAGAATCGAGATTGCAAATTACGTCGTATCAGCATATACTAAAATATTATTATGCAGAAGAGTCTGTTTAAGTGAACGGGATGATCTCAGAAACTTATTTTGGGTATTGAAGAATTCTTATTGTGTTCGATATATCAAGGAGGGCTTATTTATAATATCACATTAATAGTTTCGAACTTTCGTTTTGTCCTGCTGTATCTAGTGTTTAGGCATTGCATTTCCCACTTTCAGTCAAATTTTCTTAACAACGTCGTGGAACTCAATGTCTTGTTACTAGAACGAGAAAGGATTTGATTTTATGCATTTCGCGGTAATTGAACCCACGACCATCGCATTTACAGTCACACGCTAAGCCACTGCATCGCTTACCCTCATCACCAGAGAAAAGAATATTAAAACATTCAATATTTCATATCTTTGAGCAGGAATCGAACCCACAAACTTTTTTATTTAAAGTCATACATTTGTTACCCCTGCGTTTTTAATCTTTAAAATGTATCAAAAAGATATACAAGTTTTTATGAATACAAAATCTGATGTCTTACTTATTTTATTACTATGAAGACACAAATTTACAGTGATTATTGTAATCTGTTATTGTTTGTTAATTAAAAGTAGATTTTTTTGATAAACAAAGATAAAAGGCTAATTTATTATAAAGATGATAAGTATTGAACATTGAACCAATAACGTAACAATAACAACTTTAAAAATATTACAAAATTCCAAATTATTTGACTATTTGTTAAATATATTTTTGTCAGCTCCATGCTTTATCCCCCACATAGCAGGAAAGACAACTAGACTCCCAGTTTTAAGGCACCAAAGTTTTGATTTCCTTGAATTGTGCTAATGTACTCACCATTGCAAATTAGCAAAAATAATCATTAAAACCCTGAGTGGGAATCAAATCAAGAACCATTTTATTTACAGTCAAAGCATTTGACTTCTTTCTATCTTCCTTTGCACAAAGGTAGCTACAATTAATGACTTATATATAACAGCTACTTAGATTATGTTTACTTTGGAATGAGGCCATTTGGAAGATAATAAATATATATATATATATATATATATATATATATATATATATATATATATATATATATATATATATATATATATATATAAAATGGATCTTTTTGCCAATTTACGTTAGTTTAGATCTTTTACCCATAAAGTATTACATAGTTATTGTTTTAAGATTATTTGAAACAACAACTTAATAGATATAACTTTGTTAACGTTTTATATTAAATATGATTTAATGATGAAAGACCACTTAGATTCCTTTATGATCTAATAATTACACAGTAAATTGCAATCGAGTTACTTACGGTGAAATATTAATTACCTCTTTTTTTTCTCTCTTCTGTCTTTTCAACACCTCCATCAATTAGATGAGTTAACTCTTTAATATTAAAACTACACTGATTTCTCTCATTTTGTAAATCAGGATTTATTTTTGTAGACATTTTATAATAAAATAAAGCGCACTTTATATTTATAATAAAAACAAATACTACTACTATTCTTCACTGTGTACACGCACTCACTGAATTCAAAGGTGGTCTGTGATAAAAGTTAAAATTTACTATTAAGAAACCGCCGTTGCTTACGACGAATTTATAAAACTGGTTTTTAATGATAATTATGATTAAATTGACAAATAAAAATAAATACTGTATTTTCTGTCAAGATGCAATGACAGCTGACGCTATTTAATTTTTGGTTTACACGCTTGCTGAGGCTATTTACACGGCTGTGAGTGACAGGAAAGCATGACACACATGGATGTTGAAGTTATTTTAGCTCTGGCGGTTTTTCACTTACAACTTTAATTTATTTATCTGGGCAATAGTAATTACATACAGCGTTTCTACGCGGGCCGTTTTCAATTTTTTTTTTGTATTTAAATTGTTAAAGAGGTCAGTCGTGGCGTTGTGGCACAAAGTATGACTCTAGAAGTGACAGGTTGTAGATTCGCTCTCATTTGAGGAAATGAAATATTTATTTTAATTTATATTCTCATTTTCTTTACTCTGGTGTTGAGGCAAAGCGCAGCGTTGAGCTCTGCGACTTAACACCCAATACCTCCAGAATTTGGCGGATCATGGAGAATAGAGTTCACTAGATTCTCTCCGCTTACCCTCAAAGGTGTGGGTTACAGCGTGTATTAAATTATTAAAATATCGCGTAGCAAAAAACATTCGTTCGAGATAAATTAATGAGTGGGATTGAATATGCGACAAATGTGTATGTGCGACAATATGCGACAAAGAACCGACACTAGTCTGGATCGATGACAAGCTTTCGCAAGTCAAGCCATCACAAGCCACCGTGGCTTTTGATAAAACGGAGTGTTTAAACGTTGGTGTTTGTTGGCAGCTCGGCAAACCTTCACAAACGTTGAAATATGAAGTTTTAATTTATAGCACCGTAGCGTACTGTAATATCGTACCGTAATTTAGTTTTATAATAAAATTTATTGACTTCACTGAAGAAACACCAAGCCAAATATTTTTTGAGTTGGTTTATATACAATATCCAATATTAAAAGATTAACTCGTATTTTCTTTAATTGACAGATTCATGAAAATTTTCAAGTGTTTTTTTATAGTTAAAAAAAAAAATTTTTTTTTTTTCTTCATTTTAAATATGTTTTTTTTCTATTTGTTAGTGATAAATTATTTTTTGCAGTGCACAAGTTTAATTTAATGACATTTGAAGTCTGTGATACATTTTTATGGTGCATCTGTTTTACGTACCTTATCTGTACAAAACCCGCCATATTTCTTTCTTGTATGCGTTGGATCTCACCGTGTCACGATGAGGTTAGTTTAGAAAATAATTAAATAATTTTTATGTATTTTGATAAAATATTAATATAAAACAAATATTTTCATTGCTATATACACGTACAATATATTTTTTGAAAATAAAAATGTATATTTCACACGTTACTGTTGTCAACAATCGTCGTGTGAAAACCATGTGGTCTACAAAGATAATATTTAAATTTCAGTTCCTTAAAACTGCAGAAGAGGCTAGCAGCCTCTGTTATGCGATGTGGTAAAAAGAAGGTGTGGTTAGATCCAAATGAAATCAATGAAATCGCCAACACTAATTCCCGTAAGTTTTTTTATATTTGTAACCATGTGTGTTGATTTTATTTTTTACCAATATAACTAAGTTATTTTTAAAGAAATCTAACAAATTATATTAAGTATTATGATTTTTTGTGCATTTCTCATGAATTCACTCGTTATATTATATTTAGAACTATTAATTTGTAATTAAGTATTTGATCTGTATTTAGTTATAAATGTGAAATGCTAAAATATATTCTAACAATTCACAGGACAGAACATCCGTAAGATGATAAAGGATGGTCTTGTCATTAAGAAACCAGTAGCAGTGCACTCGCGCGCCCGCGTCCGCAAGAACACCGAGGCCCGTAGAAAGGGAAGACATTGCGGTTTTGGTAAAAGAAGAGGTACTGCAAATGCCCGTATGCCACAAAAAGTGAGTATTTATATTGTTATTGTATCTCTTTACCTAAGGATGTAGGGATCATAGGAACCCCATCTATTTAAAGCTTGTGTAGGGACACAAGTCCAACATGCTCCTTCCTGTTGTCATATTGTTGGACAAAGACTTATTTCCAGTTGTTCCAATCAACTGGTTGTCGGGTCACCTGTATTGATTGGCTGAGAGCTCTTAGAGTTGAGAGTCCCAAATGCTATTTAGATATTTTTCCTTTCATATGCCTAGTGTACGACAGACCCAGTCCCATTTTAGTATGTGTCTTAATACCCACATTCTTTTTTATTTAACCAAAATGTGAGTTATGTATGTCTTTAATTCTTACCTTCACACATTTAACATTCATCAAACTACTTTCAACAGTTCTTCTTTGTACTTTACTCATTCTATTTGGGGTGGCAAAATAACTAATTTAACATTCATCTTAACTTACATGGAACCTTGAGCCATTAAATTTTGTCTCAGGATTATCAAATTTGCCACAATGGTGTCATTTTATATCATGATTCGAGATATTCTACTTAAACTGAACTTACAAACACATACAAATAATTGTAATTACAATACCATTGTCATTCAGTAAATGTTAGGAAAAAATTGCATTAACAAAAAGCAGAATAAAACTAATAAATAATTATTATTAATATTAATTTATATTTTTTTATTATTTGTTATATATTTTTATGCTGTTTTTTTTTATGTCATTTTGATTATCTATTTCTATGTGTGTGTAAGTTCAGTTTTACAATCATCTATACATAATTTATACTATATTAAAATGACAATTAAAATATTGATAATATAATATTTGATTATTTTATTTGCCATTTTTAATTATATTAAAGTAAGTGTAAAAAAATAAATTACCTAATATTTTTTTAAAAGAAACCTTATTTTACACAATTTGTACATGTATTGTGTAATGATTTTTTAATTTAAATTTTTATAGCTTACTCTATTCTATTTATAGCAGGGTAGGCAGAGAGAACCTAGTGTCCAAATACTTTGGTTTCCATTTTCTGACCAAATTTTGTTGATTTCAGAAATATCTGATGTTATGTATTAATGGGTTATAGAGTTGTTTATGAAACTATTTTTACCGGATTAATCGCGTATATTTTGTATTTTATACATTTTTGGGGTAACCCGACGTTTCGAACACTTTACAGTAGTACTACTGTACTGTTTCATTTACAATGTGTACTGTTTCATTTACAATGTGTACTGTTTCATTTATAATGTGTAATAATTGTGAAAATCAAAGAACGGGTTATAGAGTTATTTAACTCTAGTTTCCCAAGTTCCCTCAGCCTAGTCTATTAATTGTGGAATACTGCATGAATAAAAAAAATACTACACATTAAAGTACATATAAATTTGCATATTTGCAGTCTCTTGCAAACTTTGTGTCAATGTGTTTTGCCAATATGATTATTAACAGACAAGACGTGGAGGAGAGGTGAAAAAAAATAAATATCAATTTTTATTATTATTAAGAGGAAATAAAATATTACCTTTATTTTTTTCTGTCAATTAGTATTATTTACTTCTGATTGTTAACTATATATAGATATAGATTCAGATTTACACTATTAGCTTCTAATATAAATATAAATATGAAGCAACAGTGAGTGGTAAAAGAAGCAGGAGAAGCAAGACCTTGACCATTCACCTTGAAAAACATAGTATTGATGATACTAAAGGAAGGTCATGTATAAAGCTGGAAGACCACCTGCACCTTATGTAGGGGTTGATAACAGTTAGCGAAGCAAAAGTGATATGCAGAGATATAGTGCTTCATGCCCCATTCTCTCTGGTTACTTCACTTGGGATAGTGTGAACATAGAAAAAACTTAATGTTGTTTTATATTTATATAATTTTTAATTTTACATAGTGCCAAGCCATTATCTCCTTCCTATAGTTTACAAAAAAGTATTGCAACTATGTCTAATTAGAACTCATTAATATTCACATGCTTGATATTCATAACAGGAACTGTGGGTACAAAGACAAAGGGTGCTCCGTAAATTACTTCTCAAGTACAGAACAGCCAAGAAGATTGACAGACATCTCTACCATGCCCTGTACATGAAGGCGAAGGGTAATGTGTTCAAGAACAAGCGTGTACTCATGGAGTATATCCACAGGAAGAAGGCCGAGAAGGCTAGGACTAAGATGTTAAGGTATTGTTGTATATTATATTTTATTTTGTACTATTGACCCTCTTTTGTGATATGATAGAAAAATTATACAAAATTATTTTTACATATATTCTAGCCTATGTGTTCTTCTGATTTATATATATCCTATACTTAAATTATTTAAAGTTTCATCCAAATCCAAATCTAAAACTAACTGAATTATTCTTTCAATGAAAATAAACTTAATAATGGAAAAAATTGTCTAACAATTTCTTATTATTTTACAATGTGTTAAATTGTGTTTATTTTTTTACATCATTAACTGACAATATTTTTTATGCACTGCTCCAATCGTCTAGATATTTGGTGTTAAATTGCGGAACTCAACGTCGCGCTGTTTTGTTATCTCTACCTAAGGTTTTCCTTATTTATTATATTTGTTTTAATTGCAGCGATCAAGCCGAGGCCCGCCGTAACAGAGTGAAGGAAGCCCGCAAACGCCGTGAAGAACGTATCGCAGCTAAGAAGGAGGAACTGCTGCAAACGTTTGCGCGTGAAGATGAGGCCGCCGTCACAGCCAAGAAGTGATTTATACAATATAAATAAATAAATATAAAAATTGGATGTTGTTTTCATTTTTCGTTCCTGATTCAGATCCTGTTCCATTTCTTTTCAGCTGTAGCTCGGCTCGAAGCTACGATAGATCTTCGCATTCATGACATACTGGAGTGAGACGTGGCCTGTGAAAGGGCTCGAAAGTCACTCGGCGGGTTAGAGAGAGATTAATGCTCGGTATCTATGTAAAATTTATATATTTGAACGAAAACTACCGATATTGCCCGAAGAATTGCTCAACTGAAATCGCAATGAGCCAAACATGTAACAAGGAGAACCAATGGCTGTTGGAGTGGAAAGGTTCTGGAGTGGCTGGCAGGCCTTCTAGAATGTGGTAAAAGTCGCAGGAAGCCTCTGGATGCAGGCATAGGATATCTGCATAGAGATTCTTGACATCGAAATGCTGACCACTAACTTCTCCATTTTTTTTGTTATTTTTTCCCTCTTATCATACCTACTCATTAGGTCGACCTGCACAATCCACCTGAACACGTCCTTCATTCTCACCGTGACATTTTCGCTAGTACCTGCCGTTCTGTTTACCTCTTCATTGCGGATTCGATCAGCTTAGCTGACTCCGCATAACCTACGAAGATCATCTATTTTTATTTGTCAATAGAAAATATCTATCATGCTTAACAACTTACTAACTTAACTTCACGCTTTATCCCTAGCGGGGTAGTCAGAGAGAACGGAGCGCCAAACGCTACGGTCTCTACATACCTCTTTCGCCTCGTCCACTGAGCAACTTATTAAGGCGGCATTTCATTATTTAAATTGTTTAGCTGGACTGTTATGGTGTTCATCTTTAAGTTTTGTGTTGTTAAAAAGCATCACGTTGAAATACTTTTGTTAACGCGGAATTTTACTATTTCTTATAGTTTAGGACCTGGATCGCTACAGTTCTATATCAGGTTCACACCTGATGTAAAACTGTAGTGATCCTGGTCCAGGATCCATGTCTTCAATATCAAATAACATAGCCTTTTTGATATTGAAAGTAAGCCAATAGCTAGTTTGTCTAGCTCAGTGATTCTCAACCTTTTTTTGTTGCGGCACATATTTAACGATTTCAAAATTTGGCGGCATACAAAGAAAAAGATAAAAATTATTTACTTCAGAAGAAGTGCGTATACAGAGACTAAAATATAAAAAAGAATAGATTCATATTCTGTTAGTTATTTAAAACTCTTCATTTCGCAAATATTTTTAATAAACCTTTGATTAAAGTCTAGTGACTATATTATAGATTACATACTATACGGCTGAAAAAAATGGCAGGCCTTAATATAAACAGAAATGTAAAATATTATTTACACACATCTTAGGATAAATCGTTTCAATAAAATCCAACCTTAATACAATTAGTTAAGGTTTAGTATCGGCGGGTAATGGATGTAAAACATTTTACTCCGAGATCTCGTAATATTTTATTTATGTCTATATACAGTATTGTTTCTCAATAATCAACTGTATTTTTGTAACAACACTTCTAAAATAAAATATAAAATTGCAACAGCAATTTTTCTACCATTTTTTTAAATAAAAAAAAATTAGCGTCACGCTGTATCCCGCACACAGCAGGGTAGGCAGGGGGAACCTAGTGTTAAGACACTCCGTTCCCCACTTACTGCCGAATTCTGGAGGCATTGCGTGTTAAGTGGCAGAACTCAACGCGCGCTTAGCCTCGACACCAGAGCGAAGAAATGGAAATATAAAATTAAGTAAATATTCATCTCCTCGTGTGGGGATCGAACTGACAGATGACATAATGTATTAGTATTAATAATATTAGAACAATAATGTTCTGATATAAATAATAATTACGAGATATAATTTATTTTTATAGTAATTAAATGTGTCTGCAGTTTGAGAAGAAGTTGACTTTTAGGTGTTTTACATGTACATTGAAATTAAAAAAAAACGGATGCATATCAACATTTTTAAATTTAAAGGTAAAATATACGTGGCTTTAAAAATGAAAAAATCTTTATTTTTTATTGTTGTTCTTTTTACTTACTACTTTTGGTTTTCGTTTTTTTTTAAACTTAGTTACTTCTTTTTATTTACTATATACTTGTGGCCTGCTCGCGGCTTCGCCCGCTTAAAATACATGATTATTGATTTAATAAACAGAATTGATTGACAACTATAATGACTTCTAATATGATTTTTTTGTACCAATTGTTGACCAATGTTGAAATTTTGATATTTATAAAATATACATAAAGCTTATTTTTATTTTTCTAACATCTCTTCTTCTTTGTTTTTACCTATGTAATGTACGTTTCATTATAATTTTAAAACTCTGTTAATTCTGCTGATGTCATAGAATAATTTAATTTAGTCCTTCAGAAACAGCCTTAAATTTTAAATTATTGATTTGAAGGATTCATAATATTCTTTGTAAAACAACTGTAATGATTGCATATTAACCAGCGCGATATAACATTCGCAGGCAAACTAATGCCTTGCGTTCATTCAAATGACGATAACTTTTTTTTTTAATGAACCGATTTTGATGAATCAAACTTTAGTAGTTAAGTTGATTTAAAAAAAAGCAATTGGTGGAACTTTTAAGTAAATCGGTTCAGTACTTCCAGAGAAAAATGTGGACAAAAATATTGACAGACAGATAGACAGACAAGAAATTTAAAAAGAAAAAAAATTGCTTTTTATTATTCTTTTTAAGTGTCCCTCTATCCATTTCAGTCAAAACTACTAAATGTACAGATAAAATATTTTTGCTGTCTTATTATATATACAGTGTGCAATTTTATAAAAGTTGAAAATATAGAAATAAAAACTATTTCATTGATTACACTAATTTAAATTGTAATTTTATAAATTAATACTTATAACTTAATTCCAATTAATCACAGAATCCTAAAAGTAGTTTTTTGCCACTAAATACGTTTATATGTATTATAAAAAATTTATAAACTTTATTTATAAATAATACATATACATATTGAACATTAAACTACAATACATTGGATAGCACAATAGGTGGTGGTTGCCTGGAAGAGATCGCTCACAATAAGTGAGCGATCTCTTCCAGGCAACCTTGGGTTAGAGGAGAGAATAAGCTAGTCACATGGGAAGGGGTGTACTGAGTACTAGCTAATTTTTTTTCTTTATTGTTATTTGAAAAAAAATAATACATACATACATACATATGTATATACAATAGCCATAGATACTTAGATACATACATACATACTTATTTAGAAAACGTATAAAAATTTGAACGTAGCGGGACTCAAACCCGCGCCTCCTGGAAACCGACCAGGCGCTCTGACCACTGAGCCATACGTTCTCGCCAAGCTACGTCGAAGTTCTTATACGCTTGTTACAACTTATGTTGTTAGCATCTCTGTAGGGAGATTTTTACAAATTTCCGCTATCCAAAGATAATTATTACTAAGAATTATCGTTTGGCAAGAGAGAATACTATTTTTTAAATATTTTTAAACATTTTTAAAGTGTTAATCCACACTTAGGAAATATAAATACTTATTTAGAAAACGTATAAAAATTTGAACGTAGCGGGGCCCTAACCCGCGCCTCCTGGAAACCGACCAGGCGCTCTGACCACTTCGAGCGTGGGTTCGAGTCTCACTACGTTCAAATTTTTATACGTATTCTAAATAAGTATTTATATTTGATAAGTGTGGATTAACACTAAAAATGTTTAAAAATACATACATACATTTACGTAATATTAAATACATACACTCATAATTAGATATATACTAAACATAATGGAAAATATTTTATTTACATTTAACACATACATATGTTTATAATAGTACTTAAATATTGTTAAAGTTTCGAATAATAATCTTTAAGCCTTTTCTTAAAGGTCGTTAAAGTTTTGGCTTGCCTGATAATAACTGTGAAAGATATATTTAATAGTGAAAGAGTTCGAGTAAAAGGAAGAGTACGTAGTAGATAACGTAGATTGAGAGCGAAGGGAGAAGTCATGTGATTCACATAAAAATTTGAATACAATTTATTAAAATAACTAATTATCATAAATTATATACAGCTAATTTTAATTTTTGTTACATTATAATTTTTTACTTATGTAATGTACGTCTCATCATTATTTAAAACTCTATTAAATATGCTGATGTCAGTGAATAATTTAATTAACTCCTTCAGAAACAGCCTTGAATGTTAAATTATTGATTTGAAGGATTCATAATATTCTTTGTAAAATAACTGTAATGATTGCATATTAACTCCTGTACAGTTTTTAAATTAGTTAAATGTACAATTGGTAAATATGTAGTTATTAAGAATACACATAGAAAGGATGTTTTTAGGCATTTTTATATAGATTTATTTCAAACGAACGAACAAACCAAACAATCTATGTATTTCCTTGATATTTCCTTGAAGATCAAAGCGTTCTTTATGTTTGTGTTGAATTATTATTATGATTTATAAAGGTCCATCAATCTCCATTAACGATACAAATTAATTTTTATATGGTTTTTGTAAACGTTTTTATACCGAAATAAATTAAAAAATACCTCAAAAAGCTAATAGTTATTTATATATTTAAAATAAAACAAAATAAAAAGTTTCGACTGTCCCATGGTACTCTCGGAGATTTCGAATACGTCTAACTTAAAATATATTAGTTTTTAAACATGTTCAAGTGTATGAATATAGTGTCTGTTATTTCTTAAAGTGTTATGTAGTTATTATACGATAAAATTATAGTTATTTTAAGAAATATAAATACTTTAATACTGTCCTACGAAAAACATAGTACGGGAAAATCCTATTTCGTCATGGTGAATTGATAACTTACACAAGTCTAATCTACTAATTTATATTAATTTCGTCTCACTGGTAACACTATCATCGTAAATATGACACCACCATTATTGTTTTAATGTCAATTGCGACAATAATTGAGATGAAAGTGTTTGTGTCTACGGCGTTCATAAATAGTCTTCACACTAGTAGCGATATTTTAAAGGTACATAAACACGTTTTGTTTTCTTTATCATATCCTATTTAAACATTAATTTTACCTATAGTACATTACTAGCGGCTCGCTCGCGGCTTCGCCCGCTTAAAATACATGATTATTGATTTAATAAACAGAATCGATTGACGACTATAATTACTTCTAATATGATTTTTTTACTACATTATCGTAATTTCTATAAGATATTTTATTGTTTTGAATTAAAAAATACGACCAATGTTGAAATTTGATATTTATAAAATATACATAAAGCTAATTTTTATTTTTCTAACATCTCTTCTTTGTTTTTACGTATGTAATGTACGTTTCATCATAATTTTAAAACTCTGTTAATTGTGCTGATGTCATAGAATAATTTAATTTAGTCCTTCAGAAACAGCCTTAAATTTTAAATTATTGATTTGAAGGATTCATAATATTCTTTGTAAAACAACTGTAATGATTGCATATTAACTCCTGTACAGTTTTTAAATTAGTTAAAGGTACAATTTGTAGATGAATATGTAATCATTACAGAGTACACGTAGAAAGGATGTTTTTAGGCATTTTTATATAGATTTATTTTAAACAAACGAACAAACCAAGTAATCTATGTATCTACTTGATAATTCCTTGAACGTCAAATCGTTCTTTATCTCTGTGTTGAATTAATTACGACTTAAACTTAACTGTTACGATTTATAAAGGTAATCTCCATTATCAATTTAATTTTGCTTACTTTATTGTATTAAATATTGTGTAACAGTGCTTCAAAAATATATATTTTATCAACAGTCACATAACCAAGATGATTTGAATGTCATTTTTTAGCCAGGAATCTTACCAGCGCTATTGCTATATAACATTCGCAGGCAAACCTTGCGTTCATTCAAATGACGATACCTTTTTTTTTAATGAACCGATTTTGATGAACCAAACTTTAGTAGTTAAGTTGAGTTAAAATAAAGCAATTGGTGGACTTTTAAGTAAATCGGTTCAGTACTTCCAGAGAAAAATGTGGACAAAAATATCGACAGACAGATAGACAGACAAGAAATAAAAAAAAATTTTGCTTTTTATTATTCTTTTTAAGTGTCCCTCTATCCATTTCAGTCAAAACTACTAAATGTACAGATAAAATATTTTTGCTGTCTTATTATATATACAGTGTGCAATTTTATAAAAGTTGAAAATATAGAAATAAAAACTATTTCATTGATTACACTAATTTAAATTGTAATTTTATAAATTCATACTTATAACTTAATTCTAATTAATCACAGAATCGTATACGTAGTTTTTTGTCACTGAATACTATGTTTATATATATTATAAAAAAAATTATAAACTGTACTACAAATTAGTACAATTTAACCGACGACATTCAAACGTGACAAACGTTTGGCATTTATTTTACCTTTCCCTACCGTTCAGAATTTACTAACGAAAATAAGATTATAAGATAATATTATAAATATTTTTATGGCTATTTACAATGTTAATTCTTAAAATTTGAGTATTAATTCTTAAAATATATATATTTTAAATTAATATAATAACTCCATCAAACCTGTCATGGAAAAGAACCTTTTTTTGACATGCTTACCTTTTATCTCATGCCTTCGTGAATCGACTTTTTGACAATTTTTTTGTATTTTATTAAAAATAACTAAGTCATTTTATTATAATTTAAAAGTTATTAAAACATATTTTATTCTAAAAAAATCTTAACTATCATATAGATGCCGTCATGGTGCAGTGGCACAAGTGTGTGACCTGTTTAACATCAGGCTACAATTTTAAAATTAATACAGAACTTTCTTTCTCTCTTGATACAGTTTTTTATTGTTTGTTTTTATATAATAGTATTATTGTAACAACTCCTGGTAAACAAATAAAATAAGAAATCAATAATATAGCTCATTTTGTGTAACAATGACGTAATATATTCTTTATATTATATTGCAGGATACGTACGGAAGTACGGATATTGATAAAATAAATTTAAGTCAGCTTCACGCTTTATCCCGCACACAGTTGGGTAGGTAGAGAGAAACTAGTTAGCACGTATTCTAGAGGCATCGCGTGTTGTGTGAAAAAAGTAAAGTAAAATACTCTTTATTGTACACCAAATAATACATATACATATTGAACATTAAACTACAATACATTGGATAGCACAATAGGCGGCCTTATCGCTAAGTGAGCGATCTCTTCCAGGCAGCCTTGGGTTAGAGGAGAGAATAAGCTAGTCACATGGGAAGGGGTGTACTGAGTACTAGATAATTTTTTTTCTTTATTGTTATTTGAAAAAAAAAATAATACATACGTACATACATAGGTATATACAATATCCATAGATACTTAGATACATACATACATTTACGTAATATTAAATATATACATTCATATATAATACATACACTCATAATTAGATATATACAAACATAATGGAACATATTTTATTTACATTTAACACATACATATGTTTATAATAGTACTTAAATATTGTTAAAGTTTCGAATAATAATCTTTAAGCCTTTTCTTAAAGGTCGTTAAAGTTTTGGCTTGCCTGATAATAACTGTGAAAGATATATTTAGCAGTGAAAGAGTTCGAGTAAAAGGAAGAGTACGTAGTAGATAACGTAGATTGAGAGCGAAGGGAGAAGTCATGTGATTCACATAAAAATTTGAACCGTTCCTTGAGGTATGAAGGAGAGGATGGATTAAGGAGGATATTATAAAGAAGGCAAGGAACATGAGTATTCCGGCGAAGTCTGATTGGAAGCCACTTGAGTTTTTTTACGAAATTCGGAGATATGGTCATATTTACGGAGTCCAAATATGAACCTTATACAAAAGTTGTGTGGTGAAAAATAAAAAGAAACTTTCATATATAAAATTTTGCACAACCTGACAATACATACTTTTATTACCAAAGAGAAAAAATCTCATTAATTAAGTACGAATAAATAATAAATATATTTTATTGCACCTTAAAAAACAAAAATAAAATAAAACAATAAAAAGCTTAAAAATAATAAAAAAAGCGATCTCTTCCAGGCAACCTTTGGATGTTGGATTGGAGTTGTATAAAAAAATATACATATAAAAATATAAATAATACTTTTCCGACGGCTGCGCAAGGGTCAAGGCTAGGGTTCCAGAAAGAGGAACCCCACAATACGCGCCGTCTCAATTCTCAAATAATACCACAGAACACATATACCCAAAGGATAAAGGGTGAATAATACTGCCTATCAAAGTACTAGAATCATTGATTTATATATAAAGTTGGTTCATACGGCATACCGGCGCTCATATAACACACGAATAATGCACTGCTTACTTTCAGTATTTGACAAACTCTTGTGGTAAACGTCCGTATTTCGAGTGTTCCTCTTAAGTTTTGACATAATGTCCAAAATAAATGTTGATTTACAACGAGAGAGAGCAAAATGCACTTTTAATATTGAGGAGCTAACAACATTTATGGATGGTGGCCCGCAAAAGACTAAGGAAAGAAAAGAAAGTGGTACGTTTTAACTTATTACTATCTTATCAAGGGTCATTGAACTAATATTTAACCTTTTTTTAACATATTTATAACGGTTTGTGTTTTTTATATGTATAAGTTTCAGAGAAGGACCTCAAAAAAGCTTTCTTACTTTGTTACATATTGCTCTATAAATATTGTTTTTTTATATATTATCTATATTTATAAGAGTCACTGTTAGTGTGTGTTGTGAATGTTTTGAAGAGAGAATAATATTATTTTTTGCTTTATTATTATTATATATGTACATCTTGAGGGCTATACAATTTTTTATTCATATTTATTTTAAGTACCACACGTACCTATAATTTTAATAACCTTTTCGTTTAAATTGAGTGTCTATTTTTGCGTGAAGCAGAGCTCTAAATAATATTTAAATATTTATATTTTGGGTTTTTACGATTAGCAGTACGAGATCTGACTGCAAAAATCTGTAGGTATCTATCTTTTTTCCTAAAACTATTTCTTATAAATGATACATGATAATAGAATAATAGATTACACTATGATGGCCTTGCCGCTTGACAGATTTTTGCCGCTTTTTTGGGTTCACAAAAAAATATATACCTACAATTTATTAAAATAACTAATTATCATAAATTTAATTAAGGGTTATTACGCAATTATTGGGAACCAGTGAACTAGACAATAATTTTATAGTATTTTATGTACTACATTCATAAAAAATAATTTCATGTAGAAACATCCCTGCAGTTTTTTTGCAGTCAGATCTTAGGTAGTGATTGATAAATACTAATCTACTTATAATGCCGTATCAATAGCAGATAAGTGAAGATAAATAATTTAAATTTAAAAACAAGTAAGCAGCTAGAGCAGGGGTTCCCAACTTTTTCTTGATCAAGGACAACTTTTATATCATCCTTGGTAGCAGGGGCCACTGTGTATGTAGTTGTAATAAAAATTAACTTTAGTAGTCTTTTTTTTATGGAAAAGACACGGCAAACGAGCGTTCGGGTTACCTGATAGTAAGTGATTACCGCCGCCCACGGCCCCGTGCAAACCCAGAGGAGCTACAGGTGCGTTGCCGGCCTTTAAGGTGGATTGGGCTCCGGAGCCCGGCATTACCTGATGCGAAACGCAGTGGCATAAAGCCACTACTTCACGCCGGTTTTAAATGCCGGGGGTGGTAATGGTCCGGTCCAGTCTACCCATACGTGTTGCCATTGCTGGCGACGTGACTACCACACGTACTTTAGTCGCCTCTTACGACACCACCAGTACCAGGATGATCCTGTTCTAGGCCGGGATCATACAGAAACGTCATCTCACCATCCCCAGTCACAAAATTAAAATCGTTCGCAGACCATATTTAGGCTTCTGCGGACCACTGGTGGTTCGCGGACCATTGGTTGGGAACCAGTGAACTAGACAATACTTTTATAGTTTTGTTTATTCTGCACTTTTATTGCATTGTATTCCAGTTACTACTACCTAATAAATAAATAAAAAAATAAATATACTATATTGAACATAAAAAAAAATAAAACAATATACAAACTTAAAAATAATAAAAAAAAGTACAGAAAAGCGGACTTAGCGCTTGAAGGCTACAACATCAAAGGCAAGCAAGGTAGCCTTTGATGTTGTAGTTGTATAGTTATATAATTATCTTCTTCTTCCTTGCATTAATCCCGGCTTTAGCCAGGGTCTGCTTTCCCACTCAACCTACTCTATTTTTCACAGTTTTTAGTGTCCTCCTTGATTAGACCATTGGCTCTCATGTCGTACGTCACGACATCCAAACAGTGTTTCCTTGGGCGTCCGAGAGCTCTCACTCCAGTGACTGATATAGCAAGGTATTTGCATCCGACAGAGTTTTCAGACCGGAATGTCTTCAAGTCTCACCGCTTTTCCGTTCTTCGTGCGTCGAATGTAGAGTTTCGTCAAGTGTTATTGGGGTAATAAATCCGAGGTTAGGCGGTAGGTCGTGATAAAGACTGCATGGATGCTGAGTGTTCAGCAATTCCTGAAAGTAGCTTCACCATCTATCCTTCACAGAGGCATGTCTACAGAGCAGCGTGATTTATCATATAGTGGTGATAAACTCTCACTGCGGTCTCTGGCTACAGCTCTATATATAATAAGTGTAGTTATATAATTATGTAAATATTTAACTTAACTTAACTTAGCTTCACGCTTTATCCATAGCGGGGTAGTCAGAGAGAACGGAGCGCCAAACGCTACGGTCTCTACATACCTCTTTCGCCTCGTCCACTGTCATCAACCTCTTCATACATGCCCTCTGGGGGATCCTCATGCTTTTTACGTGACCTTCCTCCAGTATCTTTGATACTGTGTTTTCGAAGGTCAAGCGAGGTCTCCCCCTACGTCTCTTACATGTAAATATTTACGTAATTATATAACACATTAAAAGTATATTAAGTAAACACTTATAAGTTGTACTAGCGACACGCTCGCGGTCTTAAACCACCTAGACAATTGTTGATTTATTAATCTGCATTACTTTCATTTTTAGCCAATTCAACAAAACAAGTTATTTGTCCAATAACATTCTTTAAAATGGTATAACAATTTTATTTATAAACCGATTGAAACAAAACAAACACAAAATTTTAAGGGAAGCTTGCATATAAAATCTAAAAATCATTGTTTTTGATTCGCTACGTTACTAAATACGAACAATAATATTTTTTATTAATATTTTTCATGTACAGACATCAATGCGTTACGGTTTTTTTAAATGCATAAATGTACTACTACGACCTTATATGTAAAAGTAGGATACGTTTTCGCCAAATGGATTTGGTGGTTTCCTAAGGTTACCTAGATGGTTCATAAGCTGACAACCTGTTGAAATTTCTTAAAAGAATTCCGGCAATTAAAAATATATTTTTTATTAAGGGATAAATATACCAATATTTACATGTTTAATCGTATTGTAACACATTACGAAAGGTTAATTAGATTGCTTACTTTCATATATACAATAAACAAATACATATTAACATACTGCGACTGTTGACTGCATACTGCGACCCGCTCGCGGCTCCGCCCGCTAGAACTATACAAATATTTATTGACTACTCTGAATTACTTTGGTGTTCTAACAACATTATCATTTTAAAGTGAATATTAATACAATGAAAACGAAAGTTTTAGTTAATTCAATCATTTTGTAGGAATTTTGTCTCCCCAAATAATTTATTTGATATAACTTTTTTATTTATGAACGGATTTAAATAAAATAAACGGATATTTGCTACGAAATACATATGTGAACATTTTCCATATATAAAAAACGACAAGACGAAAGAGATAATTTTATTATATGTATAGATATTGTATTAAATATTATATACATATATCCTTTTAAGTTGATTAGCTCAGTTTAATATATAAAAAAATGGCGCATAATTTTTTGGGTGCCCATGCCTTCTGCTCTGAATCACGATGCCAAAAAACCGTTTCCTGTAGAAACTGATGAAGGCCACAAACTAGAATATAGAGATAAAGGATATTATAAGCATAGTTTTTTTAAATTCCCTTTATGGATAATAATGAAACGAATATTGTAGATCTCTTAAATAAAGATGAGGTTTTCATATAAAAGTTTTAAAGTTAATAGAAGCTGTTGCCAGAAATGTTACAATTTTTATGTCAACAGTGGAGTTAATCAATTTACAAGTAAAATAAACTAGCCACACACAGTCTTTGATATGTCTAACTTTATCTATTTTACCTGAATAATTTTCTTCATGTGTTCTCCACACAAAGTGCCATTTGTGTAACAACTTGCGTTCAAGTTTTACGCTTGAAACATGGTCACCATCTAAGATTCTTCAGCGGTGGATGAGCCATGGCCTGATCCAGAATATTTTTGACTTCGCTATCGCTCATTTTCTAGCACCGCGCCGAAAATGCGTCTTAGAGTCTTGTGTTCAAAAACTATGATCTGATCGAACTTTCATTCTTCCGGCTTAATTTTCCGGCGAATTTCGTAAGATACAATATTTTCTTGCACGTTCGAATGCTTATTAAACTAATTGAGAATGTAGATCACAGCTTTCGGTTCTATTAAATAGAAAATAAAGCAAATCTAGGAAGCGCTCATTTACAGATTTTAAGTTCAATTTCTCTATTGTATAATAAAGTAGGATATATATTCCTTGCTTTAATGCCTTGAATAAATGAGCGGAAAGTGTGAACGAAGTGTCTTAACATTAGGTTCCCTTTGCCTACCCTGCCGTCAGCGTAATTCAGCGTGAAGCTGACTTGATTTTTTTATAGCTGATTTTGGAAAATGTAAGTTGTAATTTGAACTGTTTTTAGCTAGATTAAACGCAAATTTCGTAATCATATGTTTTTACGTTAAAATCAACTAAAATATTAATTTTCGTTGACGTTTTACATTTATTATACCTATTTCATAAATCGTTTTAAATTAACAGAACGAATGAACAAAAGAAAAAAATCAAAGTCATTGCTGCTTTTAATTTTTAACCGCCTTCTGTAAAAAGAGGATGTTCTCTATTCGACTGGAGTTTTTACGTTTGTTACCTCTTTATTACTCTACGCTCGTGTTCCGCTTATGGCAGGGTAGGCAAAGGGAATCTGTGAGATGTTGAGATACTCCATTTCCCCTTTCTGTATATACTACTTCTTTCCATGTCATCTTACGTCTTCCCACAAAGTATGTGGCCTGCTTTTAATGTGACCATATCTTCACCGCCTATTGTCCTGCATCTTGTTGCCATTGTCGCAGCAGTAAGATCATCTGCTTTTTTAGGCCAATCGCGGCGCAGGGGCATAAGCGTGTGACTGTAAACGAAAAAGGTTGTGGGTTTGATTCCTACTCGAGGAAATGACATAATAAATATTTTCATTTATTTGCTCTGGTAACGAGGCAAAACTGGCTGTTAAGGAGGCGCAGCTTTGAGTTTCGCCACTCAACACGCAATGTTTCCAGAATATGGCTGAAAGTGTGAAACGGCAGCGTCTTAATGGGAACGGGAAAAGTGAACTTAACACTAGGTTCCCAGGTTCCCTCTACCTACCCGGCTAAGCATATTAACGATTTAGTGTTAAATAAAAAGAATATAAAGTTAGCTCTGATTGACGCTTAGTATATAATGGTCGCTTGCGGTATTGTGTTGTTTATTTTTTCTAAATACACACTTAATGATAAAACTAATGTAAGTTTTGTATTTTATTGATGGGGATTAATTAATTAATTAATTACATAATTTTTGTAATTTTTCCTATAGTCTACTCATTTGGGATTGACAAAATGTAAACAAAAAAGCCTTCCAAACTTGATTTCACTTTTTTAGTTTCTATTTTTTTTTACCGACTTTCGAAAAGAGTTATCATGCCTCTTGTGGACATTGACTAGCAGAACTTAACACTAATAATGAATTGAATAATTTAGTTTTTATATGTATGTCATTTTGCTGGAAATATTTTTTTTTTTTAGAAAATATCATGATAAAGCATTTTGCAAAGTTTGATGATGTCCCGGAATATTATTTAAGTCACAAGGAGAAATATGAAGATTGTGTTAAAAAATCCGCTGTACTGTTCTCTGTGGTTCGACAAATGCAAGACGATGGGAAAACCGATTTAACGAATTATAGGTAAGTTCCAATATATTTTTTTAATTAATAATATCAATTGGAGTTTTCGAAGTATATCTGAATGTAGACAGGAATTGAGAGTATTTTTAGTATCCGCATATGTAAGGTAAGGCCGAGAGGACCACGTATTTAGTTTTATAAACAAGAGTTTACGTTCTTCATATTCATCACGAAATTGAGACGCGACGTTAACGCGACGTTCATGGGTTCGATTCTCATTCGGGAGAATGAAATATTTAATATTTTCATTTCCTCGCTCTGATAAGAAGGTAAAACGAATTAAGTGTCTTAATAGAAACTGAGTGTCTTAACACTAGATTCCTTTTGCCCACCTTGCTACGTGCGGGATACAGAGTAATGCTGGAAAGTATAATTTGTAGATGAAGAAAATCCTCTCAGTTTATCTCGTATGATTGAACACTCTGTATATAGTTATCACGACACGCATGAGGTTGTAAGGCCAAGCTACTCTTGCGGCCTTCATAACTCGTAGTTAGTCTACATGCAATTACAGGAAAACAATGACGAATTAATTTGTTTTTTATTTTACCGTGATTAGGGATGTGGTACCTAACTTACTTCGGCTTTCAACGTTAAGGGATGGGTCTCCCCTCGCGTTACATTACGTTATGTTTATGCCAGCTATCCTCAACCAGGGTGATGAGGAGCAGGTAGAACAGTGGCTGCCTAAATCCTGGAACTCAAGGATAATTGGGAGTTACGCACAAGTGAGTATAGAATAGATATATCTAGTAGTATGATTATGTCTCAACTGCTGAACAGCGTATCTGAGACTTTGAACCTAGAATAAAAAATAGTTAAATATAGGGACAATTTTGATAACGCAAACAAGTTTCATTCTAATATGAAAATGTAATTTTAAATATAAATTGTGTTTCGAATGATCGACTATATGAGTATAGTTATATAGAAAATGTTTATCCTATTTAAGGTTTTTAAAGTATTCTTTTATTTTTAAACCGTTGTTAACTTTATATACGATTCCTCGGTTAATTACTGGCATCCCATGTACAAGAATTAAGTTTATTTTCTTTTTCGACTTCACACGCTAGCTTTCCTTGCTACATAGCAGGGAAAGCAGAAGGAGCCTGGTGTTAAGACATTCCGCTACCCACATTTCGCCTTATTCTGGAGGCATTGTATGTTGAGTGGCGGAACTCAACGCCCCGCTTTGTCTCGACCCCAGAACGAAAAATGAAAACATTAAATATTTCATTTCCTCGAGTGGAATCGAACTTGTGACCCTTTTACCCTTGTTTAGTGTACACATTGTTACAAATATATTTTTATGTAATTTTTTATATCAGACGGAACTAGGTCACGGGACGTTCATTAGAGGTTTGGAAACGACCGCAACGTATGACCCCAATACACAAGAGTTTGTTCTGAACAGCCCGACTGTAACATCTTATAAATGGTGGCCTGGAGGATGTGAGTATGACATAATATATATTTTTTTATTATGAGGAAAGTTATAATTATTTGGTAAAGTTAGTGGGAAATTGCCAACATGTAGAAATTTTCATTATTTTTAGCGAAATACTAACAACAATAGACAGATTTTTTCAAGTATAAATTTTACCTTATTTATATAATAATAAATGTAATATAACAATATGATGAGTTTTTATTTTTTATTAAATATTTACAGCGTGAAGGTATCACGCTGTATTCTACCATACACTCAACACTCAGTTCCCCAATCTACGTCGAATTTTCGAGACATTACGAGTTGACTGGCGGAACTCAATACCACGCTTTGTCTTGTTACCAGAGTGAGAAAATGAAAACATAAAATAAGTAATTTCTTCGAGTGGAAATCAAACCCACAGCCATCGCGTTTACAGTCACATGTGTCATTGCGCCATGACGCGCCAGATTATCTTACCAGGTTCTTAACCAAATTAACTTCGTCTATATTTTTCGGCCTCTCCAAAAAACCAACAATTTTTTTTCAGTGGGTCAATCAGCAAATTATTCTATAGTAATAGCACAATTATACACCAAAGGAAAATGTCACGGTGTACATACGTTCATAGTACAAATAAGAGATGAAGAAACTCACATACCTTTACCTGGCATTAAAGTTGGGGATATTGGAGCTAAAATGGGCTTAAATGTCAATAATGGCTTTTTGGGTTTTGACAACGTGAGGATACCTAGGAGGAATATGTTAATGAAACACGCAAAAGTTTTAAAAGTAAGTTATTTGAATATTAACATTTATGCAAATTGTTTTGTTTAGAATTGTAAATTTATGGTTAAACGTATTGAATAATTATAGACGCCATCGTCATAGTTATAAGTAAAAAGCGGGACCCTTTCGAGAAAAGCGAGACAGAAAATTTATTTATAGTATTTTAGTTACCTCAGAACTTTTACTGGGTGAACCGATTTTCATGATTACTTTTATATTTGAAAGCTTCCCGTGTGGTCTCATTTTGGCATGGCATCTAAGAGAAAATAACACAAGTATTAAATTTGCATTAGGTATGTGCGCACGAGCACGTATGCGCACAAATGGACAAATAACTTAATATCACGTCAACCGATTTCGAAGATTCGTTTTTTATTTGAATTGAAAGGATACACTTCAAGGATAATGATTATAGGATCCGGTTGAAATTGAACAAGTTTGTTTTTTTTGGTACAAAATATAATTATACTTTTTTGTTTTAAATAATTAATGTTACAAGGAAAAATATTCTCAAAGTGGACGTCAGAAGTGAGATTTCTTATCGTTGCATTTCTTTTTAACCAACTTTAAAAACTTCAAAAAAGAGGATGTTCTCATTTGCAAAAAAAAGACCTCAAAAAAAGGGAGTGGTTCCCAATTCGCCCGATTATTTTTTGTGTATCCTTGTTAGTATGAACAGAAATAATATCTAATTAAGATTGAAGGTTAACGTAGGGAACGATTACCTACTCGTTTGAGAATCTTCCTTTTAAGGTCTACCCATCACTTAAAATCGTAAAGTAAATAAATTTTTAATAAAAAAAAATCGACTTCAAACAATAAACTAAAAAGTAAAAAATATTTTTATATAAAGTATCAAAAATAATAAAAAAAGAGATTTTATAATTTTGTAGTTGGCGCTAAGTAAAATAAAAAGGCTTAGTAATTCGATATTGTAGTAAGGTTGTTATAATGTTATAGCATTGCTTCTTTATCTGTTTTTTGTGTAAAGGCAATATAAAATATTTTTTTAATGGAAAAATGTCCCTATATTTTAAAATAATATCTACCTATTTGTATCTGAGAGGAGCTAAATCGTCAGAGACTATATCTCTTTATATCTAAATTGTTAGTAACTTATAAAAAAAAATAGTTAAACAAGATTTCTCACAGTGCGTGGAATTCTCCACGCAAAGCGAGAACATACCTGTCTCATTCGGAACATATGATTTTTGGCTATAATATTGGCACCCATCAGTTCCCAGATCAGTCTTGTCCACCATTGCTTTGCCCACTCCAAAACTTTTAGTAGAAAAAATATCTTGAATATCTAAAAAAAACCCTTACATAAATAGACCAGTTTTAAGCTAAGTTCAAGGCGTGAGATTTATGTATAATCTTAAAGCTTAAAACTGTATTACTACCACTAACAGAGAAAGAATTTTATACATGCATTGTTTTATTGTACTGGAAGTCGTTACTCCTTGCGATATTTCATAAGTGTTGAGTGGCGGAACTCAATGTCGCGCTTTGCCTCGACACTACAGCGAAGAAATAAAAATGCTACAAATTTAATTTCCTCGAGTAGGAATCGAACTTACAGCTTGTCGCGTATACGCTTGTGCCCCGACGCCACGACTGACCCCATTGTATGTAAAATTATATGTGTTTGTAAAATTATTTTTCTATGAAATACATATAAATTTTCACTATTCGTATTTTTTTCTTGGGTAATGGCAAATTTTGTAGGTTCACGAGAAGTACCGTATAGGTGTAGATTACGCTGCGTATTTCATATGAAACGCGGGAAAATGATGCCTGCAATGCTCGTATCTTTTGATTGCTTTGCTTGATTTTTTCTGTGCTCTAATGGACCGTGGACCTGAATATTTGATATTAATTCCAGCTTGCTACCTTCACGGGATGTCGAGATAAATGGTCTTTACAGACGGAGAGTATCGAACTCTAAAAATGAATATTTTTTAAATTTCAGGACGGCACCTATGTCCAATCTACAAACAGCAAGTTGAACTACGGGGCCATGGTGTTCGTGAGGGTAGTTATAGTGTTCGATGTGGTCAGTCATTTACGTAAAGCTGTTACTATTGCGATTCGCTATTCCGCTGTAAGAAGACAGTCGCAGAGGAAAGCTGGGTATGAACTATATGAATTATAAACTTAAGTATCTAATCTTCATTGATTCAAATTTCAATTGCATTCTGTAATCTGAAAAATGTGAAAGTATTTATAAATTATTTTTAGGGTCCCTTATCTCAAAAGGTAAAAAAGGAAACCTTATAGGATCACTTTGTTGTCCAAATTAATAAAATGTCGCAGGCACTTTATCTCGGGAATAAAAAAATCTAACCTCGAATACAACTCAATCATAAGATACGAGCAATTATGCATCGATTTTGCGGCAATTTCGCCGCGTAGTCAAACTCTATAGGGTACTTCCCGTAGACAGTTATGAAATTTGGCACTAAGTATGAACTTACAATACAAATAAAAAATGAAGAAAGTGAAAATTTGTACGTATTTCATCAAAGTTACATATTATTACATGGTAGTTCATTTCATTCAAAATGAGTGCTTATTAATGATGTTTCGTTCCGATTGGAATTTGGTTCCGGAACACAAAACGCTAGACGACTGTTCCGGAACAGTTCCGTAAATCAAATCAAATCAGCTTCACGCTGTATCCTGCACACAGCAGGGTAGGCAGAAGGAACCTAGTGTTAAGAGACTCCGTTCCCCACTTTCTGCCGGATTCTGGAGGCATTCAAGGCCTCAACGACTGGTGTCCACCATAACTTGTCTTGGTATAGCTTTAATTTTGTTTACATTTTCATATAATTTATTCTAGTTTAAATTTTTTCTTTCAAGATTTTTTAGATCTTTTTTAATCTGTTCGATTTTTTTCCATCATTTCTTATGTATATTTTTTACTTGTCTTACCTACCAATCCACTCGTCAATAGTAGTAAATAAATAAGAGTTTTGTATGTCTTATGTCAATGTCTTATCGAAGCATCGAAACTATTAACGTTAAGTAATATAACTTATTATAGTCTTCCTCAATAAATGTATTGGCAAGATTTTTGTCAATCCCAGTCACTAGCTTCTGAGACTAACGCACTTGGTAATCTTAGTATAGTTAATACGTAATTAGAATATTATAGTAGTAGTTAAATACGCACTCGTACGCGCCGTTTTATTTAGTTTCACCTGTCCCGATGTTTGTTTTGTTTCTAATCATATTTTGCAAGCTAAATTTCACTCGTTTCCCGTTGTTCGGTTGAGCTGAAAATTTACTTTTCTTGTTAGTCTAAATAAGCGACATAATTACATCGAATTTGGACTTGTACGATTTATTTTAACGAGTGCTTTAGCATTAGATGATACCTAGTTTCTAATGATGGAACAGGAAGATGTCCATAAGAACTCGGTAGCTAGGCGATATAATTCCATCGATTTTGAGCTTGTATCTTGACATGTACTTTGGTTCTAGATGGTAACCAGGAAACTAAGTAAAGAGGAAAGTACGCAATAGATTTTGATTACGGAGTAAGTTTCACATAAAATGCAACAAAATCTATGCATACACGTATCTTTTGATTGCATCGAAAAGCTGGTTTTTTTTTGTGCTCAATACCTCGATGATCTGTATTTTCAGCCTGATACCTCCAGCTGATCTAGAAATAAATGGTCTTGATAGATGGAGAACAAATTGATTCTATAAGGTTTCTACTTTTACCTTTTGAGGTACGGAACCTTAAAAACGGATTTTTCCGTAAAAACGTGTTCCGAAGCCAGAAAAGAACAGCGGAATTTGTTCCTCATTTTTGCAGGAATCACATCAAATCACTAGTGTTTATGACTGCAAGCTTAAGTCCGTCGACTTTTATAAGTAGTACTTCCCGTTGACCTACAATCCTGAAATTAATGCGAAATCATCGGGAGTTTCAACTAAAACTAGTTTTTTTTATATTACAGTGAGCCGGAAAGCCAAGTCCTCGACTATTTAACTCAACAACACAAATTATTCGTGGCAATAGCCGCGTGCCACGCCATGCGACTGACGGCGACCAAACTGTGGGACACGTACAATGTTATTAATGAACAGTTGCTCAGCGGTAACTTCGACAGATTATCTGAGGTACTTAGAATGTTTTTTCTTTTCTTATAAGAATCGATTTTTTTTGTGCAGCAATTAATAGTATTGTATATAAAAATAGTTTAAAACAATATTTTAACAAGTAAAGTGACCTACTTAGTTTATATTTAGATTAGCCATGTAAATTTTTTTGTGAGTCAAATTATAGTATATTATATTTACCATATTTTTCACAAATTAGACGTAAGGGTTTCTTTACATTAAAACTCACTTTAAGTATTTTTTTTAAAATGTTTTAAGAAATCGTGATTAATACATCATATGAATCAACAGTCAGACACAGACAGTCCGCAACGTCTAAGCTGAGATTTGCATTTGTGTGTATTCATATATAGTGTAGGTGTAACGTAACTTTCCTAAACCGGCTTAGTGTATACTGCTATTTGACAACTGTTCTTTAGCTTGTACCGATAGCAGCGTCACATACTTAATTCTTAATATTTTATTTTTGTGTAGGATTTATTAAAATTGGAAGATAAAGTTAGCACTATGACTGTTCAAGAATGCGAGAATGTATGTGATCAAGTAGTAAAAAAACGTGGTCACAACTCTGTTTTTCGATGATATAACGTAAAGAACCAATATTAACTCAAACGACATATCAGATTAGATGAAAAGTTCGAAGATGCAATGTCTGGCGATGTTAGAATTTTTTTTGTTGATTTCTATTAAATAAATAAAGAAATAAAAAATATTATAACATCCAATTTTCTAATTTCACGCTATGTCTGTTGCATAGCAGGGAAGGCAGAGGGAACTTAGTGTACAACCGTTCCCTTCATTTTTAGACGAATTCTTGAAACCGCACCTCAATGCCGAGCCCTTGCCTGGTTATCAGAGCGAGGAAATTAATATATTAAAGCTATTTCTTATCGTTATAAATTATGTATGTATGTAATTATATATTTATCTATGTAAGTTTATTGAATTATATATTTACTTATTAATAGATGTATGTATTTTATATTATTTTATTTATATAGGTATCTATGTAAACTAGTTTGTAATATATAGAATGTAATTTTTTTCTTTATGTAGATATATCATATTAGAATAACATATTTTATCATTTGTACACCAGCCAATATCCACACATTCTTTGATCTTTTTAATGGTAAGGGTTGCCTGGAAGAGATCACCTGTGGTGATAAGGCCGCCTTTACACCATACTTTTCCATTGTTTTCTTTGTATATTTTTATTATTAAGTTGGTGTGATAAAGTATTAAATAAATAATAAATAAATATTAATTATGTCGTTCGCATGGGCCGGAATTGAACACACTACCATCGTGTTTATAATGGCACGGTTGTGGGCCCTGGGCCAATATTTTTATCGATTTAAATAAAGACCTTTCTTTTAGCTGCATTCCTTGGCGTGTTGCTTAAAAGCAATAGTGACCTCTGATACGGCATCGTTTGTAGAGCGCTGTCGTCTCGCCTGCGGTGGTCACGGGTTCATGATGTCTTCGAATTTACCCAGCTTGTATGCACAGGCCACTGCCGCTTGTACTTATGAAGGGGAAAATACCGTGTTATTGTTACAGACTGCTAGGTATGTCAATGTTAAGTATATATAGTCAGATGTGTAGGAAATATTATATATTGAAATTGAATCAGGGGCCGAATGGGCAGTGCCTACCCCAAAATACCCTCGTGCACGCACCAGAAATTTTACTAACAAAAAACTGTTCAAAGCTAAAGTAAAGGCCCTCCCCAGCAAATATGTAACTGGGGAGGGTCTCGCTGACGGATGTGTATGACACATGATACATTTTGATTGAAGTGAGCAACTGCGGTCGCAGCGAAGGCACAATTCCATCAATGTGATTAGTGTAATGTAACACAGTAAACTCGATAAAATGGTATATGTCCCACATAAAAATATTTTTCGGTTTGAATCTGCAGTTCCTGAGATAAGCATGTTCAACCAAATACTTCAATTTCAATATATAATGTAATATTTATTTATTTATTTTTTTAAATTTATTTATTATATAGAAAACAACAGCATGTTAATAATTACTAACAAACAAAAACTTGAATAAAAAAAATAAAGCCAATTACAGTTTTAGTTTTATAATATAAATTTTCAATCTATATTTATACTATTATTCTAAAACTGAAGAGTTTCAGTATTAATCAGAATAGTAGAGATAAGATGCGTAGAGCTACTTATGAAAATAATAATAAAAGAATTGTCTCTGAATGCCGCATGTTTCCCATTATTTTTAGAAAATAAAAACGTCAATATAATTTCACTACGCAAATTTAGTAAATAATTTTGCAGTATTTGCATATATTTACAAAATTAAATGAACTGACATTTTTTCCCTCCTTTTTAATACATTTATTTGTTTAATCTGTTCCAGATATTTAGCGAAAAGTTGGCAACAAGTGGATAGCTGCAACTTAACCCCTACAGTCCAATATCTAGCTGATGTCAGAAAAGATGTCTACAAAAACTGGCAAAATTCCGTCGAATGTATTGTTCGTGGTTTCCAAATTGTTTCTATGAGGTAACATACTGGGATAAATTGAAATGAAAATGGGATATTTATAATTCTTGTTGAGGATATACTCGTATATATAGTTACCATATTTACTGTTAGATTTGTTCTGGATAATTGTATGATATTTTTTATATACTAACTGGAATGTTTTTCGCGTATATGTTATTAATTATTTTTTTATATTGCTAGTTTTTTTTTTACCTTCACGCTGTATCCGGCACGTAACAGAGTAGGCAGAGGGTACCTAGTATTAAGATAGCTTCCGTTCCCCAATTTCTGCCAAATTCTGGAGGAAATGCGTGTGGAGTGGCGTAACTCAACACCGAACTTTTCCTTGTCAAAATCAGAAAGAATTTAATTTCAATAGTTATTTTCAATAGTGAGATAAAGTGTGGTGTAAACACCTCAGAAAACGATAACCTGTTTCCTATATATATCCTAAGAATTAATCGCAGTGTTGTCAGAAAGAACTCATTTGTAGTATTCTCTTTTCCTTTTGCTAAAAGAAGTAAAATATGAAAGAATGAAATATAATTATGAAAGAATTTATACATATCTATTTATTAAACAATTAATTACAGAAAGACATCGATGTGTGTCAGCAACATGGAACAGAGAGTAGCTTCGGGAATGTCGTTTGAAGATGCATGGAACATTACTTCTGTTCAGCTGGTTGATGCTGCTGAGGTAACCTAAAACAACATAATCCATATAACTTGAAACTATTGGTTTTTTTTTCAGCTTCACGCTATATCCTGCATACTAGCAGAATAGGCAGAAGGAATCATGTGTTAAGATACTCATTTTTCGCAGAATTTTGGACACATTGTGTGTTGAGTGGCGGAACTCAACGCTGCGCTTTACCTGCATATCAGATATATCGGAGATCCTTGGAGGAGACTTATGTCTAATATTGGGCGTCGAATAGCTGATATCATGATCTACGGACAGATTGTTTTCTATATTACGTTCCATTCAAACTGACGATATTCGTAATCTTAAATAGATTTTTTGTAGGTTAACGGTGCATCCGAGTCAGAGTAGGCAGAGGAATCCCAGAGTTAAGACACTCCCTCCTCCACGCCCCGCCCAGTTTTTGAGAAATTACCTTTTGAATGGCGGAACTTAAAGCCAGATTTTGCATATGCGAAGAAATGAAAATAAAGAATCCTACGAATGGGAGTTAACCTCACGGCCTTGTTTTTTTATTACTAATTTTATTTTTTAGCCATAAACAGATTATAATATTTTATAGACATTATTTAAAATTTTATATTTCAGGCGCACTGTAGAGCAATAATTGTATCAACATTTTGCGAAGAAGTCAACAAGACAGCACATACACTATCTCCAGAACTACATATAGTTCTTAAAGAGCTACTCGAATTATACTGTACATATTGGGCATTGCAAAGGCTTAGTGACTTATTACAAGTAAGTAAATATTTTTTTTAACTTTACGCTATTTATCCCGCATATGGCAGGCAGGGTAGGCAGAGGGAACCTGGCCACGGGGTACAAGCTTGTGACTGTAATCGCGAAAGGTTGTGGGTTGGATTCCTGCCCGAGAAAATATTTAATATTTTCACCTCCTCGCTCTAGTAACGAGGCCGAGCGTGGTGTTGATTTACGTCACACAACACACAATACCTCCAGAATTCGGCGGAAAGTTGGGAACGGAAGTGATTTAATTTGTATTGTTTTTCCTTCAGCATACAACAATATCGTCTAAAGACGCAGAGTCTCTTCAACTCTGGTACGAGGATACACTATTGAAGCTACGACCCAATGCTGTTGGTTTAGTTGACGCTTTCGATATTAGGGATGAGGTAAAAAGTTTTTATTTAAATAAGTTATCCTTAGGTATGTTTTACATAAATCTTTATATAAGATGACATTAAATGTTATTAGTTTGCCGTGTGATCTCGGCCTAGAATTAGAAGTACGTGTGGTCGCCAGCAATGGCAACACGCATGGGCAGACTCGACCGGATCATTATCAGCCCCGGCATTTAAAACCGTCGTGAAGTAGTGGCTTTATGCCACTGCGTTTCGCATCAGGTAAAGCCGGGCCCCGGGGCCCAACCCACCTTACAGGCCGGCAACGCACCTGTAGCTCCTCTGGGGTTGCACGGGGCCGTGAGACCCCACGCTCGATTGCATGCCGTGTCTTTTGCATAAAAAAAAATAGTTATTAACATTTAGGAACGTATTCTGCTTATATGAAATGTTTGGGGATTTACGCATCAATTTAGCTGCATTTTATATAAATTTTTTCGTACAAAGCGAGAACTTATAATACAAAGACAGTAAAAACTTTTACAGGTATTTCATAGAAAAAAAGTCACAACAAAGTTATATTTGGAATTCATTTTATTAATAAATATTTTACAAATTGAAGTTTATCAATTTTATTGCCGTAAAATTCTGAAATTGTTACGGAGGCCTCGGTAGGCGAGTCCCACTCGCTCTTAACCGGTTTTTAACGAATTTATGACAATTTTGTTTTGAGTAATAAAATATTTTCATATAAAGTGTAGGTTTTGATATTAAGTGAACAAGTAAATGAAAAAATGTTATGTTTTCGGATTAATAAAAAAAATTACATTTAAATTTTACTGGACGCCCTGCATTTTTTGTAAATTTACATCTTTTATTTTTCCTGAAATAAAATAAGTGTCGTTACACTAGTCCCTCTTTATATCTGCTATAAACATGATTTAATTTTTGTTATGTTTACATAAACATAAAAAGAAATATTAAGCTCTATGTTCATATAATATACAATTAATTTGTGTTCCACAGATGCTTCTTTCAACACTAGGCGCGCACGACGGCCAGGTCTACGAACGATTAATGAAGGAAGCGCGTAAAAACCCTCTTAATCAAGAAACAGTTAATTCTACATTCCACGAATACCTCAAGCCTTTCATGAGAGGAAAACTGTGATGTACATGTATTTAATTTTAATACAATTTTGAATTGTTGTTGTTGTAAGGAAAACAGGGTTATGTGATTGAATGGTGGCTGTTACATATATTATAAATAATTTACAACTAAAACATAGTATATTTTTTAGTACAAATTAAGGAAAATTATTATTGTGACTGATTAAAAAAAATATAAAATAAAAAAAATTAAAAAGTATTTTTATTGACAACATTCATAATTATACATTTAATGGGTTACTGACTCCTAAATAAGTAAGAACTGTGTTTTAGAAGCTAGTGACGTCCCTGTTTTAAACATAAGCTTATGTGTTATTGTCGCGAGCCAAAAAATATATGATAATAATGAAATAAAAACAAAGAAATAATAACTAAAAGGTGTGTATTTGTGTGTATGTGTGTCAGTGAAGTAAAGTAAATCTTCAGTGTGTGTAATCTAGTGTCATTAGCCATTCTATAATTTTCATCTTGGCAGAGTATTTATAGCATGTTTTTATAGATAAAATTTTGTCAACCGCACTATATAATATTGGGGCTATAAATTCATAACTACGACGTGCCAAAGTAGATTTTACCCTAGGGAATTCATATTTATTTAATCTTTTGGGTGCTGTTGGGGTTTTGGTAACAGGAGTGCAATGGTATCTTAAAATACATTTACTTATAAACAATTGTCGGACGTTCAATTTTTTAGCATTATTGTAGACTAAGACCTTTGGATGACGAAATGATAAGCCCATAGCCACTTTAAGTACAGTGCGCTGTGCTCGTTTTAAGGTAAGTATGTGTTTTATATTTAGGACTTGTCTCAGACTTTTGAAAAGTATTATTAATCTTCTTATTTTTTGTGTCATGTTAGACACATGTGGTTTCCAATTTATACGATTATCTATTGTTATGCCGAGGTATTTTATAGTGCTTACTCTGTTTAATCCCTCACAGTCACATTGGTTGCTTATTTTATGTTTCAGTTTACGACACGAGTGGGAGTGGATTTTAATTTTTAAATACTCCATTGCTTCCCCAGCTGGAATGTTAGAAAATATAATATAACTTTTGTTAGTGTTGATGGTCAAAAGATAATTTTCAAGCCATGTTGATATCAGATATGAACCAATCTCTGCTGTAGTTTTAAAATTATCCCAAGTTCTGTCGTGGAACACAATGACAGTATCATCAGCATACATTATCAAAGAGGATTTGTCAAATTTGAGCTGACATAGTTGGTTGATGTAAATTAAAAATAACAGCGGCCCCAGGGTGCTGCCTTGTGGCACCCCGTATTCAAAGGGCAGGTTGTCACTGAATTAACCTAAAACTCGTACGCACTGCACCGATCGGTCAGGTAGTTTTTTAACCACTGCTTTGTTATACCACGAATAACAATATTATCTACAATAGAAATAAGTTTGGGAATTGGTACAGTGTCAAACGCTTTTTTTAAATCGAGGAATACTCCGAGACATTTATCTCCTTTATCTAGGTGAGATGTTACAGTGGTGGTTAGCTTGAGCACTGCGTCCTCTGTCGAGGACTGATTAGGTCTAAACCCATACTGATTGGGGGTCAGTATTTGGTGTTTACCTAAAAACTACAAAAGTCTTTTGTGTACAATTATTTCTAGAATTTTAGAAAGCGTTGATAATAATGAAATGGGTCTATAGATCGAAGTAATAAAATCATCTCCACTTTTAAAGATAGGAATGACTACTGCTTGTTTAAATATGTCAGGAAATATTCCTGTCTCCATAGATAAATTGCACAAATGAACAATAGGCTCAATTAATATCTCATGCAATGTTTTTACATGATGACTTTTACGTGATCAACGTATATTTGTGGGTTGGTTTGTCAATACCTTGCAGAAGACCGTGTGACGCCATAAGATTTAAAAAGATGTCTGAATGATTTGTGTAAGTAGTTCCTTCTATAATCATTTAGTGCACCGCCCACTTTTACATAACTCCGACATCCAAAGGTTGCCTGGAAGAGCTTAAGCTCGCTTTAAGCGATAAGGCCGCCTTATTGTAATTTTTTAATATTATTTTTAAGCTTTTACATTGTTTTTTTTTTGTTAAGGTGCAATAAAGAATATTTATTATTATTATTATTTATTTATTAACATTAATATCACCTGTAAATATATATTTTTTATATTTGAGATCGCGTAGTAATAAATCAATTGAATCAAAGTATTGTGAGGGGTTAGTGAACAGATAAATGCAAGATCAAATTTGTTAATCTCTAAAGTTAAGCAGCCACCACCAGTTAATTTAGGTTATTTATATTTTACTTGAAAACTGTTTTTGACATATAATATTATTATACCATCATTTTCATTGATACTTTTTTGATATATAGAATATTATGAAACAGGTGTTTATTATTTAGATATTTGTAGGTATATGTTTATTTAATATAATTGTTGTATTTTTGTACAGTTTCGATAATTATTTATTTAACGTTATTCATAATGAAGTTAATAAATTATGTTGAATATGTTAATTGTGTTGTTTTTTACTTTTATTAAAAACTAGCGACTGGCTCGCTGCTTCGTTCTCTTATAATACATTTTTTTTATTTTCTCATCTAAATTACTGACGTGAACACATAATAACATTATCTTTTAAAAGATCTCATCCACACATTGATAGCAAAAATTTCAGCCATCTCAGTAAAACATTTATTTTGAAGCAATATTGTCACATGCAATTATTTATATTCACATAACTTTAATATTTATAAATCGATTGAAATAAAACAGACTCTAAATGTTAAGGAAAGCTCGCCAAAATATAATAGTGAAAACAGCATTTAAATCGGTTAAGATATTTCTGAGATTAGCGCGAATAAACACACAGGCGAGCAGACAAACAGGCAAAAACTGCGCCACGACGCCCTCTGGAATACAAAGCAAAACAAAGTTGACTTCCCCAATTCTACACGCAACGCCTCGAAAATCAGGCAGCAAGTGGCGAATGTAGATAGTGTCTCGGCCTACCCACGCTGCCATATGCGTTATACAGCGTGATGCTTAAAAAAGGTATATGTTGTTACGCTATAGAAGTATTTCACATACATAAATACACACGCACACAATTTTTTTTTACTATATTGATAATCATTATACAAACGCATGTTTATTTATTGCAGGGTTCCAAGGATATATAAGCATTGTAATTATCGATTATAATTTAAAAATCACTTGTGAATTGGTCGTCGTTGAGAACATAACGCAGTTTATTTGTGAAGTGCTATATACATACATATGTATGTATGTAGGTATTATATTTAAATTACTCTTCATTTTATTCAATTTGACTTCGGGGTGACGGTCAATTTACTCATGTCACTCACATTTAATTTGAAATTTGGTTCTGACGCAGGGGCAGAAGAGTGCGACTGTAAATGCGACAGGTTGTGGGTTTGATTCCCACTCGAAGAAATGTAATATTTAAAATGTTCATTTCCCGCGGCGGCAACATTTGGCGAAGAATTCGGTGGAAAGTTGGGAACGGAAGTGTCTTAACACTAACTCCCCGAGTTCCCTCTATCTGCCCTGCTGTGTGGGAATAAAATATTTGTAGTAACTATGCACAAATGCATGCAAAGACAGACAATAGACAGGGGACAATATCGCATTAATAAGCAGAATTGATTGACAACTAAAATGACTTCTAATATGATTTTTTGTTACTTTAATCTGTAATATTCTAATATGATTTTTTATGGTATTTACATTCTATAAGAATTTTTGTTTATCGGTCTAAATCTAAAGTACGACCAATGTTGATATTTGATATATAAAATATACATAAAGCTAATTATTTGCTATACGTATACTATATGCATATTTTTGTAACATTACGTTCTTTTTACCTATGTTATGTTTTTTAAAACTCTGTTAAATGTGATGATGTCAGTTAATAATTTAATTTACTGCTTCGGAAACAGCCTTTAATGTTCAATTATTGATTTGGGTAATGATTCATAATATTCTTTGTAAAATAACTGTAATAATTGCATATTAACTACTGTACAGTTTAGTTACATATATTATATGGACGAACCAACCAAAAAATCTTTGTATTTACTTGATATTTCTTGCAAGATCGTTCCTACTATTATTATTTTGTGAAGGTAATTTCCACTAACAATTCAATTTTGTCTACTTTATTGTTTAAAATAGTGCTTCAAAAATGTATATTTTTATCAACAGTCATATAACCAAGACGTTACGAATGTCATTCTTTAGCCAGGAATCTTACCAGCGCGATTGCTATATAATATTCGCAGGCAAACTAATGCCTTGAGTTCATTCAAACGACGATAACTTTTTTTTTATGAACTTATTTTAATGAACTAAAAACTAAAACTTTAGTAGTCAAGTTGAGTTAAAACAAAGCAATTAAACGTTATATTTGTTTTTTTTTTTAACTCTTAAAATCAGATTCACGCTATATCCCGCACACAACAAAATAAGCAAAATAATCTAGAGTTTAGACTGTTCCGTTCTCCAATTTGCTTTGTGCATTGAGTGGCGGAACTCAACGCCGCGCTTTGCCTTGACACCAGAGCGAAAAAATGAAAATATAAAACTAAATAAATACTTCATTTCCTCGAGTGGGGATCCAACCTACAACCAGTCGCGTGTACAGGCACACTTTGTGCCTCTGCGCCACGACTGGCCTCAAGAACCTTTAGGAAATCTTATACATAAATATTGAAATTTTAAAAGTTTCTAGACTGGGAATCAAATCCACAACCAGGGACACTTGTTGACTTAAATATTATGATAACATAATGAAACAATGAAAGTATAAACTTTATTTATTGCTTTTATAAAGATTGAACAATTAAAAAAGATCAAAATGACTCATATTAATGAAGATTTAGTGAACGAAAGGAGGAAATGCAGTTTTGATATCCAAGAACTTATATATGTTATTGATCGCGGCGAAGAAAATACTAACAAAAGAAAACTTATCGGTAAGTTCTAATTTTAATAACTTGACGATGATAAAAGGAGAGAGGAAACAAAATATATATGGACATATAACATTCTTTCTCTCTAATTTTCTTAGTGTATTTAGAATCAGTCAGTGTAAGAGTTAATTTAAATTGAAGTTTTTTACAGAGCAGTTGGTGCTGAGCATAGAGGAACTCAAAGATGAAGTACCTGAAGATTTCATGAGTCACAAAGAAAAATATGAGAATGTCGTTAGAAAAGGATGTATATTGTACGATTTTCTTCTTAAGTTTTTAGATGGTCGTCCGCATGAAGTGGATCGCTCGTGAGTATTACTATCTTTAGACGGTTACGAAGATCAGGTCCTGATCAAGTTAAAGAGTGTGTTAAGACGTGAGACAACGCCGCGGAACGCACGTGTAATACTTTATCTTTTTTGGAAATTATAAGAGGATAATAATCCTTTTATCTAACAAATTTTTTTAAGACTTTAAACTGTTTTCATTAAATCCAAAATATTAAACTCATAGTTAAGAAATGGGATATCATTACCTTTAAACACGATGGTAGTGGGTTCGCTCTGCTGGAATTAGAAATCAAAATGACACACTCTGCAAGAGTGTGTCATTTTGATTCCACGATACAACAAGGAATGTTGGATATAATTTTCTTCCTCTAAATCGAGTCACAAGTAGAGAACGGAGTGTCTTGATAAAAGGTTTTGCCGAAAAAAAATGTAAACTTTTTTAGACCATCAAACCTGTATAGAGTAGCTCAAGGCGTAACTCCCAATGTGGACCCATTCTTAAATCACTATGGTTTATTTATGCCGACTATTTTGAGTCAAGGCAGTAACGAACAACAGGCTCAATGGATTGGAAAGGATTATCGAATAATTGGAACATATGCCCAGGTTTGTACCAATATCACTTTAGTATATTATTGATTAATTTACTATTTACTATATATAATATGTTGGAATTTTGTATAACTAGAACACCAATATATATATTACATTTTGAACGTTTTTGAAACAACCGATTCTATTTGTTAACGTGGTCATAATAATTGTAAAATTAATTATTAATAATATAGAAATAATATTTTCCAGACTGAGCTCGGACATGGCTCATTTTTAAGAGGCTTAGAGACCACTGCAACATTTGATCCTGATACCGATGAATTTATTTTGAACAGTCCTACAATTTCATCATACAAATTTTGGGCTGGTTGTTGTGAGTTTTATACTTCTTCTTTTCTTTGATTTCTCTGTTACAAAAAAATAGTGACTGATCACTCTGCCATATTCGTACGACAGAGGTGTGGGGTGTTAAGAGTGACATAAAAAAGTGCCGAACAAAATACCCAAGTATATTATAGTTTCGCTGCTCGATTTTCTTACACCGAAGGATCATCTCCTACAAAACTTTCCTCTCGTATACCTAAAATCATAAAAAAACCAGCGAAATTAATACCACTGCTTATTAAAAATTCTAGTGGGTCAAACGGCTAACACTTGCATCGTGATGGCGCAACTTATAATACGGGGCGAATGTCACGGTGTTCACTTATTTGTTTTGCAAATAAGAGATTATGACACTCACGAACCTCTCCCTGGTATCAAAGTGGGGGAAATCGGGCCTAAACTTGGTTTTGCCACAGCAAATAATGGTTTTCTGGGAGTTAATAATGTTAGAATACCAAGAAATTATATGTTGATGGGAAACGCTCAAGTGTCACGGGTAAGTAGGTATATTTTGCATATCGAAACAAGAGTCATGACTTGTTTTGATATGACGTAGTGTTACATCATTCTTTAATTGCTCTTTATAATAAAAACAATTAATGTACGCGGCCGTCGTGGCGCAAACTTGTGCCTGCGCAGGGGCACATGCTTGTGAATGTAAATGACATATTTAATATTTTCATTTCCTTGCTTTGGTAACCTGCTTTTAGAATTCAAACGGAGAAATAAAAATAATAAACGTAATATAATCATTACCCCAACGCTATTCCTATGACCTAAACCTAATATATGAAATATTATTTCAGGACGGTTCATATAAACGGACGAAACACAACAAACTAACATACGGCACAATGGTACTAGTTAGAGTTCAATTGTTGACTGACTTGTCGTTCCTGGTGTCCGCCGCCGCCACTATATCCGTCCGGTATTCCGCAGTTAGACACCAGTCGAAGTTAAAGCAAAAGTAAGTAAATTTATTTATTTATTAAAATTTTCTGAGGCCAGTCGAGAAAATGAAATATTTAATATATTTTTCAGTAAGGCCAAAAAAGGAGTCTGGTCTCATTGGCCATTGGTGGCGTAGGGGCACAAATGTAACTGTAAACGCGACTGATTGTGGGTTCGACAACCACTCTAGAAAATTAAATATTTATTTAAATTATTTTCATTTTTTCACTCTGTTGTCTGAGTGTCTCAACACTAGGTCCACTATGTATAAAATATATAAAAAATAAATCAAAATATCTTGAAAATTCCGTGTTCCGTGGTGTTTCTTACAGTTTCCATGTCAGGAAGTATGTACCTTTTTTTTCTAAGTGCTTCAGATATATTGTGTTAAGTGTAAGAAATTAAAAATCCACTAAAAATATCTCCGGTACACGTCAAACATAAATGCTAGGAGTATAGATGCAAGAAAATACAAGAAGTATTTGTAATCGGGTATAACTTACCGTCAGATAAAAATCCAGCTTCCAGCCATCCAATATAAAAATATTAAAAGACTAATAGAAAACCTAATTATAGGATACGATAGGTTCAGTCCTCACTCGGGACAGGGATTACTTAAGAAGTAATCGACTACTCTCGTGGACAAAGTACAGCTTCAGCTCAGCGGTTCAGTTTCATTATTTAAAATCTCGAAAATTGATCGACAATTGTGGAATGGAATGTCTTAATATTAGTCTTATTATATTTTTTACTATAAAATTATGCATCTATATAATATTAAATTATCTGTTGTGACTGTAAGTTGTACATTTGATTCCTGTTTGTAGGAATGGAATTATTAATATTTTTAATTCCTTGTTCTGGTAACGAGGCAAAGCCGGCGTTGCGCCACTCAACATGCTATGTCTCAAGAATTCGGCGGAAAGGGGGATACAGAAGTCTCTACCCTCCCCTGCAAAGCGGAAGCTCAATAAAAATAAAACAATAACCAACAGTGAACCTGAGCCCCAGATCCTGGACTATACAATTCAGCAGCACAAGTTGTTCATAGCGATCGCGTCAAGCCACGCATTCAGGGTGACAGGGTGGTGGCTGTGGGAGTTATACTCTACTGTCATGAAGGAAATCGCTGAAAACAACGTGGAAAGACTTGGCGAGGTATATCAACCTATAGAAAATGTCTCAATTATAAACATTTTTCTTTTGATTTTTTTACTTTTTATAGTGTTTTGAGGCCAGTCGTGGTGCAGGAGCACAATTACCGTGCTACTGTAAACGTGATGTGTTGTGGTTTCGATTCCCATCTAAAGAAATAAATTTTCATTTCCTCGATCTAGTAACGAGGTCAAGCTCTACACGAGTTTCGCCAACCTCCTGTTACGTGTGAGATACAGCGTGAAGCTAAGAAAAATGTGTTTTTCTATTATTTTTATTAAATAATTACCACCTAAAGAGTTATAGATGCGATTATTACCTATGATTATAATAGCCTAGTAAAAAATCATGATCAGTAATTATTTTTATTAAAGCATAAAGAAAAAAATATAAAAGATTTCTCTATAATTCTTAAAATTTAACACTAACATAGAAAGATATAAAAAATCACTTAAATTTTTATTATTCAATACAAATAAATTCAACTTTATTATTGAGTATTTAAATAAGGCAGGCACCCGTAGTGCGGATGTATATAATCTGACAGTAAACGCGTTGGTTCTGGGTTCGTTTCTCACTCATAGGAAACAGTTATTTTTATTTACTCACTTTGGTAACAAGACAAAGTGCGGCGTTGAGTTCCGCCACTCTATACACAATATGTCGCAAAAAGTTCAGAAGTAGAAGAATTTAATAAGTTTCTTAACACGAGGTCCCTTCTGCCTATGAAGGATGTAGCGTGAAGCTTTAAAAAACTTATATCGATTCATATAAATACATTTTTATATAGATATATTACTTTTAGTTACACGCGTTGTCTTGCTGCCTTAAATCGGTAGTATCCCGCGAATCTACTAGCATTATAGATCAATGTCGTTTCGCTTGCGGTGGTCATGGGTACCTTATGTCCTCCAATTTGCCTTGTTTGAATACATCGGCTGCAGCTACAGTCACCTATGAAGGCGAATATACGGTACTGTTGTTGCAAACTGGTAGGTAAGTAAGAAAATTTTGTCATTTCTAAAAGTCATATTTTATGGACATACAAAACATTTTTTATTATCAATTCTTCAATATCTTTTATTATAAAAAAATATTTATAAAATAAAATGTATGCTTTTTGATTATTTTTTGATCTGAATAAAAAAAATATTTTTCATCTTTCATTTATGTTTCTGTTGATTTATTTAATTGAGGCCGGTCGTGGCGCAGGGGCACAAAGAGTGACTGTAAATCGACTGGTTGTGGGTTCGATCCCCACTCGAGAAGAGCAAATATTTACTTAAATTTATATTTCCATTTCTTCACTCTGGGTCGAGGCAAAGCGCGGCGTTGAGTTCTGCCACTCAACGCGCAATGCTTCCAGGATTCGGCAGAAAGTGGGGAGTGTCTTAACACTAGATTCCCTCTGCCTACCCTGCTGTGTGTGGGGCACAGCGTGAAGCTGATTTATTTATTTCTTTAATGGATATAACTATACAAATATAACACAACATTTTAGATATCTTTTAAAAACTTACAATGATGCGAAGAATGGTAAGCCCGTGCCTGCAACTATAGGATTTTTGAAGGACTATTGTAATAAACAATATAAGCAATGGAGAAACACTCCGAAGGGACTTGTTGATGGAATGGTTAGCGTGGCTGTTGGGTGAGCTTAATATTATCTTTCTGACTTGAATTCAATAAGAGATAATCTTTGAATGCAACGTTTACGATGAATCATTGAAATCATTACGATAACTCGAATACTATAACGAAAAATTTGTTCATGCTTAAATCATCACGGTCAGCCGTAACTACACTAGTACTATTTATTCTATTTAAAATGTATTTTACTGTGATATTATAATAGTTTTATTAAATGTTTTTACCATTATTTAGAAAAATTAGGGTAGCAACGGAATCTCTACAAAAACATATAGCGAGCGGCAAAGAAATGGAGGACGCGTGGAACGCATCTTCAGTTTTGATATGCAATGCCTCCGAAGTAAGTTAAAAATATATTTTTAAAACTCATTATTATGTAATTCATAATAGTTATTTTAGTACTTTCTTTTTTTTACATTTTTCAAGTGGTTGTCCACGATTAGGAAAGAGAAATGCTTAAATTACAAAACTTATAAAAAAATTACGTCGGGAGATTTGAACCCGCAATTTTCATAGTTTGGAACCATAAGGACGGCTTAAAATCCCACTACGTACTGACTTTTATACGTTAACTAAGAAAACATTTTTTTGAAGTGGCTCTCCCTTTAATGATTTGCCTACTAAAATATCACGTAGGCCCTGTGAAACAGAATTATTAATTTAGTAAGGTAAAGACTAAATTAATAATTCTGTTTCACAGGAGACACGAAGTAATTAATTATATTCAATTCCTCACTCTGGTGATAACATAAATTGCGGCGTTGAGTTCTGCCACTGAACAAGCATTACGTTAAAAAAATAGGTGGTGTATTGGCAATTCTTAGGTTAGGTTCTATATGTGGGCGTCCCACATATAGAACGTGTGAAGCTAAAAAAAGTACTAATATGATTAAGTACACTTTATATTAAATTTATTTATATTATATTGTTAAAGGCTTACGCTCGTTCACTATTATGTAGCGTGTTCTGGAACGAAACTCAAAAAAAGACTGCTACAGTATCAAAAGAACTAGGAATCGTTTTAAATCAACTTGCTGAGTTATACCTTGTATATTGGGCCTTGGAGACATGCGGAGATCTTTTATTGGTAAGATATACATATAATTATGAATCACGTCCCTGAATAATGAAAACATTAAAAATACAAATTCATCTTTTAAATTCTCTTTAGTTTTGCGTTATTAAAAAAATCTAAGTAAAATGATATATCTAATGTTACATTTTGCGTTACGACTCTATTATTACAATCTTTTACTTGACTTGCCGTATTACTTTACATGAACTCTTTCAAGCTTAATTTCATCCTCCATTGAACACACAGTGTCCGATTGAGATTAAATTTTGATTACGACTTCAGTTTTGATGACAATGATGTTAAATATAATCAATATTGTTGTTAATCCAAAATGGTCACCGCAACAAAATGGCGAATCGAAAAATTTTGCACAACTAATAACTAATATCAAATGGAAAGAATTGATTGGTAAAATATAATACACTATAAAAGAACATCTAGAAACCTTGTTTTAAAAAGGTATTTTTAAAAAAATTCTTAAAATAATAATTGTCTATGATGTTTATGTATAGACATTTTATTTTTTTCACGGGTTTAACGGAACAAGTTCGTATTTTGTGAGGTCCTCTTACGAAACTAATATACGGATATTTTCCGTTTTCTTCCCTTTCTAAAATAAGTAAACAATTGCTCACTGGTAATATGACCATGTTCTGATAATTTGATAGAAGATAATTTCTGAAAATATATATTTTTAAAATAATATTTCATTTCAAATTTTTAGTATTCAACAATGTCGAAAGCAGATGTAGAGACACTGTATCTTCGATATGAGGAGTTACTTGGATTGATCAGGCCAAATGCAGTAGGTCTTGTTGATGCATTTGACATACGTGACGAGGTACTTTTTATTATTTTTTTAGAGCCCATCTGTAACGTAACTTTTGTGAATTTGATTTTGTCTCGGGAGGGAATAAATAATTAATATTTTTATTTCTTTCGTTTTGGCAACGAGGCAAAGCGCGGCGTTAAGTTCGACCACTCCACACGCAGTGCCGGTAGAATTCGGAGCAAGTGGGGGACGAAAGCGTCTTTAATTGTCGTATATCCAGCACATATCAGTGTAGGCAAAGGAACCTGGGGGCCTAGTTTTAAGATACTCCGTTCCTATTATGACATTTCAATTATGACTTGTCTAATTTTTGCTCAAAGAACTCACATGCTGGTGCTCCTGTTCTTCGACGGCCTCATATTTCATATTATTTTATTATTGTGAAAAATCTAAATAATTAAATAATCACCTAAAACTAAGGCTAAGTGGTGCCTTAACGATATTTTTTTACATTATATATTTTTAATTTACATATTTTAATATTACTATTAATTTGTACCAACTAATACATTGTTTTTGTTAACACGATAGATTCTGTGCTCCACTCTGGGCGCCTACGATGGTCGCGCATATGAGAGGCTGATGGAGTACGCGGAAAAAAGTCCACTTAACGCTGAGACTGTCAACGAAAGCTTTCACAAATACATAAAACCGTTAAGGATTAAGAATAAGCTATAGTAAATTAATAAAATAATGATTGTAAATCATATTATGTACTAAAATTACTTGTTTTTTGGAAACAATTTGTGTTTGCGTTTATATATAGGTTTAATATATAAAATTTTATTTTTAAATATCGGTGATACATTTTTAGGATGGATGTATACTTTAATTATTTATTGATGTCAATATTGGAAATAAAAATGGACAATGAACAATGTTTTAAATATTTTAATTTCTGAATTAAACATTACTGACTTACCATATTATATTAAAGGGTAAAATTTTGAACAAAATGTATGTTTGTTTTATTATTTGTTTTAATAAATCTTGTTCTACAAATATACTGAACATAAGAGTGGTAAGTAGTTTTACAACGATAACTTGTTTTAGAACTATTTTAGTGTTAAAAGGTAGGTTGTTGCTATTGTAAATGTAACAATACAAGTATAAGTTTATATTCGTATTATATATATGTTACATATATATTTTGTGCCTGTGAAGATACACATGGAAACAGGTCAATATTTAGTTAAATATTACCATTATCTTCGTGCCTGTGCTTGCGGCACATGTACATTTTCTCAAAAATTATACGTTCGAATTACATGCTATAAAAGTCAAAGCATATCTTCATAAAATCTCCTTAATAATAGAATAAATTTCGCTAGTTAGTTTCAAAATCTTTATGAAATAAAAAACGTTGAAAACCTTGCAATTTTCAATTATTTTTTGCCAAAAAATGCTTGTAGTGATATTATAGATTGTGGGTAAGTTCAAATATTCGTTGGATAGTCAGTTGTGATCGGACAATAAACGTGTACACATCAGCTTGCATTTTATTCAACTATTATTTCGAAAACACTACAAGTTGGCGACGAGGGACCTATCTACGTTTGCATATAACGTTATACGTGTATAAAGTGCATTATGTTATACATTTTGGAAGATAGTATAAAAATGGTGTGTTTTGGGAGTACGCTTGTTTTTGATCACCGTTCGCAACAATGGAATATTTATATTAGTCGGTTTAAGCAATAATGTACATCTAACAATATTAGCGAGGAAAATGATGAAGCAGGAGTGAAACGTCGAGCCCTGTTATTGACTTGCTGAGGACACGTATCGTATATATCTGCTTTATAGTATTATATACTATAAAGCAGAACAACATTCTGGGGAAGACCTAACTAAATCAGATCTTGACACCACTTTAAGAGATGGATTTGCGTTGGGGCTAGAATACAAAGGAAAAAGAAAAATTATTCGCTGAGAATATTGAAACAATGTCATTTAATAAAGCTCTGGAGTTAGCAGCAAATATTCGATGGGCGCAGTTAACACTACATGGAGCGACCATCAAACCTGCGACTTCGCATCACCACACGACGGACGCACGCGGCGCCACCGAGGTGTTCGCGGTGCGAGCATCGGCGACGGTGAAGATGAATAACGTAAAACCGGTTTGTGCAGTGTGCGGCGACAGGAATCATGGCCAAAATAAGTGTCGTTTTGCAGATTATATGTGTCGCAAATGTAATATAAAAGGACATCTACAACGCATGTGCGGGAAAAAAATTACGAAATATAATAATTTTTTAAACACGGATGACGACGACTTCGAAAAAGAAATTCAACACATTGCACTACGGGATATTCACTCGCAGAACTAATGCTCGGAAGGAAGTTGCTTTCCAAATTAGATTTTTTAAAAGATACACGAGCTTCACCTAATTCGATGTCGTTGGCATTTGCTGTTAAAGCCACAGTTATAAACAAGATTTACAAAGTAAACAATATGGCGGTGTACGCAATGCTTGTTTTAAAAAAGGGGACCAGGTTGTAGTTAAACTTAACGTAATAATCGTAATAAATATACATGACATTTAGGAGTAACTAGAAGTAAGATTGGTTCTAGACTTTTTATGGTATATATTCCAGTGTTAAATGTATTAATTAAGAAACATTTTAATCGATTGTTAAAATATACTGGTGTAACTTGTTTTCCAACAGATGATGTCGGAAACTAAATTGGATCAGGTGGGGGAGAGAGAGGAGTTATCGGGGGAAACAAAGTCATTTGATTCTGATGTTAAAATTAATGTAGACCAGAGTAATAAATCCAATGTAGATTTAAGTTCTATGATGGGATGATGATGTTGATAATAACAATCAGAGGACACTCCTCCAGTGTCCGTCACAGCAGAGAGGGGTCGAAGGTATCCTATTCGTAAGACACAAAATCAAAAATTTGTAAAATTGTAAAAATTTGTAAAAGCCTATTATTTTCTATTATTTGTAAATTTTATAATTATTTTAATTTGTATATTTTTATATTATTAGTGGAGGGATGTAGTGATCATTACAGATTGTGGGTAAGTTCAAATATACGTTGGATAGTCAGTTGTGATCGGACAATAAACGTGTACACATCAGCTTGCATTTTATTTAACTATTATCTCGAAAACGCTACAATACTTTATCGGTATCGCAGACCTTTTTTAGAATTAATAAAATGGAAAATTTCTTCCATACAATGTACTGACATACATATATATTATGTTATTTTTGCAGCGCACGCTGTTAAAGCAAGTCGATTGCGTGCATTATTATTGTTATTTCGTTATTTAAGACTACCTGAACCTTACACCATAATGTTAAACGTACAGCCTATAGCACTCCTGAGGAACTTAGCTTTCATACAAAACCAAAAAGAAGTTAATCGGACTTGTAGATCCGGAGATCTTAGCGTTTAAACAAACAAGCAAACAAACTGTTCCGCTTTTATATATTAGTATAATCTTCCTTTCCTCGAGTCATAAATGATATAAAATCATAAATCGGATAATTCCGTTATCGTGGATATGTACTTCTATGATATCAATATATTGCTATGTTGTGGTCTACCATGCTGCACTTTTAGCGATCCGTATCCCGATAGTTAGCATAAGAGCTATCTATACTTTATGTTTTTAAATCGCAAATACTCATATTTATTTTCGTTTAGTGTTTTTTTTTACAACATGTTTACAATTTTTTAATATTATAGATATTAATTAGTTCACATAACTTTTATGGATTTCTAAATTTAAAAAATTATACCCCATAATGTATGTTGTACATAAAAATCAAATCAAACTCTTTGATTTTTTAAATATATTTTTTGCGAGGTCATTACGTTTTCAATAAGTTTTAGAAATTTGAGTATCGCGTAGCAGTATTCAAGGCCGGCTTTAAGCGTACCGTCATTATTATACATAAGTGCTGCATACAATTATGCTACAAATAAAAAAAACAATAGAAACTCGATTAACAGTATTAAATATCGTGTTTAATTCTCTAACATTCAGATAATCGAATATACGAATAGTATTTTTAAAAATATTACGCTTAAATCATGAAACAAAAGATATGTATACTAAAATACATTAATTTATCATATTGGTATCCGAATAATACCAACTCCGTATAATTGGCAACATGTACTTTTTGGTTACTACTACTACTTTTTTTTAGCTTAACGCTGTATCGCGCAAATAGCAGGGTAACCAGAGTGAACTTGGGAACCTAGTATTAAGACACTCCGTTGCCATTACGACATCCGTTGCTCACTTTCCGCCGAATTCTGCAAGCGAAGTGGCGAAACTAAACACGGCGCTTTGCCTTGTTACCAGAGCAAAAAAATTTAAATATTAAATAATTAATTTTCTCGAATGGAATCCACAACTTGTGGCATCTACATGTTTACGTCGCAAGCTTGTCCCTATATTTGTTTGTTAAAATGTTTAGATTAATGAAGTTAATTTAAGCGAAATGCCCCTGTGTTGCCAGTAAGGTACAGAACATACAAAACGAGATGGCGACTCGCGCTTTTTAGTATAATTTCTTTTATTTTTTCTGTACCTAATACTCATATGTATACACTTGGATCAGTGTTTTAAAACATTACCGGCTCGTATTCTCGCGTATTACCACATTTAATGAAAATCGTATAGTCAATTGTCTATTATATCATATGATACAAAATCAGTTATACGATTTTTGTCGGACAGTGCAGTATTATACAGTGTGAAATAGTGTTACGAAAAATATTAAAAAATGACCTCAAGCAAGCCGGTAAATGAAGATTTGGCTAAGGAGAGACGCAGTTGTACCTTTAATGTCGAGGAAGTGACTAATATATTAGATGGTGGTAAGGATAAAACTCTACAAAGGAAAAAAATTGGTAAATTTTTATTTTATATATTTTTTTTTCTATTAATTAAATGTAAAAAAATATTAAGATTCTTTTAAATCGCACTTCAGTGATTTAAAATGTACGTCACAAATAAAATAAATGCTGTTTTTTACGATATTTTTGGATTACAAATATTTCTTTTGGCTCCACGCTATACACATAACAGGGTAGGCAGATAGAATCTGGCAACTTAATGTTTTGCAATTAAACCACTTCTGTTCCTCATTTTCCACCGAATTATCAAGGCATTGTGAATTGAGAGAAAATATTAAATATTTCACTCGCCCGGGTCTGAGTCGAATCCATAACAGTTGCATCACTGTCGCATGTTTATGAGAATGACGGCCTCAATAAAAATATTTATATATTTCCTAGTTTTAATATACAATTTGATGTCGTCGTGGCCCAAGGGTGTGACTGTAACGTCATGATTGTGGTGTCGAGGCAAAGAACGGCGTTGAGTTCCGCCACTCAACACACAATGCCTCCAAAATTCAGCGGAAAGTGGGGAACGTCGCAAGAACAGTAGGTTCTCTCTGCCTACCCTGCTGTGCGCGAGATACAGCGTGAAGTTGATTATTTAATTTTTTTTTAATATAAAATGTAAAAAGTCACATGTAAATAATACAATTGACTTTAGTTAAAAATGTGTAAACATATTATATGTAATAACTAACAGCGTAACTAAAGCTAAAATAATATTGATTGTGTGGAACATGCAATTATATATATAAAAAAATTGCAAGAATTGCTTTATATACATTAAATTCCTAGTTATATATGTATATTTCTATATTTGCTGTATATTTCTCTTTTTTGTACAAAAGGTATACTTTTTTTATTTTATTATTTTTTTATGTACGACGTACGATTTGTCTCTGTTTTTTTACGATTGAGAACGATTTGTCTCTGTTTTTATTTTTTTATTTGATTAGAAATAAAAACGAAAAATATAAAAAATTCTTGCACTTTTTATAAATTAACTTTGTACGTTACAGACAAGTAAATATATTTTATTTAAATAAAGTATACGTTCAAGTTTGGTGCTCAGAGTGCCGGAACGATTACCAAAAGGCGCGGGTTCAAATCCTGATACGTTGAAATTTTATACGTTTTCTAAAAAAAAAAGACTTTCCTTTCCTTAGTGTACATAAATAAATCTTAAAAATGTAAGTAATACATTAAACTTTACATGAAACTTTTGTTTTAAATATTTTTTAAAGTTATTTTTCTTTTAAGTTAACCTCGATCTAAAGTCTACCATTGGCTTGTGACGTGAAGTGACTTCGCCGATTACAATACAGTGCGACCCAGTAATTTCCAGTAATTTTCATTCAATTCAATTCAATAACGCTAGTTACATTTGATTACAGAGGACATTGCACTGAATGGGGGAGCGACGATCGATGAAACACCTGAAGAATGCTTGGACGCGAAACAAAGATACGAAAATGCTGTTAGAAAATCGTGTTTGTACGCCAAAATTGTTAAGAATGAACTATTCGACATCACAGGCCTTGAAAGTTTTGGGTACGTGGCTCAAGAAAGTAAATTTCTATTCTTTTTTTATTTATGTATCTCGCATCGGTGGAGGATAACTAAACATCATCACGAATAGCCATAATCTGGAAAGCCGCTTTAATTAATGTAAAGCAGCAGCACATTACATCCTAAAGAATAATAGCCTTAAATGTGGGGCATAATTTAGTATAAAAGCCGCAAGTTCAAGTGAGGTATAAGGGCCTGGTTTGCATATTCCAATACATGTTTTATTAATTTTTATGACGCACTAATTGTACGGTACCCTCGGTGGGCGAGCCCGACTCGCGCTTGTCCGTTTTTTATTTAAATTCATAGTTCGAAAGTATTTATAATGGTTTATTTAAATATAGATAATTTCGAATTTGAATTTCATGTCAGTGGATGACAATTGATAGGTAAATATTTAAATAGGATCATTATTATGTTTCAAATAAGTTCTTTTATAATGTTTGCAATATACATACTGATGCTTAAAGTATCGGTAAATTTAAAACGGCGTTGAGTTTCGCCACTCAACATCTAACGTTTAAAAAATCTGATTTAATTATATAATGTTAAATTTTAACAAAATAGATGGTACTCTTTATATAAATGTTTTTAAAGTATACTAGCGACCTAAATGCGGCTTTGTCCGCTTGAACTTATTGTTATATTGTAGTCTAATTACACAAAATCTTTACATAAATTGTTGTATATATGTTATTGTAAAGTTCGTATGTAGGATAAAACTCCATTGTGGTGCAGTTGGACATAGGTATGCGAGTTCGATTCTCACTCGAAAATGAATTATTTGTTTTATTTCTTGGCTCTGGTAAGAAGTAAAGTGTATTGAATTCCGCTATTTAACACACAATTTCTGTAATTAGGGCGAAAGGTGGAGGACAGAGTGTCTTGACGCTGAACTAAAAATAAATTAAAAATTCTGAACGCTCATTTCACTTTGAAATTACACACACAAAACTTTTAATAATGAATAAACAAAAAATACTTATTTAGAAAACGTGTAAAAATTTTGGACGAAGCGGGACTCGAACTCGCGCCTCCTGGAAATCTGATCGGTTTAAAGAAGTTCGGGTTCAAGTCCCGCTACGTTCAAAATTTTTATATGTTTTCTAAATAAGTATTTTTCTTCCCTAAGTGTGGAATAACACTTTAAAAATGTTTAAAAATCAATAAACAATATAGGCAAAAGAGAAAAATTGTAATAGTGCAACATTTTAATAATTTGTCGTCAATATTACTTTACATCCAGGTCACCAGTTCTGCGACGTACATCAGATGCATTTTTCAAGGACATGTCACCATTCCTCCTGCACATTGGCATGTTTGTACCAACTTTACTTGGACAGTGTACACCTGAACAGCAGGCCATGTGGCTACCGAGAGCACTGAGTATGCAAATTGTGGGTGCATATGTGCAGGTATATATAGATTTGTATATTATAGTAGCTTCACGATTTTCTACGCCTCGTAGGGTAGGCAACGGGAACCTAACCTAATATTAAGACTAATCCATTCTCCGCGCATCTTCAAAAGTCTATTAATGCAAAAATATGAAAAATTTGCAATTATAATTTAATTTTTTCCATCAAATCAATGTAGATTGATTGTATATTTTGATTAATCTATCTTATTTATAACATTCTATATTTATTTTATTTTATTTCTTTATTTGTACACCACTTATAAAAAATACAGAGAAAAAAAAACAGAAAAAAAAGAAAAACAAATGTACAAAAAGGTGGCCTTATGGCTAAGTAGCCATCTCTTCCAGACAACCTTAGGGTGAAAAGAAACTGTCATAATATTAAGAAGGTGGGTGGTGGACGTAGTTAAAAAATATATTAATAAACAATAAATAAATTTAGATGTAATCAAAACAATATACTGATATATAGATATTTCTAATATAATACAATACATAGACTAATAAACAATATAAAATATATATAATACATATAAATATATACACATAATACATACATAAAATAGATCCGATGTAGACAGTGATAACTCATGAAGTTGTCATAAAGTGATGACGTACAGCTTTTTTAAATGTCAGTAATGATTTTGCCTGACGAATATTAAAGGGCAAACTGTTCCACAGTTTTATAGCTTGCACTGTAAAAGATTGGTCAAAAAATTTTGACTTGTGTACAGGAAGACGCAACGTTAGGTTGCGTAATGGTCTAACTAAATTTCCTGGTGCACTAATAAATTCAAATTTATCCTTTAAGTAAGAGGGAGCAGTAGGACTAAATAACACACAGTACAAGAAGGCAAGAAGTCGTAAATTCCGGCGAAGGCGTATAGGGAGCCACTTGAGCTTAGAGCGATACTCAGATACGTGATCATATTTACGGAGGCCGAATATGAATCGAATTGAAAGATTTTGAATATATCTGATAACAATGTAATTAAGAAATAAGAATACTTATTTCTCATACAATTAATTATTTACACAATAAAAGTAATCAGTTACAACATATTTTTTTAAGTTCCGAATATAAAAAAAATAAGCCTTTTAGGATCACTTTGTTGTACTTGTGTCCGTCTTCGAAATGGACTTGACACAAAGAAATACAAACACAAAATACAAAGAAAAGTGAAAATTTATACATTTTAATACAAAAAATAATGATTAACTTATATTTGTAGTCTAATTTATACAAAATGAGTGCATTCGCCCACAAGCTTGAGTTTGGTTGCTTGGTCTAGGTGAAAGGGATAAGCAGAGGCCGTAACGTTTGGCGATCCGTTTTTTATTTCTACGACTCCTTTGCTACGACGCTACAGTAAAAAATTGTACACAAAATTATCTTAAAACAATGTAAGATATATTTTTTTAATTTTTTTCAGACTGAACTTGGCCATGGAACTTTTATTAGAGGATTGGAAACCACTGCAACTTACGACCCGAAGACCGAAGAGTTTGTTCTACATAGCCCAACGCTAACGTCTTACAAATGGTGGGCGGGCGGACGTAAGTTTCATATTATTTACTATATTCATTGATTGTAAATTTGAATTCCGATCAGAAAATATTTATATTAGATAAACAGAATATTGAGAATACAGTAAAAATACAGTAAAAAAATATTGCCTAGGGCCTGTGTTTAGCACTTGAAATATACTGTAATAATAATAGTAATTAATCCGTTTGCAACGGAACCGCAATGATTGATGATGTAAATGCAATCTAGTCTATTCGATATCATATTCAGTATACTGTTAACACTACCCTACGCACCAGAGACCCGCATCTTTTTCTCATGAAAGCGTAAAAACAATCAACACGGGCTTCAGTGAACACTTAATACTATGTCTTGGTTTCGAGGAAAATCGATGAGCATAATTTAAAAAAATGCCATTATTTTATTTAATAGGTTTTAATTAAAAATGCATAATTTAGTTATGTCGTATCTGTGTGTCATGAATTCAGTCATGTGCTTTAATATAATTCTGATACAACATAGTGTGGTGTTTAAATGATAAAACATCATTTAAATATAGCATATATTATAATATATTCTTAAAAAAGTAAAGCTGAATGTAAAGACGTACTCGTGTCAGTTCGTCTGCCAACTTGTATGTAAAGGCGATGGTTGTAGGTTCGATCCCCAACCGGGAAAAATATTATTTTAATTTCCCCACTGTTTCTTTAATTTTTAGTAAGACAAAGTGCGGCGTTGAGTTCCGTGATTTAACATACAAGGTCTTGTAGTTTGCCAGAAGGGACGAAATATATACCACTAGATTGTTTTACCTACTGCGCAACTTGCGGTACTAAATATGTTATAAAATATTACAAAGCCCTAATTTGTAATTTTCAGTTGGACGCACAGCCAACCATTGCATTGTCGTAGCCCAACTTTATACCCAAGGAAAATGCTACGGCACCCATTTATTTGTAGTACAAATACGGGATATGGATACTCACGAACCACTCCCGGGTATAAAAGTTGGGGAATTGGGTCCACGAATGGGTTTCAATACAGCTGACAATGGGTTCTTAGCCTTCAATCAATATAGGATACCCAGAAATAATATGCTCATGAAAAATGCTCAAGTTGAAAAGGTAAGCATGGATCATTCAATTACCTAAGGTCCATTTTTTTCAATTTTCTTATTTAACGAGTTAAATATATGAGGCTTAAATAATACCTATAACTTTTATTATAAATACATTTACATATATTATGTATGTATATTATGTACTTTTTTCATCTAATTATCCTTGAATTCATTTGTTGATTAGTGATTTTGATTATGTACTTAAATAGATTCGATGTTGAAAACGTTTCTTATAGCACCTTCGGTTTTGGGATGTAACTTTGTCTATTATTTTATTATAGAACTGCGTCAACTTTGAGGTTATGAAATAATTATAAAATCATATGACAGCATTTGTTTGTAGGCGAATTTTACTATTAAATTTAATTTTTTTTAATATTTAAATATAAAGCAGCACCGAAACTTACGACATTCAAAAACTGTTTCACTGCCATTTTTCACTTACTAACATAAAGCACTAAGCACTAAGTATACTTTCTTTTTTTTACGTTTTTGGGGCTCTAGGATGGCACGTACGTGAAATCGGCAAGACATGGCAAGCTGACGTATGGCACTATGGTGTTAATACGAGTCAACTTAGTTGGTGAAGCCTCCTTCAATCTCGCCAAGGCTATCACTATTGCGGTGAGGTACTCTGCTGTCAGACGACAATCGGAATTAAAGCCTGGGTTAGTGTATAGATATTTCTCTTAACTTCATTCGTTTGAGGCCAAGGCCCACGTGTGTGACTGTAAACGCGAATGGTTATGAGTTCATTCTCCACTCGAGGAAATGAAATATTTATTTAAATTTATATATGAGGCCGGCCGTGGCGCAGTGGCACGAAGTGTGACTGTAAAACCGACTGGTTGTGGGTTCGATCCCCACTCGAGGAGATGAAATATTTACTTAAATTTATATTTCCATTTCTTCGCTCTGGTGTCAAGGCAAAGCGCGGCGTTGAGTTCTGCCACTCAACACGCAATGCCTCCAAAATTCGGCAGAAAGTGGGGAACGGAGTGTCTTAACACTAGGTTCCCTCTGCCTACCCTGCTGTGTGCGGGATATAGCGTGAAGCTAATTTATTTTAATTTATTTATATATTCATTTCTTCGCTCTGGTGTCGAGGCTAAACGCGGCGTTGAGAATTCGGCAAAACGACTTGATAACGAAGTGTCTTAACACTAGGTTCCCTACCCTACTGTGTGCGGGATACAGCGTGAAATGAAAATATTAAATATTTCATTACCTCGAATGAAAATGGAACCCACAACCTGTCGCGATTGCACCTTTTTGCCCCTATGCCGCACTGGTAAGTAGGTAAAGATAGATAGTTAAAAATATATATTATTAAAACCCCGAATTTTATATATTACGACCAGAGCTCCAGAACCACAAATCCTGGACTATCCAACACAGCAACATAAGCTCTTCATTTGCATAGCGACGGCCCACGCCTTAGAACTGACTGCCTCGTGGCTTTGGAACACATTTGCGGCGGTACAAGCTGACATGAAGAAGGGGAATGTCGATACATTACCTGAGGTTACAATTTTTGTATATATTTATGAAAAAAAAGTTTTATGAATTGTGGCGCAGGGCAAATGCGTACGACTGTAAACGCGATATGTTATGGGTTCAACTCAGGAGTTCGGCGGAAGTGTGGAACAGAAGAGTGTTAATGGGAACAGAGTGTCTCAATACTAGGGTCGCAAGTATCCTCTGCCTACCCTACTATGTTCGGGATACAGCGTGAAGCTAATAAAATAAAATGATATATATATAAAAAAAAAACTATTGTTATAATACAGCAGTTGAATGTTTAATAAATTAAATATTATATCTAATATGTTGTCAACACAAAAAATTGTACTTAACAAATAAATTTTACAAAATTCTCATTTACTATATTTGCTCTATATTTCTGGTAATGTGTCTTCCAGCTGCACGCTCTATCCAGCTGCCTCAAAGCGGTCAGCACGTCAGACGCAGCGGTCTACATAGCGCAGTGCAGATACGCGTGCGGTGGTCACGGGTACATGTTGTCGTCCAATTTGCCATATTTGTACGCGTTTGTCGCCGCTACTAGGACGTACGAGGGGGATTATACTGTACTACTGTTACAGACGGCCAGGTATGTTTTATACTTGTTAAATTATATGAGACTTAATCAAGACAAAACTTAGAAACACTAAATCATAGTAACTACTAAATCATAACTAAGTAAGTACTAAATCATAGTAATTGGTTTTCCCTTCGCAATTCAAAATTTGGAAACCATATGAAAAGTTTATTTATGCCTAGAAAGGGTTGTGCCAATAAATTAATTTACATAAAAAGAAACCCAATCAATATTGAAACTACACCAATGTTATACGTGGTACTCTACTACTGTGTGGTTCCGTAGGAACTTCCTTCCAAGCACCACACGACTGGGGAATGGCCTACCTGCGGCAGTGTTTCCAGGTCGATACGACATGACCGCCTCAAAGACCGGCAACGCACCTGTTGCACCTCTGATTTTACACGGGGTCATGGACGGCGGAGTTAATTTACCACTTGGACTTGTGCGTTTGCCTTGTCCTTTCCATAAAACAAATAATCACTTTTTATAACCATTTTTTTATTGGTTTTTCCTAATAAATTTAAATGAATAGATTTCTAGTGAAAGAGTGGGAACAAGCGGAAGCTGGTAATATAATGACTCCAACAGTAGCTTACTTGAATCGCTATTTCAATACTAATGAAAAAGTGCAATGGGACAATACTCCTGAAGGCATAATCAGGTCTTTCCAAGCGGTAGCAGGAGGGTGAGTACTATACATTCCTTTTATTGTTTCTTTTCTTTTCTATTAGCTTCACGCTATAGTCCGCATGTAGCAAAGTAGGCAGAGCGGACTTTAGAACCTAGTACTAAGGCACTTCATTCCTTACTTTCGCGGAACTGGCGGAACTCAACTAATTACTAGGGCGGGGAAATAAAAACCCACAATCTCACACGATGCGTTTCATGACTCTTTTTGTATAGAAAAAGAGAGAATATCCAAATGAAAAGTAGTAGAAAATTATTATATTAAATTTCCATTTAAATATAATATAATTTTAGGAAGATAGCGTTGTGCGTGAAAAGTATTAGAGATAGAATGAAGGCAGGCAAGGACTATGAGGAAGCGTGGCTCTTGACGACAGTCCAACTTGTTAGTGCAGCTGAGGTAAGACTTTACCTTAATGGGCCCTACAACTCGGACTTTACTAAATTCGAGCCCTAACTGAGTTGAGAAAAGGAACGTAAACAACATGCTGGACAATTTTATTAAATTATTTTTCATTTCATATTTCTGCGACTCGTCATGTACATTTTCACAGGTTCACTGCCGAGCAGTTTTAATAGACATATATTGGAAAGAAGTACAAAGAATAACCAAAAACTGCAGTGACAATGTAAAGAATGTGATGACGCAACTAGCCATGTTATATTTACTTTATTGGGTTTTGGAAAGGACTGGGGATCTTTTACGGGTAATAAATTAATAGTTATTATGCTATAAATATTAAATAAATATATTAAATTAAATACTGTAATAAAATTTTATGGTACTGTAGATTTTTTATATGTTTAGTGCTTGACCGTGAATTATTTGTGCCCAAAGTGACTTATAACCAATTTATTTTAAATAAAAAGTTATAACATATTATGCGTTTTCAAAATCTAAAATTAATAATAAAGTCAGTCCAAACTGAAAATAATATTTATGGTATTATTTTTATATAAGACTATTGCTATTATTATATTTTTTTTATATAAAATGATTATTTTTGTAGTATTCATCAATATCGGAACAAGACATAGATCTGATACAGCGACAGTATGAAGAACTATTAGAAATTATACGTCCGAACGCCGTCGGGCTGGTAGATGCATTTGATCTAAGAGACGAGGTAAGAGAAACAAATTAAATCAATTAATGCCATTTAATTAATTAATGCCATTTTAAGTTTAGTCCATTTGGTTGAGCCTGTTAATATATCCGTCAAAAATTTTAATTCAACACAAAAATAATTTTTCAATGGAAAAATATATCTTAGTACCTATATACATAGCATATAATTATATGTTATATGATGTTAATACTTTCGAGGTAACCTACTGTAATTGCTGTCAGAGCTACCTCCCACATACGTCACGTCACGTGTCGTGCAACTCTTAAGTATATTCTTGTTAGACCACGAGGTCAAAGCCGCAGGGAGGAGCTATTCTTTATATAACTCTGAAATGTTATGTGGACACGAAGCTACTCAGAGAACGGAATATCTTAACTCTCTGTTTTCTTCCTCATTTTCCAATCGAATCGAGACCGTATAGTATAATTATATATGCGAGAGCTTGGATAATTTCCAAGAGGCGCGGGTTCAAATCCCGCCACGTACATTTTTTATACATTTTCTACATGAGTATTAATTTTAATCTTTTACAGATCTTACACTCAACGTTAGGCTCTTACGATGGTAGAGTCTATGAGAGGATAATGGAGGAAGTAGAAAAGAATCCATTGAACAAGGAATCGGTAAACCAAAGTTACCATAAATATATGAAGCCTATGATGAGGGGAAAATTATAATTAAATATAAATTTATTACTTATAGAAATCGTGTGTTGAGTGTATTTTAATTAATGACGGGCTATATTTTTGTTTTTCTGTGTAGTGTTTTTTATTTATTTGTACTATGTTTTGGAATTATTTGGCAATGTATAAGTAACTAATTATAATTATATTATTAATTAAAATATTTTCTGTTTAATTGGTATGTGTTTTTTATTAAGAGAGAGAGAATTAACTTATGATATTGAAGACAAATTATCAAATCTTTACAAAATTCGTGGCCTATGTACCTACTATTCTGATATATAAGCAATTTTACTGTATAGTTTCATCCAAATCTGTTTAGTAGTTTTTGCATGAAAATGGAACAAACAAAAAACCTCACAAACTTTCACATTTATAATATTAATACTCACTTACTTAGCTTTACACTGTATCCCTAGCGGGGTAGTCAGAGAGAACGGAGTGCCAAACGCTACGGTCTCTACATACCTCTTTTGCCTCGTGCACTGTCATCAACCTCTTCATACATGCGGTAATATTAATAGGGTAGGATTAGTATGATATAATTATTCTTTACATGTGTTTGTTACCGTATTTTTTCTAAGCGGCAAGATTAATATGAAAAAAATGGATATTTTTAAATGGTATACTCTAGTATACCATTACATACATTACATTACACCTAAGAGGGACAGGAGAGGGAGAAATCCGATCCACCATTGTCATTAATCCGGCCCGCGACAGCTTAAGACTAGTATCATCATCAGCTTAAGATTAATGTAAAACAAGTAAACATTAATGAGATTTATGTAATTGTGATCTCCCATCGACAATTCATTGTAGTTGTGGATTAATTTATTGGTACCAAGTATAAAAAAAGATTTAAGATGCTTATTCTTTAGTTTATATCTGTAAACATTCTCTGTGTACTTCATCTTGGAAACCGTTTTCTCACACAAATACGTAGTACCAAAAGCAGAGAAGAACCCACGAGCAAATTTATGCAGATTATCAAATTATGCTAGTGGAAGACTCTTATACATTTCCAACAAATATTAAATCAAATCAAATCGACACAGAATTCTAATTTCCAAAGCTATTCACTTTTTCCTAAATTGGCACAAGGGCGATGTTTCTCATTCAAAAAAAGTTCAATCTCTGCTCCAACTTCAAAAAAGCGCTTAGAGACTTTTCCGCAACTAAGCCACCATACTGCAGTATGATATGGCAAATCATTTTCTCTGATCTCTTCAACCAACTCAGAGAATTGTCGGTGATTCAGCCCGAATCACCGAAAAATCTGTGGATCTGATAAAATTAATAACTGATCTTAGAACTTCAGACAGATTAAAATATTTTCGGCACAAGGACTGTTGATGAATGATACAATACTAATGGTTTTGAAGCAACATCATTTTTGTACATAAATCCTCGTATTAACTACAGAGAGGCTAGAGGCTAATTACTTAATCTTATGAAACAATGAATACTTTACATATTTTGGCTATTACTTACATAAGAAGCTAAGAATTGGAAATTATAAATTTAAATATGTTACGTTTTTGTAAAATGTACGGCGTTGGGTTATGTATAATAAAATATAGACAACATTGTACTAAACGCCACTGTGGTGCCACTGCACCTAAATAACAGTACTTGTATAACTGAATATACTCCTACGTACGTGGCATACTTATAGGCATTTTGTATTATACTTTTTTGGAACCGACGTTTTGCAGTAGGAGAATCAGGAAGTAGGAGATCAGAACATTGAAACTCACGAATCACTTTTGAAAGAGCTCGTCTAGCCCATAAAACACCATAACTGATAAGGGGACCCTACAAGCCCTCAAGAACGCAAGCTATTTAGCTAACTAATTAACTAACTAGCTAATGTTCACTTTATAAAAACCAAAACTTAAACAAGAAAGACGCAGGAACAAGATCAAAATGTTACACATCAACTCAAAAGAAAACACTAGCTCTCGTCTGTCATTTAAAATAATTTTCCACAACCACTAGTAACCACTTCAGTTCATTCCTGACCTGAAATTCGGTTAGAGACTTTAATTAAAAATGTGTTTCAATCGTAACAATCAAATATCTTAGTAATAATATAATTATATGATATACGCAATTATCCTCGGTTGGGACTCCACTTAACGAAAGTAACTATTTTAATATCCTTGCTCTGATAAGAAGATAAAGAACAGTGTTGAGTCCTGCCATTCAACTTCCATTCAACTAGTTCAATTTAGCCAGAAAGCAGAGAAAGGAGTGTCCTGACATAAGTTTCCCTCTGCCTATATAGAGAATAAAATGTAAACTTTAAAATGTATCTTATGTTAAAAATTTTTTAACATTTGACCACTCTGCTTTGCTGCCATTTATTTGCATATTACGTCATTTTTTTGTGTTCTTTTTTTCTTTTTTTTCTTTTCTTCTTTCTTTTGCACACATTGCACATAGAATCCCTTTGGATAGAGGAGGAAAATTCCCCATTAAGATTAAGATTCCCCATTCCATTTCCCACTTTCCACTGAATTCTTGAGGCATTGCGTGATGAGTCGCGGAAGTTACCACCACGCTTTGCTTCGTTAGCATTAAAAAAAAAAAAATTCGTTACCATAACAAGGAAATAATCAGCTTCACGCTGTACCCGCTCACAGCAGGGTAGGCAGAGGGAATATAATGTTAAGACACTCCGTTCCACACTTTCCGCAGAATTTCGGAAGTATTGCGTGTCGAGTGGCGGAACTCAACGCAGCTGTTTGCCTCGACACCAGAGCGAAGAAATGGAAATTTAAATTTAAATACATATTTTATTTACCACGGTAATAAATTATTAAATATTTCAATCGAACCCACAGTCGTCATGTTTATTTATAGTCGCACATCTGTGCCGCTGATGGACGCTTTAATATTATTTAAATCATATATTTTTCTTTATGAATAGTTATATACAGAGAATATTATTGCTTTAAAATCTATAAATATTTATTTTGCGCTATAAAAGGATTTCGCTTCATAGAATAGTTAGGTAACAATTTTTGTATATGTTTTTTTGCCTTGCTTTGCATTTGCCTTGGGCATATGTAAATTAAAAAAACCTTGTTATTGTGTAAATACATAAGTACCTATATATTATCATTATCGTATAAACTTTACAAAGAACTGAATACGCGGCCTTGCCATGGTCCAAAGGAATTTTATATATATATATATATATATATATATATATATATATATAGATATATATATATATATATATATATATATATATCATGTCCGGTTATCAATTATATATGTACGTAGATATCTCTAGATAACAAAAATAAACTCACCATTATCACAATCAAGAAGAACAATTTTCACGTATAACAATAAAAATCGTTTATCTCATACAATATAATCAAATAAAAGCAGTCTATATACAACAGCGGCGCGGAGTAAACATATTTTAGTGAAACCATTATGTCTTCTAAAGTAAATTCTGATTTACAAAAAGAAAGAAATACCTGTACATTTAAAATAGAAGAGTTGACCCATTTATTAGACGATGGGGCTACTTTCACTGAACGCAGGAGAGATTTGGGTAAGGATTTTGCTATTTCTATTGTTTATATAATCAAACATTCATTTGACAAGTTGTTTTTAGGTTATGTCTATTATAAATTGCTTTTTTATTTGTAAATTTTCATTTAGAGCTCCATTATAATGGAATATCATATTTGCACTTAATGTACTATTGGGAAAAAAATATAATATTTTGTCAAGATCGTTTTTGACGGATCACAATTTGTGTTGTATCGCCTTTTAATAAATAATGGCAAATTGTTTTAATATCGTGATGCCAGTTGTGGCGCAGTGGCACAACTGTACTGTACTGCGTACAGCGTACTTAAGGCGCGACAGGTTGTGGGTTCGACTTCCACTCGAGTTCGAGAAACTTCCTCGATCTGGTAACGAGGCACGGTGTTGAGTTCATGGTGTCAACAAAAGTGGGGAACGAGTAGTAACAGGAACAGATTGTCTTAAGACAAATTTTCCAGGTTCCCTCTGCCTACCCTGGTATGATCGAAGTACAGCTAAAAAAATATCTAGATAAAATTTACACAGCCACAAATTAGTATGGTATTTCTTTTGCTAGTGTTTATTATCTATTTCGACTTATCGAAAACCGTAGTGTTTTTCGTATATTAAGTATTTTATATTATCACTAGCGGACTCAGACGCGGCTACGCCCGCTTGAACTATACGAATATTTATTAAATATATTCATGAAATTATTCCCCGTTTTTAATAGGATTGGTAAGAAAATATAAACCTAAATAATAAAAATAAACCGAAATAAGTAGGAAAAATTCTTATTATTAGAAAAAATACGTTACTAATTAAAATGAAAAAAAATAAAAAGTAAACGTAACGCAAAGTAAAATATTTATAAAAAAAAACTAAACAAAACCAGTTATATTATTAGTATTATCAACGTAAAATAAATATTTAAAAGTATTTAAATTAAAAGTAACACGTTTTCTATAATCTGTAATGTATACTATAATAATACAGTAAAAAAATAGATAGTGCTATGCGAACATATATGCTATCGCAGTTTATTTATTTTTTTAAAAGAATTACAATAATAATGTTCGTTAAAATACATGATTTTTGTAACTTTAAATATTTACGCAGCACCGTTAGAACTATGATATTTTCTAAAATATTCATTCTGTGATATGGATTCATTCTATTTTGAGTCAAAGATTTTCGTAAGTCCCCCACTAAGTCTACACGAAGGTCGGTTTTTCAAGTATCTTAGGATGTCGTTTGCATCCTTTGCCTTTTTCTATGATTGCGTTGAAATGGATTTGCAACCTACAGATTGTGCTGTAAGATATTACATATCACCAAATTAAAAATTGATTGTAACATTAATATACAATGTCGTCAATTAAGACGAGGCATCTTTTGAGTAAATCAATAGATGCCTTATCTTCCACATTCGCGGCTCCGTGAGTTCGTCCGCCTCACACCGCGCGGGTCAACTGAATTTTCTAAATGGCCTTTATTGCTATTGCCCTGGGATGGTTTTAACAGCGTCACCGGGCGGAGTAGAATTGGCTCGCTCCAGAAAATGGCATATACAAGACTGTAGATCTTAAGCCGCGCGCGGGTGGAATTTGAACGGAAAGTAAGGATCGGCGTGTCTCCGTCACTAGGCAATGGCTCTACTGGCCCTTCCTTTGCTTTCCTTGCTATATGCTAAATACATTATACAGTTTAAAAATATATAATTTATATTACAGAGGACAAAGTGCTTAGCGTTAAGGGAATCATAGATGATGTATCGGAAGACTATATGAGTCATAAAGAAAAATATGAGAATGCCGTAAGAAAAGCCGTACTATATTCTCAGGCTATGAGGACTTATTTTGATGACAGCATGCCATTCGAAGAAAGAATTAAGTAAGTAGTTTTTTGTATCAAAAGTGCATATAAATACACTTTGCGTCGACTCCAAAGCAAACAAATGAAAATATAAATTAAAATAAATATTTCATTTGCTCGAGTGGAGTCGAAACCACAGTCAGTCGATTTTACAGTCACACTTTGTGCCCCTGCACCACGACTGGCCTCAATATGCTTAGTTAGAAGAGCAATATAAGAAAAGCATTCCTTCATCCAGCTTGCAAAGCACCTGATATGGGTGGCATAAAATAAAGAAAATAGAAACTTATCTGTAAATTCTTTTAGTTTATTAAAGCAGCTTAGGTCGCTCTCGGTCCGATCACAGTCTGTTAAAATATTTTTGTATGAGAAACATTGACAGCATTCATATTGTTCCCGTCAAGTTTCTCATACCAGAATATGAGAACGGGTAGGGATCAAACCGTGATGCTGGTCACGGTTTCTTCCCGACCCGTTCTCATATTCCGATTATAGAACCAGTGAACCTATAGAGGGAAATGAATCCTCCTTTAACACCACACAAAATTGGCGGTTTTTAAACTCAGTTAGACGTTAAGGTTAGAAATTTTTAAATTTAAATATAACTAATAACTAGGTAACTAGCCTGCATTTAAGAATGCCCAATGTAGTTGCAGTGGCTTTAATATATAACTATTAAATATCGAGTCTTATTAAACGTATATTAACAAATAAATGTTAATTTTCGATTCAGGTTTCTCTTTCGACAGTCTGTACACGCAGCAGTTTTGAAAGACAATTCGCCGTTCTTGCTACATACGGCAATGTTTTTGACAGCTATTTTGGGCCAAGGGACTGATGAACAAAAAATGTATTGGGCAAAAAGAGCAATCAATTACGAAATCATTGGTACTTATGCTCAGGTATATATTATTACATCTCAATATAATTGTATCAAAATATTAAAGAAGTCAAAATTTAAGCTCTGAGTACGTCGTGGCGCAGGACAGCGTCTGACCTGATGGTTTTTGGTTCGATATACCACCAGAGCTAGACAATGGAAGTAATTTATTCCTCTGAATGGGAATCTTAGTTGCCAAAAACAAAAAATAAACAAAAAATCTTAAAAAATAAGTCCTATTTACAAATTATACTGAATTATAAACAATTATAATATATTAACGTACAAATGTTTGTTTAAGACTGAACTAGGACATGGAACATTTATTCGTGGATTGGAAACACAGGCCACTTATGATCCGAATTCTGAAGAATTTATTTTACATAGTCCAACTCTAACTTCGTATAAATGGTGGCCAGGCGGATGTAAGTGCTTAAAGTCTTTTAAGAATTTGTAATTTTCATCTTATATGACTGGTGATATTTTTTGATGCCGTCGTAGCGCAGTGGCTCAAGCGTGTGAATGTAACGCGACTGTCGTGCGTTCGATTCGGTTGATATAATTCATTCGGTTGATATAACGCAATTGCTATCAAATTCGAGTCCTTATAGGGAAAACTCTACACGAAGATTATTTAAAAAGAGATTAAATACACAAATATGTTTGATTTTTTAAGACAATGCCTGTACAAAAATATTTATCTATTAGTATTTTTAATATATAGTGGGACACACAGCAAATTACTGTATAGTGATGGCACAGCTCTACATAAAAGGCAAGAATTTTGGAATTCAACCTTTCATGGTACAGATCAGGGATGAAGAAACTCACATACCCTTACCTGGTGTAAAAGTAGGAGAAATAGGACCAAAACTTGGTTTTAATACAGTGAATAACGGATTTCTTGGCTTTGAGAATGTGAGAATACCCAGAAATATGATGTTGATGAAGAATGCACAGGTTTTAAAGGTATTGTTTTTAAGAAATATGTCTGTTTTATGTATTTTTTAACGAATTCCGATTATCGGGGAGTTATGTTATATAAGTATGAATTGAAACACTGCTATTAAGTGATTATGAAAAAATGAATCTGAAACAAATGTTAAACAAACGTCACAATTTTTTTTAATCAAAATATATTTTTATATATACTCAACATTCCAGGATGGTACATTCAAGGCTTCACCGAACAGCAAGCTAGCGTACGGCACGATGGTCTACGTCCGAGTCACTATCGTTAACACTTCGTCTCAATACCTTGCAAGGGCGGTCACTATTGCAACAAGGTACTCAGCTATAAGAAGGCAATCGCAGCCTAAGCCTAAGTAAGTATATTAATATATGTATATATTTTATGTTTTTCTTTTAGATTAAAGTCCCCAGTCTACCACCACTAAACTCTGCTATGCTAATAATAACTTGAAATATGTAGTTTAAAATGTCATAATGATATCATAATATCTACAGTAATATTCTAGTCAGCCAAAATCCGTACTGGATGATAGCATTTCTTTTTATAAATAAAAACAATTTTTTAAGAAATATATTAGGTATATCTGCTTTGAGCTACAACTTTGTCCGCGTTATCAAATTAAATAAATCTATAGTTGTAAATATGTAAAACAAACAACAGTCCAAGTGTTCGAATTGAAGCTTATCGCATAACATTAAAACGGTAACATTAAAACAATAAAAGCGATGTAAATAGCCTTGTTTATAATTACACTTAAAAAGATTTTTTTCAATTCCAATAGTAGTTCCTGAGATTAGTGCGTTCAACCAAACAATCTCTTCAGCTTTATAAATTAAGTGTAGATTTCAGATTCTCTAAAATGTTTCGTTTTTCATTATTTTCAGTGAACCAGAGCCTCAAATCCTGGACTATGTGACGCAACAACATAAACTACTTATAGGCATAGCGACGGTTCACGCTTATCATTTCACGGTGAGGTGGCTCTGGGATTTATATATCGAAGTCAACAGAGATGTCAGTCAAGGACAATTGAGTAATTTACCAGAGGTAAGTTTTTTCTTTAATAAGAGAAAAAGATAACTTAGTGTTTAGACACCCTTTATCTATTTTTGACATTGTTGCTTTAAAGGAGAATCTACAGTTCGCGACGTTTCATCTGAGCTTAGCATTTTTGTAAATGATCAGAAATTAGCCACAAAAAAACTTATAAAAAGTGTCCTTGATTATTTTACCTATACCAGACATTGCCTCCTTATAATCTTCACTTTCATCTGATGTGTCGTATGAGTTAATAATAACAAACACGTTATATAGTTAAGAGCAAGGTTGTTCCACGATTTTACTTTAAATTTTTACTCTTTGATCGTAAATATTTTTTATCTAAATCAATCTTTTCATCACTTTTTTGGTATAACGCAATTTTTTTAACACTGCTGTTTGACGATACCCAATTAACTCGATACCCAATTGATCACAAGTATAAAAATACCCTAAGTGAGATTCGAATCCAAAACCAAATCCAATCAATACATATAAATTACACATCAATTTTATTTGGTTAACATGCCATTTTCCAGCTACACGCGCTAACATGCTGTCTCAAAGTGATCAGTTCATTTGATTGCACTGAACTCATAGAAAAGTGTAGGCTGGCGTGCGGCGGCCATGGATACATGCTGTCCTCGAACCTGCCCTCTTTATACGGAGGCTGTACAGCCACTTGCACCTACGAGGGTGAAAACACTGTGTTGCTTTTGCAAGCTGCTAGGTAAATGTAACTGCGTGGTAACGTTTTATTATATTTTTGTTATTTTTCATGAATCATCTATTTTGTATATATTACAATCACAATTAAATTAAATCAGCTTCACGCACACAGCAGGGTAGGCAGAGTTAAACCTTCTATTAAGTCACACCGTTCCCCAATTTCCGCCGAATTCTGGAGGCATTGCGTGTTGAATGGGGGAAGTCAACGCCGCGCTTTGCCTCGAAACCAGAGCGAAGAAATGAAAATATAAATGTAAATAAATATTTCACTTCCTCGAGTGGGGATTGAACCCATAACCAGTCGGTGTTACAGTAACACTTTTTGCCCCTGCGCCACGACCGGCCTTTTGTATGGATTAATAATGTATTATATTAACATTAATTATTATATTAATTATTATTATTAATAATCCAAATTTTAACGCTGTAACGTTAGACTTAAAATGTAACTAACAAATTATGCTTTGTTTTTAAGATAAAGTTTTTTACAATTGTCTTTAAAGATTTATGGTTTTGCAAAAATATAGAGTTCATTCGGAGTAATATTGCGGTATACATTTATTTGTAAATACAAATAAATATTTTTAGATAACGCGATTACGAACGGCTAAAAGACAAACAACAGATATTCATAATCACTGTATCAATGTATCGATTATTTATTATGCTTTTAGTAACTATTTTATTTCTTACAGGTCTTTAGTAAAAGCTTGGCACCAAGCTGATAGAGGTCAAAAGTTAAGCCCCTCTATGGAATATCTTGCAGAGAAAAGCTTCATTCCCTTGGGATAATACACTCAGCGGTATTATAAAAGGCTTTCAAAGAGTATCTAGGGGGTAAGATAGCATTGTTTGGATTAACAAAATTATCATTTGTTACTTTATTTGATAACGTTGTTTTTTCATGTTATCAGTTTTTGCTACAGAGTTTATCTATCTTATCTACATAAAACGAGTAAATAGAAATAAATTGATGTCATAATTGACGTTAACAATGTTCACGAGGCTTATATTATGCCAAATATTGCATCCTCATAATTTTTGACCAGTTTGACATGTACCTGCTGCCGAATTTTCTAACCGCACAGTACGTCACAAGCTCAAGTACCATCCACACCGCCTGGATACGCGTCGCTCCACTACTGTGCGGTTTCGTAGGAACTTCCTTCCACGCGCCACTCAAATGAGAAATGGCCTACCTGTGGCAACGTTTCCAGGTCGATACGAACTGGGTACCTTCAAAAAGCGCATCTAACTTCGCCTTAAAGGCCGGCAAACCTGTAGCTCCTGTGGTGCGGTGATCACTTACAATTAGGTGACCCGTACGCTCGTTTGCCTTGTTAAAATAATACCTTTTTTTCATTATTATTATAATGAAAGTTAAAATGGTTAATTTTTTTGTATTTTTTTCAAAATTCACAGAATAACTGCTCGTGTTGCCATATGACAATATAAGAGATATAAAACTCATTTTTCTTTTGATACACTGTAGTTATATTTAAATAGAAAATATGTATACGTCCAGTATGCTCGACAAGTCGTTGCCGAACTGAAGTAGCCGAACTAAGGCTGCGCAAATTTGAAGGATTACGATTTTTCTTAATTGTCATTACTTCCATCAAGAGCCAGACTTATCGATAGCAATGTATATATTTATATGATATAATTACTTTCAGCAAATTATCAACAGCTGTATCGAGTCTCAAGCAGTATGAGGCTTCGGGACTCTCCCCGGAAGACGCCTGGAACAAAGCGTCTATACAATTAACAGCAGCGGCTGAGGTATTATATTTTTTGTATTATTTTTCCTACTTTTAAATAAAATGCGGCGTTGGGTTCCGCCACTTAACTGAAAGCTGCGAACGGAGTGTTTTTATCTACTGTAAAGACCTATCCTGCTATATCTACGTCTAAAACTAAAACATCCTTTATGATTATTGGAACGGTGTCTGATATGCATGTGTACGATTTCTGGCCGTGTGATCCCGGCCTAGAATAGGATCATCCTGGTACTGGCAATGGCAACACGCATGGGCCGACTCGACCGGATCATTACCACCCCCGGCATTTAAAGCCGGCGTGAAGTAGTGGCTTTATGCCACTGCGTTTCGCATCAGGTAATGACGGGCTCCGGCGCCCCACCCATCTTAATAGGCCGGCAACGCACCTGTAGCTCCTCTGGGGTTGCACGGGGCCGTGGGCGGCGGTAATCACTTACCATCAGGTGACCAGCACGCTCGTTTGCCGGGTCTCTTCCATAAAAAATAAATTAATAAATAAATAAATAAATAGAAATGCTTAATAGGGCGTTTCATTAATTTGTATTACCTATAGAAGAATTCTGGAGGAATTGCGCGTTGAGTGGCAGAACTCAACGCCGCGCTTTGCCTTGCCTGACACCAGAGCGAAAAAAATCAAATATAAATTTAAGTAAACGTTATGTCATATTACATATCAGTCTTCATGCAGTCAGCTCATGCTGTATCCCGCACACAGCTGGGTAGGCCGAAGGAACCTATTGTTAAGACACTCCGTTCCCCACCTTCTGCCGAATCCTGGAAGCATTGCAAAGTTACTGCCCTCATTATTCTTATTCATAATTGTTCTTAAGTAAAAAGAAAAATTTTGTGTTCGTATTTTAGGCCCACGCAAGAGCCATTGTGCTTTCCGTTTACAAAATTGAAATAGAAAAGAGAGCTTCAAGTTTATCTCCACCTTTAAGGATTGTTCTAGAACAGCTTCTAGAACTTTATTTCATCTATTGGACATTGGGGAAGATAGGAGATCTATTATTAGTAAGTATTATAAAATATTTATACACCGTTCTTAAATTTTCATAAAATTTTCGAGGCATTATGTGTTGAGTAACAGAGCCAAGAAATAAAAATATTAATAAAAAACAATTCATTACCCCGATTGAGAATCGAACTCACAACCGTTGTTTTATGGTCACACGCTTATGCCGACTCAAAAATTTTTATTATCATATTTTTCTTATCTTAAATTCATCACCCAATTTTTTGATAATATCATATTCATTTTCATAATTTTCTTAACACAATTTAATTTTATTTCTATTCATGACAGGCATATAAAGAGTCTAAGTACCAAAATTATAAATTGATATTTTAAAATGCATTTTTTAGGAATTAGATAAAAGGTAGAAAGAAAGCTTCCTGTCTTGTTAGTCATAAAGGTTTAGGTTGCCAGGTTGCCAGGTTCCGTTTGCCTACCTTTCTATATGCGGGATACAGCGAGAAGCTAAATAAATGTCACAATGAAATCTTTATTTCCAGAATAAATTGATGTTAATAAAATACTGACTAATATGACGTATAGTGCAAATTTTATTATTAATTATTTAGACATAATATATAAATTAATACTACATACTATATAAAAAAAAATAAAAAAAAAATCAGCTTCACGCTGTATCCCGCACACTGCAGGGTAGGCAGAGGGAACGTAGTGAAGGACACTCCGTTCCCCACTTTCTGCCGAATTCCGGAGGCATTGCGTGTTAAGTGGCAGAACTCAAGGCCGCGCTTTGCCTCGACACCAGAGCGAAGAAATGGAAATATAAATTTAAGTAAATATTTCATCTCTTCGAGTGGGGATCGAACCCACAACCAGTCGGTTTATAGTCACACTTTGTGCCGCTGCGCCACGACCGGCCTCAAACCGGCCTAAAAACATACATAATATATAAAACATATTATGATATATAGTAACAGACATAATATATAAAAACGTCTAATATGAAGAACGGTATTATTTAAGAATTTATTATTCGACAAATCATATTGAGAAAGATGTTTAAAAATATTTATATACAACGTTCAATCAACTTGAAACCATTTATCAAATAATGGATGTATCATTTTGTAATGCGATACTAAATACAAAAAACGTTTATAATTTGTAAATATGAGATCATAAGTAGTTTATAGATTTTGATTTATATACATAACGCCTTCAAGCTGTATTCTGCTGTATAGCCAGGTAGGCAGAGGGAACCAAGTGTTAAGACCAGCGTTGCGAGATGAGACTATTTTTGCGGGACGTCCCAATTGTTAGCCCAAAAATTAAATGTCTCGATCGGGACAGGCATAGTCCCGCTTTTCTGGTTGGTACAAGTACATATCTTCGTAAGTTATGTAAAACTCTGACGGCTTAATTGCATGATATAGTAATCAAAAACAATATAGTTTAGGGTTATGATTTTAAATTAAAAAGAATTTTACATAGATCATCAACACCACCAGAAGCTTTATTTAATATTGAAATAAAATTTAAATATAAATTAATTATATACTGATTATTTTACTTTTTATCCCGTTTTTGTGGAAAGACACGCTGTTTAAGACACTCCGTTCCCGGAAAGTGTTCCGTGCTTAGTGGCCAGACTTAGCATTGTTTCCAGAACGAACAAATTAAATATCGAATTTACACACGAGTCGGAATGAAACTCTCGACAGTCGCATTTACTGTCATACATAGTGATATATTTTTAATTTCTTGATCTGTATTGAAAGATTATATTTTTGTATTTTGATGTGTCCCGTATCTGAAAGCGCGGTGGTTGTGTGTTTGATCTCCACTCAGCGATTGATTAAATTAAAATGATCTTCATTCACTCGGTCTGTTGAGTTCAGTCACTCAACTTACGGTATCTAGAATTCGGACGATAGACCATTGGAATGAAGTATTTGAGCACTTGATTTCCCTTTTACACTGCAATGAGTTTCATACTTTAGAAACAAAACAAAAAATATACACTTAAACATGAATAAATATATAAACCTGCATAAAATTGTAACAGAATAACAATCATAAAAGAAAAATCTCTTTTGATCCTTGTTAATTAAAATAATAAATGGCAGGAAATATCTTTTTGGTGAATAGATTTCGTGTATTAATTACAACATAAATAACACTATTTTATGTGAGATTTTACCAAATTAGGATTTATGTATGCAAATAATCTATTAACCACTAAAAAACTACATTTAATTTTCTCATGTTGTAAATTATTTTATAGTTTAATTTAGGCAACCGGCTCTAGCTATCCAAAGTTGATATATTTAGATTGTTTTGTATATTCTTTTTAGTATCATGAATGTGACAGCTTAGATATTACAATGTTTTTTGTTGTTATTTTTATTTGTAAAAAGGTACACATTGTCCTATAAATGTAATACGGATTCGATGCAATCGAGTTACGGGGCACTAAGTTTACTTTTTCTAGTATTAATATTATGTAAAACCACCAATTTTGATAAAATCAGGAATGTTTTTCTTAGCATATATAACATTTTCAAAAATATATCGAGATGCAACTGTAATATATTGATTTCTCTAAACGTTTGCCTCAAATAGTCTTTAGGGCCTAAATTATAGATTGCACGAATAGCTCGCTTCTGCAGGACAAATATTGGTTGAATACCGCCTGCATTACTTTCAAAATAAAATCCCATAGAACATAATACTGTGGAAGTAGTTGAAGTAAACAAATCGAACCGTCCACATCAGTTATTATAATCTTTATTTTGACCGCAAACTGTTGATTTTAATTTAATACACGGAAACACACTTAAAGGACCTATAATTACAGGTGTCATACTGGTTCTAGATATAGTGAACACACTATAATAATATTTACAAACTAGAATTATCTTTATAAAAAACATTCACATCTATAATTTTATCATACCGTGAAGCGTGATGTATAACTGCGGTCAAAGTGGTATGAATATAAATTTTTATGGCACCTAGACAGAAAATAAGCAAAAAATGTACTACATCTTTCAAGCTGTCTAATATCTATATGGGTTAGTATGGTCAGTTGTATCATTACAGTATTGGTCTTTGGCTTCGTTGTTAGAGCGTGCGCATGCCTAAACAAATTTCCTTTTAGGCATATATTTTTTCTAATATATATATTTTATACAAAATATATATATATTAGAAAAAACATATACGCCTACATATATTATTGTATGGATAAACAATGTAGAGTCTCGCTATTCAAAGAGAATTTGCTTAATTTTTCATCTTTAACGGGTACTTTAACTGGTAACAAAATCTTAAATACAGTAATCCTTTTTCATTATATCCTTTTAAAAATATCTTACAAAAAACAAAAATAGTACATGAACTACTTATTTTAAAGCAATCTTAGTTATTGCGATTGAATTGATTCAATTGATACATAACTATTTCTTAGTTATTGTAACAACAATATAGTTGTAATGTAAAAATTGTAATGTCTTCTGTTTCAATTTTCTATAGGGAATTGAAAAGAGGAAACAAAATATGTTATTTCTATAGACGAAAGTACTCCTTCACTAATTGACGTAAATTTAAATTGTGATTAATTTATAAAAAGTAACGTAACGTATGCACAACGAATCAAACACCCAGGTGTATTATCACATTTTCGGCTATTTTTTTAAATTATATATAACAATCTTTAAAACTATGATATATTTAAATTAAAATTATATTTAATTTTAAAGTGCGCGTGCGCTTCTTCCAACAAACCGTGCTGTACATGAATTTAACTAAGATAGGTTCTTCGATACAGTTATCCAGATATGAGGCCAATGGACCGCATTGGCTCGCAAAAAATGAGACCCCGCTGAGTTCATTTGTCATTAAAACAAAACCGGATAGCGTTTCGTGTTTTACAACGTTTATTAGGCATAATTAGTTTACTCAATGAGAGGGAAGTCGTAAATGATTGCTTGATCTTCATGCTTTTGATTATTGATCAGTTTTTTTACTTATATTTTTTGTTTATGTATACATACTGGCAGCCCACATGCCGCTTTGTTCCATTAAACTTATCGTTATATTATATAAAATCGTTAAATAAATTGTAGACTATGTGTTATTCTGGTGTATATACCACTGTAAAGTTTCACCTAAATGTGTTCTGTAGTTATTGCGTGAAAGTCGAACAAACGTCTATCCCTACAAAATTTTCACATTTAAAATATTAGTATCATACGACTTTTTCATTAATTTTCCGATAATTGTCGTTTATTTAGTGGTCCTATTAAACCGGTAAAATCGCTTTTCAATTCAATCAATTTAAATTTCATGCTTCTTAAAATAATATTAAGTACGCAATCAGCGTCTGAAGTAGAAACCTTTATTCTGAATATTAAATATGATTGATCTCTTTATAAACAAAAGAAATAGGTAAAAATCAACTTCGCGCTGTATATGAGCAGGGTAAGCAGAGACACTGCGTTTCAAATTTTCCGTCGAATTCTGGCGGTATTGCGTTATGAGAGGCGGAACTCAACGCCGCGCTTTGCCTCGACACCAGAGCGAAGAAATGAAAATATAACATTAAATAAATATTTCGTTTCCTCTAGTGGAAATCGTATCTACAACCAGCCACGGTTCGCGCAAACTTTTTTATGTATTTATTATTACATGAAAATCAAAGAAAGTATATTTTATGTAGTATAGTTTTTACAAATAGTTTTGTAGCTATTTTTTTTGTACAGGAAAATGTCAATTGATGTTATTACATTAAAGAAGTTATAACATAGTCTCAACTTTCATCGATAACATTTTATTTATCAAATGAACCGGAAATTAACTGAAACTTGATTTATAAATGAGTTAATTAAATATAAATAAATGTACAAACTTTTAATACCTGTATATTTACTTAGCCTTAGCACAATGGGACAGCATTTAAATATACGCATTAGTTATGGATTCGATTCCCGGTCGGGAGAGTAAATTATTTCATGTCCGCGCTTTGGTAAACAAAACGCAACGTTGAGTTCCGCCGCTTAAATACACTGTCTCAAAAATTATGCAAAAAGTGAAAGATGAAATTCTCGCTCCTTTCAATTTTACACACAGGAAAATAAAAAATAAACATACTGATTTATAAACACTTGTTTTCAGTACACTCAAGTCTCTGAGAAGGACGTACTAGCTTTGCAAAGGAAATATGAAGATTTACTTGAGATAATTCGACCCAACGCTGTAGGTTTAGTGGATGCCTTCGATTACAGGGACGAGGTAAGCACATACCATGTATATATTTGTCGTGGAAAAATACTTGACTGTATGGACAATAGTTGTGGGTTCAATTCCTACTCGTTGAATTTATTATAATTAATGCACCAGGAACGGAATATTTCTAAAATGACTTTATTTGATTAAATTTCAATACGTCTTTTTTTACATTTATGATACAACCGACGTAGAGACGAATAGGTTCCTAGGTTCCCTCTGACTACCCTGCTGTATGCGGGATCCAGTGAGAAGCTAATCTGCTTATCAATATAATAATATTTATTTCATTAGAGGTTTTTTGATCGATAACTCTGTCAATACTTTATTTATTTTATAAATTTAAATTTATGGCATCGCGGGATTTCCCTGATTTGGATACGATAGCTATTGACATTTTACTTAGTGATTATTAAACTTGGTTAGACATTTTTTACTAAACACGAGTTCAGTTTCTATTAGTATACATGTTTGATATTCTAGAAATATTTATATAATATATAATAACAATGGGGGCGTAATAGCGCAGGAACATAAACATGTGACCCTAAACGCGACGGTTGTGGGTTCGATTCCCACTCGAAAGTGAAGTCGGAAGTGGGAAAAAGGGTATCCTTACACTAAGTTCCCCAAGTACCTTCTGTCTACAATGGTACAAAAAAGTACAAATGTAATTTTTATATAGGTACTAAATTCTACTCTTGGCTCGTACGACGGACGGGCCTACGAACGGTTGATGGAAGAAGCCATGAAGAGTCCGCTCAATAAAGAACCTGTAAACGAGTCATTCCATAAATACCTAAAACCATTCTTGCGAGGAAAATTATAAAGTTGTATAAATATTACAAATTTTACTATCTTTTGTATATAAATAAATAGATGTGAATTTTTTTATTAAATAATATATCAATGTTAATGTCATTTAATTTATTTCTTCGAGGACTAACTCAAGAACCTTAAATATTTTTAAAATTTTAAAAGTGTTATTCAACAATTTAGAAAGAGATTTATTTATTAAGGAAAGGAATAAAAATTTATAAGGAAGGGCTACGTTTAAATTTTTATACTATCTTTCTGAACTCACGTCTCTTAGAAGCGTCGCTATAATTTCTGATAAAGCTACGACGAAATTCTTATACGCTTTTACTAGTCTTACAACTTTATGGTATTAGCATCTATGTAGATTGGAAGATTTTTATTAATACGCAAAAATAATAGCTAAGATATCGATCGGTAAAAGTGACTGCTGCTATATACTACTTCGAAGAAATTAAATATTGAATATTTTAATTTTTTCACTTTGATGTCGAGGCAAAGTTCAGTGTTGAGTTTCGCCACTCAACACTAGTGTCTTAATAGTAGGGTCCCTCTGCCTACCCTGCTGTGTGCGGGATACAGCGTGAAGCTAAAAAATATATATAATTTAAGAAACTCATTTATTCATTTATACAACCATTTCTAAAAAAATATCATTAGTATAAACGATAGTATATTAGAAATATCAATATGTACTCGCACAAAACTATAGAATTTAGGCTTTTTAGATTGATCTTGAAATATTCTGCCAAGACTCATTATGATATATACTTGACGATAGAACAAAAATCTCGTCTTTAGGTTTTTTGAAAAGTTAATAATCATATTTTTAGCATATTAGTTTTTATTTAAAATCCAAATCTTTAAAATGAATAAATATCCGAACATTGTGTTCTTTTATTTTTTTTATTTTAAAAAAATATGTACAAAAAAGACTAAAAATCTTAATAGCCGTATTATTATTGTTGTAATTTAGTATTGTTTTTATAATTACGAAGAATTCAGTATCTGTCTCAAAGTTTTACGAGTATATATCATTTATTTAGAATTATATTTTAATAATCAAAAGAACGTTTAACTTTCCTACCTAACAACCTTTTATGTCAAAATGAATTAGGTTTTCCTCGATTTTGGTAAAGTATTATTCATTGTTTTTTTTATGTTTTATTATATTTTTTTAAAGGGTACGTATTATTTTTACGTTAGTAAATATTAACTATTATTTCCTAACCTTCCTAATGTGAATGTATTTATGGAATTACATATTAGTAAATTATAATAAAAGATAGCATTTAAACCAACCAACCATTTTATTAAGAACCATTTTCGGAAATAAATTAATAAATAAAATAAATAACTTAAAAACTAAACTGCAAATACATTAAGACAAGTTATGACGTTGTTCAAGTCGTCTTAATGTGATTTGCTTAATTAAAAGTGGTTAAGCACTTGCGTTGGCTTGAGCAGAACCAACGCCGAAAGTGTTTGCCGAAGAATTGACTACCCTGAAGGCAGTGTTTACGCCCTGGGACTTCGCTGATGAGCTGGCAGAGCCCTGGCCAGAAGTTTGGGCATTGGCTTTTAAGTGAGATGGGTTGTAGTTGTAAGGCAATCCATCAGCGCGGAGTGCGCCGTATGCTGGTCCTGCATTTGCAATGGAACTAGCTGATCCATATCCGTTTGCAACAGAGGAGACGGAGCCATGACCAAAATCATTCATATCAGCATGGGCATTCACATTACCATAATTAGATCCCATAATGTTGGCGGAAGATTTCACATTGCCAAAACCGTTGGAGTTAGCTGCGGAATTGGCCACTCCATATCCGTTATTGTTGATCGAGGACTTGGCTGAACCATAGCCGTTTCCGTTGTTTTCAACTACAGAATTGACGTAGCCTCCATTCAAATTACCATTAGCGTGTGCAGATCCTTGTCCTTTGGCATCAGAAACAGATTGGATGGAGCCAAAGCCATTGCTTTGAGCAGAGGACTTAGCAGAGCCTCCATTAGCTTGGCTGTCAGCGTGAACATGTCCCGAAGGGTTGCCGTAAGCGGTGCCAAATCTCCAATGAATCCTCTTGGCATCAACATTCTTTGCTGCACTTATAACGACATCTTGTACATTATTGACGTCGGAAGAAGAAGAACCAAAGCCTTGAGAGTCAGCATTTGCAGAGGCAGATCCTAAGTTGTTGTTAGCTGAGGAACTAGCGGATCCTCCGTTAGATTGAGATTGAGCGGATACTTGGCCACGTTCGTTTTGAGATTCCGACGATGCAGAACCGAAACCATGTGATTTAGTAGCAATGTTAGATACTCCATGTGTGTTCTTTGCGTTGGAGGAGGCTGATCCTTGTCCACCAAAGCTTTTAGAGTTAGATGAAGTAACACCGAAACTGCCAACGCCGTGGGTATTAGCAAAGGATTCAGCTGATCCAGAACCATCACTTCTGACAGAAGTTACTGAGCTTTCGGAATCTCCATCCATTACAGCGGACGATTCGGCAACTACTCCACCAGCGGGGATTTCATATCTTATTTGAGATGGTAATTCGAAGTTTTGTTCATAAGAAACAATGGTGGCGGGAGCACGTACGTAATACTGTGGCACGCCGTGAGCTTGAGCTACAGCTTTGGCGGAACCGTAAGCTGGCAAGTGAGCATTGTCGTTTACTTCAGCCTTAGCCGCCACCTGACCAGGGAAAGCTTCGTACCCATAATTCCTAATTAAAGGATTGTTTCCGTTCGAAGAAGCACTTCCCGAAGCTTGAATAACACCTCCATTTACTGAAGCTGATCCTGATGCTTGTCCGCCGTAGTTAGAATAGCCCTGACCGATTGAATAGCCGCGCCCGTCACGGAATACATAACCTGCAATTTATTTTTAATAATATAATATATAATTATTAATAATTATAATGATTAAAAAATATAATTATGTATAGTAATTTCAATATATATTTTTAAAATAAAAAGATAATTTAAAATAAAAAAATAGTATAAAAAATATATATTTCTTACCCTTTAAAAGGACAGGGCTAGAGTTGCAGAGGGCGAAACACGCCAAAGCGACGAGAAGCTTAGCTGCCATGATCTGATATGAGAGCACACAGTTTAGTGGATGCGGAGAGAGCATTTCTCTCAGCTTATATACTAACCTTGCGCTACCACCACTCTCACAGGCTTCGTCAAAACGTGAACTTCACCTAGAAAAGTCGTCCAAGTCGTAAATTTAGACGATGTGTTACGGTAGATTGATTAGCGATCTAAATCAAGATTTTGCAAATGATTTTTATATTTTTATAACGCATTGACGTTTGTTGATACATTGCAAGACCGGCTTGTATGCAAGTGCGTTGAACTTCGTGAGTTATAATTATGTATTAATAGTCATTTTTTAAATATAAGTATTGATAATAAATAAAGAGTAAGTACTTATAATAAATAACAAAATGCCGTCGCTTAGTAGCGACACAGTGTTAGATTGTAAGTGTGACGGTTGTGTATTCGATTCTCACTCGGGGCAATGAATTACATTCATTCCCTCGTTCTGTTAAAATCGCAGTATTGCTCACAAGATTTCCTCTGCCTACTCGTAAACAAGAAACAAAAGTTAACAAAAAAAGAAGAAAAGAAGTAAAAAAAACATACATACACAACAATTATAAGTCTTTAGTAAGCATTTAACAGTTTCATTATCCCTATAAAAATACTATAATAGTATATGTATTGATATTTTAAAAATAAATAATATTTTCATACAATACGTTGTATATCTACAGAGCGTCTACCTCTAAAGGGCTTAATAAGATCTCTAAGGACTTAAACAAAAGAAATAAAAATTAAAACTGTTTCACACATTCTTCACTGAATGTACCTACAATTGGTAAAATTCCACGTTGTAGTTTGTATTAGACCATATTTACGCTTATGTTAATATATATAAAAAAGGCCAGTCATGGCGCAGGGGCACAATTGTGTGGCTGGAAACAGGAATGCGAAATATTAATTTAAATTTATATACAAAAAAAATCATATTTAATATTTTCATTTCTTCGCTTAGGTGTCGAGCTAAAGTGCGGCGTTAAATTCCGCCTATCAAGTCGCGCGGCTCTCGTGCGCTTGCGTGGCTCACGGCGGAAAATAGGGAACGGAGTGTATTGACACTAGGCTTCCTTTGCCTATTCTCAACAGAGCTTGCTCTGTGCGGGTTACGGCAACTTTTATAAATATCAGTTTTTAAGCATCAACTCGAGCGGTATAAATAAATAAAATAAATAAATCAGCTTCACGCTGTATCCCGCACACAGCAGGGTAGGCAGAGGGAAATTAGTGAAAGACACTCCGTTCCCCACTATCTGCCGAACTCCGGAGGCATTGCGGGTTAAGTGGCAGAACTCAACGCCGCGCTTTTCCTCGACACCAGAGCAAACAAATGGAAATATAAATTTAAGTAAATGTTTCATCTCGAGTGGGGATCGAACCCACAACCAGTCGGTTTACAGTCATACTTTGTGCCGCTGCGCCACGACCGGCCTCTATAAAAATATATTAATTCTAAGTAAGTCTGTTAAGCGAACGAATTAAATTATAAAATGAATATTTTATGATAATTAATTGTATTTCTTTCATCTCATTATGTTTAATAAATTCAGTTTTGATATATGGTGTCGTTTCCTGTAGATATACAAAAAAAATTTACGACTTTCGTAAGCTAATAGGAACTAGAATACATAGTTTTGCCAATTTTGTTTGTTCATTATAGACTTTCTTTCGTGGCGCAGGGGCACAAGTGTAACTATATAAACGACTGGTTGTCGGTTCGATCTCACTCGAGGAAATTAAATATTTATTTAAATTTATATTTTTTCACTCTGGTGTCGAGGCAAAACGCGGCGTTGAGGTACTCAACGTGCAATTACATGAAGTGTGAAGGCTGTTTTATCGTTACGACCAGAATGTTTATATATTTTTACAAGATATTTTTATATATATATATATATATATATATATATATATATATATATATATATATATATATATATATATATATATATATATATTAATATCTCACACTATGCTATACTTGATTGTTACGCTTAACAATGATTTTCAAACACACAAACACTTTCGAATGATCACTGGTTTTCCAGCAATATATAGAATAAATTTAAAGGTATGGAACCCATATCATGTGAATATGGGTTCTTAATCAAAGAAATGAAGGACAAAAAAACAAATGAATCCAGTGCGCCTAATTTGAGGGTGCACATAAACCCAACAAAAAATAATATCTGCATTTTCTATTAATACACTACCTTCTCTCAGATGAAAAAAAACTATGAAATATACAGCAAATAAGTTCAAATTGTGATAGGCGTATCGAATTGATTATGTTTAAAAAAATCAGCGTAGTTATCGAAGCTTTTATCGCGCTTTTTATGGAGCTTTTTGTTATAATTTTAAAGAACCGTAAGATAACGTAAGACCACATATTGTTATTTTAATTCAAATTCTAAGTGAAGAAATTATTATTGTCAAATTATAACTTAATGTGAATTTTGTTCTGAGCACGATCAGATTTTTTTACGCGTCACACTGTATCCCACACACAGCAGTGTTCAGTGACGGAACTCAACGCCACGCTTTGCCTATATATTTCATTTCCCTGAGTTAAAATCCAGCCCACAACCTGTCGCATCGACAGTCACTCTTTGTGCTCCTGCGCCACGACTGAAAACGTCGTAAAAATATTACATTATCAACAAATGTGTGGCAAATCATTTTATTAGCTTCACACTGTATCCCGCACCTTGCAAGGTAGACAGAGGGAACCTTTTACATTAACATTTACATTGAATGTAAAGACAATCTGTTCTCATTAAGACCCTTTCGTTTCTGCCGAATTCCGCTATTCAACATGTAATGGAAGCATTGCGTGTTGAGAAGCCGAACTCAAAGCGGTGCACAAATCAAATTATTATTCTCTAAATATTTTATTATGTCTCAAAAAATATATTACAGATATTGCAAAGTAAGCAGAATAAACCTAGTGATTTAATCATCTCTCAGTTCTCCATTTTTCACTGTAACGTGCTATCTCACTGTTATTTAACCTCTACCTATACCCATAATTAGGATTCGAACCCATAACCTAAAAAGCTCATATGTTTATTAATAACCACATACAAAAATATCGATTGCAAATTTCAATCAAACGCACTCATATCGTTAATCAGATCACTTTCTCTGTCAATACTTTTTGCTATAATAAACTTTTTCTTTCTAATGAACACAAAAAGTGTCCTGGCCAAAGCTTACAGTACAGTGAACAAGTCGTGACCGCCCTGAAATTAACTCTAGATGGCTGCGTAGATTTCATTTTGCGTTTTTTTTTTACTTTTGATTATTTCTCTCCGAGTGAGCAATACGCAAAAGGTCAGAAACCCTAACCTCAGAATAGCCACAACTCGTTGGCCGTACTGCAAGTGGAACAAAAGTTGTCGCCAAGCGGATATTAGCTATAGATATAATCTATCGATACTAAATTGATATCATTAAAAATGGGCACTTTATTTCAAGTTTTTTTTTAAAATGTTTATTTAGTTTTTTCCACGCTTAATATTTTTGTCATTAGTTTAATGATGAAGATTAAAGTTTTACGACCGGAAATAATTAGTTCTTTCAACTCTAAGTTTCCTTCATAGTTCGATACAAGATTCTATCGGCCATTGGTACCATGTTTATGCCGTTAAAACACCTTTGTATACAGAATATAGTTTTGGCGTAGCGTAATTTTAATATAACAAAGTGATTGTTGTAACTCAATTAATTTTAAACAGATTTTTAGGCGTACACGAGAAGTATCAGAAGTAAGGATAATTTATTGTGCAATGGCTTTCCTAACTATTATTGAAATCCACCTAGTAAATCTAAAACAGCCTATTGTGGATGGTGATATATAATAGAGATCATATCAATTCATTTAAAATACGCGCAAAAGCAATTAGAAAACTAGATACCGTTATGGCGTAGCGGCACACCGTCTGATTTTAAACGTGATGGTTGTAAGTTCGATTCCAGCTTCACGCTGTATCCCGCACACCGCAGGGTAGGCAGAGGGAACCTAGTGCTTTAGACACTCCGTTCCCCACTTTCTGCCGAATTCTGGAGGCATTACGTGTTGAGTGGCAGAACTCAACGCCGCGCTTTGCCTCGGCACCAGAGCGAAGAAATGGAAATATAAATTTAAGTAAATATTTCATCTCTTCGAGTGGGGATCGAACCCACAACCAGTCGATTTGCAGTCACACTACGTGCCGCTGCGCTACGACTGGCCTCTCTGTTCGATTCCCATACGGGAAAATAAATTATTAACTATACAAAGTGCGGCGGCAAAATTGGGCAATGCGTGGAGAATGGAGCGTCTTAACACCTTGCTATACGTGGCATACAGCGCGTGAAAGTATAACAAAAAGATTATTTTTGGATAAAAATATAATACAAAAAGCTTAGATTTAGATATATCCTTATTAAAAACGTTGCCAATTGTAAAAGAATTTAGCGATAAATAAAATTCATATTTGCATATAAATATAAGATTTAGGACCCACGACCGTCACAAAAGTTGATTGATTACATATTTTTCATCTGCACATCAACATCAAAGGTTAAATATTTAAATATTAGAACCAAAATTAATAAATAAAGAGAACCAAAATATAGCTATTTTTTGTCCACCGAAGTCTAAGTATGCTAATAAGACTAACTTGGATGACAGCGATAGATGTATGAAGCCGCGGTTCTAGAGAAACCCGTCCGTTTCACCTACAAAAAAGTATTTGATTGGCAAAACTTATATTTTGATATATGGCTGACACCTTACAATGTTTGTAATTAATTATATTGCTTCTTGTGAAAGTTGTTTTTTAAAAATTTGATTTAAATTATATTTTTTTTGTCTACAAGTATTTAAGTAGGTACCCATTGTTAGGAGAGTTTTATGAAATTTTAAAACAGGATATAAAATATAAATGGTCATTAGTTAAATTCCCGCGCTGGAAAATTTTATTTTACGCTCAATTCGCATTGTCCCGTAACTAGACTAGCGTGCCCGTTTTTGACTAGAAAAGGTTTTGGGCTGGGCATGGAATAATGCTTTGCCCACCCCTGACATTTTGCTAACACTAAATTCACCCTGAAAAATACTTATTAAAAATAACTTTTAGAAGAACACGTCCCACACATATACGTTCAACGCTAAAGGCTTGGTACCTCTGGAAAATATCTCTAGTTACATGCGAATCTTATTGTTCACATAATACATTGTGAATATGTTAATATGTATATGAACTACACACCGATAATTAAATTAATAATTATTTTTATTTCATTTCGTAAAACATATAGATGAATTGAAAATGAAATGAAAACTAAAACTAACTATATATGTATAAGATAATGAAAAAACAAATAAAATACTCAAAGTACTAAGTATTTGACGTGTAGGTATCACTATTAGTAATAAAATTTATCATAGCTCAAAACATCTTGATTTTATAATAAACAATTACAAATGATAAAAGCATTTGTCAGCGGTGGGATTCGAACCCACGCCCTTTCGGACTGGTGCCTAAAACCAGCGCCTTAGACCACTCGGCCACGCTGCCTGTTGCACAATAAATCCAAATGTAATAACATTAGACAAAGACAAAATAATTTGATAAAGTAAAAATATTTTCTTATTAAAACAAAATTACCATAAAGTACATAGAGCTGTTATTTTTTAAAAAATTGTATTAATATACAATTTTTAAAAAAAAATTATATAAGTTTCAAGCAAAGATTGTAGCTTACAACGATTTCAAGTGTAAGTAAGATACAGTTTCACGCTGTATCCCGCATTCTGCAGGTTAGGCAGACTGAGCCAAGTCAGTTAACACAATCCGCTCCCTTATTTCTGCCAAATTTTACGTATGCGTATATTACGTATTGAATGGCGGAATTAACGCCTCGCTTTGCTCCACACCAGAGCGAAGAAATGAAAATATTAATTGCATTTCCTCAATTGGGGTTCGAACCCACAACCTGTCGCGTTTCAAATGTTATTGTATTGTACGTATTATTTTTGTTTGTTTTAAATTTTCATATGATAATTTTTTTCTTAGAAAGTAGTTAAGATTATTTTTTCTGTACGAAATCTAACATTAAATGCTAATATAAAGCAAAATATTCTTTTTAACGTGTTTTTCTTATTATTTCTTAATTTAATTTCGGTATTTTTCATCTTTTTATATTGTCTGATATCTTAATCTTTATTATATAAATATATATATTATAGAACGAATTATAAATTACTAATTTTGCTTGCAACAAATAACATGTATATTTGTGATATATATATTGTTTAAATATTCAGTATAAAATTTTACCAATTTTCAGTCGTGTAAATAAATATTTGCTTGAATATTTTATAATTTCATCATGTAATTTATTAAACAGCCTTTTTGTTTTGACTGTTTTATTAATTTATATAGAAAAAATCAAAATCAGCTTTACGCTGTATCCCGCACAAAGCAGAGTAGGCAGAGGGAACTAGTGTTAAGACGTTCCCCACTTTCCGCTGAATCTGATCTCTGATCTCAGTCCCTGCGCTATGACTGGCCTCAATTGTATTTAGAATAAAATAAAAAATCCGGTAATTTATATAGAATAAAATAATAATAAATTTTAGCCGTGTTATCCCGGCCTAGAATAGGATCATCCTGGTACTGGTGGTGTCGTAAGAGGCGACTAACGTACGTGTGGTAGAGTCACGTCGCCAGCAATGGCTACACGCATGGGCAGACTCGACCGGATTATTACCACCCCCGGCATTTAAAAGCGGCGTGAAGTAGTGGCTTTATGCCACTGCGTTTCGCATCAGGTAATGCCGGGCCCCGGCGCCCAGCCCATCTTAAAGGCCGGCAACGCACGTGTAGCTCCTCTGGGGTTGCACGGGGTCGTGGGCGGCGCTAATCACTTACCATTACCAGGTGACCCGCACGCTCGTTTGCCGTGTCTTTTCCATAAAAAAAAAAAAAAACTATAGATTGCATATATAAAAGGATAAAAAATATAGGTGAAATAAAACAAAACGAATATTTATAATGACCTGTATAATTACCTAAGTGTAAAGGAGCATTATTTACAAGGTGGACATCGATATATTTATGCCTACCCTAAATCTAATCTTTCCAAACATTAGTCGAAAATAATAAACAAAAGTGATATTTAATTAAATTATTTTTATATGAGAGCTAAAATTAATAAAAAATTAGTATTTAAAAATATTACTCTTATTATGCTATCAAATGTTCAAATAATATAATTTATATTTATGTATTTAGCTGCTTCATTTTTTTCAAATTCATAATTAAAAATCCATATGTTATCATTTGGAAACAAAATGATACGAAATTAAAAAATATCACACAGATAAAAAACAAAAACGTCAAAATTCCAAAAAAAAAATTATCGACATATAATATGGACATGCACTGACATTAAAAGCCATTACTAATATAACATTTATAATTTTGTTATTTGGCTTATCCACAAATTTTAGTCTCAATATTGTTGGTATATTCTATATACGCTAGTTTACTATGATATTTGTAATATTTAAAAAAATACATAAAAAATTAAACGTAAAATAGGTTTAAATTTTTATATGTTTCCTCTAATATACTTCTATCTTTAATGTAGAGTAACACTTTGAATATGTTAAAAATGATATTTATATTTAGAGCTGCCTTAGATTTATTTTAAATATTCATATTATTAAAAGTAAATGAAAAATAACATATACACAGCTATTATACTAAAATGTCAAAAGGTAAATTGAGCATGTTATTAAAAATTATAAGAGTCACAAAATCATTTGTAAGTTATAAAACGGCATAATTTTATGTAAAAAAGTAATATATTTTGACTCATACATATATGTGATATTACGATAATTATTTAAATAAAAAATATGTTAAATATAGATGCAATACTTATTAAAAAAATATGTAACCTAAACTCAAAATTATAAATGTATATAATTATGGATATTCGTGATAATTTCAAAATTATTAAATATAGTGTTATTTTTAGAACAAGTGCTATATTAAATAGGATACGTCGTTTTAGTATTACAATCTTAATTATTACCAGAATATGAGATATTCCAAAATATTCATCATGAATAGTACAATTATGAAACTCAGGTTGTTAAAACACTAAAATACTGTGAAATTAGTTCAAAATTATACTTTTTCTTAATTTTACAAGCTGTTAGTTAATGGACATTTTATTTCTTTAAATTTTATTTCCACAACAAAAATCTCAACATAAAAATCCAAGTTTTGATAAGTTACTAGGAAACAATTAAATTGCAAAATTTTCTATAATTTTATCAACAAAAGTAAAAGGAAAACTAATTTAACAGTATAAAGTAATGTTATCCATAATTTAATTTCGTAATTGTATTGGATATATATGTATGTATATGAACAATATTTGGTTATTGGTTTACTATTTATAAGTTAGTATCTAATAGAATTTACAAATTTAATGTACATTTCTTAAACTAAGTGAGCATCGCTTTAGTTACTGCTTTACGGAGATTTCGAGGAATGTTTATTTATTTATTTATTTATTTATATTTCATATAAAATTTTATTGTTATCTGTATTTTTAAAGAATATTTTGGATAAAAGTATATTTTTAAGTTATAAAGGAATTAATAGCTTTGTTATTTTAAAATCTATTACTTTTAAATATTCTAAAAAAATACAGATAATTTTTAAAATAGGATATATTTTTCATCTATGTTTACGTTTCAATGTTCAATAATAGTCAAATGTCAAGAAGTCAAATGTACATAAAATATAATTTTAAATCACTAAGCGATTATATTATGAAAATTACACCATTACGATTAAATTACGACTATTACACATAATTTAAATAAATTAATTGACTGAATTGTCATATTAAATGAAAAAGTTAGGCGTCTTATTATAAAAGAAAATATAGTAAGCAATCATGATGTAGATTTTTTATGATACTTTTAACTCATATCTATATATATATATTTATGAAGTCATTGTGCTGTTCCAAATAAAATTAATTTAACAGAACCAATATTATTTAAATATAAAAATAATTTTATTGGATTTTCATTATAGCTCATGTAAAAATCTACAATATGAGTCGTTTAATTTTTAAACAACAAAATTCGTTGCGTCATGACGGAAACTATTCAAATATAACCAAAATGGCGGCTATTATACATTATTATATAAATGATCATAGCCGATAAATAAAAATACGATTAAATATAAAACAGAAACCCCATGATTATAATAAAAGAAAAATTAAATAAATCTAAAGGAACACAAATAAAATTCGTCAAAAAGTGATTATACAAGTATATATAGACAATTTCAATGCTCATTAAATCTTAAGAAAATTTGATAGTCATTTTAACTACATATACATAGCTTTTTATTGAAACATTGTGAGACTGAGAAAAAACACATAAGTAATACAATAATGATAAAAAGAACGATTTTTCCCGCGGGAAATGGCAGGCAGAGGGAATTTTGTGTTAAAATACTCCGTTCCCTAGTTTCTACCCAATTTATGAGACACTGCGTAGAGTGCGCGAGTGGTGGAAGTCAACTCCTTGTCGACTAGAGCAAAGAAATAAAAATAATTTATATATAATTGCTTCCCCGAATGTGCTCGAACCCACAATTATCGTTACAGTTCAGACGTGAACCCACTGCGACACGGCAGCCACCATCAAAAATTATTATAACATTTTTGTTTTGTTTAAAATTCAATTCTAAATTTCTTAAGCGCCTGGATTTTTTTCAACAAGGTTTCAATAAAAAAACCATACATACAATTATATATAAAGACAAGATAGAGACGCGTCCATAGACTATAAATTATGATAATAATTATAATCTATGCGATGAGGAAACTATGACTGGCAAATATACAATAAAGAAGCGGATGGCACATTTATTTTTTTTTATTTTTACAGTACATTATACAAGATTCGTTTAGATTCAACTTGCTTTTTTTGTTTAATTAGTGATAAATCTCAAACATTCAGTTTTAGAATCATCGTTATCAAGCGATCTGTTTTTTTTTATATAATTATTTTTGTCATTTTCTAAGTAATCTTATTATATTATTTCGTATAAGATTAGGAAGAAGCATATTTCTTTAATTTAATACGTTGTAATTAATTAATCCTTGGAGTATATTAGTGAAATTTTCTAGTGAATATAATTATAACTAATAATTTCAAATATATTTTAGAATTTGTAACAGATTACTGTTCGTCCTTTTGAATATTATGAAAATGAAATACGAATGTCTATTTCATTTTAAACAGATCGCTTGATTCGTGTAAAAATTACATCAAGATACACTTGACGATTAAAATTTTGGTCTTAAAAATTGATATTTTTGATAAAAATTCAATTCACACATCCAATTATGTGTATCGAACAACTTTACCATACGTCGTCTGTACTTCCGTACAACTAGTACAATACATTTTTATATATTCGTTTCAGAACTAGCCACATTTGGGATTATTGTTTTATGAAAACAAATAAAGTTCTGTTAAAAATCGAGACAATCGAATAAAATCGAAAAATTACATTACGGATCAACTTAAAAACTGTCAAAATTATATCTTACAGACATTTCTATACGAGAAACTATAGCAAATTTTCAATGTTTAAACAGTTTTGAGTTAAAATCTGTAAAATTAATGTAAATTAATATACTTGTGGCAGTGTTTCCGAATCTCACGCGTAGAATTCTCGATTGTTGTGGCCTTTACCGTAGGAGGCGGCGGCTGGACTTCTCTTGGGCTCGTCTAAAGCGTACGAGCCTTCGTCCTTTTTGCGCATCCTGTACACTATGAACATTACGACCAGGATCGCACATAGCAATCCTACGACTGCACCTCCTATCACAGCTGGAAAAAGATACAATTATTGATGAGTAAATAAGGAAACATTATAACTATGATCAATTTTCGTTTTAAACGTATTATTAAATTCTTATGACCGTTTCAATATTTTCATAGATTTTCTTAAACGATTAAGTTCGAGGTTCCTTTAATTTTTATTTTTATTGAAATGAAACTTTAACGGTAAAACTTTTATAAAGAACGCCTTAATATATATTAATTTAAGCTTTGAAATTGGTAATAAAAGAGTATAATAATAAAAATATATTGGTTTACAAGAGTTAAGGATCAAATATTGATTTAGTTTAGATATTAGACACAAATTTGAAAAAAAATATTCTTTTTAATTATAAACACAAATACATAGACAATAAATACTTTTATGAAAACACAACACTGTCAGCCATTGATATGCGCTAGAATTGTGGGTTAATATTTACAACTTTTTGTCGTGTCCTTGACCTGTATATTTGTATTTTATATTTTTTGTGTTTATATTTCATACTAAAAAGTAATTAATATATTATTAATACGTGAAGAAAATGCTTTGTATACCTTTAAAATAATGTAATAGAAGTAGTTTAAATAAATTAATATTTAAAAAGATGTATGTGCACACTACCATAATATGTCAAACTACTTTTGCATAAAAGTAGCACCCACGTTGGTAAATAAGCAAGTTTTATACGTGTCAATTCGTCTTTTATTTTAAAATACCAATACTTACCAGCAAGTATGCCAGGCTGAGCGAAGAAGCTGGTGACGCGGTCCTCGGGGTTGTTCATTATGATCACGGAGTTCTCAGCCGGCCGCGACTCCGGTTCTAGGTTCGAACCGGATTTATCTTGGTCCTGGAATTTATAGGAAGATATTCATTTTTCAAGTGTTTATCATTGAAGTAGAATATAAATTAATATATATATTTTTCTTCTTTAGCTTCACGCTCTATTCCACTTATAACAGGGTAAACAGAGGTTAACATAGAATTTTTAAAGCATAGCATGTTGAATGAACAAAACTCAACACCTCGTTTTGTCTTGTACCCAGTGCGACAAAATGTAAACAATAAATTTCCCGAAATGGCAACACAATTACGCAGGGGCGCTAAGTATGAATGTAAACGCGACAGATTGTGAGTTCGATCCTAACTAGAAGAAATTAGAAATTTAATATTATCATTTCTTGGCTCTGATATCGAGGCTAAGCGTGGCGTTGTCCACCGGTGATGGAGAATGAAGTGTCTTAGCACTAAGTTCCCTCCGCCTACCCTGCTGAGTGCGTGACACAGCATGAAGCTGATTTAAAACGTACATGATTTTTATATTTTCTTATATTTAGCTCTATAGCAGGAGCATTTAGGCAAATTCAATTAAAAATGCGTTAATTTTATCATTATAAACAAATGATAAAAAGACAATGACATCGTTCTCACTTTTTAAATTATTATTTTTTAAGTTTTAGTTAAAACATCCAACATGTAAAAGTTGGATCAGTCAGAAAGATTACGACTTAAGTCTTACTATTATTTATTTAAGAAAGTGACTTCTTTAATTTCACTTTAAAGGTTTAAAAATGGATTGATTATATTTTCTTAAGCAAAGAGGCATACTATAAATAAGTTGGCAGCATCTTTAAGTAACATTATATACGTATAAGTTTACAAACGTACAAAAAAAAATGTATTTATATATAGTCTTTTTTAATAACTTACACTAGTACAGATAACAATTTTTAGCGAAGTGTCCTAAACTCTGTTATTATCATGCGTTATGCATAAACTATACTATAAAATAAAAAAAAAGATAATATTTATGGGAAAGCGTCTGACTGTAATATTTTTTTAATTTTTTTTTTTAATGGAAAAGACACGGCAAACGAGCGTGCGGGCCACCTGATGGTAAGTGATTACCGCCGCCCACGACTCCGTGCAACCCCAGAGGAGCTACAGGTGCTACGTAAAGCACGGTAGTTGTGGATTCTATGCACTTCATGGTAGGAAATGATAATAAATTAGGGGAATGATATTATTTTAAATTAATTTGATGAAGTCTACTAGTAGACTCCGCGGCGCTGAGTTCTAACTTAACAAAAGTGTCTTTACACTAAGTTCTGTTAGCTGCAAAAATAGTATAATAATACTATAAATATGTATAAATACAAAAACTTACAATGGGCAAAACTTCTTCAGATATGCTAATATCTGTCTGATCTGGACGCGATGGCTCTTCAGGCCGCGACTCCGGTGCTCCTTCAGGCTTGGTCAATATACGTGCTGTAAATGCATATGGTGGAATATTAATGAAAAGGTCTTCACAGTATATTTCATTTTATAAGATTGAATTAGTAGGGAACAATGCAGTAAGAATAATTACTGGGAATATAATTAATATAATTTTTTTAGTAGAAAAACCATAGAATTTAAGGTAACAATGTAAATTATTTGTAGATGACGAAGACTTTGGGCAAGTTAATTTGGTTTCGGAATCGGGAGGGATTTAGCATAATGTAACAATTAAAGAAAAAATTAAAGTGAATGATGATACCTAAGAGCAGATAAAAAGTTTGAACATGCGAGAATATAATAAGGAAATATTCGAAAACGGTTAGAGTTAAAAATATGAAATAAAACTATTGTGCCCGATGTTTCGGTAAATATGAATAATATACCAGTAAAAATAAACATTTTTGCTAAATAACCTAGAAAAGCACTTTCACTATACGATCACTACACTGATAACTTTTGACTAAAGATGAAAATGAGGTTTATAAAGTAAAATGGAAAAAAAATATGAAAAGGACTTTATATAAACAGTAAGACATTTTAATTTTGAGGAAATTGGATAATATTTTTAATCTCAATTTCAAATACACTAAATAATAAATATTATTTCTAATAAGAAGACGTCGTGGGAACTGTTGTAATGTAATGATGATTTCATGCACAGTAATTTTATTTCTCAAGACTTACCAATATCCTTGGAAACATTAAAATTTATATAATTATTGAAATTAGATTTTACAACAGACAAACAAGTCGATATTGAGGAAAGAATTGTGGGATAAGCAACAGTTAAACAATAACTAACGCTAACCGCTCGCTGATAATTGGTCATAATGAAGGCCAAACTAGTTGCGTGTTTGTAACGCAACGACACCAAATTAGATGATTACAATTTAATTACTTTTTGGTGTTAATTTGAAAAAAATCTTCAAATTATTAGTTATGCTTGTGCTGAGCTTTAATAATATAGCCTAGAATCTGTATAAACAGTAGTTCTATAATAAAAAAAACTAAATACAAAATATAGTGCTTATGTAGCTTTTTTTAAAAAATATATAAATTCTTAAAAATTGGTCCAAATTGGCTTATTACTTTATATTTTTAAATGACAAAATTACTTCTTGTTTAAGTATTAGTTATATTAATACTAGAACGTCTGTGACTCATCTGTGTTATTAATAGCCATATTAGTACAAATAAATTGACTTACGATGAACAATAATATAAGCTGGTATTAAATATGGTAAGAAATAATATAAATTAAACAAAAAGAATGCAGAATAGTTTTTATCTAAGTTTAAGTGTTTCTTTATTCAATATAAAAGTTATTAACGAGAAAAATTCTGTAAAACCGTTTTATTATTTAGTTACTTAACCAGTAAAATTATTCTACATTCATAAAATCTAAAACTAATAATACGCAACAAAACTGGCATGCTTCAGCCTCTACTCACGACTGACTACATCGAACTGGTCTTTTGACAGGGTGGGATACGGGACGGAGTCGGTTTTCGGTTCCGGATAATCGGGATCTTCTGGTTCCTCCGGAAGTTCCGACTCCGCTTCCAAGTCAGAGCGTTGTGTTGTGGTAGCGGGGAAGTCTTCATCATCTGACGGCCCGTATAGAGTGTCACCTGATCCGCTGCGATTGTCTTCGTCGTCCGGTCCAGGTCCCGGTCCCCAGCCCGATCCGGAGCTCTCGTCGATCTCTACACCGGAGCCATCGTCGTCAATAAACAGATCCTTGTCTGACGCAAGTGGGTCGTCGTGTTGATGCACTGCGCCTTCCGTCGACGGAACGCCAGTAGCGCCCACCTGAAATATGAAAAACACGAATATTTTAGTACAAATATTACGTACACTTATAATTCTTATAATGAATAAGTACACACTTACGAAAATAAGCTCAATTTTTTATGTAAAACGTAAATTTGTCGCACAAGTGCACTCTTGATTCAACAGTTTTAGATCGCATTGCACCTTTCTAGAGCGTAAAAGCTAAATGACTTTGACGACGTGCCTACATCGCTATAGATTGAGTGGGCGACCTATTTCTCGAAAGTTCAACAGAGCATCTAATATGCACTTGATGCAATCGCCGAATATCATTATATTTACACACACTTTTGGAATGAAGTATAATATTAAAATAATATTAAAGTAATCTAAAAATTTAATAACAATATTAAACCACACAGTAAACAACGTATAACGTCCACGTCATCATGAATGGCAAAATGATGATGAATGGATTCACCATACATACGAATATATATTATAAGGTCACTTACCTAGAAAAAAAATGTAGGCTATACTTAGGCCTCAAGTTTGTTATTGGTAGCTTATGGTGTAGCTTTCCTAAGCTTTTGGCAGTGTCCTTTCGGTTAGCGTAAGTTGTATAGTGACGGTAGAAGATCGATAGCTTTAGTAGGGGAGGGTTGGGGGTGTATAACCTCACTACGGTTGGTTCCCGGTTTCGCCAACAGAGGGTTTGTAGACGGGACGAGAGGCTTGCGTGGAAATTTCAGGCATTCACGTTAGAGTGCGCTAGGAAAATTCTTAATGTATATTTAAAGGGAAATAAGTATATCCTTTATATTATTTTTACAATAATTCAGTTTAGAAATTAAGTTACTTTTCAATTTAATAGTTTAATTTGTTATTATTTTATATGTAATGATTTAGATAATCCCCTTCTAATCCCCTTATTATTATTAATCTTCTAATCCCCTTAGGTTTAAGGAGATTCATTAAAACATTAAGATTATACGTTTCTATTCATTATAACAAATTTCGGGATCGGAAATCGAATCCAGGAACTTAGGAACTTCATAGAGTGTGTAAAAGCTTACATATTGTTAAAAAAAATAAACTCTAAAATGTGTTATAAGTTCAAGAATTAGGGCGGCCTATTAATTTGTAATTTCTAGATCAAGTGCCTACTCGATTGGACATCGATTATTTTTTAAGCTGTAACTAGGTGACCTAAGCCTTTATTACATTAATTTAAATAATATAAAACCTTTTTTGCTTCAAAGGATTATTTCATACAATATCATAATATTTCAAACGTGATTTAGGTAAATCCTCGTTATAATTCATGCGGGTCGCGTTTATCTTCATTTCTAATTACTTTAGAATTTTTAAATAGGCTTATACGGGACCTACGGATTGAAGTACTAAGCATACATATATATGTACATTTTTTTTAACTTAAAGCTGTATCCCGCACATAGCAGTGTATACGGAAGGAACGTGGCAATTTGGTGTTAAGACACTCCGTTTCCACTAAGACACTTTAGTTCCCAAACTGAATTCTGGAGGCATTGCGTTTTCAGAGGCGAAACTAATCGCTACACTTTGCCACATTACCAGAGCGAAAAAATAACAATAGAGCACTTGGCCACGACTGGCCTCAACACAAAAAATTAAAGTTATCAAATTTCACTGAAGTGAAGAAAAGAAAATTTATTACTCTTGAAATGCTTTATAAAAAATATATACGAAGTTTAATTTGAATAGGTAATTTTTGTAAACCTTAAAGGCTACAATTGTTGTTGTAGGTTTTGGATAGAATATATTTTAGCAATCAAATTTAAAAGTTCCGTAAAGAGTCCGTCATGGTGCAGTGAAAAGCAAAGACAAATGCCTCAAAAAAGTTACTGAGTAACTTGATCTACTTTTTCATAGTAAAAAAATACCATGAAATATTAAACGTCGATTATTATAATAATTTAAGCAACGTTATTAGGTAAGGCTATGGTTTCGATTTCTTAAGGCACTCTTAAAAAAAAGAAAACCGTCAATATTAAGATTTTAAAAAATAATTAATTAATTTTAATATATATATTTTTTTAAGAGTCATAGCTTTTGTTAGAAGAAAATAAAATTGTAAAATGTAATTGTCTCCTACAAAGGTCTCCTTTTTATATTAAAAATTTATATAAAGAAATCCTTGGATTAATTTGTTTATCCGTTGAAAGGATATTCTCGTCCACAACAAATTGAAAGGCGAACTGATCGCATCGTATCGTAAAAGTATCGATGCTTCCAGCACTCTATCTTATTATTTCAAAAGTTTGTGTTGGTTTCTTTAGTCACTGGAATTAAAGTTTTTTTATTAGTTTCTTATTTGCTTCTAATCTCAGCAACTATTTCTATTTTTTTATTTTTATTTGGATATATCGACGTATGTATGTTATTCCGTGTTCAAATTCCATTTCAGGAAAGACGGAGAGATACATACCTTGTATCTCGCCGGCCTGCCTACACAAAATTCCGCTATACAGAGAGCAATCTCGAATATATTTCCACTCATTTTGGTGGGAACTGAAAAATTGGTATATTAGAAATTCTCTCGAACAGGCGATATTTATCTAAGCCTTTATTTCACTTTAACAGTATGTAAATATTCCCATCTATATAATATTCAAGGATACGCTCTTTTAAGTTTTTACATATAAACTACAAACTTCCTACGGTGCTATATTTCCTGCAAGTATGTCTAAAACCGACTACATAATCGAAAACTAATAACATACTAGCACGCAAGCTCCTACAAAACCTATGGGTAGGTAGGTCAGGTAAATCTTCTAATAGCTAGGTACAATACGGCAGATGTGTTGTGGCCGCATTAGAGTTAGTTAGGCTATAGGATTACTATACGATTTTTTGCGTATTGTATACAAATGAAAAAAATAATCAAAATAATAAAAATTCTATAATCAATCTGCACAGTCATATACATTCTACAGCTTCATAGCGAACACGGCTCATCGACCGTAGTGAATCTCGCTAACAGAAGATGTTTTTAAATAATTCTAACAAATCCCAATATATCCCCAACAGGTCGTCCTAACCCTTGTTTCTGATTACTTTGGGATACCTATTTAATACTGGGATTTAATGAGAAATATTTATATCCGACGGGTGTATCCGTATTTTCATAATATCCTATTTAGATAATACTTATTACTTTTTGAGTACTGTTAAAAGGTGTTCTAGATTCTAGTTTTGCTTGTTGGTACGAGTATATATTTTTTTCAGAATTAAGATTACTAAATGAATGTAATCTGTTCTATACTCTGTCTTTACTAGCAGGACAAGCCAGAAGAAACTAATATTAATAAATTAATAAAATGTGGCGGAACACAACCCCACGCTTTTTTTAACCAAAATCGAGAAATGCAACTATTCAATAATAATTTTCACGATGATGGAAAAAACTTACAAGAATCATTTTTACAGTTAGACGTTACCGTTACTTAACACGCAATGCTTCTGTAATTCGGCGTAAAGTGGGGAACGGAAGTGTCTTAACGGCAACTAAATGTCCTAGCAGGTTTTCAGGTTCCCTCTGCCTAGCCTGCTATGTTCGAGACAGCTAAAGCTTAAACAAATTATAATAAACAAATGCCTTAATTTTAACTAACATCAAAATCAGCAACGACCTTTTAAAGTGGGTCTCCTAAATATTTAAATGTGTCTGTGCAAAGGTAAGTAGGTTCTAATTATTTATGTACATACTTAGTAACTTAGCTTGAGTCTAGGTAATATATATTAAGTGTTGAATATTTTATTTAAAAAAGGGTTCAAAATTACATCTTCGAGTCTCTTTTTGTATATAGATGAATTTTAGTGGTAAATGGTTCTTCACTTGTCTATAGTAATTAAGAAGCTAAATAAATATAAGAAAAAATAAATATGGGAAACTATAGGTATTGTGAATTTTAAGTCACCTTGTTAATTTAATGAAAATGTGTTTAAAGAAATATTTTATTGAGTTAGACGAGAAAAACGTATCGGTTAACGTATAAAGTTGACTTTCCACTCTAGCCTGCTAAGGCATAATGAAAACGAAATTTAAATTACGTTACGTTTTATCAATCAAATACTCTATTGAATATGATAAGATCCTATCACAAACCTACAACGAAACCTTTAAGACGAGCCATACTAAACAAAGGTTTTGCCATTCCTAAAGAAATACACTTCCATAAACAATTTTAATAACAAAATATATCATTTAGTAAACAAAGAAACACTAAAAGTTGTTGAACTTCTGATAGCTATGATTCCGTTTCTTTTCTCATTTGCTAGCGACATTAACTGCAGTCTCCGCAATTTTCCCGTGGCCCCGTTTTCATATTCGAGAAAAGAATATTTGTGACAACAATACAAGTACTGCATTCACCGGATTATAAATCTTGAATGTTCTGAATGCCTTTATAAGCCAAAGCATCTCAAATCTCAAAGAATCTCTTTAGAGTCTTATGTAAAAATTTCTTGAGAAAATCAATTTTGATGTTGAATTACTTTTGTGCGGTCGTTCCCATTATTCGGCTACAATCATATCCTACATCATGGTGTAGGCTCATAAAAAATAGCTTCACGCTATATCCTGCATATAATATACGCCATTCCGGCAATAGCGGAATAAGCAAGAGGAACCTAAATATTTTTAAACATTTTTTAAAGTGTTAATCCACACTTAGGAAATATAAATACTTATTTAGAAAACGTATAAAAATTTTAACGTAGCGGGACTCGAACGTATTGCTCAGTGGTCAGAGCGCCTGGTCGGTTTCCAGGAGGCGCGGGTTCGAGTCCCGCTACGTTAAAATTTTTATACGTTTTCTAAATAAGTATTTAAGAGGAACCTAATGTTAAGACACATGTTCCCCACTAGGTTTCTTCTGCTTACTCTGCTATATGCGGGATACAACGTGAACTTATAACAAATAAAAGAAAATAACCTTAAACGATGTGCTTACTATCTAAATAATGTAAGAAAAATGAACATCCTTATGCATTCTTAAGATATATTTTTAAAAACTTCTACAAACGCTTAAATATCGAAATACCAACTACAATCCATAGCAGCAAGTGCGAGAAATAGAAGCTAACTATACAATTTTACAGCAATTAACCATCACAGGCGACATTTCCGTGCTCGAGGAATAGTTGTTTTATGTTCAAAGTACTCTCTGTTTGATACAATTCTAACGTTAAGACCTATTCGTTCGTTCATTATTCTTCATTTTAATGATATCTTAATTAAAGAACTAATTTTAGAATAAAATAATAAAACAATATCTACGAACAAGTGACAAGACTAATATATTAAACTAATGCCTCCAGAATTCGGCGGAAAGAGTGACACTGAACTGTCTTAATGGAAACGAAATGGTAAATGTCTTGATACTAGGTCCCCAGAGAGAAACTGCGGACCTATCTGAGGGATATTGCAGGAAGCTAATAATGTATATAATTATTATATATTACTTATTTCGATTTCGGTTGAACTTCGAAAATACAGTATCTATGATACTGGAGGCAGGTCATGTAAAAAGCATGAGGACCCCCCGGAGGGCATGTAGGAAGAGGTTGATAACAGTGGACGAGGCGAAAGAGGTATGAAGAGACCGTAGCACTTGGCGCTCCGTTCTCTCTGACTACCCCGCTAGGTATAAAGCGTGAAGCTAGTTTAGTTTAGTTATTTTTACTTCGTCCGGACATAAGACAGAAAGTGGAGACAAATCACTCAACCCAATGTTCTTTGAAGGAAAGAAGATACAACGAAGACAAGCCATCATACGTGATAACACCGTCATAAGAGATTATTATAATTACTCAATAAGGTTCGCAACTCTAAAGCTGTATTAAACGAATGTACATAATTTATGAAAACTAAAACGACCAAAACACGTCAAACCAACTCCAGATATTTAGGAGTTAGGTATATACATAAAAAATGTATTGATTATGATTTTCTCTTTTTTCTACTTAAGAAAAATTCCCTTAAAAAAATATATGGATAAAAGTCTCTAAAATTAAGTACATACTCCAAAAAGCGACATGATAAAGGAAAATTTACTTTTAAAACAACGCCGTGCAAACTTCGCCTACATTATTAATAAGTATTTGCTTTTTCTTAAAAACCTTGCATATACAGGAGCAGGAAACGTTAAATAAGGGAGAAAATGATTTTTTAAGCTGAGAAGCTACGGATGAATAAAATATGGTGTAGGTATGATCGAAGAACCGTCGTAGTGCAGTGGAACTGAATTGCTTTTATTATTTTTCTCTGATAAAGACAAAGCACGGCGTTGTGTTGTGTTTTTCTTGAGCAGCGGTCGCAATGCTTAAAAAATTGGGCGGAAAGTAGCTATCAAGGTGTTTTAGCACTAAATTTTCTCTGTGTTAACTGCATTTTTTGTTCAAAGGTAGCAATCCCATCATAATATGTTTATATAGTAAAATATGTATAAACGCGTACATAAATAAAACAGTCTAGACATTTATTATGTGTGAGATCACTCAATTTATCATTATATTGAGACGTCAGAAGCTTAGCAATGTCAAATATTAAATTATATTTTTGAGGACGACGGAAAAATGTATATATTTTTCTCGACGCTACGTTAACCGTGGAAAATATAGTTATACATTTTTTTTAAAGTATTTAAATAGTGATGAACTAAACATAACTTTTGTTACTTACATGCCATCAAATACCAATACCAATCAAATACCAATTAACGTTCAACAAATGTTTTAAACGTATGTTTTTTAGCTTCACGCTGCATCCCGCACATAGCAGGATAGGTAGAGGGAACTTAATTCAGACGCTTTCGTTCCTTACTTTCCGCCGAATTCTGGAGACATTGCGTGTTGAGTGAAGGACCTTTACGCCGCGATTTGCCTCGTTACCAGAGCGAGGATAGGGAACCGAATCCACAATCTGTCCCGTTTACAGTCACACTTTGTGCCCCGAGTTGTCTCTATATTTGCTGTTATTCATAATATATATAAACAAACCGTTAACTTGAATATTGATTCAAGTATTATTCAAACTTTATATTATAAGTATAGTTAATGTAGTCTTTTCCTAAAACAATACTAATTTATTGGTTTCTATTTTCTCGAAGTTAGGAAAGAAAATTGTTGGCGTAGAGTTTTTTTGCTCGAAATGCGGTAAAATTTAATTAGCTGGACTAATTAATAACACAAGGAAGTCTGACGACGCTCGTAAATACTTCTCGTTGGTTTCTTATATTTTTTCCACGTTTCTACGCAAAAGCAGGGATATTTTAAATGGGGTTCCCTATAACATTGTATGTTTTTTAGCTTTACGCTTCATCCTGCATATAGTATGCAGAGGAATCCTACTGTTATCTGTTAAAACACCCTGTTCCACTAGGTTCGCCCAATTATCGAGACCTGTGGCGGAACTCAACGCCGCGGTTTAGCATGTTATTAGAGAGAGGAAATAAATTAATTGCCCGAATAGTAATAAGCCATACAAATAACGCGTACTCTCACACGTAACGCGTCCTCAATGTAATTTAAAGTCAAAATAAAATATTTTTTTAATAATTAAATATATGTATTGGTATTAGAAATTTAGATACAAATAAATTATTGAGCTAGATAACATTTTGACGCTTCTGAGGCATGCCTGGCTGAACGATATAGTTAAAATATATTCTTATACATTTCTCTACAAATCCTTTTTTTAGCTTCACGTTGTATTCTTTCATTCTTTCTTTATTCATATAGCACAATAGGCAGAGGGAACCCAGTGTTAAGATGCTCCATTTCCCAATTTCATGTTGAGTCGGGGAACTCAATACCGCGCTTCGTAAATCAGTCCTCAAGGCGGGAGTCGAACCCACATTCGCCACGCTTACAAATATTCGCTACCACTACGCCATAATAGTTTTCATTATATTTTGTTGACACTAGATTAATTATTACCAAATCAACATATAAGATAATACTTATTATGAAAATTTGTACGAATACCTACCTACCTATTTAGAAAATTTTCCTAAGTGTGAGATGACACTATAAAAATGTTAAAAATATATAAGATAATTTTACCATAAATAATAATTATGCATTAATTAATAAAACCAAAGCACATAATAATATTAATAAAAACAATAATAATTTAATAAGCGGCCCTTTACTTGGAAGAGCCTGTAGATATAGGAGTATAAGGGTGTTATGATTTATGATGCGATCTCTCAGTCATAAATCAACGCTTTACGTTTTTTTTTTCGTTCTCTAACCGTCCTCTCCGCACGGCTGATTCAACACCATGCAAAATCTGCTCAGTGAAGTTGAAATACATTTTTGTTGGCCTTTACACTGAAGAAAACTACAATGAATGACGTTCAAAGTGTAGTAAAATGAATGAACATTTTTATAAGGGCATAACATAAAATGTCACATTCTATTACAAATATAAATATAATAGGTAAAAATAAAGAAAAAAATGAGATTGTCGTCATTTGGTACAACGTCTGTCTATAAATGTGAAGGTTATGAGTTCTATTCCCATTCGGGGAAATTTATTAGTTTCTTTTTCTCGCTCTGGTAACTAGTCACAACGCGGCGTTGATCTATGTCACTAAACACGCAATGTGTCGAAAATTGGGCGGACTATCGGTAACGGAATATCTCTATACTAGGCTTTTTCTCCCTACCGTGCTGTAAGAGGGATAAAGTGTGAAGCGAATAATATCTACACATAAAAAATATTTTAAAAAGAGGAACCGTCGTGCAATTACTTGCCATAATACTGTTATAACAAAAATATTGACTGAGTATTCTGACACCCATTCCAGAGCAATTCGTACCTGTGATGTTTTAAGAGAGATTTAGGGCGTTTCTGTATATCTTTTGAATAAATTATAATAAACTTAATGGTTTTGCATTGAAATAAATTATTTAAGAGCTACATTTAGATATAACGAAGACTAATAAAATGTTTTTAATAACGATTACTTTTTGAAAAGAAAAAGAGTAACTATTTACCTTATTTGTCCTTGTACAAGCTGTGAACAATTGCAAAAAAACTGCTCACGTAATGCTTGAACGGCCCCATACATCAGTTAACCTAGTGTTAAGACACTTCGAATGCTGGAGGCATTGCGTGTTGAGTGGTGGAACAGAATCAACTCCGAGCTTTATCTCGAAAGCAGAACGAAGAAATGAAAATATGAAATATAGCATATCTATGAGTGGGAATTGAACCCCCGACCAGTCGAGTTTACACACTTTGTGCCTCTGCGCACCAAATGACCTCAATGTTATGAAAGTTACGAGGTGATGTAATAAATGCGTGTTAAAATTTAAACACACTTAGGACAAACCAAAATAAACACATAATAACCTGAAGTAGGTATGTCTATTACAAAAATATCAAGTAAATTTTTATGTACGCATCTTGTAGTTCCCCTTTCCTTATTCATATATAGTAATAAAAGTCTTTTTTTCCGTTTTCTCAATAAATTCGCGATACATACAAACGTCGCATAAATATCCATATAGATGTTTGCTTTTGGCAAAAAGGCACAAAAGACTGTATACGGAGTGCCTTCGTCAGATCCCATCGAACTGTCTTGTATGTTTCCTTTTTATTTGGCAGATTTTGAGTAAGACGTTATGGATATTGACTTTGAGTGGAGTGCGTTAAATAATCATATTTTTTTCTTTCTTACTAACTTAATGAATGAGAATTACCTAGATCTACTTAATATCTAAATAATTGGTTTAAGAAATATTTTTTAAAACATTAATTGATTTTCTTTTTCGAGGCCACCATAGTGCAGTATTCCACATATGTAAATGAAATGGCTGTAAATATAATACCTATTCGATTTAAGACGCTGTACTACATTGATTTCCACTACTCAACTACAAGTCCTAAATTAAGCAAAGTGAAAAACGAAGCGCCTCTACACTTGGTTCAACAAATGAGAAAGTGAGTGTTGAATGGCGGAATTACACGATCCAGTAAGAATCGAACCCATAACCAGCGCGAATAAAATTCAGCTTTCAACTACATCGCAAGACGATCATAACTCTATATCAAATGTACGAGAAAAATGAAGTTAGGCGTTCCAAATTCTACACGCGCAGAAATGTTTAGCAAATCCCGCAAGCAATAAAAGATATTTCGCGAGCTTGTGAGAAATGTTTTCATACACATACTACAGTACAGACTATAGTATATTTTATGGTATTATATTTTGTATGTGGGGTAATGATTTCTTTGAACGCATGGGCGCTGTACGCCGCTTTATTAGGGACAATATTCTGATAACATCGATGAGCACTACGGGGCCTGTGTATATATACATAGGAAAAACGTCTTTTTACGCCATTTTGTATAACATACGAGTAATATGATTTTTTATCTAAAATTTCTTGTGCAGGTGAGTTTAGTCTAATAAGTACCTAATATATTTTTTTAGTAGAAGGAACCTGGGATTCTAGTGTTAAGACACTCCGATCGAATTAACACGCGTCCATTTCTCATTTTCAACATCTTTGTTTAGTTACCAGAGAGGGAAAATAAAAGTAATAAATATTTGATTTCCTCGATTAAAAATCGAACCCACACCTTGTCACGTTTGTTACAACAGGTATTTAAAATATTTTTCGTAGTGACTTATCCAAACAAAACTAACGTAATTCTTACATTCAAAACTTTTATTAGGCTTAGAAATATAATTTAATTTTACCCAAAAAGGATCTTGTAATATCCATTCCTGCGGTCCCCTACTTAATTGCGTGGAGGCTGAGCAGGAATTTTATAAGTCGAGGCTCCACGTTTGGAGATGAGCACGCATCGGCGTTATTGAGATTCCTATGCTGTCGTTAAGGGAATATGGATAATGGGTAAGTCGAAAAATATGTTTGATTAAAATTTTAATTATTTTTTATTAGTTTATATATCGTCATCATTAGTATACTGATTAATTTTTAAATGTTAAAAAGTGGACGAGGCGACTCTTTCGCATATCAACAAGGCTAGGCTGAAAAAATCAATAAGGTTAGTCGAAGCGTAGGGGCACAAAGTGTGACTGTACAATCAACTGGTTGTGAGTTCGATCCCCAATCGAGGAAATGAAATATTTATTTAGATTTATATTTTCATTTCTTCGCTCTGATGTCGAGGTGTTGTGTTTCGTCACTAAATACGCAATGCCCCCAGAATTCGGCGGTAAGTTAGGAACAAAATGTTTTGACACTAAGTTCCATCTGCCTACTTTGCTATATTGCGTGATACAGTGTAAAGCTGATTTACAGTGCACTATAGTAAAAATATTTTTTTTTACAAAATTTTAAATTAATAAAAAATGTTCGTAAATTTTTAAAGAACAAAAGTCAGCTTTCATAATTTTGGTACAAAAATATTCGAAGCCAATGCAGTTCTCTAGTTATTGTACCAACAACGGATCAACAATGAATTTTTTTAGTACAGAATAACATATTGACAATTGAATGACAAATGAACAATACAATTTTTCTGTGAGCTCTGCTTTATTTTTAAAATTAAAATTATTATCAATCATTTATACGTATTTAAATGTGCTAAAAGTGATAAACCTACCAGCAGTAAGTCCATTAAATAATTTCCATCACTAATTATTGCCAAAAGTACACAAAGAGTAATAAGACAAGCGTAACACAATGGATTCAATTGAGCAATCGATTAATGATCTGGCATTGCACTTCTCTACGACAATGGCTGAATTTCAGAAGAACTTGAGCACAGCCACAAGTCCCACATCAAACTTGGCTGCTCAGTTTAGCTCATTTAGAACTTTTATTCTTTCCGCACTGGAAAATCTACAGCTGCAAGTAAAGTATCTCAGTGAGCAGCAAGACCGTCTTGAAATGGGTAGCAGAAAGAAATTTCTTTTAGTGCATGGTGTCCCCGAGAATAAAACTGAGGATACTTCTACAGTTTTGGCTGAACTGTTGTCGGAGCATCTTCACATGCCAGATTTCAGTAGAGAAGATATAAGCCGCTGTCATAGGATAGGCAGCTCCAAGGGTGATAAACACCGTGCAGTACTGATCAAATTTAAGCAGCTATCAATTAGGAGTCACGTCTGGTATGCCAAAACTAGGCTAAAGGGCTCTGGAATTACTATCTCAGAATTCCTTACGAAAACTAGGCATGATGCTTTTATGGCTGCTAGGCAACGTGTTGGTCTCTCCAACTGTTGGACCAAGGATGGTGTAGTCATTTTAAAAGGACCAGACGGGACTAGAAACCGAATAGCTTCTGTACTGGAATTAGACAACATACTGCCTGTTGTTCAGGTGCCCCCAGGGGGTCCAGGTGCTGCAAACACTGTGACTTCAAAAGCAAGGATAGCTTCCTCAACACTAACTCACCGGCCTAAACGTAATATTAAAAATGATCGTGTTTCGGTACAATAATCCTTTAGCGTATGTATTACGTTTTAAGTTTTTCCTATTTTTATATTACGAGCATACTGGATTACTTAATTACGATTCTTGCTAGTGCTTAGTGCAGCGTTGTTTTTACAAGGTATTTGTTTAATTTAGTTCATAGTTCATACCCACTTAAGTTTATTTATATTATCACATTCAGATTCAGTACGACTGTTTGGTTTTCAATACTATCAGCTAGATGTTGTCACTTATGTTCGGAAATGAATACTAATAATTTCTTATCTGCTTTTTCTTTATGTTGTTTGGTGCTTTTTAACAACTTAATGTGGCGAATGTACGAATATTATTAGTTTTAACCATTTTTATAATAACCTGTTTATGTTTTTCTTTAATAATAATTTTTAAACAATTATTTTTACCTATATTATATTCTACTGCACTTGTAAGGACTGCTTTGACATTGACAGTGGTGATATGACGTTATATCAATTATGTTTGGATATTTACTGTAAATAATTATTTAAAGTAAGTAATGCAATGTAATGTGGTGTACGTGTTTGTTCTTTGTTAACTCATGTTTTTTTTTCTTTTTTTTTATTTTTCTTTGTTATCTTACTTTTTTTTCTGGCAAACTATTTTCATGCTGTGCTGGTGGGTGTATAAATATTATTCTTTTTTTTAATTTTATTATATACATATATATATATATTTTTTAAATAGAAATATATATTTATATATACATATAAATATTTATATTATTATTACTATTATAATTTACATTTATTATTAGTTATGAATAGCGAAAGTTTTGACTCTGATGACGGAAATCTTTTTTATTCATGTACATCCAATTCATCGGACGACAGTTTTCAAAGTTCCTCTATCCCCCTGAATTCCTTTCTTAAATCAACATTTTTACCCTTTTCTAAAAACCTTAACGTAATACATATTAACGCTCAAAGCATCCCTGCCCACTATCCTGATCTTCTGAGCACGTTTGAGACAAAAGATATTCACGCAATCTTGGTCTCCGAAACCTTTCTCAAACCTTGTCTTCCCTCTACATCATATGCTTTGCCAGGCTTCCACTTAATTAGGAACGATAGAATTGGTAAGGGCGGCGGTGGGGTAGCCATTTACCTACGTAGCCATATTCCATTTAATATAGTCACCAAATCACCATCTGTATACTCGGAATCCGCTGAGTACTTATTCATCGAACTATTATTTGGTTCTTTGAAGTTGTTGCTCGGAGTGTTCTATAGTCCCTCGATGCGCATAGATTATTTTTCAAATTTTGAAACCTTGCTTGAAAATCATATATCTCACTCTGATCATACAATCATAATGGGGGACTTTAACACCTGTTTGTTTAAAAATGATTCTCGAAGCAAACGACTGGTGGACATTATTAAGAGCTGCAACCTAAATACACTTAACACTAAGAATGCGACACACTTTTTTCCAGACTGCTCACCATCTTTACTCGATCTTTCCTTAGTCTCGTCACTTGATTACGTTAGTGCTCATGGACAACTATCCGCTGAAGCTTTCTCATACCATGATTTACTGTATTTATCATATAAGATTCGTCCGCCTAAAATCAAACCTACAATCGTTATGCGGCGCAGCTTTAAAAATTTTAAAAATGATAATTTCATGTCAGATCTTAGGTTAATTGATTGGGATGCTGTTCTTGACGCTGACAATATTGATGATAAAGTTAATATCTTTAACTCCATTCTTATCGGTCTTTTCGATAAGCATGCTCCACTTCGGCCAATTAAACTTAAACATCTCCCCGCTCCATGGCTGACTTTTGATATAAGAACTGCAATGGCGAAACGAAACAGAGCAAAATTTAAATTCAAACTCAATCCTACTGCTGAAAACTTATCCAAATATAAGCATCTACGAAATAAATGCAATAGACTCTGTCGAACAGCCCAGCGCAATTATATATATAATTCCCTCAATTGTGGTAACTGTACTAAAGCTTGGAAGTTCTTGAATTCTATGGGTATTAGTCGCGATCGCCATACCGCCACCGTTGCAAGTAACGTTGATTTAGAAGCCATGAATTCATTTCTTAGTAGGGTCCCATTATTAGATCACGTAACAAAATCTGACACCATCAATTCTCTTTTATCCACCCCGAATCAAAATTTTGCATCTCTTAATTTTACACCTGTATCTAGTAAGGATATTAGGAAACATATCACTGCAGTAACTTCTGAAGCGATCGGTTGTGATGGTGTGAGCCGTAGAATGATATGCTTATCTCTAGATGTAACTTTAACGGTACTTAGTCATATTATTAATTTTTCTCTTTCCTCTGGTTCTTTTCCTAGCATTTGGCGCATCGCTCATGTTCTACCTATTCCTAAAATTACGAATCCTTCTTCCTTTTCTCACTACCGACCTATTTCAATTCTCCCTTTTCTCTCAAAAGTTATTGAACGTGTGGTTTTCTGTGAACTTTCATTACACCTCTCTAAGCACCAGTTCCTCAGTCCCTTTCAATCTGGATTCCGCCTGGGACACAGCACGACTACTGCACTTATTAAGATCTGCGATGATATTAGACATGGTATCGATAATCAGCAATTAAGTATTGTCGCTCTATTAGATTTCTCTAATGCATTTAATACTGTAGACCACGATATACTTATTGCTATTTTGCAATCTTTAAATCTTTCTCCTATTGCTATCGAGTGGTTTCGCTCGTATATCGGCCGCGTGCAGTGTATTCGAGCAAATAATACATTTTCTTCCTTTTCCGATCTTCATGCAGGTGTTCCTCAAGGCGGCATTCTCTCCCCTCTCCTTTTCTCCATTTTTATCAACTCCATTTCCAAATCCCTTACTCTACCTTTCCATATTTATGCTGACGACCTACAAATTTATGTTACGGCACCCATCAATAGTCTCCATAGTGCTATTGCTGCCCTTAACTCCAATCTCCTTACCGTTAGCTCATGGGGCAAATCTTTTGGCTTGTCAATAAATGCTGCTAAATCACAAGTCGCTCTCTTTGGTAGTCGTCAGCTGCTATCCAAAATCCATTTTCCATCCCTTTCTCCTGTGGTGTTCGGGGGAACCATGCTAGAGTTCCATAGTTCTATTAAAAACCTTGGTCTTACTATGGACAGTTCCCTCTCTTGGGTACCACATATATCTGAGGTAAGCAAAAAATTCGTCGCTGTGATCTGTCGTCTGAGACGTTGGAAAAATCTTCTTCCCATTAAAACTAAAATATCCCTGGCCAATACTCTTCTGCTCCCGCTGCTTGATTATGCCGACGCATGCTACTGTGACCTATCACAAACTCTCCTTAACAAGCTGGATCGCCTGCAAAATATGGCCATTCGGTTCATATTTGGGCTTAAAAAATACGACCATATTACCGATTACAGACTCCAACTTAAATGGCTTACTATCAGGCAGCGACGTAATCTGCATATCCTCACACTCCTTTACACTGTCCTCTTCCATCCTTACACTCCAAATTATCTTAAAACTAAGTTCACTTTCCTTGGATCCAACCACTCTCTTAACCTCAGATCACAGGACGACAATAAATTAACTGCCACTCAGCCGCACACAAGCCTATGGGGATTCCTTTTCTGTGAAAGCTGCAGTCCTTTGGAATACACTCCCACGCGAGCTGCGCCAATCCAAATCAGTTCGCATTTTTAAGCGTCAAGTTAAAAGCTATTTCTTATCGTTATAAATTATGTAAGTTTGTAATTATATATTTATCTATGTAAGTTTATTGAATTATATATTTACTGATTTAAAGATGTATGTATTTCATATTATTTTATTTTATTTTATGCAACTAGTTTGTAATATATAGAATGTAATTTTTTCTTTATGTAGGTTTATCATATTAGAATAACATATTTTATCATTTGTACACCAGCCAATATCCACACATTCTTTGATCTTTTTAATGGTAAGGGTTGCCTGGAAGAGATCACCTGTGGTGATAAGGCCGCCTTTACACCATATTTTTCCATTGTTTTCTTTGTATATTTTAATTATTAAGTTGGTGTAATAAAGTATTAAATAATTAATAATTAATATTATTAGTAAGTAATATAATAGACGCGTCACCGACATTTAAATTCTTTTCGCAAGCTGAATCATGTCAGTGGGTCAAACCAATTTGTCAGATCAACTATAGTTGGGGATCGATCTTTGGGAACTCGGTTGGAACAACATTCAATTCTTGTAATGGGATATGAGGAAGATATATGAAGAATGTTTATATACTATGTATATTTTTATTGACAGTTATAGATAATCGTAATGTTTTGAAAATTGAAACGAGAGTGACAAACGAATTGTCTTGACGCTAGGTTCTCTCTGCCTACTTGGCTATGCTGGAGAACAGTGAAACAGCTTTTTTATTAATGTGTGTGTAGTTAAAGAAAATATAATTTAAATGTACAAATGTACGAAAGATTACAAACGTAAGCCAACATTTAACATTAATCATATCAGTACAACCAGCAAAAGATAAGTAAGTATAAATTGTGTAGGTATTTAGGATGTTTCTTAAAACTGATAATTATCATATGTAGCAATTGAAAAAAAAACCATTATAATTTAAAATAATATAATTAAATATATGTCATATTGATTAGTCCTATCACTTTTATTCGTTAATGTATTCCCGTAAACACAGATTTTTATTTAAATTGTGACTGAAATATTGCATTTCTTATAATGGAATTGTTACGAATGGCGAAATTTCCATTAAATTGTATGGCTTACAAGTGCGACTGTTGAGCATGATTTACTTCAGCAATATCGCGTAGAATAGACGAGATACGATGGAGATTGATCGATGACGGCTCGGTGCTCACATTTCACGATGTGAATTTAACTATACTAAAATTGATAAGATATTTTATTTGTTTTATTTTAATTTTGTTAAGAATGTATCGAACTCGAACAGAAAGTATATATTGATTGTTTTGTTGAATAGACAATAGGTTCTTTCTGTCTACCCTGCTAAATACGGAAGAAAATGAGAGGCCAAAAGAAATCGCACTTAATTAGAAACGAATACGAAATAATCATTAAATATGTTTTAAATGATTTCTAATCAAACTGTCATTTCATCAAAGAATTAGTCTTCTTATATCCCAAGTAAATATAACATACAATTCGCGTTCTACGCACTCGTGAACACCCACCCATTCATTGCAAACCATTTAAAAAGGCTACATTCAAAATTCAGAAATTATGAATTTTCCTGGCGATCAAGATGAAATATAGGAGCAATTTGGTATAAATCATCGGGGCTTAGTGTAATGATGGTTTATACCGTTAATAGGTCTATTTGTGCGGTTCCCGTGCTGTACTTATCGCCTTGCCCAGTGCTCGTTTGGCACCAATTCCTTACAGTTAATGGTCCACTTAATGAAAATAAGTCAAAACCTTAACGTTGTTTGCTTACTTAATATCGATGGTATGAGCTTTCTGTATATTTTTTTTGCTTATTTTTAAACAAGTAGTTGTAGCCCAAAAGTCTATGCAACTTTGTTTCTGTGAAATATAAAATGGAAAATATAGTTTTTTCTTATAAGAGTATTTTGCAGAAGGTTTATAGGAACGAGCACGAAGTACTCTCATACAATCGCCGAGGATTGTCGGTTTACATATTATTAATTATCTAACAATGCTTTTTTTAAGACATGAAAACAGAATTCATATTTAAATATCAAATAACGATCTTAAAACGATAATAAAAAAAATTATAAATTAAAAGTGCCTGAGGGAAACATAAACAAACGTCTTTTTTAACATGATAAATAAGATAAAAGAGTAAAATTGTTGATCAGATTGAATGCTTTAGATAGCACGATTAATTTAATTAAAATGGTCTTCGTGGCGCAGTGGCAGTCGGTCTAACTGTAAAGGCGTCGGTTGTGAGTTTGATCCTAATTCTAGGTAGCTCTTCGGTTACGGAGTGATTGGCCTATATTATACAAAATCTAGAGGATGTAGGAAACAGACATTTAGTATATTGACTTGAGGATTGCAGAGAAGCCGTTTATATCCATAGATATATAATTTATGAATGAAAACTGCATCTCAAGGTCTACCTCAGACTTGAAAACGGTTTACAAACACGAGCCTAAAAGAAGATTGTTAAAAATTCTTACGGTAACGAGCAAACCAAGCTGCGATATTTAAGGTGTAAACAAATGTATTTTTTGTTTGTATTTTATTGTGGAAATTGATCTTCAACTGCAAGTTCAAGACTAAATGACGCTAGAAACGATTTTGTTGATTAACAACACCTTTTTACTAATGGCCGTCGCATAAATTTTTACTTGGCCGTTGTTGGCAGAACGACAAGGACAAACTGGCACATTTAGGAAAATGTGATGTTGTTTATTTTTAACTTTTTTGTTTTATACTATCTTCATAAATCTCTTTTATTTTTGCAGAGTTTGCAATCCAGTAGTGCTTTTGCTTTTTGGGTGACGTGACTCGATTTTGGTTTTTAATTAATCTTTAAAAAATATGAGTTTAATACAATGTAATATATAACTAATAACTTTAAGATATTATTAAACTGAAAATATAGCTTATATTATAAGAATCATATTTGAATACATATTATTAAATATATTTTTTCATTTTGTTTTAAATTGCATAACGCACTTGCATAATTTATCAATTGGATTTTAAACGTAAATTATTTACCTCTGGTCCCGCGTATTACCTAAACGCCCACACCTCTCACACAACAACACCCAGAAAATGAACCTGCTACCTCCACATAAAAGTCCCTAATAAACATATCCAGTGAGGCGAAATTCATTAGCTCTATTAAATAAATGTTTTGGCAAACCACTGTTGAATATTGAAACACGCAATACAAACATCCAGGCTACGAGTAGTTTAATATAATGAATATAATTTATAGGCTTTGAACAATATATACGTGAGAACATTGTTACATCGAGCGACGGTGTTCTGTAATTAAATGTATGGAGGCGAAATATAATTTGACTAAAATCATATTTGTTTAATTATTTTATATCAATTATAAGGAAATGTGCTGCCGTGGCGCATGGAAGCGCAAGCGCGCGACTGTAAACGCGACGGTTGAGGGTTTAGGGTAGGCATCGAGGCAAAGAGCGGCGTTGAGTTCCGCCACCCAGGACGCAGTGCCTTTACAATTCTGCTATGTGCAAGAAAAAGCGTGATGTTAAAATAAATGGTGGGACAGGTTGTGTCCCGCCACTCTACACTCAATATCTTGAATTTTCCTGACACAAGATCCATAAGCGTGCCACAGCGTGATTTAAAAAAAGTATAATAAATATTTGTAGTTAATTTATGAGCACGCTCAATTTATTGTTAGGGGTGCGGGTTGAAATCTCGTTAAATAAGGTGTGTTTACAGCGTGTCATTGGGCGTGGCATTACCTAGTAGCTGATACTTTGTAATTTCTTAACAGAAATGGGACTGGCCACGCTAAGTGTACCTATATCAGAGGAACCCCAATCGCTTCGATACTGCTTAGTAATTCTAAATATGAGGCTGAGAAAAACAGGTAGAGTCGAGGCACAGCTACACAACGTCTGACTAACTTGACGGTTGTGGGTTCGATTACAATTTGGAGGTATAAATTATTTCCTCGTTCTGGTAAGAGCGGTGTTATTTTCCCCCATTCAACTCGCAATGTCTCGATAATTGGGCGGGAAGTTATGAGTGTCTTCAGATTCATTACAGATTTGAATCCATATACCTATACTCGTATAGCATCCATAATTTACATCAAAGAAGTGGTATTGGTTATAAAAAAAGATTTTACAAAAAAGATATCCGTATTATTACATAAAATGCGAATTAGAGTCTAGCCCTGGTCGTATGTATATTCGTGGCGTACTTTAAAAATGTACAAACATTATTATAATTTGTTCCATATCATATTTCATCCTTAGCCCAGTTTAGAAAAAGTTTTTACTTTTTAAACGAATTATTATGACCATCGCGTTTTCTGACAGTGTGTCCAAGGGATGTACTGAATATTAAGTATGATTTTGTTTTGATATTACAAACAAAATTAAAATCACAAAAGCTTTAGAAAATAATAAGAAAATATTTGATTTTTAAAAACGACAGTTATTTTTCTTGAGATCTTGGGAGAGGGTTAGGCTTCGACATTCAACATATATTTTTAATGGACTAAATGTATAAAACTAAGTTATTCTTTTACAAATACGTAAGAACCATTATTACATTCACAAGTGGAGGCATATGCCATGACCATGGTCATATGCCTGCACTTCAATTTGTAGCAAGGGAATGTATGATTTTCTTTAACTTCACGAGCACATAACAGAATAGACTGTTCCCATTAAGACAATTCTATTCGCCATTTTTAGCTGAGACCCAGAATTGATCTCCAGAGGCAATGCGTGTGGTGGAAAACAACGCCAGGATTTACCAGAGCGAAGAAATGAAAATACTAAATATTTCAATTGTTCGAGTGGGAATCGAACACACTTGTTTATTTACACAATAGCATCCCTGCGCCACTGGCTTCAAGAAGAAATTTTATAAATATTTAGCGACATGCTTCATTATATTCGTTTCAAAATAATTATTATAAAGAACAAGGATATTCTTTGATATGTTTAAGAATAGTAAGATTTACTTTCACTAACTATAAAAGCAGGGAACCCTCAGGCCTATTACGTACAATATGTTAACGAGGAACAAAAGCGTGGGAGCCTGTAACGGACATACGACTTGGAAAGGCTCTAAAACGCTGAAAATGTTATATCTAACTTGACCAAAAATAGATTTTATTATATTCTACGTTATATTTTACGGGCGTTGAGTCTGGTGTATAGACCACAGAAATAATTAATTTTTTACTTACTACTAACTAATTAATCACCTTAAAACTGGAGTTTATATCGTGTTTTATTAGTGGGTTTTATTCCTGAGATTATCAAAGAATTGCGAATTGTGCGTGTAATGCTAGTATTTATTTTCATATTCTTAAAAAAAATACAAAATATACACCATTTTACAAAATATATTAAAAAATATTAAACAAAAATATTTTAATTCTATAGGTACCTAGTATCTATCAAAATACTAGAGCAACATCGAATAAGCAAACAGTAAACACAAAAAAAAAAAACCACACAAAATAAATCTTAAATCATCCACATATAGTACAATACATATGTTTTATACGTTAAGGAAAGCCTCACATCCACGCTACTGTAACAAAGACAGTGCGCGCACTCTTAATCCTCTCTTTTGATACGATTCTGATGCAAAGCTGGCTAAGTGAAATAGATGACAACTGTCTCTCTCATTCCTTTTAAGATAACAGCACTTCAGGAAATGGCGGAATTTGAATAAAATAATAGTTTGGAAATTGTACGCCACATGGTCCGAAAGGAGATTGAAGGGACACAAAGGAATTTCGCAGAAGTTTCTACTAAGGTCACTTTATTTGATGGGCTTTCTACGCCCGCTTTAATGCGATTCGGGTTGAGTAAGTTTGGTGATGGCACCGGGTTAAAATATTTACGAATGTTCGATATTTTGATTACATTTATGGATAATAATAATGTTAGTAAATGTTTGCTTGATATCTACATAAAACGATTTTTAAGAAAAATTTACAATCAGCAGACTTCGCGCGGCGTTAAGTTTCGCCTTCACATAAAAAATATTTTGAAAAGTGGGGAACGAAGTGTCTTATTAACACTTTCCCACTATCTATCCTGTTCTCACTGTTTACCCTGGTGTGCGGGGTAAGGCGCGAATCTGCTTATATTTCTGTTCTGTTCTATAATTGTGGTGTTCCGACCCACACCCTGATTTTTCCTGACAATATTATATATAAAAATTGAACAATTACAATGCCTTGACAAGCACAAAAACAAACTACATTAATATAAAAACAACACAATATTGAAGTAAGCCCTAGTAGGGCAGAGACGTCGAACTCAATAATGTCACAAAAACACATTGAGCGTCCTTATAAAAGTTTGCTCTCCTATGTAATTTGAATAATACAAATAGCTTTGGAATAGCACCATTGTCCGTGGAGTGAATGCGGAAGATGGTCACAATTGGTCTCTACCGACCCTTATCTAATATTTATACGTGCACGTTAGTGCGTAAAATGTAAGTAACGACGAAAAAGTTGTTTGAACAAAATTGTCTAGACTTTTATATTTATGAATAAACGGAACGGAACATGTCTTAACGGAGAGCGCGGGGTTTTAACAGCATTGACTCATCATCAATAAAAAACGGGGTTTGGTTAAATTAGAGAGAGATTAGTAAAAAATCACTATATCTCTCTATTAAAATTTAATTTAAATATCCCCATTTTCAAATTGTAACAAAATTTGAATTGAATTTTGCATAACAAAATCAGTACAGATAATAATTTTCCTTATCCACCTTAAGAAAACTCTTAAAAAATCCATTATCTTTAATAAGGTGGTTTAGTGACCCGTTTTACACTAACTCTAGTTTTAAATTAAAATCCTGTTGGAAATATTGCCGTCATTTGTCGCGCACGTGTGGTGATTCAGGTGTAATTTAAGCACCATTAGGTTTCACGCCGCGTCACGGACTCGTGACTTGTGGGCGCTACGTGTCACCTACAATTGTTTTCGACAGGTTAAGGTAGCTTTATGTTATTGAGACTAGTTTGCTAAATCTTTGGAATTATTAGTAATTATAAGGTTATCTTTAATTATTTTATTCTTTTTTTGTAGTTTCACAAAGTATCAGGATAAGGTTAAGCAGAGAATACTTAGTGTTAAGACACTTTTTTGACCTCTTTCAGCTTAATTTTCGAGACATTGCGTGTTCAGTGGCGAAACTCAGCGCGCTTTATCTTATTAACAGGGCGGGAAAATGAAAACAATTCACGTTTCATAATAAACAATCCACATTCACGATTGAGAACGAACCCACAACCATCTTGCTGACAGGCGCTGTACCGGAACACCGCAGTCTCCTCAATATAAATTAAAAATAGAACATCAGTTCTCAAGTCTCTCTCGATATTTTATGTTGGGATAGCAAAAAAGGTACCTAATATAACGCTAGCGTTCTAACTTTTAGTCATAAAATAAAACGAACATCGTTTTAGAACTTAACTGTGGATTTTCTGTGAATTTCTACAGTCATAAAAGCACTGATGCGACATTGCATTTGCAATTGCAACCATGCCCCACGTTGGGTGCCAGCAAACTTTAACCGATGATTTTATGTGAACTTTATACTTCGACCCATATACAAGTTGTAAATATTAAGAATTCTAATAGCCAATTTGATATTGCGACCAATAAATGCAATAAAACAGATTATATGATGGTATATGGCGTAAACGACAGGTAATAGAATGTCTGCCCGTTCTGTTTACGTAGTTTCTTTACTAATATAAATACTCGATTACTAACCTTCAAAATATATTATTATAGATTTCCTTACTTCGCATACATACGTACGGATAATTCCAGCCAATCTTTTGTTTTCTTTCTATTCGATGGGGATTCAGGCAGGCAGTTTGATGGTAAATGTAAATGTTATAGGTTCGACTCCCACACGGGTAAAATTAATTATCTTCATTTACTCACTCTGATATTAAATCAAAGCGTGGTGTTAAATTCAGCGACTTAAAATTAGGCAAAGTTATTCCGTGTGTTATATTTACCAAAATAATAAGAGCTTCTTACTATTCATAGTCACGGTTTTAATAAAGACAAATGGAACAGAATAAACAAAAAACATATTTATTTCAGTAATTATAATGATTTATTCGAAATAAACAAGTAGCTAAAAAGGAACTAATGACTTGAAGAAATAGAACAAAATCTCGAATAAAAAGTAACATAATATAAAAGACCAACCTCCGGAATCATTGCGGCAGCAGATTTTTCCTTTGCACAACAAAGTAAAAGAACATTTATTTTTCTGGAATGATTATAGTGTCTTTGTGTAGTGGAGTAAGGAAACAGGATAATCTTGAACTAATCAAATCTTATTATCTTATCGTGTGGAAAAGAAAATAATGACATATAATATCCTCGTTTACGTCAATTACAATAGTTATTAGTAAATATTGTGTTATAGGTAAAACTCCTAAAAATAAATACTGAATCATGTATTAAAACTGAGCTTGTCGTGACCCAGTGCGAAGGTGAAGGTGTAGGTTAGATATATATTGATAGAATATATCTAAATTATTTTGCTTTTCCTTTCCTCTTTTACAAATCGCGTCGTTGAGTTCTGCATCTTAACACACGATGATAGCAGGAGTATCTTAACACTAGGCTACCTACCCCGCTGTTTATAAAGCAGTTCTAGAAGTTGTTATACGATTATTTGCGAAATAACAGCAATATAAGAAAAACTATTACGTGCTTTAAAACATTCTTCATTATTAACTACTTATTTTATTTTACATATATTCTTTATTGCATTCAATTAGAAAACAAAAGTATAAAAAAGGAGCTTAGCATTAAAAAGCAATACAATAATGGATGGAATGTTAGCCTTTAGACAGATTATTTCATTTCTATAATACTTAAAAGGCATCAACAGATATGAATACAAATCTCACTTATCTTATATTTCCTAGAAACGTTCAATACCTTTAACCGTTTATTTATTACCTAACACTGTACACTACAACATAATTAACAGAATGCAGACTAAAGTTAATTCAAGCTTGACCAACCCCTTTTATAAAGGTATTACGTTATTTCAGGCAAAGTCTGTGATTTTGTTGAAGTTCGCGGACCTGCAATTAGCACATCAAAGAGGATTGGAAAACGGGCTTTTCGGTTTTGATTTACATTTCAAAAAGAAAGTTGGCGAGTCGAGCCGACGCTGACGTCGATCGGCCTCCTGAATTTCGTTCATCTTTTTTTTCTAAAACATTAGCATCTCTTTTCTGTTAGTTTAAACTTGAAGGCATTGTAATTGTTTATGACGAGTTTATTATTCAATCAGAAATATGATAATGAATGATGTTATTGTTTACATTACAATGATTGGGTAATGAAGAAACCTAAGCTTATTATTATAATATTTTGAGCTTCACGCCGTATCTCTCACATAGCAGAGTAGGCAGAGGGAAACTGGGAACCTTGTATTAAGCCACTCTGTTACCACTAATACTCTTCCGTTTCTCACTTTCCGCCGAATTCTGCAAGCACTGCATGACCACACCAGAATAATTTTACAATTCGAACCAGCAGTTCCAGTTCCAATAAGCGCGTAAAGCCAAACAAGCTCTTCAGATTTATAATATTAGTATAGATTTATCAGTTCATTCTGTTTATACTAAATATAAGCCAAGATTATTTCTCACACAAAAGCTTTACTTACTACCAAGAAATGTAAGGACTTTCTTGGTAATAAGTAACGCAAGAAAGTCTCTACAATATGCTTTACTTAATACCACTAGAGAAAAAGAACATTCTCTAATAACTCTATAAAAACACAAATTTCCTGTAATACGAGTATGTATGGTAAACAAAGCATTCAAAGTAACAAATGTTAACTGTTATCGTTATTTTTCCCTTCACTTGTCTCGTTTTCGTTAAGGCTGGGATCAGGTGGCGGGAAAGCTTAGCGTCCACAATCTGATTGTTGATAACCACATTATGGTGGAAATATTAAATGTGACATACAATGTGTTCACATTTCAGTGCTGCCTTCTTTTTATATGCAGTATATTTTTGTATCCCGCTATAGCAGGGTAGGCTGAAGGAATGTAGGTTTTAAGACGCTTTCACCACAGCGAGCTTTATTTTCGTGACATTGCGTGTTGATCACAGCGTTGTATTTTGTTAAATAACATGTGGTTTGTCTAATTGCCATAACGAGGAAATGAAAATAAAGCAATAAAGAAAAACTAATTTTAGAAAAACAATTTCGAAAAATGATATTGTTGATACAATTTAGTAACAAAGAAAAATAATTGAAACTTGTCAAATAAATTTGGCTTTAAATAAATACAAATAAATATTATTCCTTTAGGTTCTGCACTCGCTTTGTTCTGTAACGCCTATTATAAGCAGGCTTACAATTTCATTCTTCAAAAAAATCATACATAAAACAATTTAGTTAAAATAAAATCGAAGAATTTACAAGAAATAAATACTAAGCTTCCTCTGCTAGATGTAACGATAGAAAAAAAAATTTTCGTATTAAAGCACTTATAAAAATGCTTCTTCTAACTTCTTGTTGAAATTATAAAAACTATTCACACACTCCCAATTTTTAACGGCGTCACGCTTACATTAGACTGGGTAGAGGGGTCCTAGTGTAAAGACACTCCGCTCCCCAATTGTTTATGTAATAAAAACATAATAAATGTACTGTCTAACAAATTAACGTGTATGTGAACGTCTTAACCATTATAGGGATATCTAACTGACTGGATATTGCCTATTAAAAAAATGGAATATGGATGGATGAATGGAGAAATATTTTATTAAATTTAAAGTCATATAAAATTTTAAATATAATAAATTATATTTATAAGATTATTTAAAGAGGCCAGTCGTGACTCATGGCTAAAGAGCACAAGTGTGCGACCATTAACGCGGCTGGTTGTGGGTTCGATCCCCACTGGAGGAAATGATGCTCTGGTGTCGGAGCAAAACTCTGAGTTCCGGCACTCAACACGCAATGCCTCCAGCATTCAGCGGAAAATAAGGAACAGAATTTCTTAGCAGTAGGTAGTAGGCCAGAGGGATACAACGTGAAGCTGAAATTATAACTATTTTAGGAGTATATAAAATAAAAACAAACATACTAGACTGTGATACAATATAATAACAATAAAAGATTAAAATCGAAGAGAATAAAAAATACTACTGTACCCAGTGTCGAGCACAATATAATACTACTTTGTATAAAGCAGTTCAATAGATATTGACAAAGAACAATGAAACAAAGGTTAAAAGAATTTCCCATTATTTTATAAATCCGTAAAGTCAAAAAAAATCTTATTATTAGGTGATCATTAATTAACATACTATATGACAGTATGGATAAATTGACGAAATTGTTAAAATTTGTTATGCAAGTATTTTTTTTCAACTTCACTATTCATTCCGCACGAGTGGCAAATAGATAGTGAATATTTCATATTTTCATTTACTCGCTCTGGTAACGAGTTTAAGCAAAGCGTTGTGTTCTGTCTCTCAACACACAATCCTTCAAAAATACGGCTGAGTGATTATTTTTCGAACTTGAGGTAAATACGAAAGCGACACCGGGTGGGTAGGGAAGAGCGTACTGTAAAAAAATTTGCAACCACTCACTACATGGCTGCTCGAGAGGATGCCAAGGGTGGTAAGAGCGTATGTGGGAATGTGGGACTCGAACCTCGGCTTTTTGTGGGACTCGAACCTCGGCCTCGGATTGGCGGCGGAAAGTGTCATAATGGGATCGGAGTATCCTGACACAAATTCGATAAAACGTGAAGTTGAAAAAAAAATTGTACAGTAGTTGATAAAAGCTCCTCGGCAATAGCTCGACAGGCGATGTCTCCAATTCAAGAGAAATATTTTCTAAAACGTTTTAAAACTCATTATCATTTAATTATTATTTGATCTTACAGGTTCACTACGACATACATTTTTGTTAAATATAGCGCTAAGAGATGAGACAAATTTCCAATTTAGTGAACAATTTTCATAATTCAAGAAACAATAAAATAAAATAAAAAGAACACATATTTTTATATAAAAAAAGAACCTTGCAATTTTAAAACAATATTGTTATACAAAATGGCGCTACATTTTGATTAATTGCAAAAGCCAAGCCTTGGCCCATTTTCTAAACTATTTCGGTACCTATAGGAAACACTCAATTTATATTCTAACTGGAGCTGACCCGATTCTTGGCACGTAATATGAATTAAGTAGTATACGTGGTTACACCGCTATTTAGATCTGCAGATTGGACCTGATACAATGTCTCGAAAATTCTCCTTATAATTTATTTTAGATTCTCGCTTTTTTTACCAGCAGGGTAGGCAGAGAGAACCTAGTTTTAAAACACTCCGTGTGTAATCCAAAATTGGGACTTTTTATTTGAGATTCAGATCATTGAATTTTGGACACTTTTGGATTTCAACGAATATAAAAAACTGATCTAAAGCCAATAATTTTTACATATTTCATAATGTATAAAAATTAAACAAAATCGAGTAGAATAAAAGGTGTTAATTTAGATTAACGACGACCTATTTTTTTAACTTTTTAAGTAAAAACCCTGAGCTTGTTGTATCCATTTTTCTTAAAGATATTGAGGAAAACAGTAGAAAGGGAGATAGGTAGAACAAAGACCGCATCCTGAAATTAGGCTTTTGTCCCGAATTTACCGGAAAATATGTTGTCCTAGAAAAATAATTACGCGGCCCCGGCTGAGCAATTTTTATGTGAAAATGAAATTGAAAAGTTAAATTAGGTATCGCACATTTAGGAAATTACACGGCGTTGAGTACTGCCTCAACTCGCAGTACCTCTGGAAAGGGGCGGAAAGTAACGAACCGAAGTGATTTAAAACTGAAGTGAGAACATAGTGTCTTAACATTAAGTTCCAAGGTTCCCTCTATCTAAGTGTAGGGTATAGCTAAAAGCTAAAAAAAGTATATTGTTCATATTTTTATAACCCCTCGCTTTGTCTCGCATATAACAGTCAAAAAACCTAGTATCAGGCACTATGCCCTCAGCTTTACGCTCGAATTCGAGACGCTGCACACGTTGAGCGTATAAAAATAAGCGTAAGCGTAGCTTGGCCTATAAACATTATTTATAATCACGAGTTTGATCGAACCCACAACCATCGTGTGTCCAGACACTGTCTCGCTGTATTTTGGAATTAACCTAATTTAAAACGCAAAAAGTGAATGTCTTATTTCTATGTACTCCTTAAATCCTTGCACAATTGCTTGGTGTATATTCTTGGGGTCCATTGTTCGCCAATGGCGCAAGCGTAGGGAAAAATGTGCTTTCTATGTTTACAATGAGAACGCTGAGATTTTTAATATCGTTTCCGTTTGTGTGCAATCACTGAATATTAGTATGTTGTTTTCTTCTTCGTTTCGAGGTTATGTATTAAACATCTCATATTCATGTTTTACATTTTTTTTCATTGATTTTCTAAATTATACATTATATAAAGTAGAGAATATTTTATTAGTTAAGTGCTAAGACACTCCATTTCCCGTTTTCCGCCGAATTCTGGAGGCATTGCGTGTTGAGTGGCTCAAACACAAGTGGGGATAACACCTACAACCAGTCGCGTTTACAGTCACACTTTGTGCCCCTGCACCACGACTGGTCGTCTTATTAACTTTTCTTTTTTTTTTTATGGAAGAGACACGGCAAACGAGCGTGCGGGTCACCTGATGGCAAGTGATTACCGCCGCCCACGGCCCCGTGTAACCCCAGAGGAGCTACAGGTGCGTTGCCGGCCTATTAAGATGGGTTGGGCGCCGGGGCCCGGCATTACCTGATGTGAAACGCAGTGGCATAAAGCCACTACTTCACGCCGGTTTTAAATGCCGGGGGTGGTAATGATCCGGTCGAGTCTGCCCATGCGTGTTGCCATTGCTGGCGACGTGACTCTACCACACGTACTTTAGTCGCCTCTTACGACACCACCAGTACCAGGATGATCATATTCTAGGCCGGGATCACACGGCCAATAACTGCTTCAATAGTTGCTTTAAAAGGATAAGGTTGAATGTGATTGGAATAATTGATTTTTACACAATTCGTTTATTCGTTCGCCAGACAAAATCTACGATATACGATCCTTGAGACTTTTGTGTCGAATTTTACAAACATAGCTCTTGTTTTTTATGAAACAACATACAGAGATTCTTAGTGTGGCCGCTTCAAAGCATTAATCTTTGTATTACAATAAGTTCAGATGAACGCGCGTGTTCTTAGTGTATCTTAGTACTGATTCGTCGCCATCTAAACGGCTGAATCGCGCAAACGGCGCAATGAGTGTCGCCGCGCGTTTTTCTGAACTTAGTCTAAATATCTTTCATGAACTATCGCTTAACGTCAAACGGCAATGTGAATGCCGTTGTCAAATTATCGTTGTTAAGTCGTGACTACACCAACGTTAGACGTCCGATAATTAATGGCATTTCTCGCTAGTGTGGCCCCAGCATTACAGTAGCTTAAATCGCCAATAAATAGATACGCATAATGTGTTTGACATTAGTTCACTGTTAATAGAGTATTTGTGATGCGCAAATGAATCTACTCATTATTGTAAATCGAATGTCGAATGTTTAATTATATGTTGAATTGTACATTCAAGTATTTTTAATAGAAAATAATGATATGTTTCAATAACATGAATATGACCATCGCGGCGAAATATGACATCTTCTCATTGACAACGTGACTGTTATGCGTTCGACCTCCACACGAGGGGATGGATGTTTACATTTTCTCGTCCTTTTGACAGAAAAGGAGGGCGTTTTGCCATTCGAGACGCAATATTTCAAATTCGTCTTGCTATAAGACGGATAAAGAATTTCGATTAAAATTAAACATACATTATACTTAGGTATTAAGTTACCACGAAGCTGTCTGATCCTAAACATGATATTCCTTGACGTCCAGGTCTAAGGTCGAAGTAAGATAAAACGTACTTAATGTGAGTTATCTACATGCAATTAAATTTAGAGTAAATAAAGATTATAAGAATACGAAATCTATAGAAAATATACCGTAAGACGTATACATTGTTACAACAAAATTTTTGTAGTTAGCACCTTTGTATGGAAATTATTCGATATTTGCGCTACCCAAAGGCGAAGGATAATTTGACTACATTTCATACTTATATTACGAATCAAACAAAACTACTCAACCGATTATCATGAGGCTTTGTACTCATATTTTTAGAGTTAATAAAAAGGACATAGGATATTTTATATTAAAAACATATATAATTAAATTTTTAATATAAAATATCCTATATAAAAGTTATTTAAAGCGAAGCTGCGTTGCAGTCTCTAGTATAATTAATAATTTATATCTTATAATTTTTTAAATATAGGACATTCTATCCATATGTTATTAAGCTGAAATTGTTAGCGCTAAGAGACATATAGGTACTTTGGGGAGAGTTCTAAGGCGCAGTTTGCAGAAGCGCGATTAAATGCGGGCAAATTGTAAACATCTTCCCGTACATTTGTTTACAGATGGCATGTTGGTATTGCGCACTGGTGCTGTGGACTTGGGATCGCTTTGGTGTTTTATATTTTAATAGTTTTGAAACTCAAGGAAATTGTCTTGAGAAACGAAGTCTCATCAAATTTATTGGTTTAGTTACACGGAGTTACAACAAGATATTTTCAAATGAAATATGAAACCTATGCAAACTGGAAAATAGAATATCATTACTGTTTATAAACAAAATGCTGAAAACAAATGAAAAACAAAATGTCTCCACGTTCTAGTGCGCGTTAAGCGGGTAGGCAAAGGAAGCCTTAATTATTAAATCACTGGACTCCTCACTTTCCACCAATTATCCCACGCTCCTTCTAATTTTCATCGAGAATATTGAAATAATACATCCCCTGAGTAGCAGTCCCCGATGCGCCACGACAACTTTAATACAATAAGAAAACAAATAAACATACACATGAATATAAAACACTCAAATATTACCACAAGTTCCAACTCAGCGTAGTGTATCACGCTGTGAACCGAGCGTCAACTAGTTTAGTTGTTGCGCCCGACTCGGATTAATTGGAGTTGTGATTGCGTTTACGTGTTTGCTTCATTCAGATGCATACGCTACTTGCATAATGGTACTTTGTATGTTTTAGTTTATATTATAATTATTGCAATATATTTTTAGGGCTGCCGTGGCGAAGCGGAGTTGAGTGAATGTGAAGGGGACGATTGTAAGTTCGATGCCCACTTCGGGGTATGGATGGTACCTAATTAAACTATTTTTGTTTCGGGTTCTCTGGCCCTGATAGACAAAGCGCGGTGTTGACTCTAGTTAAATTTACACAACTAACTTGGTTACAAAATATGGGAACCAAGTTTCTTAACAAAAGATTCCCTCCACCTTTCCAATTTTAAAGAATACAGAGTAAAGCTGTGATTTTTAACGTGATTAAATTTAAATCAAGTTCAATTTCGCTCTGCTAATGAGTGTTTAGTTCTGCCACTCAATGCCTCAAGAATTCAGCGAAAAGTGGAGAACGGAAGTCTTAATGGAAACGGAGTATCTTAACAATAGGTTCCCAGGCTCTGTTTAAAAAAATCAATCATACACATCTACTATACATACATATAGTACCCACTATTGCTTATAGCGTAAAAGTACGTTAAAATGTTCTTTTAAATACCTCTTGTTTTTTGTAATTTAATTCATAATGTTATTTTATTAGAAATGTATTTAGTGTTTTGACGCGGGTAGGAATAATTCCAAACCAAATCTTTCTTAAACATGGCACCATTAATAGTGAAAAACTTGGGAACCACAAAAAGTTAATATATTTCAAAGTTTAAAAAAAAGACCACCGACGACAGTAGCTATATAAATCGCAAGGACACTATTTTTAGTAATAAATACCCACAGGCCATAAATTTAGCTGGCGTGAACTACCATGAACTAATACTGTTACTCCCTGGAATAATTGGACTCCTGATTGCAAACCACCTAGATACGTGTTGGCTTTGGAGGGGTTTAATGTTCAGTTTTGAACTACGACTTCAATTGAATATATTAAGTTAAATTATGATCTGAATTTAGCCATTGAGTGTGGTTTAGAATAGAAAGCAATTGGGAATTGGTTGTGTTAGATAGTATTTTTATTACAATTCTATTTTTAATACTTTTTTGTTAGGTTGAGCTGTAACTAAATAACTATGTAATAAAGTTGAAGATTTTAAAGTGTTAATTATACACTTAGGAAAGAAAAATACTTATGTAGAAAAGGTATAAAAATTTGAACGTAGCGGGACTCCGCGCCGACCAGGTCGGTTTCCAGGAGGCGCGGTTTCTCAATCTTGTTTTAAAAATGTTAAATTAAAATTAGATGTTATAGATCTAAATAAGTAAAATCTAAGAATCTGAATTACACAACCTTATAATGACTGTTGTATCGTCATGAAATATGACTAATGGAAACTTAGAACTTCAAGTTCAGTTCCGATGACAACAATATTGATTATTTGTATATTTTCAAATTTTACATTTTACATCCATTTTCACAAACAAAAGTGAGACATCGAGTTTAATGTAGGCTCTATTCTCTCAAATTCACTTTTTATATATATAAAATATAAATATTTAATATCACACACAATGTATTATTACAGCGATTGCCCACGTATTATGTGAAATTGCTTTGTAAGCGGGACGAAAATTTACATTGGACGGATCGAACAATAACGTGTATTTTGTCGGCGCGTCTCAAAGGGATAAAAGCTTGGGCCTTTGTAAGCGACGGAGACTGGAGTATCGGCTATCAGCTCGATGTAGCGGATGACGGGGTAGTGTTGGAAAGTGCCTTTCATAAACCTTGTTTATGTAAGGCACGGTAAAGAGATGTGACTTTTTTGAATACATAGGTATTTATCTATATATGTATACAGGATATTTTTAATAGGCCTCTCTTATCTCGTCAATGGCGCAGCGGCACAGCGTCTCTCTGTACGGCGGTTGTAAGTTCGTTTGATATTTTTGGTAATGAATTATTTCCGTTTCCTCGATCTGATAACAAGACAAAGCGTTGAATATCGCTCGCATTCTGCCTATGCAAGTTTAGGTAACATTCATATTAGTCGTAATTTATAATAACATTCAGAATGCTCCAGAAATGTTAAAAAAATAAAGTGATTAATGTTTCCGGTAAAAAATACGAATAACCATTGAAACTTTTGGAAGACAGCGAAAAATAGCATTCGTGACTAAACCAAAGGTGGTGGGCTGAAAGTAGGCAGGGTGAAGTATAAAAGGTAGAAGAGCGATGACTGTTGGCATTGGCTATAAATCAAACCGATATTACACTGAAACATATTTTATTTCAAGGACAATTATAAAATTTATACTTTTTTTTGCAGAAAGTAATATTTTTTTACTGTAAGAAATAAATAATATAGGAAAAGTTGTGTTCATGTACATATACATAACTTATTAATATTTATAATGTTCGACTCGAGTAAATTATTAATCAAAAATAATCAATTACAGACACCAAATCCTATCAAACACAGGCCTATCTACGTACTCACTAGTCACGGCACCTACAACGCGTGGACTATTAAAGCCACTAATGATGGAGCTAATCAATGTCGTTCGAGTGTCATCATCTAATACGTAATTTCATATCTCGGATAATTGATTCATCTCATATCAACAAGTCAGGTGGTAATTGCATACAGTTTGGGATGCTGTTGTTCTGTTGTGTCGATGTTCAGTAATTCTGCTTAGTAAATAATATTGAGTATTCATATAATATAGGATCGTTTCGAATTTGGTTAGGTTAAGAGATCCTGCACACAGCGGAGCAGAGGTAATCTTGGAAACTAATCGACCCTTCGTTCCCATTGAGACACTTCCGTTCCCCATTTTCCATCGAAATCTAAAGACATTGTTGAGGGGTGGAACTCAACGTTGTGTTTTGCCTCGTTACGAGAGCGAGGAAATGTCTCTGTCTGAAGGAACATGCCTGTGTACACAAAGTCTCTGTGAGTACAAAAAAGTCTCTGTGAGTACATTTTTCTAGGTTCTCCAAAGAAACCCCTTAGACACGCGTAACAGAAACTTTTAAAAAGTAAAAGTAATATATTAAATATTATATACGGAACTGAGGGGACGGAGTGTCTTAACATTACGTTCTCTGTGCCTATGGCACTGACACTATGGTGGTAAATTCATACTATATAATATGCTGTAATACATTAACGAATGGCGATTCTGCAAATAAACTTAATAATACATTTCGAGTTTGAAAGAGGAAAAGTTGTTTAAGGGGGCGTATTCGGAAAAATTATCATTTTTATAGCCATAACTACGAAGGAGTTTCTCAAATAATTAGGCGTGACCGATAAAATATGGGCAATATAGCTTAAGGAAACTGAAACTGCGTAAACTGTGATCACATATAAAGTTTTATATCTATTAATATTTACTTATATACATATATATGCTATCAGGTATTAAGGTTTTATATTTTATATATATAATATGTTTAAAAAAATATATAATAACACCAAGCTCTTATTTCGTAGAGTTGTTCAAAAATTTTAATAACAAAATATGTAAATAAATATAAATGTACTCAAATTTAACAATGAATTATTTTTATCAATAATTTATAATAAACATAATTATTATATATACTGAGGTCATACTACTCTCTTTTAGCCACTTGTCATACGTAAATTCAATCCACTACGTATAGTTTCCGTGGTGTAGCGGTTATCACATCTGCCTAACACGCAGAAGGTCCCCGGTTCGATCCCGGGCGGAAACATAACTTTTTCTTTTTTTTTAAACATATATTTACAAATATATATTTATTTTTCCTCCATATGTAAATCGAATTATTATATTTTTTCTAGCTAAGCTAAAGTCAACTACGTCATATATTACTTTTTTAAACTAAAATTCACAATTAATGCACATTAGCTATGCAAATATTTTAATTAATAATGTTTATATTATTTTACAAACTATCAATAAAACTCTTAATGATAATTCATTAAAATAAATTTCTCAACTGCAATTTCAACTTATCAATCCCATATCAAAATCAAAAATGAGCTCCAACGTGTGCTCTACCGCTACAGCGAACGTTTAAGCAGCTCTCTAAACAATATAAAACCTATAAAGTAAAGTATATTAAACTTTGTGTTAGATCGAAATGCATTAAACCGCTTTAAACCTATTTGTTACACTAACTTCAATGTTATCGAACGAAAAGTAGTGCTTTGAAATTTAAGAGGCCTCTTAGCTACAGACCGTGTGTGGAGCATATGCCTTATGCACTGCAAAATAAGGTTCAAATTGTAAAAGTAAAAATAAAATTGACACAAGTTCTAGTACTCTACAAAATTGCAGTTAAAGATCGAAATCTATAATGTTGTATGCAGGTAACTTGTGACATGACGCCATTGTGGGACGGTGGCAGTGTTCGAGTGTAAAAGGCGACTGTTGTGGGTTCGATTCTAGCTAGAGAGAACGAATTATTTCATATGTTTATTTCCTCAGCCGGCAACGAGGCGTTGAGTAAAAATGATGATAAAAATATTTTATTTTTTTTATTTGATAGGTTTTTTTTCTGCTTTACGCTTTTTCCGGAACATAACATAAAACTAATAATAACATCTCTGGAGCCTTTGCCACCGGTGGCTTGGACCCATTATATTTTTAAATATATGAAAAAAATGTAAAATATTTCATTCCCTGTAATAAAAGTATAAATTTATTTACATAAACATAACAAAAATATCTCCAGGCATTACATGTAGAGTTTCGTAACTCCACGCTGCACTTTGCTTCGTTGCCAGAACGGGGAAATGAAAATATGAATTACTTCATTCACCTGAGTACGCAAACTAAGCCCACACCCATCACATTGACAGTCGCACGCTTATACCACTGTGCCATGACGATCTCAAACTATATAGACTTAAATCCTTTATTATTTTATTATTTACTTTATAAGAAACTTAGCAAACATTGTTGAAAACTTATATAAAAGGCTGTCTTGTGCCATGCACGTATGTAATTTCAGTAAATGCATCCCTAGCCTCTTTATTACGTCGCTTTGTTAGGGGAGGGTGTTTATCAGCGTAATGGATCCCATATCTTTTGTACTTAACAGGTACTCCTTTAGACATTTACTAAAGTATTTATGTTATTATGTCACAACGCGTAGATTGTAGATTTAAATTGGAATTGGAATAAATGAGATTACAGGTCAAAGCGCGGCGTTCGGTGCCATCCAAAATTGGGCAGAAAGTGGGGGAGTATCATGACACTAAGTTGTATAATATGCACGATAGGGCGTGAAACAAAAGTCATTTAGCAGTGTCAATCCTACATACATTTAAACGATCAATTATAAAAAGTACATATATATCAAAAAGTCTAAGTAACTTATTTTAACAAATATTAATATATGTAAAATTGAAACAGCAGCCACCGCTATAGCCAGGTTAGCGGAAATTGTTTTCAATATTCCCTAAATTGAGTGCATCTCGGAACGAATCCGCTCATAGAATAATATTGCCTTCCACACGGTACGTTGTGTCTTCTGCATATGTTGAAAGAAAATGAATATATTATTAAATTTATAATATTAGATTTTTTTAGCTTCAGTCTGTACCCCGTATATAGACAGAGAGGGAACCTAGTGTTTGTGAACACTTTGTTCCCTACTTTCCGGTGAACTTTTTCTTGTTACCTAAGCAAGCGGCAAAAAATAAAAATAAAATCAGTTTCACGCTGTATCTCGCACACAACCGGGTAGGCACATATATAATTTCCTCGAGTGGGAATATAACCCACAATACGTTGTGCCTACAGTCGCACGTTTCTGCCCCTGCGCCACGACTGGCCACACGTTACATTTATTAACATAAACTTTTATATAGAGGTAGTCACTTTCTTTTAACCTTAGCATTTTCGAACGGCTAGAATTACCCGGACTTCTGATTGCCTTTAGCAATTGTGGTTAATATTTGATCACTTCGTATAGTGCGCAGTGCTTTACAGTTGACTAGCGTAAATCAACCAATTTGTAGAGTAATTTAGGCGTTTAACACTGCCGCATTCGATACTAATATTAAACAAGATTTTATGTGTTTGTTTATTTATTTATTCTTTATTGGACACGAAGAGCGAGAATACGTGAGACTGTAAAGGCAATTTTATGGTTTCGATTCCACTGAAGCAAATGAACTTTTTAATAATTTCATTTCCTCGCTCTGGTAACGAGGCAAGGCGCGGCGTTAAGTCCCACCGCTAAGCACGCAGTTCCCGGAATTCGGCGTTAAGTGGGAAACTGAGTGCCTTAAGGTTGCCAGGTTCCCTCCGTCTACCCTGCTATGTGTAGGATACAGCATATAAGAATTCTCTACCAGCTAAGCCAACCGAATTAGGTGATTTAATAAAATAAATAACTATAGATATGTAAAGAGTGGCAAAACTTAACGCCGCGCTTCGTCTTATTATCAGAACAAAGAAATTTCAATCCCTCGCGCGGTAATCGAACGCACAACCGTCATAAAAGCACAACCGTCGTAAAATAAAAATAAAAGCGTGATCTACAAAGTCGTCATCCACTGAATTATTTATTTATATACCTACATACGATTCTATTCGAAGCATTTTTTTGATTTATGTACTGTATTCAAGCTTACCTCTGTAAATCGCTATACATTGTTAAATGTTTTATTCATAAGTTAAGCTAGTTAATATTAGTTACCTTTCTGTGAGTTAAAATTGTTTAATAGAGCCGTATTTATACGGAAACCGCGAAAATAATAATACTTTATTATTTCAATTCGACCGAAAATATGAGCGGCATAGCTTCTGATTGTAAACGCGACAGCCGTGGATTCGATTTCATTTTGGGGATATGGATTATTTTCATTTTTCTTGTTGCTTTGAGTTCCGCAATATTTGGGGGCTGGAGTGTCTTAACACTAGGGATCTCTGCCTATATGCGGAATATTGTTTGAAGGTACAAAATTTGTAGTAACTGTCCATATATTTTTTATAGATTTTATAGGATAGACTATTGTAAAGTGTTCGCAACGTCGGACTCAAAAATGTATAACAATAAAATTGTATTTACGCGATGAAATCCGTAAAGGTAGCTTTATATTTTTTTATTTCTTGTTTTTAAATTTTGATTTTTTTGTTATATAAATACATTTAAAATCGTGATTATTTTTGCATTTATTTATAAAGAAAAATTATATTCAACTTAAAAAACATTCTTGTACCTCAATAGAGTTTAACCTGTGTCCTTTTGCCTAAGACGTTTAATTGCTTTATTCGATTAAACGAAAATTTGGTAAGGTAAAGGCTGTTTTCGTAACGACTACCGAAACTGGTGGAAATTGGATTATCAAATAAGGAATATTCTTATTTCATATTATATGAGGCCGTCATAGCACAGGGACGCAAACGTGTAACTGTAAACGCGACGGTTGTGGATTCGATTTCACACCCTGGAGAATGAATTATTATATATTTTCTATTCCTCGTTTTGATACCAAGACAAAGCGCAGCGTTGAGTTCCGCTACGCAACACACAACAGAAAATTCAGCGGAAAGTTGGAAATATAATGCAGTGGCAGTGGCAGTGGCATGAGGGCAGTGTCTTAACACTAGGTTTCTAGCGTACAGTTTAAAAAATATATTTAAGAATAATTTTTAAAGCTCACTTGGTTTTATTACTTAGAAGCTTTTGACGACTTCGGTAGGCATTTATTGAACCCTTAATAATATTAAGGTTTGGTTGACGGACTTGAAAGTTGTAACGACAGTTTTATCCTTTGTTAAAATGTACAAGTTGTTTAAAACTCAACCAGAAGATCCAGAATATAAATTTTGCTACCTTGAAACCCTTTCTTTTAGAAGATTTCCTTGTCAGATATACTATAACTTAAGCAAAATAATTTGACGCCAAGGTGTACCTGAAACAAAAACAAATAATTATTAATTTAAGAATATTAAGAAAAATCAACATTAATGCCTAATTAAAGATTTAATTTCAAAATACTAAAACTAAGAACGCTAGTAATTATGATTGTATAGGTACATATAGTTACAATATAGCGTCATATGTGTTCACCTTATGACTAGACTAAAAATCGAGCCCGCTCTAACAAACATAATATATTTCTTAAGCACAATATAATCAACCCTAACCTATTTATCTTATTTATATCTTAAAGTTATTGATCGCTGTGTGTACATGAAAATAAATCTGTAATTGTGGGCATGTATCAATGTAATATAACCGAAAAGAACGATTTTTATAACTTTTGTCTGTTTGTCTGTGAGTTTGCGTGTGCTGATATCTTGATATGTTTTATTGAATCAATTGAATATTGACAAAGGTTTTGATTTTTGAAAGAGATGAAGAAAGGACGGAATGCAAGATCAGTGTAAATGATAAGATATTAGAACAGGGAATGAAGTGGTATATTTGGGAAGTATGTTCAGTAGAGATGGAAGATACGAGATGGATGTGGAAAAGCGTATTGCTGCCGGTAACAAGGTTAACGGAGCCTAAGCTGCATTGATGAGACGGCACAGCTGCGCGTTTGGCCGTACACAATGCAGTTTTGGTACCGATTTTTTTATACGGCAGCGAAACGTGGGTATTACAGAAGAAGAATGAAAGAAAGATGAATGCTGTGGAGATGCGATCTCTTCGTAGAATATGCGGAGTCAGCCTAGCTGATCGAATCCGCAATGAAGAAGTACACAGAATGGCAGGTACCAGCGAGGATGTCACGGTAAGAATGAAGAAGAACGTGCTCAGCTGGTTTGGGCACGTAGAACGAATGAGCGATGAAAGAATGGCAAAAAAGATTTATGATGGAAAAGTGAGTGGTAAGAGAGGTAGGGGGAGACCTCGGTTGACCTTCGAAAACACAGTATCAAAGACACTGGAGGAAGGTCACGTAAAAAGCATGAGGATCCCCCGGAGGGCATGTATGAAGAGGTTGATGACAGTGGACGAGGCGAAAGAGGTATGTAGAGACCGTAGCGTTTAGCGCTCCGTTCTCTCTGACTACCCCGCTAGGGATAAAGCGTGAAGTTAAGTTAAGTTAAGTTAAATATTGCCTTTAAATTGGGACATTGTCTTTAAAATGATAATGTTCTTAGAATATAAAAGTAATTAAGATAAGTAAATAAATTGTTAATAGAGGCCAGTCGTGGCGGAGAGGTACAAAGTGTGACTGTAAAACCGACTGGTTGTGGATTCGATCCACACTCGAGGAGATTAAATATGACTTAAATTTATATTTCCATTTCTTCGCTCTGGTGTCGAGGCAAAGCGCGGCATTGAGTTCTGCCACTCAACACGTAATGTTTCCAGAATTCGGCAGAAAGTGGGCAACGGAGTGTGTTAACACTAGGTTCCCTCTGCCCTGCCCTGCTGTATGCGGGATACAGCGTGAAGCTGAAATAAATTGTTGAGTTAATTAAGATTAATTCAAGCCGCTAGCTCGATTCGCTAGTATAACAATAAGTTTGAGCGGTCGAAGTAATATTTAGGCGGAAGAATCAAAGCAATGCTGTCGGTATCAATTAAAGTTCGCCACAATTGCAATAAAAGCTTCACACAGCGCCGCGGCTTTTAAATTGGATCTAAGTTGGTAATAAAAGGTTTGTTTTTGTATCGGCTCGTGATACTTTTATGACTAAAATCCACAGGCATTTTACGTCACCGGGAGTTGTTTTATTATTTAATATACATGACATTATACGGTGAATAGCTTTTTTTTACAGATTTTGGTTTTGTATATTTTTATTGTTATCTTTCTTTTTCTAATTGGAATATATTCTGAGTGTCTTATATGGGTTGTAATATTAAGATAAGTTTAATTTTATTTTAAAATAATAATAAATAAAACAATGCAACAGTAGCGCAGTGGGGCAGCGTTCAACTGTAAATGCGATAATTGTGGGATCGATTCATGTTCCAATTGGGGTCCGTCGACTCCCTCGATGATTAATTATTTTTATTTCCTCGCTCTGGCAAGACGACATATGCAGGATAAACCGTGAAATTGGCACAAAAAAATAAAAGAAAGCGTTAATGACTTTATTAACATGTCAGTTAAAAAACACTACGATAGCGACAATGATTCACGAAATAATACCCAATAACATACACAATGATAAACAGGCGTTATTTGCCAAATGTTTTCGCCGAATGCATTGAACGTAAACCGATTAGACTGATTGATGAAATAGGCCGACAGAACGGGAATTTCGGAGCGGAAAACAGTGCTTATCCAAGATTCTGCCTCCGTAATTATTGTTCAAATTTTCCAAGAGTTCGAAATTTCCAATAACTGTAAAAGCGGCGTTTATGGGCGGGTGTGACCATCGCTCTGGGCAATAAGTTATTTTTATTTCTGGCTATGTCTGAACAAAACGCGACGCTGAGTTCCGCGGATCAACGTGTAATATTTCAAATTTGGATAGGCATAGGAAACCTGAGAACTTAGTATTCAGACCCTCCGTTCTCATTAAGGCACTTCTGTTCCCCACTTTTCGCCAAACTCTCGAGGAATACATAACGTTATAACTAATGAAATGACAACATATTCTGTAGAAATCAGTTTTATTACAACATTTCTCATTTGAGCACCTTATACACATTCAGATAGATATCAATTTATAGAGGCTGTACGCGTAGTTGATTGAAAGCAATCAGGTTAGGCTCAAGAAGGTCCCTTTTGTTAAACAGCTATAGGAGGCTTCTATGTTTTTTCTTCTTTATTTATTTTAAAACAGGATTTCGATATACTATTATATTTATATTTTTAATAGATTTAGTTGTATTGATACACACTTTATACCGTATTTAACCTAGCTATGAAATTGTAATGATTTTTAAAAAAATATATCCCCGACTAGCCCCACGATTTGGGTCCACGATACTGGCTTTACGTTTTTTTCCTGCATAACAAACAAATTCAAAACATTATTGGACTGAACGCCGCCCTCCACTCTTTCAGTTAAACATTTTCTACAGTAAGTACTTACCGAACTACCAACCGTCACGTTGAAAGCCACGTTGTCCCACTATGCCACGACGTCCTTTATCAATATAATTTACGATATTTTAATAATTACTGGCTCTTTCAAAACGTAAATAATTCAAGCATGCATCGAGGGACTGTCCCATAAAGTTATCTACTTCATCAATACCATGTAAGTTTATTGAGCGGGCCCAAGTCAAGTTAATTGTTGCAAGTTTGTACACGGTTTAGTTCAGAATACGTTTAGTTCTAGTACTTCTAAACTATACAATTTGTGGAGGGTTCTGTTTAAGTAACCAAATTTTAGCTAAGTGTAGTTGGTATTTACTTAGAGAAAATTATGAATTTTATTTATTGACGTGGTAACTTATTGTAAAACGATGAACCCAAAAAAAATATGATTTATTGTCACGTTCCATCTGATCCGAGCGTGCAAGCGAGAGTTTTGTACAAGCGATAGAGAGGCACGATCGGCTTAAGCGTCCGGTTTCCGTCGCATTTATCCATTTATCGTTACTTTTAAAAAATATATATTTGAATAAACGAGTGCAAGTAAATGTAAATTTATCGAAAATATTTCCAATGAACTCTTTCATACAAAATAATGATAATTCAGAGTTAATAATTTAATTAATAAAAGTATGCAATATTTTCATCTGTTTTCTTATGACGTTATCATGTAAAATTTTCGTCCGATATCGAAAACTCACAATAATTCCACTTATTTATAATAATGGACTATCAAAAAGTGATTACAAAAGTATATTCGATTTATCTTTTTAAGTACACTTTGAGTTACATTAAATGGACTCTTCAGAATAACGAGTATCACACATAAATATAGTAACATTAAAAACCGATCGCTACTACTGCTTGAGGCTGTCGTGGCGCAGCGGTACAGCCTGTGAGTGTAAACGGTAGAATGTGGGATCGATCCAATCGAGGAAATGTATTACTTAATACTTTTTTGTGTTGAGTACCCGCAACAGTTGAGCCAGTCAGTGGCTTAACAGTAGGTTCCCTCTGCCCACATTGCTTTATGCAAAAATAATATTAAAAAAGCTGCAGCCGTGAAAAATAGCCTACGGTACAATAAATTGTAATGCCCCAGATTATACCGTATCTAATTATGGCAAAACTTTTTGTTCTTTTTGCAAAACAAGAATTTATTTCATACAATTTTATATTCTCGTTTTTACTGTGGACATTAATTTTCGCTTGCAAAGTATATTTACATATGGACCTTTTTGTATTTACTATTATTTGTACATTATGTAAAAATAAAATATTTTATGGCCATCGTGGTGCAGTGGCACAAGTGTGTCACTGACTGTAGACGCGACAGTTGTAGGTTAAATTCTCACTCGCCAGAATGAAATATTTCATACTGGCATTTCTTCAATCTGGTAACGAGATAAAGCGCTGCGTTGAGTTACGCCACTCACGCAATTCTAAAAAATAATAAGGAGGATTAATTCCTTTGAATATTGAATACTTTAAAGGAAAACGATGTGACTTATTTCGACATTATAGCACTTGCGGCACGGCCTCTCCGTACAGGGTAACATACCCTGTACGGAGATGTAAGATGTACATACATCTATGCAAGTTTTCTTCAAACGCAAGGTCTCAAAAATCAGGCGGAGACTGGTTGACGGACTATCTTGACATTATGTTCTCTTGCAATATGAAGGAAATAAGTAGTTGTTAAAAACGATTCATATTCAAATTTACACGTTTCCCTCTGTCCAATATCCGATAGTATTCTCTTATTTATTGAAAATCGCTTATTAGAAAAAAAAATCAACTAAAATGATCTACATAAAAAGAAAGTAAACAACATTCCGAATCGTTAACCGAAGCCATAAGAAATTAGATCAGTTGTTTGTTACAATGGATTGGGAAATGATCGTTCTGTTTGAGGATTTTTATGTCAAGGTCTAAGGCTTAGCTGATAAATCCATCTTAATAGTATTAGCTTTTATCAAATGAAATCTTTTTAAATTATATTCTAAAATATATACGTCATAATAATCGATCACGCCATATAACGTAACGATATAGCGCATATCATAAGTAGAATGTAGATACACAAATTACAGGCCAGTTGTGGTGCAGGGGCGCAAGGTGTAAGCGCGACTGGTTGTAGGTTCGATTCCCACTAAAGGAATTGAAATATTTATTTAAATTTATATTTCAATTTCTTACTTCTGGTGTCGAGGCAAAGAGCGGGGTTGCGTTCCGCCACTCAACACGCAATGCCTGCAGAATTCAGCGGAAAGTTAGTGACTTGAAAATAGGTTCCCAGATTGTCTTTACCCTCTTATTTGCGGGATATCGCGTGAAATTACCGAAAATAACAGTAATGTAATCAAAATTAATCACGCCATATTAGGTAAGAAATTACGTAGTATACAGGTATAAGACGCTTTACTTTTACATCTAAATTAGGTATCGAATAGTGATATCGTAATATTTTAATTTAAAGGTGATTAAAATTTTACGATTTTAATTTTAAAAAAACCTCTGCTAAGCAAGATAATGATCTTTTGAATAATATTTATATTTTAATTACTTTGAAATTCGTATGTTTTAACATACGAATTTCAAAATCCGTTTAGTAATTATATCAACAGTTTCTTATAAAAAATAATCATTACAATATTATCAACATATTACAATATCTGTTTTTCTATACTCTTTTAAACGGGCTTCTAGTGGTGGCGTAACTTTTTTTAAATTTTCATTTTTCCTAGTTCCCGTAGAAATATTAAATATCTACCCGTTGTCTAACCTAAATACACGTAAAATTTCAATTATGTAATTGTCTGTGCGAGTGTGTATAGGTAGATACTGTTATTATTTTTATCTTCACGTTGCATCCCGCAAACAGTAATGTAGGCAATGGAAACCTAAGAACCTTGTGTTAAGACAATCCGTTCCCATTAAGACACTTATGTTCTCCACTTTCTCCCAAATTATAGAGGAAAATATTTAGGAAATGAAAATATTTAATATACAACTTCCTCGAATAAGAAAATAATCCACAATGCATTTACATTCACACGCTTGTATCCCCGAGCAACAAATGGCCTCAAAAATAATTTCTCAGATTTTACATCAACTTATTCGAACGCACGACCCACACACACCAGTTTAAACTTACCCTTAGAGCAACTTGTACCTACATAGTTACACGGAAAACTTAATATTCTATTCAATGTTGACAGTGTGAAGCGATTCCCATCGGGGAAGGCAACAAACGCGCACTCTCCTCATAATTTAATTTTCACTACTACTAAAATTTAATCTCGCACGAATTTCCTCTGTTTTGTGCAGCTCTGGAGCACTTATTAAATAATTATAAAATGACTTATAGTCAAAGTTATTGTTTTAAATTTAGTTTATGAAGGAGTTTTAAATTTTTAAAAAATCTAGCATTATCCTTTTAAAAGTTTTCCTTGATATTTTCACCTGTAACTTTGTATGATATCCTGTTGACCTCATTTGAAGTGGGATGTAGTTAAAAATTTTGTGGACAAATATAGGAAATATCCGGAATTTATATTTTAATTACAGAAAAAAACTTATACAAAATAACTTATGTTTGTCAACTTTTATAAGTTGTATTTTCATTGAGCTACGAATCAAAAAATGATACGGAATCCTCAATGTTTCCATATGTCCGACTTGCATTTAAGAATATTGATTTTAGCATTTGTAACGAGTGTTTAAAATATAGAGTAGACAAAAATATTTGCTTTAGTTTATTTGAATCAGAACTCACATATACTTCCTAGACCTATAATATATCGACGGCAAATTGTAAAAACACCCATGTATGTGAGAATATTTTTTTTTTTTTATGGAAGAGACACGGCAAACGAGCGTTCGGGTCACCTGATGGTATGTAACTACCGCCGCCCACGACCCCATGCAACACCAGAGGAGTTACCGGTGCGTTGCCGGCCTTTAAGGTGGGTTTGGGCGTCGGAGCCCGTCATTACCTGATGCGAAACGCAGTGGCATAAAGCCACTACTTCACGCCGGTTTTAAATGCCGGGGGTGGTAATGATCCGGTCGAGTCTGCCCATGCGTGTTGTCATTGCTGGCGACGTGACTCTACCACACGTACTTTAGTCGCCTCTCACGACACCACCAGTACCAGGATGATCCGGCCGGTTCTAGGCCGGGATCACAAGGCAAAAGTAAGTTAATTTTAAAAATGTTTAAGATCCCACAACCTTCCTGTTTAAAAGAAGACTCTGTGCCACGACGGCACACCTAACTCTATGATGACTTATCATAAAATGATTTATAAACCATTTATATAATCCATTTTTAACAGAACTACAAAATAACCATAAAACACTAATTACTTTAAAACATCACGTGATATCTACGAGGTATCGACTGTATGCATATTTTTCACAGGCAAATACCATTGGCACATTAATATCGACGCAAGTCAGTGAACTCGAAAATTATAAATTTAAGGATATTTCCTCCATACATTATGGAGCTCGCTACATTCGCTGGGAGTAAAATATCTTGGAGATTTATTGCTCAAGTTCGGTAAAACCGAAAAGGAGTGTGCTGTTTTGACTCTTACGTAAGACTAGCTTTCACATGTGGTTTCGCTTCTGTAGTCAAATAGACATAACTAAAAGTAGGTAATGTATGACACATTTCCGAGGTAATCCTAATCGTAGGTATAGTGGATTACATCGAAACGATTAATACTAGATTTCAAGGTTCCTTATCCCTACCCTGCTATGTGCGGCTTACAGCTTGAAGCAAATATAATAATATAAATATAAATTCTTATTATTTATAATTTTAACATTTATAGTCTATGTTATAATTATAAGATACACTTATATCTAAATATTGATTCGTTGAGATTACCACTCAACACGGAATGTCCGCAACTCAATTGTCTTAACAGAAAGTGGGAAACACAAGAGTTTTAATGGGAACGGAGAGTATTAACGCTCAGTTTCCAGGTTCCCTATGCTATGTGCGGTATACAGCGTGAAACTAAAAAAAAACATATTATAGTCTATATTATAATTGAACATTTATAATTGTTTACATTGCAAATAATCGCATCGATACGTGAATCAATATGAATGTTAATTTTGTTATCAAAACGCACAGCAGGCAATACTAAATCCACAATGGGGTGACAACAGAAATGATAAATGTTGCCATATTTTGGAGGCGAGATTGTTTGTTTATCAGAACATTTTGTGTTGTTATTCAAAAATAAGAATGAAGTATATAAGATGTTTTTGATACTCATTTAAAAGAAAAAGTTAATATTAATTAAATTACATTACATTAAAGGAAAATATCAGACATTTTGTACGACCATCGAAAATTGTACTAAATGATTATTAATAATGTTTTTTTGTCAGTTTCACAGATTATTTCTCTTAGTTAAGCACAGAAACAAATGATTAAGCACTCAGTTCTCTTGCTTTTGGTCGAATTCGAGATATTGCTGATATTACCTGATAATTCAATTAGTGACAGAACTCTAACATTATCGCATTTATAGTCAGATTCTATGCTGAAAAAAAAATATGATTAATTGAATTAAGTAAAAAAAAAATAACAAATAAGAATATCGAACAAGTTTTTCCTGTGGTGTCACCCATGTATGAAACAAAAATAAGAATACATTCATACACAACATATTCTCAGTTGGGGACTTAACCAATAAAAAAAGAATTTATCAATTCGAACAAGTAGTTCCTGAGATAAAGGTTCAACCAAACATACACTTTAGCTTTCTAATATTAGTATAGATAGATGTATATTGTATGTATAAATGTTGAAAATTTTACCCACCATAACAACTTGTTTCACTCTTCCTGAGACAGTTAAAGCCGTAAGTGGCTGTAGAGGTGCGACTCTTGAGACTATGTACTTTGTTCTGAGTGCCTTTATGAATTTACCTCAGAGATTTTTCATTGTTTTGTATGTTTGCTACTTCGAAACTACTACTGGATCGTAATATAATGTTATTTGAATATTTTATTAACTGGATTTATAAATTCTTATTTATAAATAAGATCTTCAAGACGAGTTTACTAAATTTCTAATATAGCCGGATAATGTTTAACTTAGGAATAATGATTTATGATGTGATGATTATAAAAAAATATAATAGTAGTTCCATATTAGCAAATAATTAAGTCCAAACATATAGATGCGTATATTATACCGATACGATACGGCGATACCTTTCTAAATTATGAAAACTAAAAATAAAAAATTATGTAGCTCGAGAATCTACGTGTTAAATATATGGAAAATGACAATAATATTCCCACTCGAGGGAATGCATTATTATTAATTAATATTTTTATTTCTTCGCCCTGGCTAAAACGCAAAAGCCCGGCGTTGAGTTGCGCCATTCATGCCTACCGTGCCGTATGCGGAATACAATGTGAAGCTGAAGCTGATAATAATATACAAGATAATTTTATACACGAGTACTATAAAACGAATCCCAAATAAATTTGGATTTAGATTCTATCAAATAAATTCACTTATCTATTCTCTTTTCTTTCGATCTATTGCTTTAGTCTACACTGTTTCTTCGTTTTGATATGAACAGTATTTAAAGCAAATAAATATTATACTCTAGACTAGTTCTATCCTATCTAATCTGTGTCGAAAATGGTTTAATTGAGTAAATGTTCCTATATTAAATTTTCTACAGGGAAAGGACGTTCAGGCCAGGGCCACCTATGGACAAAACCGGGTGTGTGTGGCGGGTGAGGAACGAAAGTTTCAAAGTGTAAAAGTAAGAACGGAGTGTCTTAACAATATTTAAAGAATCAAAATGTATGTGATTAACATCATTTTAATTTCATGTTAAGTAGCTACAGTTGAATTGTTGATTTTTTTATCAGCTCTTATCAGCAGAACCTTTTGAACCGGCGGTAGCTTTATGATCATGAGACGATGCAAAAGATTATTCCACACATAGCAAAGTAGCCAAAAGGAACCTGGAAAACTGGTCTTGGGAACATCTAAGACACTAGGATCGGAATGAAGTGTCGTAGCTTCTTACCTATGACATTTCATTTTCCTATTCCATCGAACTCTGTAACACGCATGTTGAGTGGCGGAACTCAACGCTGCGCTTTGAATCGATACCAGAGCGAGAAAATGAAAACATCAAATATTTCAAATATTAAATCGCTTGCACCACGACTGGCCTCATATACATACAGATTGTCCGCAAAATTCAAATAATAACATTCATTTGGCATTGGATTATATATTATTGGAGTATAGAATACTAAAGTGCAATTATTTCCAATATGGCGAGGGTAATGCTTGAAAATTGATGCGGTCTACACAATAGTGGTTTATATTAGTTCGGCCACCACATATTACGGTTAGCAGGATCGTTGATCGTCTATAATTAGAGTATACTAATGTTAAACTAACATTACGCGTAATGTAACGTATTCACGGTTCAATGCTGGTCGCTGATCTATTTATGTATTGTTATTATTTATGTTTCAGGACGAATTAATGTAGTGATTTGACGAATTTGAGTGGAGAAAGGAGTCATCTAAAACACAATTTATAGTATTCAATGTCAAAAATATAAATCATACACAAAACAAAGAAAAGAGCGATCTAAGCGAGTAAAAATGATAACAACTTTATTTTCCATATAGTCGTAGATTTGGTTGTGAGTTACAGGAATAATTAAAATGTATAATAACTTTTATATTTAATGATGTATAAACAATATTTTTAAATATAATCATTATTATTACAATTACAAAGAAATTAAATCTATTCATATCTTAAAATAAAAATTTGTAAGTCATGTTAATTTAGTCTTGCTATAAGTTAATTCAACAGTCTACATATAGTTTCCGTGGTGTAGCGGTTATCACATCTGCCTAACACGCAGAAGGTCCCCGGTTCGATCCCGGGCGGAAACATAACTTTTTAATGAAACGTTGTTTTTTTGTTTACTTATTTTTATTCTTTTAAGTTAAACCAAAAAAAAAAAAAATAACCAATACGAATATAAAAATTATATATACATGCTGTCGTGGAGCAAAACCACAGCGTTTATCTATAAACCAGACGGTTGTAGATTCGACTCCCACTTATCTGAATAAATTATTTTCATTTGCTCCCTCTGCTTTGGTAACAAATTGGGCGGAAAGTGTGAAACGGGATGTCTTAACACTGGGTTCCCTCTTCCTACCCTGCTATATGCGGGATACAGCTAAAATCTAAAAAAATATATAATTTTATACCTACTGTACAATATTTACTTACAACTTATGCCAGAACAAGCTTTGGGAACTTCGCACGTAACATATGTACGTTGGTAGTCTCCGAGAGTTGGTCTTAAGTCGAGTAGCGGATTTAATTAACTACCTTTTGTGTGCAGAAACTTGAGATCCTCGGATTTAGTTAAATATCAAGCCCCCCATTGTCTGATATATGATATTGTCCTACGCTTGAAATTTTAATTACTTATTCTTAGTTCACATGCTTAGATATGTAACATTAAATGAGTCAGTGAGGCCAGTCGTGGCGCAGGGGCACAAATTGTGACTGTAAAACCGACTGGTTGTGGGTTCGATCCTCACTCAAGGAGATGAAATATTTACTTAAAATTATATTTCCATTTCTTCGCTACGCCTCCAGAATTCGGCAGAAAGGGGGAACGGAGTGTCTGAACACTCGGTTCCCTGTGCCTACCCTGTTGTGTGCGGGATACAGTCTGAAGCTGAAATGAGTCAGTGCGGCGTTGAGTCCGAGCCTAAGGGCGAGCTGGAGTGTCTTGACACTAGGTTCTTTCTGTTTATCCTGGTCCCTATCCTATGAGGGGTAGAGCGTGACGTTACAAAATAGGTTGTTATTTTATACAATACAATATTTATACAATTTTAATCATAATTTTTTTAAAGACAAACAAGATATAAGTTTATATTTAAAACTTAATAGGAGAAAAATATGTTTGAAGATTTCGGATTTTGTATTTTAAATATATCATTTGTAATGTATAGCTGTAACATACTGTAGACATATAAAAGCTTTTTATACAACATTCAAATTTTATTCTCAGTCATGTTCGTTTTGTCAAACTATTTTTTTTCAGCTTCACACTTTACTCTGTATAAAGCAAGAAAGTAAGAAAGAAGTCAGTATGAAGACGCTCTATCTTCTGCTCGAATTCGAGACATTGCGTATTGAGTAGTAGAAATCAAAGCCGCGCTTCGTCAGGCCAGAACGGGGAAATGAAAGTAACTTATAATAATGATATTAATTACCCCGAGTGGAAATCAGACCCACAATTGCTGACCATTACAAAATTACTGTTTTTAAATAACAATCTTTTTTTTAAATAAAATAAAGTAAAATGTTAGTAGACATTAAAAGTTTTAAGATTTAGAATTAAAAATAAATATTGGCTGCCAGTTTTTTGGTCAAGTTGTCCCTCGACATAGGCCCCCATTATCTACCACTGTTCTCTGTTCCAAGTTAACCTTCTCCATCCTTTTGGTAGATCGTCCTCCCATCTTTTTATTTGACATCCTTTTTGCCTTTTTGCGTTTCTAGGATACCATTCTGTTACGGTTTTTGTTCGTTCTCATGGAGTGCCCAATTCAGATCCAATACAATATTTTTATTTTTTGTATCACATCACTAACCTCATTACCTACATTTAAATATTTTATAGGTTATCATCATCCCGTACTAGAAATCTCAGCAACATGTTCAAGGATCTTATTTTTACCATTCCTCGTCCAAGGATCTTATATTCACACCACGTCGTAATTTCGTCGACAATTTAATTAAAAATCCACTGAGACCAATTTCTACTTCATTTGGCGTCCCAAATTAATTGAATCCCAACGAAGACGTCCAGGTATCTTAGGTTAAGAAGATTTATTGGCTTTTGTTATTTCTTTTACACTGAAAACTACTAGAACATCCAAAGATTCTACTTCCATTGTTTGTTATTATCAGCTATTAAACAAATCGTAAAAGTATATATGTTTAAGCTGCGGTTTCGCTTGCGTCGTCAAATGGAAATAGCTAAGTGTTGTAAGGAGGTGATGGGTGGCAGTAGGTTAAGCCAAAACAATAAGCGTGATCTAGTATAGCCTATGGCTTTCCTATCCTATAAACTAAAACCAGACTTTACCATTTTGAATCAATAGTTCCTGTGAGCTAATCTCAGGAACTATTGTTCAAATAAAAAAACTCGTCGTTACAATAATAATATAGGGTAGTATTGAAGTATAGGTAGTATATATATATATATAAGCATGATTTCTGCGTGAGATTTGCAACCACAAACATTGTATGAATATGCCTTTATAGGCTATGGTTGGCCACGTTACGGATTCTATGTTCTTGAGGTTATATGAAAACCATAATAATATGTTAAAGGCAATAAATGTATATTACATACTAGCGACCCACTTGCGGCTTCGCCCGGTTAAACTACACAATTAATCATTTGCTAATCTGAATTACTTTCGTGTTGGAAGAACATTCTTATTATAAAGACAATATCTATTAATTGTAAAGCTTCAGTCAATTTAATATATGTACATAATTGTTGTAATAATTTTGTCGAACTAAATACCTTATTTTGATACGTTACGTTTAAATTATAGGACAATATGGTACATTTAATGTTGGTATGATCACGAAAAATTGGCCGTTAATCAAAAAGTTTTCTGTGCTTTTGTGGACTTCGAAAAGGCGTTTGACAAAGTTGCGAAGCAAAATTATACTACCCCGATACAATGTGAGCGGACCCTTGCTGCAGGCTGTAAAGTTTCTTTACAAAGATCACTCAGCCTGCGTGTGAGAGAAGAGCTGGCCTGTCACTCTGGATTGGCATCGAATTGTAAAGGCGCATTGCTGCCGGAAACAGGGTAAACGGTGCCTAAGCTGCATTGAAGAGACAGCTGCACGTTTGGCCGAAGATATACAGAATGGCATCTACTAGAGAGGATGTCACGCTCGAAACACTATAATTTATTTTTTTAAACATTATATACATTTTTTTTTTATGGAAGAGACACGGCAAACGAGCGTTCGGGTCACCTGATGGTTAGTGACTACCGCCGCCCACGACCCCATGCAACACCAGAGGAGTTACAGGTACGTTGCCGGCCTTTAAAGTGGGCTGGGTGCCGGGGCCCGGCATTACCTGATGCGAAACGCAGTGGCATACAGCCACTACTTCACGCCGGTTTTAAATGCCGGGGGTGGTAATGATCCGGTCGGGTCTGCCCATGCGTGTTGCCATTGCTGGCAACGTGACTCTACCACACGTACTTTAGTCGCCTCTTACGACACCACCAGTACCAGGATGATCCTATTCTAGGCCGGGATCACACGGCGAAAACATTATATATGTTGAAACATTCATCCGCTATTGACTGAGATCCGAACCTACAGTCGATACAAAAATTATATACGAGAACATATGAACTGTACTACGATAAAAATATTAAAATACTCCGTTGCCCACTTTCCGCTAACTTTTCGAGACGTTGTGTGATGGGTGACAGAGATCGCTTTTTCTAGTTACCAAAGTGAGAAAATGAAAATAAATCATGAGAATCGAACTCACAAACCTGGTTCTTACAAACGCTATGACACTGCACCACGATGGCTATAACTAAGTATACAAAAAATTAATTCTAATATGAGAACAGTGTATCTTAACACTACGTTAACAGGTTCTCTCTGTCTATTCTGCTATGTGCGAGATATAACGTGAAGTTAAAAAATACTAACATTTAACATAATAAAAGCTTTTAAAAGTTCAATTTTTTTTAGCAGTAACAATGTCAACAGATAAGAAACTTATTTTTACAGATCATTTCAGAATTGGATTTATCAAACGGATGGAAAATCGACTTTATTCCATAGCTATCTCGGATTACAATTAATTTACCAGAGTAACAGGTAAAGTAACTCGCATAGGTACACTATTGAACAACTTTTGCGATTTGAAAGTGGATCATCGAAATTTTTCTACGATGGGTTTTGGCTTTTTTTAATAAAAAAAATGCCACATGTTCGGACGCTGAGCAATTGCCGTTCATCCGGCCTCCATTTCTGCATCTATATTTTTTATTTAACCAACGTCAGGCTTAGTTTCGATTAATAGCTGAATGGTTCTGGATTTTTTGCTTTATATATATTTTTTAATGAAAAAGCGAATCCAGATTTTAGTAGAACACATAATATCAATTTCTCATATACACATATTTTCAAGTAACTCTTCAAAAAGCAATATGAATAAATAATTAATATAGGTAAAAAAGTATATCTATGTATAGTGAAAAAAAAACTACAAACTGCTTTTATACACCAAACGTGTAAATTATATTATATTAACCCTATATCTTTCACAGCAGGGTAGGCAGAGAGAACCTAGTGTTAAGACACTCCGTTCCCCACTCGTAGTAAGTTATATGTCGACCTCATAAAAGCGTGTTGATAAAATTAGATGTATGTAATATTTAGTTTAGGAACTCAACGCCGCGGGTACTATTTTTTTTACTGGACCATCTGTTAATAGGGAGTATGTTTTTATAATGTTTGCTTTTAATATTTATAACTATTAACTACAGATTATGGTACTTTTTTGACCATAGAACATCAGTGAGACAGTCACGTGGAAGAACACAGGTTGATGATGATGTCGACGATAGACGATAAAGGATTTCTTTAAATGTATTTTTCTTTGAAAAATTCACGTTTACCAAATTTTTGCCTAAAATATTAAATGTATAAAATGAATATTTTTAAATCAAAATTAAAATATATTAATCAAAACTCTACAAAATTCTATAAGTTAATGAAAACCAAGTTAAATAATCAAAATTAATAAATTAAATCACAAAAGGGACAGGAGCTAGTTACGTGTGGAGTTGGGGCATATTGTACTAATTAAGTACTTCCTACTTGTCTAGAACTGGGTCGGGGTCGAATTAAACGTGGTAATTCGTTGAATTTTGCGAGTGTACTTATGTAAAAAACAGATTTTTTTCAATATAATTAAAGAAATGACTAAATGTAAATTCACGAGAAAATATATTTTAAATATCATATAGTAAAAAGGGAATATAAAAAGGCAAAAATAATATTTTTTATTAAAAACAGCTATTTTTAAAATTGGTCGTAAAATTAATTTAGATTTTATTGATGCGCTCTTAACTGAATATTTTTTTAAAGTTATAAATTATTATTCTCGTATAAGATTATATTAGAAAAAATATAAATAATATAGAAACCCTCGTGGCGCGACACAGCGTTTGATTGCAAACTCAATGTATTGGTTTATTTTCTAAGTACATAGAGAAAAATAATTATTACTTAACAAAACAGAGAGCGGCGTTGAGTTCGGCCACCAAAGACTCTCTTAATAAAAAAATTTCTTGGTCAACCCCTCTAAATGCGTATAACTACAAAAAAGAATCTCAATTTGGAAATGAATACTTATGTTACAAAATATAGTATTAAAGCAACAGCTCATACCGCTAGTAACCTAAAAAGGTCCAGTCTTCTATAAACATCGTTTGAAACCTTGTTAATTTTCAATATACTTAATCCTTATCGATGAGCAGAGGCAGGCGCGATCTGAAGAGCACTTAAATGAGTGTTCATATTTCACCCGCTTCTAAGTAATTGGTATTCCATTAAATATTTTGGGGACGATAAAGTTTTGTTATAGTTTGCAAAACGCTCAAAAATAATAACTTGGCTGTTTATAGTATAACGATCACGGCTTCGCCCGCTTTAATTACTGAATTATTTACTTAATACACTGAATTACTTTCCTGTTTTAATATAGGAGTTGCGTTCAAAAAGTATCGCATATTTAGAATTTTTGCGGGTTACCTATATTCGAATTTAGATTTTTTTGTGGCGTCATGTTGGTACTCATGTATCTCAATTATGCCGATAAGATCGGCAATTTTGAATGTTCCGTTAACTTTACAGCTGCTTTGCTTGCACGTATTTTGGCTCGTTTTCGATTTTTACCTGTTCAAAAAACTGGATCAAAGAACCTGCATCATCATATTGTGTAAAAAACAAAATTAAATGCGCGGATGCATTTCGAATGTTGACTGTGGTATTCGGAAAAGCTTCCTTGGACCGGAGCACCGTTTATCGGTGGTATAAAATGTTCTCAAAAGGCCGAGAAGATGTGAACGACGAAGAGCGTGCCGGACGCCCGATCACATCAACATTAGATCAAAAATGTATTAAGTGAATAAATTGGTACTGGCCAATCAACGAATCACCGTTAGAGAAATGGCTGAGTTCGACATATTTTTTAATATCATAATCAATTAACAATTTTTTTCTCTAAAACTATTTGTAAAACATAGTGTAAAGAGCAAATTTCATAGTTTCACGTAGAAAATGAAAAGTATAAAGATATAAAATATTTAAAAGGATATATATATATATATATATATATATATATATAATGACTGTTTTTAGAAGGAAATATGCTTAATATACGTTATCCTTAAAATATAAGAATGATTTTTTTGAAGATCTTATTAAGAGGGACAATAGTACAGTTCATTATTTTCATGTATGTACTTACTATTAAAGCAGCGCATACACGGAAGTGTCTCAACGGGTAGGACTTTATGTATTTATCGTATTTATGTCAAATTACTTAAGAATGCACATATAATAAGCTATAAATAAACATTCCTTGAGGAATACTCTACCTGATGATCGCATCAAAGTCCGTTGCGTGATTTAGAAGAAGAAGTCTTGGATTAGATCCTTCAATGAGCAATTGGTAAAAAAAAATTAAAGAGGAGAAGAAGATGTAAATAAAAAAATATGAAAGTCTTAGAATTTATTGTTTGTGTGCCTTTCATTATATAAAAACTAAAATAAATTTTAACTTATAACAGAAAACTTTTCTTATATATTCTTATCATAATTATATTTTTCCTTTATGTATGTAATTTACGTATTGCAGTGTATTTGTATAAGATTAAGTTGTATTTAAAGTATACTGATTCAACGTGCGTGCATCTTATTAATATAATTAAACTAAACCAACAATGGAGTCAGTTAGTATCATGAGGAATGAACTCTCGGACTTTTTGAGTACGATAATGGCCACTAACATTTACATATTGCTAGCCCATTGTGAGTTTAGTTTAATTATACGAATAAGATGCTCGCACGTTGAATCGGCCGTCCTTTGATACAACTAACTAGTGTAATACAAATAACTAGATCAATTACAATGTTACTTTACTATTCTCAGCTTCACGCTGTATCTCGTATATAGCAAGATTGGCAGGGAAAATCTTACCATCCGAATTTAATGCGTTGAGTAGCGGAACTCAACGCCGTGCTTTATCTAACAGAGCATTCTGATGCTTGTGGATGCATTCTGAATAACATATTTGTTAAGCTTCACGCTGTATCCCGCACAAGGCAGGGTCGGCAGAACGAACCTGGGATCCTAATGTGAAGACACGACACGGCCTCTGGTCTAAAAAACATAAATAAAAGACAAAAAAAACTAACAATCCTATTAAAAGAAAAGTAACATAAATGATAGCAGCCGGTCGGGTCAGTGCGCTTCGGGGTCGCAGTCTTCCACTGTTCAGACTTCGCTGCGAATTGTGATTGACATAATTACCTGTATCGGTCTATTCTTGAATGTTGTTGATTATAATTAAAAGGTTTTTTTTTGTTTTTTGTTGAAAAGAAAGAGATAATTTTTTAATTAAGTTAATTATAATAGAAATTTGGGGTATTTTTAACCGAGTTCTAAAAAAAAATTGGACGTTCCCAATTCGTCGGAATATTTTTTATGTATGTTCACCGATTAGTCGAAGACGCCTGGATCGATATGGATAATTGTTTTTTTTGTTATTGAAAGGGTATACTGCACTGTCCAATGGTAACAATGTCAAAGATCTTATGATGGGATTCTGGAGAAGTCAAGGGAACTCTTTAAATTTACTACTTTAATACGCGCACTTAAAACCATTTAAATATTTTTATAATGACTCGTATTTGCTTTCGCAAAACACGTAGTTGCTAACCATGGGTTTAAATTTCGTCATAAATGAGATTTCTTAATCGTTGCGTTTCTTTTCAACCAATCTTTTCATTTTCATCTGACTTAAAAAAACGGAGAGGTCCTCAATTCGCCCGAATATTTTTATGTATGTATCTTGTCAATATTACAAAATGTCAGTTCGCACAAAAATAATACCTAATTGACATTGAAGTTTAAGGACCTCCCTACTCGTTCGATAAGCGTCCTTTTAAGGTCTAGGTACTCATTACTTAAAATAGTAAAATTAATTAATTTTTATAAAAAGAAACCGACTTCAAACAATAAGTAAAACAAACTGGCTTAGTATTTTTATATTGTCGTAAGATTGTTGTAGCATTAGAGCGACACCGACTTCGATTATAAAATTTTTCTTTACTTTTGTTTAACAAAATCAAAGTTCGTTTTACTTTATATTATTATTTTTTTTTTTACTTTTTAGTTTATTGTTAGAAGCCGTAGATTTTTTTTTTGTTAAAAATAATTTGTATTGTACTATATTAAATAATTTATCTTACTATACTTATATATAAAATTGAGGACTTTCTCATTTTACAGAAAACGCTTAAAAAACAAGCGAGCAATATAACTAATAAAGTACCTACTAGTTAACAATGAGTTCAAAGGCAAGTTTTTTGAGAAACGAAATAGAGTCCTAATTCTTAAGGCTCTGCCGTCTGTCTGTCGGTCCGTCTGTTACCATGCTGTATATCATGAACCGTAAGTTAAGTAGCAACTATCTTAAGTTGAAATTTTCACAGATAATATATTTTTGTCACTGTAAAAACAAATATTAAGAAACAAAGTGGAATGAACATTTTAGGAGATTCCCATACAACCGACATGATTTGTTTGCCGTTATTATAATAATAGTACAAAAACCATCGTTCACGAGTCCAACTCACACTTGCCCGGTTTTCCTTTAAAAATTATTTAAAGTTTTATATATTTTTATACACATAGAATTAGAATTCGTCATATACGTATATAAAATTAACAAGACCAGTAGTGGAATATATGTACATATGTACCTAGTGGTAGTAAAAAATAAATTTATATGAATAGGAAAGCGTGTGCAAATTACATTTCTTTTTCATCATATCGCGGGCTGTTTCAATGCGGTTTATTATATTTCCCGCCAGTTCTGCGTTTTATTATATAGCATCGTGTAATTTTAAGCTAAAGTCTTTAAAAATATATGTAGCGTTATATTAAGGTATCCATACCATACCTATAGTTTTCATTATTTTGGTTATTCATATAATGAGAATATACATTTCAATATTTAAATAGGTATGAAGCTCGTGGGGCAGGGGCACTAAGTGTGACTTGTGACTGTAAACACGACTGGTTGTGGATTCGATCCACAATGGAGGAAATGATATATTTATTTAAATTTATATTTTCATTTCTTCGCAGTTGGGGAAAAGCAGAGCGCAGCGTTGTGTTCTGCCACTCAACACGCAATCCTTCCAGAATTCAGCCATTAGCGTGATGATGATTTGAATTTATTTTTTTAAAAATAGGTACTCATATAGAGTAGTCCAAAGTATACTTCTTTTTATAGTAGAATAGAAGAATAGAATAGAATGCTTCACAATTCAAATAGCAGAATTTAATTTACTTTATAATAACGAATAAACTATCTTCAAACATTCATAGCTGTACCTACAACTAATCCAAGATAGCGACATGACATAAGAAGATGATTGATTGTTTATTAATATTACCATTTGTAGTATTGTTTTTGTATATATGTATTATATATAGTATTATTTTCATTTAGCGTTGAGTTCAGCCATCTAACATGTAGTGCCTCGAACGAAGTGTCTGAACACTTAGTGTTCTCTGCTTACCCTGCTATGTGGAAAATATCTTGAAGCTATATCAATCTTCTACACAACGTACCTGAAACAATCAAACATACATAAATAAAATAAATTATTATAAAAAAATACTTCGTAGAGTCGTCGACCGTCGTGGTGCAGTGGCAAGGTAAGGCAAGTGGCAAGGGTGTGACTGTAACAAGACGGTTGTGGGTTGGATCCTCACTCGAGGAAATAAAATATTTATTTAATTTATTATTTTTATTTGTTTCCTCTGGTGTTGAGGCAAAACGCATTGAGTTTCGTCACTCAACACACAATGCCTACAGAATACAGGGGAAAATGGGGAACGGAGTGTCTTAAAACTACGTTCCCTGTGCATACCCTGATGTGTGTGGGATACAACGTGAAGCTGATTTATACTTCTAAGAAAATAAGCTTAGTTTTTATTGATTTTCAGTTTTTTTCACACTGTATCCCCCACATACTAAGGTAGGCAGAGAAAACCTACAAACCGATTGTTAAAACACTCGATTTCCATTAAGACACTTCTGTTTCCCACTTTCCTTCGAATTCTGAAGCGCACGATTGCCTCGTTACCAGATCAAGAAAATGAAAATATTAATATGTAATTTTATCAAGTCGTACACGAACCAACAACCTCAGGCGTTTACAGTCGCATGCTTGTGCCCTTACGCCACGATTCATTATTACTCTACTAAGATATTAGAGAATTTATTAGTTGGCCTTATTTAACATAATAAAATAGTTTTAACTCAGTAGGTGCAAAAACTTCGCAACTTCACGATGTAATTTCAAGTGAAATTTGCTGTAAATCTTAGCTGTCGTCTGCATTAACCACACTTGGCTTGCGGCTTAGAATGCATGTTAGAGAAGCATGAGATTGTAAATAAATTGAAGATACGCTAAAATACTTATATTTTCTTTTTTCAGTTTACTTTTTGGTGGAACGAATTTATTGTCGGAGTGTCATACGTTCTCTATACCTACTGTGCTGTAAGCACAGTAGGTATAGAGAAGTTCAAAGAAAGTACAAAGCCAGTTCTCAAAATCATCACATCGAAAGCCATTGTGTTGAGTTGATATTCGTTAGTGCGAAACGTAATATTAATTTACTAATGTGTTTAAAAAATTTGACCTACGAGAGTGAAGATGTCCATCAATCATGCATGCTTTATCTTATTTTTTTCAGTCGCTACAGATAAAGTGTAATATATTAAGCTGAAAAGAACAGATACAGTTTTCCAATCTCCCCGTCCTCGCGCTCCTATGGCAAAGGGGTACGATAGACAAGCTCACCAGTATATTATTAGCAATTGTTCCCCTTCCCTTTCTAATGGTTGTGCCCTTAATCAAGGTTCTGACAGTCCAGCAGAATCTACAAAAGATTTGTTAATTGCTTTGACTGACACTCTTGTGAGCATAATTTCAACCGCTGATGAACTTCCTTTACCGTCCAACGTTGCCCAAAACCTACTCAAAATCTTCAAAATCCTTCACAATGGCCCCACTACACTTCCTACAGTGGAATAGTAAAAGTATTCGTGCTAAAAAGCACGAGTTACTTCATATTATCTCTCTGTATAATCCTGTCATTGTTGCCCTCTCGGAGACGTGGCTGTTGCCTGACTCCCGATTTAGGGTCCCAGGTTTCGCCTGTTTAAGGGAGGACAGAAATGACGGGTATGGAGGTAGTGCTATCCTTATCCAGCACTCCTCTCCATATTCTCGTATTCCTCTCCTATCTCATAGTCAACAGGTGAATGCTGTTGCTGTGAGGGTCCTTGGTATTTCCTTTCTTTCTGTTTATATCCCTCGTCCTTCCGCTTCCATCTTCCTAGAGCTTAAGTCTATTATCTCTTCGCTTCCTAGTCCTGTGGTGGTCCTGGGTGATTTTAACACTCATCACACTCTGTGGGGGTGTTATTACTGTGATGGATTTTCGCCTTCGTTGATAGACATGATTGATGATGTTGATCTCTGCATTCTCAATGATGGATCACCGACTCGTAGGGTTAATCCTAATCAGAACCCTAGGTCTGCTATTGATCTTTCCTTATCTTCTCCTTATCTTGCTTCCCAACTATCATGGTCTGTACTACCATCTACCCATGGTAGTGACCATTTCCCGATTTTGCTTTCCTTAAATAATAGAGTTCACCCCACTCCTTCTCCTTTCCTTCGTCATAAGTTTAATTTAAAAAAGGCCAACTGGAATGAGTACGCCAACTCTGTGGATTGCATTTTGGGCAATCTTCCTGAGTCTGGTAATTATGAGAATATCATTGTTCACTATGATAGGTTTGTCTCTGCCATTCTGTCTGCTGCTGACTTACATATCCCCAAATATCACTCCATTCAGAATTGGATGCATTTCAATCCCTGGTGGGATCAGGAATGCTCTGATTCTGTTATTCGGCGAACATCTGCCGAGGAGTCATACGCAGCCTGTATGACTATGGAGAATTTCATTGAATACAGACGCAATGATGCGAAGTTTAGAAATTGCATTGGAAAAAAGAAAAAATTTGGTTGGGTAAGTTTTTGTGAGTCCCTTAGTCCTCGCTCCTCTTTTTCTCTTATTTGGACAAATGTTAAGAGATTTCGGCGATCACTTAACAATGTCAGTAGTCCTAATTCCAATAATCCTTCTGTTTGGCTCAACGATTTTGCAAACAAATTGGCTCCTCCTTCTGTACCATCCCAGGATTTATTTATATCCGCGCCGGTTGAATCTTTGGAGGAAATGGATCTTTCTTTTACCTTTGAAGAGCTTAAAAACGTCTTAATGGATTTAAAGGACACAAGTCCAGGAGAGGATGGTATCCCTTACTCCTTTATTGCAAGATAAAATGATAAATCTAAATATCATTTTTTAAACTTGATAAACAATATATTTCAATCAGGCAATATCCCCAATTCATGGAAATCCCAAATTGTTATTCCTATCCTCAAACCTGGTAAATGCCCGTCAGATTTTAATTCCTATAGACCCATTGCACTAGCATCTACTCTATCAAAGATTGTTGAACGGATTTTGAAGAATCGACTGGAATGGATAGTGGAAAGTAGGAATACCTTAGCGCCCTCTCAGTTTGGCTTTAGAAAGGGGTTAAGTACTATTGATAGTCTCAGTGTTTTTACTACAGATATTCGACGAGCTTTTGCCAAAGGAGAGTATTTAGTTGGTGTTTTTCTAGATGTTGCATCTGCATATGATAATGTTCTTCTTCCGGTGCTCAGGCAGAAATTGCATCAGCTGAGTATTCCGCCGAGGATGTCCCATTACCTATGTAATTTTCTGACTGGTAGAACGGTATCTGTAAAACATCCGCTTCTTACTATACCTCCCAGACTTGTCTGGAAAGGTCTGACTCAAGGTTCAGCTCTTAGTCCGCTGCTGTATAATATATACACTCATGACCTCGAATCATCTGTAAATAATTTTTGCAACATCCTTCAGTATGCTGATGACATCGTCCTCTATTACAGCTCAGATTCTGTGGAGGACATAACTTATCGTTTGAATACTGCCTTGCACTATCTTAACCAGTGGCTCTCTGATCATGGCCTGGCATTGTCTGTAGCTAAATGTGAAGCGGTAGTGTTTACAAAAAAGATAGTAATTCCAAATTTTAATATTTTGTGTGATAATATTCCCATTAATTTAACAGAAAGTAAAAAATTTTTAGGCGTAATACTTGATAAGAGATTGAATGGAATTGCTCATGCTGAATATCTCAGCAGAAAATGTGAAAAAGGCATTAATGCTCTGAGAGCTGTGTCTGGTGTGTGGTGGGGTGCACACCCTTATACTCAAAAACTGCTGTACAATGCTATAATTCGTAGTCATATTGACTATGGATTATTTGTTTTAGACCCCTTTAATAAAGTAGCTACTGAAAAATTAAACCGAATACAATATAAATGTCTTCGGATTATCCTAGGTGCAATGAAGTCTACTCCTACAAATGCATTGCAGGTGGAGTGTGTAGATCCACCACTTCCTATCCGTCGACAATTCCTCTCTGATCGATTTGTGAGTAAAATGTTGCAGCTTTCCTCTCATCCGTTGTGGTCCAAACTGTCTAAGTTAGCTGATATTATCCCTCGAGGCAAACCATTGCCATATTTACTTGATAGCTTCCTTAGACTGACATCCCTACCTAATCCCTTGTCTTGTTATCCATCTAATCCTTTATTCCTTACACCTTATAACGCTTTACTTTACTCTCCCCGTATTGTCACAAATCTTGGCCTAATCAAAGGAGATCTTGACACCAACACAAAATTTAAGGAAATAGTTCATCTCAACTGGGCGAATCACCTTCTCATCTTCACTGATGCTTCAAAGCTCTTGAAGGAGAGCTGTGTTGGCGCAGCTTGTTGGATACCAAAATTCAAAATTATCTTACAATTTAAATGCCCTCCCGAATCTTCTGTGTTTACAGGCGAGGCTGTTGCTTTGTTAGAAGCAATCCTGTTTACACATTCCCACAATATTAAGCAGACCGTTATTTTTACTGACTCACTAAGCTGCCTAATGGCCTTAAAGAGAAACCCGTTCCATAGTAGATTAGGATCTTCAATTGTTTTAAGGATTCGTGAAGAATTGTTCTCTTGTCATCTAAGAGGTTTGGACGTTACTCTAGTGTGGATTCCAGGTCATTCTGGAATCAGTGGGAATGAATCTGCAGACTCCTGCGCCAAATCTGCTATACAGTGTGGCACATTAGATCATTTCTCCAATTCCGCCCACGATCTGATGTCCCTTGCAGATACTCATCTCCGTAAGTCCTGGAATAATTCATGGAACGAGTCAAAATCCCATAAAGGTAAGTATTACGCATTTATCCAACCAGATATTCCTAGGCGACCTTGGTTTTATTCTCAAAAGCTTATTGAACGGAAGATTATAACAACGATCTGTCGCTTGCGCCTTGGGCATGCTTCTACTCCTGTACATCTAGCCAAGATCAGGGTCAGGGACCACTCACTGTGTGAATGTGGTCTGGACGATGGCACTCCTTCCCATATCCTTTTCTCTTGTCCTAAGTTAACTCGTCCTTTATATGATGTCCTTCCCCATAAAGTCCCTCGTCCTATAAATGTTCAGTGTCTATTAATGTTTGTGTTTAGTCCTTTATGCAAATTTTTATGTAAATATATAAAACATAACAAAATTAAACTTTAAAATAACACCCATGTAAAATATTATTTATTACTAACCTAATAAGTCGTTTACACATTGTAAATATATGTTTGTTTTGTTCTAGGTGGAGGCTGTATTTTAACTGGATCTCTTTTTTTACATGTATTTTATATTTGTGTATAGTTTTTTTTTTCCTTTTTACCGGTCAACTTCCTTCGTGTGTTTTCCATACAACGTGACATTGGCGAAATGAATTGTGCTCAACTGGCACGCTCGAAACGCCATTAATTAAGAAAAAAAAAAAAAAAAAAAAGTGTAATATAGAGGCCTACGTTAACCTTTTATTTTTTATTTTAATGTAATAAATTATGGTGTGGCGAAATTTAACGAGATATCAAGCTGGAATTTCAAATATTCTAGACCATGGTCCAAAAAATCATGTTTCTAAGTCAACGCGATCAAAAGATACCACCGTTAATGCATCGTTATAATTGCATTTTGTATGAAATAACCAAAACAAAACCTATACGGTACTTCCCGTAGAGCTACGATTATGAAATTTGGTACAAATAAATAAAAAAATCTTAAAAGTGTAAATTTATAGGTATTTAACAATAAAAATAATACAGATTTATATTTATAATTCATTTCATACAAAATAAATGAATACAACTCAACTTTTATGTACCTATCTCCCTACAAAAATATTTTCCTTTCAAACTTCTATAATCCTAAGAGAGGAAAATATTTTTTTAATTTTTGTCTCAATACCTACTCCCCCGAATGGGTTTGAACCAACGACCATCTGCTAGAATACAAATTCTTTTTTACCTTGACGCTTTATATCACATTCTCCTTGAACTTAAGACATTGTATGTTGAGTGGCACATCTCAACGCTACAATTTGCTTTATCACAGCTGAAAGATGAAGACACTATCCTAAGTGAGAATCGAACCTACAACCATTACGTTTTAAATTAGAGACAGTCAGTAATCACTTATAAAATAAATTGTAATCAATTGAAGCTTCATTATTACTAATTCTAACAGACATCCAGGGCTTCCTGGGCAGTAAATTTAACTATGTGACAATTTCAACTAACATGTTACACATACCAGCCAATTAATCAAAAGCCAAAATCAAACAAGTGATAAACAGAAATTGTCAATCAACCGCAAAAGTTTCTGGTCATTGCACATATTTGGAGGATGGAATTGAACCTAACACTTAAATTTATGAATATGAGGATAATCTTTGCTTATGTATATTAATATAAAGATGTAGAGTTAGTTTTGTTACACGCGCTAACCTCAAGAACTACTGGTTCGATTTTTTTTGTATTGGATAGTCTAGTTGGTAAAAGCTACGTAAAACAAGCCTAATCAGCCTGTACACCGCGTATTTTTTATGTAATCTACTGTAGGTACTTGCGGTCAGAGTTACGTCGGCTTAGAGCGGGTCATGGCTTATACAAAATAGGCCTTTTTATTTGATCCAAAATAAAACGAATAAACAAACACAGCTAAATAGTTGCTCATTAGAAAGCGTTTTCCTTTTGAGCGATAGTCATCACCTTCCCCTTATTTTAAACGCGCGGTGCGGCGTTAAGTTCTGCCACTTAACACATTTTGCTAAGAAGGAAAAAGCGTAAAGCTGAGAAAAAAACTATAACACTCATTCCCGACTGCTAATTTAAATGCTGTGAAACATATTTTATTCACACATTTTATATTTATCGTTTTCATGAAAATAGTTGATCTTTATAATTAATTTAAAGTATACCCATATATTGTATATTAATGTTAATTCGAAACACGAAAATAATAACAGTCTACGAGATTGTAAAAGTTGCATAATTCTGTGTGCTCAAACTTTATATAGTTCGAAACGCGGACTAAGTCACTAGAGTTGTTATTTCTAACGAGTTGGAAACTTATACGTAGACGTATTAAGTATTTAAAAAATAAACCTTATTGTGGTCTTTCATCATATGTTTCTTACTTCTGGTATAGTAGATGGAGAACATGGTGATATGGAAATGAGAATAAAGTAAATGAGTGTATGTGTATTAAGCGTGGCTCAAAATTATTGCAAGATTTGATTTTGTTTATATCTATATAATTAAACAACAAAAGTTAATGCTAGATACATATCTCACATCCGATTTATCATTGTAGGCTTATTTAACAAAACAAAACACAGTCTTTAGTCCAGAACCAGCTCCGTTTCCATCAAGTCATTTATCCCATCTCGGTTCCCTATGTCAGGTAATAAAAAAAAGTAATATATATTTTCAGTGAACACAGAATATTTTTTAACATAAATTCCATTATATTTCTAATGACATCGCTAGTTACCAGTAGGTGGCGCACAGTGTTAGCTTACATCGACTCAGACGACCCCACATCTTAGTATCCATCGTGTGTAATTGCACTGTCACTCGACTTCATTAGCCATTTTCTCGTCTGCCTTTTTCCTTTACGTCTTTGATGTACGTTTTATCTTGGTTTTATAACATATAAGGACTCATGTGGTGGATGTACTAGTTATCACTCATAACAACGAAAGTCTGTGCCGTGTGATCCCGGCCTAGAATAGGATCATCCTGGTACTGCTGGTGTCGTAAGAGGCGACTAAAGTACGTGTGGTAGAGTCACGTCACCAGCATTGGCAACACGCATGGGCAGACTCGACCGGATCATTACCACCCCCGGCATTTAAAACCGGCGTGAAGTAGTGGCTTTATGCGACTGCGTTTCGCATCAGGTAATGCCGGGCCCCGGCGCCCAACCCATCTTAAAGGCCGGCAACGCACTTGTAGCTCCTCTGGGGTTGCACGGGGTCGTGGGCGGCGGTAATCACTTACCATCAGGTGACCTGCACGCTCGTTTGCCGTGTCTTTTCCATAAAAAAAAAGTGAAATTTAACAATTCATTCAAAAGTCCAAGACTTTTGAATGAATTTCGGGGGACCCTCTTGTAGTGATCCCCTACACTCCTCAAACACGGTAAATTTCAACGTACTGCTACTGTATAAGTACAGATGTTTATCGAAACTATTGAGAACCTGATAACTTTTTATATATTGTATTTTTTGTATGTACGATCTATTACTGCGTTTTATCTGAATTAGATTGGGCTTAGCGTCAGTATATTCGATGCATACAGTATCGATCTCTGTCCTTTAAATGCTGAAGTTGTTTTCAGTATATTTTCGTTTAATCCCCTTAAGTAGGAATCGAATAGACAACCGTCGCACTTATAGTCAGATGCTTCGAGAGCCTCAAACATTTATATGTTAATCGGACATTATACTTTTCTGGCCCAAAATCTGTAAAATTCGGGCCAAATTATACGCTCCAAAAGACAAAATTATTCACAGCGGCAGACACCTGTCCTTTACAATTAAAGAAATAATGTCAGTTACGTTGTTCCCAACATAGCGTATGAAATATTCATATTAAGCGACTTTACGTTCATCTAGTTTATTTGTATGTATATTTTCAGTTTTTTTTAATCAATTTACATAAACTATTTATACTATTATTGTAAAACAGAGAAATATGTCATACGCTGTGATGTCCGGACTATTGGATAGAATTGAAAAGTGAAAGTGAATGAAAATATTAGGAAAACGAGGACATGAAAATATTAAATAATTACATATCTACAGTGGGAATCGAACCCGCAACAGGTTGCGTTTACAGTCGCACGCTCGTGCCCCTGCGCCACGACTGACCCCATGAATGTATGAAATGTGCAAATAGTATTTATTTCTCTGGTGTTACTATTGGGAAAAAAAATCCATAGAACTCTATAAATTCACCCTAAAGATTGTTATCGAGCTCGCGTTTACATACAAACCTTGTGCCGACGTCCGATTACATATAATTTTAATTACTAGTCTTCTCAAAAAGTAATATGTAGGCATATATATAGTTTTATTCAATATCACAAACAAACAAATAAGCACGAGTGGTATATAACATTTCATAGATAAATCAAATTAATCATTCTTATCTATAAAAAAAATACAATTATTACGATTCGTAACAGGTGTTTTATTACTAAGTACATTTTTCAATTATCGAAAAAAAGGTAATTTAATATTCTTCACCGGCTTATACTTATTGTTATATTATAACAAAATTCTGAAAACTTTTACAATGATTATATTAATATCTATTATCCAATGAATAAGACTGTTGTATAAATGTAATTCTAAATATAAAAAAAAAATTAAAAAATATTATATTTAAAAGGAAATTGAAATACATCTTACTTTTATTTTGCTATATAGTGTTTTCATTATTATAACAAACTTAAAAATATTTTATTTAAGGAAAATTCATAATATCATATATACATATAAAAGAGGATAATGCAATTAATGACGCAGGACTTAATTAAATAAACAAACCGTAAAGAAACATTTTAACTAATTGTAATAATTATTTCATCATGAAATTTGGCAGTTACATAGCTTAGGTGACATAGGTCTAATGGTACAATCGGGCTAGTCTGATGATAGAGCCATGACCTGAATAGTGAAACTCTTCAGAGGTTACTAATAAGCCGCTCAGATATAGGCTCATATAAATTATAACTTCGTCGTTTTGCACGATATGCCTAGGGAACCTGTGAACCTAATGTTAAGACACTCCAATTCCCATTAAGATACTGCCGTTCCCTTATGCCCCCCTCCGACGATTGGCCTTATCAGTTTTTTAAATATATAACTTTACTATACAAATGATTTGCCTGAAATATTCGATCATATGTATATATTATATACACGAGTCTATTTGATGTATCTATTATTAATATTGGTTCAAAATATGTATCGAATTTCACTAATATTGTACACAATAATTGACGCTACAAAACTAAATTTCACTTTTTTTTGGATAATTTATTAATTCATTTGAACACTCAACAGCTGTTACATTAATTCATGCGCAAAAATATAAATAAGTAATTAAATTGTACTGATTACGCCTAATTTTTAATACACAATTACTTAATCCTAAGACAAAATAGTGACGTAACTATAATAAAATTTTATTTGTCTGCCCAAGGAGATATTTTTTTGATAATTTTAATATATAAACACAAAACTTGAAAGCTTATATAAGATAAAAGTGCTCTAGCGAATAGTAGAAAAAATAATTGAAACTTGGCCGTGAATCGTTTCTTAGAAGTTTAATTGTTTTCAGGTGCTTTAACTTTTAATAGGGATCTCTTCTTATTTTTCATTGTAAGTACTTTTTAAGATTTGCTTTGTAAGAATTTGATAATATAATATTTATAATACAAAATAATCAAATAATATACTAAGATAGAGATAAATATTTAACAATATATGTGTTGTGGTTCTTTTTTAGCAGCTCCATGTTTTTTCCTGCACATCAGAGTTACCAAGTAGATCCTAGTGTCAAGACACTTCGTTTTAAAGTTCTGTTTGTGGCGTAACTCAATGCTACAAGAGATAAAGTTAAGCCAAAGAAAGGAAAATAATTTATTCTTCTGGGTGGATACCGAACCCACAACCATCGCGTTCACAGATTATCCTACGACTCTACGATGATGGTATGTATAAATAAAACATTATCATTGTCACAGTCTTAATGGATATAAAACATTGTTATAAGATATTAGGCAAAATCCCTTAATATAACAAAAAAATATATTTTTTATCATAAAAAGAACGACGGTAAGGACGAGTTAAGCAATTATACAAGTTGTCATGACAAAATATAATAGCCAAAAACGAAAAGTAAGCTGCCAACTTTTAATTAATTCGTTCTTGAAAGCTTCTTGTTCCACCGTAATTTATATTAATATAACGATACAAATTCAGAAATAGGTAGCTAAAGTAAACAAAACTATTTCTCTGAAATGAAATCCTGAAATGATATATCTACTACTTTTTAAAATAATCTAGTAATTATCCCGGCAACTTTTGCAGAGCTCTCTCGGAGATACAAACGAGAAGTTAAAAGGGAAATTGAATAATAATGTTCGCGACAGTCCGACTCTCGACTGATAATAAGAACAGCTAAAGTCCTTAACCTGGCTTCGATAATTACTATACAACTCCAGTCGTTTTCTCATCGCACGCCGAAGGAATATAGCGAAACTTCACTGAATGCCTTTATTTATATACCATAAAATAAGAAGCTATTGAAATCGGAATTAATTTAGGACGTCGAAAAGACTTCGATAATGGATTTTGTGAGACGGGTTTGTTATAACTTGCACAATAGAAAGCAAATAATTAAAGTTCAATGGGGAAATAGATGGTGTTTCTGTGATATTGGCTTCCATAAAGTTTTATAAGGACAATTTGTTCAAGGCTGCCTTCAAAATATGGAGACAAGTATGACAGTCCCTTTGTAGCATTTTCGAAGTAAACCAAATATACTGATTGCAATTTTTCAATTGTATTGGTATTTGTAAATACGAATATGAAAATTTTATAAATAGTAGTTAATATAAGTATATTAAAATATACCTATAGCTTAAATTATTTTTAAGACTAGCGAAGACTAACTGAAATCCCGTATTTTAAGTTACTGTACAAATTTCGAGAAATTAACTCTTATTTCATCTACATAGACGATGGGAGTATATACTCCCTTGCTATGCCTTGTCTGTCAGTCACTCAGTAACGGAAGAGTTTTATATATATTTTTCAATAAAAATGATCAGCTCGTGAAAAGTAAAACTCAAAATGAATTTCGAAATGTAAGTACGAATGTGCCGCACGCGAAACATTGCTGCATCATCGTAACTTGTAATATCAGTCCATAGCAAAACACTAGCATTGTTGCGAATCCCAACAGAAATGCAGGAACGAAATTAAAAGTTGACGAAACAAAAAACGAATCCCTCGAAAGCTTGTTCATCAAAGAATTTGAGCTACGATCTAGTTTTACGAAAGTTTTGTAAGTTCAAACTTGGCTGTATTTCCGTAATGAAAACTGGGAGAGGCAATAATAATAACGTTGTAAATAAAATTTTAGGTTTTTATATTTTTTGTACATTATAATTAAAACTCTTAAGCCCGGATTATCGTAAAAATACACTTTAAGAGTTTAAGGATTAATTGTACACGATTATAAAATTTCATTTAAAAAGTACTTAATAGTCTACCTACAGCAAAATATATTACCGATTAAATTTATCCACAAGTTAGTTCCAAGTAAATTTGATAAAAAAAAATAATGAAAAGTTTCTACCGTCAGGGATTCACAAATACTCATAAAAACTTTGTATTCGCAAACCCACAACACGAGATGGCAAACTCATTGTGCAAGAGTCCAAGACAGTACACGAGGAAGCAAAAAAGATTTTGGAGGTAGTTTGATATAATAATTACGACGACGATTACGGACAGACTGATGCCACCCCAGTCTACCGTTATCACGAACTACTGACTGCTATGTCCAAAACGTCAGATTACCAAAAACGCTATAACACTACATTAACGCTATAATATTATAATACTACTAAAACATAAAACAACACTGTTAAATTTTTTCATGAATACGACGACATAAACAATAGATACATACAGAATCTGACACGCGACAAATTCATTCTATGACAGTATACATATTTACTTGTAGTACAAGAGCATGCATATAGAATCGCGATTGTAATTTACATTCACAAAGCAAAGCTAAATTGGATTGTCGGGGCGCAACGTTTCATTCAAATCGGACTTAACTTTCGCTTGTTTTGTCATAAAAAATATTCTCAAAAAGATGTCGTCGTAAGTATGTTATCTATATTTAAGCTAAAGGCATAACGTTATACTTTGTTAAGGATTTCGTTTACAAGAAAATTTGCCTCCGTATTAATTAATAACTTTTATCAAATTTGACGCCGTCGTGGCGTCAATGGTCAAATACGACAGTATTTCCCTATTGACCCTACTCTCTAGTTTCTTCTTGTATTATTGATTCAACATATGTTAATTCACATTATTATAAATAGATATGTGAAATAAAAATACGCATGAATAATCTTTTTAAATTTATATTCCTATTTCTTCATCCTGGTGAGGAGACAAAGCGCGGCGTTGAGTTCCGCCACTCAACACGCAAACCTCTAATTCTGCGGAAAGTGAGCTGCTGTGAGCTGGATATAGCGTGAAGCGGAAAAAAAAACATTATCTAGAGTTTTATGGACACTAAAATTTTCGCAATGCGCAGCCAATAGTTGTAAAAAAACAATAAAAGGTATCAGGAAAAGTACATATATTATTGTAGTATTCGTTTTAAGTAACTGTTTTATTACAATAATATAATAAACATAGAGTATATTGATTTTTTTATAATCTGTCGTAAAATGGTTTTGATACGAATTATTATTGATAAGATAGTAAATGTTTGAACAAAGAATTTTAGTTTTCAACAATAAAAATTTTATATATAAACACAAACATAAAAAAGGAATGTATATATAACAAAATAAATGAGTATAGTGAGATTTATGTGTAAGGTTACTCGTGGCGCAGTGACACTAAGTGTGACTGAGTGCCTTAACACTAACGTTCCCTCTGCCTATTCTGTTGCGTCCGCCATTGCACACTGTTAATTTAAATATTTAAATATATAAATAACCAAACTAGGGAAATATCTAAAGAAACATTCTTCAAATCGCAATCAGAACTATAATAACAACGAGAACCGTTGTATGTTTTACCTCATATCAAAAGATTTGTAACAAAATTTTAAAAATAAATATCTTAAAATATAACTCGAAATGAAGTCGCAAGACATTTCCTTTGTTGAGACAACTTTTCAAGTCGACTCGTCATGCCAACCGAACTAACGTTTCTTCGGATATTCGACTGTCAAGTGTAAATATAAATGCATAACTATAAAATTCTTTATAAGAATAAGAGATTTTAAATTATATTTTAGTAGACCCAACGTTTTATGTACACTTTGGAAGTGCGACTGTCTATCAAACGTTAAAAGCTCCTCTTGTCTTTCTTTTACTTGGGCGTGGAATAGAGATACAACTCAACTCGACCACTAATTTCTCGGTCTGACTTCGTCTAAGAAACAAGACTAATAAGACTAGTATTTTCAAATTAAAAAAATCGTTTGGTTAAACTTGCTCATCTCCAAAACTATTACTTCGAATTTAATAATTATTTTCATTAACTAAAATAACTTGTTATAATAGCTTAAAATATGTGTGTAGTTATATTGCTCAATTCATTTACATTTTTTTCTTGTTTTCAGCTTCACGCTGTATCCCGCACACAGCAGGCTGGGCAGAGGGAATCTAGTGTTAAGACACTCCGTTCCCCATTTTTTGCCGAATTCTGGAAGCATTGCGTGTTGAATGGAAGAACTCAACGCCGCGATTAGCCTCGACACCAGAGCGAAGAAATGGAAATATAAACTACATATATTTACATCTTAATATGTATGTACTTCTATAAAACTTCGTAAACCCACCATCAGAAAGTTTGATGAAGGCAATTTGGTTATTTGTGTGAAAATTAAGGTGATTGTTTCGGAGACAGTTAAAACAACTAAGTACTTAATGTCACATGACATTTGGCACGTATACTTAGCTATTTAAATGAAATTGTATTGTTATAATTAAATTAGAGTCTGAGTTCGAGGCCAATCGTGGCACAGCGAGCGACTGTAATCGCGACAGGTTGTGGGTTCTATATCGATTCCCACTCGAGGAAATGAAATATTTAATGTTGCCATTTTTTCGTTCCGGTAACAAGACAAAGCGCGGCCTTAAATTCTGCAACCCAACACGCAATGCCTCTAGAATTCGGGTGAAATTGGGGAACGGAAGTGTCTTAACACTAGGTTCCCGGTTTTCCTCTGCCTACTCTTCTATGTGTATCATGTGTATCATCATATCATCCTATTTCTATGTGTATCATCTACAAAAAACTAAATTATTTCTGAAAAATTACGACAAAAGAAGCTGTCCAAAAATCGCCCAATATATATTCGATGATTGTTCGATTCCATTACTTAACATACAGTGCTAGAAATATTATATGTTAAGTAATGGAATGAGCAAAAACTGAAAAACGGAGTGCTTTAACACTAGGTATTCTATAGTGAAATAAACGTAACTATATGTTAAATTGACTTACAAGACATTGTGAATATGACTTCTCGTTCAGGTTTACCGAGATGGTTTTATATTCAAATCATACACGTCGCAATGTTCCTAATATGTAAAATAAATGTGTTTTCTTCGTCTGTTTGGTCAAAGTATAGCAAAGTTTGCCTTGTTTTGCCAGCCGACACCCGATATATAGATAAGTAAATCAAAAATAAGAAGGTAGGTGAAATTTCTTCTTGCATGAACATAAAAAAAAATTACGACAGTGGAAAACAATTAAACTAATAATATAAAATAGATTGAAATAATAAAAAAGCTACAAAAAGTCACGAACGGTAAATGGTATTAAACTCTCTGTAATATATACGAACTTTAAGTGCGCTCTGTAACTGGAATCTATAGCCAATACCGACTGTATTACTCAATTTTTATCCCAATAGGGTGTCCATATATGTACAAATAGGTTGCAGGAAATCTTAATAATTTTAAAATATTTTTTTAAGTAAATTAATTAAATGAAGTAAATTAAGTAAAAGAATGGTTTCGTGTAGTTTGGATATACATTGTGAAGATCGTGAAGATAAAAAATATGTATCTAAATATAAGATAAGATAAAAGATATAATAAGAAGAATAAGATTTTATTATTTTAAATATTTTCAAATATCGAGATATTTCGACGTCGTATGTTATGTACATACGACGTCGAAATATCTCGATTTATTGAAATTTGTTAACGTAGATCGATGTTTTTTAAATGTTTTAATAGTCATGTATTTTTAAATGTTATAATAGTTGATTTACATTCCCAATGGCTTTATCCTCGTATCTTATCTTCTACATGTTATACCGACGTATTTTATTGCGCAGTAACGAACGTATTGGTACAAAAAACGTATTTGTAATGAATACATAAATTTAAAAAGAACTAATATTTTCATAGAAATTAATTAAAGTAGAAATAAATTATTATTCTTTAATTAATAAATAATGTAAGTACATATGTATAATATATGACAATGTAAGTGTATTTCGTAAATATTATATGGCAACTATATTTTTCTTATTGATTTTTCTTTCACGCTATATTATATAACATTTTTAAGGACCTACAGGAAGGCATATATCAAGAGGTTGATGAGAGTGAACGAGGCAAAAGAAGTATGCAAAGACCTTAGTGTTCGGCCCTCCGTTTTCTCTGACAACCCAGCTAGGTATAAAGCGTGAAACTTTGTGTGTATGACCATCATACTTTTTATTAAACAGTATTTTTTCTAGTAAGTAAATTTACAAAACAATTTAATTAAGTTATTTAAATCAATTTAAATAAGTTCTCTGCGGTTAAATTCGTTGTGCTCACTCACTTCTGTTACAATCAAATTCATTCTTAACACAGTAAATTTATATGGAAATTTAAACATAACACTATTTCTTAATAGCAAGCTGATGACTCCATGGAACTCCTTCCAACGAGTAAGTAGGTAGAAAATTTATTGTTCTAAACCAACTGTCCATCAACTAAATGTGAGATGGCACCCCTAAAGTAATGGCACTTAGTAACAACCCGCGCCCACTCAAACACCCGTCGGCCCGAAAATAAATTCCTTTAATGACACACTTGCCGCGCCTTCCAAATCATTTTCATAATTTCCAGTTTTCGTATAAAGCCATTTTCTTCGCTTAACTTTAACAGCTTACGACGGAGACGGCCTGACGTTTGCGACGTTTTAGTCCTTTCAATATTCAATGAAACACGCCCGTGACAATACCGATCCGCTCCTCCTTTAATATTTAAAAGCAAAATGTCATTGCTATTCGATAATATAGGGTCGTTAGCGAAAACCTTGAAATCTAGTGTTAAGACACTTTGTACCCCATTAAACCACTTTCCGTTCTACACTTTCCGCTGAATAACGAGATGAGTGGTGGAAGGCCACGCTTGTATTTACCAGAGCGAGGAAATGAAAATATTTCTTTACCCCGAATGGGACTCGAACTCATAACCGTCGCAATTACAGTCGCATGTTTGTGACCCACCCCTGTGCCACATCATGTTAACTTAATACTATAATTAACGATACGTGATAACATATCCCAACCTTTACCATACTCCCACCGAGTTGTAATCAAATTGCACATATCAGAATAAATTCAAATATAATTTCCAATTCTTGTTTATTTCATACTGCTGATATAATAATATGTACCAAAGCTTCGTAATAAAATATTCCTTTCATGTGATATTTACTAAATATTAAACCTAATCTCTACATAGAGAGCAAACATATCTTAATATTTACATCAAAGTGGGACAAAACTCAATTTTACTCTGATAATAATATCTAATTTACATAACAAATAATCAGTACGAAGGTTGCGCCTAAAATTTACATATACTAAATCAATTTTCATACAAAATACTGTAATATTGAGGCCTTCGTGGAGCAGCAGCACAGCGTCCTAATATAAACGCGACGATCGTGGGTTTCATTTCCACTCATAGAATAAATTATTTTCTTTTCCCCGTTCTGGTACAAGAAAAGGTGCGACATTAAAATTCGCCATTTAAAACGTGAGATACCGAATATTGGATGGAAAAAGGAGAAGGGAGTGTCTTAACACTAGGTTTCCTCAACCTGATATACGCGGGATACAGCGTTAAGCTATTATTTCACTGATGTAAACACACGAACATCAATTCAAACAAAACTTATTACTCGCCCAAACCGTATGCAAATTGCTCTATCACATTTGCCAATACCAACGTTGATGCAATTTAACTTATTTCACTAACCTGTTCCACCTTTCGACTTTTAATTAAATTCTATTTGATTGGTCCTACTGAAGCTATAATTACATTTTGGGCTGCTTGGTTGGGTGTTTAGACGTGGCTTACTGTAATATTAGTACAAGCGCCTTTAATGTAGGTATCTATTGTTGGAAGCGTCTTTTAAATATTGTCGACGTTTTCTTGAAAAAACTTAATAAGTATAAGATACAGTTCATATATAAATATATAGATGATAAAACAATAACAATTGTATAATCATTCTGCACCATCTTAAAGCTATGTAATAGATACTTCCACGCATATCTTAAATTATTGTAATAGTTGTTTTAGGTTCTCTTTTAACTACCCCTTGTAATTCAAGGCGTTCAATTCTATGTTTAGCGAGCATTTCCTTTAGAATGTGAATGAAGCCTTCTGACTTAAAACACAAAGACAATACAAGAAAAAGTGCCTTAGAGTTATAAATACAAAAACAAGTGAATCTGATTTTTGGCAAAGCATCAAAGGATGTGGCGCTGTGTCACGAGGTCGGTGGCCCTGTTCGTCTCTGTCAATTATCCCGTACGTTACGCTTATTCGTGTACCGTTTAACAAGAAACAAATGGGTACCAATCAATATAGCGTCCCGTAGGGAGGGCTCGCTACACTTGGTTCGTATACTTCAATTATCACCCGTTGACAAAACAATATATATATAAAGAAATTTTGTGAATTTGCATTACATTTTGACTGTATACATATAAATTAAGAACAAATCGGACAAATGCAAGTCGGCCTCGCGTATGGAGGATTCCGTACTAATTTCAGGATTGTATGTCAACTTGAAGTGCAACGTTTAAAGATGGCACACCTAAATTTGCACTCATTTTATATAAAATGAAAGACAGTTCAGTTGTTGATAATTTCATTAAATCATTGTGCCCGTCACCAATGATTACTTTACTGGACCTAAATAGATAAATTCATCGGTGTCGGAGTTATGAATTCTGCTGTAAAATCTAAGTTTAACCAGAGACTTCAAAGAAGTAATAAAATTCAAATTTAACACGATATCCCAAACTCAAGCCTATTCCTATCTTTTTAATTATTCAGTACTAAGAATAAGAAACAAGTACACGAATTGAAATAGTTTGTTGCTAAATAGGACTTTCATCTCTATACAGGGTTTGTATAAGCATTCACAAAGTGAGTGCGGTGAGACCCGAGCCCGAGCCACTCATTATAAAGGGATAGACGTAGGAGCACGGAGACCCGGAGGACGAGGACGAAGGTCAATACTTTGATGTCGAATTACAAACGTTACATTAAAATCGCTATTTAACATTTTGCCACGTTTATGTGACACTTACGTGTTACATAGCATTTCATTTTTAGTTTAAATTAATCTATTTTTAAAAGAAAGATAATTTACCATTATTATCGTTTCCAGTTTTATGAAGCTTGCTGCTGTATATACATAGGTCAAGCGTGAAGCAATGTTAAGTTAAATATAAACTCTTAGGCGTAATGAAAGAGTTGTGTCAAAAAAAGGATTGATAGTATATTCATTAAATTTAGCTATTCCTTCATATAATAATAAAAATTAAATTTTTCATCTCCTCCAGCATCTTTATGGTAAACGTATTATTTGTTTTTTTTCACACACAACCTAGTAACATACAAAACGAGAGTGGATGCCTTCAATCGAAGAGGATTCTATTGGTAATGAAAGTGTAGTCTCACCAGGATAAGCTTTTAACTAAACAACAACATTTTCTTTTTCTATTACGTATTAAAGAAACCTTATAGCAGCTTCATGCTAGTGAAAATGGAGAGAGGAATGTCTTAAGACTAAATATTTATTTGTCTTAACACTAGATTATGCGTACCTTGTAGGGTACTACAATATTATTTTTAGCCACGCTGTATCACTTACCAGGGTAGGTAAGTAGAAGGAACCTGCGAACCTCATTGCAAAACGCCGCCCTTTAACACAAAGTTTGTAACTTACAATTATAATAAAAATAACCGCAAAAAAATATAAATTAAAAAACACTTTGAACAACTTTTAAAAAATAAAGCTCTTACTAGAAAATGAAGTTTTTCTACTCAGTATCCTTGATAAGATTACATCTCGTCTCAGGCAGACGTGCCCTAATCAACAGATAGGCTGTTGATATGAGGCCATTAACGAAATTGCCTCAGATGACATTACACAGCCAATCGAAGGCTTTCGTTAATGTGAGTAATTGTGAAAGGTTTCTATACTATATTTTGTTGCTATGATATAAGTAATTGGGGCTGATAGCGCAGAACTGGATCTGCTTGTAAACGTGATATTTAGGTTCGATCTCCACTGATGAGAATGATTTATTTTTAACTTCGCCCGCATAACACTTATAATTCTATTATTATACTGCATTTGCCATAAGATAATCAATGTAATTAATACATTCAATAATTTTGAGAAAGTGTATACTTGGCTGCTTGCGAGGACGAATTTTCTCAAAAAATATACGTTCGAATTGCATACTATCGGTTTTTTTTGTTAAAGATTATAATTTATATTGGCAGTTTCCGTCGTGGCGCATGGGCACAATCGTGCGACAGTAAAAGCAGAATAAGTCTGCAGTGCTCGATTTCTACATGAGAGATAAAGTATTTAATATTTTAATTTCCTTCTCTCAGTATGCCCCGCTATGCGCGGAATACAGCGAACTAAAAAAAACCGGCTCCTGCATTTGCAATTTATTCTACATACACATAATCAGTAAAACACTTTGAAAGTTCTAAAGCATGTATAAACATTAAAACTTGGTCTAAACAAAACTAGGCTTCAATTCGTGCAAATGTGGTAAGCCTCAAAGCCGCTCAAAGAGAATTTTAGCCGACTCCGCTGAATAGTTCGTACGTGAGAATTTATATTAATCAGGTCATTATATTATGTTTGAGATCATTTATATTATATGAATCAGATGTTAAGATTTTTAGATTAAAATATTTATTTGGACAATCAAAAAAACCAAAACAAAACAAAACAAAAACAAAAGCAGCTCCACATTTTTTACCAGATAACAGGATAGACAGAGGGAACCGCATGTAAAGACACTACGTACATTCTGCCCAAATTGGGAGACATTGCGTGTTGACTGGCAGGACACAACGCCACTTTTTGTTTACTAGAGCAGGAAATGAGAATAATTAAATTGCAATCATTCAAGTATATGATCAGTTTTCTAGTATAATCCTCAAACAGGGTTTGAACTTAGAACTTCCGGACATTAAACAGGCTTAAGTACCAGACGAGACTATCCTATACATAAGGTAGCTACGTTTTCCTTCCGTTATTTTGGGAATGGACCTTTTGTGTACAAATTTTGGGCCGACGCCAAAATTTTAATATCGGCACTTACAGCAAATGCTTAGAGCTTGTCCTTGGCTTTTAAACTAAATGGACATGTCACTACTACTAGTATGACATAGCAAAACGAATAATTGTATAGTAGTTTAGTTTGCATTACAATTTTTGAAAATTTTACGTTTGCATGTGTTTTTCAGCTCTAGACTATTAGCGTCCTATTTTTGAGAAATGGCATGTTCAGTGGCGTAACTCGACGCCGTTTGATTTACTAAAACACGCAATGAAATAGTTTAAATATAAATTCTTCTCCGAATGGACGTCAAATTTATAGTCAACGCGTTTTCAATCTGACGCTTGTCCTACTACGATAGTCTCTAATTATATTGTATGTACATTCATTAAAGGTAGTGAAATACAAGTCCATGTCACAGCGCGTAAGGTCAAAGAGCAAGAGCGCCTAAAATGGTATGGCCACTATGAACTATGGCGGATGGAACAGCCTTGCTGTTCCTGTCCCTGGATTGAGATCGTGCAGACGTCCAAGGAGGTGCTAGTTGGATGTCGTGATGCAGAGCCAATCTAACCACCGAAGACGATAACGATGGTGCGAAATGAAATAAGTTGAACACGAAAGCAGATCCTGGCAAATTCTTGAATTAATGGCAGCAGGAAGAAGAAGAAGAACAAATATACTTACAATTAGTAAATAATAAAATTCAGGTTAACGGGACATACCTGAAAAGAAAATAAAGTAATTAAATTTATTGTATTTGAATATGCTTCATACCATTTAAACAATTTATAACGTCAAGGTGCTATACTTTTCAGTACGCTGAATTTTGGGCACTTAGAATGAGTCAGGTGTGCTATACAATTTATTTTTTCAGCTTCACACTATCCGGCGTGTAGCAGACAGAGAGAGCCTAGTGTTTAGACATTCCGCTCTCCACTTTCCGTCGGATTCTGGACGCATTGTTCGGTGCAACGCCTGTTAAGTGGCGGAACTCAACGAACGCCTTGACTCTTTCTTAAATAATATAATAAATTAAACCAAAAGTGATTAATGACAATACTGTCTATAATTAATATAATTTAAAACTTTTGCCTCTATGAAGATAAAACGTATATAAATATATTCGTATACGTATCTAGTAGATATCTCAGCGATATTGCAATACCGATTATCATAACGATAAAATCGATTTGTAGTGTTATGTGGATAGATATAAATGAATCAAGCAATACATCAATTTATGTATTGACTATTTATAATTATAATTATATTATTGTGTATATAGCCTCACGCAGGCATAGAGACCCTAATATCAAGACAATCTGTTCTGATTGTTGAGAAGAAATGAAGAAGTTATCCTAAAACATTAAATTAAGCTATTTAAGTATGCTTTCGCGAACGCGACGGTTGTATGTACAATGGTTCAAATCCCACATTAAAAATATGAACGTAGCGGGACTCGAAACTGCGCCTCCTGGAAACCGACCAGGCGCTCTGACCACTGCGCCATACGTTCTCGCCAAGCTACGTCGAAACTCTTATACGCTTGTTACAACTTATTTATGTTGTTAGCATCTCTGTTGGGAGATTTTTACAAATTTCCGCTACCCAAAGATAATTACTAAGAATTATCGTTTGGCAAGAGAGAATACTATTTTTAAATATTTTTTAAACATTGTTAAAGTGTTAATCCACACTTAGTAAAGATAAATACTTATTTACATCATAAAAAGTATTTATCTTTCCTAAGTGTGGATTAAACACTTTAAAAATGTTTAAAAAATATATAAACATATATATTATTTACGTAACCCGTACACATCAGGGTAGGCAGAGGTAACCTAGTGTTAAGACACTACGTTCCTCATCTTAATCTTCACCTAACGTCAACATTTCCTACATTTCTTCCTAAGTTATATGAGCTAAGCAATCTAAGTCATGGATATTATAATTATTTATGGTGTAATTTTACATATGGGCTACGTAATACAATATTTACTTTTGTTACTAAGGTAATAAAAAGTACCAGCATAATGATATACGGTTCGTAACTTCACCATGCGGGTAACGTCAGGCTTTTTAGAGTCGAACAACAGGCAAAATAAAAGAGAAACAAAAAATTGCTGTTTGTCCGTAAAGTCGGTTTACGTACGAGAAAATTTTACGTGATAACGTAAGGAAACATTGATGAAAAATTGCATACTTTTATGAATTGAACCACTGAATTATCATTATTTTTGATAATACACGGAAGGAGTTAATAGAAAATTATATTTTTTTTCGATAAATTAACATTTATTTGCGTTCGTTAACTAATTAATAAAACTCTTAAATAAGATAAACTTACTTCTTCATCTTTATATCTTAAGATGTATATGATATGGTTTTATTTAATTTTCTCTATTGTAATTAATGTTTGTCTGTAAGGATTTTCTTGAAAACTTGCTAAAGTTAAGCTTCGATGTTTTTCAAAACTATAATAGTTTTTAATATTTACAATTACAACTACAACAACAACTTATGAGGCCTGTCGTTTAAAAAAATGAAATATTTAATATTTTTATTTCTTCGCTCTCGCGCCGAGGTAAAGCGCGGCGTTCAATTTCACTACCTAACACGTAAAGCCTTCAGAATTAAGCGGAAAATGGGTAAGCGGAGTACTCTGCTTACCCTGGTACAAGCATAATAAAGGGTAAAACTGAAAAAAAAAACTACAACATCACAACAAAATATAATCATTTTAAAATTATAACTGTTGATATTATTAAAAATAAATTGAACCAATTAAAACAAGGATTAAAATTAAATAATATCAAACACCCATTATAAAATGAATAAAAGAACATTAACGTTTATTTAAAAAAAGGCACATTAGGTAGAAATAGTATTAAAAAGTAATGCAGAGGCAATTACGGCAAAACGAACCATTAAAACGTTATTACGTTATGTCGAGGCAAAGGTGAATTGTAATTGAATGTTTTTGTTCTGGTAATGTCGGCAAATGTTTTGTGAAACGCCCCAAGAGACGATAGCTAATAATTTTATCTACTTAGTTAAAAACTGACTCACTTGGAGGTACGATCATTGTTTCTCGCTCTGTTAACAAGAGACAGCGCGGCGTTAAGCTTCGCCACTCAACACGCAATTTATCAAACATTGGGCCCCAAGAAATCTGGGGCGGAACGAAACGGACTTGACAATAGGTTCTGGCCTCCTAAGCGTTGTACAGCGTAAAACTGTTAGGAATTTTGATGATTGTGAATTCGATTACAACGCGAGGGAAGTAAAATTGATAAATACTTTTGTTTTCCGAATTTAATTACAAATAATTGCGCAGTTGTATTTAAAAAACCAACAGGCAGTCAATGCTAAATGCCTGAATGACGGAAAGAGAAGAGGTTTTTCACTTTTTGCCTATCCAACACACCCTAGGAAAAATTAACTTAATTATTATATAATAACTCATACATTAAGCTAATAAAAAAACAAAATCTAAAATTTAGACTAAGCCCATATATAGCGACACTAAAACCACATTGTATCTTAATCAAACAGAATTCCAGACAGTATTGTCATTATCAATAAATCTCATATACGGTTGGTTATATTACATTAACGTTCTCAATTACGCCAACTTTACATATAAATTTTACTCATTTACGCGTACCTACATTCGACAATAAGGGCTCCTAATTGTATTAAGAGGTAGCACAGTACACCCGAGTCTCCCCACTTTTATTAAATTAAGGCATTTCATAAAATATTACGGCATATGAAACATTCAGGATTAGGTGCGTTATAATCGTATACTTTACAATGCTTACGATTTCGGTCACGTATTTCTAATCAAAACGTTTTCTTTTACAGCCTCATTCTACGCCCCTCCTTGGAATACAAAAATGCCCTTGGGTTTGATAATATAGGTTCGTACATTTTTTTTGCACGAATCTATATTATCAAGCCCAAGGGAATCTAAAATGAATGTATTGTGTGAAGATATCTCGTTATTTACGTGAGTTTGTTACCCACGACCAAAGTAAAAGTTAAGCTACCCACTTGGGTAGTTAAGATCTTAACAAAATTATTTTTTATTGAAATAGGCCGTTACAAGTACTCTAAGTATAATACATAATATAATTATAGTTAAATAGAATACAATGTTGTCAGTCTTACTGGGACTTAAGTCAAAATTGGTAATCCTGGCCAAGATAAATGAAAGTAGTGTATATTTTCATTGGAACATCAGTTTTGCGATTTTCGTTAGAATTAATTAGAAAGTTCTAATAATATTCAATTAGATAACTATTTATCATAAGCGCGTTTAAAACACGAGCAGCTAGCATAGATACGGTAAGTTTAAGAATCAAAAGGGAAAAATACCAGTTATAAATAGCAAAATAACAGTACAACAAACCAAAGGAAAAGAATTAATGTTTTTTAAATAAATTGTTAGAAAGAACTTAAAAAAGAAAAAAAAAAGAATATTCAATTCGCAGATCATTTCCGGCTCTTCTCCACTGTAAGACTAGCTCTCGTAAAAGGAATATAAAAAGTTTATAGGTTCACCACCCGACGAACACCAGATGTTCACCAATAGCTATAAAGTAACATGTATTTGTAGCTATAAAATATTTAATTAAGATGGAATATCATTTAAATAATAATTTAATAAGCAGAATGTACCTTATGTTGTTTAAGTGTTATGATTTCAAATCATGTGAAAAAAATTAAATAAAATGGAACTTTTATTTGCTCTATAAAAGCTTTATTATTTATTATTACTAGAAGTAATTTTTCGTCGAGAAATTTCATCAATCGTCTTAGATATGGGTTAAAATATTATAAGAAAATTAAATATGAAAATTGTAATCAGTGAAAATAGGCATTCTTTCAATTCAGTTAATCTAATTTAGCCTTTTGCTTAACCAAACAGAGAGAGTAAAAATGTTCTCGGTTATATAACAATATTCCAGTTGAAGGACTTGACACCGTAAAAAACTGAATAACTAATTTGATATTAAACGCAGGAACTATTATAGATAATGCGATGTGTTAAAACCGCGAAACGTGTTTTTGTCAAAGATCTTACTTGAGCTCAAAAAAAACCCCTTGATATTTTAACCATAAAATTCTCATTAAACAATTTATACAATACATAGGAAATAACAGACTTAGTTCCACGAAGGAAAGAGGCTAGTTCCGATAACATTTAATTACATGTAGCAAATGTGGCGAGTAATTGAGTTAATGGAACGAAAAATATCATCATTTTCACTTAATATTATAGGACTGCTGGTCTCGGAGTATTTTTATTAGAGAACCAATTAAATATAATATGTTTGTGTGGTCATATATTAGTTAAGGTCATAACGGCATAGTAGGGCTGTAAACGCGATGGTTGTGGATTTAATCCCAATTTAGACGAATGAATTCTCGTTATTTAATTTATAACTTATAAAAGTAGCATAGTAATGATATTATAAAATTAGTTAAGTATCGTAATCGAATTAAAGAGAAGTTATTGTTACAGTGATTTGTCACTACGCTAACCCAAGTCCTCCTGATGGACGACAAAACACAAAATAATTGGATGGATTGGATAACTGGATGTTGTAATAGAAAATGTTTCTATTACAACATCCAGATAGACGGGTATTAATTTTATATTACAAGTTGAAACTTCGACCATTAGTGACACATGGCACGTTTGCGTATTCTTGGTAAAGTTAGTTAGATTTAGAGACGGGGTAGAGAATTATTATATTAAGTTTGTATTCCACTACACTTACATGTGTAAGAAACAACTGTGTTTAATGACTGGAGTTGCAAATTCATTTTGCTTCAGAGATAAAATAAATAGTTATTTCTAATTTACGTTTACACAATTAAATATTTTAATGGTGGAATGATGTTTTCGGTTTGTCTGAGACAAATTAATTATTAAAAAAACATTGTATACATCTAATTATATAATAATTAATATTTATTTAGTTTCGCGTAAACGAGGAAATGAAATTAATTCATTCTTCCGAATAGAAATCGAGTGACTATTTTTGAACAACATCGAAGAAGTTAATATGTAATATGTAATTATATATATAGCATTTATACACTAGAATCGAACCTACAATCATGTGTCTCGTTAGACACTGCCAAGCTTTATTGGAGTCAAAACAAATCAAGGCTTCGACAAGCTTTACCCGAGTCCTAGAAAAATACAATTTTTCGTCTAGATCAAAGTCAACACATGTAGTTTTTGTCTCGTTTTTCCTATTTTTTTTTCAATATACTCTGTTACATGCCCCTAGAGAGAATAACCAATCTCTTTCAGTTGACCCACAGCCGCATTCGGAGTTAACAAACAAATGGACTTGCACTGTACGCGATTGATAGTTTTTTTTTAAATGATGACCCGATTGTCATGTTTTTCAGCACTTCCAAAGACTTTTAAATTCTTTTTCTTGTTTTATAACAATGTTATTGTATTTTTTTAGCTTCATGCTGTGTCTCGTAAGGAACTTGAACTTCAGAACCTGGTGCTAAGACTTCTCGGTTCCCATTAAGACACTTTTCGCCGAACTTTCCGTTCAACTTTTCGAAAAACACTGGAGGCATTGCTCTTTGTCTCGTTACCAGAGCGACGAAATGAAAATATTAAATATTTCATTACCTCGATTTGGCTGTTTGTTGTTTGCTGTTTTAAATTATCACTGAATACGCTGGTTCAGAAAAGATAGCTGTTATCCGCTACTGTTTATCTTTATACAGTACAATAGGGAAGGAGCAATAAATAATATATTTATTTTAATTTTACTAAAGAAAACTTTTTTTAATAAAATAATAATCAAATTGGCCAGTCGTGGCGCAGCGGCACGAGGTGTGACTGTAAAACCGACTGGTTGTGGGTTCGATCTCCACTTGAAGAGATGAAATATTTACTTAAATTTATATTTCTAATTCTTCGCTCTGGTGTCGAGGCAAAGCGCGGGGTTAAGTTCTGCCACTCAACACGCAATGCCTCCAGAATTCGGCAGAAAGTGGGGAACGGAGTGTCTTACCACTAGGTTCCACTGCGGTGTGTGGGATACAGCGTGAAGCTGATTTTTTTTTTAATAATTTAAGAGGCCAGGGGCTCAAAAGTGTGACTGCATATGTTACAGGTTGTGCTTCGATTACTACTCGTGGAAATTAAATATTTAATATTTTCGTTTGTTCGCTCTGGTGTCGATGCAGAGCGCGGAGTTGATATACGCTACTCTATACACAATGCCTTCAATATTCGGCGGAAAGTGGAGAGCAAGGTGCTTTACATTAAGATGTTTTTTTTTAAATTATCAAAAATACCTATGAAAGTAATGGAAAAGGTGACTTCTATAAATCGAGCGTATATTAAATCCATATCTGAAATAGTAAATTGGAAGCGCGAGGGAAATCATACGTATCGTGATGACCCACGCCGGTACTTCCGAGCCAATTTTCGTCAATTTGCTAATGGAATATTATATAATGGCAACATTTTGTAAAATAATACATTCAAATGTATAAAAAAATATTATACTTTCAAATATATAAAAAAATATTATAGATACGTGATTTTCACTGCTAGGCAAAATAATTTCAGCAAGATTTATATGAGGCGGGTCGTGCTGAAGGGGCAGAAGGGTGTGACCGTTACAGGTTCTGAGTTTGACTAGAGGAAATTAAATATATATTTTTTCATTTCTTCGCCACCAGCACGCATTGCCTCCAGAAATTGCAAAAGTAAGTGTCCTAATCTGTAACGGTAATCTCAGTCCATCTGCCTACTAACGAAACTCAACGCCAAGTTTTGCCTCGTTACCAGAGCGACAAAACGAATATTTTATTCGATATTTCAAATCCTCAACTGGACATCGAACCCACAACCGCTGCGTTTACAGTCACACGTTAGTGCCTCTGCGCCACGACTGGCCTCAAATCAAGTATAGTCTATTGAGATATTTTCTCACGATACACAGGATGTTGATTGTTCTACGTTAGATGATCTCTTGTTTTTATTCATTCCGTCGTTTTTATTTCCCATTGTTGTCATTGTGTAAGTGGATCATAGACAATGATAATTAATTGTTTATATTTTATTTAGATAGTGTATATAAATATACCAACATTAGATGCAAGCATTTAGAAATTAAATACATATACGTTATTTGAATTTGAGGCCAGTCGTGGCGCAGGGGCACATGGGGTGACTGTAAAATCGACTGGTTGTGGGTTCGATCCCTCCCGAATCGAGCCCACAACCAGTCCGGAGATGAAATATTTATTTAAAATTATATTTCCATTTCTTCGCTCTGGTGTCGAGAAAAAGCGCGGCGTTGAGTTCTGCCACTCAACACGCCACGCCCAACAATGTCTCCAGAATTAGGTAGAAAGTGGGGAACGGGGTATCTTTACACTGGGTTCCATCTGCCTACTATGCTGTGTGGGATTACAGCGCGAAACTGATTAAGTTATTTGAATCTGCAAAAAATATGTACATAGGTATTAGTATATGTTAAACATGGCCTGTGTAGTGTAAATATGTAGCTTTTAAGTAAATTTATTATAGGACATTTGAAGGAAAATGTGATTTTAAGTTAAAACAGATTAAAGACGTGCTGGTGTTTAATAATGCAACAGCCGTAACTGAAACTAGTTTGTAGCTTTACAAGCACCGGTCTCTGCCGTAAACTTGTAGAGAAAAGTGATGGTTTCTATTTCTACGCAAGAATTATTTTGTACTTTTGAGAAATTCTATGAAATTGTAGTATTTGACTCGTATTAGGCAGCTGTAGTGCAACGTCTACCTATAAACGAGGGAATAAAATACTTTCATTTCTTGACTTTGATCAATTTACATGACATAACGCGGTTTTGAGATCCGCCATTCAACACGCAGTGTGTCGAAAATTAAGCAAAATGTGAGGAACAGAGTGTGTTAACACTGGGTCTTCAAATGAGGGACATAGTAAGCTAAAAAATATATTTATGACAATAGGTAGTTAACATAATAAACACAAAACAAATACAAAATGTTACTGAGTTTATAGTTTAACTCAACGCTTTTGTCCTACCTAATCGGGGTATAAACATAACTAAAATATAAATAATTAATGATCTTCGACTGGTAAACCGAAACCAAAGCAATAGCGTTTACAATTTTTTTCAAAGCACAAATTTTACAATTTTTTATATTTAATATTGTATGCTAGGAACTGTTTCAAAGAAACCATTACAGGCTGTCACTGGCAAGCGATTGGCTTATCGTACTCTATTTGCTTATCAATTTAACTTCGATTAAGCCACCAACTCTGTAAAAAGAGGAAATAAGTAAACGCTCGTAGAGGCGCTGTTGTTTGAAATGTTAAGTATTAGGTTGGAAGTTTTTTGATTACAACTTACTTTGGATACCCTGATAGAAGGCCCTCGGAATATTATTTGAATAATATCAGTCAGGCAGAAAAAATTGCCACATAACATTCTTTATCTCCACTTCTCTTTTTAACAGAACAGCATCTGACTGTAAACAATATGGTTGTAGGTTCAATGTCCACTCGAGGAAATGAAATATTTAATATTTTCATTCGCTCTGGTGTCGTAGCAAAGGTTGACGTTGAGTCCACCACTCAACACGCAATGTCTCCAGAATTCACGGAAAAGTGGAAAGTGGAGTGTCTTAACACTAAGGTCCCTCTGCCTCTCCTGCTATACACGGAATATAGCGTGAAGCTGAAAGAATCTTTCCTTTCCTCGCTCTTGTTGGTTATTAAACAAACATGGAATGTCTTGAAAATTGGGGAACTCTCCGTTCCCCAATCTTAAAGACATTCACTCTGCTTACCCTGCTGTATGCAAGATACAGCGTGAAGCTTAAAGTAATAAACCTCAAAATATACAATTAAGTAAAAAATCATCTGACAAACAAAAATACACTTAAATATTGTATCCAAAAATACTCTGTAAATTAAAAATCGAGTGCCATTTTTCACTTGTTAAAATGATAATTTCCGAATAAATATTTATTGTGTTTTCGTTTCAACAACAATTTACCTACAATTTTTAATTAAAACGTTTCGTAAAACCATTGTTCAACATATAAAGTCGAATTAATACAACGAAATCCGGATTTATATTTTATAGTGTTCATAGATTCATTTTAAATTGGTGTTCTGGGTGAGATGTTTGTTTAAGAGAAGGTTCAAATATAACAAAAAAAAATAAAGGAAATGAAAATAAAATATATTAACTAAGTCTTATTAAAAAATAAAATTTGCTTTTTGTGAAGTCCCACATGATTCTATCCCATGTCTGTCTTATTAACCAACTTATACTTGTGATCTATATATTAAATAGATTTCATATTTATTTATTATTGCGTACATAGACACTATGTCTACCATGGTCTATGGGGGTAAAGCGTGAAATTAGGTTACCACTCGAGACAACGAAATATTTACATTTCTTCGTTTTGATAAGACGCAATGCCACAAGAATCTGTCAGAAAGTGGGGAACGGATGGATGGGGAATTTTCTACGTCTTATCTATCACGTTTATAGATAGACAGAGCAAAGACTGGGGTCATCAGCAATGCGAGACAGTACTTCAAGTTAAAACACCGATTAGCCTTGTATACAGCCCAGGTTCAGCCTCATACGGAGTACTGTTCTCATCTCTGGGCTGGTGCACCCCAGTTGACACATCTGATCGCATACGCTCTGGTGTTACACGAAGTTGTGGGCGGCGCTGATCACTTACCATCTGGTGTACGCTCGTTTGCTTTGTGTCTTTCCATAAAACAATGTTTCCCTTATTTTTACTAAATACGAAATTCAACACTGCGCTATGAAAATAAAAATAGGTGAAATTAATAATATTTTAATATAGAATTTCCGGTCAAAAGCGCTGACCCACTGCGCTACGAAAGTCTCAAGGTAAAAATTATAAATCTGACTTATAGAAATAATTAACTAAAAAATGCGAATAAAAATTATGAGTATTTTTTACACAAGATTAACGCAAACCTTGATTGAGGCCAGTCGTGGCGCAGGGGGACAAGCTGTACTGTAAACCCGACTCGTTGTGGGTTCGTTCCCCACTCGAGGAGATGAAATATTTACTTAATTTTATATTTCCATTTCTTCGCTCTGATGTAGACGTTGAGTTCTGCCACTCAACACGCAATTCCTCCAGAACTCGGCAAAATTGAGGATTGGAGTGTCTTAAAACTAGGTTTCCTCTGGCTACCCTGCTGTGTGCAGGATGCAGCGTAAAGCTGAGCTGATTTTTTTTCTGATGGCATTTTTTTCATATTAAAAACAATTCAGTCCATATGTATATATACGTAAAATATTGCGTAGTTCGTAAAATATTACATGGTTATTTGTATAAAAATATTAAAAAGACAAATAAAAGATAAAAAGACAAAAGAGGTTGCAAGGAGTACCTATTATTCCGTAAACAAGAACGGCTTGTAATAATTTTACCATTTCAATTTTATTACGGAATCAGAATCATACTTCTAATGGCACATACAAGGTATTAATTAATAAAGTTTTATTTTTCTTTTTATAAACCTGATAACGATGCTATGAGAAACGATGAGATAATTATCTCTTGCTTTTTTTATGAAAATACGCAATGAATGTAATATTTTTATGGTACTTTCCATTTTAAAAATAAATGCATGTGTAAAATAATAATGATATTAAATAATATAATGTTGCCTTCCGGTAAAGCTGTGATTTTCTATTCCTATTCATATTCTAAATAATTGTATGATTAATTAAGATCAAATTGAACTGTTTGTAAATGTGTGGTAAAAGTAACGTATAAGTTAGATTTTTGTCTTTTTAATTGAAGACAAAATATTAAAAGCTAGTTTTAAGTTAAATAAATAAATTTTACGCTACTTTAGGTACATATATGTTAATACTTACCTTTACCTTTTTTTAACTCTATTGTAAACAAAGAAATATGGCGAAATAAAATAGTAAGAAAAATGTTTAAAAAAAATACACAAACATTTTATTACCATAAATACAAATAAAAAAATTATTTTAATTTGTTCCAAATCATCAAAAATCCAAAACAAAACGCCAATTATTTACAAAATCAAAAACACAGGCACAACACTACTTAGCAACGGCATCTCCATTGCAAAACGGTAGAGCCTATTAAACTACGCCGCAAATTGCAATAGTTTTGCTAACCCCGAGCCACCCGGCCACTCCACGTTCAAATTGTGGCCCGTAACGAATCAAGTTTCCAATCACAATCAAGTGTTTGCAGGCGGACAGATGGAACACGATGTATCGTTCTTGGAGCCAGTCAACTGAGTAATTGCTGGAGCTCAGGGATCACCTATAAGTCATGCGAGGTAATTGTTCGGATGTCCGATGATAAGTTTTTAAGAGGATGAAATGGATGGTAATTATACTTTGTCAGTCTAAATCCGCCAATGGAATAAGTGATTCATATCTATATTTAGGTAATAAAGAACCTAAATGTTAATTTGGAGAATAAAAAACCTGTATACATACATTACGATTCTCTCCGTAGTATTTATAAACATTATTTTCCGTCGGCGGAATCCACCATAATAGTGTCTATAAATCGAGCCTTTAATCTGTCGCCAAAAATAGTAAATCGTTCTCCAATTGCGTTAAGGTGGCACATCTTTCAAGTTAACATTATGAACATTGTAAATTAGGCAAAATATATATTACAAGCAATACATTATTTATATATACAATACAGTCAATGCAAGGAAATAAGTTGAAACAATTCTACGAAAAGATCAGGTAGACCGCGTTTCTAATACTTGTATTACTCCGTTGACGTTATATTGATTTATACCCATTTTAATCATTGAATATTATCGAAAAATTATTTCATAATATTTTTTCTTGTGATGCTTACGTCACTTTAGGATCAATAAGTACAAGCGACCCGAAGATAACTTTAATCTATGCCTTTCTGTCTAGATATCAGTCGCCGAGTTTCAAAATCAATCTCAGAGAAAAAAAATTAACAAAGATTCCTAGGTTCCCTCTGCCTACCCTGATGTGTGCGGGAAAAAAAACTTTATACGTCAATATCAATGTAAATTACCCAAAAAAAAAACTTTAAAACAACTATCTGTTATATAAAGAAAATAGATGAATGAAAAGAAAACTCAATTACAAACTTGATTAAGACAAGCTCGACGAAGAAGTCGACGTTTCAATAGAATAATTAATTGAAGCAAAGCAAGACCGAGGCTGTGGTGGAACGTCGTACATAGTTTCAGAGGCAATTTATTCACCTGCATACTATGCTCAGTTGCCAAACGAACTTGGCAACTGTTTAGTAGCATCACTAATTTATACCAATGACCCTTCTAAACGCGGTCTAATCTGAAATAATGGACGTCCAAAGCTCCCGATTATCTCATTTTAGATAATTACAAAGTCAGTTATTAATCCGGTGATAAATAATGCGTTACGCGTTATGTATGGTTTGCAGCAAATACTGATTATGATGAGTAGGTTTCCGGTTTAGGTATGTACCTGTAATTAATATGAAAATGTAATTAAAAAATAAATCCGATTCACGTTGTATCCCGCATACAGCAGAGTAGGCAAAGGTATCCTAGTGTTAAGACAATATGTTCCCCATTTTCTACCGAATTCTTGATTCATTGCGTGATGAGAGCCCACAACCAGTAGTAGCATATACCGTAGCATATACAGTCACTTGTAGCCCTTCGCTCAACTACCCTCAAACTAATATATATTTTTTATTTGAATGCGTACAGCGTTGGAATATTGCACATATGAGACAAGCAAAGATAACTTTGATGAAATCACTCCGTGTTCCACTTTCCCTTTACGGAATATGTATTATATTCCTGCAGAGAGAACTCTCTACGTACTCTGTGTGGGCAAGTAACGCGTAAGGCTGAAAAATAAAGAAATAAAATATGTCCACGTGACTTAACGGAATATTCTGTAAAATAATAAACTCGCAAATTAATATGAGACCAATATCAATCCTTTCATTTAAATCAATCCTTTGTTGAAATTCAGAAAAAGGTATTGCTAGTAGATAATAATTGTGAATATTACATCAAAAGGAAGTCATCGTCCAAACGAGGTTGCGATATCTGATTAACACAATTATTTCTGTTCGAAATTGGCAATATCTGCGCGAACCGAATATTCATTGTTGCTGATTTCGAGAGCAATGTAAAAATAATTTTGTAGGCATCAGATAAAGTTGGTACATTATCAATTTCATTGTTGCAGTGTAATAATAAAATGAAAATCGCACATCTGCTGATGTTTATATTGTTAAATATATTAATACCCAATTTGTTCCTCATAGAGCTTCATCAAATTGTACAAGATATTAAAATCATACATGTATTTAATGTTCAATCGATTGTATTTTGTGTTGAAGTATCTCTGTATAGTTAATTTAAATGGGAATTTCTCAAAATATTAATGTGACATATTATGTCACCAGTGCAGCATATGTCGCTCTTTTATATAGCGATAAACGTTATCTACGTTTATTGCATTTTTATTGCATTTATATTTTGTTAAATAAGTTAGTGAAAAATTTGCGATGTATTATTACGAATACGATAGTACCTATACTTATAAAACGTTGCATCCTTTCCTATTTCAGATCAAAATATTACGTCGGCACGTCGATATTAATAAATGATTAAGGAACGCTTTCAGTATTTCCAAATGGAAGGGTGCCAACCGGATATTATGCACAGCCAATTTTTCAGTGTTTAGGTGAGCATGAACATGTCTACAAAATATGACGTCATATGGCCTGCATTACACAAACATAGCAATACTCATAATTAGTGATACATCACTCTTAGAGCCACTTTGGGAAGGTTTGCATCATAAAAATATATAAAAAGGGAAATATTACACACATATTACTACACAAAACAAAACAACCTTCAAAAAAAATAATGTCAGCTTCACGCTGTATCCCGCACACAGCAGGGTAGGCAGAGGGAACCTAGTGTTAAAACACTGCGTTCCCCACTTTCTGCCGAATTCTGGAGGCATTGCGTGTTGAGTGGCAGAACTCAACGCCGCGCTTAGCCTCGACACCAGAGCGAAGAAATGGAAATATAAATTTAAGTAAATATTTCATCTCCTCCAGTGGGGATCGAACCCACAACCAGTCGGTTTTACAGTCACACTTCGTGTCACTGCGCCACGACTGGTCTCAAGAACAATAATGTATAGAAACAATTAAGAAAACAAAAACCAAAATAAGTCAAGTTTGAGGACAGATGATGCTCGATATGTCCTGTGTCACTGGCGTCAGAGTGAGCACTCCGCATGATTTATAGTTGGGCGGCAAGTGTTTCTAAACGCCGTCTGCTTAACGCGGCCGCATCTGGTTCTGTACCTAAGTAGATTTACCGACGCGGGTCAAGGTTAGTTCGTGACAGTATTAATTTAGACGATTAATGTCGCAGTAGGATTATAAAGCGACTGTGTGGTTGATACCACGACCAGAGAACTGTTCTTATATAATACACATTTATGATAATAATTGCGAATACAACGAAAAATTGTTCATATTTTTTATAGCGTCAAGCTGCACATAGCTCCGTTCCCATGAAGGCATTGCGTGTTGAGTGACAGAACTCCATAAAGCGATTTGCCCCGTTATCAAAGCAAAGAAATTAAAATATTAAGTTATTTCATTTCCTGGAATAAGAAATGAACCCAAAATCTGTCGCGTTTACAATCGCACATTTGTGCCTCTGCGCCATAGTGTCAAGTTCATATTTATATCTAGTTTTTTTTCAAGCACCTCAAGCAAGAAAAGATCTGTCGTTATTGCGTTGGAGCAAGATTAAGCTCAAAACAGTGCGTAATAACTCAGTATAAAAAAATGTAAGGAGATGCAATATTGTTATTAATGCATGCAATCCTTAAAATTATAGATTTTCTCATTATAGACAAAGGAAAATGCAATGCTAGTTCCCATTGAACTACAAAGAACTTACATATAGTTTCTTATTGTTTTCATATAAATTTTAAGATGCTATCTGTATTAATGCTACTATAAAATACTTATCCATAATTAAAAAGTATTGTTGTTGAAAGCGGAAACCAGAAATAATTGAGTTATCCTAATCCGAAAAGGATGTAAGATAATATCTGAGTTGTAGCAGCGTAAGCTTAATTTGATAGATTTTAGTATCTATATTTTGTTATTTTGTTTATTATTATGTTATGATAGTATATACGTATCACTTTTACAAGTTTTTGTTATTTTTAATTAATTAGCTAAAGGATTTTTAGTCATGCATTTTTTTAAATTATATACTAGATATCAAAAAATAAATCTTGTATTTTAAGATTGTAAGATAAAATTCAAATAAAAAATAAAATAAAATTAAATCAATTGGATAAAATTCAAATTTGTTTACATAAAAAAAAATTAGAAATCCTAATTCTAAAGGTTCTCTGTATATTCTTGAAATAAATATTCTTGTAATTAACATTTTTTTTGCTATCATTTATCCTGCAGGGCATTTCAGTCTCGGCGTGTATGAAAATGCTTTCTACAAAACATATAGGTCAAAACATGAACAAATACGCTTAGATATGTACATATAGGTATTACATATATTCATTACAGTTGGAAACATAAAAAAAGTCGCGTTTGAATATAAAACTACACGACGGTTTTTAATGCTATTTGCTAATAAAAGTAATTTAAGAATATATTTATAGTACATTCATACATTCATATTTTGTTCCATTCATCACGTAAACCGGGACTCGCTTACACTCGACACCAAAAACACTAATAGTATGTAAAAATTGTTGTGCATTTAACACAGACCCTGCTCGCAATGGTTGCCGGTTCAATTTACACTCTGGTCCGCATATATTTAAATAAATCCACTTTAAATACAATCTCTCAGTAAAACAAAATGAAATGAACGGAGCGACATATTAAATGGAAAATCGTTGAACACTTCATCAGGATAAAAGTCGAATTCGGGATTAACCGTGAAGTTAAAAAAATCTAGTTCGCGATTATATGAAGTGAAGTTAAACTAAAAAAAACAACGTCCAATATAGGTAAGTATATATGAACAGAATTTTAACTTGTCAGTATTGGTTAGGCGCTAGTACGCTCTAACGAATAGCAATGGTTCCCCAGCGGCGGTAGTTTCGATACTTGAAAACATAAATACTTCGTGACTAGACTGCGAAAGAGTTTCTTACAGCCTCGCTCTTATTACTGAACATTTGTATTCTTATTTATTGTACCATTAGCAGCTTTGAACGGTTGCCTTTTTCATCTTTGATCTGCGATCAATATATGATACTCATATGAACATGGATATACCAAAAATATGTTTTTGTATTATTAACATAATTTTGTCATTTTCTTTTAGGGAGTAATAAGAATATCAATATAGTACCTTGAGCATCGATGAAAAATAATGAATTGACATGCAAAGTCTATAAAAATAAAAAAAGTTCGGTCATCAGTTAGTCATAACCACAAATTATATTGAAAAACGCCATTTCATGATAGTGAACTTTTAAAAAAATATTTGAGCAATACAACTTATTCCGATATTTTAATATTAACAAGAACGTTGTAATGTTTTACACAAACCTACTTTTTCAAGCCACGTAAATTTTTATATCTTTTAAAATAAAAACCAGCCTACAAACCTTAAAAGCTCTATTAGAGTCTTCGTTCCATTGCATTTAAAGAGCAGTCTTAAATGTAATTTGCATCTTTCACATCTGTTTTCTACATTTTGAAGAACATCTCCATTGAAAATATGAGATAGCAGAATGTAGCGTAATTTTATGAAGAGCCCTGACAAGGTTTTTTGTTATATTTTATAAAGACTCCTCCATTCACTTTCCTGTATCTCCTCCATTCAGTTTCTGTTTAACTCCGAGTATTGAAGTTGCAGTAAATATATCTTACAATGCCCGCTTTTTAATATACTATGTGTGTCACTTTAAGCCCTACATATACTTAGGAATATCTATGAATAGGGTATACACGAGTCATAATCTAAAGGTTGCCCTTTCAATATTTTAATATGAAGTAGGTAACAAAACGAGAAAATATAGTTTCTAGAGTTTTACAAATCATAAACTTGGGATACAAAATGCCCGAATATAATATTAAATAACAATTTTTATCACTATTAGGCTTCACAGTACCTTAAAATCAGAAATTAGGTTAAAACACAATGAATAGTTAATGCTAATTCGGTAAGTTACGAGACGCTCTAAAGCCGATTACGAACACATCGCATCTTCGATTCTATCCACAAAATAAGCCTACTTTAAGGAAGAAAAAACTTTGTGTTAGCCAAAAACTGTTGGTAAGATTTATTATTTAAATAAGTAAAAGGAGTTTCATTCAAATACATTTCGCAGCGAATCTTCTTTATATTCTCCTGTTTCCACGTTTCGCTACTGCTCAGCGTGTCTGATGGCAGAATTTAAAGATTTATCTATATAAATATTTATATAAAGATCTTTTTTTTCTTTTTTCTAAAGTTTTCGTATTGGTGGTTTTCTAATCTTATGATCTGTTCTAATAATAATAATACTTTCTTAAAGCATTAAGCGTAAAATTCTTAATTTCATATAATAATATATTATATAGGAGTAAGCTCCTCCAGCAACAATCACAGCTACCGATAGAGCATACGATTCATTAGCCAAAGTCATGATAAGAGAAGATACTATAAACAGACTCATACATATGACGTGAAATATGATATACCAAAATTGATATTTTAACACGGGGCGATTTCTTTTCAAAAATCCGATAATTAGAAATGCTGTAGCCACGAACAATTGTATGTAGAGTAATCCTAGAACAAATTCAACAATGATTGCAGTAATACTTTCCAAATGGGAATCAACTTTTTCCGTGGACAAAAGTAAGATAACTGCCGAAAATACAATCATTGGGAGTATGGCAGATATGGCGATTATTATAAACGATCTACGGAGTTCAGTACAACGAGAGCAAGTTACTTCTTTTGAGTCTTCGAGAATCATAGTGAATTTTCTACAATAATTCAGTACTGAATTGTAGAAATTTACTTGTGTGTCGAGTTGATGATTTGTTTCTTTCAATAAATAACCATCACTTTTTTTTCAAACTTTGCTTCTTGACGTTTAATATATCAGATATATAGTGACAACTAGACAGTAAATAAAAAAAAGGATTGCGTTCAGAATATCTAAATGTATTAATTTTTCTTATTCATTTTCTTTAGCATTCATAGGTACGATAATATTATATAAAATTTTATACAACACTAGGGGGCGCGCGCGGCTTCGCCCGCTTATTTGCAGCCTTAGGGGTGAATTCTAAAAAAAACCACGAAACATGTGTTCAATAAAATATTTTTAACAGTCTGAATTTAAATTTTTATAAACATCGGTGGCGATTTAAAGTTTTTTCCATTTAAACTTTCAACCTCTTATTTGAACCCTTAGGAGGTAAATTTAAAAAAAACCATGAAAGATTTTCAATGAAATATTTTTAAGTGTGTGAATTTCAAATTTTATTAAAATCGGTGCCAATTTAATTTTTTTTCCATACAAACTTTCAACCCCTATTTCATCCCTTTAGGGTTAAAATTTTTCAAAATCCCTTCTTAGTGGATATCCAGATTATAAAAATAAACATCTGCCCATATTTCACGTTTCTACCATCAGCGGTTACGGCTGTGCGTGCGTCTTACCTCAGTCAGTCAGAACAAGTCCTTTTGTATATATTGATTATCGTACTCCAAAACGCATAATAGCAGGCAATCTTGAGGACTGCCGAATAAAGTAAAAATTGACAAGTATTATTAAATTTTAAAATTTCTTATTATAAACCTTCTTTCATCTTTTTTTCATACTGCTAGCTTGCTATCACTAAAACGTAACGCTGATGCGATCACAATATTTTTCACCCATTTAAGAAGCGAACATAAGCATGTCGCTGACGCTGAAGATTTTCGCCTACCAAAAATCCTCGTTTTCACTTCAATATGAAATGTTAATAATATATAATAAGAATACATATATCCTATTATTGTCTATTATATTGAATGATGTGAAGAAAACTGCAGTTCGTATAGCGTATATAATATTTTATTGATTTAACGTTTAACACTTTTACAATATACTAACTAACAATCGCTTCCTTTCTATAAGAGGCGGTAGATATTATGTCTGCCTGTCAAAGTACAATATTGCCATAGCATACTTGCTATTGCATATTACAAATTATTGTTATCATCGGTAAATATAGCAAGTGAACACGATAAATAACCAATAAAAAAATATTGATTTGGACTTTTCATAGCCCATAATTACCTATGCTATACCTGCAATTCAAGGTGGTAGGTACCTACTATGTTTGTCCTTTAGGGAAATTTTCGTTGCATATTAACGGACTTACCGGTGTACAAACGGAACGAGCTCCCAAAACACTTCGTTACTCTTCTTTCTGCCCGGAGTAGACACGTTGTATGGTGTCTGTACGCTTATATTATAAAACTATTAAATCGTATATATGAAATACGAATATATGTATGTTTGTATGTTCTTAATGATAAACTTATTTTGTTTTTTATCAGCTTCATGCGTCACGCTCTGTCTCGACCAGAGCATAGAAATGAAAGTATTAAATATTTAATTATTAACGGAGTATCTTTCCCTCTGCCTACCCTGCATTATGCAGGATACAGCGTGAAGCTGATTTTTTTTTTTTAAATATTTAATTTTCTCGATTAGGAATCGAACCCACACGTGTTTTGCGTTTACAGTTTACAATTTTCCAAATAGATTAGAACACATGCAATGGTACTTGGGTCCTACTTTATCATAGTAATGGAAGAGTCTAGTTTTGGGCGACCTTTTCTTAACTTGTCCTGAGACGATTTATCACCACGCTTCATGAATTAGTACCAGCTGACAGAGCATTTATCATAGACTTTTACTAGTATTAGGGACTCAGTTTACGTAATAAACTCAAAGGAATAATTTAAACTTAATATTTTTTAAATATCTCTACTAAATTAGGAGCACAAATAAAGTGTTAATGAAAAGATAAACAAAAATTAAAATTTTACATAAAGTCCAGACTTCGGGTTAGAAAACTATACTTTTGAGACAACGCTGACTTATCAATGTCATGTTATAAACACAATTTTAAGTTATCTACATGAAAAATTATTATTAAAATCAATATCTTTAAACTCACAAACAAAATAAAAGATAGTAAAATTTTTTATAGGATCACCCGTGGGTACACACAGACGCAGACGCAGTTCAGTCTATTTGCACATTCCACAATAACGGCATGCATATCTTTTTACAGCCGAAGCCGAACAAAGCGAACCAGCAATAGTCATAAAGCTGAAAGTTCTTTACACTCGGTTTATTACAGCTATATCTTGAAAGTACACTATAGTGTAGATAAGAGCAAATATCTCATAAAAAATCTGTTTGTCCTGAGTCAAATTAACAGGTATTTTTATATTAAATAAAATATTTACTATATTTTCATTATATTTATAATATTTTAGCCACACGTTATATCTTGAAAACAGCAGAGTAGGCAAAAAGAACCTAGTGTTAAGACAATTTTTTTAAGACATTGTGTGTTTAAGGTGTTGAGTGGAGGAACTCAACGCCATGCTTTGTCTTGTTAGCGGAGCGTCCAAATTATAATTATTATATACCTAATTCTTTAGTAGTATGACCTAGTACATACTACGGCGACTCAACTAAATCATGTAAGACATGTGTGGTTGGGTTTGTTGTTCGCCATTTTCTCATATTCAATTTTTTTCTCGATTTTTTAAATTTGCCAGTTGAAGGAACACCTGTCATTTGACTGCTAAGAATCAATTAATTAAAGTTATACAACCTTATAAATATCTACAATGATAAGGCAGCAAAATATGTAACAATTATAGACATAAAAAATGGATAATAAAGTAATTAATGCAAATTAAATTTATTCTTTAGTGTTAATGTTTCATTATACATTATATTTTATAATTGTCATCTACAGTGTTCAGGTTACTGTATAGTTGTTGAGGTCGGTCGTGGCGTAGGGGCACACACACGACACATTGTATGCTCGATTCCCACTCGAGGAAATTAAATATTTAATATTTTCATTTCTTCGATCTGGTAATCAGCCACTTAACATGCAATACTTGGCTCAACATACAATACCAAAGTTTGGGAACGGAAGTATGTTAATGGAAACGGAATGTCTTACATCAGGTTTCTAGGTTCTGTCTGCCTATCCTGTTATGTGTGGAATATACAGAGGGAAGCTAAATATATATAATAGTTATTTTTGAGGGAATTTAGACTGCAACGCAATGGTTGTTGGTTTATTTCTGATTATAATGGTTGTGTATGTATGACAATTGAAGAAGTATATCGAATTAAATATCTTGGTGTGAATGTCGATCAGTATCAAAGGTAAGCTTATGCAAGTTTGTTCGTTTCGTTTCGTTCTTAGCATCTTGAGTTAGACCTTTAGCAGGGATTTATAAAATTCTACGATACTTGGGTTCTTTTGACTTTATTACTATGATATATTATGATTTTTGTGAGTCGTTAATTAGATATTGTATCACTTCTTGGGGGATGCATCAATGATAGTAATAGTTATGGTGGCAAAAGCTCAACGTATGATTTTAAAAATTATTAATTTGTTATGACGGAGTTATACAATTATAGTGAAGTACATTCGGTTTGCATAGTTTTCCTGCTCCAACTTTTATTGTATCAATACAAATTAACCAAGAAAAATAATAATGAAATCAACCGAACCGAAAATAATCCTTTAGACATAGTACCTAAAACTAGGAAAAGAATTACTTAAAGATTAAACTAACCTCACTATTATAAAACCAAAAAGTAGTAGTAGACAGCAAGTGGAAAAGAGAGATTTTTCTCTCTCTTTCACCACAAGGTTGAGCACCTTGCACCCACCTACCAAACTAAACAAAAAGAGCTGGCGAATAATTTGGGCCAATTCATTCATGATAATCCCAATGTATTAAGTTAATTAATCCATTTTAGTATATCTACATTCCGTGATTTTTTGCAAAACTTATCTAGATAAAAAAGTAATTAATTAAAGTCTTATTATAATTTTATGTGATCATAATAAATAACATGTACTTTTGTTATATTTATATTTAAATATTGCATAAGTATACGATATACCATAAAACCACCTAATTAGAAACCGATAGTACAAAATGGAAAACACTTTTGGGAATTATTATTCTTAAATTATTTTCATTTTTCGCTCTGGTAGACATAGCGCGGCTTGAAGCTCGCAGTGTCCCGGAAATTAGGCGGAAAGTGAAGAACGGAGTATCTACTTTACAGATATTATCTAAAGAGCACATACAAGCAACAACAAAATAATTTATATATTTATTAATATAAAGGATAACCTGATAAGAAAGACAATGAACAATGTTATCAATTAGAAAAACAACGATTTGACTTTAGTAAATATACAAATAGGTATTTGATTAAAAACGAATTCGCAAGTTGAAGTGCAATCAGTTGAACAGCGCTCCCAGCAGGCGGAGCGTGACACTATATAACACCTGCTAGCCAGAGTTAGTAATTATTGTAGGCTCTTCTATATCACGAACATGATATACGAAATAAAAATAAAATTCTTTTTTTCATTCATTTTGAGTTATGCCATATGGAAAGGGGCTTATAATTTTAAGAATACTATAGATGTTTTATAAAAGGACTTGTTGTAGCCCGAAACTTTGATTACGAGAACTACAGAATGTAAAATTATGTTTTTTTCCGTTATATAAATATTCGTTTTAAGCAAACCTACTGCACCATCCTAGAGATGAGAATAGTGCTACATAGGGCCCGAACAGGGCCAATCGGTGATTTGGCGTGAAGTAGAGGCAAACTTGGCCTTAGTTTACAAATGATCGCGATACTGACAGTCGCTCGAAACGTTAAGGCAGAATGTGCTGATACTGGGCGTGGCTATAAGTAGCTATAAGGAATTCCGCTCGTCCAGCCTAACTTACTTTTGATAGCCGCAGCCCAGGGGTGGGTTAAGTAGACCAGAAGTGGTTGAGTGACCACGGCGAAAACCATATTGACGGTCATTAATCAACCGGTGATCCTCCACATAAACCAAAAGCAGACTGTTTATGATGCTCTTCATCACTTTCAAGAGCAGGGATATGATAGCAATAGGTTATGGCATATGATGACAATAGCACTGAGGTATGGCGGTTGAACAACTTGCTGTCCAATCACAAACGCACAACCCCTCCTTGTCAATCACCCGCGTCTAGCTGCTGCATTTTTCTAATATTTTTAATAGATAGCTGCTGGCATAGGTTAGCAGAATATAAATATTCTTTTTTTTACCTTAAGAACACTTTTTCACATAATGATCATTGGTGTTTTTGTTTCTTACCTGAAAAACAAAAGTTTTCATTAATTTAATATATTCAAGGCACAAAATCTAAATATAACTATTTTAGTGGATGTCAAATAGAAAAGAAATATTATTAAATATCAACAAAATAATTGAGTCAAAAAAATATCAATTCCTCTACACCGGATCATAATCATAATAATTTTAATCTTAATCTTTTCATCCTCATAATCTTTACTCTAGTCTGATATGTTGTTGGAGTAAATAAAAAAAATATTTCTATTATTATATTATTAAGCGATGTTTTTTTTTTTACTTTTTGATCACATATAATTATGATCAATACAATTTATTCTTCTAAAATGACAGTGTGAATTTTATCTTTTACATTTAATAAATTAAACGAAAATAAAGTATCAGTAACATGTATGGCCTACACATCTTGATGCTGTCAAACAACAGTATAAATTGGTTCAGGCCGAGCCAAGCCGCCGACATCACCCTAAGCTATGTATGAACATTCACAATAATGCAAAGCTCAGGTTAGACCTTGCGGACTATACAATTTGCATATCTTAAGTAATTAAATCCTATAACTAAATGAATTCTACGGATTGCTTCATCCTTAGATATAATTGCTTTTTGGAGAGTCGCCTAAAGTATTTTTGAACTGAATTAAACTTTATACTACACGCGTCTTCAACTTTTCCTGTTACTCACACTGCAACTTTATTTGTTTCATGTAGTACTTAGCACCCGAACCACCATTAAAAGTTTAAATTCATTAAGTAGCAAATGTTTTACAACGAATTTATCAATATGTGTTTTAGGTAGAGCATTTTTGAGTCTTTATTTCTTCATTTACTAAGCCTGATTTTTTTTCTGTGCATTGCAAGTCACTACTATCTGTCTTTCGAGACACTCTGTTTCTTTTTCTAGCAAGATACTATAGTATACATATAGTATACATTTCACAAAGTTATAGGTTACAGTTTCAATCCTATTATATATTAAGTTTTAAGTGGGTGGAAGAATAATATTGATTTGATAACTTTTATCATTTTTCATTTTAAGATATGGATTAAAAAAAGTCGCTACTAAGCCTACAAATGGACTTTGAACCCAGTGTCAGTTGTCAACTTTTTAAAACTAGATTGAGAAATGAAATAACTATAACTAAATAAATGATAAAAAATTATGGATGAGTACAAATATCAAAACACTAAGTTTTATATGCAAAAATTAGTGATAGCAAGTATTAAACATTGTTTTAATAATACATTATATTTTATTTAGTTCCACTTCACTCCGATCTAAAGAAGGGAATAAATCGTCTACCAATTTGAAAGCATCTCCCTTTACATAGCCGTCAAACAAGAAACAAAATAATTAGTGATAAGTCAAATAAGTATATGTTTTAAATCTTAAATAATTTATAAATACAGTGTGGTATTTTATTCTTATAAAGATATCTAGAAATAGACTAGAATTGGCCTTTCATTCCCAAGACGCATTACAAACTTTCACGCCTTTTCAAAATTATAATATCGAATAAAATCATGGATTGGAATTCTAAAGTTATAACTTTATACTTATAATAATATAATAATTGTTCATTGTGCAATAGAGTGACTTTATAGAGTTATAATAGAGTTACGGAGGGGGTAAATCGAAATGGTGATAATTTCAAGAATTAATATTAGAAACACACATTACACATACATAACACGCCTTTCTTAGCATAGTTTACATTAGATTTTGAAAAACAATTATTGTGAAGTAACAACCAAAATACTCATTATTTCCAACGTTCCCCACTCCTTTCTGCATATAAACAAAAAATATAATCTGGTATTTTATTCTATCTTGTATGTATACATATTTGCGTACGATAGAATTTATCTATATACGACATTTCGACATTTTGATAAAAACAATATCTTCATTGTTTATTCTTGGATTTATTGAGGATCAAATATTGCATCTAATGTGAACTTCTGGAATTGATATTTCTGAATCGATAATATTTTCTAAAACAAATCTTATAAACAATGCTCTACCCCTACTACAGGAAATGCAAAGATTAAAACAGTTAAATCAAGATTAGATTACATTTTTATTTCATTGCGCTTTTGACATTTCTTTATACTTATTCGGTCCGAGATTTTATTGCTTATAATATTGCTCTGTTTCTCTGCCCCGCACGCTTAGGTAGCCTTAGACTCACATATCGGGGACACGGTTAATAAATGTAATGCACAAAAATAAAAACCTAATAAAAAAATTCGTATACGTTGGGCATATAAACAAAGTACATGAAATTTTTATCATTGAAATTAACAAAAATGTTCAGAAAATCTGACTACTGGACCAACTTGACTAACAGTTTTATGGGACCAAATGGCAAGCATTCCGCATCGTAAAAAAAGAACCACGTAAACCTGATCAAAAGCCCTTGGCGTAATCGGTGTACATACAAATACATATAAACGTACCCACCGGTTACCTCATTGAGAAACTACTCCTTCTGAAAGTCAGTTTATAATTAGTTCTTCTTAAACAAAATAATAAATAGGTGATATAGCATGTCTTATCGTAGCTAAACATTATACTTCTACACTACACTTTTAAATGCAATGACATGATAATGTATTTAGTGTGCTATAAATTATGGTATTATTTACTTGTTTTTAAATTTCAACCAATAGATATGAATAGATAAATTCACATTTCTTACTACAAACGTTACATTTTTGTACACTTTATTTATATTATTATAGTGCATTCCGATAATAAATAGCTATATTCATTTGTGTAACATATCTTAGCCACCGGCTATTTGTGTTAGTAAATGGTTGGTATAAAATATATATAAAATAAAAGAACTGTTTCTATTACCATAACGACTCTCCAGTTAAAATTCACAAATCAAATATAAAAAACATATTGTTAAATTATTTGTTACTCTTATTGCACAACACACGTGTATATATATATATTTTAGTTATCAGATTACATTATCAGCAGTTAAATTAAACGATTTATCTTATTTTATTTTTCATAAGGTATAATGAACTGTTTCAATGGTACTACCAGTTAATATACAGCATTAAAATGTAATTTTGTTTATGTTAGATCCTTTTTTATTTGTGCCCGTCATTAGTTATGATATTAATTTATTCCTTATCGGCCAATCTTAATTGATTGTAGTTAAGATAGGTCTATAATTGTATCCTTAGAGGAGTTACTGTGGGAGGGTCATGGTGATCCTCCTGCAAGTCATCGAGGCTGCAGGTGCCCTAGGAGAAACCCCAGGGCACTCCACTGAGGCGTCGTAGTAGTATGCGCAAGCGATTCTGCGGCATCTCATTTTGTAGAAGCCTCCTTTGGGTTGTAAGATCTAAGCAAGCCGATATTCGTCAGATGAATTTGTGGAGTATGAAAGGAGTTTCTTCTCAATATCATATCATTTTATTTTCTGTTTGCCCTTCAATGTCCTTTCAAAATTAAACCGAGATCGATTTTTATTTCCCAAGTATTAACATTCTTATACCTTCATTGTATGACTATTTTTCTCTTCACTGATTATTATCAAAAATATTACAGAGCGAGGCCAGTCGTGGCGCAGGGGCACAAAGTGTGACTGTAAAAAGTGTACCGACTGGTTGTGGATTCGATACCCACTCGAGGAGATGAAATATTTACTTAAATTTATATTTCCATTTCTTCACTTTAGTGTCGACGCAAAGCACGGCGTCGAGTTCTGCCACTCAACACGCAATACCTCCAGAATCCGGCGGAAAGTGGGGAACGGAGTGTCTTAACACTGGGTTCCCTCTGTCTACCCTGCTGTGTGCGGGATATAGCGTGAAGCTGATTTTAATTTGTGAGTACAGAGTGTTCTATTTTACTAATATTTAATTGTGTTTGCAAACATTTTATCTATTGAATATATGTAGGTATATATGTGAATTTTTATTAAGTAATCGAATGTTTTTCATTGCATTAACTTCATGAAAACCCCAACCGCTGTAATTTGATAGATCACTAAAGAAAATAGTTATCTTATAATAACAAAAAAAAAGTTCTTTAAAATTATAAACGACCTACAAATTTTTAACGTTTGTAATACAGTTTTGTATTACAAACGAAGCCGCTTAATCGATAAATAAAAAGGACTATGGTTTGTCTTAAATATATTACGGGATTAGAAATATTTGATAAATAAGATACGTCGCCTGGTATAAAACTTCAGAAAATTATTTTCCCTATCACTTGTTCATTTGGTGAACGATAGTTTAGCGGCAATATTATTATTTAAAGTGATTTTAATAAAATATTTTATGCTATTATTGATAGTTCTGATAAGCAACTACCTATTCTATGATAAGCAACTAACTATATATTCTAAATATACTTTACAAAACAAAGGTCATAACAATGTACTACACATTGTACTTAATTGAAACACATAATTAAAGCTATATGTATGTGTTGAAACATTTCTGTTTAGGAATCAGTTTTTTTGGTTGACAAAAGCTTCAAGCCACATTTGACAGACATCATGGAAATCGATTACTCATTTAACAAACTTAATAACGGTCAATTTTAAATTTCGTATGGGCATATTTGTCTAGTAGTAATATTAGATTAGTAGGATTCTAACAATCATCGAATTATAGATAAGTATTGATAATAGAGGTTCAATATATAGGTGCGAGGCACACAAATATTAATAGATCAATAGTAACAATATATACTAGCAAACATATTATTTAGCAAATTAAGAAAATTCTAAAGATAACCATAATCAACAAGTGTGTAGTGGTGTTCGCGAAAAAATCCTACGTCAACACACATTGTAGAAGTCTTTTGTAATTATCCCTAGATAATGATAATTAAAAGATTATAAATACTTGAACTTATAAGAAAAAGTTGTCATTTGTTATATCATCATGTTGGGGATAATTTCGATAGTGACCATAATAGTTGGTGCCCAGGCGATTCCTGCTCCAGATTGGGAAGAAACTCAACCAATTTTAAAGAATATCGTAAGTACAAAGTTGGAATCGAATTATTTGTTTAGAGTCCAACATGAGCAAGTCAAAAATTTTAATTTATTTTTGTATTGTATATATGTACATACGTTCATTTTATTTTTTGCAAGTTTTAATTGTGTTTGCAATAGAAAAATAAGGAATGGGTAATATGCTAAATGTTCTTAAACGTTCCATCAAAATGTAACACGCTTTTATTTGATCATCTCAACAGTAACTCCATATCCCCAACTCAACTCGTATCAGCAACATAAAGTCAAAAATTCTGCGTTTTCTGTTACTTGAGACTGAGGCATCATCACATTCATACATCTCCTTATAAAATTAAACGTGTGGTTGTTCTGTTAAAATTTTAACGTGTTCCGAAAGCACCCCTTTCATTCTGCAGGCAGCGAGAACCCTCCAGAAACATCATTTCACATTGCAGATAATAGATATATACATTTTATTGTTTTCTTAAATATTGTAAATATAACAAGGTCTAATATCATCACATTTTTGCAATAATTTCGAAGTTTTCTGATAGTTATAATAAAGAGAACTATTTGTTTTATACTAACAATACATTATCAAAGCAATGCAATTTAACTTTGTAAGATTATCTACAACATGTTTCTTATCATTCATACATATTTCTTTCAAATATCCCATACTGCCTTTGTCCTGTCGTGTCGTGTTTTTAATTGTTAAAATATAATTATTAAATATGCTTTTAGTATTAAAAATGGTAATCCTTTAATCTGTATATCAGGAAGTCGACCGTTTAATCGCGAGACAAATGTTTACGATTAGGATATCTAAGAGATTAAAATGATTACAATTAAAAATAAATTAAAAATATTACATGTATACCAACGAGCTACTGAAATTATTACAGATATTTATTACCATATGTTAATGTTTATTTAAATAAGTAATGTCAAGTATGAATTTTAGGATAAAATATGTTAAATGAAATAAACAATATAAAAATTAAATTAAAGATGGACTTCTTACATTAATACATTTTAGCTTCATTTTTTAAAGATTTCAATTAATAATGAATGATCTCCCAAAGATGATATCATGATATAGATATTGTTACTTTTATATGTATTTCATTTTATGTAGCTCGAATGTATAAAATTGAGTAAGGTTATTTTTTCTTTCAGGAGCAAAGAATATCTCATGATGGATACTATTCCGAATCCCACCACGTAATAACAAGCGATGGATATATACTAGAAATTAATAGGATTCCGTTTGGTCGCTTTGAGCCTCAAAATTCTTCAGTTTCTAAGCCGGTCGTCTTTTTAATGCATGGCATGCAGAACTCTGGTTTATCCTTTATTGCTTTAGGACCGGAAACAGCCATTGGTAAGCTGTCAGGAATAAATTTCAATGAAGTAATGATTTAAAAAATAAAGCAATATGTTGCTAAGTCAGAGAACTTACTTAAGAGTTTCCTATGTAAAGTTATTATCTGCGATTTTTTTAATTTTTCATACACAAGTTAAGCAAATAATAAAAAAATCCTTTTTCTCTAGCCTACAATCTTGCTGATAGCGGCTACGATGTCTGGATCGGAAACGCAAGAGGCGTTATAAACTCTCGAAATCATATCTCGTTAAATCCCGATGATCGCAAAGATAGAAAAGCTTTCTTCGACTATACTTTCCACGACATTGGGACAAAAGACCTACCCACCATGATTGACTACGTCTTGCATTTTACCAATAGACAACAACTCCATTATATTGGACATTCTCAAGGAGGAACCTCCTTCTTGGTATTAAATTCAATGATGCCATGGTACAATAGTAAAATAGCTTCAGCTCATCTACTTGCCGGTGTAGGTTATCAGAATCACTTTCCGAAAAACATGATAAAATTGGCAGCTGAACGAACAGATGAATTATATGTAAGTTTTAAGTATTTCAATTTTCTATAATCTTTTTAACTTTGCAAAAGATATTCTTTTTAACTACATATATCAGAGTAAAACCTTATGTTAAAACACTCTATTTTTTTCGGCTAATTGAAGACATTGTGTGTTGCGCAATAGCTATGTGAATATTATAAGACCATGTTTGTGGATTTCAGAAATTTGCCGTCATTTTTGGTATGATAGAAATCATGGGGCCTGGATGGATTAGCCCTAATCCTGAAGATTGCCTTATAGAAGAGAATCGTGACGCTTGTGATCTTCTTGCCATAAAAGACTTTTTGGTAAGTAATATATTATTATTGTATTGTATGTAATATTGATAGTATAATGTATAGACATTTAATTAAATTAAAATAAATTAGCTTCACGCTGTATCCTGCAGGGTAGGCAGAGGGAACCTAGTGTTAAGACACTCCGTTCGCCACTTCCTGCCGAATTTTGGAAACATTGTGTGTTGAGTGGCAGAACTCAACGCCGTGCTTTGGCCTCGACAGCAGAGCGAAGAAATGGAAATATAAATTTAAGTAAATAGTATTTTATCTCCTCGAGTGGAGATCGAACCCACAACCAGTCGGTTTTACAGTAACACTTTGTGCAACTGCGCCGCGACTGGCCTCAATTTTTAAATAAATTTGAAATATATTTTTAGGGACGCTTTGGTACTCTATGGGATGTGTTAGGTGGAGCTTCCATCAAACAATATGCTCACTACGGTCAAAATATAAAAGATAAATCATTTAGACAATGGGACTATGGTGTTTTGGGTAACTTAATAGCATATAGGAGGCCTACACCACCCCGATATAGCTTAAGAAGCATAACTGCCGATGTCACATTGCACTACAGTCTTAATGACGTTTTTCTAAATGAAAGAGATGTGCTAACTATGGCGTTTGTAATGCCCAACGCTCGTGCTCGTAGAGTACGACGAAGATCATTCACACATACCGATTTCATTGCGTCAAAGGATTCGAAGCAACTAGTTACAGATTTTATCATTGAACAATTAAAGAAATACGATAGATGATTGTAAGAATTAGTTTATAAAGTATATATACAGAAACTTACATATGTAGATGGTATAATTATTATCGTCAAATAATCGTGAAACACATATGTAGAATGGGAATCAATAGATTTTATTTTATTTAATAGGAAACCAACGTTGCATACGGTAATAATTCTTATGCTAAAAACAAAAACACGTTTAAGGGACTACAACATAAATTGTATACCGCACTTACAGGCTAACTTGACATGCATGAATTAATAAAAAAGAGAACAAACAATACAAATCATTCAATAATATTACTTACACCCAAAAAAAAAACTTGTACAATAAAAATTTAGAAAACAAAAGGTTTGTTATTTTAACTATTTAAAAACTTAGTAAAAAAATTAATAATAATTTCTTATTTATCAACAATTATTTAAAGGAAGACAATTTTGGCAATGATAAATAATGAAATATGTATCTAGATTATTTCTTTATAATTATTAATAGTTCATATAATTATTAACAGTTCTAGAACAGAAATGCCTCTCTATATGAAGAATAAAATATTTTAAAAAATCTACCTAATGTAGTTTTTATTTATATGGTACCTTTCAGCTTTTATTAATTTGTTATGGGACGAACAAAGGAAATATAAAAATTAAATTAAATTAAAAATTATATTAGCTTCACACTATATCCCGCACACAGCAGGGTAGGCAGAGGGAACCTAGTGTGACACTCCGTTCCCCACTTTCTGCCGAATTTTAGAGGCATTACGTGTTGAGTGGCAGGACTCAACGCCGCGCTTTTGCCTTGGCACCAGAGCGAAGAAATGGAAATATAAATTGAAGTAAATATTTCATCTCCTCGAGTGAGGATCGAACCCACAACCAGTCGGTTTTACAGTCACACTTCGTGCCACTGCGCCACGGCCAAAGGAAATATAGTAGCTATTATATTGTAAATAATAGTAGCTCTAGAATTTGTGGCTATGATGAAATTGGAATGTGGTAACAATTTAATAAATACATAAACTGCTTTCACAATAATCAAAATCTCAGGAACTTAACAGAAAATCTTTAAGCTTCTACACTTATGTCTAACATCAAACTATTGGTAATTTTAACAGAAATTATTCTACATTTTAAGCAAAAAAAAATGTACAGATTATTGTTTGTTCAATATTTCATATAAATTTACATTTTATGAGTACCGAATACCGATAAAAGGTAAAATTTAGAAGAAAAGCATTTTTGAATATATGTATAGTAAATATATTATACAAATTAGTCAGATTCTTATATTGTAGGACGCAACAAAAATTTGTAAATTCGTCCAAGTTTAATTATTTATATTCGAGTACATAAAATGTATACCATTAAAACTAAAACTAAACTAAACTAGCTTCATGCTTTATCCCTAGCGGGGTACTCAAAGAAAACGGAACGCCAAACGCTGCTGTCTCTATGTCTCATGCCCTCTGGGGGTCCTCATGCTTTTTACGTGACCTTCCTCCAGTATCTTCGATACTGTGTTTTCTAAGGTCAACCGAGGTCTCACCTCTCTTACCGCTCACTTTTTCATCATAAATCTTTTTTACCATACTTTCATCACTCATTCGTTCGACGTGCCAAAACCAGCTGAGCACGTTCTTCTTCATTCTCACCTATGACATCCTCGCTAGTACCTCCCATTCTGTGTGCCTCTACATTGCGGATTCAATCAGCTAAGCAGACTCCGCATATCTTACGAAGAAATCGCATCCCCACAGCATTCATATTCCTTGCATTCTTCTTCTGTAAAATTCACATTTCGATGCCGTATACAGTGCACATGCCGTATAACAGAGTCGGTACCAAAACTTCATTGTGTGCGGCCAAAGGCGCAGCTGTGCGGACGTTTCGCCGTCTGATCAATGCATTAGCTGCATCTCCGTTAATTTTGTTACCGGCAGCAATACGCCTTTCCACATTCCATCTCGTATCTTCCATCTCTACTGAACATACTTCCCAAGTATACCACTTGATTCACCTGTTATACCATTTAATATTAAATAAAAATAATATCACAAATTAACACTGATTTTTTTTTAAAACTATAGCATTTTTAAGTGACTTACTTTGCTTGTGTTAAAATGCTCGTAGCCGTTATCGGGTACATTAAGAGGATAAATAAGGGCATTTACTTAAAACGCTAATGAAGGAAGTATTAAAGAGGAAGTTATTTATTCTGGATTACGTTATCAGTGTTTGGTAGCGAGGGAGAATGGAGTGCTAGGAGCTACGGTCTCGACATACATCTTTCGCCACGTTCACTGTCATCAATATTTTTCTTTTTGTGGTCACAAAAAGAAAAATATTGATGACAGTATCATTCTTCCAGTTATCGATACTGTGCTCTCTAAGTCTTCTTGTGTTATCAATGCGATAAAGGTCAATGTCCAGCGTATATGAAAATGGTTTATGATGATGATTGTTAGTATTATTTTTTAATTTCATGCTGTTTAACGCACAGTGTAGGCAGAGGGAATATGGGCACTATGCGTATGACACTCCGTCTTCATGCAGAAACTTCCGTTGCCCACATTCTGGAGGTATTGCGTGTTGAGTTGCTAAGCTCTACGCTTACCTCGTTATCAGGGCGAGGAAATGAAAATATGAAATATTTTATTTCTTTGAGTGGCTATCGAATCCGCAATCTGTCGCACGTCTGTGTCCCTGCGTCACAACTAGTTTCAGATGATCATGATGATAATTTGGATACAATATATGATCAGCAAAATACTAAATTTTTAATGCTAATATTATGACGCTATCGTAGCGCTGTGGAGCAAGGTTTTGATTGTAAACGTAATGGTAGTGGGAATCCTAAGAACTAATTTTAATTTAAAAATATTCGTCGTCTTAATGGACATAGTTATATCCTAGTAATTATTTACATTAATAATAATACAAGAGCGTTCACGAGGAATATATATATATATATATATATATATATATATATATATATATATATATATATATATATATATATATATATATATATATATTACTCTACTTATTTATAAGTAAATAGTTTGGGATGTCAGTTTAATAAATGGATTATTGTATAATGCGGGCAGGCAAAGCCGCGGGCAAGCCGCTAGTATTTAAAATACTACATTAAATATTTTTAAGGTAGTATTTATTTATTTTACAATTGTTTTAGAAGATTAATTTCCAGTTCACTCTTCGTATTCTATGATCTAGTTGTATTTTATTACCTTTATAATCTCCATATATAATAAGACAGTAAAAATATTTTGTCTGTACATTAAGTAATTTTGACTGAATTGGATAGAGGGACACTTAAAAGGAATTTATGGAAAAGACACGGCAAACGAGCGTGCGGGTCACCTGATGGTAAGTGATTACCGCCGCCCACGACCCCGTGCAACCCCAGAGGAGCTACAGGTGCGTTGCCGGCCTTTAAGATGGGTTGGGCGCCGGGGCCCGGCATTACCTGATGCGAAACGCAGTGGCATAAAGCCACTACTTAGGCTTTATGCCACTGCGTTTCGCATCAGGTAATGCCGGGGGTGGTAATGATCCGGTCGAGTCTGCCCATGCGTGTTGCCATTGCTGGCGACGTGACTCTACCACACGTACTTTAGTCACCTCTTACGACACCACCAGTACGAGGATTATCCTATTCTAGGCCGGGATCACACGGCAAAATGTAAAGTTATGTATAGGCATAAATGTAAAGTTGTCTGTCTGTCTGTCGATATTTTTGTCCACATTTTTCTCTGAAAGTACTAAACCGATTTCCTTTAAAATTTCACGAATTGCTTTGTTTTAAATCAACTTAACTACTAAAGTTTGGTTCATCAAATCGGTTCATTAAAAAAACAGTTACCGTCATTTGAATGGACTCAACGCATTAGTTTGCCTGCGAATTTTATATAGCAATCGCGCTGGTAAGATTCCTGGCTAAAGAATGACATTCAAAACGTCTTGGTTATATGACTGTTGATGAAAATATATATTTTTGAAAATTGAATTGTTAATGGAGATTACCTGCATAAATCATAACAATTAAGTTTAAATCGTAATTAATTCAACACAGAGATAAAGAACGATTTGATCTTCAATTAAATATAAGTACATACACAGAATTTTTGGTTAGTTCGTTTGTTTTAAATAAATCTATCTACGTATACACTGTAATGACTACATATTTACCAATTGTACGTTTATCTAATAATATATGTAACTAATTTAAAAACTGTACAGGAGTTAATATGCAATCATTAGTTATTTTTCCAAAAAAAAAAATTGGGTCTAATATAAAGTCAGTGCTGCTTTATGGGTGCGAAACGTTGAAGGTGACCAAGACTGTGTCGCACCAGCTTCAAGTTTTCGTAAATCGGTGCCTTCGAAAAATTCTTGCTGTCCAGCTTGGGGACATAGGAATATAAAGAAAGTTATTTTACAAAGAATATTATGATTTCTTACCCAAGTCAATAATTTAACATTAAAGGCTGTTTCTGAAGCAGTAAATTAAATTATTCACTGACACTAGCATATTTAACAGAGTTTTAAAATTATGATGAGACTTACATAACATAGATAAAAAGAACGTAATGTTTCAAAAATATATACGTATAAAAAATTATTAGCTTTATGTGTATTTTATAAATATCAAATATCAACATTGGTCGTATTTTTTAATTCAAAACAATTAAAAATTCTTATAGAAATTACGATATTGTAGTAAAAAAATAACATTAGAAGTCATTATAGTTGTCAATCAATTCTGTTTATTAAATCAATAATGATGTAGTTTCAGCAGGCGATGCCGCGAGCGGGCTGCTAGTAAATAAGATATAACATATGCACCGAGTTGACTAAAAAATAAATAGCCCTTTTATTTTACTGTTATTTTATTTTAATTCTTATACTGACATAATAAATTTAAACATATTGCAATATATATAGAAATATAAAAATAAAACTATTTACTCGTTAAATCATGATTATCGCTTGTAAATGTAACATTCAAATACAAGAATATTGTGACACGTTAGTCATTCTACTTCCTGTACGCATAAATGTAAAGTTATCAGTTCGTTATCGTTAAAAAGATTTTGTGAATTTGCTACATCTTTAATCTAATCTCTATTGACAAGCCTATAGTAAACCTGTCAAGAGCTAAGAGCTCAGTAATTTTTGTTGTAAATAAGCATTGGGAAATAATCACCTCTAAAAAGTCACGGTCAAGGGCAGTATGGTTCATTTCGTATCGCATCATAAATGTTTTTTATATATTTAATATGTTTTTACTTATATTAAACAAAGGTTTTAACGATTACACACAATCATTGACCTAAATACAATAAGTCGAAACTCCTTACTGAAAATTGTATGTAATGGCAGATATCTAAAGTCAGAGTTAATTAGAGATTTAATTAAAGTTATGTTATGTTACAATCTCTTTTATTTAATTCTTATCAACAAAATTTTATACAATCAATACTCTTTAGCTTCAGCTTTAGCAGGTAGGAGAGACAACCTAGTGTTACACTTCTAATAGAAACGTCTATTAAGATACTCCTTTCCACGATTTAATTTTCCTATATTTTATGAGGTACAAGCACTACGTTTAATTAGACACACTTTAAAGGTATTTTTGTTTATTTCATTAGTACCTATGTGTATCACAATTGTGTACTGTAACAGTGGCAATAAACTGATATTAGATTATCTGCAGACTAGTTTTATTAAACAAGAACTTTGCTTAACCGATAGCACTGTTTGCAGAATGTAATGAACTCCGCTGTTTGTGTGTTTACATGTTTTTTCCGCTTAAACTTTATCCCATACTAGCGGCCTATTCGCAGCTTCGCCCGCATACTACTTATAATTCTTAATAATCAATATAAATTATATTATCAATATAATTTATAAATTACAATAATTTTGAGAAAGTGCAAGCATTATATAGCTGGAGGCGAGGACGAAATTGGTGGAAAGGGCGCCCCCCGCATGACTCGTGCCTACAAGTATGCTTGCGGCCCTGAACAGAGCGTTGAATTATTTGAAATTGACATTTTCTCAAAAAGTATACGTTCAAATTACATACTATAAAAGCCACCAGCGCACCTTGATGATGGAATAACTTTCTCTCGTAAGTTTTAATATCTTTATAAAATAAAAACCTTGAAATATCACCTTACAATTTTCAATTATTTTTTATCACAAAATGCCTTATTGTGACTTATTTATAAGAGATAGATGGTATCCTGGACTTTTTTTTAGACATAGTTAAATAGAATTTTTTTACAGTATATTGACATATGTTTTACTATTTCTGCAGCGCATGCGCCTAATGCAATTCGATGGCTTTCATTATTATTTTAATTTCGTTATTTAATCGCCTTAAATAACATATTAAGATTTACACCATAATAATATATAGCTCTCCGCGCGCCCACTCGCGGCTTCGCCCGCATACCGCTGCATTTACCAACAGATTGGTACATTCCATCATGAATGATGAACGAGGCTGTATGATGACGTCCTAACAATACAATACAGCCACGATGCGCCGACGGCGTCATTAGTTTTTATCAAAAAACAAATATTATCACGATTCACGCAAGTATTTGTCATATGAAATTGACTAAGCAGAACTCCACTCAAAAATTGAATTAGTGTGTGCTGTTTATGGATATGTAATTGACAAAAGATACATAAAATGATTTCAAAATAAACGTTTCCCCGAGTACCCACAACCATTGCCTTCAGTATTATGTGAATATAAAACTAGGAGTTTAAATACATATTTTAAAAAATTGTAAGCCAACCGAAAACTATATAGTGATATGAACTATTTTATCCAGTACTGTTATAAATTCGATTACTATTATTTGCATCTATATTATAAAAAAAGAATAAAATTTAATAATTTTCAGCCGTGTGATCCCGGCTTAGAATAGGATCATCCTGGTACTGGTGGTGTCCTAAGAGGCGATTAAAGTACGTGTAGTAGAGTCACGTCGCCAGCAATGGCAACACGCATGGGCAGACTCGATCGGATCATTACCACCCCCGGCATTTAAAACCGGCGTTAAGTAGTGGCTTTATGTCACTGCGTTTCGCATCAGGTAATGCCGGGCTCCGGAGACCACCCCACCCCTCCCTGGAATATGATAGCGGCACTTAATGGTGGTAATGCAGAAACGGATCGGTTCATGGAGCACATTCAATCGGCTATCGACGATATGCTCACAGATCTCCTCCGCTGAGGTCGTGATACTTGGCGATTTTAATGCGCACAATGCCAGTTGGCTTGGATCACGCACCACCGACCACGCGGGGACCACGCTGCATTTGACCTTGCTACGGCGAAAGGATTGTCCCAATTGGTTGAGTCTCCTACGCGACTACCGGACGTGAACAATCACAATGCCTCTTTATTGGACCTTCTGCTGACTTCACATCCGGAACAGTACCAGGTTGTCGTCGATGCCCCTTTGGGGTCTTCTGACCACTGCCTGGCTCGGAGTGTCGTGCCCATTAAGCGCGGCAGCTGCAGATCACCCGCAACTCGTCTTCTTGTTCCTATAAGATAAAGTGCGTCACAACACACAACCACAACACAAAGACGTCTCGAACAGGAACTCTCTATACTCTTTTAATAACATCTTTGATTTTCGCGGTTATTATACATTTTAAATGAAACTCTCTCGTAACCACAGTTTTTTTTTATGGAAAAGACACGGCAAACGAGCGTGTGGGTCACCTGATGGTCAGTGATTACCGCTGCCCACGGCCCCGTGCAACACCAGAGGAGCTACAGGTGCGTTGCCGGCCTTTAAGATGGGTTGGGCGCCGGGGCCCGGCATTACCTGATGCGAAACGCAGTGGCATAAAGCCACTACTTCACGCCGGTTTTAAATGCCGGGGGTGGTAATGATCCGGTCGAGTCTGCCTATGCGTGTTGCCATTGCTGGCGACGTGACTCTACCACACGTACTTTAGTCGCCTCTTACGACACCACCAGTACCAGGATGATCCTATTCTAGGCCGGGATCACACGGCAAAAACAGTATACAGAAAAACATGAAACTGACTTTTTTAACCAATTAAGTGTTTTCTTATACTATCGATTGTAGACGAGGAAACGTAAACACAAATCGTAAAGAAACGCGTAACAGATAACCAAAGCTTTTTAATCGGAGAACGTCGGCAAAGTAATTACATCGGTTAAGCCTGTCATAAACAATAAGCTTATATGAAAACTAACGGATAAAACAAAATATACGTCGATAACGAGGTGAAACTGCCTTATTATAATCTAAGATAAAGATAATTGTCATATTATAAAAAGACAGAAATTGAAAATATTGTCATTTAAGAAAACATCATGTTACGATTACTTTTTATAGTGACTTTTATTTGTGCCCAAGTGTTAACAAAGGAAATTTATCAAAGGCATTTTGATACAGTACGTCTTCTTTCGATTATCGATTCAGGACTCCCTAACTATGCAATTAGAATTAACTAATAAAATACCACTGGTCTTAGTTTTTGAATGGGTCATTGAATATGTAAATTTAAGCGATATTTATACAATTTATTTATCGCTTCAAATTTATAACATAATAATGCTTAAACGATTAATTTGAAAAGTAGATAAAGTATTACAAGTGAAATATAATTCGTTTAATATCAATGTCTCGTTTTTTAGGAAGATAGAATTGCTAAAGATGGATTTTATTCTGAAACCCATACAGTGACAACAAGTGATGGGTACATCTTAGAAATTAATAGAATTCCATTTGGCCGCAATGAAAATAAGTATTCTGCGAAGAAATCTAAGCCTGTTGTATTTCTTATGCACGGTTTACAGTCATCTGCCTTTTCCTATTTCACGTCTGGTCCTGATAACAGCGTGGGTAAGTCCATAATAAATTTATCTTGTAAATCTTTTTATCTATACTTGTAAATTTGCACAATATTTGCTTTACAGCGTACAATTTAGCTGACACCGGTTATGACGTTTGGATGGGTAATGCAAGAGGTGTCATCAACTCACGTAACCATGTTTCCTTGAATCCTGATAATCCTGCAGACAAAAAGATTTTTTTCGATTTCACTTTTGAAGATATTGCTATGAAAGATCTACCGGCAATGATTGATTACGTTTTGGACTTCACAAGAAAATCTCAGCTTCACTACATTGGACATTCTCAGGGTGGAACTACTTTCCTTGTGCTAAATTCTATGCTTCCTGAATATAACCAAAAAATAGCGTCAGCTCACTTACTTGCTGGAGTAGGCTACCAAAGACACTTCCCACATAGATTGCTAAGTTTGGCTGCTATAAGTACACAGGCTATATATGTAAGTCTAAATATTATTTAAAGTACAAATTTCTGGAACGGGTTCCTAATTTTTATTCTATAAGTTAGTTATAACTAATATGTTCTCTTTCCATTACATTAAATAAGAAAATCGTTAAATGAAGTCATATTTGAAATATTTCTACAGGCAGTTGCAGTCAGGATGGGTCTTATTGAAATTCTTGGCCCTGAATGGAATAATCTAGATCTTGGAGATTGCAACGAAAATGAATCGTGTGGTCTCTTCAACATAGGAGCCATTATGGTAGCCATTTTGAATTTACTTAATGTTTGTATCTATGCAACATCAACGCATTCAGTAATTTCCTTGAAATTTTTCGTTTTAGGAAGAGATCATGGAAGACTTTGAAGTGTTAGGTGGAGCGTCTATTAAACAATATGCCCATTACGGCCAAAATATCAACGACAAATCGTTCAGAAGGTGGTATTATAGTCCGATCGCTAACTTATTGCACTATGGAAACCTCTCACCACCAGCTTATGACTTAAGCAAGATAACTATTAACGTTACCATGCACTATACAGTTAGCGATGAGCTGCTGGATGAGAGAGATGTACTAGCTATGGCAGAAGTTATGCCCAATTGCAAAGTTCGTAAAGTAGCACGTGACTCTTTCTCTCACACTGATTTCGTTATAGCTTCCGATGCCAAGGGAGCTAGTGACGGACTACATAATCGAAGAACTGAATAAATACAACATATAAAATCAACATACAAATTATTATTGAAATTGACATAGCCGAATCTTTATTTTAAAAATATAAAGCAATAATTTATTTAACAATTAATGATTTATAATTACCATTACCTTATAGTACTATATATATTTTTATAACTAATTGTATTTTGTATTTTTAAATAAACATGCAAAGGCACCATTTTATCTCTGTTTATTTTTTTGCATTTTTACCCGTCTTTTAGAATTGGCTAATGCCAAGTGCAATATAATGCATCTATCCTTCATCCACATTTGCTCTGCTTTGGAACATATTTTATACATTCCATTTCTCAAAGGACAATATTGTGTCGATTTCGGCATTCACAAAGCTGTATATCTTTTCTAAGAACCAAAGCAGGTTCATTCAAATGGAAATACTGCAACGAGAGATAGTTCTTAAAACGTTTAAATAAAATTGAATTTGTGAAAATCCTTAGAGGATCGCATTTTCCTATAACCGATAGAATATATTTCGGAAAATTAAAGAGAATGGTTTTGTTTAGTTGCACGCACTTGACTATAATGATATATTATACTTCTCCTTGTAGTTTGATGCAGAATTGGTAAGGCAATTTTTATATACCAACTACAAATGTACATGTTTCACGAAGTACTGTCAGCTAGCAAAGTTATATTTCATAGCAATTTTGATCCTGTTATTTATTATAGTGCCCTTGTCTATACTATAATAAATGCCCCACGTTCCAAGTTACGTAAGTATTAAATAAACTGAGCACGTGCATCCGCCCGTCCGACAATGGCCGTTTGCTCTAACGTAACGATATGATTTTTTCTCAAATACACATAATACACAAACAAATGTTTGTTACAATAAAACAAGAGTTTTATTTCATAGCTCTGGTTTTATTGTAGATATTTATTTAGGTAAAAAAATCTATTTAACAGCTTGTAGCTGACAACGACCAATTAAAACGATTGAAAATAAACTTTTTAATAATATTCTCACATATAAAAATAATAACAAAAAAATTGCAACCACATAAAATAATTAACTTCAAAAGTTAGGAGGTCTAACAAAAATTAGGAGTCAACTAAAAAAAGAACGACATCCCAACGTTAAATTTAAATTCATTTCTAGAGTCTGGAACAAAGTGAAATTCACGGTTGTTTCGCAACAAACGGTGCAGGTGCATTCACACTTGTATTTATTTGCGCGCGTCCGTCCGCAAGCTTTGCGGCAATGCGTTAAAAATTAACTGGACTGCTGGTTTTGTTCTCAGTTTTATTATGAAACTTCATTTAACTCCATAAATAGAGCTGGGATGCGACTAAAAGCCTGCGAATTACAGTTTTTTTTCAAGTATATAAATATATTCGTGTTTTTTGTTTTATAGGATGTAAAAGGTGCTATATTTGTAATTACTAGTTTTTGTTAAAAGAGAATAATATTGTATCCTCTGGATTAGATTACGGGTACAGTGAGTTACATTTTTTTTAAAAACGAATTTACTGACCCTACTTAATATTTATGTAGTTCAACGTGTACTTTCGTTAAATAAAAACGTAAAACATACAGATGTAGCATTTTGATTATTTAACAGGCCCTTACGCCATATTTAGCAATAGCCTACGAATTATCGATGTTAAAGTAACTTCTTAAATGTTTCATGAAAAATAATAAATAAATATGGCACTGTCCAAAACTTAAATTTTAATTCCTAGGTGCTGCTTACTGGCTGTATGATTACACATACTCACAGCATGTATGTGTATGGCTAACTACTACTACTAATACTGTGTGTGTGTACATATAAGGGTTAAAAATGCAAGTAAAAGTAAAAATAATTCCTACTGCAGGAACATTGACCGGACAACGTATTTGATACATTCTTCTTCGTACGCTACTCACGTTTAAACCCAAATGTAGTTTTACCATACATACTTGATAAATTGGATATTCCAACACATACTCAAGAGTGGATTCTTTATTTATTTTTTAATTTAGTGTTATATTCCGTTAAGGCATTTTTCTTATAGTTTATTTAACATTTTGATAGTATAACGGCTAGTTAAGTTTATACATTTACAGTTTTTTTTTATTTCATATTTTAATAACTAAACGATATAATATTTTATCAAATTAATAAGGCCCCGATAACGGCTATAATTAATTACTCTAAAAGTGTTTCTTTTTCAGGAATAGCCAAAAGAGACTTTTAAGAACAAAACACAATGTTGATTTCTATAAGCAACATAACAAAACCATAATCTAACCTAACACATTTTGAGAAAAAAATTGTTCACTTAATTTTACCCACGATTATGGTCACCTCGACTGGACTGCATCGAGATCGGCCACGTTAACGAACTCTGCGCTTCCGATAGCCCTGCCTAGTATTTCAGTTAGTCGTGACATGCCTTCCTAACGTTCTCATTCGTATTCAACTGACGTAGCTGAATGTGATTTTTTGCAACAATTATTGAGCAATTTCAATTTTGTGCATTTTTTGTGTCGAAGCGATACGTTAAAGCCTTGGAGTTTTATTTTGCTTATTAAATATTTGGATCACTTGCTATTTTCTTTCTCTTTTTATATTTTTTTCCTATAAAGATTAGGTACATGTCATATAAATAACTATTTTCTCAATTTTATTAAACATTGTTTTTATACATTTGGGTCCACAAAGAAGACAATCGAGACATTGGTTATTGAGTAACAGAACTCAATACCGTACTTTGTCTTGTTACCAGAGCGAGAAAATAAGAAAAATCATTCCTACGATAGAAAATACAACTATCCCTATTGGTAAGAATATACCGGAATGGTGCATACTTTTCAATAAATACAAAAAGAATATAATCAATATAATCTCATGGTCTGATGATAATATTCATCACAGGAACTTAGTCTATATGGTCTAATAATGAAATTTACTAACTTTAAATTACTGAGATATTATATAATATAATAACAGTAAGTTAAATCAATTCAATATAACGAAACCAATGAATGAGTTGTTAATTTCACTCGAAGAGCACTCTCCATGGCCCACAATTACACGACAAATGAGATGTGAGCACAATGACCATTAATTAAATCGCAAGGGCACTGGTACCTAGTAGATGTAGAAGTATGTTATTATATTTAAGAGGTTTTTTTTTGAGAAAGTACCAAATACTAAACAAATATAAATTAATACAATAATACAGATTAGTAAATACTTGTACGTATATAATTTACTTGAAAGGATTCAATAGTATATAACAATTTGTTAGCACAAATCAGTAAGTATATATAGTTTATAGGTGTGCTGTAATACAAATAATATTTTTAGGCATTTAAACTTGATAAGGACACGGACAAGGCAAAAAGGCAATTTAAAATGTTAGGGGTGTTACCAACTCATCTCTATCTGTATTCCTATATATGTATAATTAAAGGATAGAAAAGTCAATTCTGTACATGAAAGATATAAAAAAAATAAAAATTAGGTCGTATCGATAATAGAAGCTACAAAACCACCGAGTAGAAATCTTGTCGGTTTGTATGTCTGTCAGTTTGTTTGTTCTCCAATCACGCAAAAACTACCGGATAGAAATGGATGAATTTTCTATAGTTATAGCCTAGAGCCAGTGATTCTCAAGCATTTTTTTGTTGCGGCATATATTTAACGATTTCAAAATTGGCGCGGCACTTTTGTGCCGCACAGTGGTTGAGAATCACTGGCCTAGAGTGTGGAGGTACATCTATTTTGGGCTTCATCTGGGTGTTCATTATAGTTTGTTTGAAAAAAAATTAAAACTGATGAAAAAAATATAAATTAAACAAAAAAATACTATATTTCTTGAGAATATTTATAGCATTATAAAAATTACTTGACGATATAATATGTGATTGTGATTTTTTTCTTAATATAAATGTATTTTGTTCATATAATTCTTGAAAATACCGAAAGTATAAAAATGTGATCGTATGTCTATGAGGATATAAATAAATACTTGTCAAGATCAGTTATTTAATCTTTACATCTATTTATATAGCAGTAAATTAATTAATTAATTCATTCATTTTGAGTAATGTTACAGTATAAAAGTTAAATAAAGTCGATTTTAGATAACACTGTTTAATGTGACATAATTTATATCAAAACTAGCGACTTCTAATGAATTTATTGATTTGTAGGTTAGCACTTTCGTATGAATTTAGTATTTTAGTATATTATTAAATACTAGCGACCCGCTCGCGTCTTCGCCCGCTTGAACAAGATTTTTTGATTTATTTTTTACTTTAGAACTACGAAAATGTTACCCATGGTTTTAATTTATATTTTTCACTTAATAAATCTTAAGTGCATTGCAAATGTATATTATATGTTAAAACAGGGACTTAATACATTGTATATTGTAAATATTTCAGTAGTTCAAGCGGGCGAAGTCGCGAGCGGATCGCTAGTATTTAATAATTTACTAAAATATTAAATTCATACGAAAGTGTTAACCTATAAATCAGTTAATTTCTACCCAATTCGCACTCTCCGTGGCTAACTGTATACATATATACAAAGGCTTTGGGTGAAATCACCCTTTAATATTCGCTAGCTGCCAGCTATTTCGGTGATATCAGTGACTAACAGAGGTGCCCACTTTAAAGTAAGCGGTTATGTGTGAAATAATCATTACAAAGTAACCATTACTGTTTTTTATTAAAAGAAAAAAAAATTGCTTCACATAGCGTGAAGCAATTTTTTTTTCTCGCACACAGCAGGGTTGGCAGAGGGAACCTAGTGTTAAGACACTTCGTTCCCCACTTTCTGCCGAATTTTGGAGGCATTGCGTGTTGAGTGGCAGAACTCAACGCCGCGCTTTGCCTCGACACCAGAGCGAAGAAATGGAAATATAAATTTAAGTAAATATTTCATCTCCTCGATTGGGGATCGAACCCACAACCAGTCGGTTTTACAGTCACACTTTGTGCCACTGCTCCACGACTGGCCTCATTTTTTATTTGTTATATATATATATTACGAATTTCTTTATATTACGACAGTAAGCGAAGAATGAAGTGTTTTGACACGAGGTATTGGCTGTACGGTCTGTCCACTTTACTGTGTGGGATAAGATGTGAAACTCTCTAAATTTGGACCGTGGCTCGTAACACCCTAAAAGGCTTTCTGTTCAACTACAAACGTACATCGAGTACATGTATTATAAATATATTCGTAACCACCCGGCCCGATCACCCGATTTGGATAGGGCAACTATGGCGTATACTAAGAAACGTCCCTAACATATATCGGATTAGTGAATATATTTAAAAATATGTATATTAAAACAATTTTACTTAATTTTATTCAGTTATATCTTGTCCTTTTTTTAATATTCAAACTTTTAAACCATACGGTTCATTAAAAAACATGCGATGCCACAAAATAAACGACTTACTCTCTAAGACAGATTCTACGGAAATTTTAATATATATCCGAGAGGAGCCGGCATAAATTTGTGTGGCAATATCAATGGCTTCCATGATCAAGTACGTGAGAAACATATCAAAAGGAAATAGTTTATAGCGGTGATATCGATAAATTTCCTTCTGGTACCAAATGCTTCAAGCGTAAAACATTTTTTTTAAGTTTTGCGCTGTATCTTGCTCATAGCAGGGTAGGCAGAGGGAATCTGGAAATTTTATTTAACTTTCACACCGTCCTACACTTATCGCCGAATTCTGCACGCATTTCGTGTTGAATGACAGAAATCAACGCCGCGCTTTGCCTCGTTACCAATGAAAATATAAAACATTCCATTTCTTCGAGTGGGAATTGAACTCACAATCTGTCTTTTACAGTCACACTTTTGTGCCCCTGGGGCACGACCTGGGGTCATGTGTGGAATATTGAAAACCGAATAAATTTTACATTTGGTTTTTCTCTGCGTATGTGGTCACCGCTGTATGTATGGAGTCATGGAACTTGGTACAGCTTATACAACATGATATTGCTGGTCTGGCGATCGAGTAAATATCACAAATAGTGGAACTCTTTAGAGGTTACTAGAAAAGCACGAGGAGGAGGTTAGAAGAGAACCTCAAATAGGTTAAACTCAAAAAAAATTAAGAGTAAGTTACTCATATAGCTCCGAGCATGTTTTTTAGTTAAAGCCTATGTACTTTATAAATTGTCCTTATATTATTCAAGTAAATGCCTATGGAAGCGAATATAATATAAATAGGACTTAATATTCGATTCATCAATGAGTGTTAAGATAAAATTTATTACAACCACGTGTTCCGGAAACCAGATAAGAAGTAATAAAGCTATTATAAAGATAAGTCATTTATATTTTTTTATGCGTAAAATGAAAAATTATTATTCAAAATAACGCTTACAGGTGAAAAGGAAAGTGACAATCGGAATATAAAAGTTATACGAAAATTTCTTTAAAATACGGTTTCACGCTGATATGTTTCAAGTAAAATATACCTAACTGAACATTCAGGGCTGACATTATTTAGCCAATCTTTAAATACACTTATTTATTACAAAATATGCATTTTACATTATTTGTAAATATTTGACATTGATAAAAAAACACGCGTCCAAAATACACCTTTTAATAATTAGTTTAAAAAACTCAAAAGCATTTTTATATTCTGACAGTCTTATCAATTTTAGTAAGAAGACATCAAAAAATTGAAATTTACATTTTAATAGAAGAATATTAAAAAATGTTACAACACGTACGTCCTGTAGTACTCCACAGGATTTTAATATGTTTACTATAGTAAACAATAACCTAAATCGAATTTTAAATCAAAATAAAGTATCTAACAAGCATAGTTTATAATTTAAATAATCTTAGTCCATCGACTAGACTACAGTCTAATCTAAGTTTCCAAGTGCCGCCAGCCCTACCTGCATGCTTATCCCGCGCTACCGAGCGGAATCCCGATAAAATGGCTCATCGACACTCCGCCTCAAAATAACAACATCCATTACGTAAAAAATCGATGATTTTGATCTTAAATGTATTTTTATTTTTGTATAACCTTTTAATATTATTTAAGCTATATGTCAAGTGAATTTTCTCATATGGGTAATTGAGATATATAGTTTTTCTAGTTTTATTTTTTTGGACGCATTTTGTAGCTTCTCTCTGTATCGAGCAAATAGCAGCGTAACCCTGATTACGCTGGCCCAGGCTCTAGAGAATTTAGTGTTAAGACACTTCATTCCACAAAAAGATACTTCCATACCGCACATTCCGCCGAAGTCTTGAGGCATTGCGTGTTGGAACCCAATGGCTGGCTTTGCTTCGTTACCAAAGCGAGGAAATAAAAATATAACATGATATATGTTAACATGATATTCCCCCATGAGGGATTCGAACACGCAACATTCGCGTTTTCAGTTGCACGCTTGTGCATTTAGCTGGGCGCTTTGTAGCAAATAAAAATATTTATTTATATTGAAATGTTTTATTTATATTAAATGGAGTTTTCAATGCAAGACAAAGAATGTACAATAAAATTGAAATGAAACAATGTTTTGCGATGTCATAAATCACATACCTACATAGTATCTACTTTTATTTATTACCTTTATATCTTGAGGCCATCATGGCGTAGTGACACAACGTCTGACTGTAAACGCGACCGTTATGGGTGGGTTCGTTTCCCATTCAGAGGAAGTAGCTATTATCACGTTCTTAGTATGGTAACAAGACAAAGGGCAGCGTTTACTTTTGCAATTTGTACGGTGTGCGGGAAGCGGGGTGAAAAACTCTGCCTACAGTTACAGGTACAGTTCCTGATGTTGTATATATAAATAGAACCATCTGTTTACATAACTTATTATAGCAAAACTCATGCATCAATTGCCAAACTAACCAGTCAAATCAGCATAATTAACGCACTCAATTAATTAATCACTATTTGTAAACAAATCTTCCAAAATCAAGTAACAATTAACAATTAACAATAACGCAACAGTTATTTGTTTGAAATTATAATTAAGTTTAAAATGTGGAGACCATTAGACAGTTAAAGAGCAGTTTAATTCAATGAGGCCACATCAATCAACGCTAATGTCACGAGATAATTATTTGCGTGACCGGTCACGTGACCAACGCTTTTTAACCGTTCGGCGGTTGCGATAATTGGTTGTGGGTTAAATTGATAACGTATTGCGTGGGTTTTTGGTTACGTCCGTCGAATTGGTAGTTGCAACGATCATATCTGGATTAGTCTTAATAGGAAATGGAAAATGGTCACGAGCAGTGTAAGAGTATATTATTTTTGGTAAACATTTGCTACAAAAATAATAACTTCTTATCTAAAGAAGAGAAAGGAAAGAAGAAAAAGAAATATTTTTTTTTATTTCTATATTAGATTCTAAAATCTAATATAGAAATTAAAAAAACAAACTTTTTTCTTTAACCTACATCATATCACAAGATGATATCATTTTTAAGTACACAAATCTATCCGAATAAAATTGAAAGTCACAACCACTACCTACAATACTAAATATTGATTCAATACAAACTCAAACGTATATAACATAACAAAAAACCAAAAAACATGGGTATTACATACACACATTCCCAAACACACTAAAATGAAAACAATAATCAGCTTACAGAGACTCAAAGAACCAAATTACACGGAAAACATAGATAACAAAGAGGGCATAATATCTAATACATTTACAGCGAAGGATAGGGCGTGCCCCCGTCAAAAGCACGCGGCCATTATGCCCCCAGCCAAATAAGGCTGGCGCAAGTCATAAGATATTTAACTGTTAAGCTATTTCTGTGAGCGAGTAAGCTGTAGGAACTTAATGTTAATGTTCATAATATTTCTAAGAGTTACACCTCTTTAGGATATTTTGAAACAATTATTATATCATTAGCGATCTACACGCGGCTTTGTCCTTTGTAACTTATAAATTAAAAACGTAGGTCATATTTTTGAATAGGAGAATGTGGCGCAGCAGCATCGTCTGATTGTACACGCAAAGGTTGTGGGTTCGATGGAACTTCCTACTCCTGGAAATTATTTATTTTCTTTTCCTCGCTCTGGTAACAAGAAAAAACGCGTTGATTTCTTAATCAAATTAATTTATGAGTTAACAATAAATACTAAAAAAAAACTTGACAATACAGTTTTAATAAGGCAATAAAATAAATAAATAATATTTTAAAAAAAACTGTTCAGTTTAAATAAAAAATATATATGTTCAATTAAAAACTCTGACAGACACGTGCTCTATACGACAGTTCCAAAATTTATTCACAAGCTAATTTTACAATTCACTTTAAATTGTGTTTTGGGCCAAGCCTTAAGTAATGCCTTACTAATGACTGTGTGTCGAGATTTTTCCCCCCACTCATAAATATGCATTAATGATGGACTTTCCCGACATAAAATGTAATTTAAATTTTAGCCTACGCTTCACCTATTTTAAACTGTAAGCGTATATTAGGAGGAATCTTTATTTTATATTATTATTCGGTATAAGAAAATGTCAAACATTATATGAATACATAAAATTATATAAACAAATGTAATAGATGAATTTATTGTTTTCAATGTCATTAAATTTTTTTATTATAATTTCCGAGTGCGGATACTAGTGGTTAATATTTTTTCAATTCTATATATATATATATATATATATATATATATATATATATATATTATATATCTCTAGCAACATTCTTTCAACCTAGTGTTAAGACACACCACTTTCTGCCGAATTCTGCAGGCATTACAAATATAGATATGTATAAAAGTTTATATTTATTAGATCTTATTACTCTGTTGACACCATGTGAAATGAAATTCCTTTCAATCTATGACAATATTATTAAAGCATTATCCAAAATCAAACTTTATATTAAAAATAGCAAAAGAGTCTGTGTACATTAAATTTGCTTATCAACTTCTTTGAATGTAAATTAGCGCCTACTTTAATATAATAGCAAACAGTTACAGCTGTGCGATAATTATCCTTTTTGTTTTTCGTAATTATTTTCACATGCTGAATTTGTTTGTGTTCGTGTACCTATGTGTAATTGTTTTTAAAAAGCTTTGACTCACTTTCCAGTATTCGATTGAGTTGAATTTTTGGATAACGACTTCAGTTCTAATGACACTGATATTACATATATTACATATAATCAAGGGCGATTTTGAGGCGCCGTTTAAAAATTTTTGAATCGTCAGGAAAGGTATCTCAAGATTGATATCAGAGCAGACAGTGATTTATAAATAGAGAACTCAGTCTTGAGTTCCGCTGTTTGTCTTACTCGAGAAATGAAATTAATTGGAATATATGCATCGTATTCACGAACATTGATCGAACCTACAATTGCAACTGTAGTCTTGGTAGTTATGTCATCTGGCTGGTTGTCGGTTCAATTCCCAATTTATTATTTTTATTTTCTTAATCTAGTAACAAGACAAAGCGATACGTTGTAAAATATCAGAAAATGTATCTTAACACTATTCTTTTATCCTGCTATGTCCCTCATAAGCAGTGCAAAGCTACAAAACATCTAATTAGTTATAATTTTTTTTTGTAATTAGTTATAATTTATCATTACATAAAGTAAAACAATAAAACATTGGATACATCAAAATTTGTTGTTTAATATGTGAAATGAAACAATTTTCAACTTCAATTCATTCGTGTCCCACTTTTGTACTTAAAATTTAAATACAAATAATTAATATTGCATTTATATAAAATATGTAAAACAATTTCGTACTCTTTTTACATCAATTATCATATTAAAATGTTTTAAATATGTATTTATTTATCCATGCATTTTATTGGAATAATATTTATGTTATAAAACACATCGCACACTCTAAGTAGACTTAAGGAGTAAAACAAAAAATCGTATCTTAACCTAATCTTGTACGAATTTCGAGGAATCCTCTCTTAGTGCTCCTCTACGCTCCCTGATATGACCTACCTGATAGTTGGTTACACAGTAACGAAACAGTTTGAAATAAATAGTTTATACATATATAGCTTGGCTAATCACTTTCTGAATCACTTACGAAATGAAAAAAATACAATATATTTTTTTTAAAAGCTGTAGTTATGATAGAATTCTGAACATTATGCCGTTCCGTTGCCGTTAGTTGTTTCGTTAGAAATAAAACAAACAATACATTCATATATAACACAATACTATAATACGAATTTATTGATATTATTATTGTTATAGGAACCTAAATAAATATATTTATGTATAATTACGCATCTCAATAAGTGTAATGAAAACAAATTGAAGCTATAACCATAAAGTGCGAACGTTGAATGATATTAACGTTCTGAATGAAATAGAGCTCTTAATTATATCATCGAATATTAGGACTAAAGAGTTATTCCACTATTGATAATGTAAAAAAAAATAAAAATAAAATCAGGTTCACGCTGTATTCTGCGTCTAGCAGGGTAAGCACAGGGAACCCAGTGTTAAGACACTCCGTTTATCGCTTTCCGAGGAATTTTTCGAGGCATTGCATGTTGAGTGGCGGAAATCAACCAAGCCAGAGTGGGGGGTGAATCCACAACAGTCGCGTTACAGGTTTACTCTTGTGTTCATTATTAATGTAAATAATAAGAATAAAAATAAAGTGCTCATAGTAAACCTTGATTATAGGTTGTAAGTTCAAGATCGATCGAAATATTCACAAAAATCGCACATAGAAAGAAATATAGGCAGAGATATCTTTGTGTGACCACATTATTTTTGTTCTTTTTTTTAAGCTGCATGCGTTCCCCGATGTTACGTCATTCGGTCTTTCATTTTTGGTTCATTTAGAGACAGTGTGATGATAAAAGTTCCAACTTGGAAATCTCAGACGGTTGCTTTTGTTGGCGCGGGTTCAAGTCCCGCTACGTCCAAATTTTTATACGCTATAAAACTATAAAAAAATATATTTATTTTTGATATATACCAAATTGGTTAGTTGCTTTATTCATGTTTGATACTATATTGCCTTATATTGCGACTAACACTAACGACTAACAGCTCATACATATTTATAAAAGCATCTAAAAATTTAAATTATTTGTGCTTATATGGTAAAGCTAAAGGATTTGCTTAGTTGAACGTGCTAATCTCAGGAACTACAAATTTAATTTTCCAAATTTTTTTTTACCTGATATACCACTTACGTTAATTGTTTAGTTGTAGCCCATTATAAAGAGTTACCTCTGTTGCTTAAGATGTGTGCAACATACCACCTAATTTTTTTCCATATAAATTTGTGGCCGATGCTGCAGGTACGTCTTGAACCATATATTCCTATATATAATAAAAAATAAAAGTATGTTTCCTCAACAAACTAAATTATCATATAAGATAAAGAATACTGTTATGTGAAGACCGATCGTTGAGTACCTACTCGGTGTATCGATAATACCGCTGAGCGCCTGTGCTACTCATTTATGTATTTTATTGTTACACCCTACGTTTATTTTTATAGAGTATATTTAGATTGCGGCTAATAGGGCTGATCTTATACAGTTCTTGTGTTCTTTTTACAATGCTCTTTTATAGTTTTGTCCCTATTGCTTCACTCTTAGAAAGTACACGTATTAATTAATAATTAATTTAATTGCCAGTGATCAGATACCTCGGCAGTTGTGGGTTTGATTCATAGTTGAGGAAATTAATTATTTCTATTTCTTCGCTTTAGTAATCCTCAAGAAAATTTTGTAAACCATAATATGTACCTATAATAAATGAAAATGTACCGAATATTAATCTATTCAACCCCTTCAATTACAATTTTTTTCAAATAAGAAAGCTTTAATATGCAAAAAACATATTTTAATCACAACTAAGTTGAAGAGTACAGACTACACACACAATGGTGGCGAGCCTACGAGCACACCTCACCTCATCTCTCATCGTCTCATTAGACGAGGATGTTTCTGCTGACGTTTAAGGATTCTTTTCTTAATTGCCACTACTTTACTATGCTAGTAGGTTGTACACAAGAAGTGTGTATGCCTACACATGTGTTTCATAAAGTACCTAAATATTAACATTTTAGTTTAAGTATTAAATTTGTTTATTTTATGCAATTCTTATAAAGCAGACTTAAAATATTTACATATAAATCACTTCAGTATAAGTTTTACGTTAACGTTTACCTTTATGTTGGATTTGGTTAATAGTTAAGAATATAAAATCAAATTCATGTAAGTACCTAAATATTATATAATCATATTTTATAGAATAATATTATTAAAAAATATGATATACTATATAAAAAAAATATCTGTCCATTTATCCTTTAAATGAACAGAAAAGTGGGACTCACTCATGAAGGGACATCAAGACGCCCATTTTTTACCACTATTAAAGTATCTACTATCTTTATAGTATACACTATCTTTAAAACGATTATCTTTACTAAAAATGGTTTTAGAATCTTCTTCTTCTTCTCTTCATTTCATTATATTTTCTAATGTACTGTATACGAAAAAGTTAAGTAAAAGTTGTGAAGCGGTTGTAAGAATACATTTACTTATTTAGTTTCATATGAGTAGTCTAATACTAGTCTAATCGACAGACATAACAAATCGATAAACGCACCGTTTTTTATCATTCGACTACGGAATCCTAAAAAAGGTTATATAGTTATTCCAAGCTTTTCTAAAACGTGATTAAATTAAGAATTGATATTAGCATTGGCCATATTATACATAATTGAACCAATGACCTTTGAAACAATATATAATGCATCTACAGTCTAGACGTAGCGCCGTCATGCCTCGACCGACAGTTGCCACTGTGTAGTTAGAAAATATGTGGTTTTCTATTTTCGTGGCAACAGACAGCTTTCATCAAAGTTTGTGTCAAAATACGTACAACAATTTACTAGTTTCTTTAGAGTTTTACTCGTATAAATAATTTTGTTGTTGTGTTGCAATTGAAAAAAACATCATAATCCAATCTTTATTTTAAAAAAATCACTAAAAAAGGCTTATGTAACAAACCCTATATGCAACTAATAAGTATAATCACATTCTTTTTTTCGAGATTCACGCTTCGTCCGCAACGGAGTCGTCAGGACTAAACAGCGTTATTTTCTACGGTCACTGCACAGTTCTTTCGCCTCGATAACTTTTTGGTAATTATTACTGAAAGAGTATGTGAGATAGCTGAGAATAATAAAATTGATAGGATTTTTTAAATCTTATAAAGTATTACTCAACATTAAAAGTGATTTTTTTTGAACGCATGACTTAGTAATAGTTGTAAACAAGAGGTTAAAATCCTGCTATATTATTTTTATAAGGAGTCACACACGTTTATACACTTGCTATTTTTACACACTAATAAGACCCAAGCAAGATGTCGCTCTTGAGATTTGACATGTGAGTCCTAAGGGATACTTTTGGAAATAGGCAATTTCGTTCCCCTAATAAAAACAAAGCAACTTCCAATCTCCCAATGCTCGCCACAAAATGAAAACCGTGGGTTGTTAATGTTAAATTCGGTAGGTACACAGTACGTAAATTTAAACGACGCTCGGAAGGACCCTTGCAGGTCTTGGCAATTTAATTTATATCAAATAATATTATAATTGTAATTTAATATTTACCTAAATTTACATGAAAGTAAACAAAAAAAGTAATTACATTTGACGTTATAGTGACTTCGAATGAGTGAAAGAAAACATTTTGCATTCAGGTTTGAAGGGGGAACCTATCTTCATCTAGGTTAGGTTTAAAGTAAAGTTATTGTAAGTATTTGTGAAGATTTCTAGCATTTACAACTATAGATACATATGTATGTCTTGATAGTGGTTTATTGTAAATAAAAATATATGATCACTTAACGTCCACGCTACCTTAATATCCTTCATGAATGTAGCGGATATTTGCTCAAATCGTGCTCGAGGGAGTTTCACATATTTAAGTATATGTTTATTTCCTCGTACTAAATAGGATCCGATCAATAATTATTACAAAAGTGTATGTGATCCATAAAATTTAGTTAAATAACAGGATGGAAGATAAGAAACCAGTTCGATTTCCATTCTGTTTCCCATTTTTCGTTCAATTTTCGAGACGCTGATTCTTAAGTTTATAAATGCTTTAATATAGTCATTTCCCCGAATGGGAATTTGTTCCTATATTGATACCACTTACAATTAAGAAGCTGTCCCACTGCGCCGTGCCGATGTCGTTTATCTTTTTATTATTTAAGAAAAAAAAATTAAAAAACAACTCCACGGTGTATCCCGCATATAGCAGGGTTGGCAGAGAAAACACAATGTTAAGGCATTCCGTTCCGCACTTACCGCCGAATTTTCCGAGGCATTACGTGTTGAGTGGTTAAATTCAACCCTGGACTTGATGCAAGAGGAAAGAAATGAAAATATGAATAAATAAGAATTCATTCCCCCGAAAAGGAATTCAACCCACAACCGTCGCGTTACAGACACACTTTTGTGCCCCTGCGCGACGACGGCCTCTTATTATTTCGTATATTAAAATATCATTTTTTTTCATAAATCAGCTTCAATTATGCACAAAAGAAAGATTTCACTCACACTCACAAGCAGTAAGTTACATTCGTATTCCAGTCTCGCACCGCAAGTCCTGCCACCTTTATTGTTTGACGAGTTTCTTCGTGGTTCTTACTTTAATTTATTTTTTCTCTTCCGCTTGTAGGCCTTAATGGGTTTTGTTTTTGTTTTTTTTAGCATATAATAGATATTTGTTCTTCAAGAACTTTCAAAAGATTTCAGTATTTTATATATTATTAACTAATATGAATCCTTGAAATAAAATAATATAATATTTAACTGTGGTTGCCACAGTTCCATTATATTTTTCTCATATTATGTAGAGTTAGCACAGAGAACACAGAAGAAATTCACTCTATTTGCTTCAATTTACTTGAGATTTATATTGAGATATTTTGTTTTCCTAATAATATTATAAAAATTAATTTTCGTTCTACGTAAGAAGTAAACCCGCACTATATGACATCCTAAGGTAAGGTAAGGTAATTTATTATTTACGAGGTCAGTCGCGACGCAGGGGCATACGGCTGTAAACACGACCGGTTGTGGGTTCGATTTCCACGATAGAAAATAAAATATTTAATATTATCATGTCCTCGCTCCTGCTGTGCTCTTGAGGCCAAGCGTAGCGTTGGGTATCACCAATCAACACGCAATGCCTCCAGAACTGGCGGAAATTGCCAAAGTAAACAAAAAGGGTGAAACTTCGTAAAATAAAAGTATAAATATTAATACTATCTATCAAGAAATTAATAACAAAGCCATATTAGAATGTGGCGCAGCAGGGATTGCATAAAAAGGTCATCCAAGTTCCCAACTCCCGTTACGTGACTTCTCTAATGAGTTAGAAACAGCTTGCTATTAGTGTATTGTTCGATCAATTTGCCGCCGCACTACAATGAGTGACTTTTGACTTATCTACTTATCTTAGACATAGGTTTCATAAATATTATGATATTATGATAAAGATGTCGTCGTTGTCACTTGTATGTTTAGCTATTTAGAAAATAAAAATGTTTTTTTGCTGTATCGCGCATATGGCAGGTTAGGCAGTGGGAATATAGTGTAAAGACTCCGTTTCCCATTTTCCACAGTATTTTCGAGACACTGGACTTCAAAGTAGGTTACCAGAGCGAGGAAATTAAAATGTTATTAAATCTCGAGTGGAAATCGAGCCCACAACCATCGCCACATCTTGGAACCCACAACCTACTCGTTTACTCGTTTATCACTATATACACAGATTCACTGCACCACGATGACCTTTGTTATATAAGTATTTAATTTATACCAAATACTATCCTTAGGTCAAAAAACAAGAACTTTACCGAATCGGTACAAGTAGTTTTGCAGTCTGTTTTACATACCACATTTAAAATTATAATAAATTCATTTAGGTATACTTTAGAGATATTATTCAAGATATACGAACATGTTTTGAATAAATCAATTATTTAATGTAGAACAGAGTTTCTAGATTATGAAAACAATATAATTAATTATATTTGAACAAAATAAAGGCCACTTGTGGTGCACACAAAGTGTGACTGTAAAATAGACTTGTCGTGGGTTTGATCCCCACTCGAGGAGATGAAATATTTATTTAAATTTATATTTCCATTTCTTCGCTCTGGTGTCGAGGCAAAGCGCGGCGTTGAGTTCTGCCACTCACACGCAATGCCTCCAGAATTCGGCAGAAAGTAGGGTAGTCTGAACACTAAGGTTGCCTCTGCCTACCCTGCTGTGTGGGATAAATAAATCAGCTACACCCTGTGGTGTAGCTGATTTATTTATTTTATTTTTTATTTGAATAAAATAAGTGATAATGGGAATAAACTAAAAACTATTTTTCGCTTATATACTTAATGAATAATAATTCTTTACAATTAAAATATTAATGATAACATAAAAGTCACGGACGTTGTGATTTGTGGGACAGTGTGACTGAAAGCGTCTGACAGTAAATTTTATGGTTATCGGTTCGAGTCCCTTTCGGTGCATCAAATTGTTTTCATTTCCTGCTCACAACGTTGAGTTTCGCAACTCAGTACATTATATATATATCGATATCTTGCGAAAAGTGGAGAACGGAGTGTCTTAACACTGAGCTCTATCTGCTTACCAGGTAATACGTGGAAACCAGTTGAAAAATAAATATTTATGAAAGTTCATTCGTAAGCTGTGTTTTTCAGCTCGTTAAACTATTTATCACTTATCGTCAAGGATTTCTAAGATTTCTCTTATGTCGCAGACACAATAAGATGAGAAAATTTTGATGTCCGGCGCAGAGCGTTTAGGAGTTCAAAGTTTTATACTCCCAGGGGGTAACGAGTTTCTAACTACCTTCCCCTGTAAAGTTTAACCCTTTTCGAATTTCAATACTTTTACCTTAGTTATATTTTTATTCATATATGTACATCGACTTTCTAAGGTTTAAAGTGCATTGAACCGGATGATATGGTTGGCCTTTATCCTTTGTATACAGACAAGGCTAATTTTGACACCCGTCCATTTTTTATATGCATTATTAGTGATAGGTAACGAAAGGTTTCTAAAACAGTTTTTGGGTGGTCGAATCAGTTTCATGTCAAATAGAAATTAATAAAAGAAGACATATCTCTATTATAAATATATAATTAATATCTCTATATAGTTATTGCCATGTATGTAATTGAATATCGACATATCTTAAATATCTTTTTATTTAGAAAATTCATTCCTTTTTCATTCAAGCATTTATTTAGCTTCCGTGTTAATATGTATGCGAAATTTTCCAAGCTCACTTTAACTCACTTCTCAGTGTCCGCTTGTACTGAAATTTCGTTTACAACTTCAGTTTTGATGGCAATGATATTACATATAATCAATATTATTGTTAATTCGAAATGGCCGCCTTGACAAAATGGCGGTCTACGATTTTTTGCACAATATCTAACATGGGTATCAAAAGAAAGGGCTTCATTTATAAAATACAATAAATTCACCATGAAAAAACTACAGATAAACAATTTTAGTTAATATTCTAAATGCTATCTAGGTATAATTAATAAATAATTTATTTGCAGACAAACAATTGTATTTCTCGCTTCAAATAATAAAGAATTGTTTACATAAAATACTAAGATACAGAATACAGATAGGTAGCGTTTAAGACCAAAGTTCTAAGTACAAACAATTATTATCGGTTTATTGATTTTAAGATGAACTAATAACCTTATAATCCCACTAAGAAGCTGCGGCATCGCTTATAATTTAATTAGCATGTACGCACATGTTATATTTGTTCCTCTTATACATATGTATAATCTATACCTATGTATAAAGAAGCCATCTTGGCGCGGGGATTAAGCGTCTGTCTATATTTTTTTTATTTCCTCGGTTCAAGCCAAATTGCGGTGTTGAGTTCCGCCTCTCAATACTCAATGTTTCGAAATATAAAAGGATGCGTGGGGATCAGAGTCTCCAAAAATCAGCCTTGAGGCTTTCTTAACACGGTCAAAAAAGCTTCACTAGAACTATTAAACATAAAAAGAAGACTAGAGTCATTAATCTGTAAGCTCTTTATATTTTTTTCTAGCTTCAAGCTGAATTCCGCACGTAGGTATAGGGTACCTGGGGACCTAGTTTATCCACCTACCTGGTTAGTAGTTTATCGTTACCAAAGCGAAGAAATAAAAATATTAAATATTTTATTTTTCTCGAGTATAATTGAACCCACAACCAGTCGAACACTTGTGTCCGTCCTCCTCTAAAAAAATATTTACTATTTACAAAATATGCAGTTTAAAATATGAACGAGATTGTATGAAGATAAATTATGAAGAAACTTACAAAATTGCGCGAATGCATCAAGTCTAATAGTAGCAATGTGCTTGCTTTCCCTGACATGCAATTTTAGTACGCGAGATGAAATTTTATGTTTGTTTATATTTTATTTTAAATTATTTGGAGATGCCTGGCTTGAGGCAAAATCGTCTGTGCATTCGGGACGTGTTTAACATTTTTCGTATCCAAAAAATTCAAATTTTAGATCTAGGTATAGTAATTAAGATCACTATTACACAGAAATCAATAACACTAATTTAAATCTCTTACTCAAAGCTCGCTTCGAATACCAGAAAATGGGTAAATTAATACAAATTAGAATCCCCTGAATAGGAATCGAGAAGCTATCCTCCTGCGCTACTGCGGTAAGCATAAAAAAAATTGCCAAAATCTTATAAGTCCAAAAAGAAATGTGTAAGTGAAAAGTTACTAAAAACTAATGCTATTATACAACGAACTTCAGTTAGCATCTCTTTATATAGCATAATTATTGTGTACACTCGACGAGTGGAACGGTAGAAGCGCGCTGTTAATTTGAGTACTATGTGGGACCTGGAACTATCTAAATTGTTTAGTTAATTAGGTAACCCAATAGTATAGGTTTTGATTAAAACGTGTATTATTAGGTTACCTGATATTTATAAATATTCATGTAATGTGAAAGTTTGGCTATAAACGTGCGGTGTTGTGTTTTTCCATTCAACAACCAATGTCTCGAATTCCGGCGGAATACGGAGGACGGAGTGACTTAACTATCTTTCTCTATCTCTGCTTCTAGGTGTCTGTTCTTACGTGAATTTTATGAAGTTGCTGCGACAATTTTTGAAAACTAAGCAATAATATTTTTTATTATCAAAGTGTTCTTACGTGTAGATCGTAAAATATATATTTCTATGATATGTAAAAGGCCGTTCGCTTAATTGGATCATTCATATAATTGCCTCTACAAATATTAGTAGAGTCCCTTCAGACTGACGACACTGACAGTCAAATGGTAACTGTCACATTAGCAGTGCTTATATAAACAAAATTATAAGTTTTGTACGTAACTTTTATATAAAAACTAAGATAATTAAGATAAAATCGCATTACATTAGAATGCAGTCTTTCAACGGTGTTCGGTTTAATAACACCCTAGGGTCCGATTAGTCCTTACTCGTGCAACTCTACTATTTTTTGTAGAGAAGTCGATAGTATTACTTTTTTTACTATTTAAATATGTAGTACCAAAAAGAATAAAACATATCAAAAAATTAAAAACTAATTCAGCCTCGCTTTTTTCCGCACACAGCAGGGTAGTGTTAAGACACTCTGTTCTTCACATTCTGGAGACAATCGAGACAAATATAATAAAATAGAAATAGTATAAACCTTAAAAATACACTTATGAAAATATTTCAAATGAATTTCCCTATTTGATAATATTTCATAGCTAAATAACGTAATTTAAATGATTTGAAGTTTCGAGAAATGGATATGGAATAGAAAAAGAAGATGAAAGGTCTATTTACTTGAGTGGTGGACAGACCGAGAAAGAAAAATAGAGCTTTTTAAAACTAGGAGCGTCATCGTATAACTGTGTAACTAGTCAATTAAATTGATAAAATAAATCAGCTTCACGCTGTATCCCGCACACAGCAGGGTAGGCAGAGGGAACCTAGTGTTAAGACACTCCGTTCCCCACTTTCTGCCAAATTCTGGAGGCATTGCGTGTTGAGTGGCAGAATTCAACGCCGGGCTTAGCCTCGACTCCAGAGCGAAGAAATGGAAATATAAATTTAAGTAAATATTTCATCTCGAGTGGGGATTGAACCCACAACCAGTCGATTTTGCAGTCACACCTCGTGCCGCTGCGACACGACTGGCCTCAATGATTATAATTAAATTGATATTTAAATATATATTAAAATTTCAATTTAAAATCATCATTCAACAAAAATATCCTAATAGCTTAGCAATATAATATGTACCAAAGCAATATTATAAGCCAAGTTAGAAAGTTGCCGGGGCCAGGCTATACTCGTAGATAATGTATGGCCACATCTGCAAAACTTTTCATGCCTTACATAAATCATGGCTGTCCAGCTGTCGCCACTGCTGACGACGTTTTGATTGAGATTCGATAGCATGGTGTTTTGGACACAATTATTTAACTTAAATATACCATAATTAAATATATTATAATATACTATATAACCGATATTATATTTTCAAAATTTAAGTGATGTTATTATATTTAAAAAAGGAGACAGGTTTCAATTAAATATCTAGTATAAAACTTTAAAGTTTAAGTGTTTATTGGTTAAACGAGCTATTTTCAGGAAGTACTCAAATTCAAAAAATCCTTTTGTGTTGGATGGTCCATTTACTTTGAACATTTCGATACCCACTTTACCGTGACGTGACGTGAAAGTAAGCCCGGACATTGAGCATGTCTCATATACAATTAGTTATTACAAATGAATCAAGCAGGCGAAGCCGCAGAACAGAAAAGCTTATAAAATGATTTATGTGAACTGAGCTATGTTCTGTATAAAATTTTCGATTGGGGGAATTATTAAATATAAAATATTTGGCAATCTGGTTAACTAGCTGAAACATTGAACTTTTTCATTAACTGTAAATATTTCATTTTCGTAACATCTACGTGAAGAAAGGAGTGAATTATAAATAAATAGACTCAACATGCCGCCTAAAAATAGAGTTAATACATTTACAAAACGATTACTTTACCAATAAAAATAATAAAATCCTTTAAGAAAAACATTAATTTAAACTGCCCAATTTAAAAAGCCACAACCAATCGATATGAAATAGGTGTACACTAGTATAAAGGCCCAATTCCCAATACCGTTCACAAATAACTGGACGTTATTACACTCTGTTTTCTAACTTATCGTGATATAAAAGTAATATTTTCATTGTGGACTCGCTTTCCAAGAGATATTACCGTTTCATATCGTTTCTGCGAATTGGATTTATTAAATTAATGTTTGTTCATACACAATTTCTACCAGGATTTATTTATTTGTTACTTTCATGGTAAAATATAGATTGTTTATTGACAGGAATTTCCTTCGATTATGATTAGTTATTTCTTATTTGAGCGTCAATGATGTCCAATATATATTGTAATTTGACACATCATCGATCATTTGCTATCGTCTATTGGTATTGGTGATTTTGTTTTAAATTTTACTATTTAAAACAAAATCACGGACAGATTCAGATATTTTGTTCTGCATTTTCTGTCCAATTTTCTAGTCGTTCGATCTAAATGAGAATAATCAAAATTTTAAGTTTTCTGTTTTAAAGAAAACGTTGTAGTTTTGTTGAGAGACATCAAAATACCTCACCATAGAACTAAAGTCACCAAGCGAAGAAAATTCCTTGATACTTTCGTACTTCAAACTTGTGTGACTTACAAATATATGCATATAACTCTTCTCTCTTCTCTTCTTCCTAGCATTAATCCCGGCTATTTGCCAGGATCTGCCTTCCTACTCAACCTACTCCACTTTGCACGGTCTTTAGCGTCCTCGGTGGTTAGACCAATATATACATATACCGTATGTTAATAATAGGCATCAGATATCTCCTGAAATTAATCTTATTTGAATTGAATCACTATAACGGCAGGATTATTATACAACCACTATTATCCTGATCTCTAAGCCTAAGCGCACTATTGTTCGGTAAACAATGGTAATCTTAGCGCAGCATCCAACTTTAAAGATACGACGTAGTGTCGTCGTAAATCAATCCATGTGACGCCTTTTTATTGGAGTTTTACATTGGGTTGTCGACTTTGTATGGTATTTACTGTGCATGACTTATTTTGAATAATGTTTCTTTCTATGTTTTTCTTTAGAAAGTTTGTAAAACACTATCGATGCAAATGCAGCTTCGCCCGCTTGAAGGTATTGTATATCAATTTTATATCTCATTTATACAAAATTTTTATATGAGTTTTAGCCAATGTCTTATTTTAATGTATAAGTGAAATTACTATATAGTTAGATTCTAAATGTGTTCAGTATTTTTTGCGAAAAAAATGGAAAAAGAAACATCTATCCTCACAATTTTGATTTATATAGTATTATACATACATAGTAGGAGGCAGAGTGCAAATTATTTGTAAGTCATTCCTTTTCCTTCTTTCATCCATTTTTGTAGATTGCATACTGAGTATCCAACTACCTATATATAATATCTTTACTGTAATACTATAAAGCTAAAAAGTTGTTTGGTTGAATACGCTAATCTTAGAAACGACTGTTTTGGCAATTTATAGAGAAAGGCTGGACTACATCAAGTTAATTGTTTGGTTTCTTGTATCCCTGTGGCGGTGAGGTACATCGGGCATTTAGAATGTGTCATTTTTTTTGATTAAGGGTTCATATTGTCAATTTATTTCTTACTTACTTTTGTCTAAGATAATTGAAATTATCATACGAAATAGTCATGTACACATTTGTAACGATAAAATAACAATAACAGTTAAAACAATATTTTTTTAAGAAAACTATATTATATTTGCATACGATATTAAATAAACAACGATATTAAATAATTGAGTTGGAGAATAAAAGTTTGAAGCGGTAAAAAGTAAAACAGAATTCTTGTACATTTTTATGAAATATTTCAATAACATTACATTGTTGTTCTAAGTATTAGTAGAAAATTTCTGTCGAATTTCTTTTCATAACTTACGAGTACATTAAGTAATAAATTATTTTAAATAAAATATTTTTCCTGTTACCAAGTTATTGTGTTATGAATATTAACTGTCTTATAAAAATATAAGTTTTTAGAACGCAAATTCTTAGAAGGCGACACTGGCAGAATTATTCCAAACTTGCTTAAAAAGAAGGAAACGTCCTGATTACAGAGGTATGGATTTTGAAAAAAAATTACAACGATTCTGATATTTGCATGTAGGTTGCATGGAGGGCGCTGCTTAGAGCAGCTCCTCTCTCTACAAGACGATGGGTACCATGACATGGTAAATCCATAAGATGCCAAGACATTTCTTATCACTTATATTACACATAGTCAAAAGTATGTTTATTTTGGTTTTCCTTCATTTGCAAATCATTAAGAGCATATATATAAACGAAATCCTTAAAAAATTCGCGTACAGCAAGAAATCTGAATAGTAAACAAAAAACAAAAATAAATTTATACATAAATGAAGAATGAACCTAATTTATTTTTCTTTAAAATTAGAATGACGATTCCATCAATACATTTAGTAAAATAAATATTCCCTTAAAAACAAGGTCTTTTATAAAAAAAACTGTGTTAAAATGATTCTTGAATGAATTTCTTCCTTAGAATCGATGAAAAATACTTTTCCATGCAAACATGTTTACTAAACCTGACCATGAACTGTCGACTGGAAGTTGTACTAACAATTGGGTCAAACTGCTACATTATCACGCCCAACGGTAGATAATCTAATTCTCTTAGAATTCCCGAGACTACGCTTTCATAGCTCTCAAGAATATTAGCAAATTGTTATAAAAACTTTACCTGTTAAGTCGAGGAGGGAACTTACCTGAAAAATAATAGAAAAATTAATTAATACAAGAAAAAAGAAAGTTTGTGACTAAAATTTATTTAGATGAGGTAAAGTTTCGATATTTGAAATAATTTCAGTGATAAATTTCGAAAAATATTAATTTGAATGCAAATTTATTTTTTTAAGAGGAACTGAGTAATGTGTCTAATTTATCTCTGTTTTCAATCTATTAACATCGTCATGTATTTTGTAATATATTAAACAGTGTCAAGCTCATACATATAGAAAATGTATAGGTTATAAAATTTTTCAGATGTGAATTCATATTACAAATAAAATATGAAGCAATCTACTACGTGAAAATAAATTATTCAAAATAACACAAGAGTGATCGACGCACAACCATTAGAGACAGACAAAAATTTATGTTCTAAAATTTAAACAAACTATGTACATTTTACAAAATATTTTTTCTATAGATATATTTAAAATACAAACTATATTTATTTTATAATAAAACTTACAAACAAATAAATTCTCTTTAAGTTACATTAAAATCATCCAAAAATAAAACTATGAAGCTCATATTTGCGTAACATCTGCATGGATCACTACGTGACGGCGCTTTCACCACAAAGCGAGCACCTTGAATAATATTTCAACTTTAGAGACGCATCCGAAGACTTCACAGACGGTCTTTGTAAGACAGCAGTCCCTAGACCCCTATTTATTCTTCGTAGAAATGATGTTGACACAGACCGAGACAGTCAAACGAATTGACTTGAATGCCAGCGTCTCAACGATTGCTGTGTCCTTTGATTTTTATGTTTAAATATTTGTCCCACCACTTAAGATTGCGGAGTATTGTTCGTCCGTTGCCGTGTTTTACATTGCGAAGTTATTCTGTAATGTTGATCACATTTGTTTTTGTACAATTTATAAAATAAAAAAATATATTTAGGCAAATTACTGAAAGAAATGACAAAATATTATTTTTTTATTAACAAAAGTCATTAAGAGATCTACTTGTATGTAGCGATGGTCTTCGTTTAAACAAAATATATTTGAAAATAGTTTCACCTGTATCCTGCACATCGCAAGATAAGCAGAGGGCTCCTAGGAATCTAGTGTTAAGACACATCTATTCGCCACTTTCTGCCGAATTCTCGAGGCTTTTCGTGATGAGTGGCCAAACGCAACAACGCGTTTGCCTAGCTACCATAGCGAAGAAACGAAAATATTAAATATTTCATTTCCACTAGCGTGAATCGAACTCACAACATGTCGCGTTTACAGTAGCACGATTGTGCCGCTGCTAAACGACTTCAAAAATATCAGTTTGATACAACAATTAACATATAATATAAACATTTTAATAAGGCATATTTAACTAGTGTCTGGAATACGCGTCGAGATTAGTCTTAATGTAAATACGTCTCTAGTGTACACGGTTATGCATATATTTGCATATGGCAACCGACATAATCTGTTAAATAGCTGCCACTGCGAGTTTAATTAACAGGATAGATGCATGTACTATTGTAGGTATTAAGTGATTATTCATTGACAAGCTTTTATGTTGATCTTTGTGTGATACGGTTAGGAAGTGGTGGTTTCACAAATATTTCCTGTTTAGGTTGTTTATGCTATTTGTCTTGTATTGACACCGTAGCCGTAATAACCGTATTAATATATGTCCAATTGTGGGTTCAATTCTTATTCGGGGTTGATTGTGTTAAATTTAGTTTCATTTCTCTGCTCTGGTAGAGCGTGGTGTTGAATTTTCAATCGACAACCGATGTCCCGAAAAGTACACGAAAATCGGAGAATAAAATGTAGAATGTTTCAACACTAATTTCTTTTTGCGTTATGTGGGAGAAAGCAAAATCGTAAATCTTATCGTTAGCTTATATCTGGTATAATGTTACATTTCGTATAGAACATGAAACGTCCTCAGAGGCAAAAATCTTATCCATTCATTTTTATTTTACAAACTTTGTAACAGATATTGCAATTTTAGACATAATTTTCAAAAATTTTTTGATAATGCATCAACTCATTATCTTTCGTTTGTATTAACTAAAAAACTTAGTTAATATAAATAAAATGTAGGTATATAAATTGTATATTATAATTAAGAAAAATATCCAAAGAAAAAATATATTTCCTTTACAAACTATAAGTAATAAATAATCTCCATTTACAAGTGCAATCCACAGTAAAGCACATTTGGTGTAAAGGAATAACATTAAGCCAGCCGAGTCTCAACTTAGCTAATCATTGCAAAAGTAAATTAGGATGTAGACGATAGCGATTTAACTCGGGCATACCAGATAACTAGACTGTACTGAGAATAAAAGGACGCACAAGGGTTATTTTGATAATGTACTTTTTATTTGAAATAACTGTATCAATGTGTGCAATATTATAGGTATAGCGTCGTCGTGGCTCAGCTGTAGTAGTGTTTGTGATGGTAACTGATTTGTTGTTGTGATAGTAACGGAACGTCTTTATACAATTGAAATTCATGCAATTTTCCTTGAAATTGACTACTGAATCGAACTGGAGATTGGAATATTTTAATATTAAACTTGTTGTTTATCTAAACAAAATTGAATCGAAAAAGTTGAAAAGAACAAAAAACAATCCATAGTTATATATTGATTGATAACATAATATGTAGAGAAAATCCACATTTATAACTGCACGTTTTAACTATAAATCAACAATACTATAGCTCCAATAAGGTAGAATACGGCAATGTAATACAATAAAAATATAAAATAAGTACACGATATGAAATTACATAGTATCCCATTTCTATAACCTCTTCTATTTGAATGGCTAATTTGAGCGGCACTTCAACAACTCCATACATAACTTAAGTTGGAGTCTCGTCGCTAAATAACTTTTCTGTGTCGTCCTCGTCTGGCGAACTCGGGCGTGTAACCACTGTTTATAAGAGCTATCCAATATTCCTATTATATGATTAGTTAGCATAGTTCGTATGAAACATTATTTTGCTTTTAAACGCTTATATTTTAGAAAAAGTATAGTATATTTTGATGCGGTTTTATAGATTCAAGAGGAGGATTTATATGTATTTAGATATATTATACCAGTTTAGGGTGGAACCGCGAACGGCACGGAATATATTTGATAGTAAACGCATTTTTTTGCAAATTGATCTAATTTCTATACAGATATATTTAGATAAATTAAATATTGCATACACACGCCTTTGTTTATTTAGTTTATAATTTCAATAAAAAATGTTAAATGTGATTTATTTACTTATAATCCTTTTAAAAGTCCTCTTTAGCTGTAATAATTAAGAAATCTTAAAAAGAAGCCTTAAAAAACAATTTAGATTAATTTTAAATTAAATTATTTTAACCGGATTAATCACGTATATTTAGTATTATACATTTTTTGGAAACCCGACGTTTTGAACATTTTGCAGTAGTCCGTGGTCACGGGTAGACTCACCAGATATTTCATTTTAGAGGGAATCGAACCAACAACCTGGTCGTGTTTACAGTCGCGACTGACCTCTAAGAAATGAACATGGTCTATGTTAAAAATATTAAAAAAACAAAACTTGTAAGAAAATTAAAAACCCGAATTAAAAGTAAAAATGTAAATTTTCTTTCTCAATAAAACGACAAACGTTTTCTACTTAATGTACCAGATTTAAAAATTATAGTTTTATATATTATTAATGAAAATAATTTCATTTTGTACTCTAGTTACAATTTCATACACTGTTGTTGTTGTTGTTATTTTATTTTTATAGCTTTACTATTCAAAACGCGTGTGTTGTTAGTATTCCAACCACGACGTTAAATATACGACGAAGATGCCCGTCAAACTATCAATGTTTATTTTATAAACTGTCATAGTCCTTGGGGCCGAGAGCTTTCAGCAATCGTTATTGCCAATAGAGGACTTAAAAATATGTGAAAATGACACATTTCAAAGTCAAGCTTGATAACAACAGCTTTCCTGTTCCAATTATATTTTGTATTAAAATAGAGATGAAATTTTCGAAGAACGTTAATAGTACTGGTTCGAATCCTAGATGTTATTTTTTTCATATCTATAGGTAGGTACTAACCTACTAAGTATTATATCTACGTACCATGAAGCTTTACCCGCACATAGTAGGGTAGACAAAGGAAACCTATGACCCTAGGGTTAAGACACTCCATTCCCAATACGATACTTCTGTTCCCAAGGAGAGAAAATGAAATTATTTCATGTTCTCGAGTGGGAATCGAACCCAATCTCGACGCGCTCATCTGACCTCAAAGTATTTAGTTATTTAAATCCAACTATACTACAGTCTAGCGAGTCATCTAAATAAGCGAGTAGGACCTTCCTTCCAACACTCAACGATAATTTAATTATTCACAAATAGCGCTATACACGCAGACACGAACTCGTTACTATATAAAAGAAAAAAAAATTAAAGAAGACGAGCCCCATTGAAATAATAGTATTTCAAAGGTAGTACGTACAGTTGCTTGTTAGTGCGCTATCGCCACAGACGCAAATATCTAATGAGCAAAGCGTCTGCCACGCGTGATGGATGAAGCAGACAAATCGAGGAACACTAAAATAAAACACAAAACAAGAAGCCTTTTGTTACGTGGAAATTGTACATTTTTTAACCTTTACACTATATCCCGCACGTAACGGGATCGGCAGAGGGAATCTTGTGTTAAGACACTCCGTCCATCACTTTACAACCAATTTTCCAGATTGTGTTGAGCGTCTGCCATACGTGATGGACGAAGCAGACAAATCGCGGAACACCTAAATAAAACGCGAAACGGAAGCCTTTTGTTAGGTGGAATATCTTTTTTTTATGGCTTCACGCTGTCTCCCGCACATACCTGCGTAGACAGAGGGAACCTGGGAACCTAGTGTTGTGACATAATGCCCGTGAATACCTCGTTCCGCGCATCGTATGTGAAAGACTAAAAAACACTTTTGAATGACAAATAAAAGCGTTTTAACTAGTTTGTAAGGCCAAAAAATAGATAAATATTTTTTAAATAGATAGATCAAGTATGTATGTAGCATAAATAATATATAGGAAATATAGGTAGCCTCTGGTGAAGCAAATGCTGCTTTGCTTGATGCAATGATAAAAATATCTCGTTAAAGGACAACGATGTAATTTCGAAGCGCTACATAAGCTGAGATATTGTTCACACAACATTTTTTATTTAACAGAAATAAATATAAATGAAATAGTAAAAATAAGTTAAGATGTGGACTTGATTATCACTCGGGATAATGATTTTATTTTAACTTTCTCGCTCTGTTATCAAGACAAATTGCGGCTTTGAGTTCCGCTACTCAACACGCATATCTGGAAAATTGGGCGTAAAGTAGTGAACGGAGTGTCTTAACAGTAGGTTGCAACTACTTTGCTAGTATGCTCGATATAGCGTGAAGCTAAAAAAACAAGTAAATTGTTAAAGACCTCTTCTTATACATCGCAAAATAAAATCAAGAAAACATTGAAATAAAATATACGAAAAAAGAAACTCTTCGAATATAATACAGAAATCTCAGTTATAGCAAAAGATTATATTCGTTTTATTATGACAGTGCTACGTGATACATTCTCTTATATTCGTGGTGTAACAAAATTCATTGAGAGCGAATTGTGTGTAAATAAAAGCGTGTCGTGTCGTCTGTCGCGATTTGTGTCAATATGTATGTGTGTTCATTTAAGATCTTGTTATTTCTAGAGAAGCGACGATATAGCGTACTAGTAGAAAAAACATATATAATTTCAAATTTTACTTGATAAATAAAAATATTTTAGATATACTTTACTTAACACGCTATGCCTCCAGAATTCGGCAGAAAGTGGGGAACGGAGTGTCTTTCACTAAGTTCCCTCTGCCTACCCTGCTGTGTGCGGGATACAGCGTGAAGCTGATTTTTTTTTTTTTTGATTGATTTTAGATATATAATTTTTAGATGTAAATCGTGGGGCAAGTACATAAGGGCATGACTGAAAACGTGATCGGTTGTGGGTTCGGTTTCCACTCGGGGTAATGAAATATTTAATATTTTTATTCGATCGCTCTGAGAAGTAACAGAAGTAAAACGCAGCGTTGAGTTCTGCCACTCAACACGCAATGCCGTGAGAATTCTGCGGAGAGTGAGGAATGGTAGTGACTTAGTTGGGACAGAGTGTCTTAACACTTAAAAAATATAAGGGAAAATTGTTAACTTAAGTGAAAGTAATACATAGTTTACCAAAACTACAGTAAGCAAACAAATATAGAACAGAATGTTCTAACGTTTGAAAAAGGAGCTGCTGATAAAAAACACAAAAGTGATAAAAAGTAAGGCGATTAAGAACAGATTAAGCTTTAAGGCGACATGGCGACGATCTGACCAAGACCAAGATCTCCTTCAAGATGTATTGGCCAAAAAACACGCGAGAATTGAGGGTGGAATGGAAAAAGTGAAAATGGTGGTGTCAAATTTATTTATGAACAGTATGAAACACAGAATTAATAATTTAATATTAAAATTAATATTAAAAGGAATTATTTTTTAATCTTCATGTATCAATATGTAGACTACAATATAAGTTTTTGCAATAGATAAGATATCTTAGTGTAAGGATTCCGTAGGTAGTAGGTATAGTACAAATACTACTCAGTAGTCACTTCATCTCACATCTAGAAAAAATCAAATTCCTACATGCATATAAGTACACAATGAGATTTGTTGAAAAAACATAGAAGATATTTTTAATGAAAGCAAAAAAAAAAGAAATCATAAGCATAAGTGTAGAATTATTGATAAATAAAACTTAAGCTTCAAACCGACAAAGATTTTTAATACTGTAAATCTTTACAGGTGAAATAACTCTTCTGGACAGCACCACAGTAAGTGGAGCTCGCCTTGCAAGCAGGGCTTAGTTGAAGAGAACAGCTTAGTCTATATATAGGATGTTAAGATTAGGATAACGTACGCTTCTCTTGGAAATTCCTTTAGCGACGTAAACTTTTTATACGTTACGTTGAATGCACTTTGTTTTTTTTTATTTTGTTGCTGAGAAAACAGTTTCTCAGGTTAAATCAATTCCTATAAATATTAGTCGACGTATAAATTCGTTTATGTACTATCCCATAGATTTTTTATAATTAGTTAATCTATACTTATAATAAAATCGTAACGGATCGATGTCTGTACATGGAAGATATATATAGGAAAAAATGTTATTGGAAGCCTTTATTAATGTAATACTGCCTTTATTAATGTAAAACAATGATTTTTTAAAATTTTTGTATGTTTAAGTAAATTTTTGATCGAAACTCTTATTCTTTTTTTTCTACATTTTCTATGTAAAACAAATACAAAATAGTAAAAATCAAGCATATATAACATTCTAAATTCACTTAGCTCAGCCCGACGTTCATATATCACTGGTAGAGTCAGAAACTCATTTACATCCACACCTACGAGGAATAAAATAAAGGTTCATCGTGCGTTCATTTTAAGTAATGCTCTCTTAAATAAATTCCTTCCAAGGCGCTTTTACTGGCATTATTAAGGAGGGGAAATAAAAATAAATTAGACATAAGACTGTGCCATTTTTTAAAGACTTAGGCGTTGATTACGATCATTCGTTTTAGGTTTTTTTGGAAGATTTGCTTTGGATTGATCCTAAGTTAATTCAGACTTTTTCACTATAAATCTAAAAACCTCCAAACGCGTTCTTCTTATAATACCAAAACAGTGAAGTTTTCTCTCTACATATACATTAAATTACTTTAAGTAGTTTAATACTACTACTACTACAACTTTACAATGCACAATAATTTATTTTCAACAAAATATCGCATTTTTAAGAATAAAAACTGTAATCGTGACAGTCAAAAACACCTTCGTAACTCGAGAGTTATACTCACTTACTTTACAATGCAATTCTCCATCCAAATTTCTGTGTGATACTTAACAAAGGCAGAATAGCGCCAGATTAATTGCAACTCCAAACTTTAGTTACGCTAAAAGTGCAAAAACTTCAGCTGAAACTAAATATTGAACAGTTGTGACGGAACATCTGTGCAGTTTGCCTTTCGGTATGAAATATTAATAAAACGGAGCTAACTGAAAGACTAATAAATTATACAAAGAAATATAAATATACTTAAATGTGTTTTTTATCTTCTTATTCGCTGGCATCATTATGGCGCTATTGGGGCAAGTTTACGGATTATGACGACTTTGGGTTAAACGCCGCTGGAGTATTAACATGTATCAGATGATTTTAGGATATTTATTTAAAAGTCAGATGGAGAAATTGTGACATAGAGAAGAGTATGTTGTTTTTACTTTCAACTACCAGTCCCGAAAAAAACGCGTTAAAACAATGCGTTGACGTTGAGTTTGACAATCTCAATCAAGTCTCATCAGCTTGTAGCTTGTTTGGTATTTGGCCTTTCGTTGGTGTACCAACGCAAACCAATCGCCTTAATAGTATTATTGAAAACAATACTGCGACTGACAATAATTACTTATGAATTTAATATATATGACATCTGTTTCGCGTTTCATATCTAGGGAATCCTTTTTGTAAGCTCACTATGGCAAAATAGTACTATAAGTCGCATTAAGTTGTAATAATTTAAATCTAAAAACACACGTGCCTGCCCAAATAGCAAAGGCATTAATAACTCTAACAATGGAACTTATCTAATTTGTAATTCTGCAAACCCATTTGTGCACTTTGGAAGCTCCAGGCAAAGCAGATTGGGCGCCAGCTGCAGAACAGCAAAGTATTGCTGTTTAAAATATCAGATTAGTTCCACCACTCGACACTATAGCGACAGCCATTATTCATATAACTAAAAGGAGAATCTAAAATGTTTTATCTATTTTAACTGTTTTAAATAAGGACGAATGTCTTTGAGTATAGTTACTTTTTTGTTTAAAAATAACACATTTTATTTGCACAGAGCAGTGTAGGCAAAGGGAACCTAAAGTTAAGGCACTTCGTTACTCATTTTTCACCGAATTCTGAAAGCATTGTGTGTTGATTGGCGGAATTGATTACCGCTATGCCTCGACACCCGAGGGATGAAATAAAAATATTAAATAGTTCATTTCATCGAATGGGCACCGACCCACAACCACTCGCGCTCACAGTCACACCATTGCGCCCCTGCGCCACGACAGTCTCAATTAAATAAACATTATTTACAACCAAATCCTTCAGTAACCTCACGGAACACCAAATACCAGAAACCTAACAGAAAATTATAAACGTAATATCCATTTATTAATATTTTAATTCACATTACAAACTCGCAAAACATATTCACGAGCAAAGTTCGTATTATTTCTCAGTTCCAACTCTAATTTTAACACACCTGTGTTTATTCGCGCGGACGAACCGTAAAATAACTTTTCTTATTCCCTTGTTCTACAGCCTCCGCCCTCCTCCTCCCTCATACGCTGAGTCGCTCTCAGTATTTTATTTTGTAAGACTATATTTTGTAGGGATTTACTTGTAGATAAGCCGTTATCATAGTACTTTAGGGAACGCTTAATCGATAGGGAATTCTTAAAGCAAATAATTTATCGCCGGCCCACAATAGAGAATAGTGATTTATTGCTGGATAAAATGGTTTGTGATAATATTTTTTTCTATTAGCTGCACGCTGTATATTTCTATTTACTTTACTATTTTCTTTAATAATGTCTATATTTAATTTTTTAAGATTCACGCTGTTTTGCGCACAAAACATTGTAAGCAGAAGAAACCTGTGAACTTAATGTTAGGACAAATCGTTCCCCACTTCTACCGAATTCTTCAGCAATCAAGTGGCGGAACTCAACGCCACGCTTTGTCTTGATACCAGAGCGAAAATTGAAAATATTACATATTTAAAATGAAATATTTAATTGATTATAGCTGTGACTACAGAACGTAAAAAAAGGAAAGTATATATTAGCTAAAGTTATTATTTACTTTTAACTACGCCATTAGGGAGGTTAGAGGAGTATAGTTGATTAAGATTTCTACATAAATAAATATACAAGCATGCACCTTATGTTTATATATTACGGTTTACTATCAAATTTTCATAAAAGGAAGGGTTAGGATGACCACACACTCGAGAGTCATAACAGTTTAATAGTATTACTTAAGTTATTATTAAATTTTGCTTGGTCTTGGTCTTAGGGTTGTGGTATGATTAATATGGTAAGATAGTCAGTATTTCGTGTATATTATAATCTATACTAGTTTGTTATTGTTAGATATTGACGGGCCTGTTGGTCAAGATGTACATGAATTTAACTGATAAAACCTTAAAACTAGTTAGTTTTTATTCAGTATAGATATTACCAGATGGATATAATGTATACCTGGGTAGTCCAGGCAATGTATGGATGTTGAATGGTCTTGACAGACCGACAGCAAAGTGCTTCTATAAGGGTTGCGTTTTTATCTTTTGAGATATAGAACCCCTTAAATTTACATGTACAGATGATTTGTATTTATTATTGTATTTTTTATGGAAATAGTAGTAAAATATTAATAAAGAAATCTAAATAAAATCACGAAATCAATATAATACGTGAACGTAGACGTCTTAATTGGCTGAACATAGGTACTTTTTGCAGGGTTTGTATTATTTTCAAATCAAAATCACAAATATTCCAAGTTCTAAATATATTATATAGAGGTCGTCATCAGCGTGATGCAGCAGCACAGACGCAAAACACGATTGTGGATTCGATTTCCATTCTGGGGCATGAATTATTTTCACTTCTCACTTTTAATAAATAACAAGGCAAAGATCTGCATTGTGTTCCACCACTTAATGTCCCGAACAATGATCGGAAAGTGGGCATCAGAGTCTCAACACAAAATTTATCTCCTAGGAAGGAAAAATACAACAACTCCTATGTATTACCACTCAAAAAAGTTAACAAAACTTATCAAATTTTTAAATTGTTTCTATATTTCTATAATAATAAACCAATATGTTAACTGAACGAGTCCAAGTCACTGTCACTCTGATTTAATATGATAAACACGTCGTTGAACCAAACACGAGCTCCTCGACTATGTATTATCAGCTGTACACACTTAGTTGACTTTGAAATCGTTTGAGATATGAGTAGGTACATTTAGGGCATCTATGCGGGTTATCGTGGTTAATGCTTTGCTTTTTCATATTTTTTTTACTTGCAGTATCTTCCAGTATGTAACTAGGGTTTCGATCGCGGTTTCGCCCGCTTTGAATGCTATAATACAATATTATACATAGTTATTATACATAATTTCTTATGAAATATTTCATATTTTTATTTGGTACGTTCGTTCGCGGCGTTGGATTCCGCCATTCAGCACGCAACGCCTCCAGATTTCGGCGGACAGTGGGGAACTGAAAAGTCAACTTATTGAGAACGAAGTATCTTAACGTTAGGTTTCCACGTTTCTTTTGTCTACCCTGCTATGTGCAGGATACAGTGTGAAGTTAAAAACAATCACTTTCCCATTGAATCATTCTGTCTGTTCGTGAAAACCGTATTAGAATACGTTGCGTAAATTGAAAAATTTTAACGTACATAGTTGGGAAGTGATTTTGTTTTATATTTCAAACGGAAGAAAATAGTACTCTGTTGGTATAAGAAAATATTGTATTAACAAATCATCATAGACAATATTTCACTAATACTAACAAGTTAAATTTCCAATTATTAGGAAATGTCCTAATAATTGTAAATTTAACTTGTCCTGTTAAATTTAATTTGTTCTGGCAATGGCCAGAAAATTAAAACGGAAAAGATTAAAAATATACCTCGACGCATTTTGAGTTTTCGATCTGTAATTCCGCTTAGCACTTCAATAGTATTCATCTTTTGTTATTTTCACGTAATACTAGGTTCCCTCTGCCTACCGTGATGTGTGCGGGATACAGCGTGACGCTGGTAAATATATAAATAATATAAATTGCATACTTAATTAATAAAAGGGGCATATGGCTGAACTATTTCTTATACAGGATTTTTATACTTTTTGTATACATGCTATATCCCTGATGAATTCGGGTAGACAGGAGTGCCCCCCTTAGTTCGCCAATTTTCTAGACATAAAGTATCATCGTGTGTTGAATAGAATTCAAATCAACCGTGCACTTTGTGTTATTATCAGATTGAGGATACAAAAATAAATTCTCAGAGTGGGAATCGAACTCTCAACCGTCGCGTTGATGTCGCGTTGGCTACAGCGGCTAACCACGGTTTAAGTTAATAAAGATTCATGTAAAACAAAACAATACAATATTGCGAGTATTACAGATGTCAATGCAGTGACCTAATTCTCTATTCGCCGAACTCTATTTTTCGCTATTTTAAAGGGACCCTTTGTGTTTCAAAATGAAACTCTACTATATGAAAATGGAAGCTTTCATTTTAGATCTGAAATGTAGTGACAGAATAATTCCTGTTTTTTGTATGCCCTAAATTTTAACTAGAAAATATGTTGTCTGGTTATGCCAACAGCCTCATTTGCTTGACTTATTAAGTTACCTAAAAATGTTTTTCTCGTTATCTTAATTATACTGTAATAAAAATTGCATTCAAGGTAATCCAGATTACAGAAGAAATATACTTAAGCCAAAAATTAGATTCAAATTCGTACAGCATTATTACAATAACAAATATCAATACACCTTTACGCTGTATCCTGCACATAGGATAGGCAGAGAATTAAAACACATCCGTTACCCACTTTCCGCCGAATTCTCTAGGCAGGCAAAAAATGATATAAGTCTACTTCTTCTCAACCGGCTGAATCAATTTAAACATAGCATAACAAACATACAGCCATGAGTTAAACCACAATAGATCAGTAAAATCTGAACAACGAACTAAATCAACTGCGAAAAGCTCAACAAAGAGGTATTTTAATAAAAATCGGGAAAAAAGCCTACTTCATATTATGAATGAAAGCAAATGTGTTATTATACATATTGCAAATATATTCTATCTGTATGTTTCTTATTTTACAATTTTGTACCTATATTTTATTTTGCTTTTACCTGATGTATGCAATGTTGCAACCGTAGGCACACGGAATGAAATGTGAAGACACTCCTTTTCTTTTGGCTTTCTTCATAAATTATATGAACTGTTCACATTACGGCAGCTTTGAATGAAATTATTGTGAGTTGACAGACCACTTCGTTTCCCTTGTGGGGACGCTATTTGAATTACTACGCTAATACTAAATTTAAAACTGATAATTTATCATATCATAAATATACAGCGACTTGCGAACATCATAGCTCGGAAATGCAACCACTGAGAGCCAGCAGATCTTGTTTCGTCTGAGGAGACGCCATAGTTTGAATATGTACCAACATTGAGCGTTTCCCAGATCGTTTTGTTTTTGTAATAATGAAGCCTCGTCCAAGCCCTATAACTCGAATTTGCAACCGAGATCATTCACACGATGGGGACTGCTCTAAAGGCCATAAAATTCAATCTGGCCGTATCTCTTATCATTACGAAAAATCCCGTAACCTCTTTGTTTATTCGATTAGATTAGATCATCGAAGGAGAAGCGGAACATTTCTTACATCTATCTGCACATGAAAATCATTCGTTCCCAAAAGATTAATACATATTTTTAAATAAGTTTTTTTTTTATGGAAAAGACACGGCAAACGAGCGTGCGGGTCACCTGATGGTAAGTGATTACCGCCGCCCACGGCCCCGTGCAACACCAGAGGAGCTACAGGTGAGTTGCCGGTCGACAAGGTGGGTTGGGCGCCGGAGCCCGGCATTACCTGATGCGAAACGCAGTGGCATAAAGCCACTACTTCACGCCGGTTTTAAATGCCGGGAGTGGTAATGATCCGGTCGAGTCTGCCCATGCGTGTTGCCATTGCTGGCGACGTGACTCTACCACACGTACTTTAGTCGCCTCTTATGACACCACCAGTACCAGGATGATCCTATTCTAGGCCGGGATCACACGGCACAAGTAGCTACGTCAGATACCGGACGGACTACGAGTATGTACGTGTATTGAAGACGGAACACCAACATCAAAAGTAAAGTCACTCACTTTCCAACTCCACAACCATGGTATATATATTACACAGTTCTAGCAAATAAAAATATTTGTAGGAAAACTCCTAAAAAACAATCGTAAGTACTTTTGATGTCGAAATTGCTCACAAGTGGGGCAAAGTGCAAAGTTTCGAGTGGTTTCATAGAAGCGTCACTTAACCAGCCTTTAGCGGAAGTTGCCATGTAATTAAAACGTGCTTATCTGCAAGCTGGCAATTGGCCTAGCTTTTTATGTTCTAATACGAATTTGGAGTGTTGCCAGTTGTCATGCCCTGCTCATTATGCAAGTTTAGGATACGTTGATAATACTTAAGTTAGATGTTACGGTCTAAAACCTTAGAGCTAAAGCGACTTAAACGTTCCTATTATCTATTCATTTAAAAGCACGTACATATAATTAGAACAAATCAAAAAGTTACTACGTAACATAACGTAGTGTTTTATAATATGGGTACCTCTCTAACTTCCTCAATTTTCTTATAAGAATCTTTTTCTTGTTAATCAAGTTTTTAACAGGAACTTAACCGACGGTGTTGATTCAGGCCCTAAGTTTCAGTCGACTCTTAACCTAGCTTATCTCGCTCATATATTATTCATAGAAGTAATCTCGAAGTAGCATCTAGTTACCCGCAGTAAGAGCTCATTATCGTCCGCGTCACTCGCAGCGGAATAACAAAGTACGGAGATTTGAGAGCTCGCTCAATTTCGCAACGAACTTTAATATTCATAAGTCAAATAAATCCTAAATGAGATGGTCGAACCAATGTTAGGTTATGAGCAGATCATTTATTTTTTTATATTTTTTGTTACTAAAATTTTATATTTTAAATTTAGTAATTTAAAAAATCATCTTCACGCTGTATCCCGCACACAGCATGGTAGGCAGAGGGAAGCTAGTGTTAAGACACTCCCCACTTTCTGCCGAATTCTGAAGGCTTTATGTGTTGAGTGGCAGAATTAACGCCGCGCCTTAACTCGATACCAGAGCGAAGAAATGGAAATATAATTTTAAGTAAATATTACTAATTTAATTTATTTTACTAATTTGAAATACTAAATTTAGTTTATTATTAGATTTAAAAACGATTAACAGTAAAATAAGTAAAATTGAATACTCCATATGTACTTAACTAACAAGCTGTAATTTAATATATGTAAGTATTATGTAGTGAATGCATTTGCCAGACAACATTAAAATAAAATTAAAAATGATTTTATTGAGTAACAGGTATTTATTTTCATAAAAAAATGGTAATAGGTGAACTATACACTTTTTGTCCAGCCATTGTGATGTTCATGCGTGCACGCTATCTTTTACATTAAAATAGTATGAATAATCCTCTGGTTATAAAGTTTTACATAAAATAAGCAATTAATAAAATTAACTACGCGAGCGGACCAAAATTATATATAAAAAAATATAAGTACCTTTTACCTTTTTCCGATGTAAAACATTTAATAAAAAAAAATATTTTGAAAATTGAATGAATATTAAATTTGTCACAAGTTGCGAATAATTGTGAGAATATTCTATTGAAAAAGTCACTTGATGCAACAGTTTTAGCACCCCATGCAACAGTTATAGCTTCGAATTCCAGTCTGGGGTAAATTTAAGACAAAATGCAATAATAACACTACGGATTCAAATCGTTTTCTTCCACAATAAGCAAAAAAGCAGTCAACGCAGCAATTTACTACAAGATATTCCTTAAGATCTTACAAATCTTAGAAAATTTGTGAAAATGTATTAAGATCCTCCCTGAAAACGGCAGCAATTCTACATTTCATTAAGTCGTACCTGCTCGTAGATACGTTTTAAGACGAATCATTCGAATTTAATATTGATGAAGAGCTTCGTGTTTATTTTTACGGGAGATTGGTTTGTGTTGCGTCTAAATTCCACGTGATTTGCACAAATCTTCACTAAATCGAGATTTCAGCGTTGACTTCTTAAGAAATTCTTTATAAATTGTAAATAATGTATGTCACCGCGATCCTTATTTTGGTATATTGTCGATATAGTTATTTCAATTGCTTTTATTGAGACTGATTTCACTGTAATGAAGTTACGTTGATTTACTACTGTATTACTATTTTAATAAGTTGTTTTCTAAAAAATAATGAAATTGTTGTAAGTTTAATTAACTGTTTTTAATTAAGATATATTAATTGATAATTTTAAATACTACACTTAAGAGCACCACTCGTGCTCTGCCACTGGCTGACCTCGACTATTTGGATAATTAATTATTATTTTAATTATGAATGTGGTTAACACCTATTTATATGTATATTATTATATTGGGCTAGAGCAGTGAAGGCGAGTATTTGATCCAGTAAAGGAATCCCTGAAGCCTACACCTGAGGTCGCCAGTCGCAGGCACTGCTCCGAGCTTCACATACCATCCACAACTGATATGGGTATGATACGACTATCCTACACTGACTACATTCTTATTATCTGTTATACTTACGATTATAAACCTTCGTAAAGTGGGGAACGGAGTGTCTGACCTCAAATCATAATATACTTTTTATAAATCAATAGACTTAATCTTTAAATGCGGATGGAGGAAAAAAACGTTGCTAATAAGAACATTACTATTCTCTAGTCAATAGGTAATGAATGAGCGGTTTCCATGGATAATAATAACGTAGAAGAATATACGAGATAAGAATATTAAGTGTGACCTTTACGGCGCAATAGAACAGTCATTGTAATAATATGAACGTAGGTTTGATATCCACTCAGGGGAACAATTATATTTAAGATATTTATTTCCGTTTTCTGCGACACAAAACGCGGCGTTAAGTTCTGTCAACTGTCAACACATAATCTCTAGAAAATTACATAGAAAGAATGGAACGGAGGGTCTGAACACTAGATTATCTTCACCCTCTCTGTTATAAAAAGAAAACGTTTAAAACTTTATTTCAAGATAATCTTTTTATATAAAATGCTACAATAATTATCCTTTAAGAATTTAAATAATAGTAATAATATATACCTCATTTCTAAGCGCAGCGACCACATGATTATTAAAAACTCCAATTTTTTTCAGTTAGCAGTTAGCTTTAGCGTTATATCTAGAAATTTTATGCTAACGCGTCATGTTTACAGTTTTTTGTTCAATTCATCTTTTAACAATTTTGTAGGACAGATATATTACTTAGATTACGGTAATAAACAATGAGATCTTTTTCTGTTGTTTTATATTTTTTATGGTAGAATATACTTTGAGGTCTTCGTGCGACGCGACGGTTGTGGGTTCTATCTCAACTCGAGGGAATGAATTATAATATGTATACTTGATATATATATTCTTATTTTTTTTACCGTGGCACCAAGACAAAAAGTTCGGCATTAAGTTCTCCCACTCAACACACAATGCCTCGAAAGGTTTGGCGGCGTTCTGCCTACCTTGCTGTATACAGGACACAGCGTAAAGCTTATATATTAACTTATTTATAAAAAAATATTATTAATAATTTCTCACATTCAAACACTTGACTGGTCCTAAGAAATGCCGATAGTGTGTCAAAGTGCCAATTCAAATGCCGATTCCATCAAAAGCTTAAGCTTAGACATCAATATATCTAATATCATCTTATTCTCTTAGTATTAAGTAACTAATAGTTAACGACGTATTCCTTTACTATTAACTAACTTTAACGACGAAATCGATTTTAAGAGTAATTTAAGCTATTTATTAGACATTCCACCTGTTCTATATATTGTAATTTATGACCCGAGTGCTATTAGTTTGTGATACCTATGTTTACTTCTAATGAGAACTCGAGTAATTACTCTATCTTTAACGATGTAGGTACTGTGAATGTAGGACTTAAATTACTAAAATTGAAATAGATGAATAAAATATCATAAATATAAAATTTAAATAGGGAAATGTACCTATATTAAAAATATCAATCGTGTTCAAAAATATAAAAATAAGTTTTATATAGGAAGTATAATGTATAGAATACAATATAGAGAAGTAGCCAACAAATGCTTTAATCATGTGAAGTAACAAATACTGTTAATAAATCAGCTTCACGCTGTACAGCATGGTAGACAGAGGGAACCTAGTGTTAAGACACTCCGTTTCCCACTTTCTGGCGAATTCTGGAGGCATTTCGTGTTGAGTTGCAGAACTCGACGCCGCACTTAGCCTCGACATCAAAGCAAAGAAATAAAAATATAAATAAAGAAATAAAAAAATATATATTTCATCTCCTCGAGTGGGGAATCGAACCCACAACCAGACGGTTTTACAGTCACACTTTGTGCCCCTGCGCCACGACTGGTCTCGCTCTCTCTTTATCATTGACTCTCGCATACATAACACTCTTAATCAATGACTTTAATTGAACATAAATACAGGTCAGGCCCACCGACAGTATTTTACAAAAATTGGAGGTCTTCAGCCTTTTCTAAAATTCATACTTAGCTTAGTCAGAGCCCTTTCATTTGATAACTCAGGTGAACTAACGGCCTTAATACCTTTACCTTATTGGTGCTCTTGACAGACGGACAGACGGGCGGACAGCAAAGTGATATTGACATAAAGGTTCCTTTTTCCTTAAAAATGCGGAACCCTAGAAACGCAGCTCTTATAGTGCTCACGTGACACATAGATTTGAATTTCATAAATTAACTTAAAATGAAATAAAAAAGTTTCCTTTTACATTTTGTAGTGTAAACGTTTTACCTTAAGATCTATCTTCCGAATCAATCTACAATAACCCAACCTAAAACAAGAACTAATATAACTAAATATAACAATTACATCACAAATACATTATGCCCTTATAAGGATTGTCGTGATTGAATTAGTAATTAATACTGGCTAAGTAATTAATATTTATAAGATATTAACGTTTGCTTTATCGGTGAGCGTAAGTAGTGGTTGCTAGTGCTATATGTTAATCCTTCAGTTTTTGTGTTATTTTAAATTTTCTTTATCAATACAAAAATAGCTTTAGGTATGTCTCGACAAAGGAACATAAAAAAAATAGATTACATATTTAACATTTTTTAAAATAAGCGTTATTCCGCACTAAGAAAAAACAAATATTCTAGATAACGTATGGCCACATTTTTGGTAACTTTTCTAACGCTCTGACACTAGAAAGAATGTGTAGGTTAGTGGTCAGAGCGTTTGGACTGTTACCAAAAGGCATGGGTTTTTTATACGTTTTTTAATATATTATATACAATTATACGCCTCTGACTCAGTTTGAATTTGTATAAAGTGGGTTTTAATTTCTTCTATGGTAGTACAGGTTCACATCTACAATTAATCATATATCATAAGCCACCGTGCCGTAGGGTATCAATAAGTTAGGATAATTGAAAAAAAGACAATAGAGAACGAGTTTGGAAAATTCGATAGAAAATTGAAATTTTCTATCGAAAGTTTTAAACGTATATCTTAATTGCTTTGGAGCTTTGGTTGTTTCATAAATGTTATAAAAAATGTTCCAAATAAAAGTTATATTTCTTTATTGATAGTATCATATCTTTTTTATAGTTTCCCTATTATCATAACAAAGACTAGGTATGCATAAAATTATCCAAAGAAAACTAAAAATAATTTCACGTCAAGCTAGGCAAATTGCACGTGCAAGTGGAAAAAAACAAAGAGTTCTTCACGAAGACCCTTAGCGTCTCCGTGTCATCGTAGACGAGAAAATATTATAAAGAATTGCGAGTTGTTCCGGCAAGAAAATTACATGAAGATGTGGGGACGGAGTATGAAGAAAACTTATTTTTATATTATAATTTTATTATTGAATTATAAAATATTTTTATTTATTCATTTTCATAATATTCATAAGGGTAGGCAAAGGGGGTTCCCTTTGCCTACCATTATGGATGGAGACCGTAGAGTTTGGCGCTCCGTTCTCTCTGACTACTCCGCTAGGAATACAACGTGAAGGTAAATGCGGCGTTAAGTGCTGTCATCGAATATTTTGTCTTTAAAAGAAATCGAAATTAAAAAACAGAGGTAAAGCTAGCGATGGTGTTCCTCAGCCTACTGTAACATTGTTGCGTATGTTCAGTTCCGCATATTTAAAACCATAAATGATAAAACCATAAATCAGAATTAAGAACATATCTTGCCGTATGGTCCCGGCCTAGAATTGGATCATCCTGGTACTGGTGGTGTCGTAAGAGGCGACTAAAGTACTTGTGGTAGAGTCACGTCGCCAGCAATGGCAACACGCATGGGCAGACTCGACCGGATCATTACCACCCCCGGCATTTAAAACCGGCGTGAAGTAGTGGCTTTATGCCACTGAGTTTCGCATCAGGTAATGCCGGGCCCCGGCGCCCCGCACACCTTAAAGGCTGGCAACGCACCTGTAACTCCTCTGGTGTTGCGCGGGGCCGTGGGCGACGGTAATCACTTACCATCAGGTGACCCGCACGCTCGTTTGCCGTGTCTTTTCCATAAAAAAAAGAACATAATAAAAATTATAAGTCAAAGTAATAAAATATATACAAATAGTAATTTACTTTCGTTTTTCCTTTTTTATATGAATCGAGAGGACGTCGCGTGCCAATTAAATATTTAGTTAACGTATGTTTATTATGCATAAAAATATTGTATTTTATTATACAGAATATTTATTAACTAAATACGAAATAACTAACAGATTAGAAGAAAACGTGACACATATGTAGATAATGAATGACCTGAATTAACAGATAAAACATTATTTACCTCAGTAAATGGAATTGTTTAACAACTATTATCGAAATACACACCTTTAGTTTTGGTTTTACTGATCTAAAGTCAACCAAAATTAAAGAAAAAAAATAATTAAGAGATAATTTAAAGGCCAATCGTGGCGCAGGCATAGTGCCGCTGTACAAGCGACAGATTGTGGCTTAGATATTTTTATTTCTTCGCTGGTGTTGAGGCAAAACGCGCCCACTCAACATTCAATTCCTCAAGAATGCGGCGAAATCTTTGGAAAATTCTTAATTGTGTTAATGGGAACGGAGTATATGAACACTAAATTCTCATGTTCACTCTGCCCACCCTGCTATATGTGGAATACGGCGTGAAGCTAAAAAAAACTATAATATTATAAAACAAATGACATCACCATTGTTTACCTTTCTTTAGCTGTTGTATAAAACATATTACATAATGTCTCTGAATTATTTATTTAAAAGAAATATTTTTACATATATTTTCTTCCATTACAACAAAATCCCAATTATTAGCGTGTTTATTGTTAATAAGCGGTTGTATATTTATTAATTTATTATTCTGTATCGCAATGCGCGAACATTGTCCTGTCGCATGTCACGCGAACAGGTGAATTTACGTCTTAATTTTTTTTAATCAAGTCATTTCTTTCAGTTATTTGTTAGAAGAGGGAATAACAATGTAGCTAGACAACTTAATTGGGATTATTTAATAGTTATTTATAAACTTACTTTGATTTTGGAGTAGAATAAAAGAGGTAATTTATATCACCGTAACGTATAAACATTTTTTATCAAAAATTGAGCTTCTAAAAAATCTTTCTACATTTTGATTTTAGTAGATCAATTCAGGAGTGCGAACTATATTTGCACTAGGATATTAATTTAAATTTAAAATACTTGCAATTTATCACTTTACTTGCATTTTATCACACAGTAAAGGCGTAAAGTGAAGAAAGACGACACTAATTACAAGATAGTAAGTTATCTTTCCTCCTTTATTTTAAGTTTATTTAAAGTTATCCATGAAATACATAGGTAGAAATGTATACATATATGTACTAACATTTTATGTAAAATCGACTTCAAGCCCACAACCAACGCGTACCTATAAATTTTAATAATGATGTAGTACTTCAAAGTTGCATAATATAAGGTTGTTGCAAATGAGTGTTGTATTTGTAATAAACCTGCCTGTAACCTTCTTCTTCTCCTGGCTATTATATAAGTACCTATATTACAGATAACATACTCCAGTCAAAAGTCATAATTTAGCCAAATATCAATAATATTAATAAATTAAATATAATGGAAGCCCACTACGGACTGAAATTCCACGGAAAATAGTATAGGTGTAGTCATCAAATCAAACTTTTATCGGTAGTACCTAATATTTGCTCTGTATCATTAGCTTACAGCATAGAGGTGTCCATCACGCCTTCTTGATTAGACCCCTTTCATCGCTATCGTAACAGTATCGAAAAGAGAAATCTTCAATAATTGCGATACTCAAATTTATTATTTGAACACACTCTTTTACATTAAATAAGCAAGGAGAACTTGTTTCGTTGTTTGTTTCCACCTACATAAGCCTATCGAGGCATTTCGTAATTCGATTCTAGAAAGGATATAAGTACCTATCATCGTAAATTTATCAAGAATTTGCCTTTCAATTTCAAGGCAATATTTCATAATTCCAAAAACGCACTTCTTCACTATTGGCTCCACGCTGTATTCCGCACATAGCGGGGCCGGCAGACGAAACCTAAGTGCTAACACACTCCGTTCCCCAATTTCACTGAATTTCCGAGACCAAACCAATTTTGTTAATAGAGAAAGAAAGTGCCCCGGGAGGGAATCCAACCTATAGCCATGAGACGCCCTCCGCTGCGCCACGACACTTTTTCGTATAAAACAATAATCCGGAAAACAGAGGGATCGTTTAAGATTTATATTTTATTTTTTTAATAGCACCTACACCTTACAAATACATTTATACAATATGTATATACGAATTACCCTAAAAGTACATAAGCCCAGCCGTTTGTGGTTACGCCATAATACTAACAACAACGCGACGCACAGGCAATGTTAGAATATCTAATGCACACGCCGCACACTGTTTGATCTAATATTAATGTTTAGAACTTTCTTCTGTTAAGTACTCAAGTAATATTACGGTTAAATTTTAACTAAAGTAAGGTATTTTGTTTACTTTGGATTAATTTCCTTGGTTTTATACATTTTTTTTGATAGTAAAAAATATGGAGAACTCTAATAGCTATCATCATGAGTTAGAATATATATTGTTTCATAGCAAAATGCATCAGATAATCTATAGACAAGCCTTGGCAAGGCTTCTTGCTATTCAAATTCAATGATTTAAAAAAACCTAAGAAGTTTATTGGTTGTTAGATTGAGGAACCTAATGTACCGTAACATCTAACAGACCCACGCAGGGACAACAACGTGAACAAATGCAAGAGGCATTTATTGTTGTTATTTCAGGCAATCTGTTTGTACAGGTATATTTTTTGGTACTACGTAAATATGAGTATATTAATGTTTTTTTTAAGCTTTCCAGCGTTCGGGTCACCTGATCGTAAGTGATTACCGCCGCCCACGGCCCCGTGCAACACCAGAGTTAAAGGTGCGTTGCCGGTCTTTAAGGAGGGTTGGGCGCCGGGGCCCGGCATTACCTGATGCGAAACGCAGTGGCATAAAACCACTACTTCACGCCGGTTTTAAATACCGGGGGTGGTAATGATCCGGTCGAGTCTGCCCATGCGTGTTGCCATTGCTGGCGACGTGACTCTACCACACGTACTTTAGTCGCCTCTTACGACACCACCAGTACCAGGATGATCCTATTCTAGGCCGGGATCACACGGCATGAGCCACGATAGTCTATAATATATCTTTTTTCAGTTAAGACACTCCACTTTCTACTTTCCGCCCAATTCTGGAGGTATTGCGTTTTGAATGAGGCTCGCTCTGGCCTCATGAAATTCAGAAATGATAATATTAGATAAATATTTCATTTCTTAAAGTTGGAATCGAACCCACAACCTGCCGCATTTAAAGACACACGCATCTGCTATTCCGCTACGACATTCTTCAATATTTTATGTATGTAAAATATAAATCACTATGGCTAATATTAAAACATCAAGTTGTTCACATAAGTACCTACTCGTATAGAGCTTAGTACGTTATATTGGTGAGTGAAAGAAGCCTTTGAGAGGATCTCTTCGATATAATATCTACGTACATATATATTCTGGCCGCATAGGCCGGTCGTGGCGCAGCGGCACGAAGTGTGACTGCAAAACCGACTGGTTGTGGGTTCGATCCCCATCCGAGGACATGAAATATTTACTTAAATTTATATTTCCATTTCTTCGCTCTGGTGTCGAGATTAGCCTCGACAGCGCGGCGGCGCGCGGCGTTGAGTTCTGCCACTCAACACGCAATGCCTCCAGAATTCGGCAGAATGTGGGGAACGGAGTGTCTTAACACTAGGTTCTCTCTGCCTACCCTGCTGTGTGCGGGATACAGCGTGAAGCTGATTTATTTTTTATTTTTATATATATACTGTATTTACAATTTTACACTGACAATCAGTGGTCTATTTTTTTCTGTAGTTTTGGTTGTATTAATGCGATGAGGTTTTAAATATTTAAGTAGAGTTAATATTTGTTGTTACAAATGTCACTCATACGCCTAAGTATATGTACTTGGATGTATGTATGTATTATGAGTCCAGTCGAGGCGCAGGGGCACAAAGTGTAACTATAACGGGACTGGTTGTAGGTTCGATTCCCACTCACTCAATCTAAATTTATATTTTCTTTTCTTCGCTCTGGTGTCCAGGCAAAGCGGGGCGTAGTTCCACCACTCAACAAGCAATACCTCCAAAATTCAGCGGAAAGTGGTGACTTAACAAAAGTTCCTTCTACGCATGCCTCGTTGGAGCAGATTTTTATTTTATTTATGTATGTATAATGTTGGTAATTTTTCAATTTATATACGTAAAAGAAACGCAATGAATTTCGCCATTAAAGCAGCTCTACAGCCCTTTGATCTAAAGCAACTGTGCCTAGGCATTATAGTGTGTTAAGGTGCTACCTTAAAAGGTATAAACAGCACCCTTATAGGACCATGTTCGCCTATATGTCTGTCATCATCTATCTCGATACAGCTAAAATTTATAATAAATATATAGGGTCCACGCTCCGTTGAAAGACAGAAAAATTCAATTCTGCCTACCCTGCCATATGCGGGATACAGCGTGAAACTATAAAAAAAGAGATAATTAATTCAACATAACTACACGCTATCGAAATAGTACAGTTCAATTACAATTACAGTGTAATTCAACAATACAATATAGGCACTAGTTGAGAGGATCGATAACGGATCGGAACTATTAGCATCGCATTCCGCTGATATTTTGAATATCACGGCGATATTGCATTCCCGTCGCAGACACCGCAAATTACTGGCGGTTTAGTATTGGCCATTCTATTTTAATACTTAGTACCTAAATACCTAATGCTGTTTACATTTTATATATTATATATATATATATATTGTTATTTATCAATTGAGGCTAGTAGTAGTAGCTAGTAGTGTAAAATCGATTGGTTGTGGGTTCGATCCCCACTCGAGTAGATGAAATGTTTACTTAATTTTGTTATTTACATTTCTTCGCTCTGGTGTTGAGGCAAAGTGCAGTGTTGAATTCTGCCACTCAACACGTAATGCCTCCAGAATTTGGCAGAAAGTGGGGAACGGACTTAACACTAGGTTTCCTCTGCCTACTCTGCTGTTTGCGGGAAACAGCGTGAAGTGTTTTTATATTAGTAATTTTGGTCATGTTGATAGTCAGGAGTGTGTGTTCAGTATCATGATACTTTGATGTTTTTTGACTGCAAAAAATTAACATATGATATATAGCGAACAAGATTTGTAAAAATTGTCAACTTCATTCAGGCCGAGATCATTATTTAGATGCCGTATTTAGAATCTATAAATGAAAACGGCATCTCAAGATCTATCTCAGAGTTAATAGCGATTTATGAATAAGGACCTCACTTAACAATGGAAGAAATATAATATTTATAGTTGATTTATATAAAATCCACAGCTAAAACAAACTAAAGCAAACACTTCAAGAGAAATCTGAGGTCTTTAACATTTTTTCTCAAATTAATTTCGTTTGTCATTTAACAAGAATCGGACTAAGTAAGTGGGTCGAACGGGAATTAGTAATAAATCGGGTTGGTATGCCGGGGCTGGGGGCTGAGGGCTGGGGGCTCGGGGCTCGGGAGCGAGTTGTCAAAACGTCAATAAAAGGAATGCTGAATCTGCGAGCTGGCTTAAATTAAAATCGGTTTTACGGTCCGCGAGCTTAGATAATGGAATGGATAAATTCATATTTTTATATTTCAATACGAATGATGAAGGTTGTATAGGAATTTGCAGATTCTATTATGATTTACTACATTTAGATGGAAACTTTTTTAGAAATACTTATACTTTCCCAACAGAACAGCAGAAGATACTTCATCTTCGATTACCTACGAGCGACTCAACTTGTAAAAAAAATTGTGAATTAAAGCTGTTTTTATTATTTATTATTACATCAGATACTATAATTTATTTTATTATGAATGTACCCAGTAACAATAAGTACCCATAAATATTTGTTTGTTTTACTCACAAAGTTACACCTTACTTAATACTCTATTTAAAGACCAACTTTTATTTATGAACTGATAAATAGATACATATAGCTCCACTCTATATCTTGCATAGAGCAGGACAGACAGAAGATCTTAATAGTACCTAATCCTAATTCCGATAAGACGACGTTCGAAACACTCAATATTTCGAAAATAAAATAAATTTGAAAATAATTCCTTTCCTCGAAAGAGAGATAAGATACTAAACGTCATGTTTACATTGTTACGTTGTGCAACTGCGCCGTGACATCTTAAATTAATGTCATTTTCTTTAACATTATTAAATTTAAATACAATGCTGACACAATTGACACCAACCATATTTAATTCGAATGAAGTTATTATGAAAAACGTACGTGTGGTAGAGTCACGTCGCCAGCAATGGCAACACGCATGGGCAGACTCGACCGGATCATTACCAAACCCGGCATTTAAAATCGGCGTGAAGTAGTGGCATAAAGCCACTGCGTTTCGCATCAGGTAATGCCGGGCCCCGGCGCCCAACCCATCTTAAAGGCCGGCAACGCACCTGTAGCTCCTCTGGTGTTGCACGGGGTCGTGGGCGGCGGTAATCACTTACCATCAGGTGACCCGCACGCTCGTTTGCCGTGTCTTTTCCATAAAAAAAAAAAAAGAAAAAACAAACAATGCCAATTCTCATTAATCAGAATGCGTACTCGTATATAAAACTGAAATCATAATAATATATTAAAAAAGAAAAAACAAAAAAAAAACTCATTTTAAGTTCAGTTTAAAAGTTCATTGTTGTATTTATATCTAAATTAAAGTGCATTATCTCTTATCATCGTTATTTTACCAATTTTCATATTGGTGGTCGTTATTATGACTTTATAATATCGAATAACTATTACATTTATTATGCGTTGATGAGTAAATTGGGTTTCTGTCGGTTAATTTAAAAACCACCATATATATAATTTTGTAAAAAAAAATCCATGCTCGATTGGTTACGAAAACCATTTTCGGTTCAGAAATACTGTTGAAGTTGAAATGGTCTCTATGGCTGAAATTGGTTGTGCCCACCCCAGGATAGTGATAAGGTGGGCACCTCAGAAATTTTATTACTTGAAAAATTAAATAACAAATGTTTACACGAACATATTAGTTCGAATCTAAAGTCAAGGCTTCCCAAAAAATATCTCTAGATACGCCTATGCGTACAGTCTACATAGGAACCTTTTTCCTACTTTAGTAAAACTAAAAAAAACCACATACCAATTGTAATCGATTTGTAAATGATTGATTGGAAAATTGTTAGAAACACCTAATATAGATGAGAAATTTTCATCATAATGAAAAAATTATACCTTTTCTAATTAAGTAAAATTTGTAAAAAATAATTTTTTTACCTGTAGCGTCTGTTGCACGAAGCTAATAAGGTAAATGTGATACTTGATTTACGTACCTGAAAAAGGAAAAAATAATGAATATAGGGATAAATTTGAATTTGAATATGCAAAAAAGATCTAGATATTATAGATCAATATTATATGTCACAATAGCTGGCATGTGTTTCATCAAACGAGACTGTTATCATTTATCATAATGAATAAAATAAAAGAGAAAAACGAGTGAGTGACTTGAAATATGTATAAAAGAAACTAAAATTGAATTTCTTAGTCTATACCTTCATCTGTATACAAACTATCTATAGAATACCATATAGTTGAAACTTTGTAAATGAAAAAACGCTATATTAATGAAATGTAATCAGTTTCCAATTATAATTGTACTCTCTAACAATACATAGTAGACTAAAGTAGTTTAATAGGTACTTAAAGAAATATTCCATCGTTCAATTAATCTGTTGTCTCGCTTCAGTCACGCAAGGGCAATGCGATTAACTTTAGAGGAGACTAGGAGGGGACAGTGAATTTATAGCTAAGATATTAGGTAGAGTATTGTCACGTCGATGATACCTAGAATTTAGATAGATAACAGGTATTGAAACATGGTAAATAACGTATAAATATAGGTATTAATGGTATAAAAGAGTTTTCCATGGTAAAAAATCGATAAAAACATAAATCTGTCTGATTAAAAATAGTTTAAAACCAAGCTCAATAATTCAATGATTTAAGAAAATTTATTATAGAGGGTTAGGTTAAGTTTATATTATAAACATAAATTTAAATGTTTAAAATAATATAAAAAACAGAATTTCTACAACTCGGAACATCTTGTAGGTAAGTCAATGCTTAAAACATCAATTATATGCTTCATAAGATTTGTTTCCAAATTGTAAAGGGAATTCGAATAAATAAATTCATAATCCCTCACCACTTACCTAATAAATTACCTCCAACTCGAACTAAGAATATCTTTATAAAATGTATATTTTAAATAAGACAAATTTATGAGCCATTTTGATATTTCTCATGTGGTTGCTAAGTACGAAAAGGTATTGACATAGAATTATTTACTATATGGGTTGAACAAGTTTTGTAATTAATTATTTTCATTTTATGATAAGAACGAATTCAGGAATACCGTGGAGAATAGAATGTAATAACACTAGGCTATGTAATTTTTTCTGCGTATCCCGCTATGCAGGATATATCATTAAGACCTTCGTGGCGTGGCGGGATACAATTTGAAGCTATAAAACAAGAAATAAAAGAAATTAAGTCGTACCGCACGTGCACAAAGTAAACGCGATTGATTGTGGGTTCGATCACCACTCGAAAAAATGCAAAATTTATTTAAGTTTACATTTCCATTTCTTCGCTCTGGTATCGAGGCAAAGCGCGGCGTTGAGTTACGCCACTCAACACGCAATACCTCCAGAATTTGGCGAAAAGTGGGGAACGGAGCGTCCTAACACAAGGTTCCCTCTGCTTACCCTGTGTGCGGGATACAGCGTGATCTGATTTATTTTATATTGTAACAAATTGTGAAGTTAAGTTAGAAAAATTAGCAAATCGGCACACTAAGTTATTGGTGGTAATCAGGTTAAGCGATGCTAACAGCTTGGCGTGACCCATAATTGTATTATGCCAATAGATTTATTGATTCGTTATAGAACCTAATGTATTTCGTGTTTTAAATTAAGTTATTTCTTTATGCTTAAATATATATCTGTTAACCTTGCTGTAGTATAATACTAAATAGTTAAGTAAAAAATCAAATCAAATCAGTTTCACGCCGTATCCCGCACACAGCAGATTAGGCAGAGGGAACCTAGTTTATTAACATATTAAGACACTCCGTTCTCCACTTTCCGCCGAATTCAACGGCGCGCTTTGCCTCGACACTAGAGTGAAGAAGTGAAATTGTAATCTTAAATAAATACTTCATCTCCTCGAGTGGGGATCGAGCGCACAACCAGTCGATTTTACATACCGTCATACTTTGTGCGCCATGACTGGCTTCACGCTGTATACCGCACATAGCAGGGTAGGCAGATGGAACCTAGTGAAAAAACGCAAGATCCTTTCTCGAAGCACTGCGTGTTCAGTTGTAGAACTAAACGCCGCGGTTAGCGTTGTTACCTGAGTGAGAGTTGAACTCACTACCGTCGCGTTTATAACCGCAAGCTTGTGGCACTGCGGCACGACTGGCCTCAATTAATTTATTCTTTGTTTGTTTAATAAAAACACGATGTTCTTCACTCATATGTTATAATATGAAGAATTCCTACATAATTTTAGCGCACAAATGTATGTTATTATATATTAATTTATTACTTACATTATATTTATCATTACTATGAGATAGTATACTTATCACATACAAAAACAATTTTGATGTCTAAAGTTTATTGTTATTTGTGTAACATATTGTATGTCACATGTTAAGCAAACATTTACTTAGAATATACACATACACCTAAACAAATAAATGGAAAATCAGTACACACACACACACACACACACACACACACACACACACACACACACACATATATATATATATATATATATATATATATATATATATATATATATATATATATATAACTTTAGGGATCTATTAAGCAAATCTAACCCAATAACAGCAAACTCCCTCGAGATCTCATATGAAACGAATATAAATTAAAAAATAAATTGGAATATGGTTCTCGGCAGTTTTCATCAAAACATAGGGACTCACTTCCTGTAATTCTCGCGTCGACAATACACAACGAAGGGGAAATGTAGAAAATAATAAGAATAGATGTCGGTACACCGAATCGATTCCAATTATGGAAGTTTTCGGTACAGAATTTATTGTAAATGGTGATCATTGTTGTGGTTTAATTAATTGATCGACTGTCAACAAACTCAATTACGCAATGAGAGAATTTATAACGTTTATTACGACCAAGTTGCGATTGGCTTGGTAGTCGCCCAATATCCGATATCCTGCACATAGCAGGGTGTGCAGAGGGAACCTGGGACCCTAGTGTTTGTTGTATTCCCTTTCCCAATCAGCATATATATCTTCCCGCAGAATTATGGAGCATTTATGGATCTTTGTATTGCATTAATATAAAATAAAAATTTATAATATATCCCAACCGCTATTTCTTTACTATTTTTTATGTACTTACATCTAACAGTTTCTGAATAAAACTAAAGCACCAACTCACAAATAAATATATATTGTACCAAAAATCTGAACTTATTTGAAAACTGCAGTGACGTTGAAACCTTAAATTTGCTCTTTTCTGTGCCACCTTTAGCTATATGAGAAAATTCCTTAATCCGGAAAAATTCAATATAGTGGTTTCAATACATTGACCTGAAGACAGGCTTACATGATGCTATGAAAATATGGTGGATTTATATATTTTATTTTATATTCAATTTAAATGAATTGTATAATATAGTAATAATCATAAAACATAAACGACGCTGTTATTTTTCTTTATAGAAACCAAAAAATTAATTTCTGGTTTCATATACAGACATATGTACATTTGTCTCATGAATAAAGTTATAGTTAGTTCAATGCCAACATAACATAAATAAATTGAAAACAGTTATTGGGAGAAACAGATAACTTAATTAGATTAAAAGGAAACCTTACATTATAAAATAACAAAAGGATCTTCTTATTTGTACGAGTTTAAAATACAGAAGATATTTTAAAAAAATATATCTGTATAAAATTGTGACCGTCGTGGGACAGTGTGACAACATTTAAGAGTAAACGCGATGATAGTGGGTACGATCCCCATTATATGACTATATAATTATTCTAAAACATTCCGTTGAAACAATTTGCCTCTATAAAAGTGAGAGTGTAACCTTAAGTATCATTATAAAAGCAATTAAAAAACATAATTTATAGTTTAAAACATATAAAAATATAAATGAAAAAAAAAACGTATTTTTCAATATTTATGTATTATAAACATATAATTTCGCTATTTTAATTTTAAAGTCAATTTGTAAACATTCATTTACCTTATTTGGCATATTCAATAACTTCGAATTTGAAGACCAAAGTAAACATATTTTAAATTACGATTCGACAAATACGGTATACAAACGTCAATCTGGTTGTATACTAATGATGGAAATATATTCCTTACTTAGCAGATAATAAGTAATATTTTGCTTTGAGTATATTTGATATAACGAAGCCGCACCTACGTACGATCGATAAGTGAGCGTGTCTCTGAGCATTTGTATCGATATTGGACTATCTTTTAGAGGGTTCACGATTCGTAAGGGTTCATAAAATCAGTTGGTAGAGTACGTTTCACATGTCAAGCTGATATCGTAATACTTTATAATATTCAAGCATGGATGCCTAATGCAAGAATTTGTTTTACTCATATCATATACGTGTATCATAATATATGTCATATTATTATCATATTATGGTAAAAGGTATAATTAAATAATAATAACATAAAAATAACAACTTTTTTAAAGTAAATAAAGCTCAATAAAGCACAGAAAGAGCTCCTGGATGTCTGTACTGGCATCTAAATACTTTAATAAATTCTAGAGTATCCTAATTTCCTGTCCAAATTTTTAAGCGACATTCCATTTTCGTTTACGTGCCCTCTGTTTCCGACTGAAAAAGACTTCCAGCGGGAACCTTACCTATATGTTATATACAGTACATTGACATACCAACAGCTAATCAGCTTATACAGAAATTAATTATTTCTCATTAGTACTTGATTTACATGTGGCTGACGCGCCGCTTGTTTAATGATAGGATTATGTAGCTATTATATACTAACTAATAAACCATCGCGAATCAAGTCACGTCCGAACGACAAGCCATTCCTGATGGCGTATTTAGATACAATTAGCGTACGGTTATCTAGGTAGTGATCGTGGTTATTATTTTTACAATGGTTACAAACAAGGCCATTATGACAAGTTTTCAAAGTATATGGAGAATGGATTGATTTTCTTATCAACTTATATTAATCTAGACGTGGGAGAAAACTCCGAAGAAAAGGATTTATTTTCGTTCAACGCTCTATCCCGCATTTAGCAGGGTAGGAGGGAAGCTGGGAAGCTAGTGTTAAGAAACTTTCGTTACAATGTCGTAGTTTGAACCCTGGATGTCTCACTTGGATTCCGTGTGTACGGTAATACCTTACGCCTTTATATATATCATTACGTTGGATTTGTGTTTGCAGAGTATTGAGCTTTAAAAGAAATTAAAAATTCTAAATTTAAAAAAAAATGAAATGTATATATTAAAACTATAAGAATATAAATAAACATTTGTACATAACGAAGAATATAAATAATTACTCAGTTATAAAATAATAAATCACATTATATGTATTAAACAAACTACAATGCTTTATAAGTTGTAATGCTTAAAAGATACTATAACGTTCTTAGAAATATCAGGCATCGATCATGATTTCATCATTATCATCATCATGTCACCCTTTCCATAATCAAGATATATCTTAGCGAGGCTCGAAAAAAATTTAACAAGAAATAAAAACTATTTTAATTACACATAGGTTACAACAATTTTATTCTAAGATAACCCTGGAGGGGGTTATCTTACTGTATTATCGAAGTTTTCGATAATAACATAACATACACAGAGTTAATTATTATTTGCGCATATAAATATTGTCTTTACATATTTTTTTGAGTCTGTTAGTTCTTATAAAAACAATCAGACGAACGATGTACGATATGTTTGTATATGTATGTTTATCTAATTTCGTTAATTGCTTTATACTATTTGTTGAAGCATTTTTAGTCTTAAGTTATATACATTTATTAGCAATGATAAATATAAGGCAAAAGCGCGGTGTTGAGATCCGCCACTCTACACGCAATGCCTGCAGAATTCGATGGAAAGTGTGGAACGAAGTATCTCAACACCAGGCTCCACCTACCTACTCTGCTAAATACGGGATACAGCAAAAAGTTAAAAAAATTTATAGTTAATTACTTGATTGTTATTTTTGTACATGAGTTTCACAGTGATTTTAATTTTTATAAAAGCATATATTTTAAGAATTTTATTTTACATTCCAAATTAAAAATCCTCATATACCGTACTACTTAATCGACAGCGCTGTGGGACTACATCTGTATTAATTATTTATATTTCTCCGCTTTGCAAAGACAAAGCACAGCATTCAGTTCCACCGGTCAACACGTAATATCTAAAATTAGGCCGGAAAAAGAAAAACAATAAAAACAATAACAAAAATAAACACACTATTACTATCAGCGAATGAAAGTAAATACACATAAAATAATCCCAATCATCAAAAATAACATCGTTTTCCAAATCAATTTTATTAATTAACTAAATATAAAACAATTGGTTGAAAGCAAAAAAGGCACACATTTGTAAAATATGAAGCAGAACGGTTGTTTCGTATAAAAAATTAAACACATTGTCATTGTTCAAATATTAATGGTAGTTTTATATACAATGTTTTTTATTTAATTAACATGACACACATGGCAGGCTGGACAGAGGGAACCTTAGAACCCAGTGTTAAGAGACTCCGTTCTCATTAAGATACTTCCGTTCCCCACTTTCCGAATTCTTTTAGCATCGCGTGTTGAGTAGCGGAACTCAACACCGTACTTTGCTTCATTACCAGAGCGATGAAATTAAAATTTTAAATATTTCATTCCCTCGAATGGGAATGGAACCCACAATCTGTCGCGTTTACAGTCGCACGGTTGTTCCTCTGCGCCGGACTGGCCTCAGTGCGTGCAGTTATTTATAGTTATCAAAAAGGTACATACTGAGGCCAGTCGTGTCGTAGGGGCACAAAACGTCGAGAGGTTGTGGGTTCGATCCCAACTCGAAAAGACATATTTATTTACATTTATCTTTAATTTCTTCGCTCTGGCATAGAGCCAGAGCATTGAGTTCCGCCACTCAACACACAATGCCTCCAGAACTCGGAGTTATATGGAAAACGGAGTGTCTTATCCGTCCTTCTGCCTACTCTGCTGTGTGCGGGATACAGCGTGAAGCTGATAAAAAAAATATACTGAGGCTATCGTAGCGTCGCGGCATAGCGGCATCTGCCTGAAAACGCAAGAGGTTCCAATCTCACTTTAGGCAATGTATTAGTTTTTATTTCCTGGCTCTGGTAACCAGACAAAGCCCGAGATCTGGTCTTAAATCTTCATTAGCATCTTAGAAATGAGAAAAATATCCTCATTGACCACATCTTCTTTAACCTTTATTCCGAATGTTTATTCCGTTGGATTTCGAATCATTTCTGTGTGTTTCATACCATTATAGTACACTGTGATTACCTAATTAATTAAATTAATTTTTGTGGCTTCCGGTGTTATCTCATTATATGGATGATTGGAAATTCTATAATACATTGGTAGATTAAATATTTATGTATTAAACTCGAATTGCTCTTTTATCTTTAAATTGGTGAAAAATTGACTTCTTAGCTTCGCCTGCGGCAGCGCTAAACGCCGCCGTTGATCTCGAGACCAAAGCGAAAGTCAAAGTCAAATAATTCTATTCAAAATAAGAAGTAACATTCTACATTTTTTGAACGTCAAACAATTTACCACTAGTTCACTAAAGTTAATACCACAGACCTGAGAAGAACCGGCGCAGACAACTCAGCGAGGCATATAATATTAAAAATAATTAAAATAATATTAAATATTTCATTTCATCGATTGGGACTCGAACCCACAATCTCTTGCGATTACACTCACAAGCATGTAACCTTGCACCAGGAGTGCTCCCAAATAAGTGACACCTGTATTACTTTTACTTCCGTTTTAAAATATAATCGTGTTACTAAATTTTTTACTTATAAATTAGTGTTTACAGTAACTGCTTTCCTTAATTATTTGCACTATCCAATTATACACCACATTCTGAGAAACAAACATAAATCTTAATAAATAACATTATAACAATATCACTGGGTTATCCCAGTTAATATTATAATGAAAATAAATAAATAACATCAACATTGCTATAAAGCAATAGTTGATTTTTAGTTTATTTTCTAAACTATCCATATCTAGGTCACTTGTTGTTTTTAAAGTGAACATTCATTAAAAAAATTACGTACAAATTGCTCTTTAACATATTGCGTGGACCACAAAAAAGTATTCACACTATTCAGACGTGCATGAAAAATAAAACAAAAACGTGCGTTTCCACGTACGTTTTGGCAATGAGCCCAAAAAATCGTAGTAACAATTTGGAACTTTAGTGTAATATAAATAGAATTGGCTTTCCTTTGGCGACGAACTTCATTTTCCTGGCTACGCGTTGAGTCCGGACAAGGTGGCTTATCAATTTATTACCATTTTTAAATTTAAGTACATAAGGTAGATTTTTGAATGAGAGAACATTTTAGATTTCTGGCTACGACTCGGTTTTACTTTTTGATCTTTTAGAGTCCTTATCAAGTGCGCTGATATTTTTTTTGTAGGTTTTTTAAATTTAAGAGTATTGCTCGTTAATTGACTGCTATGAAGAAATTGATGAACCGTTATACAAATTAGCCAAAGCTCATGTTGCTAGCTCGTTAAAAAAATCAGCTTCACGCTGTATCCCGCACACAGCAGGGTAGGCAGCGGGAAACCTAGTGTGAGGCAATCCGTTCCCCTAGCTAGCTTGTTCATATGACGTATTTTTTTCCTAACTAAAATATAAAGAAAAATATTTTGCCAATTTACCACTGCCATAGTTATTTATTAATCTTTGAATCATAATTACACATTCAATGTATTAACATTGCTTGTGTAATGATAGTAAAAAATCGATACACATTGGAATGTTAACGCCTAGTAAATAAATATAGCACCCACGACCTCTATAATATTTACTATTTATAGACAATTATAAGCTTCACACTGTATGCCGCATATAGCAGTGTAGGCAGAGGAAGTCTAGTGTTAAGACACTCCGCCGACCCAACTTTTAGCTGATTTCTAGAGGTATTGCTTGTTGAGTGGCGGAACTCAATGTCGCGCTTTGCTTCGACTCCAGGGCGAAGAAATAAAAATATAAAATATTTCATTTCCTCGAACCCAACATGTGTCACCTGGTTATACAATACTGTAATAATATTAAAATCGATTGTTGGAAACAATACTGTAATAATATTAAAATCTTAACTTAACTCAGCATCACGCTTTATCACTAGCGGGTAAGTCAGAGAGAACGGAGCGCCAAACGCTACGGTCTCTACATACCTCTTTCGCCTCGTCCACTGTCATCAACTTCTTCATACATGCCCTCCGGGGGATCCTCATGCTTTTTACGTGACCTTCCTCCAATATCTTTGGTACTGTGTTTTCGAAGGTCAACCGAGGTCTCCCTCTACCTCTCTTATCACTCACTTTTCCATCATAAATCTTTTTTGCCATTCTTTCCTCGCTCATTGGTTCTACGTGCCCAAACCAGCTGAGCACGTTCTTCTTCATTCTCACCGTGACATCCTCGCTGGTACCTGCCATTCTGTGTACCTCTTCATTGCGGATTCGATCAGCTAGGCTGACTCCGCATATCCTACGAAAAGATCGCATCTCCACAGCATTCGTCTTTCTTTCATTAACTGCATATGTTAAAACGATTGTGACGTACCGTATAATTACATAGTCGTAATTATCCAATGAATAAAGGCCAAGTTAATCTATTCCTCGAACAGCGGCGAACAGAGAATCGCAATTAAAAGACAAATGAATTATCCTTAATCGAATGATCGCGAATCATTCGATATTACTTTAAATTATTCCTTGTTGAGATGAACGTTATCGATTCTCTATAGGGAAACGCTTAATGGATTTTAGATGAAGATGTCAATTTATCATATTTATTACAAATGGCGGCAAGATGATTCTTTTTTTTTTTGCATGAATAAATATTTAATTTTAAATTTTTAACCTTTTGCTGCATTACTTTACTTGTTTATTTATGTTCTTCGTTCGTTTATTTTAGTTCTGATGTACTTGAAACGTTTTTTAACAATAAAGTTACATATTTGTGTTCAATTCTATATATTGTTTCTCTATAAACGACAACAAATGCTTTCTTCGGTTTGGAATGAACACTAACAATAATTTTGATGTAGATAGGACGATGTAAATAATGATAGATATTCTAAGTAAATATATTTTTTACATTTCGCGATGTATCATGCATATAGCAGGGTAAGTGGAGGGAACCTGGTGTTTAGACACTCCTCCGCCAAAATTTCGAGATGTTGTGTGGTGAATGATGGAGTTCAACCTCGCCGGTTTTCCGCTTAAGTAGACTCTATACGGCACTGGTTAAGCCTACAACCGTTGTCGTATAAGACTCAGACATGTGCCGCTCCGCTACCAGTACTACAAAAATATTTTTTTATTTCCCTCTTTCCCCGCATATTGCAAGGTATATTGATTGAGGGCTGCCAACACCTCCCTTATCTTAATAAAAAACATTAAATTAGCGTCACGCTGTATCCCGCACACAGCAGGGTAGGCAGAGGGAACTTAGTGTTAAGACACTCTCTCTCCACTTTCCGCCGACTTCTAGAGGCATTGCGTGTTGAGTGGCGAAACTCAGCGCCGCATTTTGCCTCGACACCAGAGCGAAGAAATGAAATAACATATAAATGTTCCACTTCCTTAAGTGGCGATCGAACCCACAACCAGTCGATTTTACAGTCACACTTTATGCGTCTGCGCCGCGACTGGCCTCAAATAGGCAAATTACTATATATTACAATCCATAATAATACTCCAACATACTATAACACTATTGTAACTAGCATAATTGAAAACTGACTCATCAAACATTTGACTCCTACACCGTACAAAACGAAAAAGCACCACAAAGCTCCAGCCATTTGTCAGTCCTATGCAAAACGCGGCAGGAGATGGATGTAGTGTCAATAGAGCTCAACGGTCGATCCGAACAGTTTCGACTGGCTCCCTGTCTACCTATATGTTCGGGATCCACATAAAACGCTGGACGGATTTAAACCAACTTTTGGTGCCTGCGTTTGATAGCAAAAAAGCATTTTTTTTAGGACATTGATGATCCTTTTTTATGACCATAGCATAGTGCGGGGGAATGTTTATTTATGTATTTTGTATTCGTTTCTAGTTTATATTTTGTATTGGATATTTTATGTTTATATATTATATATAGTAGTTGACTCGAATATATTATATACAATGTCGGTTCGCGTTCAACATTGGAAGGGTCTAACAAGACCAAACACAGTGCGGTCACCATGCAGATCAAAAGGAAGCGAACAGACTCATTTTTCACGTATCTGTCTGCCTCGCAAACAGAATAATTAGTAAATATTAAACTGAATAATGAATCGTTTCTGCACCTATACCTAAATTAATACTTATAGCGTGTTCTGGAAAGAATATTCCGTCCAATAATCCAAAGATATTTTTTACAAATATACAAATCATATGGTCAATTTCAATATATTTTATTGAACCAAACTATAAAACGGCGGAAAGTTGCAAACAGAAGATAGTATGGACGACATATCTTAACACTAGGTTCCCAGGTTCCCTCTGTCTACTACTAATAGGATACAGTGTGAAGTTAAATAAATAATAATAAACTGTAATTATATATTACGAACAATTAATAAATACTAAAATACGTACAGGTACGCATACATTAAACTTATGAAAAAGTTAAATTAACTTTGGAGTTATGTACAAAACTAAAATATATATGAACAAATGCAGTAGGTACGATCAGAGACCGTAGTTAGAAACTTTATCTAACGCTCTATCCAATTACGCGCACGTACGTAGCTTGTAAGGATTAAACAACGTGGAAACTGACGGATGGTCCGGTATATTAAATTCGACAAGTAATCAAATTCACTTACAAATAATTGGTAAGATTACTTATAAGTGTATCTATCTATCTTATAATGATGAAAAAGAGGACACGAGGACAGAAGGAGGACGAGGACCAGGAGGGCATGTATGAAGAGGTTGATGACAGTGGACGAAGCGAAAGAGGTAAGTAGAGACCGTAGCGTTTGGCGCTCAGTTCTCTCTGATTACTCCGCTAGGGATTAACCGTGAAGCTAGTTTACTTTTGTTTTTTATCTATCTTATATATTAGTATAGAAAGACTTTTGGATTTATTAAGTGTTGGTTTATGATACATTCGTCTAAGTTTCTATTTTATATATTTAGCTGGCTTTGCACTTGTTAATTTGCACTTTGCGTGATGGGAAGAGAAAACGTTTAGGCAAAGGATCTCATATTCAGAATGAGAATACTTTGAGAAAATGTAGTTCCAAAATAATGTGACAAATAATTCTTATAATATAATATATATAAATATATATAATACTTAATAAGCGTTTATTCTATTATTAAAAAAATATATATAATAAAAAACTTCGACACTCACTCACTTACTCAAATCGCTTAATTTCAGGTCACACTTACCGAACCGATCCAAGACTAAGAAGAGTGTTGCCCTTCTTATGCCACGCAGGGTTAAAACATCTTACTTACTCTACCAGTTTAACATTTTTAAAGTGTTATTTCAGACTTAGGAAAGAAAAATAGTTATTAAGAAAACGTTTAACACTTTGAAAGAAGCGGGATTCGATTCCCGGGGAATCCCGCTACGTTAAATAATTTATATGTTTTCTAACTAAGTACTATAATATTGTTTAAATATACCTAAGATTCCCGGGGAATCCCGCTACGTTAAATAATTTATATGTTTTCTAACTAAGTACTATAATATTGTTTAAATACACCTAAGTGTTTGCTTTGATCTCCAACCTCGCCGTTAATAAGCAAACATTGCGTAAGATTAATCAGCTACTCAATGATATGCATATAGGGCAACTCCACCTTAACAGCCTTCGAGGTTAAGGGATGAATATATTAATGACTGAAGCAACATAACTGAATCCAGATAGCATTTGAAGTTCGGGTTACAATAACGCTAAATGAGGATTACCTGTTTATGGTGGACCAAAGTGTTCAATAGATTAGATTGGTATTAGGAAAGGAAGAGAAAAACTCGTTTTTTTTCGAAAACGTATAAAAATTTGAACGTAGCGTTGTACCCGTGCCTCTTGGAAACAACTAAGAACTATGACCAGTAAGCCGTGCCTTTCATCAAGTCGAAATTCTTATACAATTGTTACAACTTATTATAATATTTCTTTGATTTTGACCTTATTATCGTAAAAATCTCCCTACAGAAATATTAAGACTAAGTGAGGCATTGAGCTCCGCCTTCCAACACCTCCAACACGCAGTACCTCAAGAATCGGCGGCAGTGTCGCAATGGGAACGGAATGTCTTAGCTCAAGCTTTCTTCTACCTACCCTGTTATGTGTGGGATACAACGTGAAGCAAAAGAAGAAGAAATATATATGTTAAGAACGTAAATAAGTTACACAGTTCTTGATTAAAGAGCTCAGTAACGATATTTCGTTCAGAGCTTTGTAACGTTATTTAATAAAAATATAATCCACTTAGTGAAATTTGAACCCACACTGACTTATAGACTGATATTCATCCAAACTCAGATGATACTAAAGGCGATGATTACGAGCAGTGCCGCTGTATATTCTAAAAAATATATCTTCACTTAGGAAAAACAATTATTTTCATTTCTAAACAGTAACAAGAAAGGAAACCAATACCTTCAGGCGGAAAAATAGAACATTGACATTATTAAACTGTAAAAATATATAATCTTAAAACACATTAAATTTATAAATAAGTAAAACAGCCGTTTTATCAAGTATTATTTATTCAGTGCGTTATGGAAAGAATATCCTCATGTCTACCTTCGTCCAAACTTCAATAAACGTCAATATCTATAATTTATAATGTATTACTAGATACTATATCTTCATACAAACTTGTCATGTCTCCTTGTCACCAGAATTAATATTTTTAGTATTATGCTTTTATTTTCTCTTCTACTACGAAATACTAAATTAACACGGTGCATATATTTTAATAAGTCACGATATTTAGTAATATGATTTGCAAATTTCATCAAGACCCAGGATTCAAATACATCAATAAAAAAATACACACTGAAAAAAATCTAAAAGAAGAATCTTTAAATTTATTATTTGAACTTAAAGTAATAACCATTTTGAACCAATACTTTCGAGAACTATAATTAAGAAATTCAAAGATATCCATTAAATATAGATAAAGGTGATTTAAGGGATATTTCAAGGCGGCTATGCCAGTTATTGTCTCTCACTGTAACAAAGGCTGTGGACGTAACGACCTACTACTGTCCTCCTTTACCCCCCGAAGGTTTTACAATTCTGTACCTGGCTGGCCCTTATTTTGGTAATGGAATAGCGCCACTTCGTTATATTTATTTAACCGCATTCTTACTGCCGCCGCATAAATTACAGTTAATGATAGTATTGTCACAATAACTGTCTTAGAAGTTAAATAGGTTGAATATAAAGTTTACGTGTGCTGCGTAAACGCGACTGTGTCGAGTTCGATTCCCATTCGGAAGAATGGAATTTTTTATATTTTCATTTTCTTGCTTTCATAATAATGCAAACTGCGGCGTTGGGTTACACCACTCAACACGCAATAGCTCGAGAACGCACGTGAAGGCACGTGTCTGTAGTAGTATTAAACTTATTAATAAAAAAAAACACAGATAGAACATTAAACTAGGTATTGTAAGTAAATATATTATTATTCCTATTATCACAACTCAAAACCGCAACGCTTTGATACAAGATTTAAAAAAAAGAATAAGAATACTGAAATAAAAATTAACATAGAAATCGTTTAATATAATATTTTTAATTTAAGAAAAAAAGTGACAAAGTACAAAAAAAAAACAAAGCGGTTTAAACTCAATACTTAAAATTATATATATATTATGTGTAATATTAATGCGGAAACAATTAATATCAATTTCCGGCACAATCATGCTCACCAAGTTGTGAATGGCGAGTGATTAACCAATTTGCAAAGTGACATTATTATTATTATTATTAATAAAGCAACTTATTTTCCCTAAATAGATAATTTACATGTAATAAGTAACACAATAACATGACTTTTATATATGGTGTTAATTTTGTTAATTTACTTTGTTACTATTGAATTTATGTCGTTTTATATAATTTTGAATGAAAATTTAATAACCATATTTGATAATATTTTAATATTATTTTTTTAAGAAAAGGACTATTAATATAGATAAACGTGATGGTTGCAGGTTTGAATCCAATTTACATTTTTCCTTTGTTATAAAAAATATAACGCAGTGATAAGCTGCACCAGCCACCGCTCTAAACGCTAAGTTTGAAAATCAAATTGAAAGCAAAGAGCGGAAGGTCCTTTTTTAAATGAACTATTTACCTAGATTATTTTCGAATATTTTGTACTACACATATTTAGAAACTCGACGTTTCTAACACTTTACAGTAGTCCGTGGTTACGTAGAAACGCGATTAATCCGCTTAAATAGTTTCATTTAAAGTGTGTGAAAATCAAAAAATCCAACTTCTTCCTGCAAACGGAAGGTCCTACTTAGCACTAACTTTTCCCAGCCTAGCTGTACACAGAAAATATATGAAAAGAAAAAAAAATACATTAAAACGACACAATTCAAAGTAAATCACAGACATACCACACTGAGCAATGACCGAAACAAAATCGAAAAGAGATTAAGTAAAATTAGTAATATGTACAATTAAAGCGTTTTAGCGATTGCGTGTATAACATAATCGGTGCGAGCATCGATGCCGAGCAAAAACAGACGACACGTAATATACGCAATCTTAACACGAATTATATACGAAAAAAAAACAGTAAAAATGAGTTTAGATCAACGCGAAAGCGACAGTTGCGCATGATTGCTTAAGAATTCTCTTGGAAGACATGTTTATTTCGTTGCAACATATATTGGATACTTCCGTGTATTGTAGTAAAAGTTTTAATATATTTTTATTATACATTTAATTAAGTAGGAAGACGTGGACGATGGGGAACGAAGTGTCTTAACACTAGGAATACTCTCTATGAAAAAGAAAAAAAATAGTCATTATAAAGGAGAACGCCGAGGAGCAATGATGTAATATTTCTTAAGAAAATTCAATAAAAGGATTTTCGAACTAAAAAAGATCCAAAAGAAGTAAATAAGCCTTACATAATTCCTTAATATTAATTGTTGATTCAACTCGAAGCGAACTTTCGAGTCGAGCGCCTTTAAGGCGAAAAGTGCAATATTTCACAGCAAAAGTTATCTAATAATTTCATCGATAGTGATCGGGAAGAATAAAGGAAATCTACAAAGAATATTTAAACAGAGGAAGCGGGGAGCTTGCCAAGAAAGTTATTGAGTTATATTCATAATAAAAACAACAATATAATTACGTATTCTATTGTAAACTTGAAGACAAATTTGTATAGAAGTACCCATTGGCTCATATGAATATCGACGTATAAACGGAGATGTCAAAATGTAAGGTTTACGAGGAAATGGAATAAAAATTCATGTTGGGCTTAAGAAAAAAAAGTAAAATTATAAATATATTCTATACACATATGATCATAATTTTATTTTATTTTATTTTTTTAAGAGCACGACTATCCTAGATAAAAACCATCGTGTGTTTATTTACAGAGACACTGTCTCAATCAATTTACTTATTACATCTCCGGTCTTAAAATAAATAAAAAATAGAACTTTGTGATACAATAAAAAAAATCGTAACTATTTATTTAGTTATTTTATTTGAAAAAATCCATCAATAACTAATCATAAAAAAAATGCTCATGCCATACTTTATATGAAGATAGAATATTTTGTTGTATCTACTATCGCAACCACATGAGTAAAGCATTAAACAGAAACTAGCGTAATTTAATTGTTCTATAGTATAAAAATTTATTTAATTTCTCATTTTCGTTGAAAGCCTCGTGTATACAAAGTTCTCCTTGAAATCTGAGGTCCACAAAACGGTTTTCTAATTTAAGTTGGCCAGAATATTCACTGTTGAAGGTAAAACTTGCCCACTTTAACTTCCGAATTGCACAACTAATATACGCGAACAAAAAATGGTTGCTCCTGACCCAACAACATTTCTGGTCAAAGGAGTAGCTCGAAAGTTAATTAATTGGTAATTTAGTAAATATGTTTACTTTGCAGTCATATCGCCATATTATAATTTGTTTTGGAAACTCTGAAAGCTTTATTGACTTTTTCATTATAGTATAATGTTATTTACTTCTTTAGTTTCTAATTTGCCGTCTAATTTGAAAAAGAAAAGTTGAATTTATAGATGAAGTACAGTTTCAAATGAATTGTTAAGTGTCCATGCTTTTTTCCCAAATACAAGTGTAAGCAGAGGGAACTTAGTGTCAAGACACTGTGTTCTCCGCTTTCCGTGCAGTTTTCAGTATTTTATTCAGCTAGAGCAAGGAAGTCTAACTTATTCATGGCCCAAAATGTGGAACAAACTAACAAACTGTATTATTTAATCTCCTATATCTTAACTAATTCGTAAAATCAGTACAAACATGTTCAATTCAAATGTAACCCATAACAAATGCTCGCAAAATATATTTTAAATATACTTTCTAACTTTGCCACAAAGGACTAATTTGTCAAACGTTAAAAGTTTAATTTATAAGTTCAGTATTTCTGCCAGGTTCACTCTATAATACCCATATGACGTAAGCGTTTGAAGAAATAAAAAAGTGATTAAGCGCCACTTTGTCGCCTCCATTAAACGGAGCCATTTTGAAAAGTTATAACTTGCGATAGGGAGTTAAATTTTTACGCTAAAACTAGGTGAAACATCCGATATTACGTCAGTTAATTGTAAAATAGTTCGTTAGTTTTTCAAACTTCGACAAAGTAGGCAGGTATGCCTAATGGGTAGTAGAAAATAATAGGTACTTAGTTAATTTTGTTAAGAAAAACGAATAATAGAGAACAAAAGTATGGGTTGTTACTGTTTTTAGCGCAGAGGCACAAGCGTGCGCGAAACGCGACTTTTTGTGGGTTCGATTCTTACCTCAGGAAATGAATGCTTGTAAAATCAGGATTTCATATCTTTATTACAAATATTGCTTCAAGTTCGAATCGAATCGATCGAATCAGACAGTAGGTAGGTAGTTGTAGGTATTTCACAATAGCTTCGTGTATATTTTTTTATCAGCTTCACGCCGTATCCCGCACACAGCAGGATAGATTCCCACCTACTGTTAAGGCACTCCGTTTTCCACTTTCCGCCAGATTTTCTGGATGCATTGTGTGTTGAGTGGCGTAACTCAACACCAGGCTTCGTGTTTATAAAAAATATCTAATAAACAACCAAGTTAAATTATGGTATAGAGGTGTAACGCCATCGCGTTGCCGTGTGCCTTATCACAATAAAAAAAGACATTTTAATTTAGATTAGCATCATAAACGTTATAAGATGAAAATCTTCTTTAGGACAAAAAAAAATTAAGTACCTCACTCACCGTCTTACCAGGGGAAAAATGTAAATCCACGATTTTTCGGTGGATACCTCTTAAGAATATAATCCGATAAAACTCTTGAAAGATTTACCTGAAAATAGAAATTACTCATATTAAAATATAGACGAGACAAAAATCTGCAAAGAGAAAAAATACATATTTTGCTATTTAGCGAAAAATTACCTTTAATATGAACCTGTTATATGAACCTACAATGTGACACATACAATGACAAAGATGTTTTAAAATCACTAAATCTATTTATTTTTTATATAAAAATGAACTATTTTTGCTTAGAATAGGTTTAATATTCTTTATGCCTGCTAGGCTATCACTATTAAGTCTCTACCGTCTATCATCCGAGGGTAGGCTCGTTTAGCTTAATAGACTCATAGCTCTAGATTTAAAATAATAACAAAACTAATACATTAATTATACGTTATGGTTTTTATATATAATAATAATAAAAAAGTCTCAAATATATTATTAAATTAAACTCATTATAATATCAAAGAAATAGCCCGCACGACACAGTGTAGGCAAGCTACCCTTCCGTTCCCTAATTTCTACCGAATTCTGGTTAGGTATTTATGCAAGTAAGTGTTTTTAAGGAATATAATATTAACTCGTAAAAAGAAAAAACATCGCTAGTCTATAAATTTAGGTAAATGTCAAATCAATCTACGTTTTACGACGTAGCAGACGCGACGCATTTATCATAAAAACATCCTGCTCTACACACATAAGAATCTCAAATAATAATACAAATGATTTTGATTTCCTTTCAATTTAATTTCTTAGAAAACGTATAAAAACGATATTTAAGCCCGAACCTCCATCATTTCTCAAATACCATGAAATTCCGTCAATTTCTAAATTTTTTTCGTAATTTTCCAACAACCAACCGTCCAAACGTGACATCGCGTTACATCAACAAGGAATGCAACAGCCATACACTCCAACGTCCCCGTTTGGCACATTCTCCTACATCTTCGCTAAGCTCTCATTTCAGTAAAACAAATTGAATACATTAATTATCCAGACACACAAAATACATATGTAGAAGCAGGTAAAGTGGGACAACGGATGGAGTTACCTAATTTATTATTAATATCTTCCCACGCTAGTTTTAATTTATTCCACGTTTCTTTTTTATGCTTTTCAACTGAATAGTTTTTATGATATAGGCATAATATTATGACGAGAGCAACTTTGTATTGATCTGCGTGTAGCTCGCACAGATAATTATGATTCTGTAACACACTACAGAATTTCTATTGTTTTTTTTTTATTGTAGAAAAAAAATGTAGTTTCGATGTACTTGTGGAATAATAAGAGGGTAACTAAGTAAAACATTCAATTCTGAAAATGGGAAATACATATTTGTGTGTAAAACTAGCTAAGTAATCGACAATCACTTATAAAAGAATAAAAAAGTATTTTGGATGTTAGAAACAAATAATAAAACATTTAAATCAAATAAATCCTTAAAAAAAATTCTACCAAATTCACAGAACTTATATTTTTTTGATTTAGTAAACACAAGGCAATAAAGAGCTTTGAGTTTTACAAACCTAATAAAACATAAAATTAAATATATTTTTTATCACCTACCAAACATGTCAAGGTGGCTATGAAATTGAAAATAGGGCAGTTACTTCATTCTTTGCGGTCCTTACCTTGTCGTATACGGACGGACATTTGCGAAGAAAATGCAAACACGTGCCTGTGTAAATGTAAACAATCTTTCTGAATCTTTAATAAGTAACTGTATTTAACCATGGAAAGTTATAAAAGTTTTTTTTCTTGTCGTTAGTTAGACATTTACTTTTAATGTTAGAGCTTTTAGTTATTTTTTTTAATATAGACATTATTATAATTATATCTATTAAATTTCGACACACAAGCAACACGCAATGCCTCCAGAACTTGGCGGAAAGTGGGGAACGGAGTATTTTAACACTAGGTTCCCTCTGTCTACCCTGGTGTGCGAGATACAGCGTGAAGCTGATTTATTAAATGACGCTGTCGTCGCGAAGGTGCACAACGTGTAATTGTAAACTGTCGCGTTTACATATGGTCGTGGATTCGATTCTCTTTCGTGGGAATTAATTATTTTTATTTCCTGGCTCTGGTAAAAAGGATAACCGCGGCGTTGAATTCTACAACTTAAACTTGCAATGTCTTGAAAATTGAGTGGAAAGTGGAGAATGAATGAAATTAAGTTCCCTCCTCCTACTCTAATGTACAGTGAGATACAGCGTGAAGCTAAAAAACATTTAAAAAAAAAAACCAACTTTTTATGTTATATATTAACGATTTTATTAGGTCGACTTATATGTAAGAAATTATGTAATGGAATCTAAGAATACAATGGATATTACAATGGAATCTAAGAATTATTACACGCACTTCTAATTGTTGTATCGTCATGAAACTTAGCAATTATATTTAGTTCAAAAGACAATACAATATTAAGGTACCATAGAGCTAATTTAATGATGAGAATTTAAGGTGGCTGATGAAAGCTTGACTGCCTACTAGTAAACATATCGAGTTTGGGTTCATTCAATTCGCACCCAACGCTTCTTCAACAAAATATTATAATTAAAACCAGTTTACACTGCAGCCCAGAAATAGAGACAACTTGAGCGATACATAATTCATTTTTGGCCTTTACGCGCACTTATGAAAGCGTGGTTTTGTAGTGTTTTTAAACTATTAAGTTATTTTATAAAAAAGATATAATGTTTTATATTAAAAGCTACTTTAACCATAAAATTCGAATTCGATATCAAAAATAACAAGGGTCGCACATCTGTCACTCGCTGACCTCGTACTAAAAACTTGTTGTTCGGCACACCTGTTTACATATTAACTTTTGTATTTACATAATATATGGCTAATAATAAACACTCTTAGAAAATGTATTAGCAATCAGGATAAGGCGTCGATCTTCGTTGTGCAAATCAATCAAATTCATATAATTTGGAGATTATCAATCAGCTTCACGCTATATCTCATACACAGAAGGGTAAGCAGAGGAAACCTAGTGTTAAGACACTCTTTCCCCACTTTTCGTCGAATTCTGGAGGCATTGTGTGTTGGGTGGCGGAACTCAACGCCGCACTTTGCGTCGATACTAGAGTGAAAAAAATATATAATATAGAATATTTCCAATATAAATTTAAATGTATATTTCATCTGTAATGGGGATCCAATCCATAACCAGTCGATTTTACAGCCACACTTTGTGCCCCTACGTCACGACTGGCCTCAAGATTCTAAGGTCACAATTGTTTTTTTATATTGTGTGATTTCTTGAACAACTCTTAGTTGATACACAACTTTGGAAGGATAAAGCAGCAGGTTATATATTATATAATTATGAAAAATAAAATAACAAAGAAATAATAAAAGTAATATACTCTAAGCACTTCTAATTTTGTTTTTGTTTCCTTTTGGTGTTATGTATTAAGCTCATGCACCAAACCAAATCGAATTCAAAATAAATAAAAATTTTACGAACTTACAGAAAAGACTAAATACACGGTAGCAAGCACGTAGTAGTGATTTGTGATTTTCTTTTAAATCACAAGGTTCCTTTAAAAAGTTTACTTTGTACTTAGAACAACATTATTAAAACATACAGTTTAATATAAGATATGATCTTACAACCTAACTAGTGCAATCACAGATACCAATGATTAAAATTAAACACAAACAAAACAACAAATAAAAGTAAAAGAAAACGATAAATCTAGCATCTAGTATTCTTGTAGTTGAATAGATATAACAATACATTAAAAAAACTCTAACAATCTATGGAAACAATCCAGCACAACTCAGGCGGAATGGCTGGTCAGTTGACACTAAATTTCCATTATGTCAGTGAAGCGAGTGACGTTGACAAATTACTATGCGACGCTGTGTTGCAGCGATATTAGTGTTATTAAATCAAATGTTTTAAATATATATAAAATGTATAAAAATATACACAAATAAATCAAAAAAATAAAATACGTAGCTCCGTAATGCTTATGTATTTTAATTTTTATTGTTAGGTAATTATGTTATTATAAAAAAAATGTTTTTAGTGTTAACTAATGAATAAATATATCTAATGTTAGAAATATTAAATACTTTAAAAGGTCATGTAATCAAAATATATAGATTCGATAGTAATTAATAATATTAAAGAATCGGAAAAATAAGCTACGTAAATTTAAGACTTATATTATTTTCTCATGGATGCAATTGTTAGAGACCACACGGGAAGCACCAATTCAAAGAAAAAAAGGATCATCAAAATCGGTCCACCCAGTCGAAAGTTGTGAGGTCATAAACATTAAAAATACAGTCGAATTGATAAACTTCTCGTTTTACAGACGAGAGAAAAAACTTTTGAATGGACTATCAAATTTTTGAAAAAAAAAAATGTTTTACTAAAAAATCTTAAATATTCTGATTTCTCTTAAAATATTTTATTTAGGTAATGCTACTTGGTTCTTAGCATATACTTGTAATAACACGTACGTGTTTTTGTAACATTGCCTAAAATAAACGAATGTTTATGAAGGTTTTGCCAAATAATTATTAATAATATAAAGCTTAAAGCTCTAATACTGTCATTTTGTATATTTAGATTGTATTTAAAGTGAACTACATTAGTGGCCAGTTTAGTAGCTAAATTAGATTATCTTATGGTCTTATTTGTTGATCAATTATGACGAAAAAGCACAATTTTTACGCAGTTCCAAACATCAATCATTAAACTATATCGGTACAGTTTAATAAACAATTAAAATACATAAGAAAAGAAAATTAACTATAAATAAAAAAATTGTTGTTCGTAAAGCATAAAACAGCGGCCGAAATTCTGATAAGGGTAATTTATAACATCACGAAACTAATTAAATCTCAGAACAGAAATGCACGAGTCACGTCCCTAATTATGGGCCAATGAAAGAAACAATATATAAGCGATAGCGGTCTTGCGAAAAAATTATATTAAATATACAGTGACACGACACTACTTTTTCTATTAATTATTAATATTAATTTGATTCTATGGGTAGTAGATACTTATCCGGTAAATACTTACGGATATATAGGTATTATGACTTAATTTTCAAGTTCACAGAAGCAAGCTTATCCAAGCTTTTCCTTGGATACTTTTTCTGTGAACATTTTGTACAGGACTCTTCTTGTTATCAAGAGGTAGGTAAGTTAAGGTAAGGTAGGTTAATATATTTAGTTATAGTTGTTAAATCATTTCATTGAATAGAATACTATTGTTATTCCGCATGGTCTCCAGTTAAAAAGTAGCCTAGGTCCTTCCACAGGTAATAAAATATTCATATCAAATTTCTTCACAAAAGGCGACGTAGATTAACCGTAAAACATACATACAACAGACGATCAGATAGGCAGTAAAAAAAATTACTTTTATTTGGTTGACTTACTAATGAATATGTCTCAATGTTACAAGGTTCCTTCTACACCTACACCTGAATGTTTTAAATAAAGACACCTAAAAATAACTAAATCAGCTTCACGCTGTATCCCGCACACTGCAGGGTAGGCAGAAGGAACCTAGGGTTAAGACCCTCCGTTCCCCTCTTCCTGCCGAATTCTGGAGGCATTGCGTGTTGAGTGGCAGAACTCAACGTCGCAGTTTGCCTCGACACCAGAGTTAAGAAATGGAAAGATAAATTTAAGTAAATATTTCATCTCCTCGAGTGGGGATCGAACCCACAACCTCTCGATTTTACAGTCAAACTAACAAAGACACCTGTGTGTCTTTATTTCAAACATTAGGTACAATAGGTATATTTTAAATTTTCATATTCAAAACAGTTTAACAACAATCTAAAATAAAATAAAAAAACCTCGATACCAATAGTTAGGGCAAATAAAACAGAATACAATAATTCAATATAATTTATGTCAAAACGCTTATCAATCACGCCAACTTTAAATGTCCGAAGTGACAAATTGCAGGTTGTTCAAGAGACGAAAAACGGGGGAATGACGTTCATCGTAAAGATAGCAGCTGAGCGAGATGCGTACAACGGCGGACTTATAAAATATTTCAAGGCAAACCCATTACGACAATAACACATAAAAATATACAATGTATTGTTCATTTTGTGAGAGTAAACAAGTGCATGTATATTGAATGTTTGTTTGTTTTTAGCTTCACGCTGTTTAGGTAACCTTATTAAGACACTTCCGTTCGGCGAATTCTGAAAGCTGAAGGAGCTCATCACTACGATTTGCCTCTTTACCAAAGCGAGGAAAGGTAATTTAATACTTAATTTTTATCGACTGGGAATCGAATACACGACCTATCGCCATTACTTATGATTATGCGGCACAATAGGCCTCGCATAACGCAGTTTAAACGCCGCATAAATTCCGACCCCGGTGGCCTGATGGTCTTGAAAGACAGACAACGAAGTGATCCTATAACCTACAAGGCTTCCGTTTTTTTTTTGAGGTATAGTAACCCTAAAAAGTAAAAAAACGTATTTTATGTCCTTCGTGTAAAGTACCAGGAATGAAAAAAGATTTTGTTTATATTTGTTCTATCAAACTGTATATTGGTAAATTGTACAATACTTTACTAAATATTATATAATTAAAAAATATATAAATAAAGGATCTTTTTCCGTATTGTAGTTAGTAGTGTAGTTAGTGACTGTTATAGGTTACCTACTTATCCCAATTGGTATTTTGTTGATTTCAGTCGCAAATTAAGCATAAATATAATTCACTTTGTATTAAGTTATGGCCTGACTCTCTACACCGCCATACTATGAGATGAATCGTCAACTAAGTACAAGTACGAGTCATGATTGGAAAAAAAACACATTTATTTTTATTTACAAACCATACACAATTAGGTGTTGTAAAAGATATTTTTCCTTTATAAGTATAGAGAACATCGTTTGTATGTAAATATTACAAACAGTTATATTTTCCAATAACGATAAAATAACTATTTTTGTTAGAATATTTTTTTTTTTAGTTCTCCGTGTACGTGACAATGGCGAAGTTCACTATACGGTTTTAAAATATGTAACGGATTGAACAACATTGCATTTAGTTAAAATAAAATCGATGAGAATTAAACTTTTTTTTCCACTTCATAAACGAGGTCAAGCATACAATAACGTAGTTTAATGTTAGTTATCCAAGATTTTTTATTTCATTCTGATGATCTTGTAAAAGTTAATGAAATTACTAAAAAAAAAAACATCAGCTTCACGCTGTATCCCGCACACAGCAGGGTAGGCAGAGGGAGCCTAGTGTTAAGACACTCCGTTCCCCACTTTCTGCCAAATTCTGGAAGCATTGCGTGTTGAGTGGCAGAATTCAACGCCGCGCTTAGCCTCGACTCCAGAGCGAAGAAATGGAAATATAAATTTAAGTAAATAATGAAATTACTAACTTGTGATAAATTGAATGGGGACATTGTGTTAGTAAGCACGGTGGTTGTGGGCTCAATTCCCTCACGGGGTAATTAATTATTTTCATTTCCGCGCTCCGATGGCAGAACAAAGCACGGCATCGTGATCCGTCACTCAACAGGCAACGTCTTATTGTAGCATGCGGTATGCGGAACGGAGTGTCTTAACATAAGGTAGGTAGAGGTAGGTAGGTAGTCCACCTACCCTACTATATGAGAGATGCAGCGTCAAGCTGTAAAAAAAACATTGCACTAGTAATATGTACATAAAATTAACTACACAATTTCAACGACAGGTATACATACCTACTGGTCTTTTGTATTTTAATTAAATGTAAATTACCTCAGTACACCTCAATTTATTTTTCAAAGAATTTGTAATTTCAACGGGCAAGTGTAACATTACGAAAATTTGTTAAAAATTAAATTATAAATTTTGTTTGATTTCCCTCTAGTACTTTTTACTTTTTTGCTCCAGTATATGACGCTATAATATTTATTGTGCTTTTAGATTATATAGAATGGAACAAAAATAAACAAATAACTGAGATTTATAACAAAATGATGAACAGTAAATAGAAATAATCTCTAGCTCCCAATATCTGTTGAACCAGAATTGGAAAATAACAAATATTTACTGGTAGTGGGATTTGAATTCACTGTCACCAAGCTAAACTGCAGTAAAATCCATTGGTCTAATTTATTTTATCCTATAAAATAAATGCTTCATGAATTTCACGTTGAGTGAGTACCGACTACAATTTCGTTAAACATACAAACATAGAAGACAGTGTTGCATAACGTTGAGTCACTTCCACATGAGACTTCCATTTTAATTGGATGCATTGTTCTTTAAACAATATATATATCGAATGCGTTTTGGTCCTTATGTGGTATGTCGCTGCCTCTCAAGGATCCACTACATAAATTAATTATACCATATTATTATTCATTTGATTTTCTGATATCATTGTTGTGGGTTACTGGTTCAAATTAATTAAGTATTTTTTAGCTTCAGGATTTTTTCCAGAACAGAGCCAAGTTCTGGCTAGCTTTTCTCGGTTCTCATGCTTTTTATGTGTCTTCCTTCCAGTATTATCGATACTCATTAACCTAAAGTCTCCCATTACCTGATCTCTCTTACTTCGTAAAGCTTAGTTAAGTTAATATTAAAATCAAAGAAACATAGTCTTAAACATTGTTGCTTCATAATTATGGCTATAATACAAATAAATTCTAAATCATTTACATCTAAATAAACTCAACACCCCTATCTCGTATGGCATTGGCAAAAAAAATAAAAACATACAAAAAAAGTATATTTGTATTATGTGTTTGATTTCCGTGGGTATATCCCTTAAAATATCACGAAGCGATTGTAAATAATATCCTCAAAATACAGCGATCCTTTTTGAACACAATGTTGACAGGCCATGATGGAGGTATGATTCTTATATTTCATCTCGACATGAGATTTATTCTGGTTTCACGTTATTGTAATTGGTTAGATACATATGTATGTGGATATAAGGAACACATGTTCTGTTTGCAATCTAAACATGTTACGATTTGCACAGGACAGGTGTAGGAAAATCCAAAAATCTCTTTATCTGTCCGTTTCATTGTTAAGCCATATGAAAATATTTAATCTGTGAATTCTTTAAAAAAATTATAAACTTGTAAGTATTTTGCAATTTTGTCATCTTTTCCTTATCATCAATTAATTATAAATGAAAGAAGCTTTGGGTATCGGAATTTTAAAAAGCAAATTTTAAACAGCATTTTGTAGGGGGATTACAAAAGGCTTCCTTCCATTTGGTCATCCTCCTTCTATTTTGTCATACACATAAACATTAGGGAATTTCCGAAATCCTCGTGGTTAATATGTCCAAATTTTATAAAGAACCTATCGTACACTAAATTTGTAGCTTTGTTAATTCTCTTCCTGTTCTTCTCTAAATATTTCATTTTCTCTAGTGAGAATCGAACCCACCACCTTCACGTTTACGGTCACAAGCTTGTGCCCCTGAGCCACGACTGACCTTAACATATTTTATGAAACAGCTCAAATCTCTTATAACACAGATAATACAAAATTAAGTAACATTTCAATAGCTCACATTTTTTAGAATATAAGAAAATTAATAATATCGGGATTATCATTCGATATCTTTGATATTTTTCTAATAGAACTTATTTTTCAATCAGGCGTTCCATAAACTTTTTAGTTTTAAACTATGCTCGTTCCTCTTTCAGGAGGATTTTCATATTAAAACAACGTCAATTCACATTTCAATTTAGTCGTACCGTAGTTTTAATTACGTTTTTCTTCATATCTTTCACGTTATTGGAAAATTTCATATTTTATCATGCGATTCTTTGATACTGCGAAGTACATTAAAAAAATCTCGTGTTTTACGTATCAAATGAATGATATATAACTGAATTAAAACTTGACAAACTATACTGTATCACTCTTTTGCCTCATTTACTATTCTTTAAATCATTTTGCAGTTTTTTAACATTTTTCAGCGGTATAGCCACACTTGAGTAAGAAAAATTGGACGGTTTAGAAGAGGCGCGGGTTCAATTCCCGCTACAAAGAAAACGTTACGGCGGTGAATTCGATTCCTGCTACGTTAAAAAATATATACGTTTCCTAATAAATAAATATTAATCATATAATGTAAAAGCATGCGTAAAAAGTCATTAAAAATTCAAGCCTAATTTTAACTAAAACATGTAAATAATACTAATGTGTAAAAATTCTATATTTAAATAAGTGATCTGAACAAAACTGCAGCTTTAGATTTTGTAAGCATTTAATTATAAATTTAAATATTCATACATTTGAGCTCGGAAAAGTGCCTGGGACTTACGACCACATGTGTAGACTCAGGGACCCTTTTACTGTTACTAACACTCGCCTTTACTGCTCCAGCCCAATGTAGCAAATTACCTCAAATGAATTCATTATTGACTTTTTGATTGATTGATTGAGGCCAGTCGTGGCGCAGGGGCACAAAGTGTGACTGTCAAACCGACTAGTTGTGCACTCGAGGAGATGAAATATTTGCTTAATATTTTTCCATTTCTTCGCTCTGGTGCCAAACAAAGTTGAGTTCTGCCACTCAACACGCAATGCCTCCAGAACTCGGCAGAAAGTGGGGAACGGAGTGTATTAACACTAGGTTCCCTCTACCTACTCTACTTCACGCCGGTTTTAAATGCCGGGGGTGGTAATGATCCGGTCGAGTCTGCCCATGCGTGTTGCCATTGCTGGCGACGTGACTCTACCACACGTACTTTAGTCGCCTCTTACGACACCACCAGTACCAGGATGATCCTATTCTAGGCCGGGATCACACGGCACAAAAGGTGTGCGGGATACAGAGTGAAGCTGAATTAAGTTTTGCCTTTTAAAGATTTATTCACAAACATAGCCGCCCATCAAAGAACCATGTTGCAATGTTGTAGTACACTGGCTATGATATGGCATATTACAGATAAGTAAAACCATCGATAGTAATAAACTATCATTGGTAAATATAGCAAGTTAACAAATGTTATTCTATAAACTATTTTATCAACATCTTTCAAGTGATAGTAGACTAGTTAAGGAGGAGGTACCTACTAACAAGGTTACCTATAAATTTAAATATTAAATTCTTAAAAAATATATATTAAAAGGCTGTTAGATAATAAATATCCTCGATTTTGCTTTACATATTTCTCGCATTGTTCATAGACTACAGATTAACATACAGAGTGTTTTTGTTAGTACCACTTTAAATAAAACCATAGTTTTAACTTCCCTATAAAAAGCTAATACAATTTAATTATTATTCTTTTTAAAATTATTTGTTTTTTTAAATAAAACGACATTTGTTAAGAACGACACACGCACACATAAACCTATCAAAGGAAACCGCCGCATACGCCTCATTCCGAAATCGCGTCGTAGGTATTGGCGGAAAAGTTCAAAGTTCTTTAACCTTTAGTAGTATTTTTGTAGTAGTATTACGTTAGTAGTGCTTACGTTATTAGTATCTATTCGTAACTGTGTCACACGAAATATAAGTATGGATAAACATCCTAAAATGAAAAAAAAAATCCTACGTCTAAGCTGTTGAGGTATCTCGAGTAATTTTTTTAGGAATAGGTTTACAATATTTTACCCTATATTCTGTTCCCGTAAAATGAGAACTATCGCTTTTATCCTGTATTATACCTATACAAATTTTTATATTCCTTTCTATTAAACATCGTTTTTATTTTGGTTTCTCTCAGTCGTTAGACGGCGATTTTCACCAGCTTTATGTTCCATTCCGGGATTCAAGACTAAACTCAGAACAATCTAGTTTTCAGTCTTCTGTTTCAGACCCACTGCTCCACAACGGCTTCTATTCTATTTAACATATGGGTAGTTTAAGTAGTGTGTGCAGTCGCGTAATATTTTTACAGAGAATGCATACGTATTGTATCGGTTGCTTTATTATTAACAAATATTTTTTTCTTTTTCATAATACAAGATAATTAAGTTTTTAAATATATATGATAGAGGCCGTCGTGGCCCGGTAGTACAAGGGTGTGATTGTAAACGTAACGGGTGTAGGTTCGATCTCCACTCGAGGAAATGAATTATTATTTCTTAATATTTTCATTTCTTCCCTCTGGCACCAAGACAAAGCCCAGCGTAGAGCCTCACTCAACACGCAATGTGTTATCACTATGTACCCTCTGCTTACCCTGCTATGTGCGTGATACAGCGTGAAGCTGACATATTATTAAAGAACAGAAAGCAATTGCAATATTATTTGTTTTTGCGTCCAATAAGCTTAAATTTTCTGACTCCAAGTTCGTGTTTCCGTAGTAAAACCAATCTCGTCTAACCGGATCTCTTATTAACATTGCAGACTACAATATCCTCTCTAGCCGATGTGTTCATTGATAAAGTGTTTTGAATAAAAATTGTTATGTCACCTAAAACTATATGTGGACTGCCTAACTAATGATATGGAAAGCTATTTTGTATAGGAGAATAATACTGAGGTAAAATCACATTTATCACTTTTATATATTAAAAGGTATTATAACATGTACTTATAACTAATTTATAAAACGATCCCCTTTCAGCAAATATTCACAGATACTTGTTACCTCAAAACACCTACTTAATTAAAGTTACTTTGTGTGAAATCTACGACCCTGTATCTTAAAATAACAGGCAAGGCAAGGTAAACTATAGATCATTTTGGTTTTGAAAGTTATCATTATATATTTAAACATAGCAATGTTTTAAGAAAATATATAAGAACAATGTTTTAAGAAAATATATAAGTAGAGGCCGGTCGTAGCGCAGCGGCACAAAGTGTGACTGTAAACCGACTGGTTGTGGGTTCGATCCCCACTCGAGGAGATGAAATATTTACTTAAATTTATATTTCCATTTCTTCGCTCTGGTGTCGAGGCAAAGTGCGGCGTTGAGTTCTGCCACTTAACACGCAATGCCTCCGGAATTCGGCAGAAAGTGGGGAACGGATTGTCTTTCACTACGTTCCCTCTGCCTACCCTGCAGTGTGCGGGATACAGCGTGAAGCTGATTTATTTATTTATTTTATTTATAAGAAAAAACTAATTCTTCAAACTGCAATGTACATATTACATGAGAAAAGAACTTCAATTAACGTTGTGACAATGTCGGTTTTTTGAGTTTATGCAGTTATGAAAGAATACTTCCACAATTGCGTGTTCAGGGGCGGAACAACTATCTCGTAGCGAAAGGAGTAGTAATATTTTTTTCCCAATAGCAATCGAACTCACAACAATCGCCGCGACTTCTGCGCCACAATGGCCTCTTATTCATTTTACGATTTCCTATTATCATCAATAGATTACAATCTTATGTCATTTGGACCATGACGTATTCCCGTAAGAATCAAACTTCGTTTGGGCGATAGGTATACATACATATTGGACTAGTCTTATCGTTTCGCCTCCATTTCAATAGTACGGATGTAGCAAATATTTCTACAGTCAAAATACAACCTATCCTTAGAGAGAACCCAGTCTTTGACATCTCGGTTGACAAATGAAATAGGTTATGCTATAACTGGCAATAGAACACGGACACCAGGGTATAGGACAATTGTTTAAAATTGTTATGTACATGAGATCTATAATAGTTATTATTCGATATTTGTAAAAAGTATGTAATTACTTTTATTGTTATATTAAGAGATCAGTCCGTTTCCATATTGTCTTATAGAAAAATGGTTTGCTGGGTGGTGGAACCGAAAGCCGTGAAAGCCGTTCTAAATAGTGAAATAGTTATAATTCTTCAAAATTGTTTTCTAAAATCATAAAGTCATACAAAAGCCACATCACTATTTAACCTACATTTGAGAAAAACTTAAATGTTGACAAAAAAAAATCTTCATCTCTTAATTATGCATCTAGCCTTGAAAGAAGCTTATCTGTGACTCTACGACTAATAATATAAAGAACGCTGACGGACCTCGGTCCAAGTTGAAGATATAAAATCAATGGCCAACCCTCATCAATATTGCAGACACTTCCGTTTCCAGATTGCAGTTGAACTTATTAGGTAATCCTTTCGGCTTCATTTCCGTGCGTTTGCATATTTTATATGTTACAAAATTAGGTTCACTTCGGACTTTAGTTTTCTGTAGCTTCTTTCAAGTTATATATAGAGTTTTTAAGTGTGAAAAGAATACAATTTAAATCTATATATTTGTCTTTTGGTTATTTTAATGTACTATTGCATATATATATATATATATATATATATATATATATATATATATATATATATATATATATATATATATATATATATATATATATATATATATACATATATTATATATATATATATACATATATATATATATATATATATATATATATATATATATATATATATATACTACAAATTGACTTATGTGAAAAAAACAACTTTATTCTTTTATAAGGATTTTGATAGAATTAAAATTCATATTTATTTATATATATATTAACAAAATACATTTTCGTTACAAAACTTAGTATTTTGAAAGAATTCAAGAATCAAAGCACTTTAAAATTTTACATTTATTGATTTATCTAAGCCGTTATCTGAATTATTTATAGGATAGGTACGCGGTCGAAGGACTTTTTGTACGATACGCATTCTGAATGCCGATTCGAGGCTTTATTAAACATATTACTTACGTAGTAAGTTCTTAATAATTGATACATAAGAAGAATGAAATAAAATAAATTGATTATTATCTTTCAGAGGTTTTATAATAAATTAAAATATTATAAATGAAATTTTATTTATTTAAGATTAATTTTAATCTTTGTACATGCTATTTTAAATATTAATGCGCAATCAAATGTATGAAGCTCAAGATAAATTGTGTGTGTTGATGTACGATATCCTGATAAAATTATATGTTTTCTAATATATTATTTTATCTATTTTATGTATGACACACAACACAGTGATTTTCCCTTTGATTTCCGGTGATTTTTCTAATCACATTGTCCAGCTATAAACAATGGCAAAATATATTATTTTATTATCATTTAATTAATATTCACTTGAAATAAATCTAACTTTTTGCTTTACGCTATGTCGGCATGGGGACCTAGGGGCCTTGTGTCAAGACACTTTCTTTTTCTATTGAACTTAAACCGAACTTGGCGGACTAAGTTCTGGAGGCATTGCGATTGGCGGAAGTGGCGGAATTTAACGTCGCGCTTTGCATTATCAGAGCGAACAAATGAAAATATTAAATAATTCATTCGCTCAAGAGGGAGTCGAACACACAACCTAGCTGGCGTTTACAGTTGCACGTTTGTGCCCCAGTGCCAAAACGGCACTGATTTATTTTTTACAAAGCATAATAATATTTTGAATATTAAAATAGGTCATTCAAGGTTAAAAATTTTACCAATCCAAATAATAGCACAAAGTAATTTTCTTATTTTTCGAACTTTTTATATGTTGAAAATTAATCAGCAAAATTATTAATATTCTGTTTGTAAATAAATAATTCTGTAAAAATATAGAATTTCCTAATATTTTTTCAACTTCGCGCTGTATTCCGAATGTAGCAGGAAAGGCAAATTGAACGTAGTGTTAAGACACTCCGCTCCCCACTCTCTGAAAAAAAACACAAAAGAAATCTAACACCAAAATATTTTTTTAATTCGAACCAGGAAGTCTTGAGATTCGAGCGTTCAACCAAACTAAATATTCAACTTTATAGTATTGAATATAGAAGCATAGATATGAAATAAAAAAAGAACATTCGCTCGAAAGTGAATTACAAACCGCTTAATCTTTCAGCTTCGTGACTCCAGCGTAAACATATGTATGTATGTGTACGTAACAGTTGTATGAACTCATCTACAATTTCATATTTATTGATTATGTATTTTGAAAGTGAATTTGCATGAGCCGTTTGCGTTTTGCATTCTAAACGAGAGTAACTCGTGTTAAAATTTTATGTTGTGTAGCAAATATATATAAATTGATATTGTTTTACTTTGAATCAGTCGTAGCGCATTGGCAGAAGCTTGTTATTGTAAGCGCGATAGGTTGTGGGTTTGATTTCCACTGAAGCAAATGAAATATTTATTATTTTCATTTTTTCGCTCTGGTGTCGAGGCAAAGCTCGGCTTTGATTTGCGCCACTCAACACGTAATGCGTACAAAATTCGACGGAAAGTGCGAGCGGAGTGTCTTAACACTCCCTCCCTCTGCCTGCGCTGATACAAGCGGAATACAACGCGAAGGTAAGAAAAGAACCGGACAAGCGCGAGTCGGACCTGCCCACCGAGGGTTTCGTACAAAAGTTGGTATTCTCGAGTTCTTTCTGAAATTTAAGCTTAGGTTAGTAATCTAGAGGTAAGTCTATATAACTTGCGTCTCTATTAATTGTCATTAAGGTCATTATGGCGCAGTAGTATTGCGTCTGATTATAAGCGCAATGTTTGCGAGTTCGAGCCACATTTGTGGGAATAAATTAATATTGTTTCTTGGCCCGTGGAGTTCAATTCTACCACTCAGCACGCAATGTTTTAAAGTCGAGGGTTGCGTGGAAAACGAAGTTTCTTAATACTCTATGCCTAAAACCGCATTTACGGTTTAATAAAATGCGCAGTTACAAAGTGAAAGAGAATCATTCCCAAAAACTTATAGGAAATTCACTAATAAAGTTTCAAGTAACATATTTAGTCTTGTGGAATAGCGGTTTTAATTAAAACTTGCTCACGACTACAAATGTACTCGAAATGAATATAAAACAAATTAATATGAAAATTATAAAGTTTTCAATAAATTATTACAACTTTTTCAATAAATTCCTTGTAGTGGTTTTGTAGTACAAATTCATTCATAAATAGATATAAAATATAAATGTTACAAAATACTAACTTCAACCGGCAGCTTCGCCATCCTGGTCGGATGAAAATAACTAAGAGTTGTTGTCATATACTTAACATATTCTGTAGGTCCATTTAATTGGTTTACATCGAAACGACTAACGTCATGTAATGTAGCCTATAGTCGTTCTCAATAAAATTAGACTCTGATTTTTTTTTATGGAAAAGGCAAGGCAAACTCTAGAACGGTTCACCTGATGGTAAGTGATCACCGCTGCAAAATCACGATCTCGTTTAACACCAGAGGAGCTAAAGATGCTTTGCATGCTCTAATTTTTTTTAAGATTTTTTTATTTAATTTGAAGCATTAGTTAGTGACATTAACGCGTTCAACCAAACAAATTCTACATGTTTTTTAAATCAGAGGAAAAGTAAGAACACAAGAACAACAGAGGAAAAGTAAGAACACCGAATAATATTGTGTAACTAAAATGACAATGGCTAATAGTTACTTAAACTGACTCATGTAAAATTTGTTCGTTTTTAACATGAAACCGCAAGTGTAAAGATGAAACACCTACATGTATGATGACTCTACGGGAAAATATACATGTACTATAATTGCTATTACACAATATCCATATTTTTAGGCTTAGAGTATAAACCTTCTTAATCCATTTTTTTTTATTATTTACATTTTTATTCCATTCGAAGATGTAAAAAGTAATACAAAATTAACCTTTATTTTATTTGAAAATTTGAAAACCCTCTGGTAATACATATAATATACATCAGTATAAAGTTTTCTATCTCATCCAATAATTTGTTTAATAGGTTTACACCGACAAAGCCGACGATGTTATCAATTAAATATTATAAATGTCTGTTTGTTGATTTTATATAGAAATTTGAGGTAGCGTGGCACAGGGGCACAAGGGTGTGACAGCAACGCGACCGTTGTAGGTTTGATCTCTAGAACTAACTCGAGGGAATAAATTATTATTTATTAATATTTTCATTTTTTCGATCTGGCACCAAAGCAAAAGACCGGTATTGAGTTCTGCCGTTCAACACGTAATGGCGCGAAGAAATCGGCGGAAAGTGAGGAACGGAGTGTCATAACGCTAGGTTCCCTCAGCCTAACCTGCTGTGTGGGGGTATAGCGTACGTAAGTGTTATATTTAAAATTTCTATTGAAATACATCTACGGATACTACAAATATTTCTAATTTAAATTTAAACTCTTTTAATCGAATTAATCGCGTACCTGTGTATAGTAGTGTACATTTTTGTACACCCGATATTACGATTATTGATATTTATAAACTAAATATACGCGATTAAAAGCGTTTCATTGAAAATATTGTCTATAATAGTGTAAATTAAAGATCTTGTTAAGTATTTCTAATCTAGACCTCAATTGCTTTTGATTTAAAACTAAATAAATGACTAATTTATAATGTGTCATTTTTTAGTCAACTTAAAGCAAAACTATATAATTATTCAATTATAATTTACATAACTTCATGTTAATGTCAGCTTTGACACATAGCACAGGTCTATGTAATAGATTAATGCAGCCATATTAGCAATATTGCTTACGTAAGATATAACATCAAGTACCTTTTTCTATGAAAATAAATGAACTAAGAGTACATTAAATGGTATTTCTATATGGTAATGTAGATAATAAATAAATGCGAGTCGGACTCATTCACCGACGTAGATACTGATTTCAGACTTAAAAGTAGTCACTTATTGGATGAAATGTAGGTAGCTACAATAAGTTACGTTTCCATAAAATTTCCATTTTTCGGATTTTTTCCTTTATTAGTACTGCAAGTTTCACTTCTCGCCAAATTTCATAATCGTTGGTCTACGGAAAATACACTAGATACCTATAGGTTTGGATTACGTAGCAAATAAAGTTGGCAAACTTTAGTTTGCACACTTAAGCACTCATTGTGTATGAAGACAACTACAAAGATAAGTTTGTAACATTTTTTTCGATGAAATATCTATAAAATTTTACTTTTTTCTTCATTTATATTGTAAGTGCTCACTACATATCTATTAAATTTCATAACTATAGGTTCACGAGATAAGTTTTGATTGCGCGGCGAATTTCAAACAAAATGCAACCTCAACGATACATAAATACTTGTATCTTTTGATTGTGTATCGAATTGTATTGAAAAAGCTAGATTATTAGTATGCTCCAATACTACAACTCATTTCATTTCAGCTAGGGCAGAGGGCCAACAAACTGATCCCATAAAGATTCAGCGTTTTTCTTTTGAGGTACGGAACCCTAAAAAATCATACAGTTATCATACCTAAACCTAATCTGTATCATATCCAAAACTCAATACTGTAATTAGAGACTTAATAAATGTCCTTATATACACATACAATTGTACACACACACGTCTCTAAAATTAGATAGATTCCATTTCAATTAAAAGTTTACTGATCCACAATACGATGTGTTACTCAAAATAGTTAGCGGAATTCGATATCGCTTAAAGCGATTTCAGTTAGGCTAACGAGACTTTAAACAAGTACCTACATCTGTACCTCTATGTCTAAATCTATCTAATACTGCATTGTTTCGGGCATTAGTTGTAGTAGTGATAGAACATATAGCACCGGAACATTATGCTCTTTTATGGGTAATGTGGTAGTAGGGGATACGAATTTACGGAACAGAATTGTATAGAAAACATATTTCTTATTTTATTACCATCAAACTTACCAACTTAGCTGACGAACTCGTAATCGGAAGCTTTGAATTTTAGCCATTAATACTTACTTACTTACTTAGCTTCACGCTTTATCCCTAGCGGGGTAGTCAGAAAGAACGGAGCGCCAAACGCTACGGTCTCTACATACTTCTTTCGCCTCGTCCACTGTCATAAACCTCCTCATACATGCCCTCCGGGGGATCCTCATGCTTTTTACGTTGCCTTTCTCCAGTATCTTTTATACTGTGTTTTCGAAGGTCAACCGAGGTCTCCCTCTAAGTCTCTTACCCATTGATTATAATTAATTATAGAATTTTATATGAGACAACGATCATACTCATCAAAATTTCGAACACGTTCGTACATATATGGCATACTAATATTATAGATGAGAATATAAGTTTGTTTGTTATGCTTTCACGCCAAAACTACTCTATCGATTACCATGAAATTTTATACACATATTCTTAGAGGGATTAGAAAGTACATATAATACTTATTTATCAATAATAAGTGTATATTATTCATTGGTTATTATATATAAATAAGTCTAAGCGGGCAAATCCGCGTTTGAGTCTCTAGTATAAATTTGGTGTAATATCATGACATTATTACTGGTTAAAGTATCAAGAATGTCTGTTTCCTTCTAACAACAATGAGATGTGGGTGTGTAAGTAGGTAGTGCGAATGCACAATGCAAGGACTAGATGGATGATTTACAGTGCAGTCATTTTAAAATTTACATGAAACTTACGTTAAATCTTAATATTTATATCAACAAATTTAAATTTCATATAATATTTATTATCTGTATTTGTTATTTCAATTTTATAACTGGGTCCAATGACTTATTTTTTCAATAAAAATTATTCGATAAGTAATAGATAGTGCAAACCATCTTAATTTTTTTTAATCCCTTCTAAGCTACTATATGCATTTCAATTCTATTTTGTCAAGATTAGTGAGATAGTTTTGAGATAAACAAAACGCATGGTGAGTAAAAGTTGGGTAATAAAATAGCCTTTTGTGTGGGCAACCCTAGAAACGAATAAATAAAGTTAACGACAGCTACGCGTTGAAAATACGACAGTATTGGCCTATATTTGGCTTCACAGAAGTGTTTGGAGGATTATATTTAAAATATTTACTAGTAAATATACACACACTCAGTTCTCGGTCGATATATTATGAGAGGTGCCAAGACTCATATCAATTTGTCAAGCGGAAAATTTCCTTTATTTTTATTACTTTTGATTTATATTTGGAATCGCTGGTTTTCGTCTACATTTCAGTAAAGTAAATAATAACATCTACAGAAATAACAATCATATTGCCCTCTTTACGTTTTCGTAACCCTCAATGCTAAAAAAAACGTAGTCTATTTTTTTTACGTTTTCTTAGGAATTTCAGGAAATCTTCTCTTATTGCTCCCATACACTCCCCTATATAATATAGATTATAATTAAGTATGTATTCACGTAGTAATAAGTTAATTATATTAAATTTTGATGAGCTCTTACCATATAAGACCACCAGTTAACACCTGTCTTAGTTTATAGTGTTATGATATATAAAATATTACATTATTCATGACATAAATTACATATATATATGTATCTGTCGCCGCGTCGTCGTCTTGTCGATGCAGTTGGAAAGTCTATAGTGCTGCCCACTGCTCACAGTATTCGTAGGTTGAAATTCTATATCAGGGTATCTATAAAATATATATAAATGAATATTATGTTCATCAGAAAGCGACGTTTAAGTGGACTTAAAGTGGGTTAAATTGATTCTTTTTGGCTAATTTATACGTATCTAATAGTAAAGGAGAAAAAAATCTTTAGTATTAATTAAACATGCAAGGTAGAGTCAGTCTAGTGTTAAGATACTCCGTTATTTACTTTCCGTCAAATTTTGAGACATTGCATCAGAACGAGAAAATTCATTTAATCCACAGTAATCAAGATTTCAGTCATCACGCTATCCCACTGGATAGCCTCCACTTAAAATATTTAGTACAAATATAATAATTTAAAGAAAATAAAATTTTATGCAATAAATAAATATATTTCCGTATAAATTAATTATACATTTTGAATTTTAAACTCCACAGCCACAGTCACACAGTCAATAGTACAGGCTACAGACGAAAGTTGGTGATGCTTGCAATCTAAAATAATTGCTGTGACGGAACTGTGAAGATGCGTTGTTAATAAACTTATGCTTGGAAAGAGAAGGTAATGTCAGTTCAATTTGTGTTTTGTGGTTATAATTATGTTATTTTTAGTCAGTTTAAAAGGAATTACTGTTATTATATAGATTTTTGTCAAAAGATTTTAAACTTATTATTGTTTTTCTTAGTTTTTCATAGTATAAAGCATTATATGATGAGTCTTCGAGATTCTTTTCAGAAAATATTTCAAATTATATAGTATAGAATATAATATGATTTACCATTAATTTTTCATATTTAATTAGACTCATCATCTGTTCTCAATTGATCATCACAGCATTACTAGCAACAATAGCAATAACAAGCGTATACTATTATATTCATTATTAATATTTATACACTTTATACTCCTTTGTTTATATTAGGTATTGTATACCTTCATATGTACAAAATACCTCTCATGACCTTATTATAAATAATGAGGCCAGTCGTGGCGCAGTGGCACGGAAGTGTGACTGTAAAACCGACTGGTTGTGGGTTCGATCCCCACTCAAGGAGATGAAATATTAACTTAAATTTATATTTCCATTTTCTTGGCGTTGAGTTCTGCCACTCAACACGCAATGCCTCCAGAATTCGGCAGAAAGTGGGGAACAGAGTGTCTTAACACTAGGTTCCCTCTGCCTACCCTACTGTGTGCGGGATACAGCGTGAAGCTGATTTATTTTTTTTATTTTATTACCTTATTATAAAGCTGTTATGCATAACCTAATCATATATAGCTACCCGAATGGAATTCGAAGACAGAAACATTTATGTGGAGTTTTCGGCTAGGATTCGATGCTGTCATTTCGACCTTTTCTTACGTTATCCTCTTCTCTCTCTCTCTTCCATTCTCAATTTTCCACCAAATTCCAAAAGCATTACGTTTAGCGTGGCGGAGCTTAAAACTTTTGCTTTTGCTCGTTACCTAGCAAGGAATTGAAAATATTCGTTCAGTGGGAATCGAACTCACAACGACCTTATTCATATGTTAATGCTACATTCATTTTAAATAACTAAGAGCGAGTCGAAAACTATAAATAAGATTTCCCTGGTAGTCTAAAGGCATGCACACCGTCAGACGCGTCCGAGACTGTCTAAAATAGAAATAAGTTATGTTTAACTTACGAGGGCGCTCAGCTCAGGATCATCTGTAAAATTCTTGGATATTATGTTAAGAATTCAACATTTCAAGTATAATTGAGAAAATTGTTTTTGAGTTACAAGACGTATTTTTAAGCTTTTTTACATTTTATTTTGATTCGTTTATTTTGTATTATTTCTTTCTTTCTTTGTAATGCCTATTAGTATATGACAACGTCAAGTTTCACTCGATCTTTAATTCTTAATTTACATCTGCGTACATAATAGGCAAAATCCTTAATTATGCAAAATATTTTATAAGTGTACTTTGTGAACTCACTGCTTTTGATTACTTTTTTGCCTTCACGCTCTATCCCGCACACGATAGGATATGCAAAGCAAAGCTACTGTCAAGACAGTCCGTTCCCTATTTTCCAGTCCAATTTTCAACACATAACTTGCTGATAGATATCAACGCCGCACTTTTTCCTGCTATAGGAACAAGGAAACTTAAAATGTATTCCCACTAGTAGTAATCGAACCCACAAAGGCCTCTAATCTTAAACTAATTGTATTGAAGACGCAGTGTTCAACAAAATCACATGTCTCTACAATTGACGAGTTCAATTACATCTTACGTCCAATTACGCTGAAATCAAGAAGTCCTTGTAAATAAAACGCTCGTTCTGCCGAGAAGACGGATGCGTCTAGTTAAGCGTTTTAGAACTGACGCAGAGAACAACGTTAGTGCTGTGTTTCCATTGGATGTGTCGCGCGATACTTTACTTTACTAATTATTATTAGATATAAATATAAAAAAATATACATTTTATAAAATTTTATATAATAATGCCATAATGTTCAATAAATTAATAAGTTAGCCTATCCCGATGGTGCTTTCTGCTTAGACTTGTCCGTATCAATTAAACTATAATTTACTTCAAGTAATACCTATAATGACCATAGTTGCGCAGCGGCACATCATTCAACTGTAAACGCCACGGCTATAGGATCTTTTCTCATTCGGGCGAATAAATTTCAATTTTCTCGCTCCGTTAATAATACAACTTAAGAAAAACCTAATTTTACTTAATTTAACTAATATCTAATTTAGCTAATATCTATTAATATAAAACATATCAAATCTCATGGTTTGAACTCTGTACAACGAGCACAAAGTTTAAATGGATTGAAGCAATTTGCATCGGCACAACAAATTGGACCAGTCGCTGTGTAGACATGTCAACTGTTCCGTGATACACATTCTGCGATGCTGATATAAGCTGAATTACGCGTCGTTATGTTACAGCCTACAGGTACCGTGTACACAGTTTTACCGTGATATACAAGTACAGGCCTGAGTTGTTTTAAAATTAGAAGAAGTATTAAAAAGTAGAAAGAAATATTACTGTATATCATTCAGCTTCACGCTGTATCCCGCACACTGCTTCATTTCCTCGAGTGGGATCGAATCGTTTGATCGTGTACAGTTTGTGCCCTTGCGCCATGACTGGCCTCGAGGCCATATGTACGAATGTATGAATGTATATTGTAAATTATATTAGTAAAAAAAAATTATTTAGTATCTCGTGTAACAATAGTATAAATAATTAAAACATTTCTACATATGCTTAATTAAATAAAAGCAATACAATACAGCGTATATAAGGATTCATGAAAGATGCAACTTGCACGAAGTGGCTAACGTGCAAACAACCATTTTCAAGCAATGGACAAAGTCTATTTGCATTAATTAAATAATGACTAATTAGCTTCAGTTTTTTTTAATATTTCTTTCTAAATTAATATTAATTTAATATTTTTTTATAATAGAAATATTCATATAAATATATATATTTACATATGTATATGTATAATAATAATCGAAAATTAAAACAAGTTTAGAGGCCTGTGCGACTGTAAATGCAACGGTTGTGAGTTCGATTCTCACTCGGGTAATGAAGAATTATTTTTTTTTCGTTTTCTCGCTTTGAACGAAGCAAAGCACGCGCGGCGTTGAGTTCAGCCAATCAACACGCATTGTCTAAAGAAGCAATTTATATTATATTATATATATACATTAACGGCGGCGGCGTTGAGTTCTGCCACTAAACACGTAATGCCTACAGAATTCGGCAGAAAGTGGGGAACGGAGTGTCTAAAAAAGGTTCCCTCTGCCTACCCTGCTGTTTGCGGGATACAGCGTGAAGTTGATTTATTTATTTATATATACCTTAACGTAAATATGAATTAAAAGGTTGCATGTATCAACTGGCATTTAAAATAAAGTGAACGGTAATACAATCATTGGGTCGACAATTTCTTAATTAAAAATGACTCATCTTATGAGCTTTCAGTGTTTTGAAATGAACTGTAATAAAAAATAACGGTTTTAATAAGCGAATATGTAACAAAAGTCTATTTAATTTTACTTCTTCGTATGGTTTCTTTGAATAGAAGAAAAGGAGAGTTGTGAACTGGTGCTGGTTGACGTTACGATCTGCTAGTGCCAAGCTAATTTTAATATTATTTTACGAGGAAAAGGCAACTAAACCAAACTGGAAAAAGATTTTCTTTATTATTGTATAAAAATATTGCAAGTCATATCAGCTATAATACAAACAATATATAATATCATTATCATTCAAAAAGTTTTGTTTTTTTATCATTACAGCGAGCGAGATTATTATTAATATAACCAAAAACGCTATGGAAAGAGTTGAAAACGTATAGAAGAAAAATCACCAAAACCACTAAGATGTGACTGGTTCGAACTCTTATTTTCTCAATTTTTGACGTGAACCTTGCTGGAAACGGCAAAGAGAAAGGTTGATGCCCTGTAGATATTGCGCCGGACAAAGGTGCTCGGGATATTGTGAACAGAATTCCGTTCAAATGTGTCCATACTCCAAAAACTTGGCACCAAAGAGTGACTGTCAGCTATTGTAGAAACTCGTATTCGGTCACAGCACCAAGAAAAGAGAACTACTCCATAGAACAGCTCGTGGTGAAACCAGACCATGCGGTAGATCGTCCATACAACCGACCTAATAAAATCAGCTGTAGGCGGTCAATTACATGAGTGCACTAGACTGACGACCAACAGAATGAAATGGCGTGAAACTGTGGCAAAAATAACAAAAGCCAAGAACGTGACTACATGATGGCCACAACCGCTCTGTCAAGATCGTAACGACTGAAAAGAAGAATATATACAATTATTATATTTATTTTTCCATATATAGACGGCGCCAAAGCTAAGCATAAAATACTTTCATAACACAAAATATAGAGGATATTAATACATAAAATACGTCGCATATATATTTTCAAAGTGCCTCAATGTAAACAGGTTTAATTAAAATAAATTATTAGAAATTTAAATATAATTACTTTTCGAATACTACAACTTTTTCTTACAAATAGTTGGTTAATTGGTTGTGGGGATATCTTTGCTAGTTTTTAATTAGAAATAGAAATATTAATCGAAATTAATATTTTCAAGATTTCAATAATTTTTAATTTAAAATAGTATGCCTTTCTCGTAATATAATACATATAAAAAAATACAGGGATGTTTTCTCTGATTATATTTTCGTTTATCTTTTTGTTACTACTTAAGATACTAAATAATCTGCTAGTTGGTATCTGGGAAGCTAAACGGACGGTAGTTAAATGTAAAAATAAACAAGGATTTTTACATTATTATTTATTTATTAGCTTGTTATATACGTTCTACGTTGGCTTAGCTTAAATTTACCCAGTTTCCTGAAGTTATACAAAAAGATGTTTTAAATGTTAATCGTTAACCGATTGCGCGACGCAAAGAAGTGTAATGTGTTTATTTTAGTAAAATACTTCTACTCCTTGATATTTTTTTTGTTCTACACCTATATCTCGTTAAAAATGCATTTAATTATATCACAATTCACAATGTGAAGGTTAAACATATTATTGTTATCGTCTGGCATTAGCAAGACTGAGACAGAAGATATGTTCGAAGTCATTAATTTAATTACTGCAAGAAGTAAATACCTTTATAGGACACTATTTTGCTATAATAAGTATTCAGTCTAAATGACGTGGTTGCGTGTTCGATTCCCAAGACATTAATCAAAATAGTTCAGTCAGTTTTCGGTTAACATTGCCTAAAAAACTTGGACAATACTATTAACGAACACGCAATAGCTCAAAAATAAATTAAAAATGAAAAGATGAATTATAAGCTGCATTATGTTTCTATAGTATAGTCAAACAACAAAGGAGACATTGTGAGATGGACTGAACACGCTGTAAACAGCTGTTTACCAGATGCCATTTTAGTTATGATTTATTGTTAACTCTGTACAGTCGTATTTAACACTAAATAGATACGGATTAGAACTGACAAATTTACCCTCGAACACTATTAAATGTTGAGTTTTTGTACTAAAGCTTTAAGTGACAAATTAACGTGTCACAAGCAAACAGCAGTTTCTTTTTTAGAAAAAAGCGTAACCATAAACTTAAAATCATGTAAAACTCATTTTAGGTGTCTTTTAATTTTATGTAGAGTTAATTGGAAATTGATGTTGACAAGACATGGTTGCAATGGATGCATTGCATGTATGGTCGTAGGTTCACATAAAACTTGATAGTTTATATTTGTATCATTTATATTGGTCCTGTCTGGTTGGACATAGTGCGATGTTGGACATCCCAACAAAAAAAAACAGTTCGTTCAACAGTTTCATGTTTTTCCTGCTGCCTGCTGCTTTGTGCCGTGTGATCCCGGCCTAGAATAGGATCATCCTGGTACTGGTGGTGTCGTAAGAGGCGACTAAAGTACGTGTGGTAGAGTCACGTCGCCAGCAATGGCAACACGCATGGGCAGACTCGGCCGGATCATTACCACCCCCGGCATTTAAAACCGGCGTGAAGTAGTGGCTTTATACCACTGCGTTTCGCATCAGGTAATGCCGGGCCCCGGCGCCGGCGCTTACCATCAGGTGACCCGCACGCTCGTTTGCCGTGTCTTTTCCATAAAAAAAAATAAATAAAAGGGTGGACAGATGGAAGCCTAATTTTTAAGAAACTGTTTTACATTTACTTAACTTAACGCCGTGATTTGTCTAAAAAATCTGAGAAAGAAAAATAAATGAAATTTATCATTCTCCTAAGTGGGGTACGGACATTCGTCGTGTTTACAGTCCAGCCTCAATAATCAAAATTTTTGTAAACATTGACCATACGGAAATCAAAGCCGCAACATATCCAGTAATTCACAACAACTACTAAGTATTCAACGTCGTGCATTTTTTAAAATATTCTTTCTAAGTCGAGGGGAAGATTTTGCAAAAAACTTGAGGGGTCGATATTAGGGTGCCATGAAAGGACGGGACCCAGCAGACGCTATAAAATAGGATGCTTATTGCAAAACCGTCCCTTACAATATCAAGGCTGTTACTTTCATGTTTGTTGTAAATTTGTTTGTATGTAAAATAAATATATGCCCTAATATATATATTTTACAAAAGTATATTTGAACTTAGTTTAAAATTTGTTTCTTATATCTTAATTTTAAAAAAAATGTGAATATTGAAGTTAGACATTTACATATTAGTAGAGTCGAAGGCTATTCTATAATATAGAATGATTTAAAAATAAAACATGTTATAGTAAGCTTCTTAAGCTGAGGGATGATATTTGGAAATAACTAAATCCTATTACTTTTTTTATTTATACGCATTTCCATTTCATTGGATATACAGGTAAATCTCTTTAATAACATGAAAATTGAAAATTCAATCAAACCATTGTACAAACAATCAAAATTTACCAAGACTTCTTATGTACTGTATTTCCCATTAAATTCAAGTTGTTAATAGAAAGCAATAATTATTTCAGAAAATTCAAAATGTACACAACAAAATATTTTAGTAGAAGCGAAGGGAAGTAGAAGGAACGACTGAATGTACTAATGTTTGAATATTTAAATGCATTAGTTGGTCAGTTTGTATAAAAGGGACAACGTTAAGTCGACATTACATATTTACACAGACCAACTCCACCTCGAAATCTTTACAAAGCTCTCGCCGGGGACGTCCTTGAGAATTTGAGACTCAAAGAAACGTTTCAAGATTGTGGAGCAAACATTTGACTTGTGCCACAAAGGTTCTGTTGTGAACTAGAATACCATCAATTCTCAGCATTAATTAAGTAAGATACTCACCTACTGCCGAATAAAATTGGGTTGATAAGAATCAGTTTTTCGTTTTTTCGCGAATGCAGAGCAGGCAGAATAAACCTAGTGTGAAGTGTTCCCCCAATTTTCAAGGCATTGCCTGCTTGAATTGCAATATATTGTCTCGTTACCTGAGCGATAAAATTAAAATATATGAATTTACCGAGTGAGAATGGAACTCACAACCGTCGAGTTTAATTACACGCTTTGAGGCACCACGACGGCCACAAAACTAGGTTAATATTTGCAAGTAGGATGTCGGTAGCTACGTGATTTTAAGTTAAGTTAATTATTATACGCCCTAACTTTTATACGTAGAGTGGTAAAGTTAGTCGTAAATAAAAATATGAAGCCTTTTTATTTTATGTAAACTACAAAATTGTATGTATATTTCGTAACTAAATAACGCCACTTGAATTGTTACGCAACTATAAACATTGTAAATTCCACTGACATTCCACAATGAAGTCTTGACTTGAATGTTTAATTATACAGGCGTTCAAATATGTTAACAAGAAGATTAAGGATTATAAAGAGATACTATATAAAAAGATGTTGCAGCGACTTATAAATATAATTGTAGATCCTGACTGTGGTGATGATTGTAAATTAGAACCCACTCGTTTAAAAAAACTATTTTCAATTTTACCGCTATAAGACAAAATGTGGTGTTGGGTTCCGCTACTCTTCTTTGAGTCTTAGCACTAGGTTTCTTATATTAGAATTACACGAAAAAAGCGTGAAGTTGAGAAAAATCCTAGTGTCGAGGACACTACACACCTACATGAATTACGATGAACGATACGATTCGATGTGTTTGTTCTATTTATGATTTTTAAAACATATGCTTCGTTTTAGGCTGTATATTTTTCGGCCACGTGTATGATACAGGATGCTGCTGCATAGTAAAATTTATATACATATTTTAATTTCCGGTCGCTGCTAAAACCTACGTGTGCAAGTATCGATCGTTTCGCAATTAGTTCGTTATGAAGTTGTATGATTCAAAAATAGATGACCAGATTTGGATGGCATGGCATGGAACTTCGACACAATGACAGATTATCTGAATTGATAAGAGAAATCATTTTTATTAGGATATATAGTGTCATATTTTTTTTATTTTATAAAATCATGCTGATTTGAGTGTGTATACGCGATGGTAATTGGTTCTATTTTCACTCGAAAGTGAATTATTTTTATTTCCTCGCTCTTGTAATAATACAAAGCGCAATGTTGAGTGTTATAGCACTACGTTTAAAAAAACAAAAAAAGGTTAATTTGAATTTTGAAATTAACGTTGCTAAAAATAATATAACATAAATATACTTAATTTATATAGCACCAGAAGATAACAACTAAGATTAAGGATTGAATTGATAAAAATAAAAAAGTGTACAAAGTGTCTTTTATTAAAATAGGCAAATTCATAAAAAACTTCACATCATTGTAAGCGTTTATACTTATAGTGAAGTAAGCAATTAACATATTTAGAATACAAAATCGAGCTTATTTAAGAAGTCTAAGATCTTTCCTGGGAGTAATCTCGTACTTAAGAAAGAAATGGAACTTGTCTTTTACAAAGTTAGCAAAGCGGAAGCACACTAAGTCACAATTATCTAATTTAAATATTCTTATACTCTCAGTTTTGTTTATTATTATATTTAAATTAGTAGTATATTTCTAACTTTATAATTTAAATTTACATTTTCGATAAAATTAGAAAAAGAAAATGAATAAAATTTTCCTTTTATCCATTTGGAGCCATAAAATATATTGGCATCAAATTGATCATATTAATTAATTGTTCGTCAATATTCGTTTCAGTATTTATAAACCGAATTATATTTTCAATGTAACTTTATGAGAATATTTAAAATATATGGAATGAAAATAGCAATCGAATTACGAAATTTTTAGGCCAAATGTTGCTGATGATGTTAATAGTAACTACAGAAGAAAAAAATTACCAAAATAATGTATTAAATTAAACAACGACAATAAGCGCCACTCTCAATATATCTTTCCCATTCTAGTAAATAGAACACCGTGTTGAGTTCCACCATTCAACAGGGAATATCTTGAATATTGGATGGAAGGTGAGGAATGAGGAACGGAAAGTGACGAAAGGAAGGAAGGCACCAGGCTGTCTGTACCGTGTAATTGTCGAACGTGTGAAAAAACGTGAAGCTACATTTCTTAATTTACTTGATCATTTTCTCAAGATTCCTATGCATTAGAGATTACGCGTTAGTTAAGATTTAAGTAAAAAAAATACTATTTCATCTTTATAATAGGTATTTAAAAATAATTTTGTAAGGCTTTGTTTTGTTATCACATTTTAAATTGAGAAATAATTGAGTAAATAGCGTTCTCTCCCGCTAAATGATAATTTTCTGAAACAATGCTTCTTACGAAGTTGCTAAAATATAGAAACAGTAGGTACAAAGTTCAAACGAGCGAGGTGTGAACGTATTCCGTAATTTGATCATTTAGACATGTTATCCAAATGTTTTATGTATGTATTTGTATTGTTATATGTAATTTTTTTTATATAATTAAATAGAACTGAATCAATAAACAATTGTTTATAATTGAATTGAATTTCCGAGACAGTCCTGGTAAAACTATGACGATCATGTTCATGTAAGTCGATGGTTGGGTGTTCAAATACTATACAGCGAGTATGTACATATTTTTATATTAACTTCTACCTTTGGCTTCACCCCCGTGTCAAATGAAAATAACTAAAAGAGTTTTATATGACCTAAGGGTCATGGAACATTCTGAGTATATACCTGAGGAATCTCCGACAACAGGTTCAGTGGGTTCAATGGAACCGAGTAACGTGATGTCAAATAGCATATATGTAGATATTTGTAAGATTGTTTGATAGTAGGTGCTGGTGTCCCAAAATATCTTCAATATATAGTTTAAAAAAAAAACTAAATAACACGCCTTTTTTCACTCTACACCAAGTGATCCCAAAAAACATTATGAGTCCAAAAAACTCGAATGGTTTATTAGTTAAACATCTCTAAAGGCTCCATCTCCAAAGTCCTGGCTCCATCATCACACCAGCTTGTTGATACCATAACATTGTATTGCCACCTATATTCTATAGTCTGCTCTGGTATACAACAATTTTCACAAAATTCAGATTGTTGGATCTTTTTACATAGTTGCTTTGTTACAGCTCGACCTAATAAAAAAGTGAAAAATTGGCGAAAGAACATGGTATTTATTATTCTTTATCTACACTGCAGATTAAATAAGAAAATTTAAAAGTTTGTTAAAAACAATTTAAAATAGCTTCTTCATTAAAGATAAGCGCGTCAGTGAGCATACTGTACCTATGAGTAATGCAAATTTAAACAAATGAATTACTACTTGAATATTGTCGGGATATAAGGTAGGTACCGTTTAATTGTTTTAAGAAATACACTGACATTTAATGAGTTGTTGTTTAAAACTCTTATGATATTTAAATTCTAAATTATTAATTAAATCAACATGTTAATTATAATAAATTTATTTTAAAATAATAGCGTTATAAATCATAATTGTAACAAATCATTAAAGTAAGTACATAAAACTTTGAAATTAGACCTGAATATTGGAACAATGCCTGGCTAGGATCGTGATGGTTGTGTATACGATACCCATACAAGAGAATGATTTTTTTTACTTTCTCTCTCTCTGATACCGACGAACGTATAACTATAATGAAGTTATAGTGGCGTAATGCGACGACGCTCGAATATAAACGTGATGGTTATAGGTTCTATGCCCATTCGAGTTATAGCGCAGCGTTGAATTCCACCACACAGGTAATGTCTTCAACGAGAACAGGAAGTAGGGAACAAAGTGTCTTAGCAGTTGCTTGTTGGTTGGTAACTAGACTTTAATTAGGTTAGATAGTTAATAAAGGATATAATATTTTATTGATTGCTAATATTTTATTAATTCTTTTAGAATAGGAGTGTTGATCTCAATATAAATAATTACGTACGTCAAGTATTCGTTATAGCTAAGAGTATAAACAAAGCATCATCAACAATGAGGGTCTCACACGGCCGGGGGCTGTCGGCCGTCAACTTAAAAAACTTTTTTAAACAAAACCCTAACAGAGGACTAGTATACATACATATGTATGTATGTATGTATGTATGTCAGTATTATATAACTTAGGCTAAACTTATAAAAGAAAAGTTTTAGGTAACAACATTTTTATTTATTTAGGGTAATAAAACATATTTCATTCTAAGATTAGATGTAATTGAGCTTGACTTACTTTTTTTAAATGATCTTAAAATATAAAGGTTTATTGATATATTCTGTATTTGAGTCAAGGTTGATCTGTTACTTAAATAAAACCAATTTCATAATAAAGAAGCTTCTTAACTAAAGTAATAAAATTGATGTAGATACAATGTCACTTCAATTGCTATGTCACATCTGGATACATGGATGTTATACATGAAAAAATATTATTCAATAGAAATATGATTTCTGTCTTTTACCCTTCCCATAATGTTGTTAGGTAAAGACACTGATAAAGTTCACCAAGTGCTTACTTGCCAATAAAAATAAATATTTTTCGCACAAATATTTGTTTACAACAATAGGGTATGTAATATATTGTTTTTTTTTATATTATATATTTATATCTGGCATATTGCTCGGTAGACATAGGGAACCTAGTGTCAAGACACTACGTTCCTATATTCTACACAAACTTTGAGTTGCGTGTCGAGCGGCGAAATCCAACACCCAAATTCCACTGAGTGGTATTCGAACTCATAACCGCCCCGTTTACATTATTATATATCTATCTAGTCCAATTATATAAACTATTAATGGATCGGAAGGCTAATCTATTCACAATAATACGTAATGCTGTCATAAGTTTAACTGTTTATTTAAATGGTAATTTACGTATTAAAGCAGTTACGGTGACGCAGTGTCCTTATATCTATGCCAGAGGTCACGGCTTCGATTAAAGTCTGGACAATCTTTATCTATGGCGCCATTTAAGTGCAAACACGTATTTAAATAATATAGTAGTTATTTAAGTACCGTTCAATGGTTTAGGTTCTAGAAATACAATATGTAGCAACATTTTAGAATGTTGTACGAAATTATATTTATTACAGGTTAAATGTACTATAGTTTTTTTAAAAATCACTCCCTAAGCTATTATAATGTGTATTATAATCATAATATGTATTGAATATTAATTTATTTTACTTCTAAACAACAATAATATAATAGTGACAAATTTCGTTTTCACTGTACGGCTTATTTTCGCTTTATTTGGAGAGATCTATTATATTTGGTATTAACAGCATTTAATATCTACTATTTATATAAAATAAAAAATATTATAAAAATATAAAAATCACAACTGCTGATAAACAACTGATAAGTAACTGAAAAGGAATGAAAACAAACCAAACAATATCACATCGTCAAGAACGTCAAAAGTAATATTGTGCAACTGAATCATTGAAATAAAAGGGACCCATTTTTCAACTAATTAAATCTTTCCTGTGAACTCTTTAAAAATATATGTCTCGACTGAAAATTCTTTTATTATGTAAAAAAATTGGCTTTGTGTATATGTGTATCGCTTGCAAATTTATTTTAAGCAAATTACACACAAATTTTGGATAGTCGGTTAAAAATAGGCTTCCAATTACAATATACAGAGATAGACGCTAGAAAGTTTTTTTTATATCCTGAAAAAAAATCTATAGGTAGGTGAAAAAGAGAATGTGTTCCATGCCATAGTACGGAACTGCTGGCAACAGCACGTCCTTTTATTTCTATTGAAATCGCACTCGCATTCCTTTTGTCTCACAGCCAGGTCCGACAAATTCTTTTATTGCTCGAGAAGTTGGTTTGCTGAAAATTACCTACTACGCCAATTATATCTTTATTCCTTATAAGTATGAACTTTCAACTTACTTTGATTTTGAAGATATTTATCAAGGGTAACACATTATAACCTACATTATTCTTTAGAGTTTAAAATTATTGAATTATTAATAAAAATTCTGCCAATTCTTGTAAATATTTTTTTATTAAAGCTATACCTCATATACCGAGTTAATATATTTACACAAAAAATATATTCGTAATTGGTATTGTATTTATTACTAATAAAATAAGGTTATAAGGTAGCTTAAATTGTTATTGTTAATTTTAAGCTACCTCAACTGTTTTTTTAGCTTAAAAATCACGCTGTATTAGGTACTAGGTACTAGGTATTAGGTACGTAGATAGAACCTAGGAACATAGTGTTAAGACACTTCGTTCCCATTAAGATACTTCTGTTCCCTATTAGGTAGTGGTAGGTACACTAATTTCTAAACAAAACAGCAAAAGGGATTGCGTATAAACACGTACCTACTATATTTAGGATAATATGTAGCGTTAAGCGTTACACTTTGCTGAATATTTAAATTTTCTTATGTAAATTTAGGGATAAGACGAGGACGGCATTTCCCCATAGAAGCATGTTGCCTGTCCGTAACAAATTCAAAACTTAATGTAAATTAATATCTTTGCACAGAAAGTGTTTCTCCACTTTATACTACGCTACTGAGATATTAACTAATGAAAAACTTAGATATTTATTTAAAAAATATTTAAAAAATATTGTACTTTGAAATATAAATACAAGATTGCATATTAACCGAGTGATTATTATAAAAAAAAATTAAGGCTTTCTATAAAACATTAAGCTATTTTTTGTAACAACTGCATTATAAATTGTAATGAATTTTGTTATAAATTAGAATCATTACATCGATGTAATTTTTTTAATGTATTACAAATAAGGTAGTAAGATAAACGTAAATACAAAGTTGTTCCTAGTTTTTTTTTTAGTTTCATAAAAAACAGAAGAGAGAAAGTATAGGAGACCTTTCTACCGAACTCATGAGGCATTACGTGTTGAACGGCGGGGATCAACGCCGCGTTTTACCTACTACTAGAGATTTGATTGTCTCCTTCTAGTAACGTTATAAAATTTTATTCGAGTGAAAATAGAACTCACGTTGACAGTTGCGCAGTTGTGTCCCTGCGCCACAGCGGCTCACTCGTTTAGATTGATTAGGATAAAGCGAGGTATCGAGTTGCGCTATTCACTAAACTATGTAGTACATACCTACCCCTTTGAACTGAGGGAGTGAGTAGAATGGAGTGCCGTGATACAGTGTTCTCTTTACGGCTATATAAGATTTCTCCCAATAATTTTTGAAAGTCAAAATTAAATATTATAATTATTTTTCCTTTCCTTTATCGAAGGTTGTTCGTCAAATTTTAAGAAAAAAGGAAATATCATTTTGACACCTGGTTTGTACTTTAATTTTTTTTTTAGAAAATCTACATATGTAAATATAAGATTCGAGACGTTTATTCGAGACGTATATCTCGATGTTGTCAGACTATGCCTTATTTTTTTTATTAGCTTCACGCTGTATCCCACACAGTAAGATAGGCAGAGGGAACCTAATGTTCAGACACTCCGTTCCCCACTTTCCGCCGGCGGAACGGCGGAACTCAACGGCGCCCTTTGCCTTGACACCACAGCGAAGGAATGTAAATATAAATTTAAATAAATATTTCATCTTTTCGAGTGAGGATCGAACCCACAATCAGTCGATTTTTACAGTCACACTTTGTGCCTCTGCGCCACGACTGGCCTCAAAGTGGCGAAGCGTGAGTGTGTTGTCATTAGAATCTTTATTAACTCGCATGAAAAAAAGTACAGATTCATGAAAAAAAGTACAGTATATATTGATTTAAGTCGGCATTCGAGTACGTAAAGAGTATTCGTATTACTTAGTTTCTTCTTATGTAAATAAATCTGTTTAACCTTATTAGAGACATATAACGAGGCTTTTACTTTCATAGAAACCGCATAATGGTATATTTAAAATTAGTACAATTATTATGTACGTAAATCAGCTTCACGCTGTATCCCGCACACAGCAGGGTAGGCAGAGGGAACCTTGTGTTAAGACACTCCGTTCCTCACTTTCTGCCGAATTCTGGAGGCATTGCGTGTTGAGTGGCAGAACTCAACGCCGCGCTTAGCCTCGACACCAGAGCGAAGAAATGGAAATATAAATTTAAGTAAATATTTCATCATATCATAATATAATATTTCATCTCATCGAGTGGGGATCGAACCCACAACCAGTCGGTTTTACAGTCACACTTCGTGCCACTGCGCCATGACTGGCCTCACACACGATTTATTTTATTTATTATGTAAGTATAGGTTCCTAAGTATTATTAAGATTTAACCTTAAATATGTTCGGTTTGTTAATTACTACATTTGGAGAGCAATTTTTTTTCTGTCACTATATATAATAGAAAATAAAGGTTATATATTTTTCTTATTTATCTCTTAATAGAAATAATCTTGATACTAATATTATGCAGTAAGTGTTTGTTTGGTTGAAAAGGCTAATCTCCGTAACTACTAGTTAAATCCAACGTAATTTAAAAAAAAATGTTTTGTGAGGCCAGTCGTGATGCACAGGCACAGACTGTGACTTCGTGGATTCGATTCCCACGCGGGGAAATAGAATATTTAATATTTTTCTTTCCTCGCAGTGGTAACGAGATAAATCACAGCGTTGAGCCCCGCCACTCAACCACTATACAATATTACATTAATCGTTTCGATATAACCCCTGTACCCGTGAAGACATGTCGCGTGTCATACACCACTTAGTTATTTCCTTTTTTTATGATGCGGGCGGAGCAGCATTTAATAGTAGAAATTGTATAAATTATGTTTTGTTATATAATAATTGGTTATTGTCGTTGTTGTGTGATCATAAAAGTCGATCAGTTGATCAGTCGCGTGGAAATAGCACGAGAATAAGAAAAAAATGTTAAAATCAGCGTCAATGTATGTAATTATTCATCAATTGCCTCGATTTTTTGGTGATTTTGTGTATTTAAGTATAATGTGATCTATTTTGCTGTTTCAATTTAAATGTTAGTAGTTAAAAATTGTGCACGCACTTGTAATTAGTATAAAAAAACCATATTATAATATTTGATTTTTTTTTTATTTTGAGATAATGGAAAACTTCATTCAGCTGTATCCCGCATATCAAACAGGAAGGCAAAGGGCTTCTTGTGTTAAGACACTCCGTTCTCCACTTTTCAGTGAAGTCGCTCAACGCCGTTAAACGTGTATTGAAACTTTATTCAGGAGATTAAGTTTGAGTGGAAATCAAAATGTAGATTAATAAAAAGTCTAATAGTAAAATATGGGAACGATGTGTTCTAAAAATAATAATTTAAACACGACAATCAATTAAGATAAGAATGAGCGAAGATCAGATAGTTTGTATTTAATATATATAAAGTATTGTATGCAATAATAAATGTACTTGTTTATATTTTGAGGTTTAATCTAAATATTCAACAAAAAACACTTTAATACCCAAAATAAATGCAAGTATACCGTTGGTTGTTATTCAACTATTTACTACGTTATGTAAAAGCCAGCGACGCAGCCAAAAACACAGCGTGCGGTGTCAGCGTGATTCATAAGGCAATAAAGAAGTCTGCCACGGCCACGCGCCCCAAGCACCAGAGGCGAACGTTAATAGCTCCATAGCCATAGCCATAGTATATGGAGGTTGGAGCACAGCTGCGTTACTGAACCGACCAGTGCGTGCACGCTTTACGCTTTCACCAGCCGCGCTCGTGGGCGATCCGGCACCATGCTCCCATTCATACCGCTAGTGTTTACAGTGTGGTACATGTATATATAAACCAAAAAAAAACATGAATCGATGGGAGGGAGCCACGATAACGATTGTTTACCTGACGAACACTTCAAGGCAACGATAATATCATAATGGAGGCAACGATGCGTTGCGGTGCAACTATAGTCGCTACAAACACGGCGATTAAGAATATTTTAGATTGATGACAGAAACTACACTCGTGTTGACATTGAAATTACGCAAGAACACGAGTTCTTTGGAGGAGCGTAAGATTACAATACCGGTCCCTTGACAAAAAGCCGGAATGCCGCGTAAAGATGGTCCCCTTACCTCTGTCGCTCGAACGTATCCTGCGAGGGCTACACAAGACACCCATAGTAATATGCCAAAATGCATCACAACAAGCTGGAGTGGCCCGGCCGCAGGAACAGAGTGACACAACACTAACGACAATCACTACAGAACTATTTGCTGTTATTACACTAACACTACACTCGGCCACTGTACAGCGAGGAGCGACATGCGCCGTCTATTTCAGTTTGTAGTAAACTGAGCAGCGCTTGGCGCGAGCTTCACTACGTTGGGTTCTCGCAGAACGCGACTCGCGGCTAACTTCGTGGATATGGGTCTTCCCTTCGCCTCGGTCGTCGCCCGATGGTCGATGAAGCTTGTCAAGTCGGCACGCACTCCGGTTTATTACGTTTGTCATTTATACAAAACATTTATGTATATACATATATTAAATAGTTCATACTGAAAACAAAAACAAATATTGTGATTTCTAGCGACCGAAATAAAGTAATGGTGAGGTCAGTCAACCCTTTCGAATGGAATTAGAATACTGTAGATATTCTTATCTATTCAGATCGTCTGCATACTTAAGAAACTATTTATTGTTGCCATTAACCAAGAATTGAGTTTAAGCTTCTGTTAAATCGTTATATTAATATATTTAATATGTAGGTTAATACCGTTCTCCTGAATAATACTTATCAAGATAAAGTAATATAATTATAAATTGGAGATGATTTCAATTATATATACGAAAATTAAATACTTTTCGTTCAGTTAAACTGAACGAAACATATTCTGATTAAATATAATATAAAAAAATAGTCTCATAAAAAAAAATATTTATAGACTTAATAAAGAATAGAATTGTAATAATTAATTATAAAACTGCGCCACCTATCTTATTCACGCTAAACTATTTAAGATACCTAACTTTATACTTATGTTATTAGATGGCGCTTTTTAGTATATATTTGGCTTTACCGAAACACTGAAAGTAAAACATAAATACATTCAGAGTATTTTGGAAGCGGCGATAAAGCACATAATTATAAATTTTATAATTAAAAGCTTTTTATATTGAGAATCAGTATACCCATATTAAGGGTCAAAGCTTTATCATTTTGTTTGATAAAAATCGGAGTATCAAGATAATCTTTGATACTTCGATTTTCGCTGAAGATTAAAATATATTATTGCTGTAAAATATTTTTCCACCTCAACCATCTATATATTTTAAATTTTATTTGAAATGTGACCAGTGGTGGCCTAACGGGGGGCGGAGGTGGCGGTACGTCCCTAACCCTTGATCCTGGGGGGCTTCTAAATGGCTGCAAATTCTCTTCATCAAATTCTAATCAAGCTTTTGGAAACCTACTTAGTATTTACTTAAGAGGACTCTTAGAGTAAGAGGCCCAGTAAACAAATAAGTACACCAATAAGTGCAGCTTATACTGGTAGTTTACATAATTTTACATAATTTAACTAGCACGTATTATCTTTCTAATATCAATTTGGTTATCAAAATTTGTAACTAAAATTTAAAAAATGTAATCGAAAACGGATAAAATAAATCTGTCGAGAGCGGCCATCAATATAAATAAACATACACACTAAGTTGTAGATAAACAATATGTTAAATAAATAGAAATCTTCTTATAACAAGGGCCTCGTTTAATTAAGCCTCGGGCCTGGTTATTACGCCACTGAGTGTGACTACAATGAGATCAAGAGGTTGCAAAAAACAAGATTAAAAGTAAGAATATAATATGTCATATACGGAAGTTACGGAAGTTGGCTGGAAATTATATATAAAATTAAAAAGATATAAATTCACAAAATATAGCACTACTGACAGTGACAATTGTATACTAAGAAACCAAATATTTTTTGAAAACATTTTTAGTATAATATTAAGCATCATTTTACTTATTCATCGCATTGCATTGAAAAAAGTATCTAGGGAAATAAATAAAAAGTCAAATAACGCCTGTACAATATATTAGATGTCCAAGACTAATTCCTAAATAAAATAAAAGCAAAAACAACTTGACATCTTAACTTTAAGTTTCACTTTTGTTAAACAGTAGCACAGTATTTGTTCTGAACAGGACTTGATGCAAAATTAATAATTAAGGTAAAAAATCTATTTGTTTTCATTCATGTCAGCCATTTGTTCCTTGTGACGTCTGATGGCATCCTCATGGCGTTTGATCTGTTCTTGATGGAAGGCAATTTCTTTGTCCAAGTGACCCTTGATATTGGACAGTTGTTCCTTTTGCTGTATGAGAAAGAAAAAAACGCATTTATATTAGTTTTCACCTATTTAAAATATAAAATGCTTGAGATGGATTTCAAAGCCATTCAAGAAAATAATAGTTGGATCAGTGAAAGATTACATTATGCTTGATTACAACTTATTTATATTGTGAGCATCTCCTACAAAAATGTTTTATAGGTCTTCTTAGTGTTAGAATACTATTTAAAATGTTATAAATTATAATTTTTTCTCCTCTTTGAACTTCACAGCATGTAACTAAAAAATATTCAAAGTTAAGTTAAAATAAATCTAAAAAAAAAGCCTAATCTCTTCCCACTTATAACCATTTATATCACTATATCACAACCACAACCTTAGAACAACAATTTATTCCATCAAAATTGTTTTCTGTTTTTATGAATTTGCTCCAGAGCAAAAAAAGCAAAGTTCTGTATTAACTTCCACCTGAAACCTGCAATGTTTTAAAGAAAAATATGGGGAGTGGGGAAAAGAGTATATTAACACTAGGTATAATATGCAAGGATAGACTATGAAGGTCAGCACACTCAACACACAACACCTCCACAACTCGGCAGAAAGTGGGGAACAGAGTGTCTTAACACTAGGTTCCATCTGCTTACCCCGCTGTGTGCGGGAAACAGTGTGAAGGTGATTTATTGATTTTTTATTTACAGCATGAAGGTAAAAAAAGAAATCAATATCAGTGATAATGACAAAGAAATGATTAATGAATAGTTTTATTGTTCTTTTATAAAAATATTTTACCATTTAGAGCAGTGCTCTCCCAATATTTTTTGTGCCATGCCTCACCTTAACCTTTCTAAAATATTTAATGTCCCCTCTATATAATTTTGGCACCAATGATGCATTGCATATTATGGGCCAAAGCAAAAGGGTTAATGTTCTACCGAGTTCATTTTAGCCCCCTTTACTATCAAATTGCCCCCCCCAGTGGGTTCTTGGGAAACACTGGTATAGGGTGTATCTAGAAGCATTTTATAGTGTGATCTGTGTGTCTAATTTTTATTATCCATGTAAATGAAGAAAAAAAATACCTTTTTATAGAAATATTCATCTTCTCTAGCAGCCTCCATCTTGCCGAATGCACCACCTGCTTCACGGATGGAACCACCGGCGCCACCACCCTTGCCCGCACCAGAGCCTGGTTCTCCAGAATACATTCTGCAATATTTTTATATGATTGTATTACCTTTGTACATCTTGAAATATAAATTAGCATCTTATGTGTAGTTAATATGGTTCAAAACTATTTTGATGGCGCTAGGGCCAGTCGATGTTTTTGATTCGATAAATATTTTCTTATATAACTTTAGTTGAAAATAACATTATCTAGTAGGCTATATCTATTGTACGAAGATATAATCAAAACAATAACAACTATATGTGTTATAGACAAAATGAATCAAGCCGACTTGATTCATGACTTTTAAAATTTCTTTTCTAAAATAAATAAATTGAAGAATTAAAATAATTTAACAACAAAGAAATATAGTATTTCAAGTTTATTTTTTATTTTTAAAACTACTTGTTGGGTTAGGATTGCGTAATCTTCTACCGGCAAATATCTCACCTAATACTAGAAAGTCCTCGCAAAATAGGAATTCTCGTTCTGGCAATGAAACTCATGATTACTTATAAATAAAATTAAAATATATGGCAGTAACTAAAAATATAATTAAGTATATCACGATTACTCCCGAAGAAATTTCTTTTAAAAAGTTAAATGTCAAACAACCATAGACAATCCTAGTTATTTTTAGTCAGTCTGTGAAGTCACAAATTGTTATAATTTTTTAATTTATTTTTACATTATTATTCATTGGTACGTATTATGTACGCAATTTATAATAAATAAATTAATATTTAATATAAACAACTTGGTAATATATTTTATGTAAACAACCATAAGCAATATTATTTAGTGAGCTACGTTTATAATAATAGATGGCATCAGTAATGCGACATCACTAGACTACATATCTATTTGATAGATGGCAGTATAAACCAAAAAAAATGTAAGTGTCACATTATTATAATTTATCATTTTCATTTTATTGTCAAAATAATATCATTTATATGTAAATTGTTAAGATACGTTAAGTACTTTAAATTAAAATATGAAAATACATTAGCTAAGAAAATAATAAAATATAGTTAAAAATTCATGAATTTTAAAAAAGTATCTTACAACATTTCACGTTTCTTCATCCAAAGGATATGTTTAAGTTTTTGTTCAGCTATGATTTTGTTTAGCTCTGCTGTTTCTCTCATAGCTCTTACAACATGTCTTTCTTCTTGGAGAGATTCAATTTTCATTTGTTTCTCTGTGGCCGAATACCTTTAACAATATACACGATGATATTAAATATTTAAAAAGTATATCAAATGACACATAAATAAAAGAAAGCATACTTTAAAAACTCTTGATATTGTCTGCTAAAAACGTTCAAATGTAAATTATTATCAGAATATGATATATCAGTCATCGTAAAAGCGTTTTTCTTATTTCTATTGTGTAAATCCTTGGAGTCTCGAACATTAATAAATTGATTTTGTTCGTTAGTTAATGCATGAGAGGATTCTGTAGGTATGTTTACTTCTTGTTGAGAATTAAAAGATTGTTCATCCATGCTGATACTATCTATTTCAGTAATATCCCTGAAATGTAAATTGAAAAATAAGGTTTATTGATCTATATCCTACACAATGAAGAAATTACGAAATTAATTTAAAATTTATTATTAATTTGATGAATTAAGTATTTAATAATTTATTACGAGAATGTCAATTATTACGACTGCAATCAACTTACTCATCAATACATTCTGTTTTGATTTCAACGTTAGTACTCATTGTAGTTTCGTTTAAATTATCACTTTCCGTCTTAAGACTGCTCTCTTTCGATAAATCAAGTATATTACATACTTCTTGAGACTGTTTAGTGCATTGGTGGGCCGCTGAACCATTTATTACGGATAACTCTTCGCGAGCTATACGTTTCATATTCTGCCATTGTGTTTTAACTTTCTTAATTGAAAAATCTGTAAACTTATCACCAAATTTACTGGCTAATTGCCGCAAAATTTCATTCCACGCGACATCTTTTTCTTCAGAATGATTGGGGCCATTGTTAGTTTTAGTAACCACCACCTCTTTATGTTGCTTTATTAGTTCTAGCAAATATTGTTTCTCTTCCAAGGACCAGTTCGGTGTTCTCGACCGTCTATGATGCGCCATCTTACCCATTCTCCGCGATATCGGACGGGTCGTGTTTAATTTTTTGCAAAGTTTTGTTGCAAACGATGCACTCGACGTCCAAAATTATCGGTGTCCACATTTAAAAAACAAATGCCGTTAAAACAATTGAGTCGCTATGACAAACGTTTAACTGCGTGTTGACTATTTAAAAACTTTTAACAGAATGAGGTTCCCTTTGTATCTAACATACAATCAAATATAAAATAATTGAATGAATTAAATATTTTCAGTGTGGCATCGCACTAAGTTATGATTATAATTTTATATGTAACGTCAAAAATGTTATTAAATAACACCACATATTTTGGTTACATTATCATGTCAATTATATATTTTTAAATATCTTTAAATAGATTTTAAAGTATCTATAGAAAATTATGCCAATATGCCTCTACCGGTAATCAGCACAACTATTAATAGTTAACGTTATTAGGTATATTGTAACATGCAATCACGCGGAAGATTAATTATTATTGGAAGAAATTCCTTGGAACGTAAGCTTCTTTAATAAATTATATTGCTATAATCAAATAATACGAAGATGGTAGAGTTTGACAGATAATTAATGATTTTTAACATTATTAAAGTGTTAATCCACAGTTAGGAAACAAACAAAACTTATTTAGAAAACGTATAATAATTTGAACGTAGCGGGACACGAACACGCGCCTCCTTCCTGGTCTGTTCGGTTTCCAGGTCCAGGTTCAGGTTCCAGTCACATATGTTTATTATTATATCTTTTTGACCAAAATATATGTATATACTTGACATTTAAATATCTTTTTTCTTAATTAATAAGAATATTGATTTGTTAGGTATCGATTTCTATACCGACAAACAGATTCACTACATAAATCGATTGTTTTTCCGCTTCACATACAATCAATTTTCTTTTAAAAACCTATTCGAATTTGTTTATCAAAAAATAATAATAATAATTTCAGTTAAAACATTGATTTAAATGGAAAAACTCATTACAAATATGACGATTTAGTTTAAAACTAGAGTCAGTCGCATGTAGTGATTCGCTGACGGCGGCCGCGTTGGTACTAAGCCACTTTAGTGAGAGAACTGGATATAAACAAAAAAAGCAGGAATTTATTATATCATAGCTTTAAGTCTCTACCACGTGGTCAAAGGAAGTGTTTTTTCTTTTGGAAAATATACATTTTCATTTAATAAAAAACAAAGTTGTGCGTTCGACAGTGTTCTGCCGGTTTCTTAAAGGTGAGTCTTCTATGTAAATTAGATTTACTATTGATATTATGTTTCTTTTAATTATAGATATTTTCAGAAAAATTGATATGCTACCGGACTACTGTCTTATTAAGTGTTAGTTTTTTAGATAAATGTTATTTTTTTTGGCATTTTTAAAACACTAATCCACATTTAGGAAAGAAAATAACTTTTTTTAATATAAGGTTTCATGGATTCCATTAGGCGCGGGATCGGATCCCGTTACGGTTAAATTTTTATACGTTTTTAAAAAAGTATTTATGTTAATTTAGTTTTCGTATTCTTAATTGATTTATAAAACAAATGTATTATAAAGACAGGAAAGATGAAGGCCTTTTCTTCTCTGGAGCTTATATTTTAGTTATTTAAGTAACTAAGATTTGCTTAACATTATTTTGTGTATAACAGTAGCTTTTATTTTTTTGCAATTTTAAAATAGTTTAGTTACACTGCTAAAGTGTTTTCCAAAGATTAAAATCTTATTTAAATAAATTGAATGAGAAAATTATATTTTTAGTTAGGTATACCAAAAAGACACCAACTAACTCCATTTTAGCAACATTCTCCATATTTCTTTTTTTATCATCTTCACGTTGTATCCCGCACACAGCAGGGTAGGCAGAGGGAAGCTAGTGTTAAGACACACCGTTCCCCACTTTCCGCCGAGTTCTGGAGGCATTGCGTATTAAGTGGTGGAACTCAACGCCGCGCTTTACCTCGACACTAAACCGAAGAAATGAAGATATAAATATAATATTTTTTAACGTGACAGGATATGGACTCGATTTATCACTTGAACTTATTTTAGTTCTTTATTTTATATATATATATATATATATATATATATATATATATATATATATATATATATATATATATATATATATATATATATATATATATCTATATCTTTTTTCTTCCGCCGCTCAACAAGCATTGCCACCAGTATTCGGCAAGTGGAGAGCGGAGGAGCTAGTTTCCCAGGTTCCTTCGCCTACCCAGCTATGTGTACGGCGTGAAGCTAAAAATAAAATAAAATAAGTTTCACTGAGTAGGACTTTTAACTATACTGCGACGGGCGCATTAATAAAAAATCATTTTATGATATTACAAATATACGAATTAAGTAATGATATTTTAATGACAAGTTGATTTGTGATCATTATTATACAAGTTTACTCGATGCTATTCATTATTCTAAATTATAACACTATAAAGGGAATCAAAACGAATAGGGAACTTCCGGTTGAACTAGAATTGTGGAATTTAACAGATAGCATCTACAGGTAGTATTAGTTTATGAAACAATCTGAAAACTATACATTTATGGATAAATCCTAAAAAAAAATAGCCTTAAAAGAGAAGCAAAATTTGGTATTAAAGCCAAACTATTTCTAGTTAGGTATTAAATGAAAGGACTCTCTAAACTTGAATTTCAGAAAAAGCTCGACTCCTCCAGTTTTTGTACGGAACTCGGTGTGCGAGCCCGATATTCAGGTTTTTTGCGAGCGCTTGTTTTTTTTTATTTAATGCAAAGAAAATAATTAAGAATTATTACGGTACTTATCATGTAAAATTGTGATAATTCAGTAATAGCTACTATTTAAATGATTAAAACTTTAAAAAAAACGTTTTAACCAAAATCTAAAACCTTGAAATCTTATTTTAATATGATCTTTTTATTATACTTTCATGTATCCAAATTAGCTTCTAGTTTCGCTATTCATTATTGCCGACGTGCTCGTGTATGAGACTAGGGAAATTTTCCACTAATAAAAAAATATACATAAAAGTTTATTTTTCAGCTTCACGCTGTATCCCGCAAGTAGCAGTGTACGCAAAGATTCTAGTGTTAAGACACTCCTCTCCCCACTTTCCGCCAGATTCTGTAGACATTGCCTGTTGAGTAGTGAGAAATGCAAACATTTGTTCGAGTGGGAATTGAACCCACAACCTGGTGCATTTACATACACACGCTTGTTCCTCATCGCCACTACTGGCATCTAAATTATAAAAGTATTTGATTGTTAAAGTTTATTATTTTATGTTTCACACCTTTCAGCGAAGGACAATAGATACCACTTAACTCTTAAATAGAGAGACATTATCGTCTTGTGCGGCTTTTAACACCCCGCCAACCACCACACAAAATTATCAAATTAAATACCTAGACTAACGATACTAAAGGAACTTTTATATACTTTTAAAATAAAATGTTTCCTCGTGATTAACTCTTTAAAGCGCACTCTATGTTTTTACGGTCCGTGGTGCAGTGGTACTGCTTATGCAGCGTGATTGTCTTGAGTTCGATTACCACTCGGGGCAAAGAAATATTTGCATTTCCTCGAATTGGTATCAAGACAAAGCGTGCCGTTGAATTACGCCACTCAACAGGCAATGCCTCGAGAATTTTGCAGAAAGTGTTGAATGGAGTGTCTTGACACTAGGTTCCCTCTGCCCACTCTGCATATATACGTGAGGTAATAAAAGAAGTTAAATAGGTTTTCCTAAACATATCAGTATTTATTGGTGTCAGTTGGTTTTTTTTAATTTCTTAGCATATTGTCAAAAATATATATTTTTTTTTCAATGTAAATTCCAGTAAGTTCAACTCGTTACTTGCAGACTAGGAAGTACAGAGCACAGTTATATTATTTCTTATGCATAATAAACAACCTGTTTTCTTTCTTTCCCATGTCGATTACTGTGTTTTTTTTAATGAACTAAAGAGTGTATAATTCATTTATTTACCATAAAGTTATACTTATTTTAAAAATAAAGTTATACTTATTTTGTTCCCTACTTTCTGTCGAATTCTGCAAGCATTGTGTGTTGAGTGGTAGAACTCAACGCCGCGCTTAACCTCGACACCAGAGCGAAGAAATGGAAATACAAATTTAACTAAATATTTCAGTAGGGATCGAACCCACAACCAGTCCGTTTTACAGTCACACTTTATGCCGCTGCGCCACGACTGGCCTCTTTATTAAATAAGTATTTTATAATTTTTAAATTTGTTGCCAAATAAAACGAATAGGCAAAAGTAATTTGATATTTGTTGTAAGGTTATTGTAGCATTATATTGACACCGACTTCAAAATTATATAACACTTATTTCATGATTTTGAGACCAGTCGTGGCGCAGCGGCGCAAAAAAATACTGTAATGCGACAGATTGTGGGGTTCAATTCCCACTCGAGGAATTGAAATATTTAAAATCCTCATTTTCGTCGCTCTTGTATAGAGGTTAATACACTCCGTTTCCCATTTTCCGCCCAGTTCTGGAGACACCGGAGCGAAGAAATGAAAATATAAATGTAAATAAACATTTCATTTCCTCGAGTGGGGATCGAACCCGAAGTCGATATTACAGTCATTTTACTTTGTGCCCCCGCGTCACGAAGCCGCCGGGTCTACAATAACTACGTACAAAAATATAATATCTGAGTGAGTGCATATTACCTGCACCTGTTCATATTTTTTAATATTTAAAAGTGTTATAACATATTAAGAATGGAAAAATAGAGAACATTAAAAAAGTTAACGTAGCGGCATTCGAACGGGCGCCTTTTGGAAAACTCTTGGACAGTTTTAATATATAAATAAAGCTATTTTAAAAGCTAGAAGTTGTAAAACATAGAGTTATATCATGAATATTTTTTAATTTATTCAATTAATTTACTATATCGTGTGGCTTAATTATATGTGTCCGTTTCCCGTCGGAAGATAGTGGTAACTACACCTTTTAAGATAATAATCAGTTTGACACACACACATATGTACATATTATGTAGTCGTCGTAGTACGTCTTCTTTATATTAGTTAACTTGCTTTTTATGATATTTTGTAAGAAAACTACAGGATAGATTACCTGTTGCTTGTGTATGATAGCTTTTAAAGTTTTACAGCGATTAACCACGACTTATACCTTCAGGTGCGCTACGCTTGTTTCTCTTGTCTTTTTCCATAAAAAAAGAAGTCAGCGGAAAGTGAGGAGCGGAGTGTCTTAACACTAGGCTTCCTCTGCCTATCCTGATATATGCGGGATACTATGTGCAGCTGAAAAAAAATTCTAAACACTCGATTCACGTTGACTGGTCCGAGAAATTTAATACGATTAAAGTTTTAGGTTTTTCAATTATTCTTTGTAAGAAGATTTTAAGAAGAAAATACTACATTTATTATAGTAATGATAAGATTTAGAATAATCTATAATATTATTTATGTCCCATATTCATCTAACTATTTTAAGCATACTAACTCTATTGTCATAATAACCGTTAAGCATAAAACTAACCTGTACACAGTTTAAAATATGAACCACAATCCCATGTCCCAATAGAAATATTACAATCCGCTGCAAGTAAAATGATATTCCGAAGAAACTTAACCGCAAAGTGAAAATCCTCCAAACCGCACGTTTGTAAGGCTTGTACCATTAAATATTAGTGGAATTATTATTGTTCATTTATAACGCCTTGCTGTAATTACAGAACATGTTTTTTACAATGTAAGGTGTTTTTGTCTTTTTTCTAGTTTATTTTATTTTGTATACTCTAAGAGGGTGGTAGTGGGATCGTATATAAGTCGTTATTATTGGATTCCCAGATATTTCATATTGTAATGTTTGAAGAATTTGTTTAAGTTGGGAATTTTTGTACTAGACATTTCGAGGTCGCTATAAAATCCTATATATGTATGTACCATAGTACTACCAGCAAATAAAATACAAAAACATCGTGTGATGTAACAGGTTTATATAGTAGTTCGCTATGTAACAGTATGTACCGTGGCTATGATGTATTAAAAATAAACAAAATAAAATGTGCATGGCAATACACAGAAATAACATAGTTAATTATAAATAATACAATCTATATATTTTTAATTTTGTAATAATCACGGTAGCAGTCGGAAGGCAGCTGTACGCTTAAGTACTACAAATAATATATAAAAATATAATATACAAAAAATAATATAATAATTTGAAGCCTATAATGGCACGATCTTTTATGATCTCATAATATGTGTAGGGGCGACATATATTGTGGATCAAAGTGAACTTTGACCAATATTATAGTATTGAATGCTTGACGTCGCAACGCCTGACGTGATGCGCTTATGCGAACTGTTATAGCGACGTTTACTAAGTACATATGTCGTGACTGATGCCGTCTCGCAGTGCGCTCGCGGTACTTAAGCTATGCTTGTATGGCGTTGGTCGTTGACATATGGTATGCCACTGCCGTTCGACGACTTGATATATAATTAATAGGTTCAACATTATCACAATTTTACAAAATTTTGTATATGCGCTTAATTAATTACCAAACCTCAATTAACAATAAAATAAACATATTAATTTTATTATATTGCAAAATGAACTAACTACTGATATGCAAAACATTTATTTAATCTACAGACTAATATAATTTATTAAATACAATTAAAATATTAAGTACAGTTGCAATACATTGTATTAATTCTAATTGAAAACTTATATTAATTTAATTAAGATGGGAAACGTAAACTTATTGATTTCCTAGTCTAGTCATCGGTAACACTATTCGAGGTCGACGACATGCGGTGACAGCTTAGCCCTTATATAAAAAAGGAATCAGTTTTTACCAACAGATAACAAATTGGACAGACTATAAAAACAAGATATCATACGGACGGATCAACAAGATCATCCCCATACGGCCTTACCATTTTACGTCAGATAGGTATATTTTAATTTTTGTTAATTATTATTTTACTTTTATTTAGTAGTAAATATTAATGTGTGGCGTAATGTCGGTAAAGACAAATTGCACCCAATTCTTAAATATATTCTAATTTGGTGGCAATGTCTAATTTTCTTTAAAGAATTGCATTATTTATTCCTTTGGTATTGAGTAAGTAGCTCAAGTATGGGATATAGCTGTCTAGTTAAGCAGAGTAGAATACAGAACAATAACAAAATCTATACTTATAATAAAATCGTAATATCGTGATTGTAAAATCTGTTCCTAGAAAATACAAAAAAATAGGTAATTGGACATTTATTAGTGTAATAGAACCCAAAATAACTTATTTTAAAAATCTTAGTCTGTTAGATAAACAACGCACAGATAGTGCGTTTGTTGTCAATAATCTCAGAATGGCCGGGGAACGGAGTGTCATAACACTAGGATCTTGAGATTTCCGTGTCTCCATGTGCGATGTAAGCAGGAATTAATAATTAAGGTAGTGTATATATATATATATATATAGGTAGGTACTGGTACATAGAATTGCAGATTTAAATCTGAGATAGACTAATCATTATATTTTTATATACGTGACGGAAATTTTTGTACGTAAGAATTATAAAATAAGCTGAAGCTGATTAAAGAATTATAAAATTGTACAAATACAAATTATTTAATTTATTCTTCATCATTTTTTTTTCGATATAAATTTAGGAACAGAACAATAAAAAAATTGTCGTTGTCATTGTTTTTTTATTTATAATTTTAAATCTTTTAACAAGGTTTTTCCTGACTTATAAGGAAGGGTTATGTTTTTCGCGCGTATCTTGTATGTATGTATGTAATATTCTTTATTACCTCATATCTCCAGAACCGCTGAACGGATTTACTTAATTGAGGTGTCGTTAGATTCGAATTAATAGCCCAAGTGTTCTAAGATAGGTGACGTTAAAAAAGAACAATCATGGCGGCTGTGGGACGCCATTGGAATTGTGAAAAAAAAAATTCGTTTCTATGTAATACTACAATATGGGTATCAAATTCAATACAAGGATTTCAAAAAGGTATATCATGATTATCATTACCATAATGAATTCTAACAAAAAAGTGAAAAATAATAAAATATTTGTAAAAAAAAAACCCCGACTGCATAAAACTAAAAAGAAAATAAACAAGCCCAATACTTTATCAGGATTAACAGTCGGGACCTATAAGTAATTCTTCAATCAATAAAATCTTTACCAGGAACCCCGCATAATTTAAAGAGGTCTCGACTGTTAGTCCTAATAAACTAATGGGCTTATTAATTTTCTTTTTTGTTTTATGCAGTCGGAGTTTTCGTTTTTTATTTATTATATTAATATAAGTGGATATCAATTATTCAATAAATTTCCTCATCTTTGTAAATATGGCGTTTTAATTTAATAAGATGTCTTGCAGCATATATACTTATAGCCTTGCACCACAACACGAAATTATTCAAACATTCCATTTCAACAAGTTTCGGCCCTTAGTTTTAAATTATACACTATCAAATTAACATCTTTTTTATATGTAGAAACTACGCCATCACTGTAGCTGCACTTGGTAAAAAGTAGGACAGAGTTTTATTTTTTTATAAACTTTTGGCTCTTTTTTGAGTTATTCTCTTTTAGACTTTAGAGATCTTACAAAAAAAACGTACTTATCTTTTTACCGCCTTCAATAACCTAAAAATAATGACACCAACACAGTAACAAAGTGTCCATATCAACTTGGGTAAAAGAGTATTATATTAAAATATTTTTAGGGTTCCGTAGCCAAATGGCGAAAAACCGATATATAAATTCGACATACGTGTCATTTTCGGACATACGTGTCACAGCCACTTTATTCCGTAATTAGGACCAAACTTAGTAGGTTAACCGTTTCACGATTATATAAAAACACAAAATAATAATATTAGAGGGGGCTCCCCATGCATGAAACTGAAACTAAAGGAAATAAAGAAAAACAAAGTTGTTTAATATTTTTTTTAGTACTTGATGTGCGAGTCCGAGTTCTTTTCGTGACACGAGAAACTAAAAATAAATAAGATTAAAATTTTAAAGTCAAATTTACAAAAAATATATATTTCAGCTTTCAATTTTTATGGATCACACACAATACAAGTTAAACTGACCTTTTAAAAATAAAACTAGACACATATGTTTTATGGAACTATTATTAGGCAAAGTAATGCATTTTATTCAATATCTACATAAGTTGAAATTTACTAATTTGCATTACTTTCATTTTCTAATAATAATATAATTAAATTTAATTAAAATTAAATCACATTAAATTTAAAACAAAATCAGCTTCACGCTGTATCCCGCACACAGCAGGATAGGCAGAGGGATCCAAGTTTTAAGACACTCCGTTCCCCACTTTCCGCCAAGTTCTAGAGGCATTGGGTATTGAGCGGCGGAACGCCGCGTGCAACGCCGCGCCTTAACACCAGAGCGAAGAAATGAAAATATAAATATAAATAAATATTTCATATCCTCGAGTATGGATCAAAGCCCCACATCCAGTCGATTTTGCAGTCACACTTTGTGCCCCTGCGCATCGACTGACCTCAATTAAATCTACAAAAATTAAGTTTCAGCCAAATCAATAAAATAGTTATTTAGAGCAATTTGTAGAACAACATTCTTAAAATGGTATAACTTTTTTATATATAAAATTATAATCCAATTTAAATTAAAATGACTAAATATTAAGGGAAGCTTGCCAAAATACAATTGCTAAAACTGCAGTTAAATTGGTTAAGTCGTTTATGAGATTACAGTTCATGGCACACCGATCCGTTACAATTTTATTATAAGTATATATAGAGTAAGGAGATCTCATAGCAACTACAGCTATTAATGTTGCCGAAATGGGCCCAATTGACACGCCTCTTGTAACGGATAAGTGTTGTATGGGAGAGGAAATCGTCATTGAATGGTGATTCATTGAAGCTATTTGTAAATCTTTGATAGTAAAGATGGGTTTTATTAGTAATGGTTTGGAGATTTTTTTTCTTTGATAATATAGGCTTGAGTAGGTACTTTATTATTATTGTATAAAAAAATCCTTTAAAAATATTTTTTGATAATAAAATATTATTAAACTGGGCATCATATTGGGCATAAAAATATCCACCATTTTCAGTCGCATTCTGGAGACATTGAGAGTAGCACTCAACGCCGGGGTTTGCCTCGACACCAAAGCGAAGAAATGATAATATACTGTTTAAATAAATATTTAATTTCATCGAGTGGACATCAAACCCACAACCAGTCACGTTAACAAGACACACATTTGCCTCTCTCGCCACGACTTGCGTAATAGTTTAAGTCAATATAAACAACCTGTTATTTATTTGTGTTCTTGAATTTAAATTATGAGAGTAGTGTACGTACAAGCTGTATACAAAAGCTAAGAAAGTTCGAGATTGTATTAAAAGGTCGACAACAATACGATCACAAACATATATTTTACTTATTTTAATTATTATAATAATAAAATTACAATTTCAAGGGTACCATCTTAATTTTTACATTAATTACCTCAACTACTTGTCTGTAATTTAAAAGTGTTAACTAAAAGCATTTTCATATAAGAAAAAAGAACTTAAGTTATCGTTCAGTGGTGTCCATATTATTTTACCGTATTGGATCCAATAAAGTATCGACATTATAGTGACGAATTATATTAAAACGTTTTTGACACGATAATTGTATGCAGGTGTATATATGACATCGCTGACATTTTAATTATCGATATCGATTACATAGATTAGAATTAATTTATAATTATTTTGTTATATTGTACAGTGTACACAAATATATAAAAAAATATTATATTTAATTTTCATATATCATTGTTCACAGTGCCAAATGACGTAACCTCAAAATGAAGGATCTCGGGTTGAAAGTACCTACGCGTAATGTCCTCACTGGCGCAGTGGTCAACTGGGACGACGACGAAATGGCAGGACTTGGAGATTCTCCAGAAAACCTAACGCTATCTTGGAAAGATCTATCAGTATATAGAAAAAAGAAAATTCAAACAAGTATATGGAGGTCTCCGACTTATGAAGAAGTAAAAGTTTTACATGGAGGTTAGTATTGTTTTTCAAAGTAGCGTCTTAGTAGCCTTCCGAGGCAGTCGAGACTTCCGGTAATATGGACAAGCGGGACTCGAACCCGCGCCTACTGGAAACCGACCAGGCGCTCTAACGACTGAGCCATACGTTCTCGCCAAGCTACGTCGAAATTCTTATACGCTTGTTACAACTTATTTATGTTGTTAACATCTCTGTAGGGAGATTTTTTATACGTTTTCTAAATAAGTATTTATCTTTCCTAAGTGTGGATTAACACTTTAAAAATGTTTAAAAAAATATGGACAAAACTGATAATTTACCTTAATATTGCTTTTATTAACCTTTTTGAATAAAATTTTGATTTTGATTTCATTGGTAGCTATAAATATAAATATCTAATGTAAAATATTTTTTTCTAATCTAAATAGTAGCTAAAATAGAAAAAAATATATACCGAAATACCAGAAGGCACAATTTTTTTTAAATTTTAACATATGCCACACTGTAACATAATTGTAATATATGCGAATATTTGTGGACAGTTTATATTTTCGTATCTGTGATAGTATAGATGGTTGGCGGTTTTCATAATGAAATCAGGTTTAGCAAGTTATTAATAAAAAGGTTACAAGACCTCATCAAATCATCATTATATTGGACAAGAAATCAATTATCTTTGACAGTGAAGTGTGACATGTAGAATAAACAGATATTATCTATTATACGTATTTTTAACAGAATAGTCACAACACTAGTGAATTTAAATGAAATTTTTTAAAAATTAGAATGTAAACGAATGGCAGGCCATGGTTTTGTCTATTACTAGGACGGCACTAGGCCTTGGCTATTCTTTGGAAGGTATTACTTACACCTCAAAGGTTCTTATTAAAAGTGTTATACGATACAGCTTAGAAGGACGTTAATTACAAAGGAATAATAAGCATTCTCTATTTTATTAATTCTCTTAAGACCAGCGTGGCTCAGTGATAGCGGTTAACTTTTATTGTTCGATGTCGACTCGGTGGAATGACTTATTTTTATTTCCCTGTATTGATAAGATAAAGCGCGGCGTTGAGTTCCGCCACGCAACATCCAATGTCTTGAAAGACAAGAGTGTCTTGATTCTAGGTTATCTTTGCCTACATGTAGGTCTTTTAATGAACCTGTCTAACTTAAAAACATCCTAAAACATGCCTTCATTAGGTTCGTTATTTCATAAGAATATATAATATTTCTCAGCCTACATAAATATAAATTACGTAAATTTTCGCTTTTAATAACTTCTCTAGTATTTAAATGCAAATACATTATTTCTTTACACATATATATATGAACACATACATAGTTATGTTCCTCAGTTTAATTATATATTATTTATGGTAGCGATAATGTTCTTGGTACTAATGATTATATGTAGTTTTTACCAACTTTAACAAATACTATTCAGAGCTTCATAGGAAGGGTCCCTTATATATTCTTTATATATATCTTGACGCTGTAACCCGCACATACCAAGGTAGACAGAGGATACTTGGGAACCTAGTGCAAAGACACTCCGTTCCTATTAGTTCCCCACTTCCGTTGAATTCTGGAAGCGTTACGTGTCGAGTTCGTCACTCAAACGTTTTATTAAAAAAAACTTAACTTTGCGCTTTGTCTCGTTAACATGTCACTGATATCCCAAACACTTTTAAATATATTATTTAATAAATAATGCCTTGGCTCGTGATGTGTTTAGTGGTTAGAACCGTTTATAGTTGTGGTCGTGAAGAACCCAAAATCTTTTAGAGATTCAGAGGGTATCGCTTTAATAGAATATTTGCCATCAGAAGTTTATTCAAATAACTGAAACTCGACAATATAACATTACTTTACTCATATTTCCTTTAGTATTGTTAGCTCGTCCATTCAACCTCCTGCCATGTTACTTTTAATCTGTCGAAATCAAATCGATGTACGTATAAATCGGTTTTCTATAACTGTTTTCTATAACTTTTCTGAGTTAAGCATAGGCATTTTTGCGAAAATTATTTAAATTAATTAAAAGCAGAGAGAACGAAATGTTTAATCATTTATGTAACTCAGAAGTCGCTAGTTAATATTACTTATTATTAACTTGTATATATATTTAGATTTAGAATATACTAACGTAGTATAATTTATAGCCACCATGTCTTTCTTGGCGTGCAGTCTCAATTTTGTAACCGACGGTAGCATGATAAAGTCATAAAAATAAAATATAAACTTAATTATAATTTGGAAATGAGCGGACGGTTAGTTACGCTATTCGACTAAGTTGAAACGAATACATGTTAATATTAAACAAGTTTCTTTTCATTCCCTGCATTGAAAATTTTAGCTTTTTTTAAATAATATGTGCAAATAGTTACATTGGCTTGCCTTCAGAGCCTCGGTTTGTCAATTGCAAGGTTAATTGAAAAGTTTTTAACAAGGTCGACAAGGATGATTTTTTTTCAACTATAACCTTCAAGTTGCAATTGAAACAAAAAATATCAAAAAGCTAGGATAGGAAAAAAAACTATATTTAAGCAAGGCTTTCTTTTCTAAAATCTTTAAATGTATATAAAACCAATCTATATATATTAAAAGTTTAGAAAGCCTAAATTCAGGTCGCCTGATTAACTAAGTTAATACTTATCCTGTTTACTATGACGGACAATTTACTAAGGTATGTGATATTGCAACACTTTTACAACAAAAGTAATTAGCTAATGTAATTACAATCAGAATAATCATCGATTATGTTTTAATATTGTGAAATTCTTTACCATGCATTTTTTTGCATTTTTCGGGATAGTCAATCAGAGGCTCATGAAGAGTTGACTGGATTTATCAGAACATAGTAAAATTATCAGAGTTACTACTAGTTACACATTTTCAAGCTGTAGGCTATTTATTTTTTGCCGTCGTTACCTCTACAATTGCTAGTTCTTAGGTTATTGCTACAAATTAACAATTTCCTTAAATTTGCCGCTCTTTTTAAGGTTCCGTACCTTATAAGGAAAACAACAACCCTTATAATATCACTTTGTGGTCCGTCCGTCTGTCTGTCAAGAGCATTTATCTCAGTAACGCTTGGACATATATAGTTGAAATTTAAACCATATACTCAAATCTACAACATCGTGATTTCCTGAATAAATAATATTTCTATATTTACTTAAAAAACATGGCAGTTCATATCGCAAAAAACGCGTATTTCGACACTATAAAGGGAATCAAAATTAACATCGTACCTCTGGTTAACCTAAAATTATAAAATTTTACAGCTAGCATCTACAGTTAGTACTAGTTCAGGAAAATATTCTGAAAACTATATAATTGTGGTTAAATCCTAAAATATAATAGCCTTAAAAGGGAGGGCAAAATTAGGTATTAGAGTCGCTAGTTTAAGTCAGGTATCAGATGTAAGAGCTAACCAAAGCTTGAATTTCAGAAAAAGCTCGAGACCTCCATTTTTTGTCCGGTTTTTTCTTATCTCTTTGCAAACTCTAAGCTAATTAAAGCGAAGTAATGTACTAATGATAAACATTTAAAAAAATATTGTACTTATAAGTCAGCCAGTGGTTTCCACAATCATCGATGACAATAAACCTGCCTTTGTGATAATTAACCATACTAAGATTATAAAATGTGAATGTAAGTTTGTTTGTTACATTTTCACGCCAAAACTACTCAATCGATTATCATGAATCTTTTTTGTACATATATAATATAGAGATATAGAGGTATAAACAATAATATGGAATAATTTATATTAAAAATATAACAAAAATACGTATAAGCGATTAAGCCGCGTTTGAGACTGCCGCCCTAGGCCTACTTATCTTGCTTCTAAACCTGCCACTGGATCACACTCTTTATTACTTCCTGTTATTTTTCTTCTTACGATTGAAGAGATAACAAATATCTTATAAAATTATTTTAGAAAATATAATATTTTATAACTTTAATTATTTATTTAACTATTATTGTCTTAATGTTTTTTTCTTGTTTCCAGTGAGCGGAGTCGTTTCGTCGGGCAACTTAGTGGCTTTAATGGGTTCAAGGTGAGCTTTGAAGATTAACTTACACAGGGTCAAATATTTTAAACTAAATATTGACTATGTTAAGTTCAAAATATTTATATAAAATATATTTCAATTCATTTTATTGAATCACAATACTAATGCCATTATAAAGATGTTTAGTGCTTAGTTAATTCTTAAAAAAAGCAAAAATTTAAAACAAATAGTTTTAAAGAAAATAATGCTTTCTGATAAAATTCTACGACAAATTGTTTATATGTGGTATTATAGAATGAGCTACTTATTTAAACAAATTACAGTATACTTATTTGTTCGTAGGCACGCTAGAGAGAGGGAACTTAGTATGTGGTATTCAAAAACGAATTACAATTATTTCTTATTAAGTTTGAAAATTTAATATTCAACATCATATATAAATTTAAGTAAATCTCCTCGAGTGAGTATCGAACCCACAACCAGTCGGTTTTACAGTCACACTTCGTGCCTCTGCGCTACGACTGCATATATTAGTAAGGGAAGGTCAAAGCGATCACTTTATTAGAAACACGAAATCCGATGTCGCAACAAGGGCTCAATGTTGCGCTGTCATATAATATTTAAATTATCATAAATTACAATTTTTGGTATCTCTTCACAGAAACCATTTATAAAATGGATGAATAAAGGATACTTTTATTCGTTGAGAAGAAATACGCTTTATAGATAAGGTTTATCTAATTATTATTTAGATACTGTAGTAGTGTTTAATAGCGTTCCGCCCCCGGCTTTGTCCACGTGATTGTAGCTATATTTACAGTAGTATATCGTTATTAATATAAGTAATTTATTTGAATGAAAGTTAGAGTTATATACATACATCTTCGTTTATTTTACTTTACACTCAAACACTTCGGCACTCGGGGGAGTGAAAAATTGAATATTTTAATTTTCTGGCTCTGGTTTCAGTGAGCGGCGTTGTGGTCCGCCACTCAACACGCGATAATTCGAGAATTCGGCGTAACCAAACACCAAATTGTCAATAACAATTAGGTAGCGAGAAACGAATTACATATACCAATATAAAGAGTTACATATTTATACGATACGTATATTTTTTTTGCCTTTAGCGGAGCCGGAAAGACAACACTCCTAGCTGCCATCAGTAGGCGGGACAAAAGCGCTATTTCCGGTTATTTAATGTTGAATGGGCGCCTCGCTGGAGCTGACCTGATCGCCAGGATATCGGGATTTGTGCCTCAAGAGGATTTGTCGATTGATGATTTGACGGTCGCTGAGCATATGGAGTTTATGGTAAGTTATGTAAATATATAATAATGATGATGATGAAAAAAATAGAACAGTCAGGTGTAGATCACCCTAGTAAATAATTTTATTTTAAAAGTAAATGTGGTTTAAAGTGTTATATTCTAAATCTGTAATATAAGCTCTACAAACGCTTAAAAAAATGTTACCTTCACGCTGTATCCTGCACAGAGCAGGGTAGAGACAGGGACCCTGGAGGCCCGGTTTTAAGACACTCCACTGTCTCTTAAGGCACTTCCATTCCCCACTTTCCGCAGAATTTATTTGCTTGTGCCCCTGTACAAAGACGGCTTAAAATATTATTTTTTATTTTTATCTCCTATCTAGTAGTGTCTTTTAATTTTTTAACTCCGTCCATTGACGTAACATGAGTATCTCAAATTTATGCGCTAACCAGATGGGAGCCAGTATTTAGCTGAGATAGTAAAACCGTTTACAGAACATGTTTTCCGGTAAATTTATTTAATTAACCTTTTTTCTCAATCGTAGCAATTATGTATAAATTTCGTAGAAAACAGACAAACGACAAGTGTCTTATTTGGGCAGAGATTGAAAAAAATACTTTAAATTTTCTGATCTGGTAGGCAAAACACGGCATTGAGTGCCGCCACTCAGCACGCCACATCTTGATAATCCGATGGAAAGTAGGAAATATATTATCTTAACACTAAGTTTTCTCTTTTTACTCTGTTATGCGGGCAAAATTGTAAATCTGACATTTTACTCATATATTACGTTCCTACGTTCATTATAACTTGATTATAGTGAACATAATAAACAGGAATATAAATCATCGTGGTATCGGGGGAGGCAACGTCTTACTGTATGTAAATAAGGTGAATGTGGGTTCGATTCCCTTGAAAAAATCTCCCGCTCATAGAAATGATTACGATTAAGTGATTATAACAGAATTATTTTCTTTGCCGCGCGACAAAAACGTGAAAAGGGATTTTTTTTTTAATAATCATCTAATCTCAGAATTGTCAATAGTAAAGATATACGCTACGACGCAAGGGCTTTCAATCAATTAAATGTATAATTTACAATCACATGCATACATGATATTTAAATATACATTAATATATGACAAATACAATGTAAAATTATAATAAGTAAGAACATTTATCGAACGAACTTGTTCTGGAAGGAAAGTGTGTATTTAATAACGAAATAACATACGGCTCAACTACATAATTATAGATACACGGGCAGTCTAGGACGTCTCATTTCAACCGGTTTTGTCGCTGTCCCACACAATTATTATTCCTGGAAGTTTATGAATATTATTACTAGATTATCTTTGTATTTATATTTCCATTTCTTCGCTGTGTGTCTTAACACTAGGTTCCCTTCGCCTATCCTGCTGTATTCGGGATACAGTGTGAAGCTTAAATGTGTAAATAATGAAATTTTTAACTAAAAATAAATAAATATTATAAATAAATATTATAACGAATCTGTTTAGCTACAGTAGGTGGCATACCATCACGACTATCCTTACAGCATATCTTTATCTATGTGACGTATACATATATATATATATTAAAATATAATACGTGTAAGTTGTTCATTAAGTAGTCGATAAGTTTTAATAATTTATACATAATAATTTCAATGGCGACTATTTTCTTGTTTCGTATTTCTAGAGTGTGTTTTAGTAGTCGTGTTTTAGTTTTTAACTTTCTTTTTATTTAACTTATTTTGCATTTATTTGAATTCGCGTTAGGTATGTTTATTGTGTAGAGCCGATCTAATATAGCAGTTAAAATTTTATTGTTTCATATCATATTTAACTATTTTAAAAGTGATGTTATAGTTTTTTGCGAACGCTGTAGTAAATTTGACGTGACTTCATATAGTCAATAACCAGCAGACAATCAAGAGGCTTTTATATCTCATTTGTCTCTTTATGATAGCTTGGTTAGAAGTTATAAAGGAACAGATGAACATCCATACCTACATACATACGCACAGGTACACCGCTCCATTTACATACATACCTCCTTTTTGCTTCGTCGTAGTCGGGTAAAAGCGTGATAACAAGTATCAGTGTAACATCGATGTACAACTGCATTATAAAAATGAAAATTAAATTAAAATAAAATTAAACAAAAAGCGGCGGTTTAAGACGTGCTTGGCCTTCTCATTAAATTAACTATAAACAAATGTAACTTTTAATATAGGGTTTTATATTAAAACAAAATCGTTGGAACCATATTTTTCATATTTTATGCCTTGTCACATAAAAAAGATATAAAAAATTTCACGCAGTAAGACCGACGCAATCAAAATCTAATTAAACATCGCACTAAATGAATGTAATTAAGGAACATTCATTACCTAATCATAAAAAGATTTTGCGTAATATAACAAAACGGTTTTCTTTTGATTGCTTTTCTTAACTTCACGCTGTATCCCGCATATATTAAGGTCACCTTAATATCCACCCCTTTTTACCATAATTTTATGAATACATTATATGTTGATTAGTGGAACTCAACGCCGCGCTTTGTCTTCTTACTAGAAGATATGAAAATTAATTTACCGAGTGGGACTTTAACCTTTAAACGTCGCGTTTACAGTCAGACGTTTTGTCTCAGCGTTTTGAGTAACCCTTGAACTTAAATATTATAATATTCAAATATAAATATGGACTAAGCAATAACTGAAGTCTTAAATTTATTTTAAGTAACTTGGCCTTCTCCAACTTGGTGTCCAGATCTTCGATATTGATCTAAAGTGTCATTAACTTAATGATTTGCTTTATCAATCTCCTCTTTTGTGGTTCTTTTCTAATGGTTCCTATTTGAATCGTTCGATCAGTTCCACTACAGCGCTCATGGATTAATATACGTTTACAATATCGCATTACAAATCCAACGATGATATTTAAGATGATTGTCCCATATATTAAGCTTTTTAAACTGTATTTGAGATTATCCACACTTTAGCTTCACTGGGATGTAAATTTGATTCAACAATAATGATTTTAAACTAGTCATCGCCCGTAATTTTGCTAGCGTAGATTTTGAGACTTAACACAGAAAGTCCTATTTTTCGGTTCCCGTAGGAATATCGAGAAATCCTATTTTAAGATAGGATATTCACAATCCCTATTACTATTATGAGGCCAGTCGTGGCGCAGCGGCACGAAGTGTGACTGTAAAACCGACTGGTTGTGGGTTCGATCCCCGCTCGAGCAGATCGAGCAGATGAAATATTTACTTAAATTTATATTTGCATTTCTTCGCTCTGGTTTCGAGGCAAAGCGCGGCGTAGAGTTCTGCCACTCAACACGCAATGCCTCCAGAATTCGGCAGAAACTGGGGAACGGAGTGTCTTAACTCTAGGTTCCCTCTGCCTACCCTGCTGTGTGCGGGATACAGCGTGAAGCTTTATTTATTTATTTTTCTATTACTATCCCTACCACCTACCTATTATTTACTTGATAAATTTCAACTTTACAAGGCCAGAAATTTAGTCGGTGCGGTTTCTGTTAGTTACTAAGTAACGTAAGAGATATATTTAAATAAAAAATCAGCTTCACGCTGTATCCCGCACACTGCAGGGTAGGCAGAGGGAACGTAGTGAAAGACACTCCGTTCCCCACTTTCTGCCGAATTCCGGAGGCATTGCGTGTTAAGTGGCAGAACTCAACGCCGCGCTTTACCTCGAGACCAGAGCGAAGAAATGGAAATATAAATTTAAGTAAATATTTCATCTCCTCGAGTGGGGATCGAACCCACAACCAGTCGGTTGACAGTCACACTTTGTGCCACTGCGCCACGACGGCCTCAAATATTTATTATATATATTATTATATAATATATTTATTTATTTGTATAATATATAAAACACATAACGTCTCGAAATATTAAGAAACTGAAAAAAAAACATTGGTTTCTAGATATCCATCCATAGTCCCCATACGATGTCTTTATACTTTTTTCATAATTCTGGAAAGATGGTACACCACCTCCATGTCCTATGACATGAACAAATTTTGAATAGTTGCACGCTGCATTACTTAGTGCTAAGACACTTATTTCCCACACACGGCCCAGTTTTTGAGTTTTGTAAAAATAAGCTTCTAAATAGAAGCTTTTATTATTTTTACCTAAAAAATACGTTTCTATTTCCAATAATTTTAATACATTCGTTTCTATTTCCAATAATTTTAATACATTTGTATATATAAATAGTAATGTGGAATATATCAAAATTGTATTTATAAAAACATTGATACTAGTCCTTTTTCTCATAATTTGCATAAACATTTCGAAGATTCTCACGCTTAGTTAGTTAGTTAGTGTATACTTTATTGCACATTAAAAAACACAAAAAAGAAATAAATATAAACAAGTATGCAAAGGCGGCCTTATTGCTTCAAGCAATCCCTTACAGGCAACCTTCCAAAACAAAGGACATAAAATATAAAAACAGAAGAGTGGAATAACGTTAAGTGCACATAACAAAAAGAAGAGAATACTAAGTAAACATATAATATATAATACTTATGATATATACAAAAATACATTAACTCATACACAATAAACAAATACACGTATATATACAATTACATACAACTACATATATTTATAACTAAATACCTATAAATATACATATTCTTATACAAATAAATACTACATGCTTAGTGAACTAGCTAAATAATTATTTATTTAAAAATATACGAAAATGGGAAGGCTACTAAGATGACCTCGAAAATTTCCGTTTAAAGAAGACATATGTATGAATCGTGTGAAATAGGGGAGATATAGTATATGCTGTAGATTTCTAACAATACAGTAAAAACACTAAGTACCAATCTGAGTGGACACGCCCGAAAACATAAATTTGCGAACTTTTGCTTATTGTACTTTCCTTTGACATACAATTATGTGATTAGTACGGAACCCGTGCGAGGGTTCCATTCCAATAACATATTTGTAATTGACCAATAATTGACCATTTATTTAGTTTTACCAGCTTAGGTAAATAAAGTCTTTAATGATTTCTCAATCATGACTGATTCGTGGGTCTTAAGGTAGACCTCGGTGAACCTTCGTGAACATAGTATCGATGTTACTGGTCACGTAAACACTATGAGGATCTGGAGCTCATGTTTGAAGAGGTTGATGGTATGCAGAATTTTCTCTGGCTACTCTGCTAGGGATCAGGGGGAAGCTAAAAAAAATTGATATTGCCTTTTGAATACGCAATTCTTATTTTCCTACAGTTATGTTTCTAAAAGACTTGTATCATTTGCAATAATATATTATGAGTAATTTTTTTTATTATTTTATTTATGTATCATCTAGTGAGGCGTCCATGTTTCATTTCTAGAGGTTAATTTTGTATATTGATTATTGTCTTTTTTATGCTACACAATTAAACACTGTGATGTATTTTTTTTCTCAGTTTTACGACAATGTTTTAATAGGTATAATATATTTTATATTTTATTTTATCGATTATAATTTGGAAGCAATCAAAATCTAATAAATCCTAACTTAATTGATAATGTTAAAGTCCAGACGTCTTTAACATTATCGATTGACATTTAATTGTTAATTGTAATATAAATTACATTTGACCAATTTGATTAAGAAAAACTAATATTATCTTGCGACGAGTAATACATGAAAATAAAACTACGAGCCATTGTGAGTTGTTGAAAAATGTATTAAACAATATATATTCTTAGATCGATAGACAAAATGATATAGGTGGTTATTCCCAACGAATTTTATCCCATGCAGCAAGGTCCGTAGTTTCACCATTTTCACGGTGTCAGCCATTCCAATTTTATTTTCTGAATATCATATTAGCGCTCTACATAACTCGAGAAACTTTGTGACATGGGGCCACCTGATTGATTATTGTAGTTTTTAGCTTGTTCGCTTACTAAGTTGAAATTATTAAAATTGGTCATAACCCGTATAGTAGGTTCGATTGGAGTTTTCTTAAAATTGTATACAAAAAAAAGAAATTCTACCAATCAGCTTGCATACTCCTGTCAATGATCGTACAGTGTGCAGTGTACAGTTTGGAGTTCAAGAATAAGAAAAATATAGGATTGATTTCAAAATTGTTTTCTTCATATATCTCGTATATTTCATACTTATATTATATCCCTAAGCTATATTTTCATACTCTTCAACAGGCTCGTCTAATGATGGACAAGAGAGCAACAACAGCGGTGCGCGCGAGACGAGTGACGCAGCTGTTAGCCGATTTAGGAGTAATGTCGTGTACTAGTACAAAACTTAAAGCTCTATCTGGAGGAGAGAGGAAACGAGTCGCGTTGGCTGTACAGGTAAATATAAAAAAAATGGTTTTAAATCTATATTATTATGAAATTAAGATTGTATGTTTTATACCTAGCAGGGTAGACAGGTACCCTACCTGTGAAAATATTTTTTATTTGTTAATTTATTTTAAAGACTTACTAATTTGAAAAGTACCTAATTAAACAAGAGATAATTTCAATGTGCTTAAAATCCTTAATTGGAAGTTTTTGTTATTTCTCTTCCTTTCTTTCTTATTGATGCAGCTTCTACCATAATTGGGTAGGCAAAGAGAACCTACAGTTAAGATATTTTCTGTTTCCGTCTTTTTACTATGTCTTAGCAAAAGTATTACCCTAGCCCTTAAAGTAGGAGGGAGACATGCATGACATGCTTAATAACATAGATGGAGAGACTGCCATAGTTTCATGGGTAAAATTCTCATCGTGCTCCATTATGCCAAGATATTCCATCTTGGTACTAGATTTTCTCTGTATATTCTCCTCGTTTTTGATGATCTTTGATTATATTCCTCTTTTTTTAATGTTCCTACCAGCTACTCAACGATCCACCTATATTATTCTGCGATGAGCCCACAACAGGTTTGGACAGTTCAGCTGCAAGTGCTGTTGTATCACGTTTAAGAAGGCTGGCCATAGGTGGTAAACTAGTCATCTGTTCTGTGCATCAACCAGCGTCTGGAGTCTTTGAATTGTTTCACCAAGTCGTTTTATTAGCAAATGGCAGTATAGCCTTTCATGGGACTATTGAACAAGCTGATCAATTTTTTGCCTCGTAAGTCTAGGTTATATCTATATTTTTTTTAGATTTACGTTGTATCTTGCTTATATCATTGGGTGGGCAGAGAGAACTTAGGAACCTAGTGTTAAGACACTCCGTTTCCATTTTCACGGATTCTCGAGGCAATGCATGTTGACTGGTAAAACTCAACGACGCAATTTGCCTCGTTAAAGCGAGAAATTAAAAATATGAAGTATTCCATTCCTCCGAGTGGTAACAGGACCCAAAGCCGTTGCATTTACAGTCGCACGCTTGTGCCTCTGTGCCTCTAGGCTAGGGTGATACTGTAGTATCTGTAATTGGTAGATGAAAATGTGATTGTTAGAACTTGTCCAACTACAATGCAAAATGCGGAAAGATAATAAAATCGATTATTATCATTCATTTATAATTCCGAAATAATTGATTTTAAATTATACGAATAGTCTCATATTGTGAGACTATTCGTATAATTTAAAATCATAATCAATCAATAAATTAAAATCTCATGAATCTAATTAAAAGTGGAATCAAAAAGATATTAGTAGAAATGTCACGTTATCGTCATCGAGATCATAAAATATTTTTTTCGATAATCTTTAAATTCGCTCTTTTTAGACACTCGGTGTATAAATTAATTATTACAATATTATTACAAATATATAGCTAAAATAGTATATGTACTTAAGGTCAAAAAAATCTTTACACAATATAATTTACAATTAAAGTATCATTTAGTGGATGTTTGTTACAGATTTACCTTTTTACTAATTTAGATCTTTTAATTTGTAGTTATTTTGATTATATTTCTTTACATTAATATAATTTATTATTGATCGCCGCTGACATGTGCTGGACTGATGGTTAAACAAATTTTCAGCTATCGACGTTAAGTTAATTAAATTGCTTAGAAAATAAATAGGAAAAAAACAAGCATCAAAGTATTTTTTCTTGTTTTTTTTTGATCTAAAAACAAATATATATTATGTTATATGAAACATTGTATTCGTCGAATTTAAACACGTAAATCGGATGGAAAGAAGTCGATTAAATTAATATTAAAAGATTTTCGTACATTTAAATTGATGATAAATGATAGATATAGGTGAAGCTATTAAAACATGTTGATGGGTAGTAAGGACACAACCAAGTAATTGTGCTATATATGTTATGATTGTAAGAATATATAAGTCAAAACTCAATACATAATATTAATTTCAATTTCATTTACATTAAGCTTTCGGGAAACAAACTGAAGCTATCACATTTCACAATATGTTATTGACTGTACAAATGCAAAATATAAAAAAAGATTTCGAGAAAAAATCAAATTCACATCCTTGTATTAAATTAACGAAGTTCAAATCCAAATATTCATATGAATCTTTTATGTCTTTTTTATCCATTTTATATCCAAAAGAACCAAATTTGAATATTGTTATTCATATTAGTATTCGACAAATTATCTCAAAATTTTAAATAATTTTATACAACTGTGCATAATATATACAATTTGCATACATTTGTTTTTCTGTGCATTGATTTTCTTTAATTTGTGTTGATAATTATTGTTATAATAATTATTTTACATTACACGAATAAAACCGGAGAAGTGCAAATCGGACTCCTCTATGAAGGGTTCCGTAGCGGCATACAAAACATATATTGCTACCACTACTGTTATATTATTCTTGATATGCTATTTTTAACCGCCTTGAAAAAGAAGGTTCTCAATTCAACTTATTATACCTGCAATTAATTTTATTTAAATCGATTTCGTTTTAAGTTTTCATTGACTTCTATAATGACAATTTTTTTGTAAAGTGTGTACAGTGATACCTATATGATGCCACATTAATAATCTTATTTTTTAAAATCACACCACATAATTTTGTAGCGGTTTATAAAATACTCGTAATATATAATCTCGTAGGTTACGTTTTTTGCCATTTGGCTACGGAACCCTAAATAGTGTCCCAACAACCTGACAACTTGGATAACAAGATTTTACTTTATAGCTTCATTTCAAGTGAAGCTTGTTACTAAGTGTTTTTTTTTTAATTAAAGTTTAATAAAACATTTCTGATGAGTAACCAAAATAATAATTTCCTAGCCTCAACTATAAATGTCCAGTGGGTTTCAACGCAGCGGAATATTACGTGACTTTGCTCGGTATAGAGATAGACAAGGAAATGGAGAGTAGAGAGAGGATACGTCGTATTTGTAACGAGTATCAAAGATCGAGCATAGCGGCCGCCATTGAAAGTAAGGTGGGCGATGTGAAGGATGAAATGGAATATTTCAATGGGACCACTGATGAAAAAGTAAGTGGCAAATTTAATATTTTTATTGATTTATTTACAGCTTGTTGTCATTATTACGAAGAAGATAAAAGAAACTATTTTCAGAATTTAATTTTCTTTCATAGATATACATCGATTCAGCAAAGCAAAGACATATTTTTTATAAGAAAATTAATTATTAGTATTTTATAATTAAAATCGAATAATGTATGATATATCGATAGTCATTCATTTGTTGGTTTGTAACATATTTCAATTTGGGAGGTTAGTAGTACCATAAGCGTGTTACTTTTTAAATCTTTTTAATGTAGAATGCGCCTTTATGTAATTTATGTCATTTTTAAATCATTTTTCTTATCTTTCAGAACGTGTATTTCGAGCGATATTTAACACTGTAAGTATACAAATATTTTTACTAATTAATAATTTATTAATATTGTATTTTAATATGAGCATACATATGTATAATATTTTAATTAAATAAAATATTGTAATTTAATAATTTATGGAAATTATTAAATTCAAAATTTTATTTTTATTGACTTAATGTTTAATTTACATACTATTTGAATTATTTCTTAATTCATCAATATCATGTGTTTGAAAACCTCGCAGAGTCAAAGTGAATTACTTCGTACAGTTCTACTGGTTGATGTGGAGGAACATTTTATCTGTAAAACATAGCAAATCTATATGGATTGCTGAGTTTTTGCTTTTAATGGTAAGAAAATTTCATAAATATTATAATTTGCATAAAAGAATAACACCCGCACTTAAAAAATATATTAAGCTTTCATTTGATGTTAAATCGGCGGAATATAAAGATAAAATAAAGGTACCTGAGTGCAACAATATTTTTTTTATTTGTTTTAAGATTTCTGTTGATTTAGTTCGACCATAGTTTTAAATAAAAAAGTCATTTAATAAATTATCTATAAGAGTAAGAGCTCTACATAAAAGCGATTTTGACTTTTTAATTGATGTTAAAAAGTTTTTATGAATGATTTAATATCGAGAAAACGCCAAATGGATATCTATCTCATTTAAGTGCAATAATATTTTCTCATCAATCTTATATTATCCGAATTCCTAATTTTCATTCGTATAAAAATATTTGTAGTTCGTCGGCCTCATAATCTCCATACCCTATATGGGTCACTTCAAAGAGTTAGATCAAAGGGATATACAAAACGCTGAAGGTCTACTATACTTGACGATAACGGAAACGATATTTTTGTTTATTTACGCCGTTTTCTTCACGTTTCCCGGCGAGGTGCCCATTCTGCTGAGAGAGACGGCCAGCGGTCTTTATGCTCCGTTGCCGTATTATCTGTCTAAGGCTATATTTTGGGTAAGTATTATTTTTAAAGATCACTATTTATTGGTTTCGTTTTTCACAGAAAGTTACAAAACTATCAGAAATTGTAAAAATTTATATTTTGATAATCATCAATCATTTTTATATTTGTAAATTGGCAAAATAAAATATTTTCAGAACAGAGAAGAATATCAAGTATATTTTTGTAATTATTTAAATTTTAATGTATTCCGTTTATTGAACTAAATTATGTATCCAATTCAATGCATAAAAGCATGTTAAAGAATCCATCGCTTCAATTAACACATATCTTGTCACATTTGTGTTTTATTTATGTGTTATTCCAATTAAATGTAATGCAATTATATCTCGAGAAAATATAAAACCTTAAAAAGGTTCCTTTTCCCCGAAGCGTCCATAAAATGAGTTAACAAAATCAAAATGATATAATATTCGGTATGTATGTTTTTTTATAATCTGTTCAATATTTAACGTTTCAATATTTTTAAGGTTTACATTAAAGAAAGGGAAATATTTAGTAATGTATAAAAAAAATAATGTAGCGGGATTTTAACTCGTGGCTCTAGGCAGAGGAAACTTGGGACTTCCATTGTCCACTTTATGTCGAATTCTAGAGACATTCCTTGTTGAATAGCAAAAATCAACGCCGCGCTTTAACTAACTACCCGACTTAGAAAATGAAAATTTTAAACATTTCTTTTATTCTTTTTTTTTTTTATGGAAGATACACGGCAAACGAGCGTGCGGGTCACCTGATGGTAAGTGATTACCGCCGCCCACAAAATAATATTCGAGTGGGAATTGAACCCACAACCTATCGCGCTCACGGTCGCGCGCTTGTGCACCTGCGCCACGACTGGCCTCTGGAGTATGTTAACACTAGGTTCAAACTAGAAAAAACAAACAAAAAATAATGATGTTGTATAACATTCTAGTTAAAAGAAGAAATAACCTGTTACATTCAATACGTGGCAGCTAAAGATCTCTTAATACACGTCCAATATCTATTTCGCACTGACAGCAATTTTATTTTACAACATACTTTGAAGATATAATTATAGGCGTTGTTGTTACTTAAAGTTACAAAAGCTTTTAATATTTATTTTAAAAAAAGTTTTTTTAAATTGTAGATAATACTAAAATTAAAATTAAATCTATTAATATATTGAGTTCAGTGTAGTGCAGTGACGAAGCGTCTGACACGATGGATGTGGATTCGATCCCAAATTAGGGTCCAATATTTATTTTAATTTTTTTACTCTAATGAAACAAAGCACGGTTTTAAGATAAATTCACTAAAACCAGTATTTATAAATCGGTTTCAACTGTGAAATTTTTACTGCGGTTTATAAATACGGGCCTATGTTTGTGAGTCGAGCGGAAAGTTGACAACACAGTATCTTAACATAACGTTTTTTTTCTCTATTAATAAGATAACAGGGATCCTCGTGGTGCAGCCTCACAGCCTGTGGCTGTAAATGCCAAAAGGTTGTAACAAATAGTAATATTTTTCTAAGCAAACACATATTTGCAGATACCTCGCGCAGTAATCGAACCCATACTCTTCGTTACCCTGATATTCAACGTGGCTGGTCTCCAAGGAGGTTTCATGAACTGGCTCGGGTTTTGTTTCGTATGCATTCTTTGTGCCAACTACGCGAATGCTTATGGTAAATATATCTCTATAGAAAACATTTTTTTTAAGTGATTTTTTCATATAGAAGTGGGTAATCAAGAATATCGTATAAACGATGAGGCGTTATTGTAAGTATGTGCTATAATACTGGATTAGTGAGCGAAGCGAGCAGGAGTTAGAGCTGACTTTTAAACCTGTATAAAAAATTCTGATTTATATTACTTTTAATCTATTCAGGATTAACACAAAATATTTACTATTCTTTTTAAAGCATATTTTACATATCTGTTTTAGCTTAATGTGTGTCTACGAAGGTAACTTTAGAAGCGGAACCTGATATATATGTGAATTAAAATAATAAAAAGCCAAGTTCCATATAAAAATAACAAATAAATAAAGGATATTCGCTAAAAATTGGCATATATTAGCTTGAGATTCTCATGACATTAGATGAGATTTGAGATTTAGATTTTGTAGTGATTTATAAATAATATTATCAAATTTATTGATTATATTATTATATATATAATACATGATAAATATAGATGTAAAAAATTGTATATAATTTAAGCTTTTTGTTTATGAAATGAATAAAAAACAACACAAAAAAAATATGTCGTAGACGATTAATAAAAAAAAACAGGCAAAGCGCGGCGCTAAGTTTCGCCACTCGGCACGCAATGCCTTAAGTATTCGTCAAAAAGTAGAGAATGGCAGTGTCTAAATGGGAAACAGAGTATTTTAACAGTAGAGTCTCTGATTCCCTCTGCTTACCCTGCTATGTACGGTATACTACGTGAAACTACAAAAAACTTATTAAGAAAATGAAACTATCTTGTTGATAAAATAAAAAGATGCATTTTGAATGAGAATGAGGAGAATATGTTAATGAAGCACGTTGTGATGAGATCGTTTTTGAATTTAACCGGTTATTTGATATAAAAACGTGACACTACCTGTTCATATTGCCTTCCTGATCAAGTTTATTGACTAACAGGAAAATTTTGGGTTGTTTACTCTATGGACTATATAAACAAAAAAATAAGTCTATAACGGTTCGAATTAAAAACCAGTTTATTATGTTTAAGTATAACGATGAAAAGTAAAAAGTAAAATTCGAAAAGTCACCTGTCAGGTTATTGCTCTAGGGTATTAGTACTACATTCTTATAAGAGGTTGAAGATTTAAAGTCCATTTAACTTCCCGTTTAATATAAATAAATAAAATAAATACGAATAAGACAAAGGTTCTGATCTTTGAAAGAGATGAAGTAATGCTGGAATCTAAAACCAGTGTAAAGTGTCTCTTCGTAGGACAGTCAGCTTAGCTGATCTAATTCGCAATGGGGAGATACACAGAATTTCAGATACTAGCGAGGATGTCACGGTGAGAATGAAGAAGAACGTGCTCCGCTGCTTTGGACATGTCGAACGAATGAGTGATGAAAGAATGGCAAAAAAGATTTATTGTGGAAAAGTCAGTGGTAAGAAAGGTAGGAGGGAGTAGTATGAAAGATACTGGAAGAAGGTCACGTAAAAAACATGAGGACACCTCGGAGGGCATGTATGAAGGGGTTGATGACAGTGGATGAGGTGAAAGAGATATGTAGAGACCGTAGCATTCGGCGCTCTGTTCTTTCTGACTACCCCGCTAGGGATAAAGCGTGAAGCTAAATTAAGTTAAAATAAATTTAGGCTCACTCTAAACGCGATGGATACGATCTAACCTAAAAGAATAAATACCTCATAACATTAATTACCACGAATTATATAATATTTTTTCTTTATAGGTTCCTTCTTATCATCAGTATTTGATAAAATGGAGACAGCAGCGCTAGTATCGGTGCCGTTCGAACTTGTTGGGACCATGTTCTCCGGGATATATCTCAATCTGGGCAGTGCTTCCCCCTACGTTTCCTGGATTAAATACATGTCAGGGTTCTACTATGGCGTCGAATCTATATCTATACTCCAATGGGATTCCATAGAATCTATAAATTGTGTTAGTATAAAAGGCATGCCCTGTATAAAGACGGGACCGGATGTTTTGAAGAGATTTGGTTACGCCGAAGAGAATTTCTGGAGGAATTGCATTTGTTTACTCGTGATGTATTTTATTGCACATATTGTTGCCTTTCTTATGGTTATTAAGAGGAGTCGAGGCACACCGGTGTATTAAATGGTGTATATTGTTTTTATTTTGGTAACGATGGTAGCTGCGGGTTCGATTCTCGCACTCTATTGATTCGCTCTCTATTGATTCGTGTTGGAGGCCAATTTTAAATTTTACTACCTTTTTCAAAATCAAAATGGCATTTTTTTCTTCAAATTTACATTCGTTTCATTTGATCTAAAATGTTAACTTTTTATACAGCGTGATATAAAAGACGAATATTGTCCTTTTTCGAAATCGACTATAGAGATAAATCTACACTGTGTTCACCGCTATGTTTTATAGTTATATTATGTAATATAAGACAATCATATTTAATGATATCGTGCGTGAGATTAGGAGCGTCTCTTTATGTGAACTATTGAGGTATTCAGTGCAAATGGTTATGTAATTATAATTTAAAATTACCTAATTAATATTTTAAGTATAATGGATCTTTTAACCGACTTCATTTAATAAAAATATTAAAAAGCGAATAGTACCGGAAATCATATTTTTATTCTATATTTTTTGACATTATAATATATCGTGTAGATTATTTTAGCACTGACTACCTCAAATAAATACATGAGTTATGTATTTGTAGGTTTCTTGAAGTAACCGATAGCCATGGCCAATAAAATGAATTTAATTAATTATAGGACTAATTATTTTTAAATAAAAACGTTTTTTATTAATATATGTTTTATTTACCTGTATATATCACTACTTCCTCCAAAATAAGAAAATATATAGAAGGGAGTGTACTGCGTATATGAACTGAGTAAAAATGCTAAAACTTTTATTAGAGACTGTCGTTATTTTTTCTATAATCGTTTTTGAGTATATAAAAAACCTACTGTCTCATTTAAAATAGCACAAATGTCTCAATTTACAATAAAGCTATATAAGATAGGCTATGTTTTAATTTAAAATGATGTAGTTATGGGTTACAAGTATCAACAAATTACACAGTGTAACTTGATGTATAGAAAATAGGCTAAAAGTAAGTTTTCTTCGCATGCGTTCCAACAATATTACGAAATAATAACGAGTCATAAGTAGCCCGCGAGGTATACCATTATTATAATTGTAATCTCATTTATCTCCATTATCTTTATATACTGGATAGGTATATCACTTATTCAATTATTTCTGCTGTTTACATAAGGATAGATTATTTTTTACATTTTTTTTACATTCAGAAAATTTCGAACTCCGTTTTTGATTGAGACATATCAATATTTAAACACTTTCACTGATAACATTTTTCATTTTGTCTAGTCTCTAAACCTAGTTCAATACATATAAGTATTAAGAAAAACTTAACCCAGTGTGTGCTCTGAGGGGTAAGGTTTACTCCTCAGAATTCCTAAGGCATTGCTCGTTGACCGGAGGAAGTCAACGCCACGCTTTGCTTCGTCAGTAATAGAAGTCGCGTTTACAGTAGCACGCTTGTGCCCCAGCGCCACGACGACCTTGTTAGTAAATGGCAATACATAATTGACAAATGAAGTCAAATAATTACTAAGTATTGTGTCAGAAACTTAATGACATTGTTATAAAATTGAATTCCGGTACGTAATTTCACTATGTCCAATCGTGTTATGATAATTTTGAGATAATCCACTCGGTGTCTGTTAAATGTCAACTTCTAAAATAGATATTTTGCTTCTCACGCTACAAATACATTTGCATTTATATTAAGTATTCCAGTTCAGAGTTTATAAGTGCTGGCGGTAGGGTCGTGTCGCACGTTGACTTAAGAAATATAAAGTCGAGCCTTAAACTGATATAAATAATTTTAGCTTCACATTTATTTTTTTTTTTTTTTTAATTTTTTTTTCTTGATTTTTTTTTATTTTTATAACTTTTTTAGGTTTACGCTGTACCCCACACACACAACCCATAATCCCATAATAGTCACACCCATAATACAGCCGGAAACCTTTAGAACACATCACGACGGCATCAATAATAACTTACTTAATTCAGTCGTTTTAAAAGCTTTATAAACTATAAAGCTTTATATTTTGTTTATTTGTTTCCTTATTTTTTGTTTTTTGTTTTTTTATTGCAGTGTTGTTTTGTAATTTTAAAATACAATTAATATCTGGGTCGTGATTTTTAATGGATTTAAAGGTATTGATTTTTGTCTGGTTGTTAAGTTTTGCAGAATTTAATTTAACTGTTGACTTTTGATGTTGTTTATGCTTAATAAATTTTGGAACGTTTATCTTATGTAATAGCTTTTAGAGTGTAATGTAAAAATTGTTATACACGAAGTGACAGATTTTTATACAAAATGACTAGGATTTTCTCTGTGTGGAATAGAGAATGGATGAAAGAAAGAAATAAAAATTATACATATTTATTTAACCGTATACCTACTTATTATAAAATGTCACATATCTTGTTATCTTGAATTATGTTTGTAAATTAGAATGAAAACTAAAGTTATATAAGCAAACCAAACAAGTTTAAAAGTAACTTTTAAGTTTAAAAGTGGTAGGTACAATGTGGCTTTTACATAACCAATTTATAGTCAGCTTAAATTTTGAATTATTTTCATATAATTCTAACTACATTAATACAGTCGATTCATAATTTAGAAGAACATTAACATAAAAATATTTATATGATAATGCAGTGACACAGCATGGAGTGTTTCGACAGTGGCGTCAATTATCAAATATTTTAGGTACATTAGCTTAATTTGGTGTTGCAAGAAAACAAAGCATTTTTTTCCCATTCAACTAATAGTTAAAATTTTTGAAGTAACCAGTAACTTATGATTTAGTTTTTTGTTATGTAATGTAATAATGAAAATAAAACCAAATAAAAATACGTCTAGTCTAGTATAATATGTCTAGTCTAAAAATATGTCTAGTCTAGTATATAGAAAGCGTTGAACTCAGCAACGACTTATCTGATTTAAATACAGTTTTAACTTTTGTTTGTTTTACTCAACTTCCCTTAACATCAAGTGGTTGTTTATTTAAATACATCATTCCCTCGTGGGAATCGTACCGCATCCGTGTTGTACACGCACGTCTGAACCCCTGCTCCATGATGGCTTAAAAAAATCTTGTCCTATAAATATATAAAATCCCTGCCCTATAAATGTATAAGTATATACACACAAAGAGAACAATTGACGATTGTGAAAGATGTAAGCAAACAAATCAAACGGTTACTCAATGATAAAATTGTAAATCGTTTAAGGTAATTGCCCCATTCCGTAGCGGACGAACCAGCAACACGAACATGGTGCGCGCCAAGGTCGACCACCGTCATAATTTCTAACATTTTTTGTATTAAATTAAAAAAAACCTTGAGAAACGGAATAAGGTTAATATTTATATAAAATATAATAAGAAGTTTATTATTTTGAGGTTCCGTTTTTAGGGAAAAAGGAACCCTTATAAGAACACTTTGTTGTCCGTCCGTCTGTTTGTCTATCAATCTGTCTGTCAAGAGCATTTATCTCAGGAACGCTTGGAGATATCAAGTCCAAATTTGAATCATATACCTATATATATCTATGGCGCCATGATTTCCTAAAAAATATCTGGTACTAAAGTTTACGTGAGGTATCAGATGAAAGGGCTCTGGCTAAGCTAAGCCTTAATTTTAAAAAAACTTGAGACTTCCAATTTTTGTATAGAACCCTCAGAAGGCGAGCCCTACTTGTCCGATTTTTTAGCTTAAGCTGTATACATAGCTTAAGCTGTGCACATATAGCGAGGGTTTAGCAGTGGGAGGGAAACGGAAGTGAATACTCAATGCCGTGATTGGTATTGTCACCAGAGCGAGGAAATAGTAAAAAAAGATTCCGCCGAGTGGAAATCGAACCTACGCGAGATTACAATCTTCAATAGTAAAGTTTGTATTTCGATACTACGCTTAACATTCGCTGGATTCCCTAGCGAAATAGCCAGAGGGCCCGGTGCGCCAAAGCTATGTAGTATCTGCATACTTTTCTCGCCTTGTCCACTGTCGTCACCTGATATTGATATTGTGTTTTCCACCTCTTTTATCTGTAACTGAGTTTTGTAACAAAAAGATCATAAGCTTTTTTATAAAGATACTATCTATACTAATATTATAAAGAGGTAAGATTTGTATTTTTGTATGTATGTATGTATGTGTGTATGTTTGTAGAGTTTTCACACAAAAACTACTGGACCGATTACAATATTTTTTTCACTATTAGAAAGCTGCATCTTCACTGACCAGCATAGGCTATATAACATTTTCAAAAAAAATAGAGATCCCTAATAAAAATGCAATAATGTAACCCAAGGTGAGAAGAAATTGATCTTAACAATTCTATCATCGCATGCGCTGCGAAAACTATTGATGATAGAACAAAATAATGCTCTACAGTATTATAGAGCGCATCAATATCTATATAAAAGTCCGCGATAGCATATGTCCAACTACTGTACTTATGACAATATAACCATTTTTTTATATTTTATAAGTTAACAAAAGTGCCGACAATAATCAAACCATATTATTCATACCTCTGCATTAATCCTTATCCTATTAAATGATATTTAATTAAAGATAATTTCAATACCTTTAAAATACTTTTTAAATTAATAAAATCGGGCATCCCATTCAAAAGATATAACGAATTTAAAAATAACAATCTAAAGAAAATCATGTAATAATAAAAAATGCGGAGTGTGTGCCGTGTGGCCTCGCGCATCGTGGCGAGTAACTCTGCGGGGGTGAGGTGCATCGATATCACTAAAATTATTAAGGCAATCGATTAGATTTTTTGTTTCTTTATTTGTTTTGAATAGGCCCCGAAACTACGAGACCGATTTGAAAAATTATTTTACAATTAGACTATTAAGGTGTAAAAAAATACCAAAAAGAACCTTATATCGCGTACGCTGTGGAAATTATTGACAATAGAGCAAAGTGATGTACTATAATTTCATAGAAGATATCAATATCTACAAAAAGTTGACGATGCCATGTGTAACTGTTAGAGGTATGTTACAATAACTAATTTTCAAAGGAAAAAGTGCAAACTAGAACAGAACCGCCATCGTAGTACAGAGGGACATCTAAAATATATATATTTTATATTCTGTCATAATGAATAGCTTTAAACTTTGCATACAAAGGTATCCCGTACGTAGTATATCATTTTTTTCATTTATTATTACCAGTACAACAGTATCGATACTAATGTGGTATCTATATTTTTATATATATTTAATATTTTTTCTCTCTCTTAGTGTTTTTCAGGTGGAAAATACAGACAATATTTTATTCACCATAAAAATGTTAGTGGTTTTTATAATTCTAACATAATTAAATAACTTTCTAAAATAATCTTTCCTTGCATGTGTTGTAATAACTATCAGGAGCTATTAAACAAAACAATACATTCTCATTTTGATAAATATATTATATGTCATTACAGTATAACAATATAATATATAAGATATTATGTATTATTTTAATTTTTATCTTAAAACTAGCGGGCGCGCGCAACTTCGCTTGCTTATTAGCAACCTTAGGGGTGAATTCTAAAAAACCACGAAAAGCGTGTTCAATGAAATATTTTTAACAGTCTGAAATTAATGTTTTATAAAAATCGGTAGCGATTTAAAGATTTTTTCATATAAACTTTCAACCCCGTCCATTGTTTTTAGAATTCATCCCTAAGAGTGTAAAGGTGTGAGAGGGTGTAGTAATATTATATAGTAGTTAATTTTTGTCAGCACCACTTTAAATGAAACCATAGTTTTAACTACTCTATAAAAGCCTAATACAATTTAAAAAATCCCAAAAATGAAAAAGTTATTTTTTTATACAAAATAAATTGATATTAAAATAAAACGCTATTTGTCATTAAAGACGCAAACAGACATAGGCCTATCAAAGGGAAACCGCCGCATACGAGTCGTAGGTATTGGCGACAAAGTTCAAAGTTGCTTAGCCTTTAGTAATATTTTGTAGTAGTATGTGTTAACGTTATTGGTATCTATGCGTAAAAATCCTACCTCCAAACTGTTGAGGTATCTTGATTAATTTCTTTAGATATGGGTTTAAAATATTTTATCCTATATACTCTCCCTGTAAAAGAAGCGCTGACGCTTCCATTCTGTATAAATATTAAAGGCCGTCGTGGCGTAGGGGCACAAAATTGGAACTTGTGCCTGTAACGTGACGTTATGGGTTCGATTCCCACTTGGAGGATTGAATTGTAATTTAATCATATTTTCATTTCATACGCAGTCGCATATATCATACGGAGTATCTTAACACTTAAGTTCCCTCTACCTACCCTGCTATAGGCTGGATACAGCGTGAATCTTTTTTTAATTTTTTGTGAACCAATTAAAATAAAACTACTAAAGGAAGTTAGGCAAATTACAAAACTGCACTTAAATCGGTTAAGCCCTTTCTGAGATTATCGTGAACGCACAGATAAACAGACAAACTGACCAAGTTCTATTACATTTTTAAATGTCCGTAATAACAATTTTTCTAATATATCTTCCATGTCCAGACACCGATGAGTTAGGATTTTATTGTAAGTATTGATATAACTATATAGCTATAACCATAACTTAGGCCCTAAGAACTCCTTAAGGCAAAATTGTAAAGAAATTAATATATTGATAGTCGCATCTCTCTTATGGAGGTACGAAAATGCGACCTAGGGTTTTAATAATTTTCACATTAGAAAGCTTAAGTTTAAGTTAGTAAATCTTAACTTATCAAATATACATTATAGGTATATTAAAACATGAATATAATTTTAGCGTTCTAAGTAAATAATTCTGTGGTTAAAGCGGGCGAAGCCGCGAGCGGGTCGCTAGTACATTTATAAAGAAACAAATATTTTAATAAGCATAGCCTTTATTTTCTTCTCGTTTCAAGCCCCAGTACCCCAGCACACTCCACACTATAAATACGAACAGATTGCCTAAACTATCTTCTAGAATGTAATTAGTTGAATATCCATTTTCATATAAAACTTCTGCTCCATTGTCCAGACATTTCAATGTGGAATTAACTGGACAGTCTGTAACAATAATAATATTAGTTATTTTATTAAATAATTTCTTACAATTCTCTAACAAAATTATTGAAAACTAAATATTTTTTTCCCTACGTTAGAGAAGATTTTGATGCATTCCAGATTAGGCAAATGGAACCTGGCATTAGCACATTGCGTTCTTCACCTTCCGTCTAATGTTTGACGTGGAGACGTGGAAAGTGGATGTCTACATTTTATTTATCTTCCCAGAACGAGAAAGTGAAAAAATAATATATTGAACCCAGAACTATCGTCTCGAAACTGTATATAAGGGATTCAATTAAAATATTATATCGCTATTTAGGTCGGGGACACGATTACGAATTTTCAATTAAAACGAACCACAAAAAATGAATCAAAAGAGAGTAGCAAGGTTTTCTTAAATTGATTGACAGGAGCAGTTGATTTAAACTTGTTAAAGACATTAATTAAGACACAAAGGAGCTGCTTACTTAGGTATTAAAAAACTATATACATGTAAAGTATGTAATTGACTGGTCATCACCCGCAACCTGGTTTGCGTGGATTTTAGAACCTGAAGTAGAAAATCCCGGGATATACGGGCAAATAAAATCAATTATTATACTATATATCACGGGATTATGTGGTCCCGGATGGATCCCGGGATATTAGTAGGAAATTAGAGAGATCTTCTCTTACTGCGCTCATACAGTCTAGCCTAAACTGCCAGATTTTAATTTTTAGTTCAATACAATTTACTACTTCCATTACTACTGTGTCTGTGCATTGTTTAGCAGAATATTTTTAGATTTTATACGTTTTTTTTACGTTTTGTTTTGTAACGTCGGTAAGTACCGTGGAAAATTACAAGAAAGAAACACGTTCTTCCTATATTCATTTTACAATTATTATCCAAAAAGGAAAGTTAATTGCCATAATTATGTTAAAATAAATAAAATTATATTTTTAGTCCTTTCATATAGTACAAAGTAAATTATATTGACCTCGTTTTTATTTGCAAATAATGGTGTCTACGTTATACTTTTAAATATAATGTAATTAAATAAAAACTTTATTGTTTTTTTGAAATGTGATTTTTATTTATGTGAATTAAGTTAATTGTGAGAGTGAAAGTATCGAGTGTTTCAAGTCTAGTGTTATGTAATTCTCATTGTAACGTAACTTAAAATTATAAAACTGAACAGTTTGTTAGATTTTTTATTTAGCTCCACGTTGTGTACTACACATACATACACATAATAGGGTAAGCAGAGGAAACTTGGGAACCTAGCGCTAAGACACTTCGTTTCCATTAAGACCCTTCCGCCGCGCTTTGCCTTGATACCAGATCGAGAAAATGAAAACATAAAATATTTCATTTCCTCGAGTAGAAATCGAACTTACAGCTTGTGGTGCTTACTGTCGCACACTTGCTTCCTTGCGCCACGTCTGGCCTCAGGAAGAAAAAACAACATTACAATTATAAAAAAAGTGTTAAATATATAATTAGCATTTAAATTATCCAAATAATAAAACCAATAAAAATTATCTAATATATTTTAAAATTATCCATATAGTGTTTCTATGCTTGCTTTTATCTAAAATAAAAATGATCAATTAAAAATTAACACTAAAATATAATTCGGGAAACATTAACATAATCTTGGGAAGCTTAAAAATTTATTTCAATTAATTAATTTCACAAATCCGTTGTAAAATTAACTTTGTTCGTGTTCGTTGCTCCGTGAATTAAGTCATTTACGTTTAAAAATAAAATAAACATCCTTCCGTACATAAATTTATAACAATATTATATTGAACTACATAGAATATGTGATGCACTCATATTTTATTAAATAGGATTTTTATTAATATAGAAGGAAGTTAGGAAAGAAAAATAGAAAATATAATCCAAAAATATAAGCCAGTCGCTGCGCAGCGGCACGAAATGTGACTGTAAAACCGACTGGTTGTGGATTTGATCGCCACTCGAGGAGATGAAATATTTACCTAAATTTATATTTCCACTTCTTCGCTCTGGTGTCGAGGCTAAGCGCGGCGTTGAGTTCTGTCATTCAACACGCAAAGCCAGAATTTTTCCTGAATTCGGCAGAAAGCGGGGACCGAAGTTTCTTAACACTAGGTTCCCTCTGCCTACCCTGCTGTGAGCGGGATACAGTGTGAAGCTGCGAGCTGAAGTCTTTTAATGCAATTTACGTCTAGATTTTATGTATTAAATAAGATTCTTATTAAGCCATATTGTTAGGACGATACAGTCATAAGTATGTAATAAATAAAAAAATATTCGTAATGCAATTTGCTAAATGGTCTTTTTTATCGACATCTTATAAAAATTCCAACGAGATTAACCTGTCGGATTAGTTTGCGAGAGTGCCTAAGCGTCTAGAAGATAATATAATATGCAAAATACTTCGCTAGCATTAATTCTAGGTATTTTATGTAATAAATTCACAATTTCGTTGATAAGGACTATCAGAACTAAAGCCCTGTTTTCTCCGGTCCCCTAAGAATTTCGAATAATGTTCTCTTAACGTTTTTTTTGGGGATGTAGGGACACCCCAAAAAACTTACCAAATGTCAACTTCCTGTCAGTCACTCAGTACCGAAACTTACTTGGTGCATGAATGACGTATTTGTACATGTTAAATTTAATTACAAAGTACATTTTACATTAAAAGTAAAAAAATATATAAATATAAAAATATAAAAAAGTCCATATATGCGGAAAGATATATAATTAAAAAAATTCATTATAAATTAAAAAAAGATATGTTAAGAAAAAAAGTTACCAATCCAATCAATTTGCCTCCAATATATATTGCTTAAAGCATCTATCCCGTAGTAGAAATGAGAAAAATACTTCAAGGGACACAACCACGTGGGCAGTGATGATATTCGTAGAAAAGCGCCCGACATCAGGAACAGCGGTAGATCGGCACATGGCATTATATCACCCATTACACCTGACGATAAGAATAGGGCACCCATACCGAGACCTGAAAGGTGCATAACATTTTTAACAATTTCAAAGTGTTGGAGTTACTCTTATGTAGAAAGAATACTTATTTTAGAAAACGTATAACAATTTGAAAAGAGTGGGATTTAAGCCCGCGCCTCTTAGAAGCCGTCCAAGCGCTCTGACCACTAAGCCATACGTTCCAATCACGCTACGTCTAAACTTTTATACGATTATTAAAATCAATTTAATTGTAGTATGCATAATATTTTATTATCTTTATCTATTTCTTTTAATTAAGTAGACATTTATTACTATTTTTTAACCGTCTTCTGTAAGAAAAAAGGGTTATCAATTCCACTGTATTTTTTTTTATGTTTGTTACCTCAGAACTTTTGACTGGGTGAACCGATTTTGATTATTTTTTTTTTCATTCGAAAGCTAGTCCCGAGTAGTCCCTTTTTTTATCCATTTTTAACAATGGTATCTCTGAGAAAATTACATAAGTCTTAAATTTGAATTAGATATGTGCGCGACAAATGGACGAATGACTCAATATCACGCCAATCGATTTTGATGAATCTTTTTTTATTTGAAATGATACACTTTAAGGATAGCTTGGTGAAAAGTTTACTTGGATTCTGATTATGAGAACCGGTTGAAATTGAACAAGTTGTTTTTTCTCTTGGTGAGAAAAATTTAAACTGTAAAAGCTACAAGGAAAATTACCGAACAATAAAAAAACCGACTACAAACAACGAACTAACAAGTAAGAAAAGTAAAATTTTACATAAAATAAAACGTACTTTGATTTTGTTAAGCAAAAATAATAAAAAAAAAGATTTTATAATTTTGAAGTCGGTGTCAAGCTAATGCTACAACAACCCTACTACAATATCTTATTACTAAGCCCGCTTGGCAACGATTCTATTCGAATCGTAATCAACTTTTACTTTGTGTTTTTAATGTATCTATCAGGGTTCCAATAGGAAGTTAACTTTTTTAAGCTGTAAATATAAAATAACGTAATTTTTATGAAAACATTAACGAATATTTTTTTATTACAATTTTTTACAAATTTTAACACAGTAAAACCCATTAAGTTAAGAATATTTTTAAATAAACCTTAATTATTTTTTTAAAAAATATGTAATTACCATAAGCAGTAGAAGTGACAGCAGTGGCTACAAGTGCGACGGCGAATTTTAGAGTGGTAAGGAAATGATCCGGTAGCTCTACTGCGAGCGACGCTATGGCAACATACGCTACCGGCCATATTATACAACGCGGCATCTGAATAAAAAAAAAATATTGTATTTAATTTGTTTTAAAAATATAAGAGAATTAAGTGAGATTCTATGAAAAATCCAAGAAAATGAAAATAGTTTAAAAAAATCAAGTGGATGGAGTACAGAGTGACTTTTTACTATGAACTAATCAATTAAATGTATCTCTAAACAAGTACATCCGGGAGAACCATCCATTGTCCGGGAGGACAAAAAAATGGCGCAGGGGCTAAGCGTGTGACTGTGAATGCGACAGGTTGTGGGTTCGATTCCCACTTATGGAAGTGAAATATTTTTTTTTATTTCTTCGTTCTTCTATCAAGACATAGCGTGGTATTGACACTTCGTTGCCTACTTTATATATATAAAATATATTATATTGATGACATATAAAGATATGGAACTCAGTTTAAGGTGCGGCGTGGTATAGGTCTTAGTATTAAAGGTTAACACTATGAGGTATTTATCAATTGAATAGATTACTTGTAGAATTACATAAACTATTAATATTCAAAATAAAACTCAAAGGGCGGGGAGGCAACTATAAACGCGATAGGTTGTGGATTCGATTCCCGATTATTTACTTGAGAGAATGAAACAGTTTGAAATTTTCATTTCCTCGCTGTGGTAACGCTACAAAGCGCAGCGTTGAGGTCCGCCACTCAACACGCAATTCTCCCTGAATTTGGTGGAAAGTAGGGTAGACACATCCGGTGCCTTAATAGAAATGAAGTGTCTTGAAACTACGTTCCCAGATTCTATCTGCCTACTCTGCTATGAACTTGAAGCGTGTATATAAAAATAATACATAAAGCTGTAAAACTTTCTTTTGGCAAGTGTAGCAATACTCAAAATTGCTTTAAAATATTTTGATTTTGAGCAAAAAACCTATGATTATTTAAATTATTTTTTGTTTTATATTACTTTACGAGTAATAATGGCTACAACAGACAAATAGACTACGACAACTTTTGTAATACTGCAAGTACATAGCTATTAGTATAATTAGAAGTTTCAAAACAACGCAGGCCCCTGGAAGACTTGCGTGGGGGAACAGGTTCAACGCGTATAGAAAGGTTCTTTAAAGATAAAAATGTCTTTTATTGTGATGGATCAGCCGAATTTCATCTTGAAGTAAACCACAGACAAGCCAAGAAATGATTACTGTTTAGTCTGTATTAATTATGAAAACTATGAAGTTCCTGGGTAACAGCGACTGGTTGTAGGTTCGATTAGTTCGATTCTTCGTTAAATTTACATTTCTTCGCTCTGGTGTCAAGGCTAAGCGCGGCCTTGAGTTCTGCCACTCAACACGCAATGCCTCCAGAATTCGGCAAAAAGTGGGGAACCGAGTGTCTTAACACTAGGTTCCCTCTGCCTACCCTGCCGTGTGCGGGATTTAGCACGAAGCTGATTTTTTTATGAAGTTCTAAGCTGAGAGTACGGGAGGAAGATTGGATTATATTATTATTCATTCATTGCAAATATATGTAAATAAATTATTTCATATCTAGATGTCAATCACTAGATAAATTACATGTGTTTACTTTTATCACATAAAATAATAATAGCTTATGAATATAAATGATTATTAATAACACGTCTAATTTATTCACAGAATAATGTTTAAATTAGTTATAACTTAAGTGAAACTGTCTAAAGAGTATCATTATTTAATTTGCTTAGTTTTAATTGACCTTTTGATCGAGCAATTAAAAACTGAATAACTTACAGAAAAGTAAATTCAAAGCATCTTGGTTTTATTAATGTTTTAGTTTAATTCAATCTAAGGTCCATGTGATTTTTTTTATCAGCCTAACTGTGTCTCGCATACAGCAGGGTAGGCAGTGGACACTTAGTGTTAAGATACTCTGTTTTTCACTTTCCGTCAAACATTTCGAGGCATTTCGGATTGAGTGGCGTTTTACATTGTTTTTATATAACTATATTAGAGGACAGTCGTGGCGCAGAGGCACAAAATTTGACTGTAAAATCGACTGGTTGTGGATTCGATCAGCACTCGAAGAAGTGAAGTATTTATTTACATTTATATTTCCATTTCTTCGCTCCGGTGTCGAGACAAAGTGCGGCGCTGAGTTCCACTTAACAAGCGATGCCTCCAAAACTCGGTGGAAAGCGGGGAAACGGAGTATCTTATATACTAGGTTCCCTCAGCTTACTCTGCTGTGTGCGGGATACAGCGTGAAGATGATTATATAACTATATTATTTTTATGATATATAAACAAAGCTTAATGTTATCTATATTTTCGTCTAATTAGGCATGATGTGTGTAGCGTGAAGGAATCCAATGCCGCGCTTATCACACTAGTCTCTTACGTTTGACATGGTTTCATACCTGTTTTTGGGTGAATCGTCTTTTTTGTACTACGAAGGCATCAAATATTAACTGATATCTATAATCGAAACTATATATTACTACTATAGGGTTTAAAAGCTTTATAACATTCAACTTATGGTAGAAACCTTTTTTTAATGAATTAAATAAAAATTAATTAATACATACCATGCTTAAAAATCTGCTAGCATAGAAACAGGAAGTTTTATAAATGCCAACTTCCCGTTTGAAAAGTGCCAAATCCGCTTCAAATATATACAAAGCGCAGTAAGACACACTGAAGGATACCTCAGAACACATTAGCCAAAGGAACCCTCTCAGATCCTGGACCCCTTGTTGGGTCCTGCCTGTAATCCCGACGTAACAATGTACTTATTATTAAACAGGACATCACCTGAAAAAATATTTATTTTTATTAAAGATATTCTAGTGAACAATATCTTTGTTCTTCGGATTTTATTTTTATATTTATAGATATATATTTCCTAGAACGATATAAAGATTAAGGATCAATCAATTATTTGTTTTACACTACGTGAATTAACGTTTGTTAAAGTACAATGCGGTCAACGAATTGTGGCCATATATGTAGATGGCTGCGCAGATTTGATTTTACCACTTTTCATGTTTTTTTTTATTTTCTTTCCAACTGACTAGCTGGAGTGGTGCTAGGAGGGTAAAACACTAAGATACTATTAAAAAGCCTAAAAAGTTTTTTACGAATTGCGTAATATGTATCTTCAAAAGTAAAATAATTATAAAATAACATATACTTACTATACCAAAAAATAGTTGAAATAAATAATTCTTTATATTCCGTTTCAATAACAATGAGGAGCGCCATTGTAGCAGCTGGACCTGTTTAAACCAACTTCTTTGGCATCTGTTTAAATATTATATAAGCATAATCATGTGAATCTCAGAAAATGATATATCAACTTCACGCCGTATCTCGCATATAGCAGTGTAGGCACAGGGAACATCAAGTGTTAAAACACTCCGTTCCTCACTTTCTGAATTTTTCGAGTTATTGCCAGTTAAGTGGCGGAACTCAACGCTGGATTAAAAAAACAATAATTTTTCAAAATGGTATGGAGGTTTAGCTTCCCCAATTACATTTACAATTTTTGAGAGAACAGGTGTAGAGCGGCATAACGTCTTACCATAAGCGTAACAGTTGAAGGTTCAATCGCATTTAAAAGAATTAATTTTATTTTCTCGTCCTAAGAATGAGACAAAGTGCAGCGTTGATTTCAGTCTCTCAACTCGCAATGTCTTAAAAGTCAACAGGAATGTCTTGAAGCACATTTCTTTTGCCTTACCGTAGCCGGATAAAGCGAGAAGTTAAATAAATAAACTTCATACAACTTCATACTTCATCAATCACAGGCTATGGGCTAATAAGGTATTATAAAAAAATATGTTGCATTGTATCATCATGAGTTCGACGCGTTATATCAATACAATGTTTAACAATGACATTCAACAAATAACTATCGTGGGCTAGGTTAGTTACGAGAACCATTCAACTTTAAGGTAATTATATAGTACTGGTGTTTTTTTTGTTATTTATTTAGTGGACTACATTAGTTATTAGTGAATAATTTTGTTTGATTATGGTTTTAAAGTAAAAACATATGTACTTTTTATAAGATGCAAAGCTATTAAGCTTCGTAGAACCAGTGCTGCGCACAGTCATTGGTTAATAGTTAGCAAATGGGCGAGGCAAGGCGTGGCGTAGAGCTCCGCCACTCAACACAATGCCTCCACAATTCGCCGGAAATTGGGGAACGGAATTGTGTAAATAGGGAATGCAGTGTCTTAACGTTAGGTTGCCAGGTTCCCTTTACCTGCCCTGTTACGCGCGGGAAACAGCGTAAAACTAAAAAAAAAAGAAATCCAATCTTATGTACAATAACAATACCATCTTTAACAATTAATTACTATAAACAAAACACGTGCTATTGCACAACATTAAACAATATAAGCGAAACCTACACAGCAAATGTTTTTGTACCACAGCTTAATATATTCGTTAATACCATAAAAAAATATCTTAGCATAAAAAAAAGTATTAACAAATATTACGAAATGATTCGTTGACCTCAGTTTTTATGGGCGGTGTTAAAATAAGATTAATGTCTGACATACATACATGTTACACGTTGACGTGCATCATGCGGACGTGGAAATGGAAGAAAAAGTTAATACCGAATAGGTACTGTCGAGTTGTGAACATGTCGCTACGACTGATACGTGATAAACAATTTTATAAAATATTTGATTCTTTTAATTAATTTTAAATTTCAACAGTGCCAATATTTTTTTTTAGTATGTATATTTTTTTTATGGAACCTTATGTGAAAAACACTTTGTTAGAAAACAATAAATTTTTGTGGTTTTTTTTAAATTTAATAATTATACAATTTTTTTAGTAATTATAAAAAAACATATTCGTTAGTAATTAATATAACATTTTAAATGCTACTCGTAACGATACAATGTAAACGGAGTACCTCGTGTGTCGCACAAAACCAGTTCTTTCGTCATCCAGTGGTGGGATGTTTCCAACTAAACGTTTATTATCGAAGTCCATGGACACGGCCTTGATGTAGAACTCCGCGGGGTTGTAGTCAAGCGGGCAACGGAGATTCATTCTGTTTAGGTAAAAATTAGAATACTATTTAGTTCCTTTTTTTCAGCTTCAGATTGTACTCTGCATATAGAAGGGTCTACTGATAGTGGTCGGCTTATGGTGTCGAGACGCATTAAGGTATCAATGAATCTGAACAAAAGAATAATCGTATCAAATTTTAGAGAACATCACATTATTCTCGATTCCATTAATCTACTTGACAGAATAATAATAGGCCATTTAAAAGTAGCTTTTTAGTTTTTATTTCCAAAACCCATTGTATAGTTTTTTAAACTTAAAATGAAGTATAAAGGCATAGCGCGGCGTTGTGCTCCGCCTTTCAACACGCAATGTCTTGAAATTTCAGCGGAAAGTGAGGAACGGAGTGTCTTAACAAAAGGTTCAATCTGCCTACCCTGCTGTGTTCGGGACAGCGTGAAGCTGATTTAATGTTTTTTTTTACTTGTTTAGCCAATTGTTTTTTATCCAAAAAAATCTTGAATTGTCAATAAATCTAGAGTTGTGACTGGACCAATCAGCTCCTACATCCATAGTTATTCACATTCTTACTACATGACTAACACAAAATGAAATTTCGTAACTAAAATATTAAATAATATACGCAATACTTTAACCTGTAAATACGCTATTATTTCATGACAATATAAATTATTTTTAATAAGTATACTACCAACTACTTATAACCTCTTCGTATATATTTTTCATTATGTTCAATATGTTTTTAATAAAAAATGGATCAATTATTAAACTTACTGTTCAAATAAATTCTTACATTCTTCCTGCGACCCATGAAATAGAAGTTTTCCTTCAGACATTAGAGAAATGGCATTAAATTCTTTGAATATATCTGACGAAGGCTGGTGGACAGAGCAAATTACTATTTTTCCGCAAATCGACAACTTTTTTAATACTCCAATCACTAATGCTGCATTATAACTGTCCAAACCCGTGGTTGGTTCATCACAAATCAAAACTTGGGGTTTCGATAATAGCTGAAAATATATTGTAGTAAATAATGTTTTACAGGTATAAATAGAAAGTTTAGATAAGATAACAGAAGATCGAAACAAATTGGTTCTGTTTTTCTATGCTGAGTAATTAAAGAGAACGTAGTACAATTTATAGCTCTCAACAACATGAACCCACACATATTATATGAGATCGGCGAAAGTGAGAATATTTTAACTGTCAACATTTTTCGGTATTTCAAACTACCATAGCGGGAAAAATGAAATAAGCGTTATTTATCTATTATTTTTATTTGACTGTCAGAAGATCTAAATCTCATGATCATATGTACATACATATATGTTAATGATGACAAGATCTATGAGCTATATTCTTTATTTACGTGATAAAATTACTTACTAAAGTTGCTAGTGATAGCAACCTCCTCTCGCCGCCTGATAGCGAACTGATAGGAGTATCTTCCAACATTTTTAGTTTTAGTTCATGTATTAAAGACTTCAAAACTGCCTTATGAGACGACTTCTTGATGCTTCCCAGTTTCATTTCTGTCTGAAACGTAACGAGGACTTATTGTTTAACATTATCATCATATCTGAATATGTCTAATGTGTAAGAGTAATTAATAAAACTGAAAATATTAAATACTGAAAATATAAAATAGTCGGTAAGCGCGAAGGTCTTAATTATTTTTTTTATTTAATTCCTGCTTGTATCTTGTTTAAATGGCTATTTAACACAAGCAGGAATTAAAAACGTCTCAAAATGAAGAACGGAATGGTTTAACATTAGATGCCCTCTGGCGCCCCTGTTATGAGGGACATAGCGTTCGATATAATAAAATTTCTATATTTTCTATTAGTTATACTAGTATTTATCAGTTTTTATTTATTTTATTATTTTATCAAGATAAATATCTTAATAGTAATTATAATAAATAATTATAGAGAACTTGTATGTATATATACTTGACATATATATTTTGCAGTTTAGGTGTCATTTTTTCACGAACACAAAAAAACACTGTTTTTATTTATAAATCAAAAAAATCCCGTACACAGCAGGACAGGCAGAGGGAACCTAGTATCTACTCCGTTCCCCACTTTCTGTCGAATTCTGGAGGCATTGCGTGTTAAGTAGCAAAACTCAACGTCGTGCTTTGTCTCGATACCAGAGCGAAAAAAATGGAAATATAAAGTTATTTACTTAATGAAATATTTACTTATTTCATCTCTTCCAGTGGGGATCGAACCCACCGCCAGTCGGTTTTACAGTCAAACTTTTTGCCGCCGAGCCACAACTGGCCTCAAACTGTTTTACTTCATTTTTTTACTAGTAAATACTACTGTTTTACTAGTAAATATCTCTTTTACTAACCATAAAAATTAAATGCTCCATCACACTCAATCCCTCCATAAAGACATCAAACTGTGGTAGAATCTCCACGAATCCTCGCAATTGTCTGACATTAGTGCCGTTTACTTTTACTGTACCAGAACTTGGTAATGTATTTTTTCCAGCTAGCGCCACCAAGTAGGTTGTTTTTCCAGCGCCACTATAGAACATAATGTAATATAGAAGAAAATTTATGTTTAATGATGGAATACATAAATAAAGAAAGGAATAAATTAATCTTGTTAAAAATTTAAATTCATTTTACATTAATTAAAATGTTTCAATTGTCTGGTATTTTTAAATAAATACCTACTATGTAAATATGTCAATATTATTGTCTATTATCTTTATTAAAAAATAATAAACCAAATTAAAAGCCTTTATTTTCTCATTCAATCACCTTATTTAATAACTATTAACTAAATAGTATTCGTACGCCTTACCTAGGGTCCTATGATAGCGGTGAACTCACCGGTTCTCATGCACACTGAAACTGTAATAAAATAACTTAAGCAAGTCAGAATAGAATATATTCTCCATCGATATAAAAAAATCCTCGTAATTTAATTAACTTGCCACTTATTTTTTTAGCTCCACGCAGTATCCCGCAAATAGCAGGGAGGCAGAAGGAACCTGGGGACCGATTATTAAGACACTCCGTCCTCCATTCAGACCTTTTCGTTTCCAACTTTTCGCCGAATTGTTAAGTGTTTAAGTGAGAATAACCAGACCAGAATTCTATATTAAAGCGAAGAAATGAAAGAATGCCCGAATGGGACCCACAACCGAACCCACAACCGTCTCATTTAGGACTCTAAGGTCGTAGTGACACGGGCACTTGCCAGTTTGTCACTTAGGTTCTCTTAATGCTTTACAGAGTAAAAAAAGAAACAAAAAACAGTCTATCTAACACACATTGCTTCTTATAATCAAAAAATGTTCATAATACATCTTAGAAATACTTACTATTGTTTAATACAACTTGAGCAGGGCTCAGTTACTTTCCGTCTCCACCACGACTTCTCTTCCGGAGTCCAGGTCGTTAAGTTTTCAACGTTTATTACAACGTCGTTCCTTAATCGCTTAGTAGCCTGGAGTCAAAAATTTTAGATGAGCTCGAAATTGATATATAAGAAGTATAAATAGTTTTAAATTTGTATAGTTTTAAATTTAAACTTAAATTACGCCATAATATCCTGACAAAGAAATGGCTAATATAAATAATTCTTTAAAAAAGCATGTAGCGTTGATTATTTTTTTTCTTTATTTATATTTTATTTTATTCCGTTTTTCTTTTTTATCTATAAGATATAGTTTTTATTTTTCTTGTTTCTTAGCTATGATTTACGAAAATTGGATTAGTAATTGAAGAGTTATAAGCACTCTGCCAAGACGAGGTGGTAATATTTTTACTCGGAGTTTTTTGGAAGTACGAACTTTACACCGTTGTCATATAAAGATTTTTTATTTTAGTGCATCAAAGTGAGCAGGAGGCTTAATTGTGTAGTTAATAAAAATAGCATACTGTACATTATTGTATTCACATAAATCGTTTTGCTCTATCTCATATAAAGGCCTATTATATAGCGTAACAAATTATTGATGGCCCTACACGTTATTTCTAACAATAATAGCCGTTAAATGGACCGAGACAAAATTTATAGTTATTATATTCGAAATAGCATATTAAAAAGTAATATGTTATACAGACACTAAAGTTTAGATGACATGTTGAATCTTTAATAATACGATTTTGTAAGTTACTATTGAAATGAATGAATTTAGTAAAATTAAGTAACAAATTGCTATCTTTTTATTGACTCATAGTGTCGTTTGGAAGAATATATAAATGTATATAACATTAAGCATAGTGGTGTGCACCAATGAATGCGGTAGGAGTCTCAAATAACATTTTATAAATCATAATAAAATCAGCTTTACGCTGTATCCCGCACCTAGTGTTGAGTTCCCCACCTTCTGCCGAATTCTGGAGGCATTGCGTGTTGAGTGGTAGAACTCAACGCCGCGCTTAGCCTCGACACCAGAGCGAGGAAATGGAAATATAAATTTAAATAAATATCCCCATCTCCTCGAATGGGGATCGAACCCATAAACAAAAACGGTTTAACAGTCACACTTTGTGCCGCTGCGCCACGACTGGCCAACGATACTTAAAATCGAAGTCTTAAAATCAGTCTAGTCCGACATAGAGTGAAAACTAGTTAAAGGAATTCGGTTATAACTGTGTTCTGATTGTTATACCTTATATACTTAGAAAGGAGTAAGATTAAATATGATTTAAAAAATAGTAAAACAAAAAACTATACTTATTCAAAAAACGTATACGCTACAAATAAGAAATCGAATCATATTAAGGGCTTAACAAAAGCAGTCTCTAAACAATCTTTCATTAACTTTCTACGCTCTAATTTGACCTTTATGCAAAACTGATGGAAGCTCAGCAAAGTAGAAATCAGAGAGCTGTATATAGATTGTATTTTGCTGACAGCAACTCCGGTATATGTGGGCTTGATATCCACACAGGTGAATGAATAATTTTCATTTCTCTATTCTGGTAAATGTGACGTTAAGTTCCACCACTCACTACACAACTTCTGGTATTCTGACAAAAAGAGGAGAATGGACTGTCACGACACTAGGTGCTCCGTGCCTATGGAGACACCGCGGGTGGCACAGGGTCCCCTCTGCCTACCATGTTATTTCCAAGGTAAAGTACCAACATAAAGTAAATACTCTGAATTTATAAATACAAACTCGTCTATAAATAATATTTAAGTAATAGCCTGGGAACAAATGTGTATTTTAACACCAATATTTTTTCTTCGCCTTATAATTGGCCTCTAAAAGCCTAAAGGTGCATTTGATGACTGGCGTAAGCCATCGTAAATGATTTTTGAGGAATGATAATGGTGTTTGTCCATCATTCGGACGTATTCACATTAGTATATAATCTCTTCTCTATATACATATAATAAGTCAGTAAAAATATTTTTCTGTACATTTAATCATTTTGACTGAAATAGATGGGTACTGAAAAAGAGTAACAGAAAGCAAAAAGATTTTTTTTTTAATTTCTTGTATGTCTGTCTGTCTGTCTATACGTACGGTCACGCTAATCTCCGAAAATACTAAATCGATTTACTTAAAACTTTTACCAATTGCTTTGTTTTATTTAACTCAACTTAACAATTAAAGATTGTTTCATCATAATCGGTTCATTAAAAAACACTTATCGTTATTTCAATGAACTCAAAGTATTAGTTTTCCTGCGAATGTTGCGAATTTAGCAATCGCGCTGGTAATGGTAATGAGATTCTAAACGTCTTATATGACTGTTGATAAAAAAATATATTTTTGAAGCACTATTACACAATATATTATAAAATAAAGTAAACAAAATTGAATTGTTAATGGAGATTACCTTCATAAATTATAACAGTTAAGTTTAAGTCGTGATTAATTCAACACAGAGATAAAGAACGATCTTCAAAGAAATATCAAGTAAATCCATAGATTTTTTGGCTCGTTCGTTCGTTTGTAATAAATCTATATAAACATGCCCAAAAACATCCTTTCTACGTGTACTCTGTAATAACTACATATTTACCAATTGTGCATTTAGCTAATAATATATGTAACTAATCTAAAAACTACATACAATACTACTACAGGATAATACATACTACTACAGGAGTTAATATGCAATTATTACAGTTATTTTACAAAGAATATTATGAATCCTTACCCAAATCAATAATTTAAGATTTAAGGCTATTTTTTTTTCTAGAAAAGAATTACAGATTACTTTAATCTCTGAAGATTCTGCCAGACACATCGTATCACAAAAATAACTTAAACACTATCTACACACCTTAATCGTTTCATTAAAAAGAAACATAGCGTCTATTGTTGCAGGATTAGCAAGTATAGTATGAAATTCACCAACATTTCTAAAATTTAAATTATTTTTCTTAACTAATGTGTTCCGCAAGACTTCACTTAATATATGATGTACATCTTATACTATACCACAACCACAAATACTATAATTAGGTGTAAGTGATTTTTTCATTAAATATTAAAACTTGTTAAGTGGAATGTGTCCGGATCGAGGTCTAAGTGCCATTGCAATAAATTCTCTACGCATTTTGCAATTTAATAATTGTAAAATGCGTTTCTGAAGCAGTAAATTAAATTATTCACTCACATCACCACATTTAACAGAGTTTTAAAATTATGATGAGACTTACATAGCGTAGATAAAAAGAACGTAATGTTACAAAAATATATATGTATAATAAATAATTAGCTTTATGTATATTTTGTAAATATTAAATATCAACATTGGTCGTATTTTTAATTCAAAACAAACAAAAATTCTTATAGAAATTACGATTATGTAGTAAAACATCATATTAGAAACCATTATAGTTGTCAATCAATTTTGTTTATTAAATCAATAATCATGTAGTTTAAGCGGGCGAACCCGGTCCGCTAGTAGATAAATAAATTATAAAAAAATCATCATTATTTGGTAATTTATGGTTTTGTATAGGAGCCCCTTTAAGCTACTCTTAGATCACAAGTTCCAAGCACTGCTCAGAGCTCCTCACCTTGCTCTTGTCACATAAATCTTTAATATGACTCTTTTATATGCATTATTTTAATTTAATTCTAATCATATGATGATGAAACCTTTGTGTTTATAGCACACAAAATAATTTATAAATTAGTAATAATATAATTAATACTATATAGACTACGACATACTGTAAATAATACTTCATTAGTTATCTAGTCATCAACCATTTAATCACATGTAAATATTAATATGAGGCCTCTATGAAGATATAACATTGTTTACACAAAAATAAGCAAATGAATATAACAAAACTGTTTATAACTTTTCTACGTTAATAATGAGAATATTTTTATGTTTTTTTATACACGTGGGACAGCGTCTTACTGTAAGAGACCAATGGTTGCGGGTTCTATATACAAAAAGGATGGTGTTTAAATTATTTTAATTTTTCCGCTCACCTTGTCACGAAAATTGAATAAATAAGTGAATAAATTATTGTTTTCTGATATACCAATAATACCCGCCCCATCTTAGAAATATTAAAATTTCAAAAATATTTGATTTTTTTTGTCTTTATTTCATGTTAATACTTATCTTTGATACAGTATCATAGGGTTTGTTAGAGCTAACAACTACTGGCAGCTTATTTTATTTGTAAACAATGTTTGTAAATTCTAAGCATTCTAAATTCATAATTTTATTAGTATTTTTTTATAGTAAATGACCACTGCCGCACACAACCCCGGAGGAATAGCTACAACAACGTTGTCGCCCAAAGTATTTTCATATGTTGAAATTAATTTGATGATCACTAACGTATATATTTCAATTTAATTCTTTTGTAATTTCTCAACTCAGGAGACACTGTCCATCATAAATGTATTATAATTTTAAAATTTTTCTTGCTCGAAAACCACAAGCTACATACCTCATTAGAATCCATATTCAATAAATCACTTACTAATTATAAAGAAAAAACACACACAATTAATTTTTCCTTGCATTACTTAGTGATATTTTAAAAATTAAATTTTTAGTTCCTTAATTAATAATTTATAAGATTTTTGAACAGCTCTGGTGAAGACGAGCGGTTATCAAGAACTATATGTATCCTGATAATGTAAGTAAAAACGCAATCTTTGTGTAAACACAAATAAAGGGTCCAGCACATTTGCATACTTAACGCGTTATCTTTTTAAACAGTTACATGTAATATCTCGTACTTTCATTGTCGCTAGTGACATTCCGCAGCTTTCCTTGAATTTTTTTTACAATTTTATATTTTCGCTTCATGCTGATTCTTGCACCCGGCTGTGTAGACAGGAGGTACATGGGAACCTCGTACTAACATTAATTCTTAAAATAATTAAAATTACATTTGTACAATTGTACTTTCTATATACAATTATATGATTGTAACTTCTTTGTATTAAAGATACGCTGAGATAACTTATACCTTTCTTGATGCTGAATCTCGAACAAATGAAAATATGAATGAAAACATTTATTTAAGATTTCCATTTCTTTGCTCTGGTGTAGAGACAAAATACGGCGCTGAGTTGCGTCATTCAACATGCATTGCTTCCAGAATTTAGCTAAAAGTGGATAGCGAAGTGTCTTAAGGTAACTAGGTTCCCTCTGTCTACCGTGCTGTGTGCGGGATCCCGCACGCCACGACGGCCTCAATTTATTTTTTAAATATAAATAATTATGATGAACAAAAATACACCACGATAAAATTTGTATTAGATACATTTTTTATATTATAAATAATTATTTAACAGCAGCTTTTAAAAGAGAAGCTCATTTACAAAACTAAAAGTTCAATGCAATTAGCGATCCGTAAGATAGGTTCTTATCGTGTACCTGTTGTTTGTTTTCTTGCTACACGTAATTATAATCAATTTAAATAATTTTTTTTAAAAAGTACACGAATATTAAAATTTTCGAAAACTTTGCACAGTATTAATGTAATCTGGGTTAAGACACTACCGTTTCCCACCTGTGAATTGCTTTTTTATATATATATATATATATATATATATATATATATATATATATATATATATATATATATATATATATATATATATATATATATATATATATATTATATCAAAACACTACGGAAATGTGGTTTGTACTTTCCGTAACTTCTAATTCAGCCTTCGAATTGTTGTGGCATTGCGATTTCTGTGGAAGAACTTAACAACGCGCTTTGTCTCGTTACCATAGCGTTAAATGTTTTATTGTCTCGAGTGGTGATCGAACTCACAATCTGTAGCGTTTACAGTCGCACACTTGTGCCGCTGCGCCACATTCATATATTGCTTTAAAACTGCATATCTCAACTTGCAAATATGACTACTTTTATTTATTTTGTCCATTTTATATTCGTAATGTGTTTTTATATATAAACTAAAAAGTTAGTTATAATTTGATTTTATTTATCGTATTTCACTTAACCTTCTTGAAGAATTATATTGTCAAATATTCGTCATTCTTCTAAAATTCCAACATGTTTTTTTAAATAGTAAGTACAATCGTCACCGCGCGGTATAAGATCTTGCACGCGGTAACGCGCGGTTACGCGCGGTCATGTACACAGCAACATTTATATGTAACAATCTTAAGTCGTGCGCAGAGCCAACCCCGCGTTGTCGCGCGTCCTTCTGAACTTAGGGTTACCCCAGGTTAAGTACAGTCAGACAGTATATCCCAGTTTAGATGACGCGGACGGCAGAAGCGGACGGACGCACGAAGCTACGAAAATGGTTGACGAGGCATCTATTGATTTAATAATTGACGAAACTGTACCTTAATGTTAATATCAGTTTTTCTTTTGGTGATATACAATATCTTTCAGCACCGTCTTCATCTTAGATTGGAATTTTTTTTTCAAGGCAATCATAAAAACGGCAAAATATACAATTCACACCCAAAAGAACTTGAAAAATCGACCTTCGTGTAATCTTAGTGTGGGATATAAAGTCACAAACAGGCTTACGAAAGTCTTTGACTCAAAATAAGGTGAACCCAGTATCGTCTTTGTTTTCCACGACGATGTCGCAGTTTTTGATATAAAAAGCACAAACAAATAGCCTCCTCCATGTCCATTGTCACTGAATGTATACTCTATGCCAACTATATGCCACCATCTGATTCGCGCGGCAGCGCACGTCGTCGTACGTTTGTCTGAACTTAGCCTAAATGCTACGCTTCGCTTTGCAGGTGGTTCACCTGCAAAATAAAAACAAAATATGTTGATCATTTACAGTAAAATGTCTTTCCGCCGTAACTACACCGTGGGCATATGTCACACCAATTATTTCGTCCATATATATGTTTGTCAGTCTCGGAAACTGTTCAGATCGTGTGGAACAAGTTTTTGCGGATCGTTACAGAGGGCCCGCCCGTATACACTTTAGTTTTATTGGTAAATAATTTTAACATACCGCTACATAAAATATATTTTCTACAAGATATTGTTATTATAAACACGAAGGTTCGGGATCTTGATTACATCAAGCGCTCGAAGAAAAGCACGGATGGCATACTACTTATATTAAATAGTAATTATATAACCAAAATAATTGTTTACGGAAAGTTACATTAGGAATGGTATGTGATTTAGTGATTCGTCTACCGATTTCCAAACCACCATAGTAGAATCTTCAGGGAACAAATCAGGGAAGAATGCAAATTCTTATCGTATCTCATTACTCCTTTTGGTATACAGTCTGAAATCAATATAAAATTATGATATAGTCCATGTTTAGTGATGATCAGAGAATGAACACAAAAAAAGAATTATATTAACCTTAAAGACAATTATAAATATCTATTAAAAAATAATCTATCATAAGTAATCTTTTATTCATGTGTTTTCTGCTTTCCGCACGAATGGAATAGCGGAGTTCAACGTCGCATTTTATCTTACAAAAGTGGGCAAATCAAAATTTTTAATTCCCCTAAATACTTACAGTACACAACTAAAATGTAACTTTGGCGCCACAATGACCTTTATCTAGAATAAATCAAGAAAAACTTAACTCATAACTTACTAAAAAAAAACAGGACAAGCGCGAGTCGGGCTCGCCCACAGAGGGTTACATACAAAAATTTGAGGTTAACCCTCATTGAAGGCTCATTTTTTAGAATTGAACCACAAATGTATAGATTTCAGATATTTTCTTGAACTAGTACTATATCTGTAGATGATAGCTGCAAGATTTTATAGTTTAAGGTCAACTAAAAGTACTCTATTAATTTTGATTACCTTTATATTGTCGAAGTACGCGTTTTTTTGTGATATAAACGGCCATATCTTTTTTTCAGTAAATGGAAAAAATATAATTCTTTCAACAAATCATGGTACCATACATCTGAGTATATGGTTTGAATATCAACTAGATATTTCCAAGCATTACAGACACACTCGCTCTTGACAAACAGACAGACAACGGGCGGGTAATAAAGTGATCTTATAAGGGATCCTTTTTTCATTCAAATGTATGGAACCCTAAAAATACCATTCAGCTCAGGTTTTTTTACTACGTCACCAGAACAAGGAGGTAAAAATATTAAATAAATTTGTCATAAAAATAATTTATATAGATCTGTTATATCGAAAGTCGGCTGTTCTGTATAAATTATACCCAAACAATTAGGTAACTTCAAAGCCCACTCTATATTAAAAAATAAAAGAAGTTGTTAGCATAGCCACGACAGGAATTTGTTTAAATAGTTTTATATATTGATGGCTTCTCCAAAAATAATTAAAAATAATTATTAATGGCCCCGTTTTTTTTATAGCTTCATGCTGTATTCCGCATAGCAGGGTAGGCAGAGGAAATCTGGGAACCTAGTTTTAAGACACTCTGTCCCCATTTAGACACTTTTGTTTCCTACTTTCCGTTAAATTCTGGAGGCATTGCGTGCTGCGCCGCCATTACTTGCCTCTTTACCAGAGCGAGGAATTTAAAATATCTTATATCTCATTTCCCTGAGAGGGAATCAAACCCACATTCCGTCCGACTGTAACTGTAACCATTCGTTGTACTATTGCGCTACAATGACCTCAAACAAGATCGACTAGCCGTTACTTCAAAAAGCATATTATTTAATATATTTACCTACTGTATCTAATATTTTAAAATCCGGTTCGAAGCCCGTTCCTTAATAATTAATTAGTCGATATAGGCCTAAGCTATTTGGTATGTAGAAATATTTTTTGAGCGTAGGTATATGTCAATGATAAACCGCTAGATAAAATATTCTTATAACTATAATATATGTAAATTAAAAATTTATACATTTTTTTAATATTAACATCAGTTTTTAGAATTCCACATGGAATGTTCTGGACCTATGATCTTTATATGTCGTCGGTACATACTTACCACGCTGACCACCTTTTGCTAAGGATCCATTTCATAATATCTTATAATTTAGCAGGTTCAATTAAAGTAATATTCGAATATTCACAAGAAATATGAGTCACTTAAGACTGTTAAGATTACCTTAAGTACATTAGTGTAAGTATATTCGTATATATTATTAGGGACAAAATGCGCAATTGGTTCTAAATGATGTTGTCTGGACTCCTGGAATCAATTACTTCTTATGTCCTTTCCAGGTCTAAAAGTGTTTAGTCTGTCAAATAGCCTGAAGATGAGCGTTTATGAAGGTTTAGTTTTTATTGTTTTACTAGCGCCCGTTTGAAATATACACATTTTTATTTAAGTTTATTAAAAAAAACTGGCCAAGCGCGAGTCGGTCTCGCCCACCGAGGCTTCTATATCAATTTCAGGGTTGTGATTGGAAACTATCTTATAGGTTATAATGATGCGGCGAATACAGTTAACATACTTAAGTATGCAGGCATATGCCCTTACATTGTATGAAATTAACAACAAATCTAAATAATGATTTTTTCTATGAATAATCTATAAATTTTTAACGTACTTTCGGAAGGTTTTATCGTGCGCATAAGTGAACCTGACACTATGAATAGTCGTCGTATGTAAATTGATTGACGCTATTTCATTTGATTTATAATAAGGTATATATTTATGTATGCGCATTTTGTCCCTAATAATATATACGAATATACTTACACTAATGTACTCAAGTTAATCTTAACAGTCTTAAGTGACTCATATTTCTTGTGAATATTAAAAAAAAATCAGTACTAAAATTATTAAGTAATAAACTTCGAATATTACTTTAATTGATTTTAATTGTTTAAGTTCACTATAAAGAAACTACGTTCAGTCGTCTAAATAAAGATATTTTTAATCGTAATATATTATGTAAATAAAAAGAAATTTTTGTTTTCTCTTCCTCCCTCACTTTTCCTACCTCAAGCAAGGACCCAAGAGAAAAGATTGGTTTATACTACTCAGAAAACGTATAAAGGAAAAATCAAAGATCAATGATATAGTGTCAAAACATTTTATTACTTTAAAATAACTTCACACGCTCTCATACAGTAATACTTATTACAATAAAATAACACAATTATTAATAATATAATAATCTATAATAATATTACGTTATATAAGTATATGACTCAAGCCGAAAATGGCACTTGAACTTTCAAAAGTACACACTACAACTATCCATGAAGTAAGAAATTCGATCAGGAGGCACTTTGATACACCATACAGCTAAATAGTTTAGATATTATTATAGTAAGGCCAACAAGTCGTGGCCGCTCTGATGTTAGATTTTCTGAAATAATGTCGCATTGTTCACTCTAAAGGAAAATATTCAAAAGTAAGAAAGGTCCTAAAGTCAAATTTGCGCAGTCGTCTTCACCTAACTTGAGGGTGGCCACAACTTGTGAGCCACACTGTATTTGTTATATATTTGTTTAAATAAAATACCGCACCAATATATTAGATAAAAGATTTTTTTTATAAGGCGTTTGTTATAAGGCCACGGTAAGAACACTTATTTTATATCGTATGTATCGGTCGTTTTTAAGTTTAGTTGAACAATTGCTATATTTCGAGTCATTTAAGGACAGTAATATAAACGTCTTACTGTAATACTTCGAATTTTTAATAACGAGAAAAAAATGTAGAAAGGAATAAAAATATAAGATTATTTAAATATTCATAATATGTAAGTTACATCATTTTACATCAGCAATTTTCAATAAAAACAAACACATTCACAATATTAGAAAAAAGAAGTTATTCAACAAATACATATTAAAGCTATAAAACGGTATAAAATTAAATTGTTCAAATTAAATATAGATTCTTAGTTGTTACGTGTGTTTAAAAATTAAAACAGCGTGTTTCGCCATATTTTACGGACGTCATGCAAGTACATATAATATGTATGTATGTATGACACAACAACAAGTAACGAAAATAAAATTCGATGGTAGAGTTATTATAGAAAATACACTGCAAAATGTACACGAATATTATTAATAAACAAAAACAATAGGGACCTATTATAAAACAGTACGTAATGGAGCATTATTAAATACAAAAAAAAATACGACCTACATTTGCTGTATAAAATAAAATTTCATGTATTAAGTAAAAAAAAATTAAATATAATAGTTTCTACACAAAAAAATATTTCAATATACCCAGTTTTGCTCTACACAGCAAAAAAACGCGTATTGAAAGTCTGGAAATATAGAGAAAAAGAGTAATAATTTTGCAGAGTATTGAGTGCTTGCTTGGTCGGGTGTGGTCGGTCAGCAGGCGCAGGATCTGCCAGAGCTCTGGTCGCGGTTGTTCTCACCATTGGCGATCTTATGGTCGAGGGCGAACTTCTCGCCGTCTTTGTCGTTGCTCTGTAGTAATTTGTCGTTGAGGAGGATCTGGAGAGAAAACGAAAATTTTTAAATGTATTATTGAAACAATATGTAAAATGAGAGTTCAGAGTTGAGAGTGACACGCAATATTTTTTTTTATAATTTCTTTCACACGCATTAAGGCATTTTTATACATATATATTACGGCATATACATATATGCATGTATAATATACATATATATTATACATGCATATATGTATATGCCGTATTTTGAGGAAGTGGGAAGTTTTTACGTTAAGTCCAGCTCATTTTATTAATATATTTTTATAGACATTCGTGTACAATTATGGAAGTGAAATCTATAATAGCCCGAATCGGAATTACACTCACAAATATAGTTGCACACAGATTTTTCTATATTAAAGTAATATTTCAGGTAATTTAATATTTCACAATTAAAGGAAATAGGGAGAACGGAGTGTCTTAACACTAAATTTTCGTAGATAGATATCTAAAACTCTATTTGTATATTTTCTTCAAAATAAAGGCGTTTCAAGGTGTTGAGTTTAGCTACACACGCAATGCCTCCAGAATCCGGCGGAAAGTAGTCACGAAGTATCTTAACACTAGGTTCCCGGGCCTCCCTCTGCCTACCCCGCTATGTGCAGGCTGTACACTGCACAAAAAAGCTAAAAAAGCGCTAAAAAAGTAAAATAAAAAATTAATATTGCAATACATTGCGCAATATATCTCTGAACCAGTAGGTATATCATTAACATAAGTTAGTAACTTCTTACTAACGATGTTACATAAGTCATTAACGGCGCCATTATTTATAGCGACAACAGTATGATGAAACCACATTCCTCCTTGGTTCACCAAAATTTACTATTTTAAGAGACAAAAGAAACTCCTAAAATGATAATTCCTAAATGGGACTTTTTATACAAATTAAAAGTGATTTAGAAATATTAGTTAATTTTTCATATTATTTTTAATTTTTACTTTTCCACCATAGTACAAGGTTACAGAGAAATTCATTCATTCAATTTACTATAATACCGTAACGTATAAAATATACTATTAATCGTACTCATATAAACTTTAATAGCTTATTATATAATTTCCTGATCCCTAACACAGTGTGACTCCAGCTTCACGCTGTACCCCGCGTCTAGCGGGGTAGGTAGAGGGGGGTAGAACCTTGCGTTAAGATACTCCGTAACCCCATATCCTCGTCAACATAATGCACGTTAATTGGCGGAATTCAACGCTGTACTTTGCTTTGTATCCAGAACGAGGATATCAGATTATTAAATAATTCATTTCCTCAAAGAGAAAGAGATTCAAACCTACAATCGTCGTGTTTACTGCAGTCACACGCTTCTACCCTTGCACCACGACGGCTTCATATCGTTTTAACATAAAGAGCGCTATGCACTTGATTGGATTATGCATGCATTATCTGGATTATAAAGGATATTTGAATTAATCACTATCGTAATATAGAGTTGAGTTTTATCCTACACATAGCAGGATAGACAGAGGCAATTAGGGAACCGAGTGCAACGATACTCCATTCTCATTAAAACACTCTGCTCCCCACCTTACGCCAAATTTCTGAGCGTAACACAACGCTGCGCTATGCCTTGTGACCAGAGTGAAAAAATGAAAATGTTCAATCAATCCATTTGAGTATATAATTATATTTTAAATAATATGTGGTGGTCTTGGTAGGTAACTAAATTGAAGGAAATGAGTATACTTTTGCTGGATAGACCTTTTTAGAGCCAACTAAGAAAATCCAAAATATAAACCCAAAAAGATCACCTTGTCCAGGTTTTTATACACACGGCCCTAAAAAAGCTGAATGATACCTTCTACTAGCGACATTTCCACATAAATTACGGCAATACGCTTTTTATTATTACAGAAATATTAGTTTAGTTATTCACAATGAAGCTATTCTATACGATTTTTCTTATGTTAGTTATAATCGGACGTTTGAGATAAAGGTCGCGAGTTCGATTTCTACGAAGGCAAATATTTATTTTATAACCATAATAAAATAACAATCTTCTAATTGATGATCGCATAACAGTGTCCGAATTGTATAAAATACATAAAATTGTTAAATATTTTTACATGAGTAAAAAGGCGAGGTCGTCGTGTTTAAAGGGCACAAGGTTCGACTGTGCATGCTACAGTAAACGTGACGGTTGCGGATTCGAAGCTCTCACGGGGGAAATACATATATTTAATTTCGTTGCTCAGTATAGACAAAAAGTACGGCCTTGAATTTCGCCATTCAACACGCAAGAGGGGAACGGAAATATCTTAATGGAAAACGGAGAGAACACTTGGTTTACACGTTTCCCTTGCTATACAGCGTCCAGCTAAAAAAACATTTTTTTTTGTTAAAAAACAGGAATTAGAAAAAGATATAAGGGTGTACATAAGCTATAAAATAATATCAAGCTAAGATCTACATGTTCAACCTGTTCAAATACCGGAATGCGTTAACCTTCTGGATGTTTCGAAACCGGTTTTTTCATAGAAAATGTATAGTAGTTTGGGTAAATTTGATTATTTTTATTGTCTTTATATTTTAACTTAACGACCACACGCTATTGCCGTGGGATTATTTAGGCAGTTCCTCGTTATACAATCGTGAAGACTATACTATTAAGTAGGTATAGGTAATTAATAAAATTTCAAACGAAAATAGAGAAGTCATTTCGACCGAAAATCAAAAAACAACACGATTCATCTATTTGTGACAATATGAAATAAGAAAAATACTAAAACAAGCAACAAAACATTCTTTACAAATTAACGACATTCAATTATGATTTCTCTGACAGGACTATTAAATAAAAAAACCGAACGAGTGCGAGGCTCCCCAACATGAGTCGCCCAAAAGTTAGATGTCTTAGTGTTTTTCTGAAATTCATGCTTAGCTTAGTCAGAACCATTTCATCTGTCATGTTCATACTTCACTTGAACTAGCGGCTTTAATACCAAATTGTGCCCTCCTTTTAAGGCTATAATTTTTTAGAATTTAACTACAAATCTAGCTTTCAAATTTTTCCTTGCACTAGTATTATCTGGAGTTGCTAGCTGCCAAATTTAATAACAGTTGAACAGGAAGTACACTATTAATTTTGATTTTGATTCCCTTTATGGTGACGAAATACGTGTTTTGTTATATAAACAGCCATACCTTTAACTTACCTAAGTAAATATATACATATATGCCGTAGATCTGAGTAGATGGTTATCTCCAAGCGTTCCTAAGATAAAGGCTCTTGACAGAAAGATATCGTTCTTTTTTCCCTTAAAATGTACGGAACCCTAAAAATCGTTTAAGTGCGAGTCGGACTCGCCCACCGAGGTAACCATATTAAATATTGCATAGGTTTTCATTACGCGACAAGTGTAACACAAAATACTATTACTTGACACCTCCACGCGATCTCGAGATAAATGGTCTTGACAGACGGACTGATGGATAACGTGATCCTATCCATTATAGGATTCATTCATTTATACCTTTTGACGTACAGAACCTTACAAATTAAATAACTATAATACACTTAACTTTTGTTGAAAAAAATTAAAACAAACAGTAAAAAAAATAGTTTCCCATATAGTTTCCAACTGCGGAGTTTGTTTGCTAACAAGTTAAAGAATGATTAATAATATGAAATATCTACGTGATTTTCCTCACAGTGTAATGTAGACGCATATCTATACATTTATATCTAACTATCTACAATACCTTCATCAAAAGTAACTTCACGAGAGACAAATAAGAAGAAACTAGTGATACAGTAACCCTATCTTCTCCTTCCATTCTTTATGGAAACGATAATATTTAAAATTTAGACAGTTTTCCTAAAGCGCGGCGTTTATTTATGCCACTTAACATGCAATGCCTTGAAAATACGGCGCGGAAAGTAAAAAAGGGGGACATAGCATTAGGTTCCCTCTGCTTACTCTGCTATATGCGAGATAAAGCGTGAAGCTACAGCCATCGCGATCATGTACAAGTCAAACACAAAGGCATTTTAATAGTATTCTAATGGAAATTTAATTATTATTATTTGTAAAACCATCAAATCTTCGATCGTTAATAGAAAATGTAATTAAGTTAGTTTACGTCGCAAGCGTATTACATTATGATTAATATAATATTAATAACCTAGCAGCCTCTATATAATACAAGTATTTCGATGACTAACGCATCTTTTTTTCCAGCTTCAGGCTGTAACTAGTCTATAGCAGGGGAGTTAGGGAACCTAGTGCTAAGACACTCCGTTCCCTATTTTCGGCCGGATGAGGCATTGAGTATCGAGTTATTTTTTTAATTTCGACTATATAACTTGACTACCTAATGAATTTTATAAAAGCACGGTTAATTATATATTTTAAAATATATTACTGATATTAATTTCACAATTTTATTTGTGTAGAATATTAACATTATGCCTAGCATGTTATAGTCTTATATACGTATCTATATTTACGTTCTTTTTTTATTTTAATTAGTAAAAAAAATGACTTGATGAATTGGTTGTTGAAATAATATAATTTTTTATCTAATTCATTTTTAACATACGTTTTACCACAGGTTTTACCTAGTACTGACCTATGCCGTAGCATTTTGTTTAGTATTTTATGTTATCCATATCCAATATTTATAGTAGGTAAGTATATTAACATACCCATATAATCATACGTGGGAGGTGGTTTCGGCAAGTTTTGAATAATATATTTTTTTGAAATGACAAATTGTAAAACCGACTGGTTGTGTAAATATTTATATAAATATTGCTGTAAATTTATATTTCCATTTCTTCGCTCTGGTGTCGAGGCTAAACGCGGCGTTGAGTTCTACCACTCAACACGCAATGCCTCCAGAATTCAGCAGAAAGTGAGGAACGGAGTGTCTTAACACTAGGATCCCTCTGCCTACCCTGCTGTTTGCGGGATACAACATGAAGCTGATTTGATTTTATTAAAATTAAATTACCATAGACATATTTACTAACATAATTAAACAAAGATAATAACATCCATGCTGACAGATTCCGACAGATAAGATCTCAAAATATTTTTTTACCTTTGGACGACAAACCCATATATCGAAGTTATGAAAAACAACTTTTGCTTAACCTGATTTTGTATACATACATATATATTTAAAAATAATCAACCCGTTGTCATGTTTCGAAAGTATTCTGAGAATTATAATTATATAGTATTGAGAAATACTTACAATCACCCACATAAATATATATATTATTTTAAGAGGGCAGAGGCAGAGGTAACCTGGTAAAATAGTAATAAGACACTCCGTTCCAGTTAAAACAATTCCGTTTCCCATTTTCCCCCGAATTTTGGGGGGCATTGCGTGTTGAGTGGCGGAAGTCAACGCAGCGTTTTGCCTCGTTACCAGAGCGAGGAAATAAAAATATTAAATATTTTATTTCCTCGAGTGGAGCTTGGAGATATATTGCTAAAACGTGACATTATAAAAGGAATCAAAATGAATAGGGTACTTCCGGTTGACTTGGATTATAAAATTTGGCAGCTAGCATCTTCAGGTACTATTAATAGTATTATTATTAGTTAAGGAAAAAATTATAATCTTAAAAAGGGGCCAAAATTTCGTATTAAAGCCGCTGGTTCAAGTAGATGTAGTAGTAGTACAGATGAAAGGACGCCTAAAATAAGCTTAAATTTCAGAAAACGCTCGAAACCTACAATTTTTGTTAGGAACCCTCGGGCGAGGCGGACTCGCGCTTGTCATAAAAATATTTTTTATTTACTAAATAACGTTTGACATATAAATATTGATTGAGATATTAATTAAAATGTTCACTAAGCAAATCAATTTTTGAAATTATTAATTTAAGCTATGATAAATCGACATATAATTGCCGTTTCACTTAGCATTTACAAATGTATTTTAAAACACATAAATAACTTCAATTTATCTAAAACTACTACTTTAATACTAATTGAAATAGGTGTCATAAATTTATCGAAACACGAAGACTTTTTTTGCCTTTAAAAAATTATAAATATTTATCGTACGCCAGTCCGTCTAGATCAGTGGTAGCCAAACAGGGGACCGCAAGCCTAAATATAGTCCACGAACGATTTTAATTTTATGACTGAAAATGGTGAGGCGAAGTTTCTGTTGAATAGTTACAGTTAATTTTTATTATATCTACACGCGCAGTGGTCCCTGCTACCAAGAATGATATAAAAGTGGTTCTTGATCAAGAAAGGTTGAGAACCCCTGGTCTAGATCTATAATCTTGGTAGTTAATATTTTGAGAATTATATTTTAATAACCATTAAAGTTTATTATATCATAAAATGTTTACTTCAATTGGTTTTTATACTATCAGCTTTCGTTTCAATAATATTTTGGGCACGTTCAGTTTCTTATAGCTTCACGCTTTTATCTCACAGGTACGAGTATTATACTAAGATAGGCATAGAGAACCTAGTGTTTAGACACTCCATTTTCCACTTTTCGCACAGATTCTAAACTTAGCGTGCTCAGTGGCACAACTCGCCGCCGTACTTTGTCTATTAATTAGTTCCTTCGAGTAGAACTTACAACTACTGTATTTACGCTGAATTATTCGTACGTTTTTTTTCTAAAATATTTTTTATTGGAATCACTTAGCAACTTCGCTTTTACTGTACAATGTCCTAATTACTGACTTAAAGAAAAAAATATTTATACGGAAAAGCCTTTTTTAAACTTCACTGACAGTTGTTTCGCGACAGGTTATGCTAAAGAAATCTCATTTAAGATAATTAACAAAGGCATTTTGACGTCGTATTGATTCAAGAACGATCGATGTAACCATACTTAAAACATGTACAGTGTACAAATATATGGGCTTCATAATAGTAAACTGGTCGGTCGCCAGTTCGAATTCGGAATGTACTCGTATATTTATTTCTTTCAATTTCCCAAATATGGTAGTATAAAATAACAGGAGGAAGAAAAGCTTTATACAAAGGTATTGTTTTAGTTAATTAGCCATTTTTTAGTTTCTCGCTGTATCTCGCACACAGCGTGGTAGGCAGATGGAACCTCAGAACCTGGGAACCCAAGACACTCCCTTCTCAATATGACACTTGAGTTCCCCACTTTTCGCCGAATTCTCGAGGCATTTGTGGAGTGCAGACCTCGAGCGCGTCACGGTTTGAAATATAAATATTAAATATTTCACTCCTTCGAGTGGAAATCCAACTAACATCCGTCGCGTTTACATTTGCATGCTGGTGCACCTGCGCCACGACAGCCTCGAATTAATTCAGATTATTAAAATGATAAGAACGAATGACTAATTTGTAATTCGAAGAAATAAAAAACCAATTGAATTCATTACAATTGAAGTAAATACAATAGTGTCTGACCATGTCTTTTATAACAGTTACAATGAATGCTTCTATAGGTAATAATGATTAATCTCGTTTTTGATAATTATCCACGATTTATAAAACGACTCCAAAAACGAGGAGGTTCTATATTCGACAAATGTGTATTTCTTTTCATAATTTGCTAATCTCAGAAAAGTTCAATAAGAGTAGGTTCATGTATTCCGGAAATAGAGAGATGAACAAAAATTTTAAATACACAAATTCAAATTGTTTTTTTTATCTTTTAATATCGTGTAAATATTAATCGAGTATCGAATCGAGCCCACAACCATCGAGTATACAGTCACGCACTTGTGTCCCTGCACCACGACGCCCCATAATTTTTTAATGTACCTACTAAAAATAAAACGTCAATTTAAAAGTAAATATATTAATTTAGTTTTTTTTCATAAACTCACCTTATGTACTAACGAACGTGCCGCCTCTTCTATATTAATATTCTCCTTTGCCGACGTCTCGAACCATCCAGCGAAGCCTTTCTCCCGACAGTACTCGTCCATTTTTGTCGGAGAATTTATTATACCTTCCTTTTGTTGGTCACACTGGGGGACGAAATTATTGCATAAGTTAAAATAAAATTACGTATAAAATATAATTAATTAAGTTAGGCTAATTTATTTTATTTAATTATGTTGTTGTAATTAAAAAAACAGATTCATTTTAAGAATCGATTTGCATACATCTTAACATCCTAATTACACAAGAGAAGAGAGTGCATAAGGATCAACAAAGACAGAAAAATTGATTAAAACGTCATATCATTGTATATATCTGATTTATGGGCAACGATATATAGTGAAACTGAAAGAAGAAGGAATTGAAAGAAATATTTAGCTTCACGCTTTAACCCTAGCGGGGTAGTCAGAGGGAAAGTAGCGCCAAACTCTAGGGGCTCTGTATACTTCTTTCGTAGTACACTCATCATTAACTCCAGGTGCCCCTCCTGCTTTTTGCGTGACCTCAAATACCACTGCTCCGGTTTTTTCTAAAGTATTCAGTAAAATTTTCTCCATATAACTTACCTTATTCGCCAACAATATACAGGGTATAGGTGATCCATCAGCCAGCTGAACCTTAGTATCTAAATCGTTTTTCCATTTGACAACTGCGTCGAAGGTGGCCACGCGAGACACGTCGAACACTATGAAGGCACCTACCGCCTCCTTGTAGTACACACGCGTCATGTTGCCGAAGCGCTCTTGACCTGAAAGATGAGTAGAAATTTAGTTTCGTTTTCAGTTTTTTATGCTTATTTTGGTTTGTAGACTCAAATTAAATTAAATTAAATTAAATTAAATCAGGTTCACGCTGTATCGTTAAGTTAAGTGTTAAGACACTCCGATCCCAACTTTCCGCCGAGTTCAGAAGGCAATGCGTGTTGAGCACCATCAGAGCGAAAAAATGGAAATAAATATTAGTAATATTCCTCGAATGGGAATCGAACCCACAACCAGTCTATTTTACAGTCACACTTTGTGCCCCTGCGCCACGACTGGCCTTACTAAATCTATCCAATATTACATAATATTTTATTTAAAATTGAAAATTATAAAAATTGAAAAAAATTTATTTAAAAGCTGAAATGTTTGTTGCTTTTACAAGACAATCTCAGGAACTGGTTCGAACTGAAAATTTCTATTCAATGGACGACGAAGGCTACATACAGGCCGTATTACATCACAGACTACACATTAATTGTATATATCATACACAATTTACAGTTATTTTATTTGAGATAAAGTCTAATAAAGTATAAAAGCGGTTTATACTTTATTATGGTTCTCACTATTTTGAAAGAATCAAAAATTCGTTGCGTTTATGGTGGCGGAATACAACGACGGCGTTGCCGACTGAAGAAATGAAAATATTAACCCACAAGTCACAATCGCCGCGTTTACAGACACTCGCTTGTGCCCCTGCGCCACGATACTGTAAAACGATAAAACTCATCCACTACTGAGTGACTGGCAGTCACCGCCCACTAAGAGAAGACTTAATTTTTCTAAGGAAACAGGGAAGAAATAGAACTTTCGATTATACTCCACATAAACGACGTTGTTGGCTACACTCGACTGTTTAAACACAAATATTTTGAAATAAAAATCACTAGTAAACTGTGAAAAAAACATAATAAAAGTAAATAAAACGAAATCTTACATCAATAAGGAACCATTATAAGCAACGCCATGAAGAGCAGCAAATATATAATCATAAGAATCATAAACATCCATGAAAACACCAGTCCCATATCGTCCATAGCTCGCTTTTTGAAAATCTTTTCAAATACAACAATGACTTTTGAAGTAATTAACATTTAAATTGACATTTGTTAAATTATTAATCTATAAAGACTTTTTTAAAAATAATCTTTTTTTTTGTGTTTAATATATAAATTACTTTTAGCTTAATGCTGTATCCAACACAGCATATCTAGAAGGAAACTAGTGTTAAGACATTCCGTTCTCCAGGCACCGCCCAATATTCAAGACATTTCGTGTTGAATGGTGAAATTCAACGAACTTGTTGAAGCCTATTAAGACTTGTAATTAGAAATTTTCTATGTGCCGAACTTTAATTTAGATCGATATTGAAATATTGCGGAGTTGAGTTTCGCCATTCCACACGCTGGGTTCCCGGGTTCCTCCTGCCTTTCCAGCTATGTGCGGGATACAGCGTGAAGCTTAAAGAGGAATAATTTTTTGCCGTGTGATCCCGGCCTAGAATAGGATCATCCTGGTACTGGTGGTGTCGTAAGAGGCGACTAAAGTACGTGTGGTAGAGTCACGTCGCCAGCAATGGCAACACGCATGGGCAGACTCGACCGGATCATTACCACCCCCGGCATTTAAAACCGGCGTGAAGTAGTGGCTTTATGCCACTGCGTTTCGCATCAGGTAATGCCGGGCCCCGGCGCCATCAGGTGACCCGCACGCTCGTTTGCCGTGTCTCTTCCATAAAAAAAATAAAAAAATACGATTACACACCACATGCGGTCAGCTACATTAGACTACTATGTTGACAGTGGACAAGGCGAAAGACGTAGTTATCTTGAGATCGTAGCACTCCGTTCTCTACGGCTACCCTGTTAGTGATAAAGTGTAAAGCTAAAAAAAATATATATTTTAATAAACCAACCTGCTATATCCCATAGCTGCAAGCGTATAACAGTATTCGCGTCCCAATTGAGTACTTTAAGGGCGAAATCAACACCGATCGTAGCACGATAGTGTTGACTAAAGAACTGATGGACATATCGTTTGATGATGGAAGTCTTGCCGGTGCCAAGCTCTCCGATCACCAGGATTTTGTACAGGTGCTCCCGCCTCTCGGAGCTGGCTGGTGCGTGCGCCTGTAACAAGGGTATTGAATAAATTTTAAGTTTTAACCTAAATAACGTTTAGGTTTTTAACGATCCCTTACTTTTTCTATTGAGAAATTTGCTGTATATATGTTTGCCCAATAATTGAAATATAAAGTTTTCAATAAAAATACTATATAATAATATAAAATATTTATCTACATATAAAATATGTATAATAAGTTGAAATTTATTTCAGAAGTAGACGTAAATTAGTAAAGACATATATTAGTAATAGGATTTTTTGTGGTGAAATGGTAAGACTATCTCTAAACCTCAATATCACAGTATTCGACGTGAGCAATGATTGTAAATGAAATTGAATTTAAGACTAGGCTATATAGTATACCATAGGCTATACAGTAGTTTAGTACTAGTTTTAAAATTATTAAAATTATATATTATACATATGTTAAAGAGTGAATTTATATGAACAAAATATGATTTACACAACGACGTAATATCATGCATATTTTACATTTTACAAAATTAATAAGCAATTTTTTTTTCAGCTTCACGCTGTATCTCCCATAGGGGGAACCTGGGAACCTAGTGTTAAGATACTCTACTCCCATTAAGACACTTCTGTTCCCCAATTTCAACCTAAATCTGGAGGCATCGTTGATCGAACAATACATTCCCTCGAATGGGAATCAATTCAACAATATGCCGCGTTTACAGTTACACACTTGCGCCACGAATGACCTCCAAAAATATATATATCATGAAAATTTTATAGATTGGATGATTTAAACACTTAAAATTAATACTTACGCTACTAATTGGCAATTTAGTATACATGTGAATAGGAAAAAATTGATAATTTTACAAATATCCCACCACTTGGCCCGTGCCTTCGCCCACAATATACTCATTATAGCCTCTATAGTTATTAACTAAATACAATATTACTAAATGACCTGGTATGGGAGTAACGTGAGTGAAGCCCCACGATCCTTAGTTAAGTCAATGAGATTGTAATAAGATATCTTTCTTTACCGTCTTGCGAGTGTCGCACATAATTCTATTTTGGACTGATTTCTTGAATATTGTGACATCGAAAATGATTATTTTGATATGATTTGTGATTTTATTTTAATCTTCTATGTAAACATATTTATAAAATTGTAATATGTAGAGCGTAATAGGTGAATATTAATTATAATATTAATTCTGAAAAATCAACCCCTAAGTAAAATGAAGTTAAACGTATATTATACAAGCATTCAACTTCATTTTACTTATAATAAATAGTTAAAATAATATATACTTAAAATAATGTATAGTTTTCAAATATAGAAAATTGTAATGTAGTTAATATAAAAAATAAGGCTCATTTAGTTTTGAAGGTCGTATGGGTTACATTTTAATTTTCGAAAATATCTCAAGGGAAAATCGAAATCTACGCAGGTAAAGCTGCGAATGGAAAGCTAGTATGGCAGCTACTATGTATATGGATTGCTAAATTTATTTTAGTCAATATTATAAACCTATATATTTTATAGCTTACAATCCGTATATAACAAACAACAAAAGGAAATACTCCGCTGTTATACTATTGATAATAATGTTATATTTACTTTTGATATACAAAACTAACAAGTAACTAATAAAACCGTGGCACAACGAGGCTGTAACTGACTATGAAGTTCATAGTATGAACGATGGTTGTACACTAACAATACAAGTCGCAGCGTTGAATTCCCCACAAAAAACTCAAATGAACAACTTGCTACACATATATGCTACGCATAAAAGAAACTCAAAAATTCAGTAGTCGTAACCTTTTTCTCTCAATTGGGTAAAAACACAATTTATCAGTTTCCCACTCGAGGAAATAAAAGGACTTTTGTGGGTCCACTACATTCATTATGTTCCTATGTATGCCTGCCCTGCTGTGTGCGGGATACAGCGTGAAGCTGATTTAATTATTCTTTTTACTTTCAATTATTTTAAATGTAAGCAAGATGCATGTATCAATATCGTATTTACAACATGTAGGTACACACAGTTATCCTCTTATACGTTTTAAATATCTAGTAAAATGAGTTATGTAAAGAAATACTTAAGAACACAATATGTTAAATGCTTAAAATAATAACCTTCGTACATGCATAAGTGCAATATGATACAACCGTGAGCGTAGGAATGGGGAAAATGGGCCGTTCATGCCCATCCTAGAACAGTCTGGTGCCCACTTCAAAAAAATTTAAAACAAAATGGCTTTGGATTGAAAAAATATAATACAAAAAAAAATCAGTTCAAAACTCGCAAGGTTAAGAAATTTTGGATTTTTGTTTAACTAAACCGCATTTTCGTATATTGAATTTGTACAATGGTAAATTTACATAAAAGCGCATAATTTTATATATAACATAACATAATATTATATTTCAGACCTACTGCAACCAGCACTGATGTATCTTTCATGGACATTTTCCGTAACTCAACGCTGCACTTTGAGTTGCCAGAGCGAAGGAGGATAATATTACAATTCTCTAATGAAAAGTTAATGCAAATATAATTACTTATGAATAATATTTTTTCAAATTAAATTCACAGCTACTACTACAATATTTTCTACAAAATTGAACAGGCATTCATTTTAACTAATGGTATTTACGAACTCGTTAACACGCGTGTTTCAGTTTTGTTTCAACTATTTAACTACTATAGATATATGTATTGACAGTTGATTGGCAAGAATTAACGGAAATAATAATTAGAAGTCGAGGTCGGGTTAGCGTCGTAGTATCATATAATCCTTTTCGAAACGTTATAAACATTAATAACGTTAGAGAGTTTTCTATATCACGATTTTAAAAAATTTTGAAAAGACGTTTGTGTGTTAAAGACTGTTACCACATTAATGATTTTGTAAATGATAACACGCATTGGGAATGAAATGCTCACTCCAGTCAGTTTCAAAGGTATCATTGTCATAGATAAATGAATATGTTTTTGTTTAAAATTGATTTTAAAAAAATAAGTATTTGACGTTCAAAAATTTTGAATAAAATTATTTTAATTTGAGTTTAAATCACAAGTTAGTTGTATTATTATACTACTACTACATAATTAGTTTAAATCTTACGTATTTTTTAAATTTATTATATATTTATTGTAATAAATAAAAAATTGCATGTTTTTTTTAATCGGTAATATCTCTGTCATAATAAATGTAAATTCTATTCCCACTCAATCAAATGAAATATTTAATATTTTAATTTTTTCTCTCTGGTAAATAAGTCAAAGCGCGACGTTGAGTCTTATCACTCAACAACAATACCTCCAATATACGTCAGGAAGTGGGAAATTTTATATATGTATATTATTTACTTAAAAAGGAAAATCAAAACTAAACGTGTTAATAAACTTACATTTCTAATGTATTTAGGTGACATCTTCACACACAAAATGGAACAAACAAATAAAAGAAACTTATTAATTTCTAACACCGCCCAGAACTGTCCATTGGCATTTATTGCATTTTAATTAAAAAATGATATAACAAACTTTACTAAACCAATCCAATATATTTTATATCGTAAATGTCAATAGTTGTTTTTAATAATATTTTGTGGAATAAAAATAAAAAAATATATTACATTGCTTGTTTTTCTTCTATAAGGTATAATTATGCTAATACCGTATCGATATAGAAAATTTCGATAATATATTTTCTTGTATACTTTAAAAATATACTTAAAATATACATTTAATAAAATATATATATATAAATTTTAAGAATATGTAAACCAGTTTATTTATTTTATATTTTTGAAGGTACACAGAAAAAAACACTATCACTGTGCGTCACAAATCACTGTTTACATTGTAATTCTTTAAGTTTAAATAACTTTTGTTAGTGCGAAACAATTTTTAAGTAATACGCAATTATAAAGAGATCGATGACCGGATATTTCCTATCCTTATCGGACGTAAGATAAGAGCAAAAAAACTACCTTGTCAATTATATTTCTGCAATATTATTGCCATATATAATAAAATAATTAACAACATATATTTATTATTGAAAATAAAAATCAAATAGTTAAATAATAATAATAATTTAATAATAATTTATTCATATCAAAATTACAAACAAAATAATAATTTATAACGATAATAACCGCATTAGTTATAAACTGTGTAGCAGTTATTAACGCCCGCCTCACGAACGTCGTTTCATAAAGGTGTATGAGTAAACTGAATACAATAAAAAGATTGTTTAAAGTAGAACAAATTAAAAAATAATAATAATAAAAAAAAAACATGCAATTATACTATAACAAACAATTACTAAAAAAAATATAGTATGCAATTGAGACATTATTTGAGTAATTGATGTGTGTGATGGTTATGTGAGGTGTGTAAGTGTGGGTGTGTGTGTGTGTGTTGTATGTGTATATGTGTGTGCGTACGTATGATGAATACCTCGATGTCAAGCTAAATGACCAATAGGTTCTCTGTCTGATCATAATCTAAATTTAATAAAAAGTCGGTTAATTTTACTTTACATTGATGCAATGTTAGGGGATATATTTTTAAATCTTTATTTATATTATTATATAATATGGGGCTTAGATCTTAATAAAAATAATAATCAAATTTTGTATATAATGTTAATATTTTTTAAGTTATTTTAAATGATTTATTATTAAGTTATATATGTATGTAGATATCAGGGTCAGAGCTAAGAGCCATCTCCTCAAAGTCCTCCATGTATATATCTGCTATTACCGGGGACACAGGTGTCCCTCCATGTATATATCTGCTATTACCGGGGACACAGGTGTCCCCGGTAATAGCAGATATATACATGGAGGACTTTGAGGAGATGGCTCTTAGCTCTGCACCCTGTCTACCTAGGATATATAAGCGGTACGTAGATGACACTTTCACCATTTTACCTACGGACAGTATTTATATATTCTTAAACCACCTCAATTCTATTAATGACAATATTAAATTTACAGTAGAATTACAGGCAAATAATTCCCTAGCTTTTCTAGATGTTTTAGTCATTAGAAATCCCAATGGCACAATAGGCCACACAGTATATAGGAAACCCACGCACACCAATAGATACCTCAATGGTGAATCTCACCATCACCCTACACAGTTATCTACCGTTGGCAAATCTTTGTTTCAGAGAGCCCACCACCTCTGTGACGCTGAACACCTAGGGGACGAGCTTCGCCAGGTGAAGAATACTCTTCGTCAGAACAAGCTGCCAGTTCCCCGCCAGCGTTCTCAGAATACCAACAAGCCACCCACAGTAGAGAGACAGCCTGCATTTCTACCATATGTGAAGGGGGTTACAGACAGGATTGGCAACATTTTAAGAAGAGCTTCAATAAAAACCATATTCAAGCCTAACAGGAAAGTGAGCCAATTCTTGAGACCAATAAAAAGTAATATTCCTTTACAGAGTGCAGGTGTATACAAACTAGACTGTGATTGTGGCTTATCATACATTGGTCAAACAAAGAGAAGCATCGGTGTTAGGGTGAAGGAACACATCTCAGATATCAAGAATGGGCATGTATCGAAGTCAGCTGTGTGTGAGCATACTGCGGATAAACCCAGCCACTACATTAGGTTTGATAATCCTCAAATCCTCGCTAAGGAAAATAGATTCATTCCTCGGATGATCCGTGAGGCTATTGAAATACAAAAACATCCTAATTTCAATAGAGAGGATGGCTGGAAACTTTCTACCACCTGGGACCCACTCATAAAATCATTGAAGTCTCAAACCCACCATACCAGAGGGCAAGATACTATCAGCTCATTCTGCAGGAATCCAGGGCAGTACGCGAGGCAATTAAGAAATCGCTGGCGGTAGTTTGATATGATAATTATATCAACTGACAGACGAATGCCACCTCAGTCTACCCGTGACCACGGACTACTGTAAAGTGTTCGAAACGTCGGGTTTCCAAAATGTAAAATCTTAAATATACGCGATTAATCCGGTTAAATTAGTTTCATTTAATATGTGTAATAATCGCGAAAATCAAAGAACTTATTATCTCTGTCATAAACCAAATGAGATTTAAATTCGAGAACGTCGAATAGTTTTCTTGATAGCTTTTATAATATTTTCTTTAAAAAAAAAATTGTGCATTCATATATATATATATATATATATATATATATATATATATATATATATATATATATATATATATATATATATATATATATATATATATATATATATATATATATATATATATATATATATATATATATATATATATAAATTATGAATATGTAATATGTAAATTAATAAATATTGAAGTTCTTTTTAGCTTATTTAAAAAAAATATTTAAAAATGCTAGTCTTGGCGCAAGGGCACAACCGCCCGACAGGTCGTAAATTCTATTCCCACTCAATCAAATGAAATATTTAATATTTTAATTTTTTCTCTCTGGTAAATAAGTCAAAGCGCGACGTTGAGTCTTATCACTCAACAACAATACCTCCAATATACGTCAGGAAGTGGGAAATTTTATATATGTATATTATTTACTTAAAAAGGAAAATCAAAACTAAACGTGTTAATAAACTTACATTTCTAATGTATTTAGGTGACATCTTCACACACAAAATGGAACAAACAAATAAAAGAAACTTATTAATTTCTAACACCGCCCAGAACTGTCCATTGGCATTTATTGCATTTTAATTAAAAAATGATATAACAAACTTTACTAAGCCAATCCCATATATTATATATCGTAAATATCAATAGTTGTTTTTAATAATATTTTGTGGAATAAAAATAAAAAAATATATCACATTGCTTGTTTTTCTTCTATAAGGTATAATTATGCTAATACCGTATCGATATAGAAAATTTCGATAATATATTTTCTTGTATACTTTAAAAATATACTTAAAATATACATTTAATAAAATATATATATATATATAAATTTTAAGAATATGTAAACCAGTTTATTTATTTTATATTTTTGAGGGTACACAGAAAAAAACACTATCACTGTGCGTCACAAATCACTGTTTACATTGTAATTCTTTAAGTTTAAATAACTTTTGTTAGTGCGAAACAATTTTTAAGTAATACGCAATTATAAAGAGATCGATGACCGGATATTTTCTATCCTTATCGGACGTAAGATAAGAGCAAAAAACTACCTTGTCAATTATGTTTCTGCAATATTATTGCCATATATAATAAAATAATTAACAAAATATATTTATTATTGAAAATAAAAATCAAATAGTTAAATAAAAATAATAATCAAATTTTGTATATAATGTTAATATTTTTTAAGTTATTTTAAATGATTTATTATTAAGTTATATATGTATGTAGATATCAGATGCACGTCTAATGCTTGAATCAGACAAAGAAATATTTTTATTACAGTTTGTTAAGTTAGTTATTGCAAACCACAATGTAAAGAATGTGCACACACAGTGCACTAATGTTTTCAACTCGTCTTTTGTACGAATAAAAATGTGAAATTTAAAAAAAAAAAAAAAAGAGACAATAATGTAGACAGTACATTGAATGTTCACAATATATAAAAAAATATGTTTTTGGGTATTTTTTTCTAATATTTATACACTTTTCGGTATTTATATATTTCTTATCGTAACGTTGTTAATTTGCTGTTTCTTTTTTATTCAATATTAGACATATTGATAAACACAGATTTTCAAATTCAAAATTTCCAAATGATATGATATTATATTGAAAATTTTAGTAGGCAATTTAATTTAAAGTGAAATAAAATATTAAAACGATTTATAAGCACAGACCTTAGGACAACCCTTAATATGTGAGTGATATTAAAATTAATAAGAATTCGATAAAATGTAGTAAAAAAATATATATATGCGCGGATTTGACGGCATTTTTATTAGATACAAAATATGATATAATTCTTATTGATACTGATTTGTGTATCTTTCACTTAACACGAGCTACGACATGTGAAAGACATATTTTATAAAACTCTACCTTGAAGTTTTTTCCGTTCCCATTGACACTCTCCCGTATCCCTCTTTCTACTGAATAATAGAGATATTGCGTGTTGAGTGGCGGAATTCAACGCCACGCTCTACCTCGTTACAAGAGCGAAGAAATGAAAATTTTAAATATTTCAATCCCCGAATTGAAATCGAAACCACAACCTGTCACGTTTACAGTCGCACGCTTGTGCCCCTGTGCCAAGAATGGCATAAAAAACAAAACATATTTGTAAACATTAGACGGCGTTGTACATTTTACCTTTATATAATCAGTAATATACATTCCATTGGAAACCATGAAAAAGGCATAACCATAACCCAATTCTTTTAACGCAGCGACACTACGAAGTACCTATTTTCTAGGCTAACATCATGAAAAGTAATGAACCTTTTCATTGATACAAAATATTTTTATATAATACACTTCTTTCCCCATTCGTTACATAATATGCATTTTTTATTTAATTAGGGGCATATAATGGGGAGTGATTCAACTATTCACAAAATTTACTGAAAGAAGATAAAAGATCAGATAGAGAAAAGATTTAAGATCCCAATCTGGTAGTGTTTTTCTTAGCTTCACGCTGTATCCCGCACGTAGCAGTGTAAGCAGAGAGAACTTAGTGTTAAGACACTCCGTTCACCTTACACCGCTCAATATTTGAGACGCCGCACTTTGTCTTCATTTCAGACTTTGTGTCGCTGCGCTACGAACGCCTTGTCACTTATAATTTGGAAGAAAACGGCATGATAAGTATATATGTATTGTTAGATAGCTTATCTTTACTTGGAGTATCTTTTTTATCTTCACAGCAAGAATCTGGGAATCAGTATGTCTTAAAATATAAGCCACTTCCGTTAACCAGTTATCGCAGAATTCTGGAGGCATTGAATGTAGATTGAATGTAGAGTGTAGGTGGAGTCAATTGTCTCGATAGCAGAACGAGAACTTAAAAATGAAATCTCTTCTTAATGTAATAATAAAAACGTTTTAAGCTAAACTACTTGTACATACAATACGTATAGATATCTAACACTCCATATAAGGTCATACACAAGATAACTCAGAAACAATTGATCAATATAATAAGCATAATATAACAATGTCAAAATATCCTTGAACTAGATTTAGTATGGGCATTGTAGTGAACGGTGGTTATCGACACCAAAATGCGCGTTGCACAAACTACGTAACCGCGACTGGGTAAAGCTATACCTTTGTGATATCCGGTTACAGCGTTCTACGCAAAGTGACCGCCATCATACTTGATACAATTGTTATACAGTGGATAAAACGTTTGAAAATATCAACATTTAATTTGCATAAAAATATCAAAATTTGAAAACACATAAAAAAGAAAGCGTTATATATTACTAGAAATAGAAAGCCGGAGCCGGAAATTATCATATTTTTTTTATTTTTCTAATTTCTTAGACAAAACGCAGCGTTGAATTCCGCTATTAAGATACTCGATAGATAGGCGGAAAGTGCGGATGCTTTAAAAACGTATAAAAAATTACATAGCGGAATTTGAAGACGCGCCTCTTGGAAACCGTCCAAACGCTCTGACCACCGAGCCATACTTTCTCCTCAAGTTACGTCGCAATTCTTAAACTCTTTATGTTGTTAGCATCTCTGTAGGGAAATTTATACAAACTCTTTGCTACCCAAACATATTTACTTAGCATTATCATTTGGCAAGAGAGAATGTTCTTTCTTTTAGTATTTTTTTACATTTTTAAAATATTATTCCATACTTGGACAAAAACATATTTTTTTAGGTCGTAATAAAAAAAACATTAGTCCCTTTTGTCTTCCTTGCCTTAGAAAAAGCTGCTGTATAGCTTCTTATTTGTTTTAATTTTAACAACTTCAAAGGATATTATAACGATGTCGATAATTACCATTCTTTGGTAATCAATACGAACACTTCCATGTTTATTGTAATATCATTAATATGTATATTATTAAAATATTTTTTGTGAAGTATGTCGTCATGTTAATCAAGATATCTCGATACGTTTGATTAATTAATCAATGCGTTCCTTTAAAATGTCAATGCTAAAATGTCGTTACGCGTCGCTGGATATGTAATATAATACGTATCCATAGAAACTAAATAAGGCTATGCCATTGAGGCCAGCCGTGGCACAGGGGCACCAAGTGTCAAGACTGTTAACGCGACAGGTTGTGGGTTCGACTCCCATTCGAGAAAATGAAATCCTAAAAATATATTCCCCATGTCTACCTCGCTGTGTGCGTGCAGCTATAAAACATTGTTTTAATTTTGCTCTAATTTTGTTTCCTCCTATTGTGTCTATATGTTATCTGTACATATCGTGGTAAATATAAGAAGTTCATATTACATATGCGTCATTGATTAAACAGAACGCTTAAAGATAAATGTGCGTATGCACTGAGATGAGACGTGATGAAAGAAGATGGATTTAAATCCTAAAAACGAAATACGTATAGAAAAATAAAAAATGTGGTCATACATTGGATTTCCAGAATTCAAATGTTATATTCGAAGTAAATATAAACGTACTGTGCCAAAACAGGCAAAATTGAAGAACTGAAGTGCCAACCCTGTGTGATACAGAAGACGCGTGGACCCAAAAACATATAAATTATAATAATTTAAAAAGCTCTATGACCTTGCTCCACCATTAGGCCACTATATATTTAAAAATTTAAATAAACGGTTATTTAACAAATTATGATTTTATGTTAATTGAAAAAAAGTTAACGTTGCTCGTATAGAAAATGTGGCGTAAATCATCCCAAATATTTGAATCTATTTAGCATATATTATTTAAAGATAAAAAACAATAAATATACTACAACTTATACTATAATATATCACATAAAATAAAAGTTTCGCAATTCAGCCTAAGTATTGCATAACATGTTTATTAGTTAATTTTAAATTTATAAATAACATCGAATTTTCATTTGAAACGCTTAGCGAATCAGTAAAGGACCTAATATTATATAGCTTTAAATACTTTACTTATATTCTTATGTCAAGAAATCGAGTTCGTTTAATGTCTTTTTAGAAATAATCTGATACCAATAGTACCTAGCCTACCATTTTTTAAAAGTAAAACTACATTTTTCTTTTATTATTTATAGTAGGTACAGCGTAGTTACCGATTCATAAATGCATGCGAAAGCTGTTAACGAACTCGTTCATTTAATTCATTGGTTTGTATAATTTACTGTAGTTTAAACGAAATTTATTTAAAATTATCAATTATAAGTGTCACTTGCTATTATTATTATTGTATAATATTATATTATTTAAGTTAAATATAGAAAATCTATAATAATGTATAAATTATATACATATGTATAAAATAAAAGCTTTGTTATTTACCATATGTCTCGATATATTCGTAGTCGCAAAATGGCTGAGGCGTTCAAATAAAAAAGTAATCAAATGCAAAAGCACACGGACGTTCAAGCTTGGCGTGTACTCACGAAGGGCATCGTCGCGTCCTCCGTACACTATCGTGAAAGGAAACGTACTGGAAACAAAAGGGAGGTCTCGGCGCTGAAGCCGCAGCACTCGCACACGGTCAGGTAGCACTCGTCGCCGCTCTCCTCGAAGGTCATAGCGCACGACCAGCCGCACTCCGCGCCTCCACACTACTCACCTCGTCGTCGCGGCCCTCCTCGATGAGGTCCCCGTAGGCCGGCATGTCGGGCGGGGCGCCCTCCTCGCTGTCGGCGGTGTCGGCGGCGTCGGCGTCGGCGGGCGAGTGCGCGGCCGCCAAGCGCTGCCGCGCGAGCGCCACGGCCTCCTCCAGCGAGCCCACCTCCCCGTCCTCCCCCTCCGCGTCGTCGTCGTCGTCGTCGTCGCGGTCCTCCGACAGTGCCACCGACGTCTGCGCCACGAAGGCGATGCGGCGCTTGAGCGCGTTGCCCGGGCTCGGCTCCTCCACGGGCTTGACGATCTCGGGCTTGCGTCGCTTCCAGGCCTCCTTGGTGAAGGCGCGCATCGCCACGGGGTGCTCCACGGCGATGGGGATGAAGGGAGGCTCCGGGGACGCGGATGGCTCGTTTGTGTCTTTTTTGTCCACGTTCATTTCTTGCTTTTCAGGCACTAACTTTTGTTCAGTGTTTACTTTTTTTTCGAGCTCAGTATTTATTTTATTTTCACTGTACATTTTGATTGGCACTTCCTTTTTTATTTCGGGCTCTATCTGAATAAGCTGCTCTGTTTTCACTTCAATCTTTGCTTTGACAGCGGGGGTTGTTTTGGTTTCAGTTTCGGCGGAAACCTTATATTTCGAATTCACTTCCGGTTCGTTTTTTGTTTCATCACTTTTATCGGTCGTCGACTCGTTACTTGTTAGGAGATTAATTTTTCGTTTAGTCTCAGATTTCTGTGCTTGATCGGGGTGTAAAACTACTTCCTGGGGCGGCACTTGGTCGATTTCGGACTCGGGGTCCTCCGAGAGGGACGTCGGCGTGGAGCTGTCGCCGCGTCGCTTACCCATGTTACTCATCCTCTTCAGTAGGCCGCTGGGCTTCTTCTTCTCGACGGTCGGCGAGCTGTCCGTGCTGCGCGACGCGGCGCCTATAGACTCGGCGCGTTTCTTGTTTTTCTTGCGCATCGTGCGGACGGTGCGCGCGATATCGCCGTCCGATACTGAGAACTTGACGGAGCGCTTGAGCGAGGCGAGGTGGAAGGGAGAGCCGGGGCGGAACGGCGAGCGTAGCGCGCGGAGAGTGCGCCGGAGGAGGGACGCGGGGGGCGCGCCGTCCCACATGGCGGCGCGCTGGGGACTGCCGCCGCCGCCGCGCCCTAGGCCGCGCTCCTAGGAACTACCTGCGGCTTGGATGCGCTTTCAGACTCGATCCGACAATGATGATACACTATTCTAATGTAGGATTTTAGTATAATGTAATTATACTTATTGGATAAAGTTGCTTTTAATCGATGCTCCCACGATACGTTTTGGGATATCGTGTTTCAATGTCATTCTTATACGTATTATGCGATTGGGCAAATGAGCTTAACTTTTTAACACCTGAGCTATTGTTTGGCAATATAATATACATATGTACATAATATTTTATTTATTTCACAAGTGAGCTGAAGTAATCATGGAATATAAGTTTGCTACTTATACATACATATATTTACATAATAAGATTAGGAGTTACTTGATATGTTGTATTTATAGAATAACTAACTAAGAGTCTCAAGAAATTCTACATTGAAGTTAACAACTTTAATAGTAATTTATGGTAAAAAAATATTACATTTCAATACAATTATTAGAATATTATAAATAACACCATTTATTATTATTTAAACCAATGTCAATTAGGTTATTACTATTAATTTTTTTTAGACATATAACCTTCGTATGTTAAGTATCTCGTTAGTAACTTTAAATAATAATCAATTTAAATTCATGTGGAAATATTATACCATGGTCTTGTAAAAATTCAAAACAGTTAATAAACGAGTTTTCATTTTTCTGTCATTTACAAAATATATTTAAGTATTAAGGTTAGAATAATAATATTAAAAAAATAATTATTTTTTTTTGCTCTTTTTTTCAGCTTCTCGCTGTTTATGTAACAGGTTAGATAGAGGGAGCCTAGCGTTCAGGCACCCGGCTCCCCTCTTTCTTCTGAATTCTGAAGGCATTGCGTATTAAGTGGCGGAACTCAACGCCGCTCTTTGCCTGTCGAGGCAAAACAGAGCGAAGAAATTAAAATAATAAATATTTAATATTCTCGAGTGGCAATCGATCTTGCCGTGTGATCCCGGCCTAGAAATTGCCGTGTGATCCCGGCCTAGAATAGGATCATCCTAGTTCTGGTGGTGTCGTAAGAGGCAACTAAAGTACGTGTGGTAGAGTCACGTCGCTGACCGGACCGGACCGGATCATTACCACCCCCGGCATTTAAAACCGGCGTGAAGTAGTGGCTTTATGCCACTGCGTTTCGCATCAGGTAATGCCGGGCCCCGGCGCCCAACCCATCTTAAAGGCCGGCAACGCACCTGTAGCTCCTCTGGGGTTGCACGGGGCCGTGGGCGGCGGTAATCACTTACCATCAGGTGACCCGCACGCTCGTTTGCCGTGTCTTTTCCATAAAAAAATAAATAAATAAAAAATCGAACACACAACCTATCGCATTTATAGTTACACCGTCTGTGCGGTTGCCCACTAATGGTCTCATAGCTTTTTTTCGAATTTAAAATAAAAAACTTCTGTACTAATGTGCAGCCATATTGAATTACAAACATACATACATACATACATACAGAGAAACACCTAAATACCTTATTATCTTTTACTGGCTTCGTTGGATAACACTAAGTACCTACACATTATATGATGTTAGTACAAATTGTTCGTCTTTATATATCTAATTGTTTATCAGCTCTTGCCAACACAATTTATGAAGTTATCGCGTTCCTATTGAACTAATAAAGCGGCTATCAAGATATAGAATATATATATTTTTTTCATCTTATAATGACAATTTTTCGAGCATATATATATATGAATTGAAATTTCACGTAATAGCATCCTATCGCACGTAGACAGCGGGAACCTAACGTTATGACACTCCGTTCCCCAATTTCAAGCTGAATTTTTTGAGGCATTGGGTGTTGAGTGGTGAAGTTCGTTGTCGGGATTTTACCTTGGTACCAGAGTGAGGTAATTAAAATATTATTTAATAATCATTTATTCTCCCGAGTTAAGATTGAGCCCACGACCGTCGCGTTTCATTCACACCCTTATGCCACTGCGTCACGAGGGCCTTATTTAATAGCACCTTATCTGTAATAAATTACAATTATATGATATATCTTTATGTTTATTAGGAAAACAAATGCGTATGTTATATTTAAAAAATCGTTGACCTTTTTTTTTTTACATCTGTCTAGGTAAGCTGTACACTGTAACTGTATGCGTTGGTCCTACATAAATTTTGATATGCTATATAAATAACTAAGCAAACGTATCGAGATTTACGCGTTTAACGCTGCATTCATATTTTTATAGGTTTACTAAAATGTACCTACTTCTCTTTCCGAGATTATTTTAAATAATATTTATATAGGAAAAAAAAATCAAATTAATAATAAACAACACTCCGAAAAAATCTATGAAAAAAAAGCAATTATATTGCAAGCATAAGTAAGTATATAATTTAGCAATAACATTTTCCTGCGTAGACCTCTCTCGTAGCGTGTACAAGTAAAATGTATGTAGTATTAACTCTACATAGATTGCACTGTGTTACAAGAGGTCAAAGAATTTCAATAAAAATATATTTAAACCAGCGGACCCGTGCGGCTACGCCCGCTTGGAATATACGAACGTTTTAATCATAATGAATGGTTAATTTAATCAATGATTTAATAATGAAGTGTATTTAAGAAAAAATGGACCGATGGACTCGCCCACAGAGGGTTCTGTACCAGTTTCTGGATCGTGATTGGGGAATACCTTATAGGTTTTGATAATGCGGCAACTTTCTCTTACGCGAATACACTTATTTAGTATGAAATGAACAAATAAATAACTAATATTTTTTTCTTTTCAACTTTTTGCTTTTACTTGTGTGGTAAGATCTTACTTCGTCCTAAATTTCATAACTGTAGGTCTACGGGAAGTATACAAAATAAAGCAAAAACGATACATAAATGCTCATATTTTTTGACTATGTTGTATTAGAAGCTTAATTTCTGTGTTCCAAAGAAATGTAAACCTGAATATCTGATATTCATTTTAGATGAATACCTCAACGTAATCTCAAGTAAAATGGTCTTGACAAACAAACAGACGGGCAAAAAAATTATCTTAACCCTTATAGGGTTCCGTTTTTTTCTTTTGAGGTACAAAACCCTAAAAATGAATTTATTATTTTAGCTTGGTTATTCATTTAATAAATCGTAATTTAAATGTTTTGGGAATTGATATGATTTTCGTATTTAATAGAAAAATATTATACATCTTTACACAGTCTAGGTACACTGTAACTGTAAACGTCGTTCCTACATAAATTTCGATATGCTATATAAATAACTATATGCACTTGCAAAAACACAGTTATGTTGATATTACAGACAGATCCTTTTATTTCTAGATATAGATAAAGATGTATAGCTACAGGTAAACAGTAATTTAAGTTTTTTCAGCTTTGCGCTTTATCTAATATCTCGCATATAGCACAGGATGCAAAGTGAATCTAGTGTTAAGATACTGTTTTCCCCACTTTCTGTACAATTTTCAATGCATTGCATATTGGGTGGCAGAACTCAACACCAATATTAGCCGTCAAAACGAAACAATGAACATATTAAATCAAATCAAATCAGTTTCGCGCTGTATCCCGCACACATCAGGGTAGGCAGAGGGAACCTAGGGTTGAGAAACTTTGTTCCCCATTTTTGACCACAACCAGTCGAAATACTTGGCGCCTCATGTTAAAGCCGACCGCCGAAGGAAAAAGAAGACATCTATACATTACGTTTTTAATATCGTAGGTTATTTTTGTCAGAAATGGAGATATACCCTTATATTGGACAAGTATTTTATAATAAAACTCTTTAACCGGTTTGACCACGTCTACTTAGTAAGTATTAAATACTATTGGTATTTTGTTGTTTTGAATAATTTATAATAGCTATGGACCACTACAAACACACATAGGGTAGAGACTAAAATATGCAGTACTAAATATACGTTATGAATTCTGTCATAGAGTTTCATCTATACTCATAATAAAATTGTAACGGATCGGTGCCTGTACTTGGAAGATGTAAAATAAAAAATGTTATATAAACGTAGTAGAATCCAAAATAAAGTTTTTTTTTTAGTTTTGTATGTTTGTCTGTGTGTTTCTTATCGTAAAATATTAATCAAAATTATATATTAATATTTTGAGGCCAGTCGTGGCGCAGGAGCACAAAGTGTGACTATAAAATCGAGTGGTTGTGAGTGCGGTCCTCACTCGAGGAAAAGAAATATTTATTTAAATCTTTTAAATATTTTCATTTCGGCGCTCTGGTGTTGAGGCAAAACGCGGCGTCGAGTTCCGCCACTCAACACGCAATGCCTCCAGAATTCGGCGGAACGTGGAGAACGGAGTGCCCTAACACTATATTCCCTCTGCCTACCCTGCTGCGTGCAGGATACAGCGTGAAGCTGATTTATTAATTTATTTATATTTAAATAAATTTGTGTATTATATACGAAATTTGTAAGGATTCTCAATATCGCAGTTTGGGCAATCATTTAAAACGTCAAAACAGTTCAAGCTAATGCTCCCCGCTAGCTGACCCTATGGCAATAAGTTGATGAACCACAAGTAGCGTTACTACGGTTTCACTGAACGGAAGAGAAACCCTACAATAATAGGACTTTGTAGTTTTGATATCGACCGATACAGATTTACTATCAAGTTGTTACTATTTAGTTAAAGTATCTAAGAATACTGTTTTGAAGTGTTTCTTGAAATATTTAAAAAATAAATTATTAGTTCTTTGTTTCGTTTATTTAAACGGCAACACTGAATAGTTAATATCGTTTGTGTTTTTCAAAATCTACGTGATTTTTATAAACTTATATTGTGTACACATGGCGGGGTTGTGAGAGGGACCCAGTATTGAGACAATTTGTACCCATTAAGACACTTGCGGTCCCCACTTTCCACCGGGTTCTCGAGGCATTGCGTGTTGGTGGAACTGAACGTCGTGCTATTCCACGCTACGAGAACAAAGAAATTGATATATTAGATATTAAATTCCCATGAGTGGAAATTGAACCTGCAACGGTCGCGTTTACAGCCGCACGCCTGCGTCCTTGCGCCACAATTATTTTCTTTATGGTGGTTATATAGGCTCGTGGTCATACAGAAAATATGCACCTATTAAGCAATATCGGTAGCTTTTAAGAAATTTATAAGAAATTTTCACTAAGCATGTCATCATGTAATTATTTCTTAATTAATATCATTATATTATAGTTGATTAATTGACTATTTCCTTAAAAAGCCATTATAATTTTAATTGTTAGTTAATTGATAATGTAATAATGTAGTGTATGAGAAATTAAAGTTAAAATATTTTTTTAAGCGTTGTTAATGCCCTTAATTCAAAAAGTCAAAAGTTTCTATCAGTAAAATATTAAGATTTGATGTCAGTCGTGGCTCAGTGCCACAAGCGTTTGACTGTCAAGGTGGTGAGTACTATGTCCACTCGCGTAAATGTAATATTTAACAATTTAATTTCCTCGCTTAGATAGGTTCGTGAAGCTAAGTTAAAAAGACATAAAAAAATCATGTCAGAGATATGTTAATGTTGTAAAAAGAACAAACTCGCTTGCACGTTTTCTTATTTAAATTTTATTTTTAATCAAATTACAATATTTTTCCTTTTACATTTATCGATTGTGACTTGTCTAACATCTAGAATTCCATCTGTTTAGACTTTAATTAAGCCAAAATTTATTTATACGAACGCTATTCATGACATATTACACCTGTGTATTGTGTCTCTTCTATTTTCCTAACAATTTTGCGTGTTATCAAATTACCTATACTAAATAAAAAAAGTTAAATATTTATAAAAAGTTAAATATTTATATATTTAATAAGAATAGATTTTGGTATATTTGGCAAAGTAATTATAAATAAATAAATAATAAAAAAAATATATATAATGTTTCTGAAATTACGTTTTGGTCAACACTAATTTAAACTAAGAAGCGCCGTTATCAATCAGGTTCTGTCAATTAATAGTAATTTATTTGTTCACATTGTATCCAACATATAGCAGGGAAGGCAGAGGGAACGAAGTGTTAAAACACTCCAGGTAGGCGGAGGGAACATTGAAACCTAGTGTTAAGACACTGCGTTCCCATTAAGATTCTGCCGTATTCCATTTTCCGCCAAATTCTTGAGTAGTGCAACTCATCGCTACGTTTTGCCGTGATACCAGAACGGAGATAAGAGATATTAAATATTTTATTCCATCGAGTTGGAATCGAAACCACAACAATCGCGTCTAGTCCATTTATAACTAACTTTTATGAATATTAAGACGTATAATATATTACGGGAGATTTCATATTTCAGTAATTCATATAAGTAATACCTTTAATTTAATTAAAGAAATTGAGAAGCATTGCCAAATTATTTATTGATGTTGAACATACTATGAACTTTTGTAACAGTTGTTATTTTAACCTCTTTAGATAATTGTTATTTTTTATATGTATTTAAAAAATGTGACATGTACCTGCAATTAAAAATCATTTTAAAAATGTAAATATATTTTTTTATTCTATTTAATATAGTAATACGTTTTAACGACTGTCATAGTCAGACCATACTAAGGAATTTATTGCGCCACGGGAAGTATCAATGAGCTACTGGAATCGTTTATCAACTAATAAACCGCCATTGATCTATTTTTGGACGTCTATAGAAGATTATGTCGTTCAATTGTTAAGTTGCTTTAATAATTTTAGAATATGTTGATGATAAAATACTTTTTATCTATGATTATATATTGACATATTTATTTTTAATATGCAAAAAGATATAGAATATTTTTTTCTACATTTTAAAAGTGTTACTCTGCGCTTAGGAAAGAAAAAATACTTTTTAGAAAATAAAAAAAATCACGTTTGAACGGTTTCCCATAAGACGTGAACCCGTGTGAACGGCGTGTTCAAATCCCGCTACATTCATTTTTTTATATGTAAAAATGAATAAAAAATAATATAAATCCAAAATCATCTTCACGCTGTATCTCGCACACAGCAGGGTAGGCAGAGGAAAGCTAGTGTTAAGACACTCTGTCCCCCACTTTCTGCCGAATTCTAGAGGCATTGCATGTTGAGTGGCAGAACTCAACGCCGCGCTTAGACTCGACACCGGAGTAAAGAAATGATAATATAAATTTTAGTAAATATTTCATCTCTCAGTTTTGGCCACGACTTGCCGATATGATATTCATAGTATAAACATATCACTCAATTACAACATGAATCATTATGTCTTTTATACATATAAATACCTACAAATTATAAAGTTTTTAAATACGCTATCTTCGTACATATGACACGCACAATAAAATAAAGCTGATTATTGATATTTATTTCAAGTCTATCGTCAAAATACATAAGTATGTTACTCAATTACTTACACTCAAACGACCGTTGACTTGAGACTCAAAAGCGTCCTCAGCTAACATTTTATTCTCAAACAATATTCCTTTTAATATATTGATTTAAAAAAATAAGTCCCGCTGAGTTTCTTGCGCCGGTTCTTCTCAGGTCTGAGGCATTAACTTTAGCGAACTGCTGGTAAATTATTTGACGTTCAAAAAATAATGCATGTAACTTTTTATTTTGAATAAAATGATTTGACTTTGAATTTGACTTTATATAATTTATGCACAACGAAATCAGTTTTTTAAGTAATACTCTAGAAATTTTGTGTCACTTTAAACATTATCACTTTACATTTACACACTAAATAAAAAATAAATGGGTATCAAAAAGTTTTAATTTTAACATAATTTTTCTTGAAGTTGACTTTAGAATAACACTAGAATAATCCTGTTTTATCAATAATATTCTGTAAAAGAGCAAATCCCGAAACACACCTGTATGTTGGCAGGTAGAGCGAGTAGATTATTTAGAGTACGTAATAAATATTGAATATCAGGTAAACGAGACGTTGTATATTTATTTTATCGGATAAGGATTCCCTTATCAAAACTTGTGATAAGAAATAAACTACGTATTAATTCTATTACACATACTCACTTTCTATTACACATATATATCACACATACGAGGGGGATGAATCGAATTGATGATATTAAATGTACTATTTTATTAATATATTCGTGAAAATATTCTTTAGTTTAAATAGTTTAACTCTATTATAGTGCTTTTAAGGAGTGAACTAGCTCGATGATATGATTATAGACATACAAATTTTGGTTATTGAAATATTTAGATTAAAAAAGTGTATATTACAATTAAATTGATAACCTCTTCTTACAGAATTCGGTTAAAGGAGGCGATTTCCAGGACTGCTTCGGAATATGAGGCATCGGATTTTAATAACTAACTTACAAACTCTAAGCGACAGTGGTCTTATAGGTATACCTAGCAGTAATCAAAATTTAAGATAAATAAAAATATGTAGGGTTTAAATTAAATCTTTTATTTTTTGTTTTTTTTGTATATATATTTCTTATTGTAATGAAAAATGTAAAAAAAAATCACCTGTGAATAACGTTTCCCATTTTTGCTGGGTGACATCCCGTTCTACTTCTATTAAATATTACTAAAAACACAAAAAAATATTCAACTAAATTAACAAATTAGAACTTAGATAAAGCACACACACTTAATCTTTTAAGACACTCAACACAAAAACCAGAACATAATAAAATATCCGTTCTTAAATAATAGAGAGAGAGGCGTATGTTCTTAACAATTGACAGTACACAATTATTGTTATCAACGAAGTAAACACTTTGCCCTCTCGTGAGATAACAGAACTAAGAATAAAATGAAGTGTATTTGGTTCTACCATCGGACTCGTTGCCGTCTGGCCTTATCGCACGGATACAGGTTCTAATGAAAAATATCTATGCATATGTATATTATAAATACATTAATAACGTGAAATCGCTTGAGCTGTTCTTAAATATATAGATACCTAAATTGTTTCAATTTTTTAACTTATTATGATATAATATGATGATGCATACATACACAAGTATGTGGTATATAAGTATAAGAGGAACAGGAGGCGCAGGTTCGACATTTTTTTATATTCGTTAACATATAATTGCGCTGTATTAAGTGTATATGGACAGAATTTATTGACATTTATAACAAGTCCTGGTGATATAGTTTAAAGAATTATATAAAAATGTTTTAGTAATGCCTCATCAATATTATCTCATTACTGCTGCAGAACCTAAAAGTTTTGATAGAATCTTCTAGCCGTGTTTCAAACAATGCTATTACCAGAATTTTGTCGTTATTTTTCTATATATAATCAGAGATCCTCACGAAAACGTCTCTGCACTCCCGCATCCTCGTGATTTTCTTTATTCTCGGTTGTTGCAGACCTCTTTTTGAAAGATAAATTAGTACGAAATATGGAGTATTATCACCTTACACCTCAACATCCAAGTAAGGAATGTAGATAGCCAATATTTGAAAGAGTTTTGCTTGACTTTCCTAGCCATTATTTTTGTAAGGGCATTCATCTGCCTTATAGTTGCCCCACACACACTGTACGAAGCACTAGATGGCGTATTAGTTAAAATTTAAGCCACTTTTCCATCAATCGTAGTTTAAAATACCTCACGTTTGATTTGTTGTTGCCATTTATATTTAAAAGCTTTGGAGTTAATTATTCTATCTGATTTTCTATGCCAACAACAGTTTTCTTAGAAATTTCTTCAGCTAATTCTATAGAAATGGGTCTACAAGTCGCAAAAAACGTTCAAAATATATATGTATGTTATATTTCAAAATGAGACATTATTATTTTCCACGTTAAATAATGTTGGATAAGCCCTCTGGAAGTTTTTTTAAACTTATAAAACCAAATGAACTAAATAGGATGTAATATCAAAAATTGAGATTTAGCTCCCTCCCTCGCTCCCTCTTTTATCACTTTCCGCAAAATCTTATTCTTTTCCCTAATTCTTAAATAGTTGTGTTATACAATACTATAGTTTTATCGGCAGCGGCAGCCAGCGGCAGCAGTGAAAACTCCGAAATTCCTAAACTTGAAACTTCCGAAATCGAAATTTATGCGGCAATATATAATGTAAGTTTCAACCTAGATTTTTTGTGGAATCTAGATAGGTGTAAAATAACTAAACATTTTTGTATTAAATACGACAGTCAAATCAATTCCCAAAACAAATAAATTACGATTTTTTAATGCATAACCAAACTAAAAGCAAAAACTCTAATAGGATCATCATTACACATCATAAGGTTTTTTCTGTCCATCTGTTAAGATCATTTTACTTAAGATTACGTTGAGATACCAATCTTAAATTAATATGAGATATTCAGGTTTACAGTTCTTTGGAGCACAGAAATTAAGCTTCTAATACAACACAGTCCAAAAATATGAGCATTTATGTATCGTTTTTGCTTCACTTTGTATGAAATTCACCGCGTTATCAAAACCTATAGTGTCCTACAATTTTACTAATTTTATAATATATATATCTCTGAAAGAAAAATGGGATATGCATTAAATATATTATTAAAAAACATTTCCGTCACAAATCTAGAAACAATTAGGTCTATATACTAATTAATTAATCAATCAATTAATATTACATACTTAGGAGCGTAAGTGACCTATAGTACTTAGTAGTTGCTATTGCACAAATCTAAATATATTCTGATGTTCATATGCGCCCATGTGATTTTCCACTGTTTACAAATACTGCTACTTAGTTGCATTTCGAGACGGCAAGTGGCAATCTAGATTATAAACGATAACGATCAATGTAATAGTTATTTATGACTGGCTTCCCTTGGCTGCAACAGATTGATTTAATCTGAATTATTGTAACTGATTCCTGCACACATTTATAAATATTGTTTAATAAATATTGCATTGGCTCGTGATGTCTAGTGGTTAGAACTGTACTATAGTTACGATCGTGAATAACCCAAAATCTTTTAGACATTCAGAGGTAACAGTGTTGAGAAAGTTATGTTTGCAACTCATGCGTTTTATATACTTAATGCCTAATAATACGTTGGCATAACTCGAAGCTCTTCCGAAGAAAAACCAAGAGCGCGTCCTGTCTTCCTCTTCATTATACACGCGAGCTAGTTATAACAAAAGGAAGAAAGGAGGCAATGGCACCACCCACCCCTACACCGTGAATTCCTACCAGATTGCGGCGGCAACAGTCTTATTGAACTCTCCGGGACTATTGTGTGATCTTTCTGAAGGTGCTCGTTACGCTTGTTTATATTAAGATTGTATTAGAATAGTAATTCGTGATGTTGATTGATTTGAAAGATCATTGGATTGAACGCACTACTGCAAGACGGCCGATGTGTTAAGTAAACGCACGGCACACACCCGTCAGTCATGTCTCGAAGATATTATGATTTCAACCTTCGAACAAGGTATTAGAACCATCGGAGGACACTACTAAATACACCAGAGTTCTAGGACATAAAATAACACCACAAACCTAATCATATATCATGTCGTAGAACGGCAGTGTGTACAATATATCAACGACCAACGCCATACAAGCATAGCTCAGTACGGCAAACGTACTGCGAGACAGCTTCAGTCACGACATAGTTTATATCTTTTTCATCCTCATGTATGTTAGCTGATTTTTAGTTGTTTGGCAGATATTAGAAAATTTGTGTTTTTTTTTAAAAAAAGACGGATTCTTAAAGAAAGTTGGATAATACAGCCCAACTGTAACGCTCATGATCTTTCGCCTCAATACAGTTCAATAGTAATCCATTTAAATCATAAGCAGTTAAATCGTAGCTTTATAAAACATTTAATAACATTGATCCAAAAAAATCGGAAAGTAAAATTTTAATAATAACTTTGCGTGTTATTTTTCTAGAACTAATTTCTACAAAAACTGTTGGTATTGATAATATTGATAAATTAAGATTTGAATTCAAACAGAGAAAGTTGGTTTTTCTTATTACGAGGATTGCCTACTTTTAAAACGCTTGATTCAGGATCTTTATTAATTTTATGCTTTTCTAATCAGTATATTATGGCCGGGCTTTACAAGGCAAAAAGTTAGATATTGCCATGTTGTCCAAATTAATTGCTCATGAAGCTGAAAGCTGTATTGACTTTAACGACTTCTTCCTTGCAGTTTTTACCATCCTGACTGAATAGATTACGTGACGTAGATACTGGCATAGCAATAATAAAAATATTAAAATAATTTTTAAACTGAAAAAATAGAAATCAGGGGAGAAGTGTGTTTTTTTTCTTACAGACATTTCTTTAAATCTGTAATCTATTCATAACTGCTTAGTCGTTTATCGTCTGCTTTCTGTGTTCATTCCGATTTCCTTTATATAGATAAATTCATTTATCTACTCAACCATACAACTTTTGCTTAACGGACTTGGATTGAAAACTTTGTGAATTATGTCGTGCTCCCCACGTGATTATGCAGAAATGTAGTACTGCTATAGCGTAACGCAAAGAAATGCCCTAGCGGCTGCTAGGATTTATCGGGAACAGTATTGATAAGGAGAGGTGGTCCTCAACCCAAAGTCTACCCAGACTACCGTGTGTTTTTACGTGTCCGAAACGAAATGGCCTATCAATTTCGTGAGGTCTGAGGTCCTCTACTCATAGACAACCGTTGTTACGTCGACCGCGTTACGCTCTATATATACGTGATGTGAAACTCGGGACGATAATACATGAACTAGTCAAGATCAATACGATATTAAAAATATATACTTAACTTAAGTTCACACTTTATCCCTAGCGGGGTAGTCAGAGAGAACGGAGCGCCTAACGCTATGGAATATTATTGGTTTTATTTACTTATTTTACAATTGATATCTAAGATTACATACTGTTACATTATGAAGTCCAAGTTCAGCTTGGGCGTAGGAATAAGGAGGACCATGCCCATATTAGGAATTTTACTAACAAAAAATTAAATAAAAGTTGTGGATCCCCAGGAGGAAATATTTATTTACATTTATATTTTCATGCTCTGGAGTTGAGGCAAAGCACGGCGTTGAGTTCCGCCACTCAACACGCAATGCCTCCAGAAGTCGGCGGAGAGTGGGGAGCGAGTGTCTGAACACTAGGTTCTTTCTGCATAGCCTGCAGTGTGCGGGAAGCTGATTTAATTTTAATTTAATTTAGAGTTATATTTACGTTTTATGAAATGCATTTATAATATACAAAGTTTATACCTTCATCAAATATTTCATAAATTTGGCAAAATATTATGATTATTAATATGTCTACGACATCTTTAGGATTTATAAATGACATGTAAATATTAAACGTGTGTAACGTTTTATGTATCTATATATAAATGTGGCATTCGTTACATTATTACAGCGTGACAGAAGAGTTCACAAAATTAGGCTTATTTTTACTTGACCTCCTTTTACATTTTAACCTAAATTTGTATTTAGCTCTTTGAAAACATTTTGTCTATCCGTTGACATAATTCAAATATGTAAATTTAAATATAAAAAAAATAAAAAAGTAAATTTAAATAGATGTATAACTTTAGATTACCCCATATACTCGTACAGTGTACACCACTTAACAGATAATCCATCATGCTTTGTGCTCAACTAGAACTCTTATGTTCAGAGAATTGAGTTGAACACGTAATAATCCCTATTTCAAAACATTTAAAAACCTCCATTATTTTATGTAGAGTTGAGTTGCATTAAGAGTCACTAGACACCTACTGTCACTCTTCTTTACCATTACATTACAGCTATTGCTTTTTTTTCTGGTAACTAAAAAAACTATCCAGTTTATTATAAATCAGGTAAAATATATAAAAGTCAACTTATTTTATTACTATTCATGTAGGATTTAAATCATAATTCCTGCAGCCCTTCTATTTTGTGGATTATTCAGATACGACGAAGCAGACAGAACGTAATGTAAACGAGACATTGCGTGTTATATGTGGAAACCCAACATCGCATTGTGTTTCAACGGAGAAGAGAAAATAATTTAATTATAAATCACCACGACGACCTCAACAACTATTTTACTCAGGATTTATCAACACATTGCACTAGGTATTATGCAAGGTGACTATTAGAAAATAAAGTAATTTATTTAACATATTTAAAAGATAACAATGAATCCAGTTTACGCCTAATCTAAAAATATGTAGATAAAATATATCTATATTTATAATATCCAATTTAAATAGTTAGAGTTACGACAAACGTGATAAAAATTGCCTTTAACATACAATGGTAGCGAGTTCAAATTTCATTTGACAACAATGTTTTTGTTTAAAGAAAGGGTTTTCCCTAGCTAGCAAGAAAAGGTGCGGCTGTATATTCCGCCAATCAAAGTTTATATATATTTCAATGCACGAAGCGAGGCGACGTACCATTCCCTAAATTGTTCTTTTCACCCCACAAAAGCCATGGGGACGCGAACGGAACGAACTATACATACAAGTTAATCTTTATTTGATTTAATTTGTTGATTATTTTTTGTACAATAAATATTTTTTAATATATTTGTAATTTAAATATCATTCAGAAATTTTATTTTATCTAAATGTTTATAATAAATTTAATAGATTAATACATAAATATTAAAGCACATTTTTACTTTTTACGAGTCAATTTATCGTGATTCTAAGAATAGAAAAACAGAGAATATGTTTGGTTCCATAAATACTTAACATTTGCATGAATAATCACCGTCATTTATCGTTGATAAAGGTAATATCAAAAAGATAGCATCTTAAAAAACATTTTTTACTTAAAAAATACACCTGCTTTCATCATGACGACCACATTCAACCGGTCTTGAATAATTAAAACCTATTCCAAACGTTTAAATCGAGCGCCATCTTGTCAAAATATCTAAAACTTCACCTTAAATAAAATAAAGATAAAAAATAATACTTACATACATAAATTATAAAAATAAAACATGTTAAAAATAAAACCATGTCTTTTTCAAATAGATACTCCTATATATATATATTTGTGAGTTAATAACTAATAAAAGACCACAGACTTTTTTCGTCGTTTTTTCTTATTTAACTTAATGTAATGTGAAAAATCAATTTGAAATAAAACTCACCATGTTAGAATTTTGATTTTTTCTAGAAACTCTCGCGTGTTTTGAGTTCGCAGTGGTAAGTACATTCTGACGTCGACATGATTCAGTTTCCCGCGCGACGACTGCCGCCATGCGCGTGACGCTACACATATCGTGTCGAACAGAACAGATAAGAACATGTATGTAAATATATATTTACTTTTGTGCATATAATTTGTTGAGATATAACTAAACAAACCGCGCCCGTTTCCTGTAACATTATTGTAGACGTAGGAAGGACTTTTTTTTCTTATTGTAATTTTCGTGGCTGCACTTGATAATTATTAAAATTTAAATTTATAACAAAACATCTTTGTTTTACATAAATATCCTAAGTTCTTAACTGATATAATGAATTTGTTTATCAAAATGTACTTAGATAACATAATACGAATAAAAATTAAAACAACATATCTAAAGAATTATGAATGAACGCTCAAAACGTTCACTTCGTAAGGGATTTGAAATACATATGTAGATAACATGTGTTAGTCATCTTTAAACAATTTTTTTAACTTCAGTTTGAAATTCCTAGTGTTACGACCGTTTCCAATAAGGCACTTCCGTCCCTAATTTTTTTCCCCTAGTTAGGCCAAATTTTCGTTCTTTTAGAGTGGCAGAACTTAACCAACCAAGCATTTGCCTCATTACCAAAATGAGAATATAAAAACCAATAGCTTTTGTTGTTAACGCAGTTGAAATTTTGAGTAATTTTCGTAACTGCGTCACACGAAATTCAACATGGATAAACATTGTGAAATGAAAAAAAAACCTACGTTCAAACTGTTGAAGTATCTTGATTAATTTGTCTAGGTCTATGAGCTTGAAATATTTTACCCTAAATGCTACTCCCTCACCTATCTATTTTTAAGTTATTTCCTTGTATGCCACAATGTCTGTATGCCACACAAATATACAGGATGGAAGCGTCTGCGCTTCTTTTACGGGAGCAGAATTGTTAATTGTATGTAAATATATAAGTTTTTAAAGATTAGTTATAATTGTGATTTCATTTAAAGTGATGGTGACAAAAACAATCTGTATATACCATAGCACTATTAAAAGTAGAATAATGTTAATATTTAATAGCGCTGCCCTTATCTTATTAGTTATAATTAAAACGCTTATAAATAATCTTCTTGTTTCTAAGACATTCAACTTGGTAATTCCAATAATGTATTCATTATTTAATTATTATATTTTCTAAAATCTTGCAGCTCTGTATCCCGCAAGTAAGAGTGTAGGCAGATTCTAGTGGAAAGACACTCCGCTCCCCACTTTCCGTTGAATTTGTGGAGAAATCCACGCCGCATTTTATCTTTACTCGATACCAGAGGAAAGAAATTAAAATATTAAATATTTCATTTTAGCGAGTGGGAATCAAACCCACGTGTAAATGTGAAAATTTGCGATAATCCATTTGTGAAGATCGTTCACTCGTCGGTCACTTTCACACACAAATCACTAAACGGATGGACAATTGAGATGACAATGAGATGGACAATTTGGCTGTGACATAACAATAACTTTAAGCGAATCCGCGAAATGTTAAATTCAAATCCGACGAAAAAATGTTTGTCATAATATTATGTAAGACATTCTGTTCCTTACTTTCCGAAGAATTGCGTTGCGTGTTGAGTGGCAGAACTCAACGCCGCAAATAAATAAATACTTGCATCTAGTGATATACAAGTATTTTAAATTTAACTAGCATTTTAATATTTTTGATATACTATATCATAAATCAGTACGTGATCCTGCGACATACGCGATTCACATTTAACCCAATTAATAATATCATATTGGTTACAATATTGTTTTCACTATCCAAAAATCAGCTTCACTCCTTATCCCGCGTATAGCAGGTTTGACAGAGGGAACCTAGTGTTAAGACACTGTCCACCACATTCCGCCGAATTTTTCAAGGCGGAGTGGAAATTGAACCCACAACCGATATGTCGACGACGACGATGGCCTCATAATTAATTATGTTAACAGCAAGTCATAAAAGAAAAAAAATGTTTTATGTATCCTGAAAGGATCGAGATCAAGGAGGAAGTCTAAATAAAAAAAGAATATTTTTTTAGTGAATTATCGTAAGGTCTACAACACAACAATTTTAAAATCAGTATCACACAAAATTAAAGCAAATTAAAAAAAAATTAAATCAGCTTCACGCTGTATCCCGCACACAGCAGGGTAGGCAGAGGGAACCTAATGTTTAGACACTCTGTTCCCCACTTTCTGCCGAGTTCTGGAGGCATTGCGTGTTGAGTGGCAGAAATCCACGCCGCGCTTTGCCTCGGCACCAGACCGAAGAAATATAAATTTAAGTAAATATTTCATCTCCTCGTGGGGGGATCGAACCCACAACCAGTCGGTTTTGCAGTCACACTTCGTGCCGCTGCGCTACGACTGGCCTCATTTAAAGCAAATTAATTGTAGTGTTATTTTTATTTTTGGCAAATAAAAGAAAACATATGTCAGTAAAAATCTTCTTTATTTATTACAATTCAGCACGTTTGGGAAGCCATAATCAAAGAACAGAACAGAATTTATTATAATTATTAAAAATTAGCGGAAGCCTTAAAAAAAAACTAGGGCAAGCACAAATTACCAACGTAATTGAAGGCAATAATGCTAAAGCAGCATATCAAATTATTTTTTTTATTTTTTCTTTATTTAATGATAAAGTACGTATTAAATTTAATCTTAATCTTTAAATGAAAACGTCACTAATAATAAAATAAAAACATTTTAAAATTAATTTACTATTTAAAAATCTATATATATATATAAATCCTTCAAATAACTTCCTAAAACTGCTTTAGCATTTGAAAACTTTTTACTTTTTAAAACAAAAAGGTATTCATCAAATGTATGTAATAAAACTATATTTACTTCTAAAAATATTTTTTATTTTATTTGTGACAGAATGTGATAGATAATTTCACAATTTATTGTAAACCTGAAAGCGACGTATAAAACAAGTCTACACTATACCTATTATCTAATTATGCTTTTGAAGCTTTACCCTAATTTACAAATCAAAATGCCTTTTTAATTACATATATCCCAATTTAATCCAAAATTAATTTAAAAAGTAAATCAATCAAGTATAACTCTCACACTTGAATTTTTATAACCATTATAGCTAATACAAAAAAAGAAAACTAAAAGTACATAACATATTAAGAGAATTAGTAAACTAATATTATTATTATTATTAAAACACTTAAATATTACCTGTAAGGTCGTTTATCCAGCAAATGGCATTTATATCAGGAACCAAACACAGCCTATATTGTACAAACTAAACTACTAACTTCACTAATTTGTAAATAAAAATTGTTTGTGTTTAATTAAAAAAAAATAGGTTGTCGCTTTCCTGCATAGCAGGATAGGGAACAATTCGCCTCGTACCGCCCAATTTGCGGCGTTGCGGAAATATATTAAAATACACAAAAAAATAATTTGTAATATTTTTGTACTACTATTCGAAGCATACTAAATGTATTGTAGTAAGTTATAATTTTATTTACTAACAATAAGTGTTTGGGAATGACATAAGGATTAATTTAAAATAAAACCTCGATCCAATAAGTTCAAAGATTCATTGTCATATTGGTTGTGGAGTTTTATTTTTTAGGCCTGATGTACAGTTCACAGTGTCTGGAGCTGAGCTTTTCTTTTGTATGATTTTCCAAATATTGTGTAGGTGTAACGTCACTTACTTGACCTTAACCGTTTCCACTGCTTTCTGAGAACCGACCTACGTCTCTTATACTGGTCAGCAGCGTCACATATTTAATGCTTATTTATTTTATTTTGTGTTACATTAATAAAAAATAAAACTCAATGTTGGTGCCTTCACTGAACAACAATAGAAAAGGAACAACAACAACAACAGTAAGCAGTGAAGCGAAAAAGAATAAAAAAAATAAACTCGTGAAGAAACCGCTGAAATCTTTGTGATATAACTAATTCAAACAGCTCATATCTCACATCAGACGAGAACTTTTGTGCAACAAAAGGTAAGATTGTTACAACAAATATTATCTAATTAATCTATCATTGGTATATATATTTTTTATTGTAACTTACTCACATCAAATTGCATATACTGTATCTGTGATATTTGAAGGCAATATATCAACTTAAAAAGAAAATGGCCAACCTCCCTCCCTAAGTTGTTAATTTAATCTCCTTTTCCCGTCGTAACATAAAATGTGATACATTTTCATATGTTAAGAAAGTAATCATGGTTGCTGGAACGACGCGAATCAAATTCGGTTTGAGTCCTTTGTAGAAACCTCGCCATCCTTCGTGTCTGTAAGAAAAGTGTATACAAATTATTAAATTTAAAAAATAAAAACAAAGTCAAAAAGTTATACTTACCTTCTTTGTTAATGACGAAGATTAAAAAATACAAATTGACTCAATATATATTCAATACATATTGATACAATAATATAGATTTCGGTGTTGCCATCGAAAAAAAGTGAGTAGTAGATGAAAAAAAAAACAACATGGTGATTATCCAATTTGCTATCATTTATTGATCACACAAATTGATAAGCCGAAATGAAACATGTCCTTATTAATTTAATATATAAAAATATATATATATAATATAAATTCTCAGTGATTATTGTGGCCAGCCACCGAATGAGAAACACTAAGAATATGCAAAGAAAGTTATTCAATATGTATTTATCTATTATACATATTTGGTTACAACAATTTAAATTACAGTACATTTACTGTAAATAAATTGACAAAAATAACTCAAATTTAATTTGAGCTTGATATTATTATCAATAATCAATAAATATTAACTAAAGTACGTCTTGGCTTGTCTTTTGAAATTATATACGAGTTAAAAAATATTTTTCCATTTTTGTACTAAATGTATTAAAATTAAAATCTTGTTAATAACAATGTTGCTAACATATATGAATAATAATGAATGATTAAACAAATTTTTATATTTGATTAGTTAGTTATAGATTAAGATATTCGTAAATCGACTAAAATTGACTAAATTGAACTAATATTTGCTGAAAGAGTGATATTTAAAATTTAACATATTAAATAGGCGGGGTTATATCTAGGGAAAGCCTCAGTGATAGGAGAATATCAAACTTGCTAAGCATCGTATAAAAGTGATGTTTCTAAGTATTTTTATTAGATTAACTTTAAAAAGATGTATTTATTACTTTACAAGATGAAACAAGTCTTATTACTAAACATAAGGTACCTAACGTCGTCTCACCACACATGTAACAGTTATGTAAAAGAAAAAAAAACATGTCCTTTACATGGATTTATGGGAAAAATCTTTACAAGACATTCTAAGTACTATTATCACAAAAAAAAATATTTTAAATCTAGAGTTCTAGCAACACGATAAATGTTGCCAGTTTTTAAAATTAACAATACCATGATCTGATGGGAAATTGTACTACTACTATTTAAGTTACAAACACGACGTCAAACATTAGTACAAATTAAACAAAAACACAACATATGTCGTGAGACAGGCTTACATATTGTTGACTTATTACATATATTAGAAAATAATGTCACATAATCATTATTGTATCGTATCATGAAAAAAAATATCGTATTCTCTTGACAATAAGTCAACAATATGTACTGATTTATTACATAGATAAACAAAATATTTAAAAACTTATCATGTCAATGGTAGCCTTTATTTTAACTATTTTCGTGTGAAATGTAACAAATATTAAATTAGAGCAAACTAGAGCAAATTCAACTTGTGTACGATGTATTTATATTATAAATAATAGATTATAATACATTACTACACTTTAAGCTAATAATCTAAAAAGACAAACAATTTACACAATAAATTAAATTATATTAAAAATATCTAAATTTTATTACAAAGAAATATTTGTCAACACTACATGTTTAATTACAATACTTCAAAATAATTCACAATGTAAAATGTAATTTTTAAATGAAATACACTGGTTTTTTTTCTTACCTTCCACAGATTAAACTAAAACCCTGTCCAATCGTTGACAGCTGTCAGTGTCATAATCATGATATGGCGCTAGAAACCTAGGATCTAATATTAATCTGTGTACATCCAAAATTTTGCATATTGAATTGACATGTAAATTACAGAGAAGAAATTTAAATGGCAAATTAACCAATAAAAGATTTTAAAGGTACATTGTTGGTTAGAATGTGTGCTATTATTTAAATATATTATTTTACTTGTCAATTCACAAAAAATATACTGATTCAATGACTCAAATGAACGACTGTTGCTTGTACTTTGGTGGTTCACACAAATGCCTAATTTTATATCTTTTTTTATTTAGCTAGATTAAAAATCTGGCGTAGATTCTCACCTTTGCCAGATATCATGAAACGCGGCAGGCACAGATAATAAAAATAATTTTTTAAAAAAATATTCAAATTTATAAAATTTACGTCAAAGTCTAATTTAGGCGCCCGTAAATCCGAAACTAGGCGCAGATAAGTCTCCAACAAGTTACCAAAAAATACAAAAAAACGTCACAGTACTATCCTATCAGCTTGACCCTCAAGTACTAGGCGCCCATAACTCCACAGCAGATAATACAAAAAAAAACAGTCGTAGTATAAATTCCCATCATTCAGCCCTCAAGTACCAGGCGCGGAGCCTGTCAGTGGTATAATAAACTAAAACATATAGGTGCAATACAATATTCCCATCAGATAGAATGATTATTGGTGAACTTCTCCCATATGAGCATAACGAGACATATATTGGGCGTTACATGCAGGAGATACGGCGTCAGACCCTTATAGAAGCCGCGGACTCGTTCGTACCTCCAGGTCTCGGTGACGCAGTGCCAGGCGCCCGCGTAGTGGCGGTGCTGGTCCTGGAGACGGGCGCGCACCACCTGGTAGGGGTAGGTGGCGCCGGCCGCTATTAGCTTTGATACGGCCGCGAACGTTAGATATTCCACTGATGTCTAGAATGGAAATTATATAAGCGTATTAGATGACAGTCACAAATCGGTCATTAGGGTCGACGAGTCGTGGCCACCTTAAAATTAGGTGTGCAGATTTTTTTTAAATTTGATTTTAGGTTTTTTTTGCTTTTCAACTTTTTCGCATTATTTATCCGGCAAGAACATAATTCTTGCCAGATAAATAAAGCGTATAAGTTCAGAAAAACGAATTTCATGACGACCACTACTTATCGACCGTACTGTAATAATAAAATATTTATGATGATGAATGAGCTAACAACTAGCATAGCGGGCCTCAACTCCAGGAGGCGCGGCTTAAGTCCCGCTACGTTCAAATTTTTATACGTTTTCTAAATAAGTATTTTTCTTTCCCAAGTGTGGAATAACACTTTAAAAATAAAAATGTCGAGCTTACAACCGTTGCATTCAACCAGACACGTGACAATTATTTAAACTTTTATGTTTACTTAACGTTTATTATTTAAAGCAAAATTAAACATTAACGTCTAACGTCTAAATATTTTTTTCTGTTCATGAAATCTTTTCTGTTTCACCAAAATTACAAAGTCTTTAAATCTACATAAAATATAAAAGTATTTTAATATATATATATATATATATATATATATATATATATATATATATATATATATATATATATATATATATATATATATATATATATATATATATATATATATATATATATATATATATATATATATATATATATATATTATTTTCTAATACTAACCAATTTAATATCAATGGGTAGATTCCTGTACTGGTTGTATCTGTTCTTCATCTCCTCATATGTCATGAATTGCAAAGCGCCGTGCGACACGCCGAACATGCCTGGAATGAAACCCTGGAAAAGAGAAATACAAGAAAATTATCATTTATTTTTTATTTATTATTATTATTAATGCACCAAGGATATTCTTTTGGTGGGAATAAATTTTGTTTAAATTCATTTTTGAAATGATAATTTCTTATGAGATGGTTAACCGCATCGTCACGTAACGTGTTACGGCGCCAGTTCGTCTGGCTTTCGTTTCTCCCACGCAGCGTTAGAAAAACTCCTCCTCTCTCACTCTAACCCACAGCACTAGTTGTATTATACACAGACGCTTCCCTCTCCTCTCTGCATGACTCAGTGTTTAGAGCACGATAGACATATAAGGTAGCATGTATTAATTAAATTGTTACTTTTGTAGACTTCAATAATGATACTAATAACGTAAGTGAGAAGAATGCAAGAGATATCTGAAAGGCTTTTGTGGGAGGCCCAACGAGGCTTTAGACCTGGAAGAGAGTGTATGGATCAGATCTTTTCCCTCCGCATGGTCACGGAAAAATATTTGGCCGTTAACCAAAACGTTTTCTATGTTTTTGTGGACTTGGAAAGGGCGTTTGTGTGAAATGTGAATTTCCTGCTGCATGCAGATGATGCAGTGCTTATTGCATCATCAGAATGCGAGTTGCAGGCATTGGTCGCCACTCTGAAAGAAGGGTGTGAATATAATGGTCTAAGCCGAATAAGACAAAGGTTCTGATTATTGAAACAGATGAAGACAGAACGGAATGCAAGATCAGTCTAAATGGTAAGATATTAGAACATGTGAATGAAGGGGTATACTTGGGAAGTATGTGCAGTAGAGATGGAAGATACGAGATGGATGTAGGAAGGCGTATTGCTGCCGGTAACAAGGTAAACGGAGCCTTTGCTGCATTGATGAGACGGCGAAACGTCAGTTTCGTTGTACGTTTGGCCGTACACAATGCAGTTTTGGGACCGACTATGTTATACGGCAGCGAAACGTGGGTATTACAGAAGAAGAATGAAATAAAGATGAATGTTGTGATCTCTTCGTAGGATATGCGGAGTCAGCTTAGCCGATCGAATCCGTAATGAAGAGGCAGGCAGACAAAATGGCAGGTACTAGCGAGGATGTCACGGTGAGAAGGAAGAAGTACGTGCTCAGCTGGTTTGGGCACGTCGAACGAATGAGTGGTGAAAGAATGGCAAAAAGATTTATGAGAAGAAGAATGGCAAAAAGATTTATGAGAAGAAGAATGGCAAAAAAGTAAGCGGTAAGAGAGGTAGGGGGAGACCTCGTTGACCTTCGAAAACACAGTATCAAAGATACTGGACGAGGCGAAAGAGGTATGTAGAGACCGTACCGTTAGGCGCTCCGTTTTCTCTGACTACCCCGCTAGAGATAAAGTGTGAAGTTAGTTAGAAGTTTTACTAATAATATACATACATAATATTCTGATGAACATATTCATCGACAGTAACTAAGAATAACATATATTTTCTAATCAATAAAAGATTTCATTTATAAATAACCTTTCATAATATTATCTTTATTTCAATATACATAAAATTATTAAGTACTATTCATAGATTTCTAAAGTAAAACATTTTCAATATTAAATATTATAATATTAATTTTAAAAGTAAACTTAGATGAGTTTAATACGTCTTTTCTATCGGGGGTCCCGGGGTACACATGTATTAATAAAATGTAACCTACCCTGCACACAGCAGGGTAGGTTTATTTTCAAACAACTTAAATTTCTTATATTACTAAGTATTAAACGCATATACTAAGTGTTAAATAAAACACGAAATGCAATAAAAATATTACGATACAGGTCATCAATAACTATATTCGATACATAATATTATTTTCACTATAAATACGAGTATATTTATATATATTTTAGTTCTATGTCTACTTTTTTAGTATTAATATAATTTTTTTTTTGTTAAGTTTAATATAAGAAGAAAATTTGTTGTGTAATTAAGTTTGAAATAAAAAAATATTTTTCTGTCGTTTACCTTTGTTTGGAATATAAAAATTTATCAACCAGTCCGACCGCATATTTTATTAATTTTCTCTTCTTTTAAAATTATAATTGAAGATTTTCAATTACGCAAAATAATAAAGATTTCTAGCAAAATTTGTGTGTATGTCTTTTAGAATCATGAAATGTATATATCAAAGACCTACTTATAAAGTTATAAACGTACGAAGGTAGACAAGAACGAAGAATTCATTTTACTAGACACATTGGCACACAATTCGTGAATATGTTCAGTTTAATTATATATATTTGTTTGTTTTTACTGTATCCTGCACTTCTAAACCCGGGAACCTAGTGTGATGACACTTCGATTCCATTAAGATGTTTCCGTTTCCCCACTCTCCACTCATCTGGCTCTCATTCTGAAGGCGGTGTGTTGGCGGACGCCACACTAACACCGCGCATTGAATTGTTACCAAAGCGAGGAAATAAAAATATTCAAAAAAACATTTCCTTAGATGGAAATCATGTGTTGTCGCGTTTACAGTCGCACGCCTATGCCCGTAAGCCACCGCTGGCCTCAATAAGATATTTTTGGCATACTTAATAGCTCTTTCTAGAAAGATTTACTTCGCCATATAATATCGCCATCTATATACTTGTATTTATGATAAAACAATGTATTTATACTATACGCGCAAGTAATGAATAGAATAGTAGTAAAAAAACATAAATATAGAGATAACCCACTTTCAGATCATTGCACTACCCTTAATAGTTAATAGAGTAACAAACACGTGATCAATGTTATCTCTAAAATACATAAGATGTATACATTTACGTATATACATATATAAAATAAATAAAATAAATAAATCTGAATTCTGCCGAAGTCCGAAGGCGTTGCGCGATGGATGGAGGAACTCGACACCACAGCGAAGAAATTAAAATATAAATTTAAATAAATATTTCATTTCCTCAAGTGGGGACTAAACCCTCAACTAGTTGTTTTACATTCACACTTTGTGCCCCTGCGCCACAACTGGCCTCGTATATACATACATACAAATACATATAATAAAAATATATATGTATATATTATATACTTAAGGATCTTTGCTTATCGAATAGCGTCTGTATATGAAAGATATATGAGAAAGTCATATGAACCAATTTATAGTTTTTCTCGATATAAATGTTAATCGAACATAAAAAAATATTTATTTTTGTCTGTTTATTTGTGCGTTCGTGTTCGCTAATCTCAGAAACGCCTTAACCAATTTTAATACAGTTTTCACTAACGAACTATGGTTAACTTCAATTTTTAACATATAATGTTTATTTTATTTTAATAGTTTCATAACAGAAAAAAAACGTAAATTTAGCGCTGCGAGCAAATAATAAATATGTCTTTCATAAAATTTACCTTAACCAGTAAAAAGTAATGAGTTTTATAGCTAAGCAAATGTGTTACTTGAATAGTATAAAAAATACTTATTACTATGACCTTTATATATGTATACAGAAAAATCAGATAGATCACGCAACCATCGCATGCTTTTGAACCATATAGCGTGTTGGGCAGCGAAACGTACAGTCGCAGTTTGTCTAATCCAACTAGCAAATCATTTATGTATAAGATTATAATTGAAGAAAATATATGTACATATATATAAAAAAATATATTTATCCATACAAATAATAATAAAAACATAGTGTCGAGAAGAATTAGGACAGTGTAGGCGAGCGTTAGTGCGCAATTAAAAGGGATAGCTTAAACCTACACTTGGGCCGCAAGTCCCAAGCCCGACCAAAATATAAAATGTTTTATAACAAAATACAGGCCGGTCGTGGCGCAGCGGCACGAAGTGTGACTGTAAAACCGACTGGTGGGCTTGATCCCCACTCGAGGAGATGAAATATTTACTTAAATTTATATTTCCATTTCCTCGTCTTTTTTCATACTTAAAATTTTTTTAGCCGACTTTGTAATCCACAATATGGCAGGGACATTCAGTTCCCCATTTAAATAAAATATTTTTTTGAAAATCATAATTTTTTTTAATGTTTTTCTAAGAAATTATATTCACATACACCTATGTGTACACAAAAAGCGGTTTGCACGTGCTCGTTGTACTATTATCGGAATGCACATTTATTATAAATTTTACGACGCTTTGGTTCCAAATATTTGCTTATAGTAATATGTTAAAATATACCTTTATATTATCTATATTTTAGTTATAAGGGAATCTCGGGAATCCACATAAGTTTAAGTCTGTAATAAATAAAGAATTATTAGTATTAACTAATCTAGTTTAGTATTAAACAATGTAACAATAAAATATTTCATTTCCTTGAACGTGAATCGAACCTACATATCCTGTTAACAGTAGCATGCTAGTGTCCCTGCACGATGACTGATTAAAAAAAATGTATAGACACGAAAACAATTAAATCTTTATACTATCTAAATCCCATGCCACCTTGTAAATCGAATTCTTGGCAGAAACGGCATTCCCGTGACTTAAAACGTGTATTAGAAACAGTGGGGAAAATACAAAGTAGATCGTCACACCACAGGCCATATCGTCACAAATAATAATAAAGTGGACATCACATAAGATCCTGTTTTGGAAGTTCGCCAAAAAACTAAAAAGCAGCGTACACTATTTTATTAAACAATACTATCTTATATTTATATGGGTATGTTTTATTAAGTTCATCGCGAATAGTGGAGTGTCTTGACACTATCTGAAATTTTACTACTCTGCCACCAGCACGAGACGCGTGAAGTTAGTAACAATTTAGAAATTAGTAATCACTAAGTTTTGATTCAGTGATTTAAAATGATGCTTTGTAGAATAATAGGTTCTGTGATCGTGACTAATACATATAATAGATTTTAATATTCAAATAATATTCAATGTAATTATTTCATTATACGACCTCAACATTCCGCCATAACATGTTGTTCATTAAAATCTTACTCTTATAAATCTTCAGCATATTAAATTTTTAATGATTAAAAAAATGTATATGTTATTTATTATTACGTATGTATTTTTCCACATACGTAATTTACCAGCAATTTTTTACTTTGTAAAAATGAAACAAAAATACGTAAGCTCTTTATTATATCATGAAACAAAAATTTGCATAATTAATTCAAGGGCAGTAAATCAAAACATTACAATTTTTAACAAAATATATCGATCCTTTTATCTGTCCCTGAAATATCGACGCGATCGATCATCCGCCGATAATGAGTTACATAATATGCCAACTACGCCGCTCTTTAATATTAAAATCTTATAAATTCTCAGACACAGAAAATAACTTTCTTTTTTTTCAGCTTCACGCTTCACTTACTGTATTCTGCGTATAGCAGGGTAGGCAAAGGGAACCTAGTGTTAAGACACTCCGTTTCCCACGCATCACCACGAATTTATGATTCATTGCGAATTACGAATTTATGATTAAAAAAAAAATTAAAAAATTAAAAATTATTTTATTTCCCAAATCATACAAATATTTCTTTGGTGAGACGACCCCAGAAAGTAATTATAATACTTGTGTTGGGATGTCTCGCTCTTAACCTAAGGCCAGTAGTAACAGTCTTGGGACATTAGACATAATTTAAACAGTTAATGTTATAAATGTGCTTTGCTGCGTGCTCGTTGTTTGTGTGTGGGTGTGTGTGTTGATGTGTGCGAGTGTGTGTATGTGTGTATGGGTGTGTGGATGGATGGGTGTGTGTTTGTGTGTTAGCGCATGTATGTGTGATAAAATCCTATATAGTTCTTTTTAAAATCCGTTCAGTTTCCTCATAGTTGAGTGCGCTTAGCCACTCAATTAAGATTTTTTTGCAATTAAACTTCAATTTAGGGTAAATGTTGTTGTCAAACTTTCTGTTAATGGAATTATAAATAAAAACACTTAAACTAGGGTATTGACGTCTCGCAAAATCAGTGCGTCTCGGTTTGAACTGCGACACGACATCTTTCCTTCTTCTAGAGACTCGAGTAGGATCATAGGGTAGTGTTTTATGTAGGCTGAGCGTTGTGTGCAATATGTATAATTGTCTGATGGAAAGCAGATTGCAGAGCTTATATAGACTCTCAGTAGGGAATCTAAAAGGCTTAAAGTACATAATTTTTAAGAGTAATCTTTGAGCTCTTTCTAGGTCCAACATTTTACACTTCGCGGCTCCGCCCCACACTGGTATGCAGTAGGTTATTATTGATTGTACTAGAGCAACGTATATTTTGTTGAGCATTGTACTAGTCATAACATGTCGCAGCGTTTTAAAGATCCATTTAAGTTTTCTTATACGTTCAATGACCAAATCTATTTGTGAGTACCATGATAGGCTTTGGTCGACTACCACACCGAGATATTTAGTAAAATTGACTTTTGAAAGGCGGGGGCAGTTACAATCCTTCTGATATAGTTCGTCTTTACATCCATGTAAGCCAATAAAGAATTCTTCTGATGGTTGAGATTTCTTGCTAGGGGCAAAGCAAATGTAATTTGTTTTAGCAGTATTAAGAGTCAGGAGGTTTGTATTAAGCCAAGTATAAACTTGAGCTAGACCGGACTCGGCAGAGGCTTTAACAGCATCCCATGTGCGCCCAGAGAAAACCAAAGCAGTGTCATCTGCGTAACAGAAAGCTTGTCCGACGCTATTTCCGAGTCTACACAAATCGTTTATATAGACTAAAAACAGCGTCGGACCAAGCACACTACCCTGGGGAACTCCATATGTGATACTTTCTTCACTGCTTTTAAATTCATCGATTCTGACTATTTGTTTCCTTTCACTTAAATAATTTTTGAACAAGGCAAGGGCAATACCTCTTACCCCAATATCTTCCAGTCTCTTAGTTAGTATAACCGTAGAAACTGTATCAAATGCTTTCTTCAAGTCTAAGAATACAGTGAGGCATTTATCGCCGTTATCAACCCTTTCTGTTATTAAGGTTACCAAATCGATAACGGCATCTTGTGTTGATTTCCCTCTTCTAAAACCGTATTGGGAAGTAGATAATATATCATAATTTGTTAGGTAGCTAAGCAGCCTTTTATTCAATAGTTTTTCAATGATTTTGGAGATACTGGTTAGCACCGAGATGGGTCGATAATTGTTAACATCATTATTATCTCCACCTTTAAATATTGGTGTCACGAGGGAACGTTTAAGAGCTTTAGGAAAAAGTCCTGAGCGAAAACATAAATTGGCTAATTGGACCACAACAGGCACGATAAAGTCTTTGCAAGATTTCAATAATTTAACGGGTATTTCATCCCACCCCGAAGCGCACGCTGAGTCAAGCCCCATTAGAACATCGTTAACCTCTTGTGTAAGTAAGATTTATGCAAGATTGATTCTTATTGCGGAGCCTCGCAGCACACGTCCACTTACGATGGAGGCACAAAGGCGAGAGGAGCAAATGATGCATTGCGTGTTGAGTGGCGGCCCTCAACCCCGCGCTTTTGCCTTGGTACCAGAGCAAATAAAATGCAGAGAGCAGAGAAAATATTCATAAATAATAATTCTTCTCCCCCGGGTGGGAATCGAACACATAACCGTCACGTTTACAGTGGTACGCTTTGCCCCTGCGCCAATAAGAAATTGACTTTAAGGATCTCTTCAGTTTCTCAAAATAAAAAAGATATGTATATTGTACATACATACATCACTGCTATACAAACTGCATATGTTATATTTACACACTATATAGGTACAGTTCGTTACGTCGAGACCATTAACGTGATAAAATAGCCTAGGTATAGCTATCTCAATAAATTGACTAGAAAACAAAATTGAGTAGTTCCCGAGATTGACGCGTTCAACCAAACAAAGTCTTCAGTCTTTATGTTTTAGATACACTAACACTTATAAAACCGCAAAAGCAAATATTCTAACTTCATCATATATGTATGTGAAATCTCAACATAAGTTTACACGTGTAAAAAATAAATACGTTTTTATGGCTTGCGGAATCACTTTAATCCAATCGACTGTATAACATAACTATAATTGGTCTGTTTGTTCTTTAGAATATGAAATGTACTAGAAACTATTTATGTACGAGAATGAAATTATATTTTTAATTACAATTCTTATACTTATATTTTTGATATTTTTAGGCATGTTTATATAGATTTATTTCAAACGAACGAACGAACCAAACAATCTGTATATTTACTTGATATTTCTTTAAAGATAAAATCGTTCTTTTCAAACTAATGCCTTCAGTTTATTCAAATGACGAAAAGTTTGTTTTGTAATGAACCGATTTTGATGAACCAAACTTCAGTAGGTTAGTTGAGTTAAAACAAAGCAATTGCTGAAAATTTCAAGTAAATCGGTTCAGTACTTTCAGAGAAAAATGTGACCATACATATCGAAAAACAGACAGACAGACAGACAAGAAATTCAAAAAAAATATTTTTACTTTCTATTATTTTTTTTAAGTGTCCCTCTATTTCAGTCGAAATAACTAAATGTACAGACAAAATATTTTTACTGTCTTATTATATATAGAGATAGTAGTATAAGGTATGAGAATAAATGCACTTCTATAACCTTACAATCGTTATTAAAAAAACAATATTTTTTTCTTGCATTTTTTAATTATTTTCTAACAATACAATACTATTTATTTCCTATGTAATTTTTTGTCATTTATAATAATTTAATATAAAGCGAATAACAATATTTATTTATAAAATATTTTTAAAAACAAACGTAGATTTAAAAAAAATTCCAAAGGAATATTGAGAAGGTGAGTTGAGCAAAAAAATGTAATCCGCCATTTGTTACTATTATAATATGTAATTTTATTGTCATCAGAACTAAAGTCGTAATCCAAATTTCAGTTCAATCGGATACCGGGAAGTAGCTCAAATTGGCCTTAAGGAGCACACAGAAACTAAAGCTCGGATTCCAATGAGAGCGGGGCGGGCTCATTAATGACAGGATTACGTGAAACTCGCAAGAGTAAACTACATAGGTACCTTTTTGTTATTTGTACCATCAAATAGTGGAATAGAAACGATCGAGCCAGTGGAAAGAGTTAAGATGAATTCGCTGGAACCGGATCGAAGTAGTTACAAAATATACAATTCTTAGTTGATAGAAATGTAAACCTATTTTATTTAAAAAGAGTCCGTCCGAACCATGCATGCAGCACGCGGTGAAACCGGGTATGTGTTATATCCGGTTTTCATCAGTAACCGGGTATTTGATAAACTCGGTTTCTACCGTAAACCGGTAAGTTAAATAAAAGCTTATTAAAAATCTAATGTTGAGACACTTCGTTCACCATTTTTCGCCTAATTATACTTAAGTGGCGAAACTAAACTTACTATACAGCAACAGCGTATACATTCAGACACTGTATAACATTATGGTACGATAAGAATTGCACAAGTTTATAACCAATTATAACCTGTGGCTTCGACGGTATGACCAAAAAAAAACGAAATGTGTATAGCCCATAAGCCTTCTTTGATAAATAGACTATCCATTACAAGAATATTTTTTTCCTTTCGTTCCGACCAAATAAACTTTTCAGTTTTATAATATTAGTATCTTATTATTATTTAAATAACTAATTGTATACGATCCATATAAGTGCAATATAACATAAAATAGAATTAATTACTTATAACTTTGCGATATTACCGCGATCTAATTGCTCATTAATAAATGATACCCTCTGTTATTAACCCGGCAGGTTTTAGGTGTATCTATTGAAATTTATATAATTATTATATAACGTACGAATATATGATTTACTTTGTACTGTTTGTGGTTCCTTTACACAAAATGCATTTATTTCATGCAAAGATAATGAAGTGCATTAAAAAACATCAATCAAAACTTCGGGAAACGGCTAGCATAAGTTCGTGAGTCGGCTATTTCTACGAAAAACTATACGGTACTGTCGACGAAGAGGGGCCACCTTAAAGATAAATTTTCTTAAACTTTTTGGCAATTAGGAAGTAAAGTAAGTAAGAAAATTAAATCAGCTTCACGTTGTATCCCGCACACAGCTGGATAGGTGAAGGGAACCTAGTGTTATGGCACTCCGTTCCTCACTTTCCGTTGAATTTTGGAGGAACTGCGTGTTGAATGGCACAAGTCAACGCCGCGCTTTGTCTTGACACCAGAACGAAGAAATGGATATATACATTTAAAGAAATATTTAATTTCCTCATCGATTGAACCGACAACCAGTCGCGTTTACAGTCAATCTACCTACTTGAAAAGTAAATATCAAAAAATAAGAAGAAAATCCTACAATCAAACCCGCGCCGCCATCTACAGCCAAGTTTAGGACTGCCCAACTTGTTGTCTATAGTGTACTAACATAAAAAAAAAAACTAAAATAATTCTTACCTTTTATAAAGTTTTATTCATCACTTAGAAAAAAAAATACTAAACAAATATTAAACTAAAATCACTCACCCTATATAATCCTCTAACACCTTCCGTCCTATATATCTTCGTCAACCCATCAACCATGCCTGTATAAAGTTTATTTTCAGCAATTGTAGCTTCACTATATTGAAGGCATAGTCTGGTCTTCACCACCCATATGGGGTTGGTCATTATAAGGGAGAGGATCCCGGCCTGGGCTGCGGCCAGCATGTGCAGGCCTGGACCCAAGGGGGTACGTGCGTTGCCCCCTTGAATCCAGGTTTTGATTGCATTATAGCTGAAATAGAATAGTAGTGGTAATTTATTTAATGTCGTTTCTTTATGGCAAAGGCCGGCGTTGAGTTCCGGTACTCAGCATTTTGATTCTTATAGAATGATTGGAGCAGTTGTCCGTTAACCGATCTGACTGTCTAAACGAATTTTCTAAATCACTGGAATATAAAAAATAAAAACCGTCGGTATGATTTGAACCCGCATTTCTTAAGATCTGACTTTTTTCTTGATTCAGACACTTAAACGAATAAAAAAAATTATGCTGATTTTTTTTAAAGAACTTCAGTATTTTCATTGATAATTTTTTCTTCATGATTTTACATATAAATTGTTTCCTTATATCTGAACTAATTATTCAAGATAAATAACACTGTATCAAACTATAAACACGCATAAGAAAATATGTTTACTCTTAAAACCGGGAAGCGATTCCTATTTTAAATACATGCGTGAAAACATGTTGTGGCAGCTCAATAAAATCAACTTGTAAACCAATCTTTTATTTATTAGCCTTTTGAAGAGTTACTTTCAAAGAATAAAAATACCAAGTCCCGTTAATGTTGCTAAATAATGTAAATTTCCGACAACAAAACTGTGGAACGTGTTTCAGATTGTCCGGTTCCAAATTTCGTTCCAGTTCCAGCTATGCCGATCCGTTTAGTTAATTAGATTGCTTTCGTTTTATTTTGTGTAGCTGGCAAAAGTTAAAAGGAAATGAACTTGTGCCAGTTGTTCTGTTTGTATAACTATTGCAATAGGTTTCAAATTTGCCTCATCATAATTTACTTTTTTTTATTCTAGTTCTACACAAGCTTACCAATATAGTTTTGAACTCGAAATGACTCATTCCGGTTCCGGAACATGTTAATCACGTTCCCGAAACATGTCAGATCGGAACGAAACATCAATATTTAGTATGTACTACAAAAGTAATAAAATATCCTATTTATTTTAGCGTCATGCATCTCCCGCATACAAAACAAAACAAAAAAAGTAACGCTATATCACTGAATGATTCTCTGAGTCACCAAAACCACAAACCTTATGTTTACGCACTGAGCCCCAATGGTTACTATTATATAAATACTTACATAGTAATAACTTTTGTTACATAATAAATACGCTGAATTTATATATCTTTATATATAACCTATGTATTATTTTTTTACGTTCACACTGTATTCCGCAAATAGCAGAATTGTCGGGGTTAACTAATTACACCTGACAATTCTGCTATGCTGTATTTCCACACAATATTATTACTATTATTAATACTTATACTGTTCGAAATTCATATTTAGTAAGGGAATTGGTTAAATTCAGCTTGTTGTAATACTATCATCCTCACCCTTCGTCTTATTATCAGAGCTAGGAAACCAAAATAATTCATTCCCCCAAGTCAAAAACGGAGGTCAAATGCTATGCCATTGCACTACGATATCCTCATAAGCCCCATGTATAATACTTACAATAAGAAATAGAAGCCCCATGCGGACCCAGAGCCCCAAACATTAGGGGTTACACCTCGGTACAGACCACGGACACCCTCTTTCTTAACGATAGTCACGAAAGCGCTGCCCAGACCATCGTAACGCGGAACTGTTGCTGTTCTGCCATCATTTACTATAAAAAAATATAACCCTTTTTAGCTTCACAAGGCAAGCAGAACCTTAAGACACTCTGTTCCTCACTTTTCGTGACATCGTGATTTGCACTCAACACAACAATTCATTCCAGCAAGTTGGAATTGTACCCATAACTGTTGTGTTGCTTACAGTGAGATGCTTTGCCGCTGTGCCACATCAACACAATTATACCAATAATTTTATATGTTTTGATATTACATGCTTCTGGTTCAGTTAATATGCATGTGTAAGGCAATGTACAATTTAGGGTTCAAATCTTATGTATTCTACATTAAAAATAAAGACATAATTGACAGTAAAAAAAATTAAAAAAAAATACCACTTGACATATTTATAAAAAAATTATATTCATTATATAATTTACAATTCTAAAACAAAAAAGCACATATTTTTAGCATTGTAATGCATCATTAGGATAATTATTTCTAAAATAGTTTAAAAATATATGTATACATAAAAATATATCTTTCTAAAATTAAGCTAAATATTCTGAAAATCTTTTCCTGGAACTGTTTATTTAAAGAATACATTCATTAAAATATATTAAACGATAGTTCTTCAGACTAATTAGTGTCATCCTGCAAATTACTGGCATAAATGAAACAAAGAGCAATTGCACGTAATATAATACTATATTATATTAATCTTACACTTATGTTTAAATTTGCAATATTATTTTTTTCATAGACAGAGGAAACCTAGTGCTTATCTTATCTGTATTTTTAAGCTTTTAATGTGACCGTCCTCTAGTATCATGGGTACTCCATTTTCGAAGGTCAACCGAGATCTCTCGAGATAAATCTTTCTTGCCATTCTTTCACCATTCTCTCAACATATTCAAACCATCTGAGCATGTTCTGACTCATTCTCACCATGACATCTCTAGTAATTGCTATAGCATAGCTAAAGTTCTTGTTGTAGTAATTTAAAAAATAAAACTACTTTTTTAATATTTATAATGTACCATGATGTTTGTAGTTTCAATCTTGGGAAAAATAATTTATTTTTATTTGTCTACTCCAATAATACAAATTACTAAGTCCCGCTCCTCAACAAACAATTTCTGCAATTTGAGCAGAAAGCAGAGAACAATATTTTGACAGAAAGTTTAACCCTGACACTTAGCTTTCTATAAACAATATAATATGAAGCTCCTTTATATATTTATCCACTGTACACTGAATGCACTTATATTGAACAAAGAAAATCACAGAAGAATTTGCAACAATTGTGTTGAATTTCATCAGTTGCAACGAACTTAAATTACAAACCCACTTTCAACTGATGTTATTTCAAGTTCAAGGTCAGATTACAACCGCAAAATCGATTATTTTATAGAAATAGGAACCTCGCAATTATTTAAATTAACGTGGCGATTTATATTAAGTTATATATTTAGACAATTTCTCAAATTCTGTGTAATAATATAGGCGCATTGAGATAAAACGAAATTAATATGACATAGGGTTAAAATATAGAATCATTTCGTACCTGCGAAACGGATTTTAATGAGGTCCAAAGGATGTAAAATTAGCGTGGAAGTGACGCCACCTGATATTCCAGCTACCAGGTGCTCGTATTTGATATGGTTAAGGAGTGCAAGTTTAGAAGACGACGAATTAGGATTCTTCATTGTAGTCATGATGAACGTAATAAAATCACAAGTAAAACATTTTGTAGGAACTATATTATTGCCTATGCCCGCCACGCACTTTCCCAGGTAACTTTAGCGAAATTAACTAAATAACAATCGTCACTACACATCATTGCTTCCGTAATATTCCGACGAAATGGAATAGGCGTGAAAGAAATGATTTCCACATGATTTCTTTCATGTAATTCTTTTCGCCGTTCCGTCACACGTAAAACGTTTTAATTTTTAACAGTTTAAATAACATTATAATGACATTATGGATTATTTTTAATAAAATGATAAAAAAATACTACAATATCATTTCGTTATAGCTTTAAATTCATTATAATGATAACGAATTTTTGAAATGATTTAGTAAATTAATTTAAAGAAAAAAAACATATGTCTAACATGTGATACTAAATGTATGTAAAATTAACAAAATTAATTACGATTATTTCGCCAAATACAAAAACGATATATTTTGTTAATATGCTACCTCTAAAAAGTTAAGTTAGGTCATTTAAAATATAAAAATCATTTTTCTTAGATTACGTTTCCTTGTACATAATAATTTTAACGTCCGAGTAATAGACAATTATTTTTTAAGTATCTATGGAGAAATAAGACAATTTTCTGTTGTATCTGTGTTATAATATTTTTTGACATCTAGCAAGAATATTGCACATTACGTAAATCAGCGAGCAGAGTTTTATAAAGTGCCAGGAAAAGAGAAAAATGCTGAAAGTAGCGAGGCTTATAACGCAGCACGGCAATAATGTCCGTGCCCTGGCAACAGCGGCGGCCTACAAGCAAGCCCTAGTCAACATTCCCCCAACTCAACTTACAGTTCTCGACAATGGGATCCGCGTTGCCTCTGAGGATTCCGGTGCTGCTACAGCCACCGTAGGTCTCTGGATAGACGCTGGCTCAAGGTACGAGAACTCCAAAAATAATGGAGTTGCTCACTTCTTAGAACACATGGCTTTTAAAGGAACAAGCAAGAGGTCACAAACTGACTTAGAATTACTCGTTGAAAACATGGGTGCTCACTTAAACGCTTACACTTCCCGGGAGCAAACTGTGTTCTATGCAAAATGCCTCGCCAACGACATACCTGCCGCTGTAGAAATCCTTGCTGATATTATTCAGAACTCATCACTCGCAGAACCCGAAATCGAACGAGAACGTGGAGTTATTCTACGTGAAATGCAAGATGTCGAAAGCAACTTGCAAGAGGTTGTATTCGACCACCTTCATGCCACAGCATTCCAAGGTACTCCCTTAGGACAGACCATACTTGGACCCACCAAAAACATCAAGAAGATCTCTAAGGCTGATCTCCAACAATACATTAAGACTCACTATCAACCAAGCCGTATTGTCCTTTCTGGAGCTGGTGGCATTGAACATGGCAAGCTTGTAGACTTAGCAAACAAGCATTTAGGTGGATTAAAAAACACTTTCTTAGACGTTCCTGAGCTGGCTCCCTGCAGATACACAGGCTCTGAAATCCGTGTTAGAGATGATTCTATGCCTCTGGCTCACATTGCTATTGCTGTTGAAGGTGCTGGCTGGACAGACGCCGACAACATTCCTCTAATGGTTGCAAACACTCTTATTGGAGCATGGGACAGGTCTCAAGGAGGTGGCATGAACAATGCCTCGTACTTGGCCAGGGCTGCATCTGTTGAAAACCTTTGTCACAGCTTCCAGTCATTCAACACATGCTACAAAGATACTGGCCTTTGGGGAATTTACTTTGTTGCGGAGCCAATGCAGATTGAGGACATGGTGTACAACATTCAAAAAGAATGGATGAAACTCTGTGTATCTGTCACCGAGGCTGAAGTAGAAAGGGCAAAGAACCTTTTGAAGACCAACATGCTCCTTCAGTTAGATGGAACTACCCCAGTCTGTGAAGACATTGGTCGACAGATTCTTTGCTACAACCGTCGCATCCCAGTTCATGAATTAGATGCTAGAATTGACTCAGTTTCAGTACAAAATGTCCGTGATGTATGCTACAAATACCTATTTGACCGTTGTCCTGCTGTGGCCGCAGTTGGCCCAACTGAAGCCCTACCTGACTACACTAGGATCCGTGCTGGCATGTACTGGGTCAGAGTTTAACTCCATAGTTAATTTGTATAATAGTTAATTGAGAATCAGTTAAGAACATAATTAAACATCTCACTTAAATGTCTTTTGTTTTATTCAAATAAAACACAGTCTTTGGTGTATGTATGTATTTATTATAGTAATAACATAAGAATTAAAATATGTAAATAAACAATTAAAATTATATATCGTTTTTATTTAATAATAAAGATTAATTTTATTTCAGATACAATTATAATTAATAAATATATGACTTAAATAATATATAATAAGGAAATTCTATTTAAGTTCCTTATTTTCAACATTCTCAATATTTTTTTCCTCAATATTTTCTGGTACGCTGGTAACACTGGGTCTTTTAACAGTATTCATTGGTTTCTTTTTCCCATATGGCAACACTGGTTCGGAATGGCTGATAAGACTTGCTGAAGAAATAAATACTGAAACTTGTTCTGGAGTAGGACACGCAACTATTAGTTTGTCTTCATATGTGTAGCCAGAATTCGTTAGGATTTGTTCTAATTGTACAAAGTATCCTACGACGTTATTCTGTAAATAAAAATAAAATATATGAGATCATAGAAGTACAGCGTCAAAAGCAATACGGGGTTCGATTCGGAGGAGGAATTAATTATTTTCAGTTACTCGCATTGGTAACATGCGACAAGTTTTACACGTAATGTCTCAAATTATCCTTCATATATCTATCTTGCAAATTTGTATAAAATATATGTACAATGTTGTATGTATATTTATATTAAAATAGTAACGGATCTGCACATGGAAGATACATTAGATAAATATTATTTATCATTTATTTATTTATTACATTATTTTTAAAATTTTTATTTGTGGGTTTGTACACGCGAATCTCAGAAATAGCTTAATCAATTTAATTCTCGTTTTCATTTTTGTATTTCAGCAAGCTTACTAAGGTAAGCTATTAAAGAGCTGCTAACATACCATTTTAAAAAATGTTGTTTGGTAGAATTTGCTGAAATTTTACTTATCAACATAGATATCATTTTAAAAAATTTTGTTTTTAAAATGATATATTATAAAACGAAAGTAATGCAAATCAGTAAATTAATCATTGTTGTTCAAGTGGGTGAAGCCATGCCTTTCCTCTCGTAGGAATTGGGTATATTTACAGTATTTTCATTTCCCACTCTAGTGGACAAAGCGTTGAGGTTTGAGAAACTAAAACTGAGTGTGTAATGTTATATTTAAATATATTTTTGATTTGCTTGTCTTAAAAAAATAAATAACTGCTATTGTTATTAAATGGCTATTTAGTTGAAAAAATTGTATTTAAGTACTTCATTTTCCCTGTATACACATATATAACGATATAAAAATTGTTTACATACCCGTATAGGCCTAAACAATATAAACTCAGTCTCCTTATTAGCTAAATACAGTTGCATTGATCTCTGTAGCGGTGCAAGATGAGTTTTTATACGTTTCTGAGCCTCTTTTACAGCGACTGCCAGTTTCCCTGGGCTTGCCCATAGCTGGGATTTTAGTTGATCTGGTGGAGTGCAGGCTTGGGCCTGGGAAAACGAGGTTGTTTTATATTCAACTAGCATTTACCTGCGGTTTGATTCCCATGATTAAATAGAATCAAATTATAATATCTGGTATATGAATAAAAATGGCATCTCAAGAACGATCTCAGAGTTGAGAGCGGTTTATAAATGCGGGCCTATAGTTATATATGATAAATTAAGTGCTTGAGCTAACTCTGAGCTGATTGAACATAATACGATATAGCCTTTCTCAATGAATAGACTCCAACACAAATTCTAAATAGTAGTTAGTATGTATATAAACATTTCGGATATACTAGAAATGTGAAATGGGCTCAAAAAAACAATAAGATTTCAATCAACCAAATAATAATAACAACTTTATTATATAATTGCGTTGCAGGTGCTATCGAACGAGTAACGAGTGCGTATTTAAATTCTGTCGTAATGGATTAATATTTTGTTAGGGCTATCATATACGCACTTAATAGTAAATCATAGTGAATAGGAATTCGAAATTATTTGAACTGCCAAATAATAAATTCATTTCGAGTATGCATAATGCGACATTTGTAAAGCTACGCTTGTTTTACAAGAGATATATAAAAAAACAACGGAACAAAAAAATGGTACTTACATAAGGTTCAAAAATGTAATCTAAAACCTTGACCTAGTTAAAACTAAATATTACGTCAGAATAAATTGTTAATTAAAAAAAAAATAGACAAAAAAAGGCTATGGATCGAATATCTATAGAATTGAAAAACATTTAAATAAAAAAAAACCCACAAACCGTTTCAACAAACTCAATCAACGGCCCAACCAATATCTCAGTGGCATATCTAATGAATGTCTCACAGCACCCCTTCAGCTGCCTATCGACCTCCTTCCTGGAGTCCAACAGGTGTTCTTTGACCATGGGGGTGCCCTCCAGGAGGAACTCCAACAACGCATTGTTGCTATTCAACGAGAATATCTGTCTTGGTTTCTGTATTAGTCCAAAAGCTGCATTCTTAACGTTGCTGAAGTCCAAAACGGTTTCTTTTATTATAAAATCGACTTGGAACGGCGCTATTTGCTCTCTCAGTATAAGTAAATGCTTAATTTGGAATAATTCTCCGTCGATATTTGTTTTGGTCGCTGATATTTGTTTTGCTGCGTTATCTACGCTTTGGACGCAAAGCGAGATTGCTTCCTGGGCGAGGCCTTGGAAAACTCTTTTTTCTAGACACCTGCGAATTTTTTTTTTTTTAATTATATAAGGACGGTGATGGTTGAGGCTGTCGTGGCGCAGGGGCACAAGCGTGCGACTATAAACCGACGGTTAGGACTTTGATTCCCATTCGGGGGAGTGAAATATTTTTATTTCTTACGCTCTGATATCAAGGGAAAACGCAGCATTGAATTCCGCTTCCGCTTTGGTCTTGCAATCGTGCCTCGAATATTCCACTGAAAGTGTGGAACGTATATCAGGAACAAAGTGTCTTAAAATTAGGTTTCCACGTTCTCCCTGTCTACCTTGCTTCGTGCAGGATATAGCGTGAAGTTAAAACAATATATAAAAGTTAGCAAGGTAAAAAAGACGCCACGAAGGTACGCCACGACTTATAGAAAACTACAGTGTGAAACTGAATGATACGTACAAGTATTACATATACTTCAATTACAGTATAAGGTTTATAGTTGATAATTTGTCCGACTACTTGTAAATAATATGAACACTGGACTCTTTTAAAGAAAACAAAAGTTACGTAAGGTATTTTTACGAGTTTAGTTCTCAGTAACGTCAAAATTAAAAAAAAAATAAACAAATATATATATCCAATGAAAGTTATTTCATAATTATAAAATAGAAAAAAAAGCACCTGTAAAGTCTAGATAGAGCTGCTAGAGTCCTCCTGACACCTGGATACCACATCCCGTGTAGATCTGCCGGTGAGGCCTGAGGCCTCTTTGGGCCTCAACATTAATGTTTGCAACTTCTTGAGAGGTCGCCGAAACGTCTGACACCATCGAGTTGCGGGAATCGCTGCGTTTTAGGCCTTGCTCTTGCAACGACAGGGCGATTTGCTGCAAATGAAAGGTTAAATATACAAGGAGCACAGCGGACGGCGTGGGGCACCGCGCGCGCGCACCTCCATCATGAGCAGCTGGTCGGGGTAGGCGAGGTCCCCGGGCGCGGCGCGGTAGCGCAGCACGTCGGCGCGCAGGTGCACGTGCGCGCGGAACACGAGGCGCTCCTGCGCGTCCTGCAGCAGCGCGCGCGCCGCCGCGCCCAGCGCCGCCAGCCACGCTGCGGGGAGCAAATACGTACCAATTCATTCCCAGTATGTACTAATATATTAAGGCACCTTTCTATTAATTACAACCGTCTCTAAGTAACAAGGAATTTCGTTGTTTTAAAAAAGATCACCCAAAATGCTTTCTGATCGTTTACATAGCGTGCGCTCACTCAACCTTATGAAACACATAAAAACTACAACTGGGGGCGCATTACACTATAAGACAGAGTCTGACTGTAAACGTGACGGTTATTGGTCTGATTACTAGACGAGGAAATAAATTACTTTCATTTCCTCTTCAAAATTTTATTGAAAGGCCGTTAACACTAGGTTCCTTCGATCTAACCTATTGTACAATGTAAAACTAAATAGATTATTACAAAAACAACTCACGATCATCATTGACTTGCTCTTCAATAACTTCAACTCGTAATATAACACAGAGCTCTGCTAGTGTCTCCAGGTGGTTAATATGTAATATGTGAGGTCGTAACGTCTCATATAGACCGTTGCAAAGCGATTGGAGATAGTCACTGTGGATTTGATAATAATTAATAATTATAGTCATTGGATTTACTTATGGATTTTACACTAATAAAATCATCAAATCAATCATCTAAATAGAAGAAATAAACATATTTTAAGTATTAGTTTAATTCATTAGTTGATATGTAAGGTTGTAACGTCTCATTAAACCACCGCCTCAATTATTGCATGGTGATTTAAAGTAATGACTGCAAATTTGATAATAATGTTTAAATTTTAGTATATCAATGACAATTTCTAGGTAATTTATGAAAATATTTTTCGGACTAAATTAGAATTCAAAGAATTAAAATTCCAAATATTCGAACGCTTTGGAGGTTTACTCTGCCAACTTAGTCGTTCAAGTGTCAATTTATGAAATATAAAACCATATATTTAGTAATACATATGCACTCACTCCAGCGCCTGCGAGCGCTGCGTGAAGAAGTGCTCGTAGAGCGCGCACTCGTCGCGCAGCGCCAGCGCCAGCAGCGAGCAGGCGGCGCGGCACAGCGCGCAGTGGTCGCGCGCGTGCGCGTGCGCGGCGCCGCGCAGCGCGCGCGCGGTGGGCGCGCCGGCCACGCGCGCGCGCCGCGCCGCGTACTCGCGCTGGCTGTCCGCCAGCAGCCCGGCGTAACTGAACCGTTATTTGTCTTTCAGTATTATTATATCTAATTTAAAATTATCCAAATAATAATTTAAAATAATAAGTTATGAAAGTTGCTAAACTTTTATATATTACGAACTAATAACCCATTTTATATTAATTCAATTACAAATATAACACTGATAACTTTATTTGTATTTTAGGTTTTGATTATGCAGTGAGCCTTATACAATGTGCAGCAAAAAAAAAAGAAAAAACGATATTGACTTATAATTAGTTTTTTTTCTGTGTCCCCATTTTCAAAAGTGGACCAAAATATTTAAAACAATTTTGAGCTTAATATCTATACACACAAAATCAAAACAAATCAGCTTCACGCTGTATTCCACACACGTCAGGACAGGTAGTTAGCACAAAACTCTCACTGAGAACCTAGTGTTAAAACACTCCATTCTCCTTCCTTCCGCCGAATTATGGAGGCATTGCAATAAATATTTAATTTTCATTTCCTTGAGTGGGGATTGAACCAACAACCAATCGCGTTTACAACACCCGTGCGCCACGACTGGCCGCAACTCCCCACACATTCCTAAAAAAGAATATTGACAAGCAGATGGACAGCATCTTATAACGATTCCGTTTTTTCTTAGGACGAATGTACGGGGACCCATTAAATAAACCCAAAGCTTATTCAACAATATGCCACAAACAAAAACACAAAAAACAAACTCACTCCTCATTCTTCTCAGCTCGTTTCTCAATTTCACTAATAACCATTTTCAACTTAGGTGCAGCTGATTGAAATTTTCCAAAATATACTGCGTACGCTGTTTCCATTGTTTCACTATCATTTTGTTCATCCGGTGTTAAAACTTGTTCTGTTGCATGATTCAATATTTGTGTTATGTATGTTCTGATGAGAGATATAGCGCGACTTTGCAGATGACGGTATTTTACATAGTATGTGTAAGATTCTTTGAATGAATTCTGAAATTTTTAAGTTATTTTTATGTTAAATTAAACATATTTTAGTATGGATATGGAATTTGGTGAGTATTTTATTTATAATAATATCAAGTATGACATAAAAGGTCGTAAATCTTCTCTTACAAAAGTTATTATTGTGGTTTTTCTCCATTTGGGGAAATGAATTGTTTACATTTCTTCACACTTTTGGTAAAAACATAATTTAATATTTATATATAGATTCTATTGAGAGATATAGCTTGGCTTTGCAAATAACAGTATTATGTGTAAGATTCTTTTATGAGTTCTAAAATTTTAGAGTTAACATTATTTTTCTACCAGAACAGAGAAATGAAAATAATTAATTCCCACAAACTGATAATCTGATATAGATAATCATAGGATAGAACTGATAACCATTGTGTTTATTGTCAAACACTGTCTCATTAAACAACAATGGCTTCAAACTTATATAACTATAACATAATAAGTTTAATTTTCATCAAAAAATAATTTCTTTGCTCTGGCTCTTCATATCAGAAGTTGAGTGTTGATTTCAGCCACTCAAAAATTCGAACGTATCCGGCCGGATTATATCTATCTTTTATAAATAAGTCACAATACGGCATTCTGTGACAAGAGATACTTAAAAATTGCGACGTAATATTTGAAAATAATCTTTAGCTTTTATAGAATGTAATTTGGACATATACTTTTCCGGAAAATGTAAAATTAAAATATTTCTATTGCTCTATTTACCACCGCAAGCCTAGGTTAGACTCCCACAGGGGCCACCCTTGCTGCCGATGTCATCCTGTAAAACAGCTATGCTGTGGTTGCACTTTCTCAGAATTTAGAATACAAGTTGTTCATGGTTAAATGTATACAACTAATCATTTAGAAAATGCAGCATTATAAAAAAATATAGGTGGTTTGTGGGTGAAGCTGCGTTTGGGCCGCTATTTAATTATACTTACATTATTAAACATATAATCTGCACAATCATCAATTTTTGCTAGTAGTGTAAAGAAGGCTTCACTATTCACTGACAATGTGGTGCTGTTCAATCTCTGAGCTAAGTGTTCCACTTGATTGAAATAATATAGTTTACTTTTAATGTCGTCACCTGCAATTAGAATTAAAAACACTTATTATTTTACTTAATGACCTTGGGCTGGCAAGAATTATCATTAGTTAATTATCATTAGTCAGAATTAATCATTTCTGGATGTTCATACTTCAATTATACAACTAGTACAGTATAGTTTATTAGTTGTGGCTGCCCTAAATTTAACTGAAAATGGTTGCTCAGACTTGATTTTAGGAATTTTGCTTACATTTAATAAAGTAACAGTAAAAAGTACAGTAATTGTAATGGCCTGCACATGTTTTATTAACGTTGATTTGTCCTATATGGCTCCCAATATCCCTAAGCAGAAGAAATCTCCTCCATACTTACTCGCCAATGTAAATGACTGTGTTTATTAATATCAATCAATATTACCTATAGCAGAAAGTTTATTTTGTTCAGCCAACAACTGTTCACTCATAGTGTGCAGTACATTTGTTTTATTCGATACTAAATTGTATTCATCTGTCAATTTATTCAAATCTGACATAGTTGATGCTATCTGTAAAATAATTACATAAATTTTAACAGTCTGATTATAAAATTGTATTGCTTAGATAATGTAAATGCAAAGGGGATGTATAATAGATTGATTTCTTCATTTGGCACTCTCGAAACACTTCAAATGATAATATTATATAAGGATAAAAACATTTTCTTTTAGATTATGTGCTAGTCTAGGATGTGCCTGAATTTTCAGGGAAAGTGGAAACACTAGACTTTCTTTGACTATTATGGTAGGAGGGAAAATTTTTAAAACTGTAATATTTTTAAGTGATGTTTAAGTTAAATGTCAAAAGAAAAATAAAACATGCTTACCTGATCAGTTAAAGAGACACATTCGTTTTTCCTATCTTCAAGTTGCTTATAATATGCTTCATATGGCTCATCATATTTCTTAATGTTTTGCTCATTTAATGATTCATACCAATCTAAAAAATCATATGTAGTTTCTATAGGCGGAATGTCAGATGCACCTGGGTTGCTTTCATTTTCCTATAAATGTTATATTTCTAGTTAAGGTATAAAAACAACTATTACTACTTATGCTAACAACTTTTTTTTATAAATTTGATTTGTATTATACCTAAGTATAATACAATCTTGGATCAGTATCAAATCAATCATCAAAATTTAGTTTATTCCATTATTAAATTAATATAATTTACAATATACAAGCAAAACTTAGAAATAAACAAATATTTATAATGATATACTTCTTGAACATCGGTAGATCCTCCGCGCACAAGACTCTCTAAATCTAATATAGCTTCACGTTGGCCTGAAGTTAGTGGCGCCAATGGATTGTCCGCCGCTTCCCATTGCAATAGCTTATTCTGTATTTCTTTTAAAGTCATGTTATCCATATTTCTTTTAATTTACTTTCATAGCTATTGGGAATTCCGAATAACACAAGACGAAACGGTGACGTGCAGTGTCAATGTCAAAATAATTAACAGATTTATATCTGACAGACTTCAAAGTGTTGCTAGCATTTGGTTTCTCTAGGCTTATCAAAAATATTATAAAATAAAAGCCCTAATAAATATTATCGCCTTGATCGTGTCCTCTGTTGAAGTTTCCATTCTTATGTTCATATATCTTGGCTAGTTTCTCATATATTTTTATGTAAATATTTTAATCATTATACAATCAAATCTTAATCATTATCAATCGTAATCGTACATAGTTTATGCAATATTTTTATTTTTTTAAGGTATTTTTTATCTGCTGATAATATTTTGCCACATAATAGAAGCGTGATCAATTTATAGTTCTTTAATTAATTTACTTTTAAAAAAGTAGAGTTATTTGTTTACATATATTTTCTAAACTGACAGCATAATGTAGAATTTCTAAATAGCATGAAAGATTTTATATTTACTAATCAGTGTGTATTATAGGTAATAAAAGAATTTGCACAGGTAAAAGAGTTTTTTGCTTTATATATCGTATTCTGATGTAGAAGCCTTATAACTGTAAGGTTCTATCTAAATCCGTTTAGTAATTTTAGCGTGAAGGTGGAACGAACAGATCCATCCTCACAAAGTTTCACTTTATAATATTAATGGGATTTAGTAGATTTTTTGTTTAATTTATTACTTTATTTAGTTAATAATATGGTAAAAATTATTGTAAGAAAGTCTTATGTAAGTCTTATGTACAGGCATTACTTGCTTAAAAGGAGATCTCTGTAACAATTATTTTTGTGTAAAATCTGTTAAACAAATAAAGTACTTTTTATTTATTATTTTTATTTTATATATTACTTAATTTATTTTAAAACGTATAGAACAATAACTCGAGTACTATAACTATCGCCATCTGGTGTCGAGTAGCCGTATATGTAAAATGAGCGAAAAAATACTGAATATTATAAAAAAATATACTAGGAAATAATGTGTACATTTAATTTTAAACGATATATAAATAATAAATATGACAATAATAAAAAAAATATTAGTGCCATCTATGAGGAATACATCGAACTACAGTAATATTGTTTAAAAAAACTAACATCATCTAATAATGTACACGTAAAATAATTATGTATGCATTTTTAAATAGACAGCGCGTCTTATTTAAACCAATATATTTTCGTCTTTATTAATATACATATTCTATATTTTGTCAAACAAATATTTTATATTTTTTTAATATTATTTTGTAATGCATTTAAGTGTTAATTGTCAAAATGTTATTTTAAATGTTTACACATTTATAGTGAAAATATTATATTTTTAATATGGCTTCATGTTGTCTTAATTAAACAATACGCTCACATACTGTTACACGCTTCGTTATCGTTTCTTAATATCATTAAAGTATTGTTATACTCATATTGTAAAGAACAGGTTTGTAATGAATTTATGATTTTTATTTAATTATGTCATATTATTTTGTATAATTACTATATTTCAATAAACATCTCATTATAATATTATATAAATGTATACAAGTTATTAAAATTCTTAGCATTTTGTACAATTAAACAGGGAATATAACAAGTTTATTTTTTTTTCGATTTCGAAATATAAATAACTTACTTTCCATATGCTTATTATTTCTATATAATTGATAGCAAATTTATATTGTATAGACAAATTTCTACCTTAAGTACTGGATATAATGCACAAAAGCTTTTTTATTATCAGATAAAGGAAATATTGAAGAATATATATTCTCTTTGCTACCTAATCACAGTAAGGATCGTTTAATTTTTTTCATAAAGAAAACAAAATGAGAACAAAACCACTTTATTGTAATGGCAACATTCCAAATAAGTACTTTTTAAAGAGAAGGAGTGTTAAATTAAACCAAGACTGTAATCGCTACAAATTTACTATTACTGAAGAAGAAAAGGATGCAAATGAATTTTTCCTTAATAATCGTACATTGTATTAGAATTAGCTTTATTAGTACTTTGCTTATTATTGTTATATTGAGTACAGATGTTTTTATAATTAATAATCAATATAATTATAACAATCCTTAATTTTTTATTATCACTTTTACTTGTAACTTATTTGCAATTAACTAACGAACATTAATTAACGAAGGGATAAAATAAAAGATGAAAGAAATCGAGTAAATCTTGCTTTATTGGGTACGAGGAACCATCTGGTCAACATAAGCTACATTGGACATTCTGTTACAATATATTTACAATATCAGAATAATATATCATAGTTCATATCTAATCACAATAATTACGAAGACCTCATAAAACGTCTATACACATACGTAGCCTTGTATAAAATACTAGTCTAAATCATCCGCTGGGCTTCTCTTTACTTGACTCGTCCCAGCGTTCTCTATATATTATATTCATATTAAATGTATGAATTACACTCCCAGCCACTTTGTTCGAATATTCGATAAACGGTGAAGCGTGTTTAAATACAGCATTAACTTAACCATCTCTCAAATGCCTTCATACTCTATGTACATTCCGCCTCACGATTCTATTACAACTTGTACTATATACAAACAATTTTAATCATTAAAAAAATACGATGTTAAATTGCTATAAACTCTATTATTTATAAGTATAGTTATAGGGTTGGAATAAAAATAGTTTTTTTTTTAGTTTCAGCGTGCAAAATTCACTAAAGCCAGCGGTAACGAGGCTACACCCTCGCAACGACTATATCTAAACGATTTAACTAACGTCGAATAGTAAATATATTGTTTTTTTTTTTAATATTAATTGTATTAATAAAAGTACAACTAAAGGAAATCCCACACATTCAACACTAGACAGATCATAAATTGGGAAGGGGCGAGGAACACGTGTAATTTATATGAAAAAATACTGAACAAAATCATACTGAGTAGTCTCACCGACAGAAACTACAGTTCCGTATGGGTTAGTTGGCGAGATTTAATCTCAAGTACATTTTAGTTATTATTATTATAATATGTCGCATTATTTAAACTTATCACACTAGGTTACAATTTCTTTTATTACTAGTGACAGATATGGTTCAAAAACGTTTATCTTCTTTCATTACATATTACATGGCAGGCGATGCTCAGCGGCAAGACAGTTAGACTGTCCACAAGTTGCCACTTTGATGATGAAGGGTCTTACAAATCTCTATAATAGGTCAAACCAACCAAAGCCTCTAATTGTCTATGGTATCGCTAAGAAATTTCATTGTAGCTCTTTAACTCTACGCGCGTCCTCTGCGCAGGCGTTCCTCGGGCAATCAAACTGCCACACATCCAATCCAACCACATCCAACAATTGCAGAATGACTTCACAAAATACAAATTTCATCAGTATTATATATTAAACATTATAAAACTCGATAAATAACTTAAATTACGACATCTACTAAAATAATGAAAAATAAATTAACAGTCATCGTTCATTGCGTAGAGTTACTCCAGTAGTATGTAGTAGTATTATATTATAACACGCGACTTACGAGATACTTAAATGGAATAACTGAATAAAACATAGTCAATACATGGATACACTATCGGGCTCGTCGTCGAGACGCGTAGCATAAGCATGGCAGTTAGCACGAAATTCTGCACCCTAAATATTAAATAACGAAAAATATATCTATAGATCCAAGCATAGTACTTTTTCGCGACGGCTCCTGCGCGACGATCGCGGACGACACTACGGCACTGCGACACTGTGACACTACGATAGTGCAGGGTCGCGGACACTTTGGGACACTCGTGGTCGTCTCTCCCGTGAACGTACGATATAACATAGCACAGCCATAACTCCTCCCGAGTCCCTCCTTGGGGGCGGGGGCCTACGACACCGGAGGCTGCGGGCCCTGCGGCTGCGGCGGCTTAGCGCCGGCGGCCGGTAGCTGCGCCAGTGTATCCTGGCTGGCGTGCGCGCGCAGGTAGCTGTTCTCTACTTCAAGCTGGTTGATCCTCTCCATTAGTTCTGCGATACGCTCCTTCAGTACTTCCACCTCCTCGCGCACCGCGAACATCAAGTGGCTCTTAACCAGATCCTGAAACAATACAAATTTACTGTTAAAATATTTCAAAACATGTACTACTCATTAATATCTATACAAGTAACGATATATTTTTTATTATAACAATATCAAAGAACTATTGAAATAAATTCAATAACACGTAAAATGCTTTTAAAGAAATAGAATTTTAGAGTAACTGAAAATAATACTTAAAAATAAAATAATAAAAACGTTCGAAACCGTTAAAAAACAACGAATACATTAAGTACGACATCCGCGCTCACTCGAATTAATATAATTCAACAACACCGCCGGTACGTATCACGATAAGTAACAGCCGACACGTTGATTTTGACCCAAATAAATACGACGCATTTAATCGATTAACAAAAAAACCAACATACTTTTGTATCTGGCACGACCACGTAACAGGGTTCCTTTTGTCCCCTCTGCCTGATTTCGTAGAGACATCCATCGCGGGGTTTGATAACGTCGATCATGTTTGAACGTTGTTGGACAACTGAATGCGCGCTATGCACTATCGAGTACCGGCGACGGCTGGCAGAGTGCGACTAAGTAGAGTCCGTGGTGGCGTTGCGAGTGGCGTGATCGCGTGGCGTCCTACCGGGCGACTGATGGTCTGCGCGCGCGCATGCCCTATTTAAAATGGCGGCGAACACGTCATCGCCACGCGAGCCGTGTGTGAACCCTTACACTATACAGTACACTGCACAGTATACTGCATAGATATCAACTAAACTCTTGTTTTCGTACTATGTAGAGTTGTTTGCAACAAACAAGCTGTGAAATTTGCATATACCTTACATGCAAAACGTTAATAATTATAATAATTAAATATAATAGTTTACCATGGTTAAGCTCAAAGTCAATAATTATTTACTGTGCGTAATTTGTAACACTAAGAAGTATATGCATATTGTATTTAAAAAATACTAAAAAATATATGCATTAAAAATATATATATTCAGATGACGTCAAACATCAAATGATATTTACAAGAAAAATTATATATTAATGAGCCATACATGATTTTTCAGTACGATCTAGTGGACACAAATAACGTTCAACATTTAAATAAGCTGATCAAAGCAAAAACGTTTATACTTTATAGTGGATAACAAATTCTAATATAGTGCTCATATTTGGTACGCTACAATAATATTATAGTTTATACAAATGATTATTTATATTCCATCCCATGAAGAGAACAAAAGTTACATAATTAATTGTGTTCGAGAACTTGCAGCACAGTATTAATATAAATGGCCGAGATGCTGACACTAATAAAAGTCGATCAAAATTTATTTTTGCATCATATATGGACAATAAAAACTCAGTGCTAAATAAAGATATAACGGCTATAAATTAGTTAATCAGCGCAACAAAATCTAGTAGGCTCTAGTGGGCTTCACGGCTGAATAAAATTAATACATTTTTGCAATAACATTTGTTACATAGACGTGTTTGTATAAAATAGCACAGTAAGGTAAGAATGCGGACTTCACTCACGAGACAAGATTAACGACACATATTTAGTTTAAATTATTCGCCATATAGCCATTAACAACAACGAATGCAATTCGAAAAATATGCTATTTATCCATCCGCCTACGTGGAAGTCTGGGTTATCTGACGTATGAGTCAAGGTACACTTAGGTGCTAACACACATGACACTAAAAGTGGTCTGAGCAAAATTTTCAGTGGCTATTAATAGCGATGATTAAAAATAAACGCAGTGATGAGTTCTTATATTAACGTGGGTAGTTTTGACCTTCAAAATAGAGGAATGGATGCGTTTGGCGTAAGTGAATTCGTCTGGTTCGGGTCGGTTGGCCCATGAGCGTCACATCATTCACGATTGACGGGCGCCGATAGGGTCATTGAAACGTATGTGACATTAGCAATCAATTGATCACCCGGCGAACTAACTAAGCATAATGGTAAAACTTGGCGATCACAAAAATCAGAACGCCTAGCAAACTCTGTAAATTAAACACCTAGTTATCATTTGTAAACATTAGCACTGTAATGGGTAAGTAAGATAACAGAGCACAGGAAATGTGTTAAGAGGCCATGATAAGATGAGTGAGATTTTATTGATATTGAAAGAGCACACCGACAGTTAGGTAGCTGCAGTGTAATGGTAAACGGTGCAATGTCCCCATCGCGAGTGCGGTGAACTTTTTCGCAGTCACGTACAAAAATACAGAACGCGATGATATAATGAACCTAAGGGCATGAGATAAAAACCAGTCCGGTTGCATTGAACGGTGATCGTACGACCAGGAACAATGGACGCAGCTAAGAGAGAGAAACCTCAAGTATTTAAACATTTTATGTCGTGCAACATCAAATTTAAGCAAAAATACATATGTGAACGGTGTTAATTTTTACGAATGGAAGTTTTATTACCTTAGTCATGCGATACAAAAATAAATGGTCATATTAATCAATTGATAAACCAAAGATAAAATACAATTAAATCTACAAAAAACAAATAAATATCCGTATAGAGACGATGCATACTGATAACAACGTTGACGTTCACAATATTTATATCTGAAAGAAAAAAATAACGATTAAAGATTCAAATCACGAGTATTCAAAAACAACAGGTTTCACTGGCAGCATAAGTAAACAACAGCGGAGCATTGGTACAATCGGAGAGGCGCCCGTAAACTTCACGCTCGGGTGACATCATCGCCATAATAAGCGGCAATGTTTTACAATCGAATATAAAAATAATACGACGCGGCGTTGGCGTGCTACTAATGACACAATTAATACGCAAATTCTGTTGTTTACAATATTATTGTACTATTGAAACTTTTTGTTTTTTTTTTTAAATAGGGAAGTTAAATTGTTCATCATCGTTGTTTACTTGTTGGCCTAAATCAATTGAAAATCGGTTTCAAATTACCTAATAAATAAAATATTTTATATCAAATATATCATTTTAAAATATTACTTATTAAGCAACTATTTGTATATTTACAATAACTACGTCGAAATATTTGGAATTGTTCACACGAATAGAAAATTTGCACACCCTATTGTAGCTTCGTGTTATTTAAAAACCATATGTTCACAACCGCGCCGTGATAATATCTAGTTATTGTTTTCCGTGCGATATTTGCACAGCTGGAAAATTGTGTGCTATATTTGATATTTTATTATAAATAGTTTAATTTTTATTATGTAGATTATTTCTCGAATACAGATAACATATGTATGTATATATATAAATAAAGTTACGTAAGTTATATTAATTAAATTTGAACATGACCCGGGTCGACTTCTTCGCAGATATCAATTTCCTCATCGTCTTACATGAATTTAATTTTAATCCAATAAAAAATACAAAGTAAACAAGCGTTGACGTCGCCTGGCTATCTCACGTGATAAGCGTTTTATTTGTCTACAATATGTAAATGAAAACAAAGTGGGGTCACAATATTAGAGGGCCGCTCTTGATAATTGACCTACAGTGATTACACGAGATGACAAATCCTACCTATCCTGCTATCTCAAGAAGTATTGACCCGAGTGTTGAAAACATCGTTAAAGGTATTTTATGAAGATACAAAGGTTCGATGGCCTAAAAACAAGGATGCGAGAATAATAAATAAAATTAAAACAGATAAATGTATATTTTGAAAGTTAATATGGGTGTTTACTATATTTTATTCTAGAGCATGAAAGCATCATCTACTTTTTTCATAATTTAAGCATTTTCGTAAAAAATTGTGATAATGTGGTACATAATACATATGTACGTATGTTATTCAAGAACTACATACCTTTCTTAACTCGACAATTTTTATATTATGATCTTTGAAAATTATTAAAAAGATATATTTATTTCCTAGACTGTCAATTAAATGACAGAACCTAACGCCGCACTTCGTTAAGACCACTAATATTATTTAAATGGAAATCGAATCTCGGACAACCATAGCATACAGCCGATACTTTAAATAACACAAACAAAGAGGCATTTTTATGTTCTTTTTGTTAATAGAATCATAAAGGCATCTTGGCCTATCATTTGTATCACTATTTACCATAATTTCTTAATTCATTAAAGAAACCTGTTGTTGTATAATGTTGTAATATTTTGCAAATTTAATTTTAGACTAAACTTCCTGCCTGTGGATATTAAAATTATAATCAATAAAAATATATTTCTTTATTTATTTTTATCAGATTGTATATGTGAAAGTTGTTTTTATATATCTATCTGAGTTTTGCAAACATGTTTACAATTCAACAAGTAAATTCGTTGATATGCTGTATCGCAGGTACCATACAAGATCTATCATTAATTGGATTCAGTTCAAAAATTTGTGTAATTTTCCATTGGATTAATCGTGGAAAATAAACAGCATTAGCCAATGTTGTAGTTGATAATGCTCCTAGTAAAGTCGTTTATCAAAAGTAATAAAGGTTTTTTGTTTTAAGTAATAAGCTATATTAGGTAAAGATAAAAAGATAAATTTAAAGACTTACAAAAAAACATTGCCAGCGATAAAATCTTTCCTATCACTATACAAATAGAGAAACGAAAGGAAAACATGTTTAATGAACACTTTAGTTTAATCAACTCTGTTAACAACTGCCAAGACTAAGCAGTTTGAAAGCCAAGGAGCTAAGCTTGCAAATTACATTGTCTTTCAATCTTGGCGGTTAGCACGCGACGCCGTGACTTGACCTGTTGTCGTCGCTTAATCTCAATCTCATGCTCTGGTACCAATCGGCGGTGTGATCACTTAAGCACGTGTCTCCTGCAGCGCAACGGGGCTAGCTTTCCTTCCGTGTCTATTATTAGTCAGGGCGGGTCATGCCGGCATCATGCAAATCACGTAGCTACACCGACTAAATTACCATACGGCGGGTATTTAAAGCAAACAAAAATTTTCTACCAGACCGTCATTTATATGGCGCTTAATGAGGGAACCGATTGTGGGAACGTCAAGTGTTTTATTATCAAAGTGACCTTCAAAGTCTATGTAATATGTATTATCGTAATTAAAACTTTATGTAGGTTAATTTATATAGCAAAACAGTCCAAATATTCAAATGGCTTATTATGTGCGAAATAATATATTCATATAGGTAATCGCATCGTACTTAAGTCTTAAGTCACATGTCTGTTTATCAGGCAAGCCAACGTAACATACAAATAATACAAGAACTACAAAAAAGTACAAAAATAGAAACATATTTTACATTGTACATCACACTTACTGGCTAGCTCAACATGGTTATGAATAAAAACAAGTTTTTTAAAACCAAATCTCCTACACCTTAATTAAAAAACAATAAAAACAAACTAATAATTAACAATAAAATTTAACAACAAAATGATTCAACAACCATATTACAAAAATTAATATATATATATAATATATTTTAACTAAAAAAAATGTTTTTAAAAAGTCATAAAAAACTGTTGTCTAATAATTATATAATAATTATTATTTTGAAACAAATTTAAAGAACCCATCTGCTCAATGTCTACTTTGATATTTAAAATAATATTTATAATGCTAAACTTAATGAGACAATAAAGACGTTATGGTAGAAAACAAATAAAATATAGCAGTTTACAAAAGCGGTAGAACCATCACAGATCAAAGAAAGAAAAAAACAAAATAGTCGTTTCATCTAATCGTTTACAGCTGTCGGAATTCGGGTCAGTAGTGTGAGCTATAGCTTCCAAACACCCAACTAGAGGAATCTTGAGTAAACATCACTACGCTGACGTAACACACAGTGGAAGGCGTGAGATCTTGCGAAACATGCCCGGAGTAAAGCACAGAAATTATACGTTGAATACTGTTGAGTATCCATAACACAACGTTTATTGCTAAGTTACTATCGATGGCGTTTCAAGGCGAACTACTGATCGAGTTACTATTTTTGGATCGTCGTCGTACGATTTAGATAAAAACAAAGCTATAACGTTATTTTTTCTAACCTGATAAACGAACAGTGTTTGATTATAATATAACTAGTGTATAAAATACAATTATTGGGACCTAAACGGATCATTTCAAGTAAATATCTATAAGGGATGAAATCTTATAAATATATTAATAATTATATTAGACATGTTAAATTTCAACAGATATTAATATAGAGAAAAATAAGATAAACGTATTAAAACAGGCCCCAAGAAGTAATATTAAAGATACAATTAACTGTAAGCCAAGTGAGTAAACAACAAAGTCGTTTCGTTATTAGAGCAAAAAGAATCAGATGAGCGTGCTGGACATGGAGTGATAAAAATACGACGCGATGTTAGTGGGCATTAGGGCTGGATTGGGGTCAATCGCTTGAGGCCATCTGTGGCAGCTAATTATAGACGATGCTCGTCCACTTCAATAACGCACATCTATGAATCTTCATTGCAATCGCAAAAACATATACAAATCTACCGTCTGATATGAGAAAATTGTAACAAAAGATATGTGCGACGGAAATATTTTTTGATAAACAACAATAATAAATAGGAAAAATACTATGATAAACAAATTATTTTGACAATTGAACAGATTAGATAACTTTAAATGAATCGCGAAAAATAAAGATCTTATTAAATTAGATAACGTTGATATTAAAAACATAAAAAAAAGTATTATATCAAGATTTAATAGATGGTGTCAAAAATCTTGTTTACCTTTCTTTTAATGATTAAATTATTATTTTTATTACATTCGTGAATATAAATTCAATATAAAAGTAATTTTATTTTTTCTATTAACCTTTCAAATGACGTCATTCATCCACATTGTATTTTGTTACTTTCAATTCAATTGTAACGTAGTGTTTCCTTCTAAATCACTCAGTCTATATAAACAATCACATCTTTCTTTATTATTTTTTTATTATTATTTGTTAACGCTACATACACTTGGTCCGTACCCTTTTTTAATTTATTATTATATCTAATTTCCTTATCATATATATTAATTAAATTATTGTTTACATACAATTAGTACCTATAATAAGAAAATGCTATAAAAAATTATAATAATCTATCTTTATTTGGACTGTTTTGCTTACCGTATGTAACATAAATGACGACGCCAGGTAACAATTATACATTGTACCTTCTCTAATACATGAGTAGTAAGTAATAAAGTTTTATACTTCAGTAAATACTGCTAAGATCCGGTATTAAGAAATTAACTTAGCTCTAGTTTCGGCTTGTTACCAAGTGCAGGAACTCAAAAACATGTTACGAGACTGTAATGTTATGAAATAAAATCAGCTCACACCCGGAGATACCTAGTTACATATTATTTACAATTAAACTTGGCTATTTGTTACTTCGCGCAGACAAATATAATACAGCATTAAGTGCATTAGCAGTAATAATTTATGAAAAACAAATATTTAGTACGAGTACATCTGTTATAATTGAACAAAATCTAGGTTATCACATTATAGTAATTAAACAAAAAACTCGAATAGTTTTCGAATAAATAGGCTGATGTTATCTCGAACAAGTGCAAACAGTTTCTAAGAATGTGTTTTGAGCTCAACTTCATACGGAACTTGGCGACACACTGACACAGCAGCGTAGGTCTCAGACTTTACCGCCTTGCATTGCATCCCCGGCCAAGTGGCATGAAACGTGATATAAAACCCAGTTAACATTAATATTATATATTTTTAATGCAACTATAGAACCAATTACGATTTAATTGATTTCCTAAGTAATATCATTTATAATTATTATATTACTAATGGGTTTTTATATTTTATTACAGACATTATTACACAACTTTCTCTAACATTTACTTTTCATTTTAAATTTCTTTCATAGATTGACTGACACTTGTCTTTTAAGATTAAGATAAAACTTTTACGTTACATAAAATTATATTTATTTTAATATTTATCAATACCAATAAATTTTAACGTAACGAATATTTTGCGGTATATTTTGTAGGTACTTTCATCAATCTGATAATCATTCATAAGGAACTTATACAAGTGTGAGTAGTGACGTCAATTACCCCAATTGCGCAGGTAATTGCAGGCAGTTGACTAGGTGTAAGGTGTGTTGAGAATTGACACGCATACCGATATGCTTTTAAGGCAGCGAACCTTTATATTTATTGTACTACATACGCGCATTTAGTTATATTACATACATAACGTCATTAGCTTCTCTATCTCGATTTTTTTTATCAAAATCGTCTTTTGTATTAAGTAACAATAAAAAAATCGTTGTTACAAATCATAATGAAATATGATATTAAAATCTCATTTGAAAAACTTTCTAAAGATAATAATATATTTTGTACGAGTTTGTAAGAAAAAAGGAACCCTTATAAGATCACTTTGTTATTCGTCTGTCTGTCAAGAGCCTCTATCTAAGGCACGCTTGGAGATATCGAGTTGAAATCAAACCATATACTCAGATCTGTTGTCCCATGATGTCCTGAAAAAACATATTTCTACATTTACTCAAAAATAATAAGGTACTTCCGGTTGATCTACAATTATGAAATTTAACAGCTAACATCATCAGTATTCGGGAAATAATCGGAAAACTATACATTTGTGGTTAAATCCTAAAAAACAATAGCCTTAAAAGGGGGGCAACATTTGGTATTAAAGTCGCTAGTTCAAATGAAGTATCAAATGAAATGGCTCTGGCTAAGCTAAGTTTGAATGTCTGAAAAAGCTCGAGTCATCCAATTTTTGTACGGAACCCTCGGTAGACGAGCCCGACTCGCGGTCGTCCAGTTTTTAGATAATAATGATATTATTCTCAAATAAAACTTTCGTATGAACTCAACACTATGTGTCTAATACGTTTACATGTTCTTCTCTTCTATAATTTATTATAAATATAAATAAAACTTAAAATATCTTCGTAACAACAGTAGCAACAAAAAACGAAAGGGTGCCGGATTGTTGCGCTTTAGAGAGATAGCTTTAGAAGACCTTTAAAATTTTTCGCACGATGCTTTTTATTATACTAAATTGTTATTATATTGCATCTCGTGTAGCGCTAAATGACATTAAATAATAATTTAAGATAAAAAATAATAAGTGAAGTGCTGTTTATATGAGAAAATAAACATTAATTTCAAATTATTTACAAAAAATTGATTGCTCAACTTCTTATATTGAAAACAATCATATCGTTAACGTCATATACAATATGTGATTTAAAAAAAACATTTGCGTCATAAAATTTAACTAAAATTAAGTTTGTATCAGGCTAACTGTAGCTCTCAGGCAATAATGCATCTAACTTGACGTGGGTAGTGCACGTGTATGAAATTACACGCGATTTAAATTATCGGTTAAAAAGTTATACATTAAACTCCTAAAATATAAAAAAAACACTTATGGAAATGACATTCCTTCTTACTACCATGGTAAGGAAGACCTATTCGCCTTAGTTTTATATGTAATATTAACTACTAGGGATATAACGTTATGTATAAATAAAGGTATATAAGATATGAATCCATAAAACTGCAACAGCAACAAACTTTGTGGCACATTATATTAGAACGTGATTTCTGAGTACTATTATTATCAATGAAAGAAAATTTAATTATTATTTAAAAAATATATATATTGTAATGTGGGTTTTTAAATCTATTGAGTCTAGTCTATGAAAGTGTAGAAAATTTAATTTCTAATACAAATGTCTAAGTTCCCTGTAAAAGGGAAATGTAGATAGAGGCTTCACTTCTCGTCAGACTCGCTTTTCCATATTAAGAAGAGGTTAACTTTTACCAATCGTCACGTGGGCTATGTCCATCGATGCAAATTGCTATCAGTATAATTTAGACACCACTAGTTGCGTTAATGTTATGTATTTGATTAAAAGATATGGCTGTGGGTTAAAACTTGTCAAGAAAATATGCACATATATTCCAAGGTTAGACTGTAATCAGTTACCCGCATTCAGCTTCGCTATCTAATATGCGTTATCTCTATAACGTAGTAACTTATTTACTTACTTTTTATATTGATTCTATCTAACGCGAATCATGTATGTATTAATAAAACACGGCCGTTTCTAGTGAACAAATAAATATTATATATCAATAGCTTAATTTTTTTGAGTAAAATTTCGTTGTATTCTTATGTTCCAGGGATACTCACCATAGCTTGCTCGATCTTATTGTCGATGGCCACGGCGCTTGTGCCTGATGCGCTGTAACAAAAACAATTCAATAAGTTTCATTATAAAAATAATATATAAAAAGTGTAGAAAGACATTAGTTTACTTTATATTTACACTAAAGTTAATTGAAACAATCTAAATATTAATAGAATAAAAAAAATGTATTTCTTCGGTAAAATTGAATTGGGAAATCAATAACAATGACAGTTTATTTAGCATGCAAGCCTGTCTTATTCGATTCTAAATTCTCCTTACACGTTACCAGAAAATTGTCATTAATTAAGGATAAATTGCAATTTTAATTTTATATATCCAACGATTGATGTCATCTTAAAATTGCTATTTTTATAATTCACCTTGCACACTACCGCGAAGGAATGCTCGCATAAATCGCTTATCAGTCACTATCATGTATACTAAGCGTCGATACTTCTTAATCAGAGGTTACACAAAGACGATAGAAAGGTAGACAATTGTAATATAAGAGGCCAATCCCCGCTCGAGGAAATAAAATATTTAATATTCTCATTTCTTCGCGCTGGCGACTGGGCAAAGCACGGCGTTGAGTTCCGCCAATCAAAACACAATGTCTTCAAAATTCGGTGGAAAGAGGAGTATATATCGCATGTAGCAAGGTAAACAAAGGAAGACCCTTTGTTTACCTTGCTACATGCGATATATAGCGTTAAATTGAAGAAAAAAATAACCGGTAATATTGAGAAGATCCGCTTACACAAGTAAGTTTACGAATGATTATATTCAGGCACGGTGTTGTGGATAAATAACGCAAGAGCAGTGACCCACAGCGGCTTTATGTGGCAACAAAGAGAACAATAGGCGAATAGCGCACTACCATTACTCGAAGACCTTAGCCTCTAATTTGTTAAAGAAAGTCTTTTCATACATATCTAATGTGCTAGTTTTCATCAATTTGCTTTTTATATTGATGATAAATAGACAAAAAAACAGAATACATAAAAAACGAAAACCAAATGTAAGGCAATTGTATACTTCATAAAATATATATATAACTATACTAATTGTAATATTTCATAAAAGTTCCAAGTACAATATTCCATTACATTTCTCATGCGGATTTCAAAATGTTCGTGTAATACTTTACAAGTACAATAAACTAAGCAAGTACCACGTGTTCGTGGAATACACCTATTACGCCGACACAGTCTAATTGGTGGCATCCACCACTGCCATCGTTAAGGTGCTCAGAGTCTAACTTATCCATTATGATCCAATCTCAGTCGTGTAATCATCCGGTAGCCAGTATGTGGCACGTTGTACTGGCATGTACTTGACTTTCTCCCGCTTCGGATTCCGTGCCGCGTCAATGAGGTGAACAGAACAACGCTCAAGTTGAGCCCACTGAAGCGTTCAGAACAACAACGACGAGGATTGCGTATCGATTTCGACCAGTCCGTTACTGAACTTAAGTATTGAATAACGCTCGTGGACCGCATGACCGCTGGTGACGTTAATAATGCTCTTATGAGCACGTCCGTAAATCTGTTGATTATGATGAATTATTATACAAATAATTTGAAAGCTCAACTGAAATCACAGTGACAGAGGAGTGAAGATAAGACGGGCTTTCTCTTAGATGATTTCGGTGAAACAAGTTTTTATGTTTGTGACAGATTATGTAAGTAGATGGTGACAAAATTGCACACTGTAACGGACATATGAAAGAACAGAGCTCACAACAAAAAATAGAGAAAGCATTTGCGAACTTCGATGACAGCCGTGTCAGTATAAACAATAAGAAATATCAAAATAAAGTGTAAGGTAGAAATAACTGCTTATAATATATTGAAATATCAAGTGGTACATGGTGGTACATAACACTGAAATGAAACTGAAATAATCAAGAAATTCATATATAATAAGCGTTATGTACTGTATGAGTGTTAACTTGAATGGGTAAGAATATTGTTTATAAGGTATTATGATAGGGCGTGCAAGGGAACAAAGGACATGATAAGAGCTTTGTGAGTACGCACGTGCGTGTTTGCTTAGCCCTTCACTTCACGTCGTGAAAAGAGCATCAACAAAGGTTAGTATTTGTGGGACCTCCAACTTTGATATACTTAAATATTGTACCATGTTTTTTTTTATATTATTTCTTACACTGTTAATATATTTATATAAGAAAGAAAGCTTTTACAAGCAATCATATTAAATAAAATATAATGTATAAACTTTTTACTATATCTTAGAGAATAGAATATCTTAACATATTGTTGAACCACAAAATAAAATTAGAAAGTTAAAACAGTGTTATAAATACTTCCACTTCAAGAAATCGAAGTAAACATAACAATGAAATCGTATTGCTTTATTTTCGTGAATCACTCACATTGACAAGCTGTAAAACAATATCGCCTAGAAGACAAAGGTTAAGAAATAAATATGTAAAAGCTCATGAAAATTCAACATTTCCTTTATTACTCATACGGCACCTACTGCCCACTGCTTAATTGGTGACTATCTAATAAAAGTTATTTGATTATCAATAAATTAAAAAGAACGAAAATAATGTGTTTGAATGTATTTTCATACCACTCATTAGTCTTTATAAAAAACTAATTGATGGTGGTGGTGGTGTAAATTATATAAGCACAAATAGTACGTAACATTCTATTATAGTATTATACGAGAATGTGAGGCTTCGTAACGCCGTAACAGATTATCGTGGTGCAGTGCAGTATGTTATCGCGGCGAGTGGCATGCGCCACTTTCAAGGTCGCCGAAGGGAAATCGACGGGACGGTGTCGACACTACTGTTACCAGTTGTAAATGATCGATGACCGTTATATGTTAAAAACTTTATTAGTATCATGAATGATGACAATGCAATTTGAAGAATTGTTCGCTAATTGCTTAGATATTGTTTAAGAATATATTGTGTAAGTATGTACTTCTTGTTTCTTGATTCTGTTATGACGTCAAAAATTGTGATAAAGTGCGGTGTTTGGTTTGTAGCAAAATAAGCGTTTCATATTTATTTTATTTTCTTTTAAAATTTTAAAATTCATATATTTTTTCATTCATAAAAAAATAATAACCACCCCAGTTTACTGCTATATTTTAATGACCCCAAATAAGCCCTAAAGTGATAGTAACTAAATTCCTTTTAATATGTAAATTTTGCATATTGTACTGGAGTATATTGTATATACTCGTACTTCTGAAACGTCAACAATGAAATGAATTAAACACAAAGGGTAAAGTGGAACACTGAGGGTACGCCATCGGTTACTAAAGTCACGCAAAAACATCACGCAACAATGCTTTCCCTTAATTTTTATATTTAAATACTGTGATTTTATAGTTATGAATGACTTAATCGTGAAAGTCTCATTTCCATGACCTAGCGATAACGATAAAACAAATAACAGTATTACCGTCAATGTTTACTGCATTCATAATTATGCTAATTTAAATTACATAAATAATGAATTTAATTCAAGGAATGTTGCGCAAACATTAAGTTTTATTTACGCATGTAAATATAAAGCACGTTCATAGAGAACGTATAGTCTCGTATATTAACAGAGAATGAAAGTTTTTTGTTCTAACATCGGAAAGATCAATGCCAGTGTCTGAGTTTTCCGAGGTCAAATCAGAGTTTAATATATAAGATATGTACACTGTAGACTGTTGAAACGATTTGGTGTTCAATGCAGCGGATCGATACAGCAGCAGCGACGATAGAGACGGTTAAGTTCAATAGGCGGCGCTGACGTCAGCCAATGGCAGGCATTGTCCAGTGGCAGATAGAGTCGTTGCCGTGGAACCTTCACCGACTTACCGGTTGGCTGGTCACCGAAACACCGCCACATCCTCCGCAGAGACGACGCCACGCGGCGCAGAGTCGCAGTGCGCCACAGTCCAGCGCTGACCAAATATAACTGTAGTAACCGTGTAGATACTCACACAGGGTAGAAGTAGTCGATGTACTTGACGACGACTTCTCTGAGCAAATCCTGTTTGTTCATGATGGACGAGTAGCTGGCACTTATAATTTTAGTTTGCATGGCTCCCGTGTCCGAGAGCGAGTGTACGATGCGGGACTGTCGCGTCCCGGCCTTCGGTTGTAGCGGCGCCGTGTTGCGAGTTGTACGTGTTGAGGTAGTGCTGGTTGAGGTTGCAAGTGGTGAGACGCGGGCGAGCCGAGCGACGCGTTGCGGCAAACTGGGAGCAGGGTCCGCGAGGGCGGCGCGGGAGGGGCCGGCGAGCGGCGCGCGCACGGCTCTACCTACTACGAGCTACGATGGCGCCTCCGAACACCTAGGCAACGCTTTTGCGACACACCCGCTCCGCCTCGCACGCCGCACTTTGGAACGAGAATGAATCCATAACTGCTGTATCTTGATATTTAATGTTCATTTTGAATTATGCTATTCGTGTGGGTTCAAGGCTGACCAGATTTGGTCAGTTTTTATACCTACAGCGATAAACGTAAAACAAAAATAACACAAAGAAAACAAAAGATTTAGAGCCGAGAGTTTAAGACCGGTTATATTGAAATAAAAAACACGATTTATTACTAAAGTATAGCTTCTAGTATGAATAAATATAATAGATAGTGGCTTAAAAAACAACCAGTATCGACAACCAGTCAATAACAAAAAAAAAATTGGTACTTAAGTTTAAAATTTATTTCTTTTGACAAAATATGTATTTTTTAAGGCATATAAGGAAGAAACCTGACACTCCTTTATAAATAAATGTTTTTGGTGAGTTGTTTGACCATAACAATAAAAACTAATTTAAGCGTTGTGGCTCCATAGTAGTACTTATTATTAGACAAGCGGCTAAATACTGTCGTAAAACTGTTGCCGCATTCATTAACAGAGATACTTCCGTATATTGTTTTGAAGAGTTTAATTTATAGGAGACGAAACTATTGATTGTATGTATTCTAATGTTTTATAGAGATACATTAAAATTTAATTGAAATCAAAGTCATATATCAAAATATAAAGAACTTTTGTGTATTTTCCCATTTTACGGAAAAGATATAAAGAATTTCGTGATTTTATGACTGCGTTTTTCATCCACCATCCTTAATGCGTACTGAGTACCTAAAAATTAATTGCAATATTTTTAAGAACATCAAGAATAGGGACGTAGTTCTGGTAACGAGAGAAAGCGCGTTGTGTCCCGCCACTCAGGCAGTGTACCCACTATACGCCGAATTCGGAAAGTCTTAAAGGGAAGTGCCTTAATGGAAAATATGCGAAAATAGTGTCTTAACAATAGGTTTAAAAAAATTATACCTACTACCTTCTCATGTATACTATAAATACCTAATCAAGATGATTTGTTTTCACTATTTAGTACTTTAGAAAGACGCATCTCAATTGCACCGAGGTAGAGTCGAGGTAGCGTCTGGGTTATAATTATTGACTACTAACGTTATTAGAACTATACATACCATAAAATTTGTATAAAAATCTAGAATTATATTACTGAGATGCTTAGAGAGCATCAGCCATTATCGCATAAATTATGCAGATACTACCACTTCCGTACATTGTTCTCTAAAACACAAATCGAAAATAAATCTCAGTAATTAATAAAACGCGATACTAACTGTATATTGTATTTTTGTATTTTGGGAATTAATCTTACTTATTTATAAATACTGTAATGAATAAATTAATAATGTATTATGAGAAACATTTCATATCATAACAATGAAAACCATTTTAATATTAATAAAATATTACGTTCAACACGAAGACAACCTCAAGCAAGTATAAAATTGATTTAAAATTTACAATTACACAAGAATACTGACCAGCCTTTAACCAAAATCAATATTGACAAGCCGTAGACCAAATCAGAAGCCATAATTAAAATTCACAAACAAAAAACAGACGACTAGTGAAGGTAATTGAGCAAAACTCAAAATTGAATACTTGGCGTCAGTTTAAGTTAGCAAACAACAACGGGAGGCGAGATAATCCATGTTCTGTTGCAATAAGAACACAACGCATCTTACAAAATCCACAATATTATGAAACGATTACTGTTTGGTTGGAAATATAATAATGAGTTATTTTCGCAACTGACGCTCATATGGAAATAGCGTGAATAAATTTAATTTCCGCGGCCGCAAACGTTATGTTTACCAAGTTTACTGCGCTAGCAGCTCTATTACTAGTTAGCAGTATTATAAACAGAATATTTATATTGCCGTTGTGTTTTCATTGCTTTGCTTTTAAATGAAATAAATCAATTTGGTAATTATTGTTTTTCCAGTCACAACTGAAAAATCAATTAAACAACGATGCTTCATATCATTGGAAATAGTTAGCATATGAATCCAGTGTAAGAAATGTTGTATGAAGGTACGAATGAAGTTTATACATATTATATTTTCTTTGTTAAAGATTTATAGCAGCTCATAACATCTTGTTATTTCTATTATTTATATTAAATTGAATATTTCCAAGCATTTATGATCGTAAAATAGCTATATTTATTTTAAAGGCTCCAATCGATTACTAACGTGACAAACGTGACGCTTTTAGACGCTAATTTAATTGCTTCCTTTGATGCCTAATGGAATATCTACGCAGCATTTAAAAGATTTTAACGTTAATAGTATATTAACTTAATGAATCAAATTATGAAATAATAATTGTAAAAAAAGGATAACATAGCTATCAGTATTACTTTCAACCTATAAGACATATTATGCTTTTCTAGTGTCTACTGTCTACTAAAGTAGTGCGAAGTCAGGGCCATCGCTGCCACAAGTAAACAAAGTAACAATCTACGAGACGAATGTCCGTTGAATATGTATGTAACTCCCGTATGAGGATGGTATAGGTGTTTTGTATTTGTTTATTGTTTACCGCACTCTGGAATCATCGTGATACTTGTCGACCTTGATTTGTGTATAATATAGCACCTTTAGAATTATAGTGAATCAAAAAAACCATGATTTAAAGATTTTGTCAGAAATTGACCTAAAACGACGCTCTGTACAAAGCAGGGTAGGCAGAGAACTTAAAATTAAGACACTTGGTTCCCCGCTTTCCGCCGACCTTTGTCCGAAGCGGAAAGTGAGGAACAATGTCAATTTCTGACAAAGACTCAAAATCATGGTTTCTTTGATTAGGTCAATATAATTCCAAAGGTGCGACATTATCTAACGTTAATATGAAATTGTTGTTTGTTTTCATGAAACATTTTAGAAAGATATTGTACATATACATTTGTATAATGATAATTCGAGAATTTCGATAGTATATGATTCTGCTGAATCTGATAGAAGTGATTCAGAATATAAAAACAATTTGATTGACTATCAACAAATTCCATAACATATAGCAATGTAAGAGCTGACATTGCGAACTGAATATCCAAAGTGCGGCGGATTGCCCTCCGCGCGAGCATGACCCACCCTTCCTGTGTTAAAAGTGTATCGATACCCACTACTCATACACATACTTATAAAAAATATTTATATCGTACCTAAGGGTGGTTGGCGTTGATACTGTGAGTTCATTCCATATTGTTATTATTTTGTTATTTTTTAACTTTGTGTAATGGAATGTAACGATTGTTTATTTATATTTGATTGTGTATTCAGATTTATCCACTCAGAAATATGTTTGTATAAAGTCAACTTTGTAATAAACTGCTTGTAGTCCATGAATCCTCTCTTTTTATATTAAGCACTTCAGATTCCCAAAATTTTTTTTTCTGTACATTATAGTTCAAATACTAATGTTTTTTTATTAACTTATACACAAAAAAAAGTTAGTTAAGCAAACGTGCAAGTCATATTTCTTTAGGAATGTATAACAATGGTAATTTGTAACCAATTCGATTATTAAAGCTTCGAGTTCATTAATTTTTGTATGACGCAATATTTGCAATGACATGCAAAACTTCAATTAAATATAATTTTATATTACTTTGATGTTTGTAATATAGTTAAAGGTGTTCAGTATGTACAAGTATAAAATCTAAATAATAATAGTGATTTAAGTTATTAAATAGCAACCGGCGGCTGAATGTTAACTGCTAAGGTCAAAGAATGTACGTCCTTTTGCCATCCAGCACACAGTAGTTGTTGCAAGTTTAGTTACAAATTCACACTGTATCCCGCACATAGCAAAGACGGTAGACAGGGTTACCTGGAGAACCTAGTGTTAAGACACTCCGTTCTCATTAAGCCACTTCCGTTTGTCACTTATATTTTGCATCCGTTTGCATGTAATATGCATCGCCTACATGAACTGCACAATGATTTGTTTACTAATCTGAATTATATTCTAATTCTATTCATTGATTTGTGTTAATAAAATTATAATTTTATAAACAATATAGACAGGTATTGGAAACTAAGATTTCAGCCTATTTAATCAAGCAATTGTTTTTATATATAGGAATTTTGTCGAAAACAATGAATTATATTAACATTACGTTTTTATTAATGAAACGATTGAAATAAAACACTAAATGTTAAGAGAAGTTTGCCAAATTACAATTAGAATATTCAGATAAACCGATTTTTATATAAGCTTGCAACAACACACAACACACAGGCAAACAAAAAAAGACATTGTTTTGAATGTGTTTTAAAAACAATGTTTTTTTTTTACATTTTGTTTTTCTTTTACATTGACACACTTTTATATTACCCAAAAAAAATATCCCGGTGCTGAGTTCCAGCACTCAACACGCAATGCCTCGAATAACTCGAGGGAAAGTAGGGAACGGAGTGTCTTAACACTAGATTCCCTCTCTCTACCTTGCTGTGTGCGGGATACAGCGTGAAGATGATTTTTCATTTACAGTGATCAGTTAACATTTTATTATATATATATATACATATACAAATAACGAGACCTTCAAAGTGCCTGTAAAAACGGCAACGAATCAATTGTACCCGTAATTTGCAAAAAAGTGAAGTTTTTTGTGTTGTTCGCAAATGCAATTATATGAAAATTATCATTGTTAGTTGTGTACTCAGGAGTTAACTGAAGTGGTGGATAATTGATGTACTTATCATGCCCATTACGTAGGGTTTGAAGAATCCTCGATACAATTACATCATTTAAATAACAATCATCATTATTAGTCACACATACAATATACGTTTATACCTAATAAGACTCTTTATAATTTACTATAATTTTCTTGATGAAGAAAAATCTATTATCATGATTAATTAATTTAATCGTCTATTTCTAATATTTTGTAAACAAAAATAATAGAAATTTATAGAATAATGCGTGGAACGATTTTCTAATATTATTGTGCTTTTTACGATCTGTTCACGTTGAAATTGTCAATATCATTCTTTTATTTTGAGCTGCTCCATGAAACATACTATAATATATTATATATTTTGTAAAAGCTCCTTCGTGACTGATAAGTTGCCTCAGCTCAAGTGGTCTCCTGGTCACATCCTTATTGACGCAATAGGGCAAAGTTAAATAAATTGAAGTTTCCGTTAGTTTCGAGTTGCTGGACTAATCTTACTCATTTCACATCAGACATGTCCGCAGACAAAGAATTAAGAAAACGATATGTAAATATTATATTACATTGAAGATTATATGATGTAGATGTACGAAGGGTGATACTATAAATATGCATGGCATGTAGAAATATGACCTTACGATTCAATTGTGTATGTCTGCCATTAAAACATAGTACACATATTATATGATAGAAAAATAGTATTCTCTATACAAAACAATAGTTCGATAACGATAAGTGAGATATGTAAGTATTAGATAGTGGCGATAAATAACATAAGTGTTGCAAAAAGACAATACAGGTAGTACATACAATCAATTGCAAGATTATACCGGATTAAGCGTTCGATAAAGAAGGACTGAAACAATGTAAATATTCAAAGTGAATGTCACATATGATACTCACGAACACCAAGTGTTCCTGCGTGTACAGTTGCTTCTGGTTTGCTCAGTGGAGGAAGCTTTTTGGTTGTTATCTGGTGGTAGGCTTAACTTAAAGCCTGCTATAGATTTGCGTCGTTTAGCGGCAAGGGCCCGAGAAGCAAGGTCTGACTGTTGAGTGATTGTGTCCGTCGAGGTGGTGCCATGCGAGCATGTCCGCATATGCGCTTGCGCCGTCGCCACCTGCAGCAGCTTACTGGAGAGGCTACGCCTCCCCAGGGCATCGCAAGTCGCGCAGCGTCTGTCCTCCATAGAGGTCCTCGTGTGTCCGACTCGGGCACACAGCTTGCACTGAGCGCGTATTGTTTTCCAGCGGACGTGGTAGCTTAACTGATGTCATCCGACAAGCGACACGCGCACCGACGCTTACACTCGCCACTCATAAAATTAAAGACTGCGTCTCGACTCGACAGAATCGATCGATACACCAACAAAAATAGGCTTAATGCGATAATAGGAGCGCGATAAAATGTACACGCGAATAAGTGTATTGACCTAAATGGTGTGGCATGAGCACGGCTTCAGGGCGACCTCGGCGGGTGGACATGCGCGGGCGTCTCTGAGCAGGCGACTGCGGTCACCACTACAAAGCACCCCCGCCGCCCGTCGTAATCCGAACGTGTGCGACGATATCGATATTTGCGGTGAATAATATGACGGGCGTCGAGTGACTCCTGTCTAGGAGTATCCGAGGTAAAACGCGATCGTACCATCTTCGCCACATACTGTTGGATTACTTCCAGGTATCTATTATAAATCATGATTTCATTTGTATCTTGAGAATATGATAAAATAAATTTCATCTAAAATGATAAATACGAGTACTAAATACATTAAAATATATGTTAATGTATAGTGTATACAATCATAATACGGATCATATGTATGGATTATACATGGTATAATGACATGAGGAACATAATAAATACTAGTATTATTAGTAACAACAAATTGAAACCCAAAATTCACATATATTAAATATACTTAAATACATACAAATTGCGTAAGATTATCCTATTTTAAATAACGTAACCATAAATTAGTTAGTTGAACTTACAAAATTCTTTTATCACTATTACCCTCATAGACACAAGTTGTATATGTATACATAATTTGCAATTTATCCTACTTTGGTAGTTTAATAGTCTTATCATTTAGGGGTAGAGAGTACATTTATTATATGGACATGGACATTGGTATGCACCGTTTAATAGTCGTTGCAGAACGAAATAGGTGAAACGATTATCAATCAATATATGTAGTTGCTCCGACATGAGGTCAGAGAGGCATAAACACCATTTTCTCAAATGAAATCTTGGAAAGTAATACTCTTAATATCGATTTATGAAATAATATATTAAATTAATTTGGTATAAAAATCCTTCAGGTGAAACAGATAAATCAAGACACATGCCAACATGATTGAGGCATGTGGCACGCTCGACAACAAAACATTGGCAACGTTTTGGGCACGCCAAAAAATTTTATTGACGATAGGTATATAGGAATATACCTATCGTCAATTAAATTTTTACTCTATTTATTGTGTGAATTATAAGAAACGTCTTTTATTTTTAGGTTAGGCTCACATTATAATAACTTGTAATGAAATAGTCTTTAATTAGAAATATATATTGTTAGTATATTATGATAATATATGTATATTTTATTTAAATTATAAAAAAATATATATATTTTATATTATCAAAAAACTTATCAAAATGAATACTTACAAAAATGTACCAATATTTATAAAGTTTCAGATAACATGAATAAGAACGATAATATATTTGTAGGTGTGGCGTTATGAACTCGAATATTGTGATTTTGTAATAATTCTACTGATATGTATTTAATTTAATTTTAATTTTATTTTTAAGTAATAGATGTAAGATTAGTGTTTCTATATTAAAAAATATATATATTAGCTTTACGCTGTATCCCGCACCAGCAGGGTAGGCAAGGGAACCTAGTGTTAAGACACTCCGTTCCTTTCATTTTCTGCCGATTTTGGAGGCATTGCGTGTTTAGTGGCAGAACGCCACGCTGTGCCTCGACACCAGAGCGAATAAAATGGAAATATAAATTTAAGTAAATATTTCATCTCGTTGAGTAGAGATCGAACACACAACCAGTAGGTTATACAGTCACACTTTGTGCCACTGCGCCACGACTGGCCTCAGGACTATATTCATTCTATATTAATTCATTCAATTTAGTATAAGTACTTACTAAGACGGATGAATTACCCATTTATAGTAATAATAAGTATTTATTGTTTTAAAGACTTATTGCTGAACATCAAACTGTGTTTATTTATATTTATATATTATAGTTTTGTAAGGTATAATAATCATTAGTCCATAATTACAACATGAAAACATATAAACTTAACAAATACCTATACGGCTCGAAGAACAGTCTAGAAGCGTCGCAAGTAACTAACACACGACACATTGTTCCACAGACATAATAGACCAGTCGACCAATCACCATGTGCGATTGAAAACCTAGCATCTATCAATTGACGGTTTTAAAGTATCTTGTTTATAATACTATAATTAACGTATATTAAAGCGTACGGCGAGGGAGCTTTGGTGATAGGTGGTTCGACGTTACCTTGAGACACGATTGTTATAACGGCCTTTCTTTTAACCGCTGAGGCTGGGTTAACGAAATACGGAACGTTTGGTGTCGCAACAGGAACTTGCAATGGTTTATAGTACAATTTACTACCGCGCATTAACCATTACGTTTATTGTACGAACGATTTATGTATTTTCTAATATATAGAGTAGTAAGCCTGAGTTTGTAGACATCACTGATACTGACCTGTCGAGGACGATACTCATGTGTCGATGCAAGTTTGTCTTTAGGTCTCGCCTCGAATAGTGATGCTGGGCGGGCGGGGTCATAGGGAGAGGGCTCCCGGGCGGGGCCCTCTTCCCTATCAGCACCCGCAGCTCTGCCATCAAAGTTTGCACCATACGGACACGACTTATCACCGCTGCGACACGCACACTAGTGTCGGAGATCCCTCAATCAATCGTCTTGCCAAGAAGCATTGGCGTGGCGGTTGCATTGCCACCTGACGTCACTGATGTTGCTTCCACGTGATGGATAACGAAGCATCGATGTCGATACGGGCGTGTATACGGGTCGCGTGCGAGTACACCACTGTGCGTCTGAAGTAGACTCTGACCTCGCGCTTTTTATAAGTGCCCGATGAGTGCGCAAGGTGGACTATACGCGAACAAATATTTCGTTTATATTTAGGCGGGAATATGTTTGTGGACGTATAATTTAATCGCGGATAAATTATTGCTTGGCTTCAGTATTAATAAATAGTATTTAGATGTATTGCAGGAAGTTTCGCAAGGCATAGGAAAATTTAAAAATGTTTACTAGAGTAACGTTGTTTATTTGGAAAGTTTAGATCTGAATGGCCCTGATTCGATTATTAATAATTTCATTCGCTGTGTCAAAATATAGTAACGAAGACAACACGAAAAAGAAAGTTAAAAGATAAGTTGTTCTCAAATTTAAAATAAGCGACTTTGAACGTGAATCGTGCGGCGGGTCGGTTCACGGAGAGGTAGAAATAGCACCACCTGACGCCACAGGAAGTGTGGACGGCCGAGCGCGCAACGACATCAACGTCGTCTATAATAAAGCGGGATGAAATATTTCTTTCCGATGTGACAATGAAATAAATTTCAAATGACAGTAAACAAATAAATATACTATGATACTTACAGTTCAATGGTTACAATCGAAAGATATCCAAAGCACGTGATTATCTAATTATTACTGCTTATATAATTATTACTGATCTAATAACGAAGTTCGATGTATTACCTACATGATATAAAATTCCAACTAATTGTGATATTTTACACAAGTTTCAGAGTTTATAATCTTAAAATAGATGTGTCTTACATTTGTATTAATCGTAATTATTTAAATCTAAAATGTTAAGGAAACTAAATACCAAATTCTTAGAAAGGATAGCCAAAGAAAACTATGGATAAATACATTGAATGAATTAAAAATGTATATACCAGCAACAACAATTGCTGTGTTGTGTAATTGTGAAACAATATATTTCCATGGATCAACAAGTATCAAGTTCTGAATGAACAAGAGCATTATTATATGGAAGTTATAGAACTTTCTCCAATCGGAGAATGAGAATATCAAGATTATCGGAGCGTAATCGACAGGCGTAGAGGCTAATGCTTCCGACCATATTACAATGTTCGAAGGAAGTCCGGACAATTTCCGGGACTCTAGTAAATATATGTCTTGTAACAAATCTTGTAAACCATTCGTGATTAATAGATACCAATATTAATTAAATTACGTTTGTACTGACAATTATGATTTGATATAATGCATTTACTTATTGAACACGGGCTTCCCGATTCAAAAACCTATTGTATATAAAACAATTACGAGAAATTTATGTCACCGTTGTGGAATAAATTACTAATAATACAGGAAAAGGAACTGGTAGTAGAAGTAATTGAGTTTATAATTATAAAATTATATAAATTAATGTTCCCTTATATATATATATATATAAGTTTAATTAAAAACCATACTAAAAATGGTAAAATGAAAGCAGAACAACAGCAAGTTATATGTGGATAAAAAGTATTCGGGTTGAGGACGCGGAAGCGTGACCTAGTTAAGCGTTACAAAGGCCGAGAATTCGATACGTTGCGTTGATAACTTACAAATGGTGTTTCAAATGGTCCTCCAGGGCACCTGCTGACTGTTCACAATTATTGGGGCACCTTTATTCACTTTCGCGCTATTTTTTATATAATTTTAAGTGAAAGACGTCTTCCGTTCGCAGAATTCGTGTACACACTGAGTGTGCGCGTCCCTATTCCCGGCGTCCTTGCGTGAATGGGGCGGCATGGAAGGGTGGCGCCATGGCTTGTGGCGACGTCAATCAATATACGAGATGAGATGTCTAAGTAATCATCTAGCGATTTGTGTTGATTGACGTTAAATTGTGTTTAGATTCAAATTTAGCTTTTCACAGGTTTTCTTCTTTAATTATACAAAAGAAGTTACACTACAACTCCCAAAAAATCTATGAAATGTCATTTGTTTTGCATTAATCATGCTACTATAAAAAACTAATTTTTAAACCATTTAATCCTAAAAATAGGATAGTAAAGAATTTTTTTATTGGGTTTTTATCGTCGTGTCTTCAAATATCTGTAGTAATACCTGAGATTTTTAAAATGTAAAAGGTGTAAGAGCCGAAGTGTTAAGCCAACATTGTGGATTAGAAAGAAGTTGTAATAGTACATGATCTTATAAAAGTGAACGCAAACATACGCAACAAGTTTTAAGTATGCATCAGAGCAAATTGCAGATGCAATGACGTTGCGCAACACTACGCAAAGCGATTTTTATACGATGACATATAACTTTCGCGACATTTGTTGGTAGATGAAGGATATACCTTTTTTTAAGTTGTATTTCTTCATTCAAATTCATTGTTCCAATAATTATAGTGTGTAGCTTTACTATAAATTTAAGATTGAAGACTTGTCATATAACATAACAGCACCATTTTTGGCCATAAACTTAGACAAATAAATTAATGTTTAGTTAATAAATTCGAATAATAATAAGAATAATTTTAACGGTTATGGGTTCGATAGTCGCTCGAAGGAATAAGTTATGTTTAATTTCTCAAAAGCGGAGGACAATGCGTCTTAACGCTAGGTTCCCCTTGCGTACATTGCTTAATAAGTAATAAAGCATGAAGTCGAAGCAAATTTGGAACTTCTCTTAAAGGCCGGCAACGCACCTGTAGCTCCTCTGGGGCTGCACGGGGCCGTGGGCGGCGGTGATCACTTACCATCAGGTGACCCGCACGCTCGTTTGCCGTGTCTTTTCCATAAAAAAAAAAAAAACTTCTCTTTCTATCAAGTAAGATGATAATTATTTAATATTAAATATCAATTAAGGTAAAATTAAGTTGTAACTCGTGACTACTAGTTTAATGCTTCACAATTTAAATCCTACAATATAAGGTTTGATTTAAGCTTAATTAAATTGAAAACCGCTGATGGGCTGCCATTGTTTCCCGTCTATTATTTGCAAAGCTTTAGATTCCAGTTGATTAAAGCAGGGGAGAAGTATATTAACTAAATAAAGTCCTACGTAAAAAAGTAAAAGATATACAATATACTTATATGAGGAAGTGTTAATAAAAGAAAAAAAAATCCACACAAGTTAAAGTAACAGAAATTAAATTATGATTTTTCAAAACCAGCTTCTTTTAGAGAGAAAGAAAGAAAAAGCCTTTATTATTTTTATTTTCAGTTTCAACAAATATCAAAAAAAATTGATTACTTGAAAAATCCTTGGAAAATATCATAAACATTAAAAAAATCGACTAATTCAACCTCTGCACCTTAATTGACAAGGCTCTACACACATCAAACGCAATGCTACATGCACAACATAATCTAGATTAGTCAACATTTGTTGTAATTCATAAAATTTTATGTAATTTTATTAGTGTTATGAATAAACTACATAATTGTATGAACAGGTGAAACGTCACAGTACAAATAACATCGGGGACATGTCAGTATTATGAATGGGATGAAGCTAACAATATGTAAGCTAATAATACATTTAAAACAAATGCATATGCATGCACTGTATTAAATATTATTCGATCTGGACTATACTGATTGCATATTAATACAATTTTCCATTACAAAGGTAATCATTAATTTAAATTAGTTTATATTGTTTTATTAGTTTTAATGATTATTTATTAGTAGTTTTACGTTAATGTCTTAGATTAAAAAAATAAATAACGCTATGTTCACATCGACGTAGGAAGATAGTTACATCAATACACTGAGTACTGAAAGACGGTCATGCGCGTGTGACTCGATAATTAGCTATAGGATCGGATATATAAACGAAATAAAAATCAACAATTTTCTTGTCAATTGTTCGCAAAAACAACAACAACAACATGAACTTACTAATTAAACACAGTTGATATAATCTAATGATAGTAACAAAATGATATAACAAGTATTCGAATGCTAACTGTGCTAACGCAGCGTAGGTTACGCAACGTTCGTTACGACTTACGTGCAGTTGTAATGACACGCACTATCTCCCATCATATCGAAACGCATCGTTGCGAGAGCCGACAGCTGATAGGCGGCCCGAGCCAGACCCGACGAGCGCAGCTATTGTCGATGTTCGGTGCCTATTCACGCGACACCGTTGACGGAGCTTTCTACGATCATTAAGGTATTATATTTGCAGGTGATCTAATTAATAATGTCTATGATATTACTATGAAAGTTGGACTCGGTAGTTTTAGAAATTTCATACTGCAAGTGCATCATACTGTTTCGTATTTGATTTATAAAATATGCTGCGTGAGTGTCTACTAATGTGATACTCATAACTTACAGGACTGTGTTTGTTACACTTAAAAATAAGAGAAAAATAACACGACGCTTCTAGGTATGGTCAACGGAAACTACGCCCAATTTAAGCAAATTGAACGATCACCAACTAAAATATAGTGAGCCGTGAAACAATTTATGTCTTGAGGTGACGAAACATGCCTTAAAAGTTAAAACATAAAGAGATGACTTGAGATTCAAACACAGGAAAAGCTAATGAGGCCATCTTTAGAAGCCACAATTTTTTCTCGGTAATTACATATTTTTCTTTATATAGGTACGCTTATAATACAACGTGACAAAAATGTCTTATTAGATAACAAAATATGACAAATGCGGCTTCGCTGAAAGAATTTATGGTTAAGATTAATATTCAGACTGATAAAATCAATATACGTGCTGTCGATGCTATCAGTGAATCTTATGTAAGATATTATGTGTTTACACTTTACATAATATAAAAGAAATATGTTAAAAAAATAGGTACAACAAATGTTTCTACGGTGAAATCAGACATTAGTGAGCAATCATTAGATAGTGTGAAATGAAATGAACAAGAAGAATTAGGTGGGCAATAGCTCGAACGAATCTGACCGCAAGGGAGCGAGCGCCACCGACTTTCCCTTTTGTTGTTGTGAAAGTGATGATAGCTAATACAACAAAGCTATGGTTTGCATCCTAAGTGCACCCGCTAATCAAATGCGTTTCAAATGCATCGTGCAATTTTAGATAATCTTATCTGTGTGCAGTAGATAATCATTTGTTGGATAAATAGAATATGTATGTAATATGTTCAGCTAATATAATATATGCAATATATTATTAATATATTCATAATTATATCTTCTTATGTTCTTAAAAAAATACAGAAGTGTTATAGGTTATATATTAATAAAAATATTTTACGAATAATCTTCTCTACCTAGAGTAGATTAGCTGTTTGATTAAACAGTATTTTAGAAATATAAAATAACTAAAAGTTTATTCGTCTCTTATATATAACCTTCCAAAACAAGTCAATGATACTGGAGAAACGGTACCTATATACAAAACATGGGGAATCCACAGAGGACGTGTATGAAGAGGTTGATGACAGTAGGTGAAACAAAAGAGCTATACTATAGCGTTAGAGCTGTGTTCTCCGAGTCCCCGCTCGAAACAATGCGCAAAGTTAGAAAATGTATGGAAGACTAATAAATGAAAGTACATATACGTCTTATAATAATTTTCCAAGGAAAACACCAAAGACTCTAATGTAAAATGGACAGGTATGCTAAATATTAATCCTTTCAGTGAGGAAATAAAAAAAAATATTATTTATGTGTAATTTTAATTAAGTTTTTATTTTCAAAGAGTGAGTGTGTGTAAAATCTAGTACTCGCATAAAATAAACATATTCTATTCAACTTTTTTGCACCTAGATAGTTCCAAGGTTAGGTTGATTAGTAAAATTAAACACGCAGACATTAAATCAAGCACCTGCCCACAAGGTAAATAGGACGACATTCTCTTTAGCCGTGTAAATGAAAAGCCAGTGCAGTGCGTTAATTGCAAATGCATTTGCGAAGTACAAGTGATGCTCGCCAACTGCCAAGTCGGTCAATGCAATCGGCTAGAAGAGAGTTCATAGGAACATGTTCGTCTATCTTAATTTGTCTATTGTGTCCATGTTACAAGTATATGTGCAAGTTTATTTCTGATATTTTTCAGCTTAACTTTGTATCCAGCACATAGCAGGGTGGGGCGTGGTAGCGAGGGAACCTTGTTAAGACACTCCGTTCCCATTAAGACACTTTCCGCCGATTTTTGGATGCACTGTAGGCGGACTCAACGCCGACTTTGTTTCGACGCCAGAGCGAGGAAATGAAAATATTACTTATTTCATTTTCTCTAGTGAGAATCGAACTTACAACCTGTCATGTTTCCAGTCACATACTTGAGTCCCTGCGCTATCACAACCCTCTATTTCTAATTAAATAATAATACACAATATTTATAAATAAGAAATTACTAGTTTTTACATAAACTCAGTAAAAACAAGGAAGTAAAAGTATCTATATATAAACATGATTCATATTACCATAAGTAAAAACTCAGTGGCAATAGCTCTTAGGAACAAGTAGTCATAAATAACATAGAAAAAATCATAAATTATTCATTTCCACCGTTAATGAGGCGATTGTTCGTTTGAAATATATTTGGATGTTTTCTTATAATATTACTTTTAGTTGTAAACAATATTGAGGTAACTTACCAAGTACTACAAGAAAATAAAAATAAATAAATAAATAAATCAGCTTCACGCTGTATCCCGCACACAGCAGGGTAGGCAGAGGGAACCTAGTGTTTTAGACACTCCGCTCCCCACTTTCTGCCGAATTCTGGAGGCATTGCGTGTTGAGTGGCAGAACTCAACGCCGCGCTTTGCCTCGGAACCAGAGCGAAGAAATGAAAATATAAATTTTAAGTAAATATTTCATCTCTTCGAGCGGGGATCGAACCCACAACCAGTCGGTTTTGCAGTCACACTTCGTGCCGCTGCGCTACGACTGGCCTCTACAAGAAAATAATATTTTAATAATATAATTTTACCGATAAGAGTACACTGAAAAATTATAAAAAAATATCACGTGAAATTATCGAAGCCTGCTAACATGAAAAACTAACATATTGATAAAATATACAGAGTTTTAAAATAGCTATCACCTTATAAAGGTTAACAAATACAGGCGTGGGCAGTTAGTATTCCGCTCAAGGTTGGACATATATCTGTTTGAATGTCTTATCTAACGACAACTACAGTTATTATGAAAAATATTGAAAACTGTTATAGTTTAGGTCAAAATTGAATGTGAATCATATGATCAATAAAATAATTTATTTTTGCTGTAAAATTTTGGTCTTAAGCGAATGAATACGTATGGATATACTTTATTTAATATTTTAATTCTTATTAATTAAAATTTTGAAGTACTCAACTCACTCAAGGCTTTCTGAATATAAAGTAATAAAATAGTAATTAGTATTCATTTATAATTTCAATTTACGTATATTTTTTATCGTATGTTTTTTTTTATTTGTCACTATTTGGGGAATTACAACACAACACACTCCTTGACCGAATAATTAATTCATTACCAATCCAAAACACTTGAACTATAAATATATATATATATATATAAAAAATAATACACTGACCTTGTAAATGTTATTGTTCAATTTATACATTGCATACAGTATATTATGTCACGTTTGTGAGATAATACTGCATAAATAAAAATATTATGAGTTATTTTATGATATTTTTATTATTATTAAGGACTAGAATTCAGTTGGACTCAAATTCTTTTTTCGATGAATATCGCATTACGGTTTTTATATTCAATTATAAGAATCATATATCTTTCTTACGTCAAAATATCATTATCTAAATTATTTTATGTCTAGCATCTATTTAGAGCAACTGTTGAGAAATTTGTGAAAAATATTAGACAACACCCTGACAGTAAATGAATAGTCTTAGGACTTCAGAGGACTTCAGAGTTTATAGATTTGTGTAGTAACTAATGCTCTATCGCTCTAGCTTTACCGGCTTAGTGGCAATTTTTTATAGTTAGGTAATAATGCAGTTCAAATAAAGAAAGACCATGTCACAAATTGACATTATGGCTACAAGCTGGGTAAAAATATACGTTTGCATTTTTTGAAGCTATATGTCACAATTCAAATCGGAATTTCTGGCCATGGAACGTCAGACGTAGAATTAGTGGCACAAACCACAATACTTACCCGATAAAATTTTTAATGAAACAATAGACTGCGAACAGTGTGGCATCATTGAGGCCGAGTTCGGGCTTGATCCTCGGCAGCGCCACCGGCGGCGAGGCGGCGTCGTGCGGAGGGCCGCGCACCTCCGGCGTGGCCGCGCTCATGGCGCCGCGCGGCCGCGTGCCCGACGCGTGCGGAGCGATCGTGGCGACGCGCTCAGCCGCGCATTACAGCACCCAGCGGCGCTCCGGCACGCGGCTGCACCGGCGACACCCGCGACTCCCGCCACAGTGCGTCCCCGTCCACGCGCGCCCCGATCGATCGCGGCGACGCGCCTGCGCCCTGACGCTGGCCGACTCACACGTCGAGCATGAGGAACGCGAGGTACATTACGAGAAAAAACCACGGACAGAATAAGTACATGCAAATGGACATCGTTTGTACAGCGGGGTGCGTGGGGCGACGAGGCCCGGGTTCGGTTCCAGTGATGGGATAGTTGTGCGCGAGTGGTGCGGCTGCACGTGCAGGTCTCGCGTGCGTCTGGTTGGCGGCGCGGCGGCACTCTGACTGGACGCGCTCGCACCGCGTGCTCAGCGCGCACCCGATATCCGCTCACCACGGTATCTATAGCTATAGCCGCACTACGTTATTACATATAACGACGAGTGTACACCTTGATATACATGCAGATCACTCAAAAAAAAAAACCTTTACTTATAAAAAAAAACATAAGATAGGTATGAAATAAGTTCGTATCTCATCGGCTATCAGATATAAATAAAAAGTATACGTTACGTAAAACATTCAATTTATTTACGTTTTCCAACGTAACGCAATTAATCTCTTTAGGTACCATAATACCTTTCGTTTAAATGAGCAATAATAATACGCTTATTTACCTTCAAGGAAAACAAAAACGATTACGTAAAAACTCAGTTGAAATAAAATATAATACCTTCTTATAAATTAATAAGTAATAGTAAGCAACGCACATAAATTATTGTTAGTAAAACCAACATCAAATCAATCAACCTAAGCCACGCATGAAGTAGGTTACGTTTTTTTAGCGTTACTTTTAAAAGTAAAAAAAAATGAGGAGTACTTTTAAAAGAACTTTCAGTCACGTGTTCGCAGCACTCGTATTGAATCCCCTAAAGTAGAATCACGGTCAACGTCCCCTAGACCGGCGGTCTGACGTTCCGACAAGTGATCACGAAAAAAACACTCCATCCATCGGAGCCGCGGTGAAATGACGCAAAACAGTTTTTGCTATAGTTATAAGTGGTGCTCGGAATTTGTCTAATGATCACCAATCACTAGATACTTCTGGAAAGGATGGTTGCACACTTTAATTTCTTTGTGAATATAATTAATTTGCAGATATAAAAAATACCTCGAGTATATACTCTATGAATAATTATTTTTTAAACACTAGCTGACGGCAAAAAAGGCGTTTGCTGTCATTATGTTACTCTGTTAAAAAAACTTTAGTTAAGTACATTCATTTAAGATTAATACATCTTTAGCCATGAATAAGGAAGTCCAAGTGACATCGACACACCAAGTGCCAAGACGTTTGACAATGCTAAGCAATAAGCCGGGAAGAAGGGCAACAAGGCGACTAAGTTCTCAGAAGATTGTTCTCGTTCCCCGACAATGTCCTGGAAGATTTCCACGAACGACAGATGCACCAGAGTATTACTCAGTGATCAAATAATGCACATCTATTGATGTGCGTACAGTTAGGTTATCTGTAGAAAAAATAATTTAGTTAACGTACTTAATTTTTCAAAGAGTATCGTTAATATTTGCTTGTATATAACAAAATAGTAACTGAAGACTTCCACGAACGAATATATATGAGAAAATGTATTATTGAGAGTATGTATCAACGTAATATAACTCAAAGATATATTTTTTTAAATTATCAGCTTATAATAGAATCAACCAAACCAATTTAAGTACAATTTTTATTTTTCTATTTAGGTTAAACTTCCCCTAACACTGTGTTTTTCATTATTTAAATCGTTTCATAAATAAAAATATATCAATATAAAGAATTTGGTTTGACAAAATTGCTACCAAATAATTTTATTATAGAATTGATTGAAACTTGTTTTCAATAAATGAATATTGTCTACAAAATCATCAAAAAATGTTCTTAGAGCATGAAAGTAATTCAGTTAATAAATAAATAATTGCGTGGTTCTAGCGTGCGAAGTTGCGAGCATACAAGTGACCCGTATTAAATAAGAAAAATACGTATAGACGACTCATAAGAAAATCTAAAAGCTAATGATTCCCACGTCCAGTCATTCTCAGCTTTTCCTTTGCTGTAAACCACAAACGTAATGTTTACGTAACTGACCACAAAAAAGATTCATTGCCGAAGGTCGTAGTTGGTGACTTTGACCAAATAAGTTACTCATCAATAAACCCCTACGATGGCAGATAGATTTTCCATATTTTATTACAGTAAATAAGCCATTTTATATGCATACGTACATATAAACACTACAGTAAATTTTTAACACTTGTTTCATTTTTTATATTATTGTGTCATTTTACACAATAACTTATTATTTAAATGGTATGATTTATCTCCAACTACTACAACCACAGTAGTGCTCATTTACAATACAATTTTATTTGCGTATGGTTATCATGTATCTAGAAAATGCATGCGACCTACTTGTGATTCCATGAAAACGTTCGGCTTTCAACTAGACAGCGCGACGACACGGTTTAAAGGAAAACATAATAAAATATAACATATTAATAAAGTTATCATATTAGTTTTATAAATGTACTTTTTTCATTGATTTCAATATAAAGAAATATAAAAAAAATACCACAAATGAATATCGACGTAATGTGCAAAAACAATGTTTAAATTAAAAACACAAAAAATGCTCGTATAAATATGTATATTAAAAATATTAAAATTATATGTGGGATAATCACAGCGAGAAATCTTTGCCATTACACTTTCAAATCAGAGTTAGTATTATGATATCAAGAGATAGAGATCAAGAAAGGTTATATAGGCGCGAGTTTATCTCGAGTGTTTAATTTTAACGCCGGCGGCTTTGGCTACCGTATTTACGCAAGTGTCGGCAATTTCCCGCTATCGGCAAACGGCGCACGCGCAGCCCGATCTATGGCGTAAGCTTCCATCATTATTTTCATTACTGGTTTGCAATCGTGGCACAGCTATTTTGTGTTAACTGTAGGCATGTCAATTTTGATTGGCATTTCGGCGAAATATATATACACTTACATGTGGGGAAAAAATATAAATTAAATGATTATTTTATTAAAAAGGAATTTACAAAAACAAGCGAGCAACACAACAAGATCATGCTATTTATTTACAATACAACATTACTCAACATGGTAGTTTCCTCGTTGATAAGTCAAAACAGAAATGCCAGTTCCTGGCACCAAATTAATTGAAATAGCCTTCCTCCGACACGAATTAAATTTTATTATTCAACAATTCTCAATGGCCGGCGTTTCGATTGGTCCACGTGCTCCGTCATACAAATCTATTCCGGGAGCAAGTATATTGGATTGAGCTTTAGTGCACAAAATACAGCTAGCCGATTTAGATTGCACGAGCCAAATAATATCACGCAAAGGTTCACTGGTAGAGCAAAAGCTAAGAATACTAGTTTCTACTCATTTCGATGCTATGTGCTGTGTAATTGAATGTTAGGAAAGAATGCGACAACACCTTTGACATAGGATCACCGCTAGTATCTTATTACTTACACAATGTTGTTTTGTGCCAGTCATGATAAATACTTATTTGCCAGCTTAAGACTTAATTTTTAATTTGTGCGTCGTATATTTCAGAAAGAAAACGATTCTAGAAACCAACTCAATTCATGTTTAAAATAAATCTCTTTTAACTAGAATAACTAAATAACATATAATATTAACATTAATGTACACATTCAAAAGTGAATAATATGTTTTTTGTTTTTCAGAGAATTTTAAAGACATTGTATTTTAGTAAAGTATAAATATTTCTGGTGTACGTCCTTGAAGATTATTGTGTAAAGATGCTTTAGGTGTGGAGTGACGACGTTAGTACAAACATGACTCAAAGTTATGCCCAAATGGGTACATAATTGGGTTTGTACGGGTTTTCTATAGTATCAACATTATACATGAAATTAAAAATTTAATAATAATATTTCTACGGCATAAAAAAGATTTTTATTATTATTGCGTCTCGCTGTATCCTGAACATAGCAAAGTCACCACTTTAGAGGACTTTAGAGTCACACTTTGAGGGACGAGACTAGTGTATTCCGTTTCCATTAAGACACTTCTGTTCCCCACTTTACGTCGAATTCGGGATGTATTGATCGGCGAAACTCAACGCCGCACTATAAAAAGATCAATGATATATAAATATGAAAAAAGAATTACTCAAGAAGGAAGAATCACAGGTATATAATATTATATATAGATACGAGTAAATGTCACTATGTTCCTTTGCTATTATCAATTTGTATACCTACTTGCGATTATCAAATGGCATATCCATGTGAACTAGGCTTCGACCGTGGGCGATTTTCTCACGCCACCCCTTATCTTTCGACAATAATTAAACTGATGCTATGACTCGAAGTTCTCAGTACGTTAAAACGTATATGAAGACTAAATTCCTAGAAATATCGCTCGGTAAACCCACTGGGAGAATGTAGCGTGATAGCGACTAAGGTTTCCTTTTTATAAAAATATACACTCTTCTCAAAATTACGTATTACTGTAACACTTTCAATTATTAAGTATAAAATTCATGGATTTGTTATTTTAAATTTTAGCAAAATCTTTTAAGGTATTCATTTAAGGCGATAAACAAAAATATTTACGTATTTTATTTATTATTATGTATGTATGTATGTATTTATGTACATTTTTAAGTATATATATATATATATATATATATATATATATATATATATATATATATATATATATATATATATATATATATATATATACACTTATGTATATACATATACTTAAACAACACAAGTACACCGCCTACTGTCCTAACTATTCCTAGCGATAAAGTCGCCTGTTGTATATTTTCTTTTGTTTCTTTAATTTTTCTGTATTGTTTGTGGTGTACAATAAATTATATTATTCTTATTATTATGACACTTACAGTGTTTATAGATTGTAGTTTAATAAAATCACATTTTTTCATATATAAATATATAAATACAAGTCTTCTTAAAATTTATATTTCTTAGTACATAAGCGACAATCGAAACAAAGATGATTTTAACGAAATTGGGTCAATGTCTCTTTTGTCCAGTTAAAGTTATTCATTATGTTATTTTAAAAAGCATTCGCCAGAACACTTGAAGTGAAGTCTTGTATGCCACAAATCAACAGGATTCGTGCTCGAGTTGTTGTATTATTTATGTAAACAAGGACATTGGACAACAATGTAAGTGCCTCGAATTCTCGTCCGTTTTTATATGTATATGCTTAAGTACAAGATGACGTACGTATTATTTAATCCTTTCCTAGCTTTTAGATGTTAGCACGTCATTAGATAATAGCATGCACTCGATGTCTATTACCTGGTTATTTAAATAACTGTAAAATTATTTTTTTTATCTAAATGTACAGTATTCTAGATAATTCCGTCAAAGAATTATGCTTGAAGTTTATGAATAATTCATAACATTTCGTAACATTCGGAATATTAACTAGCCTAATTTCAAATATTTCAATTAACATCTGAAGAAATTTTGATATTCGATTGGCATCATTTACAATAACAACTCAGCACGACCACTTAGCCAAAGGGAAAACTCTACATTAAAATACCTTCTGGGAATTACATACAATAATTGTTTCTGGCACGAAACGTCGTTTGAACAATTTATTTATTGCCAATTTAGTAGAATAGGTAAAAGCTTTATTTCTGAATTTCAAGTAATTTTTAATTCTTATACTTATACTTTTGAATTCTTATATTGCATAGGAATGATAAAATACAATATAAAACCATAAAAAATATACTATATTATTATATGTCTTTATGTTAGTAATGATTAATAGTAACTACAAAGCGTAAACCATCGAATCAATGGAATTAATGCAGAGGATACATTTAGTCTTAATAAATTTAGTTCTATGTTTTGTATATGTTTATTGAATGTAAATGTATCCTAAGTAGGATTTGAATCCATCAATTCTATTTTGTAAAATAACTCACAGAGTGACCAAATTAATTTGTTACTTCAAGAAAGTTTCAAATACTCAGAGAAAATAATACAATACAAATCACAAAAGGAAACCCTATAATCTGGCATATTAGTAAGCTGTCACTTGCAGACCAGCAACCGTAGGATCTCTTTGATCAGCGCACATTTTAAATGACCGCCTTTTACATCTAAAATTATCATACTCTGTTCGGTGCTATAGACGAAGTAGAGTAAATCGCAAAAAGATGAATAATTGTCGTACAGCACATTAAAATACATTAGTGAAGACATGTTGTACGGCAACAGAGGTTATTAACACAACGGGCAAATTTTCTAAGAATATCGAAACGTGTCAAAATCTGAAGACCGTAACCCAAGGAGGGGAAGCGGCGATTAAAATAAATACGACGGTAATGAAATAAATTAATTGTTTCCTCAACTTTGTCGGACATGAGCTGGTTGTAATATGTCACTAAATATCATGTTCTTGATAGATAAAAGGGAAAGTTGAGGTGATTTATATTGTCTATTCCCTTAAGATGCTGTCGTCTGTTACACATTAAATAAAAATATTACCGCGATTTCGTATTATTCAACACTTTTTAAAAATATGTAATACGTTTTAGATGTGGTGGAATCCCTTCGTCTTGTAACAGGAAATGTATGTACCTACTCGTACCTGTTTAATTTAGTTAACATATAGGTACATATTTTATAAAATTTACATTTAAGAATTTATTAATTATGTAATTAAATTTTTATTTAAGAATTTATTAAGGGCACATATAAAACATTTTTTTAAATAATAAATACACTTACTAATTATTAAAACTATTCGACCTTTATTTTATTAAGTAAATAACATATATAAAAAGTATTTAATTTTAGTAATTTTATAGAGAAAATTCTACGTAATATAAAAAAATTAAAACACCTTATTAAAATAAAATTAATTGTAGAAAGCGTTAACTTTTTTCGAGGTTTAAAAAGTTTGCAAACTTACATTACAGATTATAATAAATATACATAATTGGATATAATAACAGCATATAAAGTAGATAGTGCCCTGGTTTATTTAGTGTAAATTTTGTATTCGTATAATCCATAGCAAGCACATGTGAACACAATTACAATTTACATAATTATAAGGAACTAACCTATGTTAGCACCACGTACATAAAAGACTTTGTTAAAAATGTTATTATATAAAAGAGTCCGCATAAATTGAAATATATAGCTGCTACGGTTTTTTAAATATAGGTATGTAATTTAATTTATTTAGAAATTTAATTTTATTTTTTATCATTTCTCAAAATAAATACGATGTGTCGATGTGCTAGTTATATGTATTAGAAATACAAATAATAGTTATATTTCAATGACTAGTTACAAAATGTTAGCTTATAAAGATATACATTTAATTAAGTGAGAACGTAAATTTCGCAAGGTTCTAAGGATTTATGATCGCATAATGAAGTGTTATTTGAAAGAACCACTTTAAAAAGGCTTCAAATTCTCACAACAGGCGATCATGATCGTGATACTGCAATATCATACTCCAGCCAGTAGCCAGCAAGTCATGGTCCAGCAGGAAATCAAATCACTAATTTAGTTGTTTCATTAAAATAATGATTTCTTTATAATTGAGTGGTTGGCAAGAAAAATAAGAATATAGTTTTGCGAATGAAAAGACCTAAGGCGATCATCAGAGGAGGTCTGACATCATCGCCGCATTTATACGGTCAATGTTGTTATGCGAGCCAAGCGAGTGATATGAGTGTTAATACATCACAGTTTTGGTCGACCGAGAACGAAGAGCGCTAAGCGTATTTTAATCAGTGGCAGTAAGTACATTTATATTGTTTCGCTTACGGAGCAACATGTGGGCCGCGAGTTTTGAAGTTCAATGCCATCGGACTCGTGTTACATGTTGGGTCTCGCTTGATTGTTTCCAACGCGATCAATTTGTACAAGCTAATTGTTGAATGAAATGACGATTGGTAAGTGATGACTGATCGATTATACGAATATGTTGTTAAATTTGAAATGGTCATCGATGGTATATTTAACTTTTTGATTGTTTCTATAAAAATAAATAAACTCACTTTCTACTTCATATTTTTTAACAAAAACAAATCTAATAAGTTATTAAACAAATAAAATTATTCTTTGGTCTTTATGACGTTTTTATTAAATAATCACGATCATTAGCAGCGTCCCCGTCACAAATAAAATTAATTACTCATATAAGAAATCCGAACATACGGGGAATTAACATCACTTAAAAGTTGAGCAGAAGATAAACTTTAAAACATTAATCATAAAGGAGTACTTTGTTAAATGATAATGTTTTTTTCTGGCAAGTTTCATGGAAGAAATTGCGGGCAGAGTAAAAAGAGCAGCAAAAACTGTGCAATGAACTTACACATGTGTGTGCGTAAGGAATACTGTAATATTGCCGAATAACATGGCGTGTACGCAATCTTCATACAGCCACTTGAAAACACTCGAAATTTTAAGTTCCTTCACCTTTCTAGAATGTTCTTTGGGTTTATTTTAACCGGCTTTAGTTAAAATTTTGCATAGTAGTAGCAAAGTAACGATTCCGTTTGAAATTTTGAAAAGATAATGACAATAGATATATTAAGAAGGTTATTAAATACGACCCCCAACTATATTAACCCATAGGCAATTAAAAATAGATCAAAACTAGAAATAGTTTTGAACTATATAGCCTATGGGTACATAAATATATATAAAAAAGAAAAATGTATTCAGTCATATTTCAGTACACATTGTATACATCAACGTATTGCCAGTGTCCCCAGAATCAAAGTAAGATATCAAGTTAAGATATATCCAATAATATCGCTGATACAGCATAATCGTATACATAAATACATAGTTATATTTTTTTGGTTCTTACAAGAGGTGACGTCAATATTTTTTGTGCGCGCACCGTTAATGCGAGATGAATTGCTTTTTGTTCGCATTTAGAAATGGTTCTTTAAGGCTCTGTTTGCATTTAAAATATTATACCTTTATACATATTTTTCCAGCTATATATTATACGTTGAGAGTATAGACGGTGAGCGTGATTCAGCCAGTAGCCAGCAAGTCATGGTCCAGCAGGAAATCAAATCACTAATTTAGTTGTTTCATTAAATAGATAAGATATATATATATATATATAGATATATATATATATATATATATATATATATATATATATATATATATATATATATATATATATATATATATATATATATATATATATATATATATATATATATATATATATATATATATATATATATATATTATATAGTCAATTCTGTTCAATTTTAAAATTTTCATATATGTATGTAAAAATAAAAATTAGGTACACAAACACTTAAAACCTCTCCCATTTTTCTCTGTCTGTTTTTTTGTGAATTACATCAAAACTTCAGGACAGCAATTATCTAATTTTTGTAGGTATGGCATATCTTATTACAAGCAAGGAATGTCAACGACAATTGTTAATTAATTGCAAATTGACAAAACTTGGCCCGATTAAAGACTAAAAATCTAGTAAGAAATAAAATCACGTATAACACAGCAGTGCTGGTCATTACTTTTTAGCATAATATGTAAACCGATTTAAAATACTATTTAATTTAAATATATCGTAAACTTTCAATAATTCAACCACAGCATGCTTACAGATCTTAAAGCATCTCTTGGCACTTGAGACTTCTATTTTAGACGTTCAGTAGCTAAATTAATCGGAGGCGTGAAAAACACTTAGCGAAGCTGTATCCAATATATAGTAATAAAATAGGATCTACTACCATGCGTTAAGATTCAAATTATTTGTAAGCAATGAACACGACAGAGATTAGTGTAAAAATCGGCCGGAAGACATCAGTCACTAACTATGTCACATGAAAGTATTGACGCTCACATTTTAGGAAATTAATATACGTAAACATTTAGGCTGGTGCATGGCTTAAAATAGTCGTAAAATATATTTAAGACCTAATTAGTTTATTCATTATAGTAAACGGAAGGGTCAATAAGATTCATAATTAAATGTAAATAATAAGAAGTTATAATATATGGTAATAGTTGTAAAATTGTTCAAGAGATTACCTACAAGGCTATCTTTGTGCTATGTACTACTTGTTATAAGAAGGAAACCATAAAACTAACAAAACAAACAATAAAGAACACCACTCATGTTATAACAATCGGGTAACAACGTGGTGTCCTGTAATCACTAAAAATAGTCCACCTATGAAGACTTACTCAAGTAATTTGTCAAAAAAATAATATTTTCGTCAACGTGATAAATTAAATATAATTTATATTTTTTTAACAATATAGTAAAACAACTTAATTGCAGCCAATAATATCATAAAATAAATGATAAATTATATGCATACTCTATACGTTTCTTACTTAATCATTAATGTTGGCATAAATAACTATTTAAAATGTGATGTTAATGTATTACTTGGCACATACGCCATTACAAATTCAGCCTATCAAATTTCTTAATAATTTAGTGCGGCGGAGAAATTTTTGTTGTGTTTGATTTTGGCACTAACCAACCAACCAACAAAAATCGAGGCAGGTGGTAGCGGCAGTAGAAACCTAACAATGAAGTCTTCGTCGGTGCTAATAAAACAAAGTGGTTCCTTTCATTGCAGTTCAGTGCTTCAACAAGTGCATTCAAATTGGTTCGGTGCCGGAAACGGAATTCCGTAGGAGATCGCAATATTCGCGAGACACTCACGGCCCCCGACAGAATTGTTCGGATAGTGGGAGAGTATGGCGTGATTTGTGGAGGAAAACATGTCCAGCGCCCGTGACCTAGGGTTTTGTTTGCGACGGTGGCCGCTCCGAGCGACCAGACTGCCTGTCGCCGCGGCCGACAGACAAGGACGGAGCGATGTACAAACGGTGCGCAAGAACAGGGTGGGCGACTCGTATTGCGAATATAAAAACTGAGCGACTCGTAGAGTATGACGTAATATACGTTGATCATAAAATATATATTAATATTTTATTTTTATAAATTATATTATATACGTAGATCATATCATCATCATATGTTGATTAGCTCGAATCATTTTATTTAGTGGTCATTAAGAACAAGTAGTAGAACAAGTTTTATATGTACAGCCACTAGTTATATTTCAGAAAATATTTCATATTTTCGGTATAAACTTGATAACACCTTGTGACAATGAAATTATCTCCGTATTATAAAGTCATAGATATATACAGAAATTTACCACGTAATAGACGATTTAACAACAATACAACAAAATCTGGCAGTCTTACAACCGTCGACATTTATCGAATATAATGAAGAATAAATAATCAAATTAGAACAAACGAATGTCACTTTTCGCAATAAACAAAGTAATGCAAACATTAAAATACAGAACAAGTATACGACAGGGTAAAGCAGATTAAGATTGTGTACATGCAAGAAAGTAAAACGCCCTTATAAGAAGGACTAGTTAGATAATAATGGCTTAGCGCATGTGACACATGCAGTGAAATCGTTTAAGTGCATGTATTTACGTGTTGACTACGAACCAGATAGCAACGAGTGGACGCTAAAAGTCTTCAAGTATAATAATTTATGCATAAATAATATAATATATCGATAGAAACTGGTGAAAGTATCGTAAAGTCGGCGAACACATTGTTTTGGTTAAGAGAAACTAATAAAACTGTATAGGTATCCTCAATATGGTAAACTGTGACGATATGAATGGCATCATCAGCGATTTGAAATCGTGGAAGTGTCGTAATCATGCGACCAGGACATCAACCTGTATATTAATATCACCTGTTAGATATACCTATCTAGAAGGGGAAGTACAATATTTAATACTAGTTCAAGTATGTATGTAAAATATTAAGGTTGTAGAAATATCATAGTTCCTTTTGGATTGGATACGAGGTTTAGGCAGTTCGTTTACCACATGCAAAACTTTTTAGACGAAGTGTGGCCTCAGATACCTGCTTTACAAAGGTTTTCTAAACATTCGTCAGTACGAACCAAAAATCTTATCACTATCAGCTAGTGATAAGCCTTACTTGCCTATTTAAAAAAAATACAACATAGCTACAAAATGTACAGGTTATTTAAGGTCATATACGCTAATACCACTGGCGCAGCGCGCACCATCTGCACGCAATATAGTAGATTTGTTCGAGTATAATTACATTAGCGCAGCTTGCAATTTATTATAATAAATACAAGGAAATAACTTAAAATTGAAAATGAACTATGACATTACAGTGGAAGGTGATATCATTTACGATGACATCATAAAGCTAATGTCGCTACATAAATTATTATGCAATTATTATTAATCATATAATAATAATTACTTTTCGTGGTAAAGTACAAAGATTACTAAATGCTTTTTAAAGTATAAGACAGTTACCTGTAGCTAAAACATACTGATTTTGTATCTCTTCACTAGGTTTCAGTATTTTTTTGAGAAGTCTAGTTACTCAATTCACCATTTTTGATATATTTACCAACTTTGTGATTGCTAATGTGCTGGATGATATGACCTAGTGTTGCGCTTATCCTAAGCGTTTAATTATATTAATTAGGAATCTTATAGATTATCACAATATAGTGATGTCAACATAGAATGTAACATTTCAAACGCCCGCCAATCACTTCATTAGTCTAATTTAAACAAACAAATCATTAACATAAGAAGAGAAACAAGTCACTTCAAATGTTCAATTGAGTAAGAAATAATAAGGTATCGAGCCCTACTACAAAGCTCACTTGTAAGTAGGTTAAGTAGGCATTACTACCTATTCCGAAACAGTCGCAATTGGATTTGCTTTACACTTACATATTGCTTAAACCAAGTCATCTAATAAAAAATTGAATCAATATTGTGAATAACAATACTCAACACCCAATGCCTACAGAATTCGGCAGAAAGTGGGGAACGGAGTGTCTTAACACAAGGTTCCCTCTGCCTACCCTGCCGTGTGCGGGATACAGCGTGAAGCTGTTTCCTTTTTTTTATAGTGAAGAATTATTTGGACAAAGATACTTAAAAAACTGCGCTCATAATATACACGTTTAACGTCGAAAAAATATACAAAAATAAAACTGGGACTGGTTTAAGAGAATGACAACAACCCACACGCGTTTTTTTGGAGCACTTACATAAATCGTGACAGCTGGTTTTATAGCGAAATAAAACTATTTTGAATTTAGTTTTGCATATTAATATATCAAGAGACGAATCAACGGGTTTTTTTGCGAGGTGTAGGGAATGTTTGCTCGACATGAGATTTCAATATTGTTGTAGTAGAAGTCGCACTTTTGCCGTGCAATGCGTAACTCACAGTCAGCGGTCGACGCGACACGCGGTGCGGCAGTTGTTGGTGTTTTAGAGGAAGCCACACATTTTTTGTGACTCATCATCGCATTAAATTTGGCCGGATTTCAAAAGTCTTAGCTATATTATTTTATAGTAGCGGAAGAACTGAAATAAATCTTTTCTTTATGTTCATCAGTTGGTAGAAAATGGAAATAACGCGCTTGTTCAAAATTAATGCGATGCCATATTCTTGTTACATTTCAATAGTATCTTTGCGTATATTTCAATATGTAACCTTGCGGATCACTTAATAAAATTGAAAGATATTAAGAAGACATACATATAAATAGGTAATTTTAAATTATATGGACTACCATGTATACGAGTTATTTTTGTTAGAAATACAGTTTCTGTTTTACATCATTTAAAATTTTAATTATCTAGTTATCGTGTTTTAAAAAGTCGACTTTATAAAAAGTCGACTTTATAAAAAATTATTAATCATGTTTTTGTGAAAGACAGCCCTGATACTTTAATTCGAAGGGCATATTCATTTATCACACGTTACGTAAGTCATAATTTTGAATGGCCGTAAACAATTTGGTTAGCAACAAAATAAAGGGCACACAAATAGCAGCCTTATCTGGAACAAGCAGCAGCAGAATTTTGTGATCCTTGAACTCATGAACTACTTTTCAAACATTATCTAACTGTGAATGACAAAACATTTGTATTTCGTACCAATCGTGGAACCAGGAGATTTACGTAACCTCCTTTGAGAATATAGGATGTAAATAACTTTAATTTAAGCAGTATTTCGCATATCATAAAACCAACCCGGGTTTATGATATGCGAAATATTAGAGCAAGACAAATATTTTGACGAGAAGCTAAATATTGATGTAAGATTATTGCTACACGCGCTGCAATGTTTTTAAATGATCAATTAAGATACTGGATATCACAAATAAATAGCACAATCACGTTATGTAACGCTGATGAGTGCTATTAAGATACGATACGATGAGGTGTTTAGATATCGGAAAGTAACTTGACGTCAATGATACACGCCGGAGACGACCTAAGATCACTTCTTTCACGTGATTATGTGATCATTTGATTATACGGCAAAACTTTTTCTTCTAAACGAGATATATGCTTTAGCTTTCATCTGCTGGGTCGTAAATAGAGGTGATGGAATTTTTTTATTTACGTTTTTTGCTGTGTGACTTGAGATATGAACATTTTGTCATCTGAAGTTGATTTTAAAAAAAAACATAAAAGTAATTTTCAATACTGATTTTATAAAATAAAATAAAAATAAAAATAAAAATATAGCCTTTATTCTCTGACCTAAGTTTCTTATATCTATTTACAGAAAATTTTATATATTTTATTTCATTACTATATTACTAAACCTATATAACTTATTTACTTAATATTTATTTTGCACATTATATGCAACCAGGTCAGGTTGTCTTGTGACATAGGCCTCCTCCAATTCTTTCCATTTATTGCGGCACTTTGCTAAACGTCTCCATCCATTTGGTAGGTCATCTTCCCATCTTCTGATTTGCCTTCCTCTTTGTCTTTTCCCATTTCTCGGATACCACTCAGTAACTTTCTTAGACCACCTATCCACCTTGCTTCTCATCATATGACCAGTCCATTTCCATTTAAGAGTTCTTACTTTAACTTTCACATCTTTTACTTTAGATATACCTCTAATTTTTGTGGCCTTCCATTTGTCACGAAGCTTCAGGAATAACATGCTTCTTTCCATCCCTCTTTGACACGTAAGTAATTTGTGTTCGATTTTGTTCGTTAGTGGCCAGGTTTGGCAGCCGTATGTGAGGCATGGTAGGATGCATGTGTCATATACCCTTCTTTTTTCTGAAATGGGTATATTTTTATTCTTCATTACTTCTTTAAGGGACCAGTACCTTTGCCAACTAATATTTACCCTTCTATCCACTTCCTTAGTCGAAAGGTCTTTAAATGCTATTACTTGACCCAGATATATATACTCATCCACATATTCGATCTCATCTTCTCTTAACTTAATGCTTACTTTGGCCTGGTTGGTTAGTAGTTTTGTCTTGCTTGGATTCATTGACAGTCCGGCTTTCTTGCTTTCCTCTACCAGTTGCTGCAGCATCGTCTGAAGCGTAGTATGATCTTCTGCTGTACTGATTTTAAAATATAAGAAAAAATATAGCTTTGCAGTATATTATATATAGTAAGTATCTACGCTTAACCGTACCTACAGTTCTAACGGTGTGAGAGTATATTCCCAAAATACTGATAAGACAGTAAACATTTCACATGTGTAGCACGCAGTAGATTTTTTCATAAGTTTTTTATTGACACCACATGCAAAACATCGTTATCGCTGTCAGCAAACAGCAGCCGTGTCAATGTAAACAAACACTGATAACACTGATAACTCTGATAACTGGATTCACAAAGATGGCTGCGGAGTATTATCGGATGGGACGTGACCCCTTTACGAATTATAGCTTATCGAGAGGAGACATAAAGCTGGCTTAATTGCAACAAATAAAGCAATTACATTTATCCTCGCTATGATGATTAGTTTAAGTTAATGGTTGCGATGGTGATACATGTTTAATATGCACATTAGTCATAAATTGTTCTAGACGTTTCCTATTTATAATAACGACTAAATATACCTATTTTCCTATTTATTATATTGAGATATTGTGAATAAAGTTATAAATATATAATATATGATGTCACTACTTCTGCGAATGACGGAATATCACTCGAGCATGTGGCAATTGGTACACTACGCCATGGTAATGGATTCTAGTCGAAAATGTTTATGATTATGACATACGTAAGTGTTCACTAGCTATGGTTACATAAAGTTGAGGCTTAGGCTTTCTTTACCCAGCACATGTGACTTTAACTCTTGATTTAAGATTTATTGACAACACAAATGAGGAGCTTTGTGTTGTCGGCTTTCTCTCCGTTTGTCGATTTTACCCGTATAGCAGTCAGCATAGCGTACTAGAGTCAAGACGGGCCGTTCAAATTTATTTTAATAATAATAAAAGAATTAACTAATGATAATAGCAATAAACTTACAAAAATAGGTGAGTGCGTGCTTTCAAGTCAGATTACTAAGAAAAATTTATACTTGCGACAAGAACGCGATGTGTGTGCAAAAAAACCAAGAATACAGTGTCAAAGGACATTCAACGCACGATTACCGAAACAATAAATGATTCATAACATCACATAAGCGCTATCATCAATGAAGATCACTCGATGTAAGATAGCGGTAATGAGGAGTGACTTTTGATAGCATCACAATCGACTATTGTCATGTGTCATTAACTCGACGAAAGAACTAAATTAGAATAAAGATTTGCGAAAAGCGAATACATACGACAATATCCCAAGTTCGATATGATTGTAATAGTAAACCATATGACTTATTGAAGTAAATATATTTATTTCAGTAAATTCTAATAGATTATATATTTCTTGCAGTTTTATTGTGCATACTCGAATATTTATTAGAATTGCATATATAATTGTAAAATAGCATATTCTTTTAGTTCTAAAGTGCGCGTATGATCGTCTTGATGCGGCTAAATGTCTTTTCAAATAATTACAATCCTAAATCACTCCAGCAATACTATTTATCATATGATTCATGAAATATTACAGAAAATATTTTTTCAGGTTCACTTTATATCCCGTGTGTAGCAGAGTGCGCAGTGGAAGCCTAGTCCTAAATTGTTAAAACTCTCCTCTCACTACTTTCCGCCGAATTCTGGAGGCGTCGCGCTGTTGGGTGTTGAGTGATGGAGCTCAACGCCGCTCTTTGCCTTGCCAACAGAGTGAAGAAATGAAAATATTAAATATTTCATTTCCCAGAATGTGAATCGAATATATTTAATCGAATCCAATTTATATGGTGTACGTAGTGTGATTTACAGTAATAAATTCAGTTAAAACTGTTATGAAAGCAATTGCGCTTATCTAGTCATTACTTGATTTTGCAGTAACATTTCAAATTGACTATAAAAATATGAAATAAAAAGCTTGTATACAATGTACTAAAACATTATAGTGCTGCTTCAGGTGTCAGTTGGCAGTGTGCCGACGCGTGGCGTAAACAATCTATTTCGGTTACTGAAGATAATTTGATCACCTTATTTATGTAGTCACTTCCTATACCTAATTGAATGAAACTCTCAAATACTGGAGTATAAAAAAATGTGGAGTAAAAAAAGATACTGGAGTATAAAAAATTATCAAATAATAAAACTGCGTGAAATTTCACGCCAATTACAAGGGAACATTCTAGAACGCGGAAAGTTCATACGATATGGATGATGCAATAAGCAAACGACGCAAGGGACCTGCGTGAGTAATGTCAAGTTTAAAGCGAGCTGTTTGCACATATGTTGCGGTTTTTGACCATATGATGTGATTGAATTATGAGGCAAACGCTAAACTTATATTTGACTTAGCTCATGACTAATTTGTTGGACATTAAGTAACCAATGCCGAGGTGGATGACCGCCAGTGTTTGCCCAGAGCGAGGGCAGGTTCATGTATTTAAAGAGTCTCCAAGACCAACGTCGAGAAATTTGACGCCGAGTTAAGATTAAAATTGTAGTACGTTGTCCTCTGTGACCTACTCCGTAATTGATATTTGAATAAATTTTGATGGATGTCTAACACGTACCTCCGCCTTGAAAAAGATGTCACCCGTATAGAAGACATTGCCTTACCTGAAAAAAGAACACATAAAAAGTGTTAAAATTGTGAAACACTAGATTCAATATTAAGTAGTTTTAAAATAATATCATTTTACATTTACATACTTTTAAATATAGAAAAAAATATATTACAATACCTACTATAGACGTAAAATGAACTAAAATATAAGCAAACAACATAACATAAAATATGATAACAATTATGAGAAACAAATAATATATTCTAAAATACAGAAATATAATTGTACTCGTGCCGATATAAAATATAAATCATATAGTAGTAGAACATACGAATGAATCCTAATTTGCAAATATAAATAGTCATAATTATTCACAGCTTTATAGTGATCTTAATGACATAATGAGTACAGCAATTATAGCCGGTTGTATAATAATAATGGACAAGAACATACACACACATATTTGTAAGTGCGCTAACAAGTAACGTACTCTATGTACGACATTGAATATCATTTGTAAACTGAACTAGGTGCATGTTGCAATTGCATGTGAAAATTTTCCACTGTGGAAGTATAGTAACATATTGAATTGAATAATAAAACATAAGCCATAGTGCAATATAAGACATAATATCAAGACACGTTAGTTGCGCACATTGATGTTTGAATGTGGAAGGAATTAAGAGTCACCTGGCAATTTTGTAATGAAAATAGCAGCTTCACAGAGGCAACCTAGTGTTAAGACACTCCGTTCTTGACTTTCAGTTCAATTCTGTCATTCCCTGAAGGGGATCTTACCTACAACCGCATGGTAGAAAATAAGCTGGTGTCCAACTGCGCTACGATCGCTTTTATTGATTTACAAATATATTTAGCGTATCGGATCAATTATATGAATAGTAAAGTATTTAATATCACAAGTGAAGCAAAAAGCAATCGTTTACCGTGATTGTACAAAATTTTTATATTTATGCATAAATATTTTAACAAACAATGTATTCCAAATATGTTTTTATAAAATAAAGCCCATTTTATTAATCTCCTTCTGCGTGATCATTTATTGTTGTTTACATTTGTCGAATGGTAACAGAATTTGCATTGAAATTCATTCAAAATTTATATGAATGATTTATAGTGATTAGAATATGTGAATAATTACATCTCAATTATTAAAGGAATCTCAATTATTTACACGTGTAACATTGATATGCATTTATGTTTATAGGTGTGTTGGAACCAACGATTTGGTCAAAGTTGCGTGAAAGTGCAGCGCAGGAGGTCCTTGGGTAGACTATATCCAACAGTGGGCGTCGAAGAATTGATATGGTGATATATATTTGTACTATAATTTCTGCTACTCAGTGCCAAATAATGCTTTGCAAATACATTACTGGAATGTTTGTCGTCAAATTATTCGAGAATATGCTATACAAAGGCAAATGCATCTGTTTGTTACTAGTTGTAAGTATGACAGAGTATATGTATATTGGTTTTATGTCCATGACATTTAATTTATTTATATAAATCAATTTACAGGACAAATGCAACATTATAAAATATAAATGAGGAAATCATATTAATTTTCAAATATTACGAGTACTAGTTTCGGTATATTTGGATTTTGGACCAAGCAACAATACCCAATAGTGTTTCTGGCTTAACATAACAATAATTCATTAAAAAAACTAAACTGGTTAACCTCACCCCGATGTACGCGCAAAGCCTAACTGTATCACCCTCGGCGATACGTCGGCATTGTGCTTGCTGTAAACCGTTACGAGTAGACAGCGTCCATCAGATATAAAACCTACTGACAGATGGTAACGGTAACTGACATCATTTCTTATGCGTTACACAGCACGGCCTACAGAGCCACGCCGAGCATAATTGGACGTTTGAAACATAGTTATGTTTAAAAATTGATTTTCAGCAACGGTTTACATGGAAATGTACATCCACTAATCTATCACTCTATGTTATAAACTGTATAAAATTATCATTTTATTATTTTATAACAGGCGAGTCGCGGCGTAGGGGCACAAAGTGTGACTGTAAAACCGTCTGGTTGTGGGTTCGAACCCCAATTGAGGAGATGAAATATTTATTTAAATTTATATTTCCATTTCTTCGCTCTGGTGTCGAGGCAAATCGCGGCGTTTAGTTAACACGCAATACCTTCAGAATTCGACAGAAAGTGGGCAACGGAGCCCTCTGCCCTCGAGAATGGGCCCTCTGCCTATCCTGTTGTGTGCGGGATACAGCGTGAAGCTCATTTAATTATTTACTCATTTAATATTTTATTATTAAGCTCTTGTAAATTGCATATTTGTGTTGTTGTTATAGTGTGAAGTAAATAGTATATTTTTTATAAACATAAAAAAAATATATATATTCCAATAACAAGTAATTATATAGATAACGTTATATATGTTAGCGGAACGTTCAATCTCAATGTCTTGAAAAAAAAGCTATAACCTAGACTTAGGTTTTACCATTTTTAATTAATTCTCTATTCGCAGAGTAGGTCAATGTTAACGTGTAATAATTAGAACACGTTTCACAACTTGCGTCCAGACTTGTCGATCTCAATTAGGCCATGGAATGTTTTGTCGAGATTGCAATTTATGGATGATATTAGCTACCCCTCATATTAATATATTTTATAGTAAAATATGTATTTTGCAGCATATGTTTTGTTACTACCTTAGATAAGAAATTCACGTAGTATGTAGTAAGACCAATGATAATGTAAAAAAAGACAAAAAATATAATTAAAAATATTTATTATTTTGTTTCCTTCAAGGCATGATCATGAACTTCGGATAGTGTGTAGTGTATGTAGTACATTCTCTTAAGCGGAAAACTCGTGGTCTAAACTTTAAATTATATGCAAACATTAATATTTCTCATTTCGTGTCACGCTATATCCCACACATAGAAGGGTAGAGAAGTAGACCTAACGCGTCAGTAGGTGTTCGCCCAAATTATACCACCGTATTTTGAATGTAAATCGAAAACGCAACAATTGGGTGGGGCATAGGGACATCGTTCGACTATTTAAACTATGTAACTCTGCCCTACAGTAACGTTTAAAATAAATAGAGGTCTTTCTAACGACTTCCACCGTAAACTACATTATTTTAAGAAATATTTCATATTTTCATTTCCTCGCACTAGTAACGAGTCCAAGCGCAGCATTGAGTTCCGCCATTCAACACGCAATGCCTCAAAAATGCTTTACTTCAGTTTCCCTTTGCCTATCCTCCTATGGCGAAGCGTGAAGCTTAAAAAATATACCAACTAGCCGTACCAGTGGCAAAATGTATTAATATTAAACAAAGGTTGGCTAAAACAAGGCAAGTAACCACTCGTACGCCTGTGACCAAATAGTTTACCAACTGTATCATCCTCCAAACCTCCAAAACTGTTATCTTTGCTAGTTTAGGTTACTGGTTTACGTAATTTTCACATGATATATATATTTTAATAAATGACTCACTGGACTACAATATTAACGCGAACGTGAAATTTAAGCTTCATCATTCAATATTTGCACAGTTAGTCACCGCTGAGTGAATCGAGTGTGAAATACAAGATAAACACTAATTAGAAATGTTATTTATGGTTCCTAGAGTGCTACGATGTTTATTCAGATAGCTCCTTGGCAACGACATTTGTTTGGGCAATTTATATTATTTAATGAATATAGGCAACTTAATTTTCATAATATTGTTATTAAATTTAAATGTTTTATATTATAGCGGAGTTCGATTAAGCTGTCTTCAAGCTTAACAGATAAGCTTCAAATCTAGTAAGCCGAGCCTTACTTACATAGTATTCACCTGTGTGTTCACATTTATTTACAAAAAATTACGTAAAAATATTATCTTACAATATTTGAAACTGTTACGTATGTGTGTCAAGCCAAAAAAAATTGGGCATTGTCTATAAAAATAATGACATATTAATAAATGTAAGCCAACATTTACATTTTTATATCGAATATATAAATGAAGAAACTTTCCAACCTATTTGCTATCTCGGCCGACATTACGTTTAGCCCCGGTAAGACCAGAAGCCAAGGATAGCTTCAAGATAACAAATCGATTATCCGCAGCCACGTTCGCCCTTCAAGATATATTTAGCAGTTTTTTCCTTTATTTTATATTTGCTGAGTAAAAAATAATAATAAATGAAATATATTCAAAGTAAAAATATAATATTCAACATTGAATATTTATAGTAAATTTATTCTTTTTCTTCATTTTAAATTATTAACTTAGCGATAATAAAATAAGCAAAATAACTTTTTGTCCATTTTGACTCAATAAATGCTACTTAATAAATATCAGATAAATGGCAATAGACAAATTGTTATAGCCGAAGCTGTCGAGGTAATTAATTAGAATATTTGCGCATTTATTATGGGTAATTTTGAATAAAAAACACGTATTTCAACTTGAAAATAAAATGAAAATGTAAGATTTAATTAAGGCAGCAATAAAATTATATACCAATACATAACTAAATGGTTCAATATAAAAAAATAAAATGTAAATACAGGTAGGTATATTTTTACATATCCATAGATAAGTATAAATAAAAGTCAAAATTACTGTTTTCTCAAGTAGCAGACTATTTAAAAAATGTTGTCTGTCTGTTAGTCCGCGCTAATCTCCAACCGAACCAATTCTAATTGGAATAAAGAGGAGGTTGTGGAGGAATATATAGGTATTATTTATGCAGAAGAAGCAGCGTACGCCACACCGCGCACGAGTACCTACTACCGAACAATTTTCCATTAAAAGTCCCAAGGGTTTTAAATTACAATTTATTTAGTGTACAACAGTATCTATATAGTAATACGTGAAGCTAAAACTTTGGACTCTTTTTTACGTAAGTTGCGCGGACGGAGGAGTATGAAATTTGGCATACTTATAGATCATACGTAGGAGAAGAAGCACAACAAATAATATTCTTCAATAATAATCCTTATAAAGTACATTAAATCAATAGATAAAACATTACACACACTACCATGCATTTGACAATATGTAGGTGGTATATCTGTATTTATAAAGTCACATTTACACGCCGCAACGTGTATTATTGTTGAAATACGCGTTAACGGGTACTCAATAGTAAAAAAATAAATAAATCAGCTTGACGCTGTATCCCGCACACAGCAGGGTAGGCAGAGGGAACCTAGTGTTAAGACACTCCGTTCTGCCGTATTCTGGAGGCTACTGAATAAGTAACCGTACATAATTGTCCTCTTGAACAGTTCAAGCGAGCAAAGACGTGGTTCGTTAACTTAATGATAACGCTTAACGATAATGTTTTTTTATTTAAATATTTAGTCGGAAATAGTTATGTACCACGCGTTTGCCAACGTGAGTTAATTTGCATAATTGTTCATAGAAAAACTTATTGACTCCTAAGAAACCATAATAAACACTTTTTATGGTATCTTAAAATAAGTAATACAATAACAACGTCTATAAAAAATATTTATCTGAAAAATATATGATATTCCTCTTTTTCTCGATTTATTAAACGTATTCTATTATTTATATTCAAGCTGTATATCTTTCATTATTTGGGGCAGGATATGCATAGACATTAGAGAACATAGAGTAGTACAAATTCGAGACATTGCGTGTTGAACGACGGAACTCAACGCCATGGTAGTTGGGATATGCGTGATAGAGAAAATAGTTTAATCCTCCGAGTGGGAAACGAACAATCATCGCATTTTTAAACCGACGACCGACCTATTTATTTCTTAGGTAATAGATATAAATGAATCCGGTAAAAATGTTCGAACTGATAATACGTTAATATTTTTGAGTATTTTTGAAACTAACCAGTTCAATGTTTGTGAAGTGGCCATACTTTAGAGTATGAGATCTATTTATGACAAGTGGTGAATCTCGAAGTTTACATTGTAAACTGTATGGTTCTGACATTTCTATTTCCCATTACAAAATATCTATTCATCCATAATACGAATATCTCTTTATATTAGATAAATACAGTGTCTATAGGAAATCGTTAGTTTAATTTTAAAATTAAAGTACAATTATATAAAAAAGTTTCTTTTTATTGACGCAAATGGCCGGACTTGTTTGGTTTTTCATACTATTATTACTAAGAAAAAGTGCAAAAATTAATCGCGTGATGTAAAGATTTTATTAATGATAAGTTAAAGAACATGTTTCACTAATTTTACATAAAAATTTTAGCACATAAATTCTGATAATAACTACTTGCATAGATAAAATTCACAAATTTGATTACAATTTACGTTTTTAAAATTACGTAATTCAAAAATACATTTAATTTTGATTTATCTTAGTAGATCAATAAATACGGCATTAGATTTACATACTCTTAAGTTAACCTATGTAACTGTGTCACAATAGATTCAAAGCAGCACATAACAGAACATAGTGTACAGAGACTCTAATACACTTTCCGCTGAAATCTGAAATCGTTGTTTGTTAAATGCGATTAAAAAAATTTATATTTCATTTCCTCGAGTGGGAACCGAACCCACAAACTGTCGCGTTTACAGTCGCACACTCGACCCGTTCGCCCCGATTGGCCTCACATTTCATACATCAAATACAAATACTATATATATATATATATAATAACTATAACAATATATATAAGATATGATGTCATTCTCGAGACGAGATTGCTTTCACGACAACAACGTTCAGAAGAATGATGACGAATTGTGTGGTTAAAGACATCTACGGCGTCTAGATTTAGTGACCGCCGTAACCATAGCAATAGTCAATAAGTAAGTATAAGGTTATTAGTCTTAAACTGGCTGAAGCCACAAATCGATACTTCAAAGGTACACAATTTTATATGTTATATATGTTATGATTTAGAGGCCAGCCCGCAGGGTCACAAGCGTGTGACTGCAAGCGCAACAGGTTGTGGGTTCGATACCCACTCGATGAACTAAAATATTTAACATTTTAATTGTTTCGATCTGGTGTTGAGACAAAGCGTGAAATTGTGATTCGCCACTTAGCAAGCAATACCTCTAGAATTTCGGAGACAGTGGCGAACGGAAATGTCTTAACAGGAACAAAGTGTCTTAGCACTAGGTTTTCAAGTTCGCTCAGCCTTCCCTGCCATTTAAAGGAATCAGCGTGAAGTTAAATATATATTGTAGAATGTCAAGTAGTAAAGTAGCGTAGTGTTGGTGGTAAAACTGGTGAATTCGATTGGTAATTCTAGGCTATATGATGGCTGCAATATATGAAACATAACCCGTGCGAAATATGTATAAGAATATATAGAATACATTAGTATTATTAATAAATATATTATAGTTTAAAGTCATCAAAAATTTAAGTTAAATCACTTTTATAGAGACTGCAATGAAGAAGTAATAAATTCTAATTCGTAGCTAAATTGCTTTTCACTTTGTGGGGAACACTTCACAAAGTAGGCATCTTAAGTCGAGTGGGTTATAGCAGTTCGAATATTCTAGACTAACAGTAGCAATTTGGCATTTTAAACTTTATTGTGGTGTAAAAAGGGTTGAATTTTAACTGTATATGTATGTCCTTGTAGGTGACGTAAGCACAGGCTGCCCTTGCACGGTCCGGCGCGTGGAACCTTCCCAAGGCTACATGGCAAGTGGGATTAGTTTCAGTGTCATATGAGACTACTGACTACATGAGGCTTCGTTTATTCAGAAGCTGTTGCCGACCAGATTGTACAATCCAGTTTGTGAAATTCATACGTTTTATTGTATAGTATAATGTGGTAGCTTAATAAAAACATCACATAAAATTTAATGCCCGACGAAGATGTGGTGTCAATGGTTCTTGAATAGAAAAATCAATACCGTAATCTCCTCTTTTGAAGATGTTTATTTAATTAGAATGCTATTTATTTCTACAATAAGACATTTTGAATGGATCAATTAGTCGGAGTTGGCTAATGTGCGAGTAATCGGCAATTACAGATCCATTCCCACTGTCTGACTGACTGAAGGTGACGCTAGCTGCGCAGCATTATCTATGTAGCATAAACAAAAGCTTACAGTAATAAATCTGTGTTATTCTGTATAAACTATCCATTATTTTCTTCTTTTAAACCGTTTCCTACAACTTTCAGTAAAGTAAATAACAACTATATAGAAATGGTTGTTTTCTATGGGAAATTTTCTCCTGTGACAAGCCAGTACCAGTTCCGAACACGATGAAAGAATTACAGATTGATTCTGTTCCATAATACATTTTCGGCGTCATTACCGGTCACGAACGTTGCTTGAATCGTCAGGTCGTGACTGCGAGCGCTCTCTACCCAAGTGAGAAATTTAATGAAGCTTTGTAAAATATAAGTCTTCAATGTTATTTTATTCTTTAATTTTTTGAGAAATATTTATGGCAGAAATTAAATAAAATAACTTTGGTATTATAATACAATATTTACATATCTTTTATAATTCAAAAGCTTCAATGTACTGTAAATTGACTGACTACACGATCGAGACGAATCGATATAATGAAATTTGGTTTTTGCCACATAGCCAATAAGGTTTAAATCTATTCGCGCAGAATAAAGCAAAATCCACATAGAAATGACCTAAAAAGAGCAAATTTGACACCACCTACATTTTTGATTGACAGTAACAGTAACATGATAAATCGCGAATGGCGAATCTATGAGGTTGAAACGAGGCTTTTACCGGCCGTCGAACTCTAACAACGGTTGCTAGGCGGAGAGTAACGGGTCATTGAAGCTTTTGGGCACGGCAAATTGTGATTTGCAAGAGCTAATTAAAGTTACACCAAATCATAATCTACTTTTGTTAATATAATATTAGATACCTACGCCGTTTATAATTCTACAGTATGTGATAGTGGTTTTGGTATCGCGATCGATGAATTACAGTGCCTCATTTGATTGAAAATAGCTGATTTCACCCGATTATAACGAGGCATAAATAACGGTACGTTAACTGGATTTATTTCAATTACCTATACTCGTTATTAATGATGAATTAGAAGTGTTTTGCAATGATATTACGACTGTTGCCGTCATTAATGCAATAGAGCAAACAAGTACTACAAGTTACATATTTTATACAATTATTAACGTATATTATACAATAATTATATAAATTCCGGCACTGTAGTTGATATTAAATAAGTTAACAAACTAAATGCTGACCATATTTATTTAAACTTGCATTATCTTGTAGCGATTAAATTAATCGATAAAATTTATTTATAATAAAATACCATAATAAATAGAAAAGTAACTGAAATAACATATGATTTTAAAAGGTGGCGGGGTGTCGTTTAGTTTGGGCCAGTTTGTTATATTTATAAAGAATTAAAAAAGAATTTCAAAATACCCCAAAGTTTATTTACATGCATTATTTCATTAATAAAATTGATCTAATCACTAATCATTATCTGTATTTATTACTTTATTAATTCAAACGTTTAGACTCGGCAATAACCCTTCACCGTTTAAATCTCGACGTGGTTTCTCTTGACATCAAACCAGAGTGGCGGCCTTTTATGTCTTAATTACCTCAAATCGTATTTATTTAACAAATAATTTCACTAATCTTACAAGTATAAAAATATTTTTACTTTATTTAAGAAATTAAATAGATGGTAGTGGTGGCGTAGGTGCACAAGCGTGACATTGTACAGGCGACAGATTGTGTGTTCGATTCCCACTCCAGAAAATGTAATGTTTATTATTTTCATTTCCTCGCTGTGTTTACGAAGCAAAGCGCTTAACCCGCAGTGCCTCCAGAATTCGGAGTTAAGCGTGGGTCGGAACTTGGTGAAGAATTAATAAAACTTTCAATCAGCAATTTCTCTACATGATAACGTAAGCACTTTTAAATGAATCTATCCTTTAATCTAAATATCCATTTTATTATTACCCAAACTGGAGTAGCTGCTGTATTTGATACGAAAGGTTTCTTGGTCTAACTATTCTTCCGAACATCCTTTTAATTAATTATTACCTAAATTACATTTATATGTGTTATATTCTGTTAACTAATTAGTTTTTGCTTTACTTTGTCTACAATTAATTTTAATTTTAAATTTAACTTTTTAAGCATAATCGCGTATATTTAAAAAGTGCAAAGCGTATTATGTATACCTACGTAATTTTTCTTTAGAATATACGTATGTAATTAATTTATTATTTTTATAATAAGACTGAGTGGTCAAATTATTAGTACTACACTATTACCAGAGCTCAAATTCAAAATTCCCAATAGATATCTAAATAAAATATAGTGTATATCATTTTGAAAATCTGTACTTGATTTCAATTCTTATACACAAATGTGACATGTGATTTATGACAAAAAGGAATATTGACAAATTACCAATAACAATAAAAAACAAACCGACATAGTAATCTAGAAATTATATATTTCACGTATTTTCCCATTTTATTTTTGTATTTACATCATACGTTAAAAAATATATATATTTATGCAGTATTAACTTCCAAAATAAAAAAAGGTTCACATAAACATAAATTTCTACTATAAAATATGACCTCTTGTATTATACAACAATATTAGCAATCTAAATAAAAAAAATACAAAACAAATAAGTAATACCTACAGCTACAACAACAAAAAAAAAACGCAAGGCAACGGCGATCACCTCATCCTTGCCATGACATCCAAACGCGAGTCAACAACCTCTCGCGAAGAGAGACCGGACAAAAAACATAATAACTCCCCATTGACAGCTGCCTTCTATTCTCGGAGCATGACATAAACACTACGCCGTTCCCGAATTGTGCGCGAGTACCTATAGCGTACAATACTAATTACGACGATTATAGGTTTTGTCGGTTTCGTGCAAATATTTTGTTTTACATGTCCATATATAAATACTTATATTTTAGTAACTAAGCGTGCAGTATTTAAGTATATATATATGAAGATTTACGTTGGCTTGCTTTGTAACACGCCTACTGTAATGTGTTAACATTCTGAAATATATTTTTTTTATATTTTTCAATAGTAAAATTAAAATGTAGTCATATTTAGCTATATTTTCAGGTCAGTAGTAACGCAGATATATAGGCGTGGGTCTGTAAGCCCATCGGTTTGTAAGTTCGATTTCCAATCAAGGAAATAATGATTTTAAAAGCCCTTCGATATTGTAAAAAGGCGTACCTCGAGGGCCCCAGAATTCAGCTTAATGTATCTGAAACGGAGTATCTTAACAGTAGATCTCCAGGTTCCCTCTGCCTACCCTATTATGTACTGGATACAGCGTAAAGCTTAAACAATTTAACAATATCTTCCATGAAATAATTGTTATTCTCCGAATTACTTTAATCCATACGAGACTAATTATTAGTTACAGACGAATAATATTAACAAAGTGTGCAGCTTAGGATTTTACACTATTATCGTTCACCTATCACTCGTTATCGTTGACATCCTCTATAAATTTATTCAAGTGCCCGATAAGTTAATCTTCATAATTAACCTTTTTACAATGTTGTTCAGCTGCATATGTTGTCAGCATTGTTGTTCAGTCGTCAACTTTCGTACGTAAATAAACATGTGTTGACAGACTGACAAACGCCCATTGAGTATATCATCTTTTAACGTGACATTGGCGAAGTGATATGTGCTCTACTGGCACGCTCGGAACGCCATAATCAAAGTACCAAACCGAGTACATCCTCTCGTCTGACAATATAAGTAAATTGTTTACTACAGCTTACTATTGTACTTAGTTACTTTGTAACAGAATAATAAATAGGTCATCTGTTTAATTTTATAATTTAAGCTTTGAACTATAAAATATATTATAATTGATTTGTGAATGTCAACAATACAAGAAAAAAACAAGTTGGATTGATAATATTTAGTTTTATTTTATCAATATAACAATGTAATAAGTCGTAACCTATTTGATAGAGAACTTAAATTCATTACAAAAAAAGTTTAAAAATAAGATCATTATACACATATACCTTATAAATTTGCATAAGAATAACATAAACAACCAAAACCTATGAACAACATTAACATGCAACATGCACAAAAACACAAAACAAAATCACACTAAACATGATGACATAACAAAAAAATCTATAAGACCACAAACCCATAATGTGAAAATAATCAAAACAATACCAGCACCTTGACATTTACATACAATATGGAATACTAGCTTTTCATTAATCCAAAGATCAAAGACCACATTATACTTTACTAATATAGAGAATATTGCTAGGTACATATTTGGTCGGTCAAGACGTTTGACGCAATGCAAATTACTTTAATGATAGTTGCATCATAATGATTGTTGAGATGGGGCGGCAGATAGAATCTTGCGAGCGTGGCTTTTAATAATATTATCTTTAGCTCGCTTTTAAGATTGCTGGAAAAAAATATTTCAAGTCATACGGCAATATCTAATTAACCAAAAAGTCTGGTCTTTTACCAATCAAGTCTGATAGTGTTTTAAAGCTAGTATTCACAAAACAACCATAGAAGCCAAACATCCTAACGTGGCTACCTTGTGTTATGCTGTCGTTCGGAGGGTGGCGGCGAGGGCGCACGCGAGGTTGCGTTCGAGTCGCGTGAGTCCGCCGCCGCGGGACTGCCGCTACCGCTACCGCCCAGCGCCAGCGCCAGCCCGTTGATGCTGCCGACACATCACCACGTCACCACAGCCCTAGCCTACTCCAAACGGTACAAACTTACCTGCTCCAATGTACTAAATTCAATAAAGTTTGTCAACTAAGCTTTTAATATACTAAAGGTAAAAATAAATGTATGTCGTCACACATATGAAAACACTGGAGCAGATAAGGCTGCTAAAATGGAACTAGGATCGATACGCTATCACTGAACTAGCCTAGTTAACGTTGTACCCAACAATATTATCAGTGTTTAGATTACTACGTTAAAACTAAAATACACAATTAATGATATCCCGCCAAGTTTTATTGTTGATGATCGAAGTATCAAGTTAATCGTTATTGCGAGTAGAGCCGAGCGAAGCAGATCATTCTCAGCGGGGTGAAGAAATACATAAGCAGTGATGTTCAGTTAGTGGCAAGGCATCGAGGGTGTCAGTAATATTGGTTAACGCAAGCAAGCAATAATTCGATCTAGGTAATACATTGTGACATTCTTGTCATGCAAAATAAAAAAATAAATATGGATACGAAGAATCTGGTTTTGTAGCGTATTAATACTTCAGCTGAACACAATATTAAATGAATAATATATGAATTATGACAAATAAACAAACCAGTAACTGAAATTGCATCTAGGTTATAAATCAGTCTCGCCTGAAGCTGGGCAAAATAAATGATGATGTGTTCTCCATTCAGGTGCCAATCATGGCGTGAGATAGATAAAGAGCCGGTAGGAAGTCGTCTAGAAATCCGTCACACAGCAAAAGTGGGCGAGAACATGCAATTAGTGGAGAGGTACACGTCATAGTTTCAGATAGAAACAGCCACAAAACCAGTAGCGGAATATGAATGGAGCTGAGATAAATATTTATGGCAGCCAGTGTATTTTCATTATTACAGATTGGCTTATTGTTTTCAAACACGTTCACTAAACTTAACTATCAAAATAAATATTATAAGTCCTATGGTAATAAAAACTTTCCTACGGAAATGCAATTTCACAATATTTTTCGTATGTAATCCTACTATGCAGGAACTTGTTTTATTATGCTTAAAATTACATTAAATTACAACAAAATTATATTGTTCGTTAATAATTTGGACATTTTGGGTAATAAATAAAATAACTAAAGCCATGTACACATTATGTTATTTTTCATAAAAGCAGAAAGTGCGTCAGAATAATAGTGACGTTATACGAGTCAGTATTAAAAGGATTGTTTCCGCGACATTAAAAATTCACAAATGCACTAGTAGATGATGTCACATGAGTTAAGGTCACGTATTAATCAATGAGGAAGTCGAAGTAGCAAAACCAAACTCTTTATTTTTTATTATAATATATAATATTTTGTAAAAAAAAAATACTAGAAATACTTTGTCAGATTAATAATAATTTGACATACGTTCAAGTAACATTATACACTAAAAGATTTTCCTGAGTAATGTACGTGTGCCTTTATTAAATGCCAGAACCTTTTATATAAAACCTTATGACAACTACACTAAAAAAGAAATAAAAGAGTTATAAAAACGATTTCCTTTGATTTTTAGTGTTATTTAAAGTGCACAACGCAACTTTATGTAAACATTGAGATAACTTACTTTGGCAATGGCTAGTAAATTATTATATTTCTTATTCCGTGTCGGTTTTAAAGTTAAAATGTATTCGTGCACTGTTTAACCTGCAGTGACCTGGGTACAAATAAAATATGTGGCTTGAACTTTCTTTCCGCAATACCATTTAAGTTAAAAATATAAAAAAATACGTTTCTTTGTTATTATAGATTATACATTTTGTCTTTATTTTGTTTTTATTTAAGTAGAATTTTCCACCACCAATATGTTCATTTACAAAAATATATTTTCATAAATTTATTTTTGTAAATGAACATATTCATTTCATAATTTTTATAAATTAACTCAACAATCAGGATATTTAATGAAATCAAAACTATAATAAGAGAAAAAAAACCAAAGGGTTATTATATATACATACATACATATATATATATATATATATATATATATATATATATATATATATATATATATATATATATAAACCTGTGCATAATAGGAAATATATATAATAATAACCTTTTATGAGACAAAAGTGTCGTGGCCGCAGTGACCGACGTCGAGCAACCTCGCAGTGTACATGCAAATAAAGCTTCAATTACGACAAAGTGTTGTTGCTAGAGCTATTTATAAATTCGTGAAGGACTTAGCTGTTAGCGCGTGTTTATAAACAATGGTATGAGTAACCTCTGGAACGGTTTATTTGTCTTTGAGTGTGCTGCAGCACGTTTACTGTAACAGCCATGTATGATAACAATCTATACTTAATGTCATATACAATACAATATAATATTAATATTATATTTCTTTTGCCTCAACCAGCATCCCGCACACAGCAGGAAAGGCAGAGGTAAATAGTGTTAAGGCACTTTTGTGCCGAATTTGTTGAGTGGTGGAGCTCAACGTCACGCTTCGTCTCGTTAGTCGTTACCAGAGCGAAGAAAATAAAAACATGAAATATTTCATTTCCTCCAATGGGAATCGAATCTACATTCCGCCGCGTTTACAGTCACACGTTTGTGCCCCTGCGCCACGACTTGCCCCAATATTACTATTGAAGTGCGGTAAATAATTACTTTTAAACAAACTATGGCGGACAAGATACATTGTGATTGTTATGAATATAAGGAACAGGACATGTAACATATACACTAAATATAAAAATGTCAAGAGAAAGTTGAGGTCGTGTATGCACAAAGTACTTTAGTAATATTATATAAAAGAAACTTGATCTTGAAAAACCGTTTGAAGCTTTCAACAATACTTCCTTGTAGTCGCATAGAAATTACACCAATAGATTGCGTTAGCCAAGTTTCAATTATACGTCTTTAAACAGAATGACCCTCATACTCTACTACATTTATAAATAGAGGCCAGTCGTGGCGCAGGGGCACAAAATGTGACTGTAAACGTGACTGGTTGTGGGTTCGATCCCCATTCGAGGAAATAAAATATTTATTAAGTTTATATTACATTGCATTTCTTCGTTTTGGTGCGAAAAGAAAAGTGCGGCGTTGAGAACCGCCACTCAGCACGCGATGCCTCCAGATTTTTTTTCATTAAATCAGCGAAAAGAGTGTCTTAACACTTCCTTAGCCTCCTTCTGCCTGTGCGGGATACAGCGTGAAGCTTATTTATTTTTATTTACAACTATAACAAAGATTTCCGCTGATCACAAAGTCACAGACGAAGGTCATGAAAGTAAGGTGATAAAATCTTTAATTAAAAATCTAATTAAATGTGTATGTATAATGTACAAGCTACCAATGCACTGGGACTTGATTAAAATATGCGATAAATTGATTTATTGAATGAACATTATTTTAATATTATATTCAATATTTATTATTTTAATGATAATTATTTTTTATTTACAACTTAATAACAAGACTTATAACTGATTTCCTTTACATAAGTTATATTGCGTAAAATTTAAGTACCTTTCTATTATTATAATAGAATATTCATATAATCCGGTCAAAATAAAACAAACTTAATCTACTTACAAAAATTCACACAGAGGTAAAATTTGGGTACAATGAAGTACCCAAAATTCTGAATAAATGATTTATTAAATAACCACATCGATTCTGTGTGATCAAAAAGGTGTTCAAGGTCGTAGTAACCTTCGACCTTCATCACCACCACTTATAAACTGTTATAATACAAGTCTGTATATAGTTAATTTATTGTGGAATATGTAAAATACGATGATACGCTTTGAAATTTAATACAAAATCGAAAGCCAAGAAAAACTCGCGGTTGCTATTGAAACCAACTGCCGTTATTGTTTGTAATAAATTTACCAAAGCTTATTTCTCGGTAAAATAAAGATAGTCCAACGTAGCTTCTTTGAAATTATACCCATTTATAGGTCAGAAATGTAAGCAAAGTATTGAAGTTACGAGAAAACTTGTCGGAATCACCGACTAATTGCTCGATAAATTATTGTGCGGTCTCATGATGATTGACGGTGTGATAAAGCCATTATCGTACTGCGCCATGGCACGTATTGCAGCTAAAGGTCGGAATTGAAGTGACTCATGGAACAATGCAAAACGACAAACTTTCATGTCAACACGCTAAACAATCGTAAACCCTATTCTATGATTATTCACATTTAATGGGTATACTACGGGACTATTAAGGATTCTCATGAAAGAACGTGTTGCGAACTATTTTTTTAAAAAAAATTGAATATTAAATACATTTCAGAAAACAAAAACATATTTATTATTACTATTAGCTTTATGAGCTAAGCTAAACAGAGATATGAGAATAAGACTTTTGACAAAACTGGATTACATACAAATCTAAAATATTCTGGCAAACTATCAAATCCAACAATGTTAACCAATTTAAAATGAAATTAGCCAAGTCGTTTGAAAACTGACCAATTGATTGTCTAATTGAATAGTGGATGTTGGCAGTGAATTTTATTACTGTTTACGTTCTGTACGGTGCCTGAGCTGTTCTTTATACTAGAGACTAGTTTTGAAAAAATAAAAAAAATTATACGTATGGTATCGGTGTAGAATTTTACTTATAATAAAATTAATTTTAATTTTAAAACGAACCTACTTTGCATATTTTTTTATTACTATTTTATAAATAAAAATAATAAAAGATCTTTTAAGAAAATCAAAACAAGATCAACCTGAAGACATTTACAATCTTGTCTAATTACAAACTAGTGTGATTATAGAATAAAATTGCTTAAAATAACGAGTTCCTAATGAATTCTCATAAATATAATGATTAAACACCAAGCTTAGTAAAAACTAAAGGTAATGAATGTTTTAGAAGTCGGTATGTCGTGAAGTCAACATCGTTATCTCATTACACCAGAAGCACAAAGGCCTGGTTTAGTTCATCGAGGCACGGATTCAATTTATGGGACGTATTTACAACATAAGATGGCGTATATGCTCCTATTTCTTTATTGTTTTCTGGGTCGCCATTACTACTGATCTATAGTTAACTAAAGTTGTAAATTAATGGACTCGTATACAAAAAGAAATAACAAGTATTACTTTTTTAAATCTTTTCAATCATAAGGTATATTTAAATATATATATATGAATTGCTCATCTCAAATAACCATATCAATAGTCTTTTCTTTAACTCCAGCGTCTTATCTTAATAATCAAGGCCATCCATTAACAGTAAATAAGCAAAACTGAATTCGTTTATACAAAAAATATTGCATTTATTTAAACAATTTTTTAATGCAGTTTCTTATAAAATCTTTTAAATCATTAAGATTGCCATTACAATTTAGGAATCTAGAAAAATCTATAAATATTACAAAATGAGTTATAAAGTAAGTAAGTTGTAATTGTGCAAAACGATTACTATTAAAAATTACGAAATTATCAAGCTATGCGAAAAAAAATGTATACACATAAAGATTATTAATAACACTTAATTGCGCTACTTCATAAAACTAATATAATTTATATCAATAAGAGCACAAAATAAAAAAAAATAAGAGTAGAGAAGATAAGTTCACTTTCATTTTTTATATTAATTAACTATTCAATTAATATTATTTAAATATCATAAAAAATTGTCGAATTGCATTTTAATTAAACATAAAATATACTTTCCAAAGATATTTTTCGATAAAAAGCTGTTCAATAAGTCCGCCTGACAGCATCCGGACGGATACAGATTTGCCTAATTATTCTCTCCAGTTATCCAGATACGTTATTTCAGTACACGCGATTGGCGCCGAGCTCACCTTGACCGCGGTTCCCGGTCGGTACGAAATACTCATGAAATGTGACCTCGCTACCCCCGCAACGTCACGTTATGATTACTGGAAGGATTGCTGTGATGTTTAATATATAATTACTAGTAGGTACATACAGTAACACCATTTTTATGAAACATTTATGAAAAATGCTTTATTATCACTGTTTTCGAGTCCAGTCCTGGCGAAGGGGCACAGTGTGACTGTAAACGCGACTGGTTGTGGATTCGATCCCCACTTGAGGAAATGAAATATTTTTTTAAAATTTATATTTTCATTTTTTCGCTCTGGTGTCGAGGAAAAGCGCGGTGAGAAAGTGGGATCTGGTTCCTTGAGCCTATTCTGCTGTGTGCGGATAAAGCACAATCTGAAGCTACAAAACGTCGTTGTTTAGCTTTAGATTGTGTCTAGTATATAGCAGGATAGGTAGAGTTTGGAGACCTCCGATTCCTATTTTCCACGAAAATTTTTGAGACAACGTGTTAATTTCGCAAAAATGTGGATGGGAAAGGAAAATGAAAACAATTTAAATATGGTTCCTCCCTCTCCTTCAGTTCTCTCATATGCAAACAAACCCACAACCATAGCGTTTGTAATAATTAATTAATTTTAAATTAATTATGTCGTCTTATATGCCATATTTTAATATTATTTTTAATACTTTAAATGTAGCAGCAACCTGAAATAAATGTATTTAGGTAATTCCAATCCCAAAGCAAGCTACTAAAATATATACTTAAATAAACGGTGATTTCACACATTCATGATCAGCGACATATCGATAGCGACAAATTGATGATCGTTAGCCAACAAGTGACACGGGATTTATTTTCTAAAAGTCTTTTGCTCTCAATACCTAGAAGTACTTGAAAAAGGGTATGGTAAGTATAAAAATAGACAGAGTGAAAAACGGAGTGTAAGTAATAAAAATATCACAGTGTGTCCATTTACGCAGCATCCTCGGCACAAGCTGGGAGAAATAAATTATTTTGTAGCGTGAAATTAGAATGTTGATTGCAATGGCGATATTTAATGTAAGTTTCCACTCGGAAGCGGTCGAATCGGACTTACGGAAAGATATATAGATTATACAATTTCATTTACTACGTTATATAATGATTTCAACATGGCCACGATGTTACTACTTTTGCTGACAATTTATTAAGTACATTTGATATTTTTAATGTCAATCTTACAATTATTTTTAAATAACTAATTTAACAATGATTCGGGCAAGTCGTGACGCAGGGGAACTAGTGTGTGTCTGTAAACGCGGCTGGGTTCGATCCCCGTGCATTGATTTATTGAATTTGTATTTTCATTTCTTCGGTCTGGTGTCTAGGCATAGCGCTGTGTTAAGTTTCGCCATACAACACGTAATTTGTCTAGAATTAGACAGAAAATAGGAAACGGAATTTAAGACATTTCGTTTCAACACGGTTCTATCTAGCTACTGCTGTGTGCGGGATACAGCATGAAGCTGATATTTTTACTAATTTAACGTAAACATAATATTGTGGTGTTGAGGAGGGACACAGTAGGAAAATTAAAATAAACTTCGAACAAACACGTAGTATTTGATAAGTAGAATACCACACACGGCGTACCAAATTGTGTTGATGAATCAACGGAGATGCTTTTGAACGACCGTGAATAACACGAAACTTTTTATATCTGCACATTTTACATTATGACTGGGATGTTGTTTAATGTTAAAGTTAACTTTCAATGTGTAGGAAATAGATATTTATGTTCAGTTATTTTATGATTTTTATTAACAAATAAAACACGTACAACAATAATAACAAAAGTAGTTAGTCAGTTTCACTATACTAATGTGATCAGCAAACCTGACACCCTGTCGAGCCAAGGACGGGCGATGACCTTACAACTTGAAGGGGTGTGTTAGGATGACAAATAATTTAAAAGCAGAATAGGGAGTGTAAACATTACAAGATTTACGAGTGTGTATTAATGTATAAAGCGTGTGAACTGTAAAATATGATAATGGACATAAAATTATAATTTTAAAGATCTGTCGAATACCGATAGAATTCAACACGGATTATTTAGATTAAAGGAGCGCGGCCAGAACGAAACTTGTCAAGGTTGTACTTCGTTACGGCTAAATAAACCACCAATTTGGAATTAAATCTCAGTAAAGCCACGGTACGGTCCTGGCCAAAGAAATATATTATTGAAATCAACACTAAAACCAACAAACTGCCTTACAAGTAAATACAGTTTAGCGTATCGACATTTGTCAGAAAATTATTGTAATTCAGCGACAATTTCGTGCCATTTACCGTATTAGAACAAATGGGCACGCAGATAGTGGACAACGGCCGGTGTATTTGCACTCGGTACAGATATTGATCAGGGCGATAATCATACGACTAGCTAGAGCTAGAGAGCGATAGTGATAATGGTAGTTCGTGATGTAATTCGACCATTACAACATTTTCACCGATCTGCGGAGATCTGAGCGAAGTGGTCAGGGTCAACAACGTGTTGGTAGAGTTGTCTAACTGTTCCACTTCGCTCACCATCGCTTGTACAATTGAACTAACAAGTTGTTTTGCACGATTTTGACATTTCGTGGCAGCTTTAGATGTGGAACGTTATTTAGTGTTACTGATTTTCCGCCCACCGACACCCTCACAGGTGCTCGGAAATAAGCCAGTCCTTGTATCGCTCCGACGTGATCTAGCTCAGTGTTGATTAACGATATTGGCTGTCATTAAATATTGTGCATATTGTTTATAAATCATTGTTACACTTCATTCGTAGAAGTTGGTAAGAATTATTCCATTATATTATAATAAATATTATATTGCAAATAAATATTTTTTTAGTGCAAATTCTATACGAAAAATATTGTTAATACGAAAAAATGTTTTCAATTCTAGGACATAATGAAACCGTAACCACCCCTCGTCGATCTACAAGGTCGCTTGAGGGAAAGGTCGTACATCGACCTTACGTGTCGTTTCCGGGTGCCAAGGGGATGATTGATAGAATGCTACCAAATGTTTCCTTTAACCGTAACGTAAAAATCAAAAACATTTTCTATTTCACAACAAAGAAAATGTAACGAAATGTCTGTTTTTGACATAAATTATGAAACGAGTAATTTATATTATTAGAGTTATTTATATTAGTAGAGTAGAACCCTCAATAAATAAATAAACAACTTTCTATTTAAAATAAATATTAGGTAATCTATTTATTTTTTACCTATTTTTCACTCTCTAATAAGTATAACAGCGAAGCGGCTAAGCTGAGCTATATAAGCAGCTAACTTTCTGTCGCATTGCTACCGCTATACAAACTACCGATAACATTATGGATAATTTCCGCTAATATTGTTTATCTCAGTTTTCCCACAACGCTATCTACATCCGCCGATGAATCAGTGGCAGCATACGCTAAGAATAATTTATAATATTATTAAATGGATACTCTTTCAAGAACAAAAAATGATGCTGTATAACCAGTTTGGTGTAATGATTGTTACTTATTATTTTAATAGAAACGACCAAGATACCGTTGAATATTGAGTCACTAAAATCGAAGGCTGTTTTTCGTATTATTTAAATTTCTTTAATCAAATCAAATCATAACCAGGTTCACGCTGTATCCAGCACACAGCAGGGTAGGCAGAGGGAACCTAGTGTTAAGACACTCCGTTCCTCACTTTCTGCCGAATTCTGAAGGCATTGCGTGTTGAGTGGCAGAACTCAACGCCGCGCTTAGCCTCTACACCAGAGCGAAGAAATGGAAATATAAATTTTAAGTAAATATTTTATCTCCTCGAGTGGGGATCGAATCCACAAGCAGTCCGTTTTACAGTCACACTTCATGCTGCTGCGCCACGACTGGCCTCAATATTTTTAATAATATTAGAAATATTTAATATGCTCATTAAAGTACATCAACAAGCAGATAAAACATAACCAAATACGACAAATAAAAAGCCAATAATATAATTTATTGTGATTTCTCAATAAGTTGTTAATTTCTATGTTACATTATTAGTGGATAGATAAACGGCTTAACTGTTATGCCTGAAACGTTTCGCGGGCAGTTGCTAAATAAGACGCTAAATGCGTTATTTATGCGATTCCGCATTGCGGCCGGTACGGAGAGGCTTTACATTTCATTTTATGGTCCCTGCAAGCCGTAAATCTGTTTGGTTTTGAAGTTCGCATGTCCTGTATTGGTTGACGGGTGTCACGTTGTTTTGTACTTTTAAATTACTATTACGAATACAATTTTTAAGGAAATGCATCGTTGAATTTATTAATTTTCTTAAAGTACTAAATATGTTAATTTCCGATATTATCCATTTTTAACGAACACTAACAAAATAACAATGAAGTCTTGCTCACAGGTACAATATAATTCACAAAATATATAAACAACAATTTGTAAGACTATATTTTATCAAACAATGCCCACAGCAATATACAATATATCACTAGAACGAGCTTTACATCTATTTTATGAGCAGAGAAGGTAGTAAATCTACGGGATCGGCAACTATTCGTGTAACATTATTATCGTCGGCAGTGCTGCACTGTACGTTAACACAGTCATTTTGCGTGCATTCGCGCAGTACGTCTTACTAATACGGCGAGTGAGACTTCGTGTATATTTAAAGTTCATTTAATTCAGTTGATGTTAACAAACACAACGTTTATTAACTGTTCTTGTTTAAATTAACAAGAAGTCCACATTTCCTTGATATTTAAGTAACTTTTGTTATCATGTTAAATATAATTTTGTTTTATGGGACTTATATTTACAATTTCTTAATTGTACATATATATTTTATAGATATCGATATCATTGCTTAAATCGATTTACAAAATCGATTTAAGCAATGATATCGATATCTATATATCTACAAATGTATTATTTTGTATATTTGCACAATAGAAAAGAACGCTTAACTCATATCAAAAAGTACACAATGTATAAATTCCTATAGCCAAACAGTCACAGGATGACGTCAAAAGTATTTTTTTACGGCTGAGATCATACATTTAAAAATAGCATAGCTAATATAAAATTTATATTATAATTCTTTATCAGCGTGCACATATTATCCGGAAAGGTCAGTCACTTTAGTCTGTATGAAATTTCAATAGAAAAGCATAATTCGATATTGTATCAATTTAAACGAATTATTCAAATAATTTAAATAATAGTATATAAAATTCTATTTTTGCTTGAAAATGGTCAATAATTCTTTTTTTGTTTAATTTATGTTTCTAATTAAATTAGTAGAAATATAGCTTTTTTCAATATTAATAATATGCGTTTATTTTTCGATAATAGAATAAATATTATTCTTATTCTAAAACAATACAATCCCTACAAGTATTGTAATTAACAACTACTATATATTTAGAGAATGTCTACAATACAACATCTTTGATTTGTGATTGTACTAGGTAAGTACCTGTAACTCTACACTTAGAAGTAGCTACTACTAAATTATATATTGTAAGCTTTGATTTGATTTTTATTATTTATTATGATATTTCAACACATAAGAATGTATTTTGAAGGACCGAGAAAGGTATTTGCTCACCCACCAATTTAACTTAAGTGAGCGTTGCTTAAAGCAATAGCAAATACCACGACTCTAAATAGCATATGTTCATCACCATATTTAAAGTATTATGTTATTATATATGTATAAATAAAATAAATTCCTTTAAAGTCCCAACTGTCATCCAATCTTTCTCTTAATACTGCACTCGCAAAAACCCAACGCACTCTACTGCAATTTACCCCATAATTTCTCAGAAGCGACAAAGCATTCGCTATATCCTGTAGGTATGAGTATCGTTTTAGTTATACGTTGGAAGATATATTCGTGAAGGAAATACATATCTTTTTAAAACTAGGTTAAGTTATTTCTTCTTCTACTTCTTAGTCGAACACTCGTGGCGGAGCGGTCGTGGTCATGGGCTGTCTTTTCCATTTAAATACGAGATTGCAAAATTTCTCCAAATAAGTTATTCAGGTTAATATAAATAAAAGGGGAAAAATTATATATTTTCCCCTTTTTTATTATAATTAACCTATTTTTATAATTAACTTTCATAAGAAATGGAGATTCAACAGTTTATAAAGTAAGTTTTTGTTAAATTAGTCATTCCACAATATTCCTGCTGAAATTTTTAAAAAAAGGGAAAATTATTGAGTCACTTATATTAGGTATATGCTTGAACATATTTTTAATGAACATTCTATTCCATTATAAATTATACAATAAATTATATAAGGGAATTTTCAATAATACTACAATGAATTAGGATTTGTTTCTTAACTGTTACATTTCTGAAGTTTGCAGTGGCTTTAAAAATATTCTTTAATATGTTAACGTCTTGTTATTAATTGTAATATTGAAAAATGTGGTGAAGTAGTGAACTTCATTTATATTAACAATGTGAATGTATTATACTATTAATGTATGTCTATATTTACATAAAATAGAACAAGATAATTTTGACGCCACAATCTCGATTTTGGAGATATTTAAAAGATGGATGGTTGACAATATCGTAGCGCAGCTAAAAGTTTCTGAGTATACCTATACAAAAGCGCGCCACTTTAAAACTTTTAAATTGTTTGGATGTCATTTTTATAAACCTTCTAGAAAAATAATTAATAATAATAATTACAAAGAAGAAGAAAGAAGCTGTTTGTTTTTAATCTTTCTAAGGCACGATTTTACTGTATTTCACCTATTTACATCGGGTGTTACGTTAGTATCGACAACAAAATTTCAAGCAATAAATTAACATAGGCTTTCCACTTAAAATTGTTCAACGGTGGCGGTAGTAAATCAGAGATAGTGAACGTATGGTAACAAAGGTCAAAATCAGAAGGACGACCGGTTTACGCAACAATAGTATTGTCTACTGCGTTACTCATGTTCTACATTTGCAATATGCAATGACCAATAAGTGCAGTGCCCGCGAGTGCAGTATTTAAATAGCATAGCATTATGATATAGCGCAATGCACACCGACAAAGGAGTGCAACGATAGTGCTCGGCTAGGGTTGCCCAACAGTTACGATTTGATATGCATTTTACTATTAAAGGATATGGCTCTCGAGCGTTCCACCAACGTTGGGCAAGCGCTAAAGATATCAGAAATGCGGTGATAATTTCATTTTATCTTTATACTTATCTTAAGTGATGTTATTAACCACGATTCGTATATTCATTAAAAAGTTTACGTAACCATTTAGGGATTTACAAAGGAAAAGAAAATTTGCTGAAAAAACTAGCTATATATATATATATATATATATATAATTTGGTTTTATATTCATTTTAGAATAGTACATTTAAATTATGTACGTCTCGATATTAATATAAGAAACCAGAAGAGTTATCGCCAACGCTCTTTATTGGCTTGTATAGATTTGTTTTTGTGTGTCATTAACACATACATTATTTCCATTTTACTACGGAGGCGAAGCTACAGTAAAAAACTAATTTATATACCTATATCTAAAAATCATTTCATCCATATACCTACGTACGCATCAGTATTAGGTAATAAAACGATCGACAGCCCTTTATATCATAATCACAACCACCTGCACAAATTATTTTGCCATTATTGATTCATTATAATTTGCAAAATATATGTATTAAAACATTTTCTAGGAACGTTTGATAGACGTTGAAACAATATGGGGGTTTTCCACGCGTCTATTAATCAAAATAATAGTGGCAATTTAAATTTGACACGCAACGACACAAAGCTACGATGTTAAGTGGATGCATTTCGAAATACCGCCCGCAACGACCGACGCGTGCGCAGATTGACAGCAGGTAGCCTTAGTTGTATGATAGCTTGTGTTTAGTTAAAATATCAGGGATCAAATTTATGACAGCAAAATTAGATTGAGAAATTTATTAAATTACAACACATTATTTATATTATTGAGGTCATCGTGGCGCAGTGGAACAGCGTCTGATTGCAAATGCGTCGGTTGTGGATTCGTCCCTATTTAGCGGAATAATTTTAAATCCAGTTCTAATAGATCAAGACGTTGAGTTTCGCCACTCAATATGCATCTCAAATTTGGATGACGAATAGTAAAGTTGGAAATGAAGTGTCTTAAAAGTAGATTTTCTTTACCTATTTCATTATAGGCGGGCTAAATTTGACATATGTGTCAGAAGAGTTATAAATCTAATGAATTTTATTGACGATATCATAAAAAGTATTTAAAAACGTATATCTTGAAAATGTTAAATCAAATTAAATACAATAAAATTAAATTAAATAATAACTCTTATCTAATTATATCCACATTTTATAAGTATATAGACCTGCATAAAAAATACCAAAAACAGAAGACTGATTGACAAACCAGAAGACAGACAGCGTAAATTATTTAAACCTCATTTAAACACTACAAAATATCCTTTACCTTTAATACTTTCTTAAAATATTTTAAATTTTATATGTGTAATTAACGAAACAAAGAAAACGCTATCATTTTAATTTACTTTCTTTATATGTTCATGAAACAAATAAAGTCGTACGTATTTGATTTATATGAAGACAAAGACTTTTGTTCAAGCATCTCATTCTTCTTGCAAATTGTTGCATTCCGTCCGCTTTCGCACAAATTTCCTTTTGAATATGATAATCTAAAGTTTTACTTGAAAATCCAGATTTGAATACACAAGTACCGTAAAGCGCGCTGCAATACATATTTAAAAAAACAACTTATGTTTACTATAATTTCATACAAGAAAACAATTTACTTACATTTAATGCAATAGGCACAAATAAACATCTCGCAAACACTGCACATAAACAAAGAATATTATGGTTATTTAAATGAAAATTTTGCCATAAACATGTTTTATGTTTCAGTTTAACTTTATTACAGCAAAAGTTGAAATTTTACAGCTTCAACGAGTAATAAAAACTTAAAAATATCTATAAGAGAATATGAATCTAAACAAAAAATGATAAATATCTCTATCTCGACAGGCTGGAGTAGGTTGCAACAGTAGCGGCGACCCAGATTTTAGTAAGATAGCGAGGATATGCCTTTGTTCGTATGATGTAGGAGGTACACAATATTCCAGTTTCCTAATGGCACATGTGTACTGTTGCCATATGCACAAAATTTGATGACATAAACTTTTTTTTTCCAGCTTCACGCTGTATCTCATTTGTAGCAGAGTAGACAGAGGGAGCCTAGTCTTAAGACTGCGCCGCTTAAAGTAAGGGGTAAGTAAATAGTGCAATACCAGAAGTTAATCATTACGTTATGAACTTTTAGTTATCAAATGAAATAATTGAAAATTTTGCCTGTCGTGTCGCAATGGGAAAGCGTTAAAAGTTTAATTTGCACTCGGGGAAATGATTATATTTAACTTTTTTACTATTTCCAACTACTCGCCTCGTCCACTGTCATCAACCTCTTCTTAGATGCCCTCCGGAGGGTCCTCGTGCTTTTACGTGACGTTCCTCTAGTATCTTTGATACTGTGTTTTCGAAAGTCAGCCGTGGTCTTCCTCTACCTCTCTTACCACTCACTTTTCCGTCATAAATATTTTTTGCCATCCTTCCACCATTCATTCAAAGTACTAGTTACTAATGTAATATTATCCTCGTTTTTACTTTTTTATCAGTAACATTAGTGTAAATTGGCCTTGGATTAAGCCCTATTTTAACTGAACTACCTGCCATAGTAAGTAGCTATCATGCTGTTACATTAAAGTGAAACTAGGAATAAATTGTACGACCAAATGAGTGTAATAAAATCATTCGTAACGCATTGTGAACGTATATGTGTGTGTATGTATGTATCTGGCGTATTTTCTACGCAAGTTGGTTAGATAGGGACGTCAATAGTAGACATTAAAGGCGGTGTACGATAGAGCAAATATCAGTTGATTCGTTTTTATTACATTTCCTCAGGGAAAAAATAAAAATAAATTTGAACAGTAGCTTACTTTTTATCTTTTATTGAAAAACATATATAAAAATACCTATTTAAAATAAATAAATTCATTAAACTTTTTTAGATAATATAAATAAAAGAAAAGAAAACCTTTGGATAAGTAATTTTTTTTTTAAATATTGCAATATCGTATGTGTATTTCCATATAATTAACAAAAAATCAGGACAGCTAGAGTCATCTATCGTAAGTATAAAACTTCTTCAATAACCTTGTGCTGCTCTCTCGTGGGCGCATTTGGCGTGTCCGTTAAGCGTATTGAGGCTATTTTGTTAAGAGGCATAGATGGCGCTATTAATATTTTAATAAATGGAAAAAAATAATAATTTTAAGTTATGAAAATAAAAGACAATATAAGGTGTGCTGAATAGGGATTCCACATTAAAAAGGTTTTAAAGTAGAATTCTAAAATATTTGGGTTTTTACAATTCTACGTCATTACATATTTTCATAAGTTTCTGAAAAACGATAACGACAGCGAAAATTTAGACTTGTAAAAAATTAATAGATAACAATAATCCTCAATCCGTTTTAAATATACCATATTATATCAAATATTGTTTATCCTTAATAAAAATATGTATATATATATATATATATATATATACGAATACTCTAAGGTCCAGGGCTCATGAACAAAAACCATTAAAAAAAATAAGTCTTATAACATTATTTTATTTATAATAATAACTTATAAATAAAACAAAAAATATCAACCGCCCGAACAGGGACTTGAACCCTGGACCCTTGGATTAAAAGTCCAATGCTCTACCGACTGAGCTATCCGGGCTGGTAACGTACGTATTGTAAAGTTGTATCATATCGTAAATCTTTTGAGCAAGCAAAACTTTTGTAACGATAATAATAGCGATATTTAGTGCTACCAGCTACGTATTGCTTTCGATAAATTTTCTACAATTATACAAATATAACAAAGTAAATCTCTTTTAGAAACTATTTCATTTATAGAATTATTATAATTTGAAAAAAATAAATAAAGTAAAATTATGAGAATTTTTCTTTTTATCTTTTACAGTTCTGTATTATTTTTTTTAATTAATTAAAAATGATTATTATATATTTATATGTCTGAGGCCGTTAAAAACATAAAATTAGCGCCACCTACATTACGTTTTCATATTACGGCTACTCAACACTAGGTGGCGTTGCATGATGAATTTTAAGTTGAAACATTAAGTCATTTACGTACGTACGTACGTAAACATACAAACTAAGGTAGTTAAAAAAAACGATGATAATGGATAATAGAGCTAATAAAAATAAAGATAGTAGAAGAAGTAGTAGAAGATAGAATGAATGGAGTAAATTATGGTAGCCTTGCCAATGAACCATGTAGAACTTCAACACCCTGAGGAGTCTGCCGCTCTCGAACACTTCTTGGCGGGAACATCGCTAAAATTATCATAATGCTGTTCAATTCCAAATAATTCATGGAAACAAAAGAAAAAATGTTGATATTGAATAGCATTACGATGAATAGAAAACAATTAACACAAACGCCCTACATGTTATAATACCTGTACTGATAGGAATCGTTCAAACTTATTAGGACTACAATCAACAATAGTTTTTTTTTTAAAACTATAGTATTCCTTCTCTTATTTTTTCCAAACTTGTTAGTCATAATTAACTACACATTTATAATACGCTAAACACATAAAAATAATTGATAATAAAAGCAGCAAGAAGACGCTCACCGACGAATTCGTGCTTATCAAACGTACAAATTAATCGCAAAAAGGTGACAAATTGTACGGTAAATCAATTAAAAAACTCAAACGACACGTGCATCAGCCAATTTCCGCAAAAAAAATTACAAATAATAAATGTGGATTGCCTTGAAGTTTTTTTTTTGTTATTGTTTTGGCTCGACATAATAATGACAGATAATAAAAAAAAACAAACACTCAATCGTTTTATGGCGTAATAAAAAATTACAAAATTAAAAAATGTAGTTACAACTGCAGTAATTTTCTATTAATTTAAATTATATAAAAAAAGAAAAACGATTTCGCGATCAATCGATAGGAGTAATTCGTCAGTAATCGTCATACATAGCTTGACTCACTGTGTGCGTCGCAGACTCTCATAGTACCTGTAACGAGACAAGGTTGTTCGGTTAGTTGGTGCATGTGTAACATATTTTATTTAGCGTCATATTACGTTGTTTGCGATGCTGGTGCTAATGTACTGAGGCTTTGTTGATCGGTGTTCGGAGTGACTCCTATGAGTATGGGCTTAGGAATGTATGAATGGGGAAGGGGGGTGTCCGTGTCCTCTCCAGATTAGTCTAGGTGTCCATCCCAAAAATTTTAGAGGAACATATCTGTTCAAAGCTACGATACGCCCACATTTATCTATTAGTTAGCGAAAGAAAATTTATATTCATAGAGCTCTCCGAAAAAAGAGATCACGCGCAAGATATTGATTTTTTAACATTTATTACTAGGATTCCCCGTGTCAAGGTGGAACAGTTGTGACAATCACGTGACATTCTTATCAAAACGTGATTAAAGAGTAATAATAGTTTTGTGAATGATAAGTGCTTTGTCTTGAATCAAATTTTAATTAGCAAATCCAAGATACTTGGTTTGTTGTAATCAACAAAATAGTCAACATGTTTTAAATTTCAAATTTCTTTACAAAAATTATAATCCTGAGAATTTTTTTTAAATCGAATAAAACCTACATATGCGAAAGTAGATTTTATTAAAGGTTTTTTTTCGATTAAAATAATATCAGAAATTTTATTTTTTAAAATATGTTCATATTAAAAAATACTCGCACAAAAATACCTAAGGCTGTACACCTACACTAGCGGGATTCAATTTGCCGCCTTACATTTTTAATAGGTCAGCGCAGTGAGAATAAAAAATTAAGCCAGGAAAACCTGACACTTTATAATAAAAGCCAAAACTATTCACGAAGGTCGGGCTTAACAGATTTAGCGCAGTCGTTCAGGCTCCCCACAAATCCCCATAATCAATGTCAGAATGAAACCTAAAAGTTGAGCCTAATTAAATTATAATGAGTCGCCTGCGCCAGACGGAGACATTCCGTACTTCCATAATAATCCTTTTCCTGGCAACATCAAAGTCATAAACAGGTACTATAGAATGTATTAGGTGTAATATATTAAGATAAATTTATTTATATTCAAAAATGTGTTGTTTATAGTGTAATTTACTCTTATGACATTGACATATTATATTATGATGAGATTTCGTTTTTTAAGTCTATGGTGGCGCAATGCATCTTCCCATTCCCTGTAAACGCGATGGTTGTGGGTTCGACACCAATCAAGATAATAAATTATTTTTATTTATGCGTTCTAGCAAAACAAACCGCGGCTTTGAGTTACGCCACTTAACATGTAATGCCTAGAATTTGAGCGGAAAACGGAAAGCACAAGGTTCTCTCTGCCTACTCTGCTAGGCTTTTTAGCTAATAATGCAGAGACATAAAAACAATAAACAATAGTTTTCGAACGATTGTTAAAGTATGTTAGTTTCCGTTGCACACACGTGTATTTATTAAATTACCGCGTTGTTAAGATAATTGGAAATAATGCATAAAACGTATAATCTCATTTTCTAGGATACGAGTGTAGCGCCGTCTGTACTAAGCATTATTAAATTATAAACAAGTACTAATTAAAGAGCGGAATGATTATAATGGTCCGCAAAATTATAAAACAGATTAGATGCATACAGTTATTTCATCATTCAACTAAAATGTTATCAATTTTTTTTACAAAAAATTAAGAAAATATTATATACACACACGCACACACAGACACACAAACACATATGTACAAGTTGCAAGTGCTAAATAGTTTATCGGCAAGTGATTCGGGCAATCACCACGCTTTGTTACTCGTGTGCAATAAAAGCATTATCAATGACACACGCTTCATATCGACAGGGGTGAATGGAATATAATAAATAATCTATTAATTATAAATTTTAATGAAATAATTTGAATTAAGATGAACGTATAAATAAGGCATTATTTCAAGCACTAGAAAATATTTTTGAGGTCAATCGTGGCGCAAGGGCACAAGCGTATGACTCGATCGATCGAGGAAATTAAATAATTAATATTTTAATTTCTTCGATCTGGTATCAAGTGGAAGCGCGGCATTGAGTTCCCAGACTCTACACGCCATGTCTTTAGAATTCGGCAGAAAATTGGGAACAGTGTCTTAATACTAGGTTCCCTCTGCCTACCCTGTTGTATGCGGGATACGCTGAGAAAAAGATCTTAAGAACCGAGAACAAACTAAAATATCTATTACCTTCAACCTGTACTTAACTATATGTATATCAATCAGTGTAAGAAGATCTAATAACAACATAAATAAGTTATAACAAGCGTATAAAATTTCGACGTAGCTTAAATGAAAACGTACAGCTTAGTGGTCAGAACGCCTGATCGGTTTCCAGGAGGCGTGGGTTCGAGTCCCGCTACGTTCAAATATTTATAAGTTTTCTTAATAAGTAAAAATAAGTGTGGAATAACACTTTAAAAAATGTTTAAAATAGTAAGAAAATCTTGCAACGCTACTATGACCCGCCGCTCCTTGCTGTGCGATTTATCCCTTACCCATTATTTGCCGAAGGATTGCAAACGTGTTCACATATAACGACAATACAATATTTGCATAACATCAGCCCGATGTCCGCCAGGTAGGCCATGTAAACGAGAAAACACGTAATAATATTTTTTCTTATATTAAGACAAAAAATATTTTTTTTTGTAAATATTGCTATAGGTTATAACGGTCAAGTAATTTTTTTTAGGTTTACGCAGTATTCCATATATTAGAGGGAATATCAGAACTTAGTGTGAACTTAGACACTCTGTTCCAATTAAGACAGTTTCATTTTTCGCCGAATTCTGCAGGCATTGTGAGCTGAATGGCGGAACTCGACTTACTTTAAACTTAAAATTTATCCAAGTAATATCAGAATTAAAATATCACACCAAAAGCCAAAAAGTGGTTAGTAAGAAAAAAACATATTTATATGTTTTATTTAAATTCCTGGTATGATAATAAAATGTTCAACAATAGTATTTAGAGGAACTTGAAACTACGATAACCGCCTTAAGGCAAAAAAAAGGCAAAAATATCAACTGCGCTACAAAGGCATAGCGGTCGCCGACTTAATGAATGCCGTTTAAAATTATTATATACTATATTGTATTCCAATTGACATATCTAACAAATTATAGATAATTAAATAGTTTTACTTTGTAAAAGAAAACTTCGTTGAATTGTGATATTATTTGAAACAGTTTAACTCGTTATACTTGTTCTTCGTGTGAATCAAACACGCAAGATACAAATGCGAAAATACCACAAATGTGATGGGTGAATAAATATTCTCTAACATATTTCGGTATTGAATGTTGGCCGACAATATACTTAGTTTTGTTGACGTTGTCTGTGTTTGCATTAACGTTGTAAACTTGTTTGATGGATATTATATTCATCAGAACTAATAGAATTAAAAACTATTTTGTTTTACTTTTAATTTTATTTTAGCAGGTAAAGTCTTGTTAATATAATAACAATATACCTACAGGTCAATAAACGAATTTATTTATAAAAAAAAAAGAAGTGTAGGTATTATAATAAAAATAATAATATTTTATAAAAAAAACATTTAAAATATATTACCACTTTGTAGAGCAAGCGTGTTAAAGGGCCATTAGTTCGCTTAGCAGCTCTAAGCTAGGCACGCCGCCCGAGTGGACATTTCAACAAATACTTTATCTACTCAGTCTAGGCTAGCTACTAATCAATACGCTAAGCCAAATAATCCTGTATTATATTACACTTAGGCCCGTATTTATAAATCGCTCTTAAGTCTGAGATCGACCTTGAGATGTTTCATTATTAGAGTCACTCATTATTTATTAGAACAACAGAATGAAGTGGTATATTTTGGAAGCATGTCCCGTAGAGATGGTAGATACGATATGGATGTGAAAAGGCGTATTGCTGCCGATAACAGAAACTTAGCTGCATTGATGAGACGGCGGAACCTAACAGCTGCCGGTTTGGCCGTACACAATTTCGGTACCGACGCTGTTATACAGCAACGAAACGTGGGTATTACAGAAGAAGAATGAAAGAAAGATGCATGCTATGGAGATGCGATGTCTTCGTAGGATATGCGGTTTATGAATTTATAGGTATGCAGTTTAGCTCACCAAATTCGCAATGAAGAGTTACACAGAATGGCAGATACTAGCGAGGATGTCACATGTTGAGCACGTCGAACGAATGAGTGATGAAAGAATGGCAAAAAATATTTATGACCAAAAATATTTTGTTGCCATTCTTTCATCGGAAAAGTGAGCGGTAAGAGAGGCAGGGGGAGACCTCCTTTGACCTTAGAAAACATAGTATCGAGAATACTGGAGGAAGGTCATGTAAAAAGCATGAGGACCCGGAGGTCATGTATGAAGAGGTTGATGACAGTGGACGAGGCGAAAAGGGTATGTAGGGGTACCTTAGCCGTTTACCGCTCCCTTCTCTCTGACCTCCCGCTAGAGATACAGCGTGTAACTACATTAGATTATAAAATTTATGAATGAAAACTGCATCTCAAGATCGATCTCAGAGTGGAGAGCGGTTTATAAATACGGGCTTAAAAGCAAATGCGCAATATAATTCTACGTAATTCGTAGCGCATGTTTGAACAAGTTGTACATACGGTTCAGAAAAACTTGTAAATTGCGACTAATTTTAAAGCACTTGACGCTTTTAAATCGTTTACTTGAATAATATTTAACTCATTATTATATAATTATAGTGCTTCTTCGATATAGTTCGCGTAGAGAAGCTTTATATTTTATTTTTGTATTTTTTATGATATGACATATATGTTCGCTCTATAAAGCAACGCGAATATAAGGCGTGACGTCAGTTTTTCTTGCTTAGAGCATAATTTTATTTCTTAGAGCCACAAATCACTTATTTCGATATTAATTTAAATTCGCCCTAAAATTAAAAATGAGTACCTGTCTCCATGAGCTAAAATAAAAAAATATTATTATTAATGAGTAAAATAGCGTATTATGGCGATACAATTGTTTCGAAGGGCTTTTCTTTCTTTACTATACTAATTTATAAATGACTACTTATTATTATTTACCTTGATTGAAATGAGATCTAGAAAAAAATGTGTTTTTATAAATATTTAAAAGTAATTGGGCCATTATATTTTAATTAGGAGGCGTAGTGGCGCGAGAGCTGAAACGTACGACGTTTAAACGCGACGGTTGTAGGTTCAAGTCTCACTTTGTAATGAAATGGGGGAATGAAATATTAATGAAATATATCTCGTTCGCGCGTGCGTCACCAGAGTAACGCAATGCCTCAAGAATTCGGCTGAAAGTGTGATTTTAGGTTCCCAGGTTCCCTCAGATTACCCTGTTACATGCGGAATACAGCATTGAAACAAAAAAAAAAGCATAATAGGTACGTCACATATTACGTTACTATCATTCCATTTCTTTTTATATGAAGTCAATATCTACATATATTATATAACTAGCGGCCCGCTCGCGGCTTCGCCCGCTGAGACTACACGATTATTGATTTAATAAACAGAATTGATTGACAACTATAATGACTTCTAATGTTATTTTTTTACTACGTTTTGAATTAGAAAATACGACCAATGTTGATATTTGATATTTATAAAATACACATAAAGCTAATTATTTATTATTTGGGTAAGGATTCATAATATTCTTTGTAAACTAACTGTAATGATTGCATATTAACTCCTGTACCGTTTTTAAATTAGTTACATATATTATTAGCTAAATGTACAATTGGTAAATATGTAGTTATTACAGTGTACACGTAGATAGGATGTTTTAGGCATTTTTATATAGATTTATTTCAAACAAACGAACGAACCAAAAAATCTATGTATGTAGTACATATACTTGATATTTCATTGAAGATTAAATCGTTCTTTATCTGTGTTGAACTAATTACGACTTAAACTTAACTGTTATGATTTATGAAGGTAACCTCCATTAACAATTCAATTTTGTTTACTTTATTGTATAAAATATTGTGTAATAGTGCTTCAAAAATATATATTTTTATCAACAGTCATATAACCAAGACGTTTAGAATGTCATTCTTTAGCCAAGAATCTTACCAGCGCGATTGCTATATATCATTCGCAGGCAAACTAATGCCTTCAGTTTATTCAAATGACGATAAGTTTTTTTAATGAACCGATTTTGATGAACCAAATTTTAGTAGATTAGTTGAGTTAAAACAAAGCAATTGCTGAAAATTTCAAGTAAATCGGTTCAGTACTTTCAGAGAAAAATGTGACCATACATATCGACAGACAGACAAGAAATTCGAAAAAAAAAATTTTGCTTTCTATTACTCTTTTTAAGTGTCCCTCTATCCATTTCAGTCAAAATTACTAAATGTACAGACAACATATTTTTACTGTCTTATTATATATAGAGATAAATTATTCTAGAGATTATTTAGGAAAACAATATAAATTAATTATGAACAAAAATTGTTTCTTACGTTTAAAACTTAAAGACGAAGGTCGCCAAGAGGTAATTTAAAATATACGTAATTGATCTTAATCATAAGTTCTTCCGTGTCACGCTGTTTTAAAGTGGAGGAAACACTATTATTTTTAAGTAAAACATGTAACAAAGAAAGAAAAGCAATCTTACCTAAATCTATATATATATATATATATACATACATATATATATATATATATATATATATATATATATATATATGTATATATATATATATATATGTATATATATATATGTATATACATATATAAAAACTAATTAATCGCGCTGTCTGTACATTGTAAATATAGAAGACATCTATTATTTATTAATGTAATAGAACCCAAAATAATGATTCTTATAACTTTTGTCCGGCTTAACTGGAACGGACGCAGTTTTCACTAATGTTATTTTAGTGTATGTTTAATTGCAATATGTTCATAAATAAAAAACATGATGGCGATATACAAAATAAAGCAGCATTACGCATATAGCAGGATAGGCAGAGGGAATTTAGTGTTCAAACGCTCCGTTTCCCATTTTTCGTCAAGTGGCGGAACTAAGCCGCGCTTTGCCTCGGCACCAGAGCGAAAACATGTAAATATTAATTTAAATAAAAATTTCATTTCCTTAATTGAAGATCGAACCCACAACTAAAAATAAAGAATTGTATGGGGCAGTTTTGCTAAAAAATAACAATGTATAGATGTTTGTTTCTCTTTAAATAATATTATCACGAAATAAAATATATCAGAGAGCAGATGGAGTTACTGCCGAAATGATCAAATATGGTGGGCCACGCGTCTTGGACTTGTTCTGGTTTTTGTGCAATTTATGCTGGAAATCAGGGGAGGTCCCAGACGATTGGCGAGGTGCGGTCATCGTGCCTTTGTATAAAGGCAAAGGTTCACAGATAGACTGCGCAAACCATAGGGCTATCAGTTTGATTAGCTTAGGTAGTAAAGTTTATGCTAAAGTTTTAGCGAGAAGAATGCAAGAGAGATCTGAAAGGCTGTTGTGGGAGGCCCAAGGAGGCTTTAGACCTGGAAGAGGGTGTATGGATCAGATCTTTTCCCTCCGCATGATCACGGAGAAATTTTTGGCCGTTAACCAAAAAGTTTTCTGTGCTTTTGTGGACTTGGAAAAGGCGTTTGATAGAGTTGTCAGAGCGAAATTATGGGAGATACTACCCCGGTACAATGTGAGTGGACCCTTGTTGCAGGCTGTAAAGTCTCTTTATAGAGACCACTCAGCCTGCGTGCGAGTAGGAGCTGGCATGTCGCCCTGGTTTGACATCCAATCGGGTGTTAAACAGGGTTGCGCCATGTCAGCTTGGTTGTTCAATTTGTATTTGGATAGCTGTCTCCAAGGAGTGAAACAAAGTGATATAGGAGTGAAAGTAGGTGACCTGAATGTGAATTGCCTGCTGTACGCAGATGATGCAGTGCTTATTGCATCATTACTCTTTTTAAGTGCCCCTCTATCCACTTCAGTCAAAATAACTAAATGTACAGACAAAATATTTTTACTGTCTTATTATATATAGAGATAAATTATTCTAGAGATTATTTAGGAAAACAATATAAATTAATTATGAACAAAAATTGTTTCTTACGTTTAAAACTTAAAGACGAAGGTCGCCAAGAGGTAATTTAAAATATACGTAATTGATCTTAATCATAAGTTCTTCCGTGTCACGCTGTTTTAAAGTGGAGGAAACACTATTATTTTTAAGTAAAACATGTAACAAAGAAAGAAAAGCAATCTTACCTAAATCTATACATATATATATATATATATAATATATATATATATATTATATATATATATATATATATATATATATATATATATATATATATAAAATATTATAATATATATATATATATATATATATATATATATATATATATATAAGAAAACTAATTAATCGCGCTGTCTGTACATTGTAAATATAGAAGACATCTATTATTTATTAATGTAATAGAACCCAAAATAATGATTCTTATAACTTTTGTCCGGCTTAACTGGAACGGACGCAGTTTTCACTAATGTTATTTTAGTGTATGTTTAATTGCAATATGTTCATAAATAAAAAACATGATGGCGATATACAAAATAAAGCAGCATTACGCACATAGCAGGATAGGCAGAGGGAATTTAGTGTTTAAACGCTCCGTTTCCCATTTTTCGTCAAGTGGCGGAACTAAGCCGCGCTTTGCCTCGGCACCAGAGCGAAAACATGTAAATATTAATTTAAATAAAAATTTCATTTCCTTAATTGAAGATCGAACCCACAACTAAAAATAAAGAATTGTATGGGGCAGTTTTGCTAAAAAATAACAATGTATAGATGTTTGTTTCTCTTTAAATAATATTATCACGAAATAAAATATATCAGATCACGAAAGTAGTTAATTGATGAGTAATGAATTGTTAAAAAATAAATAATGGTATAGTAAAAGCGGGCGAAGCCGCAGGTTTAAAATAAGTTTTTTTCTTTTTTTCTGTAACGTAATGAAATAGTTTCCACCTTTCTATTTTAAGGGGATGGTTTCCATGACCTCTAGATGTAAAAAAATATTGTTGGCTGGTTATGAGATTTATATCATCTACAATCAGCCTTGAATTTATGACCTTCCAAGTAATTACTTATTTATAAATCTCTCGTAATAAAACAACGAAAGGTTTCGGTAAGACGTTGAATGTAATTTATCGCTACCGCCTTACTTGGCAGTTTTACCAAAAGTGAAATTTTTAATTATAAGTAAACTATTGATTGAAATATATTTAATTCTAAACGGAAATAGATTGCACGACGCATTAAGAATTCATTGAAATTCTAAGTTTAGCTTTATATATTAACTATGTTCACTAAGTCAAAGAATTCCAGCTTGATACTAAGTATTCTAATTAATAGCATTAATTTAAGTTTATGGTTGGTTACCAAGAATGATGAAAGATTTATTTTTTTTTAAATGAACAACGAATTTTGTACAAGCATTTTTTAAATTTCCTCTGTGTTAATTTCCTGTAAGAAGAAAATATATGAAATTATACATAGAAACAGTTCTTTGAGTAAATCACACTTAAGACAATATAATTAATCATGTATTATAAGCGCGGGTTAATGTCGTGTGTAGCCAACGTTACACTATAAAATCAGCATAAGTACGAATAATATACCTAGAAAAAATCTAGTGTAGTGATTTCACTCTTAATTTATGTGTAACAAGACGACGTTACACAGATCTATCTATAGCTTTAACACAATAGCATACAAAAAAGCCCTTATTATCACAAATAACTCACTGAACGACAACAATAAACAATTTAAGAGTAAAAAATAAATTGTGGAATTTAAACTTGAAAATATATCCCGCATACAGCAGGCTAAGCAGAAGGAACTTAGTGTTATGACACTTCGTTCCCTACTTTCCCTCGAATTCTCGAGGTATTGAGTATTGTCTTGGCAATGCGTGGCGTTGAGTGTCGCCAGACAATCCTCTCGCTTGACACCAGAGCAAAGAAATGGAAATTGAAACTATTTTTGGAAATCTAAACAAAAATATTCTGATATTGCCTGCTTCAGAATAATGAGAGGCTTTTACCAGGTAAAAAATGTTAAAAGCGAAGTACAAAAACTTACCCAACAATAAAACAATTAAACTAACTATAACTAATGAAGTTGAGGTAAGAACAAAGCATCTCATTTTAACGCCAACTTCAATTTGGTGGAAAGTTTCACTGCATAATTCTGTGAAATAATCTCATTTCAAATGCAAAACTTTTTTTCAATTAAAAGCAAACAACACAGAAATAATGGTAAACACAAACACTCGGTTGAATGAATTCGTTCACCAATTGGTATTAAATTTCCTCTTCGCTCGAGCCACAGGCATTTCAAAGATTCAAATCGAATGACTGGAGCTCCTCAGATATTTTATCTATGTAAAAATTTCGTACTCTTATCTGCTGCTACGGTTATGCAGTTATTAACGGGATTCTTGAAGTGAACTTACTCCATATACCTACATGCATAAGTTTTCTTATTTGGTCCGTAAAGTTATTTTTCAAGACGAAGTCATATAATGCCTTAACTCCCAATTTCTCGTAATACCGCCACAAAACTGCATTTAAAATAACCTTTTTGAGTTGATAGATTTTATAATCTAAGACTCTGTATTGGCAGAAAGTTAGTAATCGAGGTTAGCATGTGGTTATTTTCTAAAAATTGGTCCCCTTTTGTGGTTAATATTAAATCTGAGATGCTACAAAGCTTTATAAATAGACCATATTTGTTATAATAATTAAAATAAAAGATCTGCATCCAGTTAATTAATTATTTCTTACCAGACCACCTCCAAATAAACATAGAATTTTAACACACAAAAAAAGACCAACTGAGTTACAATTACATTGTAACTAGTATACGTAAAGTACTTAAGTTGCTATTCATAATTCACGATTAGGCAAAAGAATACAAACGGCGGAAGCAATTGTAAGCAACCAGTAGTCTTTTGTCACGCGAGTGTCTAGTTTGAGCAATGGAGGATAGTTTGAGAAATAGCTAATTTTATTTTGGTGTATGCGGTGTATCTAAATAGCTTCCGAAACATTGTAAAAAAAATGCCGAACATACATCATATAATATGCATTAGGAAATATCATGTTCAGATTAGTTAATTTCGAATTAATGAAAAATTAACATGAAATACACATTTGCATATTACACAAGGATAGTAGATTTCTGAGCGGAAATAAAAAGTAGTAAAATGCTAAAATAACTATAGTTATTATGTGAATACTGTCATCATAAAAAACCAAATATTAAATTGTGAAACAGAATATATCTTGTATAGATCCTAATCTATAACCTATTAAATATATTTTAAATACTATAAATACAAAAAAAAAACATGTAAATTTCAAGTAGGCATCATGAGACGAATCAGATATTAAATCCAGTTATTCCCACAATTTATGTACGCAATAAAGATAAGATAATCTGCGCGTACATACATAAGTAATGAAGTGAACTAAAAAAGTAGTCTCAAGGCTCTATCTAAAACAGGTATCGATGGTTAATAAATAAAACAAAAAAAAAAAAACAAGAGTACAAATATACGCGAGACCGTAGTGGCGCCTGATTTGAAACGCCTGTGCCTTGTGCATTTGATTCCTACTCTTGGTAATAAATAGTTTTTATTTTCTCGCTGAGCTAACGATAAATGCAGCGTTGAGTTTCGCCGCTCTGGAGTGACATAACTTTTTAATGTGTTAAGACATTCAGATCCCCACATGTTCCGTCAGTCTACCCTGTTATTTGCGGGATTCAACGTGAAACTAAAACAAAAAACAAAATACATGTAAGTCTTTACATGACATTCCGCTCTCCATTGTGGAATGTGTCGCATCTAAACATATGTATACTACTTATTATATTTAGATTCAACGTCTATTTCTAATCCAATTGTCTGGCAAGTTAATACCAATAAAGCTAAGTTGTGTATGTTTAGGATGTATCATAATATATTTATTGAACCGTTACCTATGTTGTTTTCCATTTGAAATTGAATATTTCTTTTTCATTTTAAATAATAATTATTAATTAGATTTTATTAATGAAGACAATTGCAGATAACGTGGCAAATACGACGTTTTCTTTTTTTTCTTCACTCATACCATCATCATTACCTGCCTTATCAGTTACTCTACTTATAATTATATATAACTTTAATCAATTTCTTGATTATATCTTAGAAATCCGATTTCCAAAAAAGACACCGCCTGCTTGATTATCAATCTGGTTTTATTGAGGTACTGACTATTACTATTTAATTTTTATATAGATATGTATAAAATAGCCAAATGGAAATATGTAACCGTGTATGGATTAGGTAGTTGTAGTATATTTGACTGTTGTACTTCATAAATTCACTTAAATCAGTAGTCAAAATAAATATCAACCATTTAGTATTTCTTACAATTTTGTCGTAAAGAAGTTAACAAAGTGGACGAGAGCCTTCTTAAAGCATATATATCGTAAGTATTAAAGGTCAACCAACAAGCTAATGCTGTTATATTTTTTAAATAATTGTGAAATAAATAAAATGTTAAAGTGTTTTATGTATTATGAAATTGATGTTATCTGATATCAAATTATTTATGTTTATAAAATAAACATTAAGCAAAGCCTTCTAAAAATGTATAATATTTCATATCGCATCTTATTCGTTTTGTTGGTCAATTTTAGTTTGTGTTCGGTAAAAAAACGCATATAATAAAGACAACGGTTAAGTGTAAGTTACACTCGACCACCGAGGAATCCGTAGCAATTTCAAGTTTGAAAGTCAACGGGAAGTATAATTGGAAGTATTTGAGAAACTTTAATTTTGCGGGCGTAGACACTAATTTTGTATGATATGAACTACAGTTATAGGTTTGTAATAGTTTATATCAGTAATATAAATATAACTATAACTTTCCATTTTTCCTGATTTTATCCTTTCTCTGTACTAACAAATTCAATTCTCACTTACCAAATTTCATAATTGTGGGTTTAGGGGAAAAATACCCTATATAGTGGCGAATAAAGTTAACAATACTAAGTTTGCGGGCGCATGCGCTCATTTTTGTATAAATTTCACTACAAATAAAAAAATGAAATTATAGTATGATATTAAATACTAATAATTTATCTATTATATATATTGTTCTTAGCTGTAGGTCCACGGTTAATACGCGGCGAGTTTCCCACAAAATGCAACGAAAATTATGCAAAAATACGGATCTTGAGTAGACTTTATAGTTTGAATTTATGTACTCAAAGGAACTGTAGACCTTATATTAGCTGGATACCACGGCATGATCTCGAGAAAATTAAAATTAATTATAATTAAAAAAGCAGCAAGAGAATGAAAAAAAGTGCGGAACCACATAAAACCGTAAAATTACTTTTTTTGTTATCGCTGTTTCACTTCCGAGAGAATATTTTTAATGCTCCATTCCCACCTATCATGTTAATATCTTTGTACACACAGTACCAACACTTTGGTCGTGGTACAAAATTTATGATCTATTAATAGATTGACAAAGACTAAACAATTGTTAAATTTGTTAACAATTTTTTATGCATCAAATAATAAACATTTTTCAAGGTATATTTTAGCTTTATGTACTTATAAATAGGTAATCTTTAGTTTTATGTAGGTACTTATACTCCTACGCTATATCCATTTATTAGATCACAAGAATAAAGTTATCTAAACAACTAACAGATTTGAGGTCTCAAAAACCAAGATTTGGATTAAAAGTCACAACCATCTCATCAAATCAAAAATATGTTATTGCAAGATAATATCCCATGCCTTTTAAAACATATCTCAGTTAATACTTTATATTAAAAAGTTGTACACAGTGGTAGATTTTATTACGGCCATCTTTTTAGCAAGTTGTCGAAGCCAAGAGTTTCATAAAACTACTTATATACAAAGTAGTTTAATTAAGTAGTAAGTATCAAAGAACGCAACTATATCCGCCGTTTAATATACGTATAATTTCTATAAAGATTTAATGACTAGGCGTAATGAGGATGTGAGAAGTTCAAAATTGAAGTAAATTGTACTATGATCAGAAACGGTCAATTTGCAACATTTTAAGAAGCAAATGCGTACTGAGTGTCGAGGCAGAACATTTAAATATCAAATTACTACGCCGATATTGAAATAAGAATATAAATGAAAAACGATTGAATTGATCGAATTGAATGTCTGATTGGTTTTGATAAGAAATGTAGTTTTTTTAAGATCATTAAAAATCTAACAGATTTTTCTTGAAAATATAAAATTTTTATACGTATAATTTTATGATATAGACTATATATAACTATTTTCTTTCGTTGAGACTGCGCCATATGTGGTAAAACCTAACGCCACACTTACACTATGAAGTACACAATTATCTAATATCACTTATATGTGTAATAATATTATCCTATATGTACTTACAGACTGCAGTATGTCATAATCATAAGCGATGCATCCTTACTTAGTTATTTAAAGAATAATATATTATAATTTTTAACAAGAAATCTATAATATGACTGCAACGAAATACGAAAATACTATATTATTATTCAAAATTCAAAGTATACCCGAGAAGGCTCTCATGGTTAAGTGTATAATTAAACTGTTGTCCGCAATTATAGCAAACATAATTGAAATAGTCACAACACGCAGGCACTGATCTGTGCCAAAATTAACAGCGCGCAATTACAATCTTACTAAGATTTAACGTAGTTATATTTGTATACAATATTCATAAAGACTGTAATTATAACTTTGTTTTAAAAAACAAAAAAAAAGGTAATTAATTTATCTAAAACATTAAAAAGAAACAATTTTAACTAGTAACAATTTGCCTAAATATCAAATTATTCTCATAATTATTTTACATATGGCAGCACTAAAACAAATTCGCTAATTAGTGTTCCAGCGTTACGAGCAAGCGCCGGCGAGACGCCACCGACACAGCGCCATAGGATAAAACGGGCGGGTGACCAATGCCAAGTTTTTTCACTCGTGGCACGCAAATGGGCGTGTAGAACTGCGAAACGTCATATAGCACGACCACGTGACTCCAGCTTAGCTTTGAGCAAAAAGTATTCAAAATGTTATAATTATATTATATATCAGATGTTTTTCCAATATAAAACGATCAACGACGAACGACGTTATTAAATAAGATAACATTAATAAAAAAAAATAAAAAAACCGTTAACCGACCCGACACAAAACCTTTAAAAGTAAACAAACAATATAAAAGATCAGATGATCTTTAAACGATATATATTTTTCCTATATCGTGCTTAATAACACTTTCGAGTAAGCCATCTATCTATCTTCCTAAAAAAAATACTAGACCAAAATCTTTTAATCTGTTCGGGAGCTATTACGCTACACACAGACCTATAGATAGACAGACACATCAAAGTTATTACATCCCTCAGACCCAAGAATATTCTCATAAAATATTTACAAGGACAATAACAATATTAACGGATACAAAAGTAAAAAAAAAGGTATATATGATGTTTGTAACGCGCGAAGACTAGCCATCAAAAAAATAAAAGGCTATACTAGAGATTAGGCTGATTTGACGTAAGTAGAGTTGCCATGAAAATAAAAGACTATCTACAGGCTTTCTAGTAGAAAGGAGACTGACTATATGATGAAGCCGAATTTCTCTAGTCAAAATTCGTTTATTGAATTTGACTGTAAGCGCTACGGTTGTGGATGTGATTCGCACTCGTAAGACTAAGCGCGGCGTTTAGTGCCACACCAGACATTGTCGTGAAAATTGGACAGGAAGTGAGAAACCGAGTGCTTTAACACTAGGTTGCCTTGTTTAATTTGCTGCCTTCAGAATATGAAAGTGTAAAATGTAAATACTAAGTGAGATTTTTGATTTCATCTCATTATTTTTACAATTTCAATAAATATATATTTAGGTAGTGAAATAAATATTAAAAAAGTAGGTAACTTTCTAGGTAAGCTATAGATACGTACAATTTCAAGGAAAGTAAAGGAAGTAGTACTCTTTTAAAGATGTAAGCTTGTGCCAATTGGGTCAGCCGTCTTACTGTCTCGTCACCTACTCTGAGGTGTACAAAAAAACTAAAATTGTAAATACATTTATGTTAAAAAATAACCACTTCGTATGCTGTAATTGTTGTTGAGAAAAAACTGTTAATGGATAAGTTTCATATTACATTTGTTTTTATTATATTTTATTTAAGCGAACCGGAGAAACTAGTGTTAAGACACTCCGTACCCATTAAAATATTTCCGTTCCTTATCCTTCGCCGAATTGCCGGTTGCTCGTTTCCAGAGCGAGGATATAAAAATACTAAATATTAAATTCATTTTGCACGTTTGTGCTCCTGCGCCTCTACTGGCCTCATTCGTATTATCCGCATTACATCTTTGTTTGCGTCCTAACAGCTAATATATTGCATAATAGATTAGGCTGTGCTTATCCTGTTATCTTATATCAAATAGTGTAAAGCAAATGTTCCAAGACAGCGTCAAATTTAGCACATGCAAATTAAACTATCAAGGAAGTGAAGTAACTTAACTAACAACGAAAGTAAATCGGTAACTCTATATTGACTATAGAGTTAAGTAGAAGATAATATTCATCAACGTGTCGTGTTTCTAAATACCAACGCGCAAAACTACTAGTTACATCGCTAAGAATGAAATACAAAATTATGTTTTTATAGTTTAGTAGTAAACGCATTTTGTTGAGCAAGCCTCAACAATGTCACAGATAAACACAAAATTGCGACAGCTTTATTATAAAAGCAATTGACGAAACATGCCAAGAATTCAACTTAAACGCATTAGGAATTTAGGCTTTCTTTTAGCTTCACGCTCTTCTAACCCACATGTCTGTACATGGTAAGCAGAGGGAACTTGGGAACCTTATGTTAAAACATTCCGCACTCCATGTTCCACCGAATTCTTGAGGTATTGCGTATAGACTATAGAGTAGCGGAACTCGCCGCGCTTTGCCTCCTCACCAGAGCAACAAAAAGAAAATATTAAAAATATTTCATATACCCCGAGTGAGAATAGAGCCCACAACCGTCGTATTAACACACACACGCTTGCACCTCTGAGCCACGACGGCTCTACATTTAAAAAAAAATTAAGCGTAACGTACATGTTTCACAATGAACAAACGATTGCACCAATACGTACTTACTGTCACACGTGTACACAACTCTCACGTAATACAAGAACACTGGGTTCTGTCATAGAACTGACACAACTTATACTATATTCGCCACAGCAAGCCGGTAGAAGAAAGCAGACATCGGGCAGACTAAACAAAACGTACGGAGCAACTGGGTTAATTGAAGACAACGACCATTGCCGCCGGTCAACTTATTAGATATATTATTGAACAACTCTCAATTATAATTGTAATAAGCTAATCGAACATTGTTGAGACTGTCATTTAAGCTTTTACTTTTCGAATGTATTGCAATTGTTTTCTCTTCCGCAACGTCTCGGCGGAGATTTTTAGATATACATAATATATACGCACGTCGTTCATAGATACGGTCAATAAAGTTATTATTTTATATGAAATACATAAAAGTTCGATGTAATTTCACCGATAGGTTGCGCAGGGAGTAATGTTTAGGTATCTGCAGTGCGACACCCATCTCACATCGATTTCCGAGACGTCTGGAAATAGGCTAACTCCTTAACATCTTAGGCAAAATAAGAAATGGTTTTATTTTTAGTATACCTAATAGTTATTTTACTAATAGTACATTAGTTATTTTCTTTAACGTTAAATTTATAAATGTAGATGGTGGTCGCGATAAAAGTCCGGAGCATTGTTGACAGCTCTTGTGAATTATAATGCATAACCTCACCCGCCGGACAATACACAGTAAATACAATAAGCTAACGTAACCTGAGGTAAACGGTACATCGCTTCCTGGTTAGAAGCGTTTTGCGAATGCTAAGCTCGACCTTATATTAACCAATTTTAGTTAGTAAATAAGATATTTACAATCATTAAACATAATACACGAAACGTTTTGAACGCAGATCGCCAACGTTATTGTATAACTTTTATTAGTCTTTTTTTAAAACATTATTATATTATTTAAAAGACAAATAATTTACATATGATTAAATATACAATATATATTTACACAACAGTTTTTTTTATTATATTTTAAACTGAAATAATGGGCACGTGTAACACACTTTTTTTTTAAATTAAACTTAACCAGTCCAAGCATATTAGCCTAAATGACTAATATATTCGTTTCAGGTGCATCTAAAAAGTATATAATTTTGTAAAAAATAATGTTACAGTAAATTAGAGTATATCTTTCAAGTGCAGACTTTCATACATTTTAAGCTCAACAGATCGTAACCGGGTGTAGTAATGTAACTAAATATACATATCTTCACTCATTTCCAACACCCACATCGAACGGAACCAGATCAAAGTTCAATGACATAAAGAGTGAAACTCATTCATCAAAATCACAGTTAGATTCGTAGTAGTAAGTCGCTGTCAGGAACAATGGCGGTCGAGTGACGTCAACGAGAAAGAACTATATTAGTGCCCTAATGTAGTGTGTGGTTTAATTTCTCTCGTCCTCATTTCGGTTGACGGGTTGTTCATTTCTGTTACGCTGCTATCTCTTACGCTGTATCGCGCGTAAAACAGGGGTAGGCAGAAGGAATCTAAAGTCATCTAGTTCACTCCGATCCTGACTTTCCGTCTTATTTTTCGAGACATTGAATGTTGAGTGGCGGAACTCAACGCAGTTTACTTTTGATAGGAGAGCGAGCAAATGAAAAGAATTTACTCCCTCGAGTGAGCAAGGGAATCAAATCCACAATCGTCGTCATTCTCATTCAGTCGGTACATTGTCCCGCTACGCTACGACGGCCTCATTATCTGTTGGGGTGATATGGATTGTGTAAGTATATAAATTTGATAGTACAGCAGCAGCAGGAAGGCAGTGTGGTATACGTTTCCGGGAAGTAGAGCGACGTAGACGGGGCGCAGACATGAATGACGTCATCCACCAACTCGCCAATTAGAGTAGTGGGTTTTGAAGTCAGTTCGTTCACTTGTTAAATGTGATCATATTTAAAAATTAAGTTCAGCTGTCACCATAGTAATGGAACTTTTTAAATACACGTTTATTAATATTAGAAATTATCCAATATTTAATATTTTCAGAACTATCTAATATTTTTAGTACATTTAAAAAACTATAATACTACTCGATATATATAACTACATTTCACACAATTCTTACAAAAAAACCATGTAAACCCATAGTCGTTTAACGTAACCGGCCTTGAGGAAAAAACATAAAGTGACGCGGTATGGCATGCCATTGAGACGAGTGGACGCCAAGGCCGCGAAGTCAACGTACACCAGGACGCCACCTGTCTCCGGCGCCTTCGCGTGTATTCATATTATAATACAACAAATACGACTGACTAATTAATATTATAAAAATACGAGTCATTGCTTATATTTGCAAATTTTTCATATTAAAATGTTTTTTGAATTTGTACTTGGAGATAAAACAAAAAACTAAATTCATTAAATTTATTAGTATTAGTTACCCAGAATTTACACATGAATCCCGCACCATCGTATATAAACGATCATAAATAAAACAGGCTCTAAAAAAAAATAACGATGCCACTAGGTACACTAGCACCAAAGCCCACGCCGAGATATTCTAACTATTTATAAACTCATGACAGCTTTTGTGAGAGCCGACCGAGCTTTGTGCCTAGCATCGCTGTCTTGATTTATTCGTGATTGATGGATTTAATACATTTTTAAATTCTATCTCGAGGATGACGCATGCGCAGCTTCGATAGGTCTATTGATATATTTAAAAATCGAATTAATTATTATTAAATTAAAAGTTGAGGCCTATTGGGGTCAGTGGTGGCGCAAGGCACAAACTGTGACTGTAATCGAGACTGGTGTGGGTTCGATCCGATCCATCCGATCAGAGCCTCCTAAATTAGGCGGAAAGTGGGGAACGGAGTGTCTTTACACTAGGTTCCCTCTGCCTACCGTGCTGTGTGTGGGATACAGCGTGAAGCTGATTATTTTTTTTAAATAAACTATTATATTGTACAAGTGTTTTCATAGTAAATTGATACTTGTTTATATTAAAGGTCTGTATCGTGCATGCAGTAAATAATTGCTTATACAAATGTAGATATCTTAGTCACAGCACGGTCGCAGTGAGTAATGATCAACAGCATACCCCTGTAGGCTGTGGTGGGCGAACTGTATATGTTTCCAGAAATGGTAACAGAATATTCCAGAGCTTCTTTGTTAGCGAGGGGTCAACGAACGCTGTTTCTATGTGCCACTAACATAATTCACCACACCCGGTTTTACTTTAATGGTCCAAATGGCGAGGAGTGCCTAGTTGAAGTTCGCTTGTCCTTATTATTGTTTATTATATCGAAATGTATTTAATACAATAATGTAAGAATTTATTCAATAAATTGATTAGATTTAAAAAAAAAATATTAGTGAGCTTATGATTTTTTTCAAGCTTTAATTAATTTATTTCCTTTAATTAAGTTTTAAAGCCCCTCTCAAATTACGGCGAAAGAACTCCACTGTGCCTCATTCTTGAAACATGGTAACACTAATAGCTATTGACAAAACGGAAATATTTGGAAATCTAAATTACCACAAGTGAACGTTAAAATGTAAATTTCGAACCTACAACCATGACATGCACATTCTTTATGCACACTCTTCAACTGCGTCACTACATTAGATTATACTCTGCTTCTGCTCATTTCAATCCTACATATAGCAGGATTGGCATAGAAAATTTGGGACCCTAGTGTAAAGACACTCCGTGCCCATTAAGTTACACTCGTTCCTCACTTTCTAAAGAATTTTAAGGCATTTCGTGTTGAATAAAGGAATACGCTGCCAATTTCACAGTATTACAATAATAATTTACACAATAATTTAGTACATTTCTTACAACTGTATCTAATACTATGTTACAAACAGATATGTAAATCTCTACAGAACGAAAATGACATACGATAGCGCTGGATATTTGAAACTTAAGAAGTAGGTACTTTGGATCGTTAATTTCAATATAATAGCCAACTGCAGGCACGCTATGCAGTCTTTCATCGTTAGCCTGTTAACGACGTAGATCTCTTGAACGGTCGGCCAGGCCGCCTTGAGGTAACAATATTGGAAAGTGGAAGTTGTTGGCATATGTATGTATTTCAGGTGCACATTTAGCTCAAAGGCAAGAGCTTTGCAGGAAATGTTGTATATTATTCAACATCATTAATTTTAGTGCTATAGTACGTATGTGTTTTGAAAATATTTTTCCGCAATATAACGAAGCTAAAAGCAACTTGTATTAAGTTAAATTAAATTTCTCTATAAAATTGTGGGATATGAAGTGATTACATTTAATATAATTTTCTATTAAATGACCTTTTAACTTATTTTATATTTATAGGCTTTAGTGTAGAATGTTCGGACGAGACTACTGGACATAAGCAGCTGAAATTTGGCATGTAAGTAGATTGGAGAAATTGAATGAAAGCACTAAGAACGGGTTTTTGGAAATTCCTACGAGGACGGGATCCAACGAAAATTTCCATTTTACATCTTAAAATCCACACAAATAAAGTAGGCGATCATAAGTAAATTATAAACAATTTGAGTTTTCATTTACTTTGTGCAGTAATCAAGAGATCCAAAGAACTTACTGTACGACACAACATTTATTCAGTAGGTGTACCTACACCTAAAAAAATTTAATAAGTATTTATATAGCCATTTAAATTTCCAAGACTGAAATTCCTTCAGACGTAAGACGTAATATTGGTCCGCTGACGTAACGACATTTTCTTTAAATTCGCAATGTTTATACAGATAGGTCTGGCAGGGAGCCAATGGTGATTTTTAATCGGTCTAATCCATTCAAAAATTACATTATCGCCTAACGAGCGTGGATAGACAGGGACGACCTCTAGAAGGTCATGGGTATATTTCGAGACATAATCACTTGCGTGTCACTAGCTCTTTTAGATTACTGATCACACCTACATTCTGTATTTTATTAGGGCGAAGTTGTTACCTACAATAATCTAAATATAATAAATAAATCCGCTTCACTGCGGGATACAGCCCGCACACAGCAGGGTAGGCAGGGGGAACCTAGTGTTAAGACACTCCGTTAAGACACTCCGTTAATAAATCCAGTAATTTCAATAACAGCTAAATTGGATGTTATACTTAAAATGGTATAATTAAATATATTTTTTGAATATCTATAATATCTTCTCTAAATAGCCCAAAAGAGACGAAACCAAGACGAACCGATGAAATATCGTATTGCGATTGTCATTTTATTAAGAATTAGCCAAATTGTTTTCAAACTTGTTTTGCTACAATATGATACTGGATTTTAGAAATTACATATTCATAGTTTAATATTTCTATACACGTAAAGTTTATTTCTTATGTTTGACAAAGATTATATTAAGTAGGTGTCAATTTAAAATTATAACATTATTTTCTATCGGAGGTGACGCCAGTCGTGGTGCAGCGGCAAAAGCGGGCGACTGGAAGCGCGACAGGCTGTGTGCTCAATTGTCACTCGGAATGATAATGAACTATTTAATATAACGCAAATAAAATATTTAATATTTCCTCGCTTTAATAACGAGAACGCGTGGCGTTAAGTTCCGCCACTCGAAACGTAATGCCCCGGCGGAAAGGTGGGAACGGAAGTATTTTAATGAGAACAGAGTGTCTTAACACTAGGTTACTTAGGTTACTAGGTAACATATAAAATAGCAGATCATAGGCTAAACTTTGTTAAGCATAGGTAAAATTTCAAAATAGAAAGCGCAAGCGGCATAATAAATAATGCGATACAAAATTGAAAGTGGTAACTGTAACGTATCATTATAATGTTATTTACAAGCAAGAGATACATTAAAATATATGTTTTAGAATAACGAATTTTAAGTAATATATAAAGTTATTCTAAAATGACATTTAAAATAAAATTAATATTTTCAATATGTTAAATTTTGCTAAAAAAAAAATGCCGATAATTGCGTGTATCCGAATGTTTCAACATATTATATCCAGCGTCTACCAGAACTAGTTTTAACTTGACAGAAGAAGCACATCGTTTGTATTGAAGCAGAATACATATTTACGTCAGTGATCCTTACCCAGTTGATAATAAGAACTAAGGGCGTAACTTGCATGGCACCTCACTAAACACTTTGTGTTATCACAGACTTAAAATATTTAATTTTATTTAAGAAAACCATTTAGTTTATAATATGGAGGCAAGTTGTGGCGCAGGGCCACAAGCATGTGATTCTAAGCTGGTTGTGGGTTCAATTCACTCGACGAAATGAAATATTCAATATTTTCATTCTTTCGCTTTGTTGTCGACACAAACGCAACGCCGCGCCGTTGCGTTTCGCCACTCAACACGCAATGCCTCAAGAATTCGGCGGAATTTCTTAACACTAGGTTCCCTCTGCCTACCCTGATATATTCGGGACAACACAGCGTGAGGCTGAAAAATATCATTATCAATACAAAATAATTTATAAAAGAAGGCAAGGTCAATAGCAAATACAGAAAAGAATCCTTCGTAGTATTCATGTTTACCAACCAATACGGCTAGGTAGTGTCAACTGTGTAAAAAGTACACACAGTATTATTATTTCAGTATTTTCTTATACAAATTTGTTTAGTTAAGTTAGTTTTAACACAACAAAGAACAGTGTCTGTACGGAGCCAGCGGTAGGCCTGTCTGCATTAAATCATTTGAGGGCATACGCTGAGAGCACGCTCCGGTTATTTATTGCTTTTTTCCGCACCCGCTGAGAAGGGCATTCAATATTGTACTAAAGTGCGTGTACGAAACTGATAAATAATTAACATTTATTGATATTTTATGTATTACATTTAAATTGCACGGCTGTCTTAACGACTCAGATATTTTTTTATTAGCGTCACGTTAGAGTAGACAGAGAGAACTAGTGTTAATATACTCCGTCCTCTTTTTTCAGCCGTTTTATGGAGGTTGACGTCGACGCCGTGATTTGTCTCTACACTAGAGCGAAGAAATAAAAATATTAAATATTTCATTTCCTCGAGTAGGGATCGAACCTGTCACGTTTACATTTAGCAATTCACAAGCTACGCCCTTGCGCTACGACTGGCTGCTGTTATTTCACTAGATAGAGATATTTTAATACGTACATATATTTTAAAATAATATATACAAGAAAGCTAATGTGTTGTAAATTATTGTAAATCTGAATGAAAATGATTTACCATAATAATAATAATTAAGTCCATTCAACGCATTTTACGAGCGATGTTCAAAAGATAACGTTGTTATGAAACGAAAACTACTACGCAGAAACTATAGGATTTTAATCAGAGCTGTTAGGGTTTTCGTACACGGAGATGACCATATTATAAATATTCACAAAAAAAAATTAAGGCCAGTCGTGGTGCAGGAGTACAAGCGTGTGGCAACAGATTGTGATTCCGCGTTACCTTCTCGAGGAAATGAAATATTTATATGTTCATTTCTTTGCTCTGGTATCAAGGCAAAGCGCGGAGTTAAGTTCCGCCATTCCACACGCAGAGCTAGAAAGTGGAGAGCGAAGTGTTTTCTAGTTTTAAAACTAGGCGGCTCTCGGCCTACCCTGCTTCAAGCGGGATACAGCGTGAAACTAAAAAAATGGCTATACTTTTACTTGTGGCTTGAAAGACTCATCAGAAAAAAATATAGAAAGTGGTTATGACAAATCATCATTATGAACGCCTATAATAGATGATTCATCGTGAACTACATTCCGGTGTCAGCACAATATTTAGAACGGCTTCTCCTAATTGTAGCATATGACCGAGCAACGACTTATTCTAAAACAAATACTATATATAAGGAATTGAAACACTGCTTGACATAATATGTTTACATTTAAACGTCCTGTCAGTCAGTGTACAGTAGCCCTTAACTATCGCTTGTGTCAACGTAGCGCCCACTGACCTCAGAACGGCGCTGATAAGGACTATTTCGAGCGTTGTGATAAATACGAATACGTCGAACGTTTAACAGATACGACATTGGAGGCGCCGGAAGAGTTCGATTTGGACCTGTCACAATAACATGATGAAGCTACTGTAAACATGGTTGGGTTGAAGCTAAGTTAAGTAAGTTAAGTTAAGTTAGAAACCTATTTAAAAATGTTCTAGTTAAGATGTTAAAATTATACTACCTATACTTTATAACTAAGATTACCATGTTTATTTAGTTGAACGCACTCAGGGTCTCAGAGACTACTGGTTCGAATCAATTTTTTTTTGTGTCGAATCTGTAAGGCTTTATTTCATCACATCAATGTTGTTGATCTGACTGTACCTGCTGCTGAATTCTATTTGACCATATCAGCGAAGCCGTAAGTAAAAGCTAATAATATACAATACTTTGTAATGAAAATAATCTACAATAGATGTGCTTGTATTTGTAAAGTTAAATGTAATATAAAATCAAACGCATTAGAAATTAAATTGACTTTGATTTATTGATTATAACATAATATTTGTGCGTCACATACAGTTCATTTTACGATTACGACTATTTGTATCAGCTTTAAAATTAGACAAGAATTTCAATCATAATTTACAGTACACTTTGCACAGTGGACTATTAGTGTAAAATTTATAAGTATCAATAGAGGAAAACACATAATGTGAAACAGCCATTTAGATAAGTGAAGTGTCCATAAGGCATTTCATGAATAACTCCCCGCGCGACACAGACTGGGGAGAGAGGAAAAGGTAATTTTGCTACACGAATTCGAATCTTAACTGAACGGTACGGCTGAAGTGTTTCAGTTGCACATCGACGATATCGACAAGCCAGTGAAAGCGCATTCGCCGGTTCGATCTCTAGCTTTACGAGAGTGTAATTGCACATGTACTGTAAAGCTATCCAATTATTGAGCGACGATGCTGAAGTATTGCACGTGTGTTGGATTTATTATATTAATTATGTGAAACGTTTAGTAGACAATTTATATATGGGAGAAAATTGGATAGCAAAGATGAGGGTCGTGGACAGTCGTGGCACAGGTTGTGGGTGCGAGTCCCATTCTAAGAAATGAAATATTTATTATTCTACATTTCTTCGCTCGGCTGTCGATCGAGGCAAAGCGCAGCGATGAGTTCTACTTTCAGCGACATATGGGAACAGATTGTCTTCACATTAGGTTCCCACTGCCTATCCTGTTGTGTACAGGATACACCGCGTGATACCAAAAAAAAAAACCACTGTACACTCCAATTGTACCTCAGTTAAGGTCCAAGTCGCGTCTTAAGTAACGAAACTTTAATCCCATTAGAAAGTCGTAGATTCGGCTGAGGGGGCAACGACCGGCACAGTTCACGAGACCCGCCCTGCAATTGCGGAACGTGTTGTACCGTGTACAACTATAATTGATATTGCACTTTACATAACTGGCCGTTGATAAATCCGTTTATGATTCATTCATTATATTATAACTGCATATTTAATTGGTACTATGCAAATTATTCAATAGCTGAGCTAAATTGCAACAAAATAGACAAGGAGAAGTATATAGGATAGCCAAATTCAAGCATTTTAATACTTATATCATATACTACATAGTCCTCCTCAGCTTGGTGAATATTTCTCGCATATGGAGGAAACCTTCTAAAAGAAGAAAGTTAAGACACTGCATTGCCCACTTTCCGCCTCACTACTAAGTCATTGCGTGTTGAGTGGCTGAACTCAACACCGCGCTTTGTCTTGTTACCAGAGCAAAGAAATAAAAATATTAATAAATAATAAAAAATTCTCCTGTGTGGGAAAACGAATCCACAAACTTTGCGTTTACAGTCACCACTGAGCCAAGACGTTCCCGATTATCCGAAATTTTATTATTTGATTAATCAAATAATAGCATTTCTATTACCGCCTAAAGTACTCGTATCTAGCGTATGTTTACGAAGACTGATTGATGTAAGTAAAAATAAATCCAAGATAAATGACCCGTCAGCCAGACATCGAGAGGCGAGATAAAAAAATTCGGTCAGGAAATTACAGTTGGTTTTGCACTATGAAGAACAAAAGGGGCCGGTGAGAGTGAATCTGTATTTATTTTTTTTGGTTTCACTTTTACATTAGCACGAGATCCGGTATTGGCGAAATGTTGTATGTATTTGTTTTTAAAGTAGGTATTATGTATATCTATAGTTTTTTCTAACAGTATCTCTACTGCAAAACAATGTCAACTAATGCATTACTCGTAGGTTTTCGATTAAGTATATGAAAAATTATATAGTTTATTTACAAATTTTCAGATAAAAATTTGGTAAATTATAATCGCCATTTTAGATTTTTGATTGATAATCAGGTGTTGTAACATCAAAGAGAATATATGAAAATACAGAATACAAATATTAGTAGATATTTTTCTTGTTTCACGCCACATATTTACAAGGTTAGGCAGAGGAAATCAGACATTGGTTGCAAGTGGCGGAACTCAACGCCGTGCTTTGTCTTTAAGCGAGGAAATGGAAACAATTAATTCTCTCGGGTTACTATTCAGTTTAAAGTCTACACGTGTACAGTGACAGAAATAGTATATAACAATAAAACTAATTTTTAGAAGGCGGTATTAGAGTTTCTGAAAGCAATATATTAAAATTTGAATTGTAATGTACTGAGTCAGAAATTGGTTCGAAGTACTGAGAAAACAGTTACTATTTAATATTTTTCTCAGATTACTGTAACCAAACTAGCATCCGATATATTAATAAGATATGATTTGACCAACATATAAGAACGTACGCAATTATGCGCAAATACTATCAAATGGGAACAATAAATATTCTCGATTATACGAACGACAAACGACGCATCATCTAAAAAAGTGTAAAGCTTTAGAAGTTCTACTTTATATTATAAAATATATAGAAAAAGAACAATATTAACATTACGTTTCATAAGAAATATATAGCCAGACTCCACGAAAGAGTAATCTAAGAAAGTAAATCATATAAATATTTTAAGATCCTTTTTCTAAAAACAACAAATAGATCAACAGGTAGGTAAATATTTTATGAGCTTCTAAGCTTTATTGCACTCGCATCAGCGCCAATCCATTTCATATATCCCGTATCGCATTCTTTGGCTGGTAAGAAAATGACTTGTTATATATTTTTAGAACTATCGTCAACATAGAATACTAGCGTAAAAGTCATGTTTATATTTCTCGATAGAAAGTTTAACATGCGAATTGATGTATTTATTGGAAATAGTTTTATGATAAAGATAATAAGAAAATCCATTTCGACGGAATAAAGATTGGAATTTTCAGTCATATTGGATAATAAAAATATAGATGATTTTTAAAATATTAATAGTGACTTGTCACTACACTGTGACCATTCTCTGCTTTTGACGCGAATTAAAAAAAAATGCTTAACAAACTTGCGTTTTATTTACACTGTTAACGTTAATATACAATCAATAATTTCAAATATGAGCCAACGTACCAAAAACGAGCAACGGATTTGCGTGGTACCACCTGGTGCGATACCGCGACCTTGGTTTATTTGTGTAACTTTATGCAATCGATGTAAAGTTTACCTACAAATATTAATTAAGACCTAATTAATTCTTAGTTCATAAAAAACAATGTAACTTTATAATTTATAATACCTATACTAGTATACTAATATTATAAATCTGAAAAATTGGTTTAGTTAACCGCGCTAATGTCAGGAACTACCCGAAAAATAATATTTTCTTGTTGGAAAGCAGAGAGAGAGAGAAAGCGAGGAAGACTATATATTATATCAAGTTAATTGATTCGATGTAACCCGTTCTGCGGTTAGAGTTACTTTAAGCACTTACATCTTCTATTTATAAATGAGCAGTTGATATGTATTATATTTTTACTTAGATGAAATGAAACTGTATTTTTCAGCTTTACGCTATAACCTGCCCGCAGATAACAGGTTCGTTTCTCTGGATTCTGGAGGCATTGTTGGGTGGAGAAACTCGACACCGCGCTTTGCCTCGAGCGATTAAATGAAAACATTAAATATTTCGTTTGGGAATCGAATTCACAACCTGTCGCGTTTACAGTCACACACTTTTGCCCCTGCGCTAAAACTGGCCTGAAGTATACATAAAAACAACTCTATTATAATCGTAAAGATGTGTATTTGAAATATGTCTTGCATGCACCGAGGGCGGAGTGGCTTCGTGGCATCCGCACCGATATATATACATATATATGTAAATTTTCGATGATTGTAAATAGGCGCAGATCTCATCTAACCACTGGTACAACAACTCCAATAGTGGTGTGCCACAAGGTGCGCAATCTGATCAATAAGGCTGGATATACAGATGGCTAACATCTGTTCATTTTAAAAAGAAATGACACATCATACCAATGAACGAGACTTTTGTGTAATATAATATTTATTCACTTAGTAACTAACTGTACTTGATAAGAGTTGGGTAGGTTAATGTAACTTCACGTTAATAAAAAATTTAAATATTTAATTGCTTAATTTAATTACTTTTATTAGTGAGTGCCGTAAATTGTTTATAAATCGGATAAGATATATATGCCTATAATGTATTTTAGTTGTTTATTGCAAAGCTCAAATATGACACTGCTAAGATCACGCAGAAGTCGCAAAATTTAGTATCGTTCCGTAGTCATAAAAAGTTGTAACATTATATAAAAAATTTTATGCTGATGATATGTGAAAAGGAATAGAACGTACTGTATGTAGGATTTTAATAAAAAAAATTATAATTGAATATCTTAGTAAGTACATTTTTTTTTTTTTAAATTTAAAAAAAATATAGCGTCACGTATCCTGCAGACAGCAGGGTTGGTAGAGGGAACATAGTGTTAAGACACCCCTTACCCCAATTTATATTTATTTAAAATTTTATCTTTTATGAGTATATGCTGAGTGGCGGATCTCAACAACACCAGAGTAAAAAAAAAAATTATAAAATACTTAAATTCCTTAAGTGGGAATTGAACCCACAAATTGTCGCGTTTACAGTGAAAATTGGTGCTCCTGCGCCACGACTGGCCTCAATGAAAAATATTCATCCAAAAGGTTGATAAAAGCCAATAACGAATAATCCCACTCATTTCGATGATGCTTCCTACAACTGCCAAAAACCTTATCAGCTTAATGCAAACCTTGTCGAAATACATACAGAGATTCATAAATGGTTTTCGGACATACCTACTACTATCGCTACATATTATCGCCTACGTAACTACTTTGCCTACAGCCATCTTTTTTATGTAAGTGCCGTAGTACAATGGTCGCAAAAAATAGGCATCGATAGCGAAACCGACACTCACTTTCTTTCTGCAGACAAATAGTTATCGTATAAGATTTAGCTTTTAGTTTTGAACAGAGTGCGAGTCTTATGAATGAGAATACCAACTGGTGCCAATGAACTTCGCTCGACGGGAAAGCAAGCTCGGTTTCGAACTACTGGGTCATTTCAATATTGCCGCAGCACAACGATTAAGTGCAAGAGTGAGGTACGAATTTGCAGAGGTTGGTACAGCATATCAGTCGTCTTTAACCGGTATTATCTTTTATTATTTGTATATAATTATATTAATAAATATATATTAAAAAAAAACAGCTTCACGCTGTATCTCGCACACAGCAGAGTAGGCAAAGGGAACCTAGTGTGAAGATACCCCTTTCCCCAATTTATATTTATTTAAAATTTTATCTATATATAACTGAAGTACTAAACAGAGCATTGAGATAAGCGAAAATGAATACATTCATTAATTAATTCGCTGTAAGCTTCATTTAAATTTCTTGAAATTATAATTTACTGAATACTGTAAAGATGCATTCATTACGACTGGCAGTTTGCCATTTTTAGGTTGTTTCCGGTAAGCGCACGCGGCAGTCGATTCGTTTTGGCGACGCTAGAATTGCAAGTAGATGGCGCATCTGATATGGCACCATACCATACGTCATTTAATACACGAACGTCATTCCCGCCGTCAACGTCACTCAGAAACATAATAAATGACGGCGGAGAACGGTGGAGATATCCGGAATAGGCAGTTGTGAAATTTTCTCTCAATGTTATAATGCACCAGACGTGTACTTTTCAATCGCATAAATTTCTATACACCGATATAAACTAGAACTGGACTGCGTCCGCAGCTTATCAACCACCTACGCTTTCCACTTTACTATATTATGCTTTACATCGACCACAATGCATTTTCTATTCGTTGCAAATATTCTTGGTACCTACTTATATTTTTGGTTGTATTTTGTAATATTTCGAAGGTATTATTTTTGGATTAAGTCAGAACTTACATGCTGTAAGACTAATTGCTTAATTTCTCATAACAATATTGAACAATATTAAACCATTTTAAAATATGATTAGAATTAATCAACTACTAAAAACATTTAATAAAAGCAAGGAAAAGAAACACGTGGAACTGCGCTGTATGAGAATCGAAACAGAGATAAAGGATATTATTAGAAATATCATACATGCAGAGGTCAATACAATGCATATAGCAGTCCCCAATGCTCCTTTTATTCTCACTATAACCGCACTATTATCGGATTAATGAACCTTCAGTAATATTCTTGGCGTACGTGTTGTGTATTGATAACATGTATTACGTTATTGTGTTAACTTGGAATGCTATTTTTATAGTAAATGAAGGTTTATTTATAAACGTTTTAATTACTTGTAGAAAAAATACAAGCATATACACAGACAGGCAGACAGCAAATAAGTAAGAGTTGTTAAGAAAAAATATACAAATCATTAAGTAATAAATTATATTGCATATATTATATATATTGTACTTATTTATAAATATATGTAAATTAATTTTAAATATTAACATTAACAAATATTATATAAATAAATCCTAATTTACATAGATCATTTCAATATTTTAAAAACCTGTCACATATTTCGTATAAATTACATGTATATTAGGTTAATGATGTATGAAAAAACTGTCAGTAGCTGATGAAATAGACACGAATTTTTACAAAGAGCAACATTTAAAAATAAATAATGCTTGGGATAAATTGCAATATTTCTCTTAGACGACACTGATCACAGAAACGATGCGAGATACGAAACTTATTGATATAAGAAATATTGTATTTATTTATAGCATACGCATAAATTTATTTCTGTTAAATTTGTTCAAATATAGCGTTAAATATCCAGTTTAAAATTGTCAGCCTTTCTTGTTTTTATATAGGTATGTATACAGAAAACACGAAATGAAATCTTCACAGACTCTAATAGGAGCGTTAATTAAAATAACAGTTAAAACGAAATTAATTAAAATTCTGCATTCTAACCTTAAAATAGACAGCGTTACAAAAAAATGCACATTTCTATTTTTATAATAGTATATTTTTTTAAGACAAAAATGTATGTTGTAGGTAAGATAATATTTATATTTAATACCGGTGTCCCTAATATTTTAAATAATTCACACCTGGAATGTTAATAGTTGCTTAAAAATAGGTATTACGCATAAATCCATATAAGAACTTAATAGAAAAACAATAGTGCGAAATGGTCAAAGTGAGAGTTGAGAAACTATAACAATTATAAAACTGACCACACACTTATGTTGGATGTAAAAATAAAGATATCTGAATTGATAGGGAATAATGGCTGATAAATATTTGATTTACATTATCAGTTAACGAACCGAGATATCCATTTGGAACATAGCACCATCACGTTTGATAGATACACTGTGAGTTTTGACACTCATTTGCTATGTTAGTTTATAGCCAATGGAAAATTATGCAGGAAAACAAAACAAAATGCTGAGCTGTTAGAATATTTTTAGATTCAGATATCATATCTTGTGAAGTTCCAAGTTTCAATAATTAGTAATGAAAATAGATTTACACTGCGTATTTATTTCGTGAGAAAATACCTGAGTTACTTCCCATTCTGTACAGTCGTTCATTTACAACGATAATTTTAATTTATAACATGAAATAATATCCTAATAGTATATAAAAGAACCAAAAAATAACAATAAAACAAGGTATTTGTAAATATGAACGCAAGAAGGTCGGACTAACGAGTAATTAGTGGTTTAAATATGTGCGGAATGCACAATATCCTGCAGCTCATCGACCTATGCCAAGTTGTTTCCTCTAAAATGTGAAACGTATTTTGTATAAATGCGTTTTGCTGTAAAACATTTATCTCGTAAACAAAGGTATCTAATTAAATAATAAGTAAACCGACTTCAAATATATTATAGTACATTTACATAAATATGTAGAGAAGAAGCCGGTGCCGGGCCCAGTGCATTGCTGGAACTATTTCTTAACAGTATAATCTCGACTTTTCTTCTTTTAGTTTTCGAATAGGAAAAACAAACAAATTGTATGTGCACTTATAAGTCTAGTTACGATCAATCAAATCAAATCAAAGATACTCAAATATTTCAATTTCAACAACTTTTCTTAAAGTCGTTAATTACCATTAGATAATAGAAACGAAATCAAACTTTCGCTATTAACATTGCAACAAAGAACTCGTTCGTAGTAGTTTTTATCTAAAATGATAATATACAGATTCTTTGCAATCTGTTTAACGAAAATTAAATAAGAATGAGTAACTAATGAATGCAATGAATTAAAATTATCGATTAATTAAATGCCAGTAACAAAGAAATTCTACTTTATGGTATTTAAATACATATAAATAAAAAAATAGTTCTGAAAACTCGATAACGATATTATACAATTAAACCTTCATAAGCAATTTAGTAGGGAGCTTCGTGTACCTACACTAGACTCATTACTGTGGCTACATGAGAGAAAGAAAAGCTATTTAAAACTGAATATGAATTTTTAGTAAGCTATGTGAACATCCAAGACATAGTTAAACGGCCATAATTATAACTATTACTCTAAACCTAGAATTAATAAATCAAAGTACCACTGGTTTAATATATAATAGTTCTTTGATTGTAACATTCGGAATAAAAAATATAAGGACTAATGATACGATTCATAATGTCTCAATTTAACTGGTATAGTCAATATTTCACCGTCTTACTCAATGAGGGGTGTCTAAAAAAAATAACATGCACACAATATAAATGGATCATCGTAAAACAAAACAGCAACTGATTTATACATGCATATCTACACGCAAAGTCATCATTCTCTTCGTGCATTTCGTGCTCGTTGTGGTTGCTTGTGACTTATTTGACTGGGTTTCTGCTGGTTTTATTTTATAATAACTCACTAATCCTTCTTTAGTAGCTAGTCAGTCATACAGTTTTATTTTGGGCTTTGTGAATCTGATACATTTTGTAAAAGAGAATTAACCTAAACATTAATAGGTATCTCATGTGGTTCCTTTATTATTCATGGTCTTACTGTCAACACAATGGTTGTGCGTTTGATACTCAATCAGAAGAAAGTCGTACTGTATTGAACATTTTCAAAAAGTGTTAATCTACATTCAAGAAAGAAAAATTCTTTTAGAATACGTATAATTTTTTTTAAAGCGCTTACTTTAAACGTATGGTCAATGGTGACCACTAGGTCTGAGGCACTTGGACGCTTTTGGCGCTTAGATTTTCAAGAAGCCAACAGGTACAATTTTTATGTCTCCTTAAAAAGTCGAATTAATTGTTATTATTTCTGCGATCTGGTAAGATTAAGTGTAGCGCTGAGTTCCGCCACTCAACACACGTCTTTAATTTATGAGGAAAGCAGATCAGCAGCAGCAGATCGGTACAGGGTAATCAGTTGGCAGAGTTAACAGTTAAAAATCGTAAGCTAAGCTTCAAAGAAAAAAAATATAAATACTAAAGAATGGAGTGATGTATCACTATTGGTTAGGTTCTGTCTGCCTACTCTTAAATAAGCGAATATAGCAAAAAAGCTCAGGTAAAATATAATCCCAACAGCAAAACATTGTGAATGTGGAAGACGACTACTACACTATAAAAAACCACGTAAGACAAGCTCTATTCATATTTAGTAAGCTTATACTATTATACATTTATCACCTATCATTCTACACAAAGCATTAAATCGACGTTCACATATTCTCCATTAAATTTCTTACAATTCATTCATCATATATATTCCCTGAGCCCATATCAACAATATTTAGTATAAATATACAAATTGCGAGATTACCCGATACACTATAATGTCTATCTAGTAGTGACGTCAAAAAAGTTGCGGCGAATTCGTTATCTTACGTAATATACACAATAACTGTAGCAGACCGTATCTACGAAGCAAATTCCAATTTTCAAGATAGGTAATAATTATGATATTCTTATATCTTTTCAACAAAACAGTATCTAAGTGAGATGTTAAATTTCAAATATAAACAAAAATTACAAATTATAGAAATATACAACTTCTATTATAACAAGTCGTGAAGTCGTGAACGTTTTATTTGACAATACTGAGAACTGAGTATTTTGTGCATCTAGGTACTTTCACCAATATTAGCACGCCAATAGAATGCATCGATTTACTCTATAGAAGATCCGGTGAATCTCTGAAATAAATTGTTTCTTTGAGTTTTATTTATTATAGAATGTACTTAAAAAACTCAAAGCGATCTGATAAATATAATATTTTTCGTAAAGCAACATAATAAATTCCCCAGATAACAATAATATAATAACGATATTCTTTCTTGACTTGTAAACGACGACGCTTCTACGTATGATGAGTTCGAAAACATTTAGACAATAGGCTATCAGAAAAACTCGTTGAATTTTAATGTATAAGTATACTTGTGGGCAAATATTACACAGCGGTATGTGCTTCTTCATGTTGAAACTACGTACTCTGAGCTAAGACTCTTTTGTTATTAATTTTTAGTGTATTTGACAATTTTAGTAAAACCTAACTGATCTAATAAGCGGACGCCGGATTGATGCATATTAGCCGATCATAAGCGAATGGCAATCTCATGTTTCACGGCCTTCCGCTCTCGACTCGATTACCATTGACGCCAGTGACGTTGCGCCGGCGCCGGTGGCTCATGCATTGTGATTTCGCCCCGGGAATACTAGCGATGTCATCAGCATAATAAATACAAATGGTTAGTTATTAGGAAATACACAATCGATAATCGGAAGCATTTCATCAAAATCAATAAAAATATACAGAAATAAAAAGAGAACGGCCACTTTTTTAGCTGGTCACCAAGTCGGACGCGGTGCGCGTGAGTCACCGGCATACCGGCGGGCACCATGCACCGTGCGTGTCAACCACCTATTTATGTCGCAGGACGAAGCGCAAATAAACAGCATCAAAGGGACGTCGGATTCCGCTCAGCGGTACGAGCCGCGGCCGAATGCAAAGAAAACAACCGCCATTGTCTACGGATGAGTTATTTTTGCGAATAGATGTGCACACACTCGGTCACTTAGCCAATATTGGAAACTGTTGCCAGGTTAATCGGAATTCACATAAAAATATACAATACTATCAAATAAGTATGGCATTTGACAAGGTTATTAGCGTTTTTCAATTACACATAGATTACTACTATGAAATATACTCGTAAACAAATATTTCTTTATATGAAAATATGTATTTTAATATATTACTTAGGAATAGAATAAGTGATTTTTAAAAATAAACATTAAAATAAAAAAAAATCATACAATTAATTCATCATACATGTCCATGAGCTTATATCAACAATACATTGATTTTAATATGATATACTTATGATAAGTTGAATTTGAGATTTTGTTTTCTTGAATTTGACTTGAATTTAACTTGAATTTGAGATTTTATATTCTTCTTATTTAAAATTTTAATTGGTAAAAGACTAATATTAATCAATAAATATAAATTATTAAATATTATTTAATTTTATCTACAAAAAATAATTCATCACAATTTCATATTTAAATACTACACATTATCAGTTTATATTATTATAAATTAAAGTAAAATATACTAAAGAGCTCAATAAATTATTAAATTTTTATCCTATACTCAAGAAGAATATATATAAGATTATGATATTGCAAATGGAATTTAATAAAAATTCTATTAACTAGAATTTGGGTTTTGGCCCATATTAATGTCACGGAGATCTCCGCATGGTGTTTAGTTAACATTTACCACATACATGATATGTATGTACATATGCATATAACTATATGTGTCTAATAAAATAAATATATACATATTTAGTAACTGAGTTCCAGCTTTGGTTTCATCGCCATAGATAAATGGAAACAAAATAAAATTTATTATTGACTAAAATATGAATGACACCTTCATACTTTATAGGTAACTCTGACCAAAAGTACAGTAGGTTTCATTAAACTATTAACATTGGGTAGTATAATAGCCTGTATCTTCCTCAATAAATTGACTCTCCAACAAAAATATTTTTTCCAACAACATCAAAAATTTCTAATATTAGTCAGTGTTCAACCAAACAAACAACTTTTCAAGTATATAAAATGTAATATTTTCATATATTAATCTATATTCTTAATTTTAATGAAAAAATCATTCTATCATCATCAACAATTAAGGAGTTATGTTAATTTATAATATTATGTTAAAAAAATACTTTTCAAAAACCAATTTATAATCAACTACTAAAACAGTAGACATTATAGAAATTTGGAGAATAAATTAATCAGTGTATTTGTTATTCGATCCATGGTTATCTTATCTTTATATTACCATCATGTAAAAATTGATTATATCATATAGATTTTAATAAAGCGCCAAGTCAACGGACTCACCTTTCATCTTCAGGAGGCTGAGCGGGCTCGTCCTTCCCATCTCCAGTGTCACCAACCTGCAGGCTGTCCTGGGCCACCTCGGGAGCACCACTGTCACATGCATTCACATTCACATTGTTAATCACTGCGCTACTGATAGCGTGAGACACTACCGCACTAACCGGGCTGCCGAAGCCCTGACTGTCATGGACCGGCGCCGCCGCGTTCCCTACGTAAGCGGTCGAGCTCACCGGCATCGACACCACCGGCGAGTTAGTCCCGGACACCGTGGCCTCGACGGGGGCCACGCTGCTCTGTGACATAACCGGCACTACCCCGCCGTAACCGAGCGCCATGTTCGTCTGAGATTGCACCACGTTGGCGTGCACCGCGCCTCCCATACCAACCGGCATCGTCTGCTGCATCGACATCGGAATGTTCTGGTGCGCCATCGACACTTGCGGCACCGCCTGATTAGGAACATATTGCACCCCGCCCATCTGCCCCTGTGCCTGCTGCTGCATTATATTCTGAGGCTGGGTCATATGCGAAGGTATCTGTTGACCAACATTTCCTGGCTGCATGAATATAGGATCAGATGCAGGCATTTGCATATTGGTTTGGTTGTCTAAAGTCATCTGCATACTTTGAGGGGTGGCAGTCATCATTTGTATGTTTCCTTGTGGCACAGTACCCTGTTGAGGGGCCATGTGCACAGGTTGCTGCTGTTGCCCGGCTAAGCTTTGGAGATTCGCAGGCAATGTGGAACCTTGGGGTTGGGTGGCCATTGGCTGAAGATTAGTGGGGAGAGTTGCACCTTGCTGTGATGTAACAATACTAGTGAGCACCTCCTGAGGCAGTGTCTGCCCCTGCTGGGTCATCTGAGACTGTTGTGTATGATATTGTGGAACACTATGTTGCTGTTGGACCATGGGCTGCTGCGATGATGGTAAGGTCCCACTTATCATTGATTGATTAGGCTGTTGATTTACTGTTTGGTTGTACTGAGGTTGAGGGACCCCTATTCCTTGTTGTTGCATTTGAGAGTGTATTCCAGGAACTACTGATTGTTGAGGCTGCGAGGGCAACTGGTGCATCTGGGTTTGCATTTGAGAAATTTGCTGGTTAGTTGCAGTCAACTGTGTGGGTATCTGCATTTGTTGCATGTGGTTTGGCATTTGTTGATTTAATGCTTGTATTTGGGCCTGACTAGACAAATGCTGAAGCTGAGCTTGCTGTCCCATAGTCTGTTGACCTTGCAAGTGGTGACTCTGTCCAATATTAGGAATCTGCGCTTGTTGCATTTGATGGATTTGCTGCGGGTTAGGTTGACCTTGAATGGGTTGCATTTGAATTTGCTGCAACTGCGCTTGCTGGCCGGGCACTTGAGTCAATTGTCCTTGGTTTGGTATTCCCTGCATTTGAGGCATCTGCTGCTGTATCTGCATATTGGTGAGCTGAGTGGGAGGCAAATGTTGGCCCATTTGTTGCATTTGCTGGTTAGGAATCTGTTGCATCTGCTGTGGCAATTGTTGGTGCATGGGTATCTGTTGCATGGCAATACCCTGCGACTGAGCAATCACTTGTTGTAATTGATGTTGTGGAAAACTTTGTGGAATTTGCTGCACTTGCTGTTGTTGAGTGGGCTGGGCGTGACTTTGTGGTGTATTTTGCAAAGTGATGTGTGTCATACTCTGGGGGTGCTGCTGTCCCACTTGCTGATTAGATTGCAATTGATTTTGGTTTGGCATTTGTTGGGGCATCTCTAGAGGTGGGGACTGTACAGACACAGATTGATTCACAGGCATTTGTTGTTGCACTATATTAATAGGTTGTGTCAAAGATTGTCCAGGTGAAGCCATGGGAAACTGTTTCTGAATATTTTGATCCATTTGCTGCACTGTATTCACTTGATCCTTGGGTCCTTTATTCCCCAGATCATTACACATATCATCATGTTGATTATCATTCATCACAACTCCACTGTCAGGAGCCTGCAAATTATTAGTTTCCGTCACATCCAAGTTGTTATTAAGTGTGATGGGAGCATTTTGTTGTGTAGTGGTATGGTCTAAATAATCCATACACATCCACCTGCCACGGCGGAAAGGCTCAGTACTTTCTATTTTAACAACTTTGAAGCGCTCATTTCTGACATGTTCTTGTATCTCCTTCATTCCTTCTTGTGGCTTCGAATTGCCTATAAGGTTGATAATGCTGCCAGTTCCGGCATTAGTGACACTGACGTGCATGTCATTCACTTCAGTGTTATTACTATTTGGCACTGCTCCTATCTGGTTAGTGTTGGTGTCCTGGCCGACGATCGCGAGCCCGTATTGCGAACTGGTTGGAATGACAGGAGCACAACCTAAAGATGCACTCGACGCGTTGTAGAAAACGTCGTCTTTCGAAAAGGTATCCTCTGAGTAGCTCGGAGTTTCATTCTCTATATCGGTCACCCTTGAGATGTCGTCGGTGTGAGATTCGTCTAGATCGTCAGCGGAGTCGTCGCCTGCATCAGTGCTCACCCGAGAGCCGACAGTCACACTGGTTATCTGAAAGGAAGATATTTTCCTTGGGTTATGGGCGGATTGAAGACTCGTCGGGTGAGTCACTCCCTTCTCTGATTCGTTCAGTCGAATAGATTCACTCGTAGTGCGATGAACGACGTTGTTATACTTGTTTTTTTCACTAGTTTTATGTGGCTTTTGAATCAGATTGTCAGCCATTATGCCGTCCGACTCGAATGACTACCTAAAGAAAATTTCACTGTTTATTGGCCTAAGAGACATTTGATAGACTTTTAAAACACTAAAATATATCTAAAATAAAACCATTGTACACTCACAATTTCACAAACACAGTAATTTAGCTATTAAAGTCCTTAAAATTCATTAGTAAACACACACAGATGTGAACATCTTTCAGACGGCAGCAACATGGCGGCCATTTATGCGCAATGCATTATGGTTGACAATTTGCAGTAGACTATAGACATCGAGACCTACTTTTCTTTTAACTGCACATCGTGTCGATAGATGTCGTCACTTTTGCTAGTGATTTTTTTTCCTTTAACTTGTTAATGTCGTACTATATTAAAAATATACGTTATGAAAGTTGTATAAAAGATATGTATTGTATATAAACATATATAAAGAGTTACTCATTTCAAGAAAATTAGAGTTATAAACATAAAATTTTATTGCTAGTGATATAGAGCTACAATTTTGATTAAATATAAGTCACAAGAAATATGACTAAAAAATTAAATCGTTCTGAAAATATATGTTATTTAAAATATGCAATACTTACTTTGATTTTTTATGAATATTTAATAAATGCTTAAACATAGTTGTTTTTTATTTATCCTTTTTCTACCATTTTAATGTGTATATCAATAAATATATAGTACTAACTTACGAATACATTTTAATTACTATCACTACTATAATAGCAATTATTATTTTAGGAAGACAGATGTGTACAAATTTATAAATAGAACAATATTTAATCATGATGCCAAGTCTGTCAAGATATATTTTTAAAGGTGTATTATTTATATTGTATCTGTGGACATGAAAATTGAAATAATATAATTACGCTATTTGACGCAAGGTGGCGGTATAAAAAATAATAAATTCCAAATTACAAGTATTTTAATAACGTAAATTTCTATACGTTTGTATTTTGGAATGGAAGCTTAAAAAAAAAGGCCAAATGAATAATTGAATGTTATAAATGGTAATTTTTTTATTTAATATAATTTTGTAAAAGATACATTTTTTTTCTTATTTAATCTAAACATTATTATGAAGTTTAATATTTGTAATTAATTATATCAGAGCGTAACTTTATAAAATGAAGATGTGGGAATCCACCATTAGGAAATCGAAGGATTATTTAGATACGTACAGTTTAAAATAAGCACTCTTTAAAGTAATTGGCTTATCCGCTAAAGGAAGTTAGGAGTTTAAAATTATCTAAGCCGTATACTAACTACGGCGAATGCCCTAATTGGTCTGTGACTTGACTTTACTTAACATGTAAAGGTCAAAATATTTGTATTGATTTTAAAATAAAGTTAGTTATTCAAGTATTACTTTATAATATAATAAATATATAATGACATCAAACAGGGATTGCAAATTTTTGCAAATTGAAAGCAGGTTTTTTAAAAAACGAATAAAAGCAATGTTTCTTTTTCTTAGTATAGCTTTTTAGATCTTAGATATTTTTTAGAGTTTACTGCTTCACATACCAATATGTACATATGTATGTTAACCTATTACATCTTAATTTAAGATTTTAACGAACTAATTAAAAAACTTGATATTTACTCCATTCTATCAAATATAAACAATTTAGAGTATTAATATTAGTAACTTACAGTTATCTAGTGGTAGGAAGTAGTACGTTATTTCGCGATGGGCGCCATCGCGGGGACTAAGACCGTTCCAGGAGCGCCCCGACCTCGGCTATTACCCGCAAGGTCTTCAGATCACCAGTCGATTTAACTAGCATCCCCACCAATCGCCGTGACACTTCTTAAACGAGGATAATTTGCTATTATTTGTAAATTGGCGTCCCGCGACGTCCTGCCCGTCCGCTTCGCAGTCGCTCGGGAGCACGGGACCTTCCTGGCTTCCCGCTGCCGTCGACTCGAGTCGCACTCGTAATACCTAAACAAATAATCGTCACATCACCTCAGCGATCCGAGCGTCAGTCGATAAGATATAACTCGCGTATAAACACTGAAAACTAGTTAAGAAAATGTGAATACGTATAGCCAATGGCGAAATCGTTTGATGATATACCAAAAAAGTACGAGGACGACAGCAACATGGACGACAACAGCGAGGAGACGCCGGGATGCTGGCGGAGGATGATACTCTGGTTGCGGATCAATCCGAACCTCATCATGTTGAAAGTGACTCTGTTTGTGATGTACGGGGCGACGGCATCACTCTTGCCGTATCTCACTATTCATATGCAAAGTATTGGACTAACTGTGCCAGAGATTTCTTTTGTATATTTGGCTTTACCTTTCACTACATTTCTAAGCCCACCTATTACTGGTAAGTTTCTGATGAGCAAAAGTGCATATCACTTTACAATTAAATTATACAGAAAATTATGTTTTTAGGGTTTTTGGTCGATCGCTTCGGGGAGTATAAACCTGTAGTTATCACTGCTCTGATACTAAACGCAGCGTTTCACCACTCGTTGCTTTTAATCCCACATCAAGAGACGCCGGGAGTGATGCCATCAGCTTATGTTATGCGACATCCTATAAAACGGAGCGTAGAGGTATTTGACGCTATGGCTTTACATTTAGTTAGAAATAAGAGTTAGGCTTGGAGGTATACATGATTATTCAAAATCAACATAATAACCAATAGTATATTTAATTAATATTTTCCAGATTCTGGAATAAATTCTGTCTTTTTCCTTTTTGCCTTTCAAACACAAGATACCTTGCAAAGACACATATTAAAGTAGTTAATATATGAATTATTACAAAATCAACACTAAAGGACCCTAGTTACGTGGTAACGAGTACAAACTTACCTCCTGTCCTCTAAGAATTTGAGCAAATCGACCTCATCCGGATTAACTAGTCTTGTCATAGCGAGTCTCCGTTAGTTAAGAGAATAAAGCTAAATTTATGCATATTAGTGACTATGAGCTCATTTCAAGTTCTCATGAAATAACTAATAAAAATGAATATTCCTGAATATTGCCTTTTGGCAACATTTTTATGTTCAGGAAAAAGAGAAAACCGTAACAAAATACTTACGAGTACTTTATTCACCACCTATAAAATATGTATATCTTAGCTATAAGCTGTTAATCTTAGATTATGAGCTAGTAAAACCCTTTTTATAAAACGTTACAAACTTTTCTGAACAATTATTATATTGGTAAATTTAAACCAATATTATTTATTAAATTTAACATTTGAATATTTAAATATTTACTGCAGTATGCAGCAGCAGCTAAGACCGTTCTCGACTTTTCAATGATTTTACTAGAAATAACTTAACAATTTATTATACTTATATATATTTCGTTTAGTATACAATATCACAAAATAATCGCTGTTTAGATTTGGTGGAGCCCCTGTCCCAGCAGAGAGTGTCCAGATGAAGATGAACAAGTAGATTTTGTACTCGATCGGTGTGTAGATCACTGTATGCTGTCACAGACGCAGAATCCGTCGAGTGACCCAGCAGACGATAAAGATGATCTAGATTTCCACATATCACATAAGATCTATCCACCAAATCTTTCTAATAGCAGGTTTGAAAATTTTAATATATTACATATTTTTATAAAAAAATGCTAAATATTTTTAAAGTTCAGATTTATATGTTTCTTTCTTTTGTTATAGATGATATAAATATAGTTTTTAATATAGTTTGAACGTTAAAGCCTATAGGTACAATGGTATCTAAGATTTGAATGTAAAAGGGATGTTGGCATTATCATGTATTTATTTTAAAACAACCTTATTTAATATCCTGCGCTGAATATATATTTTTTTCATAGCTGTATTTTGTTTCATTCCGTAGCATCTGGTTAATATTAAATTGCCTACGTCAGTTTATCTAACGTTTATAGCACATTAATACTTGTAAACAGTCTGAAACAATACTACAAACATTAAATGATTACAAAGCCTTCCTTAAAGCCTACGAATTTGCCATATGATAACAGATACACTCAACTAGGCATTGAAATATCAATTTTTAGTACACTTTTGGTTCCGTATTTCGTTTCCGGTTTAGGTCAACATTTTTTTGAATTTGTCTAACTCCTTCTATTATATGATATCAGTACTTACGTTACGTTACGTAGCTATATATAAATTAACATTATTGTTTAAGCAATCGTCATGTTATTATTGTGCTCTGTTTAGAAGATAAAGCAACTTTATAGACGTAGATATATTTTTATAAAATTCATCGCACATAATAAATCACAAAATGCATTTCACCATACATGATTAAGAGATTCTTTGCCCATTGCTTCAATCTTCAATAATTATAGTAAACATTTTTTTTAGTTTTCTAAACGTGACCGATGACGACGAGGAGTTTAACGATGCAGCCTTCTTTTTGATAGAAGTGCATGATGATTTGGGCGAACCAAAAGAACAGCTTGGCATAGAAATGGAAAGGGTTTGTATCTTTTATACTTTCATAAATATTTTACGTATTTAATTGTTAGAATTTGTATCCCTGTGAACCCATTTCACAGCATTTTCCTTTTATGCAATATAAATAAAACTACATATTTAGTCGACAAGTAAAGTAAAGTAGTACTCAGCTAAAATGGAAGAGTAAGTGATAAATGATGTATGTATGTAGGGAGACCTCAATTGACCTTCGGAAACACAGTATCATAGATACTGGAGGAAGGTCACGCAAATAGCATGAGGACCTCCTGGAGGCATGTATGAAGAAGTTGATTACAGCGGACGAGGAGCGTTTAGCCCCCACCTCACTAGGGGCCGCTAAAGTGTGAAGCTAAAAAACAACAAATTCTAAGTAACATTGTTTCAGGACGACAACGACACAGTAACGGATTTCAGATCAAGATTCGGCGAAAAACTTCTAATAGCGCAAGGTGTCAATATAACGGCGTTAGATAAAGAGGATTTGAGATGTGGCGGTCTCGTGATGCTGCATAATATGACTAAACTCTCGCAGCAAAGATTAGAGAGTTTGTCAGCCGATTGTATGGTACAGAAATGTGACTTCAGGTAATATTATTTACACTAGTTACATTTATTTATAAGGTATTCTGCTTACTAGTTTTCGAGTGACATACGTACATATATATACAGATAGACATTATTATTTAGATTTTTAATGTGCATAAAGCTTTTCTTAAGTTACTTATACACGTATATGGCTGCCTATCACTTCTAATAAAATAATAAGATCTAGTGAATTTTTCTTAAATAATAGAAGACGTTGAATGACATTATTCAGTTTGAAAACAACGAGTGTATTTACATTTAACACCTACTAGAAACAAGTAGATAGATATCGTAGTTGTTTGCTTAGTTGACGCATTAAACAAATTAATAATCGTCTATACGTTATTATATCTTATTTTTATTATTAAATTAAATTTTCTTTTACGGAGTGCTGTCCGTACTCCATATAAAGTACAATTAAAAAACCACATAAAGCCACAAAATGACATTGCAACTAATAAATGTTAATCTTTTAACACGCTTTACTTTGAAAATGATCTATGATGGAATTTTTTATACAATTTTTAGAAGGTGATATTTATGATTATCAAAATGATTTCAGTATTACATTATGTAGATCATTTATCCGTTTTCATTTTTAATTTTATTTTTTATATTCTATGTAAATTCTTAAAAAAGTAAGAAAGTTATAGATTTTCATAATTGACAGTTCTATCGTGAATGGGTACAATACTCTCATACATTTTTAGAAAGGGAGGGCCAGACATATGCCCGCCGGACTACAAAGAAAGCGACGATAAAACATTTTACATATACTTCTTCCTACGTTTCATGGGCACCATAATGTTATCAGCCGGTGTCACCATCATGGATCCCATAGCTTTGACCATGATTCAAAAATACGGCGGAGACTTTGGCAGAGAAAGACTCTTTTCTAGTATAGGAATGGCTATATTCTCTCCTATAACAGGAATGTTGATAGATATGAGGAGCAAACAAGTCGGTGAGTGCGCTATCTAGTATCTACTTGTCTTTGACAGTACAATGTCAATAAATGTTAAATGTTTTGTTTTGTTTCAAGTTTAGCTTTCTTTTGTTGGGGACTTTAGTATTAGTATTATAAATGTAGGTAATTACGTGTTATTTATTGATTATGTGAATTGTTCTATTTTAATGGTTTTATCATGTATAAATTAGAAACCAAAACGATATAGATGGATTATGGAAAAACATTACACGTTACACGTAAACGTTTCCTTCGTTACGCGTTACTTTTAAAGCCAAAGTTAAAATTTTCATAATATATTCTGTTTTACTAGATAAAATAATATCGAATCTTTGAATAACGGAAATTATAGTGACTAAATTCTCTTTTTTTTTCTATAGATCATGTGAAAAAGTATTGGTAACACTATAATAATATAATAGTGTAATTAGTAATAGTAATAGTATATACAGTATTTTTTTTATTTCGACGTTATATTTCAGGTTACACAGATTATTCCGCGGCATTTTACACTTACGATGCATTACTTCTAATATCAGCCATAACCGTCGCAGTCATGCCGCTGGGTGCAAAGTTGCCAGCCGACAATTTACTGAGGGATTTAGTAAATATAATTAAAATGCCGCACATAATTGTATTTATTTTCTTCTTATTCGCATTGGGAAATTTCTGGGGATTCATCGAGTCTTATTTGTTCTTGTATTTGAAGGAATTAGGTGCTCCTAATTTTTTGTTAGGTAAGTGCTTTTTAACTATTGTCTTCTTGGTCTCTTTTTTTAGCTAGAAATGTCAACTTCTTAAATATTTTTTATATATTTTTTTATTTAAATACGTATAATATAATATATTTATAATTCTTTTAGAAAACTATTGTTTTACTAATTATATGTTTTAGTAGTAGAATTCTAGCAGTGTCGTTGTTTGTTATGTATCTCCTTCCGCCAGGTATAACGGTGACAGTGGGCACGCTGTCCAGCATCCCGTTCCTGTACGGCGCGGACGCGATCACGTCGCGCATCGGACACGTCAACGTCATCATCGTGGCGTTCTTCTCGCACGCGGCCCGGCTGGTCGGGTACTCTTTTATTGAGTGAGTTTTATTTAGTCGTTTATTCTTTTATTCGTTCATTCAGGTAATAATTCATTAAGTAGTTCATTCGATCATTTTTTATTTTATTTTTTTGAGTGCTTAAATGTTTCTGCGATGCTTGCTTTCTTTTTCTTGATTTTATTGCTAATTGTGAAGAGATCATAACTAAAGATTTTTTTATATTTGTAAAATCAATTATAAAGGATTTTTTAGTTTTATGATTCGGTGTACTGTTAGTTGTATTGAACATACGACTATATGATTAAATTCATAATTTATTTCAATTTCATATATGAATACCAGTAGATGCACAACATCTCTGCAGTACCTACATTAAACAGTAGTACAATTGAATAATACATTATCAGATTGCTGATAAGCAGCTATTGTTGTTTCATTAATTGTCAAGCTTTGCTCATGTATGTATATATGTAGACTTAAATGTTAGATTCTTGGGCAATATTAAAAATAGTATATCTTATCTTATATTTGTGAACTATGTAGTAGCATGTATGTACGTGCGCTTAAGTAGTTGTGTGTGTTGTTGTAAGTATATATAGGAACAGTTTTTTTTGCTACAAGCTGTATCCCGCACACGGCATAGTAGTCAGAGAAAATGTAGGAACCTAGTGTTAAGATGCTGATCCTAATTTTCCACCGCGTTCTGGAGGCATTGCGTGTTGAGTGGCGGAACTCAATGCCGTGCTTTACCTCGACACTAGAGCTAGAAATTAAAATATTAAATATTTGATTTCCTGGAATGCCAATCGAATCAACAACCCGTCGCTTTTACAGTGATTAGTTGCTGCCTCTGCGCCACGACTTGCCTAGCTACTATACTATAGAAAGTATTTAATTGTATTAAAAAAAGTTAACTCATAAGATGCTCTGTATTATTTTATTAGAGTAATTTAGTGTGTAACGTCTAGTCAGTTTCCCAGAAAATGGATAACGCAGCGCCTTAACAATAGGTTCCTTCTGGCTACCCTGCTGTGTGCGAGATACAGCGTGAAACTGATTTATTACAAATATTAATGAAGATAAAATATATACAAAATAATAAGAAATATACACAGTAGTGTACAATACTTGACACAACTATCTGGAAGTGACACCTACGTACATTGTTCTCATAAACTTGACAATGATTGTCATAAATACATTTACTAGGTAAATGGTATTTTAATGGAAAAGGACGAAACGACATATGCCGGAGATTACGGTTAGCGGAGCAGGAAATATAGTGTGTAAATTACTTGATAGTTATCTAGGTAGTGCTCAGAACGTGCCTTAACTCAATAATTTACAATAAATATAGGTACTGGATGGATAAACATAATATAACCTTAGAGGAGGCTCTTTATAGTCAAATTTTAAAAAAAATGTTGACATTGAAACTTAAATTTGTTATTTTCTAATTGATGTATATTCTCGTATTGACTGTACATTTATGCTATACATTATTATTTTTTATTTGGTAAGCTACTAAGTCCATATTGCTAAAACAAACAGTAAATACTAGCACTGACAATACATTTCCAATTCAATAGAAATTCCTGGTGGTGTTTCCCATTCGAGGCCATGGAGTCGCTCTCCGTACACCTGATGTGGGTGGCGGCCGCGACCTACTGCGCTATGTTAGCGCCGAAGAGCTTACTCGCCACGTTAATTGGCGTTTTGGGCATGGCGCATTTTAGCCTTGGTAACGTATAACTTATTATATTTAGGCCCCTGTGACAGCTCATACAGTAGTCCTACAATATCACCCACGAAAATTTTAAAACATTAATAATTCACAAAAACACAACTATAAAGAACATCCAAAGACAACAAAATTGACCAAAGGCACCTCTGCAGAATGAAAATAATTTAACAACAAGAGTATCTTAACAGTAATTTCTCTACGATTATCCAGTTGTGAGATTTTTTCTTTTGGCCTTAAAAATATATATAACTTAATTTAGAACGACTACATAATTCACCTTATGCTTACGAAGAATAGATTCTGTAACGTTCAAAATCTTTATATGTAATTATTTCAAAATTATTTAATTATTTCAAAATTTTTTTCAGGTAGAGGTAGTGGTAGCTTTGGAGGTGGTTTGTTAATAGCATCGTTAGGTACAAGAGAAGCGTTCCGTTATATGGGACTTATAGCGTTCCTGGGGGGAGTTTTATATGGACTGCTACATTACTTCTGGCTTAGAAACATCAATATGAAGGGCATTCCTGATGTATGTGATCCTGATACTGGTGAGTGATTGCTTTAGCTTTGCGACCTATACCGCACATAGTAGCGTAATAAGTTGAGGAATTATGAGGGAACATATGAACATCCATAACTACAACATACATATATACAGATCAAAATCATAACCTTCCTTTTTGCTTGCCGTAATCGAGTAATTAATAGTTCTTTCATGGTATTATGATAATTAATATTAAAACGGCCGCAGAGTGTCTTGACACTGGGGTCTCTGTGTCTACCTGTTATGCTATTTGCATTCCTGTCTATATTTATTTAGTTTTATGATAACCTGCCAGTAAACAGGTTATCATAGGATATAACAAACACAATATAGCTTTCATATAAAATAAACAATTTACAAATTTATGAATTATGGAGCGAGTTGTTTATTTTTTTTCTATTATCACGCCATGCCATTGTGGCACTTATAATTGTTACACTGTAAACACATTGCTTATTCATTCAAATTCTGCAAGTTCAAGTCCCGTTACGTTCAAAGTTTTCCCGTTGATTAAAATATTCTTATCCTCTTGTAAATATTTCGTCGCTTTGATATATAAGGAATATTTTGCTCTCAATACAAATATTTTAGAAAGCGGAGAAGGTGACAAACTGAACGGGGAACCATTGCGGAAGGATGCTGAGACGATGGTATCTCTGGAACGACTACATATAATCACTCGATTCAACCCGCTCGGGTCTTTACATTCACTTTCCAGAGGATCTAGGGCTAGAGTAAGTACTATACTCACGTTATATGTAATATTTTAACTATAGTTTACAATGTTGTTGTGATGAAATCCAATGCTTAGTCAATTAAAAATATTTCAGCGAATTTTTGTCTAATTTATATGAATAAAAATCTGCCTAATTCTGGAGGCATTGCGTGTTGAGTGCCTGAACTTAACACCGCGCTTAGCCTCGACACCACAGCGAAGAAATGGAAATATAAATTTAAATAAATATTTCATCTCCTTGAGTGGGGATCGAACCCACAACCAGTCGGTTTTTCAGTCAAACTTTGTGCGGCTGTGCCACGACTGGCCTCAAAAACTTATATAATAGAAAACTTATTTTCTAATTCAAATGAGGATTTGAATTCGATTCATAGTATTTAATTTAGGTAAGGTTTGTAGCCAAATAGCATTTGAAATAATATTGGTTAATAATTAAAAAAGTAAAGAGAGAAACTTAATAAACAAAAACTTGGAATAAAGAGAGAAAAAATAAAGATAGAACATTATTTATTATGTACATTACCTACAATACATATTTTAAAAACATTTTTGATAACGGGAAATGAGTTTTGTATTTAATTCGAGTTATTTTGGAGCAACAATAATGTAACGGAATGGAATTTAAATACATTAAATCTAGGGATATCATTATTAATTATTATATTTTTTTTCATAGAATATACAAATAACTTAATTAATATTCTTGTTTTAGCTTTCACAAGGCGACATAAACGAACTTTGCCGCAGTCGCAGCGGCAGTAACAGTCAAAGAAGGTGTAGTAACATAGAAATATCGCCGAAAACACCGCAGGGATCAGCGTCTAAGGTCGATCTTTTACGATCCGCTTTGGAGATAAGCCATCAACAAGGCAAAGGACATATTATATCGAATCCCGTACTGTCAAGCCAGAACAGACCGCATCAGTATAAGGTACCTTTATATTTTTTAAAATAGGTATTTTTAAAAATATATAAAAATATTTTTCTTCCTAAGTGTGATTTTCTTTTGTTTAAATAGAATACTTTTGTTTTTAGTTTCTCACTGTATCCCGCATATAGCAGGGTGGACAAAGAATACTAATTGTTAAGTCATTGTATGTTGAGTGGTGGAACTCAACACCGCACTTTGCCTTGTTACCAGAGCGAGGAAATGCAAATAATTCATCCTCCGAGTTAACCAAAAATAGATTTTTTTAAATTAACATTAGAAATAAGCCATCAACAAGTAAAACGAAAAGAAAATCAAGTTAAAGAAAATCCTGTATTGTATGAGACATAATAGACCGCATTAGTAAAAAGTAGTACTTTATTTGATTAGAAGTACGTGTAGGTCTTCAATAAAGTTACAACACAATTTACTAAAGTAAGTTGTTTTCGGAAAAAAAACTCTTTTTACCACAAAAAGAATATACTGGTATGCTTAGTGCTAAATTCTTCATTTCAAGGAATTACAAGAGATAGAGATACCAAGAGATGCGAGATAAAAGAAAAAAATATATATATATAAAATTAAAAAGAAGAACAGCATGAAAGAAAAAATATCTTTAAATAAGGAAAAAATTTGCAATAACAATACATATCATTTAAACAGTAAACTATAAACGATTCCGTACAACATTATTAATGAACAAACAGGCATTATTAAAATCTCAACACAAATATGAAACGAAACCTTGTTAAATGTACTATTTTAATTCCTATATTTAAACAATGTGTCAGTAAGATTAGCTAAAATTTATAACATCGCTAACAGCGTAACAACGCAACTGTACAATAATAAAAAAATACATTAAAATATATTATTATTTTATTAATCAATATGGTTTTGATATGATATTTTTATGTAAAGATATGGCGCAGTTAGGATTTGTGATTGCGTGATAGTTGAGGGTTCATATACTGAGGGAAAATCTTTTAGTTTATTAAAAAAAATGCCTCGTGTCTTTCTGAATGCTTACCCTCGGTTAGGGATTTATATTTATATAAATAGATATGTATATATATCTAGAATTTAAATATGAAAGTAAATTACACAGATTTAGGTGTAACGATTTAACTTTACCCCATTCTGTTTAAATAAACCGGTGACACTTATAAATAACAATAAACAGCTTACTGTAAAATATTAAAAAATGACGATAATATGATGACTAGTATAATTATAAACTAACAAGAGTAACTATTTTCAATTTCTCATACAGAATAATTCGGACAAAGGTTTATATTGGGGAGTCACCAGAAAGCAAGCATTGCTTAGATCTTATTTATCTTCTAATTTCCAGCCACACGTTCTTTCCAGCTAGCAAACAGCGCGCCAAAGCTAACCCAGCGCAACAACATATCGCAGCCGGCGCTGGCGGAGTGCGACCGGCGCCGCGACTCCATCCCGGAGGAGGCGGAGGAGGAGCGCCCCGCGCCGCCCTCCTACGACGAGGCCACCCGGGAGAAGAGGAGCAGCTGGCACTCCAACGACAGTACACCCACCTGATTCATCATATCGTCTTAATCTTAGATATTACGTTGTGTGTTTACGATATTGAGATTAAATGTGTTTTTTAAGGTTACATTTTGTTTTATTTGTTTTTGTGAACTTACGTGAAATCAGGAAACTAAAACTATGGTATTTGCCAAAGAAACCTAGGTTAAAACAAAAAAATCAGACTATGTATTTAATGCTTAAGAAGGCCGAAGTTTCTAAGACAAAGAGCGCGCACCTGCCACTTACTACGAGACCACACAGGAGAAGAGGAATAACTGGCACTTCAAAGATAGTGCACCACTTGACTTGTTGATGTTATCTTAATATGATGTTGTGTGTTTCTTCTTGTTTTTCTTTCGTGTCTTTTCCCATTTCTTAGAATTGCCCATTGTGATGTATGTTTAGTATTACGAAATTAAGATTTAATGATTTGTTAATGGTATCTTTTGTTCTGGACAAAATGACATTCTACTCAATTCGAGCAAAGACATTTTCAAGACCAATAGCGCGCACTTTACGCCGCCCATTTACGACGACATTATTAAATTGAGATTTTTTTCAGACATCGGCACATTTAGCAGCGAATTCTTTCCTGACATTTTTTTTAATTTTCTCCCAACATCTATATATTGATGTTTGATCAGACGTTTTGATGATAAATATCATTCTTTTGTTTTAAATCTTTTATTATACATAATATAAAAATATATGCATACATTAATAGAAATAAAATGTTTTTAAAAAAAATAAACAAATTATGTTTTCTGTAGTTGGTAAACTAAATGCGACTTACCAATCTAATCTGTTTTAAAGAAAATAATTCGGATAATCTGATTTCATAATCGATGAGTATTGCCGAAGTTTCTTAGGACAAGATAAATATTTGTTCCCCTGCGCTTTATATACTATATTTTATAGGAAATATATACTATATTTCCTATAGAGGCCAGTCAAAGCCTAGGGGAACCAAGTGTGACTGTAAAATCGACTGGTTGTGGGTTCGATCTCCACTGGAGGAAATTAAATATTTAATTATATTTATATTTTCATTTCTTCGCTTTGAAAGCAAAGCGCGGCGTTGAGCTCCGCCACTCAACACGCCTCCAGAACTCGGCGGAAAATAGAGAACGGAGTGTCTTAACACTAGGTTCCCTCTGCCTATCCTATTGTGCGCGGGATACAGCGTGAAGCTGATTATTATAGTATATGCTAATGGGACAACAATGGAAGTAAAAATATTTTATTTTCTTAAATATGTATTTATTTTTATTATTTGTTATTTGTAAATTACTGGCACAAAATTGTTTGAACAATATCAGTCAAACACTATACAAACTTGTATGTTTTTTAATATTACAAACCGTATCTACGGTACACAGTTACTACTATACTTTTAATGCCATATACATTTTAATATGGCATTAAAATTTGTACACTCTAGAAGCAAAAATATAAAATGGTTGAATAAAAATATATTTGCATTGCATTCTAAAGAAAAATTAAATGATACTTAGTTAGAGCTATAAATAATCTATCTTGGTTCTTATTACATTCGTGTTCGTACAGTACAAAATATATTTTACACAAAATTGTCTGTATAAGATTGTTTTGAAAATATTATAGTTAACAATATTAGAAAACAATACAATAACACAAATTCTAATTAGTAATATTTAAAGTGGAAAGTGGACGACTTCTAAATATCCTGGATTCTGAAAACTCAATCTGAATAACTGGATTCGAACACGGAGTTTTTGGACGAACGTTGCAGATACTAATGTTTAGTTGTTAACCGTTACATAGCATACAATTTTTTTTACTGTAAATACAATTAAGCGTCATCAGGACAATTTTTCTGATCTGTTCTCATAAAAAGTTTTGCATTTATTTTTTTGTCTTTTACTATGTCGTATACTTTCTTCACTATTTCTTTTGAAGGTTCTCTTTGCCTTGTTAGGATCCAGGCATTCACTGAAAACGTTGAATATAAGATTATTTTTACTTTTAATTGTATGGAACGGAGTACCTTAACACTAGATTTTCTCTGCCTACCGTGCTTTATACATAGAACGTGTCGAGCGTGACACCAAATAGAATGACAAAAGGATGCCACCCCAGTCTACCTTCAGCCACATACTTTGCTCTATTCAGGTCAACGGGCTTACCAAAATGTTTTTTAGAATACTAAAATATAGGAGAATAATCCAGGTCCTCGACATCCATCCTCACAAACTTTCACAATTATAATATTAGTTAAGCAAAGACTAGTAAGATCCACCTTCTATTTTACAGTCAATTTACATAACTGGAACTAAAAATATTTATAATAATTTATTAAGAAAACAGACTTACTAGAATGAAAAGATCCAACTTCTAAACAGCTCCATACTAACGAGTAATTGTCATAGTCGCTGTCTACGACCCAGTATGGCGCGTCTGGAGCAAGTGGCTGAGACGAGAATCGAACCAACAACTTGCTTCCTGGATTGGGTGACTGTTGTTTCGCTTGCCCCTTTATTTGTCCTGGCAATCCTGTGCTGTAAATAGTATAATTATTGTTATATATTTGCATTTTTAAACATCTTTAATATATAAAAATAAGCAAAGTCAAATGTCGCTCATGTGAAGCGGATGTCAAGATTTATGCATAACTACACAAGGCTGCCGTATCGTTAGTTTAACTGTCTTGTAAAAATTATTAAAATTGAACATATGACCTCGAGCCCAATAATAAGATACGTGAAAAATGTTTGTAAATGTTTACTTAATAATTTATTACTACTTAAGTACTCACAATATGTTTATCTGTTTGTTAAGGACACTGATCTTCCAATCGGCGTTGTCGGTCAAGTTGTAGGTGGCGGAGATACATTTGCCTCCAGCTTCGAATATCGCGAAATACTTTTCATATTCATACCATTTTCCTAGGTACTGAAAAAAGAAATAGTTTTTTTTAGCTTCACGCTGTATTTTGCACATAACAAAGTAGACGGAGTGAATCTGGAATCCTATTTAGGACACTTCCGTTCTCTAATCAATGTGTGTTAAGTGGCGGAATTCACCGCCGCGCTTTGTCTCGTTGACAGAGCGAAGAAATGAAAATATTAAATATTTCATTACCCTGAGCGGGAATCGAACCCAAAACCATGCGTTTACAGTCGCACGCTTGTGCTCATGCACGATAACGGCCGCTAACGACAACAAATCTATCTAGATGTTGAAAATTTTATGGTATATGAGTGAGCAGAAAGCAGAGTTGGCAGAAAGAACCCGGTGTCGACTGGAGTCGAATGGAGTGTTCCATTCTCAACTTTCCGTATTTGACACATTACATGAGTGTGTGGTGCATTTCAACGCCGCACTTCATCTTACGAGGATGAAGAAATGAAAATCATTCCCGAGAGAGCCCGAACCACGTGCCGCAATGGGCCACTATGGTCTTAATATGTTAATTGTTAATACCACGACGGTTTTAATATGTTAATTGTTAGAGAGTTGGATGGGTCCAGAGACCAGACCAGACGGGACAAATATAAAAAAAAAAAAAAAATATTTTAAACTTCGAAGTTCACAAGTTATGGTCATTACTTAATGCTGAGTCACCTTAATTTGTGTACTGACCATGAAGACTAAATAAGTTACGTTTTAATATGAGGATAACGGTAAAAATAAACATATCACTACATGTTTGTAGCCTTCTAAATTGTTGATAAACATTTACAATATGAAGAGGATTGCAAAAAAATACAATGAAATGTTTTTTGGGATGCTTAAAAAAATAATAAAAATGGAGAGCAACGTTTTTTCTGTCTGTCGTATGTCTTAAATAAAAAAATCTAAAGTACAAGTAGGTACATTCAACGAGCCCTGGAGTTACGCAGCAGCATCGGCGCACCCTACATCTATTAGTTCATGGCTGCGTGGATTAGATTGTAGGTTTTTCGTACTTTTATTTTTTTTTCTTAACGAGTGAACGATGTACAAAGGTTTAGTCAGGCTTAGGATCACGACTTATACGAGTACTGTGCGTAAAAAACAGATGAAATGATCTTACCCGAATTGCATCAAAAGGATCCATGGGAACGATGTTCGGACACGGTCCAGATTCGACTACTTGTGCAGCACATATTTGGATGGACAGCACCCCGCACAGAAACGCCGCTATAACCCTTAGAACGGACATCTAAAACAAAATAAGTATAAAAGATAAAAAATGTCCGTATGTGTATACAACAACTACTGGTCATAAATTACAAACGACGATCGTTGGTTCTTACTCGGGAAGAATTAAATATTTAATATTTTTAATTTCTCTGGTAACAAGGCAAAGCGTGGCGTTGAGTTCCAACACTGAACACACAATACCCCAGAATTTAGAGTAAAGTAGTAAACAGAGAATTTTAACACTAGGTTGCCTCTGCCTACCCAGCTTTGTGCAGGGTACAGGGTGAAGCTCCTTACCAGACGGAAAAAATGAAAATATAAATTGAAATACATATTTAATTTCCTCGAGTGGGGATCGAACTCACAAGCAGTCGTGTTTACAGTCACACACTTTTTTTGCCTCCGCACCACGGCCGGCCTCATATAATTATATTATATGAATTTTTTAGAAATAAAAATACATGAAAATCGGACAATGTTATTTAGAACCTCAGGTTTGCTTCTTATAACTTGTTACATAACATTAAAATGTTACCTTGATATTTTTTATATCAAATATTATATAATTACAATGTGTAGGTAGTGCTAATTGAAGTTGAATTCACGTCTAACTTCTTTATGAGTCATATCTGAATTTTATTAATAATTTTTGATATGATATATTTGCCTTTAATTTTTACTTTTAATCGTTTTGAGAACAAAGGATTTGAAAAAATAAATAAATGTTTATACACTTATGAAGAATTTTATAATACAACATAATATACATAGTACATGAAACTATTTTTACCGGATTAATCGCGTATATTTTGTATTTTATAGATTTTTGGGGAACCCGACGTTTCGAACACTTTACAGTAGTCCGTGGTCACGGGTAGACTGAGGTGGCATTCGTCTGTCAGTTGACATAATTACTATATCAAACTACCTACTAGATAGTGCGATTAATCCGGTAAAAATAGTTTCATTTACAATGTGTAATAATCGTGAAAATCAAAGAACTTATTATAATATACATAGCTGTACAAATCAATCATTTTCAATTAAAAAAAAATGTTTTTAAAATGAAAATGTCTTTTTAATATCACGATACTGAAATAAAAAAAATATATGAGTGTGAGAAATATATAATGAAATCGCACATTGTATTCAATTAATGGAAAATAAATTGCTTAACCAATTTCTATCATAAGTAGCTAATATATTCCACTTATATCGTTGGCCTCACGCTCCGCGGGCGTTGCTCCTCACACACGCTCGCGATATCATCACGATTTATGAATTTTAGATAGAAATAAGAATGTGGGTATTACAGAAAAAGAATGATAGAAAGATGAATACTGTGAAGATGCGATCTCTTCGTAGGATATGCAGAGTCAGCCTAGCTGATCGAATCCGCAATGAAGAGGTACACAGAATGGCAGGTACCAGCGAGGATGTCACGGTGAGAATGAAGAAGAACGTGCTCAGCTGGTTTGGGCACGTCGAACGAATGAGCGAGGAAAGAATGACAAAAAAGATTTATGATGGAAAAGTGAGTGGTAAGAGAGGTAGGAGGCCTGGGTTGACCTTCGAAACGGAGGAGGAGGAGGAAGGTCACGTAAAAAGCAGGAGGATCCCCCGGAGGGCATGTATGAAGAGGATGATGATAGTGGACGAGGCGAAAGAGGTATGTAGAGACCGTAGCGCTTGGCGCTCCGTTCTATCTGACTACCCCGCTAGGGATAATGCGTGAAGCTAAGTTAAGTTAAGTTAAGTTAAATATAAATAAAATAAATCAGTTTCACGCTGTAACCCGCTATGATTTATTTTAAATCTGTCTGTTAGTCATATAATCGTATATGACATCACCTCCACAACATATAATTGTTTGTTCAAACAATCGTCTCTTTAAGATTTTAATGTGCTGTTTTTGTAAATAATGAAATTTTAAAACTGTGAAAACATTGACGCTAATCTAATATTTAGTTAGCTAAGTAGATACCTGCCTATTGTTGAATATTTGTGGATAATACTTTGATCCTCTTAAATATTATTTAATGAGTAATTAAATCTTTAGAATTATACAGATTTATCAGAAGTGTTTACTTTTACGGACTTTACGGACTTTTACGGATCTTACTCTTCGAGGATCTTAAGCAAAACCATATAGATATCGCGTTTTATTTGATAGAAGCTACTACTGAAATATGTCTATCTAGATCTTAATGAAGTATAACCTTTTCTTTTCTTTTCTTGCATTTATGCAGACCGATCCGATCCGATCGATCCGAGCGTAAGACAAATATGCCCTACGAACGAATGGTACTGCGGGACTCATCTAAGGATAACCTGATACTACCCACTAAAACCCAGGACGCCGCAGGATCGCTTGCGCATACTACTACGACGCCTCAGTGGAAGGCCCGCCTATTGCAAGCCATCGTCAACTTCAGGGTGCCCTGGGGTTTCTCCTAGAGCACCCGCAGCCTCGATGACTTGCAGAAGGATAACTTTCGATCAACTATATTTAACTATATGCTAATCGAAGATTATATTTATAACTATTCGCGGAAACATTTAGCGTTCTCTATGATGCTAATATACATTGACAGAAATTTTTGATTAAATTTAATATCGGGAGGGGTCAGTCGTGGCGCAAGGGCAAAAGAGCAAATAAAATATTTAATATTTTTACTTCGTCGTTCTGATATGGTGTGGCGTTGAATTCCGCCATTCATCACTGCCATGCCTTCAGTATTAGGCAAAAAGTGGAGAGCGATCTCTCTCCTAAACTCTGTGCCTTATCTGCGACATGCAGGATTTAGCATGAAGCTGAAAAGCTGAAAAGCTAGGCAAAGAAAATCTATATTTTGGTTTTTATTAAATGAGAATTGATATAAAGATAAACTATAAGGTAAATACCGCATAAAAAAATAAGATACTTCCGGAATATGGTACCTGCTCATTGTATGTAAAAAGTAGAATACGTCGTTGGGTCGTATATATTTATATTTGATTTGATATACATCATTATTCTTTATACATGATTCAATGACACTAAATGCATTATGTGATAATTAAGTGTACAAAACTGACCTACCACTATGTGTAATATTAAAATTCAATAATTAAATATTAAATCTTTTGATTTCCTCGCTTTGGTAATGAGACAAATCGCGGTGTTAAGTTCCGTTAACTCGGCACGCTGTCCAACACAATTACAATTTTTACAAATACAATTTTTTGTATGTTTATAATTTAAAAATTATAATTTTCAAACAATTTATACTTGGATTCGCAGAAAACATGTAGAAAAGAAATGTCTAAATAAATACCTGTTCTGATGAATACAAGTTTTATGTCAATGAATAAATAGGTATTATAAAAACTATTATAAAATATATAGATTTATTCTTAAAACCAGTCGTGGCGCAGGGACACAAATGTGACTGTTAAAGCGACAGGTCGTGGGTTCGATTCTCATTTTATGAAATGAAATATTTACTATTTTTATCTTCCTCGCTCTGGTGTTGAGGCAAAGCGCGAAGTTAAGTTCCATCACTTAACACGATGCATGCAGATTTCGGCGGAACGTGGAAACCGGAAAGTGTAGCAGTAGATTTTAGAAACCACAGCGAAGAAATGAAATATTTCATTTCATCGAGTCAGTATCGAACCCACAACATGTAGGGTTTATAGCGTACGCCGCTACTGACCATTTTTCCTTGTATTCAACTCATATTAATCATACGATAGAAATAAATTGGTCTATTTTGTTAATATACAATTTAATATATAAGGAAAAATTTAAGAGACTATATTTTATCTTTCATTTATTGTTAGTAGTGTATGGATTAATAGTAGGGAAAAAATGTCAAAGCATTAGTTTCCGATTACTTCGATAGTATAACAATATCAAAAGAGCTTCATGCTGTATCCCGCACACAGCAGGTTAGGCAGAAGGAAATACTCCGTTTCCCTCTTTTCACCTAGTTCTGGAGGCATTACGTGTTGCTTGAGTGGCGGAACTCAACATCGTGCTTTGCCTCGACATCAGAGCGAAGAAATGGAAATATAAATTTAGATAAATATTTTATTTCCTCGAGTGGGGATCGAACCCACAACCAGTCGCATTTACACTCACAGTTTGTGCCCCTAACATCTTGGTGTAGTAAGAATGTTCTGATTGAGCGCAATGGCGGTCAGTTGGAATTCAATTCTTAGGAATATTTATGGGGTAATTATAATTATCATTTCATTTCCTTGTTCTGGCAACAGGGCAAAATGCGGTTTTCAATTTCGTCACTCAACACACAATGTCTTGAGGATTCCGTAGAAAGTGGATAACGATAAAAAAATACAGCGTGAAGAAGATTTTTTTTTCACGAGTTTAGAACGAAATGGTATGATATTACAGATAAAATTCAAGATATGTATGTACCTCATAAGTTTGAGTCAGCGCGCGCCATATATGCGTTAAGCGAGTTCATTTTGGGTGACGTTTTATTAAAACAACGAACAAACTTTGCAAAACGTTGCATAGCAACGGTCGGTTGTCAAATTAGAAAGTATTTCAATATATTAGTAATATAATTTCAATATATTAATAATATATGTGTAATGTAATGTTATAGCACTTCTGAAGAATGCAGCTTTCATACAAAACAAAAACAAAGTAAATCGGACCAGTAGATCCAGAGATCTTAGCGTTAAAACAAACAAGCAAACTGCTTGCAACCGCTTTATTATATTAGTATGGATTAAAAGGCGATACGCTAATCGAAATTTTATTATCCGCGAATATATTTTTCGCAGATTCTATCTAAGGTTAACCTGATAAAGATGCAACCGAGGTCTTTGTATTATCGTAATAGTATAAAGCATTGGAGTTGTTGCGAGGATAGAGTTACAGACGTCACGGTCAAGTGAAGGTCACACATACTTAAAATGTTTCTACGAAAATTGAGAATTGTAGCAGAAAGGAAGGAAAGCAAGTATAAATGCCGCATATAGTATTACGATGCCGGCAATGAGAAATCACTGTAAAGACATTCCGATATCCACTTTTCGTCGTAACTTCCCACTGAACCCCGCATTTCATTCCACCAGAGTGGTCAAATGACAATATAATTATTCACCTGAGTGAGAATCGAACTCGATAACATCGGGTGTAAAATCAAATGCAGTAATAGCCCTCGATGCGCCAAGACTACCTCGTGTGAGCAAATTTTATAAATATTATAAATAAGAAATAAATCTTGTTCTTTGAGATAAGCGAATTTTTATAGGTGTCGAGGCGTAGGGGCTCATATGCCTCTGCGCCTCGACTCACATGACGGGTTGTGAGTTTTCTCACTCAGGAAAATGATTTTTTTTCTTCGCTCTGATAATAAGGCAAAGCGCGGTGTTGAGTTGCGCCACTCAACACCTTGCTATATACAAGTTAAAGCATAAAAAAATCTAACAGAATTAGCAGTAGACAGTATAATCAGAATTATTTTTGGAACAGAATAATAAACTATAATATCTTAACACTACTATTCCAATAATAGTTTCTGCAAGCCAACACGGCAATGCTTAAAGACAAATAAATAAAACCAGATTTAGAAAAAAAATCAGATTTAGAAATAATTAAATAAAATAAAACTTTATCCTATACTAAAGGTAGTCTTCTCAAATTTTTATTGATTTAGTAATTTTCAATATCATTAAACGACGTTTTAACTGAAAAATGTGATAAATATGAGAGATTAACATACGTGAGGTCAAATGACTACTAAGAACATATCATTGCCATTTAAAAAAAATATTCGATAATAAAATTTTCATATATATAACTAAAAGAAAAAAAAAATATTTAGGATCTACTACGAAGTACTTAATACATATTTTAATCTAACTTGTAACATAAAAATGATTAAAGCGTTAAATCTAAAAATAAAAAAGTGTACCAAATTTTTTTTATAATGAGATCTAAAAAAACATTAATAATAAATAAACTTACATTAAGATTCTTGAGTATTCTTTAAACGTATAAACAAGAATATTATAGTTATATTATAATGAACACGTTATTTCGTCTTTGTGGTCAAGCGTTGACTGGACAGGCAAATATCACGGTAAATGATTATAATAAATATACTTGCTACTTGACCTACCGATATAATCTAAAGTCATGGCCGTTTTTGGGAAAAAAGTTTTTATTTGAGACGTAACGCGAGTTAACAAGAATTAAGAAAAACATGTTTGAAATATTAAATAAATGAATCAATGACGTCCGCTTTAATGGTAAATAAAGTATAATAATTTGTATTAAATTTGGGAATAGAGTAAAGTCTGTCTTGGTAGTACAATCGACTGGTTTTGGGTTCGATCCCCACTCGAAAAAATTAAATATTTATTTATATTTTCATTACTTCGCTTTGGGTTCGGGGCAAAGCGCGGCGTTCAGTTCCGCCACTCGGCGGAAAGTGGGTAACGGAGTGTCTTAACACTAGGTTCCCTCTGCCTACCCTGCTGTGTGCGGGATACAAGCGTGAAGCTGGAAAATAATTATTGGAAAACAGCTCCGTCGCTTGGGATTTCTTTGTCGAGATTTAGCCGAATTTTCGTTTACTTTAGAATTTTAAAATCTTTATCATTATTATAGCTATTTGTGAAGTTGCGCTAATTAAAAATAAAATTATATTGTTTTAGTTTCTCACTGTATCCCGTATATAGGAGAGTAGGCAAATGATAGGCATAGAGAAAAACGTGTATAGGCAGTCTGTTCCCACGCACAACCCTCGTTTTTATGGTCAAACACAGGTGCGCCACTACTCCATATCCTTAACTTACTTCAGAAAAAAATTATATTAACTAATATTTAAAAATGTTATATTTATTGCCAAATATTTATGGGTAAATATAACACCGACATCGAAGATTTTAAATTTAAAATATGAAAAATTCATACAAAATAAAGAAAATAGGACCAGTTGATCCAGAGCTCTTAATTAAGTATGGTGGGAGCGTAGGACCCAAAGAGATCAAATTTAATTAAAATGCTTTATCAAAATGAACTTATAATTGGACAGATGAGACTTGGTCAAAGTGTGTCCCACTTATAATATATTTTATTTATTACAAATAATTTTAATATTAATTGAGACAATGGATAATAAATGATAGGATGGTTCATATAACTGATTATAAAAATTTTAAGATCTAATGTGGGAAATGTTGCGGGAAGCTTTTGCCAGCGGTTCCCGGGTTGTCTATAAACGCTAACATCTTAGCGTTTAAACAAACAAACTCTTCCGCTTATTTATTACTATGTTTGTATAGATTTGTTATATTTTTTTTGCTGATTAAATTTTTTCCTGAGATTTGTGACTTTTACTGAGTAACAAAAATGACGAATTGCGTATTTGTATGAATTTGAAAGTTCCGTTCAAGATGGACGATGACTTCTGTCTATATAATAAATTTTAAGCAGCGCCACCTATGAAGCATATTTTTCAACATTAACAAAATGGTTTCTGTTGCTATATATAGAGGTCTGCCTTCTTTTATATGTTAAAAATAAAATATTTCATTCGTTAATAATTGCAATTTACTGTATCCTAAAAATGACATAATATTTTTGTAAGTGTAATAAAATGCTATCTATTGAAATTACAAAATTGATTATAAATCTTTGGATTAGATTTCAGATTGTGTTACTGAATATATCCAATATTTTCAACCAGCAACTCGACTGGGAGCGTGGCGTCTCCTGTAATCCGGCTACTCGGAGGTCGGGTTCAGAGGATGGTTTGAGGTCGGGAGTCCTGGCGCTGTGTGGCCCATGTTGACTGGACGTCCACACTAAGCCCGGTGTAAATATGGACCCCCCGGAGGAGTCTGGGGGGTGCAGGTTCACTAAGGAGGGGCGAACCGGGCCAGGGGGGAAACCCAGCAGCCAAAAGTCCCCGCATCGGGCAGTAGTGGGATAGCGGCCGGGAGTGGGCGCGCAGTGACAGCCCGACCAATACAACCAGACCTGTTCCTTTTTGTACAATATTATTCTGTTATTTTATATATTTTTACATTTTTATTATAGCTTACTATGACATAATATAACTATGTAATAATTTTTTACAATATCTTACATTATGTGGAGATTGTAATATTTAGATGTAAGTTATTGCCTTTGAATTTGTTCAGGAGAATTATCGTTATTCTTTTTTAATGAAATCAAATAGTAAATTAAAATTATGACAGCTTCACGCTGTATCCCGCACACCGCAGGGTAGGCAGAGGGAACCTAGTGTTTTAGACACTCCGTTCCCCACTTTCTACCGAATTCTGGAGGTATTGCGTGTTGAGTGGCAGAACTCAACGCCACACTTTGCCTCGGCACCAGAGCGTAGAAATGGAAATATAAATTTAAGTAAATATTTCATCTCTTCGAGTGGGGATCGAACCCAAAACCAGTCGGTTTTGCAGTCACACTTCGTGCCGCTGCGCTACGACTGGCCTCAGATCAAATAGTAATATGATTAAATTAAATAAAATAAATCAGCTTCACGCTGTGTCCCGCACACTGCAGGGTAGACAGAGGGAACGTAGTGAAAGACACTCCGTTCCCCGCTTTCTGCCGAATTTCGGAGGCATTGCGTGTTAAGTGGCAGAACTCAACGCCGCGCTTTTGCCTCGACACCAGAGCGAAGAAATGGAAATATAAATTTAAGTAAATATTTCATGATTAAATTTGATTATTAAATAATAATATTATCAAAAAAAATAATACTAAATGTATTATTTTTTTTAAAATATTACTTATTTTTTAGTTATTATTAATCTAATATTAATGGTATCAAAAAGAAATATATATACATTTATTTCTTCGAGGATCCACAAAAAGTTATTATTTCCAAAAAATATGGAGGCAGTCAGTTTAATAAGGGAATAAAATGTAATGTACAGGTGGGTAGGTTTGATTGGATGGACGATTGTAACGATTTGTTTTGATCTCCTTTCCTTAGAGCCAGGATCGATATTTGAATTAACGAGAGCTAATAAATGTTAATTTATCGAAAAGTTTATAATTTTCAATTAACTCATTTTTTATAAATAATGATAATTCAGTTTAAATATTTCAGTTCAAATTAATAAAAATATTCATCATTATTTCCTTATGACGTTATCAAGTAAAATTATCGTTCCTAAACCGACTTTACACACATTTACTTGGTTACTTTTTAAAAAAAAATCCTACTCAATTTATGATTATAATAAAAACGTTAGTATGGTAATAATAAAAAAAAAAAAATTGTTTATTAACTTTATTACGGAACTTTGACAAAATTTACTGACTATTACGTGTGTAATGACTTGTCATTTTAACGCTTTATTTGGTACAGTAACTTTCAAAAGCTAAGAACACAACTACATAATAGTCATCACTTATTTTTTGACACTTTTCTAATTATTTATAGTATTTTTTCTTCTTTCATTTCTATCTTTTCTTCTATTTTTTCTTCAGATATTTTCAACTTTTCATCTTTCATTTCAGACATCTTCTCAGGCACTTTTTCCGGCATATCCATCGGCTTGTCCTCAAAAGAAATATCCACAGCACCTGAACGTTCTTGAATATTTTCAGATTTTGGTGCGGGATCTTCTTTCTTCTGTAACAAAAACATTTTTATTTATTGTATTTACTATTTTACCTAATATATATTTACTTATTTAGAAAACGTATAAAACGTATTTATCATTCCTAAGTGTGGATTAACACTTTAAAAATGTTTAAAAAATAATATATATTTTTAAATGTGATATATATATATTTTAATATATATATATTAAATATATATATATATATATATATATATATATACTATATATATATATATATATATATATATATATATATATATATATATATATATATATATATATATATTTTAACCTATGTAAGTCTAATTAATTAAATATATTAATTGAAAGTCATTATTTATTTATACTCAGATTATTAAGACTTTTTAAATTTGCTATAATAAATAATTTATACTAATACGCACTTCAGGGGCCGGAGCTTTTTCTTCGATAGATACTTCTATTGGGACGTTTTTGGCATCAATAATGACATCATTTTTAATGTCCGTTGTATCTGCGACAGGGCTAGGTATGATATAGCAGTCAGCTTGGTTAGTCTTTACGAAGAATGTTCTGGAAATCCTGTACCGTTCTAGCACAGTGTAGGCCTTCTGCATTACCATAGGTGTTGCCAAACGTTCTCGAGTGAGGATCCAAGCATTTTCTGTCAAATAATTGATTAAGATTTAGAAAATATTATTGATTAATATTTATTATAGCGTAATTGATTTGTGCTTGGATATTACCAAATATCTGATTTATTGAGATACCTGTGGATTCTATTGTTTTCAGTTTAAAGAATCAGGAAAATATCTTTATTAATAATATCACATCGCTTTTATCATCAGTGAAGTTTTAAAAAAACGCATTACTTAACTTAACTAACTTAACTTAGCTTCACGCTTTATCCCTAGCCGGGTAGTCAGAGAGAACGGAGCGCCAAACGCTACGATCTCTACATACCTCTTTCGCCTCGTCCACTGTCGTCAACCTCTTCATACATGCCCTCCGGGGGATCCTCATGCTTTTTACGTGACCTTCCTCCAGTATCTTTGATACTGTGTTTTCGAAGGTCAACCGAGTCCCCCTAACTCTCTTACAACTACACGCATTACTTACTTTTTAAATTATTCAACTTACTGTGATACTTACGGATGTGCACAGGTCCGATACCACTGCAAGACCACATTACAGCGTAGTTCTCGTAGTCAGTGTCCAGAATGCTGTATTCGTTGTCGTAGGGCGCTGGGATCGCCGAATATTTGATGATCATGCGACCTTCTCCCTCTCTACCAATCAACTGCATAGACCCTTCCATTACACGTTTCAATCCAGTTCTGAAAAACATTGCATAATTTTGTATTTAAATATACTTTAATTTGAGATTTTTATAATATAATGCTTGATTATAGACAAAGTAAACGATACGTAAGTGTTTATCTTTATACTTTCCATAAAATTTAATAATACTTACAAAGAGTTGGTTATTTCATTAGAGACTAAAATCCTGCCTTCGGGTGTGCTCTCATATTTAGTGCGGACACACCGAGTTCCCAGTTCAGAGACGGTGAAGTAACGTTCAGCTTCATACCAGGAACCCAAGAAGCGATTGATATTGAAATTTGCCATGGGCTGTAAATTATAAATAACTTTACCAATTGATTAATTAGTAGTAGGTTTTATTTTAGGGGAACTTAGTGTCAAGACACTCTATTCTTCATTTTCAACTCGAATTAGAGACATTGCTAATTCTATATGCGACGCCTTACTTTAAGGTGGAAGCGACCAATCATTCCCCGAGCAAAAATCAAGGCTACAGCCGTGGGTGTAGTAATAGGCGTGGTCGGGCGCACCCACCCTAGTAGATTTACTAGCAAAAAATAGAACTGTAATCAATAAAAATCAATTCATGAAAATATTCAACATTCAATGTCCTTAAAAATGGCATAAACATACAGGAAAATCCAAAAAATAAATATATTCAAAAAAATATACTAATATATTTTTATACTTATTCTCCTAACACTGTATGAGAAGTATAATGATATAGTTTCCAAATGAAAAGTAAGTAAAATAAAAGGTACAATCCAGTTTTATTCAGTTATTCATTGAATAATTCATATTAAAAGTAAATACGGAGCCATTGTCATCAACCTCTCGACCGGTCCCTTTATAGCGACTAATTACATAAGTATCGACTAAGATGATACAAGAGTTAAGGTCAAGAGCCAGGCAAGGTGGGAAATAAATATAAGTTACTTGGAAAAGCAGTAATAATGATATATTATACTTCTTGCTAAAAATATAATTATTACAAGCAAGGGAAATCTGGTAACCTAGTGTTAATACACTCCGTTCTCATTAACACACTTCCGTTTTCCAATTTTCTCCAAATTGCCGCCGCTGACGGGACTCATTGCCACGCTTTGCCAGGTTAGCAGAGCGGGAAAAAAAAATATTAAATGTTAGATTTCCTCGAGTGGGAATCGAACCTATTCCTTGTTTAGACTCGCACATTTGCGTCGCTCGCTTCGACTGGCCCCAAATAATAATTATAATAAAAATATAACTATGTTTTTATAAACTTCACGCATCCCTAGAGGGGTAGCCAGAGAAAACGGAGCGCCGAACGCTACGGTAACATATACAGTCATATAGAAAAAGCAACTATTGTTATATAAAATATACATGTAATATTACATATTGTATAAATTATATACATATCAAGGCAGAGCAGAAGATTAAAAAAAACTGTAATACTACATAGTTATTAAAGTACTAAATATTTATTAATGTACTAATCTAATTAATTTGTGCAAAATAGTCTGTACAATAATCAGAATAGTCTGAATGTCACGTTGGGTCCAACAAAATACAAGAAAAAATATTAATAAAATAAAAATAGTTTTAGGTATCATAATCATATTATAATAATTTATAGTAAATACAAATATTATGTAAAAAAAAATACCTGATAATCTGGGCACCATCCCAGCGAAGGTATCTGCGCCGAAGCGCTCGCGACCAACAGCAGAACAAGAAGCTTGAACATCTCGAAAGATCAGGAGTCACCAAAGGATTGACTGGGAATGATGCCTTACATCCCGGACCCTTACTTTTAAACCCTTTCTGAAACCGGTCCTGATCTAATAGAGTGACCCCATGTTGATTTATGATGCTGCAGTGGAAATTGCAAAGCCTTGTTAGGGGATAGTGACATTTTTTAAGCTCCACCCGGTATGGCTAATACATTGTCTAGTTTTTGTTTGTTCAAAAATAGATACGAATGAATTTTCATCACTTGTATCGAGAATTATTCGTAGAGAAAAAAACATGTGTTTTTGTTCCTTTCTCAGTATGAAGAAACACAGTGGTATATCACATTTTTCTCTTCTTTTCACGTTGTTATTATATGTATGTAAGCGTGGCTTCAAATATTAAACCCTCGGTCTTTATATTACATTTATACGTTGGAATTGAAAAAGTTAAATTTGTAAGCAAATCTCAATAGATGCTATTAAATAGGCCACATATCAAATATTCTAATACCGACTGATTATGTCATTCTCAATTTCACCTATTTTTTTGACATTTTTGTAGGTACTGCGTCTTTAGTGGCGGTACACAGCGCCGCGCTTTTGTCTTGACACCAGAGCGAAGAAATGAAAATATTAGATTTCCCCGAGTGAGAATACTCACAACCCACAACCTATCACTTCTACAGTCGCTTGAATCACTGCGCCACTACGGAACCCAACTCTATATATAACACGTAAATACAAGTGTTTCCGTTCCCAGTACGTAAATGTTAACTTTCGGAATGTTCCCATGCCAGCCCATAGAGTCATAGATCGCAAAAAGATACTTACCATCTGCCTGCACCGGTTTTATTCTTAGTCTTTTTATTTCTATCTTTGCTGTCTATTTTTAAAACTCACTTCATTTACTCTTCAAGTACTTACAGTGCAAATTGTTTGTTTTATGCTCAACCCTAGTTGGTTGTGTGCACAATGTTTATATGACTTGTGGTACAGGTGCTTGTAAAATGTTAAAGCTGATATATTTTTATTTAACATTAAAATCTAATTTATGATAATAGATTAATTGCATATGGGGCCGTCGTGGTGCAGTGGCACTGCTTGTAACTATATTGTTGTGTCGTTATTAAACTTCGCAATTATGTACCTATTAGTAGCTTAAATGACAATACAATATTACGGTACTTTCGAGCTGGTCTGATGATGGAGTTGGGCTGCCAACTAATAAACGTATTATTATAAGAACTTTTAAACTATTAATTTAATATACATATGTTACTAAACTTTTAGACGTTTTATTTTCAAAATATCTTTATTAAAATTTAAGCACAATTTTAAATTTATCCATCTAGTATAAGATAATGCCTCTAAAATTAATTATTTTTGGCCTCATGCTGATCCACGCATGGCATAACAGAGTAGGCAGAGTAAATTTTGTATAAAGATAATCCGTTCCCCACTATCTGTCCAAGTTATGGTTACACAAGGAAATGAAAATAATTAATTTTCAAGTGGGAATTGAACCTACAACTGTCAGGCTTACAGTCAGACGCTGTGCGCCATAAGAGCATTTACTAACTAACATAAAAAAACACGTGATGATATTTTCTTTTATTACTTGGTTCCTTCATAAATAACAGGATAATAAATTTTTATCATATTTTATTTCTTTACAATGTAACAAATATTATATTTGCAGTTCGAGTATAATGTTGTATATAACTAGCGACCACTAAAACATTCGTGTTTTCAATTCGTCATCTGTACTAGAGACTTAAACGCGGCTTCGCTCACTTAAACTTATAAAAAAAATCAGCTACAGACTGTATTGCTTTGTGCCCCTGCGCCACGACTAAATCTTATTTTTATACTAAAGTACAAAGTATAATATATTTTTTCAAATGCCTATGACCTAGGCCATAGGTCCAGCAGTGGACTAGGACAGGCTGATGAAGATGATGATGATGTTAATGATGATGTTTTTAATAAAAAAAATCCTATATAATACCTCTAAGAATATGTATACAAACTTACATGCACATTTATTATATTAGTATGATAACTTTGTAACGAATAAATAAAAAAACAAATTACAAGTTGAAATACGTAATAGTACGTAATTTTAAAGAGTAATTGACCTTTTTCATAATAATCTTATAATTGCAAATATTATTTAAGATACTGACTTTAGTTTTTTGTACTAAATGTTAATTAATTCGCCTGATGTCAGCTCATTTAATATATATTTTCTGTATTCCTTTTTAATAATATTTTACTTTAAAGCGTATAATTTTATTACATGTGTTTTTATATATACAATTTGGGCAGAATATAGGTGGAAAGCGGAGTGTCTTGGGTACATTTTGTCTGCTTTGTTATGCGGGAAGAAGCGTGAAGCGTGCTAAAACAGAAAAATATCTGTTACTGCTGTGGTATCTCATAATGCGATATTAGAATTTAAATATATATACAATTATAAACGTTTGTTTTCATTTATATTTACATACTTATTTTTCGATGGAGTCCAGTAGGAGTATAAAGTGATGAATTTAAAGCACGAAGCATCCTGCTCTTAATGCAACACGTTATTTTTCACTTTGGGTGTATCAGAATAGTCAAATGATTTCAGTAACAAAAAATAAAAGCTATATATTTTGAAAAAACCTGTACTTAAATAGGTATGGTAAAGATAAAGTCGAGAAAGTTTGGAATTTTTATAGATTTTCTTACTTTATACTTCTAAATTTTTTACTTTTTATTAATATGTCTCGGAGGCCTACAGAATTCGTCGGAAAACGAGGAAAGAAGTGTCTTAAGGGGAATGGAGTGCTTAACATTAGGTCCCAGGTTCCCTCCGCCTACGACGCTGTGTGCGGGGAATAGTGTGAAACTACAAAAATATTAGTTATTATTTTGTAATACATACAAAAAAATGGAAATTATGATGTTGGTAATATTTAAAAAAAAATAGGTTAATTAATGCTTTTAAAATAAGAATAATTATTAAAAAGGATAGAAGGTCCTCAGTCAAAGTCTAAGTTACAAGTTTCATTTTTTGAAAGTCAATTTTTTATGAGTTCACTAAAGTTACTGCCTCAGACCTGAGTAAAGTGGAAGAACCCGGCGACGGCACTAGAGATTCAACGTATATATAAAGAAATAAAACGATAAGACTGTTTCAATACTGTTAAAAGTATTTTTAATTTAAGCAATCCCCTATGTTACAATTATATCTTCTTTTTATCCATAGTTTTATCGAATTGTCATTTATGAGCCGTCGAGGCGTCAAGACCTTTCGAATTATTTAAAATTTTCATTTCCTCGATTTGCTGGTTAAAGCGCGGCGTCGAGTTCCACCACTCATCACGTAATGTCTCGAAAATTTGACAAAATGTGGGGAACGAATGCGGCTGTTATGTGAAGCTAAATAAAACTCTATAATATAAAACCATCATGGCGTTTCAGTCTTAAAATAATAGTACACATATAATAATATTGCAGTAAGTGATCGCTAGTCAGGTACAAGTAGTAGTATGGAAGATATCGGAGAAAAACAATTTTTTTTAAATTTTTTGTCCGTTCGTCTCCGCGTTTGTTTACGCTAATCTCAGAAACGGTTTAACCAACTTAAATTCATTTTTCTTTATTGTATTATGAAAAAAATGCCTTGCCATTTAGTTAGTTAGTAAAGATATTTAGTATTTGTTTTATTTAAATCGGATCATAAATATAAAGTTTTATCAATTTATGTATAAATTATATATAGTTTTATGTACGTTCCCTCTGCCTACCCTACTGTGTGCGGGATACAGCGTGAAGCGGTTTTTTTTTAAAGTTCAACAATATTGATACAAAATCATTATTTTATTGAATTGGCTTAAACTTTAGTTTCCAATGTATAGATAGTTTTTAAAAGATAATGTTATTAGAACAAGAAAGTAGTTCAGATTAGTAAATAATTAATAATAACGTTATAGCGGTTAATATTTCGGATGGGTTAGTATATATCAATATATTTTGCTTGGATTTTTAACTTTAAAAATAATCAACATCTTAGACATCTAAACGAGCCAAAGCCATAGTATAAAACATTTATATACATATAAGTTAAACCGGTCGGTTATCGCCATGTTTACTCATCATCCTCAAGTACCTACACTTAATGCCAGGCAGGCAACGTTAAACCATTATATGTGAAAATATCAACAGTTAACTTAAAATAAACTGTACTTAAAAATGCATAAATTCTTAAGATGCATATATAATTGTGTATGGTATTATAAAAATGTATAAAATTGTAATAATAAAAGGGTTATTGACGTAATATTATTAAAAGTACTTGGAAGAAGGCTAGGCTTGGGATTTGAGGCAATATTGGCGCGGCGGTTTGATAATCTTTGGAGATTTGATAATTGCGGGTATAATATCACATGTTTAGCTCTAGGATGTATCTCGTACATAGCAGGCAGAAGGAACCCTAGCCGGAACGCACCCAGTTCTTATTACGATACTTCCATTCCCCACTTTTCGCAGAATTCTGGAAGTATTGAGTGTCGAGTAGCGGAACTTAACACCGTGCATTGACCTCGTTACCAGAGCGGGGAAATGAAAATATTCAATATTTATTAAATATATTTCGTTTATTGATCATCAATTTGGAGACCCGTGATTACTTCAATGTTTTGAAACTAAACAAAATATTAATTATATTATATTATATTAATAACGTCGGTATTTGTTTTACCGAAATATATTTAGGTACGATTAATAACGTCTATTGAATATAATGTTCACCTGCAATTCGACTACTGTAATATGTCTTGTGTTAAGTAAACGTAACCCTTGAATTAAGTATAATATTAAAACATACAATTATAACCATAATACATGATTAGACATCGCTGAAGGCGATATTATATTAAATTAAATTATAATATTATAAAATTGTTATGTATGATTAAATGTAAATAGCTAGCTAGCTAGCTGTTTTAAACATCTGCAATATTTTATTTGAGCTTTTGACTGTATCCCGCACATAACAGAGTAGGCGGAGGTAACCGGGGAACCTAGTGTAAAGACGCTCCATTGTGATTAAGACACTTCCGTTCCTCCACTTTCCGCCGAATGTCGCATGTTCCCTCGAGTGTGAATCGAACCTACAACCTGTCAAATTTATAGTCGCGTACTTGTGTCATGTAGGTAAAATCTGCAATATTTAATTATTTAGTAAAAATTCAAGTGTATCTATATTTTTTTTACAAAATAAAAAATAAATAAATCAGCTTCACTCTGTATCCCGCACACAACAAGTAGGCAGAGGGAATCTAGTGTTAAGAATCTCCGTTCCCCACTTTCCGCCGAGTGCTGGAGGCATTGCGTATTAAGTGATGGAACTCTACGCCGCGCTTTGCCTCGACACCAGAGCGAAGCAATGAAAATATATATGTAAATAAATATTTCACTTCCTAGAGTGGGATAGAACCGACAACCAGCCGATTTTACAGTCAGACTTTGTGCACCTGCGTCAAGACTGGCTATTTATATCGATATAACATAAATTATTTATGTTGTACTTAAAATATAAAAGAATATCTATACAGTACTATTTTTAGGTCCTAATTTCTAATACTAATTCAGGGTCTTCAATCCTTAGCTCTCAGTGTATATATAAAAACAATCTGTATTTTGCTCGTCGAATTCGTTGTTCACTTTTCTCCTAATTTTGGGACAGTGGTTGAGTTAAGCGCCACGCGTTACTAGGGCGTAAAAAAAACAATTTAAATATAACCACTACTCTAAGTGGGGATTGAACTCACAACTATCGATTACAGTCATACGCGGGTCCACCCCAGTACGACGACATTTGACCTATCTAATAATATTTTTGTAATAATTGTCTTACAAAATATATAGGTTTACCAACAGCTACTGTATATAATGTGCTAAAGTTGATTTCACATCATCAGATTATCATTACGAAACGGAGTTAACCAACGTATCAGTTGCTAATGCGAAATATTTTTACCGTTTTTTTACAGTAAAAATAAATCAAGACAAGAAATAGTAATAAATATAATACAAAATAAAATCAGCTTCATGCTGTATCCCACACACAGCAGAGTAGGCAGAGGGAATTTAGTGTTAAGATACACCGTTCCCCACTTTACTCCGAGTTCTGGCGGCATTGCGTGTTGGGTGGCGGAACCCAACGCTGCGCTTTTGCCTCGACACCAGAGCGAAGAAATGAAAATATAAATGTAAGTAAATATCTCCTCTAGCGGGAATCAAACCCACAACCAGTCGATTTTACAGTGTTACTCTGTGCCCCTGCACCACACACACTGGCGTCAAATAATCGCATTCAAACCTTAAAACATAATATATAATGTTTCTATATTCAAATAATTTATTAACTAAAGTAGGAGTTTAGGTTTATGCATTATTCCGCACCTAGCACAAGTAGACGGGAAAAAAGACGGTATCAGAAAAACGGGACCTCCATAATACTACGTTCCCATTAAGATACTTCCGTTCTCCTCTTCCCACCGGATTCTGGAGGCGATAATACTTTAAAAGATTTAATAATAAGATAGGATAGGATTAAAAAAACAAACAGCAGCATTTGTAACTAAAAATACTCTCGTTATTTAATTTACTAGGGTAAGAACACATTTACAGAATGTTATATAATTCTAAAAAATATCTACAAAAAATTGTACATACACTATGTGAAAGAAAAAACTTGTGAAAATACTTTTATAATTTACAATTTTTAACGAAGACAGTTTATTCAAGTTCAACAAATTAAGTTCTTTTTTTACTGTTTTAGCCTACGAACTAAGTATTTACATTATAAACTAAGTCATGTTCTAAATAGAAACATTTTTTATTATAAATGTCTAAAGTTTCGAGTGTTTCTTATATTTTTTTTATAAATATGTAAAATATATATATGTACATTCATATAATATTATATTGTATGTTTATGCTATTTGTTATTTTAATTTTTATTAAGCAGATAAAAATACACTAAATTTGGAATTGAGTTAATTTCCTTTATTTTTGACGTTCAAATAGAAAAGAAACATAAATTCATATATTAAATATAAGAAACACTCGATATGTAAAATTTGCATTGATACGTAAAGGCATCTCCGTCTCTCCTCCGGAATATCACAACAATCTTACATGCTACGGAAGTATTTAAAGAATGTAAAAAATATAGTTTGTTCGAGTACGTTTTACGTATTAGCGGCAGCGATTGTTTTTATGGACGATTTTGTCATGCGGCGTAACATTATAGTACAAAATATTTACAAAAAAAAAAAGACACAAAGAAAGCAGGAAGACTCCATTCCTTTTATTGTTCCTCGCCTTACATTAATAACATTTATCACATACAACTAACAAATCAAATCACGTTTCTTAAGATTAAGTTGTTCCCCAATTAAAAAAAATACCTCAATAAAAACAAAACACGTAAAATAAAATATCAGGTATAACGATAGGTAACAAAAGGAAATTAATTATTATTAAAGCGATTCGACAACTCTGTCAATTATATTACTAAGTTTTGAACAAATTTCTGGTAACTTTAGTTTTGAAATAAGTCTAATAAACGTCTACAAAAAGTATTACCTGATAGACAAATTGGAAATACTACCTAATTTTATATGCGGTAGGTACCTACATTTTCCAAAAATGAGTATTAACAATAGAATTAGGCACTTAACATACAATTTCTAATTATTGCTCATTCAAAATTCGAAATTATATCAAAAGAAACTTATTGATAGCGAACTCCAGACAGCTAAAACTTTTGGCTTAAAATTAAAGCGACGAATCACTTTTGGTCTTCGATAATAACATTGCAAGAATAAAAAGTACAGAACGTATAAAGATAAACAATCAACCATACAGTTTAACTAATGTAAGATATCAGTTTATAAATAACTGGCCACGGTACTAGTGCGCTTTAGGGAAAACATTAAAGATTAAAAAAGTAAAGTAAGGACAAGGCGATACAATATTTTAATTTGAACATAATGCCGAGTCATAATTATAATTAATACTAAGATAGGTAGTAAAAGTTAAAAAATAGCGATCAAACTCTTATAAGCTCGTAGTGGAATTACGAAAGTACATAGAAGATACATTACACGTCAGTAAGTAAACTACAGTAGTGAGATTATTAAATTGGTACCTAAATATAATACGTTTAGTTTAACACATCGAAATCATTTCAGGTCCCTAAAATTTCTCTTAAATGTATACACCAAAACAACGTCAACGCTTTACAAATCTTTGGTGTTCATCCACAATGAAAAATAGTCGGCACGAACAAGTGAAGGCATAGTCGAATTTAATATTACGAACACAACGTTTCTATGTTTAGAAATTACGCAAGTAATAAAAACTAATAATGAGATTTTAAATGTCCGAAAAGCTGCGAAATGCCAAAGTCAGATAATATGGAACAAAAATTAAAGTGTAAGTTTATTTGAGATAAGAGGATTTCTGAATGGTCATAATACAGTTACAATTTGTACTACTTTAAGTGAATGAACAACACAATGATTTGTTAATTCTAAGTTCCAATTCTGACTAGAGACATCATCTGTCTTCGTTTGCACAATGTTACAATGTATGGGGTACTTTCATGAAACATTGATTACTATTAGGAGGTAGTTCGTGTGACGTTCCTACTATAAAGGCTGTATGTGTTACATTCGCAACTTTTCTTCGACAATCATATCTATTTTCTATGCTTAAGGAATTAATGTGTCGGTGGCTTTTAAATAATATTTATGCTAATGAAAATATATCTTTCAAATAAATACTATCTCGGAAGGTATTGGTCCCGGATTATAATTTTTAAACAAATTATAATAATTTGGACCCATTCGGCAATTATGATTTTAAATAAAAAAGTTACATAACATTCGCAGTAACCTTTACTTGCGAATGCTTTACTATGAGTATCGCTCTGCGATAATGTACTTAAATCTAAACACTTAACATATATCCATTTTAAACACATATCACAATTGAGCTCTCTGGTCGAGAGAGAAGTTTCAAAGTCCAATAGAACGCACATGATCCGCGTCATGTAAGCAGGTGTCATTCGTGGAGGTTTTTACTTAAAAGTAGACTGTTGTGTGGTCCGGAAAGATGTCTGATTAACTCTGGTAGAGCTTCGAACGTTAACTGACAGAAACAGCAATTGAATCGTCCGGGAGTGTTGGTTCGTCCATCGTTTTCACTAGATGATATTACATTCCGATGTACAGAGCATAAATGTTTCAACAAGTGGGCTTTCTGTTTGAACATAGCAACACACAGTCGACATGCAAACGGTTTTTCACCAGTGTGTACTCGAAGATGAGTTTTGAGATTCCAAGACATACCAAATTGTTTGCCACAATATTCACAACGATATTCACGAACCGGTGCTTGTTTACTTGAACCTTGTTCGTGTTCTGTTGATGGTGCTTCGTCTCCTCCCATTTGTGGCTGGCAAAGCCAAGGCCCCCAGGACCCTGCACTAGGAGGTCGATATTTTAGAGCGTCATCGTGTGCCGCTGCTGGTGGAGTAGCACTTCGTTCCGGTAAATAAGGAGGTGCTGAAGCGCTTATCTGATGTAATGCCCCAAGTCTAGCTACTCCTGCAGCCACGCCAGGTCCTTGTGCATATCGTAAATGTGCCATCTCTTCTAAATAACTTGGGGGAAATGATACAAATGGAGGATTCTGTGATGGTGAATTATGAAAGCCAGGTCTCCTTTTTCTGTGTGGGGTCACTACGTAGTTTTCGGGTGATGGTTGAACGAGCGCCATAAATTCATTATCGGTTGTCTTGAGGTGTTGGTATTCTTCTAGTTTAACTGTCCTCAAATCTAACTCAGGTGGTTCTAAATAATGGGATTTCCTTTTTGCTCTGTCAATGCCACGTCCTAATCTATCACTTAATAATTGCCTTCTATAAACAGTTTCTTGTGGTTGGTCATCTTGGCTTGAAGAGGTTGATCGTCTCCTTCCAATATTCTGAAAAGAAAAAACAAAATAATATAATATTGATTCAACAATTTATTAATGTAACAGATAATATTATGATATAAAATAGATGTGCAGTTTTATTTTTTATGAAATAAAAAATAGATATGCAGTTATAAAAAAGAGTACCTTTGCAGCAACAGTTTCAACATCTAGGTCTTGTGAATCGTCATGTTCGCTACTTGTGTTCTCTGAATTTCTTGCTAGCGATAAATTTACTGGATTGGAAGAACTCCGCCGACGTGATGAAACCTTGCCACATTCTTTATCCCGTTTGTCACTTTCCGGATCGTCATCATCTCTTTCATCGTTACTACTAGTTGACATATTTTCTTTCTTTATAGTCATAGAATCAGATTCTCGTTCTTTGTCTTTACTGTAGCCTGCGCTTGGTGTAACTCGTTCGCTCTCTGAGTGTGAAGATCCGGACGGTGCATCATGTTTACTACTTTCGTTGCTGTTTATGTCAGTTTTGAAATTCTTTCCTTTTAATCTGTCGCACGATCTGTTTCGCTCTTCTGCCTGTTGTCTTTCTTTTGTAGATTTCCATACGTCTGACTTAATTTCCAACAATTCGAATAGCTCCTGCATATCATCTATTTCACCAGACTGAAATAACATAACACAATATTAATATATGGTATTATTAAAAATATTTTAATATATTTTTGGTACATAATATTTTTGTAATAGAAAATATAACAAAGCCTACCTCGATATATGCTTGTCCGCTATATAAGAAAACAAGTAAATGTCTCATTAGTGTGCTGTTAATGCCCGACATGTGAATTGTGACTGGGTTCTCAATAGATGGTGTGTCATCCAGTATTTTTCTGAAAGTAAAAAAAATAATAACAATAGGTATATTGACATTAGAAGCCTATTGTCGAGTATTAAGATTTCTTTTCTCGTACAAGTAAGGCCAAAGAATTATATAATGTAACTAAACGTTTAATTTTACCAAAATTGAATAAAAAACGAAGTACGTAGTGTCTTAACAAAGTTTCTTCTGCTTGTTCTACTATGCTAATCGTATACAAAATTTTGTTGGAGTTGAAATGATCTGTTACCTTATCAAAGGGCTGGCAGCAGCCATGACAATCCGATGCGCCGCAAGAGGCACGGCGTCGTCGCACACCAACACCAGGTCGGAGTAGCGTGCGCCGCGCCACGCCGCGCCCACCTCGTTTAGGATGCAGGCGTGGTGCTTGCCGTACGTGAGCGTCAGCAGCCCCTCACCCATCATTCCAGCACTGGAAAATAAAATAATTATATTAATAAATTTATAATTAAATCAATTTAAAATAAAGTAAATTATAAACTATCAATTTTTCGCAAAATGGAAATGCATGCCTACTAGTATGTTGTAATTTTAGCATTTCATGTTTGCAAACAAATAAAACATAATCAACTATATAGCGTGCTCCTTCCCGTATAGAAAATATTAAACAAATCATCCAAATTGTAGTTTCGTGAGATTTATCATTTTCTAGCACGATATTCGATATTTGTACCTAATAAGTGAAATCGTACAGAATTGAGGTTCGCTATATTTTCGGTTCATTAATCTCGATCTATATTAGACTCGAAAACGCCGATGTAAAGGAAGACAAGGTTGTAGCCAGTGGACTGTTAAACGTTAAATTTCAATATCATCGATAGCGGCAAATTCTTATAAATAGAATAAATAATAATAAGCTGTCGTGGTGCAGTGACTGTAAACGCGATAATTATGGATTCAATTCTTACTCGAGTGAGTCAATCACTTAATTATCATTCTGTCGCTCCTGTAACAAAACAAAGCGCGGCGCTGAGTTTCACCACCCAACACGCAATGTCTCGAAAATTAGCCCAGCATACCCAGCTATATGCGGGATACAATGTGAACCTGGGTATGAAAAAAGTATTCGGCATTTCGTGGATACAATGGCCATTTATAAATATGTCCCAATCAAAAAAGGTCGTAAGGTGAGATGAATTTAAATGAAGCCGACACCGACACTCTGTCCTAGTAGCAAGTGCTAGAAAGCCTGTCGCAACCGACCTTGGCCTGATAATGTATCGCAACTAGTTATTAGCGTTATAACGCAAGACCGTTTATGTGACGATCAGAGGCGTCTTCGTTGCGGCGATTAGAAAGAAGTTCTTAGTGTTAAATGTGTTTTACAGCATGAATTATTGTCCATGAATTTTTTTTTAACTCTGTGTGTGACGATTGCTCTCTAGCTTTACGCTGCATTCTATATTAAGCATTGTAAGCGAAGGAAACTAGTGATAAGACATTGCGTGGTAGGTCGCGGAACTCGGGCACCGATTGTTCTATTTGCTATTAATAGCTTAAGGTTTCTATTTATAAATAGTCTGTATATCATAGTGCACTAGACGATACGGCACAGTATCTGACGGGTTCGATTTCTACTCGGGCGACTGAACTATATTAATTTCAAGGTAATATCCCCAAAAATACATCTTAACTCCGCATAAAATAAACAAAGGATATTATAGCATTAGTGAACAGGTATCTTATTCTCAAATAATTAAAAGTTGTTTCGAAACGCCCATATAAATGCTGATAAAAAATATATTATCATACAAATACTTAAATCTAATTAGCTAGCAATGAGTAGGTATGTGTGTATAAAAACGCGCTCTCAGAACAAAGGACCATTTCCTTGAGAGCTGTTCAATCGTTTGAAACATTTGTGTATTGGAATTAATTTGAATTGTTAATTATATTTTTTTTTCTTGTCTGGTGATAAAAGTAGAATTTGATGAAAATAGAAAAATAAAGTAAAGTACCAGTTATAGTTTAAAAGAAATTTTGAAAAATAAATATTCGAGGATTTGATCGAATAAGAGATATCATTTGAAGCTACTAAGTAGAAAGAAAATACACAACATTAATAAGTTGAAACCGTGCTTTTAAATATTTCGTACGACGGTGTTCGTGATGTGTGGGATCCATTTTTTATACGCTTTCTAAAATATATACAATAAACGCTATAATACGCAAATAAAACACTGTCAAGTATTGGGTAATTCTTCGCCACTGATTACTGAATTGGATAGTATATAGTAATATAACAATGATCGTATATAGTCTTCAATTTTATTACAAAAAAAGCCACATTACGTTTTTTTTGCGTTGTTAAGAAAAGCATTACAAATTCTGTGGTAAATCGTGATGTAAAATTCACATTCACCTTGAGCAATGAACTCGGTTGTTTCGATATAAAAAGTACGTTTATTATATATTTCTATTATTGTTTAATTGGTCTATAGAGTGTTGAAATATAATAAAATATATTTTTTTAGTTTTTGTTTTTAATTTTATTGTTTCTAGTATTTAGGTAGTTTTTACGTAGTTTTTTGTGTTTATAATTTAATATGATAAATTACATAGACGAGCTTGTTTATTTCTGTGAGCAATCGTATAAAAAACATTTTATCTATCTCATAAATAACCATAAAAAATATAACTGAGGCCTTCGTGGTGCAGTGGCAAAGTGTTTCCCTGTAAATGCGCAGTTTCGCATATTGTTAACTAGTAAAGTAAATGAAAGATAAAGCGCGGCGTTGAGTTCCGGTACTGAACACAACGAAGTGCCTTGGTTCGTTTGCCTACCTCAATTAAAAATAAACGTGAATCTAAAAAAGTTAGTAGCTAAGTGAGTTAAACGTGTTTAAATAGTGAAAAGTCACATGAAAATGGCTGGCATTGTGACATTTTCAGGGCGCCGCGTGCGCAGCAGCGCGCGTCAGGCTCGCCCGCCATTGTGCGTGCTAAGCGAGTCGTGTCGGGCGTATCTGCAGGGTTGCTTGGTATTTGATAATAGAAAATTATATTTTATCTGTCAGAATAATTGAATTTTTTGGAGTTTTGTAGAGAGATAGATATGTCAACTAAATATTTGCATTTAAAAGATAAAAAAAAATCAAAATAGTCATAACAAATTTAAAGAAATAATATTAAGCACTGATATCTGTTGGTTACCTTTACAAGTAACGTTCAACTTTTCATTACTTTCTGTGCGTCGCCGAGAGATGGCGCTAATAGTTTAAATGAACTAATAAAAGATGTCGCTGCTTGTTTCAAATAACGAATTACCTATATATTTTATGTTTCTTAGTTTTTCCTATATATACCTATTGGCCTTCAATAATTTACTTTCACCGCGGTCATAGTAAACAAAATTCCGGAAACATTCCGTATTCATTTCATTGATAATTATTTACCTTTCACTCGTTAATTTTGTAATACGAAGGCGATACGTAATTACTAATGTAGCTACTTATATTATTATTTTAAATGTGAAAGCTTGTTACTCAATGACATAAGAATGGCTGTAGGGATTTTGATGAAACTTGGTACATAAGCAGATCATGCTTCGGTTTAACACCGAAAATTGTATGTTGTTCTTTAAAAAAAATATATTTATTATGAAAATAACTTTTTTTACATAATATTTTTATAGTATACATTGTATTGTAACTCTTGTTAGTATACATTGTATTGCAAAAATTGTACATCAGAATTTAGGATAACAATATCCTTGTTACCTTGAATTATGTTTTAAATACGAAATATATGAAATATCAAAAATAACAAGCCGTAACCGAATGCGATGAGAACATTTTTAATTAGGTGGTTTTTTTTTGTTTAAAGTAAATAAATTTAACTCAATTATAGGTCTTTTCTGCAGTGTAAACATCAACTGTGTGAAGTATAATTACTTTCACTTTCACTACATTCTTCTCTGGTTCTCTCTTCTTTGGTCTCCATATAATATTGTTAAATTATTTAAATAAAATCGGCTTGAAAGTGCGTTATGTGCCTCACTAAGTCACAATTGGAATTTACGACCACCGCGAATACAACGTATACAGACAAAAACAACACTCAACACCCAGTTACTTTAAAATAAGAAAAGTTTCATAAAAACGATTTTTAGAAAACAATTAAAAACATTCTCAGCCATACACATATATACATAAATAAATATAAACAGGAAGTACAGAAACAGATATCACTTATGTTGACATGGAGCAATAAAAATGTCTCAGAACAAGTATCAAGTACAAGTACAGCTCAAGGCCGGAACATAAAAGAAATACAAGCGTTACATAATTCTACCCACATCAATTAAATACATACCTCCTTAGAATGGTCAAACTACATCATCTTGATAGTTGTGAATACAATTATTAAATACTTTTTTAAAATCCTAAAGATTTATGCATTTTAGAAGAAATATTTGAATTTAATGAAGACTCTCCGTTCTTTTAAAATCGAAATTAAATTGATATTAAGCACAATATAATTACATAATACATTATAACTATATTTTTTATCTGTTATTTCGATATTTTATACATCTATATATGTAAATTATAAATTCTTGTTTCTAATTAGTATGTCTAATTAAAAAGGTGCGTTTTAGCGTTTGCAAATTCCTATCTAAGTTTTCCGTTAAAGGTGTTTTATGATATGCGCTTTAAAAGGATCTATCTCTAAGTAAAGTAGCGCCGTGTAATTAAGATAATTGCGTTACATTTACGATATATTATTATCCTACTAACTCTACTAATATTTTGAGATGTGTATGTTTGTTATATTTACACACAAAAACTACGGAACGAATTTGAATGAAACTTTACAGTAATATAAGTTATACATCAGAATAACAATTATGGAAAGATTTTGTAAAGTTTGGCTCTAACATTACAATAAGTTTAAGCGCGTGCGTCGCTAGTATTATATGTATATCCAATAAAATAGAATAGAGTACATAACTAGTATATTTTGAACGTTATAAAGATATTTTTGAAATTGTATACATGAGTTTGAGCGTAGAGCGTCTTGAATATTAAGCCATACGGTATACGCTACGTAAGCTACGCTTTCGTAAAGTAGTTTTTTATTTATTTTATTAACACATCTTCAATATCGTGCAATTTTTGTACTAGGCCTTTACCTATAACTATAATACTTTTTCTTTTAATTTTTCTCAGAATTTTGTGTAATCCATAATTATGAACAAAACACAGATAACAGATTTAGAAAAAAAATCAGAAAAGTTCATTTAAAATATATAAGTGCGGTTTTTTGTGCAGATATTGTTCTCAATATCTATAAAAATATATTTACATTTCTATGTAAATATATTTTTATACGAAAGCATTTTTTAGCTACCACTGCAGTTATGTCAAACATTCTATAGCCAATCAGAAGCAAGCAAATATTTTTCCTTCCACAAAAGTTAATAATTATTTGGACACAAAAAATATATATTGATGAACGTTAAATCTCGTTTCTTTCGTTGTCGTGGCCAAATAATAATTTTGTAAAATTCCCCAATATTTAATCATTAAATAAAAAAGATAAAGTCAACTACTTTAACTTACAAGTCTATCATTCTAGTACATACAACGCTCGGCATCGAGTTTCGCCACTCAAGACGCAATATCTTGAAAATTCAGTAGAAAGTGGGGAACGGAGTGTCTTAAACAAGGTTCCCTCTGTCTACTCTTTGAAACTAAAAATAAGCAAAATTTCACTAACTTTCAACATGAAGAAAAAAAAGAAACAAATTTAGCCATTTTAACTTAATCTACTATACCAATATATAATTTCATTGTTAGAACAAAACATTTTATCGTCTAATACCTAATGTAGTGCGTGAATCAAGAATTGGCGCGCGCTCGGAATACTCTCGGAAAAGAAACTTTCGAGCGCATTGTATGGAAAAACCTGAGGCAATAATTAAATATAAGTATATGTTGTAGAAAATATGATTTACAATATATGTTTGTATGTACACGTGTATTATCAAAGAACTTTGTTTATGGTGTGAATGAAAGATTTATTTGTTTGCTTTAGTTATGTTTACTTAGCTATTGTTAATATATTGTTTTAATTCTCGGTAAAAACTACTTGTTTTATATTGTTATGGATACTGTAAGGTAATTCCATTTCCTCAAGTGGGGATCGAACCCACAACCAGCCGCGTTTACAATGACACTTTGTGCCTCTACACCACGGCTGGCCTCATCAATTAATAATATAACATCTGATATTGAAATTTAAATACGAACCAGCAACTGCCACGCAAAAATCGTAGCAAAAAAATATATAAATACCCTCAAAAAAGGGAAGCAAATATTTAATACGAATTATTTAAATGACAGTAAAAGTTAATTGGTCGTGTCGCAGGAACAAAGTAACGCTAGACAGTGTTTTGTGAAATAAGTAATGTCGCAAGCATGAAATTGTAGTCGTTCGCCTAGTGGAGCGTAAGATTGAAAAAAAGTAGCTTTTCCCGCCGTTGCCTAATTTATATTACGAAAATGAAGTACGGGTTTAATATTTATTATTTATATAGAAATTTATTGTCATGAAATGACATATAATTCTTTTTGTTTCACTAGTAGTATAATGCAGGGTAGGTAGAGTGAATTTAATGCTAAGACACTCTCTTCTATCCACTTCTGAGTGGTGGAACTCAACGCCATGCTTTCTCTTGTTATCAGTACGTGGACATGAAAATTATTCATGGGGTGGGAATCGAACCCACAACAGTCACATTTACGGTTGAACGTTGCGTATATTATAGTAATATTGGACTCAATATTTCAGTAATTTCATATTACTGGTCAAAGAGAAAGGAAGGAATATTACAAAATTATTGCTTCGAAATAGATTGTTTGTTAACACGACAGTAACAAATTAGGAAAGTTGCACTGCTACTAGCTCTCTCTGCTAACTTATTTATTTTGAAGAGTCCCTATAAAATACATTTTGAGTTTCACGCTGGTCCCCACCTAAAGCAGAGTAGAGAAAACCTGGTGTCAAGACACTACTTCTTGAAATATACGTCCTAATTAAAGACTTTACGTGTTTAGTCGTTGAACTAAACGCTGCCCTTTGCCTTTGCAGAGAGAGAAATAAAAACATATTTTTGAAGTCTCCAAGAATTTGTAATATCAATTAAATATATTTTATGATAAATCTAAAATCCTACAAAAAATAAGGCTAATTGATTAGAGTACTCGCGAAAACGATTTATTAGTTGATAGTAATTAAAAATTACGAAATAGGTAAAAACGCGGTTTCAACATAATTTTAAGTTTTAATTTCTTAAGAAGTTTCATAGCTATTATATATTATTATTTTGATTTTAGTTATGTATTAAATAAGTTTGTGTAACCTAGTGTTAAGACACTTCCGTTTCCTCAATTCCGGAGGCATTGCGAAGATATGAAAATTATTCAATGAAGAGTGGGAATCGAACCCACAACCTCACACACTTGTGCTTCTACGTTAATGCCTACCTCTAAAGCTGTATTAAATTAATAATATTATTATTAGAATAAGCAATGAGCAATTTTCTCTAGACTACAAATTTACAAACAATGCGTAAAACAATTTTTATTCTATTTGGTTGTTCATCATTCAATTTGTATAATAAAATATGATAATTTCAAAACAAAATATTGCTGCTTAACTCAACTTATCACTTTTAATATTAATTGGTAAAATAAATGTAAAATTATTCGAATTGTATTAAAATAATAAGAAAACTTCACATAACTAAAGATTTTTCCTCGAAAAAATTGTATAGCATGTTCATATATTTTAAAAAAGTTATTATGTCTGAACTTCATTGGAAAAATATTTTTCAGATATGTTGGAATATGTAAACGTTAAATATTTTTTCGATTTCGTCGTGTTCTCTGTCTGTTGAAGCGACAACTGTAGGGTCGGATTGCCACTCGGTGGAGTGGATTATTTTCACTTCCCCGTTCTGATAACAAGATAAAGCACCGCATTGAAGTCCGCCATTTCTCACGCAATGTCTACTTTCTACTGTCTAGCCTGCTGCAGGATACAGCGTAAAGATGTGAAAAAAATATATTTTAATAATTTTAATTTGACTTAAATCCAACCTATCAACGGATGTCGAATTTGAACCCACGCGAATTATCTTCATTTTGACACGATATTTATAGCTTTAGCCGTGAATGTCATTGAGAGATTGGGTAATGTATGTAGATAAGTTAAGTTGCTTATTTATTATTTTAACGCAACAAGTTATAAGTTCATAGCTATTATGTAGGTTTATACAGAATTCAGTACAACATTGTTTAGTTAAATTTCATCATTCTAAATACCAATATTTCTGAAAACGCATTTAAATTCCATAACACTATGATTCTTACATTGACTTATCAAGCAAATTAAACATCAAATTAGACGCTAATTTACTCAATCACACGCGCACCAATAAATAGGTTCGCTAAGAATGTAGCAAACAATTAACTTGTCTCGTATCCACGACTGAGCATGCTCTGATGCGTTGGTACGCGAGGCTGGCTGCTAACAGCCCGCTGGACCACATTCGTACAAAGTCCCACGAGCTGTGACATTTTCACGCTCCATTTAAAGGCCTGAAATGATCGGTTTAATTGAATTGTTCGATTCCATTTTAACGCTCACTCCGCGTTCCTTGGAGCTTGCGACACTGTCGATAAATATTTCTCGCTGGTCCACGAAATTAAGCTACGATTAGTTAAACTGCGGCGGCGCTTATCAAATAATAACATAAATAAGGAAGACCGTGAGCACCACCAGTTATTCCGGTCCCAATGTTTCAATGACATCCCACAAAGTACTTAGCAACAGGGCGGACCCCTTTACAAGCATCTAACAGCCGTGCAAAGTATGACAGAAAGCGATAGTGATGTAAGTCGATAGTTGTCAAACAGGAAGTAGCGGGGCGCGCGTGGCCGATACGCCGCGCGCCACACGCTTTGTACCGGCGGCCTTCGGACGATGTGTTTAGTGCCAGCACCGGCGCTGTATGGCCACATACAACCATTATGTAACGGCGGTAACAAATATCAGCTCATTCATAACATTCCGCGGCCAATTTAACAATCTTGGTGCATCTGTACATTAGGTACCTACTCTTGTTTAGATCCAAACAATAGGTCTCTATAAAGATTTTACGGACATTCTACGAATTGAGTAAATTCACGCTCATATGTTTACTACGAGTGCGATTACGAGCCCGCATCTGACTTTGGGGTAACGATAACATACCGATAATTTCTTCTACGTAGCAAAACAAGGAACTGTCAAATTGTTAATCAGCGTCGGCAAGAGTCGCGTGAGATCATTGTCGTTGAGATAATATTTTTTTCTACGCCTTATAAATAGTAAATAACTTATTCGTAATTATTACATTTACGTTCAATTTTTTATAAATTTTCCTAAAGTATGTATCGCATTTATAGAGATGGATATTATATTTTGTCTCTTGTTATTATTGTTTTATATAATAAAGAATGCGAATCGGAATCGAGTGTTTCATATGATGACACAATCCAGCGCTGATACGCAGAATGATTGGTAGAGTTTTATTGTTGCATTAGACTAAACGGCAAGGGCGTGGCATCAACAAGTAAAGCAGTGTTCACGTCCAAACAATACACTCACTGACTGCCACTTAGCAGCTGTACCTACTGGTGTACCTACAGCGTATTCAATCCACATAGCAAACCACATAATCTGAATTGTATTCAAATACGCGCATACTTCCATGTACTTGTTAGATGAGGCCATGCCCAAACCGAGCTTGGCAACTCACAAATGTATTTATTTATAAATGGCACCGTACCCTTGTAAAGAGACCAGCCGAAAGCGCGAATGAGTTTTACCTTCAATGCTGCTAAAATAGCTTCCACAGTTACATATACTCTCACCTTGCGTTTGATTGACGATTGATTTCTTGTGCCAGATACTTCAACTGACAAAGAATTGTCGGCTTAGCGCTAGAAATCAGTTAAACACAATATAATTTAACTCGATGCTTTACAAACGTTACGTTTTTAATGAGAGAACACAGTGTCTTTCAATTAACGTGATTATAATCGACTAATAAATAAGAGGTCAGGCTTAGTCGTGAGTGAAGAAAAGTAACTAACAACAATTTGAATACCTACATCGATGTCTAAGGTAAAGGCTTTTCGAGTATTTCTATATTTTCGCAATGCGTTCGCACTTCACAGTGGAAACAAATCGAGTTCGTGTTCGACATTTTGCGATCACCGTTGCAGTTAGATGACTATTTATAACGAACGTGTCTTAGAAAAGGTCGGATATGATTGTAGACAGTCATTTGAATATCGCCCGTATTATTATAACAAATTATGATAGATTAAGTCATATACATACCTACGTAGAATCGATTCTCACGTTGCAAAGTTTCGTGACCTTGACGTGTATTGGTGTCTTAGGAATATTAAAATAATTTATATAATTTACTTGACAGTTATGTTTACTAGTTAAATGGAAAATATATAAAAATCGGAATTTGGTATCGGTTAGATATAATAGCTTCCGTTTATTCGGTTCGATTCTTGTCTCGGCGTTCCGAGGTAAACTAGACTCGACCAAGGTCCATTTTGAAATAGGATGGCACTTGACCTTCGGGATGAAAGTCAACAGTGTTGCGCAACATATCTACGCTGCTAGTGCTCAATGCTAATAACCGACAACGAGACATATTGGAACCTGATCATGACCCACTTAGCATGTTCAAGGATTTCACTTATTTGGAAGGTGATGATTTCAAAACTGCTAGAATTTTTAAGGTGATTGTTGTTAGCGCGCATCGGGTCAAGGTGCAACTATGGAACTAGATACTTCCATAGTGAAAAGGTTATAAGATCACTTATTTCATTCTGCTCCATCAAGAAAGCGAATACACGTGAAGTTTTAGTGAATCATCATTGTTCAATCATCCGCATTCCGAATAAGTCAGTTTCTTAGAACTTTTTCTCTACATTTCCTTTTATGGCAAAGGCATGTGAATAACTCGAGATATAATTGACGTTAATTTTTAAGACCGAGCTAGATATTTCGCTAGTCCTTTCTACTCATAAAGCACAGCAGTACTAGTGTACTACACGTGTATGTTTGTGTGTGGGTGTGGCACACACGGGTGGCCGTGGTGGGGCATGCGTAGATCCGCGCGTTGCATAGGAGGGGGAGGTAGGGCCGGCGAGTGGCCCGCGGTTTTGTAAGAACGTTTTATTTCAAGGTCACTCGAGCAGTTTTTAGAAAGTTACCTCACAATTCAAATCAGCGTTAGGTAAAATTAAGCGATAATCACAAAATTAATTTCGGTTGGCATTTATTTTAAATTATATTTTACATAAAATTACAATTTCTTGTTCGAAATCAGCGAACTATTATCGGATTTCTGATTTTATTAAGAACGTGCAAAAAAATGTTGATTAAACGTTTATATACATAAAAATTATTAAAAAAGTATAGTTATCTTTGTTTATATGTGTGTTGTGTGTTTGATAACTCACGGATGATACGTTGTCAAAAATTTTAATCTTTTATAAGAAATGTCCCAGAAAGGCAGGCAGAGGGAACCTAAGTAAGTATAGTGTTAAGGTTCCGTTTGCCAGTTTCTGTCTAATATTCAAAACATTGCACTACCTCCTCTAATACATGCGCAATGGGTATTTACTGCTAAACGCAAAAAATACACTGCATTATTACCATACAATTAAAAACTGAAACGCCCTCTACAGTAATCAGCATCGGATACAAAGTTTTCAAATCGTATCCCATAATTAGTGAATTCTCGTGAAACTCCACATTTCACGTTTCGTCACAGCCCGCCGTATAAGTCGTGTTGATCTTCTCTCACTGTACAAAATGATGAAATTTAGTCTGCTGCCATTTCGTGCTTGCGCAACCGTTCACGCTAAATTTTGCTGACAGAGAAAGTATACGAAAGGCTTTACGTAATCGACCACGTAACTTGTAGCGACTTGGTTTTGATTTCCTCGCTTTTACATCTTTGTTACGTGATTTTTATTTTCGGTGTGATTATTTTGAGTTAGATTGTAGTAAGTCTCTTTGATAATAATGTTAAATGATTATCAATACAGAATGTTCCGATGATAGGACGGAAAATGGATACAGTAGTGTCTTGATACTAAGTTTCCTCCACCTACCCTTCTAAATTCGGAATACATTACAAAATTAAGTATAAGCATAATTATTAATAGAATTCTTTTTTCTAACACTTAGTTAAAACCATATTTCATATTTACTTTGAAAAATATATGAGATACGTTAAATATGAATAATAAACACGTTTTAGTAAAAAAAAGTGACTTGGGAAATTTTATGTTTATGTTCAAATAAATAATGTGTAAATTGAAATTGTTTAAGGAAAATATTTGCTCTTCGTTCGTTCTACGTACGTGACTTGTACGATAGAGGGCACAAGGCAGTTTTCCATAACTCGCGTTCTTAAGAAAATTGTGACGTCACCACTTAATGTTGTGTTGCTTAAGAAAATACTTCTTACAAAGAATCGTGGCTTTTAATATATATATATATATATATATATATATATATATATATATATATATATATATATATATATATATATATATATATATATATATATATATATATAATAAATATCCATTCTGTTATTATACAAGTAAAAAAAAAGTGATTTGTAGGGTGGAACACACTCATATCAGGAACTATCAGTTGGAGAGTTGATTAATCTAAAACAACAGCAAAACTAGTAAATTCTATGTAAGCTCGAAATTTTAAGAGAATTAACAATAAAATTAGTATTTCCTACAAAATTATATTCAACTTTTTATTTTATTTTCGTGTATGTATTCAAAATTATAAAACGGAATAAAATCAGACGAGCGTGTAATAAAAGCGAATTTATGTTAATTGTATTGTTTGTTTCTAGTATCTTCCTTAGTTTTTAAGGTATTTTTTTTTATAAAAATCTCTTAGTGTTTTACAGCATCGTTATTATGCAGTTGCTTTGTTAGATACGCATCAAGTGCTATGAGAAAATTGTCTTTTTCCTTCATTACAGCCACTGGTTGGGAAATATTAGACCTTGAACCAAAAAATCTTGTTTTATTATAAAAGAAATATATTCTAACATTCATTTTGGTTACTGTGAATATATAATAGGTTTCGTCATTTTACTTCATTGTTTTTTTTATTTTATTCTATTAGAAAAGAATACAAATAATTATATGAATAACGTTATCTTTCGAATCGCTAGAACATTTTCTAGGAAGAAATAATGGGCTAATTATACAGAAATATGCATCATATAAAATTAATTGAGGAACAGGTAGTGGTGTTTAATTGTTTTCATTTCCCTAGGTTAAGATTCTTGCTTAACGGATGCATCACTGTTACAAAGGAAAATCCTTAGGCAATCTCGAAACGAAATCTTACTCTGTATATAAAATAAAATAAATAAATCAGCTCCACGCTGTATCCCGCACTCAGTAGGATAGGCAGAGGGAACCTAGTGTTAAGACACTCCATTGCTCATTTTTTGCCGAATTTTGGAGCCATTGCGTGTTGAGTAGCTAGTAGTTATAAACCGTTGGATTTATCAGTATGGATATCGACGATGATATTCAAAGGCAGTTGTTAAGTGCATCAAGGAAGTTGTTAGATGCATCAAGAGCCGTGTAAATATGTGTAATTATAATTATTTAATGTCCTGTCGATGGACAAGAGTCAATTTAATTAAGTTCTACTTTTTATGTGCCACTTAACGCCTTTGTAATGGCGACAGCTTATTAGTGTCTAAAGTTGATTAAAAAGCTGTTCAGCAAATCATTTATTTTATGTTTGTTGGAAATATTGAATGTAAGTTTTATTATTTGTTTAATTTCTTTTGGTATTATATATTATAATTTTCATTGTTTTTATTTACGTTTCAGTTAAAATCGTTCCTTCAGGTATGCCGTAGGGATCGCATGCTGCATACAGATTTCATTGGTTCTTAGTAGGTTGTTGGTGGTAGGCCACGCGCCGGGAATACCCGAATGCTGTTTATAGAAAGCTTACTTTCATCAGGCGATTGTCCATCTCACAGCCTATATCGGGGACTCCCCGAATGCTAAATAACGATTGAGTTGGCTATTAATGAAAATGAACCATTAAAGTCGCGCTTTGTCTTTTCATTTTCCCGCTCTCGGGAAAATGTAAGCAACTCATTCATATCGAAAGTATGAAAACGAGAAATTACAAGAATATGATAATAAAAGTATTGACATGTATTTACTACAATCCTATGTTAGAACAAGTCACTTGTTAATGGATAATGGCACAAACACTTGTGCATTATGAATGACTTCTTGGTATGTTTATTTACGACAGTATTATTCGTAAAACCTATAACCATTAACTAAGCAAATCGATATATTATTGATTTTATTTTTATTTTTCACAATATTGTCCCAGTTAAAAGGCAATCGATACAAACAAACGATTATCAAACAAAACAAAGTTACGTCGATTTAGGATATTAGATATTTTAAATATTTTTGATATTTAATTTAATAATAATAATTAATAATTATTTAATACATAAAATTTCCTTTTTTTACATATTGGTTCACGCTTTTTCCCACATGACAAGATAGGTATAACACACTTCAGTCCTCACTTTCTGCCTAATTTTTGAGATATTACTTATTAAGTGGCCGAACGCCGTACTTTGCCTGTCAGAGTAGAAAAATCAAAATATTCTTTCCCGAGTAGAAATCAAAATAACAACCGTACCGCTTACAGTCAGATGCAAAACAACTGACCCCATGACGGCCTCACTTTTTATTATTTACATAATAATATTTATTTCTTAAATTATTTATCAAATATTATATAATATTTATTATAAATTAAACGAGAAGTCTACATACCTACGATTTCTAAGTGCATATGGCATTATTGCGTATTACATCTAATTCAAAGGATGACCTAACATTATTCTTTCACTAAAATGGTGGCTCTTAGTATTGAATCACGTTTGCAACTAAAACCACAGTGAGTCACGCCACTTAAATGGTACTGAAATATATTTTCGTACGACGTACCTCGTAAATCTGAGAAATGGTGAAAATTATTGTAAAGAAAATACCTATTATGATATAATCTTATTTGATTGTTATCTTTGGTTTGCTTGTGATAATATTTTTATAGTTTAAAAAAAATATTTACGATTTCTCAGGTACTGTAGGGTAGATAGAATTGTAGTTGTTCATTATTAGAGACATTGCGTGTGAGTGGCGGAACTCTACGCTGCGCTTTCTCTACCAGAGCGGGGAAATGTAAGGACTGGAGGATAAAACCTATGATCATCACAATGAAATTGAAGATAGAATTTATTTTCTAAGGGTCTTGTACATATAAAATAATAATAATAATGTGTAAAATAACAATTAAGGAGATCGTGATCGAGACGTGAAAGCAAAAAGTTATAAGAAAATCGAATATATGTTTAAGCTTTATAAGATATATAGACATTTTATATTTAGAAGGAGATGTCATGAAGTTTTAAACTAGCCGACACAGCCGGTGGCGTAGGAGTTTGTTTTATACATTGTATATGATTTATGCATTTGTCCTGGACTGTAGTAAATTTAAATAACATTGTTGTCATCGTTCGATAATAATGAGCGGCACAGTTAGTATGTGACATTAAATATGACGGCTTTTTTTTTCTTGCTCTGGTAGCAAGACAAAATCCGGCGCTCAGTTCCGCAGCTTACCTCATAAAGTCTCGAATTTAGACTTACCCTGCTATATGCGGTACAAAAGCTAAAAAATGCCTTAGATCTTAATTCTATATTATATAAAAATATATTTACTACTTACGTTCTAAGTACCTTTATTTCATATTTAAATACTAAAAAAAAACCATAAATTATAACTGATCTTGTTCAAAGATAGATATAATTGATATATGAACGGGAAGAAAATGATCTTGCGTAATTCCTCGTTACGATAGAGCAGCTTATCATTTTTTAGTCATAATAGTTAATAACTGACCTACCCGTACACTGACAGTTTACTAAATATATCTCGACGTGAAACGTGCGCTTTCGTTTCGTATTTTCCCCATTGAGTTACAAAACCTTACATTTGTAGAATACAAGTTATCTTACAAGACTTTGTTGCAACGGAGTCGTATTGTATGTAGTGGTACTAATATCTGTTTTGAGATTAAAAAGAAGAAAATGTTTTATCCGAATGAGATTACTTATAGATTACTTTATTATTTTTCAAAATAAGTTCAAAATGATACATTTTGATTCTATTTATAAACAATGTTCTTTCCATAGTGGGAAACATCACAAAATAGCCCTTTAAAAATCTTAAAAATACGTTTTAAAAGGTTTTTGCAAGATACGGTTATTTACAATCTAATTTAGCCAGATCATATATTTCATTCATACAACGTATTAAATATCAAACAATGTAGGGCGTTATCACTAATGCTGAACATTTGGTAAAAGGTACGTACTATTGACACGCATTCTGCAGTCCTGATACTCTGGTTTTAGCACTTTAGGGCGTATTGCGTATGTGTGAGTGCGCTGTAGTATACATGCACGGTGCGCGTGCGTCGAATATTAGTAGTTGCGGGAAATTGTGATCGTGTGTGCGTGACGCACACATGTTTACATTCAAATGTGTGCGTGCTCGCCCTACTCCGGATGTGAACGCAGATTTGTAAGCCTGTGAATGTGCTAGACCAAATTGATAGGTCTACGCGTTATCTACATTGTGCAATGGTGTGCTGTTTTTACTGTACGTACAGTACATGTATTGTCTGAGAGCCTTGAGGTGTTTCACTTATATTACAGCTTACGAACAATCGAATAGACCGTAAAATATACTTATATTATCTTTTTAATAATTATTTTGTCTGATTATTACTAATTTATATAATAAATGCACCCTCGATGTATTAGCATTGAAATGGGTTGTGGACGGTATAATTTTTTAAAATTATGAATAATGATTTTTATGTTATCTATTGATAACATAAATACGGGACAATGTTTCAATTTTATTATAAGCAGTTATATGAACCGAGGGAAAGATGCTGATGAGTGTCGAAAATTTTATAAAACATCATATACAAGGGCAACGTCATAATAAAATAAATAGGTTACACGTGACCTTTAACGTGAGCTCATTATAATGGTATTATGATATCATAAATTTTGATATTTTACGATTTATCGACTCGTTGGCCTCAAGAAAGTTATTCAATATATATATTTTTCATACGAAAGCGGAAGGCATTAGATGAAATACCTCAGTTATTGATATTCAAATGTGAAGGTGAACCGGTGAGGAGGATGGGAACCCTAATTGAAGGGGTTGTGTGTGTGCGTGACCGTTTGAAAATCGATGGCCGATGCGCGTGTGTGCGTGTGAGCTGCGCGCGCGCAGACTAGCCGATAACAATAAACTATTTCCGAAGTGACCCACTTCGAACGTCCTTCGGTAATTTGTGCCGCAAGGAACAAGAAAGGGTTTGAAATTATTTCGAATGTAACATTTTTTTAATTCATTTTTTTTATTACGTCATACAATAAAGTTAGTTGTTAAGAATGATCCTTGTAACCAATTAGTTTATGACCTTCGGGACGACAAAGCGATGTTTGATCTTTGCCGCGTTATATTGTCGTAAAAACCTACTACTATTTAAACTAGAAGCCTTGCTATTATATTATCAATGACAGAAGGGTCGCGCTTTCGATTTCACCGCTCGCTTATTTGCCTACCTTTTTTAAATTGTTTTGTAAGAGCTATATAATAGATGTCATAAAATAACGTTATTGTTATTATTACGTCTTTAGGAGGCAGGTGTTTATCATTTTTAAAAGTGAAAACAAAAACTAGAAATTATTATGCATATATAATTATACTATGGAAAATAAAAAAAATCAATGATAAAAAATATATATATTATTTATTTATAACCTCGCTTTGGCAACAAGACAAAGCGCGGCGTTGAGTTTCGCCAATCAATTTTTGTTTCGAGTTTTAACACTAGTACACTAGTATCCCTTTACCTACTCTGCTATACATATGTGGACCATAGCGTGAAGCTTATTCAAAAACATAGTGATTCCTCTCTATTTACTTTAGTATAGATGCACGTATATACAATAAAAGAAAAAAATAAAAAGATATATAATATTATTTAAGAAACGCTATCTGTATACTAGCCTTCCAGTCTAATTGAATCGAAACTTGTTAAGTATGTTAATAGATGGTGACCGTCACAATCGTACTCTGAGAACATTAAAATGCGATTTAGCAACCGACGAACAAGTGCAAAGATGTCACTCTACTGTATGCAAATCTTATATTGGTGTGTTGGCTTAGAACAAAAGAAATATATAGCTACTATTTTGACAGGTATCACTATTGTTCTCATTTTTCTAAAATTATTTAATGTATGTCTAAAGTAATTACTTTACATTGTATTTCGCATATGATCTGGGAGAATTTAGTGTTAAGTCACTCCGTACCCCAGGCGCTGCCCAAATTGGTCTAGAACGTCGTGGCGCAGCGGCACAACACAATAATGTATATTTATTTGTCTGTACTATGTAGAAAAAGTATAGTGCTAGAATACGCCGGCTTCCGCTCTTCATTAGACGTAATTTAACGCCGCACTTTGTCTGAGCTGGCTGGTAAAATTAAACTATATTTTAAATACAAACATAGCTCCCACATGGAAATGACGTATAATATGATGACACCAAAAGTACACAGATTAAAAGTACTGCAATGGTGTCATCATGTTATTTACAATTAATAGTAATAAAACATAACATTTAATTTCTGTAATCAATGTTTTAATGTAACGAATAGTTTCACAACCACCGCCTATTGACGGATACGTCGGGTTCTCTGATAATATATATTTTTTAATTTAGTCCAATGTCAGACGAATGAAGAAATTTGTAGATCCAATAAATTATTATTTTATATAGATATATGCTAAAGGTCATATACATGAGATTAATTAAAATGTTTCATAGTTGTAAACATTTTATTCTTATAGGTTAATTCCCAATGTGAGATTGGAGGGTACTTCTTAAAATAAAAAAAAATAAAGTTGTAATAAAACGAATAACGAAGTGACGTTGCTTATATTTTCAAATTAAAGATTCTAGTGTCAAAACACTAAGCGTGTTGAGAGGCACAACTCAACGCCGCGCTATGTCCTCCAGAGCGAAATGAAAATAATTTAATTATTCCACTAAAATTACATTGTGCGCAATATGTCAAAGTATTAATTAGGTGTTTGAAAACCACAAGTATATAAATCCATAAACAGATTACATTTATATATTACTGTATAATATTATGTAATATTTACGAACTATCTTGTGAATACAGTAAAATAATAAACATGTTAAATAAACGGTTATTTAAATATCGATATATTCTAATATGAACTTGTAATAAATTATACTAACAAGACAAAATGAAAAGTTTGTTTAATTGAATAGATGAAAATTTTATTTTAAAAGAACGGATTTAATAACTTTGAATCCATAAATAACTGTTAAAATATTTATATTATATATTTTTATATTATATCTTACACTTGTATGTATATAACTGTATCTTTATGTATTTAATATAGAAACAGAATACAAATAACTTCAGATGCAAATCGAATAATAAATAATGTAATCTTATATTTTTTTACCCAAAAAGTATTACATAGAAACAAAACTGTAGTTATAAGAAATGTAATATAAGAATTGTTTTAAATATACATAGCCTAAGAATCTCACGTAGCGGATAAGTCGAGGGAACCCAGCGTTTAAACACGCCGTACCCGTGGAAAACGATTCGCCTAATTTTCGAGATAACGTCGAGATAAGTAGCGGAACTCAACATCGCCTTTTTTTCTTGTTGCCACAGTGGAAAAACAACAAATTTAACCAGACGCTATGCCGCTCCGAAAAGACAACCTCAAAAAAAAATCAAATATAAATTGTCACTAAATTATGTTCTTTGATCGAATAAATCTCTAGTATGCCTCAAAACAAGTAGCTTACTTTATTGCGAAAGACACTTTAGGCTAGCTTCGGTACGCTGTAAACCTACTTTTAACCTGCAGTTAACGTTTACAAATATATTACTCTATAAATATTGTTTTCATGTAAATAGCTGAGCTGGGGTGGTCTTGGCACTGTCGACTGGTTAAATATATTATATACATAATTTTGTTTTGAAAGTTACTGATTGATGTAAAGATTAATTAGTTAAAATAAATTGAAGAAAGAAAAAAAATATAGAGTCGATCTTTTCAGACATTTCTTAATTCATTTTATTGTGTAATAAAAATATATAGGTATAGGTATAGGTTTTTCTTTTTCAGAGATATAAACAAAGAGAGACACTAGAAAAAGTAGAGTAAACGTAATAGGCGTGACATTTTATTAACTTCGTCCTGCCCATTTTTTAAATAAAAGAATACATAAGAATGTTATTATAAAAATATTTTTTAGAAAACGTGTAAATGGTTATTATATAAATCTTTTTTATCAATAACATTTTCTGTAGCACATAATCTTAATTAATTTTATTCTATTAATAAAAATCATCGATTTATATGCCTAGTAAATTACAAATTTATTACTATACTATACTATTCTATATCAATTAAAAATAATAATAATAACAGGTTCAACTTAACATGCGTTCTTGTAATCGCCGTTACTTTTCGAGGAAAATGAGGCAAAATGATTCATTTAGAGCCAATTAAACGCATTGTGGTTACATTTGTTTGTCACAAATAGATTAATATGTAGACATAACCCTTTGCTGAGGCCAGTCGTGGCGCGGGGGTACAAACTGTGCTTGTAAACCGACTGGTTGTGGGTTCGATCCCCACTCGAGGAAATGAAATATTTATTTAAATTTGTATTTTTATTTCTTCGCTCTGGTATCGAGGCAAAGCGCGGCGTTGAGTTCCACCATTCAACACGCAATGCCTCCAGAATTCGGCGGATAGTGGGAGACGGAGTGTCCTATCACTAGGTTCACCACACGTGCGGTGTGCAGGATAGAGCGTGAAGCTGATTTATTTATTTATTCATAACTGTTTAAAAGTACGTATTGAGTAAACATTGTGGAAAATTGGAACTCCGCCTCGTGTAACGATTGTAGGGCGCAAAATTGTTCTAAATACACAGTTTATTTGAGAAAATATTTATTTAGGTATATGATAACAAAATGCCCTCGATTGTTTTTGTTGGAGATTAAGTGATTTTGCGTGTAATTGTTTTATATTAGGCTATGCACTATGCAGCAGCTTCATATTTTTTTCTTGTATGACAAGAGTGGAATTTGAAATGTGTGTTGTGTGTGTGTTGCGGAACTCAACGCCGATATTATAACCAATATTTAGATATAATAACGATAATTACATTTGTTATTGTTAATTTATATAGCAAATATCGTCATTCATTCGTTCTTATAAGAAAACAGTCCAATATGTTTTTTAAGTGTTACAAAAAAATATTAAAAAAAGACAATTGAAAGTAAATACTTTTTTATTTATTTTAATTCACTGTATGAGATATTCTTTTTCCAATGCCATATTTATTTATTTAGCATTTTTTGAGACAGACCATGCAAATTAGACAGTTGTAGCCTTCAGCTTGTTTGTGCTCGTCCAATATTTTTAAAAGTACGTATATTTTTTTAAATGAATTTAATTATTACTTTTAATGTATATTTGTATTGTAAACTAAAAAATTGGCTCTTAAAATATATCTGTTTAAATATAAGATTTATTCATAACATTATCGAATTAATATATTTTAGTCTAGACCGTACCGTAAATGCCAAAGTTATAGGTTTAATTCCCACTCGAGGAAATGAAATATTTGATATTTTCATTTCTTCACTCTGGTATCAAAGCAAATGTAGCGGCGTTGAGTGCTCCCTCTTAACACTGATGCCTCCAGAATTCGGCGAAAATTGGAGAATAGAAATGTCTTAACACACGGGTGCCTATGTTCCCTATACTTACCCTGCTGTGTGCGGGATACAACGTTAAGCTAAATATAATAAAGTATTATTGTCATATTTAAGATTATAGATGTATTGATGTTTTACTTTCAATGAGGAAAAAAGGATTTGAACTAATATCCAAAGAATGGATTGACTGACAAATTCATATATATATATATATATATATATATATATATATATATATATATATATATATATATATATATATATGAATAATTCTATAGTAGTATTTAATAGTAAATAATAATAAACGATAGTAAATAAGGGGTAAGTAGGTAGTATAAAATTTTTATTTTTAATGTGATATTTTTATAGTTTCACGCTGTATTCCCTGTATTTATACGGAATACGTAAGAACAGGGTAGGCAGAGAGAATAGTGTTACGATACTTTCATTTTCCGCCAAATTTTCGAAATATTGCGTCCCGTGTGGTAGAACGACAATTTTGGCAACATTTTAACAAGACGCTTTATCTCTTTAAAATATTGTTGTTAACATATAAACCTACCTATACAAAATATTTTTTACCTACTTTTAATCACGAAGTATTTGTTAAAGACCTTTTACCATAAATCGTGTAAAACTAATGTGTTATCAAAATCCGATACAGATCGTAAGATCGAAGGTTATATATGAGATAATTTGTGAGATGAAATATGTAAATACTGCATGTATATCGATTAATTATTTCTCAACACGACTAAAATTCAAGGTTTAAACGTTTTAATCGAATAAGTTTTTCGTTTATATTACAACAATATTATGTATATATGTGGATTTTACTAAAAAAAGTCATGGCGTTTTATGGATGATGATTGAAGTTAACATCGATATTTTCATATTTTGTTTGAATATTAAATATTAAAGTAAATAAATAAGATAGGCAGAAAAAAATACAAAAGAGAGAGAGAGTCAAAATATATATTGTTTCCACTTTTCATGATTCGAGAAGTTGAGATATTGCGTGTTAAATTGTGAAGCTCAATGCCGCTTTTTGTATCTATTAGGTACGAAAGCGAGAAAATGAAAATAATTAATTTCTCCCGAGTTGGGATCGAGTTCTCAACCGTTGCGTTTATAATCAGACATAATAACATTTAATTTTACTCTCTTCGAAAAAAATATAAATTAGAATTATAATATAAATATTTTGAAATACTTCCGTATAAAATAAAATATAAATAAAACTTAAATAAGCATAACAATAATTTTCTAAATGCGATAGTTAAATCGGAATTTATATTTATAATATGTTTACACGACATTGGATCAATTCGGTTGCCCTTAAACTTTTAACAATTGTGCCAACAGTGACCATTGACATAAACTACTTTAGAACTGATGACGTCAAAATTTTATAAAGAGGAACGCATGTATATTAAAACTATCGATAGCCCCTACAGACCTTGTTATATGTATATTGTATTATTAATGAATTTCATCGAAAAATTTTGCTCACCGAGTAATTTGTCACTAAGTTTTCTCTTTAATATCTATAAAATTGATTGTTTTATTATAATTTCTCCTCATTTAAGTTCAGTTCAGTGTAAAGACCCTCCTTTCCCAAATGTGATTAATAATTTACGATATTAAGTTAGACATATGTACATACAGATGATACATGTATTTTTATTTAAATTTTCATATATAAAATTTGGTAAAAATATAAACGTTTGTAAATAAATTCTATTCCGTTTCAAACGTAACCAATAATAACATAATTAATATACGATTTAAAGAAGATTAGGATCGTGTCTGTTAATTACATGTTTTATCTCGACCTATATTGAGCAATAGTGATATTTGTAATATATTTATATGATTTATCAAAACTAGTAATTGTTTCAAAATATAAATTAATTTATCAATAAGATTATATAAAATCTTCAAGGCAACGGTAGCAAGGCACTGTGTGATAACACGATAACGGATTTGAACTGTGAATTCGAAAATAAACAATAATTTAGGTGAAATTCTAGATAAAAGGAAAATAATATGTTAAATATTTTTCTATGTGTCTATATATTTCCGTTTCTAACTACACAGTGTAAAATGCTGAAATTTGGCATATAGGTACCGAATTAAAAAAAAATTGGGACCTAGCCCACACAGGCGACGTTGCTGCCAGCCACTAGCCGGTTGATTGTAATGCAAAAAAGAGCCTTTTTTTGTTCTTAACATAGAACCTCTATTATTGGGTATTTTAAATTAAAATAGAATTTATTGTAAATACCCTATAATAATGTGTATCTGTTACGTAAGTACACAATAAAGGGGAAAAAAGTAATATCATGTTATATTATTATGTTTATAATTGTCACTATTTTTTTCTCTACTATCCGCCACTAATACTACTACGTTAGTAGTTTAACAATACATATTTTTAATTTGATTTGTATATTATGAGTATATAAGTACATTATTAAAGTGTAACGTGTATTTATTAAGAAAATCGCTCTTTCTTTAAATTTTTGCTTGAAGCATGAAATCTTTGGGTTATATGTTATTGTTAAATAATAGAATATTTAATATATAATTTATCCACTTATTCATTTAAACTTAGTAAATATTTTATTTAAATTTAAATGAAAACCACATTATTTATATAAATTCTTGCTAGAATAGACATTATTAAATAAATTTATGATAGTTAAAGGTAATTAAAACAAAACATAAAAAAAAAACAAAAAATTGTAAAAATTTTTTTGTGATATAATAAATCAAAAGTGAAATCCCAATTACTTAAGATCAGATAAGTGAAACTGAATCACATATACATATATACGCCAGCGAGCAACACAATAAGAATGTCGTAATTGTTTTAATATTATGTAGGCCATCTCGACACAACCGCATTGGTTATAATAATAATGCATTAAATTTATTCAAAGTTATTTTGCGTGTTAAATGCGCGCGAAACTAAGCGTGGAAAAGCGGCGCGGGCGCATGTCGTACCGCGAGCTCGGTTGATTTCGCAAACCACCGTCTAATGTGAACCTATTAACCTCTCCGAGCGAGGCCCAGAGGCGAAGGCGAGAGGCGGATGAGGAGACAAGCGTTCATTAGACACAAGGTTGTGTCAGCCATCCCGACGGACCGCGCCACTCTCGCCACTCTCGACTACGCGAATTAAAAGTAAACAAACAATAATAAGCCTCACCCTGCCAGTTGTAGTGCACTTCTATTCGCAATCTCATTGTAGAAATTCAAAAGGGCGTTACTGTCGAACATATTAGCACTGCATCACAGCCATTTCACAATATACAAAACAAAAAAAAAATAAACAAAAAACTAAAATAAGTTAAACAAAATCCGAAGAAGCACAGCGATCACAGGATAAACACAAGGACCGGTGGGCACGTCCGTGCGCCAGCGACGTCAAATCAAACTGGCCCGGTCAAAATGACGAAAGTGAAAACATCGCACGCACAGAAAAAAAGGTCGGCGGCGCAGTCCTTCGGCGATGCGAGCCGCTCTCGCGGGCACCAGTGACACAGTGCTGCGCGTGCGCATCGCCCGACGCCTATATAACGGAGCGCTCGGAAGCTGCAGCTTACACCAGGAGATGAGCTCTCGGCTGCTAGTCCTAGGTGTTTCTGACGAATAAGCGCGGACACGTGGACGCGTGTGTGTGTAAGAGATAGGCCGCAGGAAACTCCGTTCTCTTCCACTAGGAAAGACCTTGGATTCGAGTCGGCACGCTGCAATGTGTATCGCCGTCGCCTACGCTGGTACCTACTCGCTAGCGCTGACGGCTGCGGCTGATTAAACGATGATTCTATTGTACACTTTATTTAAAAATACATCGCAGTTAAATGGAAATTGCAGTGGCTATCATAATATTGTTGAGAAAAACTTACGTATACGTACTGTAAAAATATAATTTCTAAATATATAAGTACATATAAAAGTTTTTTTTCTATTTTTATTAAGTACATACAAGAATATTGCGTAATGAGCTTTACCTTAAACAGAAGATGTCGTATTATTTTATATATGAGCAATTAATAACCACACACATTTAGGTCAAAGTCAAGTTGTTAATTAACAGTCACCGGCAATATTTAATGTTAGTAAATACAAAATGTTGTCTAGAACTCGGAGATTTAAGGCTTTGTCGTTAAATATTCTTACTAGGTTAAGTAATAAATAAATAGATACTTTGACTGCAATAATAATGTTTTAGGTACAAAAAATTGACGGAGGATACTAAAAAATTTATATATTTTTCTTCTTCTTCTTTTTTTCCTTTTTTTCTTCTTTTCTTACTTCAGGTATTAAAAATTGAAGTAGCATTTTAATTTAACATAAATGGAAAATGGAATAGGTATTATTCCGTATGAGAATTGATCATTCCGTATATGTATATCATTTTGTACGAAATTATACCATTTTAAAATACAAAATATAAACGTACTTTACATTTTTTAGTTTCATTGAAATAAAAGTGACAACATAATTTTTCTAGAAAAATGTTTTTAATTTACACCATTTATTACCTGCTGTCGAACAGTGGCTTGTATTTTGTAATGTCAGTGATCAATAGTAAGTAAAATTATTAAATGTCACGACGATAATATTTAAATTTATAGCTTAATTAAATTAAAAGACTATAGATAATAATACTTATAAATACAAAAATATAAATATATGAATATATTTCAATACAACGCCTTAGGCACAAGCGTGCGACTGTAGTTTTCTTCGGATTTCGAAAATATTTAATTTCCTCGCTCTGGTTAAGTGCCAATTCGACGGAAAGTAAAACATTAAAAAAACATAAAAATTATAAACAACAATGCAATATTATACGCAGAATCTATTCCTTGCCAGAAACCTATTTAGTTAAAAAAAATGATAACAAAAACAACATTAATAGTACAACGTGAAGTAGAGTCGATAGCGATGTCAGCATTCGAGCACGTTCGGAACTCAGCCAGTGCGCGTTGCACAATAAGCAAATGAAATTTGAGATAATTATGCAAAGTGGGTCGTTAGACATGCTTTCGTTTTAATATTTTTTATATATTAAGTGAATTTGATGAATCTTAATTTAAATTTTATTTAAATATTAATTTATTTTAAGGGATATACGTGAATGGTGATACATTGTTTATTTTTTTTTCACGCTTCACGCTTTTTCGCTTCTAGTTTCATTTATTATTTGTAAATTATTTAAAAAAAACTTATTGTCAGAGTGGGAAATTGAAAATGATTCACTACCTCAACAGAGTATTGAACACACAATCATTCCGTTTACGTCCGCTCCGCTGCACCATGCCTTACTAATTTCTTGTGTCGAATTGACGTTTTTGTAGGTTTTGTTGATTTCATTTATAATTTTAAATGTTTTTATGCAAATTGAGATTAATATCCATCGGGAACAAATTGGTCGAGATAATGCAATGATGTTTCAATTTGTAATGTTTTAAATTATCTAAGCAAGTTCGGGTCTGAAAGTGGACGAGCTACATCATAGGAAGACATTTGACATTTTATTAAGTAAAGATTAAATTTAAAATCTTATATAAATTGAAAACAATTAAATATAATTTAAGAACTAATTACTATGAAAAGTATTTTTTTTTCGTTGTCAAATAAATCTTTGTGAAAGTGAAGTAAATATCAATATTTATTAAAATCTTGTCTATTATATTTGCATATCCCGCATTATCGCGGTAGGCAAAGTGCCTTAAGACAAATCGCTATATTGTCTTCTTTTTAGCTTCACGCTGTATCCGCACATAACAGGTAGGCAGAAGGAGTCTGGGAACCTAATGTTAAAACATTTCGTTCCCCATTTTCCGGTGAATTCTGAAGTCATTGCGTATTGAACGGGGGAACTGAATACTGCGCCTCGCCTAGCGAGGTAGGAAAATGTACATATAATTCCTTCGAGTGCGAATGGAACCCACAGCCGTCGCATTTATAAAAACACGCTTGTGCCACAACGGCCTCGGACATACGGACGAATGGTATGTACTGAACGACGAAAATTTTTAAATTACATAATGTCAATATAATTAAGCAGCACCTACTGATACAGGGTTAAATAAAAATATAATCTAGGTCATAATGCAATTAAAAGCATAAAAACGGCGCTCAACCGCGAAATAATTTAAAAAATTACAAAAATGTAAATCGGAAAGCTTTAAAAACGGGTTATTTAATAACATACATTGTATATAAACTGGTTCCGTTGATAACGTAATACCATTTCACTTTCGCTTCCACATTTCATTGTCTAGAACGATTGAATAACTTAGTAAATATCATCTGTACCGAGAACTTATATAAAAGGCTGCATGAGAATCGCCTTAATTGCATCTTGTTTTTCAAATCTTAATTCGGTTTAACTTTGTTTTGTAACGGATAGGTTAATGATAGCTATTAATTACGATTTTTTTGTATTGTGTTGTTTTTATAGCGTGTTGTAGGATCTTTTCTTTTCATTAATATATTTATGAGTTAAACTATGGATTATTAGTATTCGTTAATAATAGATTATATTATAATAGCGGCGTTGGGTTTTGTCTCTCAACAACGCAATGTTTCGAAACTCTAAATATGGGATGAATGGGATATGGGACCCTGCTGTATATGGGAAAAACTTGACGCTAACACTTGCTAAAGAATTTTTTCGTAATTGATATTTCTCCAGCTTCACGCTGTACCCTCGTATAGACAAAGAGAACCTGCAAATCTAGTGTTAAGACACTCCGTCCTGATCTAGATACTTCCGTCCCCCACTTTCCGCTAAATTCTTCGTAATTTATTTCTATCACCAAATATATGGTCTTAATAGATTTCCTATGATATAGAAATTAATAGTAAACTGTCATGTTGATAGAATCTATTTATCGGAGTAGGCGAGACCTTTCGTTTGTAACTAAACAATGGTCTATTCAGTTTGCAAAATAGCTAAGGCACAAGAGTTCACAGTGAAATGTCGACAATAATATTGTAATAGTAACCTAATTTAAGGTTCCGAGCACTGTATTAGGAATTTGGAAAATTGAATAAACGATAATTTAGATGTTTTTTTCACATGTTTATGCACTTTCACAATTGTTAAATGTCTTAGACAACGTAAAAAAAATAACTTTGTGGGAGTTGAGCCCACGCCTCTTGTAAATTGTTCATTGGTTTTGAATGGTTAGCAAGAGGCGCGGGTGCGAGAACCGCTACGTTAAGCTTTTATTATTTTTCTTAAAAAAAAATTTATTAGTAGTCTGAACAAACCACTTTAAAATTGTTAGAAATATTCACTGTATCTACAATTTACTTAACAATTTTAAAAATATCCCGTGGAAATTAATATATATTTTTTCAACTTCCCGTTATAAGCACGTATCAGGTTAGGCAGAAGAAGACTAGTGTTAAGACACTCCGCTCCCCACTTCCTGCCGAATTTTAGAGATATTACGTGTTGAGTGGCGGAACTCAATGATGAAAATATTTTTTTTATATAAGTAAACAAGCGAGCATCGAACGGACATTCATCGGGTTAATAGACACGTATCATCTTGCCCACAGTAACTGCCTTACTGTGGGCAAGATGATCGATGATCGTTTTATATTGTCATTGTCGTTAAAATGATTATTTATTCTATACGGAAATAAAACCGTAATTTCCAGTAAGCCTATCTTATCCAAACCATTTTAAGATACTAACCTGATTATTTATTGATAAAAATAGAAAGAAAAAAGTTGTTTTTAAACTAATATTATAAAATTATTAATATTAGTTTAATATATGACATCGTATTTAGCTAAATTTGCTCTATTTTGTGATTTTGACAGTTTCTGTCAGATTGTTTATTTGTAAAAACAAATTTACTGGATGGTGTAGTGTTTAGTAGTACACACGTTAGTGTATACTATGGGTATAATTCTTATCGTTCACATTAAATTATCTTTTCTGATTTAATTAGTAACCAATAAATAGAGTCACTTAGTTCATTTTGCCTCATTGCCACAGGTTGTGGCTTCAATTCCCATTCGAGGTAATAAAATGTTTAATATTTTCATTTTCTCGTTCTAGTAAGGTGGCACATCGGCGTATTGAATTCTGTCATTCAACACGCAATCACAAACGAAAGTATCTTAATGAGAACAGAATGTCTTAACACTAGGTTCTCAGGTTGCCTCTACCTACACTTCTAAGTGCGCGAAGTACATCGTGAAGCTATACACAATCTTTACAACGATAGAAAACCAATAGTAAACATATCCCTTCTATGAAATAACTAAGCGAATGTCATTATTGTTTATTTTCAAATGAAATAAAACAGATACAAGCTCACCATATAATAATATAAACAAATATGTTCGTATGTACAAAACAATTCTTAATTTTTTAAATTTATACTAGCTGTAACATGCGGCTTTGCCCACATAAACGATTCTAAGTGCCCCCATCTAACACAAAAATAATTTTGATTCGAAGCACCAGAAGTTCCTGAGATTAGCGCGTTCAACCGTCACCCAAATTCTTCAGCTTTATAATATTTTTAAGTGGAGAAGTGAAGATTCAGCTTCACGCTGTATGTCGGACATATTGATTGAGTAATTTTTATGTTTTATTTATTTATATACGTTACTTTTTAAGTTTTATGCTTATAAAAGAGCAGCGGAGTGCTTGTTTATTATATCTTTTAACCGACTTCAAAATCAGAAGAAGATTTACAATTTGACATGTAATTAATATGTATGTATGTAATATTGTTGAAATTGGATAATATTTGGATATGATAATCGACTTAGGCTTCCGAGTGTGCTAAATTTCAAATATATTTGCTTCGTATTCGTAATATTCTGGAGAGAATGTGTGCAATAATGGTAATCTAGGTAATTGACAGGTATTTGAAATCGATTTTTTTTAAATTACTCATATAATCATTTCATAGTAATTATTTTGCTAGAATTGAATAGCTATTCAAAGATGAGTAAGCCTTAAAAAAATACAATAATCGCATTTAAGCATTTAATAGGTATAAAATGTCGTAAATAATTAAAATAACGAAAAAAGGTCCACATTTTATAATGCATCTAACTATAGTAATATATAGTTTTATTTTTATAACATGATGTATATTTCAATATCCGGAAACAATTCGACTTTCATCGAAGCAAGTCCAACGGAGGGACTGAATTCATCAATACATTAACATATTATTTAAAACAGATTTCAAATGTGTGATTCTTATATGGGCAAAAATGGGCAAAAAAACGTGTGTAAGTAATAAAATACAGATATTTGATCTTAGATTATTTTTTAAATATTTTTTTTAATATATTTAATTTTTTTGTATTGTTTATTCTCAGGTTGTCTTGTCTTGTCTTGTATTTTCCAGTAAAAATTTGGAAGTGTATATTTTTTTAAATTAAGCAATTTCAAGAGATTGAATGTCAAATTCAAATGCATTACTATACCTATTCTTTTTTATACTTAAAATGTATACAATTATATTATGTTGGAAAGTACAGATTTTTCCAAATCTAAAATTCAAGTATATTACGAGATGACAAATTCTAGATCTCTAAAATGTCAGCTTTATTGTTCTGTCACGAATTATATTGCGGCGAGTTTGTTATTGTTACAAATATTCATAAGTTTTGAGGTACCTACAGTCAAAATTAGTATTTTTTTATACAAATATGTATATAATGTATGTCTTTGATAATCCATGTTTACCTTCGTCAGAATTTTATTAATTATCAAATATTTCAACACACAATTGTTCATTATTTTTCATTTAAAACACATAAATAAATGTCACTGATAACGTGTCATTTAAAAATACACAGGTATGTTTATATTAATAAAACACATTCTGCAATACATTCTCTTACAAAACATAAAATTTCCTAAACAATCTACAGTAAATTGTTCAATTCTACCAACTTTCCAAAAATTTGGTAATTTTTTCGAAACTACAAGCCTTTTGTAGTGAGAATGAAGTCATCCGTAAGATTCTGTTGCGTATAACGCGGCTCAGTAACTTTCACGTCAGTATTTCTTGTAAGTGAAAGTTCAAAAGTGTAAGTGTTCATTATAATTCTGTCATTGGTTAATCACGATCTAAATCTTTATTGCTAATCTTTAGAGAACACGCCCACAAGTGAAATGAAAATGAGTTTTTTTATTGTTATTTCATATATAGGTACATATATAAGTATATAGGTACTTCAATAATACTATAGATATTCGTTGATCTAAAAATATATATCATAAAATGAATTTACAATTTGGTAATCCGTATAACCCACTACCATTTTCGGTACCATTTAATTAAATTATATCATCACAACGATATCTCGATATCGATATCGAATCACGTGTAATGGTTGTAAGTGTAGCTCGTGAAAGTGCTTGTACGCGAGTCAATCGAAGCTCGACTCATGCATCCGCATCCACCATTGAAGCCGTCACGATCAGCCGTGGCTGCCATTTATTAATATTAAACGAAAATTCGTTATCCAACTGGCCTTGGGCCGCGTTCCTTTCAGTTCTGCTTAATGATGACAGTTGCTTGAAATGTTTGTAATGGCACTAACTTAGTAACAACACTACAACTACAGCGCTGCTCTACGACTACTGAGAGTGGTAGGTCGCCTTATTTGCATATGAATAAGTTGTAATTATAATTAGCAAAACGAAAATTTCAAGTATTAAAATGAGCTAGTTCTGTTTGTATATAAATGAAATGAGAATTTGAAGTGAAAACGACATGCCGAGATGTTTTGTAACAGCTATCGAAAGTGTGTTGGAACAGTGAGGCTCGGCGCGGTGCGGCGGCGCGGTGGTGAGGTGGTGAGGTGGTGCGGTGGTGCGGCGTAGACGTCGAAAGTGAGACCGTGAGGTTGCGCAGGCGCGTTACGAAGTTTTTATTGTCGGCGGCGCGCGAAATCACTTGAAAGTTGTATTGTCCTTGGATATTTCACTTCTTTATTTGTTGCGTTTCCGACACCCGAGCCGAAGTTCAGTCGCCGGTGACGCCAATTGTACGCTCCGAGTATAGCCCCTTCACCGCGCTCTCGAACGGCTAGACTTTATCGCGTACGGTTCTTATTAATATTATCCGAAAGGATCTATTCAACGACTCTAAAATAAGATGTACGACGTGGATATATAACATAAAGGTATTCGTTAAGCCTGACGAGTAACGTGTTCTTACCGAGGGGCAGCGGTAGATAAGAGGTCCTCGCTGGAGTACTCCAGGGTGTTGGTACGCGCTGGAGAGCGCGGCGGTTTCCCGGAGCTTGCGCCACTTCCGATTGCGACGCTTCCTGCGAGAGAGCGCGAGGCCGCGCGTTGCACAACGCTGTAGAGCCGAGTGGCTGGACTTTCACCGCACTAACTGAATCCTGGGCAGATAGCACTGAACACTGTAATCCTGGCACTGGCAGTAGGGAGGTCGCGGGAGGTCGCGTGGTATCGGCGCACGGCGCTGCGGGCCGCGGGCGCCGGGCGAGTGGCGTGCCGGCGCCGCCGTCGGTTGCGCCACGCTGGAAAGTAAAAGTGAGCGGTGGGCGCGGGGCGAGGTGGCACATTTCTCCCACTTTCGCCGCAGTGATTCACGCTGAACCAAGGTCGCCTCCAGCCGATGTGTAATACTCCTGTCCTGTAAGTGTAACGGGCTGATGCTGCGCACGCGCAACTCTGTAAACTATCGTAAATACATGTCTAATTGGACATTACTTACAATTTATAAGTGTAAAACACAAGGATATGAGTCCAAGTATGTACTTGTTATAAATGATTCTTACAGGAATATGAAATAAACCCATTTACATACAGTCTTTTAATAGTAAGTACTTTACTGAAGAATCGAAAGGTTTTACACGCGAGGTGGCAATGAGGTGCCAAGTTAATTAGCTATTGGACCACAACCGATCACGAGAATGCACTAATGCCTACATCCATCGTTCCCTCACATGTCATAGAAGTGGTTTACCACAATAGTTCAAGGTCAGGAGTAACATCTTAACAAAATTCTTAAGCTGGCATCGAATATTCTTATATCACTATAATATCTCTAATATTAAAAAAATCAGCATCATGCTGTAACCTGCACAGAGCTGGATTGGCAGAGGGAATCTAGTGTCAAGACACTCCGTTCCTCACTTTCCACCGAATTTTAGATGGCATTGCGTGTTGAGTGGCGGAATCAACGCCACGCTTTGCCTCTACATCAGAGCGAAGAAATTAAAATGTAAATGTTAATAAATATTTCATTTCCTCGATATTTCTAAAGTAAAATAAAATTCTAATATATTTCTAATATTTAAAAAAAGGTTTTTGGTTTATGTATAACAATATAAACAAATAAACATTAAAAATGATCAAAACATGCAGAGCTATGTATATAACAAGCTAGCGTACTGTATACGGAGGCTATAATTTAAATGTAGTGCAAGTGTAGGTAAATTAGTCACGTAGCCAACCTAGTAAACTAAATACAATAATACATTTGTTCGTTTGTTATCGAAATTTTCAATGGGAACGGATGGGGATGGATAGCAATATCAGCAGCCAATAGTGCAATTATTCTATTAAAAGCATGAAATGTCACAAATTGCTTGAATTTAGGCCATGTGACCAGAGAATGATAGTGGCCATCATGTCATAGATTCGACTAAGAGTTGTGTATGATATGTGACATATCCTGAGTGTTATCTTTATTCCTCGGAAAAAGGCTTGAACCCTTAACCCGTCAGACCGTGAATAAACTTTATTAGGTTCACCGTGAATAAACTTTATTAGGTTTAGGTAGTGGCAAGACACTCCGTACGCCCTGCAGACACTTTCGATTTCAATTTTTCTCGAATCTTGAAGATATTGCATTTTGAGTGGAAATCGAACCTACAACCTGTGGCGTTTACATTCGCACGCCCCTGCGCCACAATGGCCTCAGTACAAGCTCTTCGACTTCATAATATTACTTTAGATGCAATACTTCACATTTCTTTTCACTTTCTAGTAAAAAAGAAATGGTTTAGCCTTATGTATATAGATATTTATTTGTAACCTGTGTATGATACCTGCACTACAGTATTTATAATGTATGTTATAATTATTTGCTATATTTATACTACATTCATAAACACTTTAAAAGGTACCTAATCCACTATTCGCATGGGTAGTGACAACAGCTGATCACCCACCTTTTAATTTTTTTTAGTACATAAATATGTGTATTTTTAAATGAAAAATATATGTTAAAATTATTTTAAGGAAAATTTGATCAAAAATTGTTAGTTCCAATCAGGATTATACAAATTATACCGTCAAAAAAGGAAAAAGTCCTAACAAAACAATACTTTATTATGTTCAAAATAACCCATGATTGTACGATCTAATGGCGTCACAATAATTTTCTTACTACGAGTATGACGCTTAAACAATTTTGTTTTTATGGGAAAAGTATTTTGCGTCATTGCTGTATATATAGTACCCTAGTGTAACGGTAACTGAAATGATGACCATTTGGAATATATTTTCACTAGCTTTCACCCGTGGCTTTGCCCCCGTGTTCGCATAGAAATAAGTAAGAGTTTTGGCACACACACATACACATTAAGGCCTAGATGTATCTCTGGCCGCAGGAACCTAGGAAAAGAGGGAATAAAAATATTAAATACTTAATTTCTTCGGGTGGGACTCGAACATACATCCATTTCGATTACAGTCGCACGCTTGTGCCTCTGCGCTACGATTGCCTTAATGGATTTATTTAATTATTTTGCATTTTAATTTATATAAGCAAACTTTTTGTTAGTTAAATTTTAATTTAAATTAGTATAAAACGAAATCACTTTCATTTACAACACCGACCTGTAATAATAGAAATCTAACATTGTCGAAAGGATATTACTTAAAGATTACGAAAGTATAAAGGATGCGACGAGTACAGGATCCTTCTATTTGTTTACGTAATTTAAGTGTAACAGAATATTGTTTTAATTAAAAAGTGCCAAGGGAAAATACAGGTGAAAATTAAATTTATTTAATTTATGGATTCTAGTCAAATTTGATTGATTTTTTAATAAGTAAAAAGAAAGTCGTGCTGTCAATAAGATTAATGAGTTGTGGGTTCAAATAACCACTAATCTGTGATTGGAAATCAAACCCACTAAGCCGTCTACAGACCTACACCACCTACACCTACCTCATTATCCAATATAACATACCTAATATAATTTTTCTATACAAATTTTAAACTCCACAATGCTTTAAATGGAAAAGTTTGAAACTGATTGCGCAATAGTCCTTTATGGGCAGTGATTCATTACAATTCCGTTTGACATCACACTTCTGTCATATAGCTTATTAGAAACGGTCAAAGGTGACCGATCCCACCTACTCGGGTTCCGTATGTTGTAATTATAAGAAATAATTATAGTTTTCTATGTATTGCGGTTAATTCAAGTCTATATTAGAATATAAGTATAGAGGCCATCGTGACGCAATGAGGGAAGGTCGTGGATTCGATCGCCATTACGGATTTTTTCTTAGTTTCACGCTGTATCGTCCACATAGTAGGGTAGGTAGAGGGAATCTGAGATCCTAGTATTGAGAAACTCCGTTCCATTTACGACACTTCAATTCCATGAATTCTGGAAGACTATTTGTTGAGTAGCGGAACTCAACGTCGTAGTTACTGGATACGTTTATACTAAAATATTTTTAAAATTCCGCGTTGAATTGGTGCATAACAAATTTTTTTTAGCACTAGGTTCTGTCCTCTTAGCCTGCTTAATGTGAAAAGAAAATAAAAAACATGTTTTTCAATTATTCAGTCTATATTTGTAGGTTAAATTTTAAAACAGCTGCCAGTAATCGTTTATTGCTAAAGAGGTCATGAGTTCGAGTAAGAGTTTATACAGATTTAATGGGCATTGTGGTTTAAACCTAAATGTGTATAGACCTGTACAATTTAATTGTAATATAATTTACAATTAGTTCCAAATCAACATTTTTTCTCAAAAATATCCTAAATCAATGTATTTTATTATATTTATTTGTGGACTTTTCCCTGTCCACATTTTACCTTGTTCAAGTTTCTTTTTTTTGTTCCTCTGATTTTGATTAAAGAAAGCAATTATTTTTGTATTCGCTCCAATGATTCTCCGATATACACATAATCAAAGTAATTTATTGTGTACTATAAATAAAACGAAAGTTTAAAAAACACATTTGTTTTCATTATTTTATAGATATTTATTAGTTAAACACTAGACTCGAACCTAGTGTTAAGACACTCAGTTCCTCACTTTACACCAATTCCCGATTTTATCTAGAATTTCCAGATTTCATTCTTTAGTTCTTAATTTATTCTTTTTTTGAAACTTGCAAAGTAAATTTTGTATGTAATTCAACTATTTTATACAATATACAAGATTGCATATGCATAAATATGTAGTTATATTATTAACAAGGCACCTGACGTCACACATTAACTATAGAAATAGAAACCGGTTGTGAACGATATTGCAAATGTTTATAAAGTTTGCAATAAAATGTTGATTTTGCAACGAGTCGTAAAAGGTGAAAGTTTTCTAAGAATGACTGTATTGCATTATTCTTGTGAATATATTATTTATTAGGTATTAAATCAAAATTAGGTGTTTATTATAGTAATTAGTTAATACATATGTAGGTGTGGTTTATTTCTAAATAGCTATTAAGATAAATATTACGACGTATATATGTATGTTCGAATATATTTACCTGATTATATTTTTTATCTGGTACCATCTTTATTTTTTGGGTTTAGTATCTTAATGTAGAGAAATGGAACCCTAATAGGATAACTTTGTTGTCTACTATTAGCTTTTCTGTCTGTCTGTTTGGTTGCGCGTCTGTAAATACCATTTTTACTTTTATTACTTATACATCCCACTGACCTAAAATCTTGATGGAATTGTTACCTTCAAAGTGGTACCGTTGGTGGGCGAGTCAATTTTACAGTCACATTTTGTGCCCCACTTTTTTGCTAACAACAAATATATGCTAACAACATAAATAAATTGTAACAAACGTATAAAAATTTCGACGCAGCTCGATGAGAACGTATGGCCTAGTGGTCAGAGCGCCTGGTTGGTTTCCAGGAGCCGTGCGTTCGAGTCCCGCTACGTTAAAAATTTTATACGTATTTCTAAATAAGTCAATATATTGCCTTCACTGAAATGGAAATAAAAAAATCTTTAGAAAGGCATCACTAAACAGGAATATAAAAAAATCCACATACAAATGTTAATTTAGATTATTCCATTTATCATTGCGGATGGTAAAACGCACTTAGGGCAGGCGACATTGAAAGTTGGCATTACGTTACGTAACCCTAGAGCACGGCGGGTGAATGTATTGAATATCACACCGGGGCGCACGTGTCCGACTGTGTATATAGTGTTATTATCGGCTTTATACTAAATATTATGTATGTATTTTTATAACTTTAATAATAAATTAGATTCCACTCAACACGCAATCCAAAAATTCGGCAGAAAATAGGGAACGGAGTGTCTTAACACTAGGTTCCCTCTGCCTACCCTACTGTGTGCGGGATAAAGCGTGAAGCTAATTTTTTTTTTTTTAATTTTTTAAATTAGATTTTTTGTATAGATAATAAATGATTAACGATAATTTTGATGTTTTTTTTGCCTGGTTATGCCAAGGAAAAGGAAAGTTGGGATTGAAGTAAGTATAAGATTTTTTCTGCTAATCTTACAAGATTAAAAATGTAAGAATAAAATATTTTCCTAGTGAAATTATTTTCTACGCAGATGACGGTATTTGTATAAGCGTATTTATATATATATATATATATATATATATATATATATATATATATATATATATATATATATATATATATATTTTTACCTAGTATCCCGCAAATAGCAGTGTAAATCGGATGTTCAGACACCCCGACTGCTCAATTTTAGAGATATTTTGTGTTGATGTTGTTGATAAGATACAGCGTGACGCTAAAAAAGCATATTTTTTTTTATGAATAGCTTATATCAGTATTCAAAACTAGGAACCTTTCCTATAACACCTTTCCTATAATAATATAACTTAATTACTTAATAAATTATTTTAATAGTATAATTTATTGAGTAACTAAATAGTTATATTAAAATATTTTTTACTTTGAATTAAATTTTAATTTAACACACGCCGTCTGAACCATTATGGTAGATAGGTATCTGAATAAAGCCGATAACCTATAAACTGCTTATCGGAACGTTAACACTCTCTTTCTAATGTAGGTTACCTAAATTTGGATCGTCTATAATCGTAATGTTAATTCGTAATAAAACAATTATATAGATAATTATATGTGAACTTTGTGTATAATTTCTCAATGTTGATCATCAGAGATTGGTTTGTATGTACTTCTTGTGTGGGCAAAATTGGTTATTCAACTATCGTATTCAAAAATATTTTTTTCTAGTTTCACGCTGTATCCCGCACATAGCAGGATACGCAGGGAAACATGGGAACCTAGTCTTTAGATCCTCTTTCCATCAGGACACCAGAGCGAAGAAATAAAAATATTAAATATTTCATTGCTCTTAAGTGAAAATCGAACTCACAACCTGTCGCGTTAACAGTCACACGTTTGTACCCTTGCGCCAAAACTGGCTTCTTAATAACACATATTTATAGGTATGTGAATTTTAAATGAAATTAATTATTCGCGAAATTAAACATCCTATTATGTATATAGTATGTATGAATGTATTCTTACACATCTATTCTTGTTTAATTTTAAATGTAAAAGAGCAAAAAATATTCTTTATTTACTGAGTCTAACTAGAAGAAGTACCTACGGTAGCTGGATCGTATGATAATGATGGACATCTTTATTAAACTGTCTCTCAGAGATAAAGTAATGCTTCTTCCTAAGAAACTAACTTCCAACGTCTAGATAAAGCGCAGCGTGGAGTCGCGCCACTCAACTCGCAATGTCTCTAAAAATAAGCGGAGAGTGGAGAGTTATGTTAGCATAAGTTTTTCCGAGCTGAGTCTGCTATATGCGAAATGCGTGAGTGCTCACTCTTATCGATCAATCTGCTAATGCGTGAAGTTAATAGAAATAAATATGAATAAATAAGTAATAGGAAGCATATTTTTGAGTATCATCTAGGGCACCTGATGTTGAAAGAATTTTAACCGATATTTGTCTCTCATAATATTAATAAACATAAGAAAATTAAGTATTAAACACGTGTACAATCTATATATAGATACGACATGGAAAAAATACTCGTGTAGGCTTTATTTATCTTAATGTGAAGAGTAAATATTTAATTTTTTTATATGTACGAAAATAAAATTATAATGATATCTAAAATCCGATGTCTGTAAAGTTATCAGTTCTGTAAATAGAAAAAAAATACAAAAGGAGATTAAATTAAATAACAGGTGCTTAAGACTCGTTTTATCAATCGGAAATATCTTTTCAATTTCACAATCAGAAAAACCGATTAATTTTTTGTATATAATCCATTAATATTGTATTATTTATTATACATTGTGCATTAATTTGTTTAAGCATTAAGTAATAATAAACAGATAAAAAAATATCAGTATCCGCAATAGATATGCTGTATTGCGAATTATACATATAAACATAAATTACTCAATTTTTTTGTTCATTCAAAGAGTTGTGTCACAACAGCACTTCGTCTGATCATAATCGTGTCGGTTGTGGATTCGAGTTTTACTCGGAGAATGGATTATTTTCCATTTTTCACTTTGCAAATTTTGCTTCTTCGTCCGGTTTTTTTAATTAAAAGGCAGATTTTTCTCGTTACTCTTATGCCAAGCGCGAATATGATGATGATATGATGAGTTGTGTCAAATCCACGACCATTGTATATTACAACCAAAGACAGATCACGTAAAGTTCAATTAAAAAAAACATCTGAATGTGAGTGTGAACCCTTACAATGACAATTTACTTTCGTATTATTATAATAAGTATAAGAAAAATGTTATTATATAAAGTCATTTAATAATCAATGTGTTTATTTTTACATCGTGGGGAAAGGAAGCTGTGGCCTGTAGAAAAGACAAATAGAGGAGTTGAACAGGTTTGTAATGTCTATAAATCAACAGGTGTGTAATGTCTATAAAATATTGTTAATATAAAAAGAAACATTATTTTGACACCTGGTTTCCTCTGCTGGAGGTTTTCTTTTCCATGTCACGCTTTTTCTCGCATATCAAGATAATCTTCGTACCGGAAGTTAAAAAATGGTGAGATTCCTATATATATCATTTTAAAATATTTACAAATATGCGTTGCATAAAAAGATCAAATTGTAAGTTATAACAATTTTACAACCTGGTTAGTAACAGCTAAGGAGAATTTACATTAAAATTCATACAATAATTTCCTAGAAACAATAGCAACAGATCCTGGAATTACATTCCATTTTCCTTCAGGAAGGTCATTCATTGGTCATATTTTTTCTGTCATTCAGGTTTTCGAGATTCATTTTTTTTATTTAAATTTTAACATTATCTTAACGGTCAGTGATAGCCACAAAAACTTTGTGGTTGTCCACCTTGCACTCTTGTATTACTTGTCTATTTGACTTATTTAGTCTACTTCAGATTTTGTAAAACATTAATCATATATAAGCGGTGACTTAGATTTTTTTTAATCACAAAAAGAACCAAACCAAGTCATAATTATATATTTTAAGCTAATAATAAAGGAAATCTCAATTATATTCCGTATAATAGATTCCTGGTAACAACATAATTCCTGAAATTCTATTTACAGGAAAATCATTTATTACAGTCATTATTCAGCTACCTTTATATTGAATTTCATTAACATATGCTACGTACCGTGAGTTATTAATTTTATTAAAGTGGAAAAGCAGAAAAGAACAGTTTTTTGTTCCGAAGAAGTGACTTAATTATTCACTTTCCGTTCGCACTATTGGGGGAAAATTGAATCTTTTAAATTTGATTGTGTAGTGAGACCATAATAACATTAAATTATTAAAAATAAAAATTTAGCTAAAGAGTTACTATGGTTGAACGAGCTAATATCAGAAAGTAATGGATCGAATACAAAAAATATTTTTGGGTTGAGTATTCAATTTAGTTAGGAAAACTATAAGTTACATTACATCAGGTTTAATTTTTCGAGTATCGCACTATACCTGTGGTTACGGTTACTCAGAATTTGTCAGGTTGCCAGATTTTGGTTTATTATTTTCGGGATATATCGAGCGGAGCAGTTGATCGATAGTAGTAGTAGTTTTGAAAAAAAAAATTACGTAAACTGTTCTAAATAAATGTAATTCTATGTTTAAGTACGTTTTTTAGACTTAAATATTAAATTTTGCTTGATTAAGACTATTACTTATGAATTCCGGAACATGAAATTGAAATTACTGGAAACGGGACGACGCACAATAATCCAGGATAATCCAGAATTTCCCGGCCATCTGGGTACCCAAGTCGTACACAACTATTATATTTCATAAGTTCAGAACACAACTCTTACTTATTTCCATTTGACCAGTAGTATATATTGACACACACAAATACATAGATGACAAAGTGTACTTGAAACAACATCAATAGTATACTGGTGTTACGATATCGTAAGCATTTTTCATTTTTAACTTTACTAATAAAGAGAAATAATATAACGTTTTCTCCAAATTAATTGTAAAAACACAGCATTACTTAAAAACATTTTTTTTTACCCTTTTATTAAAAAGTAGATTTCAACAGGCAATGATATAATAAAGCTAAAGAGTTTATTAATAAAGGTAAAATGCACTGATCTCCAGAACTCCACATAAAAAGGCATAAAAGTGGATTGGAAAGCCTATGTATCATGGAAGGCTATATGACAGGCTGTTTTCACGTTTATCGTTCCTATGTACCAGCCGGTACATAGGAACAGCCTCCAGCAGTTAGTTATTTCGGACACTCAACGTGTCATGTTACGTTATATAAAAATATTAGTAATTTCTATTCAACAATGGAGGCGAAGCCGCAGTTAAAAGCTAGTCGATAATAAAATAGAAACATTTATATCAAATTGCTTCAACAATCGTTATCACTCGACCAAAAAGTACTTTCCTTCAAACATATTGTAGTTAAAACTATATTTAAGCCATCAAACGCACACTCAAAAGATAAAACAGAAGAAAACTGTGTCACAACCTTCAGTGTTACGTTTCTGATAACCCGTGAATCGAAGTGGGCATCGATTATGAGATTTGGGCGTTGTGTAACATACGAGTACAAGCACTTGAAGTTAATACTAACCTACTACGTAAGTATTGGGACAATAGAAATAAAAAATATATATATAAAAAAGGTTAGATTTTTTTGAAAAGTAGAATTGGATTTTTTGAAAAATTTCAGGAAATATGTATGTTTATCGTAAATATAAGGAAATAGTTCAGTTTAGTCATTTATATTAATTCTTGGACTATGACGTTTCATGGCGTAAAATATAGAAAATAATTAATACATATGGCATAATAGATTAGAGAATTGTATGTTTTTCGTATAGCCTATATATTGCAATATAATATAACATTAGGTTCCTATGTTCTATCTGCCTACCATGCTGTTTCCGGTATTTAGAGTGAAGATAAAAACAAAAACATTCCTGGGAGTGGCAATTGAACCAAGAACCATCATGATTACAGCCAAACCCTGCTCAACGGTGGCCTCAAGAAAGATATATTTCTTTTATTCAAATTGGAACAATAGCATATGCTAGATTAAATTGCTGTGTTGTCCGATTTCCGTCTGACCTTCATATTGCGTTATATATCTACATTAATTTTTCTATGAATTATTGAGTAAATTTTTTAGTACGGAAAAGTTACAAAAATACAATGATTTTGAAAATATCTCACCTTGTACAAATAATGGGAGTGTCCAACCATTTCGTTCGTTATTTTATAGGTCACTTCCCGCCAGCTTACGCTTATCTTTTAAACAACGTAACGGATATTACCGGATACGGCTTTCACCGGAAATTGTTGTGCCGTGTGGTCCCGGCCTAGAATAGGATCATCCTGGACCCTGGTGCTGTCTGTGTGTAAGAGGCGACTAAAGTACGTGTGGTAGAGCCACGTCGCCAGCAATGGCAACACACATGGGCAGACTCGACCGGATCATTACCACCCCCGGCATTTAAAACCAGCGTGAAGTAGTGGCTTTATGCCACTGCGTTTCGCATCAGGTAATGCCGGGCCCCGGCGCCCAACCCATTTTAAAGGCCGGCAACGCACCTGTAACTCCTCTGGGGTTGCACGGGGTCGTGGGCGTGGGTGGTCACTTACCATCAGGTGACACGCACGCTCGTTTGCCGTGTCTTTTCTCTAAATAAATAAAAAAAATGATTGCATTACACAGTGACCCAAAAAAAAGATTCATAAAGATATATAATACATAATATAAACTTATAACATTAAATTATAACGAAAGTAGAAATGCAAAAGAAAATTTAGAACTTGAAAATGAATACTAAACATATACTTTGGAATAAACGTACAGTTGGTTTACAAGTCCCAGGCACTACTCTAAGCTCTCCATCCCGTAATGAGTTGGGCTGGACACTCATGTGGAGTTTCTTTTCGCTAAATGTGAGGTGGTGACGTGGACCACGCGATTTAAAATCATCACTAATACAGAAGAAATGTTGATTGTGATGCTATATTTTAGACAGTCTTCTGTCTTCGTTCCTAACACATGATATTGTTTACTCCATTATAGTGTTGGTACAACTCCTACAACTTCCTCGTTCGTTTGATACGAGCGTTAATTAGCTTTTATAAATAGTATTTTACTCACCACGTGACTTTAGAAATAATAATAATATATAATTCCTATTACATGATTAAAATTTTCCTTGAGAACTATGGACCTATGGTTGAATCGTGACTGTTTTTGGTGTATAATTACTTGGTGGATTTTCAATGTCGTAGATAAAGTAAAATATCTATAAGTATATTTGTATAAGTGTATAAGTTTAAACTATTTCTTACAAATATGGTAAAAGGATAATTATTGATAATTACAGGCCGTAATTGAAAATGGGAAATGTTATTTGATAAACATGGACGGCTATAAATGATTATTATGGTTTATTAACGTACTGCACAATTGAATGTTTATTATGAAATTTTAATTTATAATTGTTCAGCGTTGAGTTCCGCTACTCAATGCGTAATATTTTGAAAATTGACACAGTGAATAGAGATAGAGAGTATTAGCATATTTTATTATTTGGGGAATACAGCGTGGTTACATGTTTATAATATATAAATTGTATATAATTTTGACTAATTACAATAATACATCATATGCTGATAAAGATTAGAATTTGAACTACCCAAAACCCATAGATATATAATATATTATTTAAATATTAACTTTTACTCGGAGGTGCCTTGAATTTGATTCATATTATGTACGTATTCCAGATTCACGTTGAGACAAAGTTTCCATCAACGTGACTGATGACGTTGTTTAAAATAGAATGGCTGATACATTTTGCTACTATTCGCATGATATAAAATTTCTTGAATTATAATAGAAATATAAAAACATCATATATAGAACTAATTAAGTAGATGTTTTCATTAAAAATGCTTATTTTTTTTTAAATTTAACGCTGTATCCTGTACATAGTAGAGTAGGCAGATGTAACCTGAGAGTTCAATGTAATGTAAAACACTCCGTTTCCATTGAGATATTTCCGTGTCACACTTTTCGCCGGATTCTAGATAATGGTTGATTGCTAAGCCCAACTCCACGCCACGCTTTGTCTCGATATAAAAATATTTCATATTATTCATTTTCTCAGTGCGAAATTCAGCCCACAACCTGTCGCGCTTGCACATTCGTATGCCTCATTAGATACACAAAAGAAAATAGCCGAACATTAATTTAACTAGTAATTTCGATGTAGTGCGACACTCTTTGATAGCAACAATTGGAATATTGTATGAAACTTTGTGTAATTATTCTTCCATGTTATTGCTGTTAGCAAGACACCGAGTCTCCACCCGGTAGAGGTATCTCTATCCCTGATAAATTACAAGTTCTACGTGGCTGCTTGAGACAACGTCGACGGCAGCAAGTGAGACTCGATGCTAAGGTTGCGACGTTTCTCGGATGTGTGTGCTTAGGTTTCTTGTAAGGAATGTAGTTACACTGATTAGCCTGGATAAAGCTTATAATCCTCGTAAATCAATTCCAGTTCAAACTCTATGAAGGTTGACATTACGAACCGTTTATTTTCTACTTTTTAAGGGGCTAGATTGGTGCACGAACTCTGTATAGCAGACGCGACCTAATATTACGACAAACTGATCCTCACGCACTGCCCAAATATCGAGACATCGAGTGTTGAGTGGCGGAACTCAACGCCATACTTTATTTTAACTACTACTAAATTATTTATATTGCAAGCTTTATATTTCAAGTATAAAAGTAACTGCGCAAAAAATATATTTTTAGAAGTGACAGTGCAGCTATGCGTCCCTTTATTGTAGTCTGTAATTAGTGTTTTTATATGCATTTGTTTTTGTTTTACAAGCAGGAAGCAAGACGAGTCTATGTGTCGAATTTCATTCAATTGGCCGTTTATATAAAGATTGTTGAGTATTGGCTCCTTACAAACATACGAATACTTTATATTAATTTGAACGTTCTACTAATTTGAACTTTTAAAGTTAGTGGGAACAAAATGTATTTTTGCTATAGCCTAGCCCTAATGGGCAAACGCCGCGTTTTCTTTTCGCCTTCTAATTAAAGATGATGAACAGGCAAATATGCGGAGTTTAAATAAAGAATTTTAGACAAATAAATTAATTAAAAAATTTAATAAATCAGCTTCACGCTGTATCCCGCACACAGCAGGGTAGGCAGAGGGAACCTAGTGTGAAGACACTCCGTTCCCCACTTTCTGCCGAATTTTGGAGGAATTGCGTGTTAAGTGGCAGAACTCAACGCCGCGCTTTGCCTCGACGCCAGAGCGAAGAAATGGAAATATAAATTTAAGTAAATATTTCATCTCCTCGAGTGGGGATCGAACCCACAACCAGTCGGTTTTACAGTCACACTTTGTGCCACTGCGCCACGATTGGCCTCAATAAATAAATGTTACCTAAAATATGTCAATGTCTAATTATATATTAGGGATTTCTATTTCAATTATAATGTCCTGTCAATATCAGGGGTTTTACCGAATGAACAATCACAATATTTAAATATAGTTAGTTATTGTATTAATTGTGGTTATTTTTGAACTATTTATATATATGCAATAGCTATTTCGTACTTATCAAGTACAAAATAAATATATTTTTCTTAACAATTTACTAAAACTGAATACAAAATTAGAAATCGAAGCGACTTAAAAAAATCTAAAAGTTTAAGTTTAACTTATTGGTTCTTTTAGAATGTTCCAAGAAGTAAGTGAGAAAACAAAAATTGTATTATTTAGTGACCAATCCAAGTCGCGTACATCTGACGGCGCGAATCCAAGGCCGCCGCTGATCTCATCGTGCATTTTTTCTATAACTATTACATGACCAACTTCAAGACTTACAGTTTAAAAGGAACTTATGAGAAAAGTTCAAACTATCTTATTCTGTATATTAATACTTAACTCATACAGTAAGCTATCTATCTATCTATCTATTGTACTTCTTTGAATATTTCATGTTGCCAAAATACTTGTGTTTTTTGTTTGAACTTTTTGTTTGTGTTCTTATCGTTTTTTTTGTAACATTTTCTCGGGCGCCATTTTTCATAGAGGCCGTTTAAGGACGGACAGTTTTTTATTTACGATGGGTATGAAAATTGAGTGTCGGCGTTTTATTTGTGGTACGTATGTGTTTCAAGGTATTCTATACAATGTCTGACGTTGTGAATAGTGCTTTGCATTACGTACTATGCAGGTTGTTTGTAGTAAGTCCTAGTATGTTGTTAGTTTTCCTATTAAAATAAACACTATATTTAAAGTATTTAAGTAGAGTCTTTGATCAAGTTATCGACGTTTGTTATCTTTTTTCGTTAGTTTCTTTGTAGAAATCTTCAATGTGCATAATATTTTTAAACTTATCTAAGAAAATTACTTTCTCATTCGTTCTGAATTCAAGTATCATGTCATTCACTGATATACATGTATATTTTTTAAATGTTAATATCGGTAATATATAAAGTAAATGGAATATAATTTAAAATAAAACTATACCAATATTTTATATACATTTATTTACATTGGTTGATTGCGTTTCATGTATCATAGTGTTTTCACTCAGTCAAGACAAAATGTGGCGTTAAGCTTTGCCCCTGATACTCAATGTCTCTAAAAGGGACAGGATGTCATCTCTACTTGCCTATGACTAAAATTTTAAAAATATTACTTACTCATCCGATCCATTTATCATAATAGTATCAAATGATAAATAAATAACATCATATTTCTCATATCACACACATTTTGTAGGGCCTTGCCAATCTGTCCATGAAAACAAGATACCGATAGAATGCTAGGGACTGATTAAATTGATATAGCGTATAGTACTAGCGACTTTTTGTGAGAGTATATATCTACTCTAATAACATATTTTATTAAATTTTGTTCCCTCTGCCTTCCCTTGTACGTTACAGGAGTCTACAGTGAATTATTAAGTAAAAAGAATAATAATAGAATCTAAAAATATGGTTAGTGTTACAAGAGGCGCGGATTCAAATCCTTATCGAATATTTTATCTGTACACGCTTTTTTTTCAGCTTCACGACAAGCCGCCCTATTTTCTGCTCCGGAATGGCAGTTTTCAACGCCTTTGTCTTGCTAAATTTATTTTCTCAAGTAAAAATCGAATCTATAGTCATCGCGTTACAGTTGGAGTGATATATATACAGAATAATATATACTTTTTAATTATTCTGTTCATCAAGAAGTATAAAATCCACCAATTACTACTCTAAGAAAGGAACTCTAAAATGACACAAAATAGGTACATAACATCATTTATTATCACCACATTCACTGATTTTATCATTGTTATCAACAAAAATATAAAAGTGAAACATCAAACACACTTTCACAATATTTTATTGTGCCTTTATCTTATCATTTGTACGTAGTAAATACCGTAGTAAGCTAAAAATAATATCCTATACCTACCTACTTGGCTATTCGCGTCGTTTTAAATTTAGATTTCAATGTCTTTACTTTGGCATATATATTGCTTGTGTATAATTGATGTCAACAAAAATTTGTATAGGTCTGTGAAATACATTTTTTTAGCTGAGGTCAGTCGTGGCGCGACAAGTTGTAGGTTCGATTCTGCGGGTCGTAGGTATTGTGGGTTACATCGAAACAATTTATGTGATATAATATATAATGCGTATAGTATACCTCGATAAATAAACTATTCAACGTAAAAACATTTTTTCAATTCGACCCATGCTTTGGTGAAGAAGTGATTGTTATTTAGTCTATTCTAAAAAAAATCCTTAATGCCATCTTGGCAGAATGTAAAAGAAGGAAAAAGAGAGATGGAAGGAAAAAATATATTTCTTTGTGTTTATAAGGATACAATAATATGTTTACCATTCAGCACAAAACATTGGGTGATATACAGCAAGGTTAAAACAAAACGATTGACTTAATTCTAACGAAAATCTAAATCGATCAATGTGTTTCGTCTCTACAATGCCATATAGAAACAAACATACATTATTGGGTTGGTAAATAACATCAACCTTATTTTATTTTTTAAACATTTTTAAAGTGTTAATACACACTTAGGAAAGATAAATACTTATTTAGAAAACGTATATAAATTTGAACGTAGCGGGACTCGAAACTTTTTTAAGTAAGTATTTATCTTTCCTAAGTGTGGATTAACACTTTAAAAATGTTTAAAAATATTTAAAAAATAGTTAAAAACAGTATAATAATTCTTAGTAATTATCTTTGGGTAGCGGAAATTTGTAAAAATCTCCCTACAGAGATGCTAACAACATAAATAAGTTGTAACAAGCGTATAAAATTTCGACGTAGCTTGACGAGAACGTATGGCTCAGTGGTCAGAGCGCCTGGTCGGTTTCCAGGAGGCGCGTGTTCGAGTCCCGCTACGTTCAAATTTATATATGTTTTTTAAATAAGTATTTACCCTTATTTTAGTCATATAATCGGATAATAAGAAAAAAAGTAAAGAAGGAGAGATATTATTGCCAACTTTTTTAATGTTGCTAAATTTTCCCTTATCTATTTTACGTAGTGCAAGAAATAATATTTGAAAAAAAAAACTATAGGTACTGGTGTGAGTAATTAAGCATCAAGAAACTAGGTCTCTATGACTACAGATGTGATTTGGCGACCTATATTACTTACAAGTACAAATTATGAAAGCGACACTCAAATGTCCTTATTAGAGTGACGTCAGGAACTGTTCAAAAATAATTATAGCAAGACCGCTCTGAAGTAGCGCATAGATGTGGTAGCGTCAGCATTGAAAATTATGATTTATGTCTTTTTTGTACTTTTATATTTTAAATATTAATTGAAGGTGAATTCAAGTTGAATATTTTATTGAAATTATAATTATTATAATGTGATTATATTTCAAAAGGAAAGAAAGTAAGACAGAATATACATATAATTAGATGACGGAATATACATATAAAATTACAATATTAGTTTAGCTATTTTCTATTATTTTTTTACTTCAGCGTTGAGACAAAATATATTTATAACATTTCAACAAACTTTTTATAAAATATACATACTACTTAATACGGGATATGAACCCGTTACGTTCACTCTAATGCAGTTAAACGGTCGTCGACACTCATTAAAAATTCTACTATTACCGTAATATAAGAATATGTACACATGAATTTTATCTCCCAATGTCAGAGAATGTTCGGAAAGTTAATAGCCTTGAAATGATATTTCGAAATACAAATTATTATACATTTCCTGCTAAAATATCGAAGTTAATTATATTATACCAACCCACAGCAATTATTATTATATCGTGAAAAATTAAATACTAAAAAAATACTTCTAAGAAATAATCTAGACTAGAGTATATCTAGTAATCGATATTAGGTGCATTATTTGCATATATTATTAATTATTTGATAGTTATGATATAAAAACCGATATTTACCCATATACCTAGGAATTTTAAGAAATTCTTTCTTACAGCTACACGTGGAGCTTATCCACAATGTACTGACATGCTAAATGTCAGCTTTCATGCAAGAAATGCTAAGAGTTGGATTCCTCCTGGTTGTAGTTGCTAATATCTAGGTATACAAGATGACGAGAACAGAAAATATCTGAACTACCCCTAGATTGTTTCGATATCTAAGATGCGTAAATATATACTTTCCGTCGATTTTCCCATGAGATAATTTGTCGCGTACAAAAATGGCTTCAAAAAATTAGCTACTGTTTAAAATTTCTAATCACCTACGAAACACGTTTCTGTTCATGATTGATTTTATTTACTTCATTGGATTTTTCAAAATCCCTTTCTTATTGCTCATTTGCGTTCTGAAAAACTGTTATAGAATTAATTTTTTCTTTACCTTCACGCTGTATTCAAGGCACTTTACAAGCTTTTATATATATATATATATATATATATATATATATATATATATATATATATATATATATATATATATATATATATATATATATATATATATATATATATATATATATATATATATATATATATATATATATATATATATATATAGTGACATATTTTACATTTAGATCACGGTTAAAAATGTTAGAGAGAACAAAAGAAAATTTATTTTTAGTCTAAACTATAATTTTATTGCTCAACATTATTATAATAATAATATAATAGTGTTGTTTTAACACAATGGGACAAAGTACGGTAAATAACTTTGATTATAATACAATAACATTGTGAATGTATATTATTTAATATAAATTAAATATTATTAATAAAATAAAAAATCATATATTACTAATAATTATACAAATATTAATATTTGGCTGTCTTGTCTTGTCTGTAATCTTCGGATTAAAAGCTCATAAAAAAATTTAATTATACGTGATATTTTTTTCACTTACCGCTTCGCCTGCGTTGTCTAATGGATGAAATAAAATATAATATCATTATAATTCCTTCAATAAATAGGATATCCACCAAAAAATATGTTTTCGATTCAAACCAATAGTTAGTTCTAAGATTATAGGATATAGCGCGATGAACCAAACAAAGTCTTCAGTTTTTAAATATGAAAGCCAAAGCCAAAATCGTTAGTTAACGATTTTATTTGTTAAGTGTCGAGACCTAATGCCACACCAAATGTATGTTGAAATGGAGTGACTTAACTAGGTTCTGTTTGAAAAATACGGTAAATTGTAAGTGAAGCTAAAAGTATATTTTTCAATTAATATTTCCATAGTCTAATACTATTAATATTCATGTTGCAATCAAGAAAAAAAGGGGTAACTCTAAAAAAAATCTTCAATATTTGATTAATATTCTCAATTAATACTTAAAAGTAAAATAAGTATAAATTATCGCTGTAACTAAGAAAGCGCCAAGAGAATCATCATTGCGTTTCAAGATTAAGAGTGCAACATTTTCTTACAGTTTTACTTGAGAAGGGATTGATTATATAGCATACTATATTGGACCGGTAACAAAGTGGGACTACCCCCATATTTATACGCACCGACTTTATTGGATATTATTGACCGATTATTTTGGAAGTGATATTATCGTCTGTTTTATTGTTTTTTTTATTATATAAAAAGTCAATTAAACTGATCAAATTAAACTGATTTGTATGAAGCGTATACACCCATATAAAAGTGCAAGAGATGATAGATGGGGAATTTTTATTAGTTTATATGTATTAAAGTTGTTTTGAGACCAAACGTATGACTGTAAACGCGACAGGTTGTGGATTCGATTTCTACTCGAGTTCGTTCTGGTGTCAACGCCCAACGGGGAGTTGAGTTCCACCACTCAACTCGTAACGCCTCCAGAATTTAGAAGTAAAGAGCGTCGTTTCCTCATCTTGCTACATGTGGGATACAGCGTGAAGGTGAATAATTAAAGTATTTGTGCGTCCTTAATTTGAGAAAAGACGTCTGACGTTTTCTTAAATATTAGTTAAAAAATCTATTAATTAATAACATTATAATTAACTTACTTAAAATTAAGTTAAATCTCTTTGGCTGTTAACAATAAACTGTTATTCGATATAATGTAATTTTTTTATACACTTGCTTGATTGAGGAAACATAAGCTATTAAATATATATATAATAATGAATTTCAACTAACACAATGATAACAATTTAACGTTTGGTCTTTACCAAACAACTTGCTATCCTTGTTTTCGAGCTTCTAATGAAAATAAGGAAGAAGTTATTAATTAATATGAATTTACTAATGTATAGGAAAACTGTAAATATATATATTACAATGTTTCTAATCCATTTAAATAATAATAATAATAATAATAATAATAATAATAATAATAATAATAATAATAATAATATATTTATTCATCAAATTAAATTTAACAAATTGTTTCTTAAACCAAGAGAAATTGTGTTTGTCTTATTTATTTCGATCGGTTATTTCTTGTTGTTGTTTCTATATTTAGTATAATAATCACGGTTTATGTGTGTTGTTTAGTAATAATCACGGTTGCCGTGTGATCCCGGCCTAGAATAGGATCATCCTGGTACTGGTGGTGTCGTAAGAGGCGACTAAAGTACGTGTGGTAGAGTCACGTCGCCAGCGATGGCAACACGCATGGGCAGACTCGACCGGATCATTACCACCCCCGGCACTTGAAACCGGCGTGAAGTAGTGGCTTTATGCCACTGCGTTTCGCATCAGGTAATGCCGGATCCCGGCGCCCAACCCATCGTAAAGGCCGGCAACGCACCTGTAACTCCTCTGGGGTTGCACGGGGTCGTGGGCGGCGGTAGTCACTTACCATCAGGTGACCCGCACGCTCGTTTGCCGTGTCTTGTCCATAAAAAAAAAAGAAGTAGAATAAAATACTAAACTCAGTATTATTCAGTATTTTTTTTTGAAAAGAGTGAGAGGGAGGAAAAATATCTTTAAAATAATTTAAAATTGTAGATCATTTGACTTGTACGTATTTATTGAAATACCGCCATTTATTTTGTATCTTTCTTGTTTCTTATAAAAATATCATGTTAAATAACCTTTGTGGTGAAATAAAACTATACAAAAAAAAAATAAACACTTGTATTTATTTACACCAACCCTCTTGTATTTTTCATCTAAAGATACTTTTTTTGATTTATTTATTTTCCCTTTTTTTACTATCTGTACGTATTAACATGCGCGTTTGTTTATAACTATGAACTGTTGAATATTTATTTTGTTAAGTCGGGTTTCAACGCACGCTCTCCGCCACTGTGGGAACGAGATGTAGGACTCGGATGTAAGCTGTAAACAGTATTGCTTATTACCATAATATAAATATAGATAAACACATTACTACCCTTAAATGGTTACAGTCAATTGATGTTAACAAATTATTATTTTTATAAAATTATACATATGAATTTATATATAAATATTCAGTTTTAACCAATAATATCAATAAAACTGAAGTAAAAACTTGAAGCTGGTAAACAATTAATATTATTTATATATATAATTTATATATTTAACAGAATTATGTTATAGCTTCACACGTTATCTCGAACTCAAGCGATATGTAAAGACACTCCGTTTGAATTTGTGATACAATTTGTGTATTGAATGACGGAACTCAACACCGAACCTTGTCTTGTACCAGAAGCAAAGAAATGAAAATGTAAAATATTTCATTGTCCCGTGTGGGACTCGAACCTACAACTGTAGCGTTAACAGTTACATGCCACTGCGCCACAAAAGTCTCGGATGGATAATTTTTTCTACGTGATAATTGATAATATTATCATATATCACGTTTAAGAATATTTTAATTTGTAATATGTCTACCTAAATTTTTATAATACGTACAAGTATAGCTAGGTACGGAAATTTATTTTAAGCAATTTAAGTCATTCAACGGCTATTCCATAGGAACTTGGTTAAAGGATAATACAGTTTTACAACAATCAATTCTAATAAATGAATAAAATAATGTAAATTCTATTAAATTAATATATTAATTAACCTTTGATCTTTATATATCAAGAGAATAAATGGAATCTATATTGTATGGACGTAGGTGCTCCCGTTATTTACTGAGAAAAGTCGAGTGACACATTGAAATAAGGAAACGTCATATTTTGCGATAATTTGAAAAATTTCCAAAAATATGACGTTATAACGGCGTTGTGTTCTGCCACTTAACACGCAACGCCTGCAGATTTCGGCAGAAAGTGAGGAGCGGAGTGTCTTAACACTAGGTTCCCTTTGCCTAACCTGCTGTGTGCGTGAAGCTGATTTTTTTGATTTATCGTTCTGATATTTGTATGTTTGTATTGCGTTTAGCATTTGATCATGTATACTATTTTTTTTTATATATATCTATATTATACATAAGGAAACTTCTCACGGCTTCATCTATAAACTTTGAACATAGCTGAATACCAACTATATTATTTTCCTTAATACATTACACAATAACATATCAAAAATAGCACATAATAACATAAATTACATAAAAAAATTAAGATTATTAACTTAAAATTCAATAGTATACAGGAAGCTAGATATAAAACCTTGCAGTGTGTTGGCCACATGTCCCCAAATTACATCGACCTTGAGTTTTGTGGGAACTCGTCGAAATCTCACTCTTATGAGGTCTTGCAGTATAGATGAGGTCGTCGATTGTAACTAAAGTATACTATACAGCTAATACATTTTTAAAACATACTTAGAGTACCTAATTATTATTTTATTACTTATTAGTCTGGTATTATATAGAATCTTTGTTATTAATAGCTAGTTATGGAATATTTATAATAAATAATATTTTATTATTTTTATTTTTTACCTGCGGTTTATATATAAATAAATTAGGAATTGTCTTGGAAACTCTCACGCTCTCACTTTGCAACATTTTTGATAGTCACTTCTCTCTCTTCTCTTCTCTTTTCAGCACAAAAAGATTTTTCATTTTAAGCCAATAGTTTCTGAGATTAGTGCGCTTAACCAAACACTTTAGTATACTTATAAGATATCAATCACGAAGTATAAGCATGTTGTGGTTCAAGACTGTTTGTCTTTACATACCTTAGAAATATATATATACAGAATGCGTTTGTTTTTAAGATCCATATGGTTTTTAAATAATACATCACCTATTTAATATTTATTTATCTATATATAATTTACTATGAAATTAAAAAATGCTACAGAATATTAAAAAATATGTTTATTCCGAATAAATGCGAACTTAACGATTTGAGATTAAGTAAGGGATATATGGTCCCCCTTAGCCAAATTACATATGAATATTGAACTTATCTTGAACTTGAATTTAAGAATCGCAGATTTATTTCTCCTGCACAACCAGCGTGAGCCCTTAAGTTATAGATTTTACACTAAATCCAAGACTCTTTTCCAAGTCTCTAGCTAGAATAAGTCGTGTCCCAAAATATTCAGAATATTCTGAATCCTCAGGCGAGGACGGTCAATTTCATCACATCCAGACGAGTTCCACGACTTTTTCATTATTGGAGCACCTGCTAGATAACACGTCTCTTTGGTAACGGCTAGAACTGCTGGAAAAATCCTCACTATCTTCCTGCTGCTCTGCGTCCAGGTCCGCTTCCGTTTTCATGATTTTTCCTTACAACAACTATTCGTATGATTTGATAGCTGGGGACAACAATTTGTTGTTTTGACGAGTGCAATTTTAAACTGCTTCGTAAAATACTGAAATGCAGTGCCTTCTCTCAAATCTTCTTGTATCATTTTTAAAAAAAGTTTCATTGGATAACGTGAATCTCAATAATAAATTACAAGTGGGGCCACAATACCACCCTCTCCTTTATATAAAACAGTTAAGTAAATATATAACAAATTTACAACTAACAACATCTAAATAGGTATTCACGTATTTATTATTTAATTTACATTTATATTTAAGTTGTATTTAATATTATATTTTTTTCATAAATACTAAAAACTCTATATTTTCATTTACTCTGGTTTTAAAAAAACCGTGAAGATAAGATTTAGATGTGATATTTAAAATATTCAGGTTCAAATTTAGCAACAACGAAATATACTCAATCTAGTATAAATATCAATTTAAAAAACTTGAAGATATTTTATTTTTTTATTTATTCACGAATCTATTTCAATTAGTAATACAGCTGTTTATATGCTATGGCATGACCTTAGATGAATTGCCATGTGCAGAGCATTACGTGGCGAAAAAAATTGTATTGTGTAAATTACTTTATGAGAACCGCGATGGACTATCAACAGAAAACCTTCACTAATAAATGTGATACTTCGCATATAATAGCTATAACGGTTAGGAAAAAGTAAGGAAATTTTGTGTTCTTGTTTGCTTTTTCATTTCTTCCTATTCATTAATATGTGATGAATTTAATATAGACTTTTATTTGTTGATACAGATCTAGCTATATTTATATATTTAGTATAAAATTTCAAAAAATATTTCTTTGAACACACTACTCTTACCGTATACCAATCAGTACTTGATGAGATGTAAAGCTGAAGTTTGACATTTAATGATTTGAATGAAACCTACGGTGTGTGGGTAAGTAATAAAAGCCCTAAAATTTATCTAGAAATGGAAAAAAATATATAAAGTTTCACAGTCTACCCAAACAAAATGGCGTGCTATAGCTAGTTCTTAATCTCTCTAAGATTGGAAATATATTTAGCTCATTGAAACTCAAAATATTACATTTCTGGTACAAATAATAATAATCCTATCGTACATTAAGATCAATTTGACTAGGTTTAAGTACTTACAGTAATCAGTTTCACAGCAGGACGCTTAGTCTGGTCTATGACGCAAACCTATATTAGGTAATAAGCCTGCAGATGCTGTATCCTTACGAATTATGCCTATTTTCAAATGCTACCCGCGAATGGGTAATTTCATTCAATTACGAAATAGTTCTTACGAAAATAATCAAGTGGACCATGGGAAAGACTGTTAGAAGCCATTTATTTTGGGTAACGTCTCTAATAGGTAAAAGTAGAGAATTAAATTTTAATTACGTTTTTTCTTTTCGACATCACTAATATGTAAATATTGAAAAATATAAAGCGAGCGTAATGTAAATATATATAAGTGTCGAATTAACCCATTTACTTTCAACATCTGTAGATTCAATTATATAAATATATAAAGTAGACAAAGCGTTATGTAAATTTCTGCCATTCTGCAAACTGTCTGGAAATTGAAAAGAAACTACAGAACGGAGTGTCTTAACACTACTTTCTGTCTGTCTAGCCTTTTATATGTGAAAGTAACAAAGAGGTCAAAATAGAAGTTCAATTATAGGATTTTACCCGTTAATAGTAAAATAATAAATGTTTTTTTACATATTTTTTTTTCAGTTTCTAAGCCAAATTTGCTATTGCCAAATATATAAATTAATTATTTTTTCTATGACCTCAGTCGATAATGATCAATAATTATACGTAATTTAACAAAGGTGAAAGTAACTCTGGCTGTCTGTCGTTACTTTCTCTACCGAACTGCTGAAATCTGATATAGACAGAGCAGACGAACGCAGCTGGAGATTACAGTATCTTACCCCGGAATACAATGTTACATATTGGAATTGCCACTATCATTACTTAATATATGGAAATTATATAAAATGGTTAAAAAAAATTAAATGGATTTTTATTTTAATTTAAATTCAAAATATATACTGGCATAAATTTTTTTTAACCATTATGAATAGAAAAAAATTATGGATAGGTCATGTCGTTTGCCTAACATGTTGTGAGTGAAGTAGATATAAACTATTTTATCATCAATCACTTTCCATACATTTTATCTTGTAATAAAGAGAATAAAAGCGACTTATTTTTTCTATTTTGTATGGAAAAATGAAATTAGAAAAAGAAAATTATATTTAACAAATCACTCATCTTCGTACACTGTCTAACTTATTTATATTTCAATTGCTATAAAAAATTAAGTACTCCTTATAAAAATATATTATGTGTGATTTCATTTTTCAAAACAGTTTTTATACATATTATACTACTTTTAATCCGATTTGAACTTGCAACCATTGCCAGTTAATGAATAAATACCTAAAATTCAGTAAGAAAAAACGTGTTAGGTATATTACGTACACGCTAGTTGAGTTTTAAAGTGTTTTCTAAGAGGCGTGGAACATTCATTCGTAAGTAGTCCTAATTGGCTGAATCAGTCGTTTAACAAAGAAAATTTATTTGACGATCTCCGCAGTTTACATTTTTATCTACTTCGTTGTAGATGTGATGTTTTTACTTTGTAATTTTTGTATAATTTTCAGTAAAAATTTAACTCTTTAGCAATACTCGTATTTACTCGTATTATTTATATAACTTAATTTTATATAAAGTTTTAAGCATTACTTCCTTTTCTTAGCTTCAAGCTATATCTCGCACATAGGTAGGCAAAGGGAACCTTGACACCTAATGGAAAGACGAAGAGATTTGAAGTGTAACTGAGACCATCGTGGAACAGTGGAACGCTTATAGGTTCGATCCACATTCTATAAAACACGGCGTTGAGCTTCGCTATCCTCCACGCATATCTAACGGAAAGCGGACAACGAAATGTCGTAACACTAGATTCTCTAGGTGGAATAAGGCGTAAAAAGCTGAAAAGCATATACAATCAAATTTGCCGTAGAAACTTAAGGAACATAAAATCAATAATATTACATTTTTTTCTCCAGCCACTCGTATTAACCTCATTATGTTTTTTAACCGGTACTTGTTTTATTATACAAGTTAAATATAGATTACATGTATTTAATAATGTTTTTTAAAGTGGAAATAACTAAAATACTTGTCCACATTCACTCGGCGCCAGCGAGTAGCTATTTATCCTTAATAAACTAGTGGACCTTAAGCTTGAGAAATGGTCGCTGAATTTCGTAAACAGCCACTCAGATTTACTTGAGATTGTTAATATTTTAATTTGGTGGTTTTTTCTTTATGTTTTTTGAGCTTTTAAGCTGAATTCCGCATAGGCAAAGGGAACCTTGTGTTAAGACACTATATAACACACGCAATTTTAGAAATATTGTATGTTAAGTGGTTTAACTCAACGCAGTGCTTTTCTCTTGGTACCGGAGAGGGGGAATGAAAATAATTATTTATTCAAGTGGGAATCGAATCCACGTCGTCATGTTTACACTCACATTGTGCTGCTGAGCTACGATTTAAACAATTGGACATAACGAGAAATACATTTTTATATTATACAACTCATGGATGATAAAATACACTATATTTATATAAATAGTATTTATATATATGTACCTAAATAAATTCTTACATAATATGGTAAAATGAAAATACGACGTAGTTGCACGCCTTTTCAAGCATAACAGAGTAAGTAAATAGTGTTAAGGTACGCTTTTATTCATTTCCTACTCAATTTTCGAGCCTTCGAGCTTAAATATAATCATAACCTTTTAACAGTCAAACGCTACCCCAATGTCTCATATTTCGACATGCATACGATGCATATCATTATAATTTCAAATGCCATCAGGGAGGCTGCCACTGGACCCGTCTCAGAAAACAAATCAGAAAAGAAGACAATTTTCAATTTATATAGTTTTGTATTTAATTTAACTTTACTTAATATTTCGCTAATATAAGTATATATTTTTTTATCATTTAACAAATGTTTGCCTTTTATCAATAAATGACTATAATTGTAACTCTCCCAAGAGATACGCATGTAGTTAATGTAATAGTACAAAAATAGTGATATCTGGTGTCCTATATACTCGACATGGAAATGATTCACTTCCTGTGCATCACTCTGAGAGTACCGGATCTTGAAAGTCACCTTTTTATTACGTCATTTGAACGCAATTTATGTGGAACTGACGAAATTATTTAATTTTGTACTACGAAGAATGAAATTTGAATATGAAATTCTGGCAGCATTGTTGGTAATTTAGTTTTAAAATGTTACTTGTTTACTATATATTCTACAAGATACAATGATTTGGAGTTCGATACCAATTCGGTACTCAAGGAATACACAGCGCAGCGTTGAGTTGCGTCACTCAACACGCTCGTATTTGGCGGAAAGCGGCAGCTCTCTGTCTACCCTGTTATATACAGGATAAAGTGTGAAGCTAAAAAGAAACCGGACAAGTGTGTAGTGTGAGTCGGACTTGTGCACGACGGGTTCCGTACTCTATCTATCTATAAAAATATCATTTTTAAAAACAAAAATAATGATCACGTTAAATATTGATTTATGGCTGAAACAGAAATACATAAAATAAAATCTCTCTACAGAGATTCTAACAACATAAATAAGTTGTAACAAGCGTATAAAAAAATCTACGTAGCTTGATGAGATTGACGGCTTAGTGGTCAGAGCGCCTGGTCGATTTCCAGGGGACGGGGGTTCAAGTCCCGCTACGCTCAAATTTTTATACGGTTTCTAAATAAGTATTTTTCTTTTCTAATTGTGGATTACTACTTTAAAAAATGTTAAAAAAACAAAATTATTATTTGAAGGATGATTCAGCTTGAAATGAATCAATATGCACAACTCACTATTATAAATTGTATTGTTATATATATTAGTATATTATAATATATATTTTTTTCAAATATATATGTATTATACGTTTATGTATTAGGATATAATATTATATGTTAGCTTATTTACACCACCCACTCAATTCTATCGCAAATATCCTAACCCAAAGGTTTTCTGGTAGAAATCGCTGATTAGCGATAAGACCGCCTTTTGTGCCTTTTGTGTGTCAATTGTTCTATCTTTGTTCTTTTTATATCTTTTATTTCCTGAGGAGTAATTGTGCATAATAAAGTTTAAATAGATAATAAGTAAATAAATAGATCATCTGTGAAAATTTCAACTGTCTAATTATAGAAATAGAGCCTAGTGACGGAAATAAGTCTTATTGATAGCGATCCCGTTTTACGCTTTGGGTACAAATATCTAAAAAATAATTCATAGTAATAGATACTCTTGTATCAGTGGGTAGAACAATATTCATAGATCTCAATCTAATATATAGCATAGTATTATTAATCAGGATACCAGTATGTAACATAATGGTTTATTGCATCATGTTAGAAAGGATTTTTCCTTCGTAGTCTTTTATTCGAATTATTGTTACCAAAACCTCCAAGGCTTTCACATTCTCCTATAGCATATAGCTCTCCTATACCTGGAATGTATGCGACATGTTTTATTATAGAAGGGAATAAATCTAAACGTATCCTATTTCTGAAAATGAGATTTTTCAATAGTTGCTTGTTCTAGTATATTAAATCAAAATATAAATATCACCACTGTGTATATGTGATGTATTTTATTTTGATGATAAAATAATGTGATTTTTGTGAGTTCGATTCTCGCTCGGTAGAATGAATCGGTAGAATACTCGGTAGAATTGTTAATTCCGCGCTCTGGTAAGAAGACGTCGTCAAGTTGCGTAACTCACTCGTTGTCTCTAAAATTGGATGTGGAAATTGGGGAACAGGGACTCAACAGTAGGTTTACCAGTAGCCCTGCCGAGTCGTGGGCACACACCATTCAAAGCCTTATAAATGGATGGAAAATGATCAATAAAAGAATGTCTTAAATAAGATTCTCTTTATCTACCTAATTTATAGATAGCGGTTGTTTTTATAAAATGATGGAGTGTTAAATAGATGATCTAAATTCTCATCTCTCCTAAATTTTAGTGAAATTTGATGTACTAATTCTATGAGTTTAATAATAATTATAACAGTAATATATATATATAAAAAATATAATAAATATAAAATAACTTAACGTAAATAAAAAACTATTAAAATTAATAATATTCTGATTTATAAAATATAAAATATAAGTAGAATAAGAATCCATGGACTCCTTTTTAATTCTACGTTGTATCCCACTTATAGCAGGGAAGGCAGAGGGAACCTAGTGCTGAAACTCCCCATTTCTCACTTTGGTATTAACTAAAATTAATTTATAAAAGTCCTCAACTGTACCTCGATGACGTTTCTAATCTCCAATACTTATCGAATATCATAAATCTCTGGTTAACTTGACTTAAGGTGCGTTAGTTAGTTATGTAGTGTCAATCACGAAAATGTGAATGTTTCAAAACTTCTGTTTATCGAACTAGTGACCTTTGTCTTAGTAATGGGATATGGCAATATGGTAGTTGCTCTGAACGAAGAAAACTTTGGAATCTGGAATAGTCTAGTCAATTTGTTTATTGATGTTTTTACTACTTTTATTTCCTATTATTTTTAACTAATATTTTTTTTTGGTTCGCGCCATATATTTCGGTAGGCAGGCAGAAGGAACCTCGATGTTAACCGCGTAATGTTAAAACAATCCGTCCCATCTTTCCATCGAATTTTATATGTCGAGTTAGTTGAGTGGCGGAACTCAACGCTGCGCTTTGCCTTTTTACCGATGAAGCGAGGAAAAGGAAAAGCAATATTTCACCCCTCTAGTGGAAAACGAATCCACAATTGTGACATTACGCTACGACGTTCTCATTTTTAAACTTATTAATTAAAAACAATTATTTATTAAGCTAGTTCACTGTTTGTTTATATTAATTACTATTTTCTAAGTAAGTCAAAATTTTAGTTATCAGTAAACAAAATACATATGACAAGGTGTTTTCAAAAGTAGTTGCAATTTTATGTTGATTTTAAAATGCTATGCTATCCAATCCAGGTTGCACTCGCTAATACATAATATGTTTCGTTTGTGCGTTGCATACTTAAAAGAGTTGAAACTTGGATGTTAAATTATTATTATGTTAGATACGACAGTGGTATCAAACGGAATGTGAATAACGGTGTTGTATACGGTTTCAAATTTGAAACGGGTGAATGGAATTAACGGGAAGTAGTAGTAAGCGCGGCGTTAAGTTCCGCTATCAATAAAGATGTAGACAATCGGTCGATCTACAATATATTTAATTATAATCAAAACTGTGTTTTGTTTTTATTTAAAAGATTTATAAATATTCATGCTGTGAAGATTTAGGAAGAACGTAGGTAGAACACTAAAATAACCCTTCATAAGTTAACAATACTTTTTTAGAATTTAACTCGTTATTATGTACGTACATAATATATTGAGGTTAATCGTGGGGAGGGATACAAACGCGCGACGAGGTTGTGGGTTCAATTCCCACTCGAGGAAATGAAATATTTTATATTTTTTCGTTCCCTCGCACTGGTAACGAGGTAAAGTGCGGTGTTGGGAGAGAGTTGAGAGTAGCTTATAAATACGGACCTAGTTCTCAGGTTCCCTATGCCTACCTCGCTATGTGGCGATACTGCGTGGATCTAAAAGAAATGTACACGTATTAATTAAATATACAACACTACGCAAATGTAAATATACGCACTTAATGGAAACAGTTGAAGAAATCCTTTCAATAATAGAAATTTTATTAAATTGCTGTTTTTGAAAAAACATACACACATAAAATCGACAACAACATCAACAACTCCTTGAGAAAAATTGGAACGAAACGAACATTCGAGTGTTTTATTCGAATTTTCAACCCAAGTGGTTACCACCACTTGGGTTGAAAATTCGAGTATATCAACGTTTTTTTTTAAAGAAATAACTTATTTCAGAAGGTAATTTTCCTTTGTAATATAATTTCGCGTAAAAAATACAACAACATGTATCTATGCGATACAACTTGTAAAATACATATTAATGAATCAGTATTTATGTAAATATGAAATAAATGCATGGTTAATATAATAATATATTAAAATTAAATTAAATCAGCTTCACTCTGTATCCCGCACACAGCAGGGTAGGCAGAGGGAACCTAGTGTTAAGACACTCCTTTCCCCACTTTCTGTCGAATTTTGAAGGCATTGCGACACGCAACAGAGTGGTAGAACTCAACGCCGCGCTTTACCCCGACACCAGAGCGAAGAAATGGAAATATGAATTTTAAGTAAATATTTTATCTCCTCGAGTCCCCACTCGATCGAACCCACAATCAGTCGGTTTTACAGTCACACTTTGTGTCACTGCGCTACGACTGGCCCCCAACTAAAAAATATAATAATATAGTTTTTTGTTATAAAATATAATATAACGTTTTTGGGCACGCAGTCAATGATCTCCAATTTAAATAAAATACTGAGAACATATATATAAAACAACGTGTAAAAAAACTAAATAACTAGAGCAGTACCCTTTCTTCAGCTTTACATTCTCTCGTTGTAGACATTGCACGTTGTTGAATGGCGAAACAAGTAGAGATTCCATATTAAACAAAATATATTAAATATAGAACTAGAGGTTCTACTTGTTTCATAGTTAGTGTATAAAACGTAATCGCAGCTTAAACCGACAGATCATTCATTTCCTATACAATAATTCATATTAATCGATCTGTATCACGTGGATATTTGCATATGCCCACCATTTATTTACGTTGTGAGAACGTTATACCTATAATTATTAAATAATATTCAAGATTTATAAAATATAATTATATATACATCTATGTAGGTACATAAAGTAGTATCAATGTAGGTACATATATACATCAATGTAGGTACATAAAGTAAAAGAAAAAAAAATCTTGTAATGAATTGAAAAGTATAGAATTGAGAATTCTATTCCTAATCTGTTTTAAAATAGTAATTGAATTTGTTTAAAGAAGCCATCACAGTTTGGACTCCTATTGGTTATGGCTTCAATTACTATTAAGAAAAATGTTTTATAGTTTTATGGTGTATCCCTCATAAAGCGGGGTAGGCGGACAGAACCTGGTAACCTAGTGTAAATACACTTCCGTTTCCAAATATATATTTTATGATACATTTTAAGACTTTTTAAATTGTAAATTTCGTCTTGAAGGAAAAATAATCTAAAATTTAAGTATATTAAGTCACATTTAAGTACCTTAATAAAAAATATGGGTTATAATGTTTATATTTCTTTATATGTATTTAAAATTGCAATAAATTATTGGATTCATCATATGTTGCCACTGCATACCCTGCTATATACGCATACAGCAGGTTAGGTTAGTTACCCTAATGTTACTCCGTTCTCCATGCACCGCCTAAATAACAAGACTTGAGTGCCTTGCGTGTCGAGTGACCAACACCCTGCACCACAGACATCAGAGCGAAAAAATAAAAATAATTAATTCCCCCAGTGGATATCGAACCAGCAACCTTTTCCTTTACAATTAACTACGACTATATAATGCCAAAACGTCATATAATATTAAATGCATTATTTTCATGTGAATAACTAATATTATAATAGAATTTAACGTACATCTGTACGTAACGTACTCTATTCATGAATCATAGAACGAAATGATTTAGTATTAAAATTTCCTTTTTACAATAAATAATATTTAATAAAACTACATCTTGTGTCATGCTTCGTGATTCAACGATGCACTTATCGTCACATGATGACATAAAATGATTGACGAATCCAACAATACCTACTTTGTTGTGGGTGGTAACATAATATATATAGGTACCTAAAAAAATATGTAAAAATTATACGTTTCTAAGTAACTAAGACATGAAATTAGGTATTGGTAGTAAAATGGTGAAATTGATTTGTCAGTTTGGGATTGTGGGGGAGCACTTAGAGAATATTTGTAGAATTTTCTATAGGAAACTAAAAACTCTTACTGAATTATTGTTTTAATTATAGCTGTGATTTTGTTTTTTTATATCTAAGCAGGTATATTAATGGAGTATCATGTTTGAAAGTATTTGTATTTATTCCTAATAACATACGTAAGAAAATAGAGAACGGCATAAAAAAATAGAGAATTCACAAAAACCACAGAGTTCATAGAATATAAGATTAAAGTATATAAAAAAGTTATGCTAGAACATTAATGTAAAAATATAAGGCAATATTATCGTTCTAAATAATGATTTGAAGCCGCCCAAGGGGCTGTGCCCAAGGGGCGCAAGTTTAAAATTTTACATTATGTAAAAATATACTTATATTTCTTAGTTAACACGTCTTAGTTTAAGGATAAATAATATTTGGAATTGGTACTATTCTTACAATTTAAAATCGAATCGACGTCCACGACAAATCGTACGGTATAAGCAAGCAAATCAAGGCTTTATTATAGCAACTGCAATATATTCCTTACTCACAGGGAAGGGCAAAGTTCAAACCACTATTAACAACTCATAGCATAAATTGTGATGCGATAGTTTTCTGGTATTAAATTATTATTATTTCTATTTATGCGAAATCATTGCATTTACCTGTAAACTATTAAATAACTAATGTAGAAAAGTTAAGTCAAGTCATAATTACACATCGTAAAGGCATCGGTCGTGGCTTCGAGTCTCATTCGGGGGATGAAGTATTTGATAAATTCAGTTCCTCGCTCTGGTAAGTAGACAAAGCGCGTTGAGCTTCACCACTCAACATGCAGTACCTTAACCATATAAGTAAGTAAGGATCGGAGGGTCTTAACTTTATATTCGCTTCGCCTTCCCTGCTTTGTGCAGCAACAGCGCTTGACGCTGAAAAAATAGAATTTTCCTCTCCGGTAGCAAAACTAAGCGCGGCTTTGTGTCTTAATGTCTTAAAAATGTTATTTGTTCAGCTTACTGCGCTAAAAGCGATATACTTACAGCTGGACAAGCATAAAAACTTGCTTAGGTCAAATAAAAAATACATAATTATTAAAACAATTGTTATATTAGCTGATGGAACTTGGAAGTACGAAGATATTTTAATCGACGTTTTTGTTTAGCTTTTGTAGTATATACTGTAGAATGCATTAAGACGTCAATGCGTTGTAAAAGGTTAAGGCTACTTCTTACTTACATAATGATTGAAATAATCACCTATACTGGTTTTGTGTTTGATAGAAATTAACAGAGGCCAGTCGTGGCGCAGGGGCATAAGCATGAGAATCGCGACAGGTTGTGGGTTCGATTTCCACTTGAGGAAATTAATTTCTTAGTATTTTAATTTCCTCGCCCTGGTAAGGAGAATTCGGTCGAATGTAAACAGAATAGTTTTAATGAGAACAGGGTGTCTGAATACTTGGTTCCCAGGTTCTCTCTGTTTACCCTGCTATGAGCAGGGATACAGCGTGAAGCTACAAAAAAATTATTAAAGAAAAAGAGTTTATTTAGATATGTAAACGTACAAATGTACAAACATATCGGTCATTTGGTGCAACAATTACTTAATTCCATTTCGAAATAAAATGAAATTACCTCTGTAAAAAATCTTATGGGCATAAAGACTATTTAAAAAAAATAATGGTTTCTTAAAATTTAATTAAAAAGCAGAGCAAATACATCATTATTGCACCAACTGATTCAATGAATATTTAAATAAAAGGTATTTTAAAGTAAAGAATAGGTGATAAGCACACGGACATTAAAGAAAATATTTATATTTCCAACTCAAGAAAGTTGAGACTCGAATTGACAACAGTCGCAAGCAGTAATTGGCTATGATTAGTCACATGACCTCCGGTCCATTTAAATCAGTGTTACCTATAACTAGGTTTACTTTATTTACCTTTGGTTATAATATATAATTATTTTTTATAGCAGTATAATAGGGGAACGGGGTGCCTTAACACAAGTTTCCCGGATTCCCTCTGCCTCCCCTGTTACGTGCGGGATACACATGAAACTAAAATAAAAAAAAACAAAACAGCAACACGATGTTTGATACTTATCTGAATATATACACAATTTTTTCTACACCAAAATCCTACAATAGATTATGGCTATGCAATTACTATATCAAATTACCAACGTGATCTTACTCCCACGTTAATCGTGATGTTGATAGCGGCTTGCTTGATAATGGTTTGTTTCGTAGTAGTTCTCGCCTGCGGCTTCGTCTGCTTTTGTCTAAGGTCACTTGTGTAATAATTGGAGGGAAGGGGAAGGGAGAGGGGAGTGTAATACTGGTTACTATAAATTATGTTATTTAGTTAGGTATTATTCGATAAATCGTTATTCATAATAATATAATAGTATATGAACGAGTGTGTTTAGAAAATGTAAGCTTATTAAAGGTGTTAATTGTCAATGTACTTATTAGAGTTTTAATATGTTCAACAAAAAAAAATGTAAATATGTCTTTCTTCTCGTGTCTTCTCTCGTCTCTTCTTCTTGTCTTCTCTATCCTATATTGTGAGACGTATATAACAACAAGTTGTAGACTATTAACCGTTAAATCTTTTTGTTTTGGTGTTTTAGCTTCACACGCAGGGTACACCTGCGCATAGCCGGTTAGGCAGAGGGAACATGGGAACCTTGTGTTAAGACACTCCGTTCCTCATTAAGATACTACGTTTCCCACTTTCTGCTGAAGTCTTGAGGCATTGGTTGAGTGGCGTTACCGGAACGAGGAAATAAAAATATTAAATATTTCGTACCCACGACTGTCGTGTTTATAGTCACACGCTGTGCTCCTGCGCCATACGAATCTTTATTATAATTATAATCTTATTTTTTTTTTATAATTATAAGCATTTAGTGAGAATCGACCACTTAAATACTCTCGATCTCTCAAGCTGGTACTTAATCTTTCTCTTATATTACACTATAAAATTTTATTTCAATCATCCATTCATCTACAACGAATAAAAAGATTTAAAGAAATATCTATATAAAAAAATTGTCATAACAACTAAAAATCTAAATAAATACGGAGTTATTTATATAAATTAAGAATATATTATATTATTAGTAGTATTCTTAGTTTGCCACTACCACAATTTAAAGTGACCTTGAAAAAAATACTAACAAGTAAAGCTTATTACACTGTTCAAGAATATTTAGAAGATAAACATATATGGAATTAATGTCTATTGAATGTAATGCAGGATATCTGTAAGTTTATGTAATACAATTATATATTATGCCAATGACTTTGAAAAGAGCAACTGTTGAGTTTCTTGCCGGCTCTTCTCAGCAGAACTGCGTTCCGAACCGGTGGTAGCTTTTTTTTTGTCTATATTTTCATTTGACGATTCAAAAGTGCTTACAAAAGTTTATTTGAATAAAGAATATTTTGAATTTGAATTTGAATTTGAATATTATATTATGTAACGTACCGTATGTAAGTACCTATGTATGTATGCGTCAATACAAAACGTTTAATAGCAATTATATATAAACCGGTCGGATCTAGATTACGCGCGGAAAGGTTTTAATTCGTGAGCTAATTAGCATATTGCTTCACGTTATGTTATATATAAAAAAAAGTTTCACGCTGTATCCCGCACACACTAGAGTAGGCAGGAGCCTAGTGTTAAGACACTCCGTTTCCCACTTACCGCCTAATTTTGAAGGCATCGCATGTTGAGTGGCGGAACTCAACGTCGTGTTTTGCCTTGACACCAAAGTGAAGAAATGAAAATATAAATATAAACAAACTTTTCATATCCTCGAGTAGGGATCAAACCCACGACCACGACGAGTCGCGTTTACAGTCACACACTTGTGTCCAGGTTTTTTGTTTATTGAAGAAAAAGTATATATAATTCTTTTTTTTCACCGAGGACTTATTTTTGGGAGAGAGAGAGATGTCATTTAGCCAGTGCAAGGCATTGTTTACAACCGACATGTATTGTTGTCTGTATTTCACATCTTTGTTTTAGCATCTAACATATCCAAGCAACTCGAGCAAAGAGGAAAAAAAATCAAAATGTTTAACCTAAATTCTAACCTAATTTGTAATACCTAAATTTTAATGACCCGTTATATGATATTTAGAATGTTTCATATAGGCTTATATCTCTTATCAAGCAAGACCTTCGTGGCGCAGTGGTTTAGGTTAGGTTAGGTTTTTTGCTTTTCAAGCTAAAGCTGAAAAAAAGCAGACACCGAAACCCGAGCGAAAAAATGCAAAAAATTCAATCCCCGGATGGGAATCGAATACACAAACGGTGTTTTTACAGTCACAAACTGAGCCACGGCGGTGACATGAATATTATACAACTTATTAAATATTTATTTATTTTTACTTACATATTTATATATGTAAACTACGAGAATATTTATTTCTTGAATTGTATCAATTTTTGTATGTTTCTACCGGATATCGATTATTATCATTGTTGCAATTCATAGGTTACTGTTAATATTAATCTGGCATTTTTTTTTATTTATGCTAACTATTTTTAATTTTATTACCTCATGCTTGTCATGTGTCAGGAAATAAATTTGATATTTTAAAATGTCAATTTACATATATTTTTCTATAAGTATTTAGAAAAAACCAGCTTAGTGGCACAAGCGTGTGTCTGTGGACGCAAAGGTTGTTCGTTGTCAGGTTCGATTCTCAGTCAAGCAATGAACTATTTAGTATTTTCATTCTTTCATCATTCTTCGCTCTGATGACAAGGTAAAGGTTAAGTTACGCGACTAAACATACAATACCTCAAGCGGCAGAAATTGAGGAACGGAGTTTCTTAGCACTACGTTCCCTCTGCCCGAATGCAGCGTCAAGCTGGAAAAGGTATAAAAATAATATTAGCCTCTACATAATATTTATTTGGATTCCTTCATGATATATTCTTAGTTTACATTCTATCCGAAGACATTGTAAGGTTGTGTTACGCATGACACATCATCGGACATCACTGACCGCATTACCGAGTCATCCCGACCAGGAAGATCGGATTTAACGGAAGCCACACTTTGTTTAGAAATTAGAAAACAAGTAGAACGATATTTACGTAATATTCATAACAAGTTTAGATTTTGGGTGTTATTTTGGGGCAAATTAATTGTACATTCAATTTATATCTCTCAACAGACTGTTTCTCGTTTCCTTTTTTTAAAAAAGTTTCAGTCACAACAAGAAATAAAAAGTGAACGGTTTATTTCTTAAAAATAATATTAACATTAAGAATAAAAAGTAAACAAATAAATATATATAATATATATGTAGTAAAACTAGGTTAACATTTCTGTATAAAAGTATATTTAAATAAAAATAAATCAACAGACAGAAGCACTTATATGAATAATTTAATATTTATTAATGTATTTTTTAATTTCGAACCTACCTACCTCCGTACCCGACCTCGCGCCCAAGACAAGCCTTTTGAAGACATTGCTTGAAAATGGCGGAAATGGCGGAACGTCAAATGACAAATTTCAACTGTTTTACTTGTTACAAAAGCGTGGAAATGGTCGAAATCGAACCTACAACATTCGTATTTACAGCCGGACGCTGTGCCGCTGTGCCTGGGCGCCACAATGGCCTTAGTATAATTATTAATTAATTTTATTACTACACATAACTAAATTTACTCTGACACATAACGTGAACTGTATTCTATAAGGGTATTTAATTAATATTTCTTAACACCTGAATTTCCATATGTGATTAAAAAAAAAACGATATAATTATTTTAAAACGATATTTTACAGAAATCAATCTGACAAATACATAAAAGAATTTGTGCCTTAACTAACTGTTTGAGGGAACTACTTAAAAGCTTTTTAGGTACACTTTATTAGCAAAATCAACTGATAAAAGTTAATTGGTAATAAAATAATATAAAATTTTGTTTTTTTTTTTAAATATGGAATAAGTGAATTAATGTATATAGATTATAATAAAAAAAAGATTTATTGTTCTTGAGACATATTATTTTATATTTAAATCAATAGCTATACATACATACATATAAGTGGTAAAAAGTTATAGTGGTGGTAGCAGAGTCGTCCTTTACCCCTACTCCGTTCGCTCGCCATACAAACAAATAGAAAAACAAAATATTATACATATTTTTTTAATAAATACAGGGGTAAATAAAAAAATTAGAACACGATTGATGTTACTTTAATCGATACTTTAATTCCTTTACACCTCATGATTACCAGTTTTTATTTAATTACCTATATATTTGTAATATTAAAAACATTGAAAAATATTAAATTTGGAATTAGATTACAATTTTTCATATTACGGGTAAAGTAAGCTCGACATAGTTGCAGATTCGATTCCCACTAGACGAAATAAAGCGCGTTTAGTTCTGCCACTCGACACGTATTACTTTCAGAATAAGGTGGAAAGTGATGAACGGAGTGTCTTCACACCAGGCTCCCTCTATCTGCGCTGCTACAAGCGTGGATACTGGATACAGCGTGAAGCTGAAAAGAAAATATGCATTAATATATTAATATTTTAGCGCAGTCCAAACGGGCGAAGCCGCGAGAAGAACACCGGTATATGGGATAAATAGTAATTAACTTTTATTAACTTAATAACTAATCCTATAAAAGCTGATTGACACAAAGTTACTAAACATAATCTTAACTCAACTTTATCTTGGCTTACTCAGTTTTCGTTACTCAGTTGTCATCTTGATGGAAGGATCTCAGCTGTCAGTGGAACATAACGTGATAATTTTGTTTCCACGTCCTTTCAGCTTATCTTATATTTTATAAGTCTTCTTGCTTAAGAAAGATTAACAAATTAACAAAATGTTTGAAGCAATAATAAAATATTGTTATTTTATTAAATAGGCACTAGATCTTACCTTCAGCGTCATCCGCGTGGTCATATCGAAGTCGACGTAAATCTTTAGTAATCTATGAATATGAATGGTATCTTAGGATCGCTTTTAAGATCGATCTCAAATCTTAGAACGATTGGTTAATATGAGCCTAAGAGTTGTGTATGATGTATGACAACTGTGAAAGAATGTACAGTAGGTTACATAGAAGCTATTCACGTGATGTTTTTATATAACGTTTATTGAGGAAGGTTGACTGACTATTCAATACAATGAGAATTTTTCAACTCAAATCAGTAGTTTCTGAGAAATAACATATTTTCGGATTATATGTATTTACAATATAGACATTTATCTATTGCGATTACAAAAAAATATAGAGAAAAGGTAAATATGTATGTTTGTCTAGATATTATTACAGTCATTTTATATCTATTAACTCTATCTACCTTATGATTATCGAAGGCAACAAAGATTTGATTGTTAATGAATGTATGAATTGACTCTTGCGATTGAAGCTTATAAAAATAAGTTATAATATGAGGCTGGCACGGCGAAGTGACACAGTATACAGACTTTATACTCGACAGTTGTGGGTTTCGTTCTCATTAGGCAAAACAAAGTGCGATGTTGTCTCAATGTCAATATCTCGAAAATTCGGCGGAAAGTGAGTCTTGACACTAGGTTACCTCAGCGGAACCCGCTATATGTAGGATAGCTATCCTACGATGCTGAAAACATAGACAAAAAAAAACAACTATTAGAATAAATCTAATTATAAGCACTTGTTCATGTTTCTATGAAGGATATTAAGGCTCGTATTTATAAATCGCGTTCAAATCTGAACTCGATCTTGAAATGCCATTTTCATTCATAAATATATATTTCAAAAAGGCATCTCAAGATTGATTACAAGCTTGAGAGCGGTTTATAAATACGGACTTAAGATGTAATACAAAGTTATTAATACGTTTTAATAGAAAACACGCTATACACGTGTAACCTCTCAAATGGAAACAACAGTTAAGTTTAACTTCCTATATAACATTCTCTGCATCTAGATTCCTTATGGCATCTCATACATTGTAGGAGCTGTTAAGCTGGCATTATTTATTAATGTGTTGTTAATAAATATATAATTATAGCGTATGTAGGCTTGAGAGGTGCGGTCGTGTCAGAGTCAATTGTACCACTGAAAAATAGCTTTATGTTTAGGGTTGTTGATTGTATTACTTAATTATGGTGTTGCCCGAGGATATGTAAAAGTTCGCTTACAATTTTTTTTAAATATAATTATAATATTTCTTGTTTTTGGGAGAGAGTGAATGAACACGCTATTTAAGATCAGACAATAGGTCTGATGTTTTAAGCAACTTCACTTTGATTTTAATTTCATCAGCTATCAGTTACTAGCCGCTTTTTAACTATGACGTATTAATTTAATAGGCGTATTTAAAAATCTTGATCTTATTTTTTTTTATTATTTTTTCTTATCCGGTTAATATGTTAAAATTGAGGCCAGTAGTGCCGCTGGCCTCAATTTTAACATATTAGTAGCAAGTAGCGGAACCACCTACTCAAATTGCAATGTTTCCAAAAGTCGGCGGAAAGTGGGGAGCGAAGTATGTAAACTCTAGGTTCCTTCTGCCTATACTGCTGGGATACAAACGTGAAGGTGAAAAAAATATAAGAAACTGGCCTCTACACTCGAAAACCATGACTCCACAATACATGTCCTAGTGAAGAGAACACTTAAAGGACATCAACAAATATTTTTAGTGTTTTGTGTTATAGCGTAGCGCTATCTAAACAAAAAAAAAACTAATATCTTTTTCTCAAAAATTCAGTCAAAAGCTTGTATGCTATTTCATGTTATAAATAATATCAATAATATTACAGCGTATATTTAGTGGACGACTGCCTTTCCGTACGTTGATAGGTGATAATGAGCTGAGCTTATCTCGAACGATCGAAATTACATAGATTAATAGGCTTACATACGAGTAGGCAGGAGTTGTATGTGTTAATAAAATTAGTTTGTAAACAAGTTGCATTGTTCATTTGATTTTTTATGATTGTTGGATTATTATTGCAATTATTGTTGAAGGCCGTGCGTCTGTATACGCGTTAGTTGCAAGTTCGATTCCCACTCGAGGAAATTCAATATTTATTTTAATTTAATATGTTCTTTCCTCTCGCTTAAGTAATTATTAAGTATTCGGCGGAAAGTGGAAGTTCTTAGGTTCCCACTGCCTACTCTGCTTTATACGTTATAGTATGAAGCTAAAAAAAATATTGGAGGTCTCCAATATTCACGATGGTCTACGATTATAGGGGAGGGTAGGGGGAGGAGGGGGTAGGGGGGAGTATTTGATAGAAATTGTCTTTTTTAATCTCCTTTTAGAGGTTAAAAGTACAGTGTTTGTAGGTTCGATTTTCACTCGGAGTAATGGATTATTTTCATTTCCTTGCTCTGGTAAAAGAGTGGCCAAAAGTGTAGAGCGGAGTCTTTACATAATTATAATCATAATTTATTAGTAATAACAATTACAAGTCAATTATTACATAGAATGAAAAGAACATACGGGTCATATATTGTCTACTTTGCTATACGGAGGATGCAGTATGGACTTGAAAAGAATAGTGAATAAAAATGTTGAAATTCCACATTGATCTACATACTTACCTCAGCTCCACCTATCGAAATAATACTCTAAAATCGTTCTATAGAAGAAAAAGAGTTTATCTTCTTCACCTTCTTATAGCATCACCACCACCATGTGTATCGAGCAGCATTACGTATGAGTGTTGACTCTTGATATACTAAATATTTTATAATTAAATTAAACGACCACACTAATTAACTTTAATTTGGTAGTTCCATTACGCAACTGTTACATCTTAATCGATACAGCCATAAAGGTGACTTGGAAAGCGATTAATTATGTCCAAATCGTAATCTTGTAAGGGTACCTGTTGCACTGTTAATAAATGCATTTACTTAGGAATGTAAGTAATATTGAAAAAAAAAATGCAATTGGGCGAGTTATTAATTATTAAAATAATTTTGGATTGAAATCTTTTACAAGAATTAATTTAAGATGTGAACAATTGATATAATGAACACAATGTAATAAGATACCTTAAACTCAATAAGCATTGTTGGGGTATTAAATCGTCTGTTCATTGGAACTCAGTTGATCTGTTTCGTCCCGTAACCCGTAAATGATGTGCCGTAAAGTGTATTTGCCGCTTAAGCTTCGATGGGACTGTGCAGGCGAGCAACATCTAATGCTGATATCAAAGGGTGATACCTACACTTTGGTCGTAAGTACCAGTTACTAGCTCCTTCACATTTTGTTGCCTCGAATGGTAATCGAACCCATAACCTCGCGGTTACAGTCCAACGCGTGTGCTCCTGTAACACGTCTGGTTTTACTTTTTTATTGCTTTATTTTTTTTAAATAAAAGTTTATGTTAATGTAACTTTTCCGATACTAATTTATTTAATTTATATTTATGCAAAATACTCTAAATAGAGTTAAAAGTTACCCAATCAATTCTAATACTTGAAAATTGTTTCACCAAGCTTGCATTTCTGGGTATGAAAAAAAAATTGTTTTTAATTATAGCAATATAAAATTTCAAAAGCTAAAAATTAAACTAACCAGTACGAACTAAGAATATTGCATTTTATGATCTCATTCTTGAACTGAAAACGAAAGCTAAAATTTTGTGGCAATAAAAATAGGACAAAACAATAAAAATGCGGAGTAGCCAAGTTTTTATTACGGATGTATTCCACTAACCTGCTGTCTTGTCCATATTGTCTTACAAATAAGGTTCATTTCAGTTTAAAATTATCAAAGAACTTTTACTTTCACATTTCTTAAAAATATTCTTTAGTAATTATGCAATGGGACATATTTGTCCTTTTGTGTTGATTGTTTTGTTTATTTTAATGGTTCTATTCTCTACTTGACTACTGTCGGCGTGGTCTAGAGCTTGGAATCCTTATTATGTGTACTAAGAAAGATCAGACGATTTGTACAATAGCAATAGTTTTAAAAGTGAAATGCCGAAAATGCAAGTAATTTAAATATTACAATTCTTAGAATTTAAAATATAATACAGTTATCATTATATATTGCCGTGTGATCCCGGCCTAGAATAGGATCATCCTGGTACTGGTGGTGTCGTAAGAGGCGACTAAAGTACGTGTGGTAGAGTCACGTCGCCAGCAATGGCAACACGCATGGGCAGACTCGACCGGATCATTACCACCCCCGGCATTTAAAACCGGCGTGAAGTAGTGGCTTAATGCCACTGCGTTTCGCATCAGGTAATGCCGGGCCCCGGCGCCCAACCCATCTTAAAGGCCGGCAACGCACCTGTAGCTCCTCTGGTGTTGCACGGGGTCGTGGGCGGCGGTAATCACTTACCATCAGGTGACCCGCACGCTCGTTTGCCGTGTTTCTTCCATAAAAAAAAAAAAAAAAAAAAAAAAAAATTGAAGGTAATAGATACGACTAATTGTGCAACAAAAAGGTAAATTCTTAGATTTTTTCAATACCCATACCCAGGACAGTAGCCTACTGCGTAGGTAGAGAACTCATTTGTCACTCTTCTGCCGATTTCGCAATATTCCTGGGCTTAGGGATGGGAATGTCTAAAATAATTTAATGTGTGGTAGAATAAAGATAAGGGAGAGAGAGAGAGAGAGAGAGAGAGAGAGAGAGAGAGAGAGAGAGAGAGAGAGAATGAATTAATCGTTTTTAGCATGATTATATTGCTTGTTATTCAAACTAGCGGATTTGTTTTCCTCTTACCCTTAAGTTATGGGGGTTAAACTTATTAGAGTCACAGTTCATATAATTATCCTTTTACATACTTTGAAAAACATATAAGTAAATGTAGATATATACAGATGTATACAAGAAAAAAATCAATAAAAAAATATTATTAAACAAAAACGCAGTAAAACAATAATACTAGTTCAGTTCTGTCGGCATTTTAATGACATTTTTGTGTAAACAAAACAGAGTATTGTGCATTTGACGACGATACCATTGTCATCGGCTTATGTCAATTAAAAAAAAATTGGATCACCAAAAAGGTTGAAACTAGTAAAGAGATTTTACGACTTTATTACGGCAAAAACATTTTTCGGCACATTTTACGACACTATTCCTCTATAGATGGACCAACCGTCAAAATTTGAGGCGTCACAAAATCTTTTAACATGCAAATTAGTTACCGTGAATTTAATTTTGTAGCATTATGCCGTATGTCTAACAACGATTATTTTTCCTTCCTTTTGACTAATATTGACACTTTTTTCTAATAGCTAATAAAAAAAAATGTTTGGTCGTAAAACTGAAATAAGCTATTTAATGACGAATTGCGGGTAGTTACGTCATTTCTTGGTAAAAACATTGCAGTTTTTGTTCAAATCACTCTTATTTTCTATTGTGGGACTTTTGTTATAGTTTTTAGATGTAACAAGAATAGCGATTGATTGTAAATGAATGAAATTCGTTCCAAGCGATAGAGTTATTTATATAGCTAGATGTTTTACGTTAAGGCATCCGACTGTCTTGTTATAAAAATGCGGACGTGAATTCTACGCGGACTATAAAATAAAATGTAAAGTATAAAAATATCAGCACAAAATATTTGTTTACAATAAGTTTTGAAAATAAAATTAAAACCGCGTGAGCATAGAAGGGAAAAATAAATGGCTGTGGCCTTGCGAAGACGAAATGCGACCAAAAACTGGTGTATCGTGTTGTTTTTAATGATCTAATGAAAAAAGTGATAGGTTTGAATACTCCTATGTGCGAGGCGGATGCCGGCGAGGACGTTCGCCAAAAAAAGCGATGCAAAGTGAACGGACAGACTTGGTTGAACTATAGACTATTGTTTAGAGTGTCTTTGTAATGGGCCTAAGTATGGAATTAATAGATAATTTTGTAGGTACTGAGATGTTTTTATTATGTTATTTATTAAAATACGTGAAGCTTGCTAGGGGCACAAGCGATGACGCGACGGTTGTAGGTTCAATTCCAACTCGGGGAAATTAAATATTTTTTATTTTTATTTATTTGAGCACGGTGTTGAGCTCCGAGAATTCGTCGGAACGTCGGAAACAGAGTGTCCTTATATTAGGTGTCTAGGTTTCCTCTATCTACTCTGTTATATTCATGAAGTAAAAAAGGACTATTACTATTAAAATTAGTTTAGATCGTCGAGGCGCAGGGGTACTTCAGTTTTGATTGTATGTATTCGCTATACTATATCCATTTACTACATGTTGTCATTGAAATTTTGAGCTAAAAACGACGAAATATTGCTTGTAGGAGCTGAACTCAACACAATGTAAGCATTCCTCGAATGGAAATCAAACTTACAACCTTCGTTGTTTCGGTTAAATTCCGACGCTGCGCCGCTACCAACTATCATGTAGAACCTTTGACTTATGAACATTTCCCTATTTCTTAAACTTAGCTGGTTCATTATGGACCTTGGTCAGATATTCCTTGATTTGTTCCTTGAAACACACATAAATATATAAGTAATATATGGAAAACCATATTGTTTATTTCTATACAAATTCTTTGCCAACGTCCATCACGGGGAACCACTTTTGCTGAGCCATTATTATAATTTTAGTTTAGCTGTAATTATATTATTTTTCTACGTAGTGTTGAGTGTGACTGTAAAACCGACTAGTTGTGGGTTAGATCCACAGACGAGGAGATAAAATATTTGCTTAAATTTATATTTCCATTTCTTCGCTCTGGTGTCGAGGCAAAAGGCAAATGAGTCAGAACTTAGGGAATCATTGTGTGTTGAGTGACAGACCACTCAACACGCAATGCCTCTCGATTTCGACAGAAAGTGGGGAACAGAGTGTCTTAACATTAGGTTTCTTCTGCCTACCTTCCTGCGTGCGGGATACAGCGTGAAGCTGATTTGTTGGGGTTGAGTCAGCCTTAAAGATCAATTAGGTATACAATAAGCTATACAACAAAAAATATTCTGTCAAACCCATGCAGTAGTTTTAGAGATGACCAAGTACAAACAGATAAACATTTTATAAGTCATAGTTTCGTGTTCTATCACTATTCTTTCATTACATTAAATTATTATTTTGTTATAAGGTAAATGTTCTGCATTTAATGTATAGGCTCGTTTTATTACTGTTTTATTATATTATAGTGTTAGCGTACTCGTGTAAAAGAGGGTAGGTGTATGTGAAAATAATTATAAAAGCAGTAGAATTGTGTCAATCGGGGGGCAGTTAAGGGGGGCCTGTAAGTAACGGTCCCTATTGGAAGGAAACTAGTGTGAAGTATTGTTAGTAGGTGATACATATCACCTATTGCAACTACGTGGTATCCCTTTCCAAATAGTTTAAAAACATAGACGATGTGAGTATTTATCGTGTATTTTAAAAACTATAACCGGATTATGGATATTGATCCACATAAAGCTTATGGATATTGATCCACATAAAGAATTAAAATTTTATTTTAAATAGTCAAAATAAAAAAATAGAATAGGAAACGGTGTGTCTTAACACTAGGTTGCCTCTGCCTACCATGAAGCTGATATATTTTATTTTATTTAAAAATAAGAGTACCGAATGAAGTTAACATTTGCTATGTAAAGAATAGTAATTATATCCTTATTTCTTAACTATAATTGAACGGTCACAATTGTTTCAAATTAGTACCTTTGTACTTGAGAAAAATATCTAAAACGCCTACTTTGACCTAGCTTTAATCTTAATGATACCCTTTTACACGACATGCCCCGAGGTGCGCATCGAAGGTAACGTTTATATTACTGGCAAATGTAAACAAAATTAGTTATTATTAACAAAAACGCAGAATTCAAGATTGTTTTCTTGTAAAGTAGGTATAATAAAAATCAAGAGTGTGTAATGTATATCTCGAATACGTGATGTTTGAGAGCACGTATATTTATAATATATATATATATATATGTATATATATATATATATATACATATATATATATATATATATATATATATATATATATATATATATATATATATATAAGTCAAGTCGTGGCGGTGACACAGTGTGACTGTAAACGCGACTGGTTGTGAATTCGATCCTCGCTGGATTAAATAAAATATATATTTTTATTTCTTCACTCTAGGCAGGCGAGGCGAGGGAGATTTCTTCACTCGAGGCGTTAATTTCCGCCATTAGCAAAGCATGCAGAAAAGGAGGAAAGTGGGGTCTGCTCTTGTCTATATTTTGACATGTTCCTTGATTAGTGGCTCATCTAACACAAAGATAATTTTTCAATTGCAATCAATAACTCCTGTGATAAGCGCTTTCAAATCAACATACTCTTCAACTTCATTAATTTTCAATACTAATATAGAGTATAGATACACACTACACGTACAGATTTCGAACCGATCAGTATTAGATTCATCGTTCTCCTCCTATAAAAATAAATCAGCATTCATGCTGTATCCCGCACACCGCAGGGTAGGCAGAGGGAACCTAGTGTTAAGACACTCCGTTCCCCACTTTCTGCCGAATTCTGGAGGCATTGCGTGTTGAGTGGCAGAACTGCGCTTAGCCTCGACACCAGAGCGAAGAAATGGAAATATAAATTTAAGTAAATATTTCAACTCCTCGAGGTGGGATCGAACCCACAACCAGTCGGTTTTGCAGTCACACTTCGTGCCGCTGGGCTACGACTTGCCTCTTCCTTCTCTGGTTCTACTAAATTAATAGAATTATCTTTTTTTCCAACATACTTAAATATTATATAAACTTGTCTATTTTCTAACAAACTTAAACATTGCATTTATAATATAGATGTTCGACGTTGGAACCTTGACTGAAGTGGGACGTTACGTTGTTACCACAGGCCTAAGCGTGGAACAGAAGGTGTATTGTGGCGTAACTTTACCTGTAAGTATTGTATTGTTTATACTGTTGCTGAGATATAATGTGATTTGCAAACTTGTTCTAATCTACAGCTTTGCCTTTTCTTTATTCTAGTTTGCTGATATTCCTTATATGGTCATTACTAACGTTTTATTGTTTTTATTTTAGCTTCATGTTAAAGCCTGTTTAAAAATTACGGCTCTCCGCTCAGCACTTTATGCTGTAGGCTGGAGTCATTGTGTGTTGAGTGGCAAAACTTAACGTTGCCCTTTGACTCGACACCAGAGCTAAAAAAGCGAATTATTAAATATATCATTTCCTCGAGTGAGATTCGAAATCACAATATGTAAGCGTGACATTTGTGGATTTGATTCTCACTCAAGATACTTAATTAGTTTCTATTTTGTTCTGGAAACAAGATAAGGAAGAGTAGAGAACGGAGATTTTAAATGTAGCATGAAGTTATATGAATTTAATTTGAACTGGCTTAAGTCTATATATTACTATAGAACTTGTAACACATACATTACATATATCAAATATAGTATATAATAGAAAAACATATTTTATAACAAAAAACGATGTATCTATAATAGTTTTAATTCCAAAGACGTTTCTCACACTATTGATTGTCAAGTAGTAAAAATATATAAAAAAATTACGGAATATATATACAAAACAATCAGACATTTAAAAGTAACTTTTATTAGAGAAAATCACTATATAACCGTTTCATATATTTTACTATATAAAGTAAAATAATGACTTGAAATTATAGTCTATAATAATATCTCCACATAATAACCGCCTGTAAGGCTAGATGTGAGCAATTAACTATTCACCCATGAAGCTTGTATAAGTATATTCGTCATGTTGTCTAGAAATAACTAAACATACATACATCCATACATAATACATATACATGGATATGTATAGAATGATCTAATGCATATACTTTATAAACCAATATTATAAAGCTGAGAGTTTGTTTGATTGACTGCGCTAATCTAAGGAAATACTGATTCGAATTGAAAAATTATATTGTGTTGAATACAGGACTATACAGGTTATATCATATCAGTCATTTCGATGTAATCCTTGTACCAGGTTCCTTAGTCACCTCCGGCTTAGAATGGTTCCAAGACAACCTATTTTTAATTTTAATTAAGATTTTGCTAGTCATATGACTAGCAAAATCCAGACACGATTGTGTCCAAACCCAACTTACCTACCACCAGGTGACCTGTACGCTTGCTTGCCTTTTTTTCCATAAAAAAATCAACTAACTTGTGACCCAGTGTTTCCAGTATCCAAAAGGCACCTTTAAACGTGAATTAAAGTTAAACTCCACTATGCGAGGTTCTTTAATAACTTTGGTGATAATATAAATGATTCTTCGAAGATAGTCTAGAACCTAGACATGGATTAGTGATATATCTAAAAAGCTCTCAGCTTTTAGCAAAACTATAGAGAAATTTCACTGTCATACTCATACATTCGCTTCTACTTCTATCGCATACAAAATAAAACTTATTTTTGAGCATTTCCTCGACAAGTTAAAATATTTGTTCAGTATCAATAATTTATTTATATCTAATACTCGAATAGCTTAAATCAAGTGTAGATATACCTACAGTATTTATAGAATATATTTTTGGAAAGCTTTTAAAGTTCATATCTATTTGCTATAAAGTCAAATTTGCTATATCTCAAAGATAGCCACAAAAAAGCAGACAGACGTTGTCAGTAAAAAACGCTTACACTATTATTATATATACTAGTATTGTAATTTAGGTTGTCCAGGTTCTAGAACATTTTAGTATTGCAATGTTAATAAAAAATGATTTAATTATATGACATTGTTTTGAAAATAATTATTGTTTGCTATATTATGACATTTGATATCCAATTATGTTTACGGAATTTTAATTTGCGTCGTAAACTTGATTTAGTTAGTGACAAATCACTCATTCTCTATTTTTGGTACAGTATTCCAGTGAGCTATAACGGCCTCAACTATTTACTTCTTTAATTTTTTTTTCAGCCGTGTAGGCAGATGGAGGAAACCTAGTTTTAAGACACGCTTACGTCGAGTTGCGGAACTCAATGCCGCATGCAAGGAAGGTAATAGAAATAATAAATATTTCATTTCCAGCGTAAATCGAACCCGAAACCTGCCACGTTCACAATCACACGCTTGAACCACTGCGCCACGACTGGCACCAACATAATTACTCATTATAAAACAAAACATCCATCATTAACTTAATACAAAAATTAAAAACTTAAATTTTTCTTATAATCACGCAGTGTAACAAAGGACTTATGTAAATGAGGACATAAACGGTGTAAAATCATTTTCGCAAAGAGCAACAGACCCGAACCGAAATGATTGTATCGGATCCGTGTTTTGAATTAATGTACCTAAGGTTACCTACCTGCCGAAATTTCTTCGCCCACACTGCCTTTTGATAGTATTACAACTGAATATTAGCGAGGTTTTTATGAACTATTAAAAATATTATTTGTCGTTGCGCAGGGGCACAAAGTGTGTACTGTAAAATCAACTGGTTGTGGGTTCGATTCTCACTCGAGGAAATTAAGTATTTATATATATTTATTTTTGTTATTTCTCCGCTCTGGTGCCGAGGCAAAGCGCGGCGTTGAGTTCCTTCACTCAATACGCAATGCATCCAGAACTCGGCGGAAAGTGGACAACGGGGTGTCTCACCTCTATGTTAACCCTGCTGTGTGTGGGATACAGCGTGGAGCTGATTATTTTTTTAAATATTATTTGTATAGCATAATAAAAGGATTTTTTTTTATTTTGTAAGTCGAAACTATGGTTTCGTAGTGAATAGTGATTGATTGTTTGCGTGATGCTCATGGGTTCGATTTTTACTTGGAGGAATTATTATAATGATACTTTAATATAAGAAAGCGTGGTTTAACTTTAATTCGGTAGGCGACTACTGACAATTTCGTACAAATTTCAGTATTACGTGTGATTTTTTTTCTTTGTTGTAAGTTCACAATTCGGACAAAATTTTATAACTATAAGTCCATGGAAAGCATCTTATGTTTTTATCTTATGATTTTGATTACTTGGCGATTTGCCTACAAAATGCAGCAAAAACTATAGAAAAATCTTTTGTTTGAAAAAATTAAGCTTCTAAGTCAATTTGAAGCTTGATTTTTTCTGTGCTAAAACCGGGCGTAAACCTGAATATTTGATGTGAATTACAATTAAATTCCTCCACGTTATCTCATCATTTTATCATATCACGAGATAAATGGTTTTGACTGACGGACATACAGACAACAAAGTGATCTTTTAAGTGTTATTTTTTTTCCTTTCGAGGTACAGAACGAAAGATTTTTCTATACAAAATATAATTTTAAGCCCGCTTTAACTAAAACCATACAACATTACTAAGTGTGGGCTGCAACAATTGTCCAGCCGACATTCGAGCTGAACCGCTTAGTACCACAAGATCCCAACTAACAGCGAATCTTTAGCAAATTAGAACCGTGCTATACACAAAAGGAAGCAATGTCATAGGATAGTTTTTGCGGTCGCCTACGCGTTGAAGTTGAACATCTGAAGAATTTGACTTATCCATCAAGGTCGGGCGTATATTGTTTTTTGTTAGTCATTTCGCGTTTTATTGTCATGCCGTCCCTTTAGGTGTGGTAACGGGTTCGATTCTTTTGATTTTTTTTAATGTATTTGTCTTTTTATGGCTTGTTCATAAGTTAAGAAGACTAGAAGTATTTTCCTAATATAACTCAAATAATATGTACTATAGATGAAGAAGAAAAGTGATAAGACCCTGTATTTTCCTAATATCATACATTTATATCTTGTATGAGGCAGGACTATTTATATAATCCGATTGTGCCTTCAATGATACCTATATCAAAAAACGCAAATATGTAATTGTTGCACAAAATGAACGATATATATGTATATATGTAGTTCTAAATACTTTTTTTAAGATATTCCTTGTTTCGCAGAACTTAACTCTGTTATTTGTCTAACCAGGGACGAGAACGAATATATAGAATATAAATTATTATACGTTTAAAGCATTTGATTTGAGAATATCTTTTAATACATAATTTTGTGTTTAAAATTTACGACGACAATTTATAACTATGATACCATCTTGAAAAATTTTAACAACAATTTTAATTAATAGTAACTGGAAAAATTATGCATAGTTAGAGTTAGTTATGTTTAGTAGTTTTATCTAACATTCTTTCTACTAAAATATATAATAAATTTGAATATTTTAGATAACTAGTCTTACTCGAAAAGGTTATGTTATTTAGTGCACAGTGTCTAACCAAGACAAAAGGCTGTAAATCTTTCGACCTTCCTCTTTGCTCGGATCACGGCGGATGCACTGCATATACCTATCTTAATATCTAAGCATATATAATATTTACATAGTTAGCTATATATTTTCCATTGCGCTATGGGACCATGTCTGAATCAAAACACGACGGTCGTTGGTTCAATTTCAACTCGATGGAACGAATTATTTCAAATTTTTTCGCTCCGCCAATGAGACTAAGCGCGGCGCTGAGTTCTGTTATTAAATGCATTATTTTAGCAATTTGCTAGAACGTGGGTTAACACTAAGTTGCACATGCCTATCCTGCTATATGCGGGTTACAGCGTGAACAAGCAACATATTAAGGACAAATGATAAATAAAAAACAACATATTATACACTACGAACGAGAAGTGAATTAATTACTAATTACAAGACAACACAAAAACTGAATTTGGCAAAGTTTTTAATTGGAATAAAATTTTAATTAGGTATATAATAAGTAAGTATATTTGAAAATTGTATAATTTTATATTGAAATAATTTCGGTTTTTTATGTAATTATGTTCATTTGTAATATTTTTCATGATAAAACTCTTGTAAAAACTTGTTATAATTTATATTATGTATGGATTTATATTTTGATAAGATTATTAACTAATGTTTTTATTCATACTATTTGGTTTCCTTTTTAACCGACTTCAAAAAGGACGTGTTAATCAAGCAAATACCTTCCTATACGCGAGATAAAGCACAACTTAAGATTTATCTTCTCACAGAATTGAAGACAATAATTGATATATATATAATTGCAAAGTAATTGCAATTTAATCTGTCTGTTAATTCAGCATTAGAGCCACATTACCACATGCCTTTTAATGTAGATCGTAAATCATAAGTACGCATTCTTTTATGCAGTTTTCAATACATTTTTATAGTTGTTCAGTCTATCAATAGAAGGCTTGGTTTGTTATGAAGTCATTATAAGAATATAATCTTAATGATTAATGATAACGCCAGTCGTGGCCCAGGGTCATGCGTGTGAATGTAAACAACGGGTTGGGGGTTCGATGTCCCCTCGAGGGAAATAAACATTTTTCATTTCTTCGCAATGGTAACAAGACAAAGCGTAGCGTTAAGTTCCACTACTCATCCCGCAATGAACATTGGGCGGCATTTGGGGACATGTTTAGGGGTTCTATTCCATTGAGGGGAATTATTAAATTTAATCTGATTTTATTATGAGACCGCCGCGGTGCAAGGGCACAAAGGTGCGTCTATAACCGCAACAAATTTGAATTCAATTCAAATTCGGGGGAACAATAGATATACTTTATATACCTTAGGAAGGATCCCTATGTCTACCCTGCTATGTGCGGGATTGTGGAAATTGAAAAAAAAAACTAATTTTAAAACACAAAAATACACATAAATTAAAAAAGTTTATTTACTATTATTTAAGTATATATAAACAAAATTAGTAAACACATAGTAAAATGTAAATAAATATAATGTACATATACATATATATATTTATTTATTCTTTCCTCGTCAGTACAGCACGCGTTACCGCCGGTGACTCCACACGACGGTCGACCTTGTATAGTACCTATATTACGAACGACGTAATGGTTCGTAATTGCAAATTGAAAGCTAGTGTGCAACTTGGACAATAGGTTTTAAAAGCATTTTGAATTTTATAGCGATAGGCCTTTAGAATTGTTTACTTGTATATACATACATATAATGATATGAATTAATATAGGATTTCTTGTATATTTGCTGTTTTGCTCTGTGAGAAATTATTTGGGTCGTAGGTTTCACTGTTTGTTGTGAATACTGCTTGTTGGTGAAACTCTTAGTCTATATGAACGATGGGGATTCTTTCTATCACATTTTTCTATCATTTCATCCACACGCCACGAAACTGTGGAATGCACTACCTGCATCAGTGTTTCAAGGCGGGCATGGCATCTGGAGCTCCTCTGGAGTAATACGTGGCGGTGGTTACTTACCATTGGGTCACCCGTACGCTTGTAATAAGCTTTAGCTTTTTTAGTAGTTTATATATATATATCGTGTTCAATTATGAGGCTTATAAAATGAAGTTTTTTCATTTTGAGAACGACATTGACTTAAACTCTGAAAAAAAAGATAACCAAGATTGTTTAACTTGACCAAATTGATTAAATTTTTTTTTCTGTTTGATCCACCAGTCAGATAACATGGAGCAGTAAGAAAAAGAAATTTATTTAGTTAATAATAAGAAGAGTATACATTTTATACATATGTATATGTAAATTACTTTTAAACTACATACTTTATGTTCTCTCAGCAAATCATAACTAATCTACAAGGAGGTCAACATAGATGTAGGGTTACGGGTGTTCCATGCCCACCTCAGAATAGACTTGTGCCCATCCCAGAAATTTTACTTCCAAAAAAAACGAACAAATCTGTTTAAAGCTAAGCTCTATCTCTACTTCCCAAGGAGGTCAAGTTTTTCTTTAATAAATAATATAAAAGTACACAACGCAATTACTAAATATCTCAATCGTGACATCACTCTAGAACGATAAATATACGCATTCTTTATACTAAAGCATCAATATTTTTTTGTTTTTTGTTGTGATACAAATTCTGTATTTGCATATTAAAGACGGAGAAAATATGTAAACGACTAATAAAAATAATTCTTCTAAAAAAATCCCTGTTATTGAAAATACAGTTTAGAAAGTACTGTATGGTGAATATCTAATAACAATTCGATGTTGTATTATTTACCCTAGATTGTACCCTAGTATTCCCTAGTTGTACCTAAACTAGTAGTTGTGTTTTCAACAAGTGACAACATCAACTGCTCTATTTGTTTAGTCAGAATTCTATCCCTCCCGAACATAAATATGTGTATAAGATATTAAGATATTAAAAAAAGTTATTTGGATATGAGTTATTTGTAGATAAATGTTAGTTATACCGTATTTAGAATTAATCGTTAAATTTGGTTAAAAATCCACTCTTGCCAGCTCTTTTAAATGTCAAGAAAAAATTATTCGGAACCAGTAAGTTTAAACGACGGTTGTAAAGTTAAGTTTGTAAAGGAGCACATAACGTCTTGGGAAGCGGAACTCAACACCGCGTTCTTTCTCCCACTTTTCTTTAAATAAAAATAATGAAGTCTCCCTTGTTGTGGGAATGGAACCTACAATCGTTGCGATATAATCAGAGGCTGCGACGACCTCATAGATACATACAATACACGTACATACATACATATGTACCCTATAATATAATTTGATATACTAACATGGAAATAGGATATCATATAAATAGTCATATGTAATATCGCACAAGGCGTTGTTATGACGGACAGACAAACATATTTACAAAACACTATTAGACTAATCCCTGCGCTTCAAAGTAATCTAGAAGGCGATTGACGTTTATCTCTCATACAATATGCTACCAGTACTTCGATTAATATTATAGCGCCTAATAGGTGCTATTAAACACTGACGACGTGCACTGACTTCGCTGATTATTATATATTTTTTTCACTAATTTATATATCATGTAGCCGTATTAAAAATACTATCCTATTTTTTTACAATGTTATGAGAACTTCATCATTTTATATTTTTAAGAAACCGGTTACTATTAATGACTAGCAAAAAGTGTTGTTTTCATATTTTTGTTAATGTCTAAGGCCAAAAAAATCTTATGGATTTTAGAAATATGAATTAATTTACGTGCATTCTAATGACGATTAAGTAAAAATAACTGTTCAAAATTTTCATACTACTTAGTAAAAATCGTTTAGTATCAAACATCTGTGTTTTATGTTAACAATCAGTCTTTATATATGAACTAAAGTATACCTACTATAAAATAAAATAAGTTTTTAAAATGTTTCATGTATCATACTCATAATGATATATATATTTTTAATTTTCACATACATGCAACTTATAACTTATATATATAGATCTACACTGAATATTATACAGTTGAAGAGTACTACTATGTTTTGTTGAACGCGTTAATCTCAGAAACTACTAGTTAGAATTGAAAATAGATTTTGCATTGTATTGTCCATTTATCGAGACCTGTGACCTTCTATAGGCAATGCTATACCATACTTATTTAGAATACGTATAAAAGTTGAACGTAGCGGGACTCGAACCCGCGCATCCTAACAACATAAATAAGCGTATAAAAATGTCGACGTAGCTTGATGAGAACGTATGTCTCAGTGGTCAGAACACCTGGTCGGTTTCCAGGAGGCGCAGGTTCAAGTCCCGCTACGTTCAAATTTTTCTACGTTTTCCAAATAAGTATTTTTCTTTTCTAAGTGTGGATTAACACTTAAAAAATGTTTAAAATTCTATACCATGTTAATACTTTCGATCAACCCACTTTCAATTTGACCACGCGGAGGCCGCAGGCAAAAGTTAGTATCGATATGATTAACAATCTACTATATAAGTCGTAAGCGATGAAACAATTTATGAAGCACTGTCAAGGAATACCAATTACGAATGCTTAAAATTTTTCGCCTTATTCGTCGGCCATTAGTTGTCTAATATGTTTTTGTGTTTCATTAGAGTCTTCTTAGTTGCACTTCATTTATAATAATGTGAGCTTTTCCCATAAACGATCGTAAACGTCGATTAAATAAATATTCAACGACCACTTTTCGACTTATTTAGACTCCGCCTGTAATTTATACAACAGAACAAATCAATTAAATGTGAATTACGAGTATGCATTTGTACAACATTTCAATGAGGTTTTATTGAAAGTAATCTGTTGATTTTATATAGAAACTGAAATTTAACATCAATAATTATACCTACATTAACTAACAATGGAGGAACCCTTGACATTTAATGGAAGAAGCGTCTCGACCTCGTATCTAAACATATATATTTGACGTCTAAGAGAAGATATCTGTGTTTACACTCGGCAATTAGCGAGTAATGCTCGCAAATTGAGAATGCCACTATTGTTGTTAAAGTTGTTTGAGGTTTGCCGTTTGTATAATATGACAGGGTTATACGGAGCGGCTGGCCTTGGGCGCGATTGACATTCCATGCCCTTTCTTCCACCTTGCCTATGTCTTCTTGAACGGTGATTGCATACGAGAATCTTTATTAATATGCCACGCTATCCCGCGAACCAAGGTCGTCTCTATCTGTAGACTTCTTTATTTTTGCTAGCATATAACTATATATGACCCTTATTACCAAGGAATAAGGTATATAATAGTTTATTGTAAAAAACTCTTTGGTCTGTCTGTACGTGATCTGGTTACTGGCGCACAGCGACATCTGGCGGCCGAAATGGCAAGTAATTTGGATTCATGATTGCCGATTAGCTACTTCCGCATCACGTTCGATGATGTATCTCGCTTCTTATGTCTTTGAGATTGACTTAAATGGATGCTGTGCAAATTTCTTGAGCACAATAGATTGGGTATGATTTTTATCGGCTTGTCTTTGTATAAGTTTTAAAAGGTATTAAAATATTTATTTCAGGGTTGCCAAGTAGCACGGTGAAGACTCTAATGTTAAGAACATTTAATTTTTCGCGTTCCATCACTTATAGAAACATTGTGAGTTGAATTACGTAATTAAACACTGCGTTTTGTCTATACAGGTCGAAGAAATGAGCATAATTTATATATAATCCCCCTTTTTTGAGTCAAGCTCATAATCAACGCGTTTACACATTGTTTCACTGTTGCATTAGTATTCTTTACGATTTAAGTTAAAAAAATATATATTTTAAGCTAAAAGATTGCATTGCATCAACTTTTAAAGATTTACCAGTTAATATAGACATTACAGAATATAAGAAGCTAAAAAAAAAGACCGCCTAATTTGTATAAGGCAAAGTGTAAAAGGAAGTTTACTTGGTACTTAATTAACTTAATTAATTCTATAGGTCCTACTAAAATTATAAATTTGAATGTTTGGAAGGATGTATGTTTGTTTCACATTCATACCAAAACTACTAAACTGATTTAGATCCAACTTTACAATAATATAGCCTATACATCAAAATAACACATAGGCTACATTTTACATGAAGATTAATATGCGAAGCCGCGCTTGCGTCGTTAGTATTGTATAAATTAAAGTTGGTTGGTCATGCTAATATCAGTAACTACAGGGTACTAGATAGTCCGTTTATTGAGGAGGGCTGTATATCTTTATTATTGAGGAAGGCTACCCGGTTATCATTTCGATGTAACCCGATTAACTGCTGTCAGAGTTACCTCGAATACTTAGAATGTGTGAATAGTCTTAATAACATATATAAATATTAATTCTTTTTTTTTTGAGATTTAGAAAAAAAAACATTATTGTACAAGATACGATTCGCACCTTTTCATTTATAAGTCTATTATCTGGATTGCTGAATTCTTTTCTGCTGTCTATTTGGCACAGGCGCGGCGTTGGGTACCGCAAATCAACATGCAGTATCTCGAGTTAAGGTGGAAAGCAGAAAGTAGATACTGGCATGAACACTACGTTCTATTACTCTCCATGTCTCCTCTACTTGCTATATATCGGAGTACAGCGTGAAAGGAAAAAAAAATTTGGCATAACCGACAAAGCTATATCAATTAGATCAGGGGAGATATCTGTAAGTCCTAAAAAACATTAATATGAGATTTGAATCCACTTTCATTTATTACTAAAATATCTGAGCATATCACACATTCTCTTCATATATCTATATACGTACATAAATAACCAAGCATTTCCTACCGCTATACAATTTTCCAATTTGCGTGTATGCGGGCATCTAATGAATTCCTTCTGCATATAAAGATCTATATAGCATTATTGCACCAATCCACATGCCTTGAGTGCTGTTGTTCGGTTTTTTTGCAATGAAGGGCGGGCTTTGCTTAACTAATTCAAGGTACTGAACTTGCTGTACAAAAAACAATCTTATTTCTAAGAAATAATGCTTTTTTTAGTATGAAAGTGTGCTATAGTGGATATTTTGAAATTTTTAGTATATAGGCTTTTTAGTGTGCTCTGTAAATAGCGGAAACGCCAATAGTAGGGACTCGGTTCTCGCTTGAGGCTATAATAATAAAAGGATGTATATATGTATATACAAACGTTGGCAACGTGGACTTGCTATATGTAGAAAATATGGAAATAACACCGCATTTCCTGTATGTTAGTTAGAAGAGTATATTGTTTCAATCTATATAGATACTAGCGTTACATATTTATTATTACAGTATATGATTGTTATTACCAATAAGAATAGAAATTAACTTTTATGAATAATGAAATTGTATTATTTTGTTTTAACGTATTATCTTATATGTTATTGTTCTTCTTTTATTATATTTAAATTAGCTTTATACTGTATAACATCTGCATCACCTTTTAAATAATCAAAGATAGGGTTACCCAACCTCCAAAATAGTACACAGAAATGTATAAGTGAAAGTGAAAAATCAAGAAAATAGTTAATTGAGATAGAACGTTGCAAGGATAAATGATAGATGCTATAATTATGATTTTTTAGACATAACTAATAAAACTAAAAGAAATAAAGTATCGATGAGCACCAGCTGCATGAAAAAGCATGACTCATTGTCACGTTCCACTGGAGACGCGCGTGCAAGCGAGAGCGTAGAATATACGATAGAGAGGCACGATCGGCTCAAGTGTTCGGCTTCTGACGAATCTATCCATTCATTGTTACCAGTAATTAAATAGCACATTGTTTCTTGTAATTAATTTGCATAATTTAAGTAAAAAATATTGGAATAACGAGTGCAATTAAATGTTAATTTATCGAAAAAAAAAAATGTTATATTTAATTAACTCATTTGTATTGAAAATCCAGTGATAATAATTAAAGTTCAATTCACAAAAGTATGCAATTTTTCAACACTGTATACTTATGACGTTCTCACGTAATTATATTCCGTAAGCCAACTTATTGAAATCGGTTTTTTAGCTTCAGCAAAGGAAATCTGGGAACCTAATGTTAAGGTACTCTGTTCCCATTGAGCACTACTGATACTCACTTTCCTATGAATTTTAGATGTATTACGTGTTGTTGTGTTCAGGACAACAATTAAGACTCTACTTCCTTTGTATTTCGATTATTGATGTTATTCACTAAGAGTATACATACGGACATATTAGGCAAAATCCATACGCCTTTAGACGTATCAAGGAATGACATCATTGGTGGGTATCAATGTGGATATATTTAAATTTTAATTAACTAGAAGTAATTTATTACCTATGTTATATTAATTACACTTACAATAAACTTTTATAAAGAATAAGACTGTTCGTTTAGAAACAGTAGAAAAACTCAATTTTTAAATTATATTTTTTATAGCTTCGGGACAATAATGCTAAGATACTTCGATACCCATTTTCCGCTGAATTCTGCGCGCACTGCGTGTTGAGCGCTGGAACTCAATACCGCGCTTTGCCTCGACACTAGAGCGAAGAAATGAAAATATTAATTATTTAATTTCCTCGAGTGGAAATCGAACTCCCAACCTGACACCACGGCTGGTCTTCAATTTTATAAATTAATATGTATAAATAAATAGTATAAGTAACTTCAGCTATTTATGTTTATTTTTTTTCTTATATATTTTACTGAAAATCATTTGTGTTCGATACTATGTAGAATTAAGATATGGTAGCCCTATTTGTCAACTTTGTAGTCTGTAAGTTCCACTTCACATTAATAGAAACAAGTTTGAGAGAGTTGTTCGCTACTCGACACGCAATGCTTCCAGAAATTGGCGGAAAATGATTTTAATGGAAACGGAGTGTCTTAACACCAGGTTCTCCGCTATTCGGTGGATAAAATGTGAAGTTATTTTTTTTTCTCATTAAGGAAAGTAAAACTATTTTAGATAGTCGTCGAAGAGCTCTAACCATTGAACCTATGCTAAGTGGTCAAAGGGCTGCGACAGTTTCCAAAAGGTGCGGATTTGAGTCCCGCTATATTTCAATTTTGACATTTTTTTTCCAAATATTTTGACGAACTTGACGTCGCATCTAGTCTTATTGAAATCGGAAAAGGAAAAAAAATACTGCCCCAAATAAGAATCGAACCTACAACTATCACATTTATAGTCAATTTGCTAACCGACGATGGCCTGGTTTGATTATTAAGTATAAAAATACAAAATCGAAATCATGTCACTTAAGTATAAGCAATTTTTGCCGTTACACTGACGGTCACATATTAGTCAACTTACTGTTATTTAACCTTCTTGGTGATCCACATTTATAAGTTTTAAAAAATGTCAATGCTATTTTAAGATTTCATTGGATTTACCAAATTTATATATAATTAAATACAGGTTGCAATTATGCAAGAATGGTCTTATTTTTAACATTAAGATTTGTATACGATTAAAGTCTTAATATCTTATAATATTTTTTACGGTTGTTACTATACCAGGATAGGCACAGGGAGCATGGTATTAAGTCACTCCATTCTCCACTTTCTACTCAATTCTCGATATTCAATAGAATACTTAGTCGTGGAGCCCAAGGTTGTCAAAAAAGGAAAAAAACTCCCCCAAGTACTGCATATTATTGGAAATCGAACCCACAGTTCATTTACGGTCTAAGCTATTTTAATTATGAATTAATTTTTATTTTTATCTTCACCCTGTATCCATTTGCGGCAAACAATATTTTTCTTTCTTCATTATGGAAAAGCCTATAAAAATGCAAACAATAAAAATAATAATACAAATTTACTCTATAGATAGTAGTGAAAGGCGCATCAAAACCCATTGCATACCTTAAAAAGCACACTAATGTGAAACGACTTTATTTCATACTATGCAAAGATTTATCTTTAGAATTGAATCCGCAACCTCCAAACATAACTCAATGTCAACACAAGATAAAAATCCAAACTATTTTCACGTCTTAATGTATACAATATACATATATTAGAATAGGTTAAGCCTCAAACGAAACCGAACAAAGAACGACCTTCAGATGCGCTAACTAACTTCACTAAAATTAGATAGGTAGCCGCGTGGCATACGTAATGTTGTTTCTTTGTGAAAAAAAGGGAGACCTTTTGAATCGAAATGAAGTTCCGCGAGTAGAAGGATAAAATAAAACATTAACATAATAATGAATTAACTTTTTAGTAACTATGTATTATGATATTTTTATGAATGGTAAGCAGACCCCCCTGCTTACCATTTATAAAAATATCATTTTGCGTGTTTCGCCAAGTGCCGAGTCGTATTGAGTATCGGAAGTCAACGCCACACGTTATCTTGCTTAACAAAAGCGAAGAAATGAAAATAATTCATTCTCTCGAATGGGAATCGAACTCACAACCGACGCGTTTACAGTAGGGTGCTGTGCCTCTGGATTACGATGTTTCCACACACGTTCATTTGTTAAACTCATGTATTTATTTGAATGTATATTTTATAGGAAAAAATTGTAAAATAAATGTAGCGTCACCCTACCTATCCCCTACCTATCCCGGAAACCTCTTGGCAAATTCAAGACTATTTGAGAAGTTAAATTTAAAACAATTTTCAAAGTATACATTTTATTTCCTATGGATGTTAATCTACAATTGTATCGTGTAACAATATAATAAGTATTACTATTACAATAATATACATAACAAATGCCTGATGTATATGTATGTATGTCAATCAATCGTAAGTTATGGCAATCTTTTTGTATTCGCGTTTACGTTGTCACTTGTTACGAATGTGCACTGAATAAAATTAATTACTTCAAGGTTTGGTTTTGCTGTAATATTTTTATGATATTTCTTTTCCAGTGGCAGAAACTTAACGCCGCGATTTGTCTACCAGAACGGGGAAGTTAAATTATTTTTTAATATAGGCATTTCGAGAGGGAATCAAACCATCCCCTTTGCTTTTTCCGGCAGGGTAGAGAAAGTTAATCTAGCGTAAGACACTCCGTTCCCCACTTTCTTCCGTGTTCCCTCTGTTCCTGCTGGGTGCGGGGTATAGCGTGAAGCTGATGAATGATTACTATGAAAGGTCACGTATATTAATAGCGTCAAGCTGTATATTCCGCCGATTTCTGGAGGCATTGCGTGTGTGGTTGAACTAATGCCGATCGATACTAGATCGAAGAAATGAACATATTTAATATTTCATTTCCTTTTGTGGCAATCGAACCCACGACCTATCGAGTTGACATTCACACGCTTGCGCCTCTGCGCCACGACTGGTCTCTACATACGATCCTTTATAACTATTTATCGGCCCCAAGCTATTAAGCTACAGTTAATTTAATAACATTAGTATTAAAGCGAATTATGGATGATTGGTATACAAGGCCACGTATCTTAATAGGCTTGAACATAATTTGCATATAAAACTTAAATTTCAAATTCTATTAACAGATACCTTTATTTTGTCTTGTGGCAATGACATTTTATAGCAAATTTGATGGGTAATAAATATTTGTAAAATTATCACCCTTCACTAATCGTGAAGACTGGAAAAGTATCAATAAGCAGTTATTTACTGTTCAGTATTAGAGGCCATTTTGGCGCAGTGGAATAGTGTCTTGTTGTACATGCAGTAGTTGTGAGTTCGATGCCCACTCAGGAAAGTTAGATATATTCTTTATGTAATAAAAAAAAATTAACCTGTAAGAAATATAAAATTGGCAAAAAGGCTAGTTGCCGATTCATTCTAGCATCCAGTTCAAGTGGCATTATTATATTTAAATTCAATTCAATTTAATTCAATTTCTAGTCTAGTAAGGCCTATCGTGGCGCAGGGGCTAAAAATGTGACTGTAAAAGCAACTTCGGTGGAAAGTGGGGTTACTTCTGCGGAGTGTCTTAATAAGTTCTCTAAGTGAACCCTGCTGTGTGCGAGATACAGTGTGAAGCTGAGTTGATTGAAAACACAGTTTCTTTAATAAGTGAAAAAAGAAATGAAATGTTTTACCACTAGACCTCCTTGCCCAACTAAATCCGTGGAATTGTGGCCATAAGGAAAAAATATAACATATAATGTCGATTGGAAAATTCACAAGCAAAAGTTGCATTAAAATCAGCGCAGTTTAACATTTTTTAATACAATAATTTTATATTCAAATATAGTTAACCAATAATTTATAACCCCATAGATAAATAGAAATAACTAGTTGTACTTTTGTAGAAATATCAGTTTTCTTAAGAGAAACGAAAGGCTTTACGGCTGTTCACATATAAATGATATTATTACATTATTTATTAGCAATCAAGAGGCTACCGTTGTTAATAACAATAAATTTGTCCTACGCTTATTGCATCAATAAATAGTAATGAGTTTGTTTTGATTGGAAGCTGAATGATTTTATATGATAAAATATTTTTTTTCTATGAAGAATGTGTTATTTTATTGTTATTTATTTTTATGAATGTATTTAGGTGTTAAATATGGTTTGATTTGATGATTTTGTAGCGCAGTTATGGTGCGGGTTCGAATTCAAATGGATAAGGATCGGTTACATATATAAATAAGTTTCCGATTTATCTGTAAGTATTGTCAAACAAATAAATTATTTGAAAAAAAAACGAATTAAAACAACGAACCAAAAACAAAATAATAATTTTATATAAATTAAAACGTACTTTGATTTTGTTAAGCAAAAATAATTATAAAAAGATTTTATAATTTTGAAGTCGGTGCCAAGTAAAACAAGGGCATAGTAATGTGATATTGTAGTAAAGTTGTTGTAGCATTAGCTTTACACCGATACTATACAAATTTACCTTATTAGCTGACTGCGGCTAATTAAAAAGGAGAGTTATGATTTTGTCCTGTATGTATGTATATGGGTCTTGATGTTCATCTGTTCCCTCATAACTTCTAAGCTATTTATCATAATTAGACAAATGAGGTATCGTTAGAAGCCTCTTATTCATTGGTTATAGGCTACATGACATCAAGTTAAATTGACTACAGCGCCCTCTTGGGGCATAAAGTAAAGGACTAAAAAAAAGGATTCTTTACGCTGTCGTGTGGGGTATCAAATGTATTTCATTTGCTTTCTTAACACATTTCAAATATGTAAACATTATTTGCCGTTGCTCAATCCCCTGATAATTGCAAATTTTATACTCGTTTTTTGTATTACTTGATTTTTCTATAGTATCATCGATAGTAGGTTCTCAAAAGACAAAAGTCTCCTGCCTTTCTAACCACTATGTCTTATGGGTTATTGATAGCGATCACCCTCCACGACGCAGTAATTAGAGGACGGAGCTACAAATAAAATCCTAGTGATAAATTGAACAAATAACAGACATTTATTCAATTAAGATAGTATCTGAGTAAAATTCAAAGAAACAAGAAGCGTGTTAAATTATTAAATGCTAGTCTAATAGTCCATAGTGCGACACGTGCAATGCAGGTTTAATAGGACCGTATGAAGTAAGCAATAATTTATATATAGTTAAGTATGTATATAAATGTATATATGTATGTATGTAGGCCAGTTGTGGCGCGGGGGCACAAACGTGTGACATTAAGCTCGACAGTTTGTAGATTCGATTCTCACTCGAGAAAATTAAATATCTAATATTTTCTTTTCATCGCTCTCAAAGCACGAGTTCCGCCTCTCAACACGCAATGCCTCCAGAAATCGCCAAAAAATGAGGAACTGAGTGTTTTAACACAAAGTTTTATGTATTAAGCCTACCGCTGTGTGCGGGAAGGAGCGTGAAGCTAATAAAAATGTATGCGTGTAAGTATAAATAAACATTTTGTACTAGCTAAACACACGGTAAGTTATGGTGTTCAACGCATGTATAATTTACTTGGATACAACTAAGTAATGGTATTCTCATGGCTTGCATATAAAACTTGTTTAGAAAAAGGTAATAAATGAGTGTTTGTATTATATAAATGTATTTATATTTGTATTAATGTATAAATATTTATATTTTATTCTATATCTATAGATACTATTCTATTCTGCAAATTAATTGTAGGCGGAATGTAACGCCTCACCTTGCTCAAAAATGCAAGAAATATACTTCTCTAAGTAGAAGTAGAAGTTACTATCAACTATCTTTAATTGACTCGTTATCAGAATTCGGAGGAATCGTTTTGAATTATTTTTTTCGATTTTTAGTTGATGTATCCGATAAGAATGTCTTGCACATAGCAAAGAGGGCCGAGGGAACCAGGTAACATAGTGTACTGTAAGACACTTCGTTCCAAATAAGACCAAAAAAGACAAATTCTGGAAGCTGTGGTTGTTGATTTGATTCGGAACCTAACCCCAGTCTTTGTTTCATTACCATGGAGGAAATTTAAATATTAAAAACTTCATTTTCCCGAGTGAGGAATTGATCATACAAACTGTCACGTTTACACTCGTGTGATTGTGCGCCTGCGCCACTACTGGTCTCCATGACTGGCAAATTATATTTAGCTTTATAAATTAGATAACATTTAAAATACGATGTCCTTTCTCTGTACTCAAACAAAAAAATATAGATTTAAACTAGCTTGTACTGTAATTTTGTTAACGTACAATCGCCGGCCGCGCGAACTAACAGTGTTAATAGCTAGTTGAATAGATAGGATCAGCTAGGATAAATTAGCATCTAGCTATTAGTACTGATAGAAAAAGATAAGATAAATCTAGAATGGCTTGATAGGTAATGGAAAGATCATCTTGTCGTCGTTGCACAGTGGAACAACGTCTCGTTCGTATCGTAGTCGCGTTGATATTATCTACTGAATAAAGCCACGAACGGAGTGTTTTACCACTGAGTTCGTTCTGCCTATTCTACTATCCGAGTCAAACATGAAGATGGTTGCTAAGAAATATCTTTATTTTATATATCAGGCCAGTCGTAGCGCAGCGGCACGAAAAGTGACTGCAAAACCGACTGGTTGTGGGTTCGATCCCCACTCGAAGAGATGAAATATTTACTTAAATTTATATTTCCATTTCTTCGCTCTGGTGCCGAGGCAAAAGGGCGGCGTTGAGTTCTGCCACTCAACGCGCAATGCTTCAGAATTCGGCAGAAAGTGGGGAACCGAGTGTCTAAAAAAAAACACTAGGTTCCCTCTGCCTACCCTGCTGTGTGCGGGATACAGCGTGAAGCTGATATTATTAGATATTTTAGAATTTACAGATCATGAAAGAGCATTGACGGCCTTCAGGGTGAAGATAGACGTGGTTTTGAAGGTAGCCATGTCGTATCGACCCAGAAGCACTGCTACATGAAGTTTACAAGAAAGTTTCTACAAAATTACACAGTACTGGAGTGCCACGGATCCGGTTGGTGGAGTTGACATTTACTTTTGTGATATACTATGCAATTCAGCAGAATACAATACTAATAATGGAACACGATATCAGAGGTCTCAGAATGCTTGTGATTTTTATTTTCAAGTTAATTATTCTTGTCTTAATTGTTTTTCTTCCTTAAATTAGGTTATTTTAAATACTAAAGAATAGCCCAAAACTGACTGTTATCTTTGCCATTAACGATGGAATATTGTATAAATAAAAAAACATAGCAACCATATTTGATTTTGACAGATTGAAATGATCACTCAATGTTAAAAAATCTTGTAGTGACTCAGACTTTAGCTGGCTATAGGGCAATAATTTAAAGCTAGTGGCCTTTAGGTTTTTTTAAATTCTCGTGGCATTACGTATATAGCAGGGCAGACAAGAAAACCTAGTGTTAAGAAACTCTAATCCTCACACACCGCCTTTTTTTTTTAAAAGTGAGGGAATTCAATGTCGCATTTCTTACCAGAGCGAGTATTTGAGAATAATTTATGTCACTGAATCGAACTCAAAACCGTCACGTTTACGCGGCATTTCATATAAAATAGATTAAAAAATATCATAAGAAAATATATAAGAATTTTCAATTAACATTACATACGACTTATAATAGCTACGTATACAATATAAATAGATTATACCCGTACCTACAACGACATGGGTATCAATCACATGATATTTGACCTGGTGGTTCCGAGAGTTTCCAATAAATGATGTAGATTGTATCGAGGTGAGCCGTATGACCCCTTATGACTGGTAGCTAGCCTTACTAAATGCTCAAGATGAAATGAGCTATTATATTTCATGCGATTTGGTTATTTTAAGCATATTTTAGTTATGAGAAAATAAGGAGAGAGAGGAAGACGGAAGGGCTTTAATGGGAAAAGAACATCAGGTTTCCAGATTTCCTCTGTTTACTCTGCTTTGCGCGGAATATAGCTTCACGCTAAAAATAATCGGGTCTGATAAAAGTCTGATTTCTATATTGTTGCAGTCAAGTTTTTTTTATCTGACGTAACAACGTATGCAAAACAAATAAACTTCTGTACAGTGCAGTCCTAGGTGATTACTTAGTAGCATATCACGCTTTCCCCTATTTTAAGTGGTAGTGGAATCGGGTTAAGAATATTTTATTTTTAATTTTCCTTGCATGGGCAAAACTAAGCGCTGCGTTAAATCCCGCCACGCAACACTCAATGCTGTGAGCTCGGGCGGAAAGTAGAGAGCCTTACCACTAGATTCTTTATCAAAATAATCAATTAAAATATATTAAAAAAATATTTTACTCTAAACATTGTGACAGATGAGACGCCGAGGTCGCGATGAACATCAATACTACTATGTAGGAGGACGATTACCGCGCGGGGCCCACTTGTATGCCAGTAATTAATGGCTGTCGGTACAAAAACAATGCATAGCTCTGGTTAAGGACGTGTCCTTTGTGATGTGGCCATGATATAAGGAAATTCAGGATTTCACAGAAATACTGTGTTATGTATATTTAAAAAGACATTTATTATTCTTACCCCTATCGTTCCTTACATTAGGGTCGCAAGTTCCGGACACTGTTCTGATCTCCTCATCCTGGAATGCCTGGCACCGGCATTGTTTGTCTCTCTGTCTGATGTGTTTGTCATCTGTTTTCTGTGAAGAAAAAATGATATTTTTAAGACAAATTTATTAGATTTTTATTTATAAAGATATTTTCTATTGAAAATATTATATTATTTATTGAAAATATGAAATACTAGTAGCCGCCGCGTGTCTTCGCCCGCTTGCACAGTACAATTATATCTTTTCTAATCTCAATTACTTCCGTGATCTCATAATATTATCGTTTTAAAACTATAATCATACATTTAGATAGCTAAAGTTATAGTCAACTCAACCACATACTTATTTTGTAGCAATATTGGCATGGAACTCTTTATATTGACATATTTTTTTAATTTGTAAAATAAAACAAAGACTAATAAATATTAAGCGGGAGCTTTCCAGAATTTAATAGTGAATACTATATTTATCATCTGGTAAGCCGTTTCTGAGATTAGTGTTAACTCCCAAAAACATTTTTCTTATATATCTTCTATATAAAGACACGACACGACACGACACGACAGTAAGTACTAGATTTCATTACCGAAAGTGGGACTCCAACTTACGCCACCTGCGCCACAGCCAGACTGGTATACTGTCAACTTAAAATAAAAATTATTGCTTATCTCAAATATCTATGCATCTACCATCAGCCTTATGCTCTCCATTCTCTCCGGCTAGTGAAAAAAAAATACAAAAATCATACTCACCTCACATCTTCTAGCATAAATCTATGTTGATCGTTACGTGGGCTACAATATGATTGATATAGCTTCGCGCCGCTTAATTGGTTGCTTAGTTAAAGCATACATACATACATACATATATGTGTTAGCATTGTTCACGTCCACAGTAACTTATTTACACTCTGTACATTTGAATAGTAATTACTAGCTACTTTGGCATTCAGTAAGATATAAATATTTGTGTTTTAAAAATTTTATTATTTATTGTCTTTCATATAGGTAGGTTGGCAAGGGGAACCTGGGCACCTACTGTTAAGACACTCCATTCCTATTGTGTTTAATATTTCCCGCCGAATTCTAGAGGCATTGTGTGTTTAGTGGCGAAACTTACTGCCCCGATTCGCCTCGTTACGAGAGCGAGGAAATGAATATATTAAGTATGTAATTGATTTCCTCGAGTAGGAATCGAACTGTTTGGCATCTAGAGTAATAAAGATTTTAATCTATATTATTATTTTTTTAAATAAAATTTTAAATCGGCATTTTATGGCGTAGTTGGATAACGTCTGATTGCGGACGTTATAGTTATTTGTTCAATCCCCAATCAGAGAAATTAAATAAAAAATTCTCGTTCTGGTAAAGTAAATGGTGGCGGTGAATTCCGCAGGCAACTATCTACTTTCTAAATAAGTAACTATCTACTTTGCAATTGTGCAGCTTATATTAAATATTATTTATTAAAAGTAGTTTTTAATTTCACTAGGCAGAACATATAAGCTGTAAACTGATCATGACAAAGCGTGACGTTGATTAACGCCACCAATAATACAGAATATAAGAAGAATGTAAAAACACTCTCACTCTCACTCTCGTCTCGCTTTTCTATCTCTCTTTTTGTCTGGCCGAATGCTATTTTTCTCCAGATTTCGACGATGGTATCAAACTGAAATTAAAATCAATCAATTTTTTTAAGCATATTACAGTAACGAAACATCACAAAACATAAATCTATACACATTTATTTTGGGATTGGGTCCCTTCACCTTACGTACGTACGTACGTACGATTCTGAATGATACTGAAAGGTGGATAAAAAAATGTAAACAATGATAAAAATTACATTACGTACTATAATTTACCTCTTAATATGATAAAGAATTTTAAGAATTAAAAATAATATATATTTAAATAAAACTAGATTGAACAGGTATATAAGCGTTTGTATTTTATACCATTACATCACTACCTTTGATATCGATCAATCGTAAATCTATGTTAATTGATTGTAATAATAAAATCGCGATAATATCTTCCTGTAGTTCTTTATGATGTTAAGACATACACACAGACAAATAGGATATCGGTATATATATGACTTTATTTTATTTTTTTTTTAAATTATTCCACACGAAGAAAAGGAAACTGTTTTAGGCCAAATGCCAAAAATCAGGCCTAAATAATTCTTTCGTTTATTAGTGTGCGAATGACGCTTTCAAAAGTATTAAAATTTCCTTTAAATATCATCAATAAACTATTTCTATTTTGTTTACTATACGCTGTATCCCTAGTAAGTAGAAAGAACCCAGTATCAATGACATTCTACTTTCCATATGCCACCCAACCCTCGAGACATTACGTGCTAAGTGGCGGTCCAACGCCCCGCATTGTTTTGTTACCAAAGCGAGAAAATGAAAACATTTCATTACTGCAAGTGGTAATAGAACTTATAACCATTATTCCAAAAGTCAGATATCGTATTTATCAATTTAAATAACAAAACTAAATAGTATATAGTTGAAAAAGAAACAGCATTTTCAATACAATCGCGTAGATCCAAAAAAAGCGACATTTTCTCGTATTTAAATCACGTGCGCACTAGGAAAATACGAGTGTCTGGTACCAAGGTCTAATGAAATTTGTCATTCAAACGGTTCGCGAGTCGACGCGTACGCAGGCTGAGTAGATGTAGTGTGGAGTATCGAGGATTTTCTTCTGTGGCATACTAAGCGCTGTATATTATGTTATATGATAGTTATATTTGAAAATATATGTGTAGAAGCAATGTATTTATATGTGTTTTTTTTTATTTTAGTAGTAAGGTAGTAAACCTCAGTGTCAAGTCACTCCGTTCTACGTTTTCCACTCAGGTTAAACACACTTGTATACAAATGACTTTGCAAGCATCCATTACAAATGAAGGAAAAGAAATCCACGATAGACTGAATCATTATTTCTTTGATAAGAAGTACTTGTGTTAAATTTTATTAACTTAGCACAAGGCTTTCCACCATGAAAACACATATTAAAAATTAAACCTCAGACATAAATACAAAACCGTATAGACGAAATGACTGGACTTAAAGGGTTGAAGTCGTATGTATGGCTGAAAGTGTAGGGAAGCACTATAAACAGAATTTCCTGAAAACAGGAAGAAAACTGAATTTACCATTTTACCTCTTAAACAAAATCCACATAAACAAACACATATATTTGTTATACAATCCCTTATTGTACCCCAATACTTACGAGGAAGACACACCGACACGTAGCACCGAAAATTACCGACGTAGGCTCGTACGCTGTGAATTTTTAGTTGTTAGCCTTCCTCCTTCCTGGTACCGGTCTCAGGGCCGTTGGTACATTCACGGTAGTTATATTCGATTCTCACGTTAGTTGCTATAGACGTATATTGTTTATAGATATCTATCGTGGCATGTTAGGCCTTCGTGGTGCAGCGGCACAGTGTCTAAAAACAAGATAGATGTGGGTTCAATTCTCATTCATTATCATTATCTATCCTGGTCCACTGCTGGGCATAAGCCTCTCCCATGGTTTTCCCCCATACGAGATTAAGCTCGAGTTCAGTTCTTTCAGCCGTTTAATTCTCATTTGAAGGAGTAATTTGTTTTAGTTTACTAGTTCTTGTAACAAGAAGTACGCTAATCAACACACAATGTTTCGAAACTAGGGCGGAAAGTAGAGAACGGAGTGTCTTAACACTAGTAACCCTGGCTACTCTGCTATTTATATATCATTTTCAAAATATTGCGTGTTGAGTGGTAGAACTCAGTCAAAAAAAATGTAAAACATAGATAGAGTAGGAATCAAATCCAGGAAATCGCGTATACAATCAGAGGATGCTCCGCTGCACGACGATGACCTGAATGTTTATTTCGTGTACAATAATTTGGTGATCGTGACTTAGTAGATCAATCTTTCACTTTTCCCTATTACATATTGAGATTTTAAAAACCACTCTCACTTCATCCATCGACGAGTCGTGGTGGACCTGGAGTTAAAATTTATAAACTTTTGCACATTCTTCGATAATAATCAAAAATAACTAAAATAATAAAATTAAATATGCGCAGTCATCTAGTTAAATTTAGGACGGCCACAACTCGTTAACCATACTGTAACTATGTGCTAATAAGTGAGTATAGAAGCGTAAATAAGTTTTTCATAGAAAAACCCAATCAACTATGGCATTGTATACGCTGTTTATCTTAAACAAATGGTTTCGAAAGTGAAACGTGTTAATTAATCTATTTTAAGTATCGAATAATTAACAATTAACGAGCTGTTAGAGTCTTAAATAATATAGTTCCGTATTGAGTAATTTAGTACGGATAATATTCATATTTACTATCTTTTCCGCACAAAACAACATTAATTTTGGCATAATATAAGTGTGTACAAAGTAGGTTTTTACTATTGATGTCGATTGACGGAACTCAACGCCGCGCTTTATCTTAACATGACACCAAAGAAATTCTCTCGTTTGAATGGGGATCGAACCTTTAACCATCTCTTACAATCGCACGTTAAAATGGAATAAATAATTAATTTATTACATTGTAATAAAGGTACTTGCGTTTAACATGCAAGACCCCAGCATGAGCGAAATATGACAAGATTAATTTTTGTTTACAGGTGTATGACAACGAATTGAAGATAATAATTATAAGAATATAGTTGATTAATGCACCCGTGGTGTAGGGGTTCGATTTCCATTCAGGGAAATAAATTATTTTCATTTCCTTTCCAAGACAAAGCGCGCGTTGAGGGGCGCAACTTGACTTGAAAAACTTACAATGCGTTGAGATCAGTGTTTTGCTACTAGGTTTTCTCCCTACTATATGATATGTGTGTATCTATTTAGTAATAGATACTAGTGTTTAGGAATTACGGCTATTTAATTAAAAATATTTTTTTTTAATAAAATCGTTAAGAATTTGTTATTAATATATACAATTTTTTAACTATTTTAGATTAATTTTATTTCGTTTGACAGGACGGTTTATCGTTCAATATTTTAGACATCTGTACGTTTTTCATAGTTGACAGACAAAACGAATTGATTAATACCACCAGTTAAAAACTGAAAAATCTGTATTTCTTACACAAACTGCATTAATTTTAATATAACGCGACAACCACTGTACCAATATGGCGTCACGTTCACACATTCAAATTCATCTTCTAAAAGCTATACAAACATTAATATGCTAATAAGAAATTATAAAGACATGCAACACAATGCATGCTATAAACGAATTATTCTCTATATACACATACAATTTATTTCGTATACCAGTTCATTAGATAGTTGATTGGTTTCCCTCTCGAAGGCTAAGTTGCGAACTTTGACTTCGTATGTATGCTACATGCGTGTATCCTCGTGTATTGATTAGCGAATTTGATCTTTAAATAATAGTCAATAAGAGTGATAATCGCACTGCTTTTGGTCGATGTTTATCGTTTATAACTTTATTATAATTACGAAGTTTCATTAGGGAAAATATTCTACACCTATTATTTATGCATGGACTTGTCTTTAGTAATATAATGTATGTGGTAGTGACATAAATACCCTACTCTTCCTATTTGTGAGTACAATAGCTATTTTAAAGCTGCTGATGCTGGTTTCACCAGCCCTGTCTTTGCAAGAGAAGGTCGTGGGTTCTAGTTTTATTTGTAGGTAATGTTTTTAATTGAGATTTATATCGTAATAAACATTTTACTTGTCTGTTAAAGGAATGACTTAAACGATCAACTCAGCCTGGGTGTGCCAGAGTTCTGGTCCTCTGCCTTCCGCATTCATCCGATGCCGAGCTACCTTCTGCATATCGTCAATCCATAGAACTAGAGAGCACCCTCCGTTACGCCATTTGTGGTCCCCACTGGAAGACTCGTCTGCTCCAGCGACTATCAATCTTCCGACTGGCACTTCCAGCCCTACTTGTACTGCCACTTCAATTTACCGGAAGACCTCATTTCTGATTTACTATATAAATAAAATATACGTATCATTACTAATAATATTACGATTTAAATCATTCAAATAAGAGAATAGTATGTATATCATAAATTATATTATTCTTGTCATTAAATCTACTAAATTGCGTTGATTTAATTCAAAGATTATAATAATTATATTATAGATTATATATGTAAATTATTAATTAATAATAGCCATGTTTACGAGCCATTACTTCGACTCCGTAAGGTATAATTTCTTGGTATCATTTTCATCTCTTATATAAATTTGGCAATGGGTAAATCTTGACATCGTAAGAAATTGATATAAATATGATTTTTTTATTTATGTTAAAGGAACAGACTTCGGTTGACCTTCGAAAACACAGTATACTGGAGGAAAAGTGATCCCGGAGGATTTGTATGAAGAGGTGGACGACAGTGGACGAGGCGAAAGAGGTGTGCAGAGACCGTACCTTTTGCGTGCTCCGTTCTTTATGAATATTCCGCTAGGGCTTAAGGTTATTCACGTTAAAAATCATATAAACAAACTTACTTATTTCCACATAGTTTCTACTGACAATAAGCACCTAATAATAAAATCACCTAAGCAATTATATGGGTAAGTTGATTAAATATAAATATAAAATACTTAATTTATTTTTGTTGTAACAAAATCTAAATAAGTCTTACTTTATGTAAATTTATTTTTTACTTTTTAGTTCGTTGTTTAAAATCAGTTTTTTTTGTTAACAATTAATTTACATTGCTACTTAAATCACTGCAAATGGATTTTGTACTTTATTTATTATTTAAATCGGAACTAACTTAAAATTACATGTAAATTAAAAGAACCGTACTATTACCGTACTAAGCAGGTACTATTTCAAAGATATCAAAAGATTTCATGTTTTTTTTATCTATAAGAGAAACCTAAACTTAATGACAATCACCTTTTATCATTGAGAGGGTTTTTACATTTCTTGGCATACATGACAAAGAATTGTAACAAAATAGTATTTTTTTTTATATCACATAGGTGTATTTTGTACTTTGAACGAATTAAGATAAAACTTAACGACTAAGTTAACGACTAGTCCCCAAGTTTCTTACTTAGAGACATCGCGGGTGGAGTAGCAGAACACAACACCACATTTTTACTAATCAAAAGAGTATTTTATGAGTAGGATATGAACCCATTACCATTATGTACCAGCCAAACACACTATATTTCGCCACAATGGAATTTTAATTACATTAAGCGAAAATAAAATTTAAATTACTTTACAAAAAAAATACATAAAATCTAATTTATGATGCATACATTGTATATCAACACAACCAAAAATATAAACTTAAGAACAGTTTATAAAGGTTTCATAGGAATTAAAATTGACCACTTCCTGCGTTTTGGTTTAGGAATAAAATAAAAGGGAAAGGTCGCCATGACCTGTTGAGTCATTTTAGAAGGTGACTCGCGACTCGGAAAAAAATGAGCATTGATATCCTTTTATATTTCACGTTTTAGATTTCGTTTGACGCTTTCTTGCTTTCAAATACTTATGTTTTAGTTATCGATTATTTAAAATCGATGAAATGTAATATAATTTTAAGATATTATAGACTGAGACACTCAATAAGTCTTTTTTTATAGCATACGCATGTGTGAGTGAATGTACATTGTAAATAATATTAATCATGGTCACAGGATAGTCAAAGGTAACCTAGTGTTAAGACACTCCGTTCCCATTAAGACATCTCCGTTATCCACTTTCCGCCGAATGGACGACTGGCCTATGAAATTTTTATACGCTTATAACACTTTAAAATGGCATGTCTAGTTCCACAGTTATTTACCCACTTGCAAACACATAATAATATTATTCAAATTATAAACACCATTCAACTAACAACCAAACATAATGTAAGTTTAGGTAAATATTTTAATCGGCAATTCAAAGGTGAGCCAAGATAAGGATAGACAAGGTGGATAGCCTTGCGGGACGAAAGCTCGTCGTGGGCAGCGGAATGCTAGAGTTACTTTCCACAGTAACCTTGGGCTTATACCCGTGGACCGATCACCAGAACTTGTAAGAATTGCGATTTGATTTTATGGCTTAACCCTTTTATTGGTGTTTTAGATATTTTTTTTTATAAAAAATGGGTTATAAGCTTTTTTTTTAATTATGACGTTATACATTCATACTATTATATCATATTAAATTTGATTCCAACACTTTTTGGGTAATATTGAAAATCTTTAAAAAGTCATTTTAAAAATAAAAAATAACTTAAAATAATTGAACTCTATAATTATATTCTAAAAATTGATACAATAATGAGCTAGTATCAGTGTAAGTTGACAAGTATAAAGTTTGTTTTTAAATATTATAATTGTAGGCCCGTTAAAATTTATTTTTATTTCCTTATTCTGGCCAGACAAGGCGCGGCGTTGAGTTCCGCCACTCAACACTCAATGCAAGATGAGAACATAGTGTCTTTATACTGTGTAAAATTTACTGAAAAACACAATACGATATATTTAACAAGATATCGAATAACATAAATTATTATATTTTATGAGGAGTGGTAAGAGTGGTAAGTGGTGAGAGAGGTAGGGGGAGACCTCGGTTGACCTTCGAAAACACAGTATCAAAGATACTGGAGGAAGGTCACGTAAAAAGCATGAGGATCCCCCGGAGGGTATGTATGAAGAAGTTGATGACAGTGGACGAGGCGAAAGAGGTATGTAGAGACCGTAGCGTTTGGCGCTCCGTTCTCTCTGACTACCCCGTTAGGGATAAAGCGTGAAGCTAGGTTAGGTTAAGTTATTATATTTTATTTCATAACTTATGTTATTAAATACCTTATTATCGCCAAAATAATAAGGAATTCATAGCATTAATTTCCTACTTTTGCGGTTTCATTGATAAATGTATTTGTAGCTTAATTAGTACTGATGATAAAACAATGTACAGATTAATTGAAAATAATTTAGAGCAAATAATTGTTTGTTATTATTAAACCACAACCTCATATACCTAACAGTAAACACGTCGGTTATGGGTTCGCGTGCAACTCAGAGGACTAAATGATTATTTTTAATATTTTCATTCCCTTGCTGTGGTACAAGGTTCCACCACTCAATGCGCGATGCCTCGAAAATTCGGCGGTAAGTGGTTAACGGAGCGTCTTAAAACTAGGTTCTCTGCTTATCCTGCAATGAAAGCGTGATATAAAAGATATAGTAAATATAATAATTCTACTATTAACATAGATATATTTATGTTTTAATTTTTATCATACGAGTAGAGAACACTTTAAATATAATTTTGTTTCAATAACTCTTTCGAGTGGGAATCAAACCCATAATCATTGCGTATTATTGTCCTCCGCATATGTGCTATTAAGTATGTGTACGTAATTTATGTAAAAAATATGATAAATAAACATTTATCTTTTATAATCCTGTTAGCCAGAGACGTATAGTTAAGAATATTAGTGTCAATAACAATTTAATAACAAACTATTCGAAGCATAAAACTGCTTGAACTAAAGAAACAAATATTACAGCAACGCCTCCAACGAGTTGGAAAATAAAAAAAATAGACCAACCGTGAAGAAGACATTAGAGCAAGACGGAAACAACTTGTAATTAGTGCCAGAACGAGATCGAAAGTCGTGAAATAAAAAGAGAAAGTAAATAACAACGCCAATATGTGCGAAAAGGATGGAAGTAAAGAGAAAGATAACGTGGAGAGTGAAATTGCGTTAACTTTCGCTGAGCTCGTTTCGGTTACGTCATAACCGTCATGCGCAAGAGTTGCGTAATGGTTATAACTATTTTTATACGTATTTATATTTTGTATGCACTATTTTATATGATAACTGGCGATAATCAATTATTTAATGATTACTTTCTATTTGTGCACATGTACGTACATTGATAGATCACTCGAGCAATCGATCCATATCGATTTATCTGATGGATTAAAATTTCAATAAATAACATTTGCATATTTAAAAACTTTCTTTTAACAAAGTAATTCATTTTATTAAATATCTTAATTTTTATAGTACTTTTAAAAAATATTCTAACAAAAATGGATCAGAAGAGATGGTTTGCAAATACGTAATACGATTTCACAAACCCAACGGCTAGCAATGTCATGCTCATTACCAATTTACCTAATCTCCTTTTGATGGGTCCATATTGTTCTGTCGTTGTTTGATGCCACTGATATACAATTTACTTGCAATTACAAAGCATTTCTTTCATCATTATTCTTTGTCGTTTTAAAATCTAATACATAATTTAGCTGATAGCGTACTTGAAGATGGCTTGTTGAGAAAGTAGGTCTGACATCTCTTGCGTAACCGTTGTCCATTTTATAAAATATACAATTACTTTCATGTAATATAAATTTGAAGATTTTATGTTTAAAGTTATAAATATTTACTAAATTGGCTTATCGTCATCTAAAATGTTGGGCAATCAATTCGGGTCAGGGTTAATTGTTTTAAAAGAAGCGTGCTTTTGGATGCTTTTGTGAGATAGTGAAATGGTTGAAATAAATAGAGGCCGTCGTGACGCAGGAGCACAAGGATGTGACTGTTGTGAGTTTGATTGTAATTCGCGGGATATAAAGATTATTCAATAATAATTTAATTTCTCAGCTCTGATGGCAAAGAAATGGCAAAAGGGAGTTCTACCACTCAATATACAATAGACTGGAACTGAGTATCTTAACACCTTGTTCTCTCTGCCTACTCTCCTATATGAGATAGAGCGTAAAGCAAGAGAAAAATATAAATGTACTTAAAATATTTAATGTACACACAGCAGATTGCGTCAGTATTCGAATTAATTCATTAATCATTAACAACATTTGTCATGAAAACACAAAACTTGAATTGCTCGGTGCTCGGTTCCGAGCCCTTAATCGACGTTTCCACATTCCTTCTCATAATGAGAACGGTTAAACTGTCCTAGTTCTAAAATAATATACTATACTCTCTTCGCTCTAATGCCAAAGTACAATGCTGAACTGTAACCCACCCATTTGTGTGCGCACATGTGTGAGTCAATGCAAGCCTGTGTTGCTTTACGTTGCGTATGTGTGCTATGTTAATATTACTATTTATTATAGAATATGTGTACTTAAATAGCATTTTTTTTATATTTCTCTAGTTTCTAACCTTACCTTATTTGGTAACCATTACTTTCTTTCATACACTTTGCATTTTACTTGTGTGTCGTCACAATATTGTCTATCATACACTATAGTAGCTATTGTACGTATTATTCATATAAGCTAGTGTGCGTGAAGCATTCACAATGAAAGTACTGGCAGTTGCGCGGATTTAGGTCAGTCCAACTCAGATTATACAGATTACAGGCCGTGTGAATCATTGCACATCTTATAGGTCCTTATGTTCGGGTGTAATTAGAAATAGTCGTACACTCATACATACATATGGCGACATGGTGTTTGTTGAGACCGTTTTAGGTTTGTATGCTATAGAGTGTATGTTAGGTTACAGAAATATTTGAGGCGTTGAAGTAATGTTTAATGGTATGTAATTTTAAGTAATGATGTGAGTATTATTGTATTATGTCAAAATTTTGACTAATATTATGTTATGTTTATTTTAATATTATGCTACAGTGTGTAGGTATGTGTAAATTGCGAAACATAATTTTGATCATTACACACACACATTCACTGATACTTTCATTAAGAATTTTTAACTTAATTTAATGAAAATATTGAATAACTATTTTTGTATCTTCATAAGGAAATATTAGTGCTGTTGCGTATGCACTATTAATATTTTAATGTTTTTTTACTCTTAGCTATTTATACTTTCATTTTTAAGTCATTTTAAGCGTAATAGTCACAATTTTGAGTCCCACTTGATACAATATTTGAACTCGATGGTTATGGATTCGAGATTGATCCACTTGAGTAATGTTTTTAGTTTTTACATTATTTTCATTTCTCTAACCTGGTAAGACAAACACGGCGTTAAGTTCCGTTACCAAACACAAAACACTCTAAAAATGTCTTAACAATATGTCCCCAGGATGTCCGCGGAAGTTTTGACTGAAACTATAATAATGCGTGAGACTGAAAAGGATAAAATATTAGATTTTTTAATATAGAGTTTTCTCTATATAAGCGTGTATCAAAGGCTCACCAAGGGTTCCGCATCAACTTCAGGAGGTCAATGGGAAGTATATATGTATATTATCTATTATATTTATGTATAGACCTATAAATACATATGTATTTTTATAATCTATTTTTTTTTTCATGTGTTTATATTCTATATTTAATATGTATGTATGTATATTTATGTGTATGTGGGTATATGTGTATGTGTGTATGTATATGTGTGTATAATTATATATATTTTTGTTTTCGTGTTTCGTCATAATAGTTTTTCCTACCGCACTACGCCCGTTCCTCTAGATCTATTCCTACAATTCGGTTGCCTGGAAGAGATCACTTTTAGTGATAAGGCCCCCTTTTCACATTTTATTATTTTATAAGCTCTTGTAAATAGTATATTTGTATGGTTGTATTGGTGTGAAATAAAGAGTTTTATTATTATTATTATTATTATTATTATTATTATTATTATTATGTTTCTCTTTTATAATTCACGGGTTCAAAAGAACCCGGTCCTTAGGAAGGCTTGCGTGGGGACACAGGTCCAACACGTAGAGGCCCCTTAGAGAATATACAAATGTTTTACTGTGACGCATCAGCCGGGATCCATCTCTGCGTAACCACAGGTATGATGATGATGAAGAGATGGTCGCCGGTTAATGCGTAGGAACTATGGAAAATGTGGAAATCTAAACTAGAACTATGGAATGGAATTTGGATGGACTGGCTACTGGGCTATTGAGTGAGACTAACGGACGTCCGCCTTTACAATAGTCTCAAATTATTATTATTATTATTACAACTTATAAAAGATAACAAACTATATTTCACCCACACTTATTGCAGGTTCTCACTTCGTGCCAAATTTCATAACTGTAGGTCTTCGGGCCCCTTTTTTATTACGCGACGAATTTCATACAATGTGCACATTGTGCAAAAACGATGCGTAAGTATATTTTAATCTAGTACAACAAAGTGATTCTATAAGAGTTAAGAGTTTTATTATCATTTTTAGATACGGAACCCTAAAAAAATGTTTTATATTTTAAAGTCAATACAAATCACGACGATCCACACTATGTTGTAATATTGATGCGTAGGTATTTCATTATTTAGTTAATAACAAACGTGATCAAACGTTTGTAGAATGTGTGAAGGCCGATGTTCCAGGGTCAGCGATAACAAGGGACCGTTATGTAAGATATCAATATTGGAGATATATGATGTATTAGACTTTGATATTTTTTATAAATGATCCATTGGCTATGTAAATATTTTGTAAGAAATTTTGTATATTTTTTTGAGCAAATACGGCAAGTTTTGTATGTTTGCTTTCATATTTGTGTTTATAGTTTAGCTAGAGTTTGGGAACCATAAATCAATATTACTTATATCGATTTTGTAGTAATTGAAATGTATTAAGCTGTTTTCAGGTAAGGCACTCCCTGTGCCTTACCTGAAAACAGCTTACCCAGTATTTAAGACACTTCTTTCCCAGAGCTGGAAAATGAAAATAATTTCTAAATAATTATTACACTAGAACGGACTCGTGCACTAAGATATTTAATTTTAATTGAAATATAGTGAAACATCTTTTTTTTAATGACTCTTAGCCTGGGTTTGAATATTTCTTTATTAATCTCGTGAGTGGGCTGTAATGTTCATAACAATATAAAAAAAACATTTAAAGTTCCATTTTCTACATTTACAATAAAATTTTAAAAATATTATTTTGATCCTTCTCTACATTTAATTTCGGTGGTAATAATTCTTTATACATAAAACGAAACGAAATACGTATAAGTTTATCTATATATACACTTATATATCTTTAAGACATATGTGTACAAGATAAAAAGAATAAGATAAAAACTAATAAATATGGTAAAAATATAAGGATTGTAAGTTTTTACAATTAAAATTTAAAAACTTTTAAAACATATAAAAGTTTAAACTTTTATAAAATATGTATTAAATCGCAAATAAAAATACTCAAAGTTAGAATAAATACTAAGAGATTGCGATAAAACGCCAAAAAGCAAATCTTTTGGGGACGATTCTTGCGCAAGCGCAGGTAGCGCACGTGTTCAAAAGGGATTATTATTTTTTACTAATGTGTGGATGGCTATGTGTGTGTGTGTACGTATACTTTCTATGGAATAGATTTAGTTATATATATGTAAATGTACAGTTGTGATTATATTCTGTTCATATTGATATCATATCTCTATCTTTAGTATTAGTTTATTATAGGGACATATAAGATGCCTTCTAAACAAATCTATAGGATACGATATAAATATAATTTGAAGGATTTTTCAAGGATAAAGATATAAATGCAATACATTTTGTAGGTTTCCTGTTTTAGTCTTTCACTTATTAATATTGGGTGGAACTGTTATAACATTTAATATAAGTGTAGTTATCATCATTTTAAGTTGGATACAATTTCATAGATAACGTGTTAATGGGGCATTATATATAGATACATTCTAACTTCGCAGATTTATTACATTTTGTAAAAAGAATAAATATAACCGTAGAATAGGCCAAGTCGTGTCAACAATACAAATGCTTAACTATCTCTATATTAACAAACTACGTATAATTGTTACGTGAAACGCTACTATTCCAAGGTGAAAACCATATAAAATTTATAAAATTACAACATTTTGACCTCGTTTATAGAATGTCACTATCAAGGGACCTGGGTGCTTATAGAGGTGCGTTTTTTGCCCCCATAATGCTCCTACCTGGTTGGTTCTATTATGTTCCGGGGAAAGTTATGTAAAAGACGCATAGATAAAAAACCTTATGCATTTCTATTTTTTTTTTCTTTTGGCTCTTAAGAAATGGGATTTATGTGGCATCTGTTGCACGTGAGATTGTTTGAATTATTGAACATTCTTTAGCGGACTATTATATGTAACATAATATGTCTACCATATTAATAAATGGTTATGCGACTTTGGAGGAAAGTGAAAAACGGAGTGTCTTGACACTAGACAAGACTCTCTGCTTTACTTTTTTATAAGTGGGCATAGACATTAACAGTTGCGCGAAGTCATTTTTTATGGAGTAAGTGTGATTTAAACTCCTGATAAAATTATGTACTATAGTTTGTCTTATTTAGTTTCTATTTATATTTTTCTAGGACTGCTCGTTGGAAACTTACTTCATTTATTTTGTTTTATTTAAATTAATACATATGCAATCTCATGATTTTTCTAATTTCCATATAACTAAAATGAACTTTTTTAAAATGTAATCATAAAAATAACGACATAAACTTTAATAACAATATAAATTAAAAAATACTTTATTTTATACCATCAATTTTGCAAAACAGTCTAAATACATATATGTATATTTCAAAAAAAAAACACGAGTATATTTTCAACCAGACAAAGCGGCTGTCATAGGTTCCGTTGCTTTAGAAATTATTTTTTATAACATACAATAGAGACAGAAAAAAGTTGCATTTTTACTTTGTACGCGTGTCTATTGATAAATAGGTATTGTACCTCAACGTATTTGATAGAATTCTATTGAAATTTAAAGCCGCGAATTTAATTTTTAGATTAATGCGGGTTAACTTTTTTTAATTTTTTTGTGGAAGAGTGGTTTTATTTATGTAAGGTTGTCTGTATATATATTATATATTTTGTCTAAGATCCAAGTTTGTAATAGTGACGTGCCCTTATTTTCTCTGTCACTCACTGACTCACTTATTCTATTTAAGAAGTTTGCCATTAAAATAGAGAATATAAAGCCGATTCTATCGATCTTTGCATGCTTGTATAGTAAACAGAGAGTATTTAGTTTGAAGACACCAGTTTTAAATCATAGATACTGGTTTAGCTCACACATAGACGAAGACTTTAGTGATTATTCCGCAATTTATCACGTAATATCCTAAGGAATTCGGTGAAAAGTGAGGAAAGGAAGTGTCAAAATGAAAACAAAGTGTCTTAGCACTAATTTGCACCCGACTACGCGGCTAGTTGCGGGATACAACGAAAAATTAAAAATATTGTATAATTTAAAGCAAGAGCATCTAACTTTGCAATCGCAATGAAACAAATTTATACTTATAAATTAATAGTAAATATATCGGTTGAAAAAATTTACTTTCCGTTACTTAAAATTTTATGATGAAAAATTGATATCCACTTGTACGAGTCATACGAAGAAAGTTATTCTTAATCTCATCTATTTATTTGGCCTGTGTCCAACGAGCTCAGAGAAAGCACGCGTTATGGAGTAATGTCGTTTTTTTCTCGAACCATTTCAAGCAGAACAATTTAAGTGAAAAACTATCACTTTCGATTGTATACTCGCTAGAATTTTATAGAAAGTATTATGAACCTTATCCTTTTTTTAATAAAGATTATTATTTATTATTATGTGAGCTTGTAAAACTGAAAAGAATATTCAGTAATTTAGAAAAATATCCATCGTAGCGCAGTGGAACAGCATCTGATATTACATAACATGCTGTGGCTTCGATTCTCACTAAAATAGTAGAATTTAACCGAATTCTTATTTTCATATCGTAAAAGGTTAAAACACATGTAATTGAATACAAGCTTAGTTGACTTACCTTAGGTAACAATAATAAGCATTGATTTTCTCAAAATTGGTAACAAACGGATTTTCTTTTAATATATATTTTTTAGTCTTATAAAGCCTAAACAATATATGTATATATATAATTCTCTGTTCTAAGGCAGTGTTTACTCTACCTCTTTCAGCAATTTATCCGAATCAACGAATTGCACATGCGATCTAAAAGAAAGTAAATGTTAAAATGCCAGCAAAAAATGTCCTACGTTTTTAGCGTTGTCTCACTCTAAGTGAGTATTATTTATTATACCTCTCTTTCTAAAGAAAGTAGTTAGGATATTTACGTTATTGGTGGTATATGAAATAATTAGATGAAAATTAAGAAAAAAAATATCATGTATTTTCAAGGGTCAGTTTAAAATAACATAATGTTGAGGCACTTTGTTCTTTGTTTTAAGTAGTTTTTTTAGCTTCACGCTCTATCCCGCACAGAGCAAGGTAGTCAAGAAAAAAAAACAAAACATTCTTTTAATATATTTTATTTATTTAAAAAATAACATTAAGTTTCTAAATATTTGAGCATACGTTTATAGATAGTGAGAGTGAATGACGTCGAAAGTGTTTTTATAGAGTGAGACAGGTATACTTATTGCATATGACAGAAAGGGATGCAAAACTACGTGGGAATGCAAGCAGGTATCAATGCAACTACTTTCGTGAGAAATGGTGCATCTTTCTAGTAGAGAGTGTATTATAAATACGTTTTACTCTTTTTATATTACAAATATTTTAAAAGATAGCACAAAATAAAAAATATGAAATGGATGGAACGATTTTTTTTTTTATTTTTCCAATGACTACTCAAGGCGTTAAGTAAACTAAGTGTTTTTTTATGGAAAAAGATATATAAGTATAGTACTGTCATAAAATACCTATTATACAGTAGTAGTGATACTGCATGATAGGCAAAACAAATTATTGCGCTTGGATTTATGAAATAAAAAAGAAATATATAATAGTAATGGTAATATATAAAAAAAATACATTTAGGTGAATCTAAATTAGTAAACCACACGAAATCATTAACCGAGTGACTGACTGGTACCGATGAATGTACTAGGTCCTAGAGAGTTGAATTAGCGAGTTTAGAGAAGCGCTAAAAGAGGATTACCCATTTTTTTACGGAAAAACCAAGTCTACTTAGCTGCAAACTGCTTACTTAGCAAGCAAAACTGCGTGCGACGGCTAGTATGATATAATACATATTAAATGATCTCCCACAAATATTCCACAGCCTTGCCCTTTTTCAACGGACACAAAAAATGTATCGAAAGAAAGTAAAAGCATTCCAGTTCCTCGTATACTACGAGGTTGTTTTTGTATAGCACGAGAGTATAAAAAGTCTTTTGTGTAAATATAACAATGGTAGACAATAGCTTGCGCAACACGTGCAGATTTGTAGGTGTATAAAATTTCGCTATAAAATATATATAAAATTATAAAATTATTTACTGGTTTATAAAGGACTAGTCTTTGCGATTTTGTATTTTTTTAAGACGTAAAATTCCATTTTGTCCCTTTCCCATAGAAGTAACGAGAAATTCCCAACTTTTATAGAGAGCCTAAGTAGCTTCGTCTGTCTGTCGTTCAGTAACAGAAGAATCATGGGTACGTACAAAACTTACATTTACAGATATACAAGGCTAAGCTTAGCGTTAGCTTCTGTCATTCAACGCGCAATGTCTCCAAAATTGGGGAAAGGAGTATCTTAACACTAGGTTTACGAGTAACTTTGCGACGGGTAAGAACGTGAACCAATATTTGTCACACCATCTGGAGGCGCCACAGAGCTGTGGAATAGCCTACCTACGGCAGTATTTCCAAGTTCATACCACCTGGTTACCTTCAAAAAGCGCGTCTATCTCTACCTTACATGCCTGCAACGCATGTGTAGCTCCTCTTGTGTTACACGGGGTCGTGATCACTTACCATCAGGTTTTGGAAGTCATGCGACAAATTTATGTGTGTGTTTAATATGTTTTTTATGTTCATCTACACCATTCAATAATTCTATATATTTTCTAAGATTCACGATTTATCGACAGCAGAGTAACCAGAGGAATAACGTCAAATTTTATAGTCTGTGCATACCTCTTTCACCTTGTCTATTGTCGTCAATCTTGTTCTACAAACACTTTAAATGTCTGTTTATCATAGCTCTCGTAGATCAACCGAAGTCTCTCCCTATTTTCCCTACTCCTCAATCTTGTTTCATGAATCATTTTTCTATAATGATTCTCTCGACTTGTCAAAATATCTCCAGCACATTCTTCTTCATTCTCATTTGAAAACTTGCAATGCTTTTTAACTCAATTGTTGCCGTCTTATTTGTTTGAAATCACGCACGGGTACATATCCGATAATAAAATATAATATTTTAATATGTAGTATGAATCTCTTTGATGTCTAGTTGCCAAGAGCTAACTTGTAAGCGTGTTTTTAAATTATAACGTAAGGTGCTAACTACATTCACCTTTTGATGACCAATACAGTGTCCAACTGTACAAGCTCGATTCATACAAGGTGTAGGTTCGATTGCCACTCGGTGAAGCGATTATTTTTTAATTATAAAGAATGGTAAGAACGAGCCTTTAATAATACAAATAAATACTATTAATATGAGGCCGAGTGGCGCAGGGGCACAAGCATGTGACTGTAAATATGACAGGTTGTGAAAATATTTAATATTTTTGTTTCTTCGCTTTGGTGTCGAGATAAAGCGAGGCGTTAAGTTCCATTTAAGTGGAGGGCGGAGTGACACTAGGCTTCCCCTGCCCACTCTGTTTACCCTAATGGGATATCGTGTGAAGCTAAAAAATACATTATTTCAATATTTAATATAACACAATAATCGACAGACATAATACGAAGAATTAAAAATAAACACAGCATTCACATTAATTGGGCTTATAAATTCGAAATTCACTGTGAAACGATTACTTTAATCGATTTTTTAATTTCCGTTTAACATTTATAATTAGTTTTTATCTCGATTCGCCAAACGAGAATATCGTGAGAAATTTCGAATATAATAAACATATAAAGGGAAGGAACTGTACGATAGTATCAGAGAACGGAAGGTCTTTGCTATATGTTGGCATAATTTAATGAGTCACTTGTACCTAAATGAATTTTATGCAAACAAAATAATTAATTATATGAAAAATAAAGTTAAATTATAATAAAAGTAAAATATAAAATAAACGTTAATTAAAACAGGAAATAGCATTTCGTTTATATTCTCTCACACCTTCGATTTTGAAAATTAAAAACAATGTGAGGCTTCAATGTCGCGTTTTGAGTTTTAATGTCATAATGATCTTATTCGATCGGTAATCCAATTGGAATGAAAGATGAAAATAAAATGTTATAGTACATTCATAAAATAAAATTATATATTAAAATTATATATTTCCTTGATATTGCTATACAGCTTTTATGTTGTACCACCAATAGGGTTACGTGCGGCGTTGAGTTTCGCCACTCAACACGCAATGCCTAATTCCGCGGAGAGTGGGGAGTGTCTTAACACTAGATTCTCTTTGCATACCCTGCTAAATGCGTGTTACAGCGTAGAACTGAAAATAATTTATATTATTATGAAAATCTCGAATTCAGGTGCATTGAAGTACAGAACATTTCGAATTATATCTTTACGTAATTTTGAATAACTTAAATTGAATATGAGATATATGTATACACACACACATATATATACATATATTTATATAAATTACAAGAAATGTATATTTGTCTATTACACATGGACCCTTCGCTCCTCAATTCGAAGGTCAACGGAGTCATCTCTAGATGCACTTTAGCGCATCGGTGAGACAATGCGTTGACCCCGATGTCCTTTTACGTTCTCCAGCTTACAACATCTCGGTATCAGGGTCGTATCGTATTAAATCTATTGGAAAGTTACGTATAAGTAATGGTTTTTTTTTTTATAATTTTCATGAAAGTTTTATTAAATACTACTAATTATAGAATAAGCTTTTCTTATGAAAAACTTAAAGCCCGGTATCCATCTCGATAGAGATATGAGCTGGTAAAACTTAGGCGAAACGGATTTTCCTTTTAAATAAATTTGGTTTAAATATACATCTATAGAGAGTTTTGTATTTTATAATTACTTCTCTCCGCTCTGTAGTAGAACAATTTCTGTTCGCTCGGTCGTTTTCGCGCTATTAAATATTATTGGTGAAAATACCGGACATTGGTAGAAACCGGTATTACCCGGCTTACACTGCGAGCTCAGCGGGCCCATTAAGGACTACTTTGAACTCGCACGAGTGAACGGTAGGTATACTTGTATCAAAACTAAAAACTCACAATTTCACGCCGTACTTGTAAGATTATAGTATATTAGAATATATTTTAATTGTAATTTAAAATTATTATATCATGCATACAAGAAGAAAGGTGGGATAACTGTATTGGCACATTTGATTAAACAATAATAAAGATATTATTATTAATCGATAAGAAATCTTAACATAGTGCCGTTATAAGGCTGAGGGAACATTTGAAGAATTTAACATTCAGCTCATAGCCATCGGAGCCTAAAATGGCAATACTTCTTGTTGGAATTCGTGTAAGTAGTTGTCATTGAAGAAATGTGAAATAACTTACTTTTTTTTATCGTTTACTAAATTTAGTCCGCGGCCCTTCATAATGTACGTTCTCCTTTAGAAGGGAAGGGTAATATTTATATGTGGTTATTTTTTTGATACGTTTTTATAAAAAGAATGCCAGCGGCGGTGGAGGGGGAATGTAAGCGACTGAAGCGAAGCGCATCAGATTGTGGGTTCGATTCCCACTCTTTAACATTTTCTTTTCCTCGTTCTGGTAATGAGATATAACTCGGTGTTAAGTCCCGCTATTCAATAGGCAATGCCTCCAGAAAAGATTCGGCAGAAAATCTCGAAAAATGCCGTTCTCATTAAGACACTTCAGTTCTCCATTATACATTTGTATTTCTTTTTATCTATCTTGCAAAATACGAAAGATTCAAGATAGAAAAAAAAACCACTCAATTTCTCATAATGTATGCAAAACGAGCGCATGTGAAATCGTATTTTATAGCACAAAGTGGTAAGTCTCTAGAGGTTTATTAGAAAAGTATGGTAATTTTCATTCGCGTTGTGCGTTTTGCGTTTAATTTTGTTATGTTTGCTTGAAATGTCACGAAGAAGCGTCTAAGTCTTGCGCAAGTGTTAGTGGCGGTCGTTAAAAGACCAATTTATGTTTTCTATTATATTATATGTTATTTTTGCTGTATAAGAAAGTCTAAAATTTTTACGTTCACCGTATTATTGTGTTATTATAGGTTCTTAGGTTTTTCTTTTAATTCACTCTGTATCCCGTATATGGCAGGTGCGAAATAAAAATAAAAATAATTTAATGTTCTGAGTGGGAAATTAAATCCACAATCGTCGCTTTTACAGTCGCAACGCAATGGTTTTTGGGCTTAAATATAATATTTTATTCAAATCAAATTTCAAAGTTCGGTAAGATGCTAGGAATCAAATTGGAAAAATCAATAAGAATATTTTGCACATTTCTTACTTTATCATTGATGTCGTCATAATGATGATGATGATGATGACTGCATATATATTCTAGAAAATTAAACGGTTTTGAACGCCTTTACGATAATTCAACTATTTTTTTTTCTTGTAGTTTAATCTGACCATCTAATATCAAAATAACCTTAAGTATCTATTGATACATACTAACTGTATGTACCGACAGCATATTAACATGAGCAAATGGTATTTTTTCAATATCGACTACAGTAGAAGAAATATCACAACTCGTATTAGTCGTGGTATTACACGGGGTCGTGGGTTGCGGTGATCATTTAAGTGACCCCAATATCTGTTTGCCTTTTCTTCTCTACAATAAAAAAATAGAAAAAAATCAGCTTCACGCTGTATCTCCACACACAGCAGGGTAGGCAGGGAGAACCTAGGGTTAAGACGCTCCGTTCCGCACTTTCTGCCGAATTCTGGAGGCAATGCGAGTTGAGTGACAGAACTCAACGCCGCGCTTTGCCTAGACTCTAGAGCGCAGAAGCGAAAATATAAATTTAAGAAAATATTTAATCTCCTCGAACGGGAATCGGACCCACAACCAGTCAGTTTTACAGTCACACTTTGAGCCCTTGCGCCACGACTCGACTTTATAAAAAATTGTTGAAATTTATAAAAAAATTTAACAGTATAAAATTAAATTAACTAAGAAAATATTATTAACTTTTAATGAAATTAAATTCATAACCATTGACGCTACAATCACATAATACAAATAATGGATATGTATATATGTATATCTTAAAATATAAATATACGTATATAAAGATATATTTTATACAGAAGTGCGCACTATGGAACGTTTAGTTCCCAATAAGCAATAAGTCCACACGTGCTAACACAAGAGACCTTTCATAGTATATGGGCCAGTCTTCCCCTTCTAGATCGCATTAGATTATATTGAAATTTTTAGGTTAGCGAGATAAGGACGCTGACTTGAACTACTTTTATTTATTATTTGGAATATAAAAAAGAAATTATATTATGCTTAAGACGAGAGCAGATTACATTTGTCTTTGAAAATAGACCAGATCATTTATTTCATGAAAACAATATTGAGGTCAGTCATGGCGTAGGGCACAAGCGTACGATTCTAAGCACGATGGTTTGGGGGTTCGATTCCCACTTGTATTTTCAGTTTCTCGCTTTGGAAACTAGACAACGTTGAGATCCTGCAATCAACATGCAAAGCCTCCAGAATTGAACAGTAGGGTGGGGAACGGAGTGTCTTAACACTAGGTTCCCAGGTTTCCTCTACCTATCCTATTACGTCCAGCACGTAAAGGCTGTAACTTACAGCGTGAACCTTATTTTTCATATTACCACGCTAAAAATTAAATTCTGGTTAATAGTAATCATATATACAAACAGTACTATTTATTTACTTTTGTGCAGAAAACAATGATAAATCATTTTGTGGGCGGTAGAAAGTAACACACATTCATAATTTATGTAAAACCTCGTCATTAAATTATACTGTAATATATTAAAAGAGTTTGAGTACCAAGTTTAGTGTTTTTTTTTTATTCAAACAAATACTGATAATTTATTTTTTTATTTTTATCCAAATAAAAGCAGATAAAAAATAAATTTTATTTTTATTCTTACTCTGTAATAGAATGAGTCTGAGAGAATTATTTTAGATTTAGGTATCTCTTTAACCGGATTAACGTGTATACCTTTTTAGAAACCCCACGTTTCAAATACTTTGCAGTGTTTCGTGATCACGGGTAGAGTAAAGGGAGAAACGTGGGGTATCCAAAAATATTGAATAAAAATAATATAAAAAATAATAATAAATTTAAAAAATACACAATTAATCCAGTCAAAGATTTTTATGTAAAATTTATAAGCATCGCGAAAACTCTTCTTACCAGAACGAGAATATGAAGATAATTCTCCTGAGATCGATCGAATCGAACCTAGAATCGTCACGATGCCAATACGCCACGATTGCGTCTATTTTAAATTTGACAATATATGTATATAGTATATATGAATATGCTGTATCTTAGACACTAACTCGCAGAGTGTAATATCGTGTTTGAGAGTCTAGATAAGTCATTACTTAATGTAAAAAAAGCAATAATATTTATTTTATAAACTTATTAAAATTATTCACCATTCATATTATCAAACTGTTTTTGTAATAAAATTGAAACCGTTCATTAAAATTCTTTTTAGTTTACCCTAAAAAAAAAGAAATCAAAGGTCAGCCGTCCAAAGCGCAAAATGACTGACAAAAGATTACCTTCTTACTTCTTAGAAAATTCATCATTTGCGACGTTGACGAATATACACTACTGACGAAAAGATAAACGAACCTTACCTCTACTAATGTGCTTCTACCCTCTACTATTCGACACTCATTAATGTATTAGTTGATGACCAATGAATAATTTGATATTTAAATAAGAAATCATTTTTACAAGAATTTGAAAATAGATTTTGAAATTGACTAATTCATATAGTATATTGGGAAAAATACATAATGTTTGTGCAGATTTTATGTTTATACACGATGGCGCTCAATTAAGTGAATGATTACTTATTTTTAGTATCGAGTTACATATTCCTATATGTATCAATAAATATTCTTTTTTTATATAATGCGACGTAATTTTATATATAATTAAACATAAAATTTTATATATAATTTTCCATAAAAAAAAAAAAAAAAAATATCGGGCTCTCTCTGCATACCTTGCAAAGAGAGCCCGATATGGTTTTTCTGCTTTCCATCCTATTGACTTTATTATTTTTAATATTTTATCATATAGGATTCGAATACGACTATATATAATACAACTTATAAAAGATAAATATTAAATTTATTTACGTACAGCACAAGCAAGTATCATATTTTTTTCAAATGACGTTAGCAACTATAGTAACGACAGCATGGTAGTTGATAGCATAATAACTACACTAACTCATAGTAAAGTAACAGTTTTATTGTTTTATGAAGGCTCAAAACAATTACGAGTTATATTTGGTAGTGCAACCTTCTAGTGACCTGTCTTTAATTAACTTGGGTCTTTGCCCGTCTCAAACGTACTGACTTTCAAATGATCCTTGCAATTCGAGAATTTCTCGGTTTACTTTTTTATTTTGAACTATTATTTTGCTTCGGGTTTGCTTGCGGTAAATCGAGTCAATGTACATAAATTACACCTTTTAAAGTAATGAATTTAGAATGCATTCCTCTAAATATTTAATGTAAGTATTATTAATAAAATTAAATTTGTATAAAAAATCATTATTGTTTTAATTTTATTATTTCTTTTTTATAGAACTTTCTTATATAAACTAATTTTTAAATGATTTATTTTTTTATAAGACAAGTGGTAGTATAAATTGTTACGTAATCAATATTTTTAATGTGAATTAAAATAATTTATTTAATATTAATTAAATTAAAATTCGTGTGGAAATTAGAAAAAAGAGTGTCTTAACACTAAGTTCCCTCTGCCTACTCCGCTAATCGAGTTTAAACATAAAGCTGAGAAAAGTACAAACATCTTAACACATATCTAATTTATAATACTAGTGTGCTGAAAGTATTGTTTCTTATATGAGCCAAGAAAATATAAAATTTCAAATATTTTGTAAGAAACTACTTATCGTATTAGACAATGGATAGTTTGTGATTTTAGATACGAACCAAATGCGAAGAAATTTATAAAATTATATATATTTTGAATAATAAAAATAAGAGGCCTGTCGTCGTGGAGGGTCATAAACGAGAGACTTTAAGCGTTACTGATTGTAGGTTCGATTCCTATCCGAGTAAATGAAAGTATCTTAATGAGAATGGAGAGTCTATGGACATAGTTTTAAAAAAATTCAAACAAACAGTAATTTTTTAAATAACCACATTATATACATACGTAAAATAATTGTTTTATATTCATTTCGAATCTCCCAATACATAGCATTTATTTTATTTATTGGATATGAATTGGTGGTTTTACCTGTTGAATGTGACTTTCGAATTATCTACACCTACGCCCGAAATTTGGCGTAGGGTTGCCATTAAGAAATTCCATATTTTTACGACACCACCTTTATATTGAAATTTTATAATTTATTTACGAAGCCAGTCGCGGCGCAGGGGTTCAGTCGTGCGCGACACTCGCCAGAATTCGCCAGAAAGTGATTTAATGGGAACGAAGTGTCATAACGGTAGGTTTCTATTTTCCCTCTACGATGTGCGGGATACAGCGCGCAGCAAAAAATATGTTTATAATAAAAACAACTATTTTCTTAAATAACGTAATAAGTAAAAATATTTTTCTACAATACGCCTTTCCTAGTAATATAAAGTTAATACTATAAACGTACTAAGGATAATCTCCAAGGACTTTGCAATAATTTATAAATGTGAACATCAATTTATTGCTTCACTATAATGTTTCTATTGAGACGACTGACATGTGTATGTAAATTTTATTGCGAATAATTGTGAAATATTTGTTATATAGGTTTACGAATTCTTGATTTTTTTTGGTAAGTTTTACAAGTCAAGGTATTATAATTTTGATTTTTGGTTCATATGTACTTACAGGCAACTTACAGGCGAAACGTGGCGTTGAGTCCTGCCACTCGATTTAATTTACATTAGAAAGAATGAATTATTTTAATTTCCTTTCTATAGTAACAACAGTTAGCGCGGCGTTGATTTTCGCTACTCAACACACAACTTCCTGAAAATGCGCCGGAAGCGAGGAAACAAAATGTCTTAAAACCAGATTTCTTCTCCGTAATCAGCTATACGGGGTAAAACTTTTGATCTATTTAGATAATATTTTTAAAAATTAACTTCGGTTGAATAATCAAGGCTACCAGGCAAAGATATAATACTAAAAAGGTTCTAAATCACTATAACCTCATATTTTGTCAAATAACTTTGTTACCAACAATCTTAGCTCCTTCACAATTTATCTCATACCCGTGTACAATATTAGGTTTCAATTTAAATGCTAATGTTAGAGAACTATTGACCGAATATCGCAGTTAAGGTCCGTGATTGACGTGGCCCTACCAGCGAATGAAAGTGGTTAATGTCTTGTACTTTTATATAGGGTTGTAAGTTTATTATTGTCTTCTTATTTTCTTTTAGCTAATATATATATAATATATTTTGTCTTGAATGTTTTACTTTCTATCTTAATAAATTAAGAATTTTTAACTATTACACAATGCTTAAATAATTTTAAAATTCAAATGTGAAAGCTTGAGCTACTCGTATTAAATATTTGTTATTATTTACTTGTATTCCACTGAATACCTTTCCAGGCTTTCCAGGATAGGCAGAGTAACATATTTTTTTGTAGTTATCGTAGGTTAATCTGTTAAGAAAATAATAATAAATAAGTATTGTTTACTTTTATCAAAGATTAATTCATTATGATAAAACATATAGGCTAATCAATTTTTTTAGCTTCATCCAGTGTTAAAGCACTCCGACCTCCACTTTCCTTACCATATTCGAGATATTTTTTAATGGAAGAAGATAAGGCAAACGAGCCTATGTATGCTCGTTCGTGACCTGATGGTAAGTGATCACTGCCGCCCACGACTCCGTGTAACACCAGAGTTACAGGCGCGTTGCCGGTTTTTACAGTGGAGATAGACGCGCTTTTTGAAGATACTCAAGTCGTATCGACCTGGAAACACTGCCACCGCCATGCGTTCCACAGTTGAGTGGCGTGTGGTGGGAAGTTCCTACGAAGCCGCACTGTGGTGGAGTACCATGATATATAAAATATTTAATTTCCTTGAGTTGGCTTCAAACCCACAACCTATAGAGTCATCTACGCTCTTGTGCCTCTGCACCACAACAGGCCTAAAAAAAATTAATAGGCATTAAAATTAAAAGTTTATACATCGTAATAACAACGTAATAATAACAACAATTTCCATTTCCAATATAACATAGTGTCTATATAATAAATCGTTTTGTTATTTATTTTCAATTACATATTCTGAGTATATAAACAGGATGCTTGATAGGATTACCCAGAACTAACTTTCCAAGTCATCTGTCAGGTGCAAAGTAAATATGAACTACGTCATGTAAAATCATTGGATATGAATTGATTAACCTTTGAGAAGGACTTTCAAAATCTATTTTTTTATATTGTAAAAGTTATCGACCGTACTATTGCAGTAGAAGCCTTTGGCTGTAAATGTTACTAGATTTAATAACAATCGATCGATCGGTATATAAATACGGCGTTGAGTTCCGCTACTAAATATGCAGTGGCCCAAACACAAGTAGGTACAATGTAGATACCAGAGTCTCTTGATACTATACTATTTCTATCTGCAATAGTATTTGGGACAACATTACTTTATTGTTTAAATTAATCATTTGGACTAAAAATTTACTTAAGAGTTCGATTATATTCATTTAATATTTTAATTTCTTTTAATCTAATCTAAACAAAAGAAATGTTCGTTCAAAAAATACGTTTGATTCCATTCAGCTTGCAAGGATTTTTAAGAGTAGAGATTAAAATTACTAAAATTAAAAAATTAGCTTCACGCTGTATCCCGCACACAGCAGGGTAGGCAGAGGGAACCTAGTGTTAAGACACTCCGTTGCCCACTTTCTGCCGAATTTTGGAGGGATTGCGTATTGAGTGGCAGAACTCAACGCCGCGCTTTGCCTCGACACCAGAGCGAAGAAATGGAAATATAAATGGAATTAAAATTACTATTACTAGGATTACGATTTGGAGTAAAAAAATATATACTAAAAACGATAATAAATATGGGTATATTTAAATATGGCATATTTTAGACAGTACTTTTATAATAACTTATAGGCTACATACAATTTATAACATAATATATTATTTATTATTAATAACTTCGTCACAATGGAATATTTCTAAGAAATTTTCCCATTTTGCGTCATTGTTGTTTACTACGAACGAAATATATGGAAAGTACCTACGGATAGGTATATGCATTTACTTTTATTATTTATTAACTTTTTCCGTATATTCATTATAGTGCTGACGACGTATATTTTAGACTAGTGGCCTCCTGCAATTTCGCTTGCGTCATATCCGTGGCTATGTGTCGTGGTCGTAGTCTATATCCGTTTCTATACTACTTTCTTTCAATTACTATCCGTTATTATAGAGTCCCGTCCGATCCTGTTTCGTTTTCAGTAAGACTGTACCACTGCGCTACGACGATCTTAATATTCAATATAGTTATAATGCATACCATAATAAATAACTTTTGCTTTACTTGTCTCTTATCCTTTCCTTCGTGATGCTCCAGATATATTTTTTTTTAATGAGAAATGCCCATTACCCATTGATTAACATTTTTTTAAAGGCTATATTTCATTATTTCTTACAGTTGGTTCTCAATAGAATTTATCATTTTTATTTTATTTCGTAAGAAACTTTTTGATTAGTTTCTTTAGAGTTATTATTATTTTTCAGAGTATATTGAGTATAATATATATTTTTTTATAATGTAAGGATTTTAATAGGAATCTTTTATATGAATGGAAAATATATATTGTCTATTTAAAGTACTAGTTATTTCTCGCATTTGAACTGCGTGAAGTTTCTATTACTCGTATTTAAATATATTGGATTAAGGACTGCCTTTAAAAAGTAAAAAACAATAAGCCCGAAATTATTTTGTTAATATTAAGTATAACACTTTTGTTACCTTCACGCTTCGTCCCGCATAACTATAGCAGAGTACGCAGGGGAACCTAGTGTTACAACACTCTGTTCCCTACGCACCGCATATTTTTTTTGAGACATTAATCGAACTATATCTGGCTGACATTGTCGTGTTGTTATCAGAGCCAGGAATTGAAAATAATTATTTTTATTGATTGGGAATCGAGCCCTCGACCGTTGCGCTTACAGTCAACTGCTGCAACCCTGTGCCACGACAGCTTCTACAATATAATAATTCTCTGTTATAACATTTGTGAATCTGAGAATCAACAAAACCTCATTAATTATAAATATAAAGAATTCACTTTTTTCCCACGACATTTAGTTTATGCATTTTATTTTAAACATTAGCGTAATTTTTTGTTATATTATTATAATTGAATAACGTACCAAATGTTAATATTTTTATTATATCGAATTAAGTTAAAGTTAAGCATTTGAAAACAATAAAACAAAAAAGAAAAGAGGATAAGAACAATCTTATTGTAAGTTAAATTTTTAAGTTCATTTAAAAAGTAAGCACTTATTACTTTTAAATAGTAAATTAAATGCTATAATCATTGACAGCCCTGCCATAATCGATTTAAATCTATTATTTGTAGACAAGTTTGATTCTATTGTTATTTGTCGTGCACGTTTGTCATACCTTTGTACTACCTAATGCGCGTACTCGTGTATATTTTGATAGTTCATACTTCATTTGATGCATACAAATGAATATGAACACTAACATATTATTCATTATTCTAGCTCTACACATTTTTGACACAAACGAGCTACTGTAAACAAAACGGCTGTGAGATCGATTCCCACTTGGGGGGAGCACGCTCAGAGAATAAGAGAAAAAGGGAAAAGAAACAATCCACATGCCTTGGAGAATTAGATGAGAAGTGAGAAACGAAACTGAGAAGCTTTATGTCGTATTTTGTCTTGTCCAGGGCAAGGATAAAAACTGTGACGTAATTAGAGAACAGCGTGGTAATCAGACAGAACGGAGCACCATACACTACGGTCAACTATAACAATAAATACCAATTAACAAATTAATACAAATATGTAAGGGAGATCCCATAGAAGTAGCGAGATTTTTTTGCCGTTTTTATTATGAGTCCGACTCGAACTTATCCACGTTTATTACTATAATTATTCACATTTTTTAATTGTGTTTTCTTTCTATAGTATTTACAAGAAAGAAGAATGTTTCAAATATATAATATCCACCAAACTATTAGAGAGCATGAGCAATAATTTATTTCAGAAATCGAAGTCGTGGAGTGGCTTACAAAGTTACAAGTGTGCAAGTGACATTTTACCTTTCAATTTGCATACTTTGCACATCTCCGTTTTCACATTTGAATATCTTAGCATCTTAAGTAATTAATATTTTTGTTAACGCTTACATCAGTGTTGAATTTTGAACAGGTGATATGACAAGATAGGTATCACTACTGTTAAATAGTTGCTGTTATAATAAATATTAAAATATGTAGAAAAAGTGAGAAAAAAAAGAAAGGCAACTATTTAGCATTCCATTAAATTAATGTGAGCGCCTATCTCATTGCAGGTTGGGGAGTTGAGACCAGTTCCTGCAACATAAATGGGATTATAATAAAATAATAATTATATTAATACCATGTAGTATATCGAACGAAATATTTTCATGTTAAGGTATGGACGCAGCGTTGAGTTCCGACACTCAACAAGCAGTATCTTGAATGGAAGTGGAGAACTGAGATGGACCTTGAAACTAGATTATTTCTACTCGCTTTGCTATGTTCAATATACAGTGTGATAGTGAAAAAAAGCGTACAAATACGTAGCAACTGCGCCACTATAGCGTCCACTCTTCATTAGCCAACAATTTGAAAATAATATAAAGAAAAAAAAACACATTATTTGAAATAATTTAATTACCTCCTCCTTGCATCTGTCTAACGCATTAGTTAAAAATAGAGGGCAGATGGCGTTCACTTGAAAAGGTCACCTTTATATCCTTATATTTTATATTCATATATAAATAAGTCTTCAAGAAATATATTAGCAAAAAACTGTATACAAGATGCGGCGAAGTAAAATTCAGTAGGTACTGACGTGCGTACGATTGTTTCGTAGCAATTAATGCGCCTGTACTCATATAAAGTTAGTTTCAAAGGTGCGTCCTGTTTTTTTTGATATTGAATGATACTTCCGATAATTCAGCCTCTTTCAAGTCTAATGGAATTCAAGTTTTTTGTATTCATAAGTACTGTGTTTAAATATATATGTTATACAAAATATATAATGCGAATAGAGCGTGTCGGCCATTTATTATAAAAATATAAGTAAAAAATATGTTTATCAAAATATATGATTATACATATGATACGAACGACAATTGGTATATAATAAACTTAATAGTCCTTTAGTTTATAAAATATTTGTTTTATTGTTTAATCGACTTCTTTTTATCAAAAAAGGAAGTTTATATTCGTTAACTATACATATATTTTTTGTGTCGATCGATTTTTCCATTATTTTGGGTCGATTTTTAAAATTAATAGAAGGAGCGTACCTATTTACTACTACTACTTAAGGAGTCGATCATGAAATCCAAATCAAATAAATCGTGATATTTTATAGGTTTTATGGATTTCATGATTTATTATAATAGTCATATATTTAAAGCTTATCAGCTTCTTGTAGTCATCATTTGTTGACATTACTGAGATGATGATGATGATAGAAGACCCAATTCTTTAAGTAGCTTAGAGTCTAGATTCTCTGTTCTCCATTTTCCGGCTAAATTTTAAGTCATGACGTGTGACGGAGCTCAACGCCAAATTTACTTAAACAATTTTGTAATGTAAATGTGCATCCATCAGATTCACGTTATTGCCCTTAGCAAAGAGAACGTAATGCAAATAGTGCCAATCAAGGTTCGTTCTCCGTCTATAGTGTGAATCCTCCCTAACATTTCGCTCACTGCCAAAATTCAGGACACTGTGTGGGAGTGATGAAACTCATCACTGTACTTTGCCCAACAGTCCCATTGTACCACGATCAGTAGGAACCTAGTGAGTAACCCGGAGTGTTAAGACACTCCGTTCCCATTAAGGCACTTCCGTTTCCCACGATTTTAAATATTAAAAACTTTTAAAAATACGTAAACAAAGTTTTAAATAATCGCAAAATTACTATTCACAGCATTATTATTCATAGTTCGAAAAGAACTTGTATGTTTTTAATTATTTTTGTTTTTTATCAAGCGTAGTTCTGGTTCGATGTGCCATCAAGGTCCTTAAGACCATTTCTCTTGAGAAAAATTATAAACGTCAAGTGAAAACAGGTTGTATGTTGAATATATTGCTAATTACCAATTTAATAGCTCATTGTGTTTTGTGGATACCAATTGAAGTTTCAATTTATGTTGTCACTTCGGTACATATCGATCAATACCTATAATCCAGATAAATTATAGATGTCGAACGATATAGATAGATATATATATATATTGAACTGGCGTTTTTTTGTTTATTTCCTTAAATGGTTGCCAATCATCATTTAGAAAATAACAATTTCTGTTTCTTAAAATGTATCTATCTATCTAATTGAAATTTGATAAAGAAACAGACATAATAACTTTTTTTCAATATATTTTAATTATATTTTAAAACATTGAACCACTTGTAAATTAGTACAGAATTTACACTTTATGGTAGTTAAATAATAAAGGAAATCAACCTGGCGCTCAGCTGTTGATGCAATTATATTAAATTGTTTATAATTTGTTTTTGGTTGACCGTTTTTAGGTTACTAAATTGAAAGGAGTAAATAAATATTCATGATATAATATTAATAATTATATCTATTTTTTAGTTTCACGCTGCATCACGCCACAGCACATAGCAGGATAGACAGGGGAACCTAGAAACATAGTGTTAAGAAACTCATTTCTCCTTTAAATCACTTCCGTTCCCCACTTTCGTCGAATTCTCGAAATATTACGTGTTGAATGACTCCACGCCGCGCTTCGCCTCGTGACGAAAGGCAGAAAATTAAAATATTAAATGTAGGAATCTCCGAGTGGGAATCGAACCCGCGTTTGTGTCGCGTTTACAATCCCATACTCTTGCCTATGTGTTGCGATGGTCTCAACTTACCTACCTAAATAAATATATCCACTTACATATAAATTATTTTAATTTCCACTCTATGGCCAGACAATGCGCGGCGTTGAGTTTCGCTTTTCATATCTCTAAACCAAGCGAAGAGTACCGTACTGCGGGGTGTCTATATTGGAAAGGTGCGCATGAGACTAAATTTTTATCAATAAAGAGCTACGCAATTGATTATATCAAATGTATATTGATATATTGAATACAAAAGCAACAATATTAAATTACATAGTATTAACTAGAACTATCAATAATTACAACCATTTTAAGGATGTTTTGCGTTTTATTGATGCAATAAGGAATAAGGATGCGCTTTAAGATCAAGGTCATAATAATTAATGAAGAATGTACCTATTTCATAAAATATAAGTAACCGCCAAACTGGTTGCGCAATATATATCTAGGTTTACATTATTTTATAATGGCGGCGTTAAGCTCTGCCAGTCCATACGCAATTGTTTGAAAAGTGATATCGCAGAGCCTAGTGTTATGCATGAGCTTGTCTGTGCCTACCTTGTTATGTGAGAAAAAAAATATGCATAATTGTTTAGATTTGCGTAAAGTGAAACAAAAAAATTATACCAAAAAAAATATTTTCTAATCTTTAAACAGAAATCATATTTTTCAGTTTCAAACGTGATAGTGTTAAGCGGAAATAAATATCATCATATTACAAACCACATTAAAATCGGCTTACTAATTTAAAATTGTATCTCGAGTAAATTAGTGGCAACACACAATGCCTCCAAAACTGAAGGGGAAAAGTGGTTAACGGAGTGTTCCCTCTGTCTGCGTGAAGCTGACATAATGTAATTTCGTGGGAAAAGACTTATGTTTCATTTTATTTAATAAAAATAAGACTATACATAAAAATAGATCATTTATGTTTAGTTTTTTATATATGCTAATTATATAGATAAGGTCACATTTTAATTTTATTACTAGACATTTTAAATTTATACTTCAAAATGGCGGACTAATACATAAACTTTCATACAACATTGTATGAAATTCACATAATTATAGGTTTAAGTTGGAAATTACTTTTTAGTTTACATAATATATACATATATATTAGTACTTAATTGTAACGTACAATTATTTTTCTTTAACACTTAATGCACTCGTAAATACTGCTTTGATGTCTTTATAATATATGGTCATTTGAATGATTATGAGGCTGGTCGTGGCGGAGGGGCGTGACTATAAACCCGACAGGTTGTTGGTTCGATTCCCACTCGGGTAAATGCAATATTTTATATTTTAATTTCGCTCTCCTGTTGAAGATAAGCGCGGCTTTGTATTTCGGAACGTAACACGCAATGCCTTCACTTGGCGTAAAGATTAAAAAATATATAATATTAATTATAAAATTCAAATATTTTTAAACGAGATGAAGAAAGGACGGAATGCAAGATCAGTGTAAATGATAAGATATTAGAACAGGTGAATGAAGTGGTATATTTGGGAAGTATGTTCAGTAGAGATGGAAGATACGAGATGGATGTGGAAAGGCGTATTGCTGCCGGTAACAAGGTGCCGGAGCCTTGGCTGCATTGATGAGACGGCGAAACGTCAGCACAGCTGCGCGTTTGGCCGTACACAATGCAGTTTTGGTACCGACCCTGTTATACGGCAGCGAAACGTGGGTATTACAGAAGAAGAATGAAAGAAAGATGAATGCTGTGGAGATGCGATCTCTTCGTAGGATATGCGGAGTCAGCCTAGCTGATCGAATCCGCAATGAAGAGGTACACAGAATGGCAGGTACCAGCGAGGATGTCACGGTGAGAATGAAGAAGAACGTGCTCAGCTGGTTTGGGCACGTCGAACGAATGAGCGAGGAAAGAATGGCAAAAAAGATTTATGATGGAAAAGTGAGTGGTAAGAGAGGTAGGGGGAGACCTCGGTTGACCTTCGAAAACACAGTATCAAAGATACTGGAGGAAGGTCACGTAAAAAGCATGAGGGTCCCCCGGAGGGCATGTATGAAGAGGTTGATGACAGTGGACGAGGCGAAAGAGGTATGTAGAGACCGTAGCGTTTGGCGCTCCGTTCTCTCTGACTACCCCGCTAGGGATAAAGCGTGAAGTTAAGTTAAGTTAAGTTAAATATTTTTAATATTAGATATATTTCCTTCCTAAATCGGGAATGATTTTGTACAGACAAAGCACAATCGAAGTTATCTGTTGAAAGCTGAAACATGACTACGTTTAACAGTCTACACAAAAAAAAATATAATAATTATATTAATAAAATTATACCTTTATAAATTTGAACCTACATACGTATTTTTTTTAGAGCTAGACAATTCCAACTACCTAATATAAAAAAGTCTCCATAAATAACAGATTAAAACCTATAATTGTATCCGTTGTCTAATTAAAAAAAAAACTGTTGCTTCCACAGACGTGATAGCAATTTTTTTGTTTTATTTGGACAGGTGGTAATACTATATCGGTAAAGTAAGATGCTTCTTCGTAATTAGGTATCGATGGTCAATCCTGTTTCTGAGGCTGGAGTAACGGGAAAATAGGGTGGAATTGCGTGCGGAAAGAAGCGGAAATGAAATTTCTTTTTATAACAAGGAATTGGTGTTGATTATGGTGGTTATGGTGTATCATATATTAGCTTTACGCTGTATCCCGCACATAGCAGGGTAGGCAGAGGTAACCTTATGTTAAGACACTCCGGTTTCCCTCGGGAGTGGTGGAGGTAGGGAACGGTTATATATATTTTAAAAATATATTAAGTTTTTTCATTTTAGTTGTATTATATATTTTAGCTTCACGCTGTCATACATGCAGGCAGGGAAAGAATTCCTTATTTTCCTTCTTCTAGTTCAAGATACTCCATTCCCGTATTACCGTCCTATAATAAAGGCATTACGTGTTGAATGGCGGAATTCAAGAATCATATTTTAGAGACATTGTGTTTTTAGTGGTGGCACTATTCTTTTCTTTTTCTTGTTGTTGGAAAGAGAAAATAAAGAATTTTATGGGAATCCAACTCACAACCGTCGCGCTTACAGTCAGACGCTGTGCTTTTATTGTTTATTTATTTTTATGAAGGCTACGAACGAATGGTAAGGAGATAATTCACTTCTTTCCGCTCTCTTTTTTCCATTTTTTTTTTTATGAAAAAGACACGGCAAACGAGCGTGCGGGTCACCTGATGGTAAGTGATTACCGCCGCCCACGGCCCCGTGCAACCCCAGAGGAGCTACAGGTGCGTTGCCGGCCCTTAAGATGGGTTGGGCGCCGGGGCCCGGCATTACCTGATGCGAAACGCAGTGGCATAAAGCCACTACTTCACGACGGTTTTAAATGCCGGGGGTGGTAATGATCCGGTCGAGTCTGCCCATGCGTGTTGCCATTGCTGGCGACGTGACTCTACCACACGTACTTTAGTCGCCTCTTACGACACCACCAGTACCAGGATGATCCTATTCTAGGCCGGGATCACACGGCACACTATCACTATGGATAGCCATTACATTATTTGAGAATCTGATCTGGTGATATATATTTTGTACATAATAATTCTTTGAGTATAAACATTCATTTTATATAGAAGAGTTAATCCACGATAGTCTCATACCTGCGAAATTTACTAAACACTGCCACGAGATACCTTCCGACTATCCTACCGTAGAGGTGTTTCCCATATATATGATACCTAACTATATTTTCAAATTCAAATAATTTATATTTCACTAATGTTAATGTGTCAGACCTGAGAAGGATCTTTACAGGTGTGAGGCGCGAGAAACTCAACAGGACTATTTTCTTTAAATCGATTATTTACGTTCACACTATTTCTATCTATTTCAAAGGTATCATCATGACTTATAAATATATAAGTGATGATATCTTTAAAATAGACTGGAATGTCATTATTTACAAAATCATTAATTTGGTAATAATATTTAATATATAAACACCCTAAAACAGAAAATGCTTGGACGATTTCTGGAGTCTTGTTATAACATCGTACATATTGGATCATAAAAGAATTACGCACTCGACGCAATCAATTTACGGGTGCGCTAAGTTAAAGCCTATTTCTAATATTATGTAAATCACCGATTTTGGCAATATCATAAATATTTTTCTTAACATACATAACAGATGTATAAAAAATTAAACGTTAAACAGTATTTATGCGAACTATATTGTATTATCCTTACCTCAACATTATTAGAAACCCTGACATTTCCTATTATAGAAATTATACAAAATAATAAATAACTAAATAAATGGGGCTAGTGATTTTATCAAAACTATTTTAAGGAAGCATTTTATATTAATGAATATGTTAATTTTATTACAATACGCTTGTGAAAGGTCACAAAAATTGATTTACTTTAACAAAATTCTGTACTATTTTTTTTTATATATATAAAATGAATCTCTTACTCATATTCAAGGCTATGCATATAAGAATAACTGGTTTTATTATTAATTAAGGAATTAGGTGAGAATCAAAATAATTTTGAAAAAAAAGAACTATTTTGTACATTCAGGTTTTGTTTTCTGTTTATTTTAAACATTGTGATGAGTAGATCTTTTTGAAATTTTTATTGTGTATACTAGGAAGTAATTAAATAGAGCTAGAAATGATTGCGTCTAGAATCAACCCACTTTGTCATAATTAATTGACTCAAAGAATTTCCTTATACATAGAAAAGTACAATAATAGAAGTCAAATAATACGTAGATGATAAGAATCATGTAAATAGATTACTTTTATTAGTAAATACTTTCATAGCAGCAGGAAATGATACATATTAATATTAATTATAATTTCGATTCTGTAAATATTCCGTAACTGATTTTACGCTTCAGATAGAACGGACAAACACTTAGGTTATACATATTTTATTTGTAATGTACATATATTTTTTGCCTCGTCTACCGTCGACCATCTCTCAATACATTTACGTTTTAATACGTGCTTTTTATGTGGCCTCCTTCCGGTTTCATCGATATTGAGTTTCGAGGTCATCCAAGGTCAACTCTTTACTCTTGCCACTCACTTTAGCTTTACAAATCCAAAATTTTTGCACAAAAAAAAATCTTTATAAATTTTCCGCTACGCCTCTCCCGTATAACCTCGCCTTCAAGCTGTCAATCGAACCAATAGTCATCGGATGTAATCGGCCGTCTGCGAGCAATAGAAATAAAACTATTAATTTACTGATGATTAATAAACCTATGTCATTGTCACCTTTGTATGCACCTTTAACTAAACGCATATGCTAACGTATATTAACATTCTCTTAATAACTAATAGCAAATTATTTTTTATTTATACATGTACATACAATTTTCTTATAAATATAATTATTATCAAGGTATAATTTTAGAATGGGATTAAAGTAATTATTGTTTTATTAAATTCTTATATTTAGCTGACCTGACTGACTAATTAGTCTTAGTATATACTTACACATTTATTATGATTGTAGAAGGAACCGACAATACCCTTCCGACGAATTCTGGAGGCATTGCGTATTAAGTGGAGGGACCTAACGCCGTGCTTCGCCATGTTACTAGAAATGAAAATATTTCACTTTAGTGGCGCAAGTGAGTTTTTGTGTAACAATCAACTACCCTTGGCCACGCCACTACTGGCTTCAAATTGCTAAATTTTCTTTACCGTACGAATTATGGGAAATCCTCTCTTAATGCTAACCTAGATAAGGTTCCCTTCTGTCTAACCCTGTTATGTGTGCGTTCCAGGCAAATAAAGCGGGCTACGGCTCGTTTTATATTATTATAGTCTACAATAAAAAGGCAATAGCATAAATATTATGTATATACTCTAAAGATATATAAAATTATTCGCATACATAAGTTACATACAAATAAATTGTACATACAATGCAATACAAAAAACGTAACTGAACACATCAAAAGCAATGAAAGGAAGCAGGTGAATGAATTTATCTTGAGTTCTAACGGTGCGTAGATCTTCACCATATATGGTGATGGCATCAAACGGCATCTGTCTCATTATTAAGGAGTCCTTATGAATTACTCTTATCAATATTCACAGGTGTAAGGTTCTTTTTTCTTGGGATCTAAAAGACCACCAAGATGCCAGGTGTGGAATTAAACGCCAATAAGTTAGATCTATGTGTCTTGCAATGTGGTAATAGGCACGGTGTATATAAAAAGTTGATATTATCGAGGCGTAGTTGGACTGTGCACGCGATGGTTGTGAATTCGATCCGCATTGGGGGAATATTTATAATAAAATTGTACCTGATATCTATGAGTGCATGGAAAATAGATAAAAAATACATTATTGGGGGCATGTCATCTATATAATAAAAGCAAAAACAATAATTTTAACCTTTTTTTTCTGCTTGTATGTTTCTCTATGCATTTGAGCACGCTAAGCTCAGAAACAGTTTAACTGATTTAAATGCTGTTACCATTGCACTTCGGCAAACGTCCCTTAAAATGTAAACGGCATAAATACTAAAGGTAGCTTCATACCAACACAAAATAGAGTTGGCAGAGGGATCCTAGGAGTGTTAAGATACTCCGTTCCCATTAAGTATAAGTAATAAACTTTACAGTTTCCCACTTTCCGCCGAATCCTCTATACATTTCTAGACGTTTATAACGATCTCATTTTCATTTCATGTGAAAAATAAATAAAAATAACTCTAACAATGACTTGAATTGATTACTTAAAGTAACTAGCTATGTAATTCTTAATAATGTAATTTGTAACGTTAAGAAATATAACATATATCTGAAAATCCTCACACGGACTACATATATCAAATTAAATGATAAATTAGTAAATGCTAAAATAAACGAATGTGCTGGTTTTATCCTAAGGGTATCTAAGGTTCTATGAAATGTATGGCTTTTGTTGCGATATTAAATTATATTGTGAAGTGAAAAAATCGCTTTAATTTATATAAGTTTTCATGTTGGCGCAGTGGGATAACGTCAGACTGTAAATGCGACGGTTACATATTGGAATCTCAATTATTATAAATTGTATGATAGAAAAAACCTTGGCGTTGACTTCTACTACTCAAGCGTATATCTCACATTCCTATGGAAGTGTTATATATGGAAGATAGTGTCAAGTTCCGTAAAACGAGAGGACGTGCTTCTGATTGAGTTTGCAAAAGTTAACCTAAACAAACATACTTTCTTCTACATATTGTAGTTAAATAAAATCTTGTAAAAAGGTACTTTTTTGGTCTATTTTTTCATTGTTTTTTTTCAATTTAGAAAAATGAATAAGTCCTCTGAAGAATTTTACTTCATTCTTTAATCTAAACTTCGTCACTGAGATTCTCTGTCTAACATTTGATGCTAGTTAAAAAATAAGAAGTCCGCAAACTGAATTATCACTAGATTCGTTAATAATAAAAGGAAATAAAAAAATAATATTCATTTCAAGCTTCTCCAACTATATATTACTATAAGAAATTGTACCAATAAGAACTACAGTAGTAATTTTATAGTATAGCTTCCATTAATTGCGTTGTAACGAGTCGATTGAACGTCCAAGGAGATTGTTTATTTGCAATGAAAGCCTCTCTTGTACTCGCTTGTGAGCAAAGTTGAGAAAAAAAGCGATTCGTAGTTCAAGATCAAGGTATTCTTTCCCACGGCGGAGAACACCTGTGTCCTGCTCTCAACTAGTTACTATTATAGTTGATTCTGCCAATGCATATGCAATTCTAATTTTTATTGCTAATTTTTATGGCTTAAGTTAAAATATGTGATAAAATATCAACGTATGGGATCAGGTCTGACACTCACGATACTTTTGGAGTATGAATGGACATAAATTATTTTAAATTATTCTCTTAAATAGACTTATTATTAGAAGAGAAGATTAGAATTTCACCACTCAATATGTCTCGTTACACAATGTAACCTTAACACTAACTTCTGTCCACCTACCTGGTATGCGGTATAAAGCTTAAGGTTGCTGTTTTATAACTTTTAGCTTTTAAATTTAAACATTAAATAGTAGATACAATAAGTATTAAGTGAGTATCTGGATGTTAGAATCCGTCCCTGGCCTATTTTCAGTCTGCACATACAAAAATATATAGCATCGACTTTATTTATAAATCAAAATCAAATATCAGGAACATTGAAATGCCATCAAATATTGAAGCCAGTCGTAGCGCAGGAGCATAAAGTGCGACTGCTAAATTGACTTGTTGCAAAGTTGTGGATTCAAACCCCACGCGGGGATATGAAATATTTATTTATATTTTCAGAGAGGCAAAGCGCGGCGTTGAGTTCCGCCACTCAACACGCAATGCCTGCAGAACTCGGCAAAAAATGGGGAACGGACACTAACACTAAGTTCCTTCTGCCTACGCTGCTGTGTGCGGGATACAGCGTGAAGCTGACTTTATTTACACTAATTATATATAATTATATAAAGAATTTTAATCAATTTAACTTAACCAAAGAATAATTAAATATCATTTTTCTACAAGCCGTAAACTATTTATCACATTTTGTTATTGTTTTCGATAAATATTAAGTAATTAATTAAACTTTACAATCGAAAAATACCTTTGCTCATAAAGGGCTATGGCCACTTGAGAGAATACAACATTGTTAGTTGGATTTATAATGTAGAGCTTAAGAAAATATCAATATATTGTAAAATATTATCGGTTTCTATAAAGAAAATTTATAATATAAGGCATGTCACAAAGGCTTACAAAACAGTAAATTAAAATATTGTAACTGACTTATGTATTACATAAATATTTTATGCATTTTCTAAATTAAAATTTAAAATATATATGACATAAATATTATAATGTTCGATGACAAGTACATTTTAAAATAATATGAAAGTTTTATTGAATTTTTTTCAACATCTTCTCTACCTATTATTAAAATTCAAAATAAGCATATAAAAAAAAGGTACCACCGACTCAGGTGGCAGTACTACTAAGAAGAGCTGGCAAGGACTCAACAGTTGCTCTTTTCAATGTCTACGATACGAGTTAATTATTACATAATTTGCCAGCTTTTCTGCATGATATTCAATAGATATTAATTGCACATATTTTATCCTGTAACTATTCTTGGATAATATAATAATTTTTACTCGTTAGTACTAATTTGTGTAACTATACAAATTAGTAGTTCGATCAAAAATCAAAAATAATATTATCAATTGCACTTTAATCAAGCGTATGCACTATATTCACGAATAGCTCGATACCGCAGCATTAACTGCAATTATAAGAACAGTTCAACTAACTTGCTCTTCGAGTTGCTGTAACGGTATTCCGTGGAGGTAGATGACATTGTATAAGTCATAAGATGTAGCATATAGAGATAAAATATAGTTATAATTTTGCCTTTTTTATCCGACTGCGCCACGTAAAGAAGGGTGTTTGTTTCAGTTGAAGAATCTCGTGTTATAACAGAAAAAGGCATAGCCTTAGTATTATCTAATATTTATCCAATTTCTATACCCATTAGAGATATGACACTATAACGAATGTACCTTATTTTGTTCCTCAGAACACAGTACCTGCGCTCCTGTGCGCGCTTACAGTCAAACGCCCACTGCGCCATAATGATTTCTAAAGTTCCTAGTTTTATATAACAGAAAATAAATGTTTTACATCTTGACATATCATTTTAAAAGGGAAATTAATTTTAAGTTTATCTCTTAAACCATTTATATTATGAATGTGTTGCAAAAACAAGATTTTGTCAGGCCGATCATTAGTGTTCACCGGATGCGCGGGTGCAAGTAACTTTAATTGGAATTTTTATTTTCTTCCTTTTCTTTTTGGTTTTTTTTTCCTTCACGCATCTTCCAATTCATAAGGCAGATTAAACCAAGTGGCTAGTCGATTAGGTTTCCACTTGTTACTCTTATTACATTCCATTAAGCATAAGTAACGCAACTTAACGCCGTATTTTGTTTTTGTCAGAAAAGAGTAAGCATTTATGACATATTTTCAGATTACACATATAATCATTATGTGTAGAGACACACACACACATATAATCATTATGTGTACAGACATATCATTTTTGACCTTGTTGCAGCCTATAATCTATACTTATGAGTATCATGCTAATGTTATACATTAACAAATTAATGAATGTAAATTTGTTTGTTACGCTTTCACGCCAAAACTACTCAGTCTATTAACATGAAACTTTTTACATATATTCTCAGAGGGTTTAGAAAGGACATATGATATTTATTTTTTAGAAAAACAAATTTAAAAAATATCTTTTGACTATAACATAAAAATAAGTATAAGCTAGCGAAGTTGCATCTGAGCTTCTAGTAAGCTATGTATCTATCTGCCTGTAATCTATATCTAAAGTCTATAATCAATATTTATAATTTTACATTATTTTTAGTTTCATAGATCTCCTGTTTATATAAACATTGGAATAGAGAATCCAGTGTTAAGACACTCCTTTCTTATCTTTATTTTACTTTTTTTCGACTAGTAATTATATAAGTTTATAAAGCTATGTAATAAAATCTATTTACCCACGAATTATAATTGTATCATCATTGAACCTGGCAGTTATACGTAGCTTATAATAATATGTTATCATCGAATCTGATCTGATGATGGAGTCCGGACCTGACTAGTGGAATTCTTCAGATGTTAAGTCTTGGGTACCTCTCAGTCCATGAATAAAAAGTGTTCTTTTTTTAGTTTTTTCATTTTATATTATTACTTGCAAATCTTATCGAGATCATTGGCAATTGTGTTATTTAGAACGAAACATTCGTTTCTTATCTGTTATTGTATATATAATTTATTTGTTTATACATAGTATGTTTTAGGGCTCATATTTTAGATCTTATATTTATGTATCAGCTGTTGCTTATCGCATAGTAATTCTTCCATATGGTGTGTTTGCCATTTTAGTTGTTATAGAATAGATGATAGCTTGGTTGGTATAAGTTTACAATGGACATATGATAGACATCGTAGTTATTTAAGAAGACTAGAGTTTATTTGATATATATTTAGTTCTATAAGATTATTAGACTTGTTGCCGTTGTGGCCCGGTGGAACAAGGATCTGACTGTAAACTGTGATTGTGGGTTCGATTACTAATCAGGGAAATGAAATATTTATTTATTTCATTTATTAGCTCAGGTGATAAGGCAAGGCGAGGAGTTTTACTACTCGTAATGAAGTAACAAAGTGTCTTACATAAGGTTCCCAGGTTCCTTCTGCTGACCTAGCTATGCGTTAGCGTGACAGCGTGAAGCTAAAAAAAAGAATGTAGGTGATTGTACATAACACTTTGCAACCAATGTCTTTTGTAACCTTGCAGGACAACTTTTTACTTTCAAGCTAACACTGTACACGGTCATATCTACCGAAACTTTTTAAATACTTCAATCATCTCTGGAGTATATAAGGAAGCATAATGCAATTTTTTGCAAGTATATGAAAATGAAATTAAATACATTTTTTATTTATTCTTGGTCTAAGTCTTATTACGAAGAAATCATATGAGATATATGAGAATCACCTCAAAACAAATGTGAATCTAACTCACAACCGTTACGTTTACACTCAAGCCCTATAAAATTGTGGAAAATTAAACGCGCATAGCAGGGTAGGCAGAGGGGACCAAGTGTTAAGACACTATGCTCCCACTTTTCGTAGAATTCTGGAGTCATTGCGTAATGAGTAACGGAGCTCAATACCTATATTTTCTATTAGTGCCACCAGAGCGACTAAATGAAAATTTTTATAAATAACAATTCACTTCCCCGAGTGGGTACCGAACCCACAACGGCCGCGTTGCAGTCACACCCTTGAGCCTGCACCATGACGGCCTCTGTGTCCACAAATTAAGTCATAAATAAAACCTAGACGCGCATAGGTTCATTATAAAATAGTAATATAATATACACACGACATCAATCAAACACGCGATATAGAGACAAAACATTGACAGTGACTATAAATCTTTGAGATATTACAACTAATCCTATTAAATTCAGACATTCTAATCTATTGTTTTTTTTCTATCGTATTAAGCGTTACGGTCAATATTTTATATTGACATGATTAGAATAATGTATGTATGTTTATATGTGTAAATGCAAAACAGTGTTTTTTGTTTTGTTTGTAAGCTAGGGTGCGAGTTTGAATTTTAATTAGTTAGTAAAATTTATTTTGAGGAAGAGTTTTTTTATAATATAGCTGATTTGGTGAAACGAAGCACAGCGTTAAGTTCCACCACTCAGCATTCAATATTTCGAATTTTGACGGAAATTACTGCCATTGCCGTACTACTCGTATAACACATTTGTTTATATTTTTATGCTATATAAAGCTAATAAAATAAATATTTGTTTTACGATGCATGCAATAAAGTGAAAAACACTTAACTTTGTTATTACAAAGAAAAATGTGTTTTTCTTTTGTTTTAATTGTAGGCCTCATATTATATACAAAAAACTATATACAATATACATATAAAAAATTGTAACTGATCTCTGCCTTTATTTGGAACATATATGAGAAAATCTGTAATTGGATGTTTATATTGAAACTCTCTTTCCTGTAATCATGTATCAATGTAATAAGACACAAAACAATCATTTTTAAATTTTTGTTTGTTTGTCTGTGCGTTTGTGCACGATTTAAGATCGAGTTTTCGCTATATTGTTTTGGCAAACTTCTCTTAACGTCCAGTGCTATATAAATCACTTCATATATAAATATATATATATATATATATATATATATATATATATATATATATATATATATATATATATATATATATATATATATATATATATATATATATATATATATATATATATATATATATATATATATATATGAATATAAAGCTTTTGGTTCGACAAAAGTGTTACAAAATAATTGCTTTATTGAATTGGTTAAATGACAAAGTTATTAGAACACATAAGTATTTCAGATTAGTGCACCAAAATTGTAGTACATTTGTTTTATCTATCGTATTGCGTGTTGCGATCGATATTTTATATTGGCGTGATTAGAATAATACATGGATATGCAAAATAGTGAATCAACTTCGGCTTCGTGTATAGGAAGGTATGTATTTAATTCACTTTGGTGATTAAGAGTTCAAATTCATAATATGTAAGTATAAGTAACTATGAAGTTAGTCGTGCCGCAGGAGCATAAAGTGTGATGTGCGCCACGACTTACCACATACACACAATATCATTTAAGGAAAAAAGGAATTCTTCTGTCGGTCTGTTTGTCCGTCAAAAGCTATTATCTCAATCAATGCTGCAATTTTATTAATTCTTGGAGATATCGAGTTGAAATTCAAACTATATATATACCGAAGATTTGAGTATATAATTTGAACCTAGATTTCCTGAAATAATTGTATTCCAGGAAATCAAGGGAAAAAATTTTTTTGCATTTCCGCAAAAAAATGATATGGCCATTTATATTGCAAAAGAGGCGTATTTCGAAACTATAACTAAGTACTTCTGAAATTAATTTAACCGGATTAATCGCGTATATTTAAGATTTTACATTTTGGAAACCCGACGTTTCGAACACTTTGCAGTAGTCCGTGGTCACGGGTAGACTGAGGTGGCATTCGTCTATCAGTTGACATAATTATCATATCAAACTACCGCCAGCGATTTCTTAATTGCCTCGCGTTAAATTAGTTTAATCCGGTTAAATTAGTTTCATTTAATATGTGTAATAATCGTGAAAATCAAAGAACTTATTAGAGACTTCTGGTTGTCCTAGAATAATGAAAATTGGCAGCTAGCATATGCAGTTAATAGCTACGAAAAAAAGCCAAGTAGCTCAGAAAAAAAACTGAAAACTATACATTTATGATTAAATTCTAAAAAATAATAGCCTCAAAAGTGTAGAATTTGATATTAAAGCCGCTAATTCAAGTGAGGTATCAGATGAAAGGGCTCTGACTGAAGTAGGCCTGAATATCATAAAGAGGTCGAGATCTCCAAGTTTTGTATGAAACTCTCGGTGGTAGCACCCGACTCACGCTTGTCTGATATTTTTTTTATCTCCATTTAAGTCGCATATTATAGCTATTTAAACAGGAGCTTATTCACTTCCGAACATTAGAAAAAACGTTACACGTGATAATTGTTTTCTCGATCACTTTAGATAAAGATCACGTTAGATTATCTTTCATTAACTTTCCTTTCTTTGTTTTATTTATACTTACTGCATTGGGTATCGATACTATCCGTTTCTATATTAATATTATACAGCGGAAGAGTTACTTTTTTAGTTACTGTTTGATTGGACGCGCAAATTTCAGAAACTACTAGTTCAGATTGAAAAAATATTTTTATGTTGAGTAGTTCATTTATTGAGGAAGGCCATAAACTTTATTACATTATACTAATCGTTTCCATCTCTTACTTGGAATATGTTATTTAGAATATCTCTTTGTTATTCCAATTGACCACGTGGCGCAGCCGTCACTAGATTCTAGTAATATATAAAATACTGAAACCAGTCGTGATGCAAAATGTGACTGTAAACATGACACATTTGGTTGTGGGTGGTTGGGTACCAACAAGAAATCGAGGAAATAAAATATTTAATAATTTAATTTTCTAGCTTTGGAAAAATGGCAAAACGCGGCGTTGCGTTCCTCCGCTCAATATACAATGCCCCTAGGATTTAGTCGAAAGTGGGAAACGGAAGTGTCTAAACACTAGGTTCAGGTTCCTTCTACCTATCCTGTTAAGCTCGAGATACAGCTTGATGCTAAAAAAGCATAAAGAGATAGATAAATTAGAGAACACAAAGTTAAGTACAGGTATATGGATGTACCCTGGCATAATTAAAAAGATAAATAATATAATTCTTCTTCCTCTCAGTCGATGCGCTCTTGACAGAGTGGTCGTGGCCGTCATGTAGTCCCGTTTTTGGCTTTCGCTATTCTTGCCACAGTTTCACGCCATTTCTTTCTGTTGGTCGCCATTCTAGTGCACTCATGCAATTTACCGCCCACAGTTGATTTTACTTGGTCAGTCCATCGCATGGGTACCCTACCTCTTGGTCTGGTACCATCTACTCTGCCTTGCACCACGAGCCGCTCTATGGAGTCGTTTCCTTTTCTGGAGATGTGACCAAAGAACTTAAGCATGCGGGTTTCTACAAGAGCTGATAGTCGCTCTTTGATGCCAAGTTCTTGGAGTATGGACACATTGGAACGGAATTCTGTCCACTGTAAATAATATAATAACAATTATATAATCGACCCTACTTTTAAGTCCATATCACTCACTGAACACTCAACATAATAACATCGTAATTGACGCAAATCGTTTATTCATACATACGTGATTGATATTATAATAAAATTCAATCGGCTTTTTATTGTTTTAGAAATAAATAAAATCAATGGCTACCCTGCCATTGGTTCTAATGTTTAAATTATAAATGTGTTAAGTTATACAATAAGCTAAAAAACTTAAGCAAAACCAGTAAGTATTTATAGCAATTATCTGCATTCCATTTGACAATAAATACACAGCTAGGCGGAGCAAAAACTGCTTCTATAGTACATTTGTATCCTTAAATATAGCGTGTATGGACAAAATTAATTTTTATTATCAATTCATTAGTTATTAATTATTAATGAGGTAGGCTGAAGTATTTTAATATATTCATTGTATAGTCGCCGGTGGCGCAGTGGGGTGGTGTTTGATAGATAGTTGGGTATTTATATCACGCTTGAAGTGTGATTAAGTTTTTTCAAGGAATGGCTAGTCCGTTTTGATAAATTGCGATGTTAGGCTAAGCATATTAATTTTTAGAGGCTATCGTGGGACGATGATACAGTGTCTGTGGCATCTTGTTGGGGGTTCGATTCGTGCTCGAGGAAATTAATTATATAAATTTTTCCGCACTGGTACAAATAATGAGGTGAATACTGTAGTAGAGTACAAAGTTTATAAAATCCAACACTAGATGTCACTGTCAATAAAAAGTGAGAGAGTGATTTATTAAAAAAAAAACTCTTATAATTTTCTCTACGAGTATCTATTACAATAATAAAAATAAGAAGATTATATTAACATTTGTATAGTTTATATAAATATGTTACAGCGTAATGTGGAATCAATTTCGTTCTTACTTTTAACTCGTCAGCTTATTTCAGATTTTGGCTAATTATATATGAACAGTTTTTGACCGCAACTTTACCTTAAATTTTGGTAAATCCTCTCTTAATTCTCCCTTACACTCTTTTACTTGCTAAAATCCAACATTCTAGGTCAATTTCTTGTCTGTGCGTTGTCTGACACTCACTTAAGAGAGGCAACGGATCAATTTCGTATATTTCTTAGAAACAAAGTATAAAATTAAATTTTGACAAGGATTTAAGGCAAATCAAGAAACATCAATTTTAATGTTCGACTGTAACACTTACATAATGAGACCTACAATTAAGTTTATTACTACCGACCTTGGTTGATTTCTATCGTATGCAAATTAGACAAACGCAAACGCTTCCTCGCTCTTGAAAGTAGAAAAGTATAATTATACAGAACAATAGATACGAAACTACTGTTGCTAATGTTATCACATCTTGTTTATTCTTTGAATTACGTAAATTCTTGCCTAATGGCGTTTTATGTTTTATTATAATGACGCCTTTGTGATTCAGTTGCTATATTTGCCTGTAGAGGCAAATGTACCATTACGTTGGTAATGGTCATGTATTCCATTTCCTTTTGAAGGATTTTTTATGTATTTTTTTATATTATATTAAAATATTATGTAGTACGACGACGACGACGTAAGAGTAGTAAGTAGTAAGAGTACTACTAAAAGAAAAACGTCGTTTTTCTTTCTGTGAAAATAGGCGAAGTGAATTGAGAGTCTATGATCTAATAAATGACGAATATGTTACTTATAAAGTAATATAATATACCTTATATATTTCAATTATAAGCAAAAAAAATACGAGCTATATACCCTTTTCTTGTAAGCAGATAAATAATAAAGTTTGAAAATTAAGCATTAAGAAAAATAAATATATGTACTCTACATAACTCGACAATAATAAATGTGAATGGAAAGAAAGTATTGTAGAGACATCTGCTGGAGATTTTTTATACTAGTACGTACCTACGCTATGTGACAATTTTATATGGCTCTATGTAATCTGAATTGTGATAGATTTTTGTAAAAAAATATTACAATATACATAATTAATTAATAAAAATTAAAATAATTTAAAATATAACATGATAAAATAAAAATAGGTAGAGTTAGATAATGGGATATTTTACATTTAGTGAGATTTGAATCTTGCACTTTGACTCGATAGTGTACAATATTTTCGCATTAATCGTCGACTGGGAGCGTGGCTTCTCCTGTAATCCGGCTACTCGGAGGTCGGGTTCAGAGGATGGTTTGAGGTCGGGAGTCCTGGTGCTGTGTGGCCCATGTTGACTGGACGTCCACACTAAGCCCGGTGTAAATATGGACCCCCCGGAGGAGTCCGGGGGGTGCAGGTTCACTAAGGAGGGGCGAACCGGGCCAGGGGGGAAACCCAGCAGCCAAAAGTCCCCGCATCGGGCAGTAGTGGGATAGCGGCCGGGAGTGGGCGCGCAGTGACAGCCCGACCAATACAACCAGACCTGTTCCTTTTTGCTTTTTATTATTTATAAACAATAAATCCACTATCAATTCATAACTTTAGTTATAACGAATGATATATAAAAACAGTAATAATTGTAGTAAAAAAACAAATGTTCAATTAATATCGTGACAGTAGTCAGTATTCCTGTATTGAGCAACTTTATTTTCTATTGTTACACCTGAGAGTATCAAGACACGCAATCATAAGGAAAGTTTAGAATTACGATTGTGCGCAAAATATAAGCATTTTTTTAATCTCTGTTATTTACTTAATATATATATTGTAATAAATTCTAGAAGCTATTGTAATACAGGTCAGTGACTATGTGACGGTTATGGTTTCTATACTCATAAGATAATATTCAACTCATTTTTATTTCCACCCTCTGGTAAGACAAAACGTGGCAACAATTTCCATCATTTAACTCACGCATAGTCGAAAAAACGTAATGTTTTAACACATATTCGAAAAAAAAAATGTCTTAAGTAGGTTCCCTTCGCCTAGCCTGCTTTATACGGTATGAATACAAAAAAAAAACTTTTTTTCCTTGCCTTTTTATGTGTTTATTTTCGCCGAACTTTTGAGAGTGTTGAGTGGTGGAACTCAACGCCGTGCTTTGTCTCGTTGCTTCAGCGTCAACCAGTAATTATAATATGACTTATTTCTTTTCTAAATAAATATTTATCTTATATTTACATATTTTTATTATTTATTGGAGTTAAGTTTAGTTTCTGAACGAGGATTAATAGGTACCCAACAATGCGAAATAATATGTCAGTTTGAGGCCAGTCGTTGCGCAGAGGCACAGAGTGTGACTGTAAAATTGACTGGTTGTGAGTTCGATCTCCATTCTAGGAAATGAAATATTTATTTACATTTCTTTTTTTATTTCTTCGCTCCGGTGTCGAGGCAAAGAACTCGGCGGAAAGTAGGGAACGGAGTGTCTTAACACTAGGTGTTAAAAGGTAGGCTCTGCCTACCTTGCTGTGTGTGGGATACAGTGTGAAGCTGATTTTTTATTTTTTTTAATTAGTGTTTTTGTAATTAGAGGAGTGAGCACGCACCTACATGTCCGCAAACTGTCAATTTTTATTTTATTTATTGCTAAGATTACCTGTTTGTTAAAATTGTAATAAATCTTTATTTTTAAATTGATTAAATATTAATTCCATTTTTTGAGATTAGAGATTTATATATAAAATAGAGACGAGATTATATAGTATAGATATAGATAATAAATATTCTTTTCGTTGAAATTTGAACTCCAACAAACTGTATTCTACATACAATCTTAGCAACATCATACATATATTTCATATTATGCTATTACTATACATACATTATAAAAAACGACACTTTGATTTAAAACACCACATTAAATGCCACTTTAGTGTCTATTATACGTTCACCTTGTATATATTGTACTTATAATACAAACTTAAAAAAAAATCACGTCTGTGGGAAAGACCTCGCCTATACCTTTTCCCGTCAACAAATAAGAAATAATCTTAACCAAATATAAATATATAAGTTATATTCGACCTTAGCGTGACTTCATACAGTATCTACATACACAAACAACACTAACTGACAAGCATTCTTTGTGCAAGTCTAGCCGCCAACCTTGAAAGTGATGAACGATTTTTTGGCACTAAAAAAAACGGCGTCCGGTGAATTTGCCTAACTTTTTGTGAACGCTTCTTAGAATTTAGGTTTAGGTACATTCCTAAAAGCGAATTATAGCCGTTTACTTTTGGATGCCATAATTTTATTGAGATAATGATCTGGATAGGCGGTCTGTTGTCTCGCTGCTTGCTGGGCTACCGATTTTTAAAAGGTTGCCTAATTAATTAGAAATCTTTCTAAGAAGATTTGCCTTTTTAATTGATGATACGTTTACACGGATGTGGGAGATTGGTGAGGACTGAGAAACTTTTTCTACGTGTAAAGGAGTATTTGTTGATGTTGAGGAGTTCGTAAATTTTATTTTTACAAAAAGATCAACACACGAATTTATTTTAATAAATTTATTTAAATGTATTATAAAAAATACTATAACGATGCAGAAAGGTAAAATGGTTACGCTACATTACTTTCCTGTACGAATACCACTTCGGTCGGAAATCGAAACTGCGTCCTCCAATAGATTTCAATGCCTTGAATTGTGGCGTTTATAGATGCTATAGTAGCCTATGGCATCTATAAACTTGAACAAAAGTTTAATATCGTTTACCTTATTTTGTTTTTACTTACAAGTTCTGAGAAGAAATGGCTTGTGGCGTTAGGTTTCGCAATGCCTTTAAAATTGGCCGCAAACTAAGTTTTCTGCCTCCATACCCTATATGAGACCTTCATATATCTACAGAATTGCATGATCTCATGATTAAGAAATAGTTCTTGTCAAAAATATTTTTTTGCTATCTTGCAAATTATTTGTGTAGGTGGTAAAAAATATAAAGCAAAGGTTGTGAATTCAATTTTGAGTTTTAGATTGATTGTTTTTGTGAGACTAATCGCGTTGTCTCAAATCAGTTCACAATGTCTCAAGAATTCGCGGAAAGTGGGAAATGAAAGTATCTTAATGGAAATGGAGTGTTCATAATAAGTGAATGGACATTCCCAGGAACACTCTGCCTAACTTGCTAGGTGCGGGATAAAGCGTGAAACAAAAAAAAATCTTAACCATATTCACATGGTTACGTCATTTTAAATACATACTTCCATAAGCGTTAATGCATATCTAGCTTTTAAGATTACAAAGTACGATAGTAGGTACAATCTGAATGTTATCTTAGGCAATGAATGGATATCTAAAATTAGGATTCGACTCGTGACTTATTAACAGGTAAAGTTACCTGGTAATATAAACATATTAGCGAAGATTTCACTTACCTATCTATATAATATTAAATAATTAAAAGATTTCATTATGACTGCTTACATGGTTGTTTTAAGTTCGATTCCCGCTTGGAAGAATGTTTTTTGTTTCATTTTCTCGCTCTCTTAAGGAGATAAAGCGCGATTTTAAGTTCTGCGGTCCACAGTTCACGCATGAAGGATTGGGCGGATCGAGGGAAACCTACTATTTTAACACGCCGGCAAGAATCCTTCTGTCGGCTACATGTGGGAAACGCCGTGAAGAAAAAAATATTTACCTATATGTAGGTATATGTTTTTTTTTTTATACAGTTAGAAAATGACATGCAATAGTTGTCAATTCGATTCCTACTCGATTTAATATATATTTAACTATTTTATACGACATTTTCATTTTTTAAATACAAGATTAAAACATATAGTATAAATTGAAGAATTAGAAACTTATTCCATATGCGGAACAAAGCATTATATCATTAGGCATAAAAAGCTTTGAACTTTATCGGACTAGAACTTTCTCAACACGCTTGGAGGCAAAAGTTGAAATGGATAAAGAAATGACGTTAGGTCAATCGTAAATTCGTAAGTAATAAGAAAGCACTTTGTTCGTGGTCTTATAAAATGTTAAGTATTTTGTTGCCATCGCGCTGTCTTGTTACCAGAGCGAGGGAAATTTAAATTATATTTTTTTAATCTCACGTTATATAAAGCACCTAACAGGGTAGGCAAAAGGCTCCAGGGAACCTAATATTTCTAAATAGTATGCTACTTGCGGCTTCACCCGCGTAGTTAAACTAAACAAGTAAGGGTTGTGGATTTGCTCGTGGTAATTCCAGAAGTTCAGCGGATTCCAAGGAGTATATATAGTATCCCCTCTATATTTCTACACTGCTTCTATTATTATATCTTAGAGGCCAGTCGTGGCGCAGAGGCCATCAAGTGTGACTGCAAAATCGACTGGTTGTGGGTTCGATCCCCACTCAAGGACATGAAATATTTATTTAAATTTATATTATAATTTTTTCACTCTGGTGTCGAGGCAAAGCGCGGCGTTGAGTCCAGCCGCTCAGCACGCAATGCCTCCAGACTTCGGTGAAAAGGTGGGAATGGAGTGTCTTAACACTAGGTTCCCTCTGCCTACCCTGCTGTGTGTGTGAAGCTGATATAAAGAAAAACTTAAAATTAACATAAATATTCATACAAACGTATTTTCATGGGAGTGTTCATTAAATTGTGATATCTTCGTTCGTACCTATTCAATAGTACAATGGATCTCCATGAACTAAATTGCAGTATGAGAGACCACACGCGGCCTCGCTCACGGATTTAAAATATATAGTGTTCTATACTTTACTAGTACATATTGTGTCAGTATAAATACGACATTGTAAACATATGGGAATCAATTAATTATGATTAAACAATCATATTCATAATATATTATGCTTTTCAAATTGAAATAGCATTGTTGTATGGAAATAATTACTATGTTTATTCATCTTCTAAAGTTTCCGTACGCTAAGGGTAAAACGGGATCGTATAACTAACATTCTGCTGTTTGTCTGTCTGTCACCAGGTAGTATCTCAGGAACTATGATAGACATTTTTAGGGTTCCGTACCTTTCGAAAAATCAAACCATATACTTAGATTTACGGTCCCATGTTTTCCTGAAAAAATCATATTTCTATATTTATTTAAACAAAATATGGCCGTTTATATCGCAAAAATATCGTATTTCGACACTTTAAAGGAGCAGCTAGTATCCACGGGTAGTATTACTTCAGGAAAAAACCTGCAAACTATACGTTTGTTGTTAAATTCTACAAAAAATAGCCATAACAGGGGGCAAAATTCTAATAAAAAGTATAAAAACTATAAAAGCCGATAATTCAAGTGAGGTGTCATATGAAAGGGCTCTGGCTGAGCCTATCTTGAATTTCAGAAAAAGCTCGAGATCTCCAATTTTCGCGAGTGGAGTAGGCGAGTTCGACTCGCGTTTGTTTATTTTGAGTTGGGGAAAATCTAGCAATAGTTTGCTTTCTTTACTTTCTGTCTATTCAGACGGTATGATATATACGTACTACTGAATTTTAAAACATCCATCTATTGAACCTTTCTATACCTAATAGAAAAAATATTCACTTTCACAATTAAGATTTTTTTTAATTTCCAGTTTTAACAGATTTCCAGTTATGAACAGTATAGCCCATATGTATACTTGTCAAATGTTGAAATTAAAATAATATATATTTTAAATGACGTAATCCTTGAAAACACAAATTTGAAATTCTGGTAGAGCAAAATATCTTATGAACTTATCCTTTTGAACTTATCCTTTTTTTGGATTGAGACACCAAGTTCTCTCTTGCTGCTACCTAAGCCGTAAGTTACAAAGTCACTAAGTAAATTTATACCTACAGGCTACAATCAAATACCTACGTCACGTCATTTATGCCGATGCAATTTAAAAATATTTATAATAATAATTTAATATTCTACCACCTACCTGTCGGTGTAGATGATACGAGAGCCGATCGCAACCAAGGCTATGTTAACCTTACAAAAGGCATTTATGATTAGACGCCAATCAACAGCTACACTTAAACTTTTGTTATACGGATTGTATACTATTTTATTTTATACAGCGGCTCACCCGAGGCTTCACTCGCTTGAGTTATACGATTTTTTTATGTATGAGGGAACCTGGGTACCGAGAGTTTAGACACTTCTTTCTACTCGTTCCCGTTCCCGTTCCCCCCTTTCAGCCGAATTCTGGAGGTATTAATGTACGGAGGTATTTTAAGTGGGGGAACGCCGCAGTATATGATTTTTTACTTAATACTGTAATTATAATAAAAATTATTATTGTTTGTATGGGGTTGTATGTTGTATTTGAGGCTTTTAAACATTATTTTTATTATGTTCTTAGGGTTCCGTACCACAAAACGGAACCCTTATAAGAACCGAGTTATATGTTGTCTGTCTGTCCGTCTACCAAAATCGTTTATCTTGAAATCATGTGGAAGAATGAGGCTGACATTATTATTAAATATTCAAGTGTATTCCCTTGAAATAGTAAAAATTAAGCTTCTGAATTAACGTTATTAAAAGACGACCATTTTTGCATCGATTGCTTGTTGCATTTTACTAGAATTTTGTCGCGAAATCAAAACCTATAGGGTACTTTTCGTGAAGATACAGTTTTGAAATTTGGGCTGAGTTGAGTGACTTACTATCCTGAAATTACGGTTAAGGTGGGAGACTGACTTACACTTAAATCAAAAACATATTTTTTTGTTAATAATATATATTTTTAAACATATTATAGAGAGGCCAGTCGTGGCGCAGCGGCCCAAGGTGTGACTGTAAAACCGACTGATTGTGGGTTCGAGCCCCAGTCTAGGAAATTAAATATTTACTTAAATTTATATTTTCATTTCTTCGCTCTGGTGTCGACGCGGCGATAAGATCTGCCACTCAACACCACACAATGCTTCCAGAATTCGGCAGAAAGTGGGGAATAGAGTGTCTTAACACTAGGTTCTCTCCGCGTACCCTGCTTTGAACGAGATACCGCGTGAAGCTGATTAATTATAGCTTTGAACAAGATTTAAATAAAATAGAAAATACTTTTCTCTTTTGTTCTCATTTCCAAATTTATTATGTTCTATTTCTAAATTATACGTACATACATACCTAACATAACATAATATATTATATTATATTATATATTTTCACAATTCACGTCTATTAGATAATAATCGGTTATTATGACCTTACTCAAGTAGTACGTACAATAATATTTTGTTGCGTGTTGTAGCAATAATATGTAGTTTTTCTCACGGTTTCTTTGTGACGAGATACCGAATTGAAATGGTCCCGACGATGTTAATCGTACGTTTTTGTTTTACTAATGTCGGTCTGTAGATTTTACTTGTTTTTTGTAGGGTTGATACGATTTCTTAATCTTATAGAGAGAAGACTTATAGAGTCAAGACTCTGAGTGAAGTCAGAGTGTAAATGCGACTGTTGTGAGTTCGATTTAATTTCTTCGCTCTGGTGTCGAGCCAAAGCGTGGCGTTGAGTTCCGCCACTCTACACGCAATACCTTCAGATTTCCAGGCGGGAAATGGGGATCGGAGAGTCTTAACAGTAGGTTCCCTCTGCATGGTTCATACAACAGAGTTGTGTGCGAGATAACAATCTTATTATCATTATAGTAGTCTTGCTTTGAGTATTACTATTCAAATTAGATTTGCTTAATATATTTTTAGTTAATAGCGCGTGGAATTAAATGCTGTCGACGATCACTCGGAATGGTAATGATGGTTAGACCAAAATATATTAAAAAATGTCGACTTTCTTGACGGTTCATCTCAACAGAACTGCCTTTCAAACCAGTGGCTTTGGTTACTAGGACACTACGGACATTTCTATGTAACTAGACTATTCAAAAGTACTAGTAATAATCTATTATATTTAAAGAATAATTTGATTTTGAATGGATAATGATGAACATAGTGTCTTAACTGTAGTGGCTGATATTTTGGACCACTATAAACTAAACATATTTGGAATATTATATACTAAATATATTTGAAATATTAATTCATTAATTAATATTTCATACTTCTGGATGGATGGATGGATCTAAGTTAATTTTTTTTTCCAAGTACATGCATTTATTAGATATCATTTTCAGCATAGAAAATGTTAAATATCATATTTTTTACTTACAAGTACCTACATAATAAATACTTCCTGATTGTTAATAATAATTGAAAGAAAAATAAAATAAAATAAAAACAACCTTAATTAAGCTACAATTGTCGCTTTAACATCCTGTTAAGTTCTATATTATAATAGTATCAATAAAAGATAAAGAATAAATATAATATGCAAAGTTAATAGGTGTTTTACTATAAAAAAATCAACTCGTGACAACTGCAAGTTACCAGGACGCAGCTAAAAAATGTATACAATAAATCGATTTTAATTTATATTGACAAGTTGTACGTTTTATACGACATGATTGAGTAATCTAATTATAATTAATAAATTATAGTCGACATATTATTATGATCTGCTTTATATATTAATTTTTTGACTCGCGTCAATATCACATAAGCCTATGTACAGGGAGGTCACTAACTTTTAAAACATTGCTTATGCTTATTTAGGAGTTAATAACTCATGAAATTTATAATTATGAATGTTGTCATTAAAATATTTTTTCATCCAAAAACTAACGCTAAGATGGTAGCCACTATAAACAGCGTCCTACTAGAAGTAAGTGGCCGAGTGGTCTGTGCACATCCCAGAAATTTCATAAACATAAAAATACCTTTTAAATGTATAGATCTTTACAAATCAGGCACGAATCCGGGTATAACAAATTTAAAAAAAACATTAGGTACTGAATCTTTAAAATATAATAACATAAAATACTTTTATAGTTAGCGATGGTTGTGAATTCAAATAATCTCCGCTTAATGTAGGTTTCACGCGTATGGGGAACGGGATGTTGAACTTGACATTAGGTTTTCTGTAGAAAAAACTTAAATATATTACATAAATATTACATTATTACTTATTAACTTTACTAATATTAGGTATTTAATTCACTCGGTCTACTAATAATCGTTTATTATATATTTCTTTTTAATAATTTTAGTATACTAAAATATTATAAACATAAGCTTATAATTTTTGGTAATTAAAAGAAGCAGGACGTAAAATATGTAATAATAGCATAATTTTCGCTGTGCTTAAATGACGCAAGTCTGAGGGCCCCGGGATCTCAGTCTATAATTAAATATGTATAATGAACAAAATTCTTTGACAACTATGTGTAGCGTTGTGTAATGTTTAAGCGGTAATCAAGTAAACATTGTATAAGATAGCTATATACGAGTATGTAAGTAGGAACATCGTTTTCTGTTGTATAGATATTTTTAGCTTCTCATTGTATCGGCAGAGGGAACCTGGGAACCTAATGTTAAGACACTCAGTTCCCAAGACACTTCCGTTCTTCACTTTCCGCCGAATTCTGTATGTATTGATTGCGTGTTGAGTGGAGAAACTCAATGCTTTGCCTCGTTACCAGAGACCCTGATTTTTCAAATCAAATTCTCCTTTTCTTAGCGAATTAATAAAAAAATATAATATATATTTAAATCCGGTGCAAACATGTTTCCTATAGGGTGTCAACAGTAACAGATACTATCGCAAATTAAACACAGTGTAGATCACGATCGAATGTATTTGCACATAGTATCTAATTTACATACTAATGGTGGTGAGAAGTTCCGTACTTTATTTATGTGACTGGTGGCTTTATGATGTTACATAGTTCATTACTATGTATGTTATAGGTCATCGAGGCTTAGCGACACGTCTATCTGTGATCATGGTATAAGGTTCAATTTCCACTCTGATATATGTTTTTTTTATTTCCTCAATATGATAAGAAAACAAAGCGCGCCTTGTGTTCCGCCACTAAATCATAATGTTTTATAATTTGGGCTGAAACTGGGAAACAGAGTGTTTCAACACTAGATCAGTCTACCAAGCTATCTGGGTGAAGTTGTCAAAAATATGTAACTATATTTTATTTTAAGGTCACAATCGTTTTGGTTAACTGATTAATGGGTTATAAAAGTATTAGGGTTATAAAAATAACGGTAGGTATCAGAGTCAGATTATTAATTATATGTAAATTATATCAATTTTAATCGATCTGGTAAAATAAAGAGCGGCCAGAGGTTCCAGTTTCCTATTTGAGACTTGTGGAGGGCCACACTAGGTCCTCTCTGCCCATCTTGCTAAATGAGATAAAGAGATACAATTTATTACTTTTTATTTCATTTATAATTTTCTCACGACATTGTTTCAGAACACAACGCCGCGCTTTAACCCATACAAGATAAGTTATGTTACAAAACAATTTGAAACAAAAACTTATAATTAAAACATCACCTACCAGTTTCCTACATGAGTTTTTACACAGTACAAGGCTAACCACCGAACGCTTAGCATAATAAAACACGAAGCGACTCTAAGCTCACTCGAAACATCTTGTAAATACATATGTATTTATATTTTATTGCGATCATCTGTAATATAATGAGGTCATCCATTTCTGTTAGATATATTAAAATATGTATCTATATACCGTTGTGGTGCGGAGGCTCAAGCGTGCAGCTGTAAGCGCGATAGGTTGTAGATTTGACTCCCATTTGAGGAAATGAAATATTTAGTATTTTTATTTACTCGCTCTGGTAAAGGAGCAAAGCGAGGCTTTGAGGTACGCTACAATGAGAATCGAACCCACAATCGTCACGCTTACGGTCGCAAGCTTGTACCGCTGCGCCACGACGGTCGCATCTAAAAAGTAGTTTTTTGCCAATTACATGTTTAGGCATGTAACATAAGGTTGTAGGTCAATAAGTTTTTTGTAACATATAAATTCTTGAACCTGTAATGCATAGAACAAAATTTGGATTGTAATTCACATAAAATTATTAAAAACGTACTATACGTTTTAATAATTTGTTATAAAACAATATAAATTTTTATGTATGGACATTCGCATGTCCTTTTTTACTATGCATTACTTCAAACTCAATTATTTTTTTAATTTTCAAAGAACATGTATTGAGATTTTGATTTTAACCATTTGGCTTAATAATAAATTGGTTATTCACTTTGAGTGTTTAGAAAAAATTCTGTCATTTTGTTGACATTTTCAATTTAAAAAGACTACAGGTGCGACTTGCACCACTTTATTGCTTAAAATAATGCCGTACCCCTGAATGAAAGTGAAAGTTTTCTTTGTGGTACTCCTAGTCCGGTCCGGTATCTCGTCCGGTGTTTGGAACTACTATTTTGAGGAGACTTGATAAAATTTAAAACAATTTTTTTCGTGATACAAGAAGTATCACAAAAAAAATGTTAAATGCGTACACTACAATAACGCTTTAATTTACGCGCATAACTTCATTTATAATAACTAAAATAGTATTTTGAATAAAAATCACATGTATTTCGTTACTTAATTCTTTTTTGTTTGATCATTTGAAAAAATTAAACGTCATGGAGAAAATTTGAAATAAAATCTTGATGAGCTTGAATAAGTTCAATAATAAATTAAACAATTGAAGATCTTTAACAATTTAGTATTGCATATTTTTCCAGCATAAACAAGCTAGTGTTATTATTTAAATAACATTTTGTTTTAAAATTGTAGATTCTAAGAACTTTATATTATGTGAAAATTCCTTAATATTGTACTTACCCTCAAAAATACTAAGTACTATTTTTTTTTGAAGTAAAATTTTAAAGTTAAAAAAAAGGTAAAAGTTTTTGAAGTAAAATTTTAAAAATAAAGATTAATTATGATATATTTACAAATTATACGGAACACCATGCCTTAAATTTTTAATTTCCTGTTTTTCCAAATATAATAAATGTAAATAAATATTTCATTTTCTGTGGGAATCGAACCCACAACCAGTTGATTTTACAATCATACTTTGTGCCTCTGCGCCACGACTGTCCATACTTTCTCTTATTATTTGAATACTTTCCGTATTTTATATTTATAACATTCAGCAAAAGATATAGTCAGTCTTTTATAATTTTTTGAAAGAGCGCCATCTATTGCAGGCTTACTGAGCTGCGTAGTCAATATTATTGTGCAATTACAATTTAATTAATACATACTACAATTTAATTAAGTAAAAAATATTCAAAATATTTATAATAGAATATTAAATCATAAAATATATTTACTTACTATTATATATGTATTATTGTTATATGGTACATTTTATTACATTCAATTTTATAAAAACTGCCATCTATGTATAATAATTTGGACTGTGTTTTGTCTATTTCTGTTATAAATATTACTACGTCTCATAGATGGCGCTGCTATAAAAATTATTAAAAATAAATAATTTGTGTAAAAAATATATTTTTAATATTACAGTTTTAAAATTATTGGCTTAATCTTTGTTTAAGCCATAAAGCCATTTATTTACTTTTTTTATATACCAAGACTATGAATTGATGAAAATATATTGTATAATTGCATAGTTTCTGACTCAAACGACACCAAGTAGTGGAATGGGATTGCGTTCAACTGCAAACGTGACAGATAGTTGGGGGTTCTATACACAGTAGAAGCAAAGAAAGATGCAGAAAAGACCTATTTTCATTTCGTTTCTATATACGCCAGTGTGATGTTGAGTTCCGCCATTATAAAACGTAGATCTAAACTTATAAACTTATAATATTATATATCTGTATAAGATTAATAAGTAAATATAGCTTACAAATATTTTTTTGCCTTTTATTTTAGCTTAACATAGCAGGGTGTTAAGACATTCACGTTCCTCACTCATAGAATGTTGAAATTGTTAACAGAATTTGAGGCATTGCGTGTTGATTGGCGGAACTCATCACCGCGTTGTGTCTCACTGACAGAGCAACGAAAAGAAAAATATTAAATATTTTAGTTCTTCGAGTTTGAAATAAACCCAAATAATCCGTTTACCGCCCCCGCGCCACAATTCACGACAGCCTTAACACACTTAAATTTTCTTTTGTTAATGAAGCAATCAGCACTAAAGCACCTAAAATTATTGCATTGTAAACACAACTAACGTAGTTAGATAACAACTGATTCAAATAATAAATATAATAGCATTTGATTAAAATCATAAGAATTATCTTCATGATAGAACATTCAAAAAATAATTTAACAATATAAATGATTAAGTCCGTTTGTCTTGCAAATATTAGCGTCGATATACTAAATTATATTATATTTTTTAATGATTATTTATTATTTAATATAAAATAAAATGATTTCTAAGAGAATGTAAAAATGTATTTCGTATACCGCTAACAAGCAGTTTCATAACCTAGGATAATAAGCCTTTGAAAATGTGCACAAAGAGCTGATTACTTTAAAATTATGTTTATGAGAGCGGTGGGCAATATCGTGCCACTTCAGCAAGAGTGTTCATTTTTAGACGTTTATGTTTTTTTTTCACTTTTATTAAAAATAATTAAAATTTTAATACGAAAGTTGTTATTGTAAAGTTAAATAAGAATGTTGTTTATAAATTGACCTTAGTTGAATTTATTTGAAAAATTGAGAAAAACTAGGCATTTAATTGGTAAAGAAATTTTATTAAATATTCCTAAGAAATGGGTATTTTACAGCATTATTATTTTTATACAAGATAAAAATCTCAAAATAAAAAGAAAAACTAATTAATAATTTGCGCACAATCGTAATTCTAAACTTTCTTTATGATTGTCTTTCTTTATGCGTGTCTTGATACTCTCAGGTGTAACAATAGAAAATAAAGTTGCTCAATACAGGAATACTCACTAATATTAATTGAACATTTGTTTTTTTTACTACAATTATTACTGTTTTTATATATTATTTGTTAATTGATAGTGAATTTATTTTTTATAAAATAATAAAAATCCAAAAGGAACAGGTCTGGTTGTATTGGTCGGGCTGTCACTGCGCGCCCACTCCCGGCCGCTATCCCACTACTGCCCGATGCGGGGGACTTTTGGCTGCTGGGTTTCCCCCCTGGCCCGGTTCGCCCCTCCTTAGTGAACCTGCACCCCCCGGACTCCTCCGGGGGGTCCATATTTACACCGGGCTTAGTGTGGACGTCCAGTCAACATGGGCCACACAGCGCCAGGACTCCCGACCTCAAACCATCCTCTGAACCCGACCTCCGAGTAGCCGGATTACAGGAGACGCCACGCTCCCAGTCGACGATGAATGCGAAAATATTGTACATTATCGAGTCAAAGTGCAAGATTCAAATCTTAGTCAAAAGTAAAAAAAATATATATATCTCTATGCTTTTTTTTTTATTTACATTTTTTCTTATATAATGTTTTTTTATAATAAACACATATATTTTTATACAATCCTGCGTTTTATTTTTTATTCGTTTTACTTCACAATATAGATTCGATCACCATTTGCAGGAATAAATATACGAGTATTTCATTAGTTTTTATTTCTCCGCTCTTTTAGATGAAGCGCGGCGTTGAGTTCCAACTTTGGCAAAAATTTGGCAAGAAATAAGTGTCATAAAACTAAGTTCCCTTTACCTACCTTGCTGTGCGGAAAAATCAATAACATTTATAAAACCATTCTTAATTTCTAATAATCATTAGAATATAAAAAAAACAATTAAGCAAATTTGTTGACTTTTATGAAGTCTTCAAAGAAAAATATTTTGGCCATGAAACAAATAAGCAATTTTTATAGCTTAAATAAAAGGAAAAATCATGTTACATCGCATTCATTAAATAAATTTGAAAATATTAAAGCGTTGTTTTGAAGTAAACATTAGAAAACTTTTTGTTGGTTGACTAATTTTCGAGTGTTTTAATGAGCGACGACGACTTTCATTAGCATTTTCTTCTAAAACTTAAATTTAAACTGTATTACAGTTTAAAGAAGGACGCCTTTGCTCTTGTTCTATAAAAATGTTAATATAATGGTATAATAACATCCTTTTATGCAGTTTTATATGAACAAATTGTTTTAAACTTATATTTCAAGTAACCTTTATTATAGATATACATCAAGGAATTTCTACACACACAAATATGAGTGAAAAATTGACACATCTTTAAAAATTTGATAAAAAAACCCAAAAATAAAATAAATGAAATACAAACTAAAATTATAGAAGTATGGAACACCTTATGCATTTATAATTTACTTACTGGAGTCATTTCTAACATTTCAAATCAAGTTTAATTTAATTGAAATAAAAGACAAGCAATTTTTTTCAGGTTATTCTATTTTTTATGCATCTTCACCGCCATGATGTAGACTTATAAATACTTTTCTTTACATAATTTCATATAAAAATCGTTGTAATATCGCTTTAAAGTTAAACAAGAGGAACATATTTCATATAGGTATAACATTTCTAAATAAGAAATGAATCCACAATCATCACAATTATTATTAAAGAAATGGCCCACGAATGCCACAGTGGCTAAATCTTAATAGAATGAGCGACTTAATATAAAGAATAAGTTATTTTCATTCCATCGCTCTGGAAACAAGACAAGTCGCGGCGTTGGATTCCGTCACTCAACACGAAATGTTTCAGAAATTGGACAGTGCATGGGGAATGGAGTATTTCAACTTACATTCTCCCTGTCTACTCTACTAAATTAGATGTACAATGTGAAGCAAAAAAAAAGATTGTAAATGTAGATTTGTCTTTTTATATGAATATACATATATTAATAGTAATATAATATTTGTATATATCATTATACTATATCCAGACCAAAACACCAGGCTATCCATTATGTACTGTCGCCATACAAAGTCAACGCACCTTTTCCCGACAGGCCGCAAACCGCAACGCTTTTAACACGCGGTTAGCGGGAAAACAATTCAATTCACCAAGCATTTAAACTTTAAAAGCCTCTTGATTATTACCATATTGTATTTACTGTAAAAAATAAATATTATAGACCTTATTTTACATCTAAATAGGGATGATAAATATTTTTTCGTATTTTTTAATGATTTTGTCTAAATTCAAACGCCATTTTACCTAAACTCACTCATAAATACGTGCAGGTGACGGCCCCTTTGATCTCGAATTTCATATTTTTTTCTAATATTTCTTAAAGATTAGGGGATACATCGTATGGAGTAATGTTTGATGTTGCGAAATTCGATTTCATGTTTACACGGGTTGGTTGAGCTATTAAGTCGCTTTAGTTTATTTTTTCTCTCGTAATGTTCATATAATTTTTGTACCTAAATGTTATTTTCGTTTTACGAAAATGTTGAAATTATGAAAGCACCTATATTCAATATTCTATTTGGAACTATTATAGAAACATGTGATTTAGGGTAGTTAGTTATAAATATCTTTTTAAGCAATTTACATATAGGTAAGTCTTCATATATAATATATTTATATATATCATTGTACAGTGTACAAACGATGTGTGAGTTCGTAGTTCGACCCCCACTCGAGGGGTGATTGATGAACATTTAAAATTATTTTAATTTTCTTAGCACGATACGACAAAATGCAGCGCTAGGTTACGCCATTCCGTACCCACTGTTTCAGAAATGCGTGGAAAGCGGTGAATTAATATGAGAAATATATTTTTTATCGACAATACAAGTAAAAACAGACTCGTATAAAATATTTTTATAAAAAACCTCAACAGATATTCATATGAAAATATATTTAAATGTTATTATACAACTTAAAATAAACAAAGTGTTCATATTATGCTTTGAAATGAATATGCCTTCGTCAATTTATTTTATGAATTATTTCAGCCAAATATTTTGTTTTAATACTTTTGTACTATATTTTTTTCATTTGAATAGTTGATATTATAGTTTATATATGTTGTATGTATAATTGAAGAAACGATGATTATGAGTTCGATTTTCATTTGAGGTAAGGTTTAAATTCAAAATCATATTGTTTTATTGGTTTGCTTCAACAAAGTGTCTTGGATCCCATCGTTCGATACGCACTAACTCGCATGTTATTGTCTGCTAAACTAACTAAACTAAACGCCATACTTTGTTCTCTCTAGGAAAGCGCGTGTGGATAGAACCCTTAACCATTGCATTTACAGTCAGACGCTATTCCATTGCGCCACATTGACCTCGAAAAGAAATACCTAATGCTCGATTATTATTATTCTATATTTTTCTATATTTTTTTTCGGCTTCCTTGTATAGTTTTATTTAAGTGTTATAGCAACTATATAAATATTCAGTTAGTAAGTAATAAAAAAAATAGTTTTTGATAAAATAAAGCTACAGGCGGCGTTTTTAATTTGCAAACATTCACATTCGCGTCCATTTTGGAGCTACCAGCGTTTCATTTGCATACATTTTTTACCTATATTTTTTTTTAATTTTAAAAAATACAGCTTAAAAATGAAAATTATGAAGTTAAATTAGAAGTATTCAGAGTCGGCGAGCGTTTTTAGCAGTTAATTTTATATGATATTTTGACAACATTTTTTAGTTTAGGTCGCTGTATAATATATTTAAAAGTTCAAAATATTTTATTTACACTTGAATGTTTTTTATAATTAGAATTTCAAATTGTCTACTATTAAATATAGTTACCGTCGTGGTGCAGTGGGGCAGCTTTTGACTGTACACGTGGCGGATGTAGGATCAATCCCCACTTAGGGTAATGTTTATGTTTAAATTATTTCACTTAAGCCCGGCTACCAACGCGGACGATAAACGGGTGAAGAATGTTTATGCAAAACTGAATCCTTTTAAATAAAATAGCTTTACATTCCCTCCAATAAAGAGTTTGTATTATGTAATTACTTCGTTCATTTCAATTCTTTCAGCTCGCTCAGTCCTTTCCCCTCGACTATTTATTGGTGCGATACTTGCGAGTTCAGTGCTTAATGGGTCCGTTCCGCTTGCGGTGGAAACAGGGCTGGTTCCGTCGCTCAACACGCAATGTGTCAAAATATTGATAAGGAAGTTGAATACGAGATGTGTTGACTCTAGATTCCCTCTGCCTATAATACTATGCAGAAAGATAGTACCTGTTTTTTTTTAATCTTATATGTTTTTTGTATATGCGTCCATACAGAGGACGATGTATCTTTACTATATGGATAGGCAGGGATTTCATCCGTTTGTAGTAGATATACCATACATACACATACCAGTAAATTATTACATTACACATACATGTCAATTACCACCAGATGAGATCTATAGTAACAAAAAAAAGAAATACTAGACTAGACTAGAGGCACGTGACACACACAGCTTAAGGCGTGAGCCTTAAGCTGTGAAGTCGCATCCATAGACACAAATGTGTGTGTGACGGTAAACGCGAAAGGTTGTGGGTTCGATTGTCACTTGAGGAAATGAAATATTTTATATTTTCGTTTCTTCGCTCTGGTGTCAAAGGCACAGCGTGACGTTGATTTCTGCTACTCAACAAGCCGCGCCTTCGGAATTCGGCGGAAAGTGGAGAGCGGAGTGTTCTAATATATAATAGTTTCTAATTTTTTAGGATCTCAAAACGAATTTGAAGGTGTATTCCTTATCAAACACCGCTATTTAAGTAACTTTTACTATTCTAAATGCACCTTTTTCAGTTACACGGCAAGTATTTTGCCTGAAGGGTGTGAAGTGGGCAAGGTGAGTGGAGAGTGCAATTAAAACGCATCGCTTTGATCGTTGTAAGTATACTTATTAGGTCTTAGTATGAAAATTAACTATTCCAAGTCAATTATAGCAGAAGAGCCTTCGTTGTATGAGTTTGAATTCTGCTAGAATTAAATTATTATTTGAAATATATAAGAAACAAAAACTTATACTTAACGTATTTTATCTGTTAAAATAAAGAAAAAGTATTTATGATTTCAAATTGAGTAAGAAACCAGTATAATATAATATCGCAAATTTTGGTACAATGGTAATAGTAAATAGTGCACAAGATGCAATCTAATTTGTTAAATAGTTTTTTCGCATACATTGCGTACAATGAAACTGTAGACACACGGTATGGTTATGGAGTCGATTCCCACTCGGGCGAATGAAATATTTTATATTTTTATTTTCTCGCTTTGGTAACGTGGCTAAGCGCATTATTGATTTCCGATACGTAACACGTAGATAATTAACATATAAAGATTTGGTGAAGTATGTTCATGAAATTTTGTTTTTAATTTTCCATAATCTAAAGAGACAAGGTACTAACATTCCGAAATGAACTACACGGCAACTACCTACTCGATTTGATACCGTTTCATATGTTAAGTAGCAATACATTTTCTTGTCAAAGCAAGAATATGTAGCAATAATTATTGAACCCACAACCACCGCACTTACACTCAACACACACTCACGCTTTTAGCTGTCCCACTGAGCCATAACGGCTTCAAATTACTATATCAAAGGTACATTTACTTATTTCTAGCCTATAGAATACCTAGTCGATATTTTAAAATGACAAATACCCACAATTCGAATTATCGATTCGAAATTATTAATGTAGTGAAATGATTGATTCGCCTCTACCACGCGACGTGTGGACATTGTGAGTTTGCATCCGTTAATTACAGCTTTATTGCTTTCTAGTATACTCTATACGTGTATTATGATTAGATTTATGTGTTGTATTTGAGTGACGGTTGTGGGTTCGATTCCTGTTCAGGGGAATGGATTAGTATATATTTTTTAGTTTTTGTTAGTGCAATCAACACGCAATGTATCGGATTTTAAAACTAAACGTTTTATAAGCCTATCAAGTAAAAAGCTGTATAAAATATATAGATATATTAAGTATGATAGTTAATTCGATTTCAATTTAGGCAATAAATACGAGCAATTACAAAAAGGCTAAATCTATTGCATTAAGTTTGTCGACTTATAGATGGCATTTCTATAAAAAATATTTTGTAAAAAAATTATATTTAATTTATGTAAAAAATTGTTTATGTAAAAAGTAGAGTATCCTAAGAGGATTACGTCGGTTTTAGCGATTGGTACTTTTGCTATTTCACCACACTTGACGCACAAAGACAAGAAAAAGAAAAATGAATACTTTGGAATGTAGAACAAAATTAATAAGATATATACTAATATTGTTTTTTCAAAAAGTCTATAATTCCTTCTATATTTTTTATAATATACAATTAAAGCCTAAAAGCTTAAAAACCTGTCGTGGCTAAATGACACAGTGCCTGCCTGTAAACGCGACGGTTGTGGGTTCGATTCCAATTCGGAAATTGTATAATGCAATGTTTTAACACTAGGCTGCCTCTATCCATTCTGCTACAAGCGGGATACAGCGAGAAATTATTATAATATATATTTTAAATATTTTATAAAAATTAAATAAAACGTATTAAAAAACTATCTTTATCACGTAATACAAAAAAATGTATGGAACATCAAAGTTGCCGCAACAATAAATTAATATACCCTTCCCTAATTCTTCTGGTCCAAAATAAATGGCAATAAAGATCGCCATAAGCCACTTTCTCAATTGAATAGCCCGCGAACTATAAAAGAAGAACTAATGCTCTACTAACTATCAATAGGATAGAATTTATAGCCTAACTCCCCCTTTCCTTTTGCTAAGAAAATATTAGTCTTGGTAAGGTTTGGTTTTTCAATGCTTTTTTTGGAATAATAAATGTTGAGCAATGGTGATAGTGAAGTTTGTTTGTATGTAGTATATACAAGTGTATTTTTAATCTATATCTTTTATCATAACCGCAGCGTTTAGCGCTCCGTTCTCTCTGACTACCCCGCTAGGGATAAAGCGTGAAACTAAGTTGATTTAAGTTAGTTATTAGATATCTTTTTGTCAGCCTCAAACTGTACCCTGCTAGGGTGGGAAGAGTGAACTTCCTACGACGCTCCGTTTTTCAGTTTCCGCTTAGTATTCAAGATATCGTTTGTTAAGTGGCGGAGTCCAACGCCGTGCTTTGTTTTTTTACCAGAGCTATAAAATGAAAATAATTCCCCCCAATAAATGGGAATCGAATTCAAAATCGTCGTTGATCTATGTTTATATATTTCCGATCAAAGGACCTTAATAATTTATTTATATGTATGTTTTAATAACTCAAAAAGGAGGTTGGAAATGGAGGTCGCCGTTGGCACCTCTTTTGAGTAAACACGTGTAAAATGAAAAATACTGTTCTTTTTCCTCATTTCCGGAGGATTTTCTGGAAAACCTTTTTAAAACTCTTCTGTACTCCTTAACTTTTCATAATTGCATTGTACATGTATGTGAGTCACTCAGTAGCAAAATAGTTATATAACAAACAACAAAAAATCCTTACCGATTGTTTTTTGTCTAAATAGTCATTAGCTATAAACCAAACTTACACCTCTACCTGGCTGCTCATACTTCTGAAAAAAGAAAAAAATAAAAGAAAAAAACAAGTCATCCAGTTGTCAATTCATACATTTTCGTATATTTCTTGTAAAGTTTACCATTCCAAGGAACCATTATATCGTATGAACGGTGATTTTATTCAATGTCAACGATGTTTTTTGTGACTGTGGCGATGTTATTCATATAATATCGTATAAATATGAATAGCTATTTACATAGAAATATGAAAGTAGGTTAAGTATATTGTACTATAAGCATTACATAAAGGGTGTATCTACAATGATATCGAATTACTACTCCGTCAATGGTTGGATTGATTTTCCTATTTATATTCTGATTGAACAAACAACACTGTATAATATAAAACGCTATTACTATAGCTTCACGCTGTGTCCCGTACACAGCAAGATAAAAGCACTAGGAACGTAGTATTGGACAGTCGAATTACTACAAAGCTAGCTCGAAATGCAGTTTTTCTGAGAAGAGCCGGCAAGAAGCTCTTAAGTTGCTCTTGATATTTATAAATTTTGATTTCCGCATTTAAAAAGCAGGAAGACTTAGAAAAAAGTTTTGTTTATCTAGAATGTAACCAGGTTAAGTAACTTTTAACTACATAATACTATTAATATTCAATATTTTATTATTACACGTTAAATAAAAATAAGAAAATAGGAACGGAGTGTCTTAACACTAAGTTCCCTCTGCGTACCCTGCTGAGTGACACAGCGTGAAGCTGTTTTTGATTTAAATAAAAATAAACCAAGACAAATATATAAAATAAACGGCACGAGGCACTATTGTATCACAAACTATCAGTTCAATCCCTATTAGGTTAAATTCATTATTTTCATTTCCCCGCACTGCACTGGCTTTTTCTGCGTAAAGTGCATAAGCCTTGAATTTGGACGAAAAGTGGAGTATTATTCATCTTCCCTTTGTTTACCCTGTGTTATGTGGGATGCGGGAAAAAATTACAAACAAATTGTTAATATTAGTATTTGGAAATATTCGTTTCGTTTCATAATTTTGAACTGGCATCAGGCTGTTTATCATATATAGACGCCTATTATCTTTGGGTAGCGGAAATTTGTAAAAATCTCCCTACAGAGATGCTAACAACATATATAAGTTGTAACAAGCGTATAAGAATTTCGACGTAGCTTGGCGAGAACGTATGGCTCAGTGGTCAGAGCGCCTGGTCGGTTTCCAGGAAGCGCAGGTTCGAGTCCCGCTACGTTCAAATTTTTATACGTTTTCTAATTAAGTATTTATCTTTCCTAAGTGTGGATTAACACTTTAAAAATGTTTAAAAATATTTCATTTATCCAAGTGGAAATTGAACCCACAATTTTCGCGCTTACAGTCACACACTTGCGGGCTAAACGCTACGGCGACCTCTATATTTCATATTTTACTTAAACTTGTAATTAAGCAATAACAACTAATACATAAAAAAAAATAGCTTGCGTACTTACATACTACTTATGTCAGACAACGTAAGTACCATAAATTAAGTCTATTGGACCAAATTAGCGGCAGCCATGTTAACTCAAATAACTCGTTAGAATTAACTGTTCCATTGAATAACTTCTCCATCGACACATCCCTATGATGATCCCCTGTTGATTGTGTCCAAATAATTGGATTCCTCATGCTTCCCACATTTTGCAAATGTAATTCTACCAATATTGTACTTTTCAGTCAATTATACATATTTGGATATGTAGTGATAAGGCTTATCAGTGCTACGGATTTGATTTCGAGCGGCAGAAATCGTAGTTTTCGGTGTACGGTTGGAGTATTAATCGAAATCGAGTTATGCGTGTAATCACATCACTGTTCGATATGAAAGAGTTGCGAATGGGTGTGCTTCTGGCTACGATATGAGCACGGCTGTTGGGTTTTCTGAAATCCTACCAATTTTCCATTTTAATTTGTGTGGCTTTTCCGGTGTTTTCATTTTGATTTTATGTTTATTTTGTCTGGGAAGTAAATTATGTTTTTTTTGTTGTATGTACAGGACGTTGAAATGTAGGAATCGCTAGCGTTTCGTTTTTAAGGAACTCCTGTTTGTATTGATATTATAAATGTTATATATATTTTTTATTAAACTTACGGACGGGGTGCGTTGAAAACACTATATTTTCGGGTTCTACTTGCCTACTACTACTAAATAATAAACAGCATGTTAAACAAAAATAAATTTGATGGATTTTGGAAAGTTGAGATTATTTGTCAAACAAGATGACATATATAAAATTTGACTGTTAAAATGGCAAATTTATTTGAAATTTCTTATCAGAGAAAATCATTTCTATAACTGAAAACACTAAGTAAACAATACAACAAAGTTTCATAAAACTACATAATAAATAACAAATAATAGAGACCAACCCATACTAAGAATTATCTATAATAACAGCCCATAGAGTTGCCGCGACTGCAATGTAATAATAGTGGATTTAATTACTCGAGTAAATAAAGATGACAGCACTTATCTTGGTAGGTATTTGTATGAACACTCCTTTTATGTGTAATTATATAATATTAGAACAATATGCAATTATACTGCGTTGTATGGGTATAAAATGCATTATTATTTACGAGTTTTATAGAGGTCGTTGTGGCGCAGTGGGGCAGTTTGATAGTAGACGTGATGGTTATGGGTTTAATTTCTAGTAGGTGGATATAGGTAATTTCGTATTTTCTGCGTACTGCCAAAAAGACAAAGTGGGCGTTTAGTTTCGTAATTCAACACTAGGTTCCCTGACTTTCCTGCCACATGCGAGATTTAGCGTGAAGCTTGATATACAAATATATATAAAGATAAATATTTTATAAATATCTCTTGTATATATGTACTATAGTAAATAACTGTCTCCATGGCAACGTCAACTTGCTACACAGATTTGAGTACCGAAAAACTTGGTTAGCCTAAACGTTAGGAGGGATGGAGAAACGATGTTCTGCGTAAACTTATTACGGGGACCCGTGCTCCTGTTAATGTTTCCTTATATAACATTGGACGTTTTTTATATTTTAATAAAATAAAAGCATCTTCACGCTGTATCCCGCATATAGCATGGTAGGCAGAGGGAAGTATTAAGACACTCCGGTCCCCACTTTCTGTCGAATTCTGGAGGCATTGCGTGTTGTGTGGCAGGACTCAACGCCGCGCTTTGCTTCGACACCAGAGTGAAGAAATGAAAAAATAAATTTAAATATATATTTCATCTCCTCGAGGGGGGACCGAACCTACAACCAGTCGGTTATACAGTCACACTTTGTGCCCCTGTCACAATTCAATATTTTCTATAATTTATTTTTCTATAAAAAATAATCGTCGTCAGCTTGGATGGCTCTTATGTGGCCTTTCCCTCCCTCTTAGTTAAAGAGCGATTCAGCTTCCTTGGTTCCAATGCTCTTCTATGCCTTGAACTACGGTCGCGAAGTGATAACCTCCGCAAACTTTCCGCACCCATTTCTATTCCAACTCCTTTCTGTGAGCAACTTTCAGATTACCCATTGGAGCACAGATTACTCATTGGAGCAAAAATACAAATAGCACAGAAAATGTGCTATTTGTATTTTTTTCTTATTTGTGTGCAATAAAGAATAATCTAATCTAATCTAGAATATAAAAATATTGTGGTGTATTGAGACAGTGTCACAATTTAAACGCAACGTTTCTGGATATATCACTTGTTAAACAATCATTCAATAAAAAAATCTGCTGTTGTTTTGGTGAAAAAAATTGAATATGATTTTATCAATTTATCTAGATTAATTATATTTATTTTTTGTTTTCAAATGTATAAAAATATTGTTATAATAACTTTTAACAGTATCAATAAATAGAAAATTCTATATTTTAAAAATATCTTACAGCATCAACTTCGCCTACATTAACAGTACTACCGTAGACCTAACCACAAGCCCGTCAGGACGCGTTAGTGTGTACTTGCCTACAACACTCGCTGTGTCTATTTTAAAAGCCTCCGTAAACCGCAACGCATCATCACAATTACTAAGTAAACCTTGAGATTCCCTTCACATTAGGTTTTCTTATCAGTATTTTGTTATATACATAAGTAGAAAAAAATAAACGAGGCCAGTCGTGGTGCAGGGACTAAGTTTGATTGACGCATCAAATTATGGGTTCGATTCCCACTCAAGGGAATCAATTATTATATTCAGCTTGACGCTGTATCCCACACACAGCAGCTTCACGCTGTATCCCACACACAGCAGATTACGCAGAGGGAACCTAGTGTTGGAAACACGGTTCCACTTTTCCCCCGGAGTTGTTCGGTGCATACGTGACGTTGTACTTATAATTGACTCAAACAGCAGGCGATGATGAAATAAAATATTAACAGTAAATAACAAAACGACTCAAAATATATATTAATGGATTACTTTTAGTACATTGTGCATGATAATTATATTGATTTTAAGAAATTAAATTGTGGAAATATATACTTAACTGTCATAATAATTTTAACTCTAATTGTCAATGAAAGTTCACTACTGTAGTATAATGGAAAACTGTATAATGTCATGGGTTATTGCATTTTTATTAAAAAAAATATAGAACTAATATAGGCATAATATATGTATGTATGTATGTATGTTATATAATATAATATGAAAAAGTATGTATAGTCCACGAGGTCTAAGTGCTTATATTATACTAGTTTCCGCCACATACTGTGCACATTACAGAAAATTTTGCAAATTTTCTGTTATGTCCGCACGCGCTGGGTTTAGGCTTGTCAAAATTCAATCTGTGCGCGTGAATTTCAAAACGTTCCACAGCTTAACTCTATGGGACACATTTTGACTCGAGAACTACAATTACAATTATCAGAAACTACTTCGCCGGTATCACCGTGTCGTCCACAACGTTCTTGCTAAATTTCAGAGCTGTAGGTTTAACGATCTAAGAGGAGCATTGCAACGAAACACATTTTTGACCAGTAAGAGCTTCGCTTCGTTCACCTCAATTGTGACATCATTGGCTTGGCCTAAGCCCTTAAACTGCTTTTCGACAACCAGTCCCAAAACCTCTTGTACAAACAGCTGTGTCACATATTTAATTTTTAATATTATATTTTTGAGTTCAATTATTTGCTTATTAAAAATAAAAGATAAAGTTGGCACTATTGCTACACAAGCATGAAAAAGATACCATGCAATAAAGAACGAACAAATAAAGTTTTATCATCACAATGCTCTTTTTAATGATATTATGGAAAGATTAATTAATAACTCAAATGACATGAGACGAATGAAAACATTTTGAGTATGCAGTATCCGGCGTAGAAAAATTGATATATATTTTTTATATTGAAATTTTTACATTGATTTCTTTTCTAGTTTAACATCAAGCTCTCACACATATGCAACACTCAGCTTTAGCCTCTGTAAGTACTGTAAATAGTAGTTACTGTAAGTATTTCGTGATTATTATTACTACCTAATATTATAGTTAGTCATAATAACATGAAATTGAGGCCAGTCATGGCTCAGGGGCACAAATTGTGACTGTACACCTGACTGGTCGTGGGTTCGATCCCCATGAAATGAAATATTTATTTTAATGTATATTCCTTTGGTGTTGAAACTCGTGGCGTTGAATTCCGCCACTCAACACGCAAGACCTCCGGAATTCTGCGGAAAGTGGGGAACAGAGTGTCCTTAAAACTAGATTTCTCTTTTTACAGAATTTATTAACGTTTAATAGATCTTTTAAATAAAGAAATTCAGATCTAGTTGAGCTTAAGTCTATTTATATGTATATGAAGTCCATATATATGTTCTATATTATTCTCACATGATTAAGTATTGAAGAAAATTTATAATATCTGAGATTTGTCTGTATATAGGTACTCATTACGCAAGATTTTTATATAGGATAAAATTTAAATTAAGTAAAATAAAATAAATAAAATTTAAAACCCTAAAAAAAATTAAATGATTTTTACATTAAGAAGTTCTCCCGTTAAGCAAACATGGTTAAAAAATAACGTAGTCGCAGCCCCTTACTTACTTACATCCGGAAACTGTTTGCGCTCGTCTTCCGGCCGGTAGCAAGATGTTTTCTATTACACTGTGTTTGTACTGGAATATTGAGTCGGCGGGTTTTTTGTATATAATTATATATGAATTTAGGTTTTTGTATAGTTATAGAAGCTTTTTTGGAATATTTTTTTTTGTGGATAAGGTAATTTCATAAGAATGATTAAATTATATTCAAGAAACTTTTTTCAAACTTCTTTATCTAAATAGGAATGAGGGAAAAAATCAGTATCTAAACATAATTTTTTTTTAAGTTAAGAGAACCTGAGGTTAAGACAGTTTCTTCTTCGTTTTCCGTATGAGATGTTGCGTGTTGCTTTTACGAGAATGGAACCATGAAAATAAATTATTCCCTCAAAGGAGGATCGAATCCACAACTATCACGCTGACCCACAGATGAAATAGCTTTTCTAAAAATTAGTATAGTTAATTATGAATAATATAATCAACATATTTTAATATCATATTAATCTAGACTAGTTCATGTGTGGACGTCCCGAGTGTCGCAACCGCCATATTATAATGTAGGTGAGCGCTGAGATAAGGTGGTCGAGTCAAACTCTTAAGTACTAATATATATGGCGCACTGATATCTAATAATTCGAAGCCTATAATGGTTAGATTTTTTTAAGATCGTATTTCAGGCAAAATATGTATAGGGGCGAAATATGTTGTGGATCAAAGTGAACTTTAACGTAACGTAACGTAACGTAATAAAGTTATTGAATGTTGATTGACGTCGCGACGGCTGACGTAATGGGCTTATGCGAACTGTTTACATTAACTAAGTATGTCATGACTGATGCTGTCTCACAGTACGCTCGCGGTACCCAAGCTATGCTTGTGTGGCGTTGGTCGTTGACAAAATGCGTACCACCCTAGTTCTACAACTTGGTACATAACTAGTAGGTGTTTGATGCTATTTTATGTCCCAGCTCCGGTGTATTTAGTAGTGTCCACACGTCTCATACTGGTATGTGGTGGTATTTTATGTCCTGTAACTTTGATGTATGTAGTACTGTCTGCCAATAGTTTTAGAACCATTCTATGTTCGAACAAGAAACTTGTTTCTTGTTCGAACGCAGAAAATACTTGAGATGCGACTAACGGATGGGTGCGTGCTGTGCGTTCATTTAACATATCGGTTGCCTTGCTACCGCAACGGTGCGTTCGATCCAACGATTTATATTGATCTCACAAAGTAATCAACATTACGAATCACCATTCTTATACAATCTTAATACAAACAAGCGTAAAAGGTACCTTCAGAAAGATCACGCACAAACGTTTCGGAGAGTTTAACAAAGACTGTTGCAGCCGCAGTCTGGTGGGAATTCACGGTGTACGGGCGGGGCGGCGCCCTTATCACATTCATGCTGGCGCCCTTATGCTGTCTTGTTTTTATTATAACGTACTTATAATAGGACGCGCTCTTGGCTTTTCTTCGGAAGAGCTTCGAGATATGACAATGTAGTGTTGTCGTATTTCCAGTTACCTAAATAATCTTCTGATGACAAATATCTTATCAGAACGATATCTTCTGATGACATTATATAAAACTAGTGTGTTGCAAATATAACTTTCTTAACACTGTTATCTCTGAATCTCTAAAAGATTTTGGATTACTCAACTCACTAAAAAGGCATCTAGAAACAGGACATTATTCATTAAATAATAATTATAAAGGTGTTCGGGGAATCGGTTATAATGCCTAAGGGAACGGGGATTTTTCATTCGGGTGAAGAATAAGTTCGTTCAAAAAAAACTTTAAACAATATAACGTGTAGGTATATATTTGGTACTTAATAATTTCTATGGTATTCTAATATAAATTTAATATTATAGTTGCTATTATTTACATTGTAGCAGAAGCTTAATAAACCAATCAACCTTCCTTCAATCATGATTGAACCGTGAACAATGTAACTAAGTTTCTCATGTTCAATTCAAACTTAACTTATTACGTTAGATATATTAATTGATTCTAAATCATAACAGATCTATAATAAAATATCTTTTATATTGTAAAATATTTTATTTATTCTTTAATATTCATCATTGAAAATCTTAATTAAAATCTTAATCTTTTATATAGCCTACTTACTATAGTGGTACTCTTCTTGATTTAATAATTTTGATAGGTTCATGCTCTTGTGAGTTTAATATTTATAAAATAAGTATTGCTTCGGTATTAAGGTACCTAACTTCTTAATTTCTTGCCTGCTCTTCTCAGAAGTACTGACTTCCAAACAAGTGGTAACTTCGCGTTGATTCAAAAATATTTTAAATCTAGTTGTAAATTTACTTACTCAGAGATAAACTTAATAAAATATATACAATGTATAAAAACAATTAAACCACAATCATCATCAGTATCGTCACCCCAGCCTTTTGTACGTCTCGAACGTTGGCCTTCCCCAAATATATCCGTGGATGTCAGAACCTGCACATGTTGTCAAAACACGATAAACTTTATTATTTCATACTACTTTTTAACAAAAAAGAATTTAAATTTCGCATATGGGGAACAGAAGTGTCTTAACGGTAACGGAGTGTCTTAATCTTAGCTAATTTCCGAAATTAAATCTTGTTCTAGAAACAAACAAACAAACAAACAGAACATTATATAACATACCTACATATATACAATAGATACAAAATGGCTTCATTAAAAATTCAATATACCACTAATTACAAGACTAAATTAGCTGTATGTTAGAACAACGCGTGTCAGTGTCGCAGTGTTGTCGTACACAGACGATCATTAGAGAGAAAATTGAATCTATGCATACAGGCGTATCGTCTCCATACAGGTATACATGCATATACATGTATTGTGGACGTGCATGTGCATGTATGCTTCAGTGTAAAGGGTTGTGTGGTGGGGCCAAGTTGAATGTAAGACTTGACATGTGTTTTTGCTGTCTATTATTGGGATATAGAATGTTATTAGGTTTTGGTTCTAAGTAAAATTCATTTCATTTATTTATTTTTACTTTGATAAAAATGTAATAAATTGCAGTGTAGTTATTTAGTAGTTAAAATATTTCTTTACTTAGCGACATGCATATTGAGATATAACTCATTTAGTCAGATAAGAACCAGGTCGGAAAGACGACAATTTATTGTCAAATGTAATTATTTCCCCGAGTGGGAATAGAACTCACATCTATAGCTTGTAAAAGCTTTTTAGTAAGTACGTAATGATAGATAAATGTAGATGTTTCAACGGTGTAATTACATAAAGTGAGACAATGGTCTCCCTCAATCAATAAGCATGTACTAACGTGCCGTAGAGATAAGTATAAAATCTTTTTATTAGATAATTCTTTAGTAGGAAACATTTATATATAAATAATTCATAAAGAGTAATATAAAAAAAAAGTAATGGTTCAATTATTTATTAAAAATCCAGTGTCAATCTGACTGAATGACTAAGGTTTCGAACACACTCTAAACAAAACACTGCCAATAAATCTATTATTCAGTCCAATATTGAACAACCAATACAGAATACCATTAGATATAATACCGTCTGTTCGAAACTCATCAAGAATCTCCAACATAGTTCCCCTTTAGTTAAATTATAATTATATTGTAACTTTACTAATTTGTATATGAGTTATTATAGTGTCGTCAAAGTAAACATCTTCATATCGAATGGTTTATTATATAAAGTGGCGTGTAAAGTAATAATTGCTTTTCTTCTTGACGGATCACTTGTCAAAGAAGTCCGCTTGACGTAAGATCGAGGACGATATGATCGTTTGCCTCCTAATTACTGAATTCCCTACTCGGTATCCGAAAGGAGTTTTGTAAATATCGTTACATATTATCATGTTAATGTGAACAAGCAAATGTAACTATATGAATAATTTATTAGAATACTAGCAAGAACACTTGCGGTTTCGTCCGCTTAATTTTATTGTTAAATTACACTGAAACATCTTTTTTTCTTATTAAAAAACCTAAAAAGAAAAAAAATAAATATTACTATTTTTTATTTTTTTATACCTCCCGTATTTTTGAAAATCGTAAAAACGAGTCGGCAAAGAAATTAAAGACAATTTATTTTTTATTTTTCAATTAATGTAGATACTTAAAATGATTGTTAAGTATGAAAAATTTATTTATTTATTTTAACAATTAAAAATTCCCCCAAGCTGGAAACGAATCCACATCTTATCAACCACATCAACTACATTCAATATTAATAATAACAGCATACAATTTCAATATAATCCCACCAATTCATCAAATTTGAACGCGAACACACAAACATATGAACAAAACTATTCCTACAAATTCCGTACGTTTCGTACTCTGAATGCCTTAAAATCCTCTTGACTGCGACCTATCGTTAAACAACATACATTAGCGAGGGCGTGTCCCTCACCTAGGGTCTGTAATAATACCTAATTGTTTCCTAAACAGACAGGAAGGGAGAATAACTTCATTAGTAAGATGTCTGGCTGCTGTTTGATAGTACGAGGCCAATTTGAAAGTACTTTTGTGTATAGTTATAGAGCAGTTATAAAAGAGAAATGAAAAGGCGTTTTTTGTTATTTTAAGATAGGGATGTATTTTATTTGTGTATTCGGCTTATGCATTTCTTATATTTGTGATTTGGGTAGGAAAATGCTTGAAATCCCTTCATATTCATTTTCGAAATATTGTGTTTTTTTTTTTTATGGAAAAGACACGGCAAACGAGCGTGCGGGTCACCTGATGGTAAGTGATTACCGCCGCCCACGACCCCGTGCAACCCCAGAGGAGCTACAGGTGCGTTGCCGGCCTTTAAGACGAGTTGGGCGCCGGGGCCCGGCATTACCTGATACGAAACGCAGTGGCATAAAGCCACTACTTCACGCCGGTTTTAAATGCCGGGGGTGGTAAAGATCCGGTCGAGTCTGCCCATGCGTGTCGCCATTGCTGGCGACGTGACTCCACCACACGTACTTTAGTCGCCTCTTACGACACCACCAGTACCAGGATGATCCTATTCTAGGCCGGGATCACACGGCAAAAATTGAAACGCTAGAGGCAAAAGCGTGCGACTATAAGCGCGACAGGGTGTGGGTACGATTTCTTCGGTTTGGTAATGAGGTACAACGTGCCCCCATTCAACACACAATGTGTCCAGATATAGGTTGTAGAGGTGGGGTACGGAAATGTCTTAATAATAGGTTCCCAGATTGTCCCTGTTATGTCCGGGATACAGTGTAAAATAAAAGAAAATAACGAGGGCCACTAACTACCAAAACAAAAATATTTAATTCCGAATATTAAATATTAAATATTTTCCGAATATTGGGCGAATTCCGATGTTATATATGCTACTTTGAAACTCGATTAGAGTTCCTTTTAAAAATATATATTATTTGTGTTAAATCAATTATATATAAGGTACGTTATATGTGTCAGTATGTGTATCAATTAGGATCCGCCACATACTGTGCACGGCAGTGGAGCGGCATCTTGTGCAAAATTTTGCGAAATTTTCTGTTTTGTCCGTCCGCGCTGGTTAGTTTAACCACAGTTCAATCTGTGCGCGTGAATTTCAAAACGTTTCACAGCTTAATGCTATGGGACACCTTTTGATCATTTACTCAAAACTACAATTACCATTATCACCAAATTACTTCGCCGGTATCACCGTGTCGACTACAACGTTCCTGCTAAATTTCAGAGCTGGAGGTTTAACCGTTTAGGAGGAGTAGTATTACAATGAAACACATTTTTGACCAGTAAGAAATATACAAATCTTATCTGACTGAAGATAACAACTCCAATGCAACTAAGAACATTACATAAGTTACCTTAAATCCTTTTTTGATTTATAAGAAATAACAAGACAAAACGCATTTCTTGTAAGGACCAAAAAGGGGCTAAACATCAAAGAATCGTTTAAGGTGTAATTTAAGTAAGGGAAAATGGGAAGGGCGAGTACATTGTCCCTTAGATTTTAATGACAATCAAACCCGTCACTCTCAAGTCAATTGTAAATATGTTCAAAAGATAGAAATAATAGATACTTGTATTAAAATTATTTAATTATTAAATTAAATTTCAGGCCAGTCGTGGCGCAGGGGTACAAAGTGTGACTGTAAAATTGACTGGTTGTGGATTCGATCCCCACTCGAGAAAATGAAATATTTAATTACATTTATTTTTTCAAGTTGTATCCCGCACACAGCAGGGTAGGGAGTTTTTATATTTTTTTTTTCTTCGCCCCGGTGTCAAGGCAAAACGCGGCGTTGAGTTTCGCCACATAGCACGCAATGCCTCCAGAACTCGGCGGAAAGTGGGGATCGGGAACGGATCTTAACACTAGGCTGTCGCTGCCTACCCTGCTGTGCGCGGGATACAACGTGAAGCTGATTTAATTTAATTTATTAAAATTATATCATTATGTGTATAAGGTAGATTATTGGCAAGTTTCGAACCTGGGCGGGAAGCAGTAAGCAAAGTGTCTTACCGCTAGGTTATCTCTGTCATCCTGCTATAAGTATGCGGGATACAGCGTGAAAGTATAAAAAAAAGTTTGATTTACCTACCTACCTACATATTAAACAGTTAAAATATTTATATGACGAAACGAGTGCTACGTATTCATGATGGCTGTGGATTCAAATTCCACTTAAAGGAATTCTTATATTTGTATGTTAGTTACGACAAAATGTGTAAATGTATTGTACAAAATTTAAGTATTTTGACACTGCGTGAAGAGTGGCTTTGAGTAGCTCTACTCAACATGCAATACTCGTAGTAGTAATAGATTGGAGTGTCTTAAGAATAGGTTTCCACTGCCTACCCCGCTACGTGCGGGATACAGTGAAAGCTGAAAAAAGGAAATATAAAAATTTTATATTGCCCTATAAATAAGTTCAATTCTTCTCTCAATTCTGTTTACAACTGAAAAATAAATAAATATACTGTTTTCTTTTCTTTAAGAGTCAATAATTTTAATAACTACTAAGCAAATCATCACATTACTAACCTATTAGCAGCACTTAAATCAAAATTATAGTAAAAAAAACACATTTTTGATACATTCATACATACATTTAATAACCCTTATACAGACATACACGTTACGCTGAATATCTCTGCGGTCATACACTCTGGTTGACTTTCAATGAATTCACTTCTAGAATACCATGTTTCAAGTAAAATAGACCTATTCTACTATAGAATAGAAGTGATTATAAATTTTCTAAATGTAAACCTAACATGGCGCTATACAGAGAGGCGTCGCACCATGCATCTGTGTTCACAGGGTGTTGCTAATATGCAGCTATCCGTATATTGAATATTATTGTTTGTAGGTGCAGTCCGTATACTGACATTTGCAATGTATATTAGTTATGCTAAATATACAAACTTATGCTCCGTTAAGTAGAAATTGGGTCGCCAAAGGCCGAATGTAGTTGAGATTCGTATGATCGTTATGTATCTATTAATATTTGATATTTTTGAAGTTTGAATTTATCTATTATTTTGAACTGAAACAAGGAGTGGAACGAAGTTACCACCACTAATGTGGTAAGATTTAGGAATTGCTTGTTTCAAATAAACTTGTTCTTTATAAATATACGCTGTCTCCCATATAACTAAAGTATACGTATAAATTTTTGTTATTTAAAAAAAAATATATTTTTTTAATATATTTTGATAATTGAATAATGTTCATATATAGAAGCCGTTCAGGCACAGCGTCTATAAATAATGCATAGTCAATGAACAGTGGCTCGAAAATTGGGTGGAGCGTGTAAAAAGGAGTGCCTTATCACTACCTCCCTCCCTCTACCTTGCTATATGTACCTTATAGTTCTCTACATATAAAATATAAGTGAAACAAAATCCAAAAAAATATAGATGTAAATATATTATAAATCGCTATTTATTATTAAATTTCGAAAATAATTCATTAAGCCATACGTTCTCATCGAGTTACGACGAAACTTTTATACACTTGTTACAACTTATTTATGTTATTAGCATCTCTGTAGGGTCTCCAGGAGGTGCGAGTTCGAGTACCGCTACGTTAAAATTTTTATACGTTTTCTAAAGTATTTTTTTCCCTAAGTGTGGAAAATGTGTAGCTCGTTTAAATTAAACTAAAAAATATCAAAGCTTGAGCGTGTCGGGCTAAATAGAAAGCTGAGAGGGACCCTCGTCAGGGGGGTCATTTCACGGGTATCTTGCTCCTCGAACCAATTACATTGTGATTGACCACCATTGGATATTGGCCTGAACTATCCCCTTATGGTAGCTTAAGATATATAAAACATGTTATACAGGTATTATATATGAATATAATAACATTTTTATGGATAGACTGTAAATGATCAAATTGAAATCTATAATGCAATAGTTAGTACTTATAGTCAAGATTATTTAAAATATACGCTTATAAAAAAAGACGGCACAAAGTGTGACTGTAAACCGACTGGTTGTGGGTTCGATCCCCACTCGAGGAGATGAAATATTTACTTAAATTTATATTTTCATTTCTTCGCTCTGGTGTCGAGGCAAAGCGCGGCGTTGAGTTCTGCCACTTAACACGCAATGCCTCCGGAATTCGGCAGAAAGTGGAGAACGGAGTGTCTTTCACTACGTTCCCTCTGCCTACCCTGCAGTGTGCGGGATACAGCGTGAAGCAGATTTTTTATACGCTTATATAGCATTTGATGTGTACTTTTTATTAAATAAGAAAAATACAGCATGGTCTAATATTAACACATCATGCCACTAATTCGGGCGGGAAGTGGAATGGAGTCTTTTAACACTGGGTTCCCAAATCCGCTCTGCCTACACTGTTACAGATACAAGATACAAGAACGATACTTTTAAAATGACTGAGATTTGAATATAGCGTTCTAACATAAAAATTAACAAATGTATCAAAGTGTTGATAAGAGCGGATTGCTTGAACGGTTTGCAAGAGACACAAGTTCAAATACGTTCAGTTTTCTATATATTTAAAACAATGTATAATAAATTCTTAGTTCAAGTACAATAATATCTATAAAATTTTATCATATAGTATGTGCAATATACTAATTCATATATTTAACATCACCGTTAAAGAAAACCGCGTGAAGTTAAAGTCTCTTCTTACACTGGTGATCAGTGTGTATCGTGCGTCTGGTCGAGTGCTCCACTTGATTGGGATACATTCAGGATACTGTATCAATAATGAAGTCGTAAAATGTGGATAGATACTGATGATATGCGTATACTCATATATATGTAATTAAATCAATGTTTATACCAGTGGCATTTTTCTTTTTTAGGTTTTCGTATCTCAATAGAGAACAATGGAATCCCTATACGATCATTAATTCAGATCATTCTCGTTCGTCGGTTTGTCTGTAAACACTAGAATATTACATTTTTTTATATTACGGAGAATAACTTATATTAGAAGTTCTAAATGAAATAAAAAATGCCATGCTCATTGTTGATCTTTTATTTGAACTCTTTGACCACAAACCATTTAAACAATACCTATATCTTTACTAAGGCGAAGTCTAACACTAGAATTTATTTTATTAAAATTAATTGAGTCGTTTAGATTTGAAAGAGAATCAGACGGATAAACTGAGTTACTCTCAAAGGAGACTGAAACGGTTGCATACATTCTTGGGCTCAGAATGTAAAGAAAATTGTATTAATAAATAGATTCAGGTGCATCATTGCCTTCCTAAAAATTCTTTGTAGTTTTGGCAGTCTGAAAGCTGAGTTATTATAGATTTGGTAAAAGTGAGGTAATCGTACAATTCACATAGCGATTCATATCCATAGCGTGGCGGTCGTTAGATCCGATAGATTTCGATGTCCACTGGGAAAGTAAAGTCGTACAAAGTAGGAAACGAACAGGAAAGCACTCAAAACGCATCGAAACGAATGAAGCAAAAAATGCAAGTCATTAGACAGAGTGTCAATATCAATCAGCTGTCGTTTCTGTTATTAAAAATATCATTGATTTTAATCGTTTTTAAATGGATTTCTTTTTGTAATAATAAGCACATTAAAATTAACTTTAACTTACATTTAAATAAAATGAATAAATGTTTTATTTTTGTAATACTGTAATGGATTATTTATATCGATTAAGAATCTAAAACTTCATTTCTCATTTTTCTCCTCCTCCCAGTCAATTGATTGTTGTTATAAAATTGAAAAAAAAAGGTACTAATTTTTTAGACCATATCTTAAGTCTTTATATTTGGGCCCACGGTTCACGGTTCTCACGGTTTTCCGTCTCCTTCATATTATTAACAGGGATTAACTATATGTATTTATAATCATACGCACTACTTACACGTATAAAGCTTATAATACAATTAAAATCGCTTCATTACACACCGAAACCGTCCGATAATATTATTGTGCAATTGTACATATAAAGTAGCGCGTTTATATAATTAACGTTCAGTATTCATTGGGAAATTACATTCTTCCTCATATAAATAATACAAAATAATTTGAGGCCGTCGGTTGCGCAGGGACACAAATGTATGTGTGTGTAAGCGTGACGGTTATGACTTCGTTTTCCTGTCGAGGGAATTATTTAATATTTTCACTTCTTCGCTCTGGATCCCAGCAAATTGCGGCATTGAGTTGCGCCACCCAGTAGGGAACGCCTTAAGAATTTGGCGGAAAGGTAGGAACGAATGGAAGTGTCTTTAATGGGTTCGACGGAGTGTCTTAACACTTGGCTCCCAAGGCCTGCTTATCTATTTTAGTAGATGCAATATTTTAGTCTAGGTCGTCGTAGCAAAGCGTCTGACCGTATACTATTTAACGCCACGTTTGAAAAATTGAGCAAAAATTGGATAAGAGAGTAGGTATATGTGGGATATAGAGTGAAGCTTGAAGAGGCTAGACAAAATGCCTCATTTATCCAACTGCTACAACCAGTTAGTAAGTTTCCACTATGTAATGATGCATGCGATAGCCATTGTAGATTAAGCCTAAGTCAGTTTTTATAACAAAGTGGATCCTATAAAATCAAGTTGGTGCTTACGTATAATTGAAAAAAAACGTTAATGAATGAGAACATAAACAAAATAAGGGTTGCAATGTTTTGTGAGGCCAGCACTGACAGTTAAGCAAAACACTCAATGTTATGCGTACATCATTATTTCCTATTTACTTTACATCTATTTTAGCCTTAAATATACTTTATATCCATAAAAATAAAGCTCAAAATTGTGAAACAACGTTTTGTTAACGTGAAATAATCATTTTATATAATGTTAGAGTTGTTTTATAGCAAAGTGTTCGTGTAATAGCTTACCCTTTTATAATTTTTGTTTAGTGGAATGTTTCCTTTTTTATATATTTCTTTATTATTATCTGTGCTTTTTTGAAATAATTCTTTTAATTTAAATAACAATAAAGTATTTTATAAGAAAAACGTTTTGCAAATCTGGAAATGGAAATATTGAAGTGTGATGGCAGATTCTTAGAAATTGTATGAAGAAAGCAAAAGATATGTGGTGAAGAAAAAAGAGCCTTTAGCTGAAAGTGCAACGAATGGTGATGATGTAATGAGGGTGATGTAGAAAGAATTAAACCGGATGTAAGGATAAAAGTATGAGAGAGATACAAAATAAAAAGTATAAGCTACAAAATCACCAAACGAAAGTACTGATAAAGATGAAGCGTGAAAAGTCAGAGAGTGAAAGAGATGAAAGGTTAACAACAACTTTAGGGAAAATACAAAGCTTTTCTGGCAAGTAGTAAATCTTTCTCGAGGTTACAGAATGAAATGTACTTTTGATATGCTGTGAAATTTTCATAGAATAATCACATCTTATGCAGTTATGAGTGAAATTTTACAAGGAAATGTATGAATGTGATGACGCCTCAGTCTCAATTTACAGCGAAACACTGAGTTTTGATTAAGAAATCAGCGTATAAAATAAGACAAGAGTGCAATTTGAAGTCTAAAATGTGATAAGGCAGCGAAAGAAAGTGAAGTTACTGCCGAGATTATTAAATATGGTAGGCCACACTTCTTGGAGTTGTTCGGTTTATTATGCAATTTATTCTGGAAATCAGGCAGGTCCCAGACGATCAATGCGGTACAGTTATCGTGCCTTTGCAAATTCAAAACTTCACAAATAGACTGCACGAGCCATAAGCCAGAGTTTGTTTAATTTGGATAGTAAAGTTTATGCTAAAATATTGGCCAGAAAAATCCAAGCGAGATCCAAAAGGTTGTTGTGGGAGGCCCAAGGTGGCTACAGACCTGAAAGAGGGTGTATGGATCAAATCTCCTCTCGCCGCATAATCACAGAAAGAATCTTAGCCGTTAACCAAAAAGTTTTCTGTGCCGTTGTGAGAACGAAATTATGGGAGATACTACGACGGTACAACGTGAGCGGACCCTTGCTGCAGGCTGAAAAGTCTCTTTACAGAGATCACTCACACAGTTTTTATACGGGCAGGAGCTGGCATGTCAACCTGGTTTGATATCCAATCAGGTGTTCAACATGGATGCGCCATGCCAGCTTAGTTGTTTAATTTGTATTAAGATAGCTGTCTCTAAAAAATATAACAAAGTAACATGGGAGTGGAAGTAGGTAGGACTTCAGTGTAGATTGATTGTGGTCAATGACCACTGCATCATCTGCGTACAGCAGGTACATCATCAGAATACGAGTTGGAGGTATTAGTACCACTTTGAAAGAAGGATGTGAAAATAATGGTCTGAGCCTGAATGCGAGTAAGACAAGGGTTCTAATATTTGAAAGGAATGAAGAAAAGACGGAATGCAAGATCAGTGTGAATGTTAAGATATTTAAAGAAGTGAATGAAGTTGTATATTTGGAAAGTATGTTCAGTGGAGATGAAAGATATGAGTTGAGCGGAAAGGTATATATTACTACCTTTAACAGGGTTAACGGTGCCTCGGCTGCATTGATGCATGTTTAACCGTACACAATGGTGAGAATGAAGATGAATGTGCTCAGCTGGTTTGGGTACGTCGAAAGAATGTGTGATGAAAGAATTACAAAAAAGATTTATCTATCTCATCCACCTTATTATGATGGAAAAGTGAGCGGTAAGAGAGATAAGGGGAACCTCGGTTGAACTTCGAAAACAAAGTATCAAAAATACTTGAAGTAAGAAACATGAGGACTCCCTAGAGGGCATTTTTGAAGATGTTATTGACACTGGACGAGGCAAAAGAGGTATGTAGAGACCGTAGGTTTTGGCACTTCATTCTCTCTGACTACCCCACTTGGTATAAATAGATTTACAATTTGAGATTAGTGGGCACAGAAGCACAAACTGACAAAACGACAAATAATTTTATTATAAATGTTATGCTATTATAAGCCATCGTGGCACAGCAAGAACTAAAATTAAAACAACGCGGGTGAAGCGCTAGTAATTTACAAATAAAATGCAAATATTAAATTTCTTCAAATACGAATTTTATACAATTTATTTTTTACAGGTATTCGAAATTGGAGGCTAATGAAAAAAAAGCAAGTTTAAAGCCTTGCGTTTGACAGTCGCCTATTAAGCTAGGCCATTCATGAATTTGATTGAATTTCACACTCGTTTTCTAGCATAAAGGAAAATGTTTACTAAAACTAAAGCTTTCAGAAACATAGTTTAACAACTTTTTTTATATTTTATAAATTTATCAAAATATCACATAGAGTTTGCTTACTTTTCTTGTATTAAACATCTTTTTTAAATAGCTATAGAAAGCCGCTATATATATTATAGCGGTTCAGTGATAAGTCACTTGTTTGTTTTTTTGTATTAAATATCTAATTTATGCAGGGAATGGAGTGTCTTAATACTTATACTTAGGTTCCCTCTACTACTCTGCTATGTGCGGGATATACCGTGAAGCAGATTTGTTGTTTTTTTTAATACATATAAGAATATAATCGTATTCACCTTTAGTTTACAAGATGACTTTTACTGTTAGCCTTTGCCAGTTTATTTGAAGATCGCTGTAAGCGATCAGATCAAATCAGAATGCTTTGTAAAAGCATTCTGAATGCTTTGTAAAAGCATTCTGATTCTAGATGGAAAAATGGAGAACGGAATATCTAAGCAAATATTCTCGGCTTACTCTGCTATTAGCTAAGAGATTCGTGAACCAAAACAAACTCTTACAGTCGTACCAATCAAATAGACGTAATCAACTAAACTATTGTAAATACTGAATATAGAATAATTAAATCAAAACTTGACTTTGATAGTGAGATCTATAATTTGGTTTTAATTAAAATTAATTATTTTACGGTCGGGCCGTCTTTGCCGCATCAAAGGGGTATTCGCAAATTGATGCCGCTCGATAAGGCGACGCGACGCCGTCAAACGTTGCTATGGTGTTTCAGATTAAATGTTTTAAGTTTATATATTACTACCTATATGTTATATTTTTTTTTTGATATAAAGTTATGTATAATTTTAAAAAATCACCTCCACGCCTTTTCTCCCATAGTAGATGGAGTCTAGTGTTAGGATATTCAAGATATTCCATCTCTATATTTGGGTGGAAAGGGGGGCACAATTCGTTTTTGAGTGAAGCAAGCTACGTTAAGTTTCGCTAGTCAACACACAATATCTCGAAAATTACACGAATAGTGGGGATCGGAGTGTCTTAACACTAGCGCTGTGTACAGACAAACACAAATACTGCTAAATGTGTTTAAAATATAACAAAATTGTAAATAGCTAGTGTCAACTAGGCACTTACTTATAAAGCACTGTGGAATGAAAAACTCCGTGTAGAAGAACTTAAAACAAAAAATAGTTTTTTAAGGAGACCTTTTAACTGGAGCGCTTAGAATACAAACATATGTAACAAAAATATATTTTTTATACTACCAAAATATGTTTCCGCCCGGGATCGAACCGGGGACCTTCTGCGTGTTAGGCAGATGTGATAACCGCTACACCACGGAAACTTATTGAGTAGTTTATTTATTTCACTATTGCAAGTATTTGTACGGATTTGCGATTGCGACGGTTATATCATCTTAAAAAAAACGATAAACAGGAAAATATATTACGATGAAATACATACATGGAAATACTTAATGATTGTATTGTATTTTCAATTTCATTAAGTATTTCCATGATATTGTAGATTATTTTCAATTTCACTCTGGCGCGAAAACAAAACGCGGAGTTGAGTTCCGTCACAAAAGAATCAGTATTTCGGTTTTAGATGGAAAGTGGAGAACAGAGAGTCCTGATACTTGTGAATAATAAACGATTTAATAATTAACTTGTTTTTACATAGTAACTTTTTATAAAATGATAATATTACAAAAGGTAGAATCGATTTGATTTTTGCAAAACTAATCATATGTATATTTACTATAAAAATATGTTTCCGCCCGGGATCGAACCGGGGGCCTTCTGCGTGTTAGGCAGATGTGATAACCGCTACACCACGGAAACTTATTACAATTTTGCGAATTATATATATTCATTCGGTGTTGTTGATTTAAAAGTAAAAGTTTACGTATGAAACTAGATCATGATTATTATTAGCTAAGGTATTTTGAGCGTGACATTATAAATATTTAAAGCGATAGATAAATATACTATATAGATAACAACTGGCGTTATGCTAAGAATACGCAGGTTCAATTTATTTTTTTCGTTACTAACTAACAGACAACGCACTGCCGAAAACGCTGAAATTTATGCCTCGAGAAGTATAGAGGGAGGGGCACTAAGAAAATTTTTCCTGAATTCCTACGTAAACGAAAAGAGGAGGTGTAACATCTTGTGGTCCAAGTAAACGAAGTTGCAGGCTGCATTAGTGTTTTATAAAGAAGCCATACAACTCTTATTCGGAGCTGAACTAGTTTTAGCTCACTTAAGATCACTTTCTGTAACACAATATGAGGCAAACAGTATATATGGCTATGAATATTATATTTGATGTGGTTGTTTTAGTGATCACTATTCTAATTTCTCTATAACTGAGTGGATTGTGCGTTTCCATTCGGCTTCTCCGGTGACTTAATTCAAATGGCTGCTCTGGTGAGCGGTAAACGGAATTTTTTGACACTGTTTTAAGCACCCACTAAGAAATTCGTCTTACAAAATTCGTATCCTTTTAAATTTATTCTGCATAGTGTAAAATTAAAATACTTATATTTTGGTTGTAGGTTCCGGAACGAGACAAAGTGCGATGTTGAGTCCCACCACTCAACGCATAATGTAAAATAGACGGAGAGTGAAAAACAGGGTATCTTATTTCTAGTTTCCAGTAGGCAGACCCTGCAATATGCGGAATATAGCGTGAAGCTAAATAAAACCGTCAACCGTCACCGCTGCACCACGACTGGCCTTAATTGATTATCAATCAATTAAGGACAGCCGTGGTGCAGCGGCACGAAATGTGACTGTAAAACCGACTGGTTGAGTGTTCGATCCCCACTCGAGGGAATTAATTATTTACTTCAATTTATATTTCCATTTCTTCGCTCTGGTGTCGCGGCGCGGCGTTGAGTTCTGCCTATCAACACCCAATGCCTCTAGAGGCAATCGAATTCTAGAATTCGGCAGAAAGTGGGGAACGGAGTGTTTTAGCACTAGGTTCCCTCTGCCTACGCTGCTGTGTGCGGAATACAGCGTGAAGCTGATTATCAATCACTCTGTCTTGTAATAAAACCACAATAAAATACGTTGCGTAATTTAAAAAGTTAAGCGTACCCACTAAGAAAGGACTTTATTTTCTCTGTACTTATGAGTATATGCATATATAAAACCTGACCGTTATTTATTGACTGACGGACAGAGCACAGACGACATAAAAACGGTACAGATTTAGACCAACGGGATTTTCCATTTTATATTTAAAGTTCACCGCGAACAAAGTTGCAGGCGACGCCTAGTGTAAACATATAATTATATTGCATTAATAAATATAATGTTATAGGATTATTATTTTACCATTTTACTTTATAATAATATTACGATATAAAATAAATGCTTTTATCGGAACGAGAATTATCGGCAATAAACGAGTCGTTGTAAATTAAATGATAAATGGAAGTTTTCGTATATGTTGATTATTTTATGAATTTTTATCAGTAGAAGGGACTGTAGTAACGTCGAGGTTCAGTGGAGATATGTCTCATAAGAATACAACTGGTGATTTTTTCCTATCCATTTTTTTTGTATCTATTTTTTTATATCGCCCATCCCGTTTATATATATTTAAACGGGATGGGCAAATCAAATAAATCATATGTAAATATATTTTTTTATTATTATAATTGAACGTATTGTCCAATATACTTAAACTTATGCGTCAAAAATCTCTTACTTTATAAAGTAAACTGATGAAATAATTAAAATGTAAATTGAGTGTCCATTTTTCCCATTTCATTCCATTCTGTTTCCGAATCATCCTGTCTATTAGTGAAAAACCACATTTCAACTGCACAACGCGTTTAAAAAAATATATAAGAATACGGCGGAAAGTGAGGTCGGTGAAGAGTCGTAACACTATGATACCTCTGCCTACATTGCTACATGCAAAATACAGCGTGAAACTGATTTTTTTTTAAATTCTTATTAATACAATTGACGTATTTCTTATAAGTATTGAATTTGAACAAGATTAATGATTATATTAAACACTTCATGACTGAAACAGAGCGCTGATAACTTAGCGAGGAAATGCCCAAAGTTTAGAAGAATGATTGATGCGATTTTTTTCTCCTTATACTTTAAATGATAAATTTGTTTTTTAATAAATATTTTTTTTAAATTTTAATTAATGTTTTTAGAAAATTATTTATAATATGATGTATTGAAATTATTTTTTCATATACCTTTTGCGTAGGGTTGGCAGAAGGAATTTTATAGATATTGCGTGTTGAGTGGCAGAACTCATCGCTGCTCTTTGTCTCATTACCAGACTGAGGAAAGAAAAAAATGATTAATTTCCTTGAAAAGAAATCGAACCCAAAACGGTCACGTTTTAGTCAGATGCTGTACCTCCACCTACATACTCATACGCATGCAAATATTGTCTAACTGCACCACGATAGTATATAGGACTTAAATCTCAAATAAAAATGTCTAAAAAAGTAAGGTAAGCGCGGCTATTAACGTAAATTATCGCAATAAAACCAAATATTTAATTTTACGGCCAAATAAGCCTCAACTAACAACAAACATAAGTAAGCGCGTTACAATTTTCAGACATTGTCGGCTGTACCACTGACATGTTTGTGCAGCAATTTGATACAGCCAGACAAGGGTTGGCAATTCTCCTTATTTATCGCTCTACGGAAATTTATGAACGCCTCTTAAGCCTTGTTAGGATAGACTTCACATGTGAGGCGTGTGGCGTCAGGTTTTTATATTAATTTTGATAGTGTTACAAATGAGCTGTCTTTTTCAGGGATTTTTTTTGATAAACTTGTTGCTCATAGTATTAGTACTCTGTTCTATTTAAAATACATTATTCCGTAATTAGTATTAAATAATTTTGTATTTTGAGGCCATGTGTTTAAAATTTTCGTTTGCTTGCTCTGGTAACGAGGCAAAGCGCGGTATCGATTTCCATAGAAGAATTTGGCGCAAAGTGGGTTTGAAAGTAACTAATTCTGCTATATGTGTGATGTACTGCGTAAAGCAAAAAAAAACAGTACTTAATTAATTTTATATTCTTAAGATAATTTTTATATATTAAAACTACATGTACACGTCCTAAATTACAAAAATATAAATCTCATCGTTATATCTTGTATATAGCAGAGTAAGTCGAGTCGAACCTTGGAATGACTGATACTTTACGGCATCAGAGCGAGGAAACGAACATATTAAATATTTAATTTACTCGGCTCAAATTTATAAATTCAAATTTACGATTGTAATCAAACTTACAACCTACCGCGGTTTGGTCGTAAGCTAGTGCTCCTGTGCCACCACTGGCCTCAAAATCACACACAAATATTTATGTCTAAAAAGCAAGAAAATCTGCTCACATCAGAAAAATGCTTAAAACATCACATTGACCCTAGTACCCGAGGGTTATAAACATTGAAACCATATCAGCCTCGAGGCTTCGACCTATTAGGACTGAAAGCAGAGCGAGTTGCATTACCATTTTTATAGCGTCTACGAATTATGCAGATTGCCCATAGTACAAGTAAGACGTGAGAGACAAAGTTTACCCGTAGGCGTTTTAACTTTAGCCGTTTGAAATTGTTATGGGGTGTCGTGGAGATGGTTAAGTGGAGTGCTCTTGATGATGGCCACTTTTTGGGGCTTTTTGTGAAATATCATCTTCACCTGCCCCAACTGCATTTGTTGAAATTTTCTAAAATTTTTATAGTAAAGCTGTAATTAAGAATGTTTTGATATAAATTTTGATTTGTTTTAATTATAGTGCTTCATGTGGGAATAAGTGAGATGGTAGTTATTTAATAGTCTGCGCGGGATTTTGTTTTTTTTTTATAGTTTTGATATTGATCACTTAGGGATATTAGATTTTATGTAATAGAACCTAAAACCGTATTTTTACTATCGTATCAAAATCCTTCTCTAACCAGACCAAATAAAGACGAAAATTTCTTGCTTCAGACTTGAATTGAAACCATCGTGCTCCATCAAAAACCTACAGCAAAACTATAACGTCAAAAGCCATCACAAACCACTATGTCACCGAAAATTCAAATATACAGGCAAACTCATAAATTGCGGAATCAGAACAAAGAAAGTTGACAGAGTGCCACCATTTGTAGAACTGCAACTGTTATTGGTAGCCGGCAATTCTATTTGCCCCTTTTGAGAGAATAATAAAGAATAAAGTGAATCCAGCAGAGGCACAGAGAGCGAAGAGGAAGTAATAATCGTAAAGTGCGGGGTATTTCCCGACGCCGGATCACCCTGTATTGCAGTTTTATGCAACGCTTTGTAAGGCTTTGGCTGAAAGCAAGTGGTGCTATAAATAATAAATATTTGTAATGAGGCGTTCAGTTTGTTTTATGAATTTGAAATTGTTTTTAGTGTCGTATATAGGGATGGGTTGTTTGGCGTCGTTTTTGTACATTTTTATTTTTTTATTGTGTTTTTTTTATATTTGAATTGTGGTTTAAGTATTGAGCTAATCTGTTTTTTTTTCAGCTTTGTAAACGTTATTAAATTTATATACTGTATGAAATCTTTTTTTTGGAACCTTAATAGTGCTAATTCTGTAATAAAATTACTTTATTTTGTATATATAACGAGGCCAGTCGTAGCGCAGCGGCACAAAGTGTGACTGTAAAACCGACTGGTTGTGGGTTCGATCCCCACTCGAGGACATACAATATTTACTTAAATTTATATTTCCATTTCTTCGTTCCGGTGTCGAGGCTAAGGGCGGCGTAGAGTTCTGCCACTCAACATGCAATACTTCCAGAATTCGGCAGAAAGTGGGGAACGGAGTGTCTTAATACTAGGTTCCCTCTGCCTACCCTGCTGTGTGCAGGATACAGCGTGAAGCTGATTTATTTTTGATTTTATTATGTATAACTAATGTAGTAATAAAATAATTATTATATATTTTTTCACTTTAATATATAATTTTGTAAAATGTACACACACCTTCCTCATCACTACCAAAATTAGTAAAAAATGCTTGAATAAAAAAATATCAATTAAAATTTTCTATTTTTATATAAAAACCAAAAAAGATATAGTTTATTTTTCAAATATTTTTATTACGAAATATACCACCGTTAAGACCACCACTGTTAAGTTGACATACATAGGTTTCACTTTACACGACAGTAAGGAGTTCATGTTCCATTTTAATGAGTTTACTGCGATGAAATGAAAACAAATAGCAAAAAATACACAAACAGAATATAGAGCTGGGTATTTCAAAATGAATTTAATAAAATATACAGAAAATATTATGGAAGTTGCCAGCCAGCTAACATTTCAGGAAGCCTGTTATTTCAGACAACAGAGGAATATTGCGGGGCAGCGCTCAAACTGGGTGGTATAAACAAATCTAAAACTAGATTTTATACTAACTTTAATTTATGTATGATAGCCGTAAATAAATTATATATATTATTTTTATATTATATTATGAATCTATATTGATAATTGAAGTGGGTCGGGTCTGCAGAGAGAATTTGTATTGGAAGTTTGATTTTTCTCTACTCTCTCTCACTCGCCGTTCCGTTGCCCAACGAAGTACGGTAGTACGGTATGCAAAGCCACATTTTGTTTTTTTTTATGGAAAAGACACGGCAAACGAGCGTTCGGTTCACCTAATGGTAAGTGATTTCCGCCGTCCACGGCCCCGTGCAACACCAGAGAAGTTACAGGTGCGTTGCCGGCCTTTAAGGTGTATTGGGCGTCGGGGCCCGCCATTACCTGATGCGAAACGCAGTGGCATAAAGTCACTACTTCACGCCAGTTGTAAATGCCAGGGGTGGCAATGATCCAGTCGAGACTGCCCATGCGTGTTACCATTGCTGGCGACGTGACTCTACCACACGTATTTTAGTCGCCTCTTACGACACCACCAGTACCAGGATGATCTTATTCTAGGCCGGGACCATACGGCAAAAAATATAGAAGGTAATACGACGTTTACACTTATTGTTTATTATTAGAAACGTAATTGTTCTTTTATCGCAAACAAACACAAAAAGTAAGTATTACTCTGAATAAAAATTTAACCCACTACCATACAAAATTGATACGTCTTTACCTTCACGAATTTTTCTGCATATTGCAAGAATAAGAATCTAGTGCGTACTTTGTCCATCACAGTGGAAAATAAAAATAATTCTTTCCACAGACTGGGACTCAGACACAGATCGAGGAGGCCCCCGCTTTATCTCTCAGTTCTGCTTCATTTGTTTTGCTGTTCTTTCATTGTTCATTATCTCGATGTCCTCGTCACCTGAGTACATTCTTGACTGTACACGGACCATGCAGCTACGCCGACTATACAACTTGTCCTCAATGCAGCCAAGGTGCTTACCATTAATTCTGTGACCGGCAGCAATACGCCTCTTCACATAAATCTCGTATCTGCCGGTAAATTTGGGAAATAGGTTTAGTAGTAAACTACTAAACCTATTTCCTAAATATACCGCTCTAATAACTTGTTATAATATAAATATTTCCATTTACGATGATCTTACATTCCGTCTTTTTTTCAATTCTGAAAGAAACAATAACACAATAACAGAATCTACATCAAAATACTTTAAAAATGTAGTTTTTTTCGCATAAATTCTTCGGCTATTAAAAAAGCATACTTATTTCCATAATAATTAATTAAGTAGTGGCATGCGTTGGTCGTTATTTCGCTAATTTCAGCCTAATGGTTCATTATAGTGCCAATTTATAGGGCCACCATAATGTATGCCTCTTAATTTATGGTACTCTGGGCCTATAAATTGTTGTACGGTAGGGTAATATACGAGGTAGCTAGATACATGTTTTGATACCTTAACGTACTTCCTAAGGCTTGTGTGAAGGTATATAAAACACAATATCTTATGATTTTGTTATAATGAAAAATATAATAAATACTTAAAAAATTTAATCCACTAGTTTTAACATTTATTTGCTTTTGAAGACTTAATTACTTAAGAACTTAATGATATATATTTTAAAAACAAAACATGTTATATTAGTTTTTATAAACGAATTGTATACCGAGTATATGAGTATAATGTACAGATAGAGAGAAAAATAATAATAATACAAATATTCAAAATACATTTTTTTTAATTTCTTTGTAGAGGATCAGCATTTTAATTTAATATTATCATATAAAATTTTTAACTTACAGTCGCTATATTTTGTATCGAGAAGCACTTGATGCAAGAGAGATGAGAAAAAATATTTTATCTAAAAAGAAACTGTCTAAAAAACGAAATCGATCTTCTTTTATTCCTTCAGATAAGGATATTTTAAGTGATAGAATATAAGTTATATAATGTAAAATTCTAATGCAAAGGAGCTTATTTAAAATTCATACCATGTTGCCGTATAGGGAGGCATCCTGTAGTATCCTGAAATATATGTAACAATTCTTTGTGAGATAAAATTATATGCAAACGAACAGAAATAATTGAGTTTTCAGTAGATAATACCCTTGTAATAAAAATGTAAAATGAAAAAAAAGACCATCTTCAACCATAACAAGGAACATAGTGCTAAGACAATGCGCCTCGCATTTTAAGATATTGTGTGATGAGTTGCGGAACTTAACGCCGCGCTACCTCTAGCGGAGCGGAAAAATAAAAATGTTTATTTATATATATATATATATATATATATATATATATACACCGTGATATTTTATTGAAAATAAAAAGTACAAATTCTATATTAAGGTGTAATTAAACAATAATATCTACGACGGTACATGAAATCTATCCATTGCTAAATCGATGAAAAGAAAGTCGTAGCTAATTCGATCACACTGATAGCAATTCACTTCACTTTGAGTGTATCGTAAGAGCCATCGGAGAGTTGAGTGAAACGGTCCTTGTTCTACGATTTATTGAGGACTCGTGTTCTTTTTATTTTATATGTATCATATAAAATATATTATTTTTATTTCTTTCGCTAAATCATGATTATAGCAGAGTGGGCAGAGGGACTGCGAAAAGCTTAAGCATAAGGTTGTTCAGAAACTCCGTTCTCCATTAAGGAACTTGCTTTTCCCATTTTCCGCAGCATTCTTGAGGCGTTGTGTGTCGAGTTGCTAAACTCAACGCCGCGCTTTACCTAGTTGCCTTTGGCTTCGGAGAGTTTAATATATAAGTACATATTACACAGATAAAAGCTTTTCTGATCCTGACCAATATAAAGAAAAGTATAATATTTTTCCCCATTACTATGCAACTTTGAAGGAGGTCGATCGAATTTATAATTTCCTTTTACGTTAATACAGTCTAAATTGAATGAAATTAACTTTTTAATTAACCTAAATCCCATTTTTCCAATAAAGGGCCGATACAAAAATTTAAAGGCACCATTAGGCCGATTCTTGGTGTGAAAAACGAATAAATGAGTTCACTTTTAATTAGTATTGAGGTGGTTTTACCGTTTAGAATTACGTATTAGAGTAGGTTTTGGAAAGTAAACTTTTTTTTATATATATGTAGCGCGTTTGCAGTCATGGATTCAAAGCAAATTGGGTATTTTTTTTTTTATTTTTTACAATATTATTGTTTTTAGTTAAGCAAAACGTAGTACGTTCCGCCATGTGGCATATCAAAATGGGAGAAAAGTGGAAATTTTTGATTTACTTATGGATTTTTTGCGTTTACCTTAAACTGATAATGCTACATTAAATTAAAGATTTATTTTCTTTTCATGTATTCAGTATACTTTTTTTTTAAACTTCATTTACTCCTCATGTAGTAGGGAGGGAAATTATATTTCTATTCATTAGATAAAGATATTAAATAGAGCGAATTATCACTTTCTATACTATTCACTCGATCGAAGGTAAATAAAGAGTTTTTTTAAAGCTTACCGTGTACCCCGCACACAGCAGGGTAAGCAGAGGGAACCTAGTGTTAAGACACTCTGTTCCCCATTTTTACTGAATTCTGAAGGCATTGCATGTTAAGGAATGGAACTCAATGCCGCAATTTGCCTTGACACAGGAGCGAAGAAATGAAAATATAAAATTAAATTAGTATTTAATTTCCACGAGTGGAGATCGAATCCACAACCAGTGGCGTTTACAGTCACACTTTGCACCCCTGCCCTGCCCCACGTCGCACTACAAACATGCGAGTCACATTAAAGATTCACAGTTCGAATAACCGTATCGAACACAAGGCGGAGTTGTCGCGTGCCTATTGTCGCTAATGGACATAAAATGGGTAATAACCACTAATAGCTCAACCACTGTGTTTAAAATTCTACTTGTTTACTGTATTTGTGGTGTCTAGAATAGAAATGTCTAGAAATGACTTTTTTTTTAATGGAAAAATCAAAGCAAATGATCAATTGATGGTAAGTGTAATACTTATTAAGAAAACGTAAAAAAAATTGAGCTTAGCGGGATTCGAAACCCGCGCCTTCTGGAAACCGCCCAGGTTTCTTTCCTAAGTGTGAAATAACACGTTAAAAATGTTAAAAATTATGGTAAGTGATCACCGCCACTTAAGATCCCGTGGAGTACCAGAGGAGCTAAATGTGGAATAGATAGAACTCAAAGACGAAATCCAATATTGTGTATTTGTCCGAGTTGGAAGTGATATACGAGATATATTTTTCAATAACATTAGCTTTATCTCTTTTATAGTTTCACACTCTTCAGTCAATGTTACAGGTACTCCGTTTCTCATACACCGCCCAATCCTAAAGACGTAACTCAACGCCGCGTGTTACTTGTAGTACCTACGTCTAATAAATTGATATTGTTTAAATTTTAATTAACGTTTCCATTATATTATATTTTTATTTCGATACCGAACAAAACAACAAGTAGAACCAAGTTCTCCATTAGTTGGAAATCATAGAACTTCCTTCTAAATACACAAGTTAGAATCGTTCGAGTGCTGCAGTCGAGAGGTGAATATTTAATTGTTCTTGACAGTTTGCTTAAAGGCATCGCCTTATCGAGAGTTTCGTTTTAATTTGTAATATAACTAGTTATTTATTCTGGTTTTGCTTAGGTTTTTTGGATTATATTAAAAATTCTTGGTTCGTTTCTTACGAATGTGATGAACTCACATGGAAAGTGTAGAGCGGAGCCAGCTGCTTAAACTGCAATACTCAAACTAAATTTTAACAAAATCTCTACTTAACACTTCATTTTATTACCTTTCGCACATATTAGAGTAGGCAGAGGAAACCTAGTGTTCAGACACTGCGTCCCCTCCTTTCTGCCGATTTTTAATGCATTGCGTGTTGAGTGGTGAAAATCAATAACGCGATTTGCCTTCTTACCAGAGCGAAGAAATTAAAATATTCATGATAATAAAAATTTCCCGAGTGTTAATTGAATCCAGAACCGTCGCGTTTATAATCACTCCCATACCACAGTACTACGACGGCCTCTACACAACCTAAAAGCTACAATATTAAAAGAAAAACCAAAAGTGCAAATCTACATATCATTTTCAAGACCTACAAGTCACCCCATACACCCTAAAAACGCTAAGCCCCGAGTTGTCAATCCGTAGTGTAATTTCACCTGCACGAAAGCCTTATTGTATGAAGGTGTGAAGAGATTTGCTTGCCAAATTGGAAGGCCCAGCGTCAGTTGTAATCGGCTTATGAGGATCCCGTCCATGTGAATATGTGCCTTATAGCCTTCCCAGAAGTATAAAGCAGTTTGCTTGAATTCTAGTCTTAGACACAATAATTCTATTGTAAAGGTGTATTAGGGGGTGTCTTTATGTATTTTGTATAATAATATGTAATACTGTTCAAGAATATAAGATAAAAATGTAATATTAAAACTAATTTGTCGTTTGCTTTCTTTCTAGTTCAATAAGCAAAAGGATTCATATTATTATTTATATTGCTACCTACATAAAATTATAATTAAAGCGCAATGTCGCACTTTAACTAAGGTAGTGTTAATGCAATAATATCTTTAAATATAAACCGTTCCTTAGGGTAGGAATTGAACTTATGTTCAGGACAAGTTAATATGATGAATATAAGAATATAACTTCGACGTAAGTGAGCAATATCTTTTATTATGTATATTTTTTTCTTTCTTTTTATGTTCGGCTCTTATAAGTTCAGAACAACAAAAGAGACAAATGTCACAAAAATCAATTAATACTTAAAGTCAAAACAGCTTTACGCTGTTTTTCGCACTCAGCAGGGTAGGAAGAGGGCACCTAGTATTAAGACACTCCGTTCCTCATTTTCCGCCGAATTATGGAGGCATTGCGTGTTGACTGGCGTTATCAATGCCCCAATTAAAATATTAAAATAAATAAATATTTCATTTCCTCGAGTGGGGATCGAACCCACAACCATTCCCGTATATAGTCACATATTATACCCCTGCGCAACGACTGACCTTAATACTAATAATAAAAAGAATAAAAACGAATTACCTATAAATAATGTATGTGCCTGTATTGCAAATAAACTATAGAGCCATAATTTTACTTTTGTTATAGACACTGTTGACGGTAAAGAAACATTTTTTTTGTTTTTCAATTTAAATCATCATTTGTTTAATCCACAAATAAAAATCCAAAGAATTATTACTGCAGATGTCGACTAAAGTTCTGAAATTTAAATAGCAAAGTTGTAAAACTGGCCAGTTCTTTAGTAAAGTACATACATAATAGCCGTTAGTTATGACTCGCAAAAGTAGTAATAGATTAAAACTCATATTTTGTAATGGAATATATAATATGTATGTAAATATTTTAATTATATATGTACGATTTTCATAGTATACATGTGTATTACTAACTACCACTGGCGGATTCGAACCCGTACTAGAATGAAAATGAAGAATTCTGTATTACACATTCAAATTGCAAAAGGTAAATCCAACAGGTTCACGTAGGTTACTTTGAACTCATAAATGTAAAGTAATATAATTACAACTTCCTCGATCCTTGCACTATTCAATACAAAAATTTGAACCAGTACACAGTTCATGGGATAAGCGTGTTCTGCCAAAGGAACTTTTCTGCTTTACAATACTAAACATTTATATACAATATATTGAACATACATACATAATGTAATTTTGTAATAGTAAAAAAATAAGATAATATAATGCCTTGACCTTTCGTCAATTTTCAATATACATTAGTGAAGTATAGTACCAAAAATTTGAATAGGGTTTATAGAAATTGAAAATTCATTCCCCGTAATGTGAATCGAATCTATAACTGTGCTGTGCTTTGATGCTGTTCTGTGCTGCTGCGCCACGACGGCCTCCTCAAACTTAATCTCGCTAACCATAAACATAACTAAATAAAATCGATTCACCTAACCTTAAAGTAAGATGTACCTTTATCCCTAATACAAAATATCCTAATCACAAAGATTTTGCTCAGAACTTGGCTCACTCGCGGACACCATTCAATTAGGTCCAGAGTAATCCGCTTACCGTCACCGACATGGCCGAGACCGGTTTAATAATGTAAATTGATGTTTTTGCTAACAAAGCATATAAAATGTCCGACGGTATGATCGGGGATAATTAATAAACTCTCATGTTAATTTGAACTGTCCTTCGTTATACTAAACTGGGGTTTTGGAAATAGAAATTTGGTTCATTTATATGTACGAAATATGTAGTCAACTATTTACAATAGTATTTTTTTGTAAATATCTTATTTCATTGTTTAAATCTACAATATTAGATTAGTCCACATTTATTTACAAAGAAAGCTTAAGTTTAGCATTTTATTGCTGTAATCACAACAAATTCAAGAATTAGTTCATTTTTTTAAAGTCTTTAGAACGGGTGTTTTCCACCGATTCCAATCAAATTCTTCAAATTCAAATTCTAATTATATCCATTTCAATGAAACGAAAAGTGCAGAACGGTCATTACGAAGTCCAAGAATGAGCATAAAATACTAACAATTCACACAAGTGTTTATTTTTATTCCTCGTTCTGATAAGTTCCACTTAACTCGCATATGTCTCCAATCTAAGTGGAAATTGGAGAACAAAGGGCCTCACTATTGTGAGGTATCTCAGCTCGTTTATCCTACATATAGAGATGTAGAATGTCTAGTATTAATACCTTTCGTCACAGTGGAAACCCAATAAAATACTACACTACTATCAACTCCTATAAATAATATACGTATATTGAAGCACACCTTCATCACAAATTCTATATTTATATAATTATTCCGATACAATTTATTAGAATATCATTACCGTTCCTCATTTCTTTCACCCTCTATTAGTAGAAAGATTTCATTAGATGGAATCCCCCATTCCCGAAATCGTTTAAGATTTGCTGGATTTTTTTCGAAGGAATGAGCATGAAAGGTGGATTTGGTATATTAATTGGAAGGGGAGCCATCGATTAGGTCTTTCATCAGTTTTAATATTGTATACATAATGTTTATGGCCAGTAAAAGACTCTTAATGTGTTAATAAACTGATTTTGGTATGTCTTTTTTATTTACTTACTGTCGCACTACATTTTGTCACTTTTTTATTTTATTAATATATAAAGCATATAATATATGTGCCAATGTGCCATGATCAAACAAATAAAGCTGTAAGAATAATGCTTGTGTAAAATAAATAAAAATTTACTTATACAATGTTATTTATATAAAAAAGGGTTTGGTTGAACGCGATAATCTCAGAAACTACTAATTCGAGTGAAAGAATTATTATTGTGTTGTATAGTGATTTGATTGAGGAAGACTTATAATCATGTTAATCGAGTTGATGTAATTTAGTGAATTCTATTTGACCACGGTAGTGAAGCCGCAGGTTAAATCTAGTAAGGTATATATAAAATATATTTTAATATATTTAAATTTTTTTTCCACACTTAGGAAAGAAAAATATTTTACTAAAATTACAAAAAAATACTACTTTACTATAAAGTACTTTACTATACATTAGCCATACGAACGTATGGCTCAGTGGTCAGAGCGCCTGGTCGGCTTTCAGGAGGCGCGGGTACGAGTCCCACTACGTTCAAATTTTTATACGTTATCTAAATAAGTATAATATATAAAAAATAATTATTGACGTGGCTAAGAAGAGCCACGTCAATAATAGCATAATTCTCTTTGAGGTTATTGCATAGAGATTAGGCATAACTATTCAAGTCCCTAGGGCATTGAAATTCAACCTAGATGACTCTTCGACCGTGGTCCGATTATGTTGACCTTAGAGACGAAGTAAGTTGGAAAACAGATTTTAAGTTTATAACATAAAATTATTATAATAATATAAAATTATGTATTTGGGATTAGAAAGGAACAAATAAACTTTAAAGGACTTATTAAGTAGCAGTTGTGCAGTCCAGTTTTTTGGGCGAAACAGAGAACAAAATTCCAAGGATAACTATATCAATAAAACCGCAAAGTAACTAAACTCATTGAGACCACTGATTCTAAAATCTTGAAAAAAAAACGTAGCTTCACGCATTTTTTTGCTTAGAGATTAGGCAGAGAGAAACTAGTGTTAAGACGCTCCACGCCCTATTTTCTATCCTATTTTCGACATTGCGTGTTAAGTGGTGGTACTCAACGTTGCGCCTTGTTTACCAAAGCACATAAAATTAAGATAATTTTAAATATATTGACATTTTGGGAGGGAATCGAAACTACAACCATCACACTTACAGTCATTGCGCCACAACAGCTCTATAATCTCGAAAATTTTGTTACTGTAATTTAAAACCGCGTTAAGAAATATCTATAAGAAATGTAATTTATATGGATAGTTTCACGACATTTTAATAACTGTAACAGTATTACTGTGGGTAGGAAGTGCGTTCGATTTCCACTAGAAGGAAATGTGAAATATTTAATATTTTCATTTCTTCGCTCTATTGTCGAGTCAAAGCGCGCCGTTGAGTTCTGTTACTTAATACGCAATGCTTCCAGAATGTGGTGGAGAGTGGGCAACAAAGTGTCTTAACACTTGGTTCTTAGTGTGCCCCCTTTTCTACAGAGTGCGGTATACAGTGTGAAGCTGAAAAACTTATTTAGATTTAAAACTTTTAAAACAAGTGTTAACAAATGTTTGTATATAGGTTAATTTTTACTGTGTGTACATAATATCTCACAAAAGAATCTAAAATCACGTGCATACGATAAACAAGTAATAACGAAAAACAATACACTCTACATATTCCGTTACTTAGTGACTGAACGACAACGCACAGCCGATAATATCCAGCATAGAAAGATGAAATTCAGCAAGCACGTTCCTCAGGAAGTGTAATTTTATTTAGCTTCACGTTGTATCATCGTTGTAGGCAGAGGGAACCTGGGAACTCAGTGTTTCCTCATTAATACACCGAATTCTTGAGGCGTTGCGTGTTGAGTAAGGAAATAAAATCATTATATATTTCATTCCACTGAGTGGAAATTGAACCCACATCCTTCGCGTTTACACACACGTTTCACACGTTTGTTGCCACGCTGCGCCACGACGACCTCTACGGACTGTAGAGATGGTCTAGTGTCGTTAACGCAAACAAAATTTTTCGGCTCCAACCAGTATATACGAAATTTTATATGTACATAAAATATATTTATATTACTTACTATATGGAAGAGTAGAAAGTATAAAGTTTCTGCTGATAAGATTGGATTGGTATTGAATATCCTCGTTGGAGTCGCCGTGGGTATTTTGATTTCTAAAATGCATTCTCGCCGCCTTACATTGTCTCAGCGGAACAATTCAAGATAGTGTACTCCGCGTTCAGCATGACTGAGAAAACTTTAGAACAATGACTTGGTTAAAATATTAAGTAAAGATGGTTTTGTATTTTCTTATATATTTATATATTTTATTTTATACAGATAGGCCTGTTTTTACCTGTAATCAAATTAACTATCAATTTTGACATATTCTATGTACTCGATAACTTAGAATTTGACAGCGTGTTTAGTATATATTACTGAGGTTAACGCGTTAAGCCGAACAAACTCTACAGCTATATAACAATAATAAAAAAACGGAACTAGTTATACGGAACTAGCTTTGGCGCAAGAAATATAAGCTCAAATGTTATGTAAAATGAATATTATTTTTTTAGTAAACAGGTGTTAAGTAAGTACTAAAACAAGCTGAAGAGTATATCATAATTTTCATTTTGTAGGTACTGTACCTAGTGAAACATTGTAATTTATTCAATATCACGTACATATTCTGAAACTCAAATGGCGCTAATCGTCCCGGTCTCCCGGGTCACACGTTTTACTCGATTATATGATGGAAATTTTGATTTATTATATATTTTCCTTAAATATATTCTATTTATTTATTATATATGTAAAGTAAAATACCTTATACATCTATGTATATATATTTTTTTAATTATGTACGATGCTGAACATATAAAATATTTCAAGACATTAAGCCCATGGTAATACACTGGAAATTAAATATATTTTCCCGATATAAATATAATAGATAAAAAAGTACATTTTCCCATGCACCCTCGATATGGTATCTTAGTAGGTTTCTACAGATGTCATCAAAGGGTGAGTATGTAGTGCTCTTAAGTCGAATCCACAAGCACTGTGTGATACAGATTTATTGATTGACACATTTTTTAATGAATCCTTAAGGATACTTTAAAGTAGCGTAAAGAACCAGATTTTCATTACTGATATAGAGAGTTAGTGGGTATAAATGAAATAAAAATACATCGTAAGATTACAAAAATTTGGATCTACTTTCATGTCTCGTTATCAGAGTGAGGAAATGAAAATGTTAAATATTTAACTTTCTCGAGCGGGAATCGAACCCATTACTGTCACGTTTACAGTGACACGCTTGTGCCTCTGCGCCACAACGAATTCCAATCTATCACATTTAATATAAATTTCACAATAAATAAAGACCAAAAGCCGGGGCACCGAACTAGTTACACACAAACGATAATCCCACTTCACACTTCATAACCCTATACGTAGTTGCTTAATTTGAAACAAATGGAAATGTTACTAAATGAAATGCAAATTTATTCAATTAATCTGCCCGCCAGCCTGTATTGGGTGTCGCAAAGCCGTGATTGCCGTTAAGTCGTAGTAGGAGCGGTTTGCGAAGGACGCGTAGAGTAATGTACTAGGACTAGTGGTCGAGGTTCAAACGAAGGTTATCGGTAATATTGAAATTTTTTTTATTTTAGATTTTTTTTCTATGTTTTCAAAAAAGAGAATTGAAATGCGGCTTATTTTGGTATCGTTTTATTTAAGTACTATGTATTAACATTACATTAGATGGAAAATGAAAAACGAAGTGTCTACTAGGGTCTTTTTGCCTACTATGTTATATACGATGTAAAAAAAATTATAGCTTTTTAACGTTGGAAAAAGCTATAATTTTTTTTTACAGCATCATTTAATATCAGATTTAAGCTAGTTATAAATTATAGGTAGTAGAAAATTTTGCTTAACTTATTACCCCATAACTTATATATAACTTGAGGCCGGTCGTGGCGCAGCGGCACGAAGTGTGACTGTAAAACCGACTGGTTGTGGGTTCGATCCCCACTCGAGGAGATTATTTACTTAAATTTATATTTCCATTTCTTCGCTCTGGTGTCGAGGCTAAGCGCGGCGTTGAGTTCTGCCACTCAACACGCAATGCCTCCAGAATTCGGCAGAAAGTGGGGAACGGAGTGTCTTAACACAAGGTTCCCTCTGACTACCCTGTGGTGTGCGGGATACAGCGTGAAGCTGATTTATATATATCTTTCACAATTTTTATTTATTTCAAATATGAATATAACCATAGATTGAATTTAGAATTACAGCTGAATCTAAAAAACGAATATCGCTAACTTCACACAAAATTTTATTCGCCTTATCTTTACCATGCAGACTAGTTGGAAATTCGCGTCTTTGTATATTATATAGTTATTCGTTTGTTCCAAACTGTATTGTTGGTGCATTGAACAGTATCTGCATGCAAATTTGGCGGGTATTGTGCGACGCATCAATAACGGGGGGAGTTTCGAGACAATTGTTTGAACTGGGTTACGTATATCTATATCAGTTTTTGGGAATAAAAAAGGTGTTTAGGTGGATGGTGGAGCACGTGCCGGCAGGTCTTTTCAAGGATTGAAGGGGCCCTAATGCGTTATTTTAGAGCTCTGCAGTAAAGTTGTATAATAACTTCACACGTGTAACTATTTATCGTTCAATGGTTTTCGCTTATTTTCAATATATTAATATATTGATCATTGGAAAGGGATAGCTAGTTTCGTATCTTACACAGTGAGTTTTCATAGATATTGTACTATTTAAATCTATAAGGATACATGCCTATTAATGTTACATGTCAATTCAATATACAATATCTTAACATGTTATAAATATAGTATGGAATTTCAGTACTTATGCAAAAAAAAAAAAATACGCTTAAAAGTACTTCCTTCTTAATCTTGACAAGCGCATTAGGTTCATATTATAAATAAAAAAATATTGTATTTTTGTTGGGTTCGAATGTGTGTGCAATTTGTACTGAGTGTGTCAAAATAGCTTACTAAAAAGTTGTCAGAAAATATGTACATAGATGCAAGTGACGCTACTGGCTTGATAAAAACAAGCAGCGAGGGTGACAGATATTATATTTTTCAAATTTTAGTTTTTCGGATTTCCCTGTTCTTTTAACTGTTCTTTGAAGTACTTATGCAGTATATCTTATTTTTAAAACCCGATCAATAGCCGTATGACAAGGTTTGAGTACCTCAGGGGAAACCCTTGCCGCCGTCGCGGGTTGAGTGGCGGAACTTAACGCCGCGCTTTGCCTTGACACCAGAGCAAAGAAAATTAAAATATTAAATATTTAATTTCCTTGAGTGGAACTTGAACCTACAACCTGTTGCGTCATACACTTGGCGCCACGACTGGCCTCTTCGTGGTTTGTTCTCATTTTTAATTCCTGACATTCTCGAAACATTTTCATCACCTAACACGCAACCAATTATTTCATTCATATTAGATCCGTATAATAAACTAGCACGCTTAAATTACAAAGACCATTTTGAACGAACGATGACGAGGAAAAAATTCGCTGAAACATAAAATTACTTAAATATCCTTCTCTTTTAAATTATCCTCCGGATAACGAGTGGATTACGTAGTATAAAGGGATAACAGGAATATTCTTTAACCAGACCGCAATTTGAATACATTAGGACCTGAAAGATTGTTTTTATGGTACCAAAATTATTGTAGCCGTGATTCTTATTAGGACGTGGAAATCTGTTGTATTTAAGTTAATGGATGCTTTGTTTTTGAGTTAATTACACGTAGAATTGTGGTTTTGCGATTTTTTTCTTATCTGTCTAAAAGATCTACATTTAAAAATGAATTTGTGTTCAGGCAAATAGGTACTGTATTACAGCAAAAATAATATTTCAAGGTAAAATGTATAAAGCACACCGTCGATTACTTCTTTCAAATTCTGAGATACATGTATATTATATATATATATATATATATATATATATATATATATAAATAATATAATAAAAAATCTATTTCAATAAAATCATATAATCTTTCTTAAGCTTCACTAATTCAAAAAATAAAAAAAAAATGCAGACAGAATCTAGCGTTTTGTCTTGTGTATTGGAGTTTAACGCCACACTTTATACTACTAGAGGCGCTAAAAAAACGTCTATTAAAAACTCAATTCAATAACTCAACAGCTTAAAGAATTCAAAACAGCATATACAAATTTATTTATTTTTTGTATATTAATGAATATTTCTGCTTGGGAATAACTTAACAAGTCAATATGTGTTCAACATTCTAGGCTGCGTCTTCCCGCGGGATATGGGAGTGCGGCAGTACTATCCACTTGTAACTTCGCGATAAGCTATCGCTTGCGTTATATGTTTGAAAACTTTGAACGTATCGATGGGAAGCGGCAAACTTGTATGTTGATATGATTTCTGTAAGTAAATACTTTTTATGAGTATATATTTATATTTTTTTCTAAATATTGTATATATTAGAAGTGGTTGTAGTGCAGCAGCTTGTGTATCGTTTCCCATATACGGTCTATCTGTTAACAAGAGAAAGAGCGGTCTTCAGTTCTGTTAATCGAATGATCAGAATGTCTTAACACTAGGTTATCGTGTAGGAAAGAGTGTGAAGCAAAAAAAACGATACTAAATTTATAATTATCATATTTTTTTTACTTGTGTAGATTTTGTATATGTACAAATTTTGAGTAATCTATAACCTTATGATAAGCTTGTCATCGTGACACTTTAGGACATTAGTCGCTACGTAGCGCAATAGTGGCGCAAGGACACGAAATGTGACTGTAAAATCGACTGGTTGTGAGTTCGATCCCCATTCGAGGAAAAGAAATATATATTTACATTTATATGTTCATTTCTTCGCTCTAGTTTCGAGGCAAAGCACGGCGTTAATTTCCACCACTCAACACGCAATATCTCCAGAACACGGCGGCGAAAGAGTATATAGGGACCGTAGCTTTTGGCGCTCCGTTCTCTCTGACTACCCCGCTAGGGATAGATAGATAGATAAAGCTAGACTAGATTAGATTAGTAGATTTGGAAAACAATTGTTGTTTATTAATATATTACAACTTAAAATTAAAAAAATATATGTAAAAGAAAACTGGCACTAAGTGAAACTCACTCGCACTTGCAATCTACAATATTAAATCGTGATTAAATGCGGTTTTGACGTAAAACTGTGGGATGTTATACAAAAGTTGTTTTTCTTTGTTTTGTTATAATTTTTTTAACAATAAAATGGATACTTCATGGGGATTTATAATGTTTTTTATTTATTATAAGATTCGTTAGAATAAAATAAGAATTTGATGTTAGTTTTTTATGTCGAAGCATTTATCTTTTCGAATTTCGATAAACAATATAAAAATGTTTTTAATTTTTTGTTGAAAAATTATTTTACTTTTTTTTAAACATTTTTAAAGTGTTAATCCACACTTAGGAAAGATAAATACTTATTTAGAAAAAGTATAAAAATTTGAACGTAGCGGGACTCGAATCCGCGCCTCCTGGAAACCAGGTTTCCAGGTTCGAGTTCAGTTCAGTTCGAGTTCTACGTTCAAATTTTTATACGTTTTCTAAATAAGTAATTATTTTACTGCTTTCTTTGTATAACACTTTTTATAGGTCTTCAAGTTGTAGTGGGACTGAGTTCGGCTACTAGGTGGGTTCAATTTCTATTTGGGTTTTGATTTTTATGCTCTAGTAACAAGACGAATTGCGGCGTTCAATTTCGGCACTCAACACAACGTTTTAACATAAGCGGAAAATGGGGAATATAATACTACCACTAATTTTTCTCTGCCTTCCTTACTGTATGCAGTTCTGCATATTACTAAATAAAAATATTTTTATTACAACATAGTATACAGAGATAACCAAGTGCTAAGTCGTTTCATTTCCAGTTTGAAAAAACTACTTATTTGAATGGGAATCGAACCCAAAGCCATCAGACATTTCACGTTCTCTCATTTCACCATAAATGTAAAAGTCATTAACAACAGTGAAAATATGTAAGTTTTCAAAGATAACACGTTGAATAATTTTCCTTTCTACGTTCTCCACAGTTTTTGAATGCGATTTACGTGGAATTAGAAAAAACGGCGTTAAGGAAACGGAGGAATTACTTTATTATTCTTTTTTAATTATATTTTCCATAGTAAGTTCTTATAATAGAATCTATTTAATAATTTCTTAATTATATTTGATTCTTAGTCTTTATTCTAAAATACTTAACTATAAATAAATCCATTGTCAATTTATAATTTTAATTTTATGAAATCTTTACAAAAATATATTCATCTATAATTGAAATATATAATAATTACACTAGTTAGTAAAAGTGAATAAAAAGATAATAGTTAGTTCAATATTAATTATGTACATATACCTACAGTGTTGTACATGGTCAGCAGAATTATAGTATATTCAATAAGAATAATAGTATATTACTCAATCATTTTTAAAATAATCCTATGTTATTTAAAACATCTAATGTAATCGAGTAAAATACAAGTAAAATAGATAAAAAAACAAACAAAAAATACAAGAAAATTGATCCAAACAGTCGCTGAATAACAAAAACAAGATAATGAAAGTATATCACGAACGTTAGCAACCGGATATCTTCTAACTCAAAGCGCTTTACTAAACCAAATATCAAAGGCCTTTAGTAAAACTCAGTCCGAACTCAATAAAATCTTGGCAAAGGCAAGAAAGGCGAAATCCAATAAACTCTCACCTGCTATGTCTTCGTATCCTGGAATGTTGGGAATGCCGTTCATTACTGCTCTGCAGTTTCAACTTGTTACCTATCCGATTTAACAGGATTTTAGTTCTAGAAAATTCCACTGCGCTACGTTATGTGAAATTTCTTGGAGCATGTCCGGTTAGCGTTGGCCAGCCAATTAAATTACAATATTTATTTCTTAAAAATATTTATTTCCACTTTTTACGTGCAAAAAAAAGTATCTAAAAGTGATTTTAAATAATAAAACAAAATAATTTCTGATAGGATTGGTTATGACTGCTGTTTCATTATCCATTAAAAGTCGGTGGCATTGAGTTCCATCACTCTACACGCAATGCCTCAAGAATTCGGCGGAAAGTGGGGAAGGAAATTGTCTTAAGGTGAACGAAGTGTCTTAATATAAGGTTCCTAGATTGTCTCTGCCTACCCTTCTATATGCATTAAAAATATGATTATATTTGTTTATTTTAAAATGTTTAAAACAATGTTCATATTACAATGTTTTATATTAGGATAATCAAGCTTGAAATAAAGACCGATTTTCGTATACAAACCGATATATTACTTATATTGGTTTTGACAATACACAATATAGATACTTTTTAGATCTTGCTCAAATCAATATTTAACCGATATATAAATAATAAACGTATTACTTAAACGTCTATTTAATACGTTTATTATTGAGGCCGGTCGTGGCGCAGCGGCACAAAGTGTGACTGTAAAACCGACTGGTTGTGGGTTCGATCCCCACTCGAGGAGATGAAATATTTACTTAGGTAAAATTATATTTCCATTTCTTCGCTCTGGTGTCGAGGACAAGCGCGGCGTTGAGTTCTGCCACTTAACACGCAATGCCTCCACAATTCGGCAGAAAGTGGGGAACGGAGTTTCTTTCACTAAGTTCCGTCTGCCTACCCTGCTGTGTGCGGGATACAGCGTGAAGCTGATTTTATTTATTTATTATTTATATATTTCTCAAAATTCCTCTACATCAGTATACAAATAAACAAGCTATAAAAAAGCTCTCTGACATAACTACAGTAAACTACGATGACATCGTCTAACTCCAACTAAAAGTTGCAAACCAAGTATACAAAAAGTAAAATGTTGTTTTAATTGCAATTACTCAAAGGCGTAACAAGTTTAATTTAACCTCTATCCGTCAGGAAATGAAGTTTAAAAGTATTGTGTATCCAATTAAAATTTCTGCTGTCGCGAAATGACATTTTTACGAACGCCGCGCCGCGATTGCAGGGAACGCGTCGGTCCCAACTTTTCTAATTAAGGATGACCCGCGGAAGGCTTGTGCAGACGTAATTATCGCTTTTTGTGTGTGTATTTGTGATTGATCAACAGCTTATTTATATAGTGGCTCGAGGCTTAACGAGATCTCAAATCTATCATATAAAAAAGTAACGTTTTGGTCGCAATTTCGCCCGTGTGAGAGGGCTTGAGACAATTTTGACTCATTCGTTGTATGATATCCTATACATTAGAGTGTTGTTGATTTTATAAAACATCATAATAAATATTTTTGATATTAGTCGGTTTTAGTCTAATATTTATATGCAAATATTATATGTAAGTCTTGGGGCAGGGACCCACAAGGTGTGACTGTAAAACCGACTGGTTGTGGGTTCGATCCCCACTCGAGGAGATGAAATATTTATTAAAATTTATCATTCCATTCCTTCGCTATGGTGTCGAGGCAAACCGCACCTTTGAGTTCTGCCACTCAGCACGTAATGCCTCCAGATTTAGGCAGAAAGTGGGGGGACGGAAAGAGTGTCTCAACACTAGGTTCACTGTGCCTACCCTGATGTGTATATATTATATGTAAAAATTTGAATCTTGTCTATTAGTGAAAATAATATTATAATAAATGTCGTTGAAAAAATAATGCGCTCAATAAGTAGGAAGGAATTCTACTTTGTATACATTTCACTTGTTTCCCTTATTTCATCGTCATCTCTTCATACATATCATCATGCCTTTTAAGTTACTTTCTTCCAGTATCATCGATACTGCCTTCACGAAAGTCGAACGAACTCTTCTTTTGGCTCGCTTACAACTCACTCTTGCTTCATACATTTTTAATGCCAATGATTTTCTCGACGCGTCCAAATCATCTGAGCATGTTCTTTTTCATTCTCACTCCGTTCTATGTTTCTTTTGATAAAAGGGACTTTATAGCAATGTGTTTAATTAACTCATCAATTAGTTTTTGTACCTTTTGTAGGATATAATATATTTTTAGGTTAGTTTAGATTTTTTTTAGCATATATTTAAATTTTAAAATGTCGGATACATTTAATTATAATTTAAATTAGAATATTAAAAATATATTTAACAATTTTTCAATTATTCTTTATTATTATTAAATAACATATCGCTCTGTCCATACATATATAGACAGACGGATGGAAAATAGACCTTGCAGATTATTTGGACGCCGCATAGCAAGTTGTGCTACCACACCAGATGTTACTGACGATTTTCATTTTGCAAATCGAGACTAATTTTCTAATTGTAGTACGTAAGTTATTTTAATAATGTTGCATTTGGGATAAGTCGAATATGAGAGTATTGTGGGTTCAAATACAACTAATGTTCTTACAGCGATAATAGATGTGTTTCTCGGTTATAGAAAACAGATGAATTCTTACCTAGCCTGTATGCCGCTAAATTAATATATATTTTACTTTAAATAAAAATATAACATAAGAGAATTAATAAAAAAAAATACTATGATTCTTTTGACATTTGCTATAACTATGTAAATAATTATAAGCAAGAACAAGAATCCCTTATAAAAACAGCTTTCACCTTATAAAATAAAATATTTACGATTTAAGGACAACATAAAAATCCACCACGGTCCATTACCTTTATAGCTTACCAACAATAAAGTCCATTTTTCCTCTAAACTGCACAAGTTTTCCGCTTAATTAAAATAGTCGTAGAAATCAATGGAAAACGTCTACACAACAAGGCCCATGTAGGGAACGAAAAAATAAAGTCGTCAAAGCAAGAAAAATTGTGGAGGCACAAATAATGCGGAGCAAACAACACGACAATAAAGATTTATTGCGGAGATTTTTCACGGAACTCCAGGTTTGGCGTGAGGTACCGGCGATGTGATGTCAAAAAATCAGTATAGTGCAGTAGCTACGTATTAGTTGTAGATTCAAATACAGCTAGATGGTAAATTTCCATTGAAATTCTAATATTTACAATTAAGGAATAAATTTTTAACTTTTGTTAGCTAATTTTGTTCTGTATTTTTTTTCGTCAATGATACTAAAAACATATTTACACTAAATTCCCTTCGAAAAAAATTATAATCTACATAATGGTACATTTTGTTAAAATGAAAAAGAAATTGAGGCCAGTCGTGGCGCTAAGACATCAGTATGTGTCTGAAAACGTGATATGTTATGGGTTCGACTCCCAACCGAAGAAATTAAATATTTAATATTTTTATTTGTTAGGACTGGTGTCGAGGCGCGTTGTGATGCGGCGTTGAGCTCTGCCACTCAATACGCAATGCCTCCAGAAATCAGTGGATAGTGGGGAGCGGAGTTGTCTCAAAACTAGGCCTCCTAAGTGTGTGAAAACAATTTTAAAAACAATCAATAAAATATATATTAATACAGTAATGATATTTTTCTGTATCAGTCATATGGCAAAAAAAATTAACAAAAATAATAATATATATTATAATATTTATACTCTTCAAGAAAAACAGTAAAAAAAATATCTTAAAAATTGCTTATAACTTGTTCCCTTTCGTAAAACATGCGAAAAAGTTAATGAACTGACAAGAGATGGCGCAGGCGTCGCTATGGTGATAATTTGAGACGTGAATTGAAGGAAATTATGACTTATTTGATTATACCGTGTTACTTCTAACGTGTAAGCGTGGGGCAATATCGTTTACTTTAATTGGATGACAAATTAACGCCATTTTTAGCCTGCTTCTTTGAAAGTAGGTAATGATTTTAACAGGTTTACAAAACGGCTTCACGTGTTAACCCACATAGCAGGATAGGAGCTCCGTTGTTTCATTTTTCGCTGAATTTAAAGTTTTTTGAGTAGCTGAGCTCAACTCAATACTTCATTTCTCTGAGGTGGGATATGTGGGGATCGAACCTATAAAAAAAAACCCTTTGAAGATATTAGTAATTTAAATTAAATCCTTTATTTCTTTTTCGATTGTATTTCGAAATTTACGTAAAAAATTTACGAACAAAAGTTAAAAGACTATAGATATATATCTGTTTTACTATGTCTAACTAGGAATGTTAGCCATGTATCATCACTTTATTAAGACCCATAATTTCATTTACAGTAGATTTCGGCACTACCGCGCAGCATCCCAGCGTATCCTATGAGCGTTAATTGTCATTTATTATGGCGAGGAATGCGCCCGTCTGAAGTGCCTCCTCGTGCTGTAACGCGGTAACCGGTTATAATTCACTGTATGAGATTTAGAAACGGAGGGTTAAATTTTATGTAAACTTAAATTTGAGTTTTAAAATAGTTTTGTTTTAATAAAATTAAATTAGATTTAATAAAGAAAGAAAGAACAGCTTAAAAATAATAAAGCTTGAGAGAATTAATATAGCTACGAGTTATAGGTATCAGGTATCAGGTTTCTGGACTGAATTTAATCAAAATCTTGGTGAATCATTTGGTCTTTCATTTATGATTTTATTGTAAAGTTTTAAATCTATTAAGAATCATAAATTTAATCAATCAATTCAAAACATGCTTTCTATATATGAGTACACTAACATTACAAAGCTGAAGAGTTTGTTTGTTTGAACATTTTGACCTCAGGAACTTTTGGATTGTATTGAAATATTGATTTTATGTTGGATAGTGTATAATTGAATATATGGCTAATGGAATGCTATGGGCTATCAGTATATCACTCTTTTCACTTTAATCCTTTGTCACCGATGTGCGGCCATAATTACGTCAGGTATTAAGAATGTGTCATAACTCCTATGTCACACGTAAAAAAAAAAGAAATCAACTTCACGCTCTTCTCGCACACAGCAGGGTGGGCAGAGGGAACCTAAAGTAGTAAAATTTTAAGACACACCTTTCCCACTTTCCGTCGAGTTCTGGAGGCATTGTTGTTTGGCGCAACTCAACGCCGCAATTACACAAATGTCACACATAACTCTTATTTATCTATATTTGACATTCTTGTACAAGTATGTATATTTAAATTCACGAAACTATGAAAACTAGCAGTAGTTTCTATTAAAACCAACATTTTACTAATATGCATGGTAATTTACATGACCTCAATACTCTCTTGATGTAAGATGTGTATCCTAAATATGAAAAGTTGAATACACCTGCCTTTTTTCCCGTAGCTCTACATACATCGGGGGCAAGCGAAAAGAATAGTTTCATTCATCAATCTTCCTTTACGTCCTACGACTGTTATAGTGGAATGCTTAAATGTGCCTTTTTATAATTTTTTTTTCGTATTTTTTTTTGATTTAATGCTGTATCCCGCATACAGATGAGTATAAAGAGTGTTACGACACTTTGTTCCTCGCTTTTCGCTGACGTTTAGAGATAATGCGTATTATATAGTGATGGGCACGAAGAGTGACAGTAAACGCGACTGGTTGTGGATTCGATCGCAAGGAAATTAAATATTTATATAAATTTATATTTTCATTTCTTTGCTCTGGATTTGAGGCAAAGCATGGCGTTGAGTTCCGCCCCTTAACACTCAATGCCTCCAATATTCGGCGGAAAGTGGGGAACAGATTGCCTCAATACTAGGCCTAACCTGCTGCGTGCGGAATACAGTGAGAAGCTAATTTAATTAGAATGCTGATAGAATATGTCTTGCTTGAACTCAAAAAGTGATACTCAATATTTAAAAAAAAATATTCAAAAACCTTTTTTTTAAATGTAATTACAATGTTTTTTTTTCAGCTTCACGATATAATCCGCATTAAAAAGAGTAGGCAGAGTCTAGTGCTTAAACACTCGAATACCAACTTTGTTCCAAATTCTGTTTAGAAATCCTCCAAATTTGCCTCGAGGCTAAGGCAAAAAAAAAAAGTATATTAATAACTATTATAACGATGAAAATATTAATTATAATGATATTTACTACGACTATTAATACACGTTTTGTTCCTTTTAGATTTATATTTCATGTGTTTACGATATGCTTCTACGAAATGCAACGTTTGATAACACCAGCCCTCACGATATTCATAAATGGGAAGAAAGCGGGAGATCTCACCCTATAAAAAACAATGGCTGAACAGCGATAGTTACATTTTTCAGCGTTACGGTTTATCCTTCATATGGCAGGACAGAATCTAATATTAAGAAATACAGTTCTTAGCTTTGTGCCTAAAATGGAGACATTGTATGGTGAGTGGCGGAACCTAACGCCGCACTTTGCGTCCTAGAGTAAAACAATAAAAATAGTTTTTAAAAAAATAATAGAATACTGCAAGCACAGTATTAAAAGGTTAAAAAAATTACCGCACGAACTAGACGTAGTAATATGTAGAGATTACGTGTGTCGCAACTCTTGATGGCGGGATCAAAGACTAAGTCGTAGTAGAATGTTTTACTAACTCATATTTACATATGTTATTTGCATAAGCGAAGCTTTATTAACATTTTTTGTATATGCAAATTTTTCCTCGAGGAAAAAATCTGGTTTAGCTTTCTAAGCTTGTTAAGTCTTTTTTTTTTGTTTGTATAAAAAATATATGTACTCGTATGTATATTTTTAAGTTGTTGTATTAATGTCAGATATTAGCAAAATGATTACATATAGAGGTCAACGAAATAGTTTATTAAGGCCATTACGACGCAGAGGCACATGCGTGTGACTGACTGTAAACACGACGGTTGTAGTTCGATTCACGCTCAGGGGAATGTAATATTTAATATGTTAATTTTTGGTTCAGGTATCGAAGCAAAGCGCGGTATTAAGTTCCGCCACTCAATACCTCAATAGTTTGACTGAAAGGAAAGAACGGCACTTCCGTTCCGTTTTTAATGGAAACAGAGTGTCTAACACTAAATATATCTCGCACACACTAAATATATCTCGCACACATAATGTTTAGAAAATAAGGAACGAAACATCTAACTTACCTCTTCTCCACTATCTATCTAAAGTGAAGCTATTAAAAAAAACTCATTAAAAATAAAACGTTTCAATACAGTTAAAAATATCAATGCAGACCATATGACTACATAAATAGCGAAAACGCAACCCTATTACTTTTTACAACTAGTATCAGCGTTTTGCTAACGCTCCACAAGAGTGCCAAATCGGTGATGACTTCGACTCGGAAAACACTGTCGCTGCCAACACCCGTGCCAAATATCCGTATGTAATGAGTATATACCTATATACATATTAATATATTATGTACATGATTTGGACAGCTTGGACCATTTAATGTCGATAATATTTTTCATTATTTATTTACAAAAAACAGGGTAGACAGAAGGAATATAGTGTTATATACCTTTGCTGTTTATCCTGTATATAGCGGGTGATATTATGCTTTGGTATCAGCGGGAGATGAGCTGTTAATAGAAACGGTTAACAATTTTGAGATTTATAAAATATAGAGAGTAAATTTTTATTTTTTTTAAACCAGTCTAGCAAAGATATTTTGTAAGGTGACTGAAAATATGCAACATCACCCTAAAAATACAACCCTAATCTATGCAAATATTGTAAATAAAATAAAAATGAAAAAAAAAATAACGCTACCTTGTAAACGATACGTTAGTTTACATCAAACGCCACTGATCCGTAAATCCGTCAAAAATGTCCGGATTTCATACGAAATACGCGTCACGCATAATATCTATAATGTATGTACATATTTTCAAAGCAACGTAAGCAAATTAAGGCGTAGATATTCACCCCACTGAATTGGTGCTAATAACCGCATCTACGGCCCCTGTATATGTAGGCACAATATATATATGGACAATCAGAGGTATAAACTAAACAGAAAAATATAGTTGCACAATATTAATCTTTATGAACATAAAATAAGATTTATATTTGTTTGATAATTTTTTTATAATTTTGTGTGTAGAGCACTTTGCCGTGTGACAGGGTTTCGCTATTGAAAAAGGTTGCGTTTCGCCTCTTTTCATGAGCAGACATGACGCGATGATAGATGATGAGGTTTTGTATGGTAAAAAATGACATGGCCTGATTAAGTTTTCAAGTTTTTATCGTGTATGAGAGAAAGGGTTCTTGTAGACGCGTTTGTCGTGAGGGTCTTATGTCGTGTTATATCGCTGATGTCGTTTGTTTAGAATATATATAATTTAATTATAGCTTTAGGCAGTACGTTATATATAGAATTTTTTGATTAAGATATTAATTGATGTTTAGTATTGCATTTATTATTTATTATGTTAAAATATGTGACGTGTACGCTATCATTGCATAGATGCTAAGTGTATGATGTGATTTGATTTCATTTGGGGGGAATAAAAAATAAATAAAATCAGCTTCCTGCACACAGCAGGGTAGGCAGAAGGAACCTAGTGTTCCTCCCTCCCCTAGTGTCCCTCCGTTCCCACTTTCTGCTGAATTCTGGAGGCATTGCGTGTTGAGTGGCAGAACTCAACGCCGTGGTTTGCCTCGACACCAGAGCGAAGAAATGGAAATATAAATTTAAGTAGTTAAGGAAAATATAAATTTAAGTTTCATCTCCTCGAGTGGGGACTGAACCCATAACCATTCGATTTTACATTCACACTTCCTGCCGCTGCGTCACGACTGACTTAATATTCTTAAAGTCAGGAAACATGGAACTCTAAATGTCTGAACATGTTTCTCTTAATAATGTTTTTTTTTTAATATAAATACAGAATTATATTAAAATTAATCCTGTTCTATTCAAAAAGCTTCCCATCTAACTAAAATGCTTTTATTATTTTTCATATAGCACCAACACTTTCTTGTGTGAACTTTCATAATAGCCAATAATTTTCCATAAAAGCTGAAAAACGTAAAATGTTAAACATACAAAAGCACAGGCGTACTTCCACACAATAAAACTGATATACTGAAGCTTAACCCTATTCATTGGTGCCCCCACAGTGGCTGTAAAAAAACTATTTGTCCACCTCCGCCCTGCGGCGATAATAATTCCACAATAGCAATAAAAAATCAGCGACAAATCTCAAAATCCCTCGGACGGCCAACTAGGCACGCCTTCGAAATTATTAAGCCCGTTCAGAGAGTCGTTGTTTTAGTGGTCCTGATCAAAATTGTATCTTAGTCCTACAAAGATAGAGTTAATTTTTGTTTACCTGTCGCAGTGAATGTTACATCTTTTTGTTTTAAAAAACTGTTTACGATGCTATGGAATTTTACACTGCACAGTTTAATACAGAATGTAGTATTTCGTCTCGTTCTACCAGCAATTGCTATCCTGTTTTACGGTCAAGCTCATTCAATCTGACTTCCTATAATCCAATGCGGGAGCGGACAGACGGGATTTGTAAAGTACTTTGGGTTCCCGTGTTCGGAAAATATCATATAGGTCTTAGCTTTGTGGCGGCTTAAGGAAAATTGGTAAGAAATTTTAAGTGGACATTTCTTGAATAAAAGCTATTGTAGACAGAGTTCTTCGGGTGTCTTTTAGTGTAAAAATATTATTTGAAAATTTTAGCGATCATGATCATTCATATCATCATCTAGGTCTATAACACCTTATGTAAAAGAGATATATTATAATAATGATAGATTTAATAATGCGCACTTAAAGTATATAAAATCATGTTTAATTAAATTTTATAAGGATATATCCAATACATACCGAGAAAACCAAGATTAACGTAAGGATTGTAATATCCACAATACCTTTACTGCAACACTTAGGGACAAATATTTTATATTTCGCTATTTTGGATAAAAAACATGCTATACAATTATGGTCAAAACAATTATTTAAAAGCAGCGCAGTTTTAGTATGCCTATCCTGCTAGATCCTTTCCTAAAATTTAAGACTTGGATGGAAAAAGGATTGGAGTATATATCTATTAAGTAGGTTATAACATCAAACTTAATAAATACATATATACCACATACGTATATTAATTATACAGTCCTAACAGAATTGCAAAGCGATCTGTGGTTTAACAACCAGTGTCAATCACAAACTGGCCTGACACTTGTCTCTAGCATTATATACAATTATGGAACATCGTAGAGCAATATCGTCTTTCGACCTAAATCAACAGAATAATTACTATTTACTAATCTATTGTGTAATTTGAATTCAATTATAAACTCCGCTATATCTATATTTACTTTCTAATTCTCGATACTATGCGAATAATCCTGTCTATGGTTGTCGCACCATGACAGGATTACTGGACCAACAGCTGATGGGTTATGGTATAAGCTTAGGCGGAATCCATTTATTTTTTATGTGAAATATAAGTTACCATCTTGTAATCAGATTTCATTAAAAATAAATATTTTGGATTGCAAATGGAAAAAACAATCCTCAAATATATATGAAAAGCTTCATAATGACTTTTATTATTATTAAGTCTGATAATATAGTCACTAAGAAATTTCTATTTTGTTTTTGTTTTCTCCATTCTCTGAATCTTCTCCTCACCTGTCGTGTTAAAACCATGTCCACAAAGTTTCACTTTCTATAACGAGACCATAGAATAAAGTATTCAACATTCAACTAACTATATATTAGTTTTAGATTGATGCTCATGGAACCTAAAGTACTCTCATTCCTTCTCGCTCAATTTTTTGAGACATTATGTAGCGGAACTCAACGCAGCACTTTGTCTTATCACCAGAGCGAGGAAAAAAAAATATTTCCATGAGTGAGAATTGAATCTACAATTTCGATGGTGACCTCTAAATAACTTTTTTATTAATATAAATTTCAATAGCATGAACGATTACAACTTACACCTTTTACCACATGGTAACTATATCCAATACACGTTTGATTGATTTATTACTGTATATGTCATTCAGTAGTGAACGACGAACAATGAAGTGAACGAGATCACCGAGTGATTAGTGGTGCCACCAATAGATCCAGTATCCAATCAGACTGAAAAATCGATTGGGAAAGTTTAGGAAGAAAATAATTACTGTTTTTTGGTACATTTGTACACGTTCTTATTAACATTATAGATTTAGTTTTTTTTTTCGTGTTATGTCAATATATATTTTATTATTTGAAAAATTCCGATCCCTGTTTTGCCTGCCTGTGCCTGAAGTGTCTGTGATTTTAAAATAATTTCCCTGTTTCTTATATGTTCAATTTTAAATATACACAATAATTAATTAAGAACTTAATTTTTTTTGTTTGTCTTACTGTTTGTCTGGACCTATCTTCCGAAAAGCCTAATTTTTAAAAAAAATATGTGTATAAAAGTAATGTTAGTTACCAATACGGATCCTCTTAAGAGATAACTCATTATATTGTTCTTTTAAATATAACATATTTTATATAAAAGATTTTTAAGTCTTCACATGGTGTTTATTAAAATTACGTTAGAATTTTATGTCCGCCCATAACAAAAAATATCGTCGTTGAAGCTTGAATTTCAGCCAATAAAACATTGACTTTATTCCACTGGATTAAGTCGTTCGGAACTTTCAGGAGAAACTATTCAGTATGCTATGAAAACTGAACATAGGATTTCGGTGATAGCAAGCGTCGCAGTTGCTTGAAACGATATGACTTTAAATATTGAAGTATGTCCGAATTGGATCAAAAATCTCAAGAGGAAGAAATTATGAATATTTATGTGAAAGATTAAAGATGTAGGTTTTAAAGATAACCTACCTGTACTGTAGTTTAATCAATTAAAGTATAACTTTTGTTCGCTTCATGTTGTATCTCGTATTAAGCAGGGTAAGCAGTAGTTAAGAAACTCATTATATTCCTGCTTACCTAAAATTTTCGAGACGTTTTGTATGGAGTGGTGGAAGTCAACGCTACGTTTTTTCTTGATACCAGAGCAACGAAATCCAAAAAAAATGTTGTGTGTACAGAACGCTGTGCCGTTGTGTCACAACGGCCACAAGGAACATAAGCCTATTCATAAATGTTCCCTAAAACAGTTTATTAGTTTGACTTAGCTTTACAATTTATTTAAGGTAACACGAATTCCTTCCTTGATCTACGTTCTCATTGGCTCATCTCAAATAGGCAACCCCGACAAAATTATATCTTAACTTAACACCTTACATAAATATTTTATATAAATTTTCGTAGATATACCAAAATTACTATGTAACTGCTTAAGAAGTAGCGCCTGCAGCTTACTTCATAAGTACTTAAGAGAGTACTTTATTTTGTTTTGTTATCTCTCAATTGCAGTAATGGTTTCACCGCATATAATTGCAATCCTCGGCTAAGAGTTAATTTGGAGAGTGTCCAAATTTTGCTTTTATCCGCAAATAAAATTCGAAATACTTATTTCTAGTGGTAATACTATTTTCAAGATTATTTTTAGAGTTATTATTTATTTATTTTATAATATTAACAGTATATATAGGCAACAATTTATTTTCTATTGAGACGATAGTACAAGTGTGCGAAAAGTTAAAATCTTATCAAGCAGCCATAATAAAATTTGTTTTCCATAAGACTTTTGTAGATCAAAATTTTATTAATATATTATACTAAATGCAATGTTAGAGATGTGTGAGATGTTAATCTTTTTATTTAAAAATAAAAAAATAGATAGAATGTCAAATAAAAAAAAATGGTGATTTATAAAAAATGCTCTTTTTTAACGTAAACGTATATTAGTAGGATTAATTAAATATAATTAATCCTACTAATATCCTAGTACTATTATAAATGCGAAAGTTTGTGAGTATGTATGGATGTTTGTTACTCTTTCACGCAAATACTACTGAACCGATTACGATGAAATTTGGTATGTAGGTAGCTGAAGACCCAGAATAACATATAGGCTACTTTTTATCCCGGAGTTCCCGCGGGATTATATAATATTGTTACGTTATCATAGGGTTTCCACGCGGACGAAGTCGCGGGCGGCCTCTTGTATATAATATAGTTAACAAGTTTAACCTACAGTTTTGCCTCTGTATTCAAATGGAAATAAATAAATTATCTCGAAGCCATTAGTTTGGTGCAACATTACTTTATAGCTTCCCTCGATAAATGATCTATTTAATACAAAAATAATTTTCAATTAGAATTAGAAGTTCTAATATTAGCGCCTTCTTCAAAATAAAACTTTTCAGTTTTATGTATATTACATATAGATTATACGTATAGATAATATAATTATTTTTTTATTTTACTAATGATTACATAACGATATAAAGATTTATAGTAACAATAAAATATAATAGACCGAAATTTAAGTAATAAAAAATACGAGTCAAAATTTAAATTTTCAACATATCGAATGAGTTGCGTAATAATCGCCTTGCTCTGTTAACACAACGGCAGCTATATTATTATCATTTCTCTATGTAAATTTAAACTAGCTCGTTTGCGTTTTGACGCTAACGAGTTCGAATATTATTTTTGTGAAAGCATATTTAAATTTTATATAAAATATTTCAATCCATATTTTATGAAGACAAATAATTTAAATAATTATTTTATTGATATTTATAAAATTTATAATATATATATGTTATTATATATATATGTCTTTTTTTTTATTTTAACTTTTTTTGTAATAACAATGCATCTAAACAAATGATTGATTAAACTAACCATTTAAAAAAAACGAAATTCACGTACATATATACATAATCACGTACGTATGTAATACACAAACAGATTACACGTCAAAGAATTTGCACCACTCGGTAAGCCCAGTATTATTGATGGCGACAGTAAAGGGTTTTAAATGTATTAGCCTGGCGTCTGCCCAATAAATTTTGTTTGGGAAACTCGTGAATTTTATAAACGCTCACTATGAGACAAAAATGTTACATTTTGTAAGAAAATGCGTTTGTGATGCGACTGCAAGACATTATTTGTGATGCAACTTCACGTTCTTTTTTTTTTGTATAACATGGTAGGCCTAGGGAACCTAGTGTTATGACACGTGGTTTTCCACTTTCCACCTATGCAGGGTACAGCGTGAACCTTAAAGATATATAAACAAATAAATAAAACGAGGTAACTAAACCAGTGTCGTGGCGCAGTGGCACAAGCGTGTGTGTTGTGAAAACGCTATAGTTTTGGGTTCAATTCCCACTAGGGAGAATAAATTATTACTTATTAATACTTTCATGTTAACTCTGGTATCTTGATAAAAGCTGCTATATATAAAACTAAACAAAATCATAGCAAGCAGTGTATATCGAAATTAAGAAATTAATCATCACTTGCCCTATGAACTCCATTACATTGTATATAAAGTATAAATTCAAATATATCAGTATAGTTAATATATAACGCACTCCGTCTTAGTGCTCCAAGCGTCCGCGTCGCCATAAGTCCTTTGACGAGGGTATTACCATGTAGAATCCTGTAATTTCAATCTAATCCACAACAGTTTAAGGAGAACAGAACCTATACTTGGTATAATTTGGTAGAATAGAGACATTCAGTTAAGAAAGACAATTAAACAATACCTACTTACAGTATATTTGTTTTCTGTCAAAATGTTAATAATAATAATTTATAATCAATTCTAAAATTTACTTTCATAGAACAAAATATTGTTTAACTCAAATATTAATTAATAGTAATATTGACAGTGAAGTGTTATATTCTAAGTATTTTTATGAAACAGAAAAAAAGGTCATCGTAGCGTTGTGTTGCCGCGTTCCCCTGTTCCCCAGTAAACAGATGAAAAACCGCGCGGTTTTAAGTTCAGCCACTCCATACACTTGAATTTGGATGGATTGGTGAAAACGGCGTGTTATATTATATTTTTCCGGTCAACCTTGAGACCCACCTTAGAAAAGCATAAAGCCAGAAAGAAATAAAAAAATTAAATGGTCGATATCTTTCAGACATTTACAATGTTATACAGTACTACAAAACTTCAATGTGATTAAAATACTAACGTATCGCAAAATAAAGTTGCTACGTAACAAATATATATGATGATTCGATTAATAATGTACACATATAAGCAATTAAAGTGTTTATTTCATTGCAATAAAATGTATTTTGGCATGTCAAAAACAGCTCTAGAACACAGACCTGTTTTCATTAAGGCTCTATCAAGAGCCTTTAAAGTTTAATTGAGTTGTGGATTTTAGTACTAACGACGATCGGAAACTAACAAACTGTGTTAAGAAATTTTGTATTTTGACTCTTTAAACGAAATAGCCTATTATAAGGGTTCGTAGCTGAGATGAGGTTTTAACTAAATTTGCAATGTTCAGCAGCTTGTAACTATAAATGAAAATTACTCGAAAATGCTTGTAACAGAACAATATTCTTTTTCTATAGCTGTTTCAGACTATAAGTACAATTTACATGTAGACGAAGAGTAATGTAAAAACATTTCTTCATTCTTCGTTTATAGTTCAGTTTTCACAAAAGAAGAGTAGAGAGAAGAGTTAAACTCATTAAATTGACTTCTATCAAAATCATTATCTTCTTCTTCACATTTAATATATTTTCTGTTTTGGCAGATTTTGGTGCTTGCAATATCATTTTTATTTACCTAATAATCTGTGTTACCAAATCTACAATAATGCATACAGGCATACATTACGCCAATTCGCCACGATGGTATTGATATTGATGAGTATAGTTGCAATATATAAAAAACTAGACAAGCATGAGGGTTCCATACAGAATTTGGAAGTCTCAATCTTGTTCTGAAATTCAAGCTTCAGCTAAAAAAAGCTTTAGGCCTTTCATTTTATACCTCACTTGAACTAGCGGCTTTAATACCAAATTTTGCCTTCTTTTAAGGCTATAAATTTTGAGATTTAACCACAAATCTATAGTGTTCAGATTTTTTCTAATTCTTGGTCAACCGAAAGTATAAAGATATGGCCGATAGTAATTGTAGAAATATGACTTTTATCTCGATATCTCCAAGCGTTCCTGAGACAGACAGAATGCTTTTTTTTCGTTGTTAGGAACGCTAAAACGTATAACTACACAATTATATATCAGCCTTTACAATGTTTTTTCTTTTATAAATAATATTGCAAATAAACAGTTAATTATTTTGTTCACGTTGAGAAAATATAATAGTTTATATTCTCTCATATTTTAATTCCCAGATACTTACATTGACATCCTATTTAAAATGTTACTTTATTTTAGTCCATATATAAATACTTGTACGCTTTTTATCTCACTTAACATAGTAGACTGAAAGAACCTAGTGTCAAGACATCTCGACCTCCGCTTTCTGCCAGAATTTTCGACATTACGTATCGTATCGCATTTCAAATGGTCGAACCTACAAATTGCGTTTACACTCAATATTAGTCTAGGCTGAAGACAACACTTTAACATAATGTAAAATAAGTAGAATATAATTATACATATAATAAAATCCATAATAAAGAATTTAAAAGAGGAGAGATAAACCGATTATATAATTATATCAATTGTTGATCCAATTTTTTTATATTTTTCAAGTACAAAATTGTCATATTTTCTTTTATTACAGATATAGATTAATTCACGTTATCAACACATTTACCATCAAAACGGCATCTAGCCTTGCTAATTTAATACGAACACCTTGTAATCTGCGTCTATTATTCAAATAAATTAACATACGAGTCCATTTACATCCCAATTCGGTTTTAATTATAGTATGATAGCTTGTTAGCTTTGTACGTGGACAGCTAACATTTCGAAATAAATTAACATGTGTTTTTTTCTAATTTAATGTAATTATTTAATATTGTTTTACTCATTTAGAAAACGTATAAAAATTTGAACGTAGCGGGACTCGAACCCGAGCCTTCTCCTGGTCGGTTTCCAGGTTTCAATTTGTATGCGTTTTCTAAATGAGTATTTTGCTTTCCTTAGTGTGGAATAACACTTTAAACATGTTAAAAATATTTAATACTTTTTTTGTAAAACGTTTTTTTTTTGTTGTTATTATGTATAATGGTTCAAGGTGTAAATGCTGCCTGAAGTATATTTATATAACTCTTAAAAGTATATTTAATTAAATAAAGTAAACAATATTTAGAAGCCCGTTGTGGTCGCACATACGTACTGTAAACATGATAGATAGGTTTTGGTTTCGATTTCGACTCGAAGAAATGAAATATTAAATTATATGGAAGCTAATGTTCAGCAACTCCGTGCCCATTATGAAACTTCCGTTCCTCACTCTCTGTCGAATCCTGGAGGCATTGCGTGTTTAATGGTGGAACTTAACACCGCGTTTTGTCTCGTTTCCAGAGCGACCAAACGAGAATATTAAATATTTCACTCCCTCGAGTGGGAATCCACACTCCAGCCGTCTCGTTTACAGTCACATACTTGTGCTCCTGCGCCTGACCTCACAATAAAGGGGTATCTTCGTTGATAAACTACATATCCAATACAAGGATGTTTTTTTTTCAATTCTAAATAGTTCCTGAGGTGTCGCGTCCAACCGAACAGACTATAATCAATAATAAATAATGAAAATTATAATCACTCAGCGCTAACATCTTCAATTTGTAAATCAAAATGGCAGCGCTATAAGTTTGCTGAATAAATTTAGAAACGCCGCAATATTCGTTCGATCCGCTGCAAACATAGCATTCATTTCCAAGAGGATTTTAAATCGCCGTCAACTTCGTTAAGCTGCAAGTTAAATGTTTTTTTTTTTTTACTTTAATTATTTTTTTCTTGGTAGCTTAGTTTGTAGGTATTAGTGTAGGTACCGTAATGGTACTTACTTCAAATCCTATTTTCCTAAAATGTTAATTATCAAAATTTTAAGTGGTTTTTTGAAGCCAGTCGGAAAACCAAACGTGTGGCTCTAAGCGTGACACACTATGGGTTCGACTCCCACTCAGGGAAATGAAATATTTTATATTTTTACATTTTTTCGCTGTGAAGTCGAGGCAAAACGAGAACGGAAGAGTCTTAACGAGATCGGAGTGTTTTAACACTATGTTCCCTCTGCCTACTGTGCGTTAAATAATGGAGCGGGGCTATGTGTTAAATAATGGGGTATTTTGGCATAAGAATCTCTCTGCCTACTTGGCTATGTCGGATAGATCGTAAAACCGGAAAAATAAACAATAATTCAGACATCGTAAGTTCAGAGGCTTAACCTTAGCACGACGCTGGCTTGTCTAGAACGACGTTGGACGTTGTTTGCTTAATACAAACACACGATTTTAACCTATAACCATAGCAGTTATCAAGTTTATTTGACATAAAAGTCAAATATATGAAACAAAATATATAAGTTTTATTTTAAATATTGTATTATTTACTTTTATTTAACTTAAAACCGAAAATGGGGAGTGGAGTGTCTTAATAGACTTACTAGGCTCTTTCTACCTACCCTACTTACTACATGCGGGATACAACGTTAACCCGGAAAAAAAAACGAAAACCACTTAAAATTATTTCTCACTTTATTAATTTCATCAAAAATTTCGTAATGCATCCTCCGAGAGCGTTTTAGTGCGAAGTCTACCAATCCTTTTAGATGGTTAAAAAACTTCAACGCCAGCAGAATTTTAATAACAATTTGTTGAATGAGATGAAATCTAGTTCGTAGCACTTGTTCAAACAAATCTCGAGGTTTGTTTGCATTGGGAACGTTAAAGTAATGTTATTATTCACTCATTTTGATAGGCACTGACGGTATAGTGGTGGGTATTTCTTTAATTTGAGGTCCTAGTGCCGTAGGAGTTCAAGAGTGAACAAGAGTAATCATGAATATTGTGGGTTCGTGGGTGGGTTTCCATTCCCTTGCCCTGATAGTTAAAGCGCGGGGTTCCGCCACCGATAGGCAGTATCTAAAATTTGGATAGAAAGTAGAGAGAGGAGTGTTGTAACACTAAATTCTATTCTTACCCTACTATGTAGGAAAAAGCGTCAAGTCTTATTTTTAAAACGAGTGCTTAAATCACCTCTCAAAGAGCTCTTAAAGAGCTATATAACACAGTAGGAAGTTAGGAACCCATTGTCTTCAAAGAATTTTAATTTCTGTCACTAATGATGTCGATGGGACCTAGACATCGCAAGATGGAAGACGAGGCAATCTCCGGTTTTTAGTTTCAAAGAGCAGCAGTGTTCCGGTGGGAAAAGTGTAACTACATGTTCTCGACTCATATTTTACTCATTTGATAATAATATTATTTTTATGTACAATTCACAGATATTAAGGAGGCCATCGTGGCCAATGGCACAATGGTGTGACTGCAACTCGACGGTTGTGGGTTCGACCTCCACTCGAAGATATTAATTATTATTTCTTATCATTTTCATTTCTTCGCTCTGGCACAAAAGCAAAAGTTCGGCATTGAATTCCGCCATTTAACACGCAATGCCTTAAAAAAAACAGCAGAAAGTGGGGAACGGAATGTTTATGTTCCCTCTGCCTACATGAAAGCTGATTTGGTTTTTTTAATTTATAGATTTGATGAGAAAATAAGTATAATAACTGCAATAAAAACTAAAAAAAAATCTAAAGAAATCTAATTCTTATTCTATTTAATTGTTTTTTTAGGTTATAGTATCTCACTTCTTATACAATGAATTCTTCTATTAAATTATAAATTATCAATTATTTTTAAATATTTCTATAAAATTTTCCTTTTTTTTTTGTATACAGCACGCTGAACTCAACCGGGTAAATGATTATATAGTTCTAGTTTCATTGATAAAAAGGACCCGATCAAAAAAGTGGGGAACGAGTTCCCTTAACACTAGATTCCCTCCGCGTACCCTGCTGTGTGCGGGATACAACGTGAAACTGATCAAGAAAACCTCTTTCTTACTATCTTATTTTTTTGCATTTTTATTTATTATTAAATAAATATATCAGTATCAAATAGTAACACCGGTAGTAAAAACAGAGGAAGCACTACGACAAACACGGATGAGCTTGCAATTGGTTCCGCTGTTTAGACTCCGAGTACTTCATCTCATTTGCTGTACCATTGACTTTAGGCTGTAGGATATTAATATGTTGCAGGCTTTAGCATATATGAAATTATTGGAAGTAGTTTTTCGAGCAGTTATTTAAATTTTCGGGATATTATTATGATCAGTTGAAAAACATATTGAGCAGTTATTTAATTTAATTTTTAGAATTGATATTGTATGATAAAATAATTGTTTTACCATACAGTGTCAATTCTAAAAATAATTGAGCAGTCCAATAATCGAATGAGCGGTAAAAATGACAGAATGAGCGGTTCGATAAATAGTTCGGCAGATCATAGCAAGCGGTGACACATGAACTTAAATTGTCTAAACAATTAAAGGTTAGGTTAGGGTTTTGAGGAAAGAAGGTTTATAGAAAGGCCGGCAACGCACCTGTAGCTCCTCTGGTGTTGCACGGGCCCGTGGGCGGCCGTAATCACTTATCATCAGGTGACCCGAACGCTCGTTTGCCTTGTCCTTTTCCATAAAAAAAAAAAAAATAGAATTGCTTAGAATGAGATTTCTTACCGACAAATTTCGATTTATTACTACAAGTAACCGCTCGTTTAATAATTTTTACAACTCATTTAATTATTTTTCTGGTCAATTATATATTCACTGATCCATTTCATTATTTTTTGTTACTCATTTTTGTATACTTTATTGCTTAGTTTTAACTGCTGAACTAGTTATTGAACATGCCATTCATAATTTTTAACTTACCAAAATTGCTAATTACAACTGCCTCTTTAAATCAGTGCCTTAAATTATTAATGTATTTAAAGTGTCATTCCACACATATTTTAAGAGACCATATAAGAAATTGAACGTGGCGGGATTTGATCACGCGCATTTTTGAACGGTCTCTAAGAGGAGCGGGTTCATATCCCACTATGTTAAAATTTTTATACGTTTTCTAAATAAGTATATTAAATTCTGTTTGAAGAATGCGTTGTAGCTTGAACCTTTAACTGCTTTAACCATAACACGTAGTTCCGTTTTTTTCGTACCGTAGTGACTTAAAAAAATCACTTTAGTATTTCCTTATAGATAGTATCTAAAACGAAATCACGAAAAATTTTTAACTCTTGCGTGATCTGTTAACAGATTACAGTATTTACACTTCCATACTTACAAGTAACAGAGCTAACCTAAATTATTTGTTTCGTTAAACGTACTAAGCTCGGGAGCTACTCTTTAGAATTATTTTTTGTCTTTTTATAGTCCATTTACCGAGGAAATCTTTAGCCTCATCATATACACTTTAGTCTTCCTCAATAATGCTGTTGACATCACACACACAATACAAGCTGATTGTGGTCAACATTACCTTCAGCACTTACAAAGCGTCACGTGTCGTATTCAAGTTACCTCTATTTTACCACAGGGACGAAGCTACAATTAAGAGTTGAAATATTATTTTACCATAAATTTATATACTTTTTTATATTTGCTTTTCTTCACCTTTACTTCCATACAAGAAATGTTAAGCTTTTCTTATAATATTTATAAAATTATCACATCGAAATATAAAATGTCATTGGATTCTATTCATTCATAATTTATACTTACCTTGTATTACGTATAGGTGTATATCTAAATATATCTATAAATATTAAAAGCATTTTAGCGTATTGTCTCTCAAAACGACGGCTAAGGCAGCCGGTGATTAATTACCTAGGACCCTTCTTATACGCAGTTTGTGCATGGTCGTTTAATTTATTTGACACAGTTTCGTATTTCGCTCGGGTGAATTTTGTTATACATATAAATAAAGATATTTTTAGGTCTGTTTTGGAAACAGAAGGTATATCTACCTTCTGTTCATCGATGTATGTTATTTATTGTAATAATTCTCTTTTTTTCTGCCTCATCGTTTATTTTACTTGTCAGAGTAAGTTTTGAAAACATTTTGCCTGAATTCGAGACATTAGACGTTGTACGATACTCAACAATGACTTATTTTACTTGATTTGAAGTTGAGTCAAGCGATGAAAACAATCCGACGTTGTACCACTGCGCCGGATGCCACATTACGTAATTACATATACCTACAGATTACGTATATGCTATATGTTGAGGACTCGATAAACATATTGTAGTATATATTGAATTATAATTTTGAAAAACTTAAATTTTATACATTGAAAATAGTACGTAATCTTTCAATTTTGGAAATAATTTAGAAGAAAATTTTTACCATTACTTTATCTACAATAGTTTATTTATATATATATCAAAATTTAATAATTCCCAAATCAATCAAACCAACATCAGCTAATCCAACATCAAAATAATCAGTAATAAATCACGAAATGAAGTCAGCCCACTCAATATTCCAGTCTACCTCACCGGTAATAATAAAAATTGATAATATCTTTGTTTTCCAATATCCTTGGAGATCGATGGCCCGCGGCTGAAGACAATCAGGGGCGCTAGTACATAGATACCCGTTTTTAATAAATGAGAAATGTGCCCTCGAGACATGATTTGATATTACCATATTATGAGTTTTTAATATTTTCTTGCAGAGAATTGTTTTTAAATTTTGTTTATTTGAACCTTACTTTGGGTACATGTTAAATATTATAAGCATTCAAAATAATATTTTAAATACTGCTTCTTAAAAACTTCAAAAAAAATTAAACTCATGTAAAAAAATACGAGTTGGACTCGCATACCGACTGCTCCGTACTAATTTCAGGATTTTTCAATTTCAGAAGTTCTCTACTTTATATATATATTAAAAATCTGCGGTTTTTAAAATATTTTTTGATAGGCTTAAGTAAAAACATTATTATTAATGAAAAAAAAATGTTTTAATTAATTCCACTTTCAATTTTTTTATAATTTAATATTTATTCAAAATTCATTATAAATATCCGTTTTATTAGAAATTTTATTGAGCAGAAAGTAAATGAAATGAACGCAAATTTCACACTCGAAGTAGTTTCAAAGGACTGAAAACTCGATATTGCGTAAAAGAGAATCGCATAATAAAATTGTGCTTAAAGAAGTTGTTCTTGAGTAATATAGTGAGTGTTGAGCTTAATTTATATAACAGAAAATACTGAACACAGTCTAGTTTTAAAATATTGTGGGTTGAAATCTTGAACAAAATATATTTAATGTAATATTAATTATAAAGAACTGTATAATTATTACTCAGTCACACGCGGGATAGAGCGTGAAGGAGAAAAACAAAAACTATGTTCACTTCCAGGACTTCTTTATCTACTTTTGATGGCCACGTATATATTATACAACTATAGTATTAAAGACAGTTTTGAGAATACTGCAAAGTTTTACAACTTCAGTTAAAAGGTTTAACCATATTAGCATCAGCGATGTGAAGAAAATGGGAAAAAATATGCAGCAACTGTTTCGAATTTCCTATATGATACGCAAAGTTGCATGTGAGGACTGTGAAGTGAAGTTTTGTGAGCCTCCATATTTTAGCAGCTCATATAAATCTTAGGGTTTTGTTTACACTAGGATTATTTTATAGCGATAGGTAAAATTTAACGTTTGAAGGTATAATTTATTTTTTGGTACAAGTGTCTTTGTAACTAACTGAACAAAGTAGGTAACTATAATATATTACAGAAACACTTTTATCACCCAAATGGCGGTCTAGGTTGGGAGAAACTTGTGTTTTCACGGTGGTTCACGCTGTATTCCGTATCTAGTAGGGTAGACAGAGGTAGCGTAGTGTTAAGGCACTCCGCTCTCGACTTTCCGCAGAATTCTGATGGCATTGCGTGTTTAGTAGCAGAGCTCAACAGCGAAAAAATGAAAATATTAAATATTTAATTTTCTCGAGTGGAAATCGAACTTACAATACGTTGCGTTTACAGTCACACGTGTTGATACGCATTTTTCGTCCGAGAAAAAATAATTAAACGAAAAAAAATATTAAAGAAAAATGTTTATAATATTAGATAGCTTGTTAACATGTATGTACATGCTATGGATATATAAAGTAAAGATTTTATTGAGGCCAGTCGTGGCGCAGCGGCACAAAATGTGACTGTAAAACCAACTGGTTGTGGGTTCGATCCCCACTCGATGAGGTGACATATTTACTTAAATTTATATTTCCATTTCTTCGCTCTGGTATCGAGGACAAGCGTGGAGTTTAGTTCTGCTACTCAACACGCAATGTCTCTAGAATTCGGCAGTAACACTAGATTAACACTAGGTTAGGCCTTAACACTAGGTTCCCTCTATCTACCCTGCTGTGTGCGGAATACAGCGCGAAGCTGATATATATTTTATCATACCAGGTCGTTAATTTCTAATAAATGCTTTGAATACACAACCAATGCATATTTAGAGATATCTCAACCACTGCTTGAGTCAAATGGACGAATAAACACTTGAAATTATTATGTCGAAATAAATTAAAACGCTTTTAACTTTAAGATGGCGGCTGTGAATAATTATGAGTTGTGAAGTTTGTTAATAAAGCGATACAAGTAATATCACTTAATTTTAATTATAATATTTTATATCCTTATTTGAAATATTATAAATCCTTAACTTATTTTTGAGATAATATATTTAAAAATAATTGATAAAAAATAGTACTTGTCGTAAATCGTTTTATATGACCAAAATCTAATGTTTTTTTTTATAATCACTTTAATCATAATATTCAAAATATTTAAGATTAAAATAATATAGGGACTACTGTATAGTTAACTAATATAAAAAATACTTATCGTGGACTCTACTAAGAACTATTAAATCAAGGCATTTCTTTTAAAAAGTTCATTATATGCTCTCTTGTGGTACAATTTTTCAAAGAACATTTTCTTTGTATTTAATATGTAACAGTTATTACGAATTTAAAAAAAATAGAAAATTACTGTGTTTAGACGTAATTTTATAAGATTACCTGTCACTTTACCATTCCGTAAGAGATAATACTACGCAAAAGTCAAGTTACATGTCACCTCAAGTCACAGAAAACGTTAGGTTTGACAATATAATTATGATTTGAAAATAAACCATGATGTATCTGTTTTAGATTCCATATTAGATATTCTTTTTTAGTTGGTACTTGTACTTGTGTAGCAGTGACTGGTTTTGTTGTTTTTGAATATATTGAATAAATTGAAAAAATATCAATTTTTTAAAGATTTCTTTGCTCTGGTGTTGAGGCAAAGTGCGGCGTTGATTTCCGCCACTAAGCGAATTCGGCGGACTGTGGGGAACGGGGTGTCTCAACACAAGGTTCCTTCTGCCTACCCTGCTGTGTGCGGAAGTAAAAAATCGGAATCGGTTGGCGTGATATCGAGTTATTCGTACCTAATGCAAACTTAAGGCCACACGGGAAGTACCAGCTTTCAAATGAAAAAAGAATTTCTAAATCAGCTCACCCAGTGAAAAGTTTTAAGGCAACAAATACAATAAAAGTACAGTTGAATTGATAACCCTTTACAGAATTTAGAATTTTTTCTTTCCTAAGTGTGGAATAACACTTTAAAAATGTTAAAAAAATATTTTTTTTTTCATACAAAGATCAAAGAAAGATTTATAACATACACTAAATAATAAAAAAAATACATAAAGCTTCCATTATGGGTTTTCCCTACTCGAGGGAATTAAATATTATCATTTCTTCACTGCAACGAGTACTGAGTGCGACCTTGGGTTCCCTTGAAAAACAAATTCTTTGAACACAATTCACACACATTATTTGACATCAATTTAAGCGAAGAACGGGCAAAAAAAAATTGAAAACAAGTCAATCACTACAAATGCATTTTATAATATTTTTCTTGAGTTTAAATTATAGTCGAGGCCGGTCGTGGCGCAGCGGCACAAAGTGTGACTGTAAACCGACCGGTTGTGGGTTCGATCCCCACTCGAGGAGATGAAATATTTACTTAAATTTATATTTCCATTTCTTCGCTCTGGTGTCGCGCCGTTGAGTTCTGCCACTTAACACGCAATTCCTCCGGAATTCGGCAGAAAGTGGGGAACGGAGTTCACTACGTTCGTGCGGGATACAGCATGAAGCTGATTTATTTATTTTATTTTAAATTATAACTTCCACTAACTTACGATAACAATATTCAAAGCTAATATATTTCTCCGTCAGCGCCAATCTCCAGCTTTTAACTTTTATTTAATCTTTCAAACTTTGTACGTCAGAATGAATTTCAAACAACTAAATTGTAGAGTTTCCTACAAGAAAACTTAAAGTATAGAGCTAGTACGTTGATGACCTATAATCATTTGCTATTTTATTAATTATCTTATCACCTAAATATAGAGTTGAATTTCCAATGGCATTTTGAGGGTAGATATGACTTTTTTAAGTGTATTTTCATAGAGTTAAGTAAATATCATTACCGTGAGTCCACAACAGCACTCTGGCCGTGGTCTAAGATAGCCACTTAGCCAGGCACTCGTATTAAATGTGTTTTCTAAGCACTCGCTATGGGACTTCGATTTATTTTGATGTATTATGTTTATTTTTGTATTTGCTATATGTAGTTTAATAATAAAATGACATTCAACATTACATTATATTAAAATATATTACATTATATTAATATAATATCTTAAAATTTATTAAAAAAAAAAAAAAATCTTTTAGAATTTATTAAAAAAAAGCAAAAAAACTATTATTAATTATTATTATAAACTCAACTTTTTCCCTTCACTTATGTCTAACACATATATTACTGCATAAATAAATTTGATTTATTGTTATGCAACAAATAAATAGAATATAGGCGAAAATAATTGATTTTGTTTCTCGTGGCTGCGGTCTCCACTCGGAGAAAAAACTATATTTATTTTCATTTACTCATTTTGGAACATAAAGCGCGGCGCTATATTCCGTTGATCAACACGCAATATATCAAAAGTTGGACAAAAAATGGGAAGCAGAATGTCTTACCACTAGGTTCCTTCACCTTGGCTACCCTGCTACACGGGCAAGTTTTAAGAGAAAATCTTTACAACGTAAAAAGTCATCTAAAATACGTAAAACTCAAAAAAGGGTTGATTTCAAAAGTAATTCTCATTGCCTGTCTGAGAAATAAGATATGTAAAATAAGAAAAATATTTTCCAACAAAATATTGTTTGTTTATTCCAAAATGCCCTCTAAAAACTCGATTGAGTTTTTGGGAGAGTGATGCAGTTAGAAACAAAGGGCTTCGTTAGTCATTCAATTCACTGAATTTGTTTCGTTTAGTTGATTTTTTTTTGTATTGTGATACAAATATTTTAGTTTATAGTGTAAATTTATATATTTTCTGTTTAAAGTACTCACTCACTTCTATATTAGTAATATTCGTTGGACAACCTTAATAATTGTATTTTTCTTTAAAAAATCATTGTTTTATATATTACTGTTTTACATATTTTAGTGTAGTGGTATAATATAATATTATGGTATAAAAGTTATAAAAGTAACTTAGAATGACATCATATTGATGTTAACATGGCTTTCTTCGTAGCGAAATTTAACCACGTTTAGTTAATGTCATTTATATACTTATGAGTATACATCTAAATAAAAATAATTTATATAAGAGTGTAGATTGGCATATCTAAATTAAAATAAAAAATATTAATAAATTTGAGACTAATAGTGACGCCCCTGCGGCACAAGCGTGTAACTGTAAAGGCGCACGCACTATTCCCACTTAATAAAATTTAATATTATTTTCATTTCTTTGCTGGTGTAGAGGCAAAGAGTTCTACTTTTCAACACGACATAGTTTCTACGCATTAACCGTCGACCGTCTCTGGGCAATTACCTGTGGTTACCGAAAGATGGATCCCGGCTGATGCGTCACAGGAAAACATTTGTATATTCTCTAAGGGGCCTCTACGTGTTGGACCTGTGTCCCCACGCAAGCCTTCCAAAGGACCGGGTTCTTTTGAATCCGAATTATGAAGGTGAAACATAATAATTATAACAACTTTGACATTGTAAGCTACGCAACCGCTACCCATTACCATATATAGTATAATAGACACTAACCATCGAATAAATCACTTAAGGGCACATACAAAATCAATTATAATATGTTACAAAATGCACATGCAACGGATATAACGAATTCTAATCGAATCATCTCCATACGCTGCCTCTTCATATACTCATACCCTCGGGCGCCGCTAAGTGAATTAAATGTTGATGGGACAAGCTGGTAGGACATGAAACTTAGCTGGATTTTACATTTTAGTTATATAAAAGATAATATACTGGGTACTTCGTTATTATGAGTAGTGACCTAGTTTTTGTTAAGTAAAAGTAATGAGGAGGCCAGTAGTGGCGCAGAGGCACAAACTGTGACTGTAAAATCGACTGGGTGTGGGTTCGATCCCCGCTCGAGGAAGTGATATATTTATTTTCATTTAAATGTTAATTTCTTCGCTCTGGTGTCCAGGCAAAGCGCGGCGTTGAGTTCCGCCACTCAACGCGCAATGCCTCCAGAACTCGGTGAAAGTGAGGAACGGAGTGTCTTAGCACTAGGTTCCCTCTGCCTAAGTTCTTTTATTTCTTTTTGGTTGTAGTTTCATTTATGTCTTAAGCCTCATTTAATGTTTATGATCAATGTACATAGAAAGATATTGTGTATGTTTAAGTTTTTTCACATAACTTCATCATCTTGTCAGATTTTTTGTATTGCTAATATACTTAAGGACTTATACATGCTTCTTCATCCTGTTTAGAAACTATCAAAAACTAAAAAATCAAAGAGTGGAAAATTGAAGGACTTCTTACCACATTTCATCATATTTCATAGTCAGTTGTGCGAAATAAGCAAAAAAATGGAATCTATAAAAATTTAATTCAAAAATTAAGCCCGACTTCTGATAATCACGATCTAAAAAGTCTGAAAAAAATATAATACATTTCAGAAGAATGCCGTGATCGTATACCACCTGTACTAATACTAACAGGAGGAAGTGAAAGTAAACAAACCCTCACTTTTATAAAGTCACTTATTTATATTAAAGTCACGATGAACATAAATATTATGCTTGTAACTTTATATAGTACAATTATTGATATCACACAATTTTTGCATTAGCTCACAGCGGTATCGTATGACCTTCCCCGGGGAAGGCGTGGGGTCATCGGTGATTCATCAATTTTACACCCCTTCTGTTATCAGAATGATGGTAAATTTACAGATTATACTGTTCTATAAAATATAATATTGCTATATATATATATATATATATATATATATATATATATATATATATATATATATATATATATATATATATATATATAAGGCAATTGAATATATTTCTGTATATATATTATAAATATATATATATATATATATATATATATATATATATATATATATATATATATATATATATATATATATAAATATATATACAGAAATATATTCAGTTGCCTTTGTAGTGCAACATATAGCGTGTCTGTAAAAGTGGCGTATAGACTCGATTCCCTCACAGGAGATTTATGTTTCTCATTTCCTCGCTGCGGTGATGACAATTTGTGAGATCCGCCACTCACGCAAAATCAAAAAATCCTCTTAGCTTGACGCTGTATCGCGCATACAGCAGAGAGGCAGAGACAACCCACTTTACAGGCATTCCGTGTTGAGTGGTGGAATTCAATGCCGGGCTTGCTGCCCGAGAGAAAAATGGGTATCGAACCCACAATCTTCGCATCACAGTCACACCCTCTACGTTGACTGCGTTGCGCCACGATGGCCTCTCACGAAATTATTCTTAAATAAGTTGAAAAGTGGAGAGCGGACAGAAAAAAATCCGTTCCCCATCTTACACCGCCTCAGCGTACTTAATCTACTTTCTTCTTTCATGTTTGCAAATCCTAAAAAAAAGGAATACTTGCAAAATAAGTAAGTAGGTATATAAATTACAAAAACATACACCTAATTCATATTCGATCGTCGCAATTTCCCCACTGCTTGAGCTCATGCCAACTTGCAATATTTCAATCATAACTTGAAGTTTTAAAATGGCGCGCCGTTCGTGATGTTTTGCAAGGAAACATTTTCAAAGAAGGCATTTTCATTGGAAGCGTTCACATGCTTTCAATGAACTTCTGCATAAGTGACCTGGAATTTTAGTCCTTTTTTAAATGTTGAGTGAAATAACTTTGTATCGAAGAAAATACAACCTGTATTTCGTAGTTTAGAATGTAGTGTTTGTATGGAAGTTGTATTTTAAATAGTACTTTTATTTGTGATTTTCACGTCAAAGTCAAATATTCATTGAAATATGTTCATTTTTCATTCACAGAAATTGAAATATTTTCCTTGACTAATGAAAATGTGAATTTTCTATAATTTCGTTTATATATATAACTTTCTATTTTTTATGCTTTGCTTAAAACAGTTGTAAGTAGAGGGGACATAACGGCCATCGTGGCGCAGGGGTACAAGATTAGGACTGTAAACGTGACGGTTGTAAGTTCACTTCCCATGTGGGGCCATGATATGTTTAATATTTTCATTATCTCGCTCTGGTACGAAAAAACATCACGTAATAAACCAAGAATCTGGCGAAAAGTGGGGAACAGTTTGTTCTTTTATTTGTTGCTGACAAATGTACATGTAATTAAAAAATCAGCTTCATGCTGTATCCCGCGCACAGCAGGGTAGGCAGAGGGAACCTTGTATTAAGACACTCCGTTCCCTACTTAAATTAGTTTAAAAAATCTACATAAAAATTCCGCAAATATATAAACTTATAATTTCACATGTTATTTATAGTAATATCTGAATTTCATATAAGGCTCAAGCCTAAATAGTATATACAATCTATACTATATTATTAAGTTTGTGATTATATATTGTAATGATTTTGTATACTACAAAAAAAAATAATTGAAAATACTTTCACATACTACTAACAATTCTTAAAAAGCAATAGACATTGTATCTGGAACTAACCGTAAGTAATACTCTTAACATTCCAATAACTATAAAAAGCTCAGGTTAACCTATTTACAAAGCAAGGTAAGAACGATATATCTCAATCTGTGTAACAGGTGATATCTAATTAAATAATTCCTGGCGTTACCCAGCTTTTGCTTAATGACAATTTAATGCGTACCAACCAGTAAATGTTTGCCTCTCGAAATTACCTGCTCTACTGGACACTGGAGAGTTACTCGGTTCAAGATATTAGGCACGAAAGGAATTACATTTTGTTCATCATTTTTATTATTATTTTAGGTTTTCGCTCTGTCTCGCATATAATAAGGAAGACGGAGGGAACCTAGTATTGAAACATTTAAATTGACCAACAAAATTTAGAGATAATTTTGAGTGGCGGGACTCAACGCCACGCTTCATTTTGTTACCAGAACGAAAATGAAAATATAAATAATTTATATGCCCTGATTGATTCTCACAACCGTTGCGGTAACCGTCACACGCTGTGCTACTGTGCCACAATGATCTCCAATTATTCGGCTTCATTATTATTTTGTAAGAAAGTCGTTCTTATTTCTATATCTATGCCGTTTTGTGTTAAGCAAAGAAAAAAAATGTATTTAATCATAAAATTGTAAGTTTTTTTATTGAATAAAGCAACTATGGAGCTTCGTGTCAGATCTTTTTAATAAAACTGTACTGGAGAGATCATAGCTTTATGTAATAACAATTTTCAACAGCTTAAAATATTTGGAATAATCTATTTGAATAAAGAATATTGTGAACTTTACGTAAAAAAAAAATTCTTAAAAGAAATCGTCTAATTAATCTTAATAGAAAGATAAAACCATTTTGTAAACAAATTAATTATTTCAGAGCGACTTCATGGCTACTTAATTAAATATGATACTTAGTTTGTTATTTTAATTTATTTATTATTACAATGGAAGTAATTATGATTTAAGAATTATACTAGAGACATCGCAGCTTCACGCTGTATCCCGCACACAGCTCGATCAATTGGCTAACGAACACAAAAAGATTTCTTCAATTGGAACCAGTAGTTTCCGATATTAGCGTGTTCAATCAAACAAACATTTAAACACAATCAAAACCTGATCGCATAGAAATGTACATTTAAGAAAAGAATTCGCTATTGTGCACGCACGCTTGTGCTCCTACGCCACGACGATAAAGATAATAAATATAATTTATGTGTTATTACATAAATATTAATAATAAAATAGATCAAGTACAATATAAAATAAAAGTTAAACTGACTTCAAATTAGTATAAAAAACAAAACAGCCAGTGAACACAAAAAAAAATGCAGGTTCTAATACTTATATTTTTACACTGCTGAAGCCATTTTAATGAATCTTGTACTGTTTTCTAAGTTGAAGTATACCTAACATAACCATCAGAAAGAACCATCTCAATATGATTTTGCTTTAGAAAAATTCTTGGATGAACATATAAAGGTACAAACGTACAATTAAGCACACGTGCCTGGAAGCCTAAGTGGGTCATCAATATTGAAATATTAAATTCTAACAATTTTAGCGAAACCTAAACGATTTTAATTTAAATTTATTTTGTTCTTATTAATATTTCAATAATAAATATAATTAAAATATTTTTAAATTTTATTTTATTTTGTTTCTCTTTTTCAAATATAAGGGACAATACCTAATCGAGCAAAAGTTTCATTTGAGTTCAGCGCACAAAATATAGTTGAATCCAATAAGTTTTATATTTAATTGTAGTCTTAAATAAATTTTAAAATGGAAAAATGAAGAAAACCGAGTAATGTCTCAATTCTCCTTTCTAAACCTTCAAATTTACATGCAACGTAAAAAAAAAAACTATTTTTCGCCTTAAATTTGGTGAGCTCGTTACACAAGCCGAAACGTCGGTAATACCCAAAGACAAGTAATCACTCTTCTGGCACCAAATCGGCGGAACTTTCTCTCGTTAAAATTGTAAAAGAAGCTGTAAATTCCTTTGATTGTCACTAATTACAAGGGTCGTCCGTGAATTTTTCCCGGCGATACGGTTCAATAACCTCTAACGGGACGTTGCGGAAATGACTAAGGTTTTTCCTAAATGACGAGGGTCCCTATTATGATGTAAATTTTTTATGTTTTAAAAGAGAAATAGGTTCCACTAGCTGGCTTTGTGAATCAAATTTGTGGTTATCAGAATTTATGGTGGGGAAATGTTTAAGTTGAAATAGCGTAAAGGCTTTTAATAAAAATACATGTTACTAAAGACAACTGGAAATTTTAACCTCATTACTAACTTTATAATCAAACAAAAAAAACATTGAATAAAACAAACTATAATTGGACTATTTACTTCGATGTTACGCAGTTTTATTATGAAATCCTTATAAAAGCCATTTTAGTTTAAGTATTTATCGTTGCGTAGAGTGCGACTGTATACGCGACCGGTTATGGCTTCGATTTCCACTCCACGAACAGAAATATTTAATATTTTATCATTCTTTGCTCTAGCGTTAAATTACACCACTCACACCGCAATGCCCGGAATTCGGCGGAAAGTGGAGAGTTACCGTGTCTACACACTAGACTCTTTCTCAGTACTCTGCCCCATGCGGTATATAGAATTCATAGAGTCACGTCCTTGAAACTTCACAATTTAAATCTCATTTAAGTTAACCATGCGTAGAGCTTACCCTCCGTTACGTAAACCGTCTTGATTCCTGACCCAAAACATCAAAGTATTCGATCTTCCGCCTCATCGAGATTACCAACGAGTTAATTACACGTCGATTTGACATTTTCACGTGTTTAGAAAGTTTGTTGTTGTAATGTACATATTGGGTTACCTGTATAAGTCATTTGTAGTGATGTAAATTATGGCGATATGGTTTTTTTAATATATATATATATATATATATATATATATATATATATATATATATATATATATATATATATATATATATATATATATATATATATATATATATATATATATATATATATATTAATTATTTTAATCTTAAAAAAAATACTGTGTATTTTTATATATTTAAAGTATAAAAACACTATTTTACTATTTTTAATGAAAAGTATTTTTTTAGAATAATTTAGTGATGTTCTAGATTCACCATAAATTTCTAAAGGTATTTACAAGTTTCTGTACATAAAATTAATAGGTGGAACATTTATGTAAAAGAAAAAATGTTATAAAAAATAATGAAGTAAACGCATAGCAAGGTGGCAGAAGGGACCTAGTGTGACACTCAATATCCCAATTCCACCCAATTTAAGACATTCAACATAAAGTGATGAAAATCAAGATTTTAATTATAACAATTGCCTTGAGTTAATATTGAACCCACAACCATTGCTTTGCAGTAAGACACTGTCACACTACGCCACGATGCCTCTCTAACAATAACATTATAATCCCTTGTGTAGTACAAAGAAATTAGTTATTATTTATTCTATAGTTAATATAAAAAGAAAATAATAGTATTACAAACATTGTACCGATTTGTAAGAAAGTGAAAGCTATACATATAAGAGAAGTATGTCGGTCCCAGTATATTAATGATATACATTTAGGGTTATTTCTCAACTGATCGGGTGGACCGGTATTCACGGAAGGGAGTGCCGGAGATAAATAGTTTCATTATCGGCGGCTTTCCTTCCTTTTATGCTCATTTTAAGGAAATTTTCGAACAAAATCTTTTGATATATTTGAATATCATGTCTATGGCTGTGACTATGTTCATAATATAAAATTATCCATTCATAACAACATTTTGTTGACTTTGCTTAAAGTAATGATACAAAAATAAAAACTTTTGGAACAACAATTATGTTTGTTTTTATGTATAGCATTGTCGACTGATTTCTCATACTAGGTTTTATATTTCTATATTAAAAAAAAACACGTTCACAAATCTTTTTTATTTAGTATTAGCTTATTTCGCTTCGTCAATATTAAATAAAACTCTTTTTAAAAGACAACGATTTAACTTTTTTAGAACTTTCATATTACTGATTGTACAATGCTATGCTAAATAATAAAAACTTTTCCTATAATGATTTTATATTTTACGTAGAAACAGATATTGAAAAAATTCAATGATTATCCAACAAAGTTGGCTAGAAGCTTAATTTTAATTTATAACAATTACAAAATCATATACTATCTTCATAATATTGTAACTATCTGATAACTTCCTAACAGAAAAACCATAGTTTCCTTTACCCCTTCACATAAGGGGATGCCAGACGATGTCATTATTTTGCCAACAGATGGCAGAGCACTCGATTCCGGGGAGCGCCGGGAAGCGCAATTTGCGATGCGATCACCCGTGAAATCTACTGAAATGAATAAAACTATTGGAGAACACTCGAATAGCTCGATTTTTATCTCGGCTCGTCGACTTGCGACGATGATTGATTTCGTGTCTTATGGTTCACCTTTTTTTTGGAGTAAATTGCTTATAGTTGTAGAATCTATCCCGATAACTTCATCATTTAATTTTGTTATTTCATTTAAAATGTTAATATTATAAGCGAAATGGCACAAGCGTGTGAATATAAACGTGGCCAGTTGTGGGTTCGATTTCCACTCAATAAAATGAAATATTTAATATTTTAATTTTTTGTTCCGGTGTCGCGGCAACTCTGCGGCATTGAGTTCCGCTACTCAAAATGCAATGCCTTCATAATTTGGCGGAAAGTGGAGTATCTTAACACTAGGCTCTCTCTGCCTACTCTGCTTCATGCTGAATACAGCGAGACGCTGAAAGAAAATATTTTCAAGTATCGAGTGATTCAATCATAATTCAGGTTAAAAAAATATGTCATATGTAAAATCATCTATTCTGTCCAAATATTACGCTTGCAAAAGACTCAAAAAAATATTATTACTACTAAACCTATACGTTTTTGCTGAATTTTTCTTATTTAAAAATAAAATAAAAAATAAAATAAAGTTTTTATTTCGTACACTAAAACTAAAATATTATAGCAGACCAAACAGCGTTCCACAACTGCTGTATAAACATTTCTATTGACAACACAAACGTTTTCGTTGGCATGTCATTTCTATACACACTGTGTTTCATATTGATTTGCATGTACATTGTACATTGTGCATCGCCCCAATTAATTGGGTTGCTAAATTGGAAATCCAGATTATCCGTCAAATTACAGTACTATTACAATATTATATATCGTTTCTGTATTCTATAATAAATATATTTTATCTAAATTATTTATTTCAACCTATAGTAATATTATAAAACCGAATTATTGGTTGCGTTGAACTCGCTAATCTCAGAGACTACTACAGATTGAGGAAAATATTTTTGTGTTGAATCCATTTAACTAGGAAGGCTATTGACTATATTATATTCCGTTAATCGTTTTATTGTAACCCACTGTATCTGTGATCAGAGTTACTTTCCGTATTTATTTATACACAAAGAATAGGTATTACCTATCTAATATTATTGGAGGTAAAACTGGTTTATTAAAGTGTCTAGACTTATTTAAGTCTAAATTCTAAATCTTAACTAATATAGACAATCAAAAATAACTGTCTAAAGATTTTTTGATGGCCTGATTTCGCAATGACAAGCGTAAGAGTGTAATTTTACTCTGTCCACTCTTGTTCTGACATCAACTCATTCACAAATTTGACGTTGAAGATGTTGATTTAAATTCACGTTAATACTTCTTTTTGTTTGATCAAACCAAACTATTCTTATAAACGTGTTAATATGCTGTATATTCTCTTCATCCATTCATTTATTCATTCATTCATACATTGGAACATTTATTATTCTATTAAATAGAACTGACTTAAATACATCTAATATATTCCATAAATTAATTTCATGACATTAATCGCAGACAAAAAAATCTCAATTATTAAAAACTGTTTTAAGGAAAATCTGGGAACAAATTATTGTAAAGATCCAGAAGCTTCATTCTTTAGTTTAACACGTTGTATATGCTGAAATCCAATTAATGGAGTAATTAAAGAAAAATACAGGAGCTTCCTAAAAGCTAACACGCACCGCTTCTTATAAATAATTAAAAACCAATCACGGACACCTTTCAAAAAGCTCCCCACTAATACATAGCATTATTCTTTGATCGGATCCATTAGAGGTACGGTGCGTTTACAAGCGTGTTTAATTAAAAATTATTTACTATTATAATATACTAGCTTAATACACCATAGGAAAGTCGAGTGAGAAGTATGAGCACCCTCTAGAGTGCAGCAGTGATCGTAGCGTTTGACGTTTGATTGAAGCTTTTCCGTCGTCTATGGCTACACTGCTTTGGATAAAGAGAAAAAATATCATAAGAGACGATGTGATTAATTGACATAATATTATTTTCGAGAGTTACAAATTTACATAAACTTAAATAAGATGGTTGAGGATTGAAATATTTTTTTTAATATAGGCATATCGTATGTGTTTTACCGCTCGGATTCTACAAAGTACAGGATTAGGTTCAGCTAATCTGCAAGAGGTGCTTTTAACTAAGTGTTTTTAAAAATATGTCTAAATATATAATTTATAATACTATATAAATTATTGAGGCCAGTCATGGCTTAGGGGCACAAAGTGTGACTATGAAATCAACTGGTTGTGGATTCGATCCCCACTCGAGGAGATGAAATATTTACTTAAATTTATATTTCCATTTCCTCGCTCTGGTGTCGAGGAAAACGCGGCGTTGAGTTCTGCCACTCAACGCGGACTGCCTCCAGAATTCGGTACAAAGTGGGGAACGGAGTATCTTAACACTAGATTCCCTCTGTATATAAATTGTTATGTTTTCAAAATATACATAGTTATTTATAAAGGTACACGTAAAATCGCTATAACTGACGTTGCATCACTAATCCTAATTGGATAGAAAGTAGTCAGGATGTGTAGTCTACACGCGTAATTGAAACTATATTGCGATTTGATCCAGGTCGTTTTACTATGTGAAGTAATATATTATATTTCATTATAAAATTAATTTGTGAGATTAGGATATGCTTTATATAAAATTAGTCTTTTTTTTATAAAAACAACGAAGAACAATTATAAAAGAATTCAAAATTTTCAAAGAAATATATGTTATAGATTCACACAAAATTTTAATAATATCTAAAGTAATGTCAATGATATTGCGCAGCCTAATATAATTAATTTGAATTTGTTTATTAATTTAGGTTGAGGCAATTAATATTTCTTTCATCGACTATCTTACATATTCTGCACTATTGATTTAAATTTGTTTACTTTCAAGTAAATGAATTAAAATTTGTAATAATATCAGATAAATGTCTTAAATTAAAAGTCAGCGTGCAGATTTTTAAATATTTGGAAAATTTTCAGTTAATTCCTTAAGATATGAGTACTAAAAATAATATTTAAAAATATTAAAGCCGATCATTTCTATAATCTGTATCCGCTGTCGAGAAAAAAAGGCCATTGTCGTCAATTTTTTTTAAATTTAACATGATATTAGCTTTTGGTTAGGTTAGGTTAAGATTTTCATAAATAAGACTCAAAATGCGTAAGATTGCGCTATCTGACATTTCATGCCTGGTTGCCACTGAAAGATCAAAGCAATTCTTTCACAGTTTTCGTATTGCAGTTTTTTTACTTCTTTAAGATAAAAACGAAAAGAAAAAAAGAGAAAAAAAAATCATGTTAATCAGTTGTAATCTACTCAAGTAACAATACCTAAACAAAAGCTATCAGGCTTACAATGGAACCCAGCTTCTTGGTCACCCTATAGTTTACCAAATATGCATCCCCGCTAATATTATTATCATCAAAATACTCTAGAGTAAGTCTTCATAGTCCACTAACTATGTTAAGTGAAGTCTAAAGTTACGTATTGACTTTAAATCGTGGAAGCACATGACAAGCTTGATAGCATATTTGCAGGAAGTAACTTTATAATAGAGTGTGTCAGCGTTTAAAAGCTTTCATCGCCTAAGGATGGACCAGAATTGAGACAAAGTTGTTACGCAGGCTATAATATCTAAGGTCGGGTATAATATATATATTTAAACGTGATATATAAATTTCTAATATGGAGAATTATTTATACATTATGATATATAAAATTTCTGCTTTAAGTTGGAAATAAATTGTGTCAAGCAACTGTGACTGTAAACGCGACAGGTTATGCCTTCGATTCCTAGTCGATGAAATAAAATTTATAATATTTTAATTTCTTTGTTCTGGTGTAGAGGCAAAACGTGGCCTTGAGTTCCGCCTCTCAATCCAGGATTCAGTGGAAAGGGGAAAATAAATGTGTCTTAATGGCAATGGAGTGTCTTAACTTAGTTTTGTTAATTCTGTAATGTGCAGGATACGGCGTGAAGCTCAAAAAAAGTATTTTACTTTTTGAGATATAATTTTTTTGTTCCTTTAAATTGTAAGTATGGTTACTCCTAAGTCGAGCATGCAGGTAAAACTGGGACAAGGCAGTAAAGTAATTAAGTGTATTAAAGTTCATTTCATTCAATTGAGACACAAAGTTGGCAAAACCGTAAAAATATTAACTGTTCTAGAATTGTATTGTTATGTTACTAATAAGGCAAAAATAACGTGATTTCTGAGACCTAAGATGTTGATAGAAATTAGGGAACAGAGTACCATAATACTAGGTTCCCTCTGCCTACTCTTCCATATTTTGCGGGACAAAGTGTGCAAATAAACTTCATATAAACTCAGTAAAAATATATAAGGTGAATAAACATTGAAATTTGAGGTATATTTTATAAAGTATTAATTTCATTTACATAAAATGCGGCGTTTAGTTCCGACACTCGATACGCAATGTTCAGAAATTTGAGAGTAACTGAAATTGAAGGTTCAATTTGCCTACTCTGTTACAAAAGGTATAAAGCGTGATAGCTTCACGTTGAATTAATCAAATTATTAACACTTTTGCCCTAGCGTCGCTTCTACCCCATTTTATGTACATCAACGTTGTAAATAAATGTTATCAAAACAAAAATGTTTACTTAATCGATAACATAAATACAGCGCTACAGTTAACGGCTCACGTTTGTCAAATGAAACACCCATTGGGCTTAATTTGTCGCGTATTTACATAATAAATGAACATCTCCGCCTTGATGCGGTGTAATCCGGTTTAGGGTGGCACAAACTGGTTTAAACCTGTTTTAACCATCATTGAGAGAGCGTCTTGATTTTCGATCGGGCGCAATTTGCATGTTATTATAGCATTAGAGATGCTAATAGTTCGATGAAATTGTTAATCTTAACTCGATGGTGTACCTAATCGTACAAGAAATCAGATTCACTCGTGTCGTGTGTCGAACTCATTTCCGGGCTTTTGCATTGGTACTAGAGCGAAGAAATGAAAAAAATATTTATAAAAAATATTTATGAATAATAACTCCGAGTGGGAATCGCACCCACAAATATTGCGTTACAGTCTCACACTTGTGCTCCTGCACCAATACTAATTCTTACATATTTTTTTATATTTTCTGTTAATGTGCCTTAAATAAGACTACCTCAGACAAATTAAATGAAACTAATTTAACCGGATTAATCGCGTATATTTAAGATTTTACATTTTTGGAAACCCGACGTTTCGAACACTTTACAGTAGTCCGTGGTCACGGGTAGACTGAGGTGGCATTCGTCTGTCAGTTGATATAATTATCATATCAAACTACCGCCAGCGATTTCTTAATTGCCTCGCGTACTGCCCTGGATTCCTGCAGAATGAGCTGATAGTATCTTGCCCTCTGGTATGGTGGGTTTGAGACTTCAATGATTTTATGAGTGGGTCCCAGGTGGTAGAAAGTTTCCAGCCATCCTCTCTATTGAAATTAGGATGTTTTTGTATTTCAATAGCCTCACGGATCATCCGAGGAATGAATCTATTTTCCTTAGCGAGGATTTGAGGATTATCAAACCTAATGTAGTGGCTGGGTTTATCCGCAGTATGCTCACACACAGCTGACTTCGATACATGCCCATTCTTGATATCTGAGATGTGTTCCTTCACCCTAACACCGATGCTTCTCTTTGTTTGACCAATGTATGATAAGCCACAATCACAGTCTAGTTTGTATACACCTGCACTCTGTAAAGGAATATTACTTTTTATTGGTCTCAAGAATTGGCTCACTTTCCTGTTAGGCTTGAATATGGTTTTTATTGAAGCTCTTCTTAAAATGTTGCCAATCCTGTCTGTAACCCCCTTCACATATGGTAGAAATGCAGGCTGTCTCTCTACTGTGGGTGGCTTGTTGGTATTCTGAGAACGCTGGCGGGGAACTGGCAGCTTGTTCTGACGAAGAGTATTCTTCACCTGGCGAAGCTCGTCCCCTAGGTGTTCAGCGTCACAGAGGTGGTGGGCTCTCTGAAACAAAGATTTGCCAACGGTAGATAACTGTGTAGGGTGATGGTGAGATTCACCATTGAGGTATCTATTGGTGTGCGTGGGTTTCCTATATACTGTGTGGCCTATTGTGCCATTGGGATTTCTAATGACTAAAACATCTAGAAAAAGCTAGGGAATTATTTGCCTGTAATTCTACTGTAAATTTAATATTGTCATTAATAGAATTGAGGTGGTTTAAGAATATATAAATACTGTCCGTAGGTAAAATGGTGAAAGTGTCATCTACGTACCGCTTATATATCCTAGGTAGACAGGGTGCAGAGCTAAGAGCCATCTCCTCAAAGTCCTCCATGTATATATCTGCTATTACCGGGGACACAGGCGAACCCATAGCAATGCCATCTATTTGTAAATAGAATTCTTGATTGAACATAAGATATCCAGATGTGAGGCAATGTTCCAAAAGTTCAAGATATTCTATAGGCATATTGTTATCCTCTAGCTTCTTTTTGACAATCTTGATGCAGTCCTTGATGGGAATACTAGTGAACAGTGACTGGACATCAAAACTGACCATGGTTTCATTGTTAGCTAACTTAAGGTCTTTCAGTCCGCTAACAAAATGGTAAGAGTCCCTGACACAAGATGTTGTGTGGCCACGCAGTGGAGAAAGTACTTTGGCGACATGTTGAGCCAGCTTATACGTCGGCGTATCGATTTGGCTGACTATTGGTCGAAAAGGTACATCTTTTTTGTGTATTTTTGGTAACCCATACAACTTTGGAGGTTTTACACAACTAGGCACGAGAGATTTAATGTCGAGATGTAATGTTTTCGCGTGTTTTTTGATTAAATCGGATGTCTTTTTAAGTATTTTTGTTGTAGGGTCTTTATCAACAATTTTATACGTTTTTTGATCCGATAGCAATATTGACATTTTTTGTATATACTCGTCGGTGTCCAGTATAACCGTCGCGTTACCTTTATCGGCTTTGAGGACTGTTATATCCTCGTTTTTACGTAGCTTACTAAGAGCCCGAGATTCATCACGAGAAAGATTTGATTTTGGTGGTTTACTACGGCGCAGTAAAGATGATATATCTTGGCGAATAACTTCAGAATCTTCCTTCAAAATCTGGTTTTTATATAAACAGTCCTCAACGTTAGTTATTATTTCCTCGATAGGTAGTTTTCTAGGCGCCGGCGCAAAGTTAAAACCTTTATTTAACACCTCAATAGTCGAACGATCGAAAGTTTGTTTTGACAGATTGACAACTGACGTTTGCGTTGCCTGTGTAGAAGTCACGGTGTTACCATAGACATTTTTCCGTTCGGATTTTGATTCGAGATTTTGGTACTTTCGAATTTGTCTAATTTTATATTGATTATATTTATTTTGCGCGCGTTTATTAGTAAATTCTACACATTGATGGAAATCTGTCTTTGAAAAACACGTCTCAATATCGTTGCTTAAGGCTTTTATTTGTCCGTCGAATCGATTCAAATCATAACGGTGTTCTTTTATGAGTTGACATAATAATTTTTTACTTGCCTGACTGAGTATCTTTTTGCAATATTTTATATCTTTTTTCGGCGCGATTTGTACACAAACTGGTATGAGATTATTATCGCGGCACCTTTTTAAGAAATTAATCGATGTTAGATATCTTGCACGTTTTGTTTTTAGATACTCAAGTCGACGTATTTTGTTTGCGTTTTCCATTCCGTACTGGTTCACATAATAAGTTCTTTGATTTTCGCGATTATTACACATATTAAATGAAACTAATTTAACCGGATTAATCGCGTATATTTAAGATTTTACATTTTTGGAAACCCGACGTTTCGAACACTTTACAGTAGTCCGTGGTCACGGGTAGACTGAGGTGGCATTCGTCTGTCAGTTGATATAATTATCATATCAAACTACCGCCAGCGATTTCTTAATTGCCTCGCGTACTGCCCTGGATTCCTGCAGAATGAGCTGATAGTATCTTGCCCTCTGGTATGGTGGGTTTGAGACTTCAATGATTTTATGAGTGGGTCCCAGGTGGTAGAAAGTAATTATAATTCCCTAGCTTTTCTAGATGTTTTAGTCATTAGAAATCCCAATGGCACAATAGGCCACACAGTATATAGGAAACCCACGCACACCAATAGATACCTCAATGGTGAATCTCACCATCACCCTACACAGTTATCTACCGTTGGCAAATCTTTGTTTCAGAGAGCCCACCACCTCTGTGACGCTGAACACCTAGGGGACGAGCTTCGCCAGGTGAAGAATACTCTTCGTCAGAACAAGCTGCCAGTTCCCCGCCAGCGTTCTCAGAATACCAACAAGCCACCCACAGTAGAGAGACAGCCTGCATTTCTACCATATGTGAAGGGGGTTACAGACAGGATTGGCAACATTTTAAGAAGAGCTTCAATAAAAACCATATTCAAGCCTAACAGGAAAGTGAGCCAATTCTTGAGACCAATAAAAAGTAATATTCCTTTACAGAGTGCAGGTGTATACAAACTAGACTGTGATTGTGGCTTATCATACATTGGTCAAACAAAGAGAAGCATCGGTGTTAGGGTGAAGGAACACATCTCAGATATCAAGAATGGGCATGTATCGAAGTCAGCTGTGTGTGAGCATACTGCGGATAAACCCAGCCACTACATTAGGTTTGATAATCCTCAAATCCTCGCTAAGGAAAATAGATTCATTCCTCGGATGATCCGTGAGGCTATTGAAATACAAAAACATCCTAATTTCAATAGAGAGGATGGCTGGAAACTTTCTACCACCTGGGACCCACTCATAAAATCATTGAAGTCTCAAACCCACCATACCAGAGGGCAAGATACTATCAGCTCATTCTGCAGGAATCCAGGGCAGTACGCGAGGCAATTAAGAAATCGCTGGCGGTAGTTTGATATGATAATTATATCAACTGACAGACGAATGCCACCTCAGTCTACCCGTGACCACGGACTACTGTAAAGTGTTCGAAACGTCGGGTTTCCAAAAATGTAAAATCTTAAATATACGCGATTAATCCGGTTAAATTAGTTTCATTTAATATGTGTAATAATCGCGAAAATCAAAGAACTTATTACCTCAGACAAGACAAATTGAGTGACAAAAAACTTCTACAATAAGTTTTTTCTTATAACGTTTTTTGTATTGTTTTCAACTTTTAGTTTTTTAACCAGACCGGTTCCAGACAAAGCTAAGCGCAAAATTATGGCGTTTACAATTTACGTTCATGTTCATTCATTTTCATTTTACGGCAATTACTATAATTTCCAGAATAATTATTCAAGAAGTAAGAGACATCAAGAGTACATTCTAGGAAAAAAGTTACGAACTTCACTATAACTGTGAGATCTGCTGAAAGTTAGTAAAACAGTTGTCTTGCAGTCGCCCCTGCAATTCCACATTCCAACTTTCTTTGCAGTTTAATCTTGCGTTATTCTTTCCCCGTTCCGTAGTGTTAAGATATTTTTATTTGAATTTTCTATACGGAAAACTCATTTGCGAGGAGTTAACGGAATATGCATAAGTTCAAAAACTAATGCATGAATTTCAGATTCAGCACTGTGGATAATTTTAAAGACGTTCTTGTTTTTTTTGTAGTAAGTATAATAAGAATTTTTAAATTTAAATGTTAATCCGTATATAGTTTTAGTTCAAATATAACATTTTTATTATTTATTTGTATATTATGGATAAATAAATTAGAATAGCGTTAGTGTGATGTCGAGAAAAGGAATATAATAGCTTATTCTGTCTTGACTTAACTTATCCATTCATATTAAGCTCATGGCTTAAAATTGTATTCGGTAATAAGAGAAACTGTAACAGCCATACCACCGAAAATCTATACCAAAATTAACAAACTTAATAAATAAATAATGAAACCTACAGAAAACAAAAAAAAACAGCTTCACGCGGTATCCGCACACAGCGGAGTACGCAAAAGGAACCTAGTGTCAAAACAGTTCCCTGCAAACCTTACACTACAATTTTAATTATAAGTTAATTATTTGAACTCTCATTAACAATGGTCACTGTAAACAACGAAGTACATCAAAACCCTCTTAATGGTAATATATTCGTGTGACTGAACAAACAGCAAAAATTACGAGGACGCAATAAAGCAATTCAACTCCGCCGTCCCTGAGGGCAAGTAAGGAAGTGATAATCGAATCGGGGCCGTTACTTTCTATGGCCTTAGATATTGTGGTCGTGGAAGTGGCACGTGTTCACTTAATTTTTTTTTGTAAAACGTTTTTTGTTTATAAGGTAAGGGTAATAGTAACAATTTAAGAAGTTGTATGAAGTTTATTATATATTTATTGGTGAGCCAGTGTGAACGGCAAAGGCTGTTTAAGTATTGCCGTAATAATAGTGAGAAGTCATACGCTTAGTTAACAATTTATTAAATTATTTTTTGATTCACATAGCCGGAGATCTGCTACTTTGTTGCAGAATAAGCGAACCTGGACCTACAAAACTCGTATTAAGATATACTGAAAAATAGAACTCGATATCAAGCGAGAAAAAGATAATTTTAAGTGTATCATTTCTTCGAGGGGGACTCAACCATCTTGTCTTGCTCATACTTGCACGCTTGTGCCCCTGCGCGTCTAACAAAGTGATAACATTGATTTATTTCTTTGTCTTTCTCATTTGGCTTAAATAATAAAATTATATAAAACATTTACACTTTTATACTAATATTTAAAAAATGAAAGAGGGAGAGGAGATATAAAAAATAATTATTTTTATTTATTGAGTCTCACAAAAAACAACTCGTGCCATTTCCTCCACGATCGCTCATCTAAGTGCCAACCTATAACACAATCGTTAAATCTCCGTCAAGTTTCGGTTCGCTTCCCGACCCAACACTTACCCCGATTCAATTAAACTTTAACCAAGTTGTCGTAAACAAAACTATTATTATATCGACAACTTAATCTAAATTCTATTGTTTGTACCGTAAAGTATTATTTAATCCGGCTTTAGTCGGTCTGAAGTGTGGTATAGACGTTTGTGATTTGCCAATTTTGTTATTATTGCATTTTATTTGAGAATAGGTATGTAGAATTTGTATGTCCATATTATCATCATCATCATCATGTTCATAAGCGCTTGTCCGGTGTTGGTCATCGGTTTTTCCATAGACACGCCACTGAGGTCGACCTTCGATCACTTTGGGTATGGTGTATCTTGTATCCTTTGATATTTCAACATTTTTTTTATATTGATTGATATTACAAATTAGGAAAGAATTTTTTTAATAAATAATTTAATTATACTTTATTTAAAGGTAATAAATTTTATATATAAATTGATATTTATGATACTTTAACATCAAATATAAATCAATAGATTCTTCAATTTAGACCTTAATTGCGTGAATACTTCAAAACAAATATCCTTTAGTACATTTCTACAATATCAAATAGAAACGAGATCCGTCATCCAGATATAAATTAATATCGTCATATAAGGTTACGAAATAAGAGACGTTTGAGTGTCTATTCTCAAATGTTTGGTGACCTAGCAACCTTTGATCTTGCTGCCTTCAGCGTCTTTATCGGAGAGAGGCTAGGAAATTTGCGTGTTACTTGCTCAAAATATAGTAATAACGTATTTTTTTAGCTAATCGGTTTTTTTCGTATATAACAATGTGAACTATGATAAGCCACTCCCTTCCATACTTTCCGGCAAATTTTTGGGACATAGACGTTGAGTGACGAACTTCAATACTGCGTTTATTATATATGTATGTATATATATATATATATATATATATATATATATATATATATATATATATATATATATATATATATATATATATATATATATATATATATATATATATATATATATATATATATATATATATATATATATACGTACCTACTAAACATTTATTCAGAAAAAATAATAATATATTGAGTAAAACCTTTATTAAGAAAAAATACTCAATATTTTATCTAAAACAAATACATAATTATATATTTTAGCTTAGAAAATTTGTTTTTACAATGAGTACAAATTGCTAATTGTACACAACTATAACGTTCTTATTTAAATTTGATCCTACATGGGTATAATAAAACACAATATACGATCAAATTATAAAATAACTTTTAAACTGATAAAAAAAACATATTTGGCAATAGCTATTTTAATGGCCATGCCTTTAGCGGGCCTTGTTTTAAGGTAGGCATATTACACGACTACTAACGCATCGATTACACGTAGTATTGTGTTATAACGATTCTAATACTTGTATTAAATAAAAGGTTCTGCTAAAGGGGTTTCTTATGGGGTGTTTCTTTAATATTTTAATTTAATTCTTATTAAAAAAATTATTAAACAGGTGTTTATATGTTTGTTATAGTTTATTTGGAATATATAAATATAGACAAATGAAAGCAAAATGGAGTTGACGCTATATAAAAGACATACGAGTCTATTCCTTACTTTCTGCTCATTTTTAAAGATATTTCTATGCTATACATTACAATGAGTTAGTATGAGGTGCATAAGCTCAGATTTTATCTGTTTAAATAAATGTAAATTCTTTTAATATTGGTAGGTATTGGTAGCTTTTTTCTGTATGTTTTGTATGTTTATTCGACAATTCAAAAGTGCTTAAAATAGTCTATTTGGAAGAAGAATTGTTTTGAATTTGAATAATATAAATAGCAATGAAATGAAAATACCATAATGACGCAGTGGCACAACATGTGACCATGCTTGGCGGCTGTGGGGTTATCCCTCCCTCAGGTTCCTTCCCTCGTTCAGTTCCACCAGTCAACCCACAATGTCTAGAAAATTCAGCGAAAAAACGATAACGGAGTAACTTAACACTCGGTTCTCTTTTCCTTCCCTGTTATATTCGAGATACAGAAAAAAAGAATATTGTGTATGGGGAAGCACTAACACGAAGTGTTCTTTCCTTCAATTAAATTATATTATATTTTTGAGGCCGGTCGTGGCGCACTCGAAGAGATGAAATATTTACTTAAATTTATATTTCCATTTCTTCGCTCTGGTGTCGGAGAGCTAAGCGAGTGGGTGAAGCCTTCTACTTATTAATAGATATAAATAACTTTCCCAAGTAATCGAATCCACAACCACTGCAACGACGTCAATACACCTATTAATTTTTATTTAAAAACCCACTACCATTAAGTAAAATGTCGCAATTGACCCGGTCATTGCCCGTAGGGTCGCAAGTAGTAAAATTTATGAGAACATTGGAGAACCCATCAATCCCGTTTAGAATTTAATAGCGCACCATCGTCCATTAGGTATGGGACGCGAAATTTCACGCTACATGAAGATGTAGGATCTGGAGTCTTGGAAGATTTATTATTTTATGTCAAATAATTGTAAAGATACTTTTATTAGAGTTCCATAGCCAAAAGCCAATTCATCATAGCCGTATGTTTTTCCGACCGTATGTCCGTATGTACAAGTAAATGTGGGATGCAATAAGGAAAACGAGAGAGGATTCTGTGTGGAATATCATTAGATAGATTTGTTTCAAAATTATAAGAATAATATCAAAATCAATAATTCATAATATTTATATATTATATATATATTTATTTTAAGTTCGATTAAAATAAATAAATGGCATATGAAGGATAATATAATAATGGTGATAGTACAACTTAAGAAGTACAACTTAATTATAAAAGTTGTACTTCCCGTCGATCTTCAATTATGAAATCAGTGAGAATCGCGGTAGTGATTTCATTGTAAGTTGATATGCTAAGCAAGTTAAAGACACATTAAATTACCTAAAGACAAATAAAAATATCAACCACGACTCTGTGAAAATACGAACGAGATAAAGTGAAAACTATTGCAACTCTAAAAACAATTCATAAATATTTAGTTCCATTTACATTTTATACCTACATACATATGTATATATATATTAGATTTCACCAGTAGGTATGTTTTTGCCGCTTAATCCCAAAAACCCGCACATTGTGGATTTAAAATTTATGTACAAACAGACCGTGCAACGTGCATTTTACGATAGTGAGCGTATCGAACCACAACGATAGTGGCAGTGGAATTTATGATACTGTACCTAGAACTATGAAAAAAGTAAGCAAGTAAATAATGTACGGTAAACCCTTACATTAATACAACTACGCTTATGTAGATGCTATCTCAGAATGTTTTTGAAATACCTTCACGCTTTATCCATAGCAGCATTAAAAGCAGGAACCGACATTCCATTTCCGCCGATTTGTGAGATATTGTTAAGCGGAACTCTTCGCCGCGCTATTACCAGACCGAAAAAAATTTTAAAAATCAATCAGTGAAATCCGAACTCACAACCGTTGCGATTCGTCAAACAAGTCAGACAGTGATTTAGAGGTTAATTTTTATTTGTGTCGTAGTTCCCATTACGTCCGAGTGTAATGGAAATATTACGAGTTCGATTCCCACTAAAGGGAATTATGAAATTGTTATTATTTTTGTGTCCCGGTTCTAGCATTGTAAAAAGCAGCGTTTAGTCACAGTGCCTCGAATTGTTAAAAAAAATCTCTCAAAACCTATGTAAAAAAAACTCATAGCGGTACGGCTGCTGGACGGTATTTCTATTTGATTCTTTTATGATGATTTATTTTCTGTTTGATTCTTGTTCTTCAAACATCTTTATGTGACGAGGCATATAAAGAAGTTAGTTAATACACTCGGTTTAACAGTATCTACATATATACATTTTGTTATCAGAATGTACCGATTTTCTTGTTTCCTATACAATTTCCAATTACGTAGAACTGGCGTTTGGTAGTGATTTAACTTATTGCTAAAAGATAAATCAGTACCAAACGCCAATTTTTGTATTTCTGTATATATTTAACAGCAGATTACATATATTTTTCAATATATTAAATTTTATAAAAAAAATATCTTATAAGCGTGGCACAAAAGTAGTTGTGACGGTGTGATTGCAAGGGAGACAGATTTTGGGTTCGATTCCTACTCGAGGAAATAAACTTTTAAGTTCTTTTAAATTATCGCTCTAGTAAAGAAGTAAAGCGCTGCGTTTAGTTTCGCTACTCAACACGCAATGTCTCCAGAATATGGCAAAAAGTGGGGAACTGTATGTCTTAACACTAGGTTTCCTCAGCCGACCCTGCTATTTGAGTGGGAAACTAAAAGAAATTAAAGTATATAAAATATCTGTAATCCAATGATTCCCACATTATATTTCTACAAAAATATACCAAAATATCATGAAACTCATAAGATTATTATAACTAATTACAATTAACTGCGTCCAGCTTTCAAAAGGCTCATTATGTACCGTGTTTCTTACAAAGTTTATTTAAGATTCGAGATATAACAGACGCAGACAAACAAACAGAACTTCGATGTTTTAATTGTAACTTCGCTATCAACTTGACGCCTTAATGAAATATTGTTTAAGAGTTTCCTTATAGGGATGTGTATTTATTTTAAAAATTATTCATAAAATAAAACTGTATTGTTGTAATATTGAAATATTGTATTTCTTTTAGTTGTTATAGATATTGTATGCTTAACAGGCTTATACCTCATGTTTATTAACTCAAGTTGTCTAAAATATCATATTTATTAGATAATACACTCGGAGTCGTCAGTTTGTAGATTCGATTCCCGCTTGTGTGAATGACTTGTGGTGTTTCGAAAATAAGTCGGTAAGTATTAATAGTAGGCTTTGTTTATTGGTAGATCGAGACCTACGACCTACCACATTTAACAAACTTAAATAGTTTTTTTTTAGCTATAAAAGTTACAGCTAGACAGTGTTCGATGGCCACACCACGAAAACCTCAGTTAATTTACCTTTGGCAAAAGTGTTTATTTAAAATCTTCTCAATTTTCATATTAATATTGAAGCGGTAACTAGAAAGCGGTAAAGTAACATCAACATCACTAAGAATATATGTTTACTGAAGTGAAATGCATTCTCATTTTTAAAAGTTGTTCATATCGTTAATTTTTTTCACATAAAATTTCCGTAAGCAGCTCTACACAAAAGCAATAAAACATAAGTTTTTCATTTTCATCGTCAAATTATAGCAGGTCAGCTGGGGAGCAGTCGCGTCTACAAAATAGATGACATCGCAATACAAAGCCTTGTTCATAATAAAACCTTCTAATATAATCTAGGGACTCTACATTCAACTCTATTTAATAAACAATAAGATTCATTTTACTTTGATAGAAATTTGTTACATAAGATGGTTTTTGGAAGTAAAGCGTGTACATAAAAGGCACATGTTACAAAGGTGTGAAAGTTAGTAGGGCGGTGATTGGTGATGTAATGAACAGTTGTAAATTATCGTATATGTATACTGAAAATTATAGAAATAAATTAAAATTAAATCAGCTTCACGCTGCTTCAGCATCCCTCACACAGCAGAGTAGGCTGAGTGAGGTGAGTGAACCTAGTGTTAAGACACTCCGTTTCCCGCTTTCTGCCGAATTCTGCAGGTATTGCGTGTTGAGTGGCGAAACTCAACGCCGCGCTTTGCCTCGACACCAGAGCCAAGAAATGGAAATATACATTAAAATAAATATTTCATTTACTCGAGTGGAGATTGAATTTACAAGTAGTCGCGTTTTCGGTTATACTATGTGCCCGTGCGCCACGACTGGCCTCAAATATACGTTTGTATATTTTCAAATTATAGAAATTGCTTACTTTTCACAATAACTCTTATCAAAAATATATATTTTTACTAACTTTTTTTTTCTTTCATATAATATATCCTTGCCTCAATCTAAGATAACTAGAAAACCAAAGCTAAATAGCTAAATCGTTTTTCAATCCAAGAAAAAACTAGAAAATCTTAAGCTAAATCGTTTATATGTTTGAATAACATTGTAAGTCTAAGAACTATTAACTGTGTGGCGATTCGTTAGACCACTCCACAGTCCATAAACCCACAACGTGCAATAACGGGTTTACGACCGCCACACGAGCAATTTCGTCGCCAACCGTCAAGACACTGCGTTTGTCTACTTTTATCTATATGTGCTATATGTGTGTGCTATTCGAAGATCTGAAATTGCTTTGTTTTATATTCTTTTTATCGTTTTTTTTATAGCAAAATACTCTTGCCTGAGCATTGAGTTAATTAGTAAAATAACATCCTAAGATATTAAAAACAAAACATGTGTTTAAATCATAATTAATTTATTTAAAAAAAATGATATCATTGCAATTCTTCGCTTATCATATTAAAAGCTTTCGGACAGTGAACAATATCCTATATCTTGTTAAACAAAACAAATACAATATTCTTATAATATTGAATTATAAGTCAAATTTTAATACAATATTGTTTATATGTACAACATTTTGTTTCTTTCTACTTTATAATTCATTACCTTATGCTCTTCCTTTATTTGAAACTTATAATATACAAGCTGATTCTCTTCACCACTAAAGCGACGATACACCTGTAATACATCTCGCTCACATTTAATTAAATCTAAAAGGCATTTGTCCGAGCATTTACCAAAATGAAAAGGATTACAACAACCGAGGTCACAGAACGCAAAAAGGCCCGTTTAAAAACGGCAGACCAATCAAAATAATCAGATTACGTGTCCCGTTGAACGTCACAGCGTAAAATAGCTTTGTCTATATCAATTTAATTAAATTACAATTTGTTTCGGATGGACAAGGGTGACGGGCTTTATTCACTTGTTCGCGAAATTTTCATATCAAACGATGTTATGTATGCTTTGATTATGTGCTTCACTAATCATTTGGTCTAAGTCTATCCTCATAATAAAATCGCAAGGAATCGTCTGTCTGTACATCGTAGATATTTGACACCAGCTACTGAAGATAGTCTTGCTTTCCAGCACAAGCCTCCCCAAGATTTCACCGCTGAACGCGCTAAAAATATAAGCCACTTAATTTGCGGGCAAAATACCATAATTATTAGTTAGACAAATTACCATTATATAGAATATGTCATACACATCTATTAATACACGTTCAGTTATCAGTGATAATTATTTTTCTTTTTACTTTCACACTATATCTCGTACATATCAGGGTAGACAAGGAACTTAGTAATCTATCGTTAAGACACTCTGTTCTCCATTAAGACGCTTCCGCACTTCACTTTCAGCCGAAATTAATGCCCGCTCCAGAAAATTAAAAATATTAAATATTTCATTTTCTGGAGCGAGCATCGACCCAGAACCTATCGCATTTGCGTTCGCAGTCACGCGTTTGTACCCCTACGAAATATATGGTATATAATATAGTTTTTGATAAATTGGTCAAAGTATGTAGAGATGATTTTATTTATTTTTTGATATGAAAGGAATTGCTTACTAAATCTCTAGAGTTTAAATAGAGAGAGAAATAACTAACATTGCATTGTTCCATTTTGTGTCACGAACTTAATATTCACTTATAATAAATTTTCTACATTTTTATTGCTCAGCTAACTCCATTCGGGTCTCTTTTCTTGTCTTGGGTCTTCAATCTCTATTAAGTATTCCTTATCGAGTAAACGTCTACACTTTTCTAAACAAGTCATTTGAGACATTATTTATGTCTCGCTTAGTCGACCCTTGAAGCGTTGAGGTGAAAGTAATCGCCGTATCAAAGAGAAATTTGTCAAAAACAAGCTTCGTCTGAACTTCCGTCAATTCTGTCCAATTAATAAGTGTAGGCTGTCTCATTTGTGTAGGAGGAAATGTGTGTATGTCCCTCTCAGTCTCCTCCCCTTGTTTGAGGAGCCCCGTCGAGATAGAATATTGCCACTTTGTCGCGCGGCCTCCCGCGGGCTGTTTGAACACACAGAAATTGCAATTTTTCTAACGTAAACGCAGGAAAATACATATTGAAAATTTTAAAGTTTCGAAATAGCGGGAAAAATGCTTCCTGGCTTAGTGATTTTCTCAGTTAAGGTTTTTATCAAGCTTCAACGTTTATCTTGCATAAGGCAGAGGGCTCCCTCTATTTATGCTACGATAAAACTTGAGAGAAAACTTAATGTCTAGATATTTCGGTCTCCATTTTCAACCCAAATTCAAAACTAAGCAAATTGAGTGACGAACTTGAACCCAAAAACGGAGTTAAAAAAATTATTAGTTTTTCTAATTAGGCATCGATCCCACAACTATCGTGTTGTAGTCAGATCTTGTTTCATTGCACAATGATGGTATAAAATATATTTTTTTACGTCATGTTGTATCCCGTTCTAGTATGGTAGGGAAAGGGATTATGAGAACGGAGTGCTAAGACACTCCGTTTAGTTAAGACATTTCTATTTACTATTTTCTGCCGAATACTTAAGACTTTGCGTGTTGAGTAGCAGTATTCAGCGGAATTGAAAATATTAAATATTTCATTCTCCCGAGTGCGAATCGAACCTACAACAGTCGCGTTTAATATCGCCCCTTAGTTCGCCACGACGAACTCTAACTTATCTCTGGTAAAAAAATTAAAAGAATATACATACGTGACTGCACTCTTCTATCGTCGTACGGCATTTTAATTCTTTTCATATGTGAAGGTTTATGAAGATTTTACGTGGTGAAATTTATTTTACACAACTGTTCTATTCTGGAGGGATGCTTCCTTTTTAATGTTCGTTCTACATATATAAAATTTTACATTCATATCATTTTTTTTAAGTAAATAAATATGATTTTTTTCATTTATTTACTCAAAAACTTAACACAATAAATTGATTTGGTTAATGAGATTTTTTTTTTTAGTGGGTTCGATTCCCCTTCGGGGTATGGATTATTTTTATATAGTAAGTAACAAGCCAAAGCGTGACGTTGACATTCTCAACACTTTAAAATAGGTCGAATAGAAAAGAAAATAGGTTCGCTTTGCCTCTCCTTATAGCATAAAGCAAAAAATATAAGGTCGGGGCAAAAGTATTTTCGTATTATTTATACAAGGGAGAATATTTTTTTAGGTATAATTTTTATTTATTTATAATATATATGTTTTCTCCATAGCTTTTTTAACCTCATCAAAGTAGAGGTCAGTATCGATAGTTTTACCCGGTGGCAAAAGCTTATAGTAGACGATTCCTTTCCAATCCCACCGTATACAGCATCACGTTGTGATATCCATGCATGTTGCCTATATGCATGCCATGCCTATCTATTTTATTAAATACAAATTGGTATTTTTTTTTTAAATTTAAGAAAGAAATGGTAATTTCTTTCTAAATTCTTTAAAAAAAATATATACCTTCAAATCAGCTCATTTTATTCATAATTTAAGATAATATTTCAATAAGGTGTTTTTTATGGAAAAGGACAAAACAAACGAGCGTCCGGGTCACCTGATGGTAAGTGAGCACAGCCACCCACTTTGCCGGCCTTTAAGGAGGCGGTAAACACTGCCGTAGTAGGCCATTTCACAATTCCGTGGCGCGTGGAAGCAAGCTCCTACAAAACCACACAGGAGTGGAGTGCCACGTATCCGGATGGTGTGGATGATATTTTTATATATGAATGTTGATGTGTGGGTAGAAAATTCGGCGGCAGGTAACAGGTCAAATAGTTCTTCAGAACACTCCCCATGATAAAGGCGGTAAAGAACGCACAGCGAGGAGACGTCTACGCAAAGCCAAAGTGTCAAGCCTTTCACAGATCATTGGGTCCCCAATGATTCGAACGGCTCTACGTTGTATGCCATCAGTATGTTCAAGCTATGTGTGATCAATGGTACCACCTCGGCCATATATAGGGCCAATCGTTGTTTTGGCGTGAAGTACCGTCTGTTGAGTTTAGTCGAGGCCAACTTGGCCTTGCTTTCCAGATAATCGCGATACTGGCAGTCATTCGAAACATTGAAGCCCAATATGCTGATACTGGTGCCCAGTATCTGATTTGACTGCAAGGGGAGTGTTTTGAAAGACTGGAGATACGATAAATGGGATAAGATAATTCATAATTTTGGAACATTCTGTATGTAAAATATTGAATCTTATATGTGAGAAAAAATAAAACTTCAACTATATTGTAAAATAACATCTTCCTTTTATTTCACAGAAGCCATTGCGTACATCCACTTATACTAACTAGACACGTAACATGTAGTTCAATCACATTCATCTGGCACTCAATGTCGTATGACACGTTTATAATTCACTCATTTTTACAATATTCCTGAGAAATCAATTTAGCTCACGTAGAGGTTACTTTAGATATTTGTCTCTAAATGTATAGGTCCGTCGTGGCGCAAGGATGCGAATGTAAACGCGACGGTTGTGGGTTCGATTGCCATTTATCGGAATGACTCTAGAATTTGGCTGAAATAAAATTAAATAGGATAAATGCTTTTTTTTTAGAGCTTCATATAACTTATAATGAACTATAGACTGAAAGAATGTGTAGTAATCAGTGTTAAAACACTTCAATCTCTACTTTATCCTGTTCTACCCGAAAAATGGCCATATATTATGTATGTGAAATCTGGATGCTGATATTTTGATTGAAAAGCACACAAAACCTTTTTAGAGACAAATATATTCTATAGTAAATAAATAGAACTGTACGTTCTTAACGCTGTATGTTAATATTATGACGCTGCTATCACAAAATTTTGTAATCTTTTAGACGCTTCTAGCTTTTCAGGACTCTATGAGAGCTAAATAGATTTCTATTTTATTCTATCAAGACAATAAATCTAAACAAAATACAAAATCTCAATTAAAGTCACGACATTACATTTTATAAATAAATAACTATTGAAAATATTAAACATACAAAAATAAGGATTTTCAAAGTAAATAAAGTAAACCGTACAACAATGTAACTAATATTACGCACCATATAAAATATAATATAATATTTCCCAAAAATATAATAATGTCTTATGTATTAGAATTTGGGGCTTTATAACCTACTTAAATTTAACATTTAAGGTATTATAATAATTAATAGGTAGCATATAGCGCTTGTCTGTAGTATGAAAAGAAGAAAAAAAATACATGAGAAACGATCATTCATTTATTTTTTATATATTTTTTTAATGTCAATAAAGAACAAAAAAACTGCGTCAAAGAATGACGAATTTTAAACAAACCGTTCCAAAATGTCAAATTGAAAATTGATAGTGTTATTATATATAGTTCATATGATAATCATTTAAAATTACCTTATGAATGACTATTTTACCAAATTATGAAGAAAGTTTGGTAAGTGGCTTTATAATTTTCTTTAATATTAAACATATATGAAATAATTGTGTTAATTTTGACTTTACAACTATTATTTAATATATATTATGAAACAGTATCTTAGTTTAATTACAATTAAGAATATAGATAGCTTCTAGCGATCTATGGCATCTAGAATACGATATATTAAATTACGTAGACTTTAGAATAGACACGAAAGTATTTATAGTAAACATCGATTCCACAAACGAAACACTCATAGGCCGTGAATGTTACATAGAATAAGCCTACTTGTGCATTTATTTCTTTTGAAATATTATTTCAACACATGTATGTAATATGTATTATTTCATGTACATGATAGGATTATATTAATATAATTATAATAATAACCTAGCGCTGAAAAGCGCAAAATAATTTTGAAATAACATTTGTAGATTCGCATGAAATGCCTAGAGTCAAACACCCTGTATTATCCAAAATGCGTTATAACTTAATAGGTAAGAGCAATACAAATAATTTAAGTACTATTTTAAATTCGTAACAGGATATAACAAAATTAATTAATCGTTGCAAAAAATAAATAAAAACATAATAAAGGTATTATTGCACTTGGGTAAAGAATAAAATCTTTGGCATTGTTGTATCTATAACAATAGTAAATTTGTGATAATATTTAAAGAAACATGATACGCATTATAATTGTCCTAAGAAAAAAATGTTTCGTAGTGCTATTGTTCCGACAAACGTGTGTATGCATATGTAATATAAGCCTTATTTAACTGACACGTTAAAAACGAGCATGTTCCGGCAATATAACATCAAAATAATAAAGCTAATATTATTATTAATATTAAACAAGAATACCTTCATTTTCAATATTTACAAGTTGAAAATGACAAAACTACGCATATATAAATTCGATATCGAAAAACACTACTAAGTCGCAAGTAGCTCTATACAACTACAAAATAATTTATAGTAAAAAAAATAGATAATATATAGGTGAATAAGTTACAGCCAAGCTTAAATGGAACTGGAAAATTGAATAATTCTGAATATAGATTAAAAAAGAAAAATAATTTTAAAATGGCAAAACAATATACATACATTATGACGTCACAACTTACTAAGTTTTCATAGCGTAATAATATAGAAGAAGGAAATATTAGGACCTGTTCAGCTCAAATATTTTCTTTTTTAATCTATTTTCTAAGTTACATTTAAAATTTAAACGATCAATTCATTTGCGTCAGTATAATTAATAATTTATATTTTGATTATTATAAGATACAACTGTTATTTAAAAAATAACTTATTCACCATAAAGTGGACATTTCTTACCTCTAACTCGTGTTACAAGTAAACATGTGATAATATTTACATCTTTCACTATTTTTTGTTTTTACATAAATAGGTACAATATAATGTTTTATAATTTGTGGTTAATAGACAATTATATCTTGTTCACAGTTTGACTGAATGAAACGTGGCTTCGAGGGATTATTTTTTACCATCAATAACTTCTAAGGTATCATATGAAATTTGAGTCTAATATACTCTTACTTAACTACAATGGATCAATTCTAAATATAATAATTATTGTATTTACGGAGTTGTAAAATATCATTTAATTTATGACGAGGAATATAATTTTTAATTTTTAATTTATTATTTAACAATGCTATATTGTAAAATATTATATGATTTTTCTGACAGTAAATGTAATATTCCATCAAAGCCAATTCAGTATCTGAACTGTGACTAACTACTGTTTTGGTGTTAATCCTTTCGCCGGCCTGGACGGACGTATGTCCTCAGGAACTCTAACCTAACTTATCATTATTCTCTTATTATTCTAATACACTAATATAAGACCTATTAATAACTCTGTCAAGTTAAATATGAAAATTAATTCCGTTTGCATCGACTTTTTATGTACATATTGTATCGTCGTTATTTTTATCTAATTCATTTACTTATAGGAATATTATATTATGTACATTTATAAATGTTTCTACGTTAATTTCAATATTGACTTAGATATTTAGCTTTTCAACGTCCATTTTAATTATTATCAGTGAACATAACATGTCTTTACTAATCGAATTTTACCAAGGTTATGAGAATTCTATGAATCCTTAGTAACTTACAATTTTCAGTCCTATCTAGCTTATAGAAACAACGTACAGATATTTCGACTACTTAAGACTTCATCATATCACGCTCTATAAAATACAGTCTGTATTTTCTTTTTTTTATTATTTAATATTAATAATGTGTTATTAATTATTATACAAAGGTGGGTAGTTCCTAAAAGGACAATATACAAAATTACCTCACATATACATATAATATGTAACATATACTATGTATGCTAAATCGTCACAATGTCTCTAAATCTATTATTAATAAAATAAAATCAAACTCAAGACGTTACTGTTTTGGTATAATCTGAGGTAACTATTATTAATAAGCAAAATAATAACTAAAATCAATTCACAAATTATTTGGTAGGCACAATGGCATATTCTGAAAGACATAAATATCATGAGCAAGAAGAATAAATAATATATTAAATGTGCGCTTCGATTTCTAAATATTTGTGAAAAAGTAGTAATTTGTTAAAGTAAGAATGAAAATTAGATATTTATTTTATATATAAGTACTAAGAGCTTGCCGAAAATCATGAAGTGCTGCTAATAGTTGGGGTGCAGTGGGTCGCGCGGGTGGCGATGTAGTCCAACACCAAGACATAAGACCGTACCTGATTGAATAAAAATGTATAAGTTTAGTATCACGCGTATATCCCGGATATAGCTGGATAGACAGAGGGAACCTAATGTTAGGACACTAGGTTCCCCACATAATATTCGTCCATATTTCACTACATTGTGAATTGAGTGCCTCAATGCCTCACAATGTCAAATATATTATTCAAATATATTTACTAATAACTCTAATTTCCAAAGAAGTTGAAATCTAAATTTCATCAAACAATAGGACTTAACCTTTGTAACAAAGAGAAAGAAAATATAAGTATTTTTTAATAGTAAATATATAAATTAAAACATGTATAATTACAATAAAACCCTACGTTTCATATAAATGGTAAATAAAATTAACAAATACTTACAACTCATCAGGACAGTTGTGCGGTTGAGAAAGCCTGTAACCACCGTTGAGGAAGGCTCCAACGTCTGCTGCATCCAATTCCGCAAGAGGCGACGCCCCTAAAGTCGCTAGCTCCCAAAGTGCTATTCCTAATGACCACTGTCATAAAATAAATTTTAATTAAATTATTTTTAAATATACAATAAAAAAGTAATTAATAAATATGTAATTAAAAGAAATTTACAATGATTTTTTCATCTGGAATCTAAGGAATGTACAAAGTTAGCAAAAAGATGAATTCCTAAAACCTTAAATTTATAAATCTCTTAATTTTTGAAGAATAAACTACATACAAAGAATTACACTATAAAGTTACCACATCAGTCGCAGTTGTGTATTGGTTCTGTAGCAGCGACTCTGGTGCCATCCACTTCACAGGCCTGTTTTCGTTGTCACCTAGACAGTGGTAGTCGTCCGGAAACAAGTCCCGAGATAAACCGTTGTCTGTCACTTTCAGTCTCAATTTCTCGTCCACTCTGTTTGTTATGTATGAAGGAAATTGGGAATACGTTATTAATAGTAGAGGCCAGTTGTGAACAGGAGAGAATCAGCCTTCATATAAAAAAAGAATCATCGAAATCGGTTCACCTTCTGGAAAGTTCTGAGGTAACAAACATTAAAAAAAACGGTCAAATTGAAAACCTCCTCTTTTTTTACATTTTTCAAAGTGTTATTTCAAACTTAGGTTAGTCCAAATAAATATTAAACCTGTTTTTACGAAAGTTTTAAATATAATTGTAATATCATAAGAATCTATTTAGACTCTAGCAATTATATTACTTTTTATCAGAAGTCTGTCCACCTTAACGTATTTCAGCCTACATAAAAATATTTTCCTTAGTATTTAACGTAAACTCAGAAAATAACATTAAAGTCTAATCTAAATTAACTACTTACACGCAATTCCTAGCAGCAATATCAGCGTGCACCAAGCGTTGAACATGTAAGTACGCCAAACCGCAAGCAGCTTGCGCTCCTAAATCCACCAACTCCCTTGTAGCTGGTGCCGCCTGATGTCCGAGACGACATGATGTTAAGAATCTATTGGGAAAATATAATATAGATTTGGAAAATATTATAAAATTACCGATATAATATTTTTAAACTATAATATTTTCATAAAATTATCTATATAATAATGTTAAAAGGAGTGTCGACACCAGGTCCTACGGTAAAATAACTGTTTTATCTAAATAGAATATCAGAATTATGTGATTATTTACAAAATGAGATTAAAGTAATTAATACTATAGTTAAATTTAAGTTTAGATTTTAACATTTTTACTATAATATATGTGCTAAGCATGATAATTAATCATACATATCAACCACAAGAAGCGGCACAGCGTCTGCCTGAAGACGCGAAGTCGAAAGATTATGAGTTCGATTGCCACTCGCAGGAATTTATTATTTTCATTTTCACGCTCTCGTAACAGGACAAAGTCCAGCACTGATTTACGCCACTCTACACGTAATATCTCGCTACGAAAATTATGCGAAAAGTAAGGAATGGAGTGTCTTAGCACTAAATTTCCTACCATACTATATAATATGTGCAGGATACAACGAAAAGTTAAATGAACATATTTTTAAATAGCAATAAAATCCATAATTATCGAATTTCCAATTAGTTTGTAAATTAAAAAAAACAAATTTTTCAATACTAGTTCGGGGTGCTAATAGCTCACTGAAAGGTGTTAAACGTCAGATGTCAAAACAATGATATGAAATAGACGCGAGTCAGTATGTATGTATGAGTAGACCCGTCTATCCTTCTCGTCGTTTTAACGTTTCGTGTCGTTGGTACATTTCAAATATCCCTGGCGTGTACAATTTGTTTGAAGTTTGTATTTTTGTATGGGAGAATTTGAAGTTAAAAATTTTAGTTCATATTTATTTTTAACGCAATTTTTAACATGCAATGTTACGAAAGTTAGGCGGTATGTGGGGAACGGAGTGCCTTACCACTATTATTTTCTAAGCAGCATACACTTTTAAGGTAGACCAGGGGAACATTAACAGTGGGAAATTAAAAAAAAAAGTAAGGGTCAATATTTTTTTTTTATATTTACATCATAAATAAAATTATGACGTGATCTAACAAAAGTCAAATAGTCTTGATTAATTTAAAAACAAAATAAAAATATATTAATAACTTTATAAATGAAATAAAATAAATCAGCTTCACGCTGTATCCCGTACACAACAGGGTAGGCAGAGGGTTAAGACACTTCGTTCCCCACTTTCCACCCAACGTTCCGCCACTCAATACACATTGCGTATTGAGTGAGTAATGTAGTATATATAACTAGTACCACTACAGTATATATGAGCGAGCTTAAGCAAATCCGAATGCTAAATAAAAGCACAATTACATTTGGAAATGTTCAAAATCTAGTTTATAATGAATTTGTTTGGGACGAGCACCGACCGCAGCGACCACGACCGAATAATTGATTGTACCCAATTACATTTAGCTGCTGTTTTATTGTGTTCTAATTTGATAAGCATAGTTCAATAGATATAATTAGTAAATAATTTAAGTCACGTTGTACATAACCAAAATGTTATCAAAATATTGTATGAAAAGTATATATAAAAAAAAACACAATTGGTAACCATTATCTAATAATACCACTAAGAAAAATAATTGTTTAATTATTTATCCTTTCTTTTTGAGTTCCGATAAGCATATTTCGATGATTGAAAAAGACTCGAGCAATTATTTTTTTTCTATTTCTTTTTAAAAAAATACTGGTAATAAAAATATACAGTACAATGTATATTATAGTCATACCTTTTTAAATTCAAAGAATGCGATGCGCAGCAGTATACTAGTAGTGGTTTCCTTGCTTCCTCTGCGCAGGCTGCCATCGGCGTTAGTACATTACCGTGCACCAAACCACACAGTCTCAGCCCTTCTGCGACTAAAAGAGCTGCTTGCATCGCTGATGCAGCTTCTAAACGTAATAATTATAATATAATTAAGCATAATATATGCATGAATTAATAAAAATATTATATTAATAACAAGGCGCAGGGCACAAGCATGTGGCTGTAAATACAACGGTTGTGGGTCCGATTGCAAAGTCAAAATTCCGGTAACGACAAAAACGCCGTGGTGAGATCAAAGTGAGAAAAAGAGTGTCCCAACATTAGGAGTTCCTGCCATATGCCAGAAGCTAAACAATAAAATGTATAAATAAGTCATTATGCGACAGCTCCTGACTGTAAAAGCAATGTTTGAGGATTCTATCCCTACTCGGGGGTATGTATTATTTTCATTTTCACGTTCTGTGAGGGACTGCCGCGTTGAGTTTTGTCGAATAACAAACAATGTCTCGAAATCAGTGTCTTGACTCTAGGTGTCTCTGTCTATCTAACAGTTAGACTAAAAAATTAAAAAAACAGAGTTATTTTTTACCTGAAACAGTCTTCACCAAAACCTCTTCATACGTATCTCCTCGTTTGAAGACGCCTTTATAAACTCTCCCAAAAGTACCCTCGTGGACTAGTATTTCAAGACGAATGTTTGACCTCGGCGTGGTCAGATATCGCAGCTGCTCCGCTGGATCCGTTATGCGGTCTTTTGTTACTGTTTGCTGTTGAAAAATGTTTATATAGTTATAAAGTTTCTTAACCTGTTTTTTTTAATTAATCAGCTTCACGCTGTCACCCACACACAATGGGATAGGCAGAGGGAACCTAGTGTTAAGAAACTCCGTTGTTCACTTTCCGCCGAATTTTCGAAGCATTGCGTGTTTTGCCATATCTATACACACAATGTTGAATACTTCCTTGATTTATTAGTAGAGGCTCAAACGCGGCTTTACTATTTTTTCGTTTAAAATTATTTTAACATTATAACACAAATATTTTTTTTAAACAAATATATATTTAATGAAAAGTACCTTATTTCTCTAATTGATCTGAGGACATATCTACAAAGTTTTATGATATCTGTTCAGTAGTTTCAACGTTGAAAGCGAAACAAGGAAACTTATATTCACATTTATAATATCAGTAGTATAGTATATTCGTTAGCGCCTCTTCTTTAGCACACTAATTCATATTTCCTAAAGATTCAACGTCTCGTCGCAATGAAATTCGCGAACAAAGGGGGTTGCAAATTAAAAATGCCGTTCCTTGCCAAGGCTTATAAACACTTTTGATTATGATATTGATAGTCTAGAAGTGACATAGTATTTTAGAGGCGTTCTAAGTTTTAAGGGTTTTTATTTGTCTGACGGAAAAAATATATTATAATATTTCTTATAATATATGTTTAATTTATATATTTCCAGGATACTATAGGAATATATTAAAGAAAACACTTATTTTTCAAATAAATATTCTCTCTTTATTAAAGAAAATTTTCTTAATTTAACAACTCACGTAACAGTAGTAAAAATAACGAAGTAAAAATAAGTATAATAAAGATTTATTATACTCTTATTTATTTTTAGCTTCAATTCTTAGTGGAAATCGAACCCACAACCGACGCGTTTACAATTGGACAGTGTCCCGCTACATTTTCTAACTTATTAACACTTAAGATATTATTTACAGAATAGTATACATCTAAAAAAATGAAAAACATGTCAAAAAGTCATAGCACCTAACACTCAGTTCTCAAGTACAGTAAGCCATTAAGGAATAAAGCTGGTACTCTTGTATCGTCTAACAATACCAGCGTTTGGCAACCGCAAGAGGCTCACGGACTTCAGTAGACTTGTTTGTGGCTTGTATTTAGTTAGATAACGGAGGCTCCTCGTTCAGGCACAAAGCCAAAGTCTTAGGGCACTAATTAATCTGAATACGGCACCTACATAGGTACGTAGTAGGTACCTATCGTAGAGTACACGTACTCTCTCTCTCTCTCTCTTTCTATCTCTCTTGTATTATATTTTATGAAAACATAATGTAAATATTAACATATTATTAGATAGACAACTTAACAATAAAAGTTTTGGATATCTACAGAAAGTCTGCCATTTTGCATGGTTTGCATGGTTTTTTTTAAATTAATTTCTTCTACTTTGATCTCAAATTTCAAATCTCTTATTCTCTAAAGTTTTTTAATTTAAAATTATAAAATGGAGGCCTTATCCAGAGCAACTTCGGAAATTCGGAGGCCAAGGAGATCAGTAATTGCGTTACGTTTGTATTACCTGAAGAGGGTGCTGCACGTTTAAATTGGATCCTTAATGAATTAAAGGGCTCATTTTATGAGTAATTCATTTTTTCCAAAAAACGTGAAAAAGTTTACAACTGGCCCTTATTACTTTGCAATTTTTTTTGTATTTTTTTTCACATGAAATATATAAAAGCAAATTTGTCATTACTAATACGTACATTAGATTAGGGACTTATTTATAAAGATTCATATATTTCAATAGGTTAAATTATGTGCTTATTATTTAAAAAAAATCAGTATAAAACGACTAATAAACATACCATAATAATTTGTTAGGCGATTTTATTATTATTTCTTATAAACTAACTAACACTCAGTGGTAATTTAAAGCTAATTTATTAAAGGTGAAGTCGTAATTTTGTACTTTCGTGGTCGTAAGTACATAAGTGGAGGGAGATTTATTGTTTGTACGTTAATACCAAAAATTGGGTCAGTGGTCAACAAAGGAAAAATAAAAGACGGTAAGAGGATAACATTCTAAATATCATATGTGGAAACACATACTGTTATAAGAGAAACTGTATTTGGAATAACAAAAGTTATATGCAAATCTCTAAATAAATATTATATTAGTGGAAAAAAAAATCTGAAATTAGTATAGTCTTTACATTGTTATACAGTAGTATATATATAGTCAATTTTATCTAAATGTCCTTTTTTAGTATTTTAAGCTGTAATAAAATGCTATATTATCATAAAAATGATTTTTTCAACTTACTTGTGAAACGTGCGTGAGGTTAGATGCAGCGTAATAAGAAACACGGGACTCGGGCTTAGCGTAGATGTGCTCGCCGATGTGCGTAGTCGCGTAAGGGCGAGGGTGACCTGCGGCTGCCTGTGTAGAAATAAAAAATATAAAAAAAAAACTATATAATGTCACCAATGTCACCAAATGAGGCCAGTCGTAGCGAAGGCGCACAAAATGTTACCGTAATGCCGACTGGTTGTGGGCTCGATTACCACTCGAGGAAATTATATATTTATGTAAATTTATATTTCCATTGATGTCAAGGCCAAGCGCGGCGTTTAGTTCTGCTATTCAACCTATTAACAAATGCTTCCAAGGGAACGTAGTGTGTTTACTTAGGTTTCTAATGCCTACCCTGCTGTGTACGGGATGTAATTTTCTTGAGACTGCACTTAAAATGTCTTAGTATTAACGTTTTACTTTTCTTGTGCATTTTGCTAATACGTTGGATTGCAAGCACTAACATATTTGAGGTTGCGTGCCTTAGCCGTATTAAATTGGTGGAATGAAAATACATCACTGTGCCACAGTGGCTTTAGGTGTTTTATATTTCTTAGCTTCATACTCCATATCGCATATAAAAGGGTATGTAGGAGAAAACCTTATGTTAAGATACTCCATTCCCACGCATTACTCGATTTTCAATACTGTTCAATATTAGAACTTAACGCCGCGCTGTTATAATACCAGAGCCAGATAATTAAAATAATTAATTCCTCCGAGGGAGAATCGAACCCACATCTATCAATCAGATGTACAACATCACATATAATCAACTTACCAAATGGAAATTTATGTAGGCTCGCTATAGTAGCATAAGATCCTGTAGAGCTCGGCGGTCGACCGAGTGTGTCCAAACGTAGCAATACATTCTGGTGACTGCCATATGCTGCTGTTGTATACGATGTACTGAAACGATTTATATTGTTAATATGGATGATAATATATTTTTTTTTCTATTGAAATATTGTAAAGATTTTTTGTTATAATTTTTATAGCGTCACGCTGTATCCTGCACACAGCTGGGTAGGCTGAGGGTACCTAGTGTTAAGACAAACCGATCTCCATTTACCAATAACTTTTGTAGGCATTGTGTGTGGGCAGGAACTCAACGCCACGCCTTGCCAGAGCGAATAAATGAAAATATTAAATTTCATTCCTCTAATGGAAATTGAACCAGCAGCCTGTCGGGCTTAAAGTCACACTTTATGCCCCTGCACCACGACTAAAAAATATTAAATTTTTGTTAAAATATAAAGGTATATTGCATTTCTAAATTGGTGGTTGCCTAAGTAAAAATAAGTCTTGGTTATTGTAATAACTGAAAATAATATGTAGGTATTTTAAGGTTCAGCACATGTGATTTCTCCGCAAATTACAACTTTTTCACTGTGGATAAAGTTAAGTATTAACCTTTATAATTATTGTGCTACTCTCATATCAAAAGTGATTCCATTTTTTATATTGAATAATAAAACAATATGTTTTTCTATGCATAGTATATTGGAGTCGAGAATATTTTCTTTGATAATATTCACAAATAAGATTTACATATTACCTTTACACATCTAATAATATTTTTTAATTTCCCGAGGTATAAATAAATTAATATTTTTTATTATTAATAAATAAACAATTGAACATAATTTACATTTCATTAATTTAAAAATGGAAAAACTCACGATACGATAAGTACCATTGCTACTATTCTACTTTCAATGCTCTTTTTCATATTCTGTACGTAATTACGATTTTTACGCTGTAAAAATAATTTAGGACGTAATGAGGGCACTACATACAGCTTGTTGTTTGTAATGTAGAATAGAATATTCATAATATTTAAATTTAAATGCATTTTTTTGAATTTCACATATTTTCCGCATATATCATAAGCCCATAAAATATTTATGCAGAGAAAATGTAGTGTTAAATTTCTACTTTCGTTTGTTTTAGAGACATGGCGTGTGATATAAATTATATATATATATATATATATATATATATATATATATATATATATATATATATATATATATACAATTTTCTCGAATATCATTTATGTGTAAAATATACACGGTGACATCTGTTTTATAATATCTATATTTCAATGCACGGTAAGTTACGACTCTCAGTTTGATCCTTACTTATCATAACATTTTTTAAACATTTTCTTTTAGCTGTACACTGTATCCCGTGCATAGCAGGATAGGCAGAGGGAACCTGGGAACCTAGTGTTTACAGTCGCGCTACATTTAAAAAAAATGGTTCACATTGTTCCCTTAATTCCCAATATTTTAATAACACGAAGCTATAAAGTTAAATTTAGCACGACACTGAAACATCGCAAAAAGGCAAACGAAACCGCTGATAGGAAAATGAAAGCGATATGCGAAACCTTTCAAGGTGGCGATACCATTTCAAATCCAGACTGGCTTGAGGTTTGCTATAACTCGTACGAACATACAGAAATATATAGGGGATGTAGGGTGTGTAGAGTTTTAGTTTAAAGATTTTTTTTAATTGTTTACTTACTTAATGTATATTTTTTTGTGGACGACACCTATTCATAAGACATTATAGCGCGACAGTTGTGAGTTCATTTTCCACTCGGGGTAATGATTTATTTTCATTTTCCTCGCTCTGGTAATAAAATATAAGGCAGTGGCAGGTTCTGCCACTCAACACACAATATCTCAAAAATTGGCTGAAAATTGGGAAACAAAATGTCATCATAAAAACACTGGTTTAAATTGAAGACAGCTACGGGGGATTATTTAATATGCGGGGTTCACTAAAAATTAATAAATTTTATTGTAGATAAAATGTGACTACATTTTTTATTAAAGCTATTATCTTATCTCCATACTCCTGAAGGTAAGTCCTGAAACCATTTTTCATTACAGCACTAAAGCAATTAAACGTCACCACATAATTTATTATCGGTACTATCATCCATCAGTATGCCTTTGGGAACACCAATATGTTAAGAACATCGTTTGATTTAGTACTGTTTTAAAGAGTTCTTCTTATTTTTTTATTTTTATCTCATATACTTTAATATGTAGAATAAAGATAGAAAAATTTTAAAAAATTGTTTCTATAACCATCGTGTACAGTAGTGATATTTTCCAACTCCACCACTATATCTTTTTACTTTCATCATTCATAAATATCAGTTGAAAGATAATTCAAATACTTTAACGTTTAATTACAAGTATTGTAACTAAACTGACAATAAGTGACGAAAGCAGACAGTCGTGACAGTCATGGAGCAAAGGCACAAGCACACACACATGTGACTTTAAACGCTACATGTTGTGGGTTCGATTCCTACTCGAGGAAATGAAATGTTTCATATTTTTATTTCTTTGCTCTGCTCTGCTTTCTTAATGGGGTAAAGCGGAACACTATATTTCCAGGTTCTCTTTGTGCGGCAAAGAAACAACAGCGTAAGTATTAGGTGAGATTGAATGCTGTGTACATAGTAGGTAGGTGGGTACCGTACCTTACATAGTAGATAAGGTTACGGCCTATATAAATTATAAAATTCTTTTCCCTTTAGTGAAACCAAATTTGTGAGTAACAAAATGTCAATATTATACAAAATTGAATAGACAATACAGGCACGTTCTGATGAAACAAAATTTCTTTCCCAACTTTCCTTATTTAAACACCCCATTAACAGACCCTTAAATATTTGAACAGCTATTAGGATATAATTTTAAAAAGAGTTAAATGGTATTTCTTGAAAATTGAAAACTCGAGTTTTAAATGAAGTTATCTTACTTTTCAACTTTAACTAATTAATTGTGAAAGTTGGGATGAAATTTTATTATTCCTGAAACGAGAGCCTGTCAAATAGATATTAATTAAATGTGATATCGCGTTAATTCTGGTTAATGTTATACAAAGACGAGCTCTTATAAAAAGCAAAATCCATTTTCAAGAGTTTTGTTACTAAAATATGCAAGTCAGTAACTCGATTTTTTAGAGCTGTTTTTAAACTCGAAAAAGTATTGTATATAGAATTTTGTGTTAACATACTACTTTTCCAATTTTTCACCTAATTTACGGTGATTGCTTGTTAATGGAGGAACTCAACGCCACGCTATCTTTTTGAGAATAACTAGTATTAATCCGATCGAAGAAATGAATTATTCTCCAAGTGAGAATTGAACTCACAGCTTCTCGTGTTATACTTTAATAAGAATACATAATTTTAAAACCTGCCTTAAATATCATTGAGTTAGAAGAAGCTCCAGTATGAGAAATTCGGATACAGCCAATTTAAAACCATTACCAACTTCACAGTAAGTTTCCACTGATAAGACCGAGAGTACTCTAACTATTTCGAATTCTTTAAAACGACTTTCCAAAACTTTAAGTAATATAAATTTTAATGACATATTTTGGAAGATATAAAATTGAACAAATTAAATTATTTAACTTTAATGTGTGTGGAAAATAATTTAAAATTATAATATAAATTTATACATTTATTTTAAATCATATATCATATTTTAAAACCAAATCAAATCATCTTTCCGCTGTTTCCCACACACAGCAGTATGATAAGACACCGGAGTGTCTTATCATCCTGCTGTGTTGGACGGATCCAATCCGCCGAACTCCGGAGGCATTTGCATATTGAGTGAAAGAACTCACCGCCGCGCTTTGCGTCGACACCAGAGCGAAGAAAAGAAAATATAAATTTAAAAAATTAAAAATAAATCAGCTTCACGCTGTATCCCGCACGCAGCAGGGTAAGCAGAGGGAACATTGTATTAAGACACTCCGTTCCCCACTTTCTGCCGAATTCTGGAGGCATTGCGTGTTGAGTGGCAGAACTCAACGCCGCGCTTAGCCTCGACACCAGAGCGAAGAAATGGAAATGTAAATTTAAGTAAATATTTCAATATTTGCCTTGTGATCTCGGCCTAGAATAGGATCATCCTGGTACTGGTGGTGTCGTAAGACGCGACTAAAGTACGTGTGGTAGAGTCACGTCGCCAGCAATGGCAACACGCATGGGCAGACTCGACCGGATCATTACCACCCCCGGCATTTAAAACCGGCGTGAAGTAGTGGCTTTATGCCACTGCGTTTCGCATCAGGTAATGCCGGGCCCTGGAGCCCAACCCATCTTAAAGGCCGGCAACGCACCTGTAGCTCCTCTGGGGTTGCACGAGGTCGTGGGCGGCGGTAATCACTTACCATCAGGTGACCCGCACGCTCGTTTGCCGTGTCTTTTCCATAAAAAAAAAAATCTCATCGAGTGGGGATCGAACCCACAACCAGTCGGTTTTACAGTCACACTTCGTGCCACTGCGCCATGACTGGCCTCAATAAACATAAATTTAAATAAGCATTTAATTTCCCCGAGTGGGGATTGAACCCACAACCAGTCATATTTACAGTCACACTTCATGCCCCTGCGCCACGACTGGCCTGCTATAATTATAAACAAAATATAAGTAAAAGCCACATACTGTATGGAATCATGATGCCTCGCCTTGTTGCCACGTTTGTACAGCGTGCCGGCGGCGGCCGCCCCAGCTAGGAGAGCCAGCGCAGCCGCTGCACATCCACCCGCCGCGAATAGAACACCTCCAGAGCTCCGATTGGCGTCGCCTGCTAGGCGAGCCGTGTCGTTGTGGGTTACTATTGTTGATAAACCTGTATGAAAGAGATGCTTGAAGCTAAGAGATGCTTGAAGGTAGGCAGAAGGAATGTAGTGTTAAGACACTCCGTTTCACAATTTTCGCAGGATTTTCATGGTTTTGTGTGTTGAGTGGTGGCGACTTTACGTCGAGCTTTGTCTTAATGCTAGAGCGAACATATGAAAATTTTAAATTCAGTCCTCAGAGTGAAATTGAACCCACGACCGTTCCGTTTACAGTCAGACATTGTGCGGCTGCATGTGCCACAATGGCTTCAATAGGAATATGATAATTTATAAAAATAATTATATCAAATAAAACGAAGATAAAGTACAGATAGCTTTGTTAAATATCGCTTGGTTACACAACTTTCAATTCGCGATAAAAATAACAGAAGTAGCAATAAAATCCAACGCCGTACCTTATTTAACCATAAAAAAGAAAGAAAAGCACTAAAATATACGTTTTTAAGTAACTACAAAACATAACAATTTTGTGCATAATGACATCGATGTCCGGCGGCGGTTTATTGTGTGTTAACATTTTAAATCATGTACAGCAGTTAGTATCAAGAATGATACTAACTGCTGTATATGCTATAAAGAATGCTATAAAGAATTTAAAAAGTAAGATTAAAAAGAACCAAATATAATGTTACGAACGGATAATTTTGTGATCTTTTCGATGAAAAATCCTATATTTCTCGTTCCCATAGACATCTTCTCTTTGTTAAAATACATATCAAGTTTTAATTTAATAAGTACGTAACATTTATGAAGACAAAGTGATATATAACTGGTATAAACATTTTTTGCCACCAAGTCCGTGTATAATATTTCATTTTATATATCCATACATACTCTTTTCCCTAGGTATTGAGTAAAAAGCTTTGAAAATCAATTTTAAATTGAATTTAACCGTAACTTCGATCCATAAAGCCCTCGTCTTACCTTAAGCGTTCACTGAACGAAACCAAGTAAATGAAATATTAGGATAATAGAAAAACTTTTAAGGGGAATAGAATGGGAGAATATATTAAGAGTCATAACGCAAACTTAAAGCAGCTTCATCAGTATTAGGAGAAAAACATAATATGAAACTGAATATTAATTTAATAAAGAAAATTAATCTATAGAAGTTAGTTAGGTGTTTATTATTACAATATCTTCATTACTAACAAATATTTGTAACTTAAACATGACAACATATATTGTGTTATACGTTCATACATTAGTAATACAACATGTAATATGGAACATTTTATGATTTTTTTTTTCAGGTATACTCATTATATTATACCGGGTAGGGTAGGCACACATAGCCTAGTGTCAATATACTTTTTTCTCCTCTTCCAATTGAAAATTGAATTTAGAGCATTGTGGGTCCCACTATCCACAATTATCATCTTTTGTTTTCATATCCTGTTTTAATATTTAAGTATTTAACATGGTTTGCTATATAGGTTATGGTTACAGAAATCATCTCAGGTACGTTTTATTAAATACCCAGCTAAAGTTCAAACTGAGCGTAAAACTTTACAAATTGAAGCGATTAAATAGCGAATAGATGAGAAAATACAGTGAAGCGTAGGCTTCGGCGTAACGAAAATGTAAGACGAAAATTTAATTAAATCTTATATTTTAAGATAACGTTTATATAATAATTTATGTTGCCATTATTTTTATTTATTATTACAAAAAATGTTTATATAATTTATATAAATAGGAAACTTCTAAAAACATTTTTTCTGACTTAAAATATGGCCAGAGGAGTAAGTGATTTTATACCTACTGTTATAATTTTTGTCAAAATTAATATAAATTTAAATGTTTAGGTTATTTTATGACATTATCATTCATTTAATTGTTCATGTAGTTAGATACTTATATCCTGCATGAAAGTCATATATTTCCTGTTATCTGTTAGTTTTATTGTAATGTAAGTTTATATTTTTTTTCTATCCAGGCTAGAAACGTTAAAAATGAATAATGGAGTATTTTAGCATGACGACCTTATTGCCTAACCTGCTTTATCAAGAAAAGACGAGCTGCTAGGAAAACAAATAAAAAAAATTTGCTATGAAATAAAAATAAATAATTGCAACACAACGAACCAAATATATTGAATTCAATTTCAATTCCAATTAAAATAGCAAAACAACAAATAACTCAAAAATCCCCACATTTATATACAAAACACAATTACTGCTCCAACATTCAGATCTAAAATTTGATAAAACGTTACAATAAACTCTACGTTGTAAGGACCATAAAATTTCCAAGTCAAATAAAAGTACAATAGAACAATCGATACTTGTAAACACATTACAGAGGGGTGGGGACTACCCCTAATACATCTTCATCCCCTGCAAAATATCCTGTTGCGTCTACCAGTTCGTCGACATGCTAATAAAGAATGTGAGGGAGTGATTTGTGGAGTTAACTCATGGTAACTCGCCTGTTAAAATCTGACGAAATTTGTTTTTATTGAGCTTCTCAAATTAAGGCTTTGATGTGATTTTGTAATTTATTATTAACTGTAAGGCTTTTGTGGCGCAATGGATTTCAAATGTATGTGGTTGTGGGTTTGATTGTCATTCGTTGAAAAATTATATTTTTATTATTTATTTTTTTTGCTTTAGTCAACTAAGCGCTTATTTTAGTCTCCATAATCAACACACAACGTCTTGAAATTCAGCGGAAAGTGGAGAACAGAGTGTCTTAACGTTACATTTCTTTTATCCAAACTGTTATTTGAAAAGAAAGCATATAGTTTATTTTTTTTTAAAACAAATGTTGTTGAAGCATTTACTAGTTTGGGGAGCGAGTCGAATACGCGGGAGTAATAGCATTTAAAATATTTTATTTGTGTAGTTATATTTCCACAAATATAACTTAAGTCAGTATGTAATAATTAAACGAATTCTTTCTTTTGTTTATAATAATATCAATCTTAATTAAATTATACCACAAATAAGTTCAAAAATAAGAATTTACACCTCCCAGAAACTATCCAAACGTCAAGTCAATTACGCTGTACATTACTAAAGCGCGAATTTCCATAACCTAATTAGAAATAATATTTTCAGTAGCGTAACTTAAAAAAATCTGTACCTTGCTTACTTGAAAAAAGACCTTAGCAGCACAGCGGCCCAGCACCTGACTGTAAATCGGTTGTGAGTATCAAATTCACACTTCAACTAAGGGATTTAATGGGTTTTCATTTCCTCGTTCTTATAACAAATCAAAACGCGGTGCTGAGTTCGATCAATCAACACGCAATATCTTAAAAAAATTATGGAAAATTAGGAACAGAGTATCTTAACACTAGGTCCCTTTACTACCTTCCCTTCTATATACAAAATGACGGTTTCATGTTGAAGTTTTTTTATAACAACAAAACAAATTAAATTTATTTTAATATAAATTCCAGATTAGGACCTAAAATAACATTTTTGTTACCTTTTTGTGAACACAAATAATATAAGCCAAGTTTGTTATTATGCTAAGCATTATATCAAAACGTCGCACGGTTATCTAAGCGAAATTGCACGTTTTGCATTATAAAACGCGTGCTGGGAAATTTTGAAAAGTACTACCACCGATATCAGATAACGTTATATGAATAGAGCACAAATTTCAAATAATAGCTTTTATATATTATATTTTAGTCTCTGTTATATTTTATATATCCTGTTGGAATTTCAGAAAATCCTCTCTGAATGGGATGTCTCGAAATTCCAAGCATCTTCTTCATCATTCTTGATATTTATTACACTCTTAAAAAATATGAATTTATAATGTATATATTATGTAATAATAATATATATTAAACGTACAAATATAGAAAGTTGAAATTTGGTTTGTTTGTACGTTAAGGAATATGGGGAAGGAAGGAACAAGGAACGACTACTCGATTTCATTTTCCCCCATTACCAATAAAACCAAAATAAAAATATAACCAATTTTTTCTTATACAAATAACTTAACAACTTCACTTAGATAAAGAAACTTAGTCAATAAATGTAAATTTATACCTTCATATATTTACTAAAGAAAATTAAAATATTCACTTATAATATTCTCGTAGATGATTATACTTTTCTGTATAAGCACGCTCTCTACGAGCGTAGCCGGGGAATTTATTGTTATTATTATTGCCGCAGACAAAGTGTTTGGGAAGTCGGGTTTTATATCATTTTATGTGTTTTTAGTGTATCTATTGGCTGTTGTAAAGAGGGGAGGGTGACTAACTTCGGATATATCTCAAATTGCTTTGAGATACGTTATTTATCTATCTTTTTCTTTTTTTTGTTGTACTTAGTGTATTTATAAGACTTGTTTTTATTTATGTGTTTTTAAACGCAAGATTGAATTACTTTATAAGTTTTTTTTTTCGGATATTGTAGGATGGAAATACTCCGTCCTCCGAATTTGTGAGGCGTATCGTGTGGACACAGGACTCCATAGTACTAGGATTACTATCCTACTACTACTACTAGTTACTACAATCTTCACGTTACTAATTTTATTTATCGTATAAAAAAAATTTTTGGGAACTGACTGTCTTAACAATAGGTTCCCTCTGTCTACGCTGCATTGTGCGGGATACAGCGTGAAGCTGATATAAAATAATCAATAACAGAAATATTTGTAATATATATGGATTTACTCTATTGTTTTTCTATTATTATTTATATAGTATCTTACATTTGAATTCTAATTGTTTATCAAATCTAAATTGGCAAGTGTAATTTGCACTCACCGTTAATTCTCTAGCATTTTTATGATTGTAGATCAATGGGAAGTATAATTTTAAAATCATATAAACTTAAGTTTACAGACGTATACACATTTTTTTATGAGATGAAGTACAAACTTCATAGTTTGCTATAGTTTTTCTGGATATTCAATTATAATTTCAGCTTCATCCTGAGAAAAATAATGTTGATAGGTGGACAGACAGACGGAAAACAAAATGATCTTATAAGGGTTCCGTTTAAATTTCACATGTGGAACCCTAACATTATATTTTTAAAAGCTTTATTATTTAAAAAATCCTTTCCGCGAACACATTAAGCGAATGAACGCAATACCCACAAAAATAAAACCAAACAATATTTACGGGCGATTTCTCTTGGTTTTTATCAAAACAATATTAAATTTATTTCCACGCTATGTGGCAGTAAAAATAATCGGTGCATTCATTCTGTGTGATCGCATGAAACGATTCTAAAAATGCTTTGATAGAGGCCGCTTATTTATTTATTTTTTTGTTATTATTTTTGCAGTGGTGCATCTTATCTGTCCATTGCAAGGTATTTTTTCTTGTAAACGATACATATGTTTGTTTTGTAAGCTTAACAGCTTTTGTTTATTATAGTTTATATATAAACTATATATAGTACTATATATAGTATAGGCTTTTGTTTAGTATATTATGTTTATTGTATAACCGAAATACAAAGATTAAGATAAAGAGGTAGCATCTATCCTCTACTCTATGTCCAATATCACATTGATCATTGTCATTTGTCTTGTTACCAGAGCAAGGCATTGAAAATATTAAATATTTCACTCTCGGAATGGGAATCGAACCCACAACCATCGCACACTTGCACCTAGTAAAAAAAAATCCGAAAAATAACAAGTTTTTTTATCCTAGTCAAGTAGAAATTCGCTTTAAATTTATTTTGACTAAAACAGTACTAAATATTCGAAAATTCAACTATCATTTCGTATAAAACTCCAGTACAGCTTACCTTTCAAACAGATCTTGTTTCTCTTGAAAGTGAGCCGCACGTCTTTATGAGCGCGATCCGGTGCTGAAATATTTAACTGCATCGTCACTAGGATTTCAGCACTCCTCGACCCGGTGCATGGTAGCCTTACCCTAGGGATAAATAAATAATTTTCTATATGCGGACATACAAAATTTAATTTTTTTATAATAACAATATTGACATAAACACGAAATACCGCTAGAATTCGGCGGTAAATGGGAAGTGGAGTGTCTAAGCGCTACGCTCGCTTTTAGAATGTCCTAAGATCGATCTTGAGATACCGTTTTCATTTAAAGATGTAATGATGTGATGAAATTTATTAATGAAAACAACAAGATCGATCTCAGATTTGCGAGTGATTTTTAAATACGGGCCCAAATTATATCTATGCGTAGCTAAGAATTTAATATGTTTTTTTCTTCAAAGAAAAAAACTTTTTGATACAAGCTACAAAACGACAAACCAACAACATTCTTCAACAACAAACTATTAAAGAAATAACAAAATACACAAAACTAGATAAAAGTTAACCTTCGGCTTACCTAAAAGTCTGCAAGGAAGTAGGCACGTGCCCCCGCTCGGATATATTGACTTGTGGCGGCAGCATGGCGCCCTTGCTCTCGTAGTCTATCGCCATCACGTACGGCAACTGAAAACAAGTCTTGTATGAATAATTAACATTTATAATTCGTTTCGCTAAGATATTTAATTTTAATTGAAATTTGATTGATGTGAGTTTTTTTTTATTGATTTTTAGTGAAAGTTTTGGAATTGTAAGTGGATTTTTTTTTCAGTTTTACGCTGTGTCCTGCATGTAGTAAGGTATGTAGAGTTAAGACACTCCGCTTTCTAGTTTCCGCTGAAGTTTGCAGGTGTTGCTTCGACATCAAAGCGAATAAATGAAAATACTAAATATTTACTCGAGTGAGAATCGAACTCACAATCTGTCGCAAGCGCAAAAGCGTGTGACTGTAAACAAGGCACACGCTTGCGTCTCTACTCGTCGACGGCCGTACGCCACGTATGTAAATGCGTGTATATTATAATTTCTTTCTCTAGGTTTCAGTTTCGTGCATCTCCCGTATTCGAGAAGTTGCTGGTTCGTTGTCTTATCTAAAGAAGAAATGAAAATAATAATTAATTATAATAACTCCACTAAACTAAAATTTTCAGTACGTTTATTCTATTAACTATATTTTGATCTTTTGAACCACAAGCAAGAATTAATTGGTCTATAGTGTTTATTAAATCCAAAAAAAAAAAAACAAAAAAAGTTGTTAATTTTTTCATTAAATGAAACTATATTATAATAGTTTTTGTTTAATAAACGTACTTTGGTACGACAAATTACACGAAAGATAAAGGCCATCGTACCACAGTAGCGCAGCCTGAGAATTGGGGTTCCCACTCGCGGGAATTATTGTTATTTCTACACTCGTAACAAGGTAAAGCGCTACGGTGTCAATTTTCACCTCTCAAAATAGTGGGCCGCGCAGAATTGGGCGGCGTGTGTAAAAAGGAGTGTCTCAACACAATATACCTCCTTCCGAGCCTGCCATAAAGTGCTACAACGTGACACTACTTACTGACATGTTCATAAAACCATATTTTTAAATTTCCTTTAGCTTTCACACTAATGTACATATATGAGGTAGTATAACAATATGTTCTTGTATTATAGCATTAAAACTTCCATACTACGGCCATCACGTCGCAACAAACGAGTGCGCAGAATTACTAACTACACAGTGAATAATCCTCAACGTGACTGGACGTTTTGTCGGGAACTTCGCTTATAGCCATTCGTCATATGATATAATAGATATGAGATATGATATTTTAAACTTCGTTTTATCTCGCAAACGCTGTTACGCATATAACAGGGTAGGCAGAGTGATCAGGATGAAAATCTCAAATGGGAATCGAACTCACAACCCTCACGTTTACAGTCACAATTTAAATTATGTATGTAGAAAAATATAAGAAAATAAAATGTAGTGTAAATGTCATTGAAGAAATTGTCTAGGTATTTTATGGTCGAATTCACTTATAATAGGAGCAGTGACTTTTTTTATTTTTACATTCCATAGCTATGTCCTGTATAAGGCGCACGTACTACTATTTACATTACAACAGTACAGTACAGTTTATATAAGTATTAAAAACATAATTTTATAGATTATTTTTCAGAAATATATTTATCAATGCTTGAATTTCAGAAAAAGATACATCTTCAGACAATAGATATAATTTATAAAAAAATCCATACATATATATATTAATACAATAAGAAATTACCTATTAAGTAACGTAAAGTAAATCTTAATTAGTGAAGAATTTATCAAATGAATGAACCAATAAACATCCGAGAAACACGCTCCCGAATTTCAATGACAAACGTCGACTTAATCTGGTCTTTTGTTTCTTAAAATTAAATCGCTTTAGCCAAATTGGAAGTGCGGAAACAACATTGAAACAATTAAAGTTACTACTCGAAACGCTGTTGAATGAAAGACTAATTTCATTCTATTAAAACAGCGTTATACGTTGATTATAGAAATCTATATAATTTGATATGTAAATTTATTTATATTTATGTAATTAGGATTTTAAAATTATCTATTTTTAGAGGCCATCATGGTGTAATGGATTTGCGCAACTGCAAGTCCGATAGTATTTGATTCGATCCCGATCGTTGGAATTATTTATTTTCACTTCCTGCACAATCGAAGCGCGGCATAGAGTCCCGCTACTCATCACATAGAGTTTGTTATCACAAGATTCTCTCTATATACCCTGTTATATACGGGACGTCGTAAGAAGTATATGCAACTAATTCATTTATTGCATAGTGGATCCGCGCGGCTTCGCCCGCTTGAACTATACTTTTCAATTTTCAATATGATCACTAAGAAAATATAAGAACAATCTTAATATTAAAACCAAGAAGCCAGCCGGCCACACAAAAAAATAACCACATAAATAAAAAATTAAATTTACAATAAATTGAAAATGTATGGAAATTTACAAAACCGTGAACGTCGACTGCCTCTTCGGGTTGGTTGGTAACTTCTGTTATTTTTGTATACAAGTGAGTACCGATGGGAGAGGCCCAGACGTTACGCTTGCAAAATATATCTCTCTGCCCTCTGGGAGGTCCACGTGCTTTATACGTGACCTTACTATAGTAACATTGCGACTATAATCTCAAAGGAAGACCAAAAGCTTTTCCTAAATTCTTTAATATATATATATATATATATATATATATATATATATATATATATATTTGTGTGTGTGTGATATTATTGAAAATGGATATATTAGTCTATGATGACTTTTTTAGTGTGTGTAAATGTGTTAAATGCCTTACACCTAGCACATATGTTTAATTATGTACCCAAAGGAAATCAAGTGTAAAGACACTCCGTTCCCGACTTGCCGCCCAGTTCTAGAGGCATTGTGTGATGAATGACTCAACGCCGCGTTTTGCCTCGACACCAGAGCAAAAAACTTAAATAATAAAGAAATTTAACTTCTTCGGATCGAGATTGAACCCACAACTAGTTATGTTTACAGACACACACACATACAGTGCCCTTGCGCCACGACGGGCCCCAAAATTAATATCAAGTTTATAATTTTATTCATTATTTGAAATGTATAATTTAATTTTGTCAACAGTCCAAGTCATATATACTAAATAGCACTAAGGATCCTTTACATAATATGCCATTAAAAATATCTAGAAAATAAACAGATATTAAAAGTCGTTTTATTTTTTTTATTAAGATACTTTCAATATTTTCTTTCCATAAACAAGTCTATAAGCTTTTTTTGTAAGGCTTACGATTATAAAGAGCTATAAAATAGTTATTATAGCAGTGTAGGCAGAAAGTATCTAGATTCAAAATATTCCATTCTCTATTTTTATGCAGTTTAATATTTTTCTAACTATATATAAATATAATTTTCTAACAATGACGAACATTTGATATGTTCATCAATAAAAGTTTATTGATCATTGTTATAGGGTATCTTTTCATAACCGGCTTTTGTTTAATTTTATCAAATATTCGCATACATTCGACGTACAATAGAAATGAGGCAAATAGGTCGTAATTGAAAGGTTAACTCCGAATGGTGACTAGGTACAAATACGCGTAAAATAATTAAAAAAGTTTTATGTTTTTTTCCCATATAGCAGGGTAGTGTAAAGACATCCATGTAATGCATGATGAATGGCCAAATTTAACCTCGCGCTCTGTCTTACAAAATGCTACTTACTAAATTCATTTTAATACATATTTAATAAAATTTTATTAAATCATCTTCACACTGTATCCCGCACACAGAATGGGAGGCAGAAAGAACCTAGTGTTAGTTTGTAGAGATTCCGTTCTCCACTTTTTGCCAAATTGCTGAAGCACTGTGTGTTAAGTGGCGGCACATAATGCCGCGATTTGCTTCGAAACCAGAGCGACGAAATGCAAATAAATATTTTCATTTTCTCAAGTGAGGATTGAACCTACAACCAGTCGCGCTTACAGTCACACACTCTGCGCCACGACTGACCTTAATGTATTTTTTTAAAACACAACACTATCTACTCAAATAAAATATTCATTACTTAAACAAAAAATAAGATAAATACCCATAAATGCATATATTATGAACGATTCACTTACCGGTCGTCTCCCGAGGGCCTGCCACATGAACTCCAAGTCAGCAATGTGCGCCGGCACGGGTACTATGAAACCGGTAGCGTATGTGTTCACTACGCCTTCTCGAACGTAATACAGTTCTGCGTCTAGACCTAAAAAAGGAATATAAGGTTATATATAAAAAGCAAACAAAAATATATAATATTTTTGATAATTTTAAAGTGTTAATTCACACTTAGGAAAGAACTATAAGTAAAGTAAAATAAGTAAAAAATATAACTTTAATATTATTATGAGAGTACAAGCAATGGTACTCATATAATGTATACATTACTAAAAAAATATTTTATGAAGAGCACAAAGCTCAATTTTTTGAGTATTAATCACTCAAAATCACATTTTCTAAGACTCTTAGTTGATATGAGGCCAGTTGTAGTACAAAGCGTGACTGTAAACGCGACTAGTTCTGGGTTCGACCCTTACTCGAGGAAATGAAATATTTATTTATACTTATATTTCCATTTCATGGCTAGTGTTAGGGCAAAGCGCGGAGTTAAGTTCCGCCACTTAACACGCAATACCTTCAGAATTCGGAGGAAAGTGAGGAACGGAGTGTCTTAACACTAGGTTCCCTCTACTTACCCTGCTGTGTGTGGGAAGCTGATTGATTTATTTATTTAATCATTTACTTCATAAATATCATATCAAAAACTACAACTAAAATATATTTTTTATGGACCCATAGACCAATTTCATTTAAATGGTATAAAAGATGCGAATACTCCTCCAGATAATAAACAGATGGTACGATAATATACTTTTCCGTTTCCTTTTTCTGCATCCCTCAATGTCAAGCTAACAGCAATTCACAATTTCGGATGCATCGCAAAAAAATTACATTATTCTAATTTCTGCAAAACAATTCAAATGAAAATGAATCTTATACAACCATTTTAGAATCTAAAATGCATTAAGATGGAATTCACGATGTTACGTCAGATACAGCCGAATGAATGCACCGAACAAATGTCCTTCCCCAGATGGCAGTTCGATTCCCGTGGGGCGTAGTGCGTCAAATTATCCAACTAACTCCATTTGCAACTAGAGAGAGTGTTTGGACGAGAACATTCTTGGTACTTTAGCATTTGCACAACGAGATTGTACGTGAGTTGATTATTAAAGTGCCTTTTGAAAGTACAGATAATGCAATGGCTATAACAGCCACATCTGTGAGCTTCAAAATTTTATTTGTGTATTCTATAGTAAAATCTTAAGAAATGTTGAAAAAACTGTATGTAGCATTAATGTCTTAATTGTTATAATATACTTAAAATAAGTAAATAAATCTTCATGCTGTATCTAGCACACAGCAGGATAGGCAGAGGGAACTAGTGTTAAGACACTCCGTTGCCCACATTCTGCCGAATTCTGGAGGCATTGCGTGTTGAGTGGCAGAACTCAACGCCGCGCGTTGCCTCGAAACCACAGTGAAGAAATGGAAATATAAATTTAATTAATATTTCATCTTCTCGAGTGGGGATCGAACTCACAATCAGTCACACTTTGTGCCCCTGCACCACGACTGGCCTCTTATAATATACTTTTTTATATTATTCATATGTGGCATATAAGTATAATTAAAGACAAACAAGATTTTGCTTGTGCAAGATTTTGGTTTGACAATTCAAGCGTCGAACACACTATCTAGTAGATAGAGCCACTTTGAGCTTCATTCTGTATCCGCGATCTGTTACTTGCTATCAGAACAAGAAATCGAACCCACAGCCTTGCATTTTCGGTCAGATAAATCAGTCAGGTCCTGCTACGCCACGAGATCTTCAAAACAAAATTTACTAAAATATAATAAAAATTAAACCAACAAAACAAACCCATGTTACATTTTAGAGGGGCACTTGTCGCAATATTAGCTCGGTATTGAAATCTGTAGTGGATGAATATAAAAAAATGAAAAAAAAAACAACATATGTACGTATAACAAAAAATTAAAATGTCGGATCATCCAATCAGCGTTCATTTGGAGGCGGCAAAGCGGACGCGACAGTCAAACGGACTGACTGTGAAGTGCCACTTTGCACAATTGATGAATCACTACCCCTACTTTGAACATGCATATATACATACATACATTTATATATTCGTATCTAAGGGTTGACGAATGTCATATTATAGAGTGAGGGACACATTAAAAAAATATATAAACTATATTTTACTGTAATCAAATTTTTATCTTATTTATTTTTTAGTAAGTTGTTAGTTTCCTAACGTCATGATTAACTGATGAAAAAATTAGGAATTTTTACTGATGTACTGAATAAAATGATATAAAGCTAGCTTGGATTTGTTTTGAGAGAATCACAGGTCCCAATCCCAATCGTGTATTAATGAGTTCATAATTCATATATATATAAAATATGCTTAAAATATACTAAAAATACTTAATTTTCTATTCAAAATGAGTTTCCACTTTATGTTGAATATTATATATATCAAATAGTACATGTTGCCTATATTTTCTTAAGAACCCTATACATACCATAACTGTCCTAAAAAGTCTCTCTCTCTCTTTTTCTATTTACATGTTACTCACCTTTCTCTTACCTATCTTCAATAATACAATTAAGCAATTACCAACAATATAGTTTATTTGCATAAGTAACGCCAACCCTACGTTCAAGGCACCCCATCCTCCCTTGTGCCTTTAGACAATACAAGCGTCCGACGCCCTAGACACTGCCACTTTGAGCATCGCTGTTTATCTGTTTGATACAAGCATCTATTTAAATTGTAAAAGGTTTTTAATGAAGGAACCTATATCTAGCTAGTCTGTCTGTCTTTAGTTATCTTGACTGCTTAAAATATATATTATATACTAGCTATTGAGACGAATTTGGCTACGTAGAAAAGTAATAATTTTTTTTATTTATGAAGCGATTGAAATAAAACAAACACAGAATGTTAAGGAAGTTTATGTAAGCACAATAGTGAAAACTGCATTTAAATCGTTTAAAACGTTTAAAAGAATAGCATGCACAAACGCACAGAGTAACAGACAAAATTTTAAAAAGCGTTGTTTCGGTATTACTTGTATTAGTGTCCCAAATATTAGATTTTCTCACACATCTGTGTATACACAGAACTTGACGAGAAGAATTTTTATTATATGTATAGCTAAATTAAATACTGCATAATATATTACTAAATTCGTTGAATATACAGCACAATTTACACGTTAATATCAGTTGTAAAGTGAACTACCTAAACCGTATTTTACGATACGATATGTTATTAAGTAACCTATGTATATGGCGTTATATTAAAACTATATTTAGTCTTACAGGATTTACGCATGAAGCTTCCGTAAACATTACAAATGAATACAGTACGTATGAAAAATGTAAAAATGGTTATAAATTAAAATTTTTAGATTTTTCAAAATTACAGCAGAAACTCCTGTAGAGCGTACTTAAATATAATCTAGCACTTAACTTTAATTTCAGGTTCATAACTTAAGTCACAAGTTTACAAAGTCTAAGTACAAATATTTTTTGTACCGCACACACACACTTTGCGACCCGCCGCCGTGACTATTAAATAAAGATATTTATATGGTTAAATGAAATTTAGGACAGATATTATATAAACGAAATATTTTGTGAATATGCAAATTGATTTTTTTTACTTTTCCATCCTGTATATGACATGACATGACATGACATGAAAGTTAGTCCAAATTCCACAAACAAATTACTTTGTATTAAAATACTTTTTAATATCAGTACAAAAATATATATTTATATGTATACATAACATATTATTTTGATGATCACGAGAGGAAAGTATCTTAAGATTTCGTCCTTTGCCTCGATATTAGACCAAAAAAAAAAAATTAAATATACCATTTTCTCGATTGAGAATGGAACCCACAACCTGTCGCACTACAATCACACGTTTTTGCACCTGCGCCACGACTGCCCTCTACATTTCATAGTAAGATTACTAAAAGCCATTCTGCTCCATTAGCTACTTAGTTACAGTGACTAAAGAAATAATCAACTAAAATTAAACCAAAAACAAAATACAAAATTATTTACAAGAAACTATAAAATGAAAATTATAAATTGCTTACTCACCACTCCTTACTCTCGCATTTCTTGAGTAAGACAAAGAAAATGCTACAAAACCAACAATGTTTTCGCCATAATTAAGTTTGTTAACATTTTCTTTAGAACAATCGTATTCTAATTATATTTATAAACTAACGAGGAGATGAACCCCGCGGCATATCCTTTGTCGGGGCGCGAATATACGTCGTTATATGTAAGATACAACGCGGAGTTCTTAATGAGACAGCCGTAGTGCTATATAGTAACCCTAGTGTTCTTTTGTTCCCGTTTTTACGTTTATAACGACATGTTTACAGTATCGAATCGTGTTCAGTTAGTCGACTTATGAATATTTTCTACCTATTATTAAGTGGTAATGAGCTACGTGAAATACTTTCGTTGACGTGAAATGGTAATTTAGTAGGTTCCTGGACTTTAATTCGACTTTGCATTATGTTTTGTTATTTTATTCACATTGCATATACTATTTCTTATCAGTCACTAAATGGAAAATATTCTTAATTTAATAATTAAATGGAACTCGCTTTTTATTTCTTGAATTTTTAATATAATAGACAGAAAGAATTTATCATAAAGACACTCTATTCTCCGCTTTTTACTGATATAATATGCAACGTTAACATGTAACGTTTTGAGTGTCGGGACTCAACTTTCGAACTTACCAGCCAGCTTCACACTTGATCACAGGCACATCAGGATAGGCAGGCAGAGGGAACCTAATGTTAAGACACTCCGTTCCCCACTTTCTGCCGAATACTGGAGGCATTGCATTTTGAGTGGCCGAACTCAACGCCGCGCTTTACCTCGATACCAGTGCTCCTCGACTGAGGATCGAACCCACAACCAGTCGGTTTTATAGTCACACTTCCTGCACCACGACGGCCTCAATATTAACAGCTTATTAGAAAATTACATTCCATTAATAATACGATCAGATAAAAATCGTAATTAAATATTACATCATAGTTTTAAGGGTAGAAGGACAATGAAGTGTCTATAAACGCACTATAATAGCCAACACGCACTCTGGTTACACTTGTAACGACCCATTACACGTAATAACGTAACGCAAGTCCATTGAGTCCGTAATTTGGATCATTTTACGGACGTTGGGTACTGAAATTTCTGTATTTAAGCCAATGGAGGTTTTTTTTAAGTGTAGTTTTACAGTTTCAATTATTTGGACGATGAATCTTTAATGCGTACTGTGTTCTTTATATGTTTGTATGAAGGTTTTTTTTAATAATATGTGTTTTTTTTTCTTTTTTATCAGTTTCACGCTGTATCCCGCACATAGCGGGGTAGGCAGGGAGAACTTAGTATTAAGACTCACCGTTTCCCACTTTCTAACATTTTCTTTCAGATTTTGCGCATTGATTGACGGAACTGTAGGTCGGTCTTTTTTTTTGGTGCCAGAGCAAGGAAATGAAAATATTATTACATAATAATTCATTCATCCGAGTGGGGATCGAACTCACAAACGTCGCGTTACAGTCACACATGTGTCCCTGCGAAACGACGGCCTCTTTTTAATAAAAAAATTATATAGTTTTTTTAGGTATAGATAAAAACGAAACGAAGTAGTTTAGAATATAATTTAGTAATTGCATTGATACGTACGAATAAAAGTAATAAAATAATGCTTTGTAATTATTTAATTGGCTAGAGAACTTGTAGGGTGTCCGAGAGCCTTGGGTTGAAATGCCGCTACGTTTAATATAATTAATATTAAATTATAATACAGATTACAAGTGTATGAATTATTTATAAAAAATTGAGACTGTTGTGGAGCAGCAGCTTACAAACACTAAGCGCGACCATTGTGGCTGTAATTCCTATTCTCAAGAATGGATTTTTTTTTCATTTCCACACTCTGGTAGCAACAAAACGTGGCATTGAATTGCGCTACTTAATACGTAATGTCTCACAAATTGAGCGGAAAGTAGAAATAGAAGCTAGTGCCAACCCCGTCAATAGCAGCGGTGGGTTACAGTGTGAAGCAAAAAAAGAAAAAATATTCGTTTCACTCATTCCGTCATATATTTTGTATGAAAATTCTACTGAAATATATATTAAAACCTAAAAATATGCAAATCGTATTATCACATTTTTCCCTAACTTTGTCTACAAGCCACAAATCAATGTAAAGTGATCCCAGACGTCATATACAATACTATCTTCACGCGGGCGTTCAAAGATAAGCCTTTATGCATTGCTAGTATATTCTGCACAGTTTCAGGGACATTTATTAAAATGGCTATAACCATATATTTGTTGTTTCGTTGTTATTTACTCACGCGAATGCTCGGACCATTTTAATGTGCCTTTTATACCTTATCTAGTGTCGAAATGCAAACTAAAGCAGTTAAGTTTGGTGGCTTTCGGTTTAGCTTTTTGTTTTACATGTTAAAGTTTCACTCCGTGCGTCTTGGAGACGGTTCGCCTTTTTGTATTTGATTTCGTGTTATCTATTGGTTTTAAGATTGAAATTTGAAAACCGATGAAAATTGGAATATTTTATCAGTAACTTATCTCCAGTTGCCGCTCTAAATGTTGATTACACGTGAAAAATGCGACAAGACATAGCAAAAAGCGCGGCGTCGAGTTCCACCACTCAACATGCAAAGTCGAAAGTTCGTCTAAAATGGAAAACGGAATGCCTTAACACTAAGTTCCTTCCGCCTACCCTACTAAATACAGAGTACAGCGTGAAACAGAAGCAAAATGACTTGCTAAACTCATATATTTATAAACCAGTATTAGTCTACTTTACCCTGCAAAGCATTGTATATACTTAAATTGTATTGTAATGTATTTATGTACTAAGTTTGCGTAGTCAAAGAGCGCTTGTACCAAACGACTTCTTAAGCTACTAGAACAGGCTGATTTCATGATGACATTATGAAACGTTGATAGTATTAGGTCGATATCCCAGTGCATAAATCTGCAGTTATCTGCTTCTTTAATTAAACTTATTTTTAAGAATGATGACGCCAGTCGTGGCGCAGCGGCACAAGGTGTGACTGTAAAACCTGGTTGTGGGTTCGATCCCCACTCGAGGAGATGAAATATTTACTTAAATTTATATTTTCATTTCTTCGCTCTGGTGTCGAAGCAAAGCGCGGCGTTGGGTTCTGCCACTCAACACGCAATGCCTGCAGAATTCAGCAGAAAGTGGGGAACGGAGTATCTCAACACTAGGTTCCCTCTGCCTACCCCGCTGTGTGCGGGATACAGCCTGAAGCTAATTTTTTATTTTTATTTCTTAAAAATTTATTTTTCAAGAATGAAGAATGAAAAATTGCACTCTTACACATGAGTGCAAATTATCAATATTAAGAGATCTGTTTAAACCAGGCAAGCCTGGATGTGCGGCAGAGTGAGAGGTGGCACCCATTCTTTTTATAATTCCTTATACGATTTTCTTTCAAATGATGTTGGATTCTTATAAGAACATATGAGTACATTTGAGATTTACATCAAACTTTAGAATATTATAGCTTATATTTGTATATTTGCCGTGTGATCCCGGCCTAGAATAGGATCATCCTAGTACTGGTGGTGTCGTAAGAGGCGACTAAAGTACGTGTGGTAGAGTCGCATCGCCAGCAATGGCAACACGCATGGGCAGACTCGACTGGATCATTACCACCCCCGGCATTTAAAACCGGCGTGAAGTAGTGGCTTTATGCCACTGCGTTTCGAATCAGGTAATGCCGGGCCCTGGCGCCCAACCCACCTTAAAGACCGGCAACGCACCTGTAACTCCTCTGGTGTTGCATGGGCCCGTGGGCGGCGGTAATAACATACCATCAGGTGACCCGAACGCTCGTTTGCCGTGTCTTTTCCATAAAAAAAAATTATACATCAAAATAACATATACGCTATAATTTATATAAACCTATATAATTTAATCCAAAAAGCGTAAAATAAATAAAAAAGATCATCTTTACAAGGATATTATATCAAAATGTCAAAATATAATGTCTATCTCACGAAATTTACGATTCCTTACAATTCCCGTTATCGTCATAATAAATTTCAATTCGCTCCTGACCTCATTTTCAGAGATAAATCCTTTATTTTGTACCTTCTTGGAAACTGTAATTGAAAATTACTACCATCCGCTTTAATATAAGCTGTTACTGTAGTCTTTGTTTATGGAGCTTAAACTTATAATACTCCAAATTTCTTATTGTTATTTACATTTTGATTTGTTTGCTTTAGAAGTTGTATGATAAACATTTACGACACAAAGGTTTTAGGTAAAATCCTGAGATTGATTTAAAATAGAAAATATATTATTATACAGCGACCTTGTAGTCGCTTGTCAACTGCAGTATCGAGTACTATATCCGAGTATCAATCAGTAAGTAATGCAACAGTAAGTTTCATTAAAATAAATTCCTTTTCCTTTTACCCAAATATGGGTGGAGGGAATCTGAGGATACTCGTTTTTCCTACTTTCATTGAATTTTTTCAAATATTATATGCTGAGTAGCGTAACTCAACGCCATGCTTTGTTTTATTACGAGAGTGACAACATGAAAATAATCCACTTTTCCGAATGAAAATCAAACCCACAACCGTTGTTAATAGTCAAATGCTGCGCCACGTTATAATAATTTATATTCGTAATTATAAATAAATTAGGGAATCTTTTTAGTTATGTATCAGTCATTTAATATAGAGAACTCCTGCGAGTGCCCTTGAAAAGTTTTTGAGTATTATCACTGAATAGTTTATATTTTATGGTGCCCCAGGGATGTAATGAAAGAAAAATTTAGAAATACCAACATATATAAGTTACGTTACATAAATTCGGAGTTGAGCTTTTTAGAATAGCTTTTGTTTCAGCTACTTGATTTTTTCTTTTTCATGTCTTTTTTTTCAGCTAACAAACTTATCTACGTGTAACTATGTTTTCCTTTAATAATACTGACGTTTTGATGACACATTTAGGTATATTTTTAGGCATAATAATTTAAATTCCTCTTAAAGGAATAATATTAATATTATATATTTTGCATGTAAAACATTTAGCCTTTTGTAGTCATTTATAGAATTCACAACGTTTGATTTAAGCAATCAAGTTTTCATTTAGTCAAAAATAGTTTAACGTTCCGCATAGAACACAGTAGGCAGAAATTACCCAGGATCGTTCTAGACACTGTATGTTACTGTGTACTAAGGCGTAGAAATAAAAAAAATATATATTCCTAGCGGGGATCGAAGCCAAAACCATCTCGTTTGTCAACAGATACATTATCACTGCACCACATTGGTCTTATAATAATAACACAAATATTTACCTCCAGTTCAATAAAATTAATTTAAATTTCATTACCTTAACTGTATATAGTATAATATTATAGTAAAATTTAAACTTTGCAGCTTGTAACGAAGCCTGTCAAGGTTTCCGGAAATATGAAGCCAGCCGACATGTGAATTTCACGTAGGTAACATCCACACCGTAAATTTTATGCTTTCTTTTAATATCTTAAATGACTCGGCAGTTTGTGTGTGGTGCTAACCAAACAAAGGCTAAGTAATTATATATTTTTTAATTTCATAATATTCAGCTTCACGCCGTGTTCCGCACACAGCAGGGTAGGCAGAAGGAACCTAGTGTTAAGACACTCCGTTCTCCACTTTGCAAATTTTAATCTTGTATTATAAAGAATTTAATTTGTATTGAAAGTGCAACTTTCCCTAGCTACAAAGAGAAAACTTAATAACGAGACACTATTAAAGTAGAGCAATTATAACTTATGCTTACTGTACACCTAACCACCATATCAAAATATACTTTATTATTATTTTCAAAAATAAAAAATCAATATTAGTCGAATTTCCACCGGAAATATATTGATTCAGATATAGTATGGCTATAGCGGCTATACTAAACGCGACGCTTTATCTCAATAGAAAAAAATTTAAATGCTTTAAAAACTATAAACTCACATTAATTTCGAACGGGCTGTCCCTCAAATCTTACAGTATCATAAAAATTAAACCCATTGGAAAACACGTACATTAAATCGCTATACACAATGAGCTCGTGGGAAGCGCGGTGTGTTCACGACAACCACCTACCATTAGTCAAATCTTGTGACTGTGCAAAAACATTATTAGAGAAAGCCTTTGAGGGTCTGGGCTGGTGCTTACTTCTTTATACTACAATTGTAGTTGTAGTAATTGTTGTCGTATAAGTAAATTTGATGTTGAAATGTTTAACATTGTCGTTGCAGACGACGCGGTTTCTATAGAAAGTAATTAAAGTTGTTAATATTTTAACTCTACGGTGCTATTTTCTTATTGTTTGAGAAATTTGTTTCCTTTTTTTTGTTGTTTTTTTTTTAATATGTTGTTATATAATTTAACAATTATATAAAAAGAATTTATAATATTAGCTTCACGCTGTGTGACGCGTATTGGAAGGTAGTGGTAACTTAGTGTTCGGACATTTTTCATTGCGTGTCTGAAATGAGAAGGCGACAAAATGACAAAACGTTGTGATGGGTTTTGTCATTTTATCATCTGACTTTCTTATCAAGGGTTTGGAACAAAAACGTTTTCTCAAATTCCGAATCGATCTCACAACCGTCGCGTCACTCAATGACGCACGCAATGACCCGAAAATTCACCCGAAAGTATGAACGAAGTGTCTTAATGAGAATAAATTGTCTTAACAGTCCACGGAATACAGTGTGAAAACATAAATACAATAATAAAAATTACAATAGGAATATCACACAGTTATATCCCAACATATATTACTAATTTGCCCAAAAGAAGAAACTTCCACCACCATAAACAAACTCATTTGACCTCGAAGAAGCAATAATCTCGGATATAATACGATATTGATATCCCAGCTTTCCGCTTAATTTACTAATAAAAGGTTTCTCCGGGCTATATCAATGACGTTACGCCAGGGTTAAGTATAAGTAGATTTGTACGACGCACGTACCTTACCCAACAAGTGGTTACTATGACAAGAAAAGATATTATAATATTCCGTAGGTTTTGGTTTTTTTTTTCTCTAATATATATTATTAGTAATTATTTATTTGTGAGACCCAGTCGTTTCGCAAGGGCACAAAGTGTGATTGTAAACGCGACTGGTTGTGGGTTCAATTACATTTCCTCGAGTTCCCACTCGAGGACATTAAGTTTACAAATTTAGGAAAGAAAGTTAGGAAATGAAAGACGGAATGTATTTGAATTTGTATTTTCTTTTCATCGCTCTGGTCTCGAGGCAAAGCGCAGCATTGAGTTTCGCCACTCAACGGACGGAACGGAGTGTCTCAACACTATGTTCCCTATGCCTACCCTGCTGTGAGCGTGATACAGCGTGCAAGTAATTTAATATATTGGTATAATTTACATAATCATAGTATCATTCAAGCACTTATATTCTTAGAATAGGTATATCCATACAAAATAACGTACGAATACCGCTCGCAGCTAAACGGCGTGTCCGGTCGGCGCGCCGATGTCGCGTAGCCGTCGGCGCCCACCCCTTAGTGGCTATCTGTCTGTGATTGCAGCATTTAAACTTTTTTAAGCTAATATTGCTGGTTGAAACAAGATATTATGTATTTTATAAGTATTACGTATTATTTCTATTTAAGGCCATTTATGGCGCAGCGGCACAGTCGTACGACAGGTTGTGGGATCGATTCCCACTGGATGAAACAAAATATTTGATATTTTCGTTTTCTCGCTCTGGTAATGTGTATGTTATAATAAAAACGGAACCGTATTAATGAGAACGGATTGTTTTATCACTACGTCCCAAATTCCCACTTCCTACACTGCTACGTGTGTAATACGGTGTAAAGCTAAAAAGAACTGATTTTACCTATTTCGCTCAATCTACAAATCCCTCTAAAGTCATAAGAAAGTGTATCCTAGAAGCGCTTTTCATACTAATAATCTGAAACACGTGATATACGTAGGTATCCTTCACGCGTGAGCACTCCGCTCAACTTGGAGAATACTTTCACGCTCAGCTTGCAAGGTGCATAAGTAAACTGTTCACGCATCGTTTCACTTTACCCCATATATGGAGTTCAAGTAATGGAAATACATATTGTATTATTTCTTAGATAGTTAATATTTTACAAAGCCATTTTATTTTTTTTTATTTATAGTCAATTTTGTGGAGTTAGTTTTTTTTCAGCTTCACGCTGTATTCCACAAACAGCGGGGAAGGCAGAAGGAACCTTGTATCAAAACACTCCTTTCCCCATTTCCCATCGAATTCTAGAGGCATTGCGTGTTTAGTAGTCAAGCTTTAATATATTTATTTTTCAGTGTTGGTTGACATAATGCAGCGTTAAGTTCCGCCACCCGACATCTAATACGTGAAAATTAAATTAAAGAGCATCATTAAGTACCTGTAATAGGTAAAGGATTTTTTAACAAAAAAAAGGAAATCGATTCATGCATTCATACAAATTAACAGCAGTAGACCCAAAAACATGCAGATAGCTCGCGTAATGTCAAATGGAACAACCCCCAAGGGGTAAAGGTGAGTACAAAAATGATAAGCCATAAATGCCCACATTTTACCATACTATTTCATGTATTGTGAAGCAATTGTGAAAGAATTGTAAGCAATTTTTGGCTTAAAACCTGTGGGAGTTGCTATGGTTAATGTACATGGATTTGCAAAATATATCTATTTTACACAGTTTAAGTTAAATCCACTAAGGATAGAACGAAAGTGTAGTCCAAGACAACTCCGACGTTTCTAGTGATACAGGTTCGTGTCTAGTTACGTTAAACATTGTGTACATTTTTGAAACTTAAAACGCAACGATGCGAAATCAATTCCTATTAAAGAATTAGCTAATCAGCTTCACGCTGTATCCCGCACACAGCAGGGTAGACAGAGGAAACCTACTGTTAAGATATTCTGTTCCCCACTATCTGCCGAATTCTGGAGGCATTGCGTGTTAAGTGGCAGAATTCAATGCCGCGCTTTGCCTCGACACCAGAGCGAAAAAATGGAAATATAAATTTAAGTAAATATTTCATCTCCTCGAGTGGGGTCGAACCCACACACTTTGTGCCCTTGCGCCACTACTGCCCTCAACAATTATTTTCATTTTCTCGCTTTCATAACAATAGAAAAAGCGGCGTTAAGTTCCGCAACTCGTGCCCTGATAAATGAGTGTTTTTAAGTTTAATCTACCCGACTATATGAGAAATATAGGGTGAGTAAAAAAAATTGTTCTTAACATTGAAGTTAGGTACGTATTTTTTATGTTGGCATGTTTTATCTCTGTAATATTTGAACAGGTATTTTATTATGTAAATGATGATATTTGCTTTGTATATTTGTGTACCGTTATATATTAGGATGACGTAAAATGATTTGTAAATAGCTCATTTGGTAGAAAAAGATTGGAGGGTATCATGGCGTAGATGCAATGGTATGTCAATAAGCGCGACAGTTGTGGGTTCGATTCCCAGTCGGGAGAATTAAATATTTACTATTATCATTTCCACGCTCTGGTAACGAGGCAAAGTAGGGTTTTAAGTTCTACCACTTAACACGCAACGCTTCAAAAATTCAAGGAGAAGTGGGGCACTTTTATAATCCCAGGGTCTCTACACCCTGCAACGTTCGTGATACAGCGTGAAGAAAGAAGAGATTTTTGAATATGATCTATCTATACGTGGAAGAAAACTAGTAGATATTTTTTGTAACTGAAAAATTTTCCAATGATAGAAAACTTTAACATCAATTTTTTCAAGTTCCTAATTTAATTAGTATACGAAAAACCATATAGTCATTTTATATAAAAAATTAAAAGTCACTGGATTAATATGTTAATGTAATCTTATAATTAGTCAACGTATTCGAACGCGCTCTTCTTAGATAACACGCCCCAAAAACATATACGGTGAGGGAAATTACGAAAAATTATTAGAAATTTTAGTTGGATTTAATTTTTTTTTTGCTTCACCTTTCAGGGTACTAGAGGGAACCAATTGTTAGGACACTCCGTTTTACATCTTCTACTTAATTGTTATGGCATTGCGAGTTAATCAGCAGAATTCTATGCGACTTTTAATTTGTAAATAGGACGACGAAATGAAATTAACTTATGTTACTAAATGGGAATCAAAGTCAAAGCCGTCGCGTTTACGAACAGACATTATATCGCTGCGCCACAGTCTGAAAACTTTCTTAAATATTATAAAACTTCGAGATTCGTTTTTTTCTAATCATGTCCAAAAATATACCCAAAAAAGATCTATCTATACTTCATAAAAAACGACAGCTGTCATAACACGAGAACGTAACAAATCATAGGGTTGGTAATATACCGGCCTGGATCATTTGTAACGGCTTACTTTATCATATAATATGTATATATATAGTATAGAGATGAATTATAACGTGGCAACCCTGGCACGGGTGTCATGGTGTCCAATTAAAAAGCAACAGAATACGTGTTAAACTGTCAGGTGTTATTAAAAATATCATATGTCAATTTGTTAAAGTTAAATTTGTTTTATGACAACATATTTTGTTATCGCTTTTTTCATTTTTTTTTTGGTAAAGGAATATTAATAAGTTAATAATAATAATTGGTAATTGTGTCATGGCGCAGCGACACAACGTTTAACAATAAACACGACGTTTTGGTGTTCAATTCTCAATCGGGAGAATAAATTATTATTATTTTTTTTATTCTTTGTCAATCCTCGAGTGGTATAGAAAGAAAATGTGCGCTCAACGAAAATGGGAAACGAAAGTGTCTTAATGGGAACAGAGTGTCTAAGCACTTCTCAGGTTTCATCTGCCTACCCCGAAGATAAAAAACAACTTCTCCTCTAATCGAGAATCCACCCAATACCCACCCTGGTTATACGAAATTCCTTCATAGAATTAACAATCACTTTATTATACCTGAAGCTATATTATACATATATCTTTTAGTTTTATTGATACTACCCTCGATAAGGCTTTCTCCACGTCAGTTAGTTCACGCGTCATTACCGTCCAGCAACAAGTGGCGTGTTTCCTGCTGGGAAATGACCTAATAAGACACTTCCTACTGTAGTACTGACTTGTACATACGTAATTTATGTCTTTAGTAAGATAATTTATAATAAGTGAAGGGTGATATAGGGAACCTGAGGTGTTAAGACTCTCGGTTCCTCATTTCCATCAACAAATTTAAAATAATTCATGTTCACTGGTGGAAGTCAACTCCGTATTTTGTCTAATTGCTGAGCAAGGAAAGGAAAAAAAGAATTTCTTTTGACTGGTAATCGAACCCACAACCATCGCGTTTACAATTAGACGTTGTGCTCTATTTACTTGTATTTAATAAATCAACTAACGCTGTATCCCGCATACAGCAGGTTAGGCAGAAGGAACCTAGTGTTAAGACACTCCGTTCTCCACTTTCGGACGCATTGTGTGTAGTGAGGCGGAACTCAACTCGAAACCAGAGCGAAGAAATGGAAATATAAATTTTACTAAATATTTCAGCTGCTCGAGTGGGGATCGAACCCACCACCAGTCACGTTTACGACTCTCGGCCTGGATTTATATTTAATTTAAATTTTAAGTACAAATATTATTATAGTGCTACATACATAAGTATTGCACAGTATAAAAATGTAATGCAAAGTTTTTTATCAGAACTATATGAAATATATGAGTGTCTTAATGGGAAACGGAGTGTCTTAACACTAGGTTCACCTTCTCTGCCTACTTTATTTATTACGTATAACAAAAAAAACTAAAACTATAAGTCCTAAATAACCCAACAGCGAATCCATTACACGACATACATATATGTACACCCAGTACGCTTTTCATTCACTTCAGCCATTTATTGGGGGCTAGTTCAATAGAAATTGGGGATGGGGAATAAAATTTTCTGTCCCCATGACATATTCTATATTCGTACCATATACATACATACATACATACGTTCACTGTAAATAGGTGGGCACGGCACCCCACGCTGGCGGCGGCCGATAAGACTTCGGCAAATTGATGTTTGAACTGTCATTAATCCCCGCCCGACAGATGTCTCTTTAGTCTATTATTTTTGACACATACAAGTATCATTTGTCGAAAGAATGTAGCTTTAAGCGGTTCGTTATTAGTTGTAATTAAGTTATTAATCTAATTATAAAGAACTCTTTCTCACTCAAACTTATTTTTTTATTGTGGCCAAAGGATAATAGTTCTTTCAACTATATATTTTTTAATATAAAGTATCCTATATCCTTTGTGATACTTCTAAAAATGTGTGTACAAAATTTAATAAAAATTGGTTCAGTAGATTTGACGTGAACGCGTAACAAACAAATTTACATTTATATTTTGATTAGTTTACGATTATGGCACAGCGTCTGACTATAAATGCTACGGTTGTGAGTCCGATTTCCACTTGAGGAACAAATTATTTTATACACGCAGCGTATACTGTATTGGGCAGAAACAATCATCATTAAGAACTCTTAATATTAGTTTCCCTATGCCATTCCTGCTACGCGGGACAAGCTGCTTTAAGTAACATACTTAACATTTGTTATAATAGTTTTTCTAGAATATAAAATGGAATTCCATTTCAAAAGGGAACTTATATTAAGAACTAACAGTAATTTGTTATTTCGCATGTAAAATATATGTATATTTTTCGTTAATTAAATATAACATGGAACGTTAAAAATCTTTTACACTTTTTAATACAAAGCCGCAAACACTAAGTATTTAGCATATTAAATGAACTGCTGACCGGCAACGTATAACTGAATTTATTGTTTTTTATTTCTTTTGTACATTAAATAATATTTAGCCATTTTTAGTTTTATACAAAAACTTTGAAATTAACTTCTTAAGTTATTAGATTTTATGTTTATTTTTTAACTTTTTCTTCTGGATTACTAAATAAACGAGCGAACAAAAAAGAAAAAATGATTATTCCGCTCCCTTTCGTTACTCTTCGTAAAAGATTTTTCGTACCGATTGTCAAGTAGCGTAAAATAACACCACACTCAGTTCCCCAAAAGAAGAACGAATCTAATTCCATCGCGCTTACAGACAGACGCTGCACTACACCACAATACCCAAAAAACACATACAAAAAACACAGCATTCTACTCCATCACATATCATTTATCAAAACTACAGTTACAATCCAGTATGCATTGCGCGGTGGCAAGTTTCTTTTATCTCTAATAAGATCCCAATTCGAATGTCGCGAGCTCCCTAAAGTAATAAACTACTTGCGCTCTAACTCATTCTCCATTGTTTACAGCGACACGTCGAGTCTGATAGATGCTATAAAAGTTACCACCTGCGATGGTCTCCAAGAATCCTTTGTTAAAACTTGTTATCACAAGCTAAAACTTTATTTTTATGGCTCTTAGTTTGACTGTTGTCTCTTCATGATTTATTATTGTATATATTTTTTGTATTAATTTTTTAAGTTGTGTTGAGGAAATATTTTTTTTTTGACTGGCAAATTCTGGTCATGTTCTGGTTCAAGGTTCTGGTCATTGAAATATTTTTTTTTAATTTACACATCACAAATCAAAATGTAAAACAATTTTTATATATTTTTTTAATGTTACAAAGATATAGTCGTATGACATTGGAAACACGCTCAATTGCGTATAGGAAATACGTCGAATTTGTAGAACAAATATAAATGGTTGAGGGTAGATCGGGGGTAGATAATTACATTTTTTTGATCTTCAAGAACGGGGGATGACGTCAGGACCATGCCGCTGCAGCGTAGGTGTTGTGATAGTGTCAGAGATAATAGAGTATTGATTAGGAATGTTTTTTATTTATATTTTCTCTGCTTATTTTGTGAAGGATATAGATACGCGCTTATAGTAGAGGTTTCTTAATTAGTTTCTCAGTGTGCGCCTGCACATAATAAATGTTAAAATATTATCTTACTTTTAAATAAAGGGTAATTAACATTTATATTACGAAAATAACTAGATTTTCTTGTTTTCTATAAACTAGTTTATTACAAAAATATTTTGTTTAGATAATATTTAATAGTGTAAGATAAATATTATTACTCTCCATTTTAAAAGGTATTAATTAATGCTAATAAAATATAAAAAAGTAAATGCCACAAAGGAAAGAGAAAAAAAAGAAAAAAGAGAAAGCAACTGCGGCGTTGAGTTTCCCCACTTAACATCTAATGCCTTCAGAACTTGGCTGAAACTGGGGAACTGAACTTTCCTTGCATTACGTTCCCAATTTCCTCTGCCTACTCTGCTATGTGCGTCAAGCTAAAACATGACAAAGAGCTTGTTTGTAGTAAAAAAAAAAAACTATTTAACTACACTGCGGTATCAAACCTACTGCCATTTCCGTTCCATAATCATCAATTAATTTAAAACCTATAGTGGGATCTAAATGGCTAAAACAAATTATCATAAATAACGTATACGCAATAAAACATTATTTATGCTGTTTAAACGACAAATAGTCGTAAATCTATTGATAAACCGTTGCGGTAAACATTTATAAATAGTTCCAACTGAGCATAAGCTCTTGAAATAATAGACAATTGTTTGTGTTTTTATACATTTATTGAATCGTATGTGCTCGCAATTTATTTTATTGTTTTGTAGTAAGGAACGTAGTGTTAAGACACTCCGTTCCCCACTTTCCGCCGCATTTTGGTGGCATTACGTGCGGAATCTAGCGTCGCGCTTTGCCTTGTTACCAGAGCGAAGAAATGAAAATATTAATAAATTATAATTCGTTGCTCCAAACGGGAATCGAATACACAACCGTCGCGTTTTCACTCACACCCTTGTGGCACTGCGCCACGACAGTCTCTAAACATAATCATAGCTTTCATATGTTTCTTTTAAGGAAATAAACACTAAAAGTTAACGTAAAGTGGCGAAGCTAACTTGTGGATAGTAGAGATCACAGAGTCTGAACTCTAGGTTTTCTCTCTATATACCTAATTTATGCGATGGAAGTATTTAATGCAATAGAAAAGCGGCCAAATTAATATTCTCCTCATTTCTATAATTAATTCAATTCTTTCTTTTCAATTAAATTCTTTCATATACATACTTATGAAAGAAAAATATTTCTTCAGAAAACGTTTTTTTTAATGCAGCGGGATTTGAATCCTTTTAAAAAAAACGATTTCATCGCTTTGGCGCCGGTTCAAGTCCTGTTACGTTCAATTTTTTATACGTTTTATAAAACAATGTATTTATCATCATCGATTAACCTATAATTTAACATTTATAGGAAATTTTACGGTAATGCTCTAAAACACAATCAACAATATATATAATTTAGAATTTCGCTCTCTAAATGCACTGAATTATATTAGGTATGTATGTTATGTACCTATCTACATATAGGCATATACGTGAGTATATATACACATATACATTCCGCACTGCGTCATAAGTTGTTGAATAACAATAAATTATTAAAATATTTATGATATTTTGCATTGCAATGCAATTCTATATTTTGGATATTTATTTTATTAGTCTCTTTTGTTTGGATCATGAAATATTATATAGGCTTAATATATTAGTGATTTATTTGTATTTAGTACATTTAGTGAGATATGAGGAGTATCGCTGAAGTTTATAAGGAAATTTAACAGTGCTAAATAATGTACTACAATATTAAGATCACCTATAAATATGAATGAAATGTTTAAATAAATTATACATTATATAGTATAAGGTTGAATAAAATAAAATCTAGATAACACAAGTGTATTGTTTTCTTAATTTTTTATTGAATCATTTTTATCTCATCTTATATTAAAATTAAAATGATTTACAAAATACGATATTTAGATTTAATTCAAGGTGAAAAAAATTAAAACTAAATATAAATACTTTGTTAAAAAATAACATAATATAAAACAAATATAATATAAATATATCCTCAATAACAACTCAATATAATATTTATAATTCAATATACATATAACTTCGTAAAATTAGAAGATAAGCACTCACCTAACAACTTCATAACTTCTGCCTGGCTAATGAGCACGTTGAGATGGCCCGTTGCCAATGGCAACGCGAGCCAGACCGCCCAAGCGATAACGAGTCTTTTGAACGCCATTACAAAATAATACCACTATACCTTCAGTTTCACACGTGAATACATTTTAAGCACAAAAACTAAAATATTTATGTTGTATCCATTGTATAGTTAAATTATTAACTACATATTGCTATGGCCAAAATGAAATTGATTTAAATCATTATTAAATAAACAAAAATAAAATTGAGATTAAAAAACGTGATTTTTTTAAGTTTTTTCAATTAAAATATTAAAGATATAAACTTCGCGCGTACTATTTTCAGTAGTAGAACTGAAACACAGTCGGCTAGCGCGTCCGTCCGCGCCGCACTGCCGTCCTGAGATCGTACGGTGAGCCAACAAGTTACTGTGACATGCGCTCTAACCCTTAGTGCCTTCTGTGGTACACTATTAACAATATATTTTATGTTAATTAATATTATATACTGCATTATATGATATAGAGATTTAATATATTTTTATATATTATTTAGTGTAAAAAATCCAATAATCCCGCATTTAGCCAGCTAAATACGCAGAAGGAACCTAGTGTTAAGACACTCCGTTTCCCACTTTCTGCCAAATTCTGAAAGCATTGAGTGTAGAGTGGCAGAACTCATGTAAATGGAAGTAATTAATATAATAAATAGATAATAATAACTCACTCGAGTGCGGGTAGTGGCAAATCACTAATTTTATGTTTTTCGCACTTATTTTATCCACTCATATTACTATTATACACTGTTAATTACATCTTCTTTATCTTGTATACTGAAGTGTAGAGAGCAGACAGGATCTGCTATACGAATTTTCCTATAGATTTAAAATTTTCCTATAAATTTAAATTTATCATTTTGTGACTTAACATTAAGATCGAGATCGATCCACGCAAGCGAAGTTGCGGGTGATAGACAATAGCTTAAAAATAATCTATTTTCTCCGTAATATATTTAAAAATAGCTGAATCGCTCAGGCGTTATGAAATATAAAAAATACAAAAGGTCAGGTAGTTATGTATACTCATATTAAACATAAAATATATTTAAACGAACAGGTCAATAAAATCTATTACCATCTTACAGTTTTTTTTGTATAGGCCATTCGTGGAGTGGGTTTCAATTTCCAATTGAGGAAATCAAACGAGGTAACGAAGCAAAAGTGCGGCGCTGAATTTCACTACTCAACATACTACATACTCCACTACTCGCATTATTTCGAATGGAATGTCTTAATATTTGGTTCCCCGGTTCTCTCTGCATACATTGCTAAGTGAAGATATGGATAGCGTGAGGCTAAAAAAGCTTTCTTTTCGGGACGCTTGGTCCCGCAAAATAAGGTAGAGAAGATAGGAAGAAGGTTTATTGTTTACCCAAATTTGTGACGTTTTATGGAACTGTGCCCCAATGTGCCTCACGATTTCACCCGCGTTAATTAAAGAACTATCTATATTAAAAAGATGATTTAAAAACATCACGCTATAATCACTAAGAGTAAATATAATAAGCGATTACACGGGAAACGGAAGAATAAAAGAACAAGAGGAAAATATTAGTAATTCCTATGAAATATGGATATATATAATGTTATTGATTTTTTTATAATCACAAGCCGTATTTAAAAGTACTACTTTATATACAAAATTTTACTTTCGTTCCCCGCTTTCTTCTGAATTCTGGAGGCATTACGGCTAGAGTAGTGGAACTCAACGCCACGCTCTGTCTAGACAGCAGAACGAAGAAATACAAATAATAAACATTTCATTCGCCAAGTAGGAATCGAGCCTACTGAAGTTGCAATTACAATCCCATCTTTGTGTCCCTGCGCCTAGACGGCCTCAAAAAACATAGTAAAACGAAAATACATGCACATATAAAAAAAAGATACAAAATCAAATTAATAATACAAGAAAGAAAAACAGTCGTTAAAAGGATAAATAATAAATATCCCAGGGAAAAATATAATATAACATAGAAATTAACAAAAATAAAATAATTAATTAAAATATTATTCATATAAATACGATGAAATATCGAAAAAACGTATTCAAAAATAAAATAAAAGACTCCTTTAAAATTAGTCTGTGATATATAACTAATTTATTTGAATAAGGATTAATATCATGTTCATTAGAATAACTTGGCATATAATGTATTATTTTACAATGAATTTGGTTACTATAAAAAAAGGTTATAGTGTAAGGTACCTTAAAAATGGATTTATACTGTCGCAGACTTTTTTTGGAACATTTATAAAGAGTTTCCCACTTTCATAATACATAATTTCTGCGTTAAATTCACCGTTTACGGAGAGCACGCAAGGAACTCTCTCAAAAATATATATGTTTCTGCTGTTCCATTCCTATTACGTGATGTTATAATATAGCCTTATAGCCTTCTTCAATAAATGGGCCGTCTTAATATAAAACAATATAAAAATCATTTCTCAAATGGAAAATTTCTTTACCTTCACATTATTAGTATAGATGGCGTTTTTTTTTGTCTTATCGAGGCAGTGAAATAAAAATAAGTGAGTGCTTAGAGTGACTTTATAACAACAAACATAAGTTTATGTGGTTGGAGAACTACGGCGTGTTTGTCTTAACAAAACTCTTTTTTGAACCCAAATGCATATTTAAATTTCCTAACGTACTGACAAAATGCTTTGTGACTATATTCTTGATCGCACAGCGAGAGAATGGAATTCGTTGATGGCGTCTGTATTTTCTAATCAGTACATTTTTATAGCTTCACGCTGACACGCACGAGACAGGGAAGGCAGAGGGAGCCTGGTGTTAAGACACTCCGTTCACATTACGATACTTCCGTTTTCCCACTTTGCCCAACACCGCGCTTTGCCTAATCAGTAGAACGAAAAAAATAAAATAATAAATGTTCCATTTTCCGAGTAGGTTTCGAACCCAATAACGTCTCGTTAACATCTTTGTGGTCTGCGCTGCGACAGCCGCTAAAAAACATAGTAAAATAAAAACACCTGCATATTAGCATTTAATAGGAAATAAAAAATAAAATGAAAGAGAGATGTTAAGTCCAATTAAGCGTGTCAAATAAAATAAATTATATATACTAAAACATAATTTATTGAAATAACACAAATCAGTCATATCGAGGTCCTTTGAAGGAAGCCAGAATGGTGTAAAAATTGAAAGGCTTTGAACACTCCCGAAGGGAATTAATTGAGTTTGTCTGTAGGGAGCGGTGTTTCCGCTCTGCGTTAGGTACCGTTCGCGCTACGTTAATACAATTATTTTCACTTTTAGTCAAAGATACGTTGCAAATATAAATTAACAGTTTTAAAATATAGCTTATAGTATATTTTTAGAGTTACGCTTTCCTCTTGTTATTATTAGTTACTTTATATGCCTCTTCCTCTATTCATCGTAGAATTTAATATATTAATGAACAATTTGGCATACATCATAAATTTTCGGCATGTAGGCCTAAAGAACATCATACACACATTCTTTGTGGCGCCATGGGTGTAAGAGAGTATAAATCGAAGATGGTGGCTTCGATTCCCAGTCAGAGAAATCAATTTCTCTGACTGGGAATCTTAATTTCCCGATCTAGTAATACAAAATATATCCCGATTATACAAAATAAGTCCAATATGCGATGTCTTAAATTGAAACGAAAAATTTCGAACACAGTACGTGGATCCCACTTATTTTTTTTCTGCCTATTCTGATATATCGGATAAGATGTCAATCTAAATAAAATAACCATTTTCAGAAGATACATACAAAAGCCAACAACATATACAACAGTAACAAAAATATACTACAGCATATTTACAACCTTCCTACATCATTAGATTAGCAACACACAAAAATATCCAATTAATTCTAAACTAATAACAACAAAAGTTTTAAGCGTAACATATTTTCATTTCCCTAATACATCAAACAAGTTACCGGCTAGATTACTCGCTGTGGAGAATGTATAAATAATCAAGCCGTGGCACTGATGGATGAACTAGCTTAATAAGGTGGAATTTGCCGTTTCATTATACACTTTACGCGAAATGGCAAGTGGAACAAGTAGAAGTTAATGAATGAGTGAATCGATTGGTTGTATTGGAATGTATGTACTTTAAAAAAGAATAGCTTCACGCTGTGTCCCGCACACAGCAGGGTATGCAGAGGGAATCTAGTGTTAACACACACCGTTACCCACTTTCCGCCGAGTTCTTGCGTGGAGGCATTGCGTGTTGAGCGGCGAAGAAATGTAAATGTAAATAAATATTTCATTTCCTCGAGTGGCGATCGAACTCATAACCAGTCGATGTTATACTCACACGAACTCGACCCCACTACCATCACTTTAACTATCAGAGGTCGTCCTACTGCGCCAAAACTGTTTAATTTCTGTGAAAATATAAAAAATATCAGTTCATTTTAGTAGTATTTTGAAAGTTTTACGCACAAACGCTCCGACAATATGAAATGACACTGTTTTATTCATGTTATTTCTACATGTTTCAAACATTCGTGCAATTCATATTGAATTCAAGTCTCATAAACATAATTACTACCATATTTTGTATTATACATGTCCGCTACGGATGCACCTACGAGTAGGATGACATTATATGTTCGGGATTAATGGAATTTCTATTAGATAATTTTATTTTACGACTTATTTCATATAGTGATGCAATAAAATGGCGTTTGACTGGGAATGCGATAGTTGTATGATAGTTGTAGTTTTATAATTAGAAAATATTTAAACACTTTATATAATTATAGAAGCCGCCGTGGCATAGAGACACAAGCATGGTACTGTACTGTCTCACTGACTGTGGTGAATGAAATATTTGATATTTTCAAAATGTGGCGTTGATTTCTGCCCCTCAACAACAATACCTCAAAGAATTGGAAGTCGGAGTGTCTTAACACTAGGTGTGAAGCCAAACAAGCTAATATCAATACACATATTGCTGTGAACTGCAATAATGATGGCCACCATAGCCCCAGCTTTAATACGCGCTCTGACGGAAAATTGTAGAAACTCACACGGGCGTGGAGTATGCACGTCGTCGGAAACTTTCCACTTGCTTATTTTTATTTTTCAAAAAGGAACTTCTATTGAATAATGAAGTTGTGATGTTGAGTTTCGCGCTCGACTGCAGTTTGCAATTTTTTTTTCGCAATTTTATACTTAGTTATAGTTATTTTTATTGTCCACTATAAATTTTTTGAAGCGCAATTCCTTTATTTGATTTCGCTTTGTCGTGTGTTAATTTTTTTTGTGAAGTTTTAAATTGTTTTGTGTTAATTTACTTTTATTTTATTATATTATTTTTTACTTTGTTTAAAAAATGTAATTAAAAAAATGAAGCAGCTTCACGTTGTATCCAGCACACAGCAGGGTAGGCAGAGAAAATCTAGTGATAAAACACTCTGCTTCCCACCTTCCGCTGAATTCTGAAAGTATTGTATATTGTTTGAAAGAAATTGAAAGCGCATGGCAGAGTGTCTTGACACTAAGTATTCTCTGCCTACTTGATAGAAGCCGCATTATTTTAGTCTACATAGTTATATATACTGGATACTGATAATCAACACAAATTGTGTCGAAAGGAGAATGGAGAGACTTAGTATTAGAAACTTAGACTCTCACTGCCTCCCTCTACATATACCAGCTTATTCCAATAACATTAAAAAGTCACGTTAGAGCAAACAACAAGAAAAAATACTCAATTAACAAATAACGTCACAGTAAATTTAATATAGTTTAACAAGTTTTTTAATAAAATTTTTATTTATAACCGTGCAGTGTCCGCGTACATGCATTGCACAATGTACAATGTACAGGGTGTACGAGCAAAACGAACCCGCAAACCCGACAATTTGCTTTGCGAGCGTTAGCGTTATATCGGACAATATTGAGTTTCTACCCGTTTTTTGCAGTATGCGCCTTTTAATAAACGTTTATTTATAGCTGGATTTAAGTACAGCCGTGTTTACTGTTTTTTTTTGTTTTAACTGCACGTTGTTTCCCGGATGAAGCAGGGTAGGCAGAGGTAGTGTTAAGACACTATGCTCCCCACTTTCCGATAAATTCTTGATGGTTGTAGAGTTTACGTAACGAGTGGTTCTCCACTCGTTCTTCATTAGAGTGAAGAAATGAATATATAATTTCTTCAAGTGGATATCGAACCCACAACCTGACGCGTTTACGTTCAATCGTCCCGCCGCCACGACCGGCGTAGCTTTACTATGTTTCTTCTATTTATTTATTTATATATTCACACAATAATTTTACTTACAAAATTTTTTTTCGCAATGTGGTACTTTAAGTTAAAGTATCAAGTTATAAAATATTTATAAAAATTATATAAAATCTACATGTTATTTCAATAAATTTTTACAGAACTATATTGAAATTTTAGAATGTTTTAATAATACAAAAAGCTTACGAAACAGTACTTTTTCAAGGAAAAGACATTGAAATTGAAATAAGTAATGCATTAATTAAGGAAATTATACGCCATGAGCGTTTAATATAGAAACTTTAAATATTAAAGCAAAATTTGGCGTTGAGTTCCGTTACACAACACACAATGTCTCGAAAATAAGGCAGAAAGTGGGAAAAGGAATTTTTTAACTACTACTAAGTTTCCTTTGCCTACCATACAGAAAGCAGGATGAAGCAAAAATAAACAAATAATAATATCCTACGAATAATATTTTTAAGATTTGCATAAATACACTCATTTTGAACTATTTTTACTCATCTCTACACATAGTTTACTCTACACAAACATCTCATGCTCGATACGTGTAAAGAACAGGGTAGAGTTATTATTGACAGATTTATTCCGATCGGATATTAGAGCTTAAAGTGTTTTCATATAGCTTTTATTTACTACTTTCTTTTATGATTATTTTGAGAATAGGGTTTATTTTTGGAAGTGCAATATGAATTTAATTTTATGGATAATTTTATATATATATAGTTATTAATCAGTAATCACTAACAATGCTTTCCATATATTCCGAGAGAATTTAGTGTTAAGACACTCCATTTGCAATGTTCGGAGTGGCGGAAATTAATGTCGCGCTTGAGAGTTATGTTATATATTTTTAAGTGGTTATCGTAGCGCTGTGGGTGGGTGTGTTTGACTGTAAGCGCGACGGTTGTTGGTTCGATCATCAGTTACGGAACTGTTTTCATTTACACAGTACGGCAGGATAAAAGCGGTGTTAAGTTCCAACATTTAGAATAAAATACACAACTTCAATTCGGGATACCTCGTGGATCTGAAACACCCCTCATGCATTTAGGTATGTAAAACTAGTGAAAAAAACTCTAAAGGCGCAAAAAAAATTTAAATTATGGAAAATATGTTTTCCTCAGCGGTAGGGAGTTTGGTTTTTCCATTTAAAGGTAATTTATAAATTCTCAGAGACTTAGTAAAATTATGGTAAAACATGTTTCCACTGCCAAAACGCAGAGCTCGTCGTTGCATTTCTGAATTTTTAATGGGATGTATTTTAACTTGTCACGCTCTAAATTTTGCATATTACTAATATATAAATTAATTTAAATATAATATAAATTAGTTAGTAGGTTGTATTATTTAAATATATATATATATCTAAAAAAAACTTTAAAAGCGCTTGCAGAGGTTGTTGGAGTGTGGCTTGTGATTGAGTGCGCTAATCTTAGGAACTGTTACGACATTTTTTTTTGTGTCTATTTATCGAAAAAGGCTATATAGAGTTATAATACACGAGGTTTATGGTTTCGATTTAACAAATTTACAATTTATCATGAGGAACAAGCGAATGTCAAGGTAGCGAAAGACAAAAATTATTTTTAATAACATTTTCAACCTACACTGCTATCATGCCACGATAAGCAATATTCAATTTGGTTAAATTACAATTAAATGATTTTAAATAATAATAAAAAAATAAAAACAAACATCCAACGGCCTCATACACAGGCACAGGCAGTCATAGACAGTAGAAACAAAAAAATAAGACCAATTGATCTTTATTACAGTCAATCGTTCATATACTAGGGCTCCGTAATTCAAAAGGAAAAAAAAAGAACCCTCAACATGTGACCGTTTATCTCGAGATGTTGTGGAGGTGTCAAGCTGAAATTAATATCAAATATTTAGATATACAATGAAATGGAGCACAGAAAAAATCTAGTGTCAACTCAATAAAAAAATACGAGCTTTGATAATGTATAATATTATGTGCATTTTGCATGAAATTCGCAGCATAATCAAATCAATAGGGTACTTCTCCAAGATCTACAGCTACGAATATTGTACGAACTGATAATTAATAATAGATCTAAAGGTTTTTTTTTTTATTATGTAGATATTTCATAAAATATAATCATTACAAACTTATATTACTTAGTTCGTTTGATAGAAAATGAGTTAATACGACGCCAAATTTAATTTTGTCAATTTATTATTAATAAAGTATACGAGTATTTCCGTAGTCCTAAAAGCCAAATAAGAAGACAAGTTAAAAAAAACAAATGTCTAATTTTAACCCGACAAAGTTCAATATAAAATTTCCACAACCAAAAACTGGATAAACTTTACTAATATAATTTAACTTCAAATAAATTTCCCATGAAAACCTTCAGTTATTTCAATCTGTTCATATTGCAGTTCAAATACATTATCTCATATTTCGGCGGCCCGGGTAAATATTGGTGAAAGCCCTAAATCTCTGAGTACTTCGCCCGGATGGAATTACGCGGCCAAATAGACGGATATCCGTATACCAGACCGAGCGGTTACTAAGGTTTTTAAGCAGACACGAGAGTTCCTGTTTGCTTCAACTTTTGATATGATATGAAAGTTTTTTTTTTGTTTCTAATTTAATTTTAATAGTTACTTTTTTCAATATACTATGTTATTTCAATTACATTATTACAACGTAATATACTTGTTCCAGTGACATTTTTTGGAAACATTTAGCTTTTAATAAGCCAACAGTTATATTTTTATACTATATGATGGCTTCTCTATGCTTCTCTAGAAATAGACATTAAACTTAGAGAGATAAATGGTGTTGAGGTTTCCCACTCAATACGATCTTAAATAGTATCGATAAAAAAAATGTTATTATGATAAAATATGCCAACATAATAAATTACAAACTAAATATATTCATAACATACGATAACAATATATAAAGCCATAGAATTCATGACCATGTTATACTCGTATCTACTCAAAAGTTTGGTCCCAACCTCCTTTGTGTATAAAATGCTAAGCGGCAAAGTACGAGACCGTTAACTAGATGCAAATCATTATAAACTCATTCAATATTCCGTTTAGACGCGCCGCAAAATGCAATCTGAATTAGGTAGCCTGTGAGGGACCCTGGTCTGGTCTGGTCTGGTCTGGTCGATTACGTTGGATTTAATTTCTCCTTGATAAGATGGTAATTGGTTACTATATAGGGCGGATATGTGCATGGATTGTTGGTAGAAATACCTAATTGTAATTTATTTATGTTATGTTTAGCGTCATACTTTCTCTCTTTGGCATATATGTAGCAGAGTATACTGAGAAATTATAGTGCCAAGTTACACTGTTTTGCTTGTTTTGTTCTTGTCTCTTCTCTGTTCTGAAGAAATGAAAATAATTAATTATCCCGAGTGACATTTGATTTTACAGCTAGATGCAACTGTGTCTCAAAGATATGACAATGGATTGTTTTAGATATTCCAAAAATGTAAGAAAGCAACGATAGAAAATGATAATATTATAAGTAAGCTAAGAATTAATTTACCTAATTTACGAAACATAGCGTATTAAGTGATGAAATTCAACGCCACGCTTTATCTTGTTAACAGAGCGAAGAAATTAAAATTCTAATTCTTCTTCATTCCCCGAATTGGAATCGAACAAACAGCCGTTGCATTTATAGAGTGACGCCGTACAGCACCACGACGCCTTCGATTATAATTAAACTGTATTAAGTCTCTTCCAATCAACCAAAGAAAACAGAAATTACAAATAGATACAAAAATAGCTAAGGTTTTAGCTTCAGACCTATAATAAAGCACTACATCATGTATCGTGGTCTGTCTGAAATAAACCAATTTCAGTTTTCCTTTATCTGCATTGTTTTCATTTTCACCGGTTCAAGTTTGCTGAAGTCTGCCGAAGTTTCCCTAATCTACAACTTCGACCTCGATAGTTGACTTGTAAGGTGAAACGTGCACTGGTCGGTGAAAAGGTGCAATAATATTATTTATATATTTTTATACACCAAGCTGGTATTAGGAAATCGAAGATAGTGTTGAGACACTGAATTTTGTACTTTCTTCTCCATCTGTTTAGTGGAGTAATTTATCTGCGCCATAATTAAAAAAATCACATCTTATTTATTTTTTAAATTTATATTATACAAAAAAAAAAAAAAGATTTTATAAAAAAATATCTTTTTTTTTAGGGGCTTTGGGTTTGTCGACATCCATCGTTGTTCTTACAATATTAAAACTTATTATTTGGACAATGCTGTATTTGTTACCTTAAAAATTTCAAAAATTTCATCAATCACATAATAATATAGATCTCATTCACAATCAATCAGTTCTTTTTCATAATTAACTCTGCACTTTTTTTTTTAAAAAAAAGCAGCGTAATATAATAAATAAAATATATTATATAATAAGTTAACATTTAAGAGGCAATTAAAAATATTGCATGCTTTTTATTTTTAGTGACATTGCTGTAGTAAAATTAAAATAAAATAAAAAAATCAGCTTCACGCTGTATAATGCACACAGCAGCGTAGGGAGAGGAAAATCTACTGATAAATCACTTTGTTCCCCACTTTCCTCCGAGTTCTGGTGGCATTGCGTGTTGAGTGGCGGAACTCAACGACGCGGTTTGCCTCGACACAACCAGTGGATTTTGCGAGCACACTATGTGCCCCTGCGGAACGACTGGCCTCACCACCACCACCACCACCACTATATTATTCTTGATATGGTATTTTTAAACGACTTCAAAAAGGAGGAAGATTTTCTCAATTCGACCGAAAGTTATTTTTATAGAAACATTCCATATTTTTATAGAAACAGAGACTGACATGACAAAATTACAAGTGGAACCGTAAAAATACGTCTATACATTCATATACTTATGTAGTTATATACGTAGCATTAAGGTTTAACAACATTTACAAGCTAACTCATACAATAACCATTACTGGAAACGCAATATGTAAGTAAATAGACACAAGACCTTAAGACGTCCAAAATCCCTATAGGTAGGATTAAGGAGAAGATTAAACCCTGAAAATTATGATAGTCCACAAATTGACCTAAAATATTAGTATCTACGACCTCTACACATCCTCTAGTTCCTGGCTGGAGCAAGAATTGCGTATAAATTTTTATTTTAAATAAAAAAGTGTCGCAGTATAATATAAATTTTAATAAATAAATGATTATTTTTGATAACTATCTTTGGGTACCGGATATCTCCATAAATCGCCTCACAAAAATGCTAACGACATGAAAACATCATTAAAAATTATTTAAGAATTTCGACTAAGCTTAATAGGAACGTATAGCTTAGGTCAGAAAGCTTGGACGGTTTCCAATTGTTAATTTTGAACATGTAAATATATTTTTATATATACTTATTTTTATATATAAAGTTGTTTTGACATATCATTCCTTCTCTATTTAGACTATTACTGAACACTCCGTTCTCCGTTAAAAAAATGATAGCTTCAAAAACCCCAAGTATACGTTATGCTTAAGAAACTTGTCAAGAGCATGTGAGGTACATACACGTATACACAATAAGGTGGACTTGTCGAATGCACCACCACCAGGTACAACATTGTAGTAATGCAAGATTTTAGCTGAGGTTATGCAATAATTAATGCTGTCATTTCAAGAATGGGTGTCACATATTTTTTTTGGCTTCACGCTGTATCCTAGAGGGAACCTAGTGTTCAGACACTCCGTTCCCCTCAGTTTCATTGTAATTGATTAAACTTTCGTTAATAATAATAATCAATTACAATAAATGCAATTATATGAAAATGCAATAAGTATAGAAATAAAAACGTCCTATATATACGTATATATACGTACTAAACTAATTAACCCCAATTGAAAAAGTAAAGGAAAAAAAGAAGGAAAAAAATATTTTTCTAAACAAGCCGGCACTAATACAATATAGCGCGACACAAACCCGACGCGTATTTCACTGGTTAGCGCGTCGTTATAAAGTCGTAAACCTAGAAACTTGAATTAATATTGGCGATTATTTGTGGTACAAAATTAATATTTTTTTATTATATACATTTTAGAGGCCGGCCGTGGCGCAGTGGCACGAAGTGTGACTGTAAAACCGACTGGTTGTGGGTTCGATCCCCACTCGAGGAGATGAAATATTTACTTAAATTTATATTTCCATTTCTTCGCTCTGGTGTCAAGGCAAAGCGCGGCGTTGAGTTCTGCCACTTAACACGCAATGCCTCCAAAAATTCGGCAGAAAGTGGGGAACGGAGTGTCTTAACACTAGGTTCCCTCTGCCTACCCTGCTGTGTGCGGGATATAGCGTGAAGCTAATTTAATTTAATTTTTTTTTATATACATTTTTTTATTTTTTTTCAATGACAGACATTTCAGAAATGAATATCTATTGAAGCCAGTCATGGCGCAGTGGCACGAAGTGTGACTGTAAAACCGACTGGTTGTGGATTCGATCCCCACTCGAGGAGAAGAAATTACTAAATTTATATTTCCATTTTTTCGCTCTGGTGTCGAAGCTAAGCGCGACGTTGAGTTCTGCCATTCAACACACAATGGCTCCAGAATTCGGCAGAAAGTGGAGAACGGAGTGTCTTAACACAAGGTTTCCTCTGCCTACCCTGCTGTGTATGTACGTAATGGTCATGCGTGATATTTCAAAACCACCACAATAATAGACTTGTTTGATTATTTCTATATGTTAATATTTTACTATGTATAGCAAGTGTCACTATAATACTACGTAAATATTCTTTACGTAGTCAGACTTTGCCTCGGCACCAGAACGAAAATATGAAAATATAAATGTGAATAAATATCTAATTTCCTCAAGTGAAGATCGAACCCACAACCAGTCGCGTTTACAGTTACACTTTGTGCCTTTAAACCTACTAAAATAAAAAAAAAAACTATCCTCTTATAAATTGTACCACCCGTCACTTTGATCAAACGATGTACCGTCATGCAAATGGACATTCACATAGCATGATGGCCATCCATAAACACTTTACTTTATTTCGCTTCCCAAACGTTGTAAGTATGTACCTAAATAATTAAAATAATTTTTCACAGCTCTAAATCTTATCCATCTTAATTGTTTAACTTCGTTAGTAGTGATAAGTGAAAATAGTTATTTTTACACAATTTTTTGTTTAACTATTGTTCAAACTTTTGTAGCAAAGTGAATTGATTTCTTACTCATTTAAGTTTTTTTTTAACTTATGACAGAGTAGGCGGATGGAATCTGGGAACCTATTATTAAGAAACTCCGTTCCCATTAAAGATATTCCACACTTTCCGCAGAATTCTGTAAGCATTTCGTGCTTAATAGTGGAACTGAGCCAGGAAATTAAATAAATTAATCTCGTTACAATGTGTGACTTATATTATAATTCAATTTATTAATTTACTTAGGAATTTAATACAGAATTTAATTAAATATTAATTAACTAATATAACATTTTAACTTAACTTTAATAAAAAGTATAAAATATAAAATAGTATCAGTACAAAATTAAAAATAATGTATTTTTAATATTATTAAGCACAAAAGTAAGTTTCGGTTATAAAAAATAAGGTCAATTTTATTGACTAGACTGTGAGAGCTCTCTATATTTTTCGTTCATATCATTAAATGTTAGAATGTCGTTAAAAGCAAGTTTAAATTGACTAGAAGTTTAGTTTCTTAAGATACGTATTATCAGCCTTCAGAATCTTTATGTTAAGAATTCTTATATTATATTCACGTTTTCTTAAAAAAAATATCTATTTATTTACTTATTAATAAAAACATTCATGCTATTTTACTTACGTATATAATCACGTTATGTTATATTTTGTTTATACAAAAACATATGGAGTGGAACGCATTCAATAGCAGGACTAAGTACCACGAAATAAACAATACAACTAGACTTAACTACATTTTAAGCTTTAAAGCCTCAAAATCGAATAAAAGTTTACAACATTGACGTTCTAATCTAATTACTGTAGTAATCCTTTCAAGCTATCGCACCCGAGTGTTATCGCACGAGTTGGACTTTAAGGAACTAAATAGCCTCCTTGGATTGGTTCACGTACAATGCACTACCAGAATTGTAGTCTCGATTGCTATAATCTTGATCTCGAAGGTAGCGCTCTATGCTTATGCAGAACAAACAAAAAACTTTAATTTTCAAATATATTAGATGATAATATTTTCTGCATAATTCATATTATTTAAGGCTTTCAGTTCCAAAATCTTATTCAGATGAATCAAATCATTTTGCAAAATGTTGTAGCGTAATTTTTATATTGTTAAATTTTGTATTTACTTTATAGACAGAGAGACAATATATTGTTAATAATAAATAACTTTCATTATTTTTTTGTCTGTGTATCTATATAGTAAATCCAGATTTATAGACTTACGAGTATATTGTCGCATACACCATATATATTAAATGTTACTCCTGGTTTGTTAGCAGGAGAAACCTTGTATTATGAAACTCTTTTATCCATTTTCCGCCCAATATTAGAGACAATACATGTTAAATGGCGAAATGGGAATCGAACCTACAACTGTTGCACTTACAGTCAGACGAGAAAAAGAGAGAGACGTCAGACTTCTACAGCACCATTTCGTAATGATTTTTGTATTGAGTGTACGATGATAGTATGAGAGTGAATTAATTAATCTTTACGGAAATAGAACACAAGGTGCTGTCGCTATGTTGGTTGACTTTTACGATACACTTATAAACTCGTAGTTCATTGCAATTACACATACATACATATAAATCCTCTTATTTCTTCAGAACCAGTAAATCTTATAATCAATCCATTTAGAGGCTGTCTAAAAAACTATGACGGGCCAACGTTGTGGCCAATAACGGCAACATTGTACAGTTAATGGGGCAGTAAATTAGGCTTTACTTGGCAACTTAGAGAGCTATTACGGGTTTTAAGGCTAACTTAGCTAACCGTATAATACCTTTGATGTAAGAGAGTCACCTACAATGTTGTATTCTACGCGATTATCTTAAGCTATGATACTAAAATGTCTATATGACTTGTGCTGAAACAACCCTATACTAAGACTAACTTGGGCTATATAAATCAGCAGGGTAGGTAGAATGAACCTAGTGCTAAGACACTCCGTTCCCCGCATGCCGCCGAATTCTAGGAACATTGCGTGTTAAGTAGTGGAACTCAACGCCGCACTATGCCTCGACACCAGAGCGATGAAATGGACATATTAATTTAAGTAAATATTTGATCTCCTCGAGTCACGATCGTGTACGACAATCAGTCGATTTTACAGTCACATTTTGTGCCCGTGCGCCACGACTAGCCTCAATAGCAATATATACAAATAACATCTTAACCTTCATCAGGATACTAAATAGAGACCGACACCTTTTTTAAAATAATCACTAATCGTAATTCACAATATAATTTAAAGTTGAATACAAATTGTTTATTAAAAATTTCCCTAGAGGGAGTAATATATATTAATTTCCATGCTCTGGTAACGAACAAAGCGTAACGTTTAGTTCTGCCACTCAGCAACGAATGTCTTGAACGGAGTGTCTTAACACTAGATTCCCCTTTTTCCTGCTGTATGCATGATACATCGTGATGGTATTAAAAATAAAAATAAAGTGAAAACAGGTTAATGTTGTACGAACTGTATCGCCAGACGATTCCTACTTTTAAACTTTCCGATATGTATTCATGGAATACGGCTCAGCGGGGCAGAAAAGTGAAAATATTCTCAACACTACGATCTTATTTTTACGTGAGTACAAAGTAGCAACTTACAGCGATATATATGAAATTCAAATTTATAATGGAGGCCAGTCGTCGCGCAGCTACACAAAGTGTGATTGGTTGCAGGGATCGATCCCCGCTCGAGGAAATTAAATATTTATTTAATTTTTTTTATTTAAATGATATTACATTTATATTACAATACTAGAATTCAGCAGCAAGTGGGTAAGCGAGTATCTTAAACACTAGGTTCCCTCTGCTTACCCTGCTGTGCGGAATACAGTGTGAAGCTGATTTTTTTTTATTTTTGTATTTCTCTCTCTCTCTGCTGTTTGCATATGGGATACAGCATGAAGTAAAAAAAACTATTAAAATAATTCAATTAAAAAAGTTGTTTTTGCTAAAAAAAATAACAAATATTTGGACCAAAACAGTACAGGAATGTCTGGTGGCAAGCAAATATTGCATCGGATATGTTGTTTGATCGTGGGACAGGTTTGCTGACAAATATCGGGTAAAAAGGCTTTGCTAACACCCGCAAGGACTCCTATAGCTGGAATCTTTTAATATATTTGTATATAGGACTTTTACTATTGTATGTGATACTTTTACACCTATAACTATTTTCTTAGGTAGTTGCTACATTCACGCTAAAAATACGTGGAAAGAATGAAAAAGAGTTTTAAGACACTTTGTTCATCATTTTTCTTACAACTCATTTCATCCGCCGTTATTTAAAAAAAACATCCGCCGAGCGCGTATCAAACCCACAAACGCCACGTTTACAGTCGCACGCTGTGCCGCTGCGTTACGACGGCCACACATTTATAGTTATAATATATAATTTAATTTATTCTATTTCTATAACGTATCATAAAATAATAAATTATAATTTATTCACGTTTACAATACTAGATGTAAGCTGGCGCAAGCACTTGGCCTATATATCGCGATTGCGGGCTGGCACCGTTTCAAATGCGATGACACGGATGCAGGTAGCAAAACCTGTAATACTTGTAAAATCCCGGATTCCACATTTTAATTTTGATGATGTGATCATTTAATTTTGTATTAAAAGTAATAAGGAGAAAGCCAATAGCAGAACAGTAGGGCCAAGCCTTCGTAATTTTATTAACCCTTAAAAGCCATTTTTTTCCTCACAAGTGCAACAAAAAAAATCTTAGGGAACTTTTTGTTTCTCAGTCATTTACAAATATATATTTTTTTACTTTCATTTACAAAATGTTCTCGTAGAGGTGAGACAGAAGTTCTTCTTAATCGTCCTCACTTTGTAGATCATTTTGATGAATATCTTCTTCTAATCAGTTCTCGTCGTCAGTCGGCTCGTCGGCAGATGCTAGCTTTGATTGTAAGTTTTTGTAGATACTAGTTCCTACTACCATCGTGAACTCATAATCCAAAAAATTATCCCTATTGTGCATGCTAAGTCTCCATTTTCCATGCGTTATTCATTAAAAATCATAAGAAAGGAAAACACTTACATTGTTAATCAATAGGGCACTATGACTATTATGTGTCGATACACCCACGAAGCAAGCATGTGGTAAAAATTGCGCGTGAGAACGACCACTTCTCTCGCGCGTTCAAGGGCTACACACAATTCATGAGAATACACAATAGTGCAAAGTGCCGTGACGTAAATTAAAGAGTTTAACGAATAAAAACCAAATGTGTATGGGTGTTTTTACACCCATATAGCTTTTAAGGGTTAAGCCTGAAAGTTTCTGTGCGCATACACGCAACACTGATATGTGCTATCAGGGAATATGGAATTTGCGAGGTTGTTACTTTGGCAGCTATTAGGTAAATGAGATTCAAAAAATAGTACTTAAATTTCATTAAATCATAAAGCTCAATTTATATTTTCTCGGAAATAGTACTAGAAATGACGTTATCCATTGCCAGACACATAGCAAGGTTATACGATGTATGATAGCATAGTGCCACGATGTCGCTACTTTGTAGTAAAAATTGTTTAGAGCCTCGGAAACTAAATAAATTACAATTTCAAACCATTTCATTTATATATCTATGTCTTCAATATTTATCAAGTAGTTTACATTACATAATATATTATAACTTCAATTCCTTATATTTATTAACATAAATATATCCATATCTGGTTAGGTAGCACAAAAATTTATCATCATAAAAGATTGTTTTTTGATTGTTGTTGTTATTTGACTTTTTCAATTAGTTGATTTTCTTAATCACACCGAAATAAAACATACGATTCTTATCAAGATTACTACTTGCAGAATCTTCCATAGTTTAAGACTATGGTGGACGAGCAAGATATTGTTTACTATCAACTCCCACACAGTCCCTAAATAAATGATATAATATAGATATTAGAATTTTCTGAAAATAACGTTTATACTCGTATTTCAAAAATAAACTCGACATACAATATATAAATATACAAAAAAATGTAGCTAATTAATCATTATTTATAACACTAACTAATTTAAAATCATATTCATTTGAATTACTTAATTTTATCCGAAGTGATTCTAAAATACAGATAACTAAGGTGTTTCTTAAATCATGAATCAAAAATATGAGCCCTGTCACCCTATCAACGGACGCCCTGTCCCTACGGGGACGATGCAATTTAAAACCCATCAATAATGGTCTAATGGGCAAACTTTCCGCCTTGCACAGAAATTACACTAATGTGATTATTTCTTTGAGTGACGCACTCACTCACATACGGACGCTCTTGTAAGTGGTAAGTTAAAAATCTAAATTCGATAAGAGATCGGCAAACGAAACGTATCGTATGTATATATTTTTGTTTTGTGGCTCATATAAGAACTACCTTTGCTTGTATATTAAAATTTATTTATATTTAGCCTTATTAACTGAAAAACAACAATAAATTAAGTTTTAGTAATCTTAATTCATAGTTACGTCACTCTACTTGCTGAGCACATTGATTATGAGCCTAAATTCTCATTGAGGCTCACATTATATTTGTCATACATGTATTGAGTGGAGGAAACTCAACGCTCAACACGCTTGGATCTACACACCAGAGCGAAGAAATAAAAAATATGAAATAATTCTTTTTTTTAACTCTACGAGATACCTAGGTACCTAATGAAGTGGGATAGCGTCTCCCTATAACCTTGCAGGTTGGAGGTTCAATTCGCATTTTTCCAGCTCTCGTAGAGAAGCGGGGTTCCTTAACACTAGATTCTCCATCTGACATCTGTCTGTTTTACAACAAATTTAATATATTCCACGTAGTACATGTTACAAAGGCCGTGTGTCCCATAACAAATAAGTAATGTAGCCCATCTACGGTTATAGATTTCATTCGACTTACTTGAATAAATTGTTAATTTCAATTCAATTTAAGTTAGTAGTGATACTAACTTAAATGTAATTAATCCCGAAGACATTATTAATTAAGTAGGGAACGCAGTGTCTTAACACTAGGTTTCTTAAACCTACCTGCTATGTGCAGGATACGCCGTGAAGCTTACTTAATTTTTTTAAATTATTATTGATATAAGACATTGTCTGAACTGTTTCTTATGATAGATATACCTAAAAATGTTAAAACAACTGTTATCAGCGGGATCCATTAATAAACTAATCACTAATCATTTATTACATCATACTTCAACTTCATCAATTGTTAATAAATAATAAAGAAAAATGTCTAGCTTAGATGACAAAACACCTAAATTCTCAAAGATTCTCAAAGACTTGATTGTACTATTTCTCATACGTTACGGTCATGAGACACCTATCGGCAAATGTTTTTAAAGTTAATAAATACCGCCTACCGTGCCGTCTACGAGATACAGCGTGAAGCTGATTTAATTTTAATTAAATTTTCATAGAATTAATTATTTAATTTAAATACATAGAGCTTCTCCAACAATAAAACTAACCACAAACAGCACCCAACAACAACATAGAACCAATAACCAATACAATATTGTATCTCGAAATTCATATCAGCATTATTTGACTTTAGTTCAGTTTAATACAAGTTCAAACAAAACAATAGCTGAGGCGTTTACAATAATTAACAACTGCGAAACTCAGAGCCAACACGGCTCTATTATACAATGACATGGAGCGTGGATTGTGGAAGGGATATGCGGTAGATGAAATCTGTTGTTGTAATACATTCAATATTAAGTAGGCCGTTTGACATTAAAAGCGATGGTTGTAAGTTGTGGTGACAGGATAAGCGTGGCGTTGATAACTGTAAATGAACAGACATTGTCTTGAAAATTAGGCAGAAAGTGAGGAACAGGGTGCTCTAACTGTAAGTGATTCTGTTATTACAGATAAAGTGTAAAAAAAATGATCTTTTTCTTCTATTTTTAATAAAAAGAGCAAATCCATGAACGAATTTGTAGCCAAAATAATCATTACTAACCAAGGTCAGACCTATTCTATCGAACCCGTTACCACTTCCACAATAAATATGACCCATATATTCTAAGTATATTAACAATAAGATATTAAATTGCGATCAACCCTCAATGCAAACAGAAATCAATCATCGTTCCATCAGGAGGGGAACTTATTCAAATAGCGCTCCAATTGAAATATCCGCTCGAGCAAAAATATAACAACCCTTGGCTCAACCGGTGGAGTAACGATAAAGGACTTAGTGCAACTTTGTCTTAAGAACATTTTGATATCAAGTAGGTTCAAACAAATTAAAACATATTTTTATTTAGGTAAAATTTTAATTGTTTGGATTTGAACCCACGAATAAGAACATTTTGGTTGCTGTATGTTTCTCCTATATATCGTGCGTACATATATCCACCGAGTGACTTTTTTTAGTTTCATGCTGTATCACACTTACAAATATCTAAGTGCTAAGACACTACGTTCCCCACTTTCCGATCAATTTTCAAGACATTATGTGTTGAGTAGCGGCAGCCAACGCCGCGCTTTGTCTAGTTACAGCAAGGAAATGAATCTTAATAACTCCCGAGAGACAAACGAACTCCCAAAGCCGTGCGGCTGCGCCACAACGACCTTCCTAGAAAATCCAAGGATATACTTAGTATGTAGGAGCACGTGTATAAAATTTTATAGCGTCTTTATTTTTTGCATAATCTTCAGTCGTTAAGCCATGTGGTTTTCGCTGCTACGATATCTTTCTTTTCAAATATTAATATCGGTATATTATAACTAATTAGTTAATTATTTAATTGATGATATTTTGTTCCACTAAAATTATACTTTTTCATAATATTTTTCAAATAATTGTATTAAAAAAAAAACGGGATACTTCCCTTTAGCTTTGTCTTACTCATCTAACAAGATCAATTAAACAGAATAGTTATAGAAATAATATTTTGCATGAGTAAAAACTGAACTGATAGCCATTGCAACCAGTCCGATTATTTATTTATAATAGTGAAGATTTGTAATAATAATTAATCATTTATTATATTCTTCAATAAAAGGAGGTGTAGCGCTACGGCACTGTGCCTCTACGTGACTTTACACGCAAATATTGTCGGATGGATTCCCCCGCCGAGGAATGAATTATTTTCATCTCCTCGCTTTGGTAATAAAAAAAAACGTTGAGTTACGCCACTCGCAACACGCATAAACTTTCGAATATTGTAAAGAAAGAAGGCAACGGAGTGGATTAACACTATATTGTACATGTACTAAGTATTAGGAAAAATCTATTCAGTAAAATCGTGAAGGTCTAAATCCAACAAACTGAAATAAATATATTTACGTGTATATGCATATAAAATACCAATTAATAAACAGTAGGAGCATAAGCGTGTGACTGTAAATGCGACAGTTTGTGGGTTCCAGGGGGTGGGTTGTGGGTTTTTCTTAGCTCTGGAGTCGAGTGAAAGCGCGATGTTTAGTTCCGCTACTGAACACTGGGCTCCTTCTGATTATCCAGATATATTCGGGACACAGCATAAAGCTAAAAAAAGGTTTATCATTTCTTTATCACAATACTAAAAGATATTTCATATGACTTCATATTTTGAAAGCTAGAAACCCACACTGTCCTCACCTCGTAGGTACCTACACCTACGTATAAGTAGACAATACGTTTAATAGAATGCACTGCGTGCACCTGTCGGGTGTCACTTTTGTAACAAAGTGGTTAACTGCTTTTGATGTTCAAAATCCAGGCAAAATATGGTATAATGTTTTTACGAAAAAAAAATACTTGGTATATGTTTCTATGTTTATACACATAATTATATTTTTTTCAATGTTATATATGATTTTTTAAGTCTGAATGAACACGCGACAGTTGTGGGTTCGATTAAACGGCTTAACGAAATCGTAATATTATATAAACGATGCTTTACTAATAAGAAATACTGGATGCCACTAGATGTTGCTAGAAATATAATAAAACTTGACAAAAAAAAATTGTTATTATGATCGAAAATTTTAAACAACAGCTTTATACTAAAAACATTTAACAAAACTTAAATTTTCTAAGATAAACTCTGAAAGTACCCGAAATGCCTGCGCTATAATAAGTTGAGAAACTTAAATTTCTTAACTGAGTAATTACTTAATGAGTTTCCGTGTGTACTCAGCTCAAATACTTCCATGGACTCTTATTAAAGGAGCATGTTTCTAATTGTTAGCACCGAGTGAGTACTTAACAAGTATTTTATGTGATAATATTATGTTTGTATTACTTAGTATATTTTTGTCTATTATGTCGTGGTTGTGAGTTCAATCTCCACTCGGGGGAATGAATATTTATCTATTTTTTTTTTTTTTTTTATGGAAAAGACACGGCAAACGAGCGTGCGGGTTACCTGATGGTAAGTGATTACCGCCGCCCACGATCCCGTGCAACCCCAGAGGAGCTACAGGTGCGTTGCCGGCCTTTAAGATGGGTTGGGCGCCGGGGCCCGGCATTACCTGATGCGAAACGCAATGGCATAAAGCCAAACGCCGGTTTTAAATGCCGGGGGTGGTAATGATCCGGTCGAGTCTGCCCATGCGTGTTGCCATTGCTGGCGACGTGACTCTACCACACGTACTTTAGTCGCCTCTTACGACACCACCAGTACCAGGATGATCCTATTCTAAGCCGGGATCGCACGGCAAAAATTATTTTAATTTCTTCATTCTGGAAAGTGGGAAACGGAATATCCTAACACTAAGTTCCTTCTGCTAATTTCTTTATTTATATTAAAGTTTATTAATAATTGTAAAACAACGCTTTTTATTAGTAGTATTGTTTAGTTTAACGCTGTGTCCCGCACATAGCAGGAGAGCAGAAGGATTCTGGAACCTAGTGATAAGATACTCCCTATTAGGGAGCACTTTCAGCCGAATTCTGGAGATATTTAATGTAGAGTGGTAGAAGTTAACGCCGCGATTTGCCTCGTTATCAGAGCGACGAAATGCAAATATTGAATATTAATTTATCTGTGTGAGAATCATACGTACAACCGCCGCGTTTACAGTTACACGCCTGCCACTGAGTCGAAAGAGAGCCCAAGATGGCTTCAAAAATGATATTACAGAAAATATATTTTTTCATCAATCTTCTTATATGAAGTCTCAAATATAATAACTTTGAATGAGTATAAAGTATATGTATAATAGGGCTGTGTTGTACAGTAGTCTGCACTTACAAGACGCTGTAATTTCAATTTTAAAATAAATGGTTAAACTGTTTTTACATAGGAATAGAAACGAACGAGTTGAATAGTAATAAAATCACACAACACGTAAAGTCACAATAAAACACCTTTTACAAATAGAATTAGTCTAATCAAAAGATAAAATTTTAATTTAATTGTACCAAATTGAAAAGATGCAACAAAATAAAGGGTTATACGACCACAGTGTGATGAGGCGTTGAGCGCTTAAGCGATTTAAGCCAAAGGATTTCACGGTTGACGGATTCCGGCGATCCACGCTTGCGGACATACGAGTACTGGCTGTGTCCAGTATTACGTATTTTTTTGTAGGAAATAATTGTGAAAATCGATGTTTTAGTGTAAATAAAAAATTGGTAATAAAACATTTGTATTTTTTTATAGTATTTTGTATGTATTTAAGTTGATGCCGTCGTGACGTAGAAAAGGACGTTGTGGATTCCCACTTGAGAGAATGATATACATTTAATATTTTTATTTACGAGCAAAAGCTCTACGTCATCAAAAAAATATCTCTCGTTTCCATTCAAGAATTATTATTATTTTTTATTATGTTAGATTTTTTTCCTAACCCTTTAGATTTTTTGAAATTAAAAAGACACCTCAATTACGTCACGAATACTTAAGCCAATAATTGATAAAAAGTGTTATAAAGATTACATAAAATTTATTTGTTAAACAATATAAAAACAATTAATTTTAATAGTAAAAAAATACTACAACTAAATTTTGATCAAAAATGATTACTGTTGATCATAATTAAATTAATCAGAGAACAGCGTACAATCCAGTGAGGATCTCATTGGAAATATAGGAACCTGAACATGAACAATAAAGATGTTTTAAATTTATTTAAATTATATAAAAAAGCTATATTTTTCAATTATTTAATAATATTTCTCTTACACTCCACATATAATATATATTCCTAAAGTAAAGCAATAGCCATTAGATACGTAATAATAGCAATTATCGTCGCCTGCGGACAGCGCGGACTGTTCGGGCGAAATTGCAAAACCGCGTGTGGCGATTTACCCTTGCGTTTAACTATATGTATAAAAGTTTCTATATAAGTTTATCTATCTGTTTGTCTTTCGATGTACCTAAAAGCGTCTGGACATGGATATAGTAGATATTTGTATATGTAAATTTTGTATGGCTTTGTATGTAGTATCTTTTTTTTAATACTATTCCACTCGGTACGTACCCTTTTTTTTCTTATTTGGTTATTCAAGCTGTATTCCACATGGAGCAGGGTAAGCAAAGGAAACCTAGTGCTAAGATACTCCGTCCCCCATTTTATCTTATTATTATATTTAACTTATTTATCATATATACTAGTTAGATTATTGAGGTGGATGTGCGGCGTAACGCGGTCTGACCGCATACGCAACACATTCATTCGAGGTAGTCTTGGAGTCCGTGACGTAGCGGATAAGCTCCAAGAGCGTCGCCTGAGATGGTTTGGTCACGTTACGCGCCGGCCTGAGAACTATGTCGGATGCAAGTGCCTTGCTATGTCAGTCCCTGGAGTGAGACCTCTCGGACGCCCAAGGAAGCGCTGGTTGGATGTCGTGAAGCAGGACATGAGAGCCAATGGTCTAACCACCGAGGACGCTAAAGACCGTGCAAAGTGGAGTAGGTTGAGCAGGAAGGCAGACCCTGGCAAATAGCCAGGATTAATGCCAGGAAGAAGAAGAAGAAGAAGAAGATACTAGTTAGATTATTATTTATATGCTCAATTAATACTTTAGGCTGCTGCAGTACATGAAGTTGGTATTTTTAGCTTTACTCTGCATTTAGTATGGTAAATAGAGAAATCTCATAGAATCTCTGTCTTATATTGTAATTCAGTTAATAAGTTGGGACCAACGTTTCGGAAAATTGTGCTTATAAAATGTTTCTTTGAACTATTTCTCACTCTGTTAATAAGACAAAACGCGTGACTCTAGAAGCTCAGACTCAAAAATTGAGCGAGAACCGAACAGAGTGTTAAGACACCTTAGCACTACGTTACTTCCTCTGTTCCCCCTGCTATATGCGAAATACAGCCTAAAGAAAAAAATATTTATGTAGGTATGTTACTAATAAAAAAAAAATTCAACAAAATGACTTATCACTATATTCTCCAAACTCATATACATACAAATAAAATATTTAAAAACGCAACACAATGTTTCAATCGCAAAAATATCATTTTAATTGGGAATAGGGTCTATAAAAGAATCCTTTGTTTCTAAGCTCTGTGATTGTTCTGACATGAAATTGTTTATTAAGACAAAGCGAGTGTTCGCTCGAAATCACACTACCATTTGCAGTGGTGCCAGGTTTTTGTCACTTTAACGAGGTGGCGTCGTTTTTCATATTCACTAGAATGAAAGATTTTTTTTATCTTTTGTTTTTTAGTCGTGCTCCACATAGAAGGGTAGGTAGAGAGAATCTAGTGTCAAGATATTCTGTTTCTTTTAAAACAATTACGTTCTCCACTTCCTAAATATTTCAATTCCTCGACAGTGGCTTGAATACACAACTAGTAAATTTATAAAATCTACAATATTAAACTTTACATATTACACAATTTTTCTTTTAAAAGAAATAAAACGTGGCGCACTTTGACTCCTGCAGGTTCGTTTCCCACTCAAAATAGTGAAGTATTTTCATAACACAGTAACAAGACAATGCGTGGAGTTGCGATCCGCCATTCAATAAGTAGTGCTTATTGAATGGCGGATGTGTGAGAGTGCTGAACTCTGGAAACATTACTAAGTGGAGAACTAAGTGGAGAGCGTCTCAATAATAAGTTCATAAGTTCTCTCTATCTACCCGTTATGTGAAACAGCAATTAAAATTTTTGATTAACAATTAAAATTTATAATTAACTAAAAAAGCAATTACTTACGCCAAGAAAACTTATGTCAATAAAAAATCAGAAAATTGCTTTTTATAATTTTTATTGACATTCGTTTTCTATTGAAGGAGAAAACGTAAAGATGTAATTGAAGGTACGTAAAAATATTGTGATTGAGTATGCCATATTTTAACTTATATATTGTAATATCGAAAGTTTATGTTCTTTTGATAATACAATATATAGAGACACAATAATATATTAAATTTTAAATATATTTTAAGTGCAAGCACATGCATATTCCCACACACACACCACACTTACACATCCGAAACGTAAAAGTAGCGAGAAGTAGGAGAAGAAGAAAAGTTGGACTTAGTAAAGTACCTAAAAAAAAGTTATAATATTACCTACAAACAATATCAAAAAATATCAAATAATTCCCACATAAAACTGTCTTAAGATACTAAATCGATAGTCACCCTTGGAGGGTTAAAAAAGCCCGCTACGTTTACAAAACGCCTTGACGGTACATTTATACTGTGTAACGCGAGCTAAGTGAATCAAACTGTCATTCGCGCCGCATTACAAGGGTAGGATGATATGACTATATGGATATTCCGTGTAGTCAGTGTGAATTTTAGAGGATAAGACTTTGTATACTCCGCATATAACAGAGTAGGCAGATGGAACCTAAGAATCCTAGTGTTAAGTAACTCCTTTCCATTTGCCGTTTTCCCACTTTACCTTGTCCACTAGATCGAAAAAACGAAAATATTAAATATTTCATTTTCTCGAGCGGAAATCGAACCCACACAGTTAAATTCTTTAACCTTTCGCCGCTAAATTCACACGTTTGTGTCCACCGCCACAACAGGCCACAAATAAAAAAAAAAACAATTTTATAATATTAGTATATATGAATCATCGTATCCATAACTCCCATCCTCCTTTGAGTCTCATAATATCTCTAAGAACAAGGGTGCAGCTGTACCCTTACCTTTCTAAGTGAAATCACTTCCCTTCTGCAAATACACCTTCAATTTTTTTTCTTTCTAAATTATTTTTTTCTTTAGAACGAGACGATAATGATATTCAACTTCATAATTGGTTTTTTCTACAGATTAAAAAGAATAACGAGCGTAAGTACTATTTAATTATTTCTTCAAATATATGTATCTAATTTTAATGAGGACCAATAAAGTAACTAAGGAGGAATTTCATAGAATTATTTATAATATTTTTGAATTTTGTAAAATCACAGTAGATAGATATCAATTAAATTGAAGATTCAATAGCAGAGTGCCAATTTATCGTTTTAAATAATATCTGAATCACCATTTTACGATCAATTTTCATTCAAAATATTAAATTATAATGTTACGAATTAAATTATAAGCTATATTGCAAAGTCTCCTAAAATTACGGTAAAGTAAAATTGAGTAAGTTCTTTATATCCCTTTATAACATATAAAGAAAGTGTATTAGAATGCCTAATAAGGTAATGCAGCGACTGATGGAGGAGGCAGTGTCGAAGTTCAGTTGGACGCGGCATCAGTCTTGTGACGTCATCAATCACTAGGACCTTCTTTAGGCTGTGTTGCTGTAACAGCTGTGGTCATTTCCGGTTTTACTATGGATAGTCAGTAGTCGATACTGTCAACGAGTTCTTTGTTTAAAGTGCTATGTTTTTAAAGATCCTGAAGTAAAATTTATCAGTTAACAGCTTCTGTGTCGTTGTGTTGTATTTTCTTATCTATATGTTGTTAGTTACAATATCCTTTGTTCGTCAAAAGTTTTGCAAAAGGACATGTTAGATATTTGAAGTTGAATCACAATTTTTAGTGATTTAAGCAAGCATTAAGAGCAAAAAAATTAAGGTATAAATTATGTCTTATTATAATATTAATTGTTTATTATTTTAAGCCATAAATTAATTGTAAGTACAATAACTGCAATAATAAACAAACAAGGGACAGAAAGTCCTAACACTAGGTTCTGTTCTATGCCGCTTAAAGGTTAACTAAAACCTATAATAATTCAATACACGAACTGTACAATGCCTTTCTATCCACATCATATCGTTCACCTACAGCTTAAAGGCAAATATAGATGTTCCAGGTGTAATTTAAAATGCATAAATCTCCTTGGCTCAGTCGGCCCGCTAACTGGATTCCCCTGAGTTTTAACTTTACGTTTTATGAATAGGTAATCGCTGGTGATGCGATATCCAACGTGGATAGAAAACAACGGAAGAGATTCCTTTTTTTATTTATTGCAGTTGTATTTTCATTATGAAATTTACCTATAGTTGAAATATATATGAAAAGATTCGTTTTGTCTATAATTGTTATACAAAAGATGAAGATTTTTTTTAAATTTAGATTTATTTAATAATTTACATAACTCTGAACTACTTTGAATTTGAGGGCTTAGAATCAGTTTTGAAATTTTAGGATATACGCATTACCGTGATTTTATCATATTACAAAACTGAGAAAATGGAAAATAAAATTGCTCTATTTAAGCACTGAAGCAAGAAATATGTACAAATAATGAAGCATACAAGCACAAATCCGTCCTTGTATCTCGTTTGTAAATAAAATATATATTTTATAACCTATGAGTGATCAAAAAAATGTTTACTTACTTAATTTATAAAATTAGGTAATAATCTTTTAAATGTTTTCCACTTTTAAGATTTATTGTAAAATCTAAAATTTTCTTTTCTTAGGTTCCTCCTTTCGATCTTTGTCAAATGTCTTGAGAGAGGTTAGCATGCAAATGAGCTCCAATGCGGTGGTGCACGTAATGCCGGCTTTGAATCAAGGTTAAAGCGTCTTCTAAATGAATTTCTGAAAGGATTTTGCATTTTAATATCATAAATTTCATATGTTACATAATATTATATGTGAACCTATATTTATACGTCGTCGTCGTCGTCGTCGTAGTAACCTATATTTATGATGTATTTGGCAACTTTAGTTTATTGTACTCGTTATAAAGGGTTAAATCGCCACTTGAGATTTATATTTTTTACTGTCCGAAAATTATTGTACTTAAATAAAAAAGATACATATCAAATAAATTTATAAATATATGCATGTAATATGTTGGTGTATGTATGGAGAGCATGACAAAAAAAATAATGTTATATACCAAGTTGTTTATTTTTTATTTAATATATATTCATAAAAGGTTTTAAAATAGAAAATTCTACCTTTTATAAGCTTTTACATTTAATTTACGTTCATTTTGTTTTAAGAGGGTGCGTAAATCTGAAATGCATTGACAGACGTGGCTATCTAGTCCCCATTCGTCACACCATGTCAACAATCGTGTGAAACAGCCCCTATTTTACATTTAATTGCATTTCTTTGTCGATCTCCCCGGTAATCTGAATGCACCCTTGTCGCCTGTCACCAACCATTTATTGAAGAACTGCGTCCCTTAAATTTTGTTCATAATTTTCGATAAGAGGGGTGCCATAGTACTGAAACGTAGGGATCTCGATATATTGGCCGTGTCTAGACTTATTTGATATCGAAGGAAAGTGTGTGTTAAGGCAATATTTGCGGACGCACTTAGCTAGATGGCGTACACTTAGGTTTTTTCTCAAATTAGATTTGAGTCCAATCACTGCAAGTAATCAGATCTTAGCAAACTGAAGTAAGAAGAAATATCTTATGTGAAGATAAAGAATATATCTTTGTGATAAATTAGATCGTCTGATATACGAGTATGTCCAATACGAATGAGATTGAATAAATATACAATTTTTTAAACATTTTTAAAGTAACACTTTCCACACTTAGGAAAGATTTTTTAGATTTTTCTAATTAAGTAAATATATAATTTATTGGTACGACATTCTCTTCTTAAGAGTTCTATCTATGTTATGTGTGTGACTGTAAGCGCGGTAGGTTGTGATTATGGGTTGTCTCAACTCAATGAAATGAAATATTTTTTTTTTTGCTCTGGTGCTGAGACAATGCGCGGCGTTAAGTGCTTCCACTTAACATACAATGTCTACAGAAACAAAGTGTGTACAGAAACAGTGGCACAAAGTGGCAAACAGTGGTTGTGGGTTCATTTATTTACTTAAATTTATATTTCCATTTTCCTCGCTCTGGTGTCGAGGCGAAGCGCGGCGTTGAGTTCTGTCACTTAACACGCAATGCCTATAAAATTCGAGAGAAAGTGGCGAATGAAGTGTCTTAACATTAGGTTCCCTCTGCCTACCCTGCTGTGTGCGGGATACAGCGTGAAGCTTAAAAAAAGAAGAAAGTAAATGACAGAGTGACATACTACTAAATAATTTGCGTAGTGTTCAAAATTTAAAATGTAGGAAAATTTGACACTCCCACTATTAGGTACATAGATTGATTGGGTGAAGCAATATTCATTCCAATCAAAAGTTGATGAGTATGCGGATAGCCTCTTTGGTGCATCAAAGACATATTACAAAAAGTATCGCTGATTGCTGTACTAATACCGTCCGATAGCACGACACACGAAAAATTTTCATATTACAGTTTTTTATTTTCAACCATTTTAGGAGAGGAGAGATAGTATTCTATTCTCCGTTTTCCATTAAACTTTAAAAAAATAATTTAATATATAACTTTATTTATATGTACTTAATTAAAATTATACCAAGCCTATATAACTAAGTTCAACGTTGAAAATGGGTTAACTCCAAAATATACAGTAATGTTCATATTAATTAGTATGTTCTTCGAAACTAAATGTTATTTGTAATATAATCAAAATATCAAATTCGAAGAAGTTATTTCAAGCTTACAAATGAGGTAAATATTTACTAATTTGTGGATGAAGGAAAGATAAAGGTTCGCAAACATTTTATAAACTTATGTTTAAAAATATAACTACTCAAGAGATAATATATTTTGTACGCATTTTCGCCACAAAATCAAAAGCGATATATAAGCAGGGTATAGTAATGAAATTTGACATGAAATGAGAATTTATAATATAAGTAAAGTAAAAAAATCCGAAATGTAAAAAAATTATAAATATTTCATAGAAAAAAAAACATTACATACTTATATTGATTTCATACAAAATGTGTTTTTCTTCCCTCTGACTTACAATCCTGAAATTGGTACGAAAGCCTCAGTGACGCACGACTCGCAAGTAACTATTTTTTTTTCCTATTAATATATCTTATTATACTATCCAGATGCATATATCTACGTAAGCTTGACAATATAAAAAAAATACCACAAATGTTAATTTAACTTCCTAATCTTTGCACACAATAAATAATTTTAAAATAAGGTAGAAGAAATATAGAGTCGTGGCGCAGAGGCACAAATTATGACTGGTTGTGGATTTGATTCCCACTCGAGAACATTAAATATTTATTTGAATTTATATAAAGTTACTATAAAAATAAAGGCAGTGCACAATTAACGCTTTTCTATTTTTGAATAGATGGAAATATATATAAGTGATTAAATCCACGTAAACCAAGTTGCATCAATCAATATTATATGAAATAAACCCTTTTCTAAATGCGAAAGTTGTATTGTACTTTAAATTAATATTTTAAAAAAACAAAAATATAGTATATAAGTTTCATATTATTTTATTGAAGCGAAAATAGAACAAATCCTTAGTATTCATTTCTCCAAGAAAATTAAATATGATACTGTTGAAATAGTACACAAAGAAAACAGCTCTGCATTAAACGTTATTTTTGAGCAATACTAGTAGTTTTATATCTTTCTAATAAAATACAAGCACAATTTTATGTAAAATGAATGTTTCATTTCTGGGTTTGAGGCGATCGTGGCCCAGTGGCACATATATATGACTGTGAGACGGTAGTGAGTTCGATTCACCCGAGGCAATAGAATATATATTATTTTCATTCCCTCTCATAGGTTAGGATTTTGATCATTGGCATTTGGAGTTAGGTTCTGCCACTGAACACCAAATGCCTCGAGAACTTGGTGAAAAATAAGGAAGCGGATGTGTCTTAATGAGAACAGAGTGTGTAAACACTAAATTCCCCGGTTTCCTCTACCCACTCTGCTATATGTGCGGGATACAGAGTAAAGATAAAAAAAATGTTTTATCATCGTTATTGGCAATTATTTAAAATAAATTATATTATAATTATCATCTTATGATAGTGTTTTATTAATATACTCAGTTAGAGGTCATTAGGGCAGCGTATGACTGCCTGATTATCCATCGATTTTCCATCAGTTTTCAGTGATTGAGAGCTTAATTTCGTTTTTGCACACAAGTTGTATTCCACACACAGCAGAGTAGTAGAGAGAGACACTCCGTTTGTCTTAACACGAGATTCCCAGATTTCCAGCTCTCCACGTACCGCCGAATTCTGAAGGCATTGCATGTTAAGTGATTAAGTGGCGACGAAATGAAAACATTAAAAAAATATTTTTCTCGAATGGGAATCGAATCCACAATCTAATGCGTTTACATGTGTGCTTTTTGTTAGCTATATATTTAATACTTGTATGTTTTGGTCTAAAATAAGCGCAGGTTCTATAGCAACGTCGGCAGTAATAAATTCAAAGAGTTTTCGTATATATTTTGTTACATCCACACTTTTCTTAATATAACTCTGAAAAAAAAACAACAGAAAATTAATATGAACTAATTAAAAAAATACATCAACACTCCAGTAACTTTATATCATATCATAAAAATAAATAAAACACCCATTTTAATATCTTACAAAGAATATATTATTTATTTTGCAAAGAAAAAAAATATTACGTTACAACGGAAACAAAGTTAAGAGCCCGTTGTACCAATATCGTTGTTTCTTAATTAAGAAAAATTGAAAATTTATCTGTCCGGAATATTTTTAATTGGTCCCGCGAGCGTTGTTCAACGTGTTGACAGTACAACTTCCGTTGGTCTCATTATACCAATACGGAGATGCAGATTTATATTGCGTTCTACCATTTCTGTTGGAGTTGAGATTTAATATGCATGAAGGAACATAATAAAATTTGTTTTTTGATATATTATTTTGTTGTTGATTTTTATTTTGTAGATACACCTAGAATTAAATCAAATTTTGCAAAGTTTCAGCCCTCATGGGGAAAGGAAGTGTCTTAATGACAACGGTATGTCTTAATACTAGGTGCCCAGGGTTCCTCTTTTTACCGTGTTATGTGCGAGGAGCTGAAAAAAAATCATCTCCACTCCAAAACACGTTTAACATCTTGTAAGATGGTGCCTTGAATGATTGCATCGAGGCGATGGTTAGTCCGTCGGCAAACCGACATGTGCGAAGAGGACAGCTGAGGTCAAGGCCTGCCTGACTAAAACCAAGGTTCATTTGGCCAGTTCCCGGAACTTAAAAACAAATATAAATCATCAGAAGTTTAGAGAGCTCTTAAAGGAGGTGGAAGCTGAAAAGAGTCATGCGGAAAATAAGGAGAAAAGATATAGGAGACAAAAAGGAAAGGAAGGAAAATGGACTGAAAGCTGAAAAGTTAGATGAATTAGTCAGGAAATTGGATGAACACGCGGAGGAATTAGGAGAAATGAGGAAAAGAATGGAGGAACTGCGGATGGCTATGGATGAACAGAGGAAAGCGCTCGAGAAGAAAACTGTACAAATAAATTATTACGTCATTGACCTAGCGTCACTTTTCTATAAATTCTTAAATTATAAAAATATAAAAACAACAGAAGTACAAATTATCTTATCACGTCAAAGGGTGTATTAAAAACAAATCATCATCATCATCAGCCTGTCTTAGTCCACTGCTGGACATAAGCCTCTTCAATGGTACGCCACTGAGCTCTGTCTTGAGCTCTTCGCATCCAGCCGATGCCAGCCACTTTGCGAATATCGTCATACCATCTAGCTGGAGGACGTCCCACATTACGCTTGCCGAGTCGTCGTCTCCACTCCAAAACAGCGTTTATTTCACTTGCCTATATTAAAAACATATAAAATCCCACAATCATTATAGATATACATACAAATAATTTTTTTAAACTATAATAACAAGTTTATTATGAATAAATACTTTGATAAATTAAAACAATTCTACAAAACTGCTACTACGGCTGCATTACAATTGTACGAACAAAGAAAATTACTCCTAATAGGTGAAATTTCAAAGTAAACATAATGACTCCTATTATCCACTTTATCCAAACGGCAAGAAAATGTATGTCAGAACTACTTATCTGAAATATTAAGTGTGTAAACGTTCATTAGACGTATATTCGCATTGTTTTTCCTCTATAAAAAAATCTATAATACTATAAATATTGGTTTAGTTGACAATTTGTTTTATTTTTCCGACTGTTAGTTCGTATTATTAGTAATTTAAATGTATTTTCAGTAGGATAAGGTGAGGTTGAGTTCCGCTACATAACATGGAATGTCTCCAAAAGGTGAAGAACAAAGCTTCTGTTTGTTTACTTGCATATATGCAAGTGAAATGAAAGCTTGATACTCTTTAATGTTGCAGCAATGTAAATTTATATCTTTAATAAAAAAAAAAAAATTAAATCAGCTTCACGCTGTATTTCGCATACAGCAGGGTAGGCAGAGGGAACCTAGTGTTAAGACACTCCATTCTCCCGCTTTCTGCCGAATTCTGGAGGCATTGCGTGTTGAGTGGCAGAACTCAACGCCGCGCTTAGCCTCGACACCAGATCGAAGAAATGGAAATATAAATTTAGGTAAATATTTCATCTCCTCGAGTAGGGATCGAACCCACAACCAGTCGGTTTTACAGTCACACTTCGTGCCGCTGCGCCACGACCGGCCTCATATCTTTAATGGAGAACTGAAAACTTGAAGAATTTTTTTATTCTAACTTGATGTTTTTTAGGTTCAGGTTAATTCACAGCCTTTTTAGAACGGTAGTTTACGTGAAAAAAAATCAATATCAGCTAAAACATTCTATTACACGATAAAAAGCAAAGCAAAGCTCACTACCCCGCTAGGGATAAAGCATGAAGTTAAGTTATATACATATACCTTTTTTTTTTTTCAGAAATTTCGGATTAATTTTTTATGCTGTGTCAACAGAAGGGTAAAATGTGGGCTACCCCTCCGTGGGGTTGACGAGCGTTTACTAATTGAAAGTTATGTTTCTAATAAGTAATAACATAATTGGTCAATTATTTACGATATTTGTGTCAGTAGTTCTGACTGTATGAGAATTATTTATTAATACGTTCCATTATGAAATATTAGCTACAAATGTCTACAATATTCTATTCATTAAATATAATAACGAACTGAAATTAAAAATTGACATACTTTTTCAGAAAACGTAGGAAAATGTTAAAGTAGCGGGATTTGAACTCGCGTATCTAGGAAACTACAAAATTTTATATATTCTTTTTCTATTTCTTATTTGTTCCTTAAAGAAAGGATTTTGGTTTTTAATTTGATTTTTTGTAAAATTTTTTACCTTAAATTTATTTTTGTTATCTATTAGCCTTAAAATCAAATAGACAATAGGTAGACGGTAGGAACCTGAAAACCTGGCATTAAAACATTAAGACACTTTTGTTGGCCACTTTCAGCCGAATTATGGAGGTGCGAGTGTTGTGTTATGATGTTGCATGTGCAATCGCGGGTTAACGGGGAACTCAACGTCGCGCTTATTATATATTTATTATATTGTGTATACTATATATTATGTATTTTTAACACATACATGCTCCCGGGGTTTTTGACAATATTAAACTACGTGTTTGACAATATTAAAATTAGGAACATTTTATCTAGTTAGGTCTCTTTTATTCTAATAGCGGCAACTATAATAAAAAGTGACTAATTCAAATAGTAGGTAAGAGATAATCAAATTTCTGATTATCATCTTCCAAATATTCAATCAAAAGTATCTCACATCACACATGTGTATTTTCTAATTAAAACCGATCTACCAGTATATAATTTTCTTTCATTATAACTATATACACTTACTCCACTATCTTTATATGAAACTACAATAGCCGAACCAAGGCAACATTCTCTATCATTTAAAAACAATATTCACTAGATACGAAAAGATAGTCCAAAAAATGCTCAATTTTACTAATGGATACCTCCAACACCTTACGCATAAATAAATTATTCAAACACAGAAATAATAACATGACTGACCCATTACTTGTGGCTGTCAATTGAAATGAAAAGCCGAATTATTGATTACCACCCCGAAGGTTAACGACCGTTGATTGCCTTCATTGAAGCCAGCATTACCTATAGACAAATTTGTCTGTCTGTCCCCTCATACAATAATGAAACAGTGGTCTGTAGATATGAAATACGTAAACAGTTAACCCTAGTGGAACTAACGCGTTTTGGGAGCGTTAAATTCGTTATCTCGTTGATGTTGCTAATATGTGTATGTTTTCGTATTAGGTTGAGTTTTTCTGTATTTTTTTATGTGTTTTGCACATGTTAGGCGAGAATATAGTGATATGGCATTCTATTTAATATTTTGGTTACTGTGTGGTCTATACTGATGCCACAGATTGTCTTACCATGTTGTATTAATATAAAATAAATACAAATATTGTTAATGTATTAAAATATTATTAACGCTATTAATATAATAAAGTAATAATAAAGGCTTTAATACTATGCTGACAGGAAATTGCTTTTATTTTTTTAACTGCAAATATTTTTATAATTTTAATTTTGCAAAGAAAACATGCCTTTCAGTATTCTATTTTCGTAAATTTCTGCTTTACGACCTTGTATTAACATAATAATGATTATGATTCCATATATCCAACTAACTATGTTATATTAACAATAAAACAAATATACTGTTCGAAATCTAAATTCACTGGACCAGAGTCAGAATAAAATTGAAATAGAATGAAATATCCTTAAGGGCGGTCGAATACTCCAATCACGTGTATTTTGGGAAGGCCCTAAGCTCTTTGTACCGGAAATTGCATTCTACACCATTCCTCTTGAAATAGTCCCGACTGAAAACGGCCACTAAAAGTAGAGCCTTTGTTGAATATTTTTAAAATGTCGTTTGTTCGTGTAAAAATGTTATTATTATTGGTGTTTGAGGAGTGTGTGGGGAACGAAATACTTTCTTTTCTTGTACTTATGCTATAAGATTATCTACTCATATTGAAATCCTCATACGTTTTACAATAATTAGAAATTGTGTTTCAAAACAAAACAACACATTCATATTTACATTCATTCATTACGTACATACATACATATATTCATTTGATGGTCGCAATCTGAAAACATGGTATAGTTGGTAAAATTTTCATAATAAGCTATTTTTAGCATGAACAAACAATTTTTTTTCTTTCTAAAACTTCATAATTCAAAAATTAAATAGGAAAAAAAATTGTAAGCCTCGTAGTTTTCGCGTTTTCCTCTTAAAGGACCTCCCGTCAAGTATGTTTTGGTTGGCAAATAAGCAAATCAGAGGCGGATTGTGAGTGCCCCAGTTAATTCTAAAAAGTTTATTTTGTACGGAGCCGGGTAACTCGGTAAATTAAACCGTGTGCACCTTTTCAGATTGCCTTACATGGTTATAATGTTAGTTATTTTCAAGTATTTTTCCTACATTATGGTGATGAATATATTAATCATATTAATAGATTAATCAGGTTTATATGGTAGTTATGGTGAGAAATAAAATATGTATATATAATAATAGTAAATGTCAGTATGTTGTTTTCTGTATTCTTCTAAATTCCTTTTTCCAGTCTTTCCAGCCTTGAGGCCAGTCCGAGCGCAAGGACACAAGCGCGTAAGCGCGTTGTTAAGTTCTGCCACTCAAGAGGCAGTCACAGTCCTAGTTCCAGTTCATTGGAAAAGCGAGAGCTCCCCTCTACTTACATGAAAAACAATCTAAATATATGAACCGGAAAAAAAACTAAACTTCAATATTAATGTTAACTGAGGAGTTTATGAAAACGTCCATCTTTGGAACTATTGGGTAATTTGAATGTGTTATACGCAACAATTATTAATATCCATTTGACCGTCGGGAGTGTCGTAGTGGATAAAAACTAGTGACTCATAAAATAATAGCGCTATCCAATGCTCCAGTCAAAATATTTCTGGCTTCCCATAATGGCTGTTGTAGTAAAACTAGTTCAAAAAATTTTTACTATTAAAATTATAGTTTTTAGTTATAAAGCCTGCAAGTTTGAGATTTAAACAACACAATATTTCTGTTTTAAGAAAAATACAAAAAGATTTATATGACCTTATGTTCCTTCTAATTTAACAGCCAATACAGGCAAAATTTTTAAAAGTGAAAATGCAAAACATCTTACGGTCAACTTTGTCTGTGTTTATAAAAACTGTATATAGTATTTTTTTTTCAGCTTAACGCAACTGTAATACACATGAAGCCGGGTAGGAAGGGGAAGTCTATAATGTTAAAACACTCCGTTACCCACTTTTCGCCGAATTCTGGAGTGTGAGTGGTGGAACTCAACGCTGCTCATATAGTAATAGTGATATTTTTTACTCATCTGCATTTTATCATGATTCTTATCTAGAAGCAAAAGATACTAACTAAAAGTAATAAAAACCTGGGAACCGAGTGTTAAGACAATTCGTTCCCATTGAGACACTGTTCTTTCTTTTTCTCGACCGGGAATCGAACTCACAAACTGTCATGTTCAGACACAAGCTAGTGTCTATACTCCAATACTCAAAAAGCCTCAAAAGTAATCTATAATAATCTAAAGCATAAATATCTTAAATATATAACTTAGCTGAAATATATTAAATGTTCAAAGCTCAATAAGCCATTCATTGAAAACTCATCAAAAGCAATCATTTACCCAATTTTCAACCAAAATTCCACTAGCTCACTCACTATGAACTTAGAAAATATCACAAAAATACAATTTTCTGTATTGCGAGATCAACCGCTTTATATCAACGGATTTGGTTTGACAGCGACGTCTCAAAACGAAATAAAAGTAACTCCGAATGGAAGTAGCGAAAGATGTGATTTTTGATTTTATTACATGAAATAGTGAGTGGCTTTGCGGATTGGTATTGTGTTTTAAACAGGAAGGGGATTACTGTTCCTTTGTCTTGAAAGAATAATATTTATTGCTTCGCGGAATAGCTTTATTGGATTTACATAAGTCCCGCTAATACTTACTCACTTGAAAGCTACAATATATTCTATTTTGATATTGCTAGCTCTAACTGGCTCTACTAGGTGGTATTACATTCTGCATTTTATTTACAGATAAATAGCAGAATGTGACTATTTATATCGTTTTATCTTTAAAACAATCCACTAAATCTAATGTAAAATTTAACTTACAAACACATAAGCATGGGTAACCGAAATGATATACAAACAAGACCAGCAAAAAATATATAACAAATAATTAATAAAGAACCCTCATTTAATTTGTTTATATATTTCTTTTAAGTGTGTAAGAGCAAAATACTATTTGTCTATAAGTCTATTATATTGTATGTAAGTAAAAATATTTTTGTAGCACGATTTTTTTTATTTTAATTATTTAAAACAATATATATTATTGGATTTTCTATTTATGCGTCCACTTTCCCGCAAAAACTAGTGAAGGGATTAAGATTAAATTTTACCTACTTTTTAACCTTAGCTTACTTATTAGCCTATAGCTATACATATATACATACAATAAGATTACGCTCGTTTGCTTTTTCTTTTGCCATAACAAAGGCGAGGAAACCGCCTATGGGTCGCTAGTTTTAATTATAACTATGGGTCTTTTAGAACGTACTTTGATTGGTCCTGATAAAGTAAGGTATGCAGCACTCTTTCTTTAAGAAATTACCAAAAAATTATCGACAATAAATAACAAAGCGACCATTATCGCTAAAAAAAAGTAAAGTATAAATAAAAACACCATATTTAATTAAGTCTACGTAGAACTAATCTATGTGCAAAAACTGAGTTATCACATGAAATTTGGAATATGTCAAAATACAATGCATTATTAAGCCAACCAACCGAGTTGATTCTGTGAAACGTAATAAGCAGGAAACAGCAAATTATGACCCAAAATGACCATTCCGTTTCAACAATATTAATAATCAGGAATTTGTTATTCATGATGCAGAATATATTCGAAGAGTAAATTCATCGTAACGGCAAACAATGGCGAGGTACAAATGTGATGGCTGTAGGTGTATTGTCAGCTTAATTTTACTACTATCAATATGGATGGATATATAGATTTCTAATAGGCTTAAGTTATAAGCGAATATAAATATGTTCTTTTTTTTCTTTCACGCTTTATTCTTAGCTTTATATTATAGTAGATAGTGTGGAGTTTGTTTCTCTGCTTAACCGTGTACAATTCTATGATCGGTAATGATAGAGTATAAAAATATTTATTGAAAATCCTCTGTTTTCCAAATATTTTTTTCCTTTTTTAATTTTTAAGGTAATAATAAGGCGTTATAATAAAAAATAATAATTAAGATCTAAATATTTTTCCTTGAACTACTTTATCGTTGTAAGCAATAATATCTTCTGAAGTTAAAAATTTTAAAGGTTTGCTTTATTTAAACCATGGTTGCACAGACTTATTAAGACTAGGAGCCACTTAGGAAAATCATGAACTGAGGGCGGGCCGGCCGCCAGAAGTTTTGTACATATTAATTCAATATTTTTCGAATGTACGAGGGTATTATTTTTGCTGTCGGCGGGCCACCGGTATTCGACCGGCGGGCCGCATGCGGCACGCGGGTTGCGGTCTGTGCATCCATGATTTAAAGGTTCTGTCTTAAACAGCCATTCCTCTATTTTGAAAAAAAAAATTGTATGGAAATATGATTTTTTTTAGCTATACTCTCAATAATTGAAATTATAACTCTGGATATAATTCAAACAAAAAAACCAAATAAAATAGACGTAATTTTATACTACCAGAAAAAAATTGGGACAGAATTTATAGAACAATGTCACCATCGTAATATTTAAATTCCTGTAAACGCACGCTCTTGTCAGTCAAACCGATCGTGCAGGTTGCAACCTATAACAGTTTAAACAAACTAAACTGCCTCACCATACAATTACCAGCCTTATTACAAGGACTTAAGGACCTCCATTAAAGATACAATTCTAGTCAAATGTTACGCTCATGTGGCATTGCAAGCAAACGTTTTGCTACTGTTTCACTGCTTTTATAGGGGCCAATGTTCCTGAACTTAGTTTACAGCTACATAATTCAGAAGTCACTGTCGCTAACAAGGAGCATGTGTGTTTATTTATTATTGAATATATCCGTTTATGCATCTGATTATTATTATTAAAAACTGGGTTTAATTTAGATTTCTTTAAGCACCTCTGTATGCGGTGTAGGTTATGTAAATCCAGTGTACTGTACCGTGTTCTTTTTTATAGCTTTTCTATACAACAAAGCAAACGAGCGTATGAGTGATATGATGGTAAGTGATCACCGCCGTCTACGAGGATCTACAGGTGCATTGCTGGCCTTTAAGGTGGAAGGTATCCAAGTCGTGTCGATCTGGAAACATTGACGCAGGTAGGCCACTCCACAGTTGCGTGGCGCATTGAAGGTACTTCCTACGAAACCGTATAGTAGAGGAATGCCACGCATCCAGACAGTATTTGAGTTTGTAAAGTACAATGCGGTTAGAAAATTCAGTGGCAGTTCCCCACACAGCAATTTCCCAAGACACTCCTTATGATAAATCGGTAGAGCACGCACAGCGAGGAGATACTCTACACAGAGCCAAAGTAACAATACTATCACAGAATATTGTGTCCCCAACGATATTCGAACGTCTGTATTAAATGAATGGTTCAAGCTGATTCTTGGGTGCACCAGTCCAAACATAATAACAGTAGATAATAACAGTACTCCATATGACGCTGAACCTGAACTCTATACAGGTCACATTATGTTTTACTTGGGAAATATTTACATATTAATATGTATACAATTCTTCCGTTACTGACTGACAGACAACACGCAGTCTAAGCTACTGAATTAAAAAAATCATAATTAATATGTATGTTCTTTGAGGTGAGCAGGAGGGGAGCACTAAGAAAAGAATTCTCTATATTGCTAAGTCGATAGGATTTTTATTATTAATTATTCATTTTCGTTTATCTGGTAAATATATTGCGGGGTTAAATTTTAACCTTTAACATGCAACATCTAGTTACTGAGACGGTTATTGGTGAACGTAATGTCTCAACACTACTTCCGCTCTGTCTACTCTATTATACTGTCATTAGATCGAATAACTTAAAATTATTAGCTACAAAGAAATTTAATACTAACATTCATAAAATTCAATTTCCCAACAAACTTCACGGCATTACCGCTGAAAGTTCCGAACTCAGGTGACGTTGTTCCCACTACGTACAAACTATAGCCACTCACACGAGCTATTCAACACTTGCTGAACACTCCACGTGCACTGTGATGCATGCGATAATTGGAGATGGCAAATTCTACCCTGAGAGGGGTAAAAAAGGGAATTCTTTATTCATCATTTCATATGTACGTTTGTATGTGTGTAGGTAGAATAGTTAAAAAAACGTCAAGTTTAATAGAAAAGGGCATAATAAATTATATATATTTCTGTTACAACTGTATCATTAAAGTTATCTAAATTTTAATTAACTTGATTATATGATGAAATAATAATAATAAATTGTAAATTAATTGAAATATGAATTATAATATACAATTTTGAAATAGCATTTCTTATTTTTATCTCCTTTAACTTGCAGTCAACAAATGGAGGAAATGAAAATAACTAATTCCACCGTTAGAGAATGGAACCCGACGACTGTCACATTACAGTCAAACACTACGCTGCTACGCCACAACGGCCTCGACAAACTTTTGGAAATTATAAAATGAATGTTGAAAGCATGGCAGTAAGCCAATACCGTTTGTATGTTCAGCCAATGTTACTAATCTGATGCGATCCAAAATCTATAATATTTTTATTATTTATTATGTTTCTATAACAGCGTTTTTTCTCGCCATAAGCTATTTGTATCATGCACAAATAACCAAGCAAGAATAATGAAGGTGTCTATAGAAAAATAACATTATGGCAAATGAAAATTAGTTTAAATACTAAAAACACATTTTTTCAACAACATTATAAGACAAATGTAAAGAGCACACACTCGATATGGTTACTAGTAGGGAGTCCAAGGGTTCCATCAGCCATGTTCCAATAGTAATAGTAGCTCGAGAGTATCGTAAATTGTACTGTCCTCTAATCTACCTAAAATGCCAAATGCCAAGTACCATGACGATACAGTCATGTTATATTATTCAGATTCATCTCGACCTAAAAGTGTGTGTTAACAGCTTAACTATTTTTCCCGCATAGTTAAAAGCTCCATTGTTATATATCTATCTGAAAAATAAATTAAATAATACTTATTTCCTAGTCATTGTAAAATTGTACATTTTAATAAAATTGTATGATTAAATCAAACCTACAATTAATTACCTATATATAATAGGTTTATATATATATTAATTTTAATGTTTTCATTTAAATGATAATTTTATATTACAATACTAATTCTAATATAGCCCTCCTTCGTAGATCCTTCAATTGTCACCGGGCAAGTTTCGAGCGCATTATTTAATGAAGTTAGTTTATTAGTTGTCCCCATAGTTGATGCGAATTTAGCGTGCCGCGGCTAGTGCCGAACACTTGTTATTTATGAAATATTATAAATACTAACTAGAGACCAGTCGTGGCGCAGCGGCACAAAGTGTGACTTTAAAACCGACTGATTGTATGTTCGATCCCCACTCGAGGAGATAAAATATTTACTTAAATTTATATTTCCATTTCTTCGCTCTGGTGTCGAGGCAAAGCGCGGCGTTGAGTTCTGCCACTCAACACGCAATGCCTCCAGAATTCAGCAGGAAGTGGGGAAAGGAGTGTCTTAACACTAGTTTCACTCTGCCTACCCTGCTGTGTGCGAAATACAGCGTGAAGCTGATTTAATGTTTAATTTTAATTTAATAAATACTAACGACGTAAACGCGGCTTCGCTTGCTTAGCCTTACTGTTCTTATATATCCAAATAATAGAAAATCTTAAAATAAATTGTAGCGTATGTGTACGCCAAATGAGTAAATCCTGTTAAGTAGTTTTTGCGTGAGACTAGAATATATAATAAGCTGTTTAAACTTAAGCACACGATAATCGTTCAACGATTTAAATATTATCTCGTCTGCACGTTGTTGAATAGATTTATGAACGATATTTGATTTTATATTACATTTTCCTAATATTAACTCATAAATGACATTGAGTGTTGTGGCTTCGATTCCCAATCGGTGGAAGGATTTGTTTCCATTGTTCTAGGTACAAGACAAAACGAGGTGTTGAGTTCCGCCATTCGACGTGCACATTGTATTTGAACAGAAAGTGGGGAGCAGAGATTCCTAACACTCGATTCCTGCCTATACAAGTATGTGAACAGTGTGAACTACAAAAAATCTTATGAAAATTTGAATGTAGTAAAATTTACATGAATGCATTTTTTTTATCTAAACTATTTAAGTAAAAGCTGTTATAGCCTAACTATAAAATTTTTAACGGTCGTATAGGAATAACAATATGACGGAATGCCTAGTCAATTTAATAAGACTAAAATCGATTTTAAGGGTCCTGCGTTCATTTGAGGACAGTTATATTAAGTTATGATAACTGTTTATACACGTATTTACGTATAATCATTAGAATTCCTATATTTTAATCTAAAAAAATTAGATGCTTTTTTTGTAAATATATGTACATAATGAACAAATATCTCACAGACCTTTCTCTTGAAAAATCATAAATGAAACATATTTTATATTACTTTTCAGCTTCATTCCACATCCCACACACAGACACACATAGAGGGAACCTATCTAGTGTCTCCATTCACATTGACTCACTCCAGTTCTCTACTCTCTGTCGAATTTCACGTGCATAGTTTCAAAACTCAACGCCGTGCTTTGCCTCGTTACCAGAGACAGGAAATGAAAACATTAAAAAAAAATCCCGACTAGGAGCTAACCTGTCGAGTTTAGTTTAGTTTGTGCCCGAGCGCCTCGACTGGCTTCAATAATATATTTCATTCTTAAAACATAATCTTATTCAACCAATTTCTTATTTACTACTGGTTTTACAATCTTTATACTACTGTCCTCGAATATACTATTCTCAAATAAATTGTACTAGCATATTGTATGTCGGTGATTCTTGTATAAATCTCTTAAATATTAAATTTATCCACCTAACAGAAAGCTATCATCTGAATTAAAAATACGTTCTTCTTTAAAAAATAATGAAATAAATAATTTTGTATGATAGCGAACACGATATATGCAATATTAATTTACGTTTTAATTACATTTTGCTACAAAAACAAAATGTATATACAATATAGATTAATTTTAACAAGATTATTGTGATGGTTACGGATTCGATTTAAATCAGTAGACGAACGTTATGTTGTAAAAAGTGATTAATGTGTTAAGCCAGTCGAGTTACACCCATATGTGGAGATGGAGTTTATAGTTCGCTACGCTACAAGCGCCTCATTTCTTTGTTATAATTTTGTTTCTTAACTCTACTTCTATACTAACATTATAAAGCTGAAGACTTAGGTTGTTATTTTCGCTCAGAAAATTATTGTAATAATATTTTTTTTAAGCGATTCAATGCTAAAATACATAAAAACTAGAATAATATAAATAGAAAACAAACGTTTATCTAAAATCACTAAGCAATTTGTAAAAAAAAATCCTTTTTTATTTTATTTAGGGACGGGGCCTCTTATAGCCCTAAGATATCAGTAATCTTCACGCCCCACGCCGATCAACGGCAGCGGCAGCGTTCAAGTGGACTCGAGTGCTGCACTGAGTTTACCAGATTTGAGGGGGACACGCGTAAACAATGTTTTTTCAACAGAAACAGATTTAATATATATAAGTAATAAAATAAGCCGATTATATATATATATATATATATATATATATATATATATATATATATATATATGGATTTAAAATAATATATATATATATATATATATATATATATATATATATATATATATATATATATATATATATATATTATTTTAAATCCAAATTGATACAAAACGCTTGATACAAAAAAATATCAAATTCTAATAGTAAAGAAATGGTTTTGTAAAAACACTAATACAATTTATTTCTTTTTATATTTTTTGTTAACGAAAAACAGACAATGAATGAGTTCAAATTTACTAGATGGATTAGAACGTTTTTTTTATAGTTATTGGGCCTAGGCCGGAATTTACTCTAAATAATTCAGCTTAATTGACTTAGCTACATGTAGATACCTATCAAATATTAAATGCACTTCTGTTTGTTATATTTTGTAATAATTAAAATTTACATTAATTTTAAATTATACTATACTTACGTACTATAAATATTTACTATAAAACTCATTGTAAGTTGACTAAACCAAGGTTCGCTGTTTACTTTGTCAATGTAAATAGATTCCCGTACTATCAGACTACAGTCGAAATCTTTTGTAAATACAAGAGCTAGTAATTGAGTCACAACACAAAAGGGAAGCGTGTTAAGCTTAAAATAAAATTCTTTATTTTGCTGCTTCCAGCTTTTCTTCATAACAGGAATGACAGAGACCCAGCATGTAACAGAGCCTGTAAATATTTAATGCTCCTAAAAGGGAATCGAACCCACGATCGTCGCGTTTTAGGTCGCACGCCTACTACGCCACGCCACGAGTCTCATGAGTCGAACGCTTAACCACTGTGCCACGACGGCCTAAACTGTCTATGTAATGTTGCTTATATCTCTGATATATTTTTTTTATTTAAAATACATAAATTGGTAGACGAGATGGTCGTTGGTTTGAATTCCACTAGAAAAAATGCGGAGCTACGAAGTCAGAATTTAATTTTTTTTTCTATTCACTTCTTTAGTTTACAGAATTATGGGATATTATAATTAGTTAAAATTAAATAAACTGAAAAAATACTGTGAACATATATTTTAAAACTACTTAATAATTTTTTATTTATTGTTTCTAAAGGGAAAATCCCATAATTCTGTAAACTAAAGAAGTGAATAGAAAAAAAAATTAAATTCTGACTTCTTAGCTCCGCATTTTTTCTAGTGGAATTCAAACCAACGACCATCTCGTCTACCAATTTATGTATTTTACATAAAAAATATATATCAGACATATAAGCAATATTACATAGACAGTTTAGGCCATCGTGACACAGTGGTTAAGCGTTCGACTCATGAGACTCGTGGCGTAGGTATTCAAGCGTGCGACCTAAAACGCGACGATCGTGGGTTCGATTCCCATTTAGGAGCATTAAATATTTACAGGCTTTGTTACATGCTCGGTCTCTGTCACCCCTGTTATGAAGAAAAGCTGCAAGCTGCTGCAAAATTTTATTTAAACTTAACACGCTTCCCGTAGTTGTGTCTCAATTACTAGCTCTTGTATTTACAAAAGATTTCGACTGTAGTCTGATAGTACGGGAATCTATTTACATTGACAAAGTAAACAGCGAACCTTGGTTTAGTCAACTTACAATGAGTTTTATAGTAAATATTTATAGTACGTAAGTATAGTATTATTTAAAATTAATGTAAATTTTAATTATTACAAAATATAACAAAGAGAAGTGCATTTAATTTTTGATACGAGTACGTTTAGATTCTTATACCTATTTAGTATTTTTTAATAACTTATTTAAATATTATTTATTGGGATTAGCTTCGACACCAAAGCCAGGAAATGAAAATATAAATTTAAATAAATATTTCATTTCCTCGAGTGGGGATCGAACCTACAACTACTCGCATTTACAGTCACTCATATGGGCCACCGCACCACGACTAACATAACAATTACATAACGCAACAATTGTTTAACAATTCAAAAATATATTATTATTTATTTTTACCTTCACGCTCTATCACGAACATAGCAGGGTAGGCAGAGGAAACCTGGGAACCTATTGCTAAGACATTCTGTTCCCATTAAGATACTCTATATTATTAGTATTAGTATTGGGTGTTGGTTGGCGGAACTTAACCACGCACTTACCTCATTACCACAGAGAATAAACGAAAATATTATATATTTTACTTTCTCGGTATTTATCTGTTTATTACTTTATATTTTTTATCAATGCTTATATACCCACCTTCCACTACCTGTAGAAGCCTAATTAAACTTCACACACAGTTACTTTTCCACATAGTGTTTGCGTCGCGCCGCGTCGTCACCGTTTTGATTGTACTCTCAACGACAGAGATTCCCAATCTAATTCTCGCAGTACTTTTTCTATGCCACAAAATTCTTTAAATATGCAACAAAATTACACAAATATCCTTATTATTAGCTTGTAATTATTTTTTTAAACTTTCTAAGTTACATTTTTTTCATAAAGTGCCGCAAAATTTTGAAATCGTTGAAATAGTACTACAAGTTAAAAAAGGTTGAGAATCTCTGGTCTGAAATAAACAATGGCGAAACTCGTTATTTGTACTGTCGAATGTTTCGTGATTCGTGAACGTGCGTATTTCAATATGTTGGTGGGAGAGGATTGAGTGTCTGGTGGTGCAGTGACATGTCTGATGACACTGTCATTTACAGGGTTGAAGTTTGAATCCTGGTCAGAATGTATGTACTGTACTTCTTCAGTAATTGTTAACATGTTAGAGGTTGCCAATATAAATGATATATTATAATTGCTAAGTATTTAAATTTAGACATTTTTGGACAATTTTTTAAACAAAAAAATAGATAACTTGGACGGTTTTCAATGGGCGCAAGTTCAAATTCCACAACGCATTTTTTTAAACGTTTTAGAAAAAAATCTATTTGAAAAGTTTTTATATATATTGATATAGACTTGCGTTTGAAGTATATATTTTATTTATAATATCACAATATAATACAGTGCTTAAAATAGTAGACTTAATAACGGTACTAAAGACTACATAATATTATTTTATTTCTGCTTAAATTTCACACAAATAGATCCCCTATCAACCAAAATAATCAACATATCTGAAATCCGTTGAACACATAAAATATTATTCGCACTAATACAATATATATATATATATATACATACGTCTAAACCGACTCATCGGGGCGTAACACCCAGTAAACAACAACAAGAAGGAAAGGACTGCCGATAATCTCACCCTTTGCCTTTCAAGCTTCAATAGATTTTATGATAAATTATCATGTTTTGCTTAAGATACGAAATATACTGACCGTCGTATCATTATTAGAAACATCTGTTTAGAAAATCGATATTTTATAATGTCAATAATCTAATCAGCTTCACGCTATATCCCGTACATAGCAGAGTAGGCAGAGGCAGCCTAGTGTTAAGACACTCCGCTCCCCACTTTCTGCCGAATTCTGGAGGCATTGCGTGTTGAGCGGCAGAACTCAACGCCGCGCTTAACCTCGATACCAGAGAGAAGATGCTATGTCAATAATATAATAATAGAAATAAAAACATAGTAACAGCGTTTATTAAAAACAAAAAAATAATGTATATTATAAAGAAGATTACGATCATTCGTGAAGCGTTAGTCCGTTCGTTGAGTTCACGCTAACCCTCATTATTTGGCATCTGCAGATGACATCGTCTTGTAGTGAGATATTTGTTCGACCAACGATATAGCACGTGCTTGTTATTTAGGATAGATATTAAGCTAAATTAAATGTTTTTGTAGTAAATTGTTTTTTATTAAATGTTTTTTAATATATTCAAAACATCAGTACATATAAAATATTAAACCTCAAAATGTAAACCTATTTAAGAAGGAGGTTCTAGAAACTAGCTAACTATATAATTACATACATTATGAGAGCAAGACCTCCAATCATTATAACCAAGCTTATGTAGAAAAGAACTATTTACTATGGGCTTTGAGATATTATTCACCTTTAATAGATCAGTATGGAGTTTTATATATTTTTTTGTTTTCCTTTTTAATGATGTAAGCAGAGATCAGAGTTATACAAATCACTTTATTATTAACTCTTTTCAGATCAATAATTAAAATATATATTAAAGAAAATATATATTATAACGAAAGTTAATTTTTGTAAATATTTAAGAAGAGACAAAAAGGAAAGTAGAGAAGTGGTCTTAAGTGTTAACACTAGGTTTCCTCTACCCTGCTTTGAGGAAAAAGCGTGAAACTATTAAGCATCTGGCAGTTAGACTAATAATTATAGAGAAACGTCAAATAATAGAATATATTTATACAAATATAGTACTAGTACCTACGAGAATATGTGGAAGTATACCAATTTTTCGATTCGAATTCGTAAATACGACATTTTACGGAAAATTACTGAAAATATTGTAGCTACAATAAAATTCAAAGTGTATTTTCCGTATTCACAGAAGATTTTAGGTAAAAAAATTGTTGCCTCAAGTCCCCCTCGGTCTCAGATCAACCTCGGTGCGGTAACTCGATCATATTGTAACGTGATTACCGACTGTTTCTGTGGGACTTTTATCTGTAATAGCGTGTAATATTGAGCATTTACTTTTATGTAATTTTGTTAAATTATGTTCTTGTAATGTTTAATGTATAAAAAATAAGTATATATTTCAATAATTATATTTGTTCTTATATATATTTAAATAGAGGGAACTTAGTAGACACTTCGTTCCTCACTTCCGTTCAATTTTGGAGGCAGTGAGTTTTGAGTGGCGGAGCTCAACGCCACGCTTTATCTTGTTACCAATGCCAGGAAATAAAAATAAACGCTAAAGTGAGAACCGAAAACACAACTATCGCGTTTTCAGTCAGCCGCTGTGCTCTTGCGCCACGATAGTTATAAATATACCAATAAAATAATATAATTAGGTATATAGATAATATGAAACATGTTCAACATTTTATATAAATAATAACTATAACAAGACTAATTGAATGTAAACTCAGTAATTAGTGTTTCCGCGCACTGATTCCATATAAAACGCTTGTCTAATTTGACACCACGTGTTTGTGCGTGACCAGCAACTATGGGATCACATTCGTTTTTGTTGTTTGCGAAATACTGACATTCCATAGGGGATTACTGATTCAAATGTGCGGCTATAGGGATTTTTCTTACTCGAGGAAAGAAAATATTATATTTTCCACCTTACTCTGATAACGAGAGTACGTACGTTTTGTACGTAGTGTTGTGTTCCGCCACTCAATGCGCAATCACTTTAGAATTAGGCGGAAAGTATAGAAGTGTGAATTATTTCAGAAACTTATATTGAGACATCTTTGTAAATCAAACCCATGACCAACTGCTTCCAACTGCGTCACATCGATGATCTCATATAAAAGATAACGAAATTACCAATTATTTTCCAGGCTGCCCGTTTTATAGATAGGAATATTTTAGCCCAACTATTGTTATATTATAATTTTACACCGCAATACTTACTATATTTGGAAATCATATTAATTTCAATAATTTGGATGATTAACTCTGCCTATACAGAGCAAACGTGATCGTATTGCTTGATTGGAACGAAATCGGATTAATAAAGTTTAAAATGTGATATGGCGATGGCAAATAATATCAATTTAATAAATTTTGTGTTCATTTTAAAGCCTATTTTAAATAGACAAAGAGAGTTCGATTGTTTATTGAAGGCTCAAGCGTGCGACTTGTAATGGTCGTGGCTTCGATTCCCACTCGGGATAATGATATATTTAATATTTTTATCTTGTTGCTCTGGTAAGGAGATAGCCATTCCTCCAAGGAATCGAACCCCAAACCGTCGCGCTTTCAATTACAAGGCGTGCCACGTTCTCACTTACTATGTACCTACTTAAATTTTAACAGACATCCATAGAGATCTATTGACATTGCGACGTAGACGGTCATTCACGATCTCCCTTGCACACCGGAAGTGGATGTTTCACGACGAGACTCCCCACAGACAGCAGCCGGTGTCTACTTCCGCACTTCCAAAACGTGTTTTCATTAGAAAAGTTCGAATCGTGCTTATTTACAGTGAAAATAGTTTTATTTTATTTTTGCTAGTACGAAAAAGGAATAATTTTTATTAAATATTATATTATTTAACAATAAAAATTTTAATTTGGAGGCCAGTCGTGGCGCAGCGGCACCAAGTGTGACTGTAAAACCGACTGGTTGTGGGTTCGATCCCCACTCGAGGAGATTAAATATTTCATATATTTACTTAAATTTATATTTCCATTTCTTCGCTGTGGTGTCGAGGTTAAGCGCGGCGTTGAGTTTTGCCACTCAACACGCCTGCCTCCAGAATTCGGCAGAAAGTGGGGAACGGCGTGTCTTAACACTGGGTTCCCTCTGCCTACCCTGCTATGTGCGGGATACAGCGTGAAGCTTATTTGATTTTAAAAAATAAAAAAAAAACTATTACACTAAAGTAGGTCAACGCTTACCCTGAAAAATGTCTTTAGACACGTCCATGCTTTCGCATGAGGCATCTTTGTTACCTACCTGGAAGTAAATGCCGCAGACAGAATTATTTTACGGATTTATTATTATGAGATATTTTACTGAGTTCAACATTGATTTACTGTGTGCTAAGTCTGCACGTAAAATATATTATACATTTATAAGGAATAGTGGACTTAAAAAAAATCAACATTGTTAATATATATATATATATAAATATATATATACATATATATATATATATATATACATATATGTGTGTGTGTATATATATGTGTCAAAAGTGTCTATACGAAAATTTATTCGAATACACATATTTTACTTTCCTCTATATCTCGCACGTAACAAGCTAGGTCGAGGAGAACTGGGAACCTAGTACTAAGACATTCTTGTTTTCTTGTTTCCCACTTGCCTCTAAGGTAAAGAATACACAAAATACATTACACAAGGTAATTAAAATTAAAATATAGACATTCTCTTTAAACAAAGATTGCATGTAAAAGTCAAAGTGAAATATTACAATATAAAATAAGGAACATTTTTAAAGCACAGGTCAGCGCTATAACAAAGTCATAGAAAAATAATATCCTTTGAAATTGATATTTTCCCGCAGACGTGCATATTGGCTTCACGTCCATGCTTCTAGGTGCAACGTGACAGCTTCGGAAATATGAAGTTTACGTTGGAAAAATATCATTTTCTTCAGTCGCTAGCATAGCAAATTATTATAGATACTGTTGAATTACTAAATGGATGGGATAATGTAAGTTTTATGTTAATCGTTAATATATATAGGTAGGTGTGTAGGTGTGCTGCATCTTGAGGAAGTAGGTTCGAATTCGATATTTTCTTAGTTGGTCCCGTAATATATTTATGATTTCACTTTATAAATGACTAGCAGCCCACTCTTAATAATTCTAAGAAACTGCAAGCACTACGTGGCTGCTGGCGAGGACGTCGTCGGCGGCAAAGGCGCGAATCGAGCCTGGGCTTACAGCCGAAAACAGAAAATTGAATCATTTTTCTCAAAAAGATGTAACGTCAAAATTTTTCGGAACAACTTTCGCTCTTAAGTTTCAATATCTTTACATTTTTTTATGGAATATAGCTTTCATACAAAACAAAAAAAAGTAAATCGGACCAGATGATCCTATCTTATTAAAATATAGTTTTTTTATTTAATATTAGTCGGCAAGTAGGTTACATATAAAATAAAAAACTAATGTTAAAATTTGGAAAAAAATTATACAGCAGTCACCTCTAAATAGGATAATATATAAGCCGCGATGATACCAGCGATGATGATATAGTAGACCAGCGTTTTCCTGATACTCAATGATGACGAACTCGAAAATGGGGAGGAGGAATTAAAACGTGAAGGTGAAAAAAATACAAGCACTCTATATAAAATTTTAATAAATAATTTCATAGAAACGAACAAAAGACTTTTTTAGAGCTTACTCTGTAAAAAACAATCTTTTATTCATCATGTAATGTAGGCAGAGGAAGATAGCTTAGTACTAAGATATTTCGCTCCCTACGTCGTCTTCTGTAGACATTGCTTGGTGTGGCGGAACTCAATATATAGAAGAATATTAATATTTCATTTTCTTGATTGGTAATCGAACCGATTGTACACGCTCCTGCCCTGCGCCACTGCTAGCCTCTAACAAAAAATATATAAATAAATCAAAACTTGCCAATTCTAAACATTCAACGTATTATCGATAATTGCTTTCTTGCCTTACATACGTATAAGTAGAAAGTAGAAAGTTTTTTTCTAGTAACACAAAACAAAACGTAACCATGTTAATCAAGTATTGTAATGTGTTTTCACAATCAATTACTTGCCTCGTGGTCGTGAAGGTTTCCGCTAGCGGAGGTTAACCCTTTATGTAAATTTGCACTCATCATTATTATTAATACAACGAGAATTGATTATAATCTTCAACTATAATTGACAAGCAGGGCCTCGCGTTTTCGGTGAATTAATTATTTAATATTTACTACAACTAAAGAAAGAGGAGTACTAGAGTACTTGTTGCATTTCTTAATACTATTTCAAAATGGCTTCTTTTTGATATTATAAAATTGTTTCACATATGTATCTCCTGCCTTGTGATGCACTTATTTTATTTATCACTACTATCACTTTTATTTTATTTATATTATTTTATTTTAGTTATTACGTGATGGATAGCGAAACCTTTTTGTCTAACCAAACTGGGGAAAAGAAACAACTAAGTATATTAAAAACGTATGTAAATTTACATAATTTTAAACATCATATATAAACTGTTATTCCACACTTAGAAAAGGAAAATACTAAGACAATATATAAAAAAAAATACCTAGCGGAATTTAAACCTGCGCCTCTTAGAGGGTTTCTAAAAGACGCGACTTAAAATCCCCTAAGTATACATATATGTTATTGTGTAATGAAATAAGGATTTGATTAAATATTGGATAATATATATTCTGAAAAGTAAATTAATTTAATCATTGACTGAAACCACTATCTCTGACATATTCTGTTTTAATAAATGTTTATTTTACACTATTGTTTTTATGTTTATTGATACATGAGATTCAGTATCTATAGTCATCTCCAGCTCGTTGAAACTCTGTTATTCCACCATCAGCAAATGAAAAAAAATATTTTTAATGCATATTTCATTTTTCAGAAATTCATATAAAATACTAATTATGCAAAAAATACATTCAATAATTAATGTGAGAAAAAAAACTGTTCTAATCTAATGTAATATAATTTCACGTTCAATTTTTACCATACAACAAACATAAAATTAACAGCCCTACAAAATGATAAATTAACACGGATCAAAACCGTGGAGAGGTCAACTAAATGATCGCTAACCGTCTCAGAGCAACCCTCGTCAATCGTGTATGCTTCTGACAGCGCCGTGAGCAGCACTTGTGATTATTTTGAAGGATTATTCAGTATTTCGTATGTGGTAGCCACTGGCTTTTTTTAAAGTAATGTACGGAAAATTCCGAAATGGTTTTAAAATTAAGATTTGAAGAAAAAAAATATAGATTTCTTTGCTAGTTCTAGTCTATACTGTTATAATGCTGAAAGGTTTGGTTTGGTTGAACGCTCCTATTTTAGGAACTACTAGTTTAAAGTAGGATTTAAATCAGGAATATTGGGTTCCCAGGCCCATCCGGCTTGCAGAATACAGCATGAAGCTAAAAATATCGACTATTGTAGATAAAATTATTCTCCCACATGGATCTCCATCCAATATTTTAAATATGTTTAAATTATTTTCACCGCATCCTTCTGGTAAGCAAAGCGCTGCGTTGGGTTCCTCTACTTAACAAGCAATGTCTCGTTGAGTTCTGCCACTCAACACGCAATGCCTACAGAATTCGGCAGAAAGTGGGGAAAGGAGTGTCTTAACACAAGGTTTGCCTACCCTGAACCTCTGCCTACCCTGTTAAGTGCGGGATACAGCGTGAAGCTGATTTATTTGATTTATTTTATCAATATCAGCAACGTAAATAATAATTAATCAAACTGAATTTATCGATATTTTCTGCCATATTTTAGTATCTATGGTGAGGACCACTCAATGACTGTTTGCTAAATTATGATTTATATATTATTTTAGTTATTTAAAATTGTGAATACATACATATACTATAGTATACTTTTTTTAGAACTTAGTTGTTGTCAATATTTTACATATACATATAAAAAAGCGTAAATATAATCGATAATTCCCATGTATTCTTAGAAATCTTTGTTTAGGACAGGAAAAAGGGATGGTAGCGAAACCGCGTTCACAATATCGCCCCCGTCATTCAATATCCACTGATATCTCATTTTGCCGCGCGAGTGCCATTGAACAGAATGTATCGCGATTCTGATTCCTTTTAGATGGTACAATGTTTACTATATTTGCTTTTTTTGTTAGCTACTTATTACACTATTTTGTTAATTCTAAAAGAAAATTTGATGTTAATAATAATATGGGGTCTTGGAGCCATTCCTTCTTTTTTCATTAAGAAGAATATGTACGTGAATTGAATAATACAACAATTATACTAAAATGTTATTTTAATTTTGAAATTATATGACCTTTTTTAAGTATAACTTTTGTTTATAGCAACACGCTGTGTCCCTATTGCTTGAGCCATTAAGTGTTGGTAGAGAAACTTACCGCCGCGCTTTATCTTGTTACCAGAGCGAGAAAATGAAATTAATTCATTCCCTCGAGTGGGAATACGTCATATAATCGTCACGTTTACAATAGCATCTGCGATCAACTACAAATATACTGTGTATAGTCATGTGCATAATCTAATCTGATAAAGCTTTTACAACATTGTAGGTTGATAGCTAGTTTTGACTGAAGATAATTATACTGCGGTCATAAATTTATATAATAATAAAAACAAAGACGTCACGAGTCACGTCACACCACGTGAGGCCAGTCGTGACTGGCGTCGCGCTGGTGCGGAGGCGGCGTTAAGTTTCGCCACTCAACACGCAATGCCTTTACAATTCGGCGGAAAATGGCGGACGGATGTGTGAACGGACTTAATAAAATAGTATTAATCGATTAAAACAAGGTCGCAAGACTTAGTCTTAATTAAAAAAAATCAGCAAAAACTGTTTGTTGATAGAAATTAAATAAATGATGTATTGCTATAATTTGGATTCTTAATTTCTGTTACAAAAAAGTAAATCCACGGTGGTTTCAAAAACGCTAAAACTTATAAATCAGACCAAAACTGTATCTTCTCAGAAGTAGCGACTTATATCCACTGAACATTGAATTTTTGCGCCGCATTCTTGTGAAAACATCACCTACATTGTGTTGTGACTGTTGAACGGAAATATATCAATATGACAATAGATAACATATTATTAAAAAAACCTACCTAATTTAAATAAAATAATATAAAAGAAATATTATAACAAACCTACTGTAAAACTTTTATGTTTATAAAAATAAAAATATAGCGGGAAATAGTAAAAATATGTTTCCGCCCGGGATCGAACCGGGGACCTTCTGCGTGTTAGGCAGATGTGATAACCGCTACACCACGGAAACCATATGCAGAAATGTATATTTTTAAGTCAGTAGGCAATAAAATGAATAAAATAAAACGTAAATTATATTTTATATCAAAATATTTAATATATTTATACACATATTCAATTAGTAGTATATTATACTTTCTATTCTTATTAACTTATCTTATTATGTGAAAAGACGACTGCGAGGTGGGAGTTAATAGCCATCCAGTTTAATACTAACGTAGTTATTATCGATTTAAGTTATTAGTATGTACGAAAATCTTAATTTAATAATAAAAAATATTGTTATTATTAATTAACTGATCTTAATCTAATAAGTTTTAAATTTATTTAAAATATGTTTGATAGAGAATTAGATTTTTTATTTTATTTTAAGTTTAACATAGAAATTTATCATATTTTTATATTTATAAATTTTATCGCAGATAGTATACTTATATTATATTGTATTTATATATCTATGTATATAAAAAGTAATCAATATAGATATAAATATTTAAAAAATCATTTATTCATCAACCATTACATGTAAAAAATAATAATTAATGACATAGTTTACTTATCGAATACCAGACGTACGAGTTCCGATCACCAGTCTTGCTTTCTCCAATCGACAAGGACAAATAGCAGCATAATAAATATGTAGAGAGACAAAGTATAAAACGTGAAAATGCAAGTGATAAAAAGTGAATGTCAATATAAATTTTTACTAAATCCAGAGTCGACTTTTATTTTTGGAATATTTTTAAAGTGTAGCAGTAAAAGTCAAATTTTATTTAATTCTTTTTAATTAAATAACAGAATGTAATATAAATATTTTACACACAAATCCATAATCACACAAGAATAGAAAATACTGAAAAATTACAAAACAGTATAAAACTAGTTATTAGTAAATACAAAATGAGCAACATTCGAAGTCATTCTCAAAACGTAAAAACAATGCTTCAGATTTCAAACAATCACAACACACAAACAGTGAATGATAAAAAATCAAAAACCAGTTCTACTCTGTCACCTCCAATCCACTTTCAATTAACGTGTCCAGAGGAGCGTTAACACACGCGCTGTATAGCGCTGGGGTTACAGTGGAGCTTCATATTTGACTTTTTGCATAAGATATATCTTTTTAAATATAATTATATGATTATTTACCAACCTGTGAAATCTAGATCTGAATTTATCGTATTACTTAAATCTTTTTCGGATATTAAAGATAGCCGAACAGAGAGCTCTTTCTGTCCAGGAAACTTAAAAGAATTGTAAAAGTCAAAGCACAAATAAAATGTTCTGATTCTTCATCATACTAGAAAACACATTCTCATTTTATAGTGAAACCGATAAAATGCAAGCGGAACTCATATTCTGAAGGAGCCGTACCAATTCAGGATGTCAAAGGAAAATAAAACTTCATTACAGTTGACAAACTTAATAATATAATTTCACGTTCAATTTTTACCATACAACAAACATAAAATTAACAGCCCTACAAAATGATAAATTAACACGGATCAAAACCGTGGAGAGGTCAACTAAATGATCGCTAACCGTCTCAGGGCAACCCTCGTCAATCGTGTATGCTTCTGACAGCGCCGTGAGCCGCACTTGTGATTATTTTGAAGGATTATTCAGTATTTCGTATGTGGTAGCCACTGGCTTTTTTTTAAGTAATGTACGGAAAATTCCGAAATGGTTTTAAAATTAAGATTTGAAGAAAAAAAATATAGATTTCTTTGCTAGTTCTAGTCTATACTGTTATAATGCTGAAAGGTTTGGTTTGGTTGAACGCTCCTATTTTAGGAACTACTAGTTTAAAGTAGGATTTAAATCAGGAATATTGGGTTCCCAGGCCCATCCGGCTTGCAGAATACAGCATGAAGCTAAAAATATCGACTATTGTAGATAAAATTATTCTCCCACATGGATCTCCATCCAATATTTTAAATATGTTTAAATTATTTTCACCGCATCCTTCTGGTAAGCAAAGCGCTGCGTTGGGTTCCTCTACTTAACAAGCAATGTCTCGTTGAGTTCTGCCACTCAACACGCAATGCCTACAGAATTCGGCAGAAAGTGGGGAAAGGAGTGTCTTAACACAAGGTTTGCCTACCCTGAACCTCTGCCTACCCTGTTAAGTGCGGGATACAGCGTGAAGCTGATTTATTTGATTTATTTTATCAATATCAGCAACGTAAATAATAATTAATCAAACTGAATTTATCGATATTTTCTGCCATATTTTAGTATCTATGGTGAGGACCACTCAATGACTGTTTGCTAAATTATGATTTATATATTATTTTAGTTATTTAAAATTGTGAATACATACATATACTATAGTATACTTTTTTTAGAACTTAGTTGTTGTCAATATTTTACATAGAAATTTATCATATTTTAACATAGAAATTTATCATATTTTTATATTTATAAATTTTATCGCAGATAGTATACTTATATTATATTGTATTTATATATCTATGTATATAAAAAGTAATCAATATAGATATAAATATTTAAAAAATCATTTATTCATCAACCATTACATGTAAAAAATAATAATTAATGACATAGTTTACTTATCGAATACCAGACGTACGAGTTCCGATCACCAGTCTTGCTTTCTCCAATCGACAAGGACAAATAGCAGCATAATAAATATGTAGAGAGACAAAGTATAAAACGTGAAAATGCAAGTGATAAAAAGTGAATGTCAATATAAATTTTTACTAAATCCAGAGTCGACTTTTATTTTTGGAATATTTTTAATATAAATTTTTACTAAATCCAGAGTCGACTTTTATTTTTGGAATATTTTTAAAGTGTAGCAGTAAAAGTCAAATTTTATTTAATTCTTTTTAATTAAATAACAGAATGTAATATAAATATTTTACACACAAATCCATAATCACACAAGAATAGAAAATACTGAAAAATTACAAAACAGTATAAAACTAGTTATTAGTAAATACAAAATGAGCAACATTCGAAGTCATTCTCAAAACGTAAAAACAATGCTTCAGATTTCAAACAATCACAACACACAAACAGTGAATGATAAAAAATCAAAAACCAGTTCTACTCTGTCACCTCCAATCCACTTTCAATTAACGTGTCCAGAGGAGCGTTAACACACGCGCTGCATAACGCTGGGGTTACAGTGGAGCTTCATATTTGACTTTTTGCATAAGATATATCTTTTTAAATATAATTATATGATTATTTACCAACCTGTGAAATCTAGATCTGAATTTATCGTATTACTTAAATCTTTTTCGGATATTAAAGATAGCCGAACAGAGAGCTCTTTCTGTCCAGGAAACTTAAAAGAATTGTAAAAGTCAAAGCACAAATAAAATGTTCTGATTCTTCATCATACTAGAAAACACATTCTCATTTTATAGTGAAACCGATAAAATGCAAGCGGAACTCATATTCTGAAGGAGCCGTACCAATTCAGGATGTCAAAGGAAAATAAAACTTCATTACAGTTGACAAACTTATGTTTGCGGACTTATTTTGCACTCATTTATTTTTATTTGCATTTATATGCAATATATACATATTTGCATTTATATGCAATAAACTACAAATATAGTTTTGTAATGTGTTTTCTAAAATACCTATAAATTTTTTCGCTCCTTGCCAAAGTACATAACTGTAGGTTCACGGGTAAGTGTCATCTATAAGTTTTGATAACGCGGCGATTTTCATAAAAAATGCAGCTTATATATTTTGATTGTAGTGATTTAGAAACTGTGATGTTTTGTGTATTGTTATGTGTCTCTAAATCAGGATTTAAAAAAATTATATTTTAGGCAATTAGCTGTTGATATCCGATTAGTGGACAGGGTCCCCATCAGGAAAATCAACGATATATCTATACTAGATAGGTCGCGGGACAAAGGCTTACACTATTTCAATATAATAAGTATAAATAATAACAATATAAAAAAATCTAAACACGAAAAAAAAAACAACAATATTTTTGTTTACCATATAGATAAAATAAATGTGCCCATGCCTTTACATCTCCCCTGCACGTTATTCAAATATCTCTCAGACGGGCAGGTTGCTAATTACAGCCTAGGGTGGTCTACCTCATATAGAGCCTACTTTGTGTAGTAATGGAGATGTGACAAATACATTTAAGTTCATGGTAATCTTATATAACTAATTTAATAATAATCAGCTTCACGCTGTGTCCCGCATACAGCAGGGTAGGCAGAGGGAAAAAGTGTTAAGACACTACGTTTTAAACTTTCCGCTGAATTTTTGAGGCATGTTGCGTGCGCGTGCACGCGTGTTGCGTGCTATAATTTAAATAAATATTTCATTTTCTCGAGTGGGGATGGAACCCACAACCGTCGCATTACAGTTACACCCTTGTGCTCCTGGGCCACGACGGCCTCAACTAATTTAATATTTAGCGAATTTTAAAATTATTGTATTCTCTGGAAATTATTAGTATTTGAGGCCAAAACGAGGCACATATGAGGCCACGTCTGACGTGAACGTTGTGGGACCGATTTCCACTCGGGAGAATGAATTACTTTTATTGGGCGCTTCGGTAAAAAGACAAAATCCGCTGTTGAATTCTGTCGCTCAAAATGGAATGCTTCGAAATTTGGGCGGTACTTGAAAACAAAAATGTCGTAATACTGGGCTACCTCTGCGTATTTTTCTATAGCGATACTAACAATATAATATCATTTAATATAATAATATCCATACAATATAATAAATTTAAATTCTATTAAATACAACTACTGCATAAGATGAAACAGTCCACAAATGTTTCAAAAGCAAGTTAACTAGCGACAAAGCTCACATCGCAGCTTGTCATTTGATAATAATTAATGTTGACTTCGTATTTAATTAAGTCGGACACTCGAGCGTTATCGGGAACACGTGCGAAATTGCATAAATTTAGGACATTCATTCTGACAATCCGCTTATATGGAATGCAGTTAAACAAATTTTAATCAAGAAAAATCTTTTTAAAAGCGTTATTTGCATGTTTTTTTTTGCATGGTGTATTGTATGTTACAAATAAATCAAAATTTTTAATCCGCCATTTTGTTGCGGCGGCAATTTTGGATTAACGACAATATTATGAATAATATGTCATTTTATTTTTTGATTCATTTTTTTATGTTATTTTATTATAATCAGAACTGAAGTCATAATCCATATTTGCTTTTTTACATTTCCCAAATAAGCACTTTAGCAAATCAATACAAAAAGAGTATAATTATATTTTAAAAAAATTGACTATAATGCGTATCGGGACTAATAAATGTCGTTTTATTGTTCTATATTCAGACATATATAAAAGTACAGAAGAGCAATAAAAATATTTGCTATTTTCACTTTCGATACTTTAACCTAGGGGCTATCGAAATGTTCCGTTCATATACAACCATCCACATACAACCAAAGATATTTTTTATTTAAATAACATCGTATCATTTCTCATCAAGGCTCAGAACGCAATACCTGCTAACGCAAAATACTACCTTATATTGATTATCTACCCGTAAAATACGAACATTAAGGTATCCTTAATTCAATTCCAACTTGCTTTCAACAATATCACTGGCAAATATTGTTTAAAAGTATTCAAAGCGGATCGTAATCTCCTCTTTCCCATATAACACAATTAGACAGGGGTCTCGTAGCTAAAAGCTCGTGTATAATAACATTACTTTCGTTTAGATTCGGGCGCGGCTAAATCAATTATACATTTTCATTTACCGACTACGCAGCCTATCGGGTTTCAAAGGGCTTGTTTGGTTTTCGTTTCATATTGCAGCTACGTTATGCCATACAGTGTGCATAGTAATAGGTTCTATGGAAACATTTTCCTTTGGACTTTATACTATCCAGTTTTAAGTATTTTTTTTTCAAAATAAAGAAAAATGTTAATGCGTCTTCTTAACGTGTATGTGTTCGAAAATTACTCATATCAATCGTTCAAAACAGTAATAATAGAAGCAATTTTCCACTTTCAATACTTTACCTACAAGGGTCTGTCGATTTATTTTCCCTCCCGGTTACCTCTGCCTACTCTGCTTTGCAGAAAAAATCGTGAGGCTTTCTCGACAGGATCTTCGAAATATATCTTTATTTTGTCTAATTTACACTAACTTACATTATTCTTCTTATTTGTCGCAAAGAAACACTTGATATTTTAATGACGTTGATTAAGAAATCTAATGATTTTCAAATACCCTCTGATAGAGTAAACTCATTCCTCTGTATCTATCTGATCGCAAGGTAATACATACATACGCTGTATCTCGCACACAGTTGGGTAGGCAAAGAGAACCCAGTGTTAAGACTCCATTCCCCACTTTCCGTCGAATTCTGGAGGTATTGCGTGTTAAGTCCCGGAACCCAACACCGCACTTTACCTCGGCATGAGAGCTTAGAAATTAAAATATAAATTTAAATAAATATTTAAATATTCGTATGTAATCAATACAAAAGTAAAAATCCAAATTAACTATCGTCTTTAATATTAAGTTACTATTTTAGTTATAAATATGTAGATAACATATAGGTCATCGTCGTTTTTTATATATTAAGATTAAGCATGCTCTTATTTTTAAGTGCGTTTTATATGTACTTGTTGTTATTTTTTTCACATAAGACGATATACGAGATGACCCCGTAAAAACTTTTTTCCTGTTTCGTCCATTAACTTTACGGCTTACAATAAATCCCGCTGACTTTTGTTCTTAGTCTTAAATCGCCATTATTTAGAAAGTAACGAACTACGTGAAGAGTTGGGGCTATATGTTAACCGCTCTCCTCGACTTAGTGTGAGCGATAACAAAATTTAGATAAAGCAATTACTGTTTATTATAATAATTAATTCGATTAATGAGACCGATTTAGTTTCATTCTGCATTCTGCGCATACGCGGTAGGTATAGGGAACCTGTGAACCTAATGTTAAGAAAATCACTTTAATACACTAAACGCCGTCGTGGCCAACTAAGACAACGTCAGACTGTAAGTAAAATGTTTGTGGGTTCGCCTCTACTTGGGAATATGAAATATTTTCTCCCTCTTGCAATATAGAGCGCGGCGTTCAGCTCCGCCATCTAAAGCGAATATCTCGAAATCGGCTGGTGTTTTAATATTTCAGTTTATATTACACATTCCATTACTCTTTTTGTTTTGAGTCAATAAAGGATCAATAATTTGAACCGTATATGTTTGAACATATAGGTATTTAAAGATAATTGTTATTTGTATTACATAAACTACAGTTTCATAAGGATTTTAGTAGATAATGATAATAATAATGATAATATAATATAATTGGAATGTAAATGTTCAATTAATAGAATAGTTAAAAAAACTAAAAGCTTCCTTTACACATTAATTAAAACAATGTAAGGAACAGTAAGTCGATATATCAACTACAAGGCACTCCAAGGTTCCATCGGCCAAATCAAATCAGCTCGATGGTATCATAATATTGTATTGTCAACTTTTTTTTTATCTAAAAAAAATCAAAAGGATCACAAAACAGATTTACAATAAGTCTTAAATCGAAGGTATAGTTACAGAGTTAATAATTGTAGATCCAACATCAGTGATCACATTAACGATATGCGATCAGAAACGCAGTGTAGATAACACATACAAGTATAAATAAAATAAACTATAAAATTTGAAATTTTATACTATTGAGGGTTGGCATATAACATAAAGCCAATATTTTTACTTAGACAAATTAGTACCTAAGAGGACCAGTCACCTGACCGCCCTACGGTAGCTAATTCCTGTGTTCAGACTTGAAAGTTTCTGCAGTTAAGTGACTGTGATTTGAATATTTTTATGTTTGAGATTCTCTATTATTCCTCTCATAAAGATACCAGCATGCAAGCCTTAAATGTCTATGTCGTTAAAATTAAAATTATATAATTCGAGCAAGCGGCGAATTGGTGCCCTAAAACCAGCATTAGTCTTATCTACATATTCAAGCATATAGCCAAGGTTCATACAAAAATGAATTCAAATACATATAATTCATATTCTCAGATTATATTACATAGTTACTGTATTAGTTAATATATAAATAGTGAAAATGAAAACAAAACGAACATTGTATACACAAGTGCATATAATTAAAACTATTCATTTGACAGACAAGGAAATTAATTTGGAGTAACGTAATATGCTGTCTCTATGGCTTTGAGAAATAAATAAAAGTGAATATATTCCATAATTATATGTTTAAAAATGTATGTACAAATTTGTTAATTAATGCATTTTTTAAGCTTTAACCATCTAATCATTGATCTCTACTGCATTCCCTGTAACTAGTTTATTAGGACTCTTAAATATCTTAAGAAACTAAAATATCATAAACTAACATAGCAATAAATATTAAATACTGCCTTAATTGCTGCCGATAACAGGGTTAACGGAGCCTTATCTGTATTGTTGGGATGGCGAAACAGCGAGGAAAGTCACGTAAAAAGCATGAGAACCCCCGGAGGATGAGGCGAAAGAGTTGTGTAGAGACGGTAGCGTTGTCTCTCACTGGCCGGCTAGGGATAAAGCGTGAAATTAAGTTAAGAAAATAGCAACTTCATTTTTTTTTTTGTATTCTATAGCTAGGTAAGGTAAAAAAAATTTGAAGTGCAATGGAACCTAATGATTCTCCGTCCCCAACTTTTCGCCCATCTTTCAAAATATTGTATGTTGAGTGGTGACCTCAATTTCTTAGTCTAGTAACTCGCATTTGGTCTATCCGAATAAGAAATAGAAATAACTTAAATACAATCATTCACTGCATATATGTTATGTATACATTCAGACGGTATCTCACACTAAAAAAATCAAATCAAATCAACTTCAACCTTAAGTATTAACATCAACAGTGGGAATTTAGTGTTAAGACACTCTATTTCCCACTATCCGCTGTTTTTCTAAAGAATTGCGTGTGGAGTAGCGAAACTCAACGCCGCGCTTTGCCTCGACGCCAGAAAAATAAATTTAAATAAATATTTCATTTCCTCGAAATATAAATTTAAATAAATATTTCATTTCCTCGAGTGGGGATCGAGCCCACAACCAGTCAGCCGTTTACAGCCACACTTTGTGCCACTGCGCAACGAATGGCCTCAATATACATATCACAAGATATAAAAATATAAGAGCATGCAATAAAACAAGTTTTATAACGATACTTGATACGCAGCTTTAGATTATACTTTTATATTACATGTCAATCAGTTTCCGTGGTGTAGCGGTTATCACATCTGCCTAACACGCAGAAGGTCCCCGGTTCGATCCCGGGCGGAAACATATTTTTGTTACTATACATTGAATATGGAAAATTTAATAGTAACTGTGAACATTAACGTGACGATTCTATTGTCAATATTAATTTTCCTTTTATTAACATCAAAGCTTACAGTTTAAGTTGTTTTTGTATTTAAAAATTACTTATAGGAAATTTTAATTTAAATAAAATTAGTAAAACTAAATTTCTATATAAAAAAACAACTTCACTTCTTTTCCCGCATAGCACGGTGTACAGAGGAAACCTAGTTATAAAGCAGTCTGCAAAGCAAGTTTTTGCGATAGTGTTAAGTACCGTAACTGAACGCCACGCTTTGTCTACCAAAGCATTACCGGGCGACGCTGAATACATGGGTACTGTAGAACTGTAAACCGATATATATAGATAAAATAGGATAAGTATAAATAATGAGCCCATCTTTAAATACTCATACATTGACAGTACAAAAAAACTACTTAAATGAGAAATCTATAAAATCTAGTCATTTCCGTTCCCGTTTTTTTATGATGGCCAATTTACTATCGATTAAGTTATTCTAAATAAATTACCTATATAGTTGCCAAAAATTATATACAAAATATAAAAAGATAAAATTTGTCACTTCATATGAAGAAATAATATAAACGTTCGTATAGTTTCCGTGGTGTAGCGGTTATCACATCTGCCTAACACGCAGAAGGTCCCCGGTTCGATCCCGGGCGGAAACATATTTTTGCACACTGTAATTTATTTTATAGATTTTTATAATATGCTTAAACAATGTTTACAATTGCATTGTTTTTTTTATATTAGTACTTGATGCTGAATATTATTTAACACATAATAATTAATAATTCTGTCGGTTTAAATCTTAAATTAATATAATTCACATATCTATTGTTTTGTTCACACCCTACTCACTATTTATTTATTTTTTGCGATTTCCAACGCCTTAAGGTTGCCTGGAAGAAATCGCTATTTCAGCGATAAGGTCGCCTATTGTACATGTTCTTATATTTGTATTCTATTATTTCTTTTTTGGGGTGTACAATAAAGAGTTTATTATTATTATTATTATATCTATAGTTAACATATACAAAATATTCAAGAATTTTTAAATTAAATTCTTTATTAATTTCTTCTTTTTTAGCGAAAAACAAATTATATTCTATACATACTTACGAGAAAGTTTACCTTTGTAAAATTTTTGATTTCTATATAAAAATTCTAAAATGGCCAGATCAAACTTAAAATGAGCGCTAATATTTATTTATGTTTATTAATAGGCAGAAATAAAAATATCATAACCCAATATTATTTTAAACCAGTCATACATAATGTGTATAGGGCTTCGTATCTAACGGGAGAACTGTTTACATTCTGTAGGCTCCGTTCGCCACACACCGCTCAATATTCGAGACATTTTGTTGAGTGGCGGAATTTAACGCCGGTCTTTGTCTTGTTACTAGAGCGAGGAAATGAAAATAGTTGATAACCCCGATTAGGAATCGAACACATAACCCTCGCTTTAACAATCTTTCTTAGGCGGTTTCAATAAGCCTTATAGACCCGTATATTTATATTCCCCAGTAAATAACCATTCAACCATACCATTCCAACCAATAACAACCACCAAAACATAAAAACATGACGCAAAGGAAAATTGTCAATGTATTTAATTCGAATTACTCCCGTCTCACAGCTCACTCGAAAATCGTGAAAATTATTCGCTACAACAATTCGAGAGCCGAACCGATCCGTGATGGATATTCAAAGTTAAATGTACCGTCAGAAAATAAACAACTGGAAAAGAATTTGTTCCTTTATGCACTCGCTGCTCGTGGCCTGCCCGACTCGTATATTCATATCGGAATTTCGAAAAATTTTAGCTTTCTTTAGGTTATTTCGTATGGTAGATTGCAATTTTAGATACATGCTAGGTAGATTTTAGGTATATGTTAGGTGCTTATTTTAATTGGATATGCCATATTTGAGGTGAGTTTTCTGATTATATTTTCGTTATTTATACAAAAGTTCATAAATATATAAAATAAATTATATTTTTTAAAAGTTCTGCTTTTGTAATCTTTTTGTGTTTTGTGTTTGTCTACCACACACCACACATCATCTCTACATGGGAGAATGAATACAGAATGGGGTATTGTTCTGTTAATTTTTACTTTTGAAAATCACAGAAGAAAAAAAGGAAATGCACATTATGAGTATCTAAAACTTTAAAGCACTAAATAGTGAATTAATAAAAATCCAATATTGTACAGTATAAAAAAATCGGTGATTTTTTCATGAGAAACTGTATGTTGAAAATAATCTTTTAGTGCTTTTAGTAACTTTTTCACAAAGGACAAGCTTCAAAACTTATTATATCTATATCTAGTCGCTTCGTATGATTTAAACTCATTATGTATACATGTGTACAGATAAAACAAACGGCAATCGCGTTGAATTCAGTTTAAATAAAATAATGTAATAGTACTTTATTGATTTTTGCTTAATATTTAAGTAGGTTGTAGTAGAGAAAATTTAGTTTTCAGATTCTTATTTTTCTATTTTCCGCTTAATTTTAATGGAGTTGCAGACGCTGTGCAGAAGTGTTACGACTCTAGTACTAAATTCCATTTAATAGTAATTTTCTTGCATAAAGTTTTTATTGTTATTATATTAAATTAATAGTACGTAAAAGTTGATGAAATTATTATTATTATTATTTACTATAAAAGAAACGAAGTGGAACAACTTCAAGTTACAGTCGTAGCATTTCTCAGAAGTCCCTTCCATATTGTGTAGTCAACACAATATACATTTCATATTGCAATGTATTATTGATTTGTTATGACTTTGATAGGTTTAGTTTCAAATATATAAATATTTGAAACTACCCTTACTTCTTGAATGCTATAAGTAAAAGCTCAACTTTAAATAATATTTTCTATTGAAAATAAAATAAAAAAAATCAGCTTCACGCTGTATCCCGCACACAGCAGGATAGGCAGAGGGAACCTAGTGTTAAGACATTCCGTTCCCCACATTCTGCCGAATTCTGTAGGATATTGCGTGTTGAGTGGCAGAACGCAGCGAATAAATGGAAATAAATAAATGGAAAAATTTAAATAAATAATTCATCTCCTCGAGTGGGGATTGAACCCACAACCAGTCTTGTGACTTTTACAGTCACATTTTGTGCCGCTGCACCACGACTGGCCTCGATTTTCTATTAAGCTTTTCTATAAAACTACTTGCCTTTTAAAATCTTAGTTAAATTATTAATTTTTGTGCAATGTACACTTTTTTAAGTTCAGTTCGAATTAATAGACACTTTGTAGAATAAACATTTAATTTTTAAATCATTGTGTCTCAATTGAGATAAGGAGAACTCGCTTTCCTTTATTTCACAATTAAATAAATAATAATGATATTAATTAATTAGTTATAATTATAGAGGCCAGTCGTGGTGCAGGGACACAAAGTGTGACTGTAAACGCGACTGGTTGTGGGCTCGATCCCCTATCCATTTATTTAAATTTATATTTTCATTTCTCTTTCTTAGCAATATCTCTATCGTGTTCAATACCACTTAACCTTTATCGAACTCTATAACTACCCTATCAATGGAGGTCCTAGTAAGTCATTTTTACGCATTCTCAAGATATAAAGTAAACATTAACTTAAACACAAAATAAACTACTTAACCCACTGACCCCCAGTTAAGCCTATGACAGATGTTTTCACGGCTGAAACTGCCGTAAAACACGCCATACATCCATAAACTGTCCCCAATGCGTTTTAAAAACCTATTCCGCCACAGAGTATAAAATGTTAACGATAGTTTTAATTAAAAAAAAAGTTAAAAAAGAGATGAATATTAAATTTATTTAGTCTGTGGATAAGAAAATTATCTATGAAATGACCTTGCGTGACAGCCGACATAATATGCGATAGGAAATGCCCATCGAAATGGGTCAAAAAGCTAAGTTTGTTTTATAAAATACCTCGTTGCCTGTTGTCAGTAAATAATTCCACCTAACACTATGTACGTACGTAGATACTAGGATGAAGTGCGACTGTAAACGTGACAGGTTGTAGATTCAATTCCAACTCGAGGAAATAAAATATGATTTTTTTTATTTCTTTCTCTTTCTGGTATTGAACCTAAGCGCGGGGTTATGTTCCGCTACTCAACACGAAATATCCCCAGAATGAGGCGGAAAGGGGGGAAGAAGTATCTTAGTAAGACCAGAACTAAAAGCACCTAATGCATTTCCCTAACAAACATTACTTAAAATCACTTAGAATCGATGAAGTAGATTGTTTTAGAGCCCGATAGCAAAATGCATTTCACTTTATGAAGCCTTGTAGAGTACATTAGAGAATAAATAGATTATAAATAACATTTGGCGTATAGTATAAAAATATTAGCTTTAATAGAAAGCATGGGAACCTAAAGATGATAATTCAAATTTCTATTTAATAAAATTGAAATACATTTTCAATAAAATATACAAAAATATAATAAGGCCATCGTGTCACAGTGCCACAACAAGGGTGCAAATGTAAACGTGACGGTTATGACTATGATTCCCACTCGGATGATAGATATGTTTAATATTTTCATTTCTTCGCCCTGGCGTCGTGATAAAGCGCGGCGTTGAGTACCGCCAGTCGACACACAATGTGTCCTTCTGAAGAATTCTGCGAAAAATGGGACATGGAAATGTCGTAATGAGGACAGAGTATTGTAACACAACACTGTTATTGGATACGTGTGCAGGATAAAACAAATATACCTATATGTCATAATTCCTCCTAATTACAAATGTGAGTATACAGTTTGCAGTAATAAAATTAACATCTATATATTTTATATATATTGTTTCTTTTTCATAAATCAACAATAAAATTACAATTTAAGAAGAGAATTGGGAAAAGTACTTTTTGTTTCTAAGCAAAACTGTTTTCAAGAATTCTCTTTTCAAACTTAACGTCTTACTTATCCTTTTGATCATCTTTATTGGTATGTAGCAATATATAAGGGTGCAACAAATTGCAGGAAAGATATTTTTTATTGGAATTCCGTTGTCACAGTTCAATTGGTGAAGATATCCGGTACATATGCCGTAAGGGTTACACAGGCTGTTCTTATTGTTTTTGTGACTCTTCTAGCATAAAATAGACGGGATGTGAGAAATAGTTAAATGAAAAAAAAGGTATAACCAAAAGTTTTACCCATAGACTTTAGACTTAAAAGTTATACCTAGATATAGTTATTAATTGACAATTGGTCAATGAGTATAGTTTTATAATCTATATTTATAAATAAACCATTATTCTCAATCAATACCAGCTTTTATTAAGTCAACCTCTAACTATGTAACATAATCTATGAATCTGAACTATACGCACCTCTTTTTTTCTCTTCTTTTTTTCTAATTGTTGTATCGTCAATAAACTTGGCAATTATATGGTCTGCTGATGGAACTTTGAACTGTCTACAAGTAAATATCGAGTTTGAACACATTTAGTTACAAAAAAGATATTATTTATGCGCAATGAAAGAAAAATGATATCTTTATAAAATCTATTTTTTTTGTTCTATCTCTCTGTCAAGACCTTTTTCCTCAAGAATAGCTCGCACTTGCCCGCGTTTTACATTTTATAGCCAGCAAGTTTTATCTGAAAAAGAAAAAAGAAATTGAAACCTTTGTCTGTGATTACTAAATAATTTAATATAGGCTAATTTTACAATATAAATATCTAAACAAATTAAAAATAATATTTAAAAATTATATATTTTTTTCGCATAAGCTTTAGCTTCAGCTTCGCGCTGTATCCCGCACACAGCAGGGTAGGCAGAGGGAACCTAGTCCCTAGAGCGACACTGTGCTCCCCACTTTCTGCCGAATTCTCGAGGCATTGCGTGTTGAGTGGCAGAACTCAACGCCGCACTTTGCCTCGAACGTTAAGTTATAATAATATAAGTTATGATTTTGAAACCAAAGCCAAGAAATTTATTCTGTCACGCATAAAATTAATTTAAATATTTTATAAGGAAAACACGAAGATTGTTTCATATTTATTTATCTTAGTAATTTTAACCTAATTAAAGAAATTTGGGCCACATTAGTAAAAGCAATTATACTGTGTAGAGCGTATAGTATAGGCGTCACCTGTAAAAAAATGTTAATTTATTTTAATTTTCTGTAGAAAAATCGTAACCAGTTTCTTTGGCTATTTTAATAATATTTTAGATTATAGATAAGATTTAGATATATAAGATTTAGATACATGAAAGGCTTGATTGAGAAAATAAAATAATAGTGAAATAAAAATAACATTAAGCTATCCTCATTTAATGAAATATTTCTTTAATTTTTTAATCAAATTACAATATACAATACAAGTACAACACGAAATTAGTTCTCGAATAAAGATTTGTATACATCGTTTTAGTTATTATAAACAAAAAATACTATACAAAAATATTAAATACATAAACTACTATTAAAAATATTCACTGTTACAGTTAAAAACACGGTCACACCTCGGCCTATAATGTTGGGTAAACGTCAACATTATTATGTAAACGCGTTACCGTTGATGTATTAGGCGGGAGTACGCTTAATCTTAATTACCTTACACCATGAACTTACGTTAGACTGAAAATTGCTGAGTACTTTGTATAACTGAGTTCTAACGCGATACAACTCAGATTCACTAAACTTTGCAACTCAAAAGTTTCTATAATAGTTATAAGGAGCACGTTACCACAAATGATTTTAATTTATCATTTATCATTATGAATGTCGTCGCTTTAAAGATCTAGAGAATATTATATTTCAATAGATAAAATTATATCTTAGTATTATTGTTTAATTATTTGTTATATTTTGTTTTGTGAATTAAGTAGTTATGTATGAATTTTATTATTTTTATTCGATTTTTTGTAATTGAATAATAAATAAATGGAACGCTAACATCGTCGACATTTGATATGTCGTATGTTATACGTTCTTATAGCTTTTTTTATAAAACGCTAGTTACTTTCATTTGTTGTTCGTAATAAATATAACGCAATAATTAGCTTTACTAAATTAATAATATAGGTTTAATACCGTCGTGGCCGTACACAAGGGTGTGACTTTGTGGTTCTGGTAATGATTTATTAAAAAATAAAAAAATCGAACGGGACGGAGAACGGACGGAACGGAAACGGAGTGTCTTAGCACTGTATTTCATCTGCCTAACCTGCTATGTGCGGGATACAGCGTGAAGTTAATTTAATATAATATGAATAAAATTGTGAAAAATTTAAATGACGTAAATTGTAAAACATATCGTAAAGTAAGACATTCTAGTGGTATTGCCATAGTAAAACATTTCAATGTGGCCGGAATAAGAGAATGTGACATTTGCAAAGAGCCTGCTCGATGGTTGGAAGTCGTAAAATAGATAGTAAGGCTTTTCTATTTCATGTGTACCTACGTTTCTGGGGAGTCGACACCATCGAGTCGCAGCTAGGTTATGTCTAAATATAACTACGAAAGTTGTGGGTTCGACAGCCCCTTGAGTGAATATTTGTATTTACTTGTAGTTAGCATTAAACAATTTTTTCATGAATTCACAAAACGAGGAAAAGATAGTATCTTAACTAGGGTTAAGAAACCATCCAAATTTATCTAAAATAAACAAATTAACTTTTAATGATCAATTCTTACAACATTTCAATCAAACCCGTACAACATACCAATGTTCAATACTAAACCGTTCTGAAATATAAACTAAATCTTCCAAGCAGACACTAAGCTTGGTGCGCTCCTACCCCAATAACGTGGCATTAGTGCCCCATTCACCTATAACACAATAAGGTCACACGTAAATCTACGTCACCGCACGTGTACCGTGAAACATTCAATACTGGGTATTACGTGGCCTGCGTACTGATGCGAGCAAAGAATATAGTGTAGACTCGTCTGTTTAGTAATAGTAACTGTCTCTACAGTTTATTTGTAAAAGTAAATATTATGTTCTTTTTTTAACTTCACGCTGTATCCAGCACATATCGTAGGGTAGGCAGTTAAGGCACTTCTTTCCTTTTAAGGCACTTTTGTTTGAGTTCTGGAGCCATTGCGTGTTGAGTGGCGGAACTCAACGCTGAATTTTTGCCTCGTTACCAAAACGATCAAGTGAAAATATTAAATATTCCATTTCTTCGAGTGGGAATTGCACCCACAGCCTGTCGCGTCACACGCGTGTGCCCCCACGCCACGACTTACAAAAATATGAAAATGGGTTGGACAGAAAAAAAATATTATGTTTATTCTGTGTCCCACGTAAAGATAGAAAATCTTCTCCTCCAACCGAGAGACCTAAATAACGCCAATAATGTAACAATAAAATAAATCAATATAATCTCAAATTCGTAATAACCATAAATTGATATTGATAGAATCTTCCCACGGCAATTTCACGTCAGAATGTGCAATACAATTGAATAACGCTATAAATTTCTTCACTAGGCGTTGATTTTAGTTATATAAAAAATATTTTTGTTACCTGAATTATTGAAGTTATAAGTATTAATTTACCTAATTTAGGTACTGTACATAAATATTATTGTGCCCTCATACATAATTAAGCATATTTTAATTATCATTTATATTATAAATTAACTCTGACCAATGAAAAATGCGATTTTTGATGTTCCTATTAATTGTCGGATAGCAATTAAGAGATTTTTGTGCAATTTCTGTTCAAAATAATGTTTTTTTTTATCAAAATCTTCATCCTTCTATCATTAAAATAACTTTTGTGTATGTGTTTTTAAATTTTTAAATAGGAATGTGATCTTAAGATGATACCAGTCGTGGCGTAGCGCACAAACGTCAGACGGCAAGCGTCCTTACACTAAGTTCCCCGGGTTCCGTCTGCCTAACTTGCTATGTACCGTAAACAGCGTGAAACTTAAAAAAAAAGAATACCGTGTATGAGAAGGCACAGTCATCTGTCAAAAAAATATATATCGTTGACAATCAAGAATTTTTATCAATATAGATAGCGAGCAGGTATTCACAAGCGTAGTATGTAGGGGGCGAAGCACCCTAGCTATGAATATATTTCTTGGAGTGTAACTTAAAACCTGCGACCATCTCGTTCAATCAGACATACTAAGTGCGCCATGATCGCGTCACTGGCGCCGATGCAATTGATTTTTAATAGAGATGTTATTGGATGAGTAATGAAAACGGAGTAGAATAACAAAATAGATGAAATTAATTGCTTAAAACGTTTCTATTTGTCAAAGGTTTCATTGCATGTGCAAGATAATGTTTCTTATACTAGCTACCCAAACGTCATGAATCGAACCCACAACCTGTCGCGTTTACAGTTTATTAAATTAAGTATTGGTCTAGAAAAAGATTTAAAAATCTAAAAAAAAAGATATTCCAATCCTGTTTATTAAATGATTTTACGTGTAGATCACAGTTTTACGTAGGACGCATTACACAAGCATCATTCACTACCTACTGAAGATCTACCAACGTATATAATATTAAGCAATACTCAACTATGGAACAACCGATTACTTTATTATGTGCACAAAGACTTTCAATTGAGAATTTTCTGTAAAATACATTTATTTTCTCTTTTTGCGCTAAATGGAAATGTTCGATTATCGAGTATAAATCATGAAGGGCTTTCGTAAAGTATCGAATTGCTTATTAAAACAATACAATACGTACAATATTTCAATTAACATTTATATTTTTAAATACGAATTGAATATATTATTTTCAATTTAATAATTGGATCCAAATGGGTTCTGGCGTGTCCATTTTCCCATAAGGAAAAATGGAAAGCAATATAAAGGCTTATTGGATCAAATGTGCTACGTTTGAAATAAAAACGTGCGAGCGCCACGTCCTTGGGTGATAGTGAAGAATTTGATATCATTTTGAGTAGACCCTGGCCCTTCCTTGTATGATGTAACGTTGTAGGTATATTTGAACGGATTTTTGTAAAAGATGAATGTGCCAAAATCTGTGCCAATCTATTTTAGTTTTTTTGGGTTCTTATGAAATATTTTTTTATGTTTTTTATTAGGTATTAAGTACATAATATATGAGGCCAGTCATGGCGCATCGGCACGAAGTATGTCTGTAAAACCGACTGGTTGTGAGTTCGATCCCCACTCCAGGAGATGAAATATTTACTTAAATTTATATTTCCATTTCTTCGCTCTGGTGCCGAGGCTTAGCGCGGCGTTGAGTTCTGCCACTCAACACGCAATGCCTTCAGCATTCGGCAGAAAGCGGGGAACGGTGTGTCTTATCACTAGGTTCCCTCTGCCTACCCTGCTGTGTGCGGGATACAGCGTGAAGCCTATTTAATTTTTATTTTAATATATAAGTTTGTTATACTTAGTTACTTCTAATAATGCGTTCATAGCATTGAAGGATGCTTCTCGACAAAATGTGTTAAATTCAGGTGGAAAATGGAGAACGAAATGTTTTATTTTTTTTGCCTACTCTGCTGCCTATACAGCAGGGTGACAAAAAAAGGACTTTTTTTAAAAATCAACTCAATAATACTTTGGTAACCATCGTTTAATGGTGTAATGTATGACCGTAGTTGATAAAATAGTTATTATTAATAGGTACAGTATATCCACAACATTTATAATATGTATGGATATAAAATTCAATTTCAAAATCCTATTGTAGCCTCGCCTTGCTAACCAGCTTTTGCGAGAGCGGTCTCCAGCGTCAATTTATTTTGCTAAGCGTAATAGAATTTTTCAAAGAGGGCAACACTGTTAGTAGTTTTGAGAGTTGACAGATAACGTTATTACTACAAGATACTTCCATTACACGCCTGATATATAGTTCGGCGTTGAAATACCTAAATGTAAACAAAGCTCCTTTGTTGCCATAGTGATTTATAAACAGATAGTAATTGTAATTGTGTTTTGTTTGTTATATATATTTTTTGGTTTTTAAAGCCTAGAGATGTGTAGTTGTTTCGAGAATAAATATATAGTAGCAATAAATTTATATTTTATTTTTTATATATAATATTGTAAAGATGAACGAGGGCAATTAATTTCATATGTAATATAAAACAACATTTTAAAAGAAAGTAAAATTTATCACTTAAAATATAAACTCACCAATGTGACGTGAATGTGATATGGAAAAAAAAATCAATATTATAGAAAATAAGCAATAATAATTAATATCATGATAGGCAGAGGGAACCTGAGATCTAGCTTTTAGTCTTACTCTTCTGTTCTCTATTTCCCGCCCAATTCAGAAGGTAATGCTTGTTGAATGACGAGACTAAGCGCCGTGCTTTCTCTCGTTACCTCGACTGGGAATCGAACCCACAACCTGTCACGTTTACACTAAGACATTTGTGCCTCCGCGCCACGACTGGCTTCGTAAATATAAATATGTATCCAATAATTTTTATAATATATATATATATATATATATTTTTGTCTAAAAGCCTTCAACATTAGCATTGCGTACCTTTAGGTTTACAAAGTTTGTAACATAACGAACGAAAATGATGACAGAGACATCTAGTAATCATTGTCTTAACCAATTCTATTCCGCACTACCGACATCTCACTAAGCTTAACATAGTATTTTGCAAATAAGAACGCCATCTTTATTTATATGTAAAAACTATTTACGATATGGTATTGCCAGATAGAGATTTAGTGGTAAAAAGTAAATGGTTAAATGTTAAAACAGTACGGTATAATAGATGTAAATATTTCAAGAACGAAAAAAAACTTTTATTATGTTTTTTAGCATACCATATATTTTTTACTTAAGCTTAAGTAAAAATAATATACCGTAAGTTAAGATTTATTTTTTGGAGCTGACATCCCTATTCTATGACGTTCGTAAACTGAAAAATGTTATTGATCGAGTGAATATCTCAAAAAATAAAATAAACACTTGTCGCTTCACAATCTCAGTTCGCATTTTGCTCGCAGGCGTACTTCTATACTTTATTTAAGTTATGATTGACTCATTATTTTAAAATTAGCGTGTCAATGCTAACTTGTAATATCTTAACTGACCGGGAAATACCGCGAAGTCGACGTATTAAATATATTGTTTCACGTATTACTATTTAATAAATAAGCAAAATGAAGTGTTATAATTCATTATTTTATATATATTTTGCGCTTGCGATTATCGGAAAAAGTGTCTTCACCTATGAAATTGATACATACGAGTTTCTTATGCCGAACGTTTGGCCTAATAAGGTAAAATCTTATTTCACACTTAAATGTATTCGATAATTTAATGGATAAACATATTTGATTCACATAAAGTGTGAATTATATACGTTTTTATTTACTATAAACCTTTTATATATTACTTCTAGCTACTTGGGTCTGAAATATAAATATTTTATAGTTTTTTATGAATGGAAAAAAAATATTTTATAAAATAAATATTTTTTTATTCATAGTTATTCATAATTGCTGTAGCAAATAATTCATGACAATAACTATGTATAAAAAAACTATCAGCTATAATAGCTGGTCCCAAATTATTCACTAACAAATTTCAAAGTTGTGATGAAATTAAATATTTATTTAAATTTATATTCTCATTTCTTTGCTCTATTGTCGAGGCAAAGCGCGGCAGTAAGTGCTTTCACTCAACATGCAATGCCTCCTGCTCCTCCTGGCGGAAAGTGGCAAACGGAGTTTCTTAACACTAGGTTTCCTCTGTATGTGGGATACATTATGAAGCTGATCATTTGTTATTATTGAATGAATGTATAACAATGCTAATATTGTTGTAAAAAATCTGGATGTCTTGTGTATTTTTTTCAATTCTTTAATATTTATATTATTATATTTCAAAATGTAATTCACATGACTTAACATTTTGATATGATTTCACTCTTAGCAATCATTTAAGATTTTTTATTACTATTTTTATTTTATGTAAGCCATTGTCGAGCAATGGAACAGTGTCTGCCAATAAGATGATTGTGAGCTCGACACTTCTACTCAGGGGAAGTAGCACCACTTAATATCACTTTCAAAAATCTGGCAGAAAATGAAATGTTGCAATGCTAGGTTTACTCTGGCCATCCTGCTATAAGCATGAAACTTAAATACTTATTTTCATATATTTTTTAAATTATAATATGCTTATAAGTGCAATGCATATATTTGTTCTGTAATATTTACTTCACAATTAAGCACTTGAGCTTTATCAGATTTTATAGAACAGATATAATAAAAACTCTTTTTAGTATAGATTATAACATTATAGATTTAGTAATTTTGTACTTGAAGACAAAGAATGTATGACATTTACATATTATATAGAAAGCATATGTTATATGTACTTTTTTGTGTTAGCACCAATTCAAAGAATTCTAAATTACCTGTTTTGAAGGCCACCAGTAGATATGTAATGGCACAGTGTCTGACTAAATACAGTTGTGTGCGTGATACCTACTTGCATAAAATAATAATATTAAAATTTTAATAATTATTAAAATTAAAATTATTGACAAACTAAACATAGTGTTGATTTCCCCCACTTCTTAACACAATAACTCAAAAAATGGGCATAACGTGGGTAACAAGAATCTTAACAATATATTCCTGCTGCCTAACATGTTATGTGGGAAAAACTGCTATTATACTGCCATATTATAAATAATAGTAGTTTTACCATTATTATTATTATGTAACTCATAATGACAAAAAATGTGATCTTTTTGTGACAATTTGGTCAAAATTAAGGATGATGATTTTTATCACCAAAGTGATGATACATGATCTTGCAGGATGGCTTTAAACATGCTAAACTAGTTTGAGCAAGCGAGAAAGCATTATCATATTTGAATTACTTTGATTTAGGCTAATACATATTTGTAAGTTAGACCTATGACTGAAGAAACCCAAGCCTTTGACAATTTAACCAAAATTAATAAATGTGTCAAAAAATATATAAAAATTTAGTATGACATTCCTTCAAAATGTTATACATTCATACAATAAGCAAGCAAACTGTTGCAGGAATGATATTGTTCTTGTATAGAATAGTTTCACATTCTGTCTGATATTTTGTTTTTGTTATCCATTGTTATAATGTTAAACTCATCCTATACATATACCTTTGTGAATGATAGCTATACATATTATTGTATTAGCTATGCCTGTGACTCTGTCTGCATAGAAAATTTAATTAATATAACTTTTTTTGTGGTAAATAAATATAAACTTTTATTTATCAATTGGTTCACCTGTTTCTGAGTCTATTACTATATTGTATGACTCCAATAATTAGTGTCCACAAATTTTTTCCATATACATTTTATCAGGCTTTGACTATTATTATTAACTTACAAAGAATTTATAGTTAAAGCATTTTTTTAAAATATTAAAAAAAATATCTAATATATTTTTATGAACTGTTTATAATACAGTGAAAGATTGATTTGTCGGCTACAATTATAGAAACAATTAAAATTGGCAAAACCCTTATCAACTTAAAGTTGTAAGATTTCTTATGTGTAAACATATAATGCTTATGCTTATTTATAATTTACTCAATCATTGGAATTGATAAGGGAATTCGTTTTTTTTAGCTTCACGTTGATTGTGCACTTAGCAGGGTGGTAGGCAGTGGAAACCTGAGAACTCAGTATTAAGACTCTTCCGTTCCCAATTTTCCAACAAATTATGAGGCATAGCGAATGCCTCATACAAACCCGCATGTTTATATGAGGAATTCGCTACCGGATCAAGTAAATGAAATATTAAATATTTCATTCCCAGTAGAAATCGAACCCACAACCACCGCGCTTACAGGCGCTCGCTGTTCCCCTGCGGCACCATGGTTACTGCTTGACTGGACTTAGAATGTCAAATAATATTTTACTTTATGTATTATTATATTTTTTTTTGATAAAAGACAGTCTATTAATATTTAACATTTACAGGTGAAGCAAAATCTCAGGCTTTATTTATACTATAAATAAAGTAACACTATAAATAAAATATATATGACTACGGAATATTACTTTGACATTATTTAATACAAGTATTTATTAATCGTATGTTTTTTTTTTCAGGATGAACTATACCTATGTACGCCAATACGTATCTCACCGCAGAAAAACTTCTATGTGGGTAAGTATAATGCTCGAACTTGGGTTTTTAGGCTCTAATAATTCAAATATATGCCCTCGTTCATCCTCCAATAATTATGTCAATTTTTCGGAGCGAATTTCAGCTCATTTAATAAAAACTTAATAGTTGTGGACCACAAGCGTGCGACTGTGTACGCGTCAGATTGTAGGTTCGATTCCCACTCGAAGTAATGGGAAAATAGCTAAACCAGGCCTAGTATCGCAAGTGCGTCATCATTTTCCATTGTGGGCGAGGTTTCCTGCGTAAGCTTCTGTGAAGAACTGACAATTGAAGCCGATATTGGAGTCGTGTGGAGGCACTATAAACGTTCGATTGCATATGCATTAATGCATAGATTAAAATACTTAGGATATATCGTGTAGCAGGCATAAATTGTATTACGTCACGACAGAGTTGGGCAAAATATAATTATAATTAATAATTTATTAATATTAATTGATCATTTGACAATTTCATTTCCTTAGTATATAAATAAATGATTATTCATTTTCATGTGCCAGCAGTAGGTCTACCCAGGTAATTGATGGGCAAAACACTAGACTAGATTTGAGACGATTTTTTTGTTTTTAGTGGGCTTCAAACCTAACGCTACGATGCAAACGGCCCATCATATGCTTCTCTACGGTTGTTCAGAACCTGGATCTAATGACTCAGTATGGTGAGTTAATTTTTTTTAATCAATTATAATAAGCAATTATTTTGTTGATTTTAAAGTTAAAATTTGGTTAAGCAAAGAAAGGTTATTCCATTCTTTGCTTAACGCTCAAATATCGGTTACTGTGGGTGGATGTCGTGGCGCATTCGGATATAGCAACGAATGAATGTCAGACCAGTTAACATGATTGAGTGACCGCGATATTTTATGTAATTTTCATTTTGCGGCGTTGAGTACCACTCAACTTATTTAACATGTCTCAACAACGTCGTATCTTGATTTTTAACATAAGGTTCAAATCTGCTATGCAGGAGAAAGCATAAAGCTGAAGGTTCAGTTCAGTTATTTGGTTATGATGCTTCGGGCATACCCAGGCATTTTTCAATCGTGCCATATACATTTTATTTATTGTATTTATCATTTCGTATAATAATAATAATGTTGTTATTAGTTTAATAACAATATACATTGATAAATGTTACTCACGTTTGCTTTATGTTCGTTTACGTTATATTTCATTTGCTATTGAGAATGTACAAAAGTGTTACCATAATTTATAATAATATTATAAAACCTTGTTTCTGTGTGTTTAGTGGTAGACGCTCTCAGGAACAACTAGTACGTATTGGAAAAAAATCATTTAATGTAGATTGTTTATTTATCCAGAAAGGATATGTTATTGTTACTGGTATCAAAAACACGTTTAAAAATATTATTTAATAAATAATGCCTTGGCTCGTGATGTGTCTAATGGTTAGGACCGTTTATAGTTGTGATCGTGAATAACCCGATAGGCTTAATATTAAAAGAGCGACGACATGTCTTTGTGAAAAAACAAATCAAATACCCAAATTCAACTAAACGTGCAAAAAAAACTTATACTTACATTTTTTTTAACATTTTTAAAGTGTTATTCCACACTTAGGAAAGAAAAATACTTATTTAGAAAACATATAAAAATCTAAATAAATATTTCGCTTATATTTTTAGCTGAATGTGGATTAAGTGCAATAAATGAATACTAGTAAAAAAGAAATCGGCTGGATATAACACAACGTGGAGACTTGATACTAAAGCTAGTCAAATTGGTAATTATTGATTTGAAAAGTTCAGTTTTTCATTATATGTTCTAAAATTTTACTTATTGTGTTTTGTTAACAATTTCATAGTGATTTCTTCCTAGAACCTATCATTTATGTTTCTTAACTGAACAAATTTATAGGTACATAATAATGTTCAGACATAAATATTTTGGGGAAAAAAGGTTAGGAAACACTGGCTTAGAGTGTAAAGCTGCTAACAGCCTTAAGTAAGTTACCAAAAGAGACAAAAGCTATGAGTATGTAATATAAAGGATTTCAATTTTCGGAAAGTTGTTTGTATTCTATATCAGTTATAACTTATAAGAAATAAAAATTAACATATATGTTGTATTTCCATTTTAACTTTCGTATAATGGTATAACAATATAAGTACATAACAAAAAAAACAAATAAAATTAGCAGGCTTACTCTCTAAGCCGACTATGTGTATAACTTATTAAATAATCTTTTTCTATAATATTTAAAAGTAATTTATATCTCTGTAAATTTTCTTTAATTTCGTTAGAATCCTCCATTTTGACGTAACAATATAAAAGCTCAATAAGTTGCTGCTCGCCGCTCGGCGTAATTAAGTTTAGTAACTTACGTTTTCAGGGCTTCGATTGGTGAATTTCGTTTGACGTTAAAATAAAATTAAATCAAATTATATCAGCTTTACGCTGTATCCCGCACACAGTAGGGTTTGGTAGGCAGAGGGAATCTAGTGTTCCATTCTCCACTTTCCGCTGAATTCCGGAGGCATTGCGTGGCGGAAGTCAACGCCGCGCTTAATATATAAATTTAAGTAAATATTTCTCTAGAGTGGGGATTGAACCCACAACCAGTCGGTTTTACAGTCACACTTTGTGCCGCTGCGCCACGACTGCTTTAATTTTTGTTATTTATTATTGTATTTTGCCAAAATTCTCTTAACATTTTTAAATTAACTGTTTAATAAATTGGGTGAAATATTTTCGCGTTTATTGTATAAATATTATCTTTAAAATATTATATTATTTGATATTTTTATTAATTCGTAGGTATTATTGCATCACATACCTATTAAACGCATCATGAGAGAATTAAGGATGTGTAACTTTCCTTAACCAACGCCAAAAATGCACGCGATTAGAGTTAGTTACTAAATAGGTGTAAACTATGTTTTGTTAACAAACTGCAACTGTTACAAAAATAGCAGTATGTATAGATAGAATGGAAATTGAAAGTATATGTGAAGTATTACTAAATTATCGAAGAATTCTAAAATTACTATTCACTTTTGTTTCACGTAACCTATATCGATAATATCATAAAAAAAACAATTTTCTAGCTGAATGCGTCGCAAAATCGTTAATAATTCTCACCCATTATGACATATTATGACGTAACTGCTTTGATATTATTACTCTTAAAATATATATAAATTACATACTAACTCTATTTTCTCTATGTATGTGTATTCTGTGCACGATAAAAAGTATAGATTATATAGGAGATTAAGATAAAGCCCTCATCAGGTATATCCACCTACAGCTACAAAGAAAATCGATTTTCACGCTGTTACCTTGCGGGTTGATAGTAATCGATTTAGCAGTATCCGTTTTGCCTGGTTATAAATTCTGTTATCTAACATAAATATCAAATTAAGGTGAAATGGCGCAGTTGGCGGACGGTGGTTGTGATTTCTAATCAGTGATAGGCAACTTAAAAATATTTTAAACATAAACGTTGCCTATCACTGATTCTTTTACTTAAACAAAGTGCGGTGCAAGATGCATAAAGCTAAAAAAAGTATATATATATATATATATATATATATATATATATATATATATATATATATATATATATATATATAATATCTATGTTTAGAATTGATTTGATATTTGAATCATTAGTAAATAAATAGCATAATTAATTACGAATTCGATTTTGAATTAGTTACTTATTTAAAGCGTTATTTCTTACAGGAGCTGTGGTGAAATGCAGAGTAACGAGATTGACACGCTTTATCCTAGCGGGAGTCCTTGTCGTTCTGGATCACAGGTTATTATAATACTATTTGTTTAGCTTCACGCTCTATCCCGCATATAGCACGGCGCACGTTTCCCGCTTTCCAAGCAAAGTTGAGTGAAGAAACTCAACACTAGAACTCCTCACCAGAAATGATAATCATTAATTTCCCTTATACTCCTTGCCTACTCTGCTATATGGTATAAAGCTAAAACTTTGCAAAAAAAATATCTACAAGCACTCAACATACAATGGCAAACTTCGATTCCACAACCAAATTGGCTGATGGAAAGAATTCCTTGTAAAATGTGGGTACGCTCTAAAGTGAAACCATTTGTGACTCCAACCAATCATCCATGAGTATGCATTTGATGATTGGATTGTTAGCCTACCCTCACTGTCCAATTTCCTGCTCGTATGACTAAGTTAGACGTGAGTATTTGGCTAAGGCACCGCATAATGCATTCGACGCGGTTAAACATTGTAAAAATTCTATCTGGACCTTCCAATCTTTGACACGAGGAGAAGGAAAAAAATAAGATACATATATTTCAGGGGAAAGGAGTGTCTTAACACTAGGTTCCCCCTGCCTACCCTGCTGATTGCTGTGTGCTGGATACAGCGTGAAGTTGATTTTGTTTATATATTTCAGATAGTATACGCTTGGGCTCGTGATGCGCCGAGTCTTCAGCTACCAGAAAATGTAGGCTTTCTCCTCGGCCGCGATTCTTCTATCAAGTATCTTGTTTTGCAAGTGCATTATATGAAGAAATTTCCTGGTGAATATTAAAATATATTTAACATTTTTGTTTTAATATTATTCCAAACTAAGAATTGCAATATATTTTAGAAAGTTTATAAAAACTTTAAGGTACCAGGACTCGAAACCGCCTCTTTTGGAAAGTTCAGCATCGTCTATACCGTCTTAGTGGTTACAGCGCTTAGGTGGACAACACACCTAAAGAGTTTCTATTAAGAATATAATAAATTCTTAACCAGCCAAAATATGTAAAAATTATATGTTTTAAAATGAATATCTCTAATTATTATAAACCATATCTATATTTTTTTAACCTACTGTTGTATCCTTCAGCTAATTTTGATTTTAGAATATATAATATATTTCAGAGGGCACCACAGACAACTCTGGCGTGTTCCTACAGTACACTGCCTCAAGGTAATCGCTTTTATCAATATTTCATTTATATATTATAATCAAAATTTTTTTGAGGCCAGTTGTGGGCTCGTCAAGGCCAGTTCAAAATCTCGACACGCGATGATGACGCGATGCGATGCTAGAATTCGGCAGAAAATAGGGAACGGAGTGCCTTTACTGACTAGATTTCCTCTGCCTGTGTGCGGTATAAACCGTGAAGCTTTCTTTAATTTATTTTTTATATATATATTTAAAATTATTTCGTTTACTTAGTCTTGGTAGTCAACTTACGAATTTAGTGGTTTTAAAAGTAATCTTAGTTACATTCCGGGTGGGAGGACTGCGCTCCTTTTACTGGAGCAGCATATAGGGTAAAATATTTTAAAGCCATATTTAAAAAAAAACAAGTTTCGCTATCAAAAAGAAGCAAGAAAACTATCTCTCAATTACCTATTTTTTTATAATAATCATAAACAACATTCAATTTCACCGCCAATACCTGCGACACGATTTCGTTGCCGCTTTGACTGTTTCGTTCGTTAGTGTTGATTTGTAATGGCATTCTTAACAAATGACGAGTTATTTTACAACGATAATTTTATGAGGCCAGTGTTGGCGCAGGGGCACAAAACTGACTGGTCGACTGGTTGTGGGTTCAATCCCCATTCGAGGAAATCAAATATTTATTAATTTATATATCCATTTGTTCGCTCTGGTGCTGAGGCAAAGCGCGGCGTTGAGTTCCGCCATTCAGCACGCAATGCCTCTTAAATTCGGCGGAAAGTGGGGACGGAGTGTCTTAACACTAGATTCCCTCTGCCTATTCTATTGTGTGCGGGATACAGCGTGAAGCTGATTTGTTTTTGATAATTTTATTATTTGTTTTGTTTCAACAAATCGTTTTTTTATTTTTAGAAAAAAATCTCTTTCGTTTTAATTATATTATTAGGCTTTTATAGAGTATTTGAAACCGTACTTTGGTGGCATTGTAATGAGGATAAAAACACTCTGTATACAATTTATATGTAAATATTTCTATAGGCAATGTTTCGGAGGGCGTGAACCCGCACATTATTGGTTGTTTTTTTTTGTTTTAGATTACTTGGGGAGTACCCTATTATGTGATATTTATGTGACCTTCCTCCAATATCATTGATACTCGATATCATTGATACTTGACTCGTACCACTCACTCTTCATAATCATTATATTTTTTGCTATGCTCTTGCACTATATCGCGCACATAATAGGAAAGGCAGTGGGCACCTAGGGAACTAGTGTCAAGACACTCCGTTCCCTATTTAGACTTTTCGTTCCTCGATTAATACCGCGCTTTGCGTCCGTACCAGAGTCAGATAATTTAAATTAAATATTTAATTCCTTGAATGACTCACAATCATATAGTAAGGGGCTGCCCCTGCGCTACGACGGTTTCAATTAAAAAAACATGTTAAAATTAATATATTTTTTTCCAGAATGCCACGCCAAGCTGGAGTATTTCTACTGGGCACGAGTGGCATGATAGGCGCCAACCAAGTGGAGAATATGGAGACTGCGTGCACCATTTGGGAGGATAAAGTCATACATCCGTTCGCGTTCAGACCTCATACACATGCTTTGGGTGAGTTAAAATTACTTGATTGATTGTATTCTTTCTTTATCAGAAGAAGCCTAGTGTTCAAACACTCCGCTCCTTACTTTTCGCCTAATTCTGGAGTCAACACCGCGCTTTTCTTCGAGACCAGAGCGACGAAAATATTAAATATATCATTTCCCCGAGTATCGCTTTTACAGTCATAGCTTGTGCCACTGCGACACGACACGACGAAATGTAAATGACTTAGTTGATATGACATATATAACACATTGTAAGTGTAGAAAATAGCTCTGAGCAGGTACATTGGGTTCTTATTAAAATGATGTAATACAGTTTAGCTCAATAAATGGATAATCCAACACAAAAAAATTAAACCAATTAATTCTTAAGAATAGCGTGTTGAGAACTATTAAACAAATTGAAAACTAAAATGACACTTTATGATTATATTTTAAGTATGCAAAATGTGTGATACAATTTAATTAATGTTACTTAGAATTAAATTATAATTAAAATTTAAGATTGAAAAAAGTCTTTGTATTAATGTCCTCTGCAATTGCACCAGCTCAACACGTGCTCTAAAGTGTTATTGAACATCAAGGATTCTTGAGATTGTAGTTTCCATCCCATCATCATCAGCTGAATTAGCTGTGTTTGACTTAACGACTGGTTCAGGACCTATAGTAGAGTATACAGGATAGTACTCGAGTCCATACCAATGCATGCATGCAGTGCATACCAATGCAGCATCTCGGACTCGAGTACTATCCATATAGGTCCTGAACCAGTCGTTAAGTTGGAAAAGTTCAGGTACCTTGGATCTGTTATGCATGAGTCTGGAGGCATTGATTGGGTTTGAAATGAGTAGCTGATTTTAATTTGATATTTTGTCATAATTTGAAGTATATTTTTAAGTGTTGTGTCTTTTGCATTTTTTTCTCTAACGAAACTCCAAAACCCTTTGTAACTTTCAGGCACTCAAGTATCTGGCTACGTGGTACGACGTTACCCAGGGGGCGGTGACAAGTGGCAATTACTCGGCACAAAGAACCCGCAATTACCTCAAATGTTCTACCCGATAGCCAACACGGCGCCCATTGAGAAAGGCGACGTGCTAGCTGCTAGGTGCGTCATGAACAATACAAGAGATCACGTCGTCAAAATTGGGTACGTTTACGTTATAATAATCGATGAGGCCGCTCTGAAGTTAGTTATGTAGATAGTTGAGATGATTTGTTTTAAAAAAAAAATCTACTTTTGATTATTTTCTTCCCGTCTGTCCATACGCAAAAATGATACTGGCATTTAATCGGGTACAATAAACCTAGTGTTAAGACACCTCAGTTCCCACTTTTTTGTCGAATTTTCGAGGCATTAAGTACTGAGAAACTCAACGCCCCACCTCGTTACCAGAACACAGAAATGAAATATTAAACATTTTAAATCTCCCGAGTGGTATGCGAAAACACGACCGTCGCGTTAACATTTGCAAACTTGTATACAAAATATAAATATATGGACTCCCGCACACAGCAGGGTCGACAGAGGGAACCTAAGTGTGTTAAGACACTTCGTTCCCCACATTCTGCAAAAATTCTAGAGGCATTGCGTGTCGAGTGGCAGAGCTCAACACCGCGCTTTGCCCCGACACCGGAACGAAGAAATGTAAATATAAATTTAAATATTTCATCTCCTCGAGTGAGGATCGAACCCACAACCAGTCACACATTGTGCCGCTGCGCCACGACTTTCACTATAGATAATATTATAACATTCATGTGCATATTTTTTTTATAGACCAACAAATAAAGATGAAATGTGCAACTTTTACTTAATGTACTGGGTTGAAAACGATACGCCGTTGAAACAAAAGTATTGTTTCACCGACGGCGCACCCTACTATTACTGGAGCAGGGCAAGGGAAAACTTCGACAGAATACCTGATATGGACGTCAATATAAACTAAAAGTTTCATCTATTATAGTACAGGAGGCGATTATCAATATCGCTATCTTAATTCACAAACCATAAAAAATTAAATGCGCTAGTAGATAGTCTATTTAAAACGATTATATTTTTTTTAAATAAATGATCTACAAAATACACCATAATGGTTCAACGTCTCCTGTTAAATTCACTGAGGTGGAGTTAGATGGTTTGCGAATTAAGGTATCGATATTCTTATAAGAATTTAGGCAGTACAGAAGTTAGTATACAAAATTTATATGCCAAATTTAGTTTCTGTAGATCTCTATTTAGTTGGTACGATTGGTGTCGAATTTTAATGTTGTGATAATCTTATTCTGTTTGATCTGATTGTGTAGTTGACTCTTAGACTATAATTGTAGTTTTGATTTTAATTTTTCGTTTTTTTTAATGTTTATAAAATCATCGTTTTTAAATTATCTCAAAATTAAATTGTTCAAAATTTCGTATCAACCCAAACTATTTATATTTTTAAATTAAGGTTTATACGATATTTTAAATTCATGTTGTTAATTAAATATTTTTAAAAAGTTTACTTAAAGACATAACTGCCAATTAATAAATCAATTATGTGTCAATATCTGATATCATCTCCGAATATCACAGTCAATTTATTTACGTTATATATGTTTATATATAAAATTTTGTAAAATATAATATTTTGTTTATTAGAAATGTAACTTATTAAGGACAATTTCCTTTTTCATAAAATCAAATCAAAAATAAATCAGCTTCACGCTGTATCCCGCACACTGCAGGGTAGGCAGAGGGAACGTAGTGAAAGACACTCCGTTCCCCACTTTCTGCCGAATTCCGGAGGCATTGCGTGTTAAGTGGCAGAACTCAACGCCGCGCTTTGCCTCGACACCAGAGCGAAGAAATGGAAATATAAATTTAAGTAAATATTTCATCTCCTCGAGTGGGGATCGAACCCACAACCAGTCGGTTTACAGTCACACTTTGTGCCGCTGCGCCACGACCGGCCTCAATTTCCTTCCTTTTTCATATTTTTTAAATATTATTAATTTTTCTATTAAATATTATCGGAAATTAATAGATAAAGTATATGCATAAAAGTATAAATCATCTTTTAGAAAGCACAAATATTTTATGTAAATCTGAACGTTACTATATTTTTTTTTATCTGTTGACTTTTATGATGACTTAGAATTTGTATTTATATTGACACTTTAACATGAAATATATTTTTTTAGTTTTTAGGCAGTTCATAATATTTTTTTCGAAATCTTTTTAAAATTAATATTAGTTTTTTACAATTTAGTATACATAAATGTTAAGTTAAGCGATTTCCATATAAAATTTTACATTCCTTGTATATGTATTATTCATTTTAGTTATTTATATACGTAGTACCTACATTTATTTATTATTAAATAAAAATATATTTTTACAACTTAACTCATAATGTACCACAAAAAAAAACATGATTACAAGGTTTTGCGTTTAGATTGATGTCAATGATAGGTTCACTTAGAATTCGTGGAAATCAATTTTATAAATATTATACTTTGTATATAAATATGAACTTATTCGTTTTATATAAAATTATTGTTTTCTATATGATTTCTATCTTCACACATTCCCACAGTTAATATATACAGAAAGTTAATTGCATAAAGTTAATGCAGAAAGAACATACTCAATTATTCATAGATTTATAATTTAAATAAATCTAGTCAAAAACATAAGACTCATAATATATACATATTCTACTAAAATTTACAAACAAACATAATTTTTTATCTATATACTATATATTATATATACCGTCTTAAAAAGTCTGTATAATAATTATTAGATCTGATTTTTTATTTATTATAGAAATTAGCATATTATTTGTTACTATTGAATATTGAATGCTAATAATCTCTTTTTTATTAACTTTTTTATTAATTTATTATTATATATAAATCATAAATGATTTATCATGATTCTTGGAATCTAAAATAATAATAATAAATAATTTAAAACATATATATTTCATTGGGAAATCTTTTTATATGCAAAATGGCTACCATTGTATTAAAAAATTAAATTGTAACCTTTATATTGATAAAAAAAATGTATTTTTTTAGCGGAATTGCCTTCTTTGTCGATGGTAATTTATATGACGTTTTAAAAGTGCTTGAAAAATAATATTTCAATAATGAATATTTCGAATTCGTTTTTGAAATATCAGTTTTATAATATATACTAATGTATATAGATGCATATCACAATAATTTAGTTTCAAATTATAATTTATATTTTTTAACAAAATAAATATATTTCCACCTTATATTATGTATACTTATAAGCTTATTATAAATGACGACGGCTCGCTCTATGGACACTGATTCTGTAAATAGTTATAATTATCGTAATATAATTATTATGATTATAGAATATATTATTGATATGCATAATTGAAAACTAATAATACTTCTGACTGTAATAACTTATAATTACTATTTATAAATTAATTTCGCACAATAAATAAGTAGAATGGGTTATTTTAAATTATAAAAATATTTATATAATTATATATAAACAATTATTTTTGTTTTTCTCAGTATTATTATTTCAATTGCATATAAGGGAGATCTTATTATATTTATATTAGTAATGTATCATTGACGTTATTTAATCATAGAGTAAAGTTAAAAAATACCTTAATGTCTCTGGCAGCTATAAAAAATGTACATACTCTAGTACTATAAAAAAAGAAACAAAAAAAATGGTATAACCACTAATAAAATAAAAATAAAATTTATTTATTTTATTACTAATTTAATATTGAAAACTCTAATGTATTGAAATGTTAAAAACAAATTTATATTATACATAAGTAAAATTTTATGTCTATATATAAGAGTACTTATTAAAGAAATGTTTGAAAAAATTGGAAATGTAGCGATCATAAATTGATAGTCAATGTATATATTATATATATATGTATATATATATTTCTTTAGCTTCACCCAGTAAACCAGGGAACTCAGTATTGAGCCACTTCCGTTCCCCATATACTTATATGAAATTCTTTCTCAAAAATCAACATAGCACAAAGAATAAATTAAAAAGTCCTAAGTGACGTGACATCACATTTCAAAAAATAATACACTAACATATTGTGGAGACTCGACTGTTTTAATTAAAAATTTTATATAAAAATTTAGACTGGAACATACGAAACAATATTATTTTATAGCGGTGGCAAAAAGTTCATGTTCTAATTTTATTATACTCACAAAGGCTTTAAACTCGTGTCAAATAACTGTTTACACATGCTATCTTCGTATTTAAAAACATTTATTTATAACGAAATTCGTAATTATATATATGTGTACCACATTATTTTAATATCATATGTATTATAAAGTTAATTCTAGCAGTCCTGGATCAAGGAGTGTGAATATGCTATTTTCGTAATACAATCTCTTATTTATTAAAATTAAAGTAATAATAATAATAATAAGATTGAAATTAAATATTTATATATTATTATAATTTTGGTTTTATAATAGTTTTATACGTGGAACGTGTTAAATATGGTTTTTTTTTTCGCATATGATTGTAGTTTATTACATAATTTCATATCAGAATTTAAAAATGTTATCTATGCCCATTATTACAAAATTCTTTAGTGTCTATACTCTATATATTACTATAGTTATTTAGTATACTAACAGTAGAAAATACGCCTGAAAGAGACAGAATATATGACTTCGTTTTTATATATCTTAAATTAAAATTATATTATCTGTGCATATATTTAGCTTAATATTAAGACACTCCCATTTTCCGCCGGTTTTAGACAAAGTGTGTTAAGCGGCGGGACTCGACGCTGCGCTTTGTCTTATTACCTTAAATATGAAATGAAAACATCTTTCCGTTCCCCTGAGTGGAAATTGTATCCACAGTCGTCGCGTTCCACCACCCCACACATCCATAGCGTTATCTTCTATCTCTTTCACGCTAAATGTCTTTAGTAATAATATATGTACTGTATTATTATATATATATATATATATTAATAATTGGATGTGTATAATCTAAATGTATGTCCATATGTCCAATTAGCCTAACTCGACATTCCTATCGTGTGAACCTCATGTTTAGTAGGTTATTGTAGATCTGATTATATTGAAATGTGCAGAAAAATATATTAAATGTATTTTATTTGTGTTGTTTTATTTCGAAGTGAGGTCAATCCTATATTATTTAGATTTATATTATTTAGGAATGTCATTTATATACCAGTATATTGAGGCCAGTTGTGGTGCAGTGGCACGAAGTGTGACTGATTGTGGGTTCGAATCCTTCTCGAGGAGATGAAATATATACTTAAATTTTTAATTCCATTTCTTCGCTTGTCGAGGCTAAGCGCGGCGTTAAGTTTTGCCACTCAACACAATTCCTCCAGAATACGGCAGTAAGTGGGGAACGGAGTGTCTTAACACTAGGTTGTCTCTGCCTAACAGCGTGAAGCTGATTTAATTTTTGTGATATACCATAATGTAATGGGTCAAAACCCTGAAACCATTTTTTTATCTGTATATTTATTTAGTTTAATACATTTAATTAGTCTAAAAATATGTAGGTTTATTTTAACATTACAGTATTTTTAAATATATTATTTTAATGTTTTGTGTTCTTATGCATAGTAATAGGTATAGTAGGTAACTCCTATTAAATTAACTTGATTTATTCAATAACATGAATTATTTAGGAAATAGTGGCTGTTTATAATGTTTTTCACAGACATTTAAATTACAAATATAAATTTGAAGTGAGAGGATACAAAAGCACCACAGCTTTGGAAAAAGCTATATGCGTCCTTTGCCTTCCACTTTTTAATTAATCTACACAATTGGATTCGCAAGCGATAAAATTAAAATTGACATTTGCATATTACTTTAAATTTATAAAAATATTTTGAATATAAACATAATATTAAGCAATGATAGTTTTTGTTTATTTTTTTACGGAAAATACAAGACAAACGAGCGTTCATGCCTCCATCACCAATGATTCGAACGGCGCTACTTTGTAATTATTATAGGGTAAAATAAATTGTAAATAAATCCAAACCTCTATTTTACTTTAAACAGACAATTTTGTGTAGTTTCTTTTCAAAATTTTATTGTTACAAAAAACTTAGGGCTATAGGGCTCAAAAAGATAGCAATTAGATCCGTATGACAGTAAGCTCAGAATTGAATGCCCAAGCTACAATCATATACTTTTCGTGCCTTAAGCAATTTTAACCTTTTAAAATATTCACCGCCTACATCACACGCCCAAGCCTTGTACTATCTATTTGACGTTTTCAATTACTTTTTTTAATGGAAAAGAAAAGGCAATCAGTGTACGGATCACCTGATGGTAAATGATCACCGCCGCCCACGACCTCTTGTAACATCAGAGGAGCTACAAGTGCGTTGCTGGTTTTTAAGGTTGAGATAGACACGCTTTATGAAGGTACTCATGTGGTATTGAACGAACCAGAAAATATTGCGGCAGGTAGACCATTCTCAGTGTTGCCAGATTTTTGAGTTTTAATAAAGGTTGCAATGGTGATAGATATCAATATAAAATGTGTTAATAGAAAAACGTCACTACGCCTATACAATATTGTTTTGGATTAACATTTATAAGTCAGTTTCACAGAACAATTATACGTAACTTACGAATATAGTTATTTGTATCACTATGACGAATATAGTTATTTGTATTATTAATAACTAATTAACATCTTAAAGTAATAAAAAAAGAATTTTAACAGTACGTGAAATAATCCGTTAAAAATTGGACAATGCTTGTCCCGATCGAGACATTTAATTTTTGGGCTAAAAATCGGGACATCTAGCAACGCGGCCCATTCCACAGTTGCGAGGCGCGTGAAAGGAAGTTCCTATGAAACTATACAGTAGTGGAGTGTCATCCAGGTAATGTTTTCCTCTGACGTGTAGTTAACAAATTCCTAAATTTCTATAAATATTTTTTAAGCTATTTATATATTTTTTAAATATTGATTAAGCTTAAAAGTTATCTCAGAGACGACAAAAATATTTCTTCTATTTTCTTCTATTTATTTAAAATATCTTTAAACTTATATGTATTCCGTACCTCATCTTTCTCATTCATCTTTTTATTTAGCCTCAAGGCGTGTGTTTTCGAGAGAACGCAGATATCACAAAATGAAGTTGTATTCAAGACATTACGTGTTGATTGACGGAACTCAACGCTGCATTTTGTCTTACCTGAATAAAAAAAATGTATTAGCTTTACCCCAAGACAATCACGTTAACAGTCACATCAGAGTCAAACCATCAAACTTACACCATAGCTTCCATTCTTGTTAATCTTTTCAAATCCTAAAAAAATAATTAAAAGTAGAATAGTCACGATATATTCTCTCTTTTGTTATTTTGTTTATAACCTACACTTCTTATATGATACATACACAATTAAAAAAAAAAACTATATATCCTATTAAATGAAACTAATTTAACCGGATTAATCGCGTATATTTAAGGTTTTTACATTTTTGGAAACCCGACGTTTCGAACACTTTACAGTAGTCCGTGGTCACGGGTAGACATGGACTACTGTAAAGTGTTCAAAACGTCGGGTTTCCAAAAATTTATAAAACCTTAAATATACGCGATTAATCCGGTTTAATTAGTTTCATTTAATATGTGTAATAATCGTGAAAATCAAAAAAACTTATTAACTATATATCCTATATATCTGAAAATTAAATATTTACTTAATATTTAAATTTCCATTTCTCCGCTCTGGTGTCGAGGCAAAGCGCGGCGTTGAGTTCCGCCTATTTATTTAGCAATACATATTTAGAGAAAAAGTCAGTACCTAAAAGGAATACAAACAAAAACCTAAGTACAAACAATTGCATTTATAATATCCATCTAATTCTAAAATGACACTTTAATTAGACGTCCGCTCTGTTATATTATTCATCGACTTTGCATATAGGAAGAAATAGTTGTCATAATTAAAAATGATAATGAAACCGTTCCCGCTAACGCCACGTCCACTTCCACTTCCAGTCGGACATTAGTAATTATTGTGTTGTACGTCAATAGAGCCTGCCAATGTTTTGTTGAAGTGGAAATGGCTTTTTGTTTTTTATTTTATTTTTGAAGCTTAAAAGTTGTATACTGCGTATAACAGGGAACATACGGGTAGACAGAGGGAACCTAATGTTATAGTCAATCTGTTCCCCACGTACCGCCCAATTTTCGTGTGCAGCAACGTGATACGGCCACTTACGACGGCTTTTTCTCTTCGAATATTCTATGAATCATTAAGCGGAATTCACTGGTTAAAGTAGGTGCATGTGGAAAATTATATGGGATACTATAAGGTAGGACACACACTGTAGTTTCGGTCACGGGTCGTTCTTAGTTCGATCTGTCAAATTATTTTTTATAATAAATTTTCTTATATACGTGATTGTACCGCGATTTAAAAATATTTTTAACAGAGAACGGACCGAGAACAAATAGAGACTGGTACTATAGTGTGGATCCACCGTTAATATTTTTATCATGCTCCATAGATCATAATAGTTTCATATTGATTTGATCATATAAAATGACTTGATTCCGGAAATATCTTAAATGTGTAGCACAAAAAATTCAGAAGAAAGTTATCATTTGAATTGAGTGCGTTGAAATGGGTAGAAGTAAAATAATAATGGTAATAGAGGAGGAGGAAGCCTCAGTTGCTATTTAAAAGCACAATATCGATGGTACACAGAATTTGATAAAAGAAGTAACGAACCAGCCGCGACCATTTGGCGCTGGAAAGAGAGTAAATATTTTTGTCAGAAAGTAGAAAACGTATAATATTCCTTATTTAGAAAACGTATATAAGCTATACATTTTCTTAATAAGTATTTTCTTTCCTAAGTGTGGAATAACATTTTAAAAATGTCAAAAATATTTAATAAGCATTGTCTCTTGCCAATTGATAATTCGCAAAAATGAAGCAATTATCTTTGGTAGCGTAAATTTGGAAAAATCTCCCTACAGAGATACTAAATGATGCTTTTAAATAATAAACATATCTATGGAACCGTTCTTTTTATATATAGGCACTACATATGTACTATAAATCTACTACTATTATAGTTAAAAAATCCATTCAATTTGTTTAAAAAGAATGGACATACTAAAAATTGCAAAATACATACAAAAACAATCTCCACACCTGTTAGCCCCACGCACGCTTGGCGGGGGCGCTGTGGGGGGTTGGCCCCAAGCCGTGCACTTGTTTACCACCCCCTACGTCCAGTAGAATAATCTATTATTTCTATACGTATGTATAAATAATGGTTTTAAGGTACTTGATTATTATTTTAGTAACTTAAAAAAATGGCTTCACGCTGAATCCCGCGTAGACCAGGATAAATACAGAGAACGTAGCCGCCGCCTAATTTTCAAGATATTGTGTGTTGAGTGCGGAATCTTTGTCTTGTTACCAGACAGTACGATAAAATAAAATTATTGATAATTCATTCCTCCAAGTGTGACGCGAACCCACAGTCGTCGCGTTTACAGTCTGACGCTCCGCCTTTGCGCTACAATGCTCTAATTTTAGCTACTTTACTTTACTTTATTACTAATTTATTGTGCCGTTTTTGATTTAATGCTGCTGATAACAACATTGATAAATAATTGATAAATGGAATTTATTTATAAGAGAGTGAAATTATGCCATCATTGCTTACTTTAATTCGCTATCCAATATAATGAACATAAAAAATTAAAAAAAAAACAGATCGAAGTAACTCAATTTTAACTCTTTTTGCTACTGAATTTGTTAAAATATCAAATTGTTATTGATAAATTCTGTTTCAAAAGGCTGTGGTGTCGTTGTGGACACCGAGGCGGTGTCGGGCGGCAAACGCGATGGTTGTTGTTTCGATGATCACTCGAATGACTATATTTAATTACTGTAATAATATAATACTCTAACCAATATTACAAAATACGTTTGTTATAGCGCTTTAACAACGAATTCTGGCACTAAGGCAAAATCCTGGCGTTGAGTTGCGCTACTCACCACGCCAATGCCTCGAAAAATTCGGTGGAAAGTAAGGTACGGAGTATCTTAACACTAGGTTCCCTCTGCCTATCATGCTATGTGCGCGATACAGCGTGAAGCTGATGTAGATTTTTTAACATCATTTTGCTTCAAATTCGGATATTTGATATTATTTTCAGTTTAATTTTTCATAGAAAGACCACCGTCTTTCTATGAAAAATTAAACTGAAAATAATAACAAAGTGTCCTTTAACCATTCTGTTTTTTCTTTAAGCCAAGGAACCATAATAAGTACTTAATTTATTATAATAAAAGCTAATGACTAAATATATCCCAAAAACAACTATATTATCCAATACTTTTCATTTGAAGTTAATATTAAACTAGCCGAAGGCAAAGTTTAAGGAACTTATTTTATGAAATATTAATAAAAAGCTTAAAAGATTTCCTTGATGAAGATGAAATAATATTAGATAAACAAAATAAAAAACCGGCCAAGCCCGAATCGGACTTGCGAAATTTTAGATACTTTCAGCTTTTTGTACTTCCAATATTGTATTATTCATATAAGTCTATATTATAAAACTTTTTGTCTATACATAAAAATCCATATTAAAATCGTACATGAATTTTCACTTACAGTATGTATATTAATAAACAATTAAGCTTAACACGATGACAGGGGGATAGTGGGTTCGATTCGCACTCGAGGAAACTGAAAATTCTTAGAGCGTTAACTTTTCACCCAAACGCAAGACGTTACGCTGGCGGTACACAACCCTGTGTACACAACCCTGTACACAGGGTTGTGTACCGTACCGTATACGTAACGTAATCTCAACGATTTACGATGAACACTTACGACTTTTATATACTATCTAGAAATAAAACATGACTCATATAGATGTATGACGTCATATTTAAGGAAATATAGCCAAAATGTGAATCAATGGTTAGAAGACTCGTTAGCTCAGTAGGTGAGAGCGCCGATATTTAAATAATTCTTGACCATCGGAGGGCGGAGGTTCAAATCCTTCACGAGTCAGTTATTTTTATTTGATTAATTTTTGTTCTTGATTTTATTATTATATTTATTAAACTTACAGTTGAAATATGAAAAAGTATTACTGTGAGAATAAAGTTACACTTACTACTTACGTACGTACTTATCTATACGATGTTGATAGTAAATATGTATGATGTATTCCAAATAATACATTTCTAATCCAACGCAAAAGTAAAACTGATCTTTTCCTACAATATTAAAATGTAGCATGGATATAAATTGGTATTTGCAATATAGCTGAATTACACACTGCACTCGATATATTGGCCTGAAGTGATATTAAATCGCTCTAAGAATTTTCAGTTCCTCCGATTCGAACCCATAATTCCCCTGTCATAGTGTTAAGCTTAATTGTTTATTTATTTACATACTGTAAGTTGAAAGTGATTTACGATTTTAATATAGTTTTTTACGTATAGACAAAAAGTTTTATAGCATAAGCTTATATGAATAATACAATATTAGAAGTACTATAAGATACTAGACCATTTTGGATTTTTCATGTAGCATATATTGAAAAACAGAAAGTAATAAGTAATATTTCTTGCATTACCTTGAGATAATATGATACCTATTTATTTGGAGAAAGAAAATTGTAAATGTTACATTTCTAAGTGCAAATCATGTGTTAATCAAGCATTTAATATTTTTTTAAACCAAGAGATTAATCCTAATAATAGAATGGAAGTATTCTACTAGACTAGATGACGATGACCTCAGAACGATGTTACAAAAAATGCATCTATATGCAGCGCTTATTTAGAGACTCGTTAGTTTAGTAGGTGGGAACGCCGATAGATATATATTCATTCTTTATTATCACAGAGGGTTAGTTCAAATCCTTAACGTATTTGCAGGAAGAAGCTTACAATGCCAGCAATTTCCATAGACTAAATGATTAAGAACTGGAAAACTAAAACTCTCCTTCTGCTTCTTCTTTCTCTTGGTCCCTGAAAATTCTAAAGATGCATGAAGAAAGAAAAAAAATGGTTAATTCATTTGCACATATGAAAAACGGGGGAATGCACCCATTCGATTTCGAAAAGAGTTAACACAAATATTATATATTTGTAGTCATATTTTAGAGTGTATGACGTCATTTTGTAGGAAATGCAACTAGAATATGCAACGCTCGTCAATAGACTCGTTAGCTCAGTAGGTGAGAGCGCCGATATTTAAACAATTCTTGACCATCGGAGGGCGAAGGTTCAAATCCTTCACGAGTCAGTGCTTTTTGTTTATACATTTTATTTTATTTTTCTAAATATTATGTAACAATTAGGAAATTAAAACAATAATATCAAGGGTGCTTAAAAGACTATCGCATAGGAGCACTGTATATATATATATATATATGACTGGATACGCGATGTGGGTTCGATTTCCACTCGACAAAATAAAATAATTATTACACAAGTTCTAGACATTGCCTCTTAAGTAGCGGAATTCAACGCCGCACCTAGCCTTTTTACACGAGCGAGGAAATTAAAATAGTTTATTCTGCCAAGTCGGAATCGAACCCACAACCATCGCGAATAACAGAAGCTACTTCAACTTTTATCTCTGGCATAGTGCTACGTAGAAATGTTACGCTACGCTTGTCGCATTCGCAAGTGAAATAAATCGTGTAATTTAGTGTCATCTTTCTAACGTTATGTTTAATTTTTACTCTGTGTTTATTGAATATAATTTATGTTTGAAAGTATATCATCGGGGCAGAGAGAAAGAGATAGTAAAATCTTTATTAAAGATATTGCTTCTTGGGTCACCAAATGCCACGCGTATCCAGAAAAACACAGAATATTTAAAATGGAGACGAAAATTGAAGAACGGAGTGTCCTATCACAAAATTCTCTCTACCATACCACTGACCAACCAACGTGAAACTGAAATTTTAAAATATATGTAATAACAGTATAATAAAAAGTATAATAGAAAGTTAATAATAAACCATTCATAGAATACAGTCATATCAAAACAAATGTAATTTCAATAATTATGGCGCCGTTCATAATCTGATAGCGTAAGTTGTGTAACGTATAATCGCCTTACCCATGACACCTCTGTGTAATACTTACTGTAAGCCAATAACAGGGCCACGTACCTATACAGCGCATTGAATATGGAAGTTTCAATAAATATATATTTTTTGATATTGTCACTATGGAGATAACTTTCCAAGAAGTAACATTTAAGATTTTCCATATCTTTTTAATATATATTTTTATTCCGATAAAAATATATATTAAAAAGATATGGAAAATATCTTTACCGATATTTATTCCGCTCACAGCAAGGTGGGTAGAGGAAATCTCGCAACCTAGTGTTAAAGTACTCCGTTCCCATTAAGACACTCGTTCCCTTTCATCCCACTTTCAGCCGAAATTTAGAAGCATTAAGTTTTGAGTCGCGGTACTTAGCGCCGTGCTTTGGCTCGTTATCAATATTTTTCATAAATTTATAAAAGTTTAAAATTTTATAATAATAAATGTTGTGCTTAATCTTCTAATCTTCTTAACTAATGAGTCAGATAAAGGACTTCTAAAACTACGAGGCGTAAAAAGCCTAATTTTTTAATGTAGATTCCATGGAGAGTGTAGATCAGCACTAATAGCGGTTGTATTTATAAAGGATTATTTTATCTTTTATAGTTCATATAAACATAGTTTAGCAACTTTAGTATCCAAAAATAAATATACATAAAATATACATACAGTACAGTATATATGAATATAATATGTAAAGCTACTTCGATGACTTACAGAAAATTGCTAATTAAATTCACTCTAAAATCAAAGGCCATTTAAAGATAAATACTTACACGACAACAAGGTAATTATATTTTTATCCTTTGGCTTTACTGCATTCATTTAAAATTGTAAAATAACGAGAATATTTTCATTAAGTACAGAAAGATGCATCAAGTCATATTTATTTGTCAATACTTTTTGGGCTTTTCTGCAATCTTTTGTAAAATTACTTTTTTTTCAGATTCATGTTTTTTCGTTTTTTTTTTTTGTTTGTTTTTCATGTTTTTTTTTTTTTTTAGGGTAGGCAGAGGAAACCTAGTGTTAAGTCACTCCACGCCCCACTTTCGTATTGACAGGTGCACGTTTGTGCTCCTGCACCACGACTGTTGTCTTCTGATTAATGCAATAAATTAATTTAATTATTATTACTAAACATGCGTAAAAATTGTAAGTATATGGTATTATTATAATAATGTGATTGGATGACGTTTTCCCTGTCCATCTCCAATAAAATATATAACACGTTCGAGTACGTTTTATATTAGTAAATAAACTAGCTTATTTTTGGTTAAAAAAATAGTATAATTTCCTTGAACACTCGTTTTTTAATTGACTACAATGTAACGAATACGCTTTAAGAAGCTCAAATATAGTCTAATAAACAAAAACAAAAAATATAACAACAAAAAACGTCTGACTCGTGAAGGATTTGAACCTCCGCCCTCCGATGGTCAAGAACATATTAAATATCGGCGCTCTCACCTACTGAGCTAACGAGTCTACTGACGCACAAACAATATTCTGGCTTCAGTTGCCGCGCAATGACGTCATACACCCACTCGATTAAATATCAATTCTATAGTACACCTTACTGTTTCAACAATAAAGTTCTTTTTCGATTGCTCATAAATTTTCTATGCACTTTGCAAATAACAGGCTGGATATGAAACACTGAAACGTGTTTTCTAGTACGGCTAAATAGATTTTGCGTATTGATTTCTGCAACATTTCAAGTAGGTACCTATTCTTTGATGATATCTATCAAGGGCTTCATATACATACATATACGAGTTACCTTTGTTAAATATGAAAATTAAATTAAATAAAATGAAATCAGCTTCACGCTGTTTTCGGCATACAGCAGGATAGGCAGAGGGAACCTAATGTTAAAATACTCTGTTCCCCACTTCCGCCGAATTCTCAACTCAACGCCGCACTTTGCCTCGACGCCAGAGTGAAGAAATAAATATTTAAATTAAAAATTAACAATTATTGAGAAATAATAATTTTTTTATGACTCAAAGTACTCAAAAGGAGATGTCAGTTGACCTTCGATTACACAGTATCGATGGTATTGGAGAAAGATCACTTAAAAGCTTGAGTGGCTCCCGAAGAGTATGTATACTGGGGGGGTGGTGGACGAGTCGAAAGAGATATAAAGAGACTGTAACGACGCACGCTCCGTTGTCTCTATTTACCCCGGTAGGAATAAAGCACCTAGCAAAACTTATTTCGTATAGATGCTCAAAATGACTAAAATCTCTCACTCTCTAAAATTATTTTTTTAAAAATAACTCTGTTAGAAAAGAAGTTGCAAAGTTTTGTAACGTAGTAAATGTAATTTCGTCACTGCAGAAACTTTTAGACTTTATTCGTTTTCGAATCCAAAAAAATATTATTGTGAAATTTCTTAGGGTAATTCAACTGTTATTTTCCTTGAAAATAAGTGAAATTAGTCGTTACGCCATCCCATCCGCTGATGTATTTTAAATAATTATAAGTAATAAATTATTTTAATTTTTTCACTCTGGTGGCGTCCCTGGACAAAGTGTGGCGTTAAGTTCCGCTTCTTAACACGCAATGTTGCTAGGCCTACCCAGGCAGAGGGAACGTGGGAACCTAGTGTTAATATACTCCATCCCCATTAAGACACTTCCGTTCCTTACTTTCCGCCAAACTCTCGAGGCATTGCGTGTTACGTGACAGAACTCAACGCCGCGATCCTCTTTATCTCTTTATTATTTCCCCCGAGTGAGAATCAAATCTACAGCCGACGCATTTGTAATCACAACCTAATTGTGTAATAGTTTATAGGTTTCTTAAGAAAAATTGTTATCTATAAATAGAACAAGTTTATTTTATTTAAATGGAATACACGTGTAAGGCTCGTGTTATTAAGTTCTTAAAGGTAGCTTCAATTTAGTTTTTTTTTTAAATTGTATTGTTATTAATTAATATGAAAACCGATTAATCAGTCTCGAATTATCAATTCAGTCGATGTAGTTACAAATATAGATCCTTATTGTTTAGCTTTAAGCACTCTAAACCTAGTGTTAAGGTATAAGTATGTCAGAAATACTCGTACTTAAGTATATCGAGGCCGTCATGGCGCAAGGGCACAAGGATGTGGCTGTAACGCGACGGTTGTGGATTCGATCCCCACGCGGTAGAATGAATTATTTATTTTCATTTCTTCACTCTTCCACCAAGGTAAGCACCCAGTGTTTTCTCTGCTACTGTCTCGAAAAATTCGACGGAAAGTGGGGAATGTCTTAGCACAAGGTTCCCTCTGAATACTCTGCTATGTGCAGGATACAGTGTGAAGCTGAATAAAAAAAATGTACGAGGCAATTTATTACGATCAATTCCGTTTTTATATACACTTACATTATAAAGTTCTAAATAGATATTAGCGCCTATAGAAATGTATCTCAATTCTCAAGCCCTCGTCGCGTAGAACGCGTGCTACGAATACAAGTGTCGTAGCATCCGGGTGGTACTTAGCAGCGAATGTTAAAAAAAAAAGATTATTTTGAATAATTTTTAAGCAAATGATAGGAGCTTTTTTAAAATAATATTTAATTCAAAATTTTAATTTTGGCTCGTCCATTTAAAAAAAAACCATTATCCGCTTAAACTACATTTATCATACATAATTTTCAATATTTCTGTTTAATAAAAACCAAAAACCAAAAAAAAAACACACAAGGAAACACTATTTCAGTCTACATACATACACACGTTCACACCAGCCGGCGTGCTATCAGCTGAGCTCGGTCAAGGTCTGCCGGGTCGCCTGGGGGGGGGGTGGGGATGCGTGGGCGTTACCATGGCAACCGGCCCACGCCGCCCACGCACCAGGTAGTCAATCAATTACCTGAGTCTCAAGCCATAATGAAGCATTATTTAATAAATATTGCATTTTAAGTTTAATACTTTGTGTGTGTGTGTGTGAGGCTAGTCGTAGCGCAGCGGCACGAAGTGTGACTGCAAAACCGACTGGTTGTGGGTTCGATCCCCAGTCGAAGAGATGAAATATTTACTTAAATTTATATTTCCATTTCTTCGCTCTGGTTCCGAGGCAAAGCGCGGCGTTGAGTTCTGCCACTCAACACGCAATGCCTCCAGATTTCGGCAGAAAGTGGGGAACGGAGTGTCTAAAACACTAGGTTCCCTCTGCCTACCCTGCGGTATGCGGGATACAGCGTGAAGCTAATTTAATTTTTTTAATTTTTTACTTTGTGTGTGATTTATTTTATTGTGTTGTTTAATTATTATTATTAACTATTTCTTTGGAAATGGGAAGTACTTCGACGCCTTTTACACATAAAGCAAGTCTCAAAAGAGAAGGTTATGGAATAAAAGTTCGTCGTGCCTTTAAAAAAGAAAATAAATGTATATATAATAATAAAAATAAGTTATATACTTTTTCTTTACTTTTTTTCATGGCATTTCAAAATAACCTTTATTACTTTCTCAAACTCCTGTAAACCTTCTGTATTAACACGTCCTTTTATACGCAAGATCGATTTGGATGTACACAGTGTTGGTGGTTCAGATTTTTCACTATATTAAGTTAATTTAGCTTAATGCCGCTTTGTATATCACTCATACGTCAAGTACGACTCCAAGATTACTAAAATAAAAATAAATGCAGAAGGGTATGACTTAACACGATGTCTTCTGTCTTATTCAATATTATCTTCAATATCCAATTTTGTTTTTCAATTACATTCAAGATATGGTTATCGACAAAATGAATCTTTTTAATAAAATTATATTTCATTAAGTTTATTAAAAATTTACAATAATCTATATTTTAAACTTGAATAAATCATTAACATTATAGCCCAAGCCGCCAGGCCCCCCAGACCTACGTCATTTTAGCAAAGTTGAAATTTTGAAGACTATTAGTCTAATATGTAGTTAAGACAGTATGCGTAGATACTTACTAACTTGAAATTGGGGCCCTTTTAGAGGTAGCACCAAAACAAGATATATCTCTGTCTGGGAGGATGATTGAGCCATCGGATTCCGGTCTGAAATAGTCCATAATATATCTACACGTAAAATTTGCTAGTATAACGTAGCTTGCTCCAGTTTTAAACAACCTCTGACGTCTGCGTTTCTCCTTTAACGTAGGTGAGCGTGTACCTTAAGTTGGCGCTATCTCTTAAAGGGCTTCACTTTCAACTTAGTAAGTATGAGACTATTAATTCTCAAAATTTCAGCTTTGCTGAAATGACGTAGGTCTGGGGTCCCTGGGATTTCAGTCTTTTATTATAATAGTTTCTCAAAGATATTAGTTCGTCAATATTTGTGTTTGGGAATAATGATAACGTGGCAAAGTAAAATCAATGTGAAGCTATTTTGAAGTTATATATATATATATATATATATATATATATATATATATATATATATATATATATATACACAAGTAATATAATATCAATCTATTCCGATGAATGTCGATATACTCCAGTTTTCGCCCAAATTTGTAACATTTATAAATTGATAATTACTGTCGCACTTGACCTTGCCACAGATGATAAATAAAAATAATTTAAATAAAATCTACCGAACGGGGATTGAACCCCGATCATCGTGTTTGCAGTTAGCTATTCTACTGCACCACTTCAATAGCCTTCTCCAAATTGCAATAGAACAATAGAATTTACGCAGTAATAGGCCCAGCGTTGAGTTTCGCCACTCAATAAGTTCATCACATCTTAAAATCTCAATTATAACTAAATTAATAGAAAAATATTATATATTTATTTTCTTTTCAAACATTTTAAATAAGTAGGTACTTAAATTTAAATCCAATGAGGGGAACCAAATTCACTTAATTTCTATATTTTATAAAAAAAATATAAAAGATGCGTCATTTTAATTTTCTTCTTTGAAGTTTGCTACTTGTATTTGGTATAAAAAATATTTCAGACAGCATCTCACACTAAATGCTTTGTGGCTTTGATCTCCACCTAGGGAATTCATAATTTTCATTACCCTGCTGCTGCTCTGGTGGTTATTTATCTTGGATTTGTACTAAAGAACTAAACACTGCTGTCAGTAGTGTCAAGGCATTTCGCTCTCCGCAACCAACGCAACCCAGCTAACTAGGTTTATAGCTATATATTCGTGTTACAAAATATCTTCGTACCGGGCGGCTTATGTACTATTTGTGGAGCAGAATTATTGATATGAATGATTACGTATGATAAAAAGGAGAAAAAGAAACAATGTAAGGCGCTCTACCTATACTTTATTTATTCTTTAGCATGGTATAGTACAGATATTTAATGAAAATAATTAAACAGAAATATAAAATAATAACTATAGAGTCATTATTTTGGTAATTATTTTAATGTTTTTTAGTAAAATTGTATGATTTACACACATACATATCTGAAAGGATGAAATATACAAACACATAAAAAAGTACTATATTTTGTGTTCACTTTTGTTCTATTGTTCACTTCCTTTAATGAGTGACTTAAATAAATACAGCTTCACTCTGTATCTCGCACACAGCAGGCTAGACAGACGAAACCTAGTGTTAAGGCATTCCGTACCCCACTTTCTGCTGAATTCTGGAGGCATTGTGTGTTGAGTGGCGGAACTCTACGCCGTGCTTTGTCTCGACACTAGAGCGAAGAAATGGAAATATAAATTTAAATAAATATTTCATCTCCTCGAGTGGAGATCGAACGAGTCGGTTTTACAGTCACAATTTTGCCCCTCTGCCACGGCTGGCCTCTAATGAGTGACTTCTTCGTGTTATTTGTGTTCTTTATTAAAAGTTTAGTCATACATAATAATTTACATTTCGAACCTCAGCCTATGTTATATGTTTTATTGCACATCAATTCATATTTTCTTAGTATAAAAAGTTCTTTTAATATCACTTAAAAAAAATACAAAGCAACTTTATATATTCTATAGTACTACGTACTTATATATTCTATAGTATAGTACAACGCTGTTATGCTCAATATTCAAATAATCTCTTACAAACATTCCCATACTTAAATTACTATCTATCCAAACTAACAATAAGTTAACAAAAAACCCATATAATTTTCCACTAACACATAAAAGGCTATTACTTTTACTTTTTCCAATAACAAAAAAAAGGGGGAAAAAAGGCTTTACAATATAAAACGCGGCACATAAAGGCCGTGTCAACCTATCAACCGAGGGACTCTCTCGTGCGTTGAACAGTGCACGCACTGACCCATGAGACCCGTTCACGCTTCGCACGACTTACCGGCAAAGGTGCTTTATATATAACTAGCGAATTGATTTTGTAGAGTATACTCTATCATATTAAATGATTAGAGTCAGAGGAAAATGATTGCTGAAACTGTAGAAGACAAGATGGAATACGGGAGGTTATTTAAGCTATTTTTGGTTTTACAAAATTATTAAAGGCGTGTGTGATGGGTGAAGACATTTTTTTTAATCTTTACGCTGTATTTCGTAATTATATAGTAAGGAATGCAGTAAGGACACAGTGTTCCCATTGAAACACTTCCGTTGAAACACATGAAAAAAATTAGGTTCATTTTGTACTTCAATTCACATATTTTATTAAAAAAAATGGTTCCTTCAGTTTGCGCACGAAGTATATTTAAAACGTAAAAAGAAAAATGTTTCAACTAGCAATCTGTTCTAGTTTTCTTGTTAAGGAAATACGATTTTCCTGTTCTTCAACACCGTCTTAGCGAAATTAATTATAAACATCCTTTCTTAGCGGATGCCAAGGTTAAGGCCGTAGTAGAGATTCATTCATCTTTTTAATAGGAAATACATATTTCCTTATTTTTTAAATATATTTTCTTATATTCATATAAAATATCTCGTACATTTGTGAGAAAGAAGAGATAACATACTGTAAAGGTCTATTCTCAGGACTGTGTTCAATTTCAAACGGTCAAGGAACTCTCTGATTAGTGCTTGCAGGGAATCCCCTAATTAGCACTTGTAGGGAGGCCATTCATGGCGCAGTGGCACAAGCGTGTGCACTGAAAACGCGCCATGTCGTGGGTTCCATTCCCACTTGAGGAATTGAAATGTTTAATATATTAATTTCTTCGCTTTAGTATCGAGGCAAAGCACGCAACAGGTTCCGCTACTCAACACGCAATGCCTCTAGAATTCGGTGGAAAGTGGGGAGCGGAGTATCTTAACAATAGGCTACCTCTGCCTAGCCTGCTACTTGCGGGATACAGCGTGAAACTGAAAGTAAAAGGGAATTTCCTTGCTGTTGCTGGTCAGTGGCCATTTGTGATTTTTTTACGAATGAGCTACACTCGTCTCTTCCAATGACGCTGCAACTATTGTTCCAGATCAACAGTAGTTTAACCCATCTGAAAAATAAATCATACCATAAGGTGTGATTTATTGAATTATTTCCATATTTAGTCATACATAATGTATGGGTGGGAAAGAAAACATTTAATTTAATTCAATTTTAAAAATTGAAATAATTTAAATGTTCAATTTTTAAAATTGAATTAATTTAAATGTTTTCTTTCCCACTGAAACATAATCAAACTTACAACATTCGTACACATAGTCCCACTAAACATATGCGGCGTCATTTTTGTTAATTATATTCAAATTTCATAAAAGTGCATTAAGTGTTATTATTGTGAATAAGTAAATAAAAGAACTTACAATAACATTAAATTATTATTATAAAATTCTACATTTAAACTCAATAGAAATAGTTAAGATTCTACACTAGAGGAGGAGCCAGTCACATTTTGTGTAGTACGTAAATGAAGATCACCATTAAACGTGACTGAAGATGTCATTCTAAACACGTTCAAGTTAGGGTTGGAATATTTTAAAAATCATATAAGAAAAACAATTTACTTAACAATAAGTTAATTTTATATTCTTGGAAAAAAAACATTTTTCCTCCTAAATAAATAAATCAGCTTTACGCTGTATCCCGCACACAGCAGGGTAAGTAGAGGGAACCTAGTGTTAAGACACACCGTTCCCCATTTTCTGCCTAGATTCAATTCTAGAGGCATTGCGTGTTGAGTAACAGAACTCAACACCGCGCTTTGCCTCGACACCAGAGTGAAGAAATGGAAATATAAATTTAAGTAACTATTTCATCTCCTCTAGTGGGGATCGAACCTACAACCAGTCGGTTTTATAGTCACACTCTGTGCCCCTGCGCCACGACTGGCCTCAACACCTATAATAATCTAGATATATATAGAATATGTAGAAAAAACCACAACATTTGCTAGTAATTGAGCAGAAAATTATTATGCTACAACCCTACTGTAGTCAAAGATAGCGTGTGGGCGTTATAAGAGATAGCATTAGGGAACTAAGGATTTACGCAAAGTATTAAAATTCACTTAAAATACATAACATCAAGCTGAAAGTCCCTCTAATTTTCGTGTCGTTCACAACTTTCTAAGCTTAATGGAAACAATGTATTCCGTAAGAGCTTTCAAAAATTACATTAGTTAGTAACTCTGAATATGGAACTGAATTATGTTAAGATAAAGTGGACGTAATATCCTATAGATATACTACTCTGGAGCAAAAAGAAAACAACTACTTTTTAATTTTTTTCTGTCTTCATAAATTCATTTTTTTTAAAAGTAAATGAAATTGACAATACTCCGTTTAATCTAATTTCCCTTTCACTTTTTATTGTTCATATGGCAAAACTCGACACATTTTTAAAAAAAAATAAAAAATAAAACAGATGCAAATGTTGTCATATTTTCGAAATAGCAGTGAAAGATTCCACTTTCGAATACAAAAGAAACCAAAAACTAATAATCATATATTGAACTTAAAGCTTCTACACTTATTACTTTATAAAGACCGACTTACCGACCAATAGATTACCAGACCACACATCCTCCAATTAAGGTTCCCTCTAACAAGTTCCTATCGATGGTGAATGAAACTCTGTTCAATTACTTATGAATGTTAAGGGTTCAGACAAGGGCCGGCGCCACACGCGCACTTTTATAGATCACTCCAGATTAGAACAACCATTTATACACCTATTGATATTGACTTTGTAACTTGAGACGTTAAAAATTAAAACTAAATTACATGCACAATGGATGCAGGTTCGAGTTCGAGATCGGTGTAAAATTTGTGTTATTTTTTTTAGTTTCGCAAAATATCATGTATACAACAGTTTGTAGTGTTTAGACACATTGAAAAGTGTCTAAACACTACAACTTTGAAAAATTTTTCATCCAATTTTCGAGAGTGAAATCTCTCTTCGAGAGAAAAAAGTTATCATTTTCGCACATTAAAACTATTCTTAAATACTAAGAATAATGATATCCTTATAGAGATTTCAGCGAACAGCTTAAACGTAAGTAGACACTGTTATGAGTAACACTACAAGTACTTTGTCTAAGTAACTGGCTCAAGAGTCCATAATACTTAAACGCTGGCTCTACAGAAATCAATATATGCATGATGGTACCTATATAGTATGTAGTAAAATGTTATATTGATTAATTCAAAATTTTGATAAAAAATAAATTCTTAACGCCGTTTAATTCGTAGTGCGGTCAAAGTCAATCAATAATTTTATTCAAAATAAGAAGTGACATAAAACATTTTTTGAACGTCAAACAATTTTGCCTAAAGATATAGCCTCAAGGACAAGGCAGACGAGCGTGTGGGTCACCTGATGGTAAGTGATTACCGTCGCCCACGACCCATTGCAACACCAGAGGAGCTACAGGTGCTTTGCTGGCCTTTAAGGTGGAGATAAACGCACTCTTTGAAGGTACTCATGTCATATCGACCTGGAAACACTGCCGCGGGTAGGCCGTTCCAAAGTTCCGTGGCGCGTGCAAGGAAGCTCCTACGAAACCGCACAGTAGTGGATGGCCACGTATCCAGGTGGTGTGGATGATATTTTAGCTTGTGACGTACTGTGTGACGTGCTTGATGCTGCTTGATGACTAGTTTATGACGTTCTGTTCGAGCCGTTTAATAATATTTCTAAAAAACAGTTTTATCGAATAGGCTGAAACTTTAGTTTTCAATGTGTAGCTAGTATCTGTAAAATGATAATTTTGTCACCCGAAAAAGTCTGAAGAGGAGAAGTTGTAACAACGTGACGGACGGGAGAAGTCATAGTTAAACAGAATATAACTAAAACCTTTACCATACAGACAAAGTCGCATGCATACATTGTTTTAAGTAATACTGATCGTACAATTTATATTATGAGTAAGAAATAATGTTTGATGAGTAATGCGCTATTCAAACAGTAATATGTGCAGTATTATCTTGTCCGTTTTAATATGAAAATGAGACTTTAATATAACAAGTCTTTGAAGTTAATGTAACTCTATAGATTAGTGCTATCGACTATGTTATAATTTTTATTTAAATATTTATATCATAAAGTAAAAAAATACCATCATGTTTCTAAACGAATAAAATTGAATTATAGAATAAATATATATGTACTATTAATTATAATTAGTAAGCCATACTCTGAGCTTTTTGATTTGTGTAAATTTGCACTTTGAATCTATTTTTTATCTTCACGCTGAATCCCGCATAGAACAGAATAGGGAGTGTTAAGACACTCCGTTCTCTAATTTTCGCCGATTTTTTGGGGTATTAACGCCACGTTTTTCCCTCGATCCCTCAGCAAAGAAATGAAAATATTTATAATTCATTCCCCCGTGTGGGAATCGCACCCACAGCCTTCGCGTTTACAGTCACACGCTTGTGACTGTAAACGCGACCTCTGTAACCCCTGCGCCACGTCGGCTTTAAAAAATAACAAAATAATCGACGTTAAAAGACACTTTAACGTCGATTATTTTGTTATGTCATGTAATGAATTAATGATATTACAATATAATATGAACATTACAATGAGTCCAAACCCGATGTGAAGAGTTGGATATCCTACTGACTTCAGATGGTACTTCAGTATCAAGTTGATGTTAAAAGGGCAGAATATAAAATCATTTAGCCCTATAAATCTTGCTTAAATGGAATTTGCCAACCAGGATAAAGCTGATAGTCTTCAAACGGCTATTAACTAGTATAGTAGTCGTTATCGTAGTTCCGTTCTAATTCCTCTTTTTTCTTTAAAACCACAAAATCTTTAAAAATTAATTTAACTGTCGTAGATTTCAAATCCTTAACTTTCTTGTTACAAAGGCTTAGGTAGTAGGCTGTACACGTGATAGTTTGATCGGGCGCGAGTCTAAAGCTGTGAAATATTCAGAGGCAAGGACGGCTTGAAAGTTGCTATCGATTGGTCTCTTTTGAGTAAATGAAGAAGAAATATATTTACCTTTTAATACGATGGCGGTTAATACGGTTTTTGGTTTATTCGAAAGTGGTTTATGTTTTAATTTAAATTATATAAAACAAAGCAATATTTAAATCAAACGAAATTGAAGCAGTCGGGATGATGTCTTTTTGTAGTTAGGAAGCGTTTGCCTACTTAGATGCTTTTGAGTCTCTTTTTCAATCTTTTTTTTTATTTTCATACTGTTATCCACATTTAGAAGGGTAGAATGAGGGGACAGATGAGAGTACAGGTAGTGAGTGTTAAGACACTCCGTTCCTCAACCGTGACATAACTTTCAAGACATTATGTGTCGAGTGGTGGACCACTACTTCGTGCTTTGCCTAGTGGCCATAGCTGTAGCTGTGATTTTTTCACTTGTGTTACTAATATCCAGATTTTGATATATTTAAAGAAAAACATTAATTCTTTTTAATTTTTTTTAAGATACAATTTTTCGAGTAAATTTCATTAAGTAGCTTCGTTTAGATAGAAATGTGTGTAATATTTTTGTTTTTTTTAGATTTAAATTTAAAAAACTAAAAGCCATATTATATACCTATGTTACGGTAAATTTTATTAAACGAAAATTATTAATAATTTTCCAAAATTAATAATAATAATCACGTGATTCGATAAATGTAAATAATCAATTGAAATTAATTACTTTTGTTAGTGATTAATGATTACACACATCGGTAAACAGTAAACGTACTGCTATTGACATGTTAACGCCACTGACAGATAAGGCGATTTTTAAGTACAGTTTAGGCTACAAACTTTTCAATTTAAAAATAACTAACATAACCTATGCAAACCTGAACAAATAGAAAATCAAAAATCAAAACTACTATTAATATAACATATAAAATAAATATGTTTTTGTAATAATTAAAATAAAATATTAAAATATGAATCAACAAAAAAATAAAAATAATATACTATATTACAGTAAAAGTAACAATTGTATACAAATATTATTCAAATCATAATATCCCTTATCAATATAGCTATCATTATAAAAGTTATATTCAATCAAAAGAACACTGTGTAAAGAAAGAATAAAGCGGGCAATCTGTGATAATAGACGATCGTCGGTCATTACTGTCAGGTAAATACGTACCTGTGATGGTAAATTATACCAATTCCACCTGTAACGTACTGCTATTGACTTTGTAAATTACGGACAGTTTAAGTTCTATATTATGGCTGTGGCATATGATAATGGTATGCGTATTTTTTAATAAGCACTGAATTTTATTTTCCACATGTTCCGTTGAACGTTGGATATTCACTCAGGAAGATGGTTATGTGTAATTATATTCATTTCTCGCAGGATCGTTGACAAAACGCGGCGTCTAGTTCCACCACTAACAATCAGTGAACCATAAAATTGAGTAAGCATTATGGAACGGTGTACCCTAATAACTAGGTTCCCTCTGCCCCTATGCGGGATTTTTTTTCTGTCAAAAATTGCCTTTTATTGTACACAATAACAAAACGAACGAGTGAAAAACCTTGCGGACTTACTGTCGCTCCATTAACAACGATTCAAACATGCCTAGTTCGAACTTGAAATCCAGGCAATAAACATAATTTTCCATAGACACTCGATTTTGACTGGCGATATATTATTGCGTCAGTCTGGTATTTTTTATTTATTGTAATTTAGATGTATCTATTATAGTCGATAAAAACACAAACAACTATACATAGTAAAACAATAAAATTATCGCCCAAGGAATTCGAACCCAGGACCGCTACAAACCACTAGCTAGCTACAAAGCCACATACTACATACAAATAAATCGTATAATAGACTACATAGCGCTGGGCGGACCGAGTGCTGATTGGCCGGGGTAACCGCCGTATACGGAATACGCGCGCGTATCGTGTTTCATTGCGTGTGCGCAGATCAGATTCACATAGAAACTGTAGAATAGAATAGAATACTATTCTATTCTACAGTTTCTATAGTCTTAAAGAAGAATTAAGGTTCAAATTATGTAGTTTTAAGTTAAGTTAACCTTTAAATAAAAGATGTGAAGATCATAATTTTTATTAGTAATCATATATTTCCGTTTTACTAGTAATCCTATATAAAGGCCTTCGTGGCGCAGGGCCATAAGGGTGTGACTGTAACGCGATGGTTGTGGGCTTGATCCCCACTTGTGAAAATAAATTGTAATAATCATTATTTTAATTTTCTTCGTTCTGGCACTAAGGCAAAAGCCCGGTGTTGAGTTTCGCCACTCAATACGCAATACTTCGAAACATTCAGCGGAAAATTGGGAACGGAGTGTTGCATCATTAGGTTCCCTCTGCCTATCCTGCTGCGTGCGGGGTACATGGTGAAGGTTATCATATATTTTTAAGGAAAAATAACCTTTGATTAATTTGTTACTAAATCATTCATTGTTTATAGTGGCATATTTTACAATATAAGGCCAACTTATGATTACACAAACAGTTTTCCAGAAACATATTATTGTTGTAACGTAAACATATAACGTTCTCGTATAAATAATGAGGAACAAGGCGATGATATAAGGGCGCCGCTCACACCTCGTCGTTACTGCACGACCGTTAATTATTTGAACAGCTTCCTATATAAATTCATGCAGATGAATTATGTACCTTGAAGTATTATGAATTTAGTAAAAAATAAGAGGAAGGAGTTTTATCTATTTTCTCGCTCTCGGTAACAACCACTCAGCACGGAATATCTCAAAATAAGGTGTAAATTTGATTATTAATGACAAATCATTCTGCTATAACTATAGCAACAAATTATCATGCTAGTATGCACATTTTATTTAAAAAAGAAAATATAGGAATATTTAAATTTTTTACCGAGTTTAAAAAAGGAAAAGGTTCTCAATTCGCCAGAACTCTTTCTTCTTTAATAATTTTATTTTTAACAAAAGCAAAGTACTACTGCTTATTATTTTTACAGTTTAGTTTTTTGTTTGAATTCGGTTTTTTTTTGTTAAAAATTAATTTTAAAATATATAAAATAAGATACAATTTTTTTTTAATAAAACAATTATCAAAATCGGTTCAACCAGTCTAAAGTTCTGAGGTAACAGACATAAAAAATATATAGTCGAAACGATAACCTCCTTTTCATATAGAAGTCGGTTAAAAAAATCTAAAATAGAGCGCAAAACGAGTTAGTGGCGTGGGCGCAGAGCTGCCACTTGCACATTCAAAATCTAATGGCATCAATTAAAACATTAAAACAAGTGAATTTTGTTTTCATGACATATTTCCTTATAATAAAAATGTTAATGACATTTTCGCTTTCGCGTTCTTATTTGGCTAATTTCTTTTTTCGATTTCGGGGAATGTATCCCTCCTATATATGTTTAAATTCTTATAGCCTTGCTACTTTCCACCTGCATTAGAGTCATCGTGTCTTGAGTAGTGGAACTCAAGGTTACATTTCGTCCTAATTGAGCCAGGAAATATAAAATAATCTCTTTCGCAAATAAGAGAACACAATCATCGCACTTACACATTTTTTAGTTCCACGCTATATCACTCACATATAGCAGGGGAGACAAAAGGAACTGGGAACCCTAAAGTTAATTAACTAACATTCCGCTTCCACTTTCATTCCTTCCACCGAAATTTCCACCGAATACTCTAGGCATTGCGTGCTTGACTGCCTAAACTCAGAGCCTCACTTTGGCTCCTTACCGAGGAACTGAAAATATTAAATATTTCATTCCCCCAAGTGGGAATAGAACCCGTCAACAGCCGTCACGTTTACACTCTTGTGCCACTGGACCACGACGGCGACATATGTTCAGAATAGTTCAAATGTAAACAATATTTAATCTGAATACCAGTTAAAATGGACAATTTGACCAATTTCATACAAAGGTACAATCTAATTAAAATCATGTTTAATTCGAACACTCTCCCAAATCAGAGGTCACCCACGGGTGGTTAACACATAAACAATCGAGTTCACTGTAACCGTAACAGTAACAGTAACGAAACAGTAAACCGACATTAATCCGGTAAAGTAAACTAAACGGCGGAAGCAACAACGATTATCGGCTAACATAACAATGTAATGTATGTGGCCCTAGGACATGGGTGGCAAGTGGTGGACGTGATATGGATATAATATGGTTAGTATTACTAGTTTACACGCGTGTAAGTCCTGGGTTCGAATATTGACTAGATATAGGGCTTTTTTAGGAATTCTTAGCGTTTTTCTGTCCTATAGAATGATTTCTCTTAAGCTAATAAAAAAAATACTAATAATGTTCTGTACTTCCGATTGATAATGAATGTGAATTTAATTAAGTATAATATTATATTGGCTATGTACTGCTGACTGTTATTGTTATGGATTCGATTCTCACAAGGAATGAATTATTTTCGCTTAGCAACACTCCATCTTAGCGCAAGGTTTCTTTAAGCGGAAACTGCATTTTTTTGTATGCTTTTATATAAAGTTTATTTGAAATTGACCGGGAAAAAAAGATATTAGAATAAAAAAATCTATATGACAGAATATTAATATTTATCATATTGTAGTAACTTAACGTATATTTTCTACGTTATATTGTTGTAATTTATATTAAGTTCTTATAGTCATATAATATTTTTTCCATCTATGTTATGGCATGGGGTACACCTTAAAAGGTAAGTAGAATTCTTATAGGTAAATACATTTACCTATAAAAATCTAGAGAAAAAATAAACCTGTTACTATGTGATTCTTTAATGTAATTTTCGCTGATGGATCTCTTGAATTAGTATAGTGCAATTAAATAACACGAATATCGTCAGTGTTGATGAAATATTTAACTCAACCAGCAAGGCCACTATAAACCATGAAATAAGTACCCATCAGTTACCCATTAAAAATGGTACGTACGTAATGGTACCCATTAATAATGGTTACGGTACCGTAACCTTTGCAGGCGTCATCTAGTGACTAACACTGGCAGTGGGCCAAAATCTCGACCTATATGCTGGGCCATCTCGCCTTCCTAGCACCGCTTGAGAAATGAATTAGGTTGGAATATTCGTTTTATTGCCGCTGTTGCGTGCGTTTAGATGTGTGTGAATGAAAAATGTATTTTAGTTATTGTTTTTTTTTCTTTGGTTTTTGTTAAATATTATTATATATTATATTTTTTTTTGTATTGTGCAGGTATAAAAGTAAATTTTTCGTGTTTTCATTTATTTAAAACAGGCATTGAACGAACATCTATAATTGATTTTTGTATTATAAATTGAAAAGGATATATTTTTAAACAATTACATGTGATAAATACAATTGAATATTTAGAAGTAAACAAAATAAAAGTCGTTGTATCCCTGTACATTGTAATATTTAAATATTTAATCAACATGGAAGAAATTCGTGTTATTTAATTGCACTTCACAAAATCAAGTGTATTTCCAGTGAGGGTAATCAGGATGTGCACCTCACGATCAGCTTAATATTTTAGCATCCTATCGAATCTATATAAACCCGACTGTTTATTATTTATTTGTTTATTTATTTAGATCCACCACCTGTAATTACATTAAACAAATCATATAATTTAACAGTTTTCTTTCTCCCTATATGCTGATAGATTAATGCGTTACCTTTTAAGGTAACGCATTAATGTATAACGCAAGGTAAGGTATATGAAATAATAAAGTTTTTATTATTTTCATTAAATAAAAGTATCTTAACTATTCAATAATTTTACCTGTACATAATATATTTTTAAATAATTCATACTTGTCTATTAAATACCATCTATTGAGGTCGTCCTAAGCGGTACGTCTGTTGCTCGTCCGTCACTCGGTAAAATGGTTCAGCGAGTAAATCAGTAAATATTTACCGCGTGAAGAACTGACCGCTTAGGTTGAGTTACAGACTTACAGGCTTAAGAAAAGTAAAAAGCCAAATGACAGATTCAAAGAGTCGTGTATTCAAATCTTTTTATGTTTAAAATATTATAAGAATTTGGTTGTGTAATAATAATAAAGGGGACAAAAATAAAAAAAAAAGCAGATTGATGCTTTTCCCGTATAGCTGGTTAGTTAGAAGGCACTTAGATTTAGAACACTCCGTAACTGGAAAGTAGCGATTTGTATATTCAGTGATGGAACTCAATGTAAGTGCAGAGTGAGAAAATATAATAAATTGAGACATTGGTTAAATAAAAAATGTTGAATGTCCTTCAACGACCACTCTAACAATAACCTAAATATTAATAAGGACAAGAGCGTCTTTTTCTTTTCTTTTAATACTACAAAAATGAGAAAATTGTACATACACTTTACGGATTATATATATTTTTTTCTTTTTTACATTTTTCATGACTATGTCGGTTGATGTTTTTGTGTCGCTGCACCTCATCATCTGACTGTGACGTGACGGCTGTGAATTCGATTTCCGCTCGGGGAAAAAGAAAACGCGGAGTTGAGACGCCATTCAACACGAAATATCTTGAAAATTGAGTGACAAATATAGAATAGAGCGTCTCAACATTAGGTTCCAGAGGAAACCTAGTGTTAATGTAATAGTGTGAAGCTATAAAACTATCGATTTTTTTTATCCTGAAACTTAACCAAAAAAAAATATTGTAAGTATATTCTAAATATTAAACAAAAGGTATTGTGAACGTGACCAATAAAGAAAAGAAATCGTTTCAAACTAGCCCGATAGATCGATTTCCTTCGAACACCGATTACTAATGTTTACGTCATTACGGCCTCGAATATTGTAGCTGTTTCCTTTTAGTATGTATTATATTCTTTTAGATATACAAGTAGTGTGGCCTTGTAGTAAAATTTAAAATAATAACATATTTTTTTTGTAAAATAAAAAAATTAGAAATAAGGCAGCATGTTGATGTTAGTATTTTTTGCAGTTTGTTACAAGATTTAAAGTGACTCAAATTAAATAAAAATTATAAGAAAGAGGTGTAAAAATTTACCTCTAGGAATTATTGACAAAAAAAAATAATCTTAAAATAACTACCAATATTTTTAATACTCCCTCACAATTATGAACACCTGCTTCAAGAACCATCCAAGAAGAGTTTACACTAAAATTACACTGAATTGCATTCAGGCAAAGTAGACCCGGTACACGCTGAATACAAAATCATATCAGCGCAAGTCCAACGCCTGTGTCGTAGATACTACAACCAACACCTGAATTCCATCCGTCAAAATATTGATCACGCCCAGCAGATGCACACAAAAGATTTAATACTTAAAGTGAAACTGGAAACTTCAAGGCAAAAATATAGACCATCAAAGACGCGAATGGAAGGCTAATAACGGATATTGATGCCATCATTGACGGATGGCGATGTTATTGTGAAAGCCTCTACGCTGACGGTAGATTATTATGCTAGAGCGTACTAACGAATAGCTACAATTTGGGGCCTGTGATTTTTGTTACTTAAAACAAATAAATCAGCCGGCAAAGACACAAGATAAAGAATAGAAACACCTTGAAGACAAGGACGTGAATTTGTTATTAGATCTTTACAACCGGATCTGGAGAACAAGCAGGTGGCGAAGCGTCTGGAAACAGTCCTTACTTTCGATACATAAAAAAGGAACCACGAAAACTTGTGAGAACTATCGGAATGCGGCACTTATATCTCAACAAAAGTGAAAAGATGTGCTCCAAGGATGTATCTGATCACCTCTCCTGTTTAACGTTTATGGAGAGTATATCATGAGAAAAGCACTGGAAGAGTCGAATGGTAGGTCTCAATTGGCGGCAGAAAGGTTATCTTAGATATGCGGATGATACGACATTGTTCGCAGCATTAGAGATGAACAAAGACCAAACTCATACCTCGTGTTGATAAGACAGGCTAGCTGTCGTTGATCAGATTAATGCCGAACCTGAATTCGGCACTCCGTTCTCTCTCGCTACCCCGCTAGAGACAAAGCGAGAAAATAATTCCCTCAGATAATAAGAGGACTGTTATGTTAATAAAACATGACTCTGGACAGCCATGAAATGAGTGTGGTCAAACATGAAAGAGGTTAGAAAGTGGAACTAATTCTCTCTCTCTTCTTCAGAAAAAAAAAGAATGTCCGAAGGCATGTGACTCTCGTGGTAACACTAGCCCAAGTACGCCCACAGCAGGTTTTTGGCAAACGAAACATAAATATTATTACTGAAACAGTCATCCCCTGTCGGATTATTATCACTAATTCCATTTTCACTACATCTGCTGGAAAAATAAATACTTTTAATAAGAATATTCTAAAAAACTACTATATAGATGTGTCATTTTTAGTTCATTTATTTGGCTGGTGAAATTTAAAGAGCGTATCGACGTTTAAAAAAATCATAAAATTTTGAACCATAAATTAAAATATTAATTAAAAGGCCAGTTCAATAATTTCCTGAAAAAAACGAATCTTGAAAGGACTAACTTGTACGTAAAAAATGTAATAACTCGTGTTATTACATTTACAACAGATGAAAAATACTAGCATACTTCTAGAAGTTTCTTTCTTTATTTTTCTCTTCTTTTACCTAAATACCACCAGAAAGATTAATGTCTCAATACGTCAAACAGAATCCATTATTTAAAGTTCCTGAAGTTCCCAAAAAAATGAAAACACTTTCTGAGAAGTGAATGTGTGTTAGCTACGTAACAACGCAGTGGTTCGGATCGTCGGCATTTGGCTAGACGTGCCGAGGTCATCGTCTTACCACGTCGGTACACTCGGCCTAAATAATATCTGAAAATTTTACATGTTTAAAATTAAATGTCTGACTCTGTTTTTTTTTGTTAAATTTGCTATTATAGTAAAAATATTTTATAATAAATTTCACACCAGAGATGCGTCGAGTCACAGCCATCCTATTAAGAGCCATACAACTCAACAGCACAGCGCAGTTTTAATATTTTTAAACTCAGAAATTATATTAAGAAGCACAATATGAATGCTAATAACCACCATAGCTGGTATGAATTTCAAACAAAATTTCAAAGTACTGTGCATGTTTAAATTGTACGTCACTGCATACAGCCTACGTAACAAGAGCCGCCCGCGCTCCCGGTACTACCGCGTGGGCCGCCCGTTCCAGGGTATATTCTATAAATAAAGGTAGCTCGCTCAATAGAGCATCGATTTTCACCATTTAAACAATTATATTTTGTTCTGAGGGCAGTCGTAGTGCAGAAGCACAAAGTGTGCCTGTATACGTGACAGGTTGTGGGTTCGATCCCCACTCGAGAAAATTAAATATTAATTTACATGAATATTTTTATTTCTTCCGCCACTCAACACACAATCCTTCTAGAATACGGCGGAAAGCGGGAACGGATTGTCTTAACACTGGGCTGCCTACACTGCTGAGTGACACAAAGATACAGCGTGAAGCTGATAGATTTTTTTAATATATATTTTAGATATTTTTTTGTATTATTTTTTTAGCTTCACACTGTTTTCGCATTACGAATCATTTTACTAAATCGACTGTACATTTTCAGCGCACACGCACACTCCTCTACAACACCATCTAAACTTGGCTACAGTCCAAGCTCAGATAAGCGTTGGAGACCTATCTCGCATTATGATTTTCATTATTTCAGCTTCACGCTGTATCCCGCACATTGCAGGGTAGGCAGAGGGAACGTAGTGAAAGACACTCCGTTCCCCACTTTCTGCCGAATTCCGGAGGCATTGCGTGTTAAGTGGTAGAACTCAACGCCGCGCTTTACCTCGACACCAGAGCGAAGAAATGGAAATATAAATTTAAGTAAATATTTCATCTCCTCGAGTGGGGATCGAACCCACAACCAGTCGGTTTACAGTCACACTTTGTGCCACTGCGCCACGACCGGCCTCATTATTTTCATTATTTCATTATTCGAAATATGGTTGGTATATACCTATGTACATATAATAACTTCAGAATGCTCATGGATTCATTTACTGAATTATCTCTATAAATTAAGGTTAGTTTCAAGCAGATTCAAATGAAAGTTGACAATATGGTTGCTTAAAAAATGTTTATAGAACTGTAGAGTAATTTGTCGGAATACTCAGGAAAACACAAAAAATAAAACAAATGAATACTAAAAATCCACTCTTCTCCTTGTGAAATTTTAACTCACAATAATCGGGTTCCGTTTACTAACTTAGGGCGCATATATATATATTTTTAACTTCACGCTATATCCCGCATATAGCAGGGTAGGCAGAGGGAATCTGTAATCCTAATGTTTAGACACTCCGTTCCCCATTAGGACATTTCCGTTCCGATTCTTGAGACATTGAGAATTAAGTGACAGAACTTAACGCCGCGATTTGCTAAAGCTTAGTTAGTTACCGGAAAATAATTAAACATAATATTCTCCCGAGTGGGAATCGAATCCACAACCGTCACGTTTACCTACAGTAATAATAGATAGATAAAATAATCAATAGATAAATCAATAATATACCCCAAATTTAAATAAACAAATTTAAAAAAAATGAGAGAGACGAAACCAATCCACCGCAGAAACATAGTTTTACGACGTAATATGGTCACAAGCGTGGTTAAACAACGTCAGAATAAATAAAAAAAATATATAAAAATCATTGTTCCTCCGTCGCCGCCTGTTGCGTCTTGGCAGTGTACCAGAACACTCGACTTCTCACACAACATCGGGTGTTGGAGCGCTGTCTATAAAATTTTAATAGGGCCCCGTGATTTATATTGCTTAATGTTACTTGTTTCTTTTTTCTTTTCTTTTTAAAAATTTTAACCTTAGATCTAATAATATTTTTGTTTATTACTATTTTGTCGTTTAATATGAAATATACTTGTATATTTTATTTACTCTTTTCTATGAAAGCAAATTTTATATAATTGTTACGCTTTTAATCTTAATCTTTTTCCTGAACCGGACAGAACTAGAGAACCTTGAAAATGTTTCACTCTGTATCACGCCCGTAGCAGGGTAGGCAAAGGGAACCTGGTAACCTGTACGTTGCCCATTACGACACTTCCGTTACCCACTTTCGGCTACGGTTGGTTCTTGTGGACATGCTCGTTGACTGACGAAGTTGCCTCGTTACAAGAACGAGGAAATTAAAATAAAAAATATTTGACTCCCCTGAGTGGGAATCGAATTGTTGGGTTATAATCGCATGTTGTCCTGCGCCACGTTGGCCACACCAGGGAAATTAAAATAATTTTGAAATAAAAATTAACCAGAGCGTGGATCGAACACGACTATGACGTCCCAGACACATTATAACTATTCCACGACGACTTCCTAATATGAAAGCAAAATAATATATCTACATGAAATTTTATATATTATAATAACTAGTTAAAATGGACGTACGAATTTCAGTTTACGCTTTAATTCTAAGATTGACAGTAATTGAAGTTGGCATTTCGATCATTTTGGCTTAAGAACAAAATTGAATGTGCTTCCATTTTGTATTAATGTGGACCATGGACGGTTCTACATACATGTGTTACGCTATCACCAATTAAATATTTAACAAAAATGGTAAGCTTGAGAGCTTTCTTTGCGTTCGCTGCGTAAATGGTTAAAGTTTCGCAAACATCATGTATAACGGAATAGTTTCCATTTAACGTCGTCTACAACATACTCGTATGTCTATCAACTAAAGATAGGCCATAATGAACATTTTTATGTTTTTCAAATTACAAAAATATAAGACCAGTCGTGGCGTAGGGTCAAAAAGTGTGATTTTAAAATCGACTGGTTGTGGGGTCGACCCCCACTCGAGGAAATGAAATATTTATTGTGTATTTACTGTCAGTGTACATCATAATTGCTCTTTACCGGAACAATTAGGTACGGCTGTTTTTTTTGTTTGAGAAGGGAAGAGAGATTTTTTGCCTTAAGACTGTTGTAAGTTGCAAAAAAGGATTATAACTAACGTATAAATACTAAAATCAATTATTTATAATTATTTAAACTACTTATATAGAAGCGCAACTGCGGAAGGCTCTCTAGTACTTTATAATTTAATAGTTTAATGTGGTATATTTTTTTTTTCATTTATATATTATGAAAGATAATAATACACGCTTTTTATATTTTACTGTAAGTAAAATTTAGCTTTTACATAGCAGTCCTAATAACATTTGCCAGATAATGAATCATTAAACTTTGATTCTACCTGTATCCATCCACCTAATCGAACAAACAAAATGAATAACAATCATAACACAATGATAATTTACAAAAAAAATATATAAATTTCACAATTTCCCCTACCATGCAGCGTTGCGCTGACGCATATCAAAGATGCGCGACGGCCATTTTTTCCATACTCCCGATTTGGCACGGCCACAGACGCCGGTTGGCACGCGGCCAGAACCCCCACTTACCGCCCCCCTGTAATGCGTCAGATGAAACACGGTGGATGCTATTCAATATGAATAAGACAATGAAAATTGGGAAGACTGAAAGTTTAAGTTTTGGTTGTTTAAGAGCTGTTTGGACTTAGTTTTTTTTGTTTGCTTCTCATACAGATGTCAGATTTTAGTGTTTTCATGATTATGAAAAAGCTGAAACAACATTATATTAAAAAATCGTTATACTTTAATGTGAACGAATCTCTTTTTGCAAGAGCGATAAGATAAAAGTAAGATTAAAAAGTTATTACTATTTTCAATGCATCTGCCAATGAGTGAACTAAATAAACTATGGTATTCTACAGAAAAAGCTAATTCTTGACTTTTATCAGTATACAATATATTTATCACTTCAGAAACAAACAATAATAAAGAAGACCAAAAATCGATTTTATATCTAAAAGTCTCGAGTGAGTATATAGTAAGTACTTAAATTCCTACATTTGGCGGTCCTCTTTGAAACGGGAGGCAGGTGCTATGACACTGCACTCGAGTCCCGAAGTAATGATTAGACAGAGTGCTATACTTGTAACGTTTATGAAACCATACTTCAGACTGATCTGGCTTTTAATACAGTAGGGATGTAGCCAATGCCAAGAGGATAAAGAGATTTTAGTGAATGTATATCGTTATTATTGATTATGTAAATAAAGTTATTTTACCTGTTTTGATTTGCTTGTAAATTTTGACTTTCAATTGAAAGTTATTTTGGTGCCTCCGTGCGTATTGTAATATTATGGTTATGGGTTTTAAGGCTTCTCCAAGAATTTTTAATTTTCCTTTATGAATATTTATATTTTTTTTTAGTTTTAATTGTTTTACGCTGTATCCCGCATATAGTAAGGTAGGCAGAGGGAACATGGGATCCTAATGTAAAGATACTAGTGTTACTGTTAAGGCACTTTCGTTCCCCATGCTTTTGCCGAATTCTGGAAGCATTACGTGCTGATTGGCGAAATTGAATCGATAAAATTTTTCATCACCACATAGGAACAAATATGCATACATACATAGACTGATAAACACATTACCTTCCTTTGCGTCACGCAATTGAGTATTAAATAGTTACTTTGACTTTGAAGTGTTTTATACTGGTAATTTTATATGCAATACATCTTTTAAATAAACATAAACAAATTTTATATTAATATGTTTTTAAAATTTAATCCACAGTTTATTAATTCTGAGAAAGCTTTTACTTAGGATTGTCCTCAAGAGACGTATTAATGATAGGCATTTGAATTTAACGCTAAACGTACACCCAGAGGATCTAAAAAAGATATTACATCATTTATATACAAAATTACTTTTCTTGTTTTATTTTTTAGGAATCAAAAGAAAAAAGCAGAACCCCTATAGTTTCATTTGGTTGTCCGTCTGTCTGTGCTTCTGTCAAAATCATTTATTTCGAAATCGCGTAGAGGTACGAGAAAAAAATAAATATTAAATATTCAGGTCCCTAAGAGAACTGAAAAAATTAAGCTTTTAAGTCAACGCAATCATAACATACGAACTTCCCATGGTTTTATAATTATAAAATTTGGTAGGAAGTGAAAATTTACAATACAAAAATAGGAAAAATCTGAAAAAATTAAATTTACAAGCCACAGCAACCACAGCAAATTTATATAAGTTTTTATTTGTAATTAATTTGTCATTGGGTTACAAAATGATTGACCCTCGGTGCTAGAGGTTGACTCACACTTAACCAGTTTTTTTATGTAAATATACTAAAAAATATTAAGTTATATCGGCAAAATATGTACTTCACTATCATAATACTCCTCCTCATGAGATCTCCTACTATTATTTATTTTTTTATTTATTCATATAAAAACACTGTACCGATTCATATAAAAAACATTAGAATTGATCTCATTACTATTTTGAGACAATAAGGCTACCAAAATACGCCATTATTATAGTAGACTAGAAAATAACTTACATTTTGCACGCTCAAATTAAAAAATAAATTAAGTAAATTTTAAAATTATTGTATAATCTCCTTCCAGATCAAAAATATGTTTCTTTACAGATCAAAAATATGTTTCTTTATTTAATATGCGCTTAAAACTTTATTGATGGTGTAAATAAAATAAATAAATCAGCTTCACGCTGTATCCCGCACACAGCAGGGTAGACAGAGAGAACTTAATGTTAAGACACTCCATTCCCCACTTTCTGCTGAACTCTGGAGGTATTGCCTGTTGAGTGGTAGAACTCAACGCCGCGCTTAGCCTCGACACCAGAGCGAAGAAGTTGAAATATGAATTTAAGTAAATATTTCAACTCCTCGAGCGCGGATCGAACCCACAACCAATCGGTTTTACAGTCACGCTTCGTGTCACTGCGCCACAACCGGCCTTAACATATACATACATATATGTTAGAAATGTATAAATAGTTAAATAGACAATATTAAAGAATCAACATCTAACTAGAAACGTGACGGTTATGGTTTCAACTGCTACTCTTAGAAATAAATTATTATAATGTATACTAAGGACTCCAAAGAAATATAATCGAGTCACCAAATCTTGTCTTCAGATCGAAAGCGGAGAGAGGGAAAATCTTTGCCTCATTATATGCAGATCAACTAAAAGAAAAAAACTTTTTACTTTATCTTTCTATTGTTTATTAGAAAAATGTCTATATTTTCTACGTTAAACCAACATTTGTGTAATAACGGCAGGACTGAAACTGATGCTTAGTATTTCTGCTGCTGTTCCATTACAATGCGCGCTCATAACTGAACTATATTGAAAGGTATTCCGTGTAAATTACAACAGCACTCTATTCAGTAGGTGAGTAAAGCTAGACAAGCATAAATTTCATAGCTTAAATTGCAAAAAAATTCCGACAGTGGCGAAGTACATACTCGAATCCTACTCGAAAGTATGTTTATATTCAAAATATCTTCGTTTCCTTAGTGTAGTAAGTTTAAAATACGTTAGTTAAAATTTGTTTTCCTCCAATTTGTGGACGTTAATGGGACGATGTATAGATTGTGTAGCTTTATTTTATTAACCGTACAATATATAATAGTATATATAGTTAATTTAATAGGCTGATAAACAATTAATGATGTTTATTTATCAGCAGAGATTACACGTTTTAAATATATAAATAATACAAAATCATTAAAAAACGTCTCCTTTTTCTACCTGGCGGGTATGAAGCTTTTCAGAAAAAAGCTAATTAAGCGATGTCATTGTAAAATGATAGATCTAGTAGGTACCTCACGGTTTGACTAATGCCCGTCTCTCAAACGTGACAGCAAAAGTGGCCTTGTCTTGAACAAACAGACGATTGGCTGACTCACCTTGTAAAGTCCATACATGTCAGTTTCATATGGTATGTAATTTTTTTATTAACTTTGAAAATGAAATATCGAGACTGTAATGAATGCTTAAAGGTGTTTTTATAAGATATTTTTGCTGAGCTTATGGATTGTGATAGGCAGTCCTGTCTACGTATAAGTAATAGGATAAAAATGTATTACGGGTTCGATTCCCACTCCGGAGATTTGTGTAACTTACTTATTAAATTCTTATTATATAAAATGTTATACGGGATATTTGTTGAATATCTTGGATTTAAATATGCTGTTTCGTTCGTTCTTGACTAGTACCGCATTTCCTTTTGTTAACTACTATTTTATTATAATTTATTTCTTTTTTCTATTTGAAAGTATGTAATAATATAACAAAATGTTTAATTTACCAAATATTGATGTACTATGGAAGTTATATAATATTAATACAATATGTTTATAACCCTAAGTTTTCAAATAACGCTTATTGTAAAATTACCAAATAAATAACACTCGCCAAACACAAAGTTTTGTAAAAGACTTGCTGCAGATGTGGTACCATATACCTAAAATCATTTTATCGATATGTACAGCTTTATTACTCGAAAATTAAACTGAGAGAATCGCTTTTTTAAGCGAATATATTATATTATTCTATTTTTTATTATATGTTACTAATTTAAAATGGAGGAGTTCCCTACTTTTCGCCTAATTTTCGAATCACAAGTCTTGTTACGCAGATGGAGAAAAGGAAATAATTTATTACTTTTTTATAACTGCCACTTTATTTACTAAATTCACTTAAAATACCGGTTTTTTTTTTATTTAAAAGGACTGCAAATTATAATTGTTTCCTTAATTACTATAAATTTTCTAATAACAAAGAAAAATATGACACTTTCATCATTTGAATTCGCCGTTCTTGGAAAATATCTTCAAAGTAGAGACTCGTGTATCAAATCTGTTACACAATTTCGCTAAAATTGTGATAATTATATAATTCGCGTAAAGAGGATTTTCTAAGTAAAGAAAATATATTTTTGTTGTTAGCTTTAAAATCATGGGAGAATTCGCCTTTTTAACCTTAATTAATCATAACATGAAGTTTTTAACGTTTTATAGTGATTAAGTAAACTTTTTAAAAATTAAAAGAGGCCAGTCGTGGCGCAGGGGCACAAAGTGTGTCTGTAAAATTGACTGGTTTTTTTGTTCAATCTCCATTAGAGGAAATAAATATTTAGTTACATTTATATTTTTATTTCTTCCTTCTGGTGTCGAGGCAAGGCGCTTTGACGTTGAGTTCCATCACTCCACACTTAATGCTTCCAGAACGGAGTGTCTTAACACTTAACACTCTGCCTACCATGTTATGTGCGGGAAACAGAGTGAAGCTGATTTTATTTTTTTTTAAATATATACGAATTTAGTAAAACTAAATTGCATAATTCTAGAAATATATTCTAATAATAATGCAAATGTGCTGTTTGCAAATTTAAATGATTCAATTAGCTTTTTCTGAAATCATCTCAAGTTGAGTCAGTGGGCGTCACATTGGGCCGCAGCTGCCAAAGGATCTCGGCTTACATTGCGCACGGCGCACGTGTCGCACCCTCGAACTATAGAGTATTGTAAGAGGAACATTCAAATTATTTATGTTTGTTTTTAAATATTTTTCTTTCCTAAGTGTGGAATAACAATTAAAATTAACAGTTAAAATTGTTAACAATATTTAATAAATAGAATTCTCTCTTGCCAGACGATTATTCTTAGTAATTATCTTTGGGTAGGAAATTTGTACAAAACCCTTGAAGAGAATGTATTAAAAAGGTTTTAAAAGGCTTAGTAGTCAGAGCGCTTGGTCGGTTTCTTGGTCGTTTTCTGAATAAGTATTAGTGATCCTTTTTTCGACTGTAAAACAAGAAAGGCAAAGAGAACTCTTGTTTTTTTTTTTTTTTTTTTTATTTATTTTATTTCTTAACACTACAGACACTTGGTCCGTACACTTTTTAAATTTATTATTATATCTAATATCCTTATCATATATATTAATTACATTGTCGTTTACATACAATCAATATCTATAATAAGCAAATTATATTTTTATCTTTACATTATTTTACAAAATTTACTTAGATCTAAGGTTAAGCGAGTGTTTATATTTATATATATATTTAACAATTTTACATATTACAATATATATTTAATTACATAATTATAAGTACATGCTACACTTTTATCGTAATTGATTTGGATGTGAGGAGTTTTGCACTAGGATAAGGGCATGACCGCTATGGTGGAAGAGGTGACTGCTGCGTTCCTATCTTTCAAAGCCATCTTTAAATTATATTCCACAATGCTTTTTGTCGTTGCCTTCGTCGCGTTCCGAATTAACATATTTACTGCGTCATCTTTGCCTTCACTATAGTACGTGCAGGTGTCGGTGTGCCGAGATATTGCTACGACGGCGTGCGAAACGCTATCATGCAGCTGTAGCCTAATAGATTTAGTGTTAACCACTATAACAGTCGCGCTGGTCAGACCCTGAGACTCGTGAATTGTCAGCACCTTCGAACCTGTTTCTCCTCCCCACCCCTGCGCTATCAGAGATTCTTTCTCCTCCTGGGTAAATGTGAGATACAGTGTGTATTTTAGATCTCCCGGTACTGGTGTCATTTTGATATCCTTTATAGAAAGGGATCGCACTACACTCTTAGACGAGTATATACCAGGATATATCTGTCGCAGGGCGTAGGCGACGTCCATGGGACTTCTGTGAGTACACACCAAGTTTTGGTTGAAGAGTTGTGGCGGCTTACGGTAAATCATTTCGAAAAGATTCTCTCGGTCTATATAGGGTAGCTGATTTACATCTCCAATCAAAAGAATCTCCTCCGCTCCGGAGATTCTGCCTGCCATCACTATCGCTCCAAAGTGGTTCATTAAAGCTTCGTCGACTATCAAGCGGTAACACTTGTCTGATTCTCGTCGTGCTCCGTTTACCAACATTGAAGCCATAGTGCGGATTTTACTTTTAACCAAATTCCCTATACGTTCCGAGAGCCTCTCTCGAAGTTCGTTGGCTGCTTCCGTCGTACTTGTTACGACTGTATCCCTGGCAATGTCAAATTGTTTCACTATCCACGTTGTCTTACCACACCCGGGAACACCGTTGACCCACATCATCTTGGGCACCTTCCACGTAAATGGAGCTGTAGATTCAGGGGTGTTATCTAGGTGTAGAGCCATTTCCAGCATTCTTTCCTCCAGCATAATCCTAGTACATTTTGCAGTAACCACCATGGGATCATTGGCAGGCGTGTTGAATTTGAGGTATCCTGTTCTCCTGGTCTCCTCTTCATTCAACTCGACAAAGCCAGATGTTGCATTGTATGCTGCCATGTAAGTGCCTTTCATGCTTCCCGCGATGGTCTGGCCGCTATCGCTATTATATATCGCGCCTTCTGCCTCTTTAAGTTTTACTCCCAAAATTGAGTATCCGCCTTGAAAAGCAAGTATAATTTCCTTGCAAGTTCTAAACTTGACTTGTTTGGTAGCTTTCAGAACTGCAAGGAATTCCAACATGGCGTTCTTATAGTGGTCCTCGTGCTCTCGAATTGGTAAGAAGTCTGGTGGTTGTACAATATCCATTGCCGCCTTTGTAGGTTTTGGCCGGGATGTTGTCGCTGGAACTTCTGTCGATTTCCTTGTGAACTCCTCCAGTGCTACCGCCTGTCTGTCATCCGCACGAAGTTTCCTTCTACCAAATACGTTTCCCAAAATTGCACCAAAGCCTCTGCATATGGCCTTCGCAGCTGAGTGTTTTGTCTCTGGACTTTTGGTTTTGTCTTCTACGGTCAATCGTTGAAAGCGTTCTGAGCCACTTTCGGTGGTTAAAAGGGTTGTTTGAGGATGATCTGCTTGGGTGCTGGAGTGTGCAGGCTTAAGGTAACTGAGGTCTTCACCTCTGTCCTCGTACACTATGACCTCATGTTGTTTGGAGGCCATTATGCAACCCAGTCGGTCTGCCACTTCTCCTCTGTTATACTCAACCACCATGGCATCTATGCTTATTATTCGTGGCCCTTGTTCTGTTGTCTCACTCAGTTTATGGAGCAGCTCACAAGCCCGCGCGAATGGTGTTTTTTCACCCCAGTCGAGGAGTATTATCGATTTGTTTTTCGATTTCACTATTCGACATGTAATGTCACCAACCATCCTCGTGGGTAACGCTTCATAGATTTTGCGTCTTACTGCGATTTTCTTGGTGCTACCATTCAACAGACTAGCCAGACCAGGTGATATCGCGATGTATTTGTGATTTCTAGGCTTGCAGAAGCTTATGCCCAACCTTTCAGTATTTTCATCCATGTAGAGGGCCACACCTATTGTTCTTAATCCTGGCTTGCTCCTTTGGGCGTGTTGTAGCAGCTGGAGTGCAGTGTCTATATTTATATGTTGCGGGTGTATGTTTGGTATTTGTTGACCTACGTGTGTGTTTGTGCTTGTTTGTGCTATTGGTGTTGATAGGCTATGGGAATCTCCTGTATTTCTGGTGCTGTTTCGGCGACATGCGATACTAAAAGACTTTAGGGCATAATCGAGGAGAGCCTTCCGAAAGATAGGATTTATCATAATGCTTGGAAGATTGGCTTCGGTTAGGTCTATATCGATATGCGTTTGGAGATCGAAGCGGTAAGCAGCAAATCTTGGACATTCGAATAAAATGTGCGTTACAGATTCAGGTGTTTCTAGATCGCATTCGCAACTCGGAGAATTTTTCAGTTTAAACCGATACAGATATTCTGCAATACCTCCATGTCCCGTTAGCATCTGGATGTGAAGCGGTGCAAATACCGTCGTTCTCGTTATTCTGAATGCTACTTCTACATCTGGGAGGAATTTCTTTGTAACTGCTCCTGTCTGGGATGTTTCATACCTGTCCTGCCATATGCGGACAGATTCTTTTCTTATCGTTTCTTTAACATATGACAATGGAATTTTGTCATAGTCCTGATCAGAGTCTGCGAGTGCCGCTGCTTTTGCTAGTTCGTCGGCACGTTCATTTCCAGCAATACCCACGTGTGCTTTGAGCCAGAACAATCTAATTTCTCGCCCCTGTGCTTTGATCTTCCTCACGCTTTCCCTTATTGTCTTTGCTAAGGGGTGGCCCGAATTAGGATTTCTTAATAGTTCCAGTGACGATCTGGAATCGCTTAAGATATTAACTATTGAGTCGTTGCTGTCTGCCACGTTTCGTATCGCCCTATCTAGTGCGTACAGTTCGGACTGGAAGACCGTGCAGTTTGGATGTAGACTGAATTTTTCATAACCGGTCTCCTTTCCTTCTTCCCATCGTGACAGGGCTGCTCCCACTTTTCCTTTGATTTTACTACCGTCAGTAAAAATCTGGGCGCCCTCGATATGATGTAATTCGATGGTATTGGGATTCAAGTCCTCCAGCAATTCGAACTCTATAGCTACTTGTGTTGACGGGTGTGACTTGCTTAGGTAGGTCTCTTCGACCTCGAGCTCCTTTCCAGATGGGAGGTAATTTTTACAAAACCCTCTTTTTACTTTGTAGAGGCTCGCATTCTCTTTTATTCTTATATCTAGTGGCAATAGACCACTGAGCGAAAGTGCAGATACTAAAGATACCGTCCTGTACGCTTTGCAGATTTTTTGAGCAAAACCTCTCTGGAGCGCGTTTAGCTGATCTTGAATCGCTTGCATGTCTGTTGACCTAGACCAGGCACTTGCAGCGTACATGATTATAGGTTCCACAACCGCCGCGTAGATGGTTCTTGTGACATCAGGATTTAGGCCCCAGTACACTTTCGCCGCGCACGCCAGCTGTTTATAAATATTTGCTGCTTTTTTTATTTGTGCAGACACGTGCGATTTGAAAGAGAGCCTATGATCGATTACTAGCCCTAGAATTTTTATCTCCTTGACCAGTTCGATTGTGGTACCTGACATGCATAAACGAAGGGGATCATACTTAGTCTTCCTCGTCAGCAACATAGCATTAGTCTTATGCGCTGCGAAGTTTAGCTTATTTCGATTCCCCCACTCTACGACTGTTTCCAGAGTGGTATTAATCATTTGTTCTAAGTTGTGTGTTGAATGATCTGCAAAAACTAAAGCTACATCATCAGCAAAGGCCTGACAGTACACTCCATTACAGTTCAGTTTTTGTAGCAATGAATCCAATATGATATTCCAAAAGGTGGGTCCTCCGATTGAACCTTGAACACATCCTTTTGTCGTAATCTTTTCGCATACTGTTCCGGCATAATTGACCGCTACTCTCCTGTTAGTCAAATAGGAGCAGACCGTAGCGTACAGGTTACGGGGGCACTTTTTCTCTCTTAGGGCCAATTTAAGGGTAGGCCACCACGCATTGTCGAAGGCACCTTCTATGTCTAATGAGACCAATATTACTATCTTTTTGTTGTCAACTCGTTGGTGTAGATGTCCTACCAGCTTGTACAAAGCGTCCTCGGTGCTTCGCTGTGGCATAAATCCGTATTGATTGGGATTTAGTGTGGGCAGAATATGCCATTGTATACGTGTGATTAGGAGCTTTTCAACAAGCTTTCCAAGCACAGGAAGAAGGCCTATAGGTCTTAGTGTTTTGGGAATACTGTAATCGTCTTTTCCCGGCTTTTTCAGAATGACAACGTGAGCTACTTTCCATTGCGTAGGGAAATGCGTTAGCGTAAGGCATTTATTTGCTAACGCCAGAAACACCTCCCTGTTGCAACGGATTGCTGCAACACATATATCCGCCGTTAACCCGTCGGGACCAGGGGCTTTTTTCGGATTCTGGGTATTTAATATCGTCTCTAACTCTTCCATTGCGAACGGGGGGTCATCGACGTTTCCTTCAATTTCGCCGTCATTTGCTAGCTCTCGGATTCGCATGTGATTAGGCTGATCCATCAACACATTGTCGTCAGGGTAGAATGTTTCTGCAAGAAGTTCTGCTGACTTTTGTGGGGTTAGGGTGAGACCTTCTTGATTCTTAAGTAGAAGGTCTTCTTGGCTCCTGGAAGTGTTTCTTATTACTCTATAAATCTTATCCCACATACTTTCTTTATCCTGAGACGTGCAGAAGTCCTTCCATCCCTGCGTGCTCTTTCTTGTCACTTCTTCTGCATATATCGCTTTAGCTTGCATATATTCCTCTATTACAAGATTTCTTCTTGAGGGAGCTGCATTTTTGATACGTCTCTTTTTCCTTAGAGCATCTGCTTTGAGGGCCTCTAGCTCGGACGACCACCATGAAGGTATTGGGTTCCCTACCTTGGCTTTGAATTTTGGGATGGTTTTCACGCATGCATCGTGTATAGCATCCGTGTATGATGTTATTAGAGTGTCTAGTTCGGCTGGTGTTTTCACATCCCTTATGAAATCTAAAGTTATCACTCTATTCTCCAACTGAATCTTAAAAAGTGCAGAGAAGTCAACCCATTTTGCCTTTTTCGTAAAGTACCTTCGCGTTGTTGGTGGTCTCGCAGATTCTAGTGGTCTCCCTAGTCGCAGGGTGAAGGTAATTGCATTGTGGTCTGATGTTATAAGACTTCTATTCACCTCCCAGTCATATATTTTGCCCAGCAATTGCTGACTGCACGCAGTAACATCTATAATACTCGTATACATCCTACCATTTCTAAATGTTTCGAATGTTGGTGTATCTCCATTATTTAAAAGGTGAAATCCCATTTCGTTTAAGAATGCGCAGTAATCTCTCCCTCTTTCATCCTCTTTAATGCTTCCCCACCATTGGCTCCAGGCATTCACATCCCCTGCCACTAAAATTTTTTCTGTATTGAGTTTCTCGCATGAATTTTTGATCCTGTTTAAAACAGAGAACTCTTGTTCTACCCTTGCCATCCAATCTAATATACAGTGATTAGCAGAACACAATGCCACCCTCTGTCATGTAATCTTTCTCGCCAATGGTTATTGAACTTGCAACTATCGCATGTGCACTCACTCATACACTGTCCCACTGAGCCACGACTGTCTGTCAAATATTTCTGGTAACTATAAAATTATCTTAAAACTACTTAAAATAAATTAAAGCTTGTGCTGTGCTCACTTTACTCTTTAACCTTAACGTTAAATCAGATTGACGTTTTGGGTAGGCTGAGGGAACTTAGAGTAACCATTTTCCGCCGAAATCTCTTTTTTCTTCCAATAAATAAGTCTTATATCACAACTGTGAAGGCTGCACTGCGACAGTCTAATATTTTTAAACAGATTTTTACTATTTAGATATTCACTCATTTCTCTGTATTTCGTTGCCCGCACAGAAAGAAATATAGGTTTTTACTTCGTTATTAATTTGTTAGTTTATTTTTAGGCATTGCGTGTTGGGTGACAAACTCGGCCACATATAAAAAAATCTACACAGTAACAAAACAGTAGTAGAGATGTGTTTGTACGTCAAATATTTAAAAAATAATTCAGGATAGTAAAAATATGGAAATAGAATAAATAAATTTATGTTCTTTTTTTGTCTGTTTGTGCACCACCATCATTAGAACTAATGCAAACATTTAAATAAAAAAAATCGTTGCATAGCCATATAAACAGAGCCCTTTTTAGATAGATATACAATACTTTAAGAGTAGAATTGATTTTGAAAATTTAAAATTCTGATATAAAATGGTACTGAAACAAAAATTTCACCGTAACGGTTTTTATTGAAATATCTAAAATATGAAACCTAACCACAAGAACCACAATTTATCAGGATCTTATAATATGAAAATGTAAAATAAAAATGGCTCCTTAATACAAATTGTGTATGAAAACACAAATCTGATGTGTATCTCTCTAACGTTGTTTAAAGTAAATAATATGCTTGCCTTGCTATTCTTATTTATTATTCTGTTTTAAGAGTCCGTTAGTAGAGTTTCGCAGAAAAGTACCTACATATATAATTTATTTAATCATCTATTTTCAAGTTCACAGTATAATATAATAGTATAATGTTGAATAAATATGTACCTGTACTGCCACCAAAAGAGCTGTTTTAAAGCAAGTATCCGAGTAAGATTATTATAGGAAAATACCGTTACTGATCTTTTTTTTTTTCAATATATAATATCTGTGATTACACACCGGCATAGGCAAGAGTATTTACACTGGAAAGATGAGAAAATTAAGTAAGAAAGTTAACAGACTTAGTAAAAATATAGCAATTTAAAAAAATAAATGTAAAAGTTCAATACAAATAATACAATACACATTTGTAATTCAAAAGACAAGTTGTCTTTTGAATACAACGTGTATTGTATATTGTCAAAATAAAGTGCACTTAGAAATGAAAAAAATACATGCTATTTGTTTCAATAATTATTTAACACCTAAACACAATAACAACATAAACATTTTATAGCAACATAAAATGTTAACACTTAATGAATTATACAATGTCTAAGACACATCACAACAGGTGTATAATCCTTGTTATTCCCTCACTAGAAAAACAATACGAGGGGTTGGAATGTTGAAAATCTCCAGTGTCGGTCTACGGCTCGACGGGAGGCGGCTATATATAGATGCGCACGCGCCACGACGCGTTAACGGCGCGCGGGGTGACCCAATGTGTGTTTGAAATAGGATATTCTATTATTAAAATTGTTAATCACGACGTGGCGTTGACTTCCGCCACTCATCATGGAACGAGTGCTATGCGGAACACAACGTAAATCTATTTAATTTAATATTTGCTTACATTTTCGATAATTTCTTTAAATTAAGACACACCAGGAAACTTTGATTAGTGGGTTCAGTCTCCAATTAGTTGTTAAAATTTGGCGCAAATCGGAGAGTGAAGTATCTTAATGCTAGATCTTTACATATCTGACTTACAACATTTTGCTTTTGATTGTAAAATATATTATACATTGTAATAAATTATAGTTATGTATGTCCAAAATGTTTAAAGCGAACGTTAATAATAATAAGCTGTTGATCAAAATAATAATATAGTATGAAGCCAGAGGATAATATAATCAAATATCAATTTGGCCAGTCGTGACGCAAGGATACAAAGTAACTGCCAACACAACTGGTTGTAGTTTTGATTTCCAGCCGAGAAATTGAAATATTTAATATTTTCAATTTTTCACTCTGGTGTCGAGGCAAAGCGCGGCGATGAGTTCCGTCACTAAGCATGCAATGCTTCCAGAATTCGGCGGAAAATGGGACACGGAGTGTCTTAATACTAATGTACCTCTCCCTACCCTAATGTGTGCGGGATAGATCGTGAAGCTGGAAAAAAACAATTTTGTCTATTTTTTGCGTTTTCTATGCAACAGAATACATCGTGCTCACCCTACACCTCGCTTACCTACATAAGCTGTGTGCGTGTTCTAGATGAACATTGCATCGACGTCGCGGTGCTTGCACCTAAGAGCAGTGAACTTAATTTTAATTGATTTGCTTTATTTTTCATGTAATATTGAGCTTATACAACACTATATTATAGCTTAAAACAGAAAGCGTGATTTCATTACCTTGGTTATTTCCTTGTTGATATAAACTCTAATGATGAAATATTTGAAGATTTTAAATATAACCATTTATTTGTATCAGTATTTGTTATACTGATACAAATAAATGGTTATATTTAAAAACTTTATTGTCAATAAGTAAAATGTTCTTCCTTTCATTCTCGCTAGCTTATAAAATATGTAAATAAAATAAAAATATATAAATAAAATATGTAAACCTTAAACGTGTTTATAATACCCCGAATAAAATAAAATTAAAATTTTCACGTTAAAGGTTGTAACTCTCCCTTATTGTAAGGGTTACGGGTAAAAAAAACAATGATGTGATGATTTGAATAAAAAGAAATGTAATCATATTTAAAATAATTCATTAGAATCTAGCGCAGCTTTCCCATTCTTATGGGGAGACTCTTTAATCAGAATCTAAATATACTTTTTTTTAAACGTTTTTAAAGTGTTAATCCACACTTAGCAAAGATAAATACTTAATTAGAAAACGTATAAAAATTTGAACGTAGCGGGACTCGAACCCGCGCCTCCTGGAAACCGACCAGGCGCTCTGACCACTGAGCCATACGTTCTGGCCAAGCTACATCGAAATTCTTATACGCCTGTTACGTCAGACGCGGGTTCGAGTCCCGCTACGTTGAAATTTTTATACGTTTTCTAATTAAGTATTTATCTAAATATATTTTCTTAGGGAAATCTAACTTAAATAAATACAAATATATTACGCTATATCTAAATATATAATTTAATGATGAACAAAAATTTTTTTTTTTAATCCTGATACATATTGTCGTCAGGTGACGCACTGGTCTCTGATCGAAATTAAACATTATAATTTGTCTGAAATGATTCACAGTATTAAAGAAAAATGCAGACATAACACAGAATGGGATCGCATGTGTTGAAAATTAATATTAACAGGATATAACTAAGTGTTGATTCATTATACTTTTACACGTTTTTTTATAAACGGTTTTTTAAGAAAAAGGAGGATCTTGAAAGCTGCTAACAAAATTCATAACTGCTTTTTATTTTATTGTAAATTATACGTATATTTTATTTTTTATTAGTTTTATTATATATACAAAGTAGTAAGCTTGATATTAACACAATATTTTTTTTGTTTTATTATAAAAGATAAAATTCATAAAAATCGATTAATATTTTTTGCAGTATCTATAATATTCAAATATATATGTATTTATTATTATTAAGTTCCTATTTTTTATGTCACTTATAGATAAAAAATAAAATGTCACGAACGAACGACAAACTGAACCCACATCTCTTGGCTGCCTTCCAAGCACTGTAAAAGAGGCGCCAGTTCAAATCCTAAAACTTTTCAGACAAAAATACAAAATTTAGATATTTTGAAGAAAACCCAAGAGCCTAAAAAAATATTGAAGAATTATGCTAAGATATAATATAAAACCATGTATGTATATAACATATGCACGAGCAAAACATTCTAACAGTACATATGCGACGTAAAACACCACATAGCACATACTACATACAAACATACCTATTTGGCGCGTTCAGATTTTCATCACCCTTTGCTTCAACAAAAACTCGCATACTTAGCTAAAATTTTATCGAAATTTAACCTTTATACCATTAAATCACAGTATATTGTACCATGAACATATAAAATATTACAATTTCCGATGTAGTTAGGTTGTACAAGTACGTTTTGCTTTCATAAATCAAACGCACACATAGGAGGTGGCGGCCATCTTGTGTGCGCGTGGGCAGCCACGGCGGCACGTGCGATCTATTTTGGGCGGTATAACGCGATGCCCCCCGCCCTATACTGCGCAGGCGCTTTGGAACGATGAAGCAAGTTTGGATTTGAAGTAAATTATTAAATATATGTGTGTGCGCACAAAATGGTTTTTGTGTATATTTTATATACATTTTACTTTCTTGTTCGATATGCTACCTTTAAAACATTATTTAGATGATATAAACTTAATATAATGTAGCCACCATAGCGAACAATGAGACAGTGGCTGTTTGTAAAGGTATTTATTTAAGGAATTGATTTTTAAAATATTTACCCACTGCAGCAAAACACGATGTTGAGTTTCGCCACTTACACATTTTCACAATTTTCAGTGAACGTCTTCTCCACATATCTTGACTTAAGTTTTCTATATCTACTTTGCTGTGTGGGATAAAACTTTCGCTGGGTAAAATATTTACTTACTAGAATTAAATAGTGGAGAAAGGAAATATTTTTTTTAGCACTATGTATATATATATACCCTGCTATATAAAGATACTGCGTGAAGCTAAAGAAAAACTCAATTATGAGTACCATCGCCTACATTGAAATTCTATAAAATTAAAGAATTTAGAGACTCACAAGTGGTTTCTCTGGTTTGCAACTTAATGCAAGAGATATTTTATATGAATTAAAGCACATGAAAACAAGAACATTCTTATGTCAATTAGGAAAAATCTAACTTGACATAATAAGCTCTTGTTTTATAAGTCTTAATTTAGTGAAATAACGTCAAGTAATGCAGTTATTTACAAGCCGTGTACCATAAAAAGTGAATTTGACAGTTGTAACAAAAGAATTGAACCGGTGCCGACGGCTTCAAAGCTCTATTATTTGTTTATTCTACGCCTAACGCGTGAACTGAGCTCACATTTCCCATTTCGATGGTGGTTTTAATGACCCGTCACTGTGACGATGGATTAGGTACGCTACAATATACCCGCTTTGGGTTTTAGAGCAGATTATATGTAGAAAGGATACTTTATTGGATAGTTTTTTTTACAATATTATATTTAATAATGATTGATAATTGTGAAACGAGAGATGAATTCAGTCTTCGTTGAGTTACTCGGATCTCGTTAGGAAAAGTATAAAGCAAAGTCGTCGCCATATAAGAAGAGATAGAAGAAAAAACAAGCGCGAGTCGGGCTCGTCCACCGAGGACTAGAGAATTTGAAAGTCTCGAGTTTTTCCTGAAATTCAATCTTAGCTTAGTCAGAGTCCTTACATCTGATACCTCACTTGAGCAAGCGGCTTTAATTCGAAAAATTGCCTCCCTTTATTATGAATTTTGGGATTTAACCACAAATCTATAGTTTTCAGATTTTTTCCTGAACTAGTACTACCGGTGGCAAATTTAATGATTCTGGGTGAACCGGAAGTACCTTATGAATTTCTATTTCCGTTGTTGTGTGGAAATACGCATTTTTTGCAATATAATCGGCCATATCTTTTTTTAAATAAAAACAAACAGACAAACAGACATACAGATGGGCAAGAATGTGATCTTATAAGATTTTTTTCTTTATAAGATACGGAAGCCTAAAAATTGAACGGTACGGTACCCTAAAAAAATGAACTTACAAAAAGGTCCTATACCATAAACTATGTTAGTCAGACATACGATACTGCGCCATAACACTCCCACGTTTTGGCCGGCCCCAATAATAATATAGTACAATATACACACATATGTGTACAGATTGACACTCCATTTGGCACGCCACACTACGTAGCTGTTGCCCAGCGTAGAATTCCTAAATAAAGACGACGTAAAACCAATGGCCAGTGCCAAGAACTCCGCGGCCAGCTTTGAAATGACTGCAAAAAACTGATGACATGGTTAATATTTTGTAGGAAAGATTTTGGGACTAAAAAGATTTAGTGAAATTGGTGAATATCTTTTATGATTTGTAATGGGATTTATAGGAATTATTAGATGTTTGTTGTTACAATAATTAAAGTCTGTTGTGTCTGTTGTGAAAATGTTAGTGTCTGTATAATGTATAATTGTAGTATGTTTAATTAGTAATTAGACAATTACAACACAAATAAAAATTAGCAAAAATAAATAAGTATTTTTGTTAAATATACATAATATATAATCAGCTTCACGCTGTATCGCGCACGCCGCAGGATAGGCTGAAGGAAAACTTACTGTTAAGACACTACGTTCTCTAGTTTTTGTGAAATTCTGGAGGCATTGCATATTGAATGGCGGAAGTCAGCGCCTCAACTCAGCGCCGAGCTTTGCCTCTACACCAGAGCAAAGAAATGAAAATATAAATTTAAATAAATATTTCATTTCCTCGAGTGGGGATCGAACCTACAATCAATCACGTTTACAGTTACAGATTGTGTCCCTGCGCCATACATTCATCCATACATTGGTCGAAAGTCAATGAACAAAATTATAATCGATTTAACTAACGATATAATTCACAGAAACTATTAGGACCATTATTTTAAGCTTTCTAAGAAAATCTTGAATTTTTTGTATATGTCAAAACATTTTGTTAAATCAATACATTCATATTATTGTATTTAAAATGGGAACCCACAGTACACAGTACAACCTACAGTATTCATGTGAAGGTATCAAAGAAGTTACAATAAAAGTCAGAATGTATTTAAAATTAGAAATACATATACTAATGTGTACATATGTATACTAATGTCTATAGTCTTCACTTACGTAAAATTGAAGTTGCTTGCATGAAAATACATTTCAATCACTGTGTACCATGATACTACGAAATAAAGAATGATTTGACGATATAGATTAAATAAAAAATAAGCACAAATTAATTGATTTCACTGTAGTGAAGATTTTTTTTTGTTTTGTACTTGTTAAACCTTTAAAAAGCCATTCACAAAGATTTTTTTTTATTTTTTTGGTCTATATTTTTGACAGTACAGTTATGAATATGATGATGATTTTATATTAAAATTTCCTTTAATTTTTCCCTTTTTAATTGTTTAGGCAGATGCCTAGTTTAGTATTAAGCCAGACACAGTGCTTCACTAAGATGGGTTCTGTGTCTATATATATTTATTCTTCAGTATCATTAATTTCATTCACACTAATAATCAGTAATTTTTTCTTTTACACATAAATAAAAATTCAAATTGTTCAAACGAGCGAAACCGTTCAAGGTTAGCTAGTTTTATAGCAAAAGTATTTAGCTTAATATCAAAAATTATTCTAATGTGACTTTCTACTATCTTGTGATAAAAATGGTACAAAAAATGAAAATTAAATCTTTATCTTCCAGTTGAATGTACTTCAACTCACAATAAGAGAAACAATAAAAAGTATATAAAAGCTAAAAACATTATATAAATAGCAGATTCGTACAAATTCCTCGCTCCTTGTCCTATGAAGTAGCATTTATCATTAATGCATGGACTCAAGAGTGCGCCGTCAGACAACAGACAACATGAACAAGTGTCTGAGTTGTTCCTCGAATTTTCCTCACGAAATTTGATTTTGTTCAATGTTATATCTAAACGAAACAAACAGATCATTCAGATATAAGTATAATATAGGTACCAGTATATTTTTGTTTATGTATTATAGATTTTTTTGTCTGATTATTGTTATAAGTTCGATTCTCTTTCGGCTTTGATAATTATACTATATACCGGACCCAGCGTGCACTAAAAACAAGCAAAAGAAATGTATACGATGGGTTGATAGCAAAATGTAGTAACTAATCTAACGTGATAATGTAATAACTTAGTGACGTAGTTAAAGTTTGGTTTATGCTACTCAAGATACTGTAACTTTGAACTAGCGGAAAATGAACACGTCGATGTGACTGTTGCTTTCGCGTATTTCTTAATCATTGATTTAGCATCGTGAGTATAAACAATAAATAAAAAAACCGGTTAAATGTGAATCGTACTCGTCTACCGAGGTTTAGGAACTTACAATGCAAATGTGAAAATTTATTGGTATTTCATATAAAAAATCATCACAAACCTACATTTGTGCTTCATTTCACACAAGCTTTACGCTGTATCCCGCACAAAGCAGGGTAGGCAGAGGGAACCTACACTAGGTTCCCTCTGCCTACCCGCTCAAAACACTCCGCTCAACTCAGCACCGCTCTTTGCCTCGACACCAGAGCGCAGAAATGGAAATATACATTTAAGTAAATATTTCATCTCCTCGAGTGGGGATCGAACCCACAACCAGTCGATTTACAGTCACACTTTGTGCCCCTGCGCTACGACTTTTTTAGATTTTTATATCACACAGAATGAGAGAGAGCATAATGAATATAAAAGTCATTTTCACATTTCGGATTTTCACCTTTACTTGCATTGTAAGCTCTCACTTTGTGCTAAATTTCATCAGTGTAAAACCACGGAAAAGCAGGTTTTCATTACGTGGCAAATTTTATACAAAATGTATCAAATTAGATACAGAAATGATCGTATCTCTGGATTGCTTTAACTTAGAAACTTAATTTTTTCTGCATGCAATCTTGATATAAATTGTCTTGACAGAAAGAAAGTGATTTTAAGGCTTTACCTTTGACGGAACCCTGAAAAGAAAAAAAAGGTACTATACTGTATCTAAATATTAATTTGGTCTATTATAATTAATTTTATTACAAAACTTAACTATTACACAAATTTCAATGCCTTTATTGCGACATTTGATTAATAATGAATAACAATAGAAAAGATTTAACACGCTACGTGTTCATATGATCATAATATTTGCGCGCATTGGCGCCTGTCCAAGGACCAAGCATACCAGTGTCGAGATTCGTTTGTCATTTCCGAGAGGAACATTAATTCTAGGTCTTTAGATATACATACATTAATATTTATTTTAATACTGTACGTCATTACGTAAAAGTTATATTTATTGTTTTCAGGTATATAAATTTTAAAAGTTTACTTGGATGAATCTTAGTAATTACTGGATCGAATTAAAAAAGTATTTTTGTGTATGTGATTTCCTTTATCTAGGAAGGTTATGGGCTATATTAAATGACGTTATTTCAATATTACCACAGGGGCAAAGCCACATATAAAAAATAGTCTCAGTACGAAATTTATAGTAGTAGCACATAAGAAAAATTGTACTTATTATCTTCTTACTACGGCTAGTGTATTACAACAAGAAACCCGAAATTGTTGTGATTAAAAGTATTTAAGGACTAAGTTGTATTGTCTATTGTTACCATGACTAATGAAGTTACACACATAACAGTAAGTTTCCGTTCCAACTTATTAAGTATTATTCAAATCTTTTAAACTGAATACAAATATCATTTAAATAATTTACGTATTATATAATTAAACCAAATTATTCAATTCAACAGACCTTTAAAATCAGCAGCTTAAAATATAGTTCTAAATCTTAATAAAATCTTCAGTGTTCTTACAAAGTTTAGTTATTGTAACGATTAAAAATCATTACAAAAATTATACTATTAGATAAAATATTCGACGCTGAAGAAAGGTGTAGTATCGACGTCACTTTACCTGTATATTCTTAGTTAGGCGTATTTGGTAAGTGGTCTTGGTGAAACTCACTGGCCATTTAACGTAATTTTCCTCTCATTACAGAAATGAAACAAGCGGCCCTTAAAAACCTTTGAATTGCCGCTCCAACACATTTTGCAGGGTCCAAGCCTTAACCAATAAAGCTTAAAATTTAAAAGTCTTCCCTTTGATTTTTTTAGCTAAAACTTTTGCGAATGAGAAACCGTCTAGAAAATATATCATGCATGTCACACCCCTGGACGGCTCTTCAGGCCTGCATCAAGAAAACTGTTATCCTTATTTTTTTGTTACTTCCCAGGCTTAACTTCAATTAACCCCGTTAATCGTTACTTTGATAGCTTTGCTTCTACTTTTTTTTAACAGCGTACCTTGAAACTATCTAACAATATTTAGTTGACGATATCAGATGTCTGTCAATAGCTAACGGTTCGTCAGCGTTCAATCAAGGCAGCATTCCTCAGGCAACGCGAGGTAAGCCATGGCGAAGTCCACCTGGCAGTATGGCGATGTCACAAGCTTTGGCAGTTCGCGACGCGCTCGTCACCGTAGCTGGCTGAGTGAATGGACGCCGTGTCGTCATGAGCAGCAGAGCAGACGGCGTCTCGTTGAGAAACTCAGCACTAATTTTACCATCTGGCTCGTACGCACCACTAAGTTTAGCCGCCCCAAGATAGCCCCGGTCCACGACCCATCCCGCATAAACTTTTCACAATTAGACTATTATTTTTGGTAGCAAAGTCAGTCGGTCGATTATTAATAGAGGCTTTTCCGAGTTTATATTCGTTACGTGTGTTGTGGTGTTAACTTTTAGTGAATTTATACATAGGCGCGTATAAATAGGATGTTCTGTAGTTGCGTCTGACGGACGGGGGAATACCTTCCTGAAATATCGTACTACGGCCGGTGGTTTGCGTGTTTTCGGACGTATTGGTAAACGATTATTTATACCGCGATCTTGAAGATTTTCGCTGTTCCGCGCGAGGTGCAGCGTCCGCGTCGCGAGAAGCTCGTGCGCGTCGCCTTCGTAGCTTTAGACATGTTGCTACTGTCGCACTTAGATAGACTTCTTCAACTTATTTTTTTTTTCTTTGAAATATTATACAGCACGAGCATTGCTTATATTTAACAAGTTAATACTATTCATTCATAACTACCAACAATCATGTCATTTATTTGAAACAACATGTATTTACATTCAAAATTGAATAAAATTAAATCGAATGTTATTAAATAACCTATCGTCACTCATTTACTGTAATTAAACAACTCCACGCTCATTTACGTGTGGAATATTTGTTCAGAAGTTTGGTTCGAACTTAATACGGAATCAGAAAGCTTTTATTAAAATTTAATTGTGTTTTTGAAGAGTGGGCGTGTCAATCCATTATAGTAGCAGTGAATGCATGATAATAGTTTATAAGTCTTATCGGGATGCAGTTAAGAGTTAAATTTGAGGGTATATAGCGAAAGGGGGAACCTCCCAACCCCACTGAAACCAGACGGTAGATGTATTTTCGTCTGGCCTGATGTGTCAATTTAAATTAGCGATGCAACAGATCCGAATAGCTAATTGCCGGTAATCATTGTATTGGATTTTGTGTAGGTCATGGACCTTACGTTTTGGAGATGCTATGATTTTGTATAAGGAATGGTACCTTAAGGCTTACTAGATATTGTTTTTAGACATTTTAGAAAAGATAAAAGTATCCTATCTACCGTATCTTTATTTCGAGTCAGAATATGATATGCATTTCGAAAAAGTTTTTTTTTTATTAAAAATCAAAAAGTAAATCAGCTTCACGCTGTATCCCGCACACTGCAGGGTAGGCAGAGGGAACCTAGTGTTAAGACACCTCGTTCCCCACTCTCTGCCGAATTCTGGAGGCATTGCGTGTTGAGTGGCGGAACTCAACGACGCGTTGTTGACGCGTGTTTCGACAAGGAAATGGAAATATAAATTTAAATAAATAAATATTTCATTTTCTCGAGTGGGGATCGAACCCACAACCAGACACGTTTACAGCCACACTATGTGCCTCTGCGCCATGACCGGCCTCAAATGTTTTTTATTTTATAAAAAAAATTACAAAACAAAAAACATTTAGTGATGTGTAGGTTCTTACCATTTGGTCTGTCTGTCTGTGCATTTGTTACGCTAATCTGAAAATCGACTTAACCGATTTCAATGCGGTTATCACTATTGGATTTTGGCAAGCTTCCGTTGTTTTATTACAATCATATCATAAATATTAAAATTATATTATTATTATTATATTGAAAGTACAGTTATTTTATACAAATTTATTACTGGAATGGCTGAATCTTTAGCTTTCAGTTTGTATGACGGTAAAACCAACGAGATTTCAAGACTCAGGATCGGTATCGGAGTTGACGCGGGGCAAACTGCGCTTGCTGTGCACGCGTCCCTACCGTCTACTTATATACAGTTAAGTTACATATTTGTCTTTAGATACATTAAATTAAAATTAAAAACTAAATTAGCTTCACGCTATATCCCGGACACAGCAGGGTAGGCAGAGGGAACCTAGTGTTAAGACACTCCGTTCCCCACTTTCTGCCGAATTTTGGAGGCATTGCGTGTTGAGTGGCAGAACTCAACGCCGCGCTTAGCCTCAACACCAGAGCGAAGAAATGGAAATATAAATTTAAGTAAATATTTTATCTCCTCGAGTGGGGATCGAACCCACAACCAGTCGGTTTTACAGTCACACTTTGTGCCACTGCGCCATGACTGGCCTCTAGATACATTCAACGTGCAAAATCAAATAAATTCCGAAAACACTTAAATTACTTAAATTGAACTTCGTGGCGCAGTGGCACAAGCGTATGACTTTAACACGACAGTTGTGGGTTCAGATCCTACTCGGAGAAATAATTTTTAATTAATAAATATTTTGAAGGCATTCGACGCAGGGAAATGAAGTGTGACAAGTGACAGTGTGTAAACGCGACTGGTTAAAGGTTCGTGATGACCACTAGATTCTTTGTATCCCCTGTGATAGGCGGGATATTAGATATAGCATAAAGCTGAACGGAGCGCCAAACGCTACGGTCTCTACATACCTCTTTCACCTCGTCCACTGTCATCAACCTCTTCATACATGCCCTCCCGAGGATCCTCATGCTTTTTACGTGAACTTTCTCGAGTATTTTTGATACTGTGTTTTCGAAGGTCAACCGAGGTCTCCTCCTACCTCTCTTACCACTCACTTTTCCATCATAATACCAATACCAAAATATAATACGATTAAACAATTTTAACATTTTTGTCTGTCTGTCTTTGTGTTTATCCGGGCTTACCTCCAAACCAGCTGAACAGTATTAGTCCCACAATAATCATTGTGGGACTAATACTGAAAGATAGAGGGGGTTGTGGAGCAACATAAAGGCTATTTTGATAGAATAAAAAAGTTATAGTAATTTAAAGTATAGAGTTCGACAAAATTGCTACTTTCTAAACAAGTGATTTTTTGCAACTGTTGTATTAAATTGACCGAATCTTTACTTTTCAATATTTTGTTGTTTGATATTGTTTTTAAATTATTATTTGTATAATGATAGAAAAACTCAAGATTATATGATTATAAAATAGACCGAGATTTCAAGATTAGATATAGAATTCTTCAATGGAAGTTCCCTCTCCAGCAGCCACGTAATCCTTGAAATTTCTCAATGATAGATAGAGATTTGTGGAGCAATATAAAATCTATGTTTAAACCTGGATTTTTTGCGGATTCGGAATTTATGTGGGAAACACATGGCTTGCGTACAACTTATAGTTTTATTCTTAAATTTTTTCGCCGCATCCTTAAAAACCTATATTGTATTACCCAATCACAATCCTGAAATTGATACAGAGCTCTCTCTGTGGGATAGCTCGACTCGCGCTTGGTAGTTTTTTTCTTAACTTCCCTTAAATAAACACATTTTAAGCGAACGCATCCCCACGAAAGTCGCTAGTGCTTTATAATAATAATAATGTAACAATTTTATTGGCAAGGTTACCAAGGTAACTAATCTGACAGTTCTACACTACTACTAGTTTTGCAACAATCTTATACAAAAAACTAAACTTATGTATGAACCTTGAAAATTAATAAGCGCTTCACGCTTAATCCCTTGTGAATTCAAGTATGTTAACCCGACGCGACGTTCTCCTTTACTCACTTTACGTTATGACGCTTGTTGTGCTGAAACCATGAACAAAGGATTGAACTTGAATGTCTCAAACAATACATACATTCAAGGAAATGAAATATTTATTTACATTTATATTATTCATTTCTTCACTCTGATGTCGAGGCAAAGTACGGCGTTGAGTTCCGCCACTCAACACGCAGTGCGTCCAGAACTTAGCTCCCTCTGCCTACCCTGCTGTGTGCGGGATACAGCGTAAAGCTGAAAAAAAAATAAAGGCTTGTAAAAAGAGGATATGATATTACATGTTCCAGAATTTCGTTCGGGTTTGATTATTGCAAAGTATGATGTTCAATTGTAATTGAATTTAATGAAAGCGTAATGTTTTGGCCTATGAATAGGGGTACTTATTAATAGGAAAGATTTATAAAGATAAAAAGAAATGAAACTTTAGCCTTACTCCCCAAATATTCAGGAATCGACTTAAGCATATATATTATTAGATGAACAAAAAATATTATTGGAAGGCATCAACGTGTTATAAAAAAAATGGAATGTAATACCATTCAGTCCTCTATTAAAGTTATATTGTAATGTATTTTTTCGCTACTTTCATAATGATCATTATTATAAAATCAAATCATTCAACAGTTTCAAATATAAAATCACGTCCCCATTTTTTTGAGTGTAACAAAAACTTTATTCCCGTAACGGTGTAACAAAAAAGGAAAAAAAGGACTAATTGTGACAGGAAGCTGGCCCAGCCGGTGGGCTCGAACTGCGTGCATTGACCCGCCGGCGCCCCGGTGAAGATCCGCCCTGACAGCAGCTGCTCGATGAAATTCAGTAGGTATTCACTTGATTTAAATGATTTTTTAATGTGAATTTTAATTAATGAGAATATAACGTTTGTTAATAAGTACGCATCGCAATAATTTCACAAATTAATTTTCCGTATGAAATTATAACTAGAAAGACTTAATTGAATATTAACTTCATTCATTCAAATTTAGTCCGTAATATGATAAATATATCATAAACTGTTGACGTGTAAACTAAAGATATTAATATTTTTTTGTACAAATTAAATATAAAAAGTAATCGTTTCTTTTGTTATTCTTTCTTCCATCAGATACGTCCCCAATAGAAACACTTGTGTTAAGTAAATTAAAATTAAATTATAAACTTTAAATCAATAAAAATATAAACGTAAATGTTAAATCAATTCTAATTAGAAAAATTATTACACAAATGTATGGCGATATTTATGACAAGATGTTATAGACGGACATCCCCATGAATTTGGGATTTCAAAGGGAAGATAACATTTGTTTCCTGTATTAAATCAGCTCTTATTGGGAGCAGAGTTTTACATTCTTTTAATATGTGTCGACTTAATATTTCTTCTTTAAATCAAATGAATCGTGAGTATTGAATCCATCATGGGATAGTATCTGACTGAAACCCGATGGTTGTCAATTCGGATCCGATTTAGGGTAACTTTTTTCTTTTTCCGGCTGTGGCTAGACAAAGCTCGTCGAAATTTCTCAATGTCACCAATCAAAGCGAAAAAGGAATTAATTCTCTTTGTGTATCCTGTCATATTTGAAATCGATGTATCAATCTACTATTTCAATATACTACAAATTTTGTTTTTTTTTTCAATTGAATGTTGTTATTTACATGTTACTAAAACATATACATACTATTTTTATTTGTTTATCTTTCAGTTATTTTTTAGCTTCTCGCTTTACCCCGCAGGAAGGAGGGTAGACCTAATGTTAAGACTCTCCGTTTCCATTAAGACACTTTCCTTGTCGCCTTTATAGCGAATTCTCGTAATCTTTATCTTGAAATTCCCGTGAGGTCAGAATTTACTATGGAAAAACTAAGATTACCGCGCGCGAGTGCCTTTCTTTCAAGTAGACATGAAATCATTATTATCCAATCATCAAATCTGTGTCTTCTTTTTTTGTGAATAAAAGCAAATAAAGATGTAAAAGGCTTCAATTATAATTTGCTTAAAGTAGAACCGTATATACATTTAAATAAAACTGTATTATGTTATAAAACTTATATTGTAAAAATATATTTATTAGAAAACATGAAGCTCAGCGAGATTTTTTTATGTATTATAAAGAGTGTTTTTCTTATTTAGTATGGAACAAGACTTAAGAAATGTAAAATAATAATTATATATTAATTTAATAATCGTATCCATCCATCGTGTGAAACCTCATAGTTCTTAATAAAATAAATACCTGAAATCGTAATTTGCCTAGAAAGCATAATTAAACGATGTTTCATAGAAAAACAACGTAAATATGTCAAATTATACAAAAAGTTATTTATTTAACGTCAAATGACTCCAGGTGACGACAATGAACACGTGAAATTCATTTTCACGCTGAGTGCATTATTCGATCGTTCCGCCTCCCTTGCGGCGCCTGCGCATTTACGAGGGTGCCTCGAAATGATTGTCAAGGGAACTTTTAGTACTGAAAAATTTAACATTTGCATTGTAAATATATACTGGTGAATGTCATTTTTATTGCTTTTATTATGTTACAAATATTTTACAAAAAATATTTTAGATAAATTATATAAATACAGATATTTTTGTCCGTTTTGCTTAAAAGCTTCATCAGGATTTAAGAATGTGTACTTTTTGTATTAACAACTATATTTATGTTTCAGGAGTACAAGAGTGCAACTGTAAGTACGATGGTTATGAGTTCGGTTTCCTCTTGATGGGATGAAATATTTAATTGCGACGAGGCAAATCAAAGTGTTGAGCCTCGCCACTCAACGCGCAATGCCTTCACAATTCGGTGGAAAGTGGGAAACGGAAAGTCTTAATATTAGATTCCCAGGTTCCCCCTGCTCTTCTATGTGCTGAACATTGCGCGAAGCTAACAAATATTTATATTTACTGGCATTTTCTATTTTCTTGTATGTCTCTTTGCTATGCGTTTAACTCCCACCGATGCTAGAAGGAAGCAAACACCCATACATCGTCTTACTTACCTTACATTATATCTTATATGAATTTAAATAGCAACCTGATACTTTCACCAAAAATAATATTTAATAAATTCTCGATAAACTTTAGTTTTATGAACATCCAGCCATAATCATCCAGTATTGACAGGCACAGAACGCTTCAACTTATTTATTTATTTATCAGTCAGATACTAAACTTATAATTACGTTTAAACCACGCTACAGCTACTTGTAATTATCACGTGAATTTATTAGAACTAGTATTAGTGCGCAAGGAAATCAAATAATGTAATATTAAATTATCTTCAATTTACTTTAAATGTAGGTCGGTGGGATTTTGAATACACATTTAATTTTATGTTGTCAGCTTTTTGCTTGCCTGTAATTTTTATGAAAAAGAGAATAAAATATAAGTATTTTTCTTGTAGTCTTTTTCATTCAGAATGATTGACAATATTTTAAACATTAAATATTCTAGTTCACAAGCTAAAGGCTAAGTAATTATTTCTAACTAGTCGTATAATATATAAGACTTGAAAGATAATTATAAAGTCTTTGGATAATAATTATAAATAGACACTTTATGTAGTATATTACTAATAATTCTTAAAATATGTGTATAAAATTGGCGTGAAAGCGGCACAAACAAATTAATATTTATTTTTATGGTATTAGTAAAATTGTGACTTGTTATTGTGTTATTATTATGCATACGATACTTGGAACTTCATAAATAATAATTATTAAACCATAGATTAAAGATACCTACAAAATATCAAAAACCCCACACAATAAAAACCTCAAGTCTACTAAACTCTTATTTCAAACATAATTTCTAATTGCTATTTGAGAACATGCAAGCTGAAACAGTTTTAAAATGCACTCCCGTACTCAGTTATCTCCCCTCTTTCGTCTCTTCCTTCCCTCCTCCGCCCTCCCCGTCCGTTGTTTTCAGCATCCGCCGTGACACCTGCGCACGCGCTGTCAAAGCCGCGAGTAATAGCTTTTTAATTTTCTTCCACGGTTAAATTAACATATATAATGAGATTTTTTTCCCTTTCAGTGGTGATGTACGTGATGTATGATGCTATAATTACTAATGTGTTTATGGCCCTATAACAAAATGTTATGGTTTGTTTTAGTTGCTTATTGTAAACTTTTGACGCTTCTGGTTAGTAAACACGAGGCAGGACTGTTTAAATTAGGCTATGGTTTATGTACGTTTTTATTAGAAAAGTTCAAACAAAAAATATTCTATCACTTCTACAATTGTAAAAGAAATTCATTAATTGAATGACTGATCTAAAGTCGCTGAAAAATTAAGTTTCTGTCTTATTGCACAATCTGTTTCTATTTCGAAGCAGTATTCCATTGCAGCATAAATTATTAAAAAAAAACTTCATACTTTATCCAGCACACATCAGGGTAGGAAGAGGGAACCTAGTGTTAAGACACTACGTGCGTGCGGCGTTGCGTGTTGGCGGAACCGCAATACCGCGCAACACCGCGCTTTGCCAATACCAGAGCGTAGAAATTAAAATATAAATTTAAACAAATATTTTCTATAATTTCCTCAAGTGGGGATCAAACCTACAACCAGCCGCTTACAGTCACACTAAATAATTTTATTACATATATTACTATAACAATTTTTTTTATTACTCAGTAATATACACACATACACAGGAATTTGTTTTTTTTTATTTAAAAAGATCAAATTCACAAAGCTACCAAATCTCACAGTCAGTCCAAGCGGCAATGCAGCTCAAACAAACCGACGCTATTGCATAAATTATTCAATACCAGATAAGTGGCAGAGCCATACTCCACCATATATAATTCAACCCCCGACTTGACAAGTCAACGCCTCCCGCTCTGGGGGGGTGTCAGTTCCGTTCCCAATTATGCAAGCTGAAATGTCACAGCCACTTAGCGAGTGACCCTTAGACCTATTGGCCTTTTATTTTAGTGTTTTGCGGATTCGGGTTAGGATTGCAATTGTTGACAGCAAGGTCACATATCAGGAGGGTGTAATTCGATCATGTATTGTATCAGCGTTTACTTACTTATATTAAGTTATTTAAAAAAAAATGATTTAAACAAAACCACAAAATGCTTTCGAATAAAATTTATGATGGTTAAATTACATGATTTGTCATAAAAAAATGTATTGTATTATATAATTTGATAATTCATGTTTTCTGTCATGCGAAATTCGCGCTGAGTAGAAATAATATTATCTACTATTTTCAGCTTTACGCGATATATTCAAATGTTGCATTCAAAGGTAACTTAATAAAATATATCATTATTACTTATTAAGGAAACATATAAAAATTTGAACATAGCAGGATTTGAATCCGCGCCTCTTTGGAAACTGTTCAAGTGCTCTGACCAACTAAGCCATACGTTCTTATCGAGCTGATACGTTTGTTACAACTTATTTATGTTTTTGTTATTGACGTAGCCTCGATAAGAACGTATGGCTTAGTTGGTCAGAGCGTTAAGTATTTTTCTTTCCTTAGTGCGGAATAACTGTAACAATGTTTAAAATTATCAACATGATCACATATGATTTTTGTTAATAAAATAATTCAACAAAGTTGAAATGCAAAATACAAAAGCATATTTGACTAATTTAAGTTTTTTAAACGATCACTGAAATGATAGGAATTGCAGAGTGGATATATTTCTGGACAGTGCAACACGGAAAACCGTTTAACCTGGTAGTTTATTAATGAAAATTGAGCGACATCCAATGTAACAGCCTCTGATATAGGCTTCAAATAACTTCGCCTGCAGTGAGAAAATCTAGGACAAGATATTTTGGTAATAGAATACTGCGCATTCAGTTCTTTGATGTTTGTGAACATTTGGATATATTTTATTTCATTATTTACTAATTGTGGTAAAATGTTTTTCTTCTATTGTGACTATATTATATCTTATCTTATCAATCAGAAGATTCTACATAAGTAAAGTTCACCTCGAATCAAGCACGATTTGTGGAAAAATAATCAATAACTATGTAAAAAGATAAATATAGTTTTCATCTGTAAGTGAAATAATTGCATTTAGTCAATATAATGTAATGTAAATTAAATATTATAGAGTTTATTAATTGTAGAAATGAAAAAAAAATCTTAGAAAAGGAAAGTTAAAATTAATTCAGATGTAACAAATAAATATAGCTTGCCACAGTGTTGCCACAGTTGGTGTTGACTCTCCATCTTATTTCATCATGAGCATTTGACAATTCTAATTAGGCTCTGTAATATACGTGTACATAATATACGTAATTTACGTGTACTACATATTTGTGCATGTCATCAGAGAGATGATTTAGGCAGAGAATGAAGGGTTTGGTGATATCTTTATATTCTGACTATAATTATATATTGTTTTCATTATAACTCCTGATATAGTAATCAGTTAGGAATATTCTTTTCAGGAATCAACAACCGAGATTTCAAATCTAATAAACCACGACACGTAACTTATACCAGTCGTGGCGCAGCGGCGCAACCGTGGGATTGTAAACGAGTCAGGTTGTGGGTTTGATTTCTACTCGAGGAAATTAAATATATATTTATTACGAAATTGAGTTTTGCAATTCGGCGGAATATAGGCAGTGGATTGTCTTAACAATAGGCTCCTTCTACCTACCCTGATGTATGCGAGATTTCAAATCTAATAAACCACGACACGAAACTTATAGGCCAGTCGTGGCGCAGCGGCATAACCGTGGGACTGTAAACGAGTCAGATTGTGGGTTCGATTTCTACTCGAGGAAATGAAATATATATTTATTACGAAATTGAGTTTTGCAATTCGCCGGAATATAGGCAGTGGATTGTCTTAACAATAGGCTCCTTCTACCTACCCTGATGTATGCGGGATGCCGAGTGCAGCTAAAAAAAACCTAAATTATAAAATTACCTAATAAGGCAATAATAAAACGACATTAAAAATTTGCATATGGTTCTACTAACTTCTAATAGAATAATACACCTAAACATTTCAAATAACATTCAGTAAGAAATAGCTGTCGACGTTAAAAGGACTCTGAAAGGTAATTTTCCCCACACCGTGATTGCTATGAATATTGGAAAATTGCTAACAGTAGTATCTGAGGTAATTGCTGAAAAGCCTATACTTTAAGTATTTTACAGTCAGTGTAGAACTGTATCATAAACTAGCCCTTTTAACTTCATAATATGTGTCCAGATACATTGGTGCTTTTGATACTAATGTATGAACGTTCTCGAGCTCTAATTACACAGGAAAATAGCCATTGTCTGGTTTTTTTGAATTTAGATGAAATGCGGGATAGGAAATCTGTTTTTTTTAATGTTATGTAGAAGTTTTCTGTTTATAACCACATAAAATCATTAAAAAAAATCAGCTTCAAGCTGTATCCCGCACGCAGCAGGGTAGGCAGAGGGAATCCAGTGTTAAGATACTCCGTTCCTCACTTTCTGTCGAATTCTGGAGTCATTGCGTGTTGAGTGGCAGAACTCAACGCCGCGCTTTACCTTGACACCAGAGCGAAGAAATTGAAATAATAATTTAAGTAAATATTTCATCTCCTCGAGTGGGGATCGAACCCACAACCAGTCGGTTTTACAGTCACACTTTGTGCCGCTGCGCCAGGACTGGCCTCAACTATTACCACATAGATAATAAATATAGGTAAATATGGGAAATATGTTTCAAAGTCAAGCAAGCTACAATTAAATGATTCAAATAATCATATATTTTTCATAACAAATACTATGTTTTTTACTTCCAACTAATAAATATCGATCGGTCGAGTCTTAAATATAAATATGACATTACCTAATATTTTTATTTTATACTGTAAATAAAAATGTACACATAGTAAAATTAACAACAATAAATATATTTCTTTATTTTTTTTATTTTGTGCTGTAAGAAAATCTATATATATTATGTATGACCTTAGTGTAATGTGACACTAATTTATAGCTATAGTACGTACGCAATTTGATTTCCCTTTTGTGTGAATAATAAAATATTTATTTAAATTTTTATTTTCATTTCTTTCCTCTGGTGTCGAGGCAAAGCGCAGCGTTGAGTTTCGCCAATCAATACACAATGCCTCTAGATTTCGGTGGAAAGTGGGGAATGGAGTGTTTAATACTAGGTTCCCTCTGCCTACACTGCTATATGCGGGATACAGCGTGAAACTGATGTTATTTAGCAATTATTTTTTTCCTATATCTATACTACTATACAATTATAAAACTGAAGTAGAAGTAAGGTATTAATTCCAGTGTTATTGGTTCGAATTAAAAAAAATCCTTTTCTGTTGGATAGTTCGCTTATAGAGGAAGGCTATAGGCCGTAACATCACATTACGACCAACAAGAACTGAGAAACAATGAAAAATATTGAAAAACATAAGAGCTTGAGCACAATCACGTACAATCGAAGCTTACATTGTATGTTATTGTCCTGCCCTATCGTACTTTCTGTTCAACCACTCTGGTAAAGCTGCTGGTTAAATCTAATACTACAGATAACACAATCCCCCGATGACTCCCTAGTGGGGTTACGGGAAGTGTTTCACAATGCAAACGATATTTGTGGCTTCGATTCCATCAGCCAGAAAAAACACGCACGGTAGTAATTCGAAAAACGACTCAAGTCGCAATATCTCAAAATTGAACATAGAGTTGACAAATTGAGATCGGTCGTCGAGTATGGGAAAAAGTGTGCGAATGTAAGCGCGAGAGGTTGTGGGTTCCATTCCCACTCCAGGAAATGAAATATTTGATATTTTCGTTTCCTCGTTTGGTAATGAATCATAATTCGACCTTGTGTTTGTTGATTACAAACATACAATGTTTCCAGAATTAGGCGGAAAGGTGGAAATGAGAGTATTAACGGGAACGAAGTGTTTAAAAATTAGGCTCCCAGGTCCCCTCTACCACCCACTCCGCTACGTGCGGGGAACGCGAGGCAAAAAAAAAGATGTCAATAAGCTACATCTAGAAATTCCAGAGACGAGTGGACCCGAAAATAAAAAGTACATGAACATAATGAATAAAAAGGATACGTGAATAAATTTATAATTAACTTAAAAAACAATTTTAAGAACAAAAAAGCCCGAACCTCGTTTTATATTTTTTTTATACTAAAATTAAGTTTATATTTCTCACGTGCGCGAAACGTAAGGCATGTGACCGCCTACGCCACACGTGGAGCCCTCGCACTTGCAGATGATATGTTCCTGTTAGCTGGATGAGGGTAAATAGGACGTAAATTATGTAGATGATACAGAGAGATAGACATTTTAATGGCATTTAAAAAATAGATATTGATATTTATTATTTTTTTTTTATAATTCCGTTTAACGTAATTGCAAGCAGTGGCGATAATTAACTTTCTTAATTGTTTTGTGCTACAGTATTTTATTAATTAGTTAATGTTTGTATTATCAAAAATGTAATTGTCTATTATTTTTTATATTCAAAATATTATTTGCCATTTGAGGCCAGCTGTGGCGCAGGAGCACAAAGTGTGACTGTACAATCGGCTGGTTGTGGGTTTGATCTCCAGTCGAGGAAATGAAATATTTATTTACATTTATATTTTCCTTTCTCCGCTCTGATGTCAAGGCAAAGAGCGGTGTTGAATTCCGCCATTAAAGACGCAATGCCTCCAGAACACTGCGGAAAGTGGGGAACGGAGTGTCTTAACACTAGGATCCCTCTGCCTACCCTGCTGAGTGCGGGATTCAGCGTAAAGCTGATTTTTTTATAAAATTTTAAAATATTTTTATGTATATTATTATAATGATGAGAAATATTTTTTTTGTAAATTAATTATTAGTCATATTACTTATAACACAATAAAATATGGCCTTTAGAGAGTTATTATTATTAAACATATCTAAAATCATCTGCCCACGTAAGTTATTCTACTATGATATCATAATACAATAAAAGAAACAAAAACAATTAAAAAAAGCAATATCTAAAACAATAAATAGCTTTAAACACTCAACATTACCCCATTCGCAGCAAAGTCCCATACAAACCTAGAACTTATCTATCAACTAATAATACAGTAACCTAACAGTTTATGATAGCACTGTCTATAATCCCACAGATCATTGATTCCAAAGTTCCCGATATAGGAGCAATTACTCAGACGTATCACGGGAGCTAAGACGTATTAAGCCCAGAAATGCACTAACAGACGAACTGTTCATTTCTCTAAAAGCATATCGGGAAGTCGTTCTATAATTCAACGGCTGATTCTGCTGTTCGAGCCATTTTTCAGTACATGACGGTTTGACGTTTCGACAATGTTGGAAAAAGTGAGAAATGGTATGTTCCTCGGTCTAGGTTTTACAGTGGGATAAATCTAAGGGACGGTGGATGATTTTACAGTTTTGTATCTAATGGACATTAACCTATAGGGAAACGAGAATTAACAATAAAACACCAAATGATATCTGTATATCTGCTGTAGAAATGATTTTTATAATTCACATTTCATCTTCATTTTAAAGAGATCATGCTTACCACGCATATAACAATCGAATCTAATAATTACAACTATAATTGAAAGTAACGTAACGTATATTTCATTGCTTTGCAGTAAATATTTAATTGGCGGGACTGGCGGATTAGGCGGATTCAAAAATTTAAATAACTATTTAGTAACATGAAAACTAAACTAAACTATGAAAAATATATATTTTTAAGTCATTAAGATGTGTATTATAGGCCGTGCCATACGAAAGATATAGATAAAGATGTATGTAAAAATCATCCCTTGTACGAAAGTGAAATACAAATAACCATTAAGTTAATTTTACTCGTAGGTTTATATTTCATTCGAGGTATTTTCGATATAGGATATTTAGAGATTCGGTCAAGGATCAAGTCCTTCTATATTCGTGTATGGAACTATAATTGGTTTATCGATTTTACTTCTTCAAATAAATTTTATATGGAAAAGTTCAAGGATAGTAGATACTTCTGTTGTCACTTTGTGTAACGTTTGTTTAATATTTAATCTATGGGTTGTTTTTTTTGTTTTTGACTAAATATATTATATAAATAGATACATATTAGAGCAATCGTATCATGCGACTGTAAACGCTATAGCTTATGGATTCGATACTCACTCGAAGAAAGGAAATACTAAATATTTTCATTTCCTCGCCCTGATAACGAGGCAAGGCGCAGTGTTAAGTTTCACTGCTCAAAACACAATACCTCCAGAATGTGACTGAAATTGGTGAATAGAAATGGGTTAACCAGAACTGATTGTCTACTAGGTTCCCTGCATCTCCTACTACGTGAAGGATACAGCGTGATGCTAAAAAAAGCTTGTGTCTGCAAGCAGCAGCAGGAAATGAAAATATTAAATATTTCATTTCCCCGAATAACAATCGAACCCACAACCGCCACGCTTACAGTCGTATGCTTTTACTCCCGTGCTACGGACAGTCTGTGACGGTAAATAAATAATGAAGGTTTTTTGTTTTTTTTTATATAACCTTTATTATACCTAAATTTCTATATTATTCATTTACATCATATTATTACATTATGAATTATTGCATAATTTTATTAATTTTGCCGTGATATTCAATAATATCATATTGAATACTACAGCAAAATTAATAAAATTACACACGTAGGCAGAATCAAGCCTTATTTTGCTTATAATAGGGTAAGTAGAGAGAACTTAGTAAATTAGAGACTCTATGCGTTATATTATTATTTATTAACTGCATACATCTCGTACAGTAATCCTGGTACCATGTAAATTTGCATATTACAAGAATGCAATAGTATGTTTCCAATAATAAAAGTAACTAATATCATTGCAACTCTATACTAGTCTCGAAGGACCAAATTTCCTATCCATATGTAAATTTCTCTTATTGCATATCCTCTATATACATACATTATACATATTTGTTATTACCCGATGAATATTACGTTGATTAGATATTCGATATATGTTGTATAATATCTGATTATGTTCAGCCGCGATTGTAAATTTGCTATAAAATTTGTATCCCATGCGTCCCATCCCATATGTATTTGTAACCACTAGTATTATGCATTATGATATACATACCTCATTCCTCCGTATTCCTGGCATTATTCCCAGCTTTAGATGCCAGGGTTTGCCTTCCTCTGGGTCCGTCTTTAGGTCCTTAATGATAAAAACATTTGCTACATCATGACATCCAATCAGCGCTTCTTTGGGCTTCCGAGAGGTCTCACTCCAGAGTCTGACGTAGCAAAGCAATTCCATCCGATGTGCCGAAGCGCAACGTGATCATACCATCTCTGGCGATGCTCTTGGAACTTATCCACTACGTCACAGACTCCAAGGTTATCTTATATGAATGTGCTACTGTAAGATCACATTACGTCGGACATCCACCTCAACATTTTCATTTCAGTGACGTGAAGCTCCTAAGCCTGCCGATATAGTGCTGGCCAGCATCTCGAGCCGTAAAAAATAATTAGTCGGTTGATGCTATTGTATGTCAGCCTATGAAGCTTGGGCGATATCGTGCAATAGCAGACCACACCGTTACACATCAACGTCACTCCCTTCTCACCCACCATTTGGCACAAACAGCGCTTACTCGGCGGCCATGGAAATCGCGATTGATGCCTCGATCGCGTCCATAACGATTACGATTTTTACGATTGAATGACTGGTTCAGGACCAATATGAATGGTAATCGATTTCAGGTTCCCATAAGTACATGGGTATACATACATACGAGTACATGGCATTACCAATATGTACTTGTTCTGTCCGGGCAGCCAGACAGATATTTCCGTTCTTCTTCTGCCGAATTCTGGATACACTGCGTATTGATTGGCAGAAATCAATGCCGCGTTGGAATGGAAATATTAAGTATTTCATTTTCGAGTGGGAATCGAACCCATCCATTTTCATGATTTTTTTTTGTTATAATACTATATTAAAAGCTTGGTTCTATTAAATAACTATAATGCATCGCTTCAACACCCAGCAAGGTATTGTTTAGATAATAACTTTTAAAATATCAAATAGTTAGTGCGACGCTTAAATGCCCATAAATGTAGCTTCAGTGTTAAATCATAAAATCACATTTAAAGCTCATTAGCAGATCGTAATATGAAAATATTGTAGGGATAAAATAAAGTAGAAAAAAAAATAGTTTCACAGCAGTAAGTTATGACACTCTGTTCCCCATATTTTTGAAAAATTGTATCAGAGTACAAATTTTTATTTACTCTTAATGAAAAAGGAAGCCTTATACGATCACTTTGTTATTAGTCCGTCTACCTGTTAAGAGCTTTTATCTCAGGAACGCTTAGAGACATCGAGTTGAAATTCAAACCATATACTCAAATCTACGGTCCCTTGATATCTCTGAAAAATCGTATTTCTATACTATAAGAGGATCAAAATGAAAAGGGCACTCCCGGTTAACCTAGAATTGTGAAATTTTAAAATAAAGCCTTAAAAGGGGGGCAAAATTTGGTATCAAAGCCTACCTAGTCTAGGCTACTTCCAGTGAGGTATCAGATGAAAGGAAGCTAAGCTAAAAGCTAAGCTAATATTGAATTCTAAAAAAAGCTCGAGTTCTATAGTTTTTGTACGGAATCATCATTGGACGGGAATCCTAATTGTCCGTTTTTTTTATATTCACACAATATCCCGCATGACATTGAGTTTGCCACTCAACTTCGTAGAACCACATTGTCATAACTCGAAGCTCGTCCGAAGAAAAGCCAAGAGCGCGTCCTATCTTCCTCTTCACTATAACTGCGAACTAGTTATAATAAAAGGAAGAAAGAGTACGGGCACCGCCCCGCCCCTACACCGTGAATTCCTACCAGACTGCGGCTGCAACAGTCTTAATGAACCCTCCGGGACGTTTGTGTGTGATCAGTCTGAAGGTACTTGTTACGCTTGTTTATATTAAGATTGTATTAGAATGGTGATTCGTGATGTCGATTGATTTGTGAGATCAATATAAGTCGTTGAAACGAACGCACTACCGTAAGGCGGCCGATATGTTAAATAAACGCACGGCACACACCCCACAGTCGTGTCTCGAACCGTAGGCGGACACTACTACATACACCAGAGTTCCAGGACATAAAATAGCACCACACCCGTAGGAGACAGGCGGACACTACTACATACACCGGAGCTGGGACATAAAATAGCATCACACACCTACTAGTCGTATACAATATCCCGCATGACATTGAGTTTGCCACTCAACTTCGTAGAACCAACTCAATAAAAATAATTTATCTCGTTTGTAATATGGTAACAAATATAATAATGTGATAAACTTTAAATTAAACAAAATATTAAAAAACTTATGATTTGATTTATAATACTAACATCTATATAGCGAGGCATATGCATTCGTCACTCAGTGTAACCTGAACGAGCAGGATGTGCCACATGGCCCGCAAGAGGCGGCTGCGGCACGGGCGTCTATCGGTAATTCTTAGTACTGGGATTACGTGGACATTACCTTGTTTTCATTTAAATTGTTGATTAGTTTTATACGTTTTGTAGGTCTCTTTCATTTTATGTTGGAAACGCAATGTTTTTGTGTTGAATTTTGTGAGATATAATTATAATTAATAAATATTAAAATAAAAATATGTCAGTTTGGATAGTTAAAATACATGATTAAATTTATTTTTCTTTAGAAACAGTACATTACATATTACCAAAGCAATATACAATTATCCATACATAATTACATGAATTATTTTATCAAAACAGTGCTAGTAAATCATCAACATCATTTTTAATAATAATAACATGTTTATGAAGATACTATTCATATTAATAATATAATATAACTAATTAGTTCTGAAATTTAATTAATTTAATACATAGTCCATACTATCATAGCTCTACAAAAGAGTAACGTTAAAAATCGTGAGCCGCACGTGTGCACGGCAATTTCAGCCAAATGCACCGTATGTACTTATACCTACCTACTTATGCCTAATGAATAATATATTATTTTAATGTCTTTAAGACGAAGCGCTTTTTTACTGACCTCTGTCAGTTGTGTAAGTATACAGAAGCTGGTTAGTGTTATTTACCTATCTTGAAGGTATGGTCGGAAGGATTAATTTAATTTAAGGGGGTGTTTAATTTGTTGAATATTCTACGTAAAAAATCGCACCCGCTGGTTTCTGTCAAGTGTAGAGTAGGAGGAAATGCTGCCTTTTTTCTGTTTAAGGAAGGACGAAAACAGTTTTGGATTGGATGTCATATTAGTTTCCAATTGCAGTATATAGTTGTTATAACACGAGGTCGTCAGTTTGCAACATCTTTTTTTTATTAAGTTGTAAGAAATAACATCACGTGGGTTGCTATTGAATTTGTGAATCTTTTTACGATATTTTAATTCTTCATGTAACATACTAATTGATTCTGAAGAGTGCCATAGGGTACTTCCTTGGACGTGGTTTCGAAATGGGAACGCGTTTTCAAATTATCGATTGAAGTATTCTGTACAATATCATGAGCATATCGTCAACAGTTACACCAGCAGACAACTTAAATCCGTTAGTTATTTTTAGCTTTAACACTTTTTCCCTCTTATACCAGGGTAGACAGAGAAAATCTTATTTTAAAACACTCCTTTCTGTGCCTTCCTCTCTAATTCGAGCCATAATTAGCCTAATTTAATGCCGATTTTTTTTCTTATATATTTATTTATAAATCAAATCAGCTTTCCGCCCACAACCAGGAGGGTAAGCAGGGTAGCGATGCAATAGATCCGAATAGCTAATTGCCGGTAATCATTGTATTGGATTTTGTGTAGGTCATGGACCTTACGTTTTGGATATGCTACTGTTGGACATTTTAGAAAAGCTTAAAGCTTCGTGTCTACGTTATCTTTCTTTCGAGTCTGAATATGGTATGCTTTAAAAAAAAGTGTTTTTAATTAAAAATCAAAAATTAAATCAGCTTCACGCTGGATCCCGTACACAGCAAGGAAGGCATTGGGAACCTAGTGTTAAGACACTCTGTTCCCCACATTCCGCCCAGTTCTGGAGGTATTGCTTGTTAAGTGGCGAAACTCAACGCTGCGCTTTGCCTCGACACAAGAGCGATGAAATGAAAATATAAATGTAAATTAATATTTAACGTCCTCGAGTGGTGATCGAACTCTCAACCAGTCAATTTTACAGTCACACTTTGTGCCCCTGCGCCACGACTGGCGTCACATATTGTATGCGCAGGTACAATGGCTTACATCCAAACGATTATCATAAAATAATATATGTTTCTCCAATAAATGGACTATCTCACACAAAAGAAAATTGTTTTATAATGTTAATAAGAACAATACAGATACAGATAAATCCAATAATAACGTCAATTTTAGTGCAAATTGATTGATGAAGAGATATTGTGTCAACTAGACATTTACCTACGTGCAAGTACGTAAGTGGCTTAGCTTAATATAAAAGTAGATAAATATTTCATTTCCTCGAGTGGGGATCGAACCCACAACCAGTCGATTTTACAGTCACACGCACGGCGCCTTTGTGCCACGACCTTCGATTTTTCCTATCAAACCCGCAACCACTGCGTTTAGAGTTCATTTTAATAGAATAATATAAACAAACACATCGTCAAGATATTATTATCATTACATTTCAAAAAAATAATTTGATGTATGAGTAATTGAGAGTTGGCGGTCTCAAGCATTCAAGCATGAAGAATTGGGTTAAAAAAATTAAAATTACAAAGATATCTATGTGAAACATATAGATTGGAGTAATCTGTTATTTTATTTACTTTATTTTAAAACGAGACATTGTTCTATACTTTTTTAATCGATTAATATTTATATGACGAGATGCTGCTACTTAAAACCAGAATTGAATAAAAAAAGTGTTATTTTAAGAACTTATAAAATACAATCAAGTTGTAAGTACTTAATAACATTTAATACATAAATCTTAAGCTATACCAAAGTTTGTTTAATCATGAATTTATGATTATTTGCAGCTGCAGTCCTACGGTATATTAAACGTTCAGTTTTGCAGTTTTTACGGCTTCCCTTATACAGTTTTACGGTCAACATCGGCGTCTCTGGTAAACAAAACTAGTGGGCGATTATTAAAATCGATATACATTGTTTTATGATTGTTTTAAAATATCAGTTTATTTACAGTATCTTGTTAATATATCAAAATTTTAAGCTAAAAAAGTTTACGGCGTCAGTTAATGCAGGTGCAAAGTAGAAATGTAGTTGGAATTGATTTACATAAATTTGGAATTGGATTCCGATTAGATGGATATGGATATACCTTTCGGATTTTTTATTTTTTTATACTGTAAGTTCTCACTTCGTGCCAAATTTCGTAACCGCATGTCCACGGGAAGTATGATTTACGTTTTGATTACGCGGCAAAAATAATTTCACACAAAACGCAGAAACAACTATATATATCTTTGGATTGCGTTGACTTAGTAGTATGATTTTTCTTTAAGATACAATAGATCAAAAAAAAAATCAGCTTCACGTTGTATCCCGCACACTGCAGGGTAGGCAGAGGAACTGTAGTGAAAGACATTCCGTTCCCCACTTTCTGCCGAATTCCGGAGGCATTGCGTGTTAAGTGGCAGAACTCAACGCCGCGCTTTGCCTCGACACCAGAGCGAAGAAATGGAAATATAAACTTAAGTAAATATTTCATCACCTCGAGTGGGGATCGAACCCACAACCAGTCAGTTTTTGCAGTCACACTTTGTGACGCTGCGCCACGACCGGCCTCAATAGATATAATATACAATATAAGATATAAGATACAATAGATTTTAATATTATATAAATTTTGCTTGATACCTCCACCCAATAAAATCTTAGCAGACGAACAACTAAGTGATCCAATAAGGTTTTTTGTTCCTTTTGAAATACGGAACCCTAAAAAAAGGATACACAAATAGCACAAACATTTATAGTGATTTACGTATATGTTTTGTCGTCTCCAGAATTTCTGAGATAAACCCAAAACTAACCAATAATAGGTTTCTTCTCTCTAGTTTCGCCGCACTGTTTACTTTTTCATGACCATTTAGTAACATAATTTAAAAATACATTTAATAGTTTCTACAACTGCATAAAACCATGCGTGCCTGACCTCACCTGTGACGCAGGTAGTTGTGGCCTTCTGAACTTTCATGCACCGATATTTAACACGCAATTTCATTTTAAAACTTTCTTGTAAGCGAAAAAGTTTGTAATTTCTGCACATGGTAATTATAGATTTTTATACTTACGTAAAGCTAACTTGGTGATTTCTATATTTGTAATGATTAATAATATACGATTGTATATTATTAAACGTTATAAATATAGAATACTGAGTATTACGATACCGGCGGTCTGTGGTGGCGCAGAGACATATGTTTGCGAAAGTAAACGCCGCGACAGGTTGCGAGTTCGATTCCTACTGGAGGAAATAAAATATTAAATATTTTAATTTCCGTCCGAGGCGTCTATTTTCGATACTCAACGCGCAATGCCTCCAGAATTCGGCGAAAAAAAACGGGACACAAGAACGGAGTGTCTTAACACAATGTTCCCAGGTTTCCTCTACTTGCTATGAGCGAGATTAAGCGTTAAGCTTATCATTTCGAGCAGAGCATAGCCATTCGAGTACATTAAAATAAAGCTAAGCAAATTTTTTTACGTGGTACAGTTGTAACAAAACATTTTAATAAATACATATATAATAGTAATTAATAAAATACCCATAAAAACGCATATAATAGTAATTAACAAAATATCCATAAAAACGCAAAGTTTAATCAACTTATTTAAAATGTTCAAAGTAATAGTTTTGCTTTATTTATTACTATCTGTATTAGATATTAATAAATAAAGTAAAACTATTACTATTACATACATTAAAATTAGTAGGGGCCGTCGCGTCACAATAATGTGATGGTTGTGGGTTCGATTCTCGAGACACAGGGGAATGAATTACTTTTATTTCGTCGCTCTCCGCGTTCGCCACTTAACATACAATGTCTTTAAGAATAGCCAGAAATTGGTGAAGGAAATATCTATATACTGAGTTACCTTTCCTACTCTGCTATATATGCGAGATACAGTTTAAAGTGAAAACAAAATCATACACAATAATAACTAAAACAGTAAATAAAATTTAAAAAAGTTTGGTTTTTTATTATTTATTTTACAAATTAAATAACACACGAAAATATTTGAAATATTGAAGATGTTTTATCTGGTCGTTACGATAAAAATTTGTACTTGTGCGTAGGTAAGTGTCTAGTTGATACAATATCTCTTCATCAATCAATTTTTACTAAAATTGACGTTATTATTGTATCTATCTGTATCTGTACTGTACATATTAAAATCAGCTTCACGCTGTATCCCGCACACAGCAGGATAGGCAGAGGGAACATAGTGTTAAGACACTCCGTTCCCCACTTTCTGCCGAAGGCATTACGTGTTGAGTGGCAAATCTCAACACCACACTTTCCCTCGACACCAGAGCGAAGAAATAGAAATATAAATGTAAGTAAACGTTTCATCTTCTTGAGTGGGGACCGAACGTACAACCAGTCAGTTTTACAGTCACACTTTGTGCCACTGCGCCACAACTGACCTCACATACTTACTGTACTTATTAATATTATAAAACTAAAGTGTTTGGAATTCCGCCACTCTAAGATATATTCACCTATCCGAGAGGGCGGAGTCGCAAGAAAATCCTAGGTAGAAAATATATTTAAGACGAAGAAATTGGATGTTGGTAAATATTTTATTTCGACTAGTGAAAATATAAATGAACACAAATTTATATACATAATTAAGAAATTATAAGCTATACATTAAAAAAACTCAAATATAAGTTAGTAAACCGACTAAACCTGAATTAGACTTTTAACAAAAATCTAGACAGGTCGTTGTTTATTTTCTATCTAAAGCAAACTGAAACGATAGAAGAAATTCTACCGAGTCGTTATGATAGTATTTGGATATAGTGGAATCTATCCAATAGTGCAAACATAGTGAGTATCGCAAATGTATATCCGACAGCTGTTGATGCTGAATCTGGAGAGCCTTCGTTGTCTTCTTCGTCTTCGTTACCTTCAATGTCGCCATTTTCTCCTTCTTCAGTACTCGTGTTTTCTTCAGTACTCGTGCTATCTTCAGTTATCGCTTCTGTTTCAGTCTCTTCCGTAGCTTCATCATTTTCATCATTTCTGTCTGTAAGACTCCATGTACTTTCCGCGTCAACAAAATGATAAGCATAAATGAAATCCCAAAATGTTAATATTTCTGGATGTGGATTTTGAAGTTGGACGTCAAAGTTGGAATTTTCATTTATAGTAATTTCTTTGTCGTCCAGTAATCGCAAGTAGTTACTGTTAGTCAGAGTGTATGGTTGCCAAATAGTTTGCGATGTCACACTAGATGGTATGCTGTTAAAGGAAAAAATATATTAGTTATGAAAGCAAATGTGCAAAATAAGTTTTAATAAAAAATACTTTATTATCAAATTCTTATTTATTATTATTTGTAAAATAAACTGAATAAACTGAATATACTTGGTATATTAAAAATAAAAATCATTATAACAAGTTCATAATTTAAAAAATGTAATGAGAATAATTTACCCATTTACTGCAAAATTAGTCCATCTTTCTATAAGTATGTCGCTAACTATTACATCATAAGTAGATGCTTCCACATCATTGTCATCATAGAACATATAAATCAATTCTTCTTTATGACCTGCTGTTTCAGTCGATAGTGGCCTTTGTAGATTTGCGCTAAGTGTACCACTATATGAAAATTGATATAAATAAACTGGAGTAGTCGAAGAAGCTGCTCGCATACGAGCTTCTCTTATTGCAGAAATCAATATCATTGTATCTCCATTATAACGTATGAAATCAGATAAATCATTCGTATTTACAGAATCTTGTCTAAAATAAAATGTTTGAATTGATTCTGCAATTTCCTTTTCCTGTTCTTCATTTAAAAAATTCAAATCAGGTTGAAGAAAATCTTCAAATGATTGATCCATTCTAATCATCCAATCCCCGTTAAGAGCATGTTCCGCTCTTAACGTGCCCTCGTTGTCGACAAAACCAGTCATAAATGGAATTTGTAACTGATTGCCTTCCATAATCATTTGATATGGCGATTTAAGTAACACAGCTTCAACATTTTCAATATTTCGTTCTATACAAGGTGCAAATGCTAATGAGTTGTCTGTAAGGTCCAGTTCATTTATAACAGCCATAAGTGCAGCCACACTCGTACGTGATAAAATGTCTGACAAACTTTCAATATCTTCAATGTTATGTCCAAGAGCTTTAGCTACTTGTACTGCATATTTTAAATTATTTCGCGTAACAGCCCAAGGAGCCAGAGCTGTTCCACTTTGTGCTATTGCTTTATGAACAAGGCCTTCGGCGGCCGGAGTTAATGTAATCAAATCTACAATAGCTGCACCGCTTCCATGTCCGAATAAGCTAATATTATTTGGATCTCCGCCAAATGATGCAATATTTTGTTGTATCCATTTTAGACCAGCAATAACATCTTTCAGCCCAGCATTACCAGGGGCGCCTTCAGTGCCTAAGCACAAAAATCCTAAAACTGACTCACGGTAATTTAAATTCACTATGACAACGTCTTTTTTTACAAATTTCTTAAAGGATAGGTCTGGATTATTATCGTTATCTAATTCTTTCCCTTGTAGCCATACCATAACTGGTAACCCTCTACTAATATTTAGAGAAGATGTGTGTACATCTAAAACTAGACAATCCTCAGTTCCTTCATAGCCTACACCTAAAGCTCTGACACATTTGACACCGTTGCGGTTTGCTATGAATTCACTATCAAAATTAGGCGGCGCCGAAGGAGCCTAAAAAGATGCAATATCAGAATATCAATATTAATTAACACATAATATAACCTACTATGTTTAAAAGCTATATTTGAAAATAGAGTTATTAAACAACGGTTTATTATTACACTGCATATTGAGATTAACATATTTTCTCGCATTACTGGACAATGACACGAAAAATATTATATCATTATACGAAAAAATATTATAAATTGCAGTTTATTATAATAATAAATAAATGTAAATAGCCAAAAACACTCGTACCTTGAACCTGTTACTACCAGCAGTAGAGTCAGCGTAAGGGATGCCATAAAATTGAAAATAAAATTCATCAATAGCCGCCGTCCCTACGACAGTCCCTTGCGCTATTGTTACTCTCGGTAACGTAACTTCTTGGCCTGCAATTAAAACTGCAATTGCACTAAAAGTGCTTATAAATAACCACATGTTGCGCATGTCACACGTAAACTATTAAGCATTAAGAAAAAGGACTTCATCTTCTCTTATCTTAATCTTTATATTTATCTTATCGATGAATTCAAAGATGACAGATATTTTGTTCTCTGAATTTTTATCTCTATCGTCCGATTTCCGTTAATGATAAATATAGCTGCGTAGGTTTCGTGACTACTTAAATTATTGTTTAGATAGAAATGTTTAGTTTCAATATTAATTTATTGTTTTCCACAATTTAAATAGTCTTTTCAATTTAAGAATTTTAACATTTAGAGTTCATCGGCATAGATTTCGAAAAATATTTACGTTTTATCAAAGTTAGTATTACAGCAAAATAAAACACTAGGTCACATGAAAAAAATAACAGATAAATTAGGTGCTGGCGCTCTTTATGTAAGTGTTAAATAAAAAACGTTATTTAAGATTTTATTTTTTTATTCGTATTACTTTAAACTGACCTAATGTAATAAGATTAGTGATAAATTTGATTTAAAAAAAGACAAAATATTACTCAAATATAAGAATTTCTTACAAGGACATTGACCTCAAGTAAATTCTCAGAAAAAAAAATGTCACTTCAACGACACGAAATACGTAAGCGTCAAATGGAAACCAGTTTCGACTTTATCTCTTCATTATAGAGGTGCAATTTTTTGTGCGTGTATATATTTTTTCAGTTCCCTCAGAGGTTGGAGCGAGGGATGCTACAATGTGTAACACATATGGCTCAGAATCGTCTTCATGAGAATTACTGATTCATTTACAGTTATTATATTTCAGTATTAATTTTATTATACCTTTGTATGAGTCGTTAGTGATGGAAGGTTGAGAAAACAAGTTTGGTTTGGCTTACACTTAGTATCTTGTATTGATATTATCTTATTGACGTTATCTTGTATTGATATTACCAATTGTAATCAATCAATTATATTGTCATTTTTTATAATGTATAATATTAACATACCATATTAAAATTACATACTTTTAAACATTAAGCATTCTATTCATTTTAATATACATCTTTGGCGAGTGAAAGTATAAAAAAAAAAGAATAATTTATTCATTATTTAACTAATACACCAGTAATTTAAGTAATAAAAATTGCAAAAGGTTAAAACTTAAGAAAATACTGAGCTTATCTAAACCAAGTTATCTCCCGGATTGTAGTGGGATGATGTTCTTAAACATGTGGTACACCACGTGGGTCTAACACAAAAAACTATTTGACAATAACAACTTATATCCCAATATTTTGCTGGATTATTATATACTTTAATTTTAGGAACTCAGAGAATATTTTAGGTTGATCAAAGATCCACTTATGTTATTAGAAATGGATTTTGTACCTTGTGGGAGACTCCAATGTGACAGGCGAAAGGTTAGCATAATGGGTACCATAAGAATATGTGTGTTTTGAGTAAATTTGTAATTGCTCATTTTTGTTGAAATTTTGGATTTTTGACATGAATGGTATTGCTTTTTAATTTTATGTTTTTATAAAGAAATATTAGCTTTTGTTTTATTGATTTGCATAGTAATAGTTATATTCAAAGTGACAATCTGAGGGGAAATACAAGGAATTAGCTCACTATTTCTTTTACAATCTTAGACGGGAAATGGATGTCTCTAATTTTTACTTAAATCAACATTTATTTTATGACATTAATTTCAACTTCACCAGTGTATGCCGAGGGGAACGTATTATACGCTGCTGGATGCAGCACAAGACCCAACAGTGGAGGTCCCCAACAGTGGAGGTCGAAAGGCTAATATTAATAAAAAATTATAGGTCATTAATAGACTCTTACCTAATACCTTATCCTATATTAACCCCTTACTATTCCGAGTTTCTCCTAAAATGCCAGCACCAACAATTATTTGGTATCGGTACTTGGCGTTAAACTTTGTGTAAGCAGAGGGTAAAATACTCATATATTAAAATATTAAAAAAACACTTGATTGAACAGCAAAAAAGCATATGCTGAAATGTAGTTACTTTATTTTTACCTTATTAAAAACAGTATATTTCTATATATTTCATACATCTCTCTTCTCTACAATTTACATTTCAACCTCAAATATCCTTCCTGTTCCTAGTAAATTTTAGTATCAATATTTACTCTAAGCACTTAAGCTTAAAATTTCACTATAAAATAAAATATATTTTATTGTTACGAACCACTATAAGATTTCAGTAGTGCATTAAACTCTGTAATACACGGTGCGCACGCGCCGTCCATTCGTTAGAAGGGGAGTTCAAAAATAGACTGCACGGATTCCTACGTTCAGATTACCGACTTAACTGTTGGGCACGGATTTTCTTTTGTAACAAAACTAAACTGAAAGACTGATGGCTAGTTTTGTTTGTTTTTTTAATGACTTGCTCTTTTTTTCGATAATTTTAAGTATCTATGGAGTTGAGGAAGTTGGTGGTGATATGTATGCTTGAGAATATATTATGTTTCTGTTGTTCTGAATATGATTTCTGTTTTGAGAGCAATCTGAAATATATTTATTAATAAGGAAATTTTAACTTTTACTGGAAACTAAAGGAGAAAAAATTACTTCATTTTAATTAAAATTTATTTATATATTTTTTTATAAAGTTACCAAAAAATGTACATTGAAAATTATCTTGAGGATCTTTTTTTGAACTGACTTTCCTCCATACATATGCTGAGGGAAAAAAGGCTAATGGAAAAATCTTCCAAGAAAAATCGAAACCACAACTAACTGATTTTCGATATACTTATATATATGATATAATTGATATTATAATGTTTATTTTTCAGCCTAACTCATGTTAACTTGTTGTCCTTTTTTTCACATTGAAAACTGAACCGCTTTCTACCGAATTCGAGCTATTGCGTATTGAATGGCGGAACTCAACGCTGCGCTTACGTCTCGATACCAGAGCAAAGAAATCAAAATATTAATAAACAATAATTCATTTTCCGAGTGGGAATCGAACCCACACGCTTATGCCGTGCCTTGTATTTCTTATTTATCGGCAAACATAAGCATCTCTATTAATTCGCCGTGACATCGATGTTTTTTATTATGACTAATGACAGCACTGTTTTAACTGAATTGTATTGTCAGTTAAAACAGTTTTTAATTAGCCTATCTAATTAAATTAGAGAACCAATTAACGCGTGTAATAATACACATTGGCGTTACCATAGCAACGAGTATGCCAATTTATCTACATACTAGCGACCCGCTCGCGGCTTCGCCCGCTTTAACTATGCAACCCGCATTTTCGTAGTTCCAATAAGGACGTTCCAATTGTTTACTCTACGTTTAAATTTAAACGATTTAAACGATTATTATTTGTATTTCTTGTTCTACGACCTATGAACGATTTTTTCGTGGCATAATTAAATCAAAAAAGAAAATGTTTAAAAAGGCGAAGAAAATAATAAAAGAACAGAAGAAGAGTAAACAAAATCAACAACAGGATACTTAAACGAAAGAAATGATAAACAAAAGACTACCTACTATTCTCTTAATCCTAAAAAACTTACACGAAAGAAATTATGAACAAAAGACTACCTACTATTCTATTAATCAAAGAAGATAAAACTAAATATATCGCTCTGAAATAATACATTAAACTCCAATTATCCAAAACGTACAATCAGCAGGCGGGCGCGGGGGGACGCGCTTCTATAAGCGCATGGCGCGTGGCGAGCCGTTTCGCAGCAAAGATTTTTTGATATTGTAACAACTTCTAAAGTACTTATTAAAATGAAAAACAGTAAAAGACAGTTTTGATCTACATGAAATGGCCAACGTAACTAATATATTTATTTATATGCTGTATGAGTAAGGGATAAATGCAACATGAGCCAGATCTGCGGTTTATAGCCGGCGTGATGTGTCAACAATTAAATGCGTTTTTTTTCTAAAACTATTCGTAATTTCTAATTAGTGTACAGAGCAAATTTTATCTTCGTTTAACGTTGAAAATTAATAAAGTATTTAAAAGGATAAGGATTGATACCATTAAGGACAAATATCCCTCGTAATAAAAAAATATATTGAAATTAATATTTTTAGACAGAAATATGCTCACTGTATGTTATTCTTAGAAGATACGGATATGCTGTCGCTGACTTTTTTGTAGATCTTATTAAGAGGAATAATACTGCAGTATATTATTTTCATGTAGGACTTACCATTAAAGCAGCGCATGCGTGAAAGTGTCTCAACGGATAGGACTTTATACACATTTATCATATTTAGGTCTAATTACATAAAAATATATAATAACATAAACTATATATAAACCTTCCCTGAGATACTCTACCTAATGGTGAAAATCGCATCAAAATCCGTTGGGTGGTTCAGAAGAAGAAGACTTAGAAAGGCCAGACAGAGAAAAAAGCGTTTCTATTTTATAATATATAGAGATTCGTCATGTATGAATGGTGTAATGATTAAATAGCTGACCTTTATAACTATTAATTTATATCCTCCTGTTGAGAAAATAAATTTGATCAAAATACATTTATTTATCTATATATAAGGACATGTACCTGACTGAGGTAAGACACACGCACAGCCGTAACTGCTGATAGTAGAAACGTAAAATTTGGACAGATGTTTATTTTTATAATCTGAACATCCACTAATAAGGGATTTTGATAAATTTTTACTCTAAAGGGATGAAATAGGGGTTGAAAGTGTGTATGGGTTTTTTTAAAACAGAGCCGATTTTTATAAAATTTTAAAGTCAGACTATTAGAAATATTTCATTGAACACGTGTTTCATGGTTTTTAGAATTCATCCTAGAGGATTAAAAGTTTCTAAGGAAAAATCTTTAAATCGCCATCGATTTTTATAAAAAATTAAATTTAGACTGTTAAAAATATTTTATTGAACACGCGTTTCCTGTTTTTTTTAGAATTCAATAAGGGTGCTAATAAACAGGCGAAGTTGCGCACGCCCGCTAGTTTTAAGATAAAAATTAAAATAATATATAATATCTTATATATTATATAGTTAAATTGTAATAACATATAATATATTTATCAAAATGAGAATGTATTGTTTTGTTTAATAGCTCCTGATAGTTATTACAACATATGCAAGAAAAGATAATTATAGAAAGTTGTTTAATTATATTAGAATTATAAGAACTACTAACATTTTTATGGTGAATAAAATATTTTATTAAATAAAATAATGTCTATGTTTTCCACCTGAGAAACACTAAGGGGAGAAAAAATATTAAATAGATATAACAATATAGATACCACATTAGTACCGATACTGTACTTGTAACAATAAATAAAAAAAATGATACACTACGTACGGGATACCTTTACATGCAAAGTTTAAAGTTATTCATTATGACAGAATATAAAATATATATATTTTAGATGTCTCTCTGTACTACGATGGCGGCTCTGTTCTAGTTTGCACATTTTCCTTTGAAAATTAGTTATTGTAACATAACTCTAACAGTTACACATGGTAACGTCAAATTTTTGTTGATATTGATGTCTTCTATAAATTGTAGTATATCCACTTTGCTCTATTGTCAATAATTTCCACAGCGTACGCGATATAAGGTTTTTTTTTTGGTATTTTTCTACACCTTAATCGTCTAATTGTAAAAGAATTTTCCAAATCGGTCTCGTAGTTTCGTGGCCTATTCAAATCAAATAAAGAAACAAAAAATCTAATCGATTGTCTTAATAATTTTAGTGATATCGATGCACCTCCCCCTCACCCCCGCAGAGTTACTCGCCACGGTGTGCGAGGCCACACGGCACACACTCCGCATTTTTTATTATTACATGATTTTCTTTAGATTGATATTTTTAAATTCGTTATATCTTTTGAATGGGATGACCGATTTTATTAATTTAAAAAGTATTTTACAGGTATTGAAATTATCTTTAATAAAATATCATTTAATGGGATAAGGATTAATGCAGAGTAATGAATAATATGGTTTGATTATTGTCGGCACTTTTGCTAACTTATAAAATATAAAAATATGGTTACATTGTCATAACTACAGTAGTTGGACATATGATATTGCAAACTTTTTTATAGATATGCGCCCTACAATACTGTAGAACATTGTTTTGTACTATCATCAATAGTGTTCACAGCGCATGCGATGATAGAATTGTTAAGATCAATTTCTTCTCACCTTGGGTTACATTATTGCATTTTTATTAGGGATCCCTATTTTTTTTTGAAAATGTAATATAACCTATGCTGGTCAGTGAAGATGCAGCTTTCTAATAGTGAAAAAAATATTGAAATTATTCCAGTAGTTTTTGTGTGAAAACTCTACAAACATACATACATACATACATACATACATACAAAAATACAAATCTTACCTCTTTATAATATTAGTATAGAAGTATAGACTAGTATAGAAGTATAGATAAAATTATAAATATTGTCAAATGGTATTGTATATAATGTTGTGTTTATTGATTTAACGTACTTTAGCATTTTTATTGAAAAATATTAACGTTCTACATTTCTCCTTTATATAAAATAGAAGTGTGCCAAATTTCATATTCCTCCACCCGCGAAAAAGTTCTAAGGGTCCAAAGTTATTGCTTCACGTATTAATATATAGATCTATGTATAATCTCGAGCATTGTAAATAGCCTCTGAAGCCCTCACATGGGTCGCAAGTCCCAGGCACTGCTAGGGGCTCAATAATATAAGTACGTCAATTTACATCAATTGCAATCGAGTTGACGTATTGATATTAATAAAGTGACAGAAGTTAAAACTTATATTTTACAAAATATACAGCTATAATTTGTTGGGATTTTAGCTGTAAAGTACATATCTATGAATCAGCTTCACGCTATATATATTCATACTACTCCGTTCTCCATTTTTCCAGTAAAGCCAGTACCTTGGTGCAAATGCGAAGAAATGAAAATATTAAGAAATAATAATTGGTTCACTCGAGTGGCATTCGGAACCACAACCGTCGTGTTACAGTGACACCCTGACCCTTGTGCCTTGTTGTTTATAATTAACAATCATTAAAATACACGAAATTACGTTTTTTACTTTTTCCAATACATGCTCATCGTATTCAAACATTTGACAATTTCTTTTTGTAATCATGATGTTAATTACGAATTAAGTTATAAAAAACGAAAAAAATATTTCCTTTTTTTACATAATATACATTTTGAAATTCGTTTAACTTCTTCAATTTTTTAAACGCAAAATCAAATTATTTCAATTTATATTAAACTACGTGTCCACTTTATTTAATCAAAATAATGAATAAAAATATATTTTATTAGAAGTATGACTTATTATTAACTATTATTATCAGGTACCACATCTTATGATAATAATTAAACATAACGTTACGTTTTTAAGATCAGCTTAACGCTGTATCTCCCATGCAGCAGAGTAGGCAGAGGGAACCTGGTGCTAAGACACTCCATTCCTTACTTTCTGCCGAATTCTTGAGAGATCGCGTTTTGAGTGGCAGAACTCAACGCCGCGCTTTTGCCTTGATACCAAAGCGAAGAAATGAAAATATAAATTTAACTAAATATTTAATCTCCTCGAGTGGGGATCGAACTCACAACCAGTCGGTTTTACAGTCACACTTTGTGCCTTTGCCCCATGACTGATTTGATATGATATTTCACATAATTTTATAAAATACGTCATAATTTTCTCATAATTTGTCATTCTACTATAAAATTACATCGATAAATTAATTATTAAATCTATTAATAAATTTCGTTGTTTTGTATCAAATTATGTTAATATGACAAAGAGATACCTTTACGTGAAATTTTAATATGATATGTCTGTAGTAATAAGACATTCAAATATGACCATATTTTTTTATATTTCTGATTATTATTTATTTTACATTTAATAAATTCTCCCTCGACTATTAGGTATCGTTCCTGTAAGGATTAAGATATTGTTTAAAAAGTTTACTAGATATTGTTATAAAATTCATAGTAAGAGTGTGCTATAACAAGCAGTGAGCGACCTTAACATTGCTAAAGTATTTTTTGCTACAATTTTTTACAGCATATTTTTGGTTGTAAAAAAAACTATATTTATAAATTTACGGATTGCAGGACTATGGGAAGTAAAAATTATAAAAATCGACTACTCATTTTGTATGATATTATATACAATTGTAAATTTCAGATAATTTATTTTATTAGTATTTACAAGTTCTCACTCGTGCCAAATTTCATAATTATATGGCAAATAGCCTGTAGGCTTTGATTACGCGACGAAAAAAAAATAATCTGAAATTTTCGGGAGTTACCCTCATTTTGTTAGAGATGAACTACAAATATAAGCTGGTAATGATTTTTTTTATAAGATGCACTTTTTGTTTTTTTTTTTCTTTCTTTGTATTGTAAGTTATCACTTTATACCGGATTTCATGATTGTAGGTTGAAAGGAACCCCGAAAAAGTTTTGATAACAAAATAAATTTCATAAATTATACAAATACATTTGAAGTCGTTTATTTATTTTATTTCATATTAATTTATATATATATATATATATATATATATAATACATAAATACATAAATGCTTTTAACAGAGGAACAATCGGAAAACAAAGAGATCCTATAAAGGTTTCGCGCCTTTTGAGGCACGGAACCCTAAAAATGTTTTTATATATAAATTTTCCAAAAAATGCAAATTTCAAAATATCTTCCTGTTTACACGTGATTCACGTATACGACGATTGGGGATTCGATTCCTGCTTGCTGAACGTTTAATTAATTTATATTTATATTTATAAGGGAACTCCCTTTGTCTAATAGAAAAAAGGTATAACATCACTAAAACTACAAGAAATTGCATCGATTGCGATATCTTAGGGAGATAAGATAAAGAAAGAACCAGTATTTTTCGTTCATAGAATAAAAGAGGGTTTCGTGTCCAAGGCAATAATATGATGCATATAATGATTCATAATTCGGATGTTTATTGTTTATAAAACCGTGGCCTTGGGCCTCACCGACCGTTGTTTCAAGTAGTTGAATCGATATATTTTAAAACATTAATGTAACACTTTTGTTCTCCACTTTCCGAATTCTAGAGGTACTGCAACTGTGTTGAGTGGTTGAACTCAACGCCTCGTTTTGCAACGTTACCAGAGCGTGGAATTGAATATTTAATATATTAAATATTTCGTCTATCGAACCCATACCCATCGTATTTACAGTCGAAAGCTTGTACCTCTGCGCCATGAAGGCCTCAAAAATTGTAATATTAATGTTATATATAAATTTCACTCGGGAATACACTTTTTTCATTTTCTCGCGCTGGAAAAGACACAAGCCGCGACTTTGGGTTTCTTAACACGCAATATCTCAAAAATTGCACAAATAGTGAGGAACAAAGGGTCTTAATGTTCTAATATTAATCTGTATGTTCCCTCTGCCTACCCTACAATATGCAGAATACAACGTAGAGCTAAAAAAATATATATTCTTATTACGAATACATAATATGAACTATATCTAGGAAATAAGTAGTATTTTTAAATTATATCCCAACATTTTTAACACAATACTTCATAAACGCGTGAATAATCAACAGACTCATCAACATTGTTAATATTTCCTTTACAAACTGTTTCACTTCTCTATATATTTTACGTAAATGTATAACACATTTCCTGTATTAACTGGATTTATCAAAAATATATTATGCGTTAGAACGATTAGAGTTCGTTTCCGATGAAGTATTTCGTAGCCTCTTCAAGAAATTCGTGATTTTTCATCTTATCAATGAAGAAATGACTTTAAATACACGGTATTAAGGTTGTATTTACGTAAAAAATAATTGTAAAATCCGTCGTGGGTGTTTAATGGCAACACTGAGGCTTGGGGACAGCTGTCGCTCCCCGGGGCACGACTGAGGGTTTTGTTTACAGCTCACTCTAATGATGTAGCTCTACGTATTAGTCTTTCGCTCTTAATTTGTTTTCGATACACTCTGGTTCATTTATATTGTAACAAAAACATTTTCTAATAAAAAGGCATTCTATATTAAAAAATAACTAAACAAAGTTTAATCGTCTGATATTTAAATCAATCAATTCTCATAAGCTGTATATCATTCTTGTTTCCGATGACACCGTCAATTTGCTTTCAACGGTGATTTATTATTGTGTTTATCTACTGAATAGGTATATTCACCTTAACTGGCAACTACCCAACAAACATCATAAGAGTAACAGACGTTCTATCAGGTAAGATTAAGAATAAAAGAACAATATAATAAATGAATAGTCAACTATTTATAATACATAGATAAAACCATTCGTTGCTCGTATTTGATTTCAAAATGTCACTTTCCCGGCGTTTGCCGCCCGTAAAAGCACACGCCCAAGCTGAAGAAAGCTCTGTAGGGCGGGCGAGTTTCGTAACGCCAGCGCCCCTGGCGGGCGCCCGGCGAAGTACTCGTCGTGCGGCCATTGGCCGGCTGGCGTGACGTCACGGCGCGGCCGACCAATGGGGGGGAGAGCCCGCGCGCCCGGCCGCAGTGCCAGTCGCCGCGCCTTCGTACGAGCCGTGTGTCGCCGCCACCCGCCCCGCGCCCCGCGTCCGTCTCGTCCGCATTCTAGTCGTGGGTGTCGCGCCGTGCAGTCCTCGCGTGTGCCGCTGAACTTAGTGCGCCTGTTGTGAGTGCTTTAGTTCCCGCTCGAGTGTCAGTGTGACGGAGAAACTCTATTTGTATCGCGGAGGATGTTAGCAGCGAACGGTGAGTGATGGTAGAGTCGTTGGACTCTTATCTAGTGGCGGCGCCACGTGAACGCGCTCTATTTATAAAATGTAAACACAACGCTAATTTGATTTGAAACATTACTGCGGTATCGGACTCGGGCGCACTCGCTCCTGACCAATGAAGATTGCGGAGGTCCAGATTGGCGAGTTCCTGTAAGGCGGCTGGTGTCGCGTAATTGTGGTTAAATGAATCGTGTACAAGTACTGTTTGTAGGTAATTACTGTGGGTCTCGGTATCTGGTAGCGACATTAGTGGGTTTGACTGGCGACAGCTTGATAACGTGACCTTGAGACGCTGTCGCGAATGCCGGCCGGCGCTGGAGGCGCACGAGCTCACGGAAAATATTCAGACAAACAACGATAATGGTGTGCTCTCAAGCACAATGATAACGATGTTTAATATGTAGATTATTACTAAACAGTTTGCTATTATTTTAATTAATTATATATATAGTAAATAATATAATAATATTAAATAATTTAGAGAATTTAACATCTTTTGTTTATAAATGAATAACATACGTCTCTACTTTAATGAGTAATAACATTTAATGACTAATTCATTCGGTCTAAAGTTTCTAAACATTTTCTGATTTAATTTACTTGGAAAATTCATTAGTTGTTTATCTCAAGAGGAAAACTATAATATTTATTCAAAGAATTGAATAATTATACAATAAAATTTAAAGAAAATGTTGTTTGCGACCGTCCTACTCTACTACCCATATGTAGGTAATATAGGCTGCTGATTTGTAGTATGTCAGTCAAGTCTGTCCGGTTAGGTCACCTCGATACGGTCAGGTTCGAGGTGTACGGCCCTTCTCTGCTTGTGCACTTTTTAATAACATACTTTAAGTTTACTTTGGTTGCAAAATCCTTTAAAACTTTCCAATAGAATTGTAATAATTTATAATAATATTATTAATATAAGTGGAAAGAGCTCTTTTTTTATGAAATTATTTTATAATAAATAAACATATAGTGCTTTCAATATTTGCTGCAAGTTAAAAAAAAATAAATAAAAAGACTACAAAAATTAAGAAGATTTGGGATTCTCATTCGCACTTAGACAAGTTTGTATGAAGAGGCAGTTCGCGTATGATTTGCGATCCCTTTCTCACCTACATTTAACAGCGAGGGTGTGAGCGGGATAGAGTCAATTCGCATCGAACCAACCGGCCATGCGAGATGCTCAGTCGTATCATAAATATTAATCAGGCGCTGGTGTCAACAGCCACCGCGTAACGTGACACCACCGCGATCCGCTGCTCGCCTGGTACTTTGTGTAGCCAGACGAGTGTATACTGCTAACATGACGATAATAATCAATCGAATGTTTCTTCTACCGCTTGAGAAGTTACACAAGTGTAACGTACAAGTCATTACAGTACATATAATATAATTGATATGTATAATTAACTCGTTTCGTTCTAGAATGATCTAGAAAAAGTAAAAAATGGACTTTCACAGCTTCTGTTACAAATAAACAACAAAAAATTTAGATAATAAATTATCGTATGCACATCCGTTTGCGCTTACGCATTCAGCCATGACCTGCCCTACAATTCACTGTGGTCGCGATATATGATGATGAATTCCTTTATTTCTTCTGCTATCGGCAATTATAAATATTAGTTCAAGAATATTGTACTATACTAGATTACTGGCTATGCCTGCGACTTCGTCAGAAAAGTAACTTTCTTATTTATGAATTGATTAAAGTGAAAAAACATTAAATATTAGGGAACCTTACCTAGTCGTGAAAATGGCCTTTAAATCGGACTCACACGGACATACAGACAAAATTTTTAAAAATCATTGTTTTGAGTTTTGAACCTAATAATAAATCTTTTAAACGTATATTTTCGATGTACAGAGAATGATCGGTTACGTTTTTATTATATGTATAATTTAAGTAAATGTAGAGTCCCAGCATTTCTTTCTGTTCATTGTCAACAACATGTGGCTCTTATTTGCGTTTATTGTAGGGAAGTATTTGCTCCAATTAGGTTTATATGTGAAATCCGGTAGCAACCAGTAATATATGGTTGCTCAACAAACTTTTCAATTAAATTCAACAGTTTAAAATACATTAACGATGATATTGAGAAAAACAACAATACTGTAAGGCTGTTGCGGCACAGAATTATTTCCAATTCCTCGTTTCGATGTGTCTCAATCAAAACGTGGCGTTGAGCTCCGCCATCAAAAACGCAATGTCACTTTATACAATATTTGAAGAATGGACAGTCTTTTTTGAAGATAAAAAACAAAAAAACAAAATTGTAGGTAATTTTATTTTATAATTGTTTTTGCAGACCTCGAGACAAATTAAAACAAGAAATTAATGACGTCTTATCAATTTTACATACAAAATAATAATATTATAAATATCGGAAGTTGCTTCTTAGCATTATCGTCCTTCACGCTGAATTAAATTAATTAATATTAATATTATTCGTGAAACTCGTATCTTCACATCAATATGCGGAATCTTATCACCCATGATTGTATGAAAAAAATATTTTCATCATGTGTTTTGTTTTATAGAGAACGTAGTGTTAATTTACTCCGTTTCCATTAAGACACTTGATGTTCCTCACTTTCCGTCGCATTCTAAAGGCATTGATTTGCTTTCATGTATTACCCAGGTTATGAAGATTGCATTTATCGGTTTCCTTTATTTTTATAGAAAAAAAAAACAAATTAGTCTTGCCACATTATGTGCAACGTTTTGTAACAAATAGGACTGTACTTAAAAATGGACGCGTTATCTCAAATGATATAAGTGATTAAACCAGTTTCGAGTCCGAGTAAGGGTTAAGCATAATAAAGGTTTAATTGCGCAGGTTGTCGCAGAATAATGTCACCTGCGTACCTAGATATTCATATAAAATAATAAAGAAAACATAAAGTGAAAACAGGTTTTGGTCTGAAGGCACAAGATCTTAGAGAAGTGAAGAGTTAGGCAAAGAGAATATCTTATTAGAGCCATATTTTTTTTAAACTCCGAAATAATTTAAAATATTTTAAAAAAAATGTATGTATGTACGTAAATGTATGCAATCATCACGAAAAAAATAAAAATAATCAATAATTACAAAAAAAAATAACAGAAATATATTAAATCATTATACACTATGGAGACTTACTCAAACACAAGATAGTAACGCTTTATTTTTTTTGCCGTTGCGTGTGAGCACACATGTGCCGTGCGTACGGACTTTTTTGCACCATTGTGAGATATATGGTCGTCTTCAAGACTTACTGTTTTTCTTTTTTACATACGACCGACTATACTGTAGTCTTTTCTATCTAACTATTTAAAAAAAATTGTTTTGAATGGTAGTTTTAATATGACAATATATTTATTATATTTAGTACGATGTATAATTATTCTTTATAAAACGAATATATTATTTATAAACTTTATAAACTAATAGACGTCTATTACAACTTTTTTTTATATATATAACCTGGACATATCCAATGTAGTGATAGTACATACGGAAAGTGCAGGAAAAAGCATGTTCACTATTCATTAGAATAAGGAAGCGATGACATCTTTTGTTATTCAATTTGTGACCTTATCAACGATGGAGAGGGTCTCAAATCGTTTAATATATTGATAAGAGTTGCACCGAATGAAATCTAAGTGGATCGTAATAACAGTCACGAGTTATTGCGTAACTACGGAGGCTCGAACAATCTCACAGCGTTCACGTGGAATACTTAAACATTTTTGCATATTGTCTGTCTGTTTATCGCCCTCTGGTTCTGCCTTCCGGTTGCCTGTCTGGATAAATTCATTGACATTTTATACATATGCTCAAACACCAGCTAATGCGTAACCAGAATAAATTATTGAAATGTTCGATGAGTGTTTTTGAATATACTATATATTTTTCTAAAACTATGGATTTAATTCGGAAATATATAATATTTTTAAATCAATAATCTCTTCAATGTAAAATGATTTAGCCTAATTAAATACAATCACATTTAAATTATATTAAAAGGAACACATTGTCATAGAAGGTTGACATTATCAATATTATACAACTATTATCAATACTGAAATATCACGCTGTAGGTAACTGTGCTGTGTTTCTAGGAGAAAAGGTCGTATATTTTTCGTTAATGTACTTTAGGCGAATTTCAGTGTGGGCGGACAGGCTCTACCGTGTACCTTCCATTTCAGTCACCCATCAGTCCAATTCTGTAAGGAAAGCTATACATACAAACAGAAGTCATTGAAAAATTACCTCTTTTGAACACAAAATCCTTACAGTAACTACGCTAAAAACTAATTATAATATATACAATTTAATATACATGATTGTACGTATATTTATAGCGAAACAATAATTATAAAACAAATCGACATTTTTAACGCAGGAAGTTCTTTATTTAACAATATAAATTATTCAAGTACCCATCTATTGTAAAAAAAAACAAGAATTTGCTTGAATCAAAACCAAAAGAGCATATAAAAATGTAAATTTAAATGTTAATTATTAAGCAAAAACTGCGAATTACAAGTTACGCCTCTAACTTCGTGATGTTTTTGCTGATTTATACGATAAATAATTATACATTACAATCTTATTCTGATAGTTCCAGATTAGATTACACATAAACTGCATAAACCTATTTATTATATTTTATTTTGTTATTACTGTTAAGTAAGTATTGCTTGAATGTAGTGCTGCATAGAAAATAATTAAGTCTGTAATGTAATGTATAACATATTTTTGGAGTTAGCAAACAAACTAAAAATTTTCATCTAAAATATATGTAATAATAATGTAGAAAGAAAGCCGTTGATGGATGTGAGGCTGTCGTCCGACAGGATCATAACGGTGCGGCTGGAAAAGCGACGGTTGTAGATTCGATTTCTACTCGGGGAATATTGTAAATTTGTATTTCCTAACATTAAGTAACGAGGCTAAATGTAATTAAGTTCAACAAAAATTTAATGGAAGGTGAAGAATTACAGTCTTAAAGGGAACAAAACTAAATTTCCTGGTTTTTCTCTGCATTCTCTGCTATAGCGAAAAGTAGCAAATAATAGTATATAAAACAATATAACACTTTGTGACTAAAATTATCTGATTTCAGTATAAAACAAGAAAAATAAATATATATTGTGTATATATATACACAACAAACTGTAAAAACATAAAAAATATATTTTTTAAGAGATCTTAAAGAAAATGGAAACTGGGGAACATCTTCAACACGTCATTACTGATAGATACCTACTATAGGCATGTAAAGTAAATTTAAAATATTCCGCACACAACAGAGTCCCGAGGCATTGTAATAGATATGAGTGATGGATGAGCTCTTATCAACGCTGATAACCTTCTGTCGTTTTCCCCTACCACTGTGCCTTCGTTCGCAAATGTTAAAACAATTTAAAAATTACAATATGCTTTAAATTGATAATGTATTACTGCACAGTAAAATTACGAATGTTATTAAGGTAATTTGGAAGGTAGTTAGTTCAGTTTTAATTTATATGTATAATTTATAACAGTCTTTTTCTTTTTGGTCCGATGTAACTCAGTGTATTGTTAAGTTTCAATGGAGAGTCCACGATCAATGTAAATAAAAGAGTAACGAACGCACACAATATGAATATGAAGAAAGGAAATATTTATCGCTTTTCTCCGATATATGATATGGAAATTTTGAAATCATTGCACTTTCATGCCTCAGGATGAATTTGTTTGTTATTATTGAGATAAATTATCAGCGGATATTAATAAAAAATGTAGAAAAACAGCACAACACTGCAGCATAATGTTCGATTGTAAACGCGACGGCTGTGTATTCAATTTAGATTTTCGGCACTCAACACACAATTTCGCGAAATTTAACAGAAATTGGGAAACGAAATGTTGTACGACTAGCTTCTCCCGCATATTGTGCCACACGGAATATAGCATGAAAGTATAAAAACAATTTTTTTTATCAAGAACAAAATACTATTAAAATAGTCACTATAGTCACTAGCACAAATTTATACTAATTTTTTCTTACTATCAAATAAAAAGGTAAAATAGTTTCTTAATTATTAACAGACGCCGGCAGTAAACAATTATATCAGTAAAACAGTACATATACATATTTTGCTGAGTAAAGTGAAACGAAAAGTTCTTTCCAGTCGACGTTATCATTGCTTTATTGTCAGTTCTTGACTATCAAAGTATACTTATATTTGTAAATAAATATATATATTTTAAATATATTAAGCACGAATATCTCTTAATTGGGTTATGGCTATCACTTAGCATTTTACAAATTACTTTTATTTATTATACAACCATAATAGTGTTATTAAAATAACGAAAAAAATAAATCGTCTTTTTAGATAAAATTACATAATTTACAATAGAATTATAAAGATAAAAAGAGAGATAATATTTAAAAAAAATTGGCTTACTAGCAAAATATTATGAATTTCAATTAGATTTTATCAATTTTTTTAGTATTCTAGCATACGAAGCACCTTGAATAATGACTATCAACTGACTGTACTTGTACGAGCTAGCGCATCTGTTTCATCTATTCATTAGTGAACTTGGCTTATCGCTACTAATGGGCTACGGCATATCAAATATTGACTATATCACTATCATATTACGTCACCAGTAGCTAGCATACCTCGGAAAACCGAAATATGTACATATGGTAAAAGCTTTTTTAGAGTTAAATAAATTTAATTAAATGTAACTTAAATGGACTTAAAAACAATAATATAAAATGATGTATATGAAAATAAAAAATAGAGGCCGCTTGTGGCGCAGAGGCATAAAGTGTGACTGTCGACTGGTCGTGGGTTCGATCACCACACGAGGATGTGAAATGTTCATTTACATTTATATTTTCATTTCTTCGCTCTGGTATCGAGGCAAAGCGCGGCGTTGAGATCCGCCACTCAGCAAGCAATGCCTCCGGAATTCGGCAGAAAGTGGGGAACGAAGTGTCTTAACACTAAGCCTACCCTGCTGTGTGCGGGATACAGTGTGAAGCTGATTTAATTTAATTTACATATTAAAATAAATCAGAATTTTTAGATCTTACGTGGTCAATACTAAGATCGTATATAACAGTTTGTTCCAATGCAAAGATTTAAAATATAAAAAACAAGTTTTTTTTTTATATTATACGTGATTTTTATAAGATCTTTATATAAAAAAATAAATAAATCAGCTTCACGCTGTATCCCGCACACTGCAGGGTAGGCAGAGGGAACGTAGTAAAAGACATTACGTTCCCCACTTTCTGCCGAATTCCGGAGGCATTGCGTGTTAAGTGGCAGAACTCAACGCCGCGCTTTGCCTCGACACCAGAGCGAAGAAATAGAAATATAAATTTAAGTAAATATTTCATCTCCTCTAGTGGGGATCGAACCCACAACCAGTCGGTTTACAGTCACACTTTGCGCCGCTGCGCCACGACCGGCCTCAATCAAGATCTCTATACATTATATGTAATTTTTATTTAAATACAAAATCTAAACGGTTTAAGTCATAATTTAACTGAAAATGTTATATTTTGCTTAATTTCCTCAATTTTTAATAAACACAAATTTTGAAGACATCATACAAAAAAGAAATCCTTGTTGTTCTCATAATTATTGTACGCGGCTTTGCGTAGTAATAATAAAATATCTACTAAATTATCATATTATTTTATAATAATGTATGTACAGCAGGTTTTATGTTTTTTTTATATCCCTACGTAAATTTAGCATAATACTGAATTCTAATTACTTAATATGTTAATAAAATGTATCCACCAAAATATTTTGTATTCTATAAAATCGTGGCACAGTTGGATAGCGTTTCCACTTAGAGGAATGATGATTAAATTTAATGATTTTTATTTCGATGAACTGACAAGACAACGCACGAAGTTGAACTCCGCAATTCAAGCCACTATGTTTTGAAAATTAGGCATTGTGCAATAAGTGGGCAACGAAGTGATTTAACATTAAGTTTATTAAGTTAAGCAGTTAATTTCAATAAATATTTTTTTCTTAAATTCAATAAACCTTTATTTTGTCAAATATTCCTTTGTTTAGCAGTAAGAGTTTTATATTATATAAACTATTAGTACTTATATTAATATAAACACAACTGTTTGAATATATTAATAATACAGGCATAATATAACAAGTGTTCATAACTATTCATATTATCTGTTTATCGTTGATTCAATAAATAAATAGATTATAATGTTTTATAGGCCATAAATAAAAGAGTATTATGTTAAATAACGAGCTCTTCATTGCTAATTATGCAAAATAACGGAATTTAATTCTAATGATAATAATTAGTTTCAATAATATGGTTATATTGTACGTGAGCAGCTACTTCTATTTTTTTTATTAATGGTAGGTATAATAACATATCACAGTTGTAAATAACAAAAACGCTATTTTCCCCAACGACCATCGAGTAAATATTTTAACTATTTAAGAAGAATATTTTTTTAAGTAACTTAATTTCAGGTTTTTAAGTAGCTTTTTAGCTTCACGCTATATCCCGGAAGTAGCCGGGGGGAGGGAGGGAGGTTAGGCAGAGGGAAGCTGGAAACCTAGTGTTTAGTCACTCCATCCTCATTAAGACACTTCCGTTCCCCAGTTGCATTTATATGTAATAAACGCCTCTTAATTATTTCCATTTATTTATTTTCCATTTGACCGCACATATTTCCTAAATGTAGTTAAAATGTACACAGAAAATAAACGCTTACCAGTGAATGGAGAACTTCGTTCTTTCGCTCGTGCGTCGTTTCAAGGTCAAGGGGGAAGGCTCGACCTCGTTTCTATGGGATCGATGGCTGCCCCAAAAAAAACCTCCTGAAACTGAACTGAAGGTAGCTCGTGCGTTTTCAATGTCAGTCTCGTAATTGCCTGTTTCCATGACAGTAGAAATAAACGTTTGTTTAAAACGATTCGTCACTTGGTGTCTGGAACATTTTTTTCATAAGTAATATATAATTGGGTTTATACTATATTAACTATATGCAAAATCTTTTTTTATTATGATGATATGATATGATTATTATTAATTGAGGAAGGAAAGTCAGGAACGGAGTGTCTTAACCCTTTCCCTCTGCCTACCACGCTGTGTGCGGGGATACAACGTGAAGCCGATTTATTAAGGATTTCTAAGATTCTTCTTCGACACGAAATGTAAGCTACACACACAACTAAACTACACCGTACGGCGTCATGCCATCAAAATATATGTTAATTACTTAGAAATACAATAATTTATTAGTAATTAACATTTACTAATTCACGTGTAAAGTCTAATAAATGCACGATAATTTTCAGTGAAGTATTTGAAAGTATCACAAAGATGTCGACAAAGTGACATTTTAAAATTAAAAACCTATGTTCGCTCCCACGATACTGTATGTTTGTAACCACTTACGTGTCTTAGGTATAATATTAGATATAATTTTGCTACGTTATTGTTGTGTGACACTCATTTTAAAGTAATTTTCAAAAAAAAAGATACAATCATTTCGTTTTAGCAAATTATACACGTTAAAATTATAATTTATTTTATATATAAATTAATTAAATAAAACCAAAATAAAGCTTAGTATATATATTATTTTCAAGTTATAAAAATGTGTTGTTTGTACTAAATTGATATCGAATCTTCAACAACCACTTCCTTCTAATAATCTAATTAACTTATTATTTGGCAAAATTGACGATATAAGAATTCGTGATTAGGCATATTTATCGATATCGTGACATATCAGTGTATATCACCCGATTATCGGATATCAACCTTAGTACAAATATTGGTTGACGTCATGTTTAGATAAAATTTGACATTGATAGATAAAAACGACAGTTAAAAAAAATGTTGCGTTTGTTTTAGTTAGGATTACAAAATATTATCGTATTGCATACATTTGCTTTAGCCACGAAGGCTTTTTAGATTTTAATAGATTAAACAAGACTAATGCTAATTAACCTGTAAATAATGTATTCTAATCATTATTTATTATGTGCTAGTGACCTCACATTTGTGTTGATATTAACAACACTGCAAAATTTACGTGAGCCGTGAATATCAATATAATAATGAAATGTTAATAAGAATCTTTTAATACTCTGTTCCGAAAATTGGTGAACGACGTGATACAAGGTTTCCCATTTTTGTCATCTTAGAATAATTTACATATCAAAAATTGTATGCAGCATAACAAAATATCAAATTTACAAAGTATATTTTTACGGTCTTTATCTCATTCATGTACCTGTGCACCTAACACAGCATATTGTCTATGATAGGTAAATGTCAAGATAACCGTAGACTTCCTACTTTGGTAGCGTAAAGTGTTGCGAAATCAGCGCGCGCGCATTGTCAGCCCACTTCCTCGCGTCTCAACCTTGACTGTGACGCAGTGGCTGCCATTGCGAGCATTGCATTTATTATGTTAAATATAATTACTCTATTACTATTGTTCGCTTCATCTGTTTCAAGTATATCATAATGTCCTATTTTCTTTTAAATAGAAATATAATTTTCTTTTCTTTTCTTCATAATTCGTTCGCTTTTTTAAACTTTTCGCCTTAAAACTCATCTCATTGAAGTTGACTCTACAAAGATAAAATAAGGAATATTTTGGGCGTAACTTAACACTGTTAATCGCGTACCAACAGTATCGGATGTACAGGAACGCATCAAAACACCTTATACTTAATGTTAAAATATGACAACAAGAGCTATATATTCTATTGTATAATATCGATTTATTTGCTAAAAAATAGTAGATTTGCTTATAATATACACTGAGATGATATATCATCATAAATCAATATGTTAGGTGTGCTCTGACAATTAGAACCAATTTATATTTAATATATTAATATGTTTAATTTAGTTATAAGTAAAAACCTAGAAATATGCAATATCGTCAAGCAAAAGTATGATTTTTTTTAATACTGGTTAGTACAGGTATTATTCAGATATTTTTAGTAGCCGATTACAACCTTAAATATCCAAATGAACATTGAATATTGCACTGAAAAGATTATAATAAAGATAAATATTTATCTTTTACGCAATTTTTAACGTAATCTGTATTATGTCATACTCACATACATACATGTGTAAGCATTTTTTTTAAATAACAAGTTGAAAAGTAAAACTGTTAATGCATTTAAACTCGTTTCTCGTTAATTCTTATTTAAGAGCAACTCTGGTTTCAGCGATATTGCAAATATATTATATAACTTTAGTATATAAATCAAATTATTTAATAGTAGACTAAGCATTTTCTACGACATAAGAGAAAGAATGGTAATGGTAATGGTAATAATGGCCAAGCGCAGATCCACCGTTACGGCTACGATGACTTTGCCTACAGTCCATATTGACATATGAAGTCTCACTTTTGTTCTTTATATAGCTTCACGATTTATTGAAACGCTTCGTTCTTGTTTAGGCACTACCATTTCCCATTGTCCACAGAATTATGGAGGCATAGCGTAGGAATGGAACCTAACACTGCCGCTTTTACAGTCGCACGCTTGTGCCCCTGCACCAAAACGGCCTCTAATATAGTGTTTTCTTACATATGAAAACACGTAAATTATAAAAAAAAACTAGAATAATATTCTTAAATATACACATAACTATGTTAATATAAAATAATTTATTACATAGTAACTATATAAAAGTCCACAAAACAAAATTAAAATTCCATTCTTACGTCCGCAAAAAGAATTTACAATGTAGAGAATTGTATAGAGGCTGTCTCGCAGCGGCGCCACCCGTCCAACGTAGATTAATGTTAATAATCTTAATCATTTTTGTTAATTGGTACAAAGCATCTCATACTAACAATTGTCGACAGTTTTATATGTGGAACAGCTATTTTTAACACGCATTTTGTTGAATCCTTGTTTCTAAAATTAGAAGGTTAAAGTATTGTATTATATGCATAGAGAATAAATTATATTAACATAAATAATATTCATTTTATTTCAAACGTTTCGAATCCAATTTGAATGACCTTTTGTTTTAATTATAATAGCAGAATTCCATGGCTGCTTTTCCTCCACTTTTCTTCCAAATTTGAGTACGCGTGTTTAGTGTCAAGTACCGAAGTGTCGAGTCGAGATCGAACTCACAACCATCGCATTGACTGTGACAAGTTGTTCTACTGCGCCACAATAGTCACGATGTGCGTTCAATATCACTATAATATTTAGTACACTTTAATATGTTGTAACTAAGTATAATATGTTTTAACCACCAAACTAATAATCATATTTCAATATTCTAATTGGAATAGGGCGACTGTTATTTATTTATAAACTTGTCAATTTTTATTACAAGAAACGGTATGTTGGAGAATTGTAACTTTATGGTTTCAATAAATCTTGTCTGAAGGTCCTAGGTTCAAGCTTCAAAACCTATTTATGAAAACAAACGAGGCAAATACGTGGAAAGAGGAGAACAAAGTTTTTTTTCATAACAAATAAATATAATATCAATATCAGTTAAAATATAATATGTAACTGAAAATATTTACAAATTATATAAAACTCCAATTATATGTTATAATACTCATATGACTCACTTTAGTGAAAAAAAATTAAAACAACAATCATGGATTTTTAATGATGTAATAGTGAAAGTAAATAATTAAAAATGCATAAAACCGCAAGGCTTTCACATATTCTGTTGATTTTTACGGTTTATTACAGGTTAAATGTAATTTAAAGGTATTTAATTTTAAATGTACATTTATAGTATACGTAAACATTTTTTTCTCTAAAAATTAATTTTACTAAGTACTGTAACTCTTTTTTTTCTTAATCTTTTTGTGTTACACTGTGCTTTTTATTACAACCCCCATTTCTCTTTGAAAGTTAAATTATTAGTAAATAAATAATAAATAATGTAAATCTAATTTGAATCTAAATGTCTCCTGTAAAGGAATACATTTTACTTCCAATTTCATTGAGAACTTTCAGTAACAAACACACTTGATTGAATGAATTTTCCTTAAAAAAAATATTAAGCAAATATCTGGAAAGCTTTATTCTATTTCCATCTATACAACTCCTAATTTATACTAATATTAACAGCAACGTTTATTTATTATAAGATTTGCATAAAAATATTACTATAAATTTAAAAAAAGATTAAATTATAAAATTAAAATTTGTACGTATCATTTAATATTTTATAATGTGCCTACAGGCATTCTATAACGAAGGTGACAACAAGGCTGTATTACTAAATGACAGCCCGTACACGTTTAACGGTTGCGACTAATGACTATAGGCATTCGGCTTTTGCTCGAGAAATGTTAATTACATCGATTATAAGATCAATTTGAAAATTATACTGAATGAGAAAAAAATATTGCAATATAACTTATTGGAATTGTAAATTAAATTATGGTTTTTCTTTAAAAATACACCAAAATGCATGCGTTAGATCAAAACAAAGAAATAAGAATTTACTCTTTATCTTGGCTTGAACCCAACGTAATCAATAAGTATTATAATAAAAGTTATGATCTTAGATTTGATTTTGACTAGCTAAAATAATAAAAATAATAAATATGCTTCCTTAAAATAATATCTATATTTTAGAATGGTACATATGAACTTTTTTGTAGAATTGTTTAAGATATTTTAGTACAACTTAGAAGTTCAGGCGATTATTCTGAACATAATTCAAATAAGTTATATTCGATGTATTGTAATCAAAAATTGAGAATGACAAGTGAAACCGAATAAAATTGAAATTCCGAACCACATATAAAGGTCTGACGTGACACATCTGTCAGCCTTTTAAAATTACATTTTACTTTAAGTATGTTCTTAATACAATAATAAAGGAGAAAGAAACATAATATTTTCTACATATTGAAGTTAATTACCATTTCTGTAATAAATTTTAAAAATCCAACATCCATTGAAAATTGGGTGGAAAGCGTGAAACGGAGTGTTTTAAAATTAGGTTCCCTCTACCTACCCTGCCTTATTTTAATTTCTGATAGTCGATGTAGATGTAGTCGAATGTTTTTATAGGCCGTGTGATCCCGGCCTAGAATAGGATCATCCTGGTACTGGTGGTGTCGTAAGAGGCGACTAAAGTACGTGTGGTAGAGTCACGTCGCCAGCAATGGCAACTCGCATGGGCAGACTCGACCGGATCTTTACCACCCCCGGCATTTAAAACCAGCGTGAAGTAGTGGCCTTATGCCACTGCGTTTCGCATCAGGTAATGCCGGGCTCCGGCGCCCAACCCACCTTAAAGGCCGGCAACGCACCAGTAACTCCTCTGGTGTTGCACGGGGCCGTGGGTGGCGGTAGTCACTTAACATCAGGTGACCCGAACGCTCGTTTGCCGTGTCTTTTCCATAAAATAAAATCGACTACATTCATAGACTGGATTTAAATATGCCACAATGGCGTCAAAAAATATATTCACAACGAAATTTATAATTATAATAAACAAAAATAAAATAGCAACCTGCCGTTTCTACTGTTATTGATACTGACTATCAGTGGCAGTCACTTGTTTACTTTAATTCTATCCCACTCCGGTTCTTATCAACACACTGTTTCTGCATAAATATATATTAAAGTCATATTAATTATTAAACATTACGTTTTTCCGTGGACTAATCTAATTATTTTTTTAAAATTTAGTTGTATCATTGTACACCTTATCTTAAAATGACTTAAAATAAAACCTAAAAAAAGCTTAAAATTATTCTTTTCTATTTACTTTAATTGTTCTCATTCCTGGTCGTTCTGTGAAGGGTATTGGTAAAATAATAATGACATCATACAGTAAGTAGGAAGTGGGTTAAGGTTGTTGTAGTTTCGATTCCCTTGCATACATATACTTATGGTGAGGTTCTTATTAGCCTGCTATATGCGGGAAAGAGCTCAGCTTTACTAAAAAAATTAAAACCGTAACCAATTCATTATTTTAGTATTAGATTAAGACCTATTTTTTTATTCAGCCATTGCTGAGCATATTCGACCTCTATGTAACTTTGTATAAGAATTACTCAAAGAAACTCGAATTGCGGAAACATTGTAATATATTTTTTATATACTATGTTGTAACTTCACGGTCAATGTCGACAGGTCGACCTTGTGGCTCCGTCGAGCACGTCTCTTAGCCGAATGGTTATGTAACCCATCGATTAATCTAATAATGTATGTAAATTATGAAATTAATGTGTATACATAACACTTGGAAAAACAAAAACGTATGCCTCTTGACACGTATACGTATAAAATATTACTAAATCACTTATAAAATAACAAGTGCACAGTATGATATAGGCTTTTTATATTTTCCATTTATTACGCAATGAAAAATGAGTCGTAATAAAAAAAAATTGGAACCACAAAAAATAATTGACATATTGACACAGCAATTTACAATTCCAAAAAACTGACTCTACATTTCGGAATAGTATCGCGAAATAATAAACATTTGTATTTTTCAATTCCAAAACCATCTATACAAATAATATTCCCTTTAGAATTAACATTTAACAATTTACAAAAAAATAAGAACGGAAACGAATAAATCTTATAACAATTGTAACATATCTATTAGATAACCTATAACACTATATGAATGTCAGCTCAAACTGCAACAAGTCAACGACTCTACATTACATGAGTCTACATTACTATTATCAAGTAGCGTCATTGGTCGCCGCGACCGTATATTTTTAGCCTAGGCCGCACTAAAAATAGTTTACTGTACAACGGTTATTACTGAATTAATATTTCTAAAAATGGATCGTCTACGCGTTAGTGATAACGTGGTCGACCGATAGTACGCTGGCTGACGTTGTGCCGCCATGTTCTTTTGTTTTTGTTTGTGTTGACGTTTTTTTTGTTTTGGTTATTGATTTTTTTAAGTTTGTTTTAAGCTATTTGATAAATTAATGGGCGATTTATAATGCCTAAGGGGGACGTGAAAAAATATTCTAATGGTAGAGATTTTAAGATTTTATATGTGTTTTTATTAAAAGATATTACAATTTTTTTTCTACTTCACGTATGTGCCGCTGGCTAAGCAGAGAAACTAATGTTAAGACATCCAGTTCCCCACTTTACACTAAATAATTAAAATGAATAATTTTAAGGATACTTTTTCTAAACATTTTTTAATGATTCTCACACGTTTTTTTCGTATAACACACATAATATAATATATTAAAAAACCCATGTTAGAAAATGGATAGTAAGTTATTCAGTTTTAACTGCAGTTACTGCTGTAAACACTCGAACGCTTAGTATAATATGGAAAGCACTTAAAATGGGTGTTTAAATGTAATGGCAGAATATTCACATAGTTATAAACCGCTTCCAAGATTTCTTGAGTCGTATGTATATATTGTATTTGTAAATTATATTGTTACGTTTATTTTTTTATATATATGTAGGTACTCATATAAAATGTAATTGATATTCAGAATGTGTGTAGTTGGAACTAATAAACAATGGATTAAAGCGATTGTGGCTCAATAACATATAGGTTTTTAGATTAAATATGAAAGTTTTGGGTTCAAATTAAAATTGTATGGATAGATTTGCTTATATTTATTGAATATTTCAGATTTTTCCCATCTGATTACACATAATTTATAATGAGAAGCTCACTAACGAACAATGTCTTTAAAATAAACAAAAAGTGGACATTTACGATTTGTTCTAGGATTTTTCTTTTAAAAATATTGTACTTATACGCTAATGCATCCTAATAATTTTATTATGCATTTCCGTATTATCGAGTTTCCTTTAGAGCCACTTTCAATTCTAGAGTCGTAGCAATCTTATTTCCTTTATAATTAAACGCCATTTTCCTTTTGTTCCAGGTATGTTTTGCTCTGATATGATCCACTTTGCAGTTTGAACGTCGTCGGCGGAATACCTAGAACCTCTCATGCTTCATAAAACACGTCAAAGGAAATTTTAAAAGACCAGGTGTTACATATAGATCTTTTTATAAAAAAATATCATAAATTTTCATTCATTGTTTAAATATTTGAGGCCATTGGTACACTATGGATAGCTTCTCACTGCAAACGCGATGGTTGAGGGTTTGATTCCCACACGAGGGAATTATTTCTACTTACAATACATAAACCATAAATCTGAAAAAGAAGACTCGTATGTCTTTATATTACGTATCAATCTAAATGACGATAAACACCTTACAGTTACAAAATAGAATCCAAAATAATTCATTAAAGTTCAGAATTATAAGAAAATTCACATATTATTCTTAGTATATTATATTCCGAAACAATTATAATTTTCAATTCTTTATATAATTTTTGGCTTTATTTCTCGCAAATTGTGTTAGCGATACTATCAGAGTTTTGTTGACGTCACACGTCTACCTTTTGGGACTTACAGTGTGTTTGAGTGTTACAATGCCCTTACGTGTAACTGTTAACCGTTGATCAAATAACTCAGTCACAAGGTCAGTAGTTAGTACGAGTTTCAAGTTTATACTGAAAACTATATTTTTGTTAAATCTAATATATAGAATGATATATATTAAATATACTGTAAATTTCATATAAAACTTTACTTTTTAAAAGTGCCTGTTTATAGGCAATAATAGTGGGTTCACAGCCCACTCAATAAAATACTTATGGTATGTACATTTTGATGTCTTAATGTTGTGATTATTTACAATTTCGAGTCTTTGTTTGGTTACTGAATATAAACTTAATATTTTTTGAACATTTAATTCATTAGTATTCATTAAATTGTTCAATGATAAAATATGACTTTTGCTTTGACAGCACTCGTATTAAATTTAGTCTATCATCAATCATATTTTATTGAAAATTTAATTCGAACTTTGAAAAATGTACTTTCATCGGGGAAGCCCGTGGAAATATTAATGTAAATTTCTCTAGTTAAATAAGATAAAAATCGACGCCAACGTCGATCGTGTTTAGAGAGTGTCATGTAAGCTAAGTCCAAACCCAGCTTAGAGATAGAGAGAAAATGTGATTATCAAAAGAATATAAGAAATACCTATTTATTAATAAAAATCCTTACATATTTCATAGTGTTCCGTCTGTGTAGTGTTTACCTAAGTCACAATAGATCTCATTAAAATGTTCGACCGGTAGGTTTGAAGGCTGTCTCAGATTATGATGATCTCATTCGCTGAGGAAATACCTTAGCAGGTAGACTACCGGCCGTGGATTTTGTATATGTAACAATAAAATCAATAAATTTCTATTTATTGTTTATTTTAGAATTGTTTACTTCATTCAATAAAAAAAAACTATTTGATTTTATAATATTACGACTAAGTTTTATTATATATAACCACAAATAATGAAGATGTAGAAAATTATGCGCAATCAATAAAAATGTCCATAATTTAAATAAAATTAAGATTTTTGACACATTTATAATTTTTTTTACATACCTATGTACATACATGTACATTCATAAAAGTTCAAAAGAAATGAATATGTACTAAATATATAAAGAAACAAGGCTTGTTCAGAAATTTACTTACCATAAATCAGTCGTTTAATAATTTATTTTTTTCATAAATTACGTATTTTCGATAACATTAAGGTTGTTCTAAAATTAATTTTTACAATCTCTTATAGCTTTCTGTTCATCCAATCATAATGTTTGTTTACGTTATAATATGTAGTAGTGACGTGCATATTAAAGGGCGAGGTGTACTTTCAAGGCTGCATTAAAGCAGTAAAGTTCATCAGTCTATGCAAAAAAAGTACAAATAAGTTGCATTGCGATGATTAAATGTTATTTAAGACTCGCTCTCCCACATACATACTTGAGTAAAATTATTCAGAGTTGATATAATTTATCACACTAACCGTATAGTACTTAAAAATACTTAAATTTGTAAATTTCAATTTAATTTTGGAGTTCCCTCACATTATAATGTAAAATTTAACTGATATCAGTATCTATTGAAATTGTATTCTACAAAAAATTCTATTCTACGGAATTCTACATAAGAAATCTCACAGTTCACAAAGAGATATTATTATTCTGTCTTTCAATCCTAGTTTAGTTAGTTAATAAGCTTTGCAGATGCAACGCCACGGGTTGTAATTTGAAGTCGTTGCTACCAGCCCCGACCGGTCCAACGCAATTAAGCGACACAGTAAAAGCACCTATTAAGTATAATATTTTTACTCGCACCGACAGACTGCAGATATAAGATCTTTATATATACAAAATGGATGTTATCTATTAATCGCGTGGTCTAAGAACGTCTCCACCACTCCTTGATATTCTATTCCAACTTTTACCTTTTGAGTTAGATATAGCTCAATTTCCTTAAGTAAATAAACTCTAAGTATTAAGTAAATAAACTCTAAGTATTAAGTATATAAACTCTAAAATAAACTGGCACAAAATGAACGTATCATTTTGTGTAAGTTTATTTTATTTGCTTTTTTTGTGCATAAGCAAAAAATATTTAATTTATTGTAAATATTTGAATATTATGTTTTTATGTGGATTTGCAGTGCAAAGTTGCTAGTAAAAGCCTCCTATTATTTACGATAATTATACATTTTAATTTTTAAAAACATACATGCTAAATAAGATATTTAGGTCTAAACAGGTCTGTTATGTAGAATTAAAAAAATAGCAATAAATACTACAGCAAACTTAAAACACTTGTATAAATTTTACAACTCAATTATTTTTATTTCATGGTCAAAATTAGAAAAATTTGAATAATAAAGTTATTAAGAAGTCTATATGTACCATGTATAAAGGAGTCAAATTGGTGTGGCAGAATTTTTAAAAATGGTTTTTGTTATTTCGATGGGAATGTTGATTATTAAATTTTAAATCGACTTTGCCATCTTGTCTATGTACATCTAGCTGTATGTAACAGACAGGTGCAATCAGCCGTTTACGGAGTTGGCAACATTTTTTTTGTTATTTTATCTAAAATATTCTGTACTGCAATGGCACAGGGTCCAAAATTATTGTAAAAAAGTTTTTCCGAAGATGCACGTCGTTCCCATGCATCGTCGCGTAGTTTACGAACGTTTTAAACTTTTTTCTCAAACGGGTCTACAATGAGATTCTGGTTTTGCAAGGCAACTCACAGTATCGATACTCGATAGTGCCGTCTCGATTTTATCATTATTTTTCGCATGTTAATGGTTTTTATAATCATTTAAAATGGTATTCAGGATATTTGCATTTTAATATTAATATTTTATGCAAAATAAACAGTTGTGCTAATATTTAAATCGTTGCAAATATAAGAATTATCATTATGTGTTAGTATTTTTTTCTTAAGCACAGTAAATGTAAATACAGATGTTTTTTTTTAAACTTTACAGGTGTAAAACATCTTAGGGTATCAAAACCAATGATACACATATAATTTACGGAAGCTGTGTTATGTTTTTTATGCTTATATTTTATTTTAATTATAAATATTGTTTACTTTTATACATATACTTACTATTGTTATTGCTATAATTTTGAAATTAATTACGCGGTAAACTATCCAAATACGTAGTAAATATTCATAAAACGATAAATACTAGCTTGACAAATGTTACGCTATGTAACGATTCGCTAAATAATATACATTTTTGTAATTTTCTTACACTACATACAATATTATATGTACATATTTACATTAATTAGTCGTCTCAACATTGTCCATCTATCTACGAATACATTAAGTTTACCTACTAACAAGGTTTCCATACAAAGGCATGTCATTCCGCGTCTCAGTGCGCTGAACAGCCTCCTGCGATGCAACCTGCAAGTCCAGTTTGGCCCAGGCCCAGCTCATCCGCGATAAAATTGTTATTAAACGATTTTCTGGTCCATTACTCCATTATGACGGTACAAATTCTAGTTAACATGCAAAAGATGCAATGGACGTGTAACTATATAAAACTATCAGCCAAGAAATGAGGTATTAATTTAAAAACAAGCGATTATAAAAAAATGTAAATGCCCTCCGTGACTAGGACAGCTTCTTACGACCTTGGCGGCGGCCATTTGCTTTTTTTCGCGCGCTCAATGTTGCCAGCATGTCGGCGTGCGGTGCGTTCGCTTTTACTTGATTTTATTTTACTGAAGGCATCTATCTTGTTATGCAACTTTTTTATACTTTATTTTATGTAATTTACACTTTTAATTAGTATAGCGTAGCTGGTTAGTTATATACCTATTAACTATTTATCGGGTGGTTTCAATTATTTTTTTGTGCACCTTCACGCATCTTGCGTTTAGCTCAACCTATTCCGCAGTATGGAAAGCTCGAGCAACTTTCTTTATATACATATTTATTCATAATAAGATAGATTTACTTTGTGGTAACCTACGTTATATTAATATGAACAATAATATCTGACAATGAAAATGATGGTATTGGACTATTCGAAAAGACAAGTTTAAAAGGTAGGGTTTTTGTCTTGAATTTCTCTTTAATTCTTTTTAATCTTCACTTATTTGACAAAAAAACCCAGTATTGCTGTTTTAATATTAATTTATGATAATACATATACACTATAGTTGCAATAGACAAATACAGTGGTTATTGATTTTTTTACAGAACTAAATAATCTAATATTTATTATTTGCAATTATAAATAATGTTTCTTTGATAACACAATTGGTTTCTTATTTATGTTTTCTTAGAATCTATAAGGAAAAATAGCATTAATTACAAAAAAGTTCAACTTTCAAAAGCTATCGAAATTGTGATTGAGATAATTCTTCTAGCAGATCTTTATCTTATTGGACTTGGATTTGAGGTAAACAAGTAAAAAAATACATACATTGAATTATAAATGAAATATTAATATAAAAAATATTCATATTCAAAATCATAAAATTAATTAATCATTAAAAGTGTGCACTTTGATGTCTGTCTAAATACAATAGATAAATATATTTTTGTCATATATATTAAATTAATAATAAATGACTATACCTAAAGCAAAATAATTCTGTATGGATATAACCAAATCTCATTTTCTTGCATTTCTAGTCGTGTTCCATTAATCATTTGATGTTAATCGCTTTTCCAATTAGATTATGAAAATTCGATTTATTAAAACCCACTAAGTAAAATAATAGTAAACTATTAACCATAATAATTCTCAGTCGATTCTCACAAATCGATATTCACTTCCCACCAATATTCTGGTAGTGTGCAGTGACGTATGTTATCTATCACGGCTGATGGGTCCCGCTAATCCGTTTCCAAGTTCGGATACCACGTACAGTGGATTTGTGACGAGATTCGTTGTTCGAGCGTTAAGATTAATACTAAATTGCTACTTATTAGGGCGTAACTTTGAACGTTTAGAATGTTATTTTCTGACAGCGGGGCGGTTGTTATTTCGATGCCTACTCCGGGTATTGATTATTATTTATATTATTTACATTTTCCCACTCTGGAGGCAAAGCGCGCTGTTTGGTTACACACACGTTATTCAACATCTTAAAACTGATAAAAATCTAGGTTCTAATCTATTGTAATTTATTTGTAATACATTTACAAATTGTTGTTCTACTTGAGGCAGTGTATGGAATTTGTTTTCAATATTAAAGTAGAAATCATAGATAGAGGCACAGAGTGTGTCTATAACGTCACGGTTGTGGGTGTGATCCCCACTTAAGGGAATGAATTATTATTTCTTAATATTTTCATTTTTTAGCCCGGCGTTGATTTCTGCCACTCAACACGCAATGTCTCGAAAAATTCGGCGGAATGTCTCAAAATGTACTCTGCTGTACGCGGGATACAGCGTGAAGCTGATAATAATGATAATAATATTAAATTAAAATAAGTTCCACATACATACTTATATTATTATACATGTATAAAATATTAATGAAAATCACAATCCGCAAATCATTCAGCTGTTTTATATTATAACTAAGAGATAGTTAATATAAATAATAATGTTTTGTCCATATTATAGAATTTTACTATGAAAGAATTTATTTATTAATATTGATAATAATTATTTTCATATTGAAGTAATAAATGGGAGAAAATATGTAGAAATTGATTTAATATGATTTAAGAAAAGTGGAGAAGAAACATGCAACGTTTTTCTTAGTGTTGTTTGTTTTTATTAAATAATTTCATTAGTTTATAATCAAATAAAAGTTATATTTAATATTTTTAAATTTTAATAAAAAATAAATGGATTCGTTTCATTAAAATTCTTACAAGCCTTAAACTCGAGATATTTTACCTAACTACTAGGTACATCACAGAATAGAGAATGCTCGAAAATCATATGTCGTTTGATGTTTCCCCCTTGTAGAGAAGTGAGGATGAAATCAAGTATGCCAACTACGACGGTCTCTTAATCTATGCTTCTGTGTGTCGTATACATATATAACTATAGAAATATTTTATATGAGTTACCACCACCTTACAATCTATATTCTTATATTATATTAAAAATTAGATATATATATCAAACATTAAAAAAAAATAGGCCGTCTTAGCGCAGTGGCACGGGTGTATGAGATTGTGAAGAGATGTGAATGTAGATGCAATGGTTATGGTTTCGATTTCCACTCGGACAGAGAATTAAATATTTATTATTTTCGCATGTCGTACCCCACGTATAGTAGAATAGACAGAGAGAACCGATTGTTAAGACACTACGTTCACGACTTTCCGGCCAGAATTCTGAAGTTATTGCTTGTAGAGTGGTGGAACTCAACACCGTTTTTTGCCTCAAGCCAGAGCGAATCAACTTAATAAGACGAAAATTTACACATTTCAAGTATTTCACCAAGTCCTTATAAATTATATATACATAGTAGGTACATTCAAGGACAGTGAAGCAAAGTAAAAATGTTCCCCCATGGAATCATTTAAGGAAATTGCACTCTAGCGGTCAGTTTTAAGGTGTTATATCGAGCGTGAAACGCAGTGTTAGAAGCAGATTGAATAAACTGCTTGACACACTTTCCTCTTTCGGGTCAGACGGGTGCCCGTGCTGTAAACAAACGCCCGTTACGACATCTTGAGATTTTAAAGAATCTTGCTGTTTGAGTTCGCACGTTTTCAACTGAAATATTTTTTTTTTTAGTTTAGTTGCATATTATTTAAGTCGATCTTGCATTTTTTTTATTTAAGTAGTAGTCGTAACGTAAATTGAATTATACAAAATTTACAAATGTACATAATATTTGCTTATTTCAATTATACATTTTGGTAACACCTACTTAGGAATATGGAAACGGAAAAAAAACTTTAGTTTCTATTTTCAAATAACGTTTAAAATAAAATATATATACATACATACATAAATGTATATTCAAATATATATATTTTAAATATACATAAACGTACATTTACAGATTTTCTTTATGAAATCACTAATTTATTAAAAAAAAAAAACTAGTATCTACAGTCATTATAGTAAATTTAAAAAGTTTGTAGATAGGTACAAAGGTCATGAATAATTCTTATTACGCCGTCGACAACGAGAACTTCACCGCGATAGCATCAGATCTGGCGCCATCTTTTGTTATTAGCATCATAAGCGACACTACGGTTTGACAATTCGAAATTGACATTGTAATCTTAACAAAAGGTCTGACCCGCCTTATCAGTTGTAAGGAATATTTACTTACAGTGCATTTATATGACCCTTACAGCTTAAAAATAAGGCTCAAAATTGAGTGGCATAAAATATCTGAATGACATTGTTCCTGTGCTACGGCGCTCACAAGTACATCCTGCTTTGAAAGAAGTGGATGCAGAAGCTGTTTACGTAACGGGTAATTGTATCAAATAACTTCTTAAGTATTACAGTACTTAGATCTAAACTTACATTAATATAAAATACTGAGGTAAATCAAAGAAATTTCACAATGTCCTTACTTTAGAAAAATCTAAATAAATTTATTCTTTAGTTAAGTCTTTAATTATTCCAAGTATAAGTCCCACAAATATATCTATATTGTCTCAAGTCTATACCTACTATTATGGCGTGCGTGATTTGTTTTATAAAAATCTAAGCCCAAATTTCAACATTTGCTTGTACAAGCAACCAAGGTAGTTTCGTTGATGTGAGCATGTTTCAGTCTTAAAACTGCAGATATATTAATTTCATAATTTATTACAGTTGTTTCAATGATTCAAAAATTGTATATAAGGTTAATAGTTTGTTTATCTCAATATATTTGATAAGTGCATTATAGATATTAAATTCCAAGTTCGATTAAATTGTTAATTTTTCATATTATAATTATACGCTAAATCAATGAACTTATTTGAGTAAGTAGAGATGGTATTTCCAGTCATATACAGGTCACATAACAAGTTTATGATATGAGCTCCTTATCTAGACCTGCTAGAGAGCTATTTTTTTTGACATACCGTTATTTCCTCGTTAAATTTGATAACATTAAGATAAAATGGCATTAAAACTCATGCATGTCCATTTAATCCACAAGAAATTTTACGTATGTGTATGAATATAATTTATTTATAATATCATACCATACCGTTTTCGAAAGTCAGTGGAGCTCTCCCTCTCCTTCTCTTATCACTTACTCTTAATAACCTTTGCTATTGAGAACTTAATTTGCACTGTGACATTCTAGCAATTTTTTATTTCTTTACATTTAAATGCAATTCATATTAAAATGATTCAAAGGCTTTTTGCAACTTTGACATAGCAACAAAACATTTGCTTACGAGATGTTACATCTATTCTTCAAATACAAATAAATATAAAAATCGTTCATTACACGTAGAGACCACCGCAGCAATACGTTGTTATATTCAATTAGTATGATCAAAACCGTCCCAGTCGTATTATACATTCTGCTTGCGCCCCAACCAGCCACATTTTATAGTAAAAGTACAAAAGAACTAACCACTATTTCTTAAATTGTAGTAACAATTATCTTTTACCTTGACTTTTCGTACGTATGTTAACACTTCACTTGCTTATACAATTAAATCTCATATTATTATTATTAAAAATTTAATTTGTAATTATTATGCAATTTTTTGCAATTCTTTTCATTTAAAATATTATTTTAATTAATTAAAATAATATTTTCACGATTCTATAATAAAACGATTTCAAAATCGTTTAAAAAAATACAAACGTTTGAAATTATATGTTTTGTTAACTATTTTAAAATTAATTTCTATGTTTTCGTGAAGTAATAATAACAAATCAGTACAAAATTGATAACAAATCTGACCGTTCCGTGTCAGTGTCTTAACACTGTTTTACCTTAGTACTCTGTCAAACTTTTAAGACGTTGAGTGTTGAATACACTACCATGGCAGGGAAATGAAAATAATTTCAATATAAAGTCTAGGAATCCTGGGCAGGAACCGAACCTACAACCACTACGCTTACAAGGACACGTTGTCCCACTGCGAAACGACGGACAAACTAAACGTAACACCAGATAACCACTAAAATATTTCAATCAAGTTTTATTAAGAGTATTTATTTTAAAATTACCTACTTGTGTTATTAGAACAAAAATGAAACAATAAGTATATTATTCTCTATTTAAATTATGCACAGGCTATGATCAATTTAGTTCACCTAAATGAATCACTACTTAAATGTTGTAAAGTTCCTCATCCCGTACTGGGAATCCAGTGTACCATAACGGCTACAGTTAATAAAACTTTCCTTGTATACGAGCGTACGATCATGTGCCTTTTTGTGATATTAATATTTAAAAAACTATTTTTTTTTAGATTCCACACATAACATAGAGTTAAGACACTCCGTTCCCATTAAGACACTTCCGTTGCTCACTTCCCGCTTAATGCTGGAGGCATTGCGCATTGATTATCGGAACTTAACGCCGACAAAAATAATTAACAAAGGTATAATGCTTAAAAAAAAAAATTATATTTTAAGAGTATATTTTGAGAGTTTATTCCATTAGCTTTGTAATAAAGCATTCAAATTTTCTATCTTTTACATACCGCATGATATTATATAGTTATTGAACCAACGAGTCCCAAACCCGCACCTCTGAACAACTGATCAACATTTTCTATTTAATTTAATTAACTAAATTCCTAATATATCATAATTTTCATCTACCATATGCATAAACATATGTAATAATGCATAGTACAACGGTAGGCTATATTCAGTGTCGATGCTATAACAAATAAGCGACATGACCAATTAAAAACATAACGATCTCAACAACAAACAACGAATGTAATCTTTTAAATACCCACACTATTGACCGTGTACACATATTTGCGGTTTCCTTATCAGCATAATACTAATTGTGTAAGTGTGTGTGCGCGGATGACGTCATACGTATTGTCATCGACTCACCGCTGATGGCTGACTACGAGTCACAGAGGTTCCTTGGTTCATATTTGCCTAAAATTTATTGATACAAAACTAATTATATGTATTAATACAATATTCACTTAGAGGCCAGTCGTAGCGCAAGTGACACGAGCAGGTCAGTGTACACACAACAAGTTGTGAGTTCGATTCGAAATATTAAATATTTTTTATTTCTTCGCCCTACTTTTGATCCAAAGAGGAAAATAGTTCCCAAAATGCCTTAACACTAGAGTCCCTCTGCCTACCCTGCTATGTGCGGAATACAGCGTGAAACTAAAACAAAAATAAATTCAAAACAACAAATAAATTTGCACGATTTTTTCTTGCTTATAATCATTGAATAGCCCTCGAAAGGGCGCCCGCAGGTTGTCCATCATTTCCATTTACGCCGTCTTCTATGGGCCTAACAAGTTTCGCTTTCACTGAACTTGACATAGGTCAAACGGTGTGCGATGGCACTCAAAAGCCAAACAAACCGAGAGGCACGCTGATGTCACATCAACCTGTCACGCAATCCTCAACCTTACGGCGGACGGCGGCGCTGTGATTTTCCGTTTTCACTAGAAGAATTGCTTTGTACTTTTACCTTCCGGAAGATCGTTCCAAGGACAGCGTTCTTTCGGGTCTCAGGCCTCTTTTTCATTGGGAAGTGACACGCTTGGCCGCGAGACCTTGCGACAACCCCCCACGCCTCCCCCCACGTCCTACCCCGGACGGGCTGACGTCACCCGCGCCATCTTGCTTTAATGACGCGTTGCCGAGCAACCCGGCGTGCGTTACATAGAGTTACAAATTGACACAAATTCATACGTTATTTTTCACTATTTTATATGAAATATATTTTTTAATTATAAATAAATTTTATTTTAATATATTCTACATTAAATAGTAATTCGTTTTCCGCTTTTAGTAGCGTAGTGTAAATTGTTCATAAAATTTCCGAGCTACTAAAGTAAGCTAGAGTGGATGTGCAAATATGTTTCTTGTACGTGAGAATGGATGAGATAAACATATTAAATAGTACATTGTCAATGAGACGTTCACGTTTATATTGTGACGATAGTTTGTATGTTTTCTGTTTGTTATATAATATTTTTTGCTTCTTTATAATTTTTTGTTTATATTATTTACATATAAAATTAACTTTTTGTATTTTCCTAAAATTATAAAAAAAATACCTAGGTATAATCATTAATAAAAATTTTGCTCTGCTAAATTTTTATTAATGATTATACATATGATCAATTTGTGCTTGATGTGAAATATAAAGCAATCAAAACAAAAATTTATACCTTAATTGTGACCTTCTGAAATTCATAACCAATAATAAATAATAATAATAAAATAAAATAAATAAAAAAAAAAAGTGTGCAAAAAAAAACGATATTTCCGATCTTAATTTAAAATGATAAAATTTGCCTTCAATCGATTCGACGTATTTAAGTAATCTAGAATATCCTTTAAAATCAAGTTGAACAAAAAGTTGTGTTGGCTACTTTCACAAGTGACTGGACGCATAATTAAATAAGTACATATAATATTTATATGCATGTACGTACGTATATATTATATTGATGAAATAAATATTATTTATTATTGGAATCTGTCGTGATACAGCGGCACAGCGTCTGATTGTAAACACGTCCATTGTTGGTTCTATTTCCTCTAGAGTGTATAATTAATCGAAAATTCCACTACTCAACACGCAATATCTCAAAAATTAGGCAGTTGTGTGGGTAATGGAGGGTCTTTACTCTACATTCCCTCTGACTACTCTTCCTAGTTCAAGTGACACAATTGTTCCAGTTTCAAGTCTACCAGTCAGTCAGTTATAAATGATTTTATACCATCTACATATAATAAACACCATGTACGTTGCAATTTATTTTTTTCGCACCACTTAAACTTGAAATATGATATATATTTTCATATTTATAAGGGAAGTTAGGTTTTCGAGAATGTAGTAATTTTTTTTCAAACTTTTTTTTTTTGCTAGTGTCTGTGAAATTTTGTAAGCTTTATTTGACCCATTGAACCCAAGTAAAATTTAGATTATGATTTCAGTTGTTTGACTTCAGATTGCAATCAAATTAGATATATCGATATTGTTGTTAAACCAAAATGGCCCCCAATGGAAACAAATTATCGCACAATCCACCTAATATGGGTATTAAATGTAATGGCTTGTAAAATACAACACCATGATATAATATCTAGAAAGCTTGTTTTTAAATATCTAGAAAGCTTTTTTATTAATATTTACTTATATATATTACAGTTTTCTGTATACCTATTAACAATTTTATACTCTTTTCACTGATAAAATGTTAAATGTTATTCTGGATACCTATTAATTGCAACATATAATAGGCTTATTGTTATTAGGGGCTATCTTCATCTGACCCATTTGATCCTAGGATCAAGAAAGTTTACATACAGCTCTACATTGTAGATTGTTTTATTTTAAGCAGTTACTATAAATTACGTATAAAATATGTTGAGTATAAACAAAAGCACATTAACACTAGATATAGTAACAGGAAAATCACTTAACCATACCTTATAAAAAATTACCTTACCTACATATATTTAAATGTATACGTTATAAATTTAAAGCGTAGCAAGAATTGAACATTTAGAAAGAAAGCTCGTATAACTCGCAATCAAACATAAAGCTTTTATTAGCTTCATGCTCTATTCCGCATATTAAAGAGTAATAGGGTAGGTAGTACGAATCTAGTGTTAAGACACTCCGTTCGCCACCTTTCGAAATGATGCTTATTGAAAAGATTTCGCTTGTTGAACAGTGGAATTCAACGGCGCGTTTTTTTTTTACGAATGCATTCAACTACGCCCCTGCGCTACTACGTCCTCAAACTTAAATTGGACGAACATAATAATTCCAAACATTCCCTTTTACAAAGTCCTACATACAATATTTGTAGTTCCATAGAGTGTTATTAAATTTCCCTTTCGATAGCTCTCACACAACGTGGGTGTGAGGAGGAGGGGGTTACACGTGCTCTCGACAAATGCATCGCCCACTCTCGCTTGCCTCCTCCTAACGGGACACTGAAATTCTGGACGTGATTCCCTTACTATTAGACTTTGTTCATGTATAAAGGACATCTATACTCATATAATAAAGCGGAAGAGTTTGTTTGTTTAAACGCTAAGATCTCTGGAACTACTGGTCGGATTTACTTATTTATTTTGTTTTATATGAAAGCTACATCCCTCAGCAGTGCTATAGGCTATATTACATTTTTTTAGGTTTAATTCTTAGTTAACCTTAAATAATAAAATAACTGAAGAGTAATAGTTGAATATATTTAAGTACATTGTAGTACAAAAATATTCAATTTCATTAGATCTACAATAAAATTCGCGACATTAAGGCATTTATTGACGAAATATAAATAAAACTTGTAAGGTGATTTCACCGTTTTTTATTTGACAAAGATATTGAAACTTATGAGTGAAAGTTATTCAATCATCAAGAAAGTTATATGAAGATACTTTGGCTTTTATAGCATTTAATTTGGACTTTAAAATAATTGAAAAGGTCTGTTTACGGCTACTAGCCTAGGCTGGTGTTGACATCCTCTCAAGCAGCCGCACAAAGTGCTTGCACTTTCTCAGAACTATGAAAAATGATTAAATGTATAAATTATATAACCTGTTGCCAAATGCAGAATAATAAAAAAAATATAGGTAGTATGCGGGAGAATCCGCGATCGGGCCGCTAGCATTAAATATAATCCGATGACTGATTGAATTGAATCAAGAAAACAATTAAAGACATCGTTTTTAGGAAACAGTTTAATTGTTATTCATTTTCTATTAAAATATTAAACATTTTTAATTTTAATATCATTACCTTTTTATTAGTGACATTAATGACAGTAAATTAAATTTAATTGAATGTAGGTTAATCGTTATAGTCATCTTCTTTTATAAAGTCACACGAAGTAGTGACTTCCACAACAATATTGTGAATTGACATATTCTTAGAATAAGTTTTGTTATACGCATAAAATTAATAAACTTTTTTATCTTTATTGATCGTATGGTATTTTTGTTACTAAAATACTTTTATATAAATCAGTACATATTTCTACTAAAATGTATGTACAATGCAACAACAGAACAACAATAAAGCAACTGTAAATCTGAAACGTATATGACTAATGGATTGCTTCATAATGACACCACTAGCGGCAAACATGCGATATCATCTTCCCTGTATAAATGCTATAATCGAGTTTCGATTTATTCTATGTTCTGGGTTTCAGGACATATTAAATATTTGCGAAGGAACCTTGTTATTGGGACGTAAGGTTCATAATTGAATGTTTCTATAAACAACGTGGGCGCCCTCCCTTACTCCTCCCCCGGCAAGGTCACGCGGCTACAGTATAGAGGGTATAGAGGGAGATGAAACAGGTGTTTATGAAAAGTGTAGAAATGATGCGGGAAGATTTTATTTGTGATTTTCTATCTATGTTTGCGAACTAAGACTGGCAATCTAAATAATAGATATCACAAATATTGATATTATGTAAGCCTCTAAGATTCCAGTGAAGGTGTGTGGGTGCAATATTTATCTTCTTAACATTCAAGGATTGTTGTATTGAATAACATAATACAAATAATCCTTTATACCAGAGCATTTTTTTAATACAAAATAAATACAAGAGATTTTTTGCTCTTTATTACTTCTAAAAATATGATTATTAAACATATTTGTATAATAATTCTTATAGTTACATCTGTAAAAGTTCACATCAAATAGGCGTAGGTACTATCCGTAAATATATTGAAAGAACTCGTCAACTGACCTGTCAAAAGCAGACGGGATTTTCACACAAAACCTTTGAGCCGAACGTGTAATGAGCGTTGAGGAAACAAAGAGCCTCAAATGGAATAAAATGAAGGAAAAAACGAATTTTAAATGCGATGAAACAATAACATTTGTAGTTTATAATTAATTATTTTCTTTTATAAATACTTGCAGTTTCTTGTATAATAGAAAACGTGACTAAACAATAAAACAATATTTATTAATTATATTCTCAACATTTTGATATTTAAATCGAATATTGCACTTGTGTGATTAATTACACTGTTAAACTGTTAGTTATTTACAAATATCTCTTGATTTTTCTTTCAAGATTTTGGATCAAGCTTTTTTTAATCTGTTGTCATTAATATTTTTGGTTTATAAAAAAATATGAATAATAACAGTAACCTTTGTCCAAGTAACAATAACAATACTATAAACTTATTATAGTACATAATTTATAAATCGTTTTAATTAACCACTTCAAAATGAATATGAATTACACTGTCAATTTCCATAATTATACGTATTAGCTATTCGTACATAAACTATATATAGATTTTTTTCTACTGTAAAAGTAGTGTTAGATAACTTATCGAGTGCCCTAGTCCTTGACTCGTACTTGTGTAATACTCTCATAATTGTGTTACAATATTAGATTAAATGCCGACTACAGTAAGCGTTACTGTAATGTTGTGTTCATTTATTATACAATTTTTATTTAATTATTTTCATTGAATATATGATAGAATTATATTTATAGACATGTTGAATCGGTTTTGAATTGTCTGCCAATAAAATTACAAGTTCAAATCCTGTGCTGGGATATGTTTTTAACGTATGAACATAAGCGTACATAATATGTAAACAGAGGTCGTCTAAACTGTATTAAGCCACATACTACTACTACTAGATGGTTGTCGGTGTAATCACTATTTGATTTCCCGATTTCGGGCGGTTTATATTAACACACTGCCTATACAAGACAATACATAAAGTTATATTAATAATCATTTTAATAAATAATATTCCAAAATATACACCATTCTGTTGTATTGAGTTAGAGTAATTTTGAAAAAGTACAAATATAAAAACTATAATTTGATCAAATCATCTATTAATATGAGTACATAGTTATATTCACATTTACGTCACATTCCTTTTAAGCGTAGGCGTCCTCACACCCACGCTGATACACTTCAGCAGTTAACACATTAAAAATATGACTTATTTCGCCATATTTGAATAATATATAGCATAATAAATTAAAATATGTTGATATATCTTAAGTTATAAAGAAAATATAAAATTTAAATGTATTTGTTTAAGTAATTGAACTAATTTTAGATATTACAATAAGTGAAATTGGAGTAAAATATAAAAAACTTTTATATGGAACCTATGAAAATTTGTAAGTATGTTAAATAAATGAAAGCAAAATCAGAAGTTGATTCTGCAAGTTGACTAACTAACCTTCCGGATGACGCAATCTTATGGCGTGACCCAATTTCCACATTCGAAGAAACAGAAAAGAACTGAAAAAGTTGTATAATAAGTAGTTTGTTTACATAGACCATGCCATCAACACTACACCTACGTCTACTAAAATTAACTTTTGCTTTATCCAAATATATATTTTATAGTGTTATAACTTTATAATATAAAATTGAGTAAAAAAATATAATATAAATAACATTTTTTTAATAAATTTTACCATATATTATGTAAAAAATTTAATTAGTCAATTCCATCGGCTATTAAAGTTAATATATCTGTAGGGCTAAATGTGCATAGTTGCCAGCAAATATGCACATTTAGCCCTACAGAAAATGAATTCTATGGATACCTAGTGCCACCAAAGAAGAGTGTAAAGAAATTATACATCTAAAATAAAATTTAATCTTTACACGTCTAGTCTTTAGACGAGAACAATTCATTATTCTAACAAAAAATTATAATATTTTCCGCAAACTCACTTAACGCTTTATGCTTTTATTATCTTTTAAAGAAAAACGTAATGAACCATGAGAAAAAAGGACAGCCAGGGAACTGTTTACTGCTCGCAGTCAGCTAAGACTAAAATAGAATAATTTACATCGATAATTTATGAAATTAATTTATTTATTTATTTTCAATAAATAAATTAATTTCATTAATTTATGAAATTAATTTATTTATTTATTTTCAATAAATAAATTAATTTCATAAATTATTATTGAAAATAAATAAATTAACCGTATTTTTTTGACTCGTTTACTAGAAAATCTATCGTGGTTTTGATTGAATTAAGAATTACCTAATACAGACAAACTAAAGCTTTTTTAGGAAGGTACGCTTAATCGTCTTTGAAGAGTTCCCTAATTTTTAAAAGTAGAAATTAAACAAGCAACCAAATGTCAAGTTATGGTCAAAAATATATTAAATAATCTGTGACAGCATATAATAAAATATTTTTAAAAATTTAACTATGATTTATAATTTGACCTCGTAACAAAGAAATACGGCATATTAACCAAGATTTACCGTCACTCATATAAATCGTTTGATAATGCCTGATTAAATGTAACGCCACGTAACAAGCCACCTATAAACACAGTGACCTGACACCCTCCCCTGCCCACCCTTTCGCACACACAGACGCAGTAGGTATGCTTGAGTGAGTGTATGCACATAATGCGTAGCGGATAACGCACACATGCACATGTAGGGGAAACTCAGTAAATGTAGGAGTATTACAGGAAAATATGAAGCTAATAAAAATTCCTTATATAATTTTTGTAATAAAATGGTACACTGTGAAAATAATAAATAATATTTTAGAACATTTTCCTCTTTGTTATTAATTAAATTATTTTAAAATGGTTTCAGAGCAAAATAAAAAAATAAAATTTATTATTTAACCTAATTTTAATTTTAATATTGTTACTGTTACTACTGTGTTAAAGTGATATGATGAAAAACAAACTTTTTGTGTTTTTGGTTTGATTATTTCGTTTCCGTTCCCGCTCTAGTAGACAAAGCGCAGCGTTGAGTTCCACATTTTAACACGCGGTTTCTCAAAAATGAAAGAAAGTCTCAACGCTAACGCGTGCAGAAAGCAGAAAATTGCTTTATGAATTATTATGTGAAACCGTTTCTGGCATTGTGAAAGAATTTTTCAAATTATTCAAAGTATGCAACAAAAAAACATAAAAAAAATTGTACATTAAGTTAAATTACGTTTACTCTGTTAGATAAATATAAATATTCATACGTGCATGACTAAATTATAAGTATTCATTATTCACCGTCATTTTTTATTTACTTTTATATCATTGTCATATTGTAATAAATGTGTTAATGGATAGTTATACTAGCTATAGATTATATATTTTTTTTCGTAGTATATTGACTTTAGTTCTTTCTTTTGCAAGTCAAAGACTTTTACATTAAATTGCATATAGTATATACATTTTTATATTTAATTAATTCTTATATCTATATATGTTTTCCAAATATAAAAGTTATCCATCAAGAGCATGTATAATGCATCTTTACCAGCAAAAAAATCAGCTTTACGCAGTATTCCGCACACAGCAGGATAGGCAGAAGGAACCTATTGTTAAGACACATCAGGCTTTCATTACTAGAAGTAAAATGTGGCACAATTCTACGTAGCATATATTCACGCTCTCATCAAAGCCTAGTTTGTCAGAAATCGCTTGTCGATTAGGAAAAATCGAGGTCATAGGGGCTGACAGTAGGGGTCATTATGTAAATCTACGATTCACCGATCCGTGTACTATGGATATATGAGCAGTGACAGCGTTGCATGCTGGGAGATAATCATTTGGTACGGTGTTACGATTTTTCACTTTTTTTTACGTATATACGAAATTCAGTTATAAAATAATTATAATTGGGAAGTATCTTTTTATAGTAGAAGTACCGTTTTATTTAGTAACTTTGTCGTGGAAATCAAATAACTTATTTATTGACTTGGGCCTTTTAATTACATTAATTTTCTTAAGTTTTTTGATTTCGATTTAAATCCAAAATGTCGAGGTTGGTTCATATTTTTACGTTTTGCAACCAGGAAATCGTCATAATCAAAAGCCTTGTTTATTAACAATGTATTTTTGAAAATCTTGATCATTTTATGGTTTCGTGGTTGTTTTGGTTTTGCATTTCCTTTGCAGCATATGAAAAGCTGCTTGCTTTCAATATTTTTTATCATCAGTTCAGTTGAGCGCTTTGATGGCTAACGAACGTGCCAGTTGAGCACAAATCACGACGCCAATATTACGTTACGTGAAAAATACAAAGAATATTGATCGGTAAAAATTATATAATTATAAATTCTTCCTAAAAATATTATAATATTTTTATTAAAGTTAATCTTTTTTGTTTGCAGACAGCTGTTGACGTCCGTAGAAGCAGCCCACCGCCCGGCCACTGTTGTTCTCCCCCCCGCTCCTTAAACCCCCTCCAAGATTGCTGCCACCATGGGTCGGAAGAAAATACAAATATCACGGATCACGGATGAACGGAATCGGCAGGTTAGTATTTTTTTTCATATTATTCAAATATTATTGTATTATTGTAAAGTTGTATTTCTATATTATGGCCCAGTCTTTTTATATAACTTTGGACATATGCTAATTAGCCAGTGATAGTCTATCCATACTTTCTTTTGTAGTTATAGAAAGGCACATTTCATTACACAATCATCAAATTTTCGCAATATCAAAAAATATATATTAACATAAAATGTTTTCGCTTACAGTACAGATTCATAATTGAGCTAGAGTTTATTTCTTAACGATTAAGCATAAACTACAAAAACAATGATTTTTACAATAACACTATAGAGTATTCATAAAATTATATTTTTCACTATAGAAAAAATTGTTAATTTAAAATATAATAACTGATAATAAAGCAACAATAATCATGTAAAAAAATTTTTTTTTAGATAAAATTTAATAATCACATCACAATATTCAGCAAAAACTTTGTAAATTAAATATATTTTGTGTACAAAATATGATGTACGAGTTCGTATAGTTAACCAATTCTATACTTTAAAAGTTATATTATTAGAGTTAGTTAAGACAATTTAAATGCAGACAATAGAGGCGTTAGGTACATAGAACGTGTTACATAGAAGTGATTATAATCTAAATAAAATTTTGTATTGTTGCAAGGTTTTGTTAAAAGGATATTTTATAATTTTAGTTTTCAAAAATCGTACTTCAGGGTCATTTTTTTAAGGTATTTTTTTCTTAATTGAAAAAATAAAATATATACAAAAGCTACACATAATAAAAATCTAAATTTAAAGTAAACAGATTGACATTATGCTTCACCGACCAACACGCAATATTTCTAAACATTATAGAGAGTACAGAATGAAGTGAAGTTTTATTTGTAGCTTCACGCTTAATCCCGCAATACCAACCTAGTTATAGAGTAACCTGCTATATGATTAGTAAAGCCAGCTCGAGAATATAATATCAAGACACTATGTTATGAGCATTGAAATTGAATGCCACATTTGTGTCATTTGTGATAAACACAAAATTATTTCAACACAGAATAAAAATTATCAACCAATCAACAGTCACTTCACTAATAACACAGTACATTACATTACATTATCACTATAACTTTGTAAACCATGTAAATTGAATACAAGGTTGTGAAAGGGTGAAATGACCTTAGCGTTCTGACCCAACAGATGGGTGTATGGGTATATCAGCAGAACTCGGCGCGGGCTTTATCGCAAGGGACAACGACCGCTCCCGCTTGTAATTTATTAATTATACAACTACACACATTTGTCCAGTATTCTTGGAGCTATTAAGCTTCTTCTTCACCATGTGAATCTAGTTGATGGTATGGTGGGAGGGGGTCAAAGCTAACTGGTTTTAGTTCAGACGGCTGTAACCAAGTTGCGAAGGTCAATTTGCTTTTTTTTCATACGCTAAGTTAGAATGTAGGTGACAGTGCAGTGGATATAAAATTTTTGTGTGACTGTTTATTAAGCACTTTCTCAGTAATTTACTTAAAGATTAATTAGAAAAATATGAACATATACACATTCATATCCAATATGAAATAATAATTTTTGTATTATTTTTTATTTTACTATAGTATAATTTTGATAACGATATTTTTTTTTCTCATGAACAGGAAATTAAAATGAGGGCAAATTGTGTATTTTTGTTTACGATATTAATTTTTAATTACTTTTTTAATGTTCAATTATATTTTTTATACAGAGTTTTTTTTAAAAGTGGCTTCACACTTTAAAAGCGATCAGAGAGAAGAATTTGAGACACTATATGTTAAGTGGTGGTTCTTACTAGATATTGCTTCAATTTTATTGAATTAATAATATAGTTACATATACAAATATAGTAAATTGAATTTTGTAAAATTAATAATTTAGTTACAGATACAAAAATAGTACTAAATTGGAATGTGTAAAATTTGCTAAATGCAGCTTAAAAACTGAAACTGAAAAAAGAAATATAAATTGTATTAGGTTCATGCTTACATATACATGTAGGAGGTAGATAAGCACAATGCCCTTGTTACATTTCCTTGTTATTAATTTTTCTCGTATTTATAATTCAATTAGCGGATTTGCCACGGCTTCTCTTCTGTTTATTTAAATCTGGCATAGCTATTAAAAAAACATATTAATTTTAGCTAAAAAAGCAAACAAGAAAATAACTCATCACTTTAAGGATTTCATATTGCGTTATAAAATTAATCGAATAATATATATATTTACATCTATATGTAATTGCAAGGGCTGTGAATATTAAGTTGCATTAATTGTATTTTTTTTCATCCGTCATTTCCTGTAATGAATATTAAAAATTAGAAGACCGTCTTATCCTGTACAATGAGTGTTAACTATTCATGAAAAAATTATATATTCTGGAGTCTCTTAGGTATTACATCCCTATATAATAATGTCTTATCTCTATTTATTTTTTGACGCTACCACGAAAATATGTGAGGCAAACCATTCGTGCGCAACCGAAATATGATTTACGACCATCTTATTCTGTATCTATATATTAATTTACTTAAGTACCTAACAGAAAAGAAGAAATGATTAACAAATTAACCTTCGCAACTAACGTCACAACCGTCTGAACTAAAACCAGTTACTGTAGTTCCCTTACCACCATAAAATTAAAGATTTTTATGTAGCACTACTTATAAAAAAATACACTAAAATAAAATAATAATAACTCATAATCAAGGCGAAGCTATTAAAAGACACTAACTCAGTCTAATAATCAGATAAAACCATAAAAAACCCTGTACACAATAAAAAAACACAAATTACAACAATAAAAACCTATATGCAATATTGGATCCCATTACAGTTAACTTCATAAAATAAATTGTCATTTTTCGATTGACCAATTAAAAGCTTTAAACTCTTAAATCAATATATTAGTGAAACCATCAGTAAAATTGTTATGACTGAAATTTTACAATCCAAGGCGTTTAATAACAACACAATATGAAGCAATTATATAGTTCGTAAAGTTTAACAACGTCGTTGCTAAAATACACTTTAAAATTGTACCTTCAATTTAAATACGTGTAGTCAATAAAAAAAATCCAAGAGTCACTAAATCAAGTCGTAAATAATATTTTTTTACAAATTATTCTTAAAACACAAAGATAAAGATACTTTTAAATCCTTATATATATACGCTATTAAATAACAATAAAGTAATCAACGAGAAAAAATGTATAGCTCTGTACTGGTTTAAATCGTTTTGTGCGTGTTTTCGTACTCATTGCGTGAAATATTCCTATAAATGCCATTTAATATTGATAGCCATTGAATTGACGTAGTTCTGATACCTTCATAGAATTTAATCTGTGATGAGGTGTACCGATAGTTAGTACACCTTCACAAGGTGGACGATAGTGAGAGGAAATCTTGTGTTAAGACTCTCTGTTTCCCACTCTCCATTAAATCTTCATCGCATTGAGCTTGATTGGCGGAACTTAAGGTTAAAAGATATTTATTATTCCTCCGAGTGGCGATCGAACCCACAACCAACGTCAGACGCTATCAAACTGAAACTTAATAAGTAGATTTAACAACAAATTAACTTAAATATGATAGTAATTTTTAATAAAATTTATATAATTTTCAGGTGACTTTCAATAAACGTAAATTTGGTGTAATGAAGAAGGCATATGAGCTTAGTGTGCTCTGCGACTGCGAGATCGCGCTCATCATCTTCAGCTCCAACAACAAATTGTACCAATATGCCAGCACGGATATGGACAAGGTAAGAAAAAATACTATTATAAAAATATAATGACAGTTTTTTAGTTCCATCTAGATTTATAATTTGTAGAATTTTTTATAGCTATTTATAGTTACATGATGTTTTTCTATTAAAATAATGAAATCTTCGACATGTTATTTCAAATATTTTACAAGTACTCCTAATTTATTTTATTAATATGAGCTACAACTGATAACGAAAAAAACAAGTTGTTGACGTTTCCCATTGTAAGAAACTTTAGGTGAGTGCGTAATATTTTGGGAAAAACAATAATTAAGTAGCACCCTCGGAAGTACTTAAGGTTACTGTTGAAAGTAAACAAAAACAAGACGTTGTTAACGTACATTTCGGCCTTTTCTCTCAACCTTCAGTATTTTTTATTTTGAACAATATACGTAGAAGGCCAAATCTCCGAAATAAGCATTACTAAAAATTACCAAACGAAAATTATATCAAATTCACGCTGTATCTCGCACACAGCAAAGACAGAGGGGACCTAGTGTAAAGACACTCCGTTCATCACTTTCTTAAAAAAAAATTAAAAGTAATAATATAAATGTTTGACAATTACAGGTGTTACTCAAATACACGGAATACAACGAACCGCACGAGTCCCTGACCAACCGCAACATCATCGAGGTACATTAAGTACGGCGTCATCTGTGTGCCCGTGATCGATGCAATGTCATGCAATCTTGACTTATCCATTAACAGCGCTTATACTCACAAATATATCTAATAAAACTTTTGTGTTACTAAACAAACCCAAAAATATTAATAAAATCTCATAAAATACACTAAACGAGTAGAGTTAGACGTCGATTTGATGTTGTGTACCTACACGGTAGCTCAGTACGTAAATAGAACAGTGAACTACAAGCATGCCGGTTTATTTCCTGTTAGAAATAAAAAAAAAATACGAAGTTAAACACCAGACACGGACACCAGTTGTATACTAACAGTTTATGACCAGCCACCCCAAATATTTATGTTATTTTTTCCTTGTGCAGCATGGATTTTATAAATATTTTTGTGTTTATTTGTATCAAGCGCCTACCTGATAGATTTTACAAGGGTAAAGTCAGTGTTGTACCATTGCATTCGACACTACACACATATGTACGCTAAAAAGTTTTCACGTATAACTTAGTAGTACTGCTTAGTAGTTGTTGGCACTTTTACCCTCCACTACATACTGGCAAATATATATTATGACACAAAAATTTTTTTTAAACTAACAGTGTGTACAGAGGGTGATTCTAATATTTAATTTTGAATTGCATGCGAGTTATACAAATTAGTATTTATAATTTGGGCTCGTCAAGCCACCTGAGCTGGTTTCGCTGACACTTACAGGCACTAACGAAGAAAGAGCATAAGAACGGAGTGATGTCTCCCGACAGCCCTGAAGCGGAACCTGAATACAATCTGACACCAAGGACCGAAGCTAAATACTCAAAAATTGACGAAGAATTCCAAATGATGATGCAAAGAAACCAATTGAACGGCAGCCGTGTTGGAGTTGGTGTTACCGGAAGCAACTATAACTTACCCGTGAGCGTCCCCGTCGGAAACTACGATCAGTCACTCTTGCAAGCAAGTCCTCAGATGCACACTTCAATCAGTCCACGGCCCTCTTCCTCGGAAACGGATTCAGGTAAATATTATATAGAAATATATTCAATTTAGGATATCAAATACAAAATGTTTCTTCTTAACTTTAAAAATATTTTCGATTATTTTATTTTGCTATAAAGTATAGTATACAGGAGAAATATATATTATTTCTCTTACATTTATTTATTTTTTTCGAAAAAATACTACATAATGAAACTTTTCTTCCAGTCTACCCCAGCGGCGGAATGCTAGAAATGTCAAACGGATACCCAGGATCAGGATCGCCACTAGGGGCAGGATGCACTCCGTCCCCCTCACCAGGACCAGCCCCATCTCCCCATCGCCACCCCCACAAGCCCCATCATGCCCCGCCACCGCACCACTCGCCTCGCCACAACAACTTACGCGTCGTCATACCGAACTCTATGCCACCACCACAAGATGATATTTCGTATACTGGAGAAGTGAGTTTCTAGTTTCATTGTTTTACAATTTATTTTGAAATATTTCGATATTTTACTCTAGTTAATTATTTATTTTAGTTCATTTTATTATTCCCGATCAAAACTGAGAGATATAATAAGTTTGACCTGTCTGTGTACATGTTATCTGTATGTCTGTCTATGGCATTATACCTTCCAAACAGAAGAACCTATTTTAAATTATTTATATTTATGTTGAATTCCACCATTTACGATATGAAATGAATTAAGTCAATGATTGGGGAACAAAGTATCTTGACACTAGGTCTTGAGTAGATTTCTCCTACCATTTACGGGTAGATAGACTTGTTTGTTTTTTTATTTTAATATGATATGCTTTTTGGTTACTTTATTATTATACTACAGAATGATATATGAATAATGTTAATAAATATTTAAAAAAAATAATGAATTAAACATTTTTATAAGAAAGTAAAATTATTAAAACCTCTTTTAAAATAATACTTATAATAGAATCAATTGTCAAAAATTACATACTAAATTATAATTGCAGACACCGTTAAGCTACTCAGGACTCGGCAACTTCGGCGGACCACAGGACTTCAGCATGAGCTCGGACATAGGCATAGGACTCTCGTGGGGCGCGCACCAGCTACAGACTCTACAGCACAACAGGTACATGTCTGTACAATTTCATTTTACTTACTAATTTTGTATATATTGTTAATATTAATGTCAGTTTTGCTTTTTGTCATTAACTTGAAATAAATTAAATTTGAAATATTTGTTAATATAACTATATGCTAATCTATTTATTATGACGCGTGTTGATTCAATCAAAATTTTTAATTTTGGGTAAAATTCCTTTTTAACCACCTTTAATCTCTCGTTATTTTAGTGTTACTAAATATTTTATTAAGAAAAGAGTTCAAAGAGTGAGTAGCATAGTTTGACTTTAAAAGAACTGCCAAAAAAAATAAAAAACAGCTCCGCCGTAACAGCTTTTCGCTGCCGTGACCAGGATTCGAACCTGGGTTACTACGGCCACAACGTAGGGTCCTAACCACTAGACGATCACGGCTATCGGAGCTACTGTTACAATTTGTAAATTTTGACTCCGCATTGAAGTGTCACGTCGCATTCTTCATGCTTGGCTTGTTTTCTATTGAAGCGATAAAATGGCATTTAATTTTGCTTTTTTTATTATGTTTTGTGTTTTAACGTCTTCCTTATAAGCTATTAGAATTAATAATAAAATAAATTTAAGTTGTGTCGCAATGGTTGTGGGTTTTATTTCAACCCGGGGAATGAATTATTTTAATTCCACCTGTTCTGGTAAAGCAAATTACGGCGAGTTCCGCCACTTGAGACACGTATCGCAATGCGCTCAGTTTTCCGCTACTTAAGAGCGGAAAACTCATACTACGTCCTCTGCCTACTCAAAATTGAACGAGAGAAAGAGTGAGCTTAAAAAAAAATATACATCTATAATATATAAAAAAACATCCATAAAATAATTTTAAATAAACTATTTATTTATGTGTGTTCATTGTAAATAGTGCATTTTGTATTTTTTATTTTACATGTCCAGTCCAAATTTGTATATTTTTGTTTCTTTTATTTAGCACCTCAATTTTTAACTTAATATAAAGCATTTTTTTTTTCATTTTTGTTCAATAGATAAAAATACATAATATTTATATTTAAAAGAAAAAAATAAATTATATATATCATTGTATACTATATAGGAGAATAGACAAGGGAACCTAATTCCATAAGACCTAACGCATTCCATCTCTCACTTTTCCCCCGAATTTGAGATGAAAATCGTCCCAAAATACTTTCGTGCTTGTAATCAGATACTGTCCCACTGTGCCACAATGGTCTCAATGCACATAAAATAAGATATATCTTTTGTATTTCTGTTTTTTTTTTTATTTTTTAGCTTCACTTTGTATTCCGCACATCAGGTTAGGCAAAGGCAGTCTAGAGTAAAGGCGCTCCATGCCCCCATTACATTTCCGTACCCCACATTCCGCCGAATTCTAGAGACTTTGCCTTTACGTCTTCATTATTCATACAACAAATATTATAAATGTCAAAGAAAACCGCCTGATTTCAATTAGCGGCACTCGATTTTAATTCGAATTAGCCAGAAGTGTAAGTACTTACAGCAGAACGAATCACGTTCCGCACGAGTAAATCTCTGTTAACTTCTTGTTAAATTTGTTATAACAAAAACTAACTCCAGTCCTTATAGTAAAAAACATTCACTGATTAAATACAATTAATGGAATAGGTGGATATTGACTGCCAAGGTTGCATTTTGAATAAATTATATTGAAAATTATATTAATATGTGGCCATTCGTGGCGCTATGGTATAAGCGTGTGACTGTGAGCGCAATAGGTTGTGGGTTTGATTTCCACTCCCGGAGATGACATATTCGAAATTAATTTTTATTACTTCGCTCTGAAGTCTACACAACATAATATTTTTCAATTTAAATTAAATTATTAATAATAAAGTCAATGTTAAAAGTAACAAGTCAACGCGCAGAGTCTAAAAAAATAACTATAAAAAAGCAAAAAAAAATTAAATTAAAAAAAGCTCCGCCGTAACAGCTTTCGCTGCCGTGACCAGGATTCGAACCTGGGTTACTACGGCCACAACGTAGGGTCCTAACCACTAGACGATCACGGCTATCGGAGCGGTTACCGTTTCTAACAAAATTGCTGGTCAGATTCAAGTAAACGTGGTACTTTCACTATGACGTATTTAATTATATAAAAGCTTGTTACGGAGTAACTAAAATTAAAGATATTTTCTGTTGAGTTTTTCCTCATTACAGTTAATGAGTAGTCAACTAGTGTAAATTACTCGAACTCCAGTTAACCACATATCAAAAGGCAACATGCCTTACTGTGGCAAAATATTTAGTGTACAAGAAAATCTTACATTTATCTCAATTTCATAAAAGAGAAGCTTTTTACTAAAGTTTTTTCACCTCTAGAAAGACATAGTTATTCTACAATTAATTGTTACAAAAAAATATGTTATCGTTACATTTATTAAAAATCATAATAAGTATTGTTACAATCAGTCCTCCGGCTCTTTCTCAAGGCCGCCGTCTTTCGGAAGATAGTGGGGAACGATGAAGTGTTTTAATGGGAACGCAGTATCTTACTACTAGGTTCCCTTTGCCTAGCTTGCTACCCACAGAATACAGCGTAAAACTATAAAACAATATATATCTATATTTGTTTTCTATCAGTCGAATATTTATGATTTCTTCTGAACGCTATAATATGTAGGTATCTACATCCACATACTAAACAACAGTTTTCCATCAACAGTAGCAGCCTACCAGTGCTAGGCGGCACGTCCCCCCCAGCCGCGTCGCCGAGCAATGTGAAAATCAAAGCGGAGCCAGTGTCGCCGCCCCGCGCCCCCGACCACCTGCACCGTGCGCAAGCGCCGCCCGCGCACTTATCCGGTGTTATTGATGGTATGTTATGATTTCTTTGCTTTTTAATGGATTTGTTAACACTTACAACTTTTGTGACGTTGAATACCGTCGCTGCGACTTCAATTCCGCAACTCATACTTATTATTCACTATTAAGTAATGCCAATACATACTATGTAATGCTAATACATAATATGTTTATCGAAACGTAATTATATTATTCACGTGATTTAAATTAACAATAAGTTTAAATAATAATTTCATGACATCGTCCCAGTAATTAAACTACTTTTTTAAGGTTTTTTTTACATTATTCTATTCCTTTTATTAACACAAATAATAAATCTTTAAATAAAATTATTTTTTTAAATATTTTTTTGAAATTCATTCTTTAAATATAATGATAATATAAATTCAATTTTTCTAATTTCATTTCTTCATTTAATAAGAGTACCATAACTTAATTAACCCCACACAATCATTGACAATGCGTTTCCATACTAAAGTTAACATTAAAAACACTAAATAAATAGCAACATACTTTTCAGGGTCGGTAACATCGAGCAACATGGGGTCGCCGGCCGGGCAGGACATGAGGCACAGCACCGTCCCGCTCGACTACGAGCAGCCGCACACGAAGCGGCAGCGGATCGAGGGCTGGGCCACATAGCTAGGCTACGAGGCCTACGGTCCCTACCCGAGGCCCCTCCATCCGCACTGCTAAGGCCTCCAGGCCCCGCACCTCCGGCCCAAGACGGCAACCTCCAACGAGCTTTCGGTACTGTACCGTCCTGGTCTATACGCTCTATTCAATACTAAATTGATCACGCCCTATTTAGGCGATGGTGCTTCACTATGGCACGGTAGCAGATCAAAGGGCCTAGTGATGTTCTACTTACCTTTCCGCTATCGATGTTATAAATGTTTCACAATCCTTCTACGATACGTAACTATTGTAATGCACATGCAAATAAAGATTAAGAATTAATGTTAAATTAAGTACAATCATTTAGATGCAACCCTGATCAATTTTTCTATATAGATTTATAATTTCATGTAAATAGCGACATTATATGTGGGATCCGTGCCATTGTCTGTATTAGCTTAGTCAATTAGTTATAATTCTGAAGTTCGGTGAAAGGAGGCAAAGTGCGCGATAAGGACCACAGTAGTGCGAGTGCGTTGAAGACTAAAGCAAAAGCCGACTGTTGACTTTGTGTTAGTGTTTTAAAGTTTTTTCGTGCCATTTTAAAAATATGATTAGTGTGACATCCCAACTTTGAACCTTGTAAATTAAGTGTAGCGTCATCACAGAAGAATGTAAGTTATGTATTGGAAAATGTACTTTATCTATTGACATATTTATACATGGAAATCATAATATTTACATATGTATACACGTCCCGTTAGGAACGAATGTTATGTAATGTAAGTAGGTAATGTTAGATAGATATGACTATGTAAAAGTACCACACAAAGCTTTAAAATTCTTATGATAACACTCGCACTCTAAGCAGTCTCGTAAGTAAATACGATTTATATTATACAAAGTGGATTGAAAGTTAATCCTAGAAAATCGTCACGTCACTTCCTCGATACACTTACGCTGCGAGCATTTGAAATCACTAAATTACGAAGCCACGTGCGGGCGTTTCACATTTTCAGACCAAAAACAAAGTCAATTTTGAATATCATAATTTGTAAAATTGTACTTTTGAAGTACCCTTTAGTGTCTACAAGATTAGTGGCTGTAATTGGTTACTAGTAAAAATGAAGCTTGTTGTTAGTAAATCACTTTTGTTAATGTGATCTGAAGTATTGCATTATAAATCCTATTTACATTGAAAAATAATTTCCGCATAATATATTTAGCTTTAATCAGACACAGATTTATATATTTTCACAAAGGATCATACATATTTTGGTAAAGCACTATAAAAACACATGCCGCCCTATTTTTAGATCATATTGTAATTAATCATATTATAGCAAATCATAAGCATAGCTCCCCTCAATTATTGAACTATTGTTATCTAGTTATCTTTGTCTATTTTCTTATCTTAATGTAACGTACGATTGTTGAAAGGTTGAACTGCATTTTTGTCATTCTACCAGCCTGTTATTTTTTAAATTTTATATTTTAAGACATTGAGATTACACTTGGAACTCCTGCGTACACCTTTAGCAATTGTACGTCGATATCCATTTTCAAATGTTATACTGATTCTATTTATTCTTGACCTAATACTTGATAGTCATAAAGAAAAAATATTACTTAATGCGTAATCACTATCTATGACTCATAAACAGTTAAACTGTATCGTTTTAGAAAAACGTTGTTCGGAAAATAGAGTTCGTTATCAAGTATTAGGTTCTTTACCCCTCATATCTTCTCACTGTAGATGCCTTACTCACAGTGCCTAATGTACCATATATTACCAAATTTGTATCGTACGAATAGGTTTTGTGCATCGATTTTTTCACATCCTAATATTTTTAAGTATTTACAATATATAAAAATATATATAAATGTTAATTATTGCAATTGGAAAACTTTTTGCATTGCGCAAAAGTGTTTCACTTGCATCTATACGTGTTATATTAGTACCATTGTACAAATTGTACAAATCAGTTAGAATAGTATAGTAATCAAAAACGTTATCACTATTGTATCGATACATCACTATTGATGCTGTCCATCGGCCGATAGATTGCCGATTTATCTGAGAAAATCGTCATTTTGATTGTTTGAGTCGATACTCGATGTTAATGGTCCGCGACCAGCTCGACTATCGATAGATAAATTCAATCGGTGTTTAAATGTTAGAATCAATGTGTTAAATGTAATTGGAGCGATCCTTCAAATCACAGTAACGATCGTTGAATATATATTTGTTATAAATTGTACAGGGAAGTAACCAGTTTGATGTTCAAAAGTCTGAACGAATAAGAAATGTATTTTCGCATTGTAAAATATTATACACTAGATGTTAATGTAACTATATTTTAATACTGGATCATAAACGTTGGCCCCCTTGTAAGGGGAATATTCGTACACGTATATATATACATATATATGTATGTTTAGAGTAAATTGTTAATATGATGCGATGTGGGTGATTGTGCGTGACTATTGTATCTGTGTCCATATCCATCGTTGATTGTCGAATGGGTGATTGTTTGGTATTAATATTACTAATCGATTAGTATCGAGATATCTCGAGATATTCTGTTTTCAATGGTATCTCTCATGATTGCCCACCTCTAAGTGATATCAATATGCACTGTTACAATTCTTGTTTTGAATTTTGAAATTGCATTGTTTCCATTTGATCGTTTTCGGTCATATGTTCCTACTTGTTCCTTTCGATAACTTGCGCTTTATTTGTTGAAATTTGCTCAACTTACATTTGGCCATAGCTACTACTGTTACTGTTGTTAAGTTCAATCTGTATCTATGTCGAATTAAGTTGGTATTTTAAAAATATGTAAGTTCTTGATTTCTCTATATAATTAGCGGCAAAGTATGAAATAGCAATTGCAGTCTAATTACGAACTGAGAAATCACGGTAAACCTCACTATAGAATGTTTATATGAAATAGATCTACACGTTGTTACCTATACCTATCACCGGAGTGTGCACTGACAATGTTTAAATGTAAGTTCCGTAAACGTACATATAATTAATATTTTTCGTGTAATAGTCATAGGGGACAATATGTCTGTTTATATGAATCACTAATAATATTCGTCTGTACGACATGGACTTTAATCTTTTGCACTATGTAATTTATTGAATTTCTTGTATGAAATCATCAGTAAGCTGGTATTGGGAGCATTATTTGCAAGGTTGTGAGCTTTGCTGTCGGGAATGATTTTCACTTATTAATATAATTAATTATTTAATTGTAATATTCATTTCGCACAACTCGTTGTGTGTTATTGTAAAAAGAGTTTGGTCTGTTTGTTTCGTAGATGTATCTTACGTGTATGTTTTACCTGTATTTATCCAGCTGTGGCGCAATAGCGAAAGGTGACCGTTTACATTATTGCATTTAAATGTCGTAGTCATAAGCATAGTCCCGGAATCTGGTCAGATTTCGATGTAGTAGTAATATAACAACCCTCTTGTATCCCTTCCCCCCATTTCGATATTGTTCCACAGCACTTGTGACAACCCAGATAGATTAGGTACATAAATACATATCCTTATTGAATACTCAAGTCGATTTCACACATACTTCTCGTAACATCAGTTGTGCAATACATGTAACAAATCGCTTAGGTAGGTATTAGGTATATTTTTGTTTGAATTTACAAAAAAAAATAATAATGCAAATTCTGTTGTATTTTAATGATATTTTTACTGATAATGATGATGCTCCCTGTGAATTTTCTAGGGAGCATTATGGGAATTTAAGTCATATTGTATAATTATTTTTAAGATGCGGCCGGGCCAAATATTGCATTAATTTAGGTCTAACATCGCCTGTCACGGCAGCCAGTCCTGCCTGACATGATGTACACGAGCAACAATAACTTCTCAATGGCTGAATGAAATATTAATGTTAATGGACAGTGTTAGAAAATTGTTATAAATTATTTTGATGACTGTTCGAAAGATAATAAAGAGTTGGATGTCAATGTGTTTTTATTATTTAATTGATAAGTTTTCTTATGAATTATTTAAAATTAGTACACTATAAATATAATTATGATATACACCAGTTGTGGTGCAGGGGCACAATGTTTGACTGTAAAGACGACTGGTTGTGGGTTCCGTCACCACTCGGGGAAGAGAAATATTTGTTTAAATTTATATTTTCATTTATTCCCTCTGGTGCCGAGGCAAGGCGTAGCATTGAGTTCCACTACTCAACATACAATGTCTCCAGATTTCGACGGAAAATAGGGGAAGGAGTTCCTTAACTTAAAATATTTACTATTAAATCCTTATATTGTTATTAGGCTTATATTTTTACTTTGACATAAAGGCTCTAATGACCCTTGCCATTTGTTCTACAGGATAGTATTTTCAATAAAAGGTAAAAATAATCACTAAATATATACATATCTTAGATAAAAATCATTCTTTTCAATATCTTTCGATCCTTTGTCGAGAAATGCATGAAATATAAACATATAGGTACTAGTTATGGACATTTGATATTTCGGGAAAAATTATCTACTAAACTAGTTGATTAAACTAAACTAAAGTAAGTAACTGAATAGTTACATAACAAAGTTATTTAAATCGTATATTATCAATTTATTTGATAAATTTACGAAAAATTGCGGTAAAAAAAAGCAATACACTTCAATTCTTAACATTTAGCTTAAGAAATGCATATTATATTTTTATTAAAACACTCGCTCTATATACATTACAATTCGCCATCTTTAAATAAAATGGCGGGAAGAAATATATTGTGCTCAAATTCTTCACAAAATTATGTACAATTAATATAATGTTCACAATTTAAGAAATTTATATTAATATCTATATATTCGAAAGTTAAAAATAAAATTCGATCATTAGTGGTTGTCGTAGCTAAATACATTCATTTTAAAAACCTAAAATATTCTTAAAGATGTTCTCCAAAGACATCTTTTGCAGTGTATTCTGTCTTATCATTCACCAAATCTTCTATGTCATTGGATGGTTTTTTTTGGAAAATCACCTGAACCTCTCCATTAACATCGACTGAACTAGAACGCCTTGAACCCCATTCATGGTCATTAAAATTATTATGTACAGTTATGCTTTCCTGTGTAACGTCTATTATATGACCTTCAACCGTATCTTGAGACTCATTACTTGGCGATCTGGATAAAAAATGTAAATGATTCTGTGATCCACTATTAAAATGTATAGCATCCACAGAATCCTGAGGTGTATTGATTAATATTTTGTCGGGTGTTTTACTAGATTTAATTTTTCTACCAACAATTTGAACATCTTGAGAAACCACCCATCCATTCGGAAAGGAGAGCTACAGCAGCCAAAAGAAAACCAGCACCGAGTAATAAGAACATGCCTTGTGTATCTTCTAACGTAAGCCCCTTTTCTTCTATCGAAGCTATCTTCAATAAATCACTGTTTCCGACCTAAGATATTGAAATATAGTACTTCATAATGTTTTATTTGATAATCTGGCTCTAAAATCATAAATAATCAATTATATTAATTGTATACCGATAAAAGTTTTCCAGAGCTCGATCGCTGCATTTCCCAGCGCACCTCATCATTTAATTTATCTAAAATTCCTGCCTGTACCATTCTCCTTATATCATTGCTTAATTTTGCACCATATAGAGAATTATTTGGGAATCCAATACTAACTCCGAACGGCACAAAACATTTATTGGATATATGCAGCACCGAGCGCTTTGATCTACAAAATCTATGTATTAGTGTATAGCTATGTTGCATAGCTACTACTTACTAAAATAACATTCGTAACTTTAAAAATATTTAAGCTTAATTACAAATTAAAATAAAAATAAATCAGTTTCACGCTGTATCCCGCACACAGCAGGGAACCTAGTGTTAAGACACTCCGTTCCCCACTTTCTGCCGAATTCTGGAGGCATTGCTTGTTGAGTGGCAGAACTCAACGCCGCGCTTTGCCTCGAAACCAGAGCGAAGAAATGGAAATATAAATTTAAGTAAATATGGGGATCGAACCCCGAACCAGTCGGTTTTACAGTCACACTTCGTGCCGCTGCGCCACGACTGACCTCAAATCAAAATTACAAATTGTGTAATTACATATTTTACATTAAATTAACGAATTATATAACTCAACACATGTAATTCAATTAAATTATAGAAATTACTCAGACATGGAGAAATTCGATTGTACAATATATTCCAATTCTGCTTGAGATCCTAAAAAGGCGTATGGAAAGAAAAATGCCTTCGTCGTATTACGTATACCAGCTTTAACATCTGGTACAAATTCTATCTTTTTAAACAGTTTGTTTGTTAACGGATCTGAAGAATTGAAAAACCATCTTTCCCAGCCTCCACGATCTGTAAGAATTATAAATACCATAAATAATGTTGTTAACGTTAATAGCCTTTTCTTTTCTTTCTGGTAGAATATTCACGTACCCAAAGTACCAACACGATAGAAACCTGACAATAGTTGTTCTATAGTGTCCACCGTCTCAGGAAAGATAGGTAAAGTTACAAATGCTATAATCGATCCTGTATAACAACTTGTAATGATGATGGTAAATACCCAATACCAACCTAAAAACATAAATTTTGTATAAAATGTGATCAAAATATGAAATTACTAAATTAATAAATCTTACCAATCAAAAGCCGTGTAGTAATCTTTGTTGTTTTGCTCCAAGACTTTTTTCCAACAAAAGTGAAACAATTTGTGAATGTCCCAAAGACGTACCAAAACATGTTTTCGATTTCTCCTTTATCCTTAATCAAATGGCGCAAAGTATGTTTGTCTGAGAAAGCTAATGGAAAAATTCCTATTAAATAGGTAAATGTTAACGCTACCCATACCTGCCAGTTAAAAGGACCTAAAATTGCGCGGTATCTGGAAAACATTAAAAACGTACAGAAATAAATTTTATCGTACATTTTTTTACGCTTCTTACTGATATTTGTATACCTATATACAGGAAGAACCATACCATTTGTTTCTTAAAATAAAAACTTAAAAACTCAAAATCCCGCACACAACAGAGTAGGCAGAGGGAACCTAGTGTTCAGGACACTCCGTTTATCACTTTCCACTGATTTCTGAAGGCATTGCTGGCTGAGTATCGGATTTCGTCGCCGCGCTTTTACCTCGACACCAGAGCGAAGAAATGAAAATATAAATGTAAATAAATATATCACTTCCTCGAGTGGGGATCGAACTTACAACCAATCGCGTTTGTAGTCACACTTCTTGCTACTGCGCCACAATTTGCCTCAATACCTTTCTTAAAATAGAACTTAAATTAACAACTACAAATATCTCCCAATAGTGGAATTTGGGCCCACTATCATTACATTTGATGAGGTCTAATTTAACTTTTAATTAATTATTAGAGTTCAAATATAATAACAAAGAATAGTATTTTAACTTACTTTATATACATACTTTTTTTAAATTTTGAGCTACATCAAGCGTCGAGTGCTTCAAGCATATAGGATAGTATACAGACAAAGCAGTGTTCAGACACTGTTTCCCTCTTACCGCCGAATTCCTAAAGAATTGCGTGTTAAGTGGAACTCTACGCCTTGTTTGCCTTGTTACCAAAGGGAGAAAATAAATATATATATATGGCTGAAATGTTCGCCATAAATAAAGAATAAAACAATTGACTAACCGGGGTAATGCCGTAGATGTTAACGTAATAAATACCGCACAATCTTGGGAATGAGAAAAACTCATGTCTATATTACTAGTCCTTTCACTTGTTACGTACATTCCCGCCACACCTATGTCTGCTCTAGACTTGGCTACTTCATTTGTGACTGCATCGCCTGGCCTAAATTTAGGTTTATTTTTATTGTTTAATATATTAAATAATATATTATTTGTGTATTTTTAATAACTGACTAAAATCTTCATAACTTTCGACTATTATATGAAGGTTTATAAAGAACAGCCAAACATAATATAAAATTATTACCCTAATTCTCCGCTATTCTGAGGCTCAATAATTTCTACGGAAAAGTTGTTTCTTTCCGCCAGTAAATTTAGTATTCTAATTTCAAGTCCATCCCAAATGACTTTTGGATTTCCACCATCGGCATCTGTATGAATTCTATAACACAACGAAAATAGACGTTTTTATTTATTAAAATATAATTATTAAAATACAAATCAATTCTTTAAAACGTCACGAGTCAAGTCTTTTCAATTATTATTTGTTTGAAAGTTGTATTTATACATTGTACCTCCTAAAAGTAAATGGCGGCTGATTGGCGGCAGCTACAACAAATCTGTGACCTGCATAGCCTTTCGTCATTTTTGTTGGGAATAGATTGACATGTCGGGAAAACTTTCCATGACTCCAAGAACATAGTACTTTTGGCTTACTAGCACCTAAGCCGTCGGTGTATAAGATATGCGTGTACAAGATATATGCAGCTTCCTAAAAGAATTTTGTTTTCTGTTACATTTTAACAATTAATAAGATCTTTGATTTGCGCGATTTTCCCATAATTTATATGAAACTCTTTAACCAAATTACCATGAACTACTATAAAGTGTTTAAAATAAATTCAAAATGTAGGGGAATAATTCGGTTACAGATTTTTTTTTGTTTTTTTCTATCCTGCACATAACATGGTCGACAGAAGGAACCTGGGAAACTAGTGTTAAGCCACTCCGTTTTTCATTAAAACACATCCGTTCCCAACTTACCACCGAACTACTGAGGCATTGCGTGTTCGGTAGCGGAACTCAACGCCACGCTTTTCCTTCGTTACCAGAGCGAGAAAATAAAAATATTAAATATTTCATTCCCCCGAGTGGGAATCGAAACCTTAATTATAGCGTTTACAGTCGCATGCTTGTGCCCTTGCGCCATGACGGTCTCTTGTATATTATGTTTTTTTTAATGATACATTACAAAAAAAGCATATGAAAATCATTTTAATATAAGTGTCACTGACTATTACCGAGTTATCATCATCCTTAAAACTCTGTCCAATCACTACTAAATTGATAAAATATCTGGATAAAGGCCCTGCTAAAAATTCTTGAACGGCCCATTGCGAAGATCTAGCCACTACTAAAACTTTACTCTCAGATTGTTTACCCAGGACTTTAGCGCTACTTTTGACATCACTTAGAAAAACAATGAAGTGAAAGCATTCATATTTTCGCTGAAGAAGCCTTGGCTCTTTTATAATGTCCATATCATCAATATAGCCATGTATAAACGACACTGGGAAACTTTTAAATAAATCTTTGAAAAGATATCCTTCACGTACTTTGATTTGGTCATCATAAAGAATCACTGGAGTACAATCATTTAGATAGGTCAATGTTATATTGTGTATCAACTGAATAAGAGAAGGGTTCTGATCGAAAGTCTTAGCTTGACCTATAAACATTTCGTGCCACTTTTCCTCTCTTGTCTTAGGATGTCCGTGAAAAACTGGATCAGCATTTCTTTTGGTTGTTACAGATTTTATAGAGCTATTCACAAATAACGGTCTTCTTTTTATTTTTGTTTCTTTAATATACTTAAGAATATTTCTGGATCCTCTAAAAGTCTTAGAAAATAGTTGATGATAACGCAAAATTGATTTTTCACTTAAATTATTCAAACCAAACTTGGTAATGTAATTTTTATTACTAGAAATTAAAACACATTTCAAATTTAAAATAAATAAAGTTAGTATTATAAATTTCATTTCAAACGTCTCGTCTCAGCTATTCGACTGTTGTTGTAGAAATCGAGCAAATCCAATCTTTTTATAGACGTTTGTAAACCTTGGTTTCCTAAATGTCATCCAGGTGTTATGATTGAAATTTTATTTTTTATGAAGTCTATGCGCTTCACGGTCACGCATAACATATACATGAAACCTTGAAAAGTTTATGACGCTTTTCATTTTTAGGAAATACTTTTTTTTACAAGGAAATTTATAAATAAAATATTATTAGCTAACTCTATTATTTTAAAATAAAAAAAGGAACCAACCGATAAACAAGCTTTATTATGCAGAAATAAAATAATTTAATTATAAAGGGAGATGTGATCGAATCGAGTGACAACGACGAAATAGGCCGCTCGTATCGTATGTCTTCATCTCTCTTCCGGGGTGGGGAAGAGGGTATACGGCGTCAGGGTAAGACCCTCTGGCCGTTGGTTTCTCCCGCCGCGCATAACTATGCGCGTGTCCTTGGGTTGGTCCACTGGCCCGGGGGAAATTGTCGCCTTTGAGACTGAGGAAGGATGGGGAGAGGATGAGCGGTTGCCGCCTGGGCGGTCAGTCCAGCCAGGTGAGACCCTCGGTTGCCCGAGGGAGGCCCAGCTTAGACGACCAGCGACCAAGGCGACTGCTCAAATCCTAATAAACCTAATCCTAATCCTAATCCTAATAAGTACTCTGCCTACCCTTAATGTGGTAAGGATGTGATAGCTCGTTTAAATAGGCCGCTGCTTTCCATTTCACGCTTTTTATTGACGTAACGTCGATGGTTGTTCTGGAGAGGAAGTGACCGCCAACAATATAGTTATTGAAATGTTATAAAAAATATTTTATTGTTTTTAAGTTTTAATTTTTCTCTGTGTGGTAAAAATAACTAATTGTTATTTTTGCCAAAATAACTAATTGTTATTTTTGCCACACAACAGAATTACTAAAATTAATTAGAATAACAAAGAATATGTGTATATCAAATTATATATACTGGAGAGTATAATAAAATAAAACATCACAACTTATCATATCATTTTATTATGCCGCACTGGTTGCGTCATTACATATGCGATATTTATCTACTAAAATGAATGCAAAAAGTACATTTAAAAGAAAAATACGGGTCCCAATTCGAAATTCTAGTCACACGAACCATTAAGTCAAAAATACATAATAATATATCAAATATTACAATTCATATAAAAAAATGGAACTATCAATTTTAAATATTAAATCTATATTTACAATTAAACTTATAAATATTGCAATAGTTAAATAGATCTTTTGCAAGCGCTACATTCAAAATGTTATAAACGTACGTTTCTTTGCATTATGCAACGAACCGCCCATATAATAAAAAAAAAATTGTAATTTGCAAGTAAGATTTTTAAATACATTAATAGTTATGTAATAGCTTTTCCCATCATTTTAAAAATATTTAGCAGTCACATAAACATGTGCTTCATCAATAAAGCGATGCAGACAGACGTCTACGTGACGCTAACAATAATATTAATTGAAACAATACGGGATGTACAATAATAGCCCAACCAATATATTGAATATAGTTTTCAAATAATTTATATATTTATTATTCATTTTTAAATTCAAAAGAAATAATATTAAAAAAAATAATAATAAAATTTCTTAAATATTTTTTAAACATTTCTAAAGTGTTAATCCACACTTAGGTTTTCTAAATAAGTATTTAAAATTTCTTAAAGTTTTATTTAAGCGCTTACAACACACACTTACGATTAACTTAATAAAAATAGATACTAACTATATTTACAATTGTATAAAAAGACAGTATCAACCACAACTCTGGCAAGATAAAAAATATTTTCTAATTTTTAATATGGCTTATATATGAAAATGATTTTTTCTTTAAAAATGGTGAGGACTTAACACCTCTGAAAAATTACAAAACTATTTTAATGAACTCGTATAAAAGTAATATCTATTGATATACCTACATTTATTTGATTCCAAAAAGAGTATATCATAACACTTAATAATAATAAAATCGAACACGTAATAGGAAAATATAAAGCAGACATTCTATGCGACGCAGCACGAAACAATTAAATAATATTTGTAGATCTTTTAGATGTATTCTTATTTCTTTCTAAACGATTGAAAACATACAATATCACAGTTTCCAATACAATATAAATTTACATATACTAATGTAAATTAAGCAAAAAGAAAATAAAAGACGTTAAAATCGATTGAAAACATTTGCTTTGTGACCATCTAATCTAAATGGCACTTACTAGTTGATGACAAAACAGTGATTGATAATAATTTACTAGCAGAATGATCCTTGCCTCGTTGGCTTAAAGCACGTCCTAACGGATCATCTTGATATGTGATAGTGTCCGACCAAAGCGTATTATATTGTTTTTGCTACCGGCAAAATTAATGAACTTTAAAAAAGGTAAATAGATTGAATTTAGATTTTACTAAAATCAAATAAGTTTACTTGTAGCTCAGATATTTAACTGTATATCACGGATAAATTAAACTTGTACATATACGTATACATGGTTATATTCAATTAAATAGTAATAATAGTCTTTCATTTTTAAATCGAAAATAATTTTCAGCAAACATCTAAATATTCTGCATTAACTATTCAAAGTATTACAGAGGTTAAATCTAACAATAAATTAATTGCTATTGACACAATCAAATTGAGCGTTGATCTTCGATCGGACACTAGTAATTTGCATATACCTACTTATATTTAAATATTATTCTCCGATGTCGTTATCAATACGTGATGATCTGATGCCAGTTTTACCGGTCCAAGGGTATATTTCAGGACAAGGCTGACAGGTCCTCATGTATCGCACTCCAGATTTATGCCAAAGGTTACATACTTTTGGGTTATTACATTTCTTAGGTCGATCCTGAAAGTAATTAAATAAGTACTTTAGTAATTGTTCATAATAATATATATTTTAAATGTGTAATGTTCTCAATATTTAACTGTTGAATTCCAAATATCGTGCGGCTCCACAATAACTTTTAAATTAAAAAAATATATAGAGGGATTATTTTAACGCATGTAACTATTATACAGCAACATAGCGTGAATTCAATATTAAATAGAATCATCGTGTCATGATTAAAATCTTATTCGGAAATTACTTAAAATTATATCTGTGCACTTATCTATAAATCATTAACACCTAACCCGCAAAATACGGAAAATGTGGAAGGATAAAAAATAGTAACAATATAAAATTACCTGATAATTGCATTGGAATGGTTGGAAGTTGTCCAACCGTGATATAGGTGTTGGGTCTCTCACCCATTGAATAGCCTGCCAGTTCGTAATAATCCATACATCGTTCATCTGATTGATAAAGTCTAAGAACTTGATGAACCCGTCTTTGTGATGAGGTTGAGTGAACCACGCGGCGTGGTAAAATAGACCGAATGGTGCTCTGTAATAAAAAAAGCTTTTTTAGTCTTTTCACTATACACTATTGCACGTTTTATCCAACGTCGCAGAATAGACCAAAACGGAAAGTAAAATGATTAATTTCGTCGAATAATTACCGATCCCACAACAATTATGTTGACAGTGAAACGCTAAATCGCAAGCCATAATGGTCCCATTATATGTGTTATGGTACTTAAAAAACTTAAAGTAATGTAGCAAAATTCAACAAACGATAATATCAATATTCTAATAAAGTAATCAATATTCTAATAAAGTAATCAATACCTGTTGCTAGTATAATGCCTGTCGAAATTTTTCAGAATCATTTTGTAAACTCCATCCGCATCAGGTGGGTTAGCACATGCATCTCCCATAGAGCAACGACCGCCGTTCAAATCTTGCCACATTACCATAGGCACTTCCCAAACTCCTGAAAATTTTATAATAAAGAAAATATAAGGACTGACGACATTTTCTATAAAATTTTCCTTATTTAAATATGTATGTATGTGTATCTAAATCATTTGAGTGTTTTGAGATAATAAAATGCGGTGTTTTTTTTCATAACTATCAGAAAAGACACTCTTTTACTTACCCGTTAGAGTAAGTAAGAGATATGACGATAATAAAATAATATATAAATTAAGATTTTTCTGTTTAAAAATATGTGCGATCATATAGAATATATACTAGACTATTTTAAATAAATTAAGATTTTTCTGTTTAAAAATATGTGCGATCATATAGAATACATACTAGACTATTTTAACTACTACTACACTAACTCAGCTTCACGCTGTATCCCGCACACAGCAGGCTAGGCAGAGGGAACCTAGTGCTAAGACACTCCGTTCCCCACTTTCTGCCGAATTCTGGAGGCATTGCGTGTTGAGTGGCAGAACTCAACGCCGCTCTTAGCCTCGACACCAGAGCGAAGAAATGGAAATATAAATTTAAGTAAATATTTCATCTCCTCGAGTGGGGATCGAACCCACAACCAGTCGGTTTTACAGTCACACTTCGTGTCGCTGCACCACGACCGGCCTCCAAATATAAATAATATAATAATTAACTAATAAACAATTATATTTACCTGGATACGATTTAGTTGGGCATGGTGGGATCATGCAGTCATGGAATAATTTGTAGTCCAAAGTGTACGGCCAACTCGGTGGTTTGTTTTCATAAACGGGAAGCGATGAATCATAAGTGAAATTAGAATCGTACAACATTTTAAACATTTTGTTACCACCAACGGACAAGAAGGGGGCTCTCATGCCTCTAACATCCTCAAGTTTTACACCACCATATGCTGATAAAATTTCCCTTTGCCCACCTACTTCTCTGTTCCACTTCTTTTGAGAAAATTGCTCCCCAAAACTATGACTAAAATGTAGAAAATATTTTAAGCAACTATTTTATGGTAAGAAAAAGTATAAAAAAAATGTAATTGAAGTATTGGAAATTTAGGATTTAGACCAAACCCAGAGTTAAAGAAATTAGCAAAGTCATATTAAGACTAAATAAGAATAAAGTCTATAAATATACTAAAGTAAATATTGAAAGAATAATAAGTAATTTTCAAAGTAGTACAAACTATTGAACCAAAAAAATGTGTTAACTCTTCATTTAGATGTAAGATTTGTGCAATGTCTAATTTGTTATCAGTGCGGATAATTTCTAATAACTTACGACACTGTATGTGATGCCATCTCATGTCCAGCTGAATAAAGATTTTGGACTTGACTGTAGTCGGTCCACTCATGAGAAACATAGAATGTGGCCGAAATTGGGCAACCATTAGGGTTGACACGACCTTTCTCGAATAAGTCGGCGTAAAGTCCCTTATTTAAATCGTTTACTGAGTCGTCAAATGTCAGCAGAACAATTTGCGGGATTTTATCCACTGGTAGTTCGCCTGTTTGTCGCGGGATATAGGTTGTGCATGTATTGGGGCAAATTCGATATGTGCCAGGAAAGGATAGAGTAGAGGTAGATATATGGTTAAAGTTAAAGGTTAAAGGAAGGAAGAAAAGAAAGAAAACCAAATTAATAAAATATTATAAACATGATAACAGCTAAGTAATTAGTCATAATTTATATAATAACATATGTTTATAAGTTTTTGTCTATACATACATATATGCGTAGATAGATGGCCAAGAAACTGTTAGTTATAAATATGAGTCGAATAATCAAGGTTTACCCTACAATTAGGCTGTTTTGAATATTCGACCCAAAAATTTATATTACATATTCCTATGTAATGTAACAAAACCTTTAGAAAGAAAGTACCAGATTCAGCAGTGAAGTCTTCTATTTAAGTCACTTACGATATAGTATGTGAGGCAAATTCGTGGCCATCTGCATATAAATTTTGCACTTGGCTATAATCAGTCCATTCATGGGAAACATAAAAAGTTCCCGTAATAGGACAACCATTTGGGTTGACACGTCCTTTTTCAAAAATTTCTTCGTAGTAAATTTTATTTAAATCATTTACTGCATCGTCGAATGTAATAATTACAATTTGCGGCACTTCGTTGACGCGTAAATTTCCTAAGATATACATGTACTTTAATTTTTATAATATCAGGCTATGGGAAACAAAAGTCGAGAATTATTACAAATTACGTAATATAAAAGCTTAATAATAAAAGTCTTTATATAGGAAAACGTACCTGGAATGTCTTTTCCGCCACAGAAACAGTCGGGCAATAGGCAAACGTCTTTTCTACATTTAGCTGCTGTTTTGTCGGGAGTTGGTTGAGGATAAACAGGTGCTGGTCGATTAGGAGGATTTGTATAGATATCCACCTCAGATACTTTTGATACAATTGCTGTAGATGGCTTTAAAGTAGGACGGTTCCGACTGTAAACAAAAACATACATCTATACCCATCACAACTATACCCATCACAATGATATCTTCAGAAAATAATACGAATAATTTCAGGTTTGATCAAAACAAAACGTAAATAGACAAGCAATATTTTTTCTACAAAAAGCAAATAATTTAACATGAATCTAACGTTGGAGGTGTTCCTCTATTAGGAGTCTGTTGTGAAGACCCCGATGCACCTGAAGTGGAATAATGAGCTGAACCACGTCCTCTTGTAATGGATGGCCTGTAATGAAACATTTGTAGAAAAATAGTTCTCTATAAATTACTCATTAGTATGCGTGATTTTAGATGAAAGCAATAATTTAATTATTTAATAAATATTTTATTAAACTTAATGTTAATAGGTTGTCGTTATATTAACACCGAACAATAAATTATGTAATTGTTATAAGTTATTTGAAGCAAATTTATAATAAAAGAGATAAACATAACTTATATCGTCATGCATAACGAGATGTATACTTTGACAAACTATAAGTGCATAATTTATGTAAAATTACACTTTGTGCATAGGGTGCCTTAAAAAAGTTGTTCATATACTTAACTTTTTATAAAATAAATGAATTAGTAAATCGTTCATTTGATTTGTATAATGTAAAAGAATATCGAAAAAAAATGTGCAGGAAATGAAAATGGTCGCGTCAGGAGTTAACAATTCAGGACAACTCAACCGACTGGAAGTCCCCCAATGATAACTTTATGTAGAAAAGAATGATAAGCGATAGATTTAGATAGCAATGGGTGCCATTATCAATGTTTATAAAGATATTTATTATCATGCCTGTTATATCGCGATGCGGAAAGTAAGGAGCATGAAGCCTCCACCGTCCATTAATAGATATGAAACATTAGGGTGCTAAGACTACTGGCCGGCGAGTACCTCTGGTATTTGATTTCGTTGCATTTTGCATTCACTTGCAGACTGTTGTCTGATGAACAATTGGACGATGATTGGTAACTCCTGCGCCCACCTCCCATTTTTGTCGCAGCTAATTTTATGGCGGGGTTGATACGAGAGGCACGAGTTGGAAAGGACAGACTTTTAGTAATTGGTTTAGTTTCAATTTCAGTTTTCAAAGTTGTCAATTTAGTCGTACTAGTTGTCGAGACAATTTCACTTATATAGTCATTTACTTGTCGCTGGTAATCAGTTTCTGTCGTTGTCATCACGTCCTCTAATTTGTACGGTGTAGTGTCAATTTTATAATTAGGTTTATTATACTGAATTGTTTCACTAATATTAGGAATATCTTTAACAATTTTTTGGTATAAACGAGATTTTTCGAAATCTGATTTATCTCTTAAAATTGAACTAAATTTCGATTTATCAATATCTTTTGAAGATATGTCATCAAATGTAGACATACTCTTTGACATTTCTGTTTCGGTTTTAGAAAGTGGATAAGGCAATTCTGTAATAGAAGACGAAGTTGGCTTGTTTGAAGAGGAAAATATGTTTTTATTATTTTCATGAAACATGATAGTCTCTGCAGTCGGAGTGCCAAGCCGAATAATATTAGGCTCTGTTATAATTTTTACATGCTTTATATTACTACGTAGAGGTTTCTCTGGAGAAAAATATTGTTTCTTCTTAAGAAAACCTATATTTACTACTTTGTCGTCTAAATCAGGGGATACAGAAGACGAAGTTGGTTCTGCAAAGTTAGATACGGAAGATGTTGATAAATTATCAATAAGAGATTTAAATACATTTTTTACTTTATTACTGAATACCTCCGTAGTTTGATCTGCTATAACATCGTCTTCTACACGGTACAGGTAATAAGATGGTTTTCTAGCGGCAGGTTTTGTAGAACCTATAATATTTTGTAACGGTGTAGTTGAAGGAAAACTAGTAGAAGATGTGGAAGAATCTGTAGTAGATGTTGTCCCCAAATCTAGACCGTAGTTAGTAAAAGTATCCTTTTCATTATTACTAAGATTATCAAAGCTTTTATGAGATGATATAATGGGCTCGTTATACTTAACGTCTAGCTCTTTCCAATTATATGAATTTTCAATATTTGATAAATCTGATTTACGATTGTCTTCATTTTGATTATTTATTTCAATAAGCTCTTCATTTTGAGTAATGTTCGCTGTTGAGTAGCCACTATCAATGTTTAGGGGCGCAGGGCGTTTTAAAACAGTTTTGAGATAATATTTTGTAGTGGTAGTCGGTATAGTACTTGATCGAGTTCTTGACTTTACTGTAGATGTTTCTATTTGTGGTTTTAGATAAATAGAAACATCTTCATCTTCTATTATTTCCGATCTAAAATTATCACCACTCAAAGCGGATGGCTCATCATCTTTACTACCAATAAATTCAGTAGTATGTTTTGTTTCAGGTAAATGAGCAACACTATTTGCGTCATATTGTATTCTTTGAATGTGGTGTTTTTTAGTACTATTGTTAATGCGAATATTTTTCATTCTTGAGTTTGAAAAGCTTTCAAGAGGTTTTGAAATAAGGGTTAACGTATAAGGATTTTCAGTATTGTTAACATTTCTACGTATTGAAAAACCAGTCGTTAAAGAAAACATTTTTTTATTACTCTCTGTGGGGATAATTTGAACAGTATTTATTGGAATTTTAGCTTTCTTGTTAGTTACACGAGAAGGTCGTACACGAGTCGGTAAATTTTCTGTCGATGGTAAGTTCAATCTATAGGAGTTATCTGTTCTTTCAAAGGGTTTTGCGAGGGACGAGAAGTTTATGATGGGTAATATAGTAGGAGTTAATGAAGTGGACTTATCAAAAGACTTTTGATTTTCTAAGGATTCAGGATCGCGAATAAGATTTTCAACGGTTGATGATCTGTCGAATACAAAGTAAAAATTTTTTCTTAATTCAGCTCTCGAATAAGTATATTATTTAAATTTAAATAGTTACACATTTTTATTAGAAGTACTATAAAGTACTGTTACTTTTATTTTATAGAAGGTATTAAATATATAAAAACAAGATACTACAAAAGGTTCAATTAAATTAATATACGACATTATAAGGCCTAAAAAATAAGATCTACTATCGCATAGTATTAATTTATTTACAAAAAATATTTCAAAGATATGTCCAAACAACCTTTAAACCGATGAAATTAGTTCCAAACCAAAATTAGTCAATCAGTCTGAAGGTTGAGGTTTAATGATTATGAATGATATAAAAACTAGATGTATATGAAAAATATCATAATGAAGATGATTATTTGTTTGTGATTTAAGCCTTGATGAAATGATAATAGAAATGACGTATGATGGTATAATTATTCTTTTGTAGTACCTTAAAGTTTGTCGAGACGGGGTCATAGCTTCGGTGTAAGGTGCAGTTGTTGGACGTCGTGTGGTTGTGGTAGTGGTAGTAGTAGTAGTAGTGGTAGTGGTCGTGCTTGTGCTAGTAGTAGGAGGAGTTGTGCGAAGGGAAGTAGCTTCGTATACAGTCGTCCTCACGCTGCTTGGAATATGCTCATAGCCCAAATCGTTACCTTCGCCCCTGGATTATTTTTATTATTATTTTTATTTTAAATTTATATTTATTTACTTATAAGCGTTAAATTGTGATTTTGGCTTTGCACATAAATTAAAACATTACCTCGATGGCTGACGAATTGGTGTTTGATATTGGTTCTGGTTGCTTATCTGTAATATTAAGAATTGATTTTGAACGCGATTACACATTTCTAAAATGTCACCAAATGCAGGGTATATTTTTATTTATTTATTTTTAGTTTTACGTTGTATTATTTGCTGTAGAGATTACCCGAGTGTTAAGACAATTCGATCTCTACTTAAAGTCTCAAATTCAACGCCGCACTAAATCTTACCAGACCGTAGAAATTAAAAGTACATATTACATCTTAGTCCTTACATCTTTTTAATATTGACAATATATGTCATACAAAATTTTAATAAACTGTACCTGTCCTTGAATAAGAGTATCCTCGTAGTCATCCAGGGAGGGCCTAGGTGTGTATGTTTCGACGGGACGGCGGGCTGGAGGCGGTGTGCCGCGGTACGTCTGCTGGACTGCCGGTCGAAGCGAGGCCGTGTTATATTGCTGCACATAGTCTGCCAACACCGGTACCATACTCCCGTTAGTTGTTAATCGCCGTTTGTAACATCGGCATTAGGGAAATATTATAAAAATATTCTACTTTTTGGTTAATCTAAGGTGTTTATGGTATATAAATATGTACAGTGTTAATGTTATTTTGCTATATTTCTCTATATTTGAAAATATTTAAAGTCATTGAAAAATGTTTTATTAAATCGAAATAATATATCTTTATCAGTGTAATAATTATTATTTTATTAATTTTGTATTGATTTTGTAACTTGTGAAGTTTAAAGGTATTAAGTATTCAAAAAATTATTTTGCAATAAAAAACACCACCACTATTTACACAATATTATTTTATATTTTATACATGACGTTTAGTTGGTATGGATTACTAAAAATAATTTTAAAAATAAAATACCTATCGTATTTTATAAATTACCTAATTATTTACATTTTTTAAAATTCTCCACCTAACCAAATGAAAGTGACACAATAGTAATTGAAATAAAAACCCGGTAATTTTGTAATTTTCACAAATGTATACTCCAATTAGCACATACAGGGGTGCCGTAATAAAATCTTTATGGTTTGATCTGGTAGGATTTTTAATTAGAAAAAAATATAATTATCAAATCAAAATCAAATCAGCTTCACGCTGTATCCCGCACACCGCAGGGTAGGCAGAGGGAACCTAGTGTTTTAGACACTCCGTTCCCCACTTTCTGCCGAATTCTGGAGGCATTACGTGTTGAGTGGCAGAACTCAACGCCGCGCTTTGCCTCGGCACCAGAGCGAAGAAATGGAAATATAAATTTAAGTAAATATTTCATCTCTTCGAGTGGGGATCGAACCCACAACCAGTCGATTTGCAGTCACACTTCATGCCGCTGCGCTACGACTGGCCTCTAATTATTATATGTTGCCGTAATCATTGGTTAACCTATTTACAATTTGGGTTAAAAATATTTCTTTTCAAATTGCTCCATAATAATTCAATCAGAATCAATACAATATTTACAATAGTAATTAATGTTACTTACTATGTGTTATTTTATTATGTATATACATACTATTTATAAAACTAGGAATGTCCCAAAATGCACATACAATCACATGAGTAAAATTAATATACTTAATTTACTAATAGTCATATACATACTCGTACATGCAAGCATGTGTTATAATACAAGTTACTTTGGTTTTAAATTAAACGTCTTTTAAAATATTAACATTTCATAGATGGTCACAGATTTTCCATTAAAATAACAAGAAAAAGACAGAATCAGGTGCAACAATATAAACTATATTTAGTCTTACAATTTTTGCCATAGTTATATTTTAATTGAATTATAATTTATATTTTTCTAAATAAATGGTTTTACATATAGTATTATTATTTTACAAGTTTGTCCGCATGTCCGATAATAATTGAGATATTGAATAGCGTTCTTCTCACCTGTATCCTTGTATAACTCTCCATCCTCGTCATAAACGGCGTAATAAGGATCGTATTGGTCGGGACTATAGGCTTGAGAGCCATTGTACAGCATCTTCGGCCGTGGGCTCGCTGAATATGAAGACGGAGTAATGCTCTCAGTCGGTTCCAAGCTGAAAATTTATTCAAATAAACTTCATGTGTATATCAGAATGTTTACAAGACGATGCACCACCATTATAAGTTTTAGTAGCTCTGATACATATATCTGAGCTACATAAGAAAATTAAATAAATGTACATATTAAAAAGAGAAATCAGTCATATTTACAGTCCCGCTGAGTCCATGTCAGAAATATTAGTAAAGTCATTGTGCTAGCTTAGTCATAGAAAGAAAATACTTATCAACGATATTTTATTATATACATCTTATAAAACATTTCTGTAGAAGAGGAAGAGCTAATATCTTGTGTAAAAAGCAATATACATTGTGCAATATAAAAATATATTTCATGCTAAAAGGCAAAAGAATTGCTGCTACAGGGCACAAAATTCTTTACCTGTTAGTCCTATCGTCATGATTAGTCTTTGTTATACGAGTCTCCTGTTTATAGTTATCATGAGGCGTACTGTGTTTCAATTGAGCCACGATGTTATGATGACGAATTGTGCCTCTATTTTGCTTATTCTCTTCATCCTCAAGTATTATTCCTTTTTCTGTCGGCTTTGCTAATCTGTGCCTGACGGTGTATGGACGCAAAGTTGTTTGATTGAGATACTTAGGAGGTCTTAACGTGTTAGGATTATTTTCCACGCGAATCGGTTTACGAATGTGAACAGTTCTATTTCTCAGATTATTATGAATAATCCGATAATTAGAAACTTCCGGGTGCAAAAATATAGAGTTAGGATTACCAAAGTCAACCATTACTGGCACTGGTATTTTTCCAGGCATATTTTTATTTTGTTGTTTATAAGGCGCCTTAGTAACTACAGACACATCATTGAGATTTTTCGTTGCGCTTTCCTGTCTATAAGCATTATATTTATCAGGTTTTTCTGTTGGTTGCTGGGATTTTGTATGTGACGAATGACTTTGATCATACATATCTTCATATTCTTGGTAATTCTGAGCCATAGGTGGTCTTTGAGGCCTAATTTCAGAACTGGGCATATATTTAGGTTTAACAACAGGTTCATAATAATATTGATCGTCATCTTCATCATAATAATAATCACTCATTTCAGGAGAAGGCTTTGGTATGGGTTTACGTTTAGGTGGAATAGAAGACGTCGATGACTGTTGTGGAACTTCTGTAACTGTACTTTGCTTATACATTGACGGAGTTGTTACCGAGAAATCATGAAAAGGGTTATTCCAGAAATTTTGTAGAGCAAAAAGCTGCTCGTTAGCAATGGTTGACACTGGTTTTGGCGTGGAATGTACAAAAGATGAAATAAATGCATTAAGCGGCTGTGCAGTAGAAGATATGTAAGGTTTATTACTAGACAATAAGTTTAAATATTGATTATTTATTTTGTTATTTCTTATAGTTGAATGGTAAATTGGTGGACTTGTACCGGTAACTGAATATGGTTTAGATGTTTGAGGTTGCCGAGCGGGTTGTCTAGAGTTGAAACTGTTATTAGGTTGATTGAACTTGTAAGTTATAGGAAGTTGTCTGTCGTCTTTAAAATTAGGTGGCTTAAGTTTCGGTAATAAAGTTTCTAATGGGATCCTGGCATCTTTTTGTGCTGACACACCATGACTCTGTTGAGATTGGTAATTTTGTAGCCGTATTGGTTGCAATTGCTGTTTCCCTTGTTGCTGTTGAGGTCGGTTTTGAAATTGATTGCGAGTACTACTTAGATCTACTGGCATTGTAAATGGCATTGGCGTACTTATGCCATTGTAGCTTGTAGAATGTAGTCCACTCTCTTTATAAGATGCTGTTATCTCCTCTACTTGGGCATTATTTTGTATTTTAGATGGAGACTTATTTTTTAATTTAAGATTTTGCGTAATACCTGCCGCTGAATTGTGATCTTTTTGTAATTTAGCTAAAAACTCATCAAAACTAAAATTTGGACTAGCAAAAGGATTTTCTAAGTTAGCAAATTTATTGCTGGGATGAGTGTAATCATATGGAAGTTCTGAATCATCTACTTGAAAGTTATAACTTGGATGTTTATTCTCTTCTTTCGATGAATTTTCAATTTCTTCCGATGACGTTTCTTCGTCTTCTTCTTCGTCATATTCGGATATAAGTTGTTTGCTAGGTGTTTTAACAATCTGCTTAGTAGGCTTATTATCCGGATTATTATTAGCTGATGATGATGTCGCCAATACTGGCTTCTCGGTAACAATTGAACTTGGCATTTTAAAGGAGTCAGGGAATGAAACTATATTTGGCTGCTTCGTAGTAGATACAAATTGTACTTGCAACCCATTATTATTTTCTTTTACGTTGTTGTAAAAGCCGCCTGCTAATGCAGAAAATGGATTTTCATTGTTGTTTAACAAAGATATAGGAGGACTTTTTGTGATTACTTGCGAAGTCCCACTCATTTGTATGATTTTTTGATTGGAAAAATCTGGTGTACTTGCTTTAAATGGCCTTAAAGGTTGAAAGTTTTCAATTTGAAATGTTGAAAATGTTTGAGGGGGAGAAAATTGATTGCCAATTACAACATAAGGTTTTTGACTTTGCCCAGTGTAACTTGGTTGCCTTTGGATGTGAATATTTGGATTATAATTATACTTTTGTAAATTTATTACTTTAATAGGTTTATTGTGTACTCTATTCTTTTGAGATGTTTTAAAACCATTTACATAAAATCTAATTTGTCTTTTTCCTCTTTCAGATTCCTCCAATATCTCTTCATCACTTTGGCTACCATTTGTCACTTCATCTTCATACTCTATATATTCCATTACTTCATCGTAGTCATGTCTTTTAGATATATCATCTGTAACTTTAGATATATTTGAAATAGGCTCTTCAATGTTTCTTTTTTTCCTTTTAAGAAAATTATTTTGTATGTCATTAACTCCGTATATATCAGTCGAAAAGTCTTTAAGTCTGTTAAAGGAGTCAATATCGTCATGTCTATCTGTTCTGAAATCACACGGTCATTAAAGTGGTTTTACTATGTGGATTTTTTAATTTCATATTAAGTATTATAATTTTATTAGTTTCAATTTACCTGTAAGTTTGAGGCGCTGGTGTTACAGTGGCTGTTCTTCTGTCGTCAACTTGAGTTCCAAATGAGAAGGAACCAATTTTACTATTCTGGTTGATCGAGGAAGGTATAATATTTGAATTGAGTGTTCTTCCAGAACTTATGGACTGAGACCCGTATCCGTCTCTGTCCTTCTGAACTTGCCCAATCGTGGAAGGTTGACCTCTGTATACTCGTTGTTGTCGGTCGTTCTCGAGTTCTTCTACTGGTGGTAAATCATCTACTTCCGCGTACAACTGTTGTTGCTGTAACATATACATTTAAAAATTTTCACTACGTAAATAACGAGTATAGAGGCTAAATTTGAAAAGTTGCCTCCTAATATTTATACTAAAATCATAAGAAGAAAATCTAGGAAGGACCAAAATTCTGTAGAACTTAGCAAAATAAATTTAATTTACTGCATTACTAGTTGTTATACTGCAACTTTTAATTATATAAAGTATTTAATTATATACCTATTATATTTTTAATAATATACCTTTTCGTATTCTTGCCGATTAAATTTAGGTTGACCTCGAGAAGTGATAACAGGATTCGGCTGTGCCCTCTGTGGTGGAGGCGGATTACGACGTGGTGGAGGCCGGGGTGGAGGCTCCCTCTCATTTAATCGTTCCAAGTCTTCTGCTACCACAGCACCAGTGGCGTCGCAGCCCACATTACGTGGCCAATCACATGTTTGGAGCTCGTGGCTATAAAATATAAGAAAATCTTACAATGTAGAAACAAATAAACATAAATATATAAAGTTTGATAATTACGTATCATCCGTTCGCAAATCGAAATATTAATTTTATATTAGATGGATTATTAAAATATCTTCGGGCCCGGCAGTTGCAGCCCTGCCCATTGGCAAAATATATTTAATCCAGCTCCATATTTTTTGTAAGTTATCATACTCAGGAGAATCTACTATTTTCGTTTTAATTTCCGCTCTGATAGACAAAGCACGGCGTTGAATTCCACCACTCACCAATCATTAGGTGGAAATTAGAGAACGGTGTATAATTTAACAGAGGTGTCCTCTGCCTACCCTGCTACATTCGGCATACAGCGTGTAGCTAAGAAATGTTACAAAATTTACAATTTTTTATAAATTTAATGATATTTACCTGTACATTAGGCCACCAGTGCATGATTCGAGTAACGCGCCGCCGAACACGCAAACGTAATACAATGTGCAATCGGTGGGATGAGGGTAGTATCCAAATTCTTCAGGACAGTCAAAGTCAACTTCCCTCTTTATATCAGCCGCGACGGGAACGCTTCGTATAGGGCCGGAGCGCTGCCGTGAGCCGCGGTCCTGTGCTCCGAGACATTCTGTAAAGATTTAACAATGTAAGAAAAAGATGGAATACGTCAAAAAGATAAAATAAGGGTAAGTCCTCCATGCAAACGTAAACGCAAAAAATATTTCATTGTACAAGTTAAAACTCCAAATGCAGAAAATACACAATTAAAATGTCAGTTTTTTTTTAAACCACAAATTTTATTATGTAATATAATATATTAATAGCTATACTAAGAGAACTATTCAGAACAATTGCACAACCGACCTTGTAGGTAACAAACTTAAACTATACATGCATTCACCCAAACTCACTGGACTGATTGAACCACACCTCACATTATTTACTCATAATATTGAAATCTATTTGCTATTTTAGATCATTCATTAGTATCTTTCATAAGTTTATTATATTTACTTACATATATATATATTTATAGAAATACTTGTTAGTTATTTAAAATTAAGAAATGGCAATGATGACGTCAATAATAGTTAAGCAACACGATGAAAAGCTTTAAGCTTCTAATATAAAAATACTAATGTGATTTTATGAAGATATTAACTACAATATTTGTTCTATACAATCGCAGGACGATAATTGTTACCATGTTGTTCTAAGGAATAAAAAATTTAAAAAATTTTAGAGAAGGTAACAATTTATAAAATATATTTAAAATAAAAGAAGCCCTTGAAAATTATTTGACAATGTTATAACTAAGACGTATATCATGTACTAACTAACTCTTTTACCATAGTTTAATCAAATCGTCAGAGTAGGTAGAGAGAACATAGTTTTAAGACATTCCGTTCCTAACTTTCCACCCAATTTTTAAGATACTTGAGTGGCGCAATACTAAGCCATAATATATCGTTTCACGCTATATCCCGCATATAGCAGGCTAGACAGACGAAACATGGGCAATAAGACCAGGGTTTTGTCTCTTTTGTATTCGAGGTATTCGAAAACATACCAACAACCGAATTCTTGAGGTAGGTTCTATTGAGACAAACTAAACTCCGCGCTATGCCTCGACACCTGAGAGAAGAAATGAAAATATGAAATATTTCATTTCCTCGAGTGGGAATCGAACTCACAGTCTGTAGCGCTTACATTCACACGCTTCTGGCCCTGCACCACGATGGACCTCAATGTTTATCATTAGGTATTAATAATTTTGAGTATTTATCACGTCATACAATCACGAGGAGTGTGGGATTTAGGGCAGCGGCTGACTCCCGCGCACGTTTAAACTATTAACGTGCTATATTTCTATTAATATTACGACAATTTTAATATTAACATTCCAATTTTACTGTATAGAAATTTCCCAGGAAAAAGTATAATCAAAAATGAAAAAAAAGTGTATCGTTAAGTCCTTTTACCAAGAACCTTTACCTTTACCTTTAATAAAATTAAATGTAAACTTGAAACTCACTAGCTTGAAAATCAAACTCACTAGCCAAAAAGTGATGATTGAAATTTGAAGAAAAAAATAATTGATTAAATAAGAAATAATGTCAAGTTGAAATAATAAAGATATTATAAGATATCTAGGTACAAGCCTGGTCAACGTTATTGATTTTATATAATTATCTTAGAGTTAAAATGTAAAGTCTAAACTGTTTTCGAGTTTAAATGTTGGTACCAGAACTCGAACTAAAATCCCTAGGGTTGTCCATCTATCATCACAAATTAAATTAAGTTAAGCCAACAATTGCATCAAAATTTAAATATATAGTAAAAAATTAAATGAGCTTCACGCTCTATCCCGCATACAGCAGGGTAGGCTAGTGATAAGACCCTCGATTCCTCACTTTCCGCTGAATTTTTCTTTTCTGAATAATTCATGCCCTCGAGTGGCGATCGAACCCAACTATCACGTTATAATCACACCCTTGTGCCCCTGCGCCACGACGGCCTCTTTAAATATGTAGTAGTTTGTAAGATACAAAATAATAAAGTAATTACAATACATCATTAACTACCACTCTCATGACCAAATGTACGGTTGTCATATGTTGTAACAAACCGTCTATAAAATAACAAAGACATGCCTATAAACAATAGTTAATAATGCAAGCACAAAGAATCATTCTCCCATAGCGAAATAACGTAAAACGCTGTACCGTAACAATATAGATATTTCAATCAATTAACTTCCATGGCTATCAATTTAAGGGCCATAGGCTATATTGATAATTAATTTTGTAATTTACTTACATTTACTTTAGATAATTTAATTGGCCGTGCGTTGAGCAATGATAAAATATTAAAAAAAATTAAATCAGCTTCAATCTGTATCCTGCACACAGCAGCATAGGCAGAGAGAACCTAATGCTAAGACACAAAATTAATCACTTTCCGCCGAGTTCTGGAGAAAATATTTTGTTTGTAAAAAATCATTGATTTCAGTCATGTCATAAATTTACTCAGGTGCGTTTACAAATTTGTAATATTTTTCACATTATTAAAAAGTCAAAAAGATAATAAACAAAATTGAAGGCAGCGGGAACCAAACTCGCCTCTTTTGAAAACAGTCCAGGCGCCTTCTATTTGAGTGACACTGTAAGTGTAAGCTAAGTCACAGCTGACTACAGTCTAATTGAAATTTAACCTTATAGTAATATATTCTTATATATTTATTAAACATATAGTAAAAAGACTACAGTTGTGTTGTTGTTGTGTCTATTTAAAAAAACGCATTTATAAATCCTAAAGACAAAGAAAATAACTAAGGTCTTTACATATGGTCATGTAAACAACACAAGTTAGTATTTTAAACGTACATCGACCTATACTTTTACGTATTCCTTTAAATTGATTCTATTTATTTCGCTCGGAACAAGTTTACTATTAAGCGCTACGAGGTGTAGGCGGCCAGAGCAGTTTCAATATACTCAATAATTTACATTAACTGTGAGTCTAAATGAGTTAACCACTTTTGTTTTTCTTTTATAGAAATTTAATGAAGAAAAAGGAAAAAATATCAATATGCCGTATGACTTTAATTGGGAGGCTACATATAAGTAATAATTAAACCATTCAGCATATTGAGTGTAATATTTGTCTTGCTATGTCCCTTATAAGGCTAGTAAAAAATAATATTGTAGGTTACTTCCGGCCGTTTCGAGTAAGTGTTGAAATTTGTTTTATATGTCTACCACCTCAAACTTACTTTTTAAGTGGAATATTCCTACTTATATAAGTGATTAATTGATGTGGTTTTCTTTAGAGTTATACACATATCTATATCGGGTTGGTCAATTCATGAATTCTGAGGAACTATCTTAAATATTAATAACTACTAACTAATTATAATAATAACTACTAACAAAAAACAACAACAATTCGCTCCTCCCGTTTAGCAGATTAGACAGAGAGAGAGAGAGAGAGAGAGAGAGAGAGAGATCTAGTGTCAAAACACTTCACCCTCACTTAATTTTCAAAACAGTACGCGTTAAGTGCCGCAACGGCACTCTACATCGCATTTTATATACTAGAACTGAGAAATGAATATATCTTTACTTATAATAATTAGTGATTTATGCACTAAATGAATCAACTTACATTACTTACTAACAATATAAGTGGGATGTGACTTGACAGCGTGTGGGCAGAGCAGTGAGAACAGATCAAATAAGGCTTATTTAATTTAGTGTACTATTATTTCAAGATAAAGATTAGGATTAGGATTTATATAAATTATAGAATTTGTATATATGTTTGTATTTTTGTAAGTCAATTAATATCATTAATAGAAATGATTCTTACTTGTTCTTACTTCGTGACTACGGTGTATTGTAATATGCTTATTATATCAAATAATCGTCTAAGGATATACTTTTTTTTATTATTAAAAAAAAACAAAATTTTTATAAATCATTATATAGGTTTGTTATAAATTTAACGACAAATTAGAAATAATTTAATCAATTTTTTTTATTTATCGTCAAACTATGTCATGAAGCACATCCGGATGTGACATTGAGCCTGGGAAAATGTATAATTAAAATTAAAAACCTTATTTCTTATAATTGCAAGGACAAGAAATATTGAATCGTAGCGTCATTTGTTCTTAATAAACACGTAATAGTATGCAATTCGTTTCAGATTTGTCATTCGATATGAAAGATAACAATGCAAGTGTGGTTTACTCTTACGAAACTAGAGGTCTGGATTGAGGCTTTATAATAAAATGGTTTTGCCCTGTGGTTTGGCCCACTTGACTAAATTTTAAAACTAAGGGCTTTTTTTATAAGCTTCACGCTGTAGGCCCGCCCATAGCAGGGTAGACAAAGGAACCTAATGAGAACCTACTGTTAATTCTAACCGTTTCCATTAAGATACTTCCGTTCTGCACTTTCTGCCTAATTCTGGAGGCATTACGTGTTGAGTGGCGGAACTCAACGCCAGGCTTTTGCCTCAACAGACAAGTTAATAACTTTAGGATTTAACTGTCTACCGACTTTTATACCGTCACTAAGTTTTTTGTTGAGTTCTATACCTTATATAGTGAATGGAAAATGGCAATCAAATTATTATATCAATTGCCTATAAACCTTGACAAGTGAAATCTATAATTTGAAATACAAATTTCGAATATATTCAACTGTGAAATAGCTCTGATTTCTATCAATTTGGCCTTTAAATTATTACGAAGCTGTGCGTACACGTTGTATCACTTTACTTATAGCTTTCCATAACTTATTTGTAAATATATATTTTTTTTCATATTTCAGGAATGTCTAATATATTATCTCACCGACGACATTTCAACTAGTAAAATAGGAAATGACTACCCAACTCACATAAAACTGGACAATTTTTTTATTTCGCTTTCAGTGTTACACGGCGTACCATTTTTAGCCCGATACACAGGGAAAACTTAGTGTCAAGACACTCTGTTCCCTATTTTCTGGCAAATTTTTATTATTTCAGAAAAAAGATTGCATTCCCACGCTGTGCCGCTGTACCACGATGGCCTCAATGAACGCCAAATTTAATATTTCTGTCTCTTAACAAAAAATATTGTCACTTAACAAACAAAAAAGAAAAGTTATTATAAATTTAAAAAAATACATGATATAAAATAATAGCATTACAATACAATTTTACATTAGACCTGACTTGTACGCTCAATCATATAGCAAACATAGCCTTGAAACTCTTAGAATATATCGTTTCAAATGTACGCCCAAAGGTGTAGGCGTGCACTGGATCCGTACAATCATGAACAATTTAAAATTAATCAGTATGTCCTTTCTAAGTTTCACAATTTGTATCGAAGCTAAGTTATTATTGTTAGCAGTTTAGAGCATTAAAAGACGTGATTTATAAGCTTCTAATATAAAAAGCATACCTAGTGATCAAATTATCAAAAATGTTTTTATTTTTGTTTAAAAAGTAATTGGCGTTAGTCTTTACAAGAAACAGTTTCATGCCTTTTCTCGTAGGTAGAGGGAACCTATAATACCGTTTCCACCTCTCCGCCAAATTTTCGAGCCATGGCAGAATTCAATGCCGCGCTCTGTCTACCAAAGCGAGCGAAATTAATGTAAATTAAACTTAATTTAATTAATCATTTCCCCCAAATGAGATTTAACTCACAACCGTAGCTTATGACGTTACAATGCTTTGGCTTAGAGAGTTATTTCGGTTACAATATAACAAAGTCATACACCTACTGGTTTTGCAATTTACTTACATGGACAAGTAAAGGGCACTACGACTTGTTGGAGATCTGTCGTTTGATATGCTATTGTCGGTTTGAGGTCTTAATGAGGTCATAGTTTATTTGACCGTTCAAAAATTATAAATGAGAGAATATTCTCTCTCATATATATGAGAGTTTGTTTCTTTAAATATCTCAAATAAATTTATAAAGTTACCTGAAATGCTCAAAGAATTTCATGAGATATTCAAAATGTTATTTTTCGGATAAAGTAGATAATGTCTATGTTATCTCGTTTACCGCTTTCCAGGCAAATTTGGAGATTGTGTTTAGGTTGGTTTATTCCATTTTCTTATGTACTCGGATTTTTTTTTATTTTTTAGATTATACCTACCCTGCCTACTCGCCTGTGTACGGGATACAGCATGAAGCTGATTTGTTTTTGGTTTGTACCTACATATTATATTAATAAATCTCAGTCAAAAAATAATAAGTTAATATTTTACTCATTGCTTTATATTGTAGTGATCTTATACAAATCATAACTAAGAAATAAAAATAAAATTTATTCCAGCATGCTTCAATAATAACTACATCATACTCAATAAAATAAACAATAATAAATTGTTTTTCTTTAATTTTTTTCATGAAAAACCATTTCAATAATTTCTCACGTGCTAGTTTTTTATTCAAAAATAGCAAAAAAGAATAATATATATTCCAAGGAGATTTGCCAAAAAAAGTCTTAGATACCTCGAACTAGTAACCTCATTTTTCACGGGCGAAGTACGACAAAGAATTTTTATAGTCTTGGGACGACCTTGCTCACTAATTTTTCATTTAATGTTTTCTTACAGTTAGTTGTTTGTATGTATGTTTTACTTTCAAAATATGCATAACTGTAACGCTTAACTGGAGCTTGCAAAACGTTAGTGGCGTAGTTACTCAAATTTCGTACATTATTTATTACTTCATTCAATGCTTAGTCTAGTAAGTAGTAAGTAGTTAATATATTTTTGCTAGATAATTTGTTAATTCTGATTAGGTGTTTTAATTATTTATATTATACACAATTACGATTATAAATTAATTATTATTATTAATTATTATTGTACACGTTTTACTTTTTTATTCCACTTCAAAGTGTAAATTTTTTATAATGTCACAAAATGTATTTGTATAAATATAATTAAATAAATATAATATCTCATTACTCATTTACGATGTGATGACATGAAAAAGTAAAGCGATTAAGAGAAATTGCTTAGTTTTCGTGGATCCCATAGACGACCTCCACTAGGAGGAATATTAATTTATAAGACACTTTTGTTTTTTCAATCTAATTGCACAACTTGCAGTGTTGAGTTCCACCCAGTACTAATTCTTATCTCTACATAGGCCCAAAAGTTGGAAATATATTACAAGTCTCTCTACGACCCCAGCAAATTATGAAAAAAATAACCAACTCTAGGTTAAGTAGAAAGGCAGACCCTGGCAAAAGCCGGGATTAATACCGAATGGTATTAATCAGTCTATTCTATTGTTACTCACTTGTGTGAAGATAATATACACATTACACATCTTCAACACTAACATTCCACTGAGTTATTAATATTGAACGCTCAAGTAATCCTATATAGATCACTTGAAACCAGTAAACCTTGGCATTTAGTTTAGTACGATCCTTATAATTATGTAGGTTTAAATTGCACTGGCATAAAGAAAATATCTGAGAACTCATTTATTCACTGAATATAATAAAAACTCTGTAATAACAATATTTATAGCAAATACCGTCCCGCATAACTTTCTTAGATTTAAATGAAAATATATTTGGAAATTCTGCTGCTTCTAATGAAATGTATGTAAAAATTATTCTTATTTCCTTGGTGTAGATATTTAATAAAAAAATATTATACCTTAAGCTTACAAATATAATGTTAATGCATGTTTCAACGTCGTGAATATAGTTTTATCACACTAAAGATCTATATTACAAAATACATAGAAAATACAAGGTCTTTCCCAGCACTTTAAGTTTTATTTATTTCACACCTTAATAGGGTAATGTCTGTACTTAAACTTAAGTATATTGTTGGTCGTTTTAAAGATTTATGTATAAAACATAAAAATATGTATTGTTATTGTTGATATATGTGTATTATATATAGTTTATCCTGCATTGTAGGCGGAGTGTAGGCGGAGAGACGTGTCACTTTGGTTCTTCTATATTACAGTTAATTAAAACTTAAGACTATCATTAATTATGAAGTAAATCACAAAAAATATATGCTACATTAATTTATAAGTCACTAGATCGCATTGACTTTAAGCTCAAAAAATTAAATGATATATCATTCATTATCTACTACATATTTTACGTTATTGTGTTGAGAAATCGAGAGATTGTGGAACTATGGCCAATAAGATCGAAAACAAAGCAAAATTTTCTAAAAATAGTCATATAAAAGATATAAATTTGAATAGTAATCTTACGTAATTCATAACAATAGGTAATATATTTGTAAATATCAAGAATTTGGAAGTTACGTGGGTGCAACATTAATGTGCTCATCGATTGTTGTCATCTTCAAAATCTTCTCATAAATAATGCCATATACTACTACTATACACTGCACTACTATTTACTACACTATCGATATAGAAATAAATGATACTTTAGTAGTATAATTTATAACATACACAAACAAATTCTAAAAAATATCCATGTTACAAATAATTTAACATTTTTTTCTCTGAGCCTCTGTTTAAATTTAAAATTAGTCGGACTCCTGAATGATAAATAAAAATCTACATCCAAAACAACATTTTACTGAAAATAATAATTATACTATGCTCCGCACAGCAAGGTAATGGGAACCTAGTGTCAGTTTACTTCGGACTTCCTAAGACATAGAGTAGCAGATCGGAACGCCTCGCTTCATTCATCAGGGCGGAGAAATAAAAATAAATAAAAATGTGTCACGACGACCTCCTAAAACTTTTTTGACGACCTTATATTTTTGGGATATATATTAACTGAACAATAAAAATGATTAAAAGTACTTTTATATTGCGAAAGCCTTAACTTGAAATAAAAACTTGATTACTTGATAGAGCACAGCTCTGAGTGACCCACAGTTCACGCTAGAAGTCACGTTTTAACATATCAAATAAACGTATATTCAAACCTACACAATACAATACTAAAATATAAATTACACTTTATGGAGAAGCTTTTTAATAGAAACCTTGATATGTTAACATTCCTTTCGATTAATTTGAAAACCATTCAGTTTTTGACTTACGTTCTTATAATTATTTTTTATTGTTTTCTTTAATTTTCTTAAGATATTGTTAGTTTGAACTTCTCTTAGTTGACGCGCCGCTTAGTCGGAATAAAAAATCTACTTGATGTATGGAAAAGCATAGTGATGATTACTGACCTATTTTTAATGAATTCGCTTAAAATATTTATAATGAATTCCACATTGTATTTTTTCTTAGCTTCACGCTGTATGCCGCACGTATCAGGATTAAAATGTTGCCTGTAGTGTTATGACATTCCGTTTCCCACTTTCCGCTCAATTTTCTCATTGTGTGTTAAATGAGAAAATAGTACACATTGATTCAGATTCGGTGAAAATAATTTATTGCACCGAGTGGCATCAACAACGATGGAAAATCCACGACGGTCCCAGGTTCATAGAATTTAATAATATGATTCTTAGTTAAGAAGTAACGTTTTTTTAATTACAGGTTTAATTTCCTACCTATTATTTTGTAATGTATTTAACAATAAAATAGTATGGGAAAATCACGCAAGCTCTTGCACTATCGGGTGTCCTTCAAATGTATATAATGGATTTTCCTTCTCAAATTTACATAAGTTGCTTAATAGCTGATGCGCGTGAATTTAACATTGTGTCAAATTGAATCCGGTTTAATCGGTTACTCAGTTTTTTTGATGAAATTTCAAGTACTTAACGATGAAGTCATTTTGCAAGCATAAAGATGTGGAGTAAATTTGCCATAGTCAATTTTAGAATATTAATAAGGCCTACATTTTAAGAATTCATTAAGATAAAAAAAACTTTATTAAAAACATAAACAAAAAGAACGATAAGAAAATATTTTTTAAAATAAATAACTAAAAATATTAATCATTAATTTTGTGCTACACTTTTCTAAGTAAAAAAAATCCTTATTGTCCATATATTAAATTGTCTTTTTGTTGAGAAAAAAAAATGATTATCTTAAGAACGACAAATGCCCTTACAAATTCCAGCCTCGTATTGCAACTGAACACTGTCCGGTTTCGGTTTCGCAATAGTACAAGTGGGCGCAGCGTACCTGTCGACTCCACAGACAGGCAACACCGAATCGTGATCGTGATATACTATAAGTATATACTATTGTAGAATAGAAGGCAATCAAGTAAAATGGCGCTTAACTTAGTAACGCCTACGTTTTATAAACAAATATGTTTTATGTGTTTTACTATCAGCAATATTAATATATGCATGTAGCAATGTCGGTACGACTTGAGTACCTTCAAAAAACGCGTCTATCTCTATCCTAGAGGGGTAACGGGGTCGTGGGAGGCGGGTATCACTTACCATCAGGTGACCCGTACCCTCGTTTGCTTTGTCTTTTTTTATAAAAAAATTACTACTTGTGTCCTTTGCAGTAATTATTAATCTTTTATTAATAAATTTTATATTTTGTTTCTTCTTCATACTTGCATAAGCAACATGTTTGGTTAAGGGTTTCGATTTCTTTGTGCCACTTAATTATTTTATCTCTGACGCCAGTTCTTACTTGAGGTGCAGGGGCACAAGCTTTATTGCCATACATTTTTTATAACAATAAAAATAGTTTCTAATATCCTTAATCATATAATATAAGCTGACTGTTTTTGACATTTAAATAAACAATATTCTATACACATCTATATAGAAAATAAATAGCAGCATTCAAATTTTAACAAAATTACCATAAGCACTATAATATTTATAAACTTTATAGCAACTTACTTACAATTCATTCACAATAAGCAGTTACTTAACCGAATCACGATTCGTGAATGTCTGTTACTTGATTCATTCTATTAAATGGGTGTGCAAAAGAATCCAAAGATAAATAGATAATATGTTTTCAATCACTCTAATTAGAATACAGCTGGTACCTGTCACGAACTTAGAACGTGGCTGGTTTTGGATTCACGAAGAGAAATGTATCACTTTCAAATTATATAAATCGATTTAAATAAGGATTATCTCATAAGTAACGGCTTGGACTTACATCTAGTTTTAAGACTATTTTTATTATTATTTTTTGTATAGCTTCACTAATTAACATAGCAATTTAAGCGAAATGAAACTCGTGTTAAGAACACTCCGTTGTTGCGTGTTGAGTGCGGCGACACTCATCGCCGCGCTATGTCTTCCTACCAGACAACAGAAAAGTCAATAATTTGTTGCTTTAAATGGGAATCGAACTTATAACTATCATGATTACAGTCAGGCGCTGCTCCACTACACCACAATGGCTTCAGTTTTTTCTCTTAGTAGGCATAAACTGTATCTTCAGTGGTCGTTAATCAAACGTGATCTAAAATATGTGTGATTTATAACCGTAATGCTTAAAGAATAGCTAGATAATATTCATTAAATAAGGTAGTGGAATTATAAAGGTACATTTTTTGTTTTATTTATAAAAATATGGCTATTTATATAGTTTGGATTATATTTAAAAAAGAACTTAAAAATTTACGTTTTAATTAGTTTTATGCATTGACTGCGATAAAATTCAAGTTTTAAAATAATTACAATCAAATCAAAGATATTTACAAGTATATAAACATCATCAAACTGTCATTATTATTATTACTTAATTTGTTCGTGGAATGTAATTAAGCTATAATATTTAGGTATGTTGAAGCTTAATACAAATTTTATATTATTGCAATAAAGGTCGTTAAAGATCTGATTGATATACATAATATCCATCATGGCATAGTGAAAAAACAATACAGCGTGAGCGCAATGGGTTCTATGCCCACAAAATTAATTTCCACGACGTGTTCAGCCACATAGAAGGTCAAGTTTTGAACTCGAACTGAAAAAGGAAAGCGAAGTGTTTTGACACTAGGTTCTTTCTATCTAGTGTTGCTATGTCGAAAAAAACAAAATATTTTGAATTATCAATATAATGTAATAGCAATAAGGATTTAAACACCTGGCACAAAGTCATTTGGTATTCAAAGGTGATAATGTTATGTTGGCATTACGTCACCCAACCTACGACTTATTGACCGAATGCTTCACGCGTCATGCTCATCTTCAGACTATTCTCCGTGACCTTTTCCATACAAATAAAATTAGTTAAAGTTATTATCTAATATCAACGTGACTCTATAGTTATAAACTACCACTACCTACTATAATATAAAAAATATTTCCTTGATCGCGAATAATGGCATATTATGGGACTTAACGAACTGTCACATTGACAATTTTTTTTAATAAATATATATAATTGAGAGATCTACTGTATTAGCAAAATATAGTAAATAGATGATTTTTGTATATTATAAATATACAAAAAAACCGTTTATATACTGAAGTTTGTAAATGAACATTATAAACAACTTTTTTTCATAAATTATATTTATATTAAAATATGTTAATTTAAATTTCAACCTGTGTCGTAGCCCACATCACGAGGTTTCCTTAAAAAATAAAAAAGGAGTAAACTTTATACATGACCAGCATACTAATTAAATGTGAATGATAGTATAAATAAATGAACATGAAAAATAATGAAATAAAAAAAATATCAGACAAAAATAAACGCTCAGAATTTTTTCGACTTATTATTTTTACAATATAATCAACAGACAACGTAGCCAGCTATTCTACTGATTAACTGTGATTTTCAAGGCATACATATCGTCTATTTTAGTTATTCTGGACCAAGTTTTATAAAATACATTTTCTATCTAAATATAATGTAATATATACAAACGGCCTGTTAACCTTTCTACGTTGAAAAATTGCCAATACCATTACACAAGGATAATTACGTTCCTAATTTTCAATATTATGTAGAAATATTATACTTAACAAGAAGGAAGTAATCAGGCCCACGGTTTAAAGTATGTCTTCAAATGCCGCTGCCAATCAAACGAGCTCATATTTGTAAATAACAATAGATTTGGTCGTCGAGTATTATGTAAATCTACGTAATCGATGAACCTTAAAAGTTGATTCTACATATAAATGATCTGAGGTAGCTATTCTATAAAGATAACAATCATATGAGGGGTACACTTTCTTATAAGCATTCCGTTTATTATAAATATTAAGATTAAAGATAAGTTTTGATTAGATAATTTTAAAAGATTATCATTTTTTAAACGTATTATATAATTGATATATGTTATGTCATGCTAGAATAGAAATGTTATGTTATGCTAGAAGGCAAAACTGCTGTTGACCTGGAATGATCTTGACAGTGTCACCGGGAAGGGCGCAAGGTTTGAAATCTATTACCACATCTAGGTATTTGACCTGGCATTTCCAGTTAACGAAACTGACTCTCTGTTGTCTCTCTTTGTCTCTTGTGACCTTCAAAAACTCTTTGAAAACAAATCCTAGACATTTAGAACGTGACATTATTAGTACTGATTGCATGTCATAATGATAGTTATTCGAAACCCAAACGCTATACATACTACATTCCACAGTATGACGAAATATTAAGACAATAACCTAGTTTAGGTACTCCAATCCGCCTTAATAACATACAAAATTACTTTATAAGTGCTGTCAAACTATCGTTATGTGCTGTAATAAATCACAAAAACCTTGAGACCGATCTGACAATATGACTGCGAACTGTTACCGCGAGTGAACTGTGGTAACAATATACCATATGATATTAGTGCATGCATAGACCACAACGGAGTTGATATTATGAGATTTATTATATTATGTATAATATAATAATCTTTATAAGTTTTTGGTCAATATTTTATATTAATAGTTGCTGTACCTTACGCGCTTTGTTACGCCAATAATTTTGAAAAAAACATTACAGAAATATTCAATTTATTTTGAGTCCTTTTATTGATTTTGTTCATTTCGAAAAAAAATTGTCGTATTAACTGAGACACTTTCGAGAACTCGTGCTCAACAACTTTGCTAAAGAGCATTACATGATAAAATGCATAGCTTACGATTCTATAAAGAACATACAGACAAACATTATTTTTTATTAAATAAGTTATCGAATTACTAGTTACTAATTACTTAAATTTATATTTCCATTTCTTCGCTCTGGTGCCAAGGCAAAAGCGCGGCGTTGAGTCCTGCCACTCAACACACAATGCCTCTAAAAATTCGGCAGAAAGTGAGGAACGGAGTGTCACAATAGGTTCCTTCTGCCTACCCTGCTGTGTGCGGGATATAGCGTGAAGCTAATTTAATTTAATTTAGTTACTAATTAGTTAGTAATGTAAGCCTTAAATTTTTTTTTATATTTTAAATTTGAAGTTAGATATGAGCAAAAGTGAAACTGACACATATTGCAAACTTTAATAATAAAATATATTCAAAGTCTTGTTAATGTATATAATACGACCTTTATTCTTCCAAGTCAATGGCGTTGAAGACTTTTCTTAATTCTAATGGTAACAGCCAATTTACCTGTAACAAGAGTAACATTCATTAGTAAAAGTTATTATACTTATACTTTTTTTGTAGAGGAGTAGACAGAGTGACGCTAAATGTATATTCCGTTTTAGCAATTCCGTCCCTCAGTGAGGAATCGAATTCAGCCCTTCTCTTCTTACCAGAGCAAAGAAATTCACATTATTGATTCCTCTAATGATTAGTCTAACACAGTGCCACAGCGCCAAGACGGCCTTGATTTATTTTTAAATTTATATATACAAAATATTGGAATACGTTATGTTATACAATCTGTAACACTTTAACAAGCAATTTAATACTTATACAGCTATTCGTGCATATAAAAAAAACATATAATGCTTATAGTTTTATAGTGATCTCAGGAAGAAATGGCCACTGCACGATCTGTTCATAAATTAATATGCGCGTGCGCAGCCAAGCCCGGGGCGGTCATTACACATAATTTATCACTTGACACGAAAATATGCAAAATTATTGTAGCTTTTGGTGTCGTAATTTAACTCTGTTGATATATTTTATTACATTAAAGCTACTAAGCTTTACTAGTGTTTACTAGTGTAAGACTCTAAACTAGATTATTTTTTCTATTAGCTAATTACTTTTGAAATGAATTGGTATTCATATGTCAGTACGCTGGGTATTTTTATGGATACTTTATAAATTGAAACGACTGTGATACAAGTGTATTTTAATAAAATTATATTTATTTTCCGATATCAAGGTATTGAAAATTATAAAACCTCAATGACTATCCCTATTTCTTCTCTCTACCTTCATAAAAATAATTAATTTTAAAATTACAAATAAAATAAAAGAAAAGTATGATATAATTATGAATATTTTAAGAATATATAAGACGTTCATTATATAACAATATATTTTCCTGTCGTTGTGAAATAAGAATGTAACTCTCGTGATACGATAACTCAAAGCTGTTCGTAAAGCTTAAACCCAGTAACGTGATTACTCGATAAGCTCTTACGTATCTCTACCTTGATATCTGTCTGTGGTACAATTGTGTACGCATTTACTTAATATTTTCTATTATTTTTCCATTTTTGTAAAATTTTCTATTTTCTATTTTTACATTTTCTATTTTTGTACACATTTTGAACTTACTATAATGAAATTTTTTTTCTTCTATATCCGTTCAGTTTCTGCGTAAATAGTTCGGTATAGAGCGAAAATTATACATATTATATATTATACTTCCATGATTGAAATACGAAAAAATCTAAATTTCATATTATTTACTTATTTCAGAAAAAAATATAAATTTAAACGTAGCGGATTGTGAACCCGCGCCTCTGGGAAACCATCCAAGTGTTCAATAACACTTTAAAAATGTTAATAATATTGATATTATTTAAATAATTTATTTCTTAGTATTCAATACCTAATTCACCCCCAATATATATATGTAGTTAAAAAGTTAACTTAATAAAACACCCATATATATTCGTACAGATATTTCACTACTGTAGGTATAGTGCACTTTGGCTATTGCAATACACGATACCATAAACTAAAGCTGTGAATGGCACTTGGTATTATTCTACAATAGACAAATGTACAGCTCATATAGTTTTATAATTATTATAATAAGTATTTATTACACGTGTCCTTAAGTACAAACTATTTATATGATCTAAAGTATGACATCGCTTTTTATTATTATATGATTTGTAATTGTACTAAAAAAATAATGATATTATAATTCTGTGACGGGTTTGGATTCGGTTAAAGTTCTTTTCTAACATAATCCGAACTTATAACATATATTTTCCATCCCTACATTTTTCAATCCAAATATTTTTTAAATTATATATTTTTATAAAATCTATATATTTAATCAAACCTTAGACCAATCACAGATATAATACTAATATCGTTCTACAGCTTGTTCGTTAAGTTTACAAGGAACAGTTACATTATTATTGCGTAAAAGCCTAAAACCTATATTAGTTTATATTTCTAATACTAAAGTAACGCACTTACTATAAAATCATAATAGTTCAACAAAGTATAATACTATTAAGTATTTTTTTTAAATTACTTTCCTTTTCCTTGTAGGCCAGTCGTGGTGCAGGTGCACAAAGTGTGACTGCAAAACCTTTGTTTGTGTGTTCGATCCCCACTCGAGTAAAACTCGATACAAGTACGTCTTATAATAGCTCTATCATGCAACTATGTCTTATCAGTGATCTTTATATCAACACTTGCGCATGCGCATGCGCTATCTTCAATATGTCATACTAGAACGCCTCCTGCCCTCGACGTTATTGACATGTTACAATACTATTGTAAAGATAACTTTTGTTTACGACACCCTATTTAGATACAAGATAATCAGATGAAATGTAATATTTCTATTTTATGTCCTAAGCGTTTTTTTAAATGTTTTTTTCCTGTTTATATATGAGTATTCTTCCCTATTTAATAAATATAACAAATAAATCAGCTTCACGCTGTATCTCGCAAGCAGCAGGGTTGGCGGAGGAAAATCTAGTGTTAAGACACACCGTTCCCCACTTTCTGCCGAATTCTGGAAGCATTGCGTGTTGAGTAGCAGAACTCAACGCCGCGCTTAGCCTCGATACCAGAGCGAAGAAAAAAATATGTATATAATAAAAAGTGAAGAATACTTTACTATAATACAAATAACTTCAACAATGACAATTAGGTAGTAAAATCGGTACAACGGGATGTGTGAAAACAACGAGATGTGGATTAGAGATAGTTATTGAGAAACACGCGTTTCATATACACACATACACTGTACCTACAGTGTACACGCACTTTTGAAATCGTGTCAATGAGATTACATCTTTCAATTATTTAGTATTGTGTTAGATGAATGTATTTAGTTTAGACAATGACAAATGTATTCAGAGCCCTTTGAATTTGTACGAATTATTAATTATAAAAAATGACATTTTTGTATGACGCTGTGACAGATTCGATTAAAAATCGGATTTAGGGCAATACTTTCAAATTTTCTTCTATACGATTCCTGAAGGCTCATGTGATACATCAATAATGAAGAATATGATCTCTAATAATAATATAATAATACACTAAGTTCAACATATTATAAGAATTCCACTATTTATACTGCACTATATTACAACAATAAAACAGACAATAAACACTGTTACGTAAACAAGTGTAACACGTGAAATTGTTTCCTAGATATAATTTACTATGTAATCCAAGTTTCAAACGATAGGCCGCCAATTTGCCTTCATTTATTATGCCTTCTATGCAAATATTCAGTACGTACCGGTATTTGCGAAAATTATACATTTTCTCATTAATATTACGAAATAGGGTTTAGTAAGACCTAGATTGTGTGATGTAAGAGAACTTGCACTGATAAAGTTATGCTAAAGGCCTATTTAAATGTGTATATATCTATTTCTACTGTCGCTATTACTTATTGCTGTCTGTCTGGAAGTTGTTTATTGAGATGGAGTAACCTGTTGAAATAGATCTAAAACATTTTATTTTAATTGGTGAGGAAATTAATGTAAAATTATGTAAACATTTTTTAAAATTTTATTTACTAGCAGTTCTTGATCCAGTTGTGATACATAATCGTATGAACATCCAATGGCGTCATTCACAGTATAGGTTCTAATGGCTCAAATACAGATCAGCGAATTTTTTTACGTTAAAAACAGAATAATTTTCCTATCACCTAAAACGCAATGATAGGAACAGATTCAAAATGACATAAAATGTCACTAGACTCCCCGCCCACAGCATGCGAGAGATGTGCTAAGTATTTATCAATCATATCTTACAAATACCAACACAAACGGGCTTATCCAGATTTCACTCACAACTGCTAATAAATCTAAAATATTACAACGACAGTTCTATTACAAAGTACTGAGTAGACTTCACGCGGCCATTATGAAACGTTTTTGGCTTTTATTATTCCTTTTACAATGGCTTTGGTTATTTATACTCTATTTGAATAACTGTGACAAATGCTGGCTTAAGAAAGGTTAGCAAAATCGTGACCTCAGCTTATATATGGAGCAGTTGCGAAAAAAACAAGAAACTGAAAGAGCAAAACGAAAAGCGAGTACGATATATTTCTATTATCTTTGAATATCAATCTAGTTTCGTTACAGATATTTGAGAGAATACTTATAATTGCTATTACTCAAATTTAAATGCCATACAGGTCGTAAGTATTTAAATGAGAATAATTATCAAGTTCACTTTGTTTTTAACAAAATGCAGAAGATACATGAATGAGAACTACGAAAATATAAATAATATGAATATAGATACCTCCATGATAGCCCTACCCACAACTTTATTTAACTTATGACAGCAGACATTTTTTCTTTAATGACGATATATAATCTATAGTTATTAATACAGCAACCATGGAACTTGATAGTAATCATTTAAACGTGAAAGTGAAAACTAATCTTAAGGAAGTTCATACCCGACTCGCACTTAATTCTATCTCAGATATTCAACGATCACAAAGAAGTCTTAGACCCATTTGGAGATACATTGTTCAAATATAAATTTAAAATAGTTCGCCACATTTTAACGAAATAAATAATTTCGTTAAACGAAATTTTTTTTTAGACTTAATTTTATTTGTTTAGACTTAATTTTATTTATATATTGTTAATCGAATTGAAATGGTAGTTGATATTTTTTTTTCTTGTAATAATGCATTTTAACGTGTTTAACGTGTTGGTAACTTTAATTCTACCGTTTATTGGAATTGTAAACAAACTCGAATAATGAAAACCGTACAATTTATTATTTTTGTATAATATTGCATGCTGTATCCACTTTAAAAGATGGTGCATTTAGTCTTAAGTTTTATCTTGTATTTCTTTTCTTTGTCACGGTGTAATGTTATCATCACTAGTGGATCTAATAAATAATATATAATTGTTAAAAAAAACATGTCTTCGCTCGTGTCTGGTTTGATGGAGTCCGGATCATACTGTGAAACCATCTCCACTGTACAACGCCGTCGGGCAAATTTAATTTTAATAATCTTCAGATTACATAAATAAATGCAATTAAATGTATGTTATGTCACACTCAAACTCGTCTAGATGGGCATTTTAATAATCTTTTATATGTAGAGTAATTGCTCTCTTAATTGCTGAAGCACGCTACACAGCATGACACAGTTACAATTGTATAAAATTTTGTAGTGGGGTCACTATAAAGTTTCTTTTAGCTTCACGCACACTGCAGGTTAAGTAGAGGGAACTTAGTATCCCGGTCTCTGGAGGTATTGTGCATTGATTGGCGGAACTCAAAGGCCGCGCTTTGTCTTTTTACCAGAGCCAAGAAATCAAAATATTTCATTTCTTCAAAAGGAAATAGTAATCTGTAGCGTACTCGTACTCGTACGCGCCTACGCCAACACTGACCTCTTAAATTTTTTTTTAACTATAACAATTTTGTTTGTTTGTATGTAAGTAGGCCTTTTGAATAAAATTGAGGCGAATATTATATAAGTTAGCTATTGGAGGTAATTTAACTGCATTAATATTAATATAATTACAATTTCATAAAAAATAAATGTACTAATCATATTTAACTTTAATAATTAATGTATTCCCTCGGCCTTTTTATTTTTTTATCGGAAGTAACGGCAAATGCTTCATGCAAAAACACAAACACTCCGTTCACTTTGTCTACTTTGCATGCAATGCAAAGTAGACAAAGTGAACGGAGTGTTTTAACACTAGATTTCCAGGTTCCCTCTACCTACTATTCCTACTAAAAAAATTCTGTCATAGTATAACAATTCTTCAAAGGGCCGCCATATTACACAACACACGTGATCTACTAAACTATTCTATTGCACTCACGTTTAGAGAAAGTAGTGACGGAAGGACACTTTTAGTTTCAATGGCGTGTACGTGATTAGATACAATAATACGCGGCTAAATCCTATGACATAATATGCCAATATGCCACTGAAAAATAATCTTTATTTGAAGGCAGTATAGCATATCTCGGTGTCAAAAGCCTCTGTTTATAGTGACCCTATAATCTAAATGATCATTCATCAGATGATATGTGAATATCCGTCATATTATATTATATTATGTAATGTTAATAAATGTTATATAGTTTCAAAAGTTATAATTGAGTGTTACAATCAAATTCGAACTAGTTATAAGACCTACTTTGTAATAATAATTGTAATACTTTATTATGTTGATTTATGTTTGTTATTATGAACCACACAAATAAAAACACACATTTTAGTGAAAAAAATTATAACTTACAAATGTTTATTATACAGCTTTCGCTAGCAATACATTATACACAATTACAATGCTACACACCTTAGCCAAGCATAATCCAATTAGGTAAGCTAGGAAGCTATTTGCTATCGACATTTACTACCTTACTTTAATAAAAATATATTTGAGTGTATCGGAAATTTTACAGATAATTCAATTTGTATAACAATACAGTATTTCCGCTCTACTTCATATCGAATTCAATTCGCGACGTTTACCGGTGCAATATCGGTACAGACGGGGAATTGAACGAGTGAAAGTCGGCTATTCTACTTTGAATACTGATTTTTGTAGTCTAGGGCTTATTGCACAATAACAACAGTTTTTATTACGTCAGTGTAATGGGGTCACGATTTTTGAAGTTGGCGAAACGATTATGCTTTACGATTAGAGGTTAAAAGGATGTGAACTTTTGATAGCGTGTCTCCAAATATAGTCTTTCAGCTTCACGCTGTATTCCGCATGTAGCACGGTAAGCAAAGGGAACCTAGTGTTAACATATTGCGTTCCCTAGTTTCCACCCAATTCTAGAGACATCGCGCGTTAAGTGGCGGGACTCAATGCTGCGCTTTGCCTTGTCACCAGAGGTAAGAAATTAAAGATATTAATGAATAATAATTCATTCCCCCGAGTGGGGATCGAACCACGTCTCTCGCATTAAAGTCGCACCCTTGTCCCTTTATGACAAGACGGCCTCACACAAATTTTGTAATCACTTAATTATTTTATAATAGTTAGACATTACGCAAACTAAACTTAAAATAAGCCTTTAAAATACACAAACTTAAAAATCAAATAAATTAATATATTATATTTAGTAATTTTTCCCAATAACAGTAACTAACTATATATATTAATAATCATTTAATCACTACTTCCTGTTTCACAATCCTTCTTAATTATTAATGATATATAAAAACAACTATTAATAAACAGCTTGTACGCCGGCTACCTGTCTATCTATTACGGTTGTTATTTAATCAAACTAGTCGAATTGCATTCTAGATGGCGGCAATGTGAAATGATCTTCCGATGGCAATGACCGTCGGCGAAAGCGGTGGCAGGTTTTATATGAAACATGCATTTTAATACTAATAAAAAAAAACTATGTAATTGACGTTACAAAGCAATATAATTCGTTAATCACTTATTGTGTGTGTGTGTTTTATTTTTAATTTATAATTGTTAGATATTGGTAAAAACATTGATGCCGTTATTTCGGTTTTGGATGGATATTATTTAATTAACTATAATTATAATAACAAGATTACTATTATTTTTTATTTTTGATAGTCAATTCTAGCACCTTAATAAGAACCTAGTGTAATGTCTCGTTTTTCGCTGTAAATTTAAATTGTTGCATGCATGATAGGAAGAGAGAATCTAGTGTCAAAACATTGAACTTTACGTTTATGGCAAGAATTAGAGACGCTAAGCAGAAAAATAGAATGTGATGGATTTCTATAAAATTCTCCTTGCCTCACTTTGTCCTACCAAAGCGAGGAAATGAAAATTAATCAGTTTTCTAAGCGGGAACTGAACTCACAACCAACGCGCTCACAATCACACCTCAGGTCATTGCGCCATAAAAAACACGCTGTATAAAAAATACGCATATAAAATTTTATTTAAATCACGTAATAAACTCACTTTATGTATGGCTAGGTCGCACGCATTACATTTACCTTGATACATATTACGACACCGCTCTGGACATTTACAATATATAGTGGGGCGTGGTGTATCAATCTTCCGCGTGTTTTAAATCACTGCTATCTCCTAACTTCAAATTACTATTGTCTTAATTGAAAAAGTCATTTCACAAGGCATTGTTTGGTAAATATAAAAATATAGCATACATTTACTTTTAATTAAGGATATTTTTTAAAAGAAGAATCATTTACTCAATACGCTTATTACAAAAAAATATCATATAACTTCACGTCGTCTTCCGCAAAGAGACACTGACACTCCGTTTAAATATTTGCATTTTTAACGATCGATTTAAAAATCGTGTATAGGTATCATATTAACAATACAAATCATTGACGAAATATCGATTAGCATTATAATTGGCATTTACCACGGAATTTCAAACGATTTCAAACGACTTAAAACCATAAACCTTGCGACAGAAAGAAAAATTACCAAACATTATGACAAACAACAAGGACTGTTGTTTTATTGAGCAACTAATGGCTTATAATCGTCACGACTAACTATTTCACTGTCTAGACCCATACTTTTTCAACAGCTAAATAACGCCTAAGAACTGATTAGATATGCATGTAGCTTTAAAAAAATTTTTTTTTTATCTTTTTAATTTTGTTTAATTTTCGAACGCATTTAGCGTTGAGTACCGCCACTCAACACGAAATCTTGTATTAGGACGAAAAGTGAAAACAATGTCTCTTAAGACTAATTTCTCTAGAATAAGAACATAATTTATCAAAAAGCAAGCACGGGTAAGAGTAGGAGAGTAAGAGAGAAGTAGAGTACATACACACATACACAGACATATGCCAGTGAAGCATTCCTCTAAAAGATACGTCTACTTTTACATCTGCCCTATGTGCTTACCAATGGTCCAAGCAAAGACTGCATTTTTTTAACTAGACCACATATTCCACATACATATATTGATATCTGATTATTTCAAGATCCATCCTGTCCAATAAAGCTATAATATGTAACAAATATTTTATATTATGAAAAAAATAAATCCATTTTTTTAGCTTTTCGCTGTATCTCGCATATAGTAGGGTAGGAAGAGGGAACCCTTCCTGGTTAAGACACTCCTTCCCTTTAAGACCCTTCCGTTCTCCACTTCCCTCCGAATTCTGGAGGGCATTATATATTAAGTGTTGAAGCTCAAAGCCTCGTTTAAATCCAATTATGTTATTATTAATATTTCATTATTATTGCTTAGTATTTAAGATATAACTATATAATAACATTGATTCAAATATAAATAACCAAAACTATTTTGATGATATCAGCCGTTAACTTACAATAGACACAAAACCACAACATATTTTATTATTACTGAAGCATTATTAATATGCATTAAATTACGAAAATAATGTATGTATCAATGTAAATAATGCATCTATTAAACCTCCAAGTGGCTTATTCCGTAACAATTTCGTAATTACGCGCGGCTATTATGCACGCAATGGATTGGGTGGTGAACGTGAGTGACCTTGAAACAGCGCCATCTAGTTTAAACTAAGTGAACCAACCCTATTTTCACCTTCACTTCGAACATGGCTGGAGGAAAACCTACAAAAACCACTGTCCCTTTCACATACCAAGTTGCTATTACGTAGCCAGCTTTTGTTTTCGTTTGTTCGTTTATATAAAGCAAATTGGTATGGTAACCTTATTATATATTTTGAAGTTCTTACGCTTTTTACAAGATATAAAGAAATTATCTAATGATAACTGTTCCTTCACTACAGCTATTTAGATCCATATTTATAAGCCGCTCTCAACTCTGAGATTGGTCTCGAGATCCCAAGATCGAATCGCAGAGTTGTGAGCAATTTATAAATACGAGAAGAAGAATAAAGAGCTGCACTTTGTGAGGCTAAATATGAAGGCTGTATGATAATAAAAAAATAAGATACAAAGGAAAAAAAAAGTTCATTATAATTATTAGATATTCAATTATAGATTTTTTAGCATCACGCTGTATCCTGAACATGATAGGAAAAGGATACCTGAGAACATCACATCAATTCTTAAGGCATTGCGCGTTGAGTTTTCAGACAAATCAATTTAATGTCAATACAAAATTGAATTCGTTTAGTTGGGCTCAATAAAAATTTCACAAATGGAAAATAATCTAGTATTACGGTTACCAAACCTTTCCACACGATTGCACTGGACATATCCAGTGTCGCAACTAGAATATATAATGAGCCGCCACGAGCACCGCCATCGGGCCCTAAGGCAACTGACGGATATTACACATAGTGTTTCAAATAAATGTAGGAATTTGCAAATATTACCTAGAGGCGCTTATCGAACGAATTTATGAGATGACTTGAATAATGGTATAACAAAATTATCAAATTAATAATTTAAATTAGATATATTTATGTGTTTCTTTCTAACATAATTAATAATTAATATAATACACGTATTTTAATAGTATTGTTTCCTATCAAACATCACATTGTCACACTCATCATCATCACATCATCACATTGTATTATCACTAGGCATAAAAACGAATTTGCATGTTGACGATAAAGTCCAATTAGTTATATTTTCAGCTTTAAATATTTTATATATTCAAGAAATCCGATAACGAATTACTTGGTATTTGTTTCTAAATTAACATTTAAAATTCAGTCCGACTAGTTGACCATTATCTAGTGTAAATGCGCGCATAATTATTTTTTGTACCTAGTTATCAAGATATGGCTAGGTTTTTTAAAGTCAGTCAATGTTCTTAAGATTAATATAATTATTATAGCTATAACGGTAGACTTGTATAAATTGACTATGCCTAGTATTCATTTCAGAACTGAGAAGTGCCCAAATATCTACAAAGGCTGAAAATTTAAACCTTTAAAAACATTTAATTATATTTTGAAATATAAAAGAAACCTTTTTTTTGGGCAATTCTATGCTGTCTGTCATTCTATGCCTATGATATTTCTATATAAAAAAAAAACTGTTTCACGCTGTATCCCGCACACAGCAGGGTAGGCAGAGGGCCTACCCTGCTGTGCTAAGCTAAGACACTCCTTTCTCTATTTTCAGCCGAAATCTGGAGACTTTGCGTGTTGAGTGGCGGAACTCAACGCCACGCTTTACCTCGATACCATAGTGGGGATCGAACCCACAACCAGTCGATTTTGCTGTCACACTTTGTGGCTCTGCACCACTGGCCTGGCTAATATATTTATATGTTGTAATATAAACAAAGTAAATATATTCATTCATTTTCATTTTATTTTTGAATGCATTTAATAATACTCAGTTACTTTTAGAATATAAACTCATATAAAGATAATTTTTCCTTTTTTTTTCATAAGAACGTAGTTGAATGAGCTTGAATTGATGCAACGATGGCCGCCGAGAGGGTAATAACCTGCGTATTTTGACTGACAGGTGAGTAGCATTGGGACAGTCACCCAATCCATCTACGGTTACTCGATTAAAGAATTCTATATCAGATTAGGTTAACCGTTTGATTAACAATGAAGTTAATTATAAATTTATTTAGTATTTAGTAACTTTATAAAACGTTACCTAGTAAATATAGTAAATATAGGCCAGTCGTGGCACAGGGGCACAAAGTGTGACTGTAAAACCGACTGGTGGTGGGTTCGATCCCCACTCGATGAGATAAAATATTTACTTAAATTTATATTTCCATTCCCTCGCTCTGGTGTCGAGGCAAAGAGCGGCGTTGACTTCTGCAACTCAACACGCAATGCCTCCAGAATCCGGCAGAAAGTGGGGAGCGCGGTGTCTTAACACTAGGTTCCCTATACCTACCCTGCTATGTGTGGGATATAGCTGATATATAAGCTGATTTATTTATTTTATTTTGGTTAATATAAAGCGGATTTATCATTTTTATAGTAATATGTTTGGAATTGAGATTGGTAAAGCATTATTTTCCGTGATTTGATTTTAAAAAAATTGCAATAATGTACCGGCACGATAGTAAATCTGTATGGAAACAATTATACACATTCAAATCATTCAGCCTTGATATTAAACAATAACTTTAGGTAACTTAATATTTGTTACGTACATTAACGTAACAATAATGATGTGGAATGACATAATACTAAAACAAAAAGTTATAAACCGTCAAATTAACGATCTAAGCAATAACATTGACCATTTGCCATTAACACAACTACAGGCACGTTAAAGTACTTATATACGTACCGTTGAACTTGTAAGAACTATTTATCTCTAATAATTATTTTATAAACAAACAAGATTGTTTAAGTGATTATTATACAGTTAGAGGTGTTGTGTTGTGTTGAAAATATCTAATATGTTGTATGTACATATATGCATAATTAAATTTTGTATGTAGTTCCGAATCTTATAGAAGCCTTGGCTTAAAGCGGAATTAGTCAGTAAAATTATAATAGAATATAAACTTATAGGACTAGAGGAGTTCGCAGTGAAATTAAATAAATGTATTGAAGTCTCACGTGGTCGCTCTAAATTGCACTATTTGCCTATTTATAACCATCATCTCTTGCATAATCTAACGCCACATTTAATAAATCTGAGCAAAGACTGTAGTGGAGTTAGCCAACAAAAATATTATAAATATCCTATAATCACAAGATAATTAAGTATAATATAATATTTTGTAAATTATATATAATTGATGTTTTTCGTAGTGACATAAGACATACATTATAAAATTAAACAAGGAACGATATTTTGTGTTAGCAAACTAGAAATATTACATTTAATTAAAATAGGAATTTTTACTACATTTTTACAAAAAAATAAAATTCATTACCACAAATGCACAATTTTTACGTATATTTTTTTACCGTCACGATGTATTCCCCACATATCAGGGTATATCAATACACTCCCTTCCCCATTTTGCGCCGTATTCTGGAGGCATTACGTGCGCCACGTGAGTGGCGGAACTCAACACTGCGCTTTGCCTCGACACCAAAGCGAAGAAAATGAAAATATTTCGTCGAACGTGAGCCGAACTCACAACCTGTCGCGTTTAGCCTCTTTTGACTACATTTTTATAAAAACCTATCACCATGTCGAATCCGTTACCACTGCTATTGTGCAGTGCACTATTTTGGCACTAATCAATAATATTCTTAAAACCATTCTTTTCTACGCATATGATCGATGTCAATACAAGCCGCGTCCCTAATTCACCATCGAGGCAATCACGTTAAACATTCGGGGCCGTTGCACTTTGATAAATGTTTTGCGGTCGTTTCATTGCGTGATGCAATCGTTGCATCTCTATATTTATTATGGTGTGGCTTATTTTGGACAATTTGGTATTTATGTAAGTATATGCGTGTGTTTTTTTATATAGTACAGTCTTCCTTTTTTTTATTTTAATAGGAACATTTTGGGGCATATTAATGATTTGAAACGAAACAACCGATATTTAAATAGTTTTATTTATATAAAACTATGTTGTATATTATGTTCAAATATTGTGTGTTTAGAAATAGTTGATGTTTTCTAATTAATAAACAAGTGTTATAATGGATTCGAACACACAACTCGTTTGTTAGAGCAGCTCTACTATGATTGAATTATAAACACAAAAAAAACCTTATTATAAAATACAGTAGATACAGATATTTACAAAGGAATCTAATATTGTTAAATGAGATACAATTATATTAAATACAGATAAGTTTTGAGTATACTATTTTATTTTTTCCAAAACATTTCAATGGACGAATATTTGAGGCATTGCGTGTTAAGCGGCGGAACTCAACGCCTCGCTTTACTTAATTACCAAAGCGAAGAAATTACATTATTAATAAATAATTCATTGTTTCGAAATTGAGATTGAACCCACAACCGTCGTTTACAGTCAAAATCTTGTGCCACGAAGGCCTCAATTGCATAAATAGTTTACAAAATCGTTTCTTATTTTTAATAATAGCTCATTCTGTGATTGACGATTGACCTCCATGTTGTCAATATGCAACTATTGGTATCGCGCACAGTTTGCCATTTACGGCTGGAACAAGGCCGCTCGGTCAAAGAAACATTGTAAAGAACATTATAGAATTATTATGGTTATCGATTTAAACTAAAACTATCTTGTTATATGGCCATTGAGTCTTAATCAAATCTTACATTTATATATTATCAAAAAAGATATATCAATATGTATGTATGTGCATAATTATAATAAATTGAATTATAAATTAATCAAATTGTCTTATAATATAATTTACTTAGCAAATGTCAGATGTATTTTATATTAAAAAAATATAAATTTAATTACAGTTATACGCACGAAACGTTGTCGTATCAACATTTATAAGAAATTTAATAAATGATTATGTTTGTATACATAGACAAAATCTAGTTATCTCATCGTTACTTACTTACCATTAATTTGAGTCACATTTAGAATCAAACCCACAATCATAGTTTGTACAGTTAACTCGCAATCTGCACCCCATAAAAAGGACATCATAAAAAACGATACAAATCAAATCAAATTTAGACGTCTACCTACCACTAGTTTCTATAAAAGTATGTGGGCTATCCATATAAAGACGATACTACCAGAAATATACATATCAGGCAAATTACGTACATCACGACAATGACTCACAATTTTTGTAATACTAATCTTATTACGTCACGTAATATATGAAATAGTACTACGTAGGCCTTTGACTCTATCTTATGGTCCATTTGGTAAAAATCAGTCCTTTGAATGCATCGCCGACGACGATGCACCGATTCAAGTGAAAGTAAAGATTGGAGCAATAGTTATTAAGTTTACTGATGTAATCATTTATTACATTTTTTGTATTGTATTCAATTATTATGTGATAAACATTTATACTATAAAAGGCTTACTTAATTTTAAACACACAAACGTCTAAATTGGACGAAATCATGTTCCAATTTAAAGTACTTTCAAACCATTTCGTGGTTGGTTTATTTATTTAATGGAAATTAACCTTGACTAATATTGATTATGATTTAGCCCGTCTAGACTCGATTTGAATCGCGATTTGCATCATTCAATGATTTTATGCTAACAGGTTGCAATCATTACGATGTTCTTCAAATTGTGATAATATCTATTAAATAGAGCGCTTCTGAATTACCAAAAGTAAATTAGTAATTGTAAATTAGAGGAAATATAAATAACGTAATTTATTTTTACAAGTTATTATTTCCAGTACTAATTTCCTCCTCCTATCACGCAATGTCTCGAAAACTGCCTGGAAAGTGATTAACAAAGTATTTTAAAATTAGGTTCCCTCTGCTCACCTTGCGATGAAAAAGCTAATTCTAACAATAATATTTGCGATTAAATTTAAATTATATAACAGGATATGTTAAAATAATTTATATGTCCAAGTCTTTTAATATACTTGTTCCAAAAAAAAGTAACAACGGGACCAGAGTGAGATGTATTGCAACAATAAAGTGTATAAAATATGTGACCAACTTTTAACGGTAATTCCAAACGGTGTACAAAATAAGTGTTTTTTCTTCGCGTATAATGAATTATTTAACATCGTCAGCAGGTACAGTTTCCTCATACGTAGAATTGAAAATTAAGGCTTACTTTGAGATTGCGTTTCTTAATACTAAACATAAATAACGTTATATATAGAAAATACGTATATACCAGAGTTCCCAGAATTTGTATCGGGGAAAATCCGAACTCTGGAATAATCAGTAACTTATTAAAAGAATTAAGTAATTAAAAATGCGTAGACTATTCAAATAAATTTTGAGATCGAATTCTAGACATTACGCGCAAGTGGTGGTACTCAACGCCGCATTGTATAATAAAGAGCTTGGTAATGAAAGTAATTTCTTTCTCCTATTGAAAATCGAGCCATTTCATCTTAGCTATTGTCATAAGCCATTTCATCTTAGCTATTGTCATAAACTGTAAAATGATATAAAAATAAGGTACGTGTTAAATTTTATGTATTTTTACAATAACATTGGCAAAAACATCCAACCGATATCACTTACGAAAACTCAACAACCAGCCAGTAAAGTTGGCAGATTGATAAGTAGTATAGCGATGTCATTGAGATAGGAACGACTGGCGGCCGTCAACAATCGCGGCGTACACATTGTGCTGTCCGCATTAAGTACTAAAGGAAGCTACGGCCGTATCGGACCTTGGATGGGTAGAAAAGATTGAAAGACTCATGTCCTTTTCAAATTACCAAACAATAGCAAGAAATTCACTGCCAGCTAACACTTAAAAACGGGTAAAGTGCGAGTAGAATTTGCTCATCGAGGGTTCGGTATCAATTTTAGGACTCAACTCGTTTTATATCAAATGATTTGCAAATATAAGTTGTAATGATTTTTTTTCTGTGAAATCCCTAAAAATTTACACTATCTGGATTTTTTCCTTAATTTGCACTGTAAGTTTTCACTTCGTACCAAATATTATAAGGTCCAGGGGAAGTACTTTATAACTTTTGACTATGCGATTTTCATGCAGCAAAGTTACTGTTACAAAAAATCGTCGCAGAAACGCTTGTAACTCTTAATTGTGTTTATTTTGACGCTTGATTTTTGGTTAGCTTGATATCTGTACATAAATTATTTTAACAGACGGACAGAGGGACAGTAAAATGATGCTATAAAGGTTCCGTTTTTACCTTATAAGCCACGGAACCCTAGAAAACAAAATAAATAGACAGAAGCGGAACTGAAATTATATCCATTCGTTTTTTAGACAATGGCTCGTTAGCAAGTTGTATAACAGCAGGTGCTGGCAATCTTCACGGTGGAAAACAAAAAAAAACAACTCTTTCTAATTTAACGCGCCAACAGCATCTCAACATTAGATAACGAATTAAGCCGTCTATCTCGACATAATCTTTGTTAGTTTTAGTTTTTTCTTTTACATCTTTTTTTCTGTCGGTACAAAAAGTATTCTAATTTATTTTGTATTGGCCATTTGATATTGAGTGTTTGATATTATTAAATCATTGCCAAGTGACCTTTACGCAACTTTCAAATCTAGACCGGATCAAATTTGTTATTAATAATATTTGACAGTTGTGCCTAAATACATTATGAAATTAAATTTATTATTGCAACAAAACTTCCATTATCGTGGGTTCGATCCCCACTCGAGGAGATGAAATATTAACTTAAATTTATGTGATATTCCACACGTAGGGAAGAAAAATACTTATTAAGAAACTCTTACCAACTAAGCCATAGGCACAGGATCAGTTGGTCAGAGCGCTTGGACGGTTTCTAAAGAGGCACGGGTTTGAATCCTGCTACGTTCAATTTTTATACGTTTTCTTAATAAGTACAACAGTATAGGCAGTGAAAACCTTGTGTCGAGTTACTCCGCCCTCTGCTTTCCATTCAAATTTAAAACCTCTATCACTTATAGGATGTTTTTCTTCATAAAATTCCTCGTCCTTTAAAAAAACATTGTCTATTTATTTTCATGTTTAATTGCTTATTATTAGAGATATCCTTTATAAATAAATAATTTTAATTAAAGAGACAGAGACAGATATAATATATATGTTATAAATATATTTAATATCTCTTACGATTAAAAAATATATATTTTTTGTTTATTACGTAAAATCCCTATCAATAGCATAACTATTTATATTTAACTATCAAAACATTTCTACACAACATTATAAACACTTTCGCAATGATTGATGACATTTTCTAATACAGTTTTATCAAAATCAGTATCTAAGCTGCTTATTGCCATTACAATACCGACGTAAGTTTACAGTACTATTAAATTAAGTGTTCAATCATGTTACGTCTACTTGTTTCTTATACAAAGTTATATTATGCTGAAAATAATACATTTCCAGAACTTGCAATGTTGTGAAATCTGAAATTCTTTATGTAAGTTGTCTATTTAATCGTAACTATTGCGTTACATTTTAATAATTGTATGTTGAAAATTTAAAATTTCTCAAATAACCACAAAATAGTCATTACTATTATTGTATACAATAAACATCTTAATTTTATTACTTTGAGGACAGTCGTGACGGAGGGGAAACGTGTGACTGTAAACGCGATAGGTTGTGAGTTCGATTTCTACTCGTAGAAATGATTTTTTTTCATTTCTTCGTTCATTTGAAATGATTTTATGCCATAACTTGAACAAATGGTATGTGTTCTTTGTTTATTTGTTCTTTATTTTTCTTTCTAAATTACTAGTTAGGTACTGGTTTTTTCTATTTCTTGGAGTATTTTATGGAAAAATATGTGCTACTTTGTATGAAACAAAATGTAAACAATATAACAAGAAAAAACACATCACGACAGATATTTTTTAAAATAAATTACACCTATATCATATTAAATGTTACTTAACCTAAAGAGATTTAAGTACTATGGAGTGATTTCTGTCGCTAATCTATAATAACATCGACTAATGACAGTCGTTGCAAATAATTCATAGACGAGTTTTAACAAAATGCTCATAAAGTTAATAGAGTTTTGCTATATAGAGAGAGTTATTTCTTCCAATTTAACTTATAAAATTGAATTCGTCTGCGTGTGACTGTAAGCAGTACGATCATGGGTTCGATTCCCACTCGTGGGAAATTAATTAATTATTTAATATTTTAAGTTTTCCTCGCTCAGATAACAAGACTCAGCGCGGCGTCGATTTCCGCCGACGAAGACGCGATGCTTCGAAAATTTGGCGGAAAGTAGGGAACGTAGCGTTTTAGCATTACGTTCCCTGTGCTTACCCTGCTAAATGCAAAATACAGCGTGAAGCTTCTTTTTAATCTTTATTTTACATAATATCTAAAAATGATTTTGCTTTATTATCTGATTACCTACGCACATATGACAAGGATATGCGCCTACGCAACTAACGAACGTGCCTCTAATATATACAAGATGAACCATATTGGGAAACTTAGTTTATTTAATCATAATAGCTTAAAATTTATATGTCACTCAAATCACCATCAGCTTTTGATTTAAATCAGCATTATTATTATTGAATCAAAATGTCATTGTAGGATTTACATGTGGCAATACCATTTTGTGTGGCGTTGGTTTGTTTATTATGTTTGATTTAGATTGGTTGTCATTCTATTAATAATTTTATGAGAGGCGTATTTTATTAATATTCATTGTATATAGAGAAGTTAGAATAATTGTTAGAATAATTTACTCATATTATATACTGTATTATTTGTAAATAACCCCTTTATCATTATAATCAAGAGAATCGGTGTCCTTGTAATTAATAGGACGCCACTGACGACGAGACTATAGTTTTGATTACAAATTCATATCAAGTAAATCCTATATAACCCTTCCTTATTAGTCGGGAAAAAGAAATATTATCCGTTTAGATTTAGAGGTGCCTTATATAGACTTTTTAGTACTTATACATTATTTGTAATATAATTAATCTAAATAACGTATAATTGTGTACGTCTCCCTGGAGTGCTCCTGCTATTTTATACACATTCATGTTTTGTTCACTTATTCAAATTGTTAATATGTTGTGTGAAAGAACAAAAAGTGTACTACTGAAAAATAAAGTTGTTTCTTTACAAAATCTTAAACAATACCCCATAAACACGAAAATAGAAATGATCTAAAAAAGAGCAGATGACCTTAAACCTAGTTGTTATAGGAAAAAAGAAATTAATCAATAAAGGCTTAAGCAATATAAAACAGATGTGATATAGTTGCGCCACTCCAACTGATAGAATTCGAAACCAGTCAAATTTATTCGTGTATTGAACTACGAACTCTTTATGTTTCCATTATTTATTATTGCCAAACATCTGAATAACTTAAGCTAAGCTTGCACAATAGTCAAGTTCAATGCTACGAACGAAAGTTCGACCTTCTATGTGACATAACGCGGATTGGAGACGACACTGACATATTTTAAAGGGTCAATCATAGATTACGAAAAGGTGCAGAAATTACGTTTATTATATGAATTGAGTAAGTATTTTCCGTATTTTTTGGGATAGACAGGATATTTAGCGTACAAGAAAACGTACAAGAAAAGGTCAATTGCGAGCTGGACTTGCCCACCCAGGGTCCTTTACCAATTTCAGAAATGTAAGTCAAAAACTTAAGTTTGCGGGTGTACGCTCTTATTTTGTATAAAAATAAGCTACCAAGTAGGTACGATCACGGGCATTATATATTAAATCACAAATAATTTAGCGACCCTGACAAGGCCGGGAATAATGACAGGAACAAGATTAACAAAAAATATTAAAACTATACTTAGTATTTTAGTCCAATAACGAGTAATTCCACTAAGATACTTGGGAACAAAAAAATCACACAAGCTATAAGATATTCTACGTGTTTTGAAAGAAGAAAACTTTACTGTACACAATGGAACCTTGACCCGATAGAAAATTAACTTAGAATGAATAATTACAATCATTATAATGTGGCCTTGTTCCACTCAATATATTTAAAGATATTTACGTAACATATAATTTTAAGTATTTCCGTTTGATATATAAATCGAATAATTTGTTGTTCCGTTTTAAATTATTATACTAGTTCTAACACGCTTATTTTAAACTTAATTTTGTTTTAACTTAGTAAAAATAAACGAATATAGGTATATCTGGTTCAAGTTAATATAACAATTGAAAGTGTAAGATTAAATAAAAACAATATTTCAATTGCAATTAACAATTGTAACACAACAGATTTAGAGTACTTAGTCTAATATATAAATATTTAATATATGAATCTTAATCTAAAAGGGGATTTCCTATCATACCATACCTTTAAAATTGCATTCGATTCTTAGTATTCCAATCGTTGTCACGATCAATGTAAAATAAACTTTAACATCTTGTAATAAGGTTAACTATACTTTAAAATAATTAGAAGATGATTAGAAAGGATGTTCCTAAGCGCAGTTGCACAATTTTGTCGGTATTTTCGGTTTAACTGATTTTGCTATGCCTCCATGATTCAAGTACGTGTTACAAAAATAGGACATATCTTCATACTATATATATAATTAATCACTAATTATATTTAAAACAACTTCTATCCGCAATTGCAATATACTAAACATTAAATGAGATGAAGGCCATCGCAGCGGCACAGTGCCTGACTGTAAACGCGAAGTTTGGGTTCAATTCCTCCCACTCACAGAAAATAATTATGTTTGTGTGTAAAGGATAAAACATGTATGCTTTTAATTAGTAACTTTCAGTACTATAGATACAACGAAGAATCGAGACGAATGCTACATATTCTAAAAGGCGCAAAGTTCTATCTCTTATCTTTTTAAAGTGTTAGATCTACCCCAAGACTCTTTTTTTACAATAAAATGCGGAAGATGCTTGAAGAAATAATAAAATGCCATATACTTTTTACATTTACATATAATTTGCAAGAATTTTCAATAAAAAAAAATAGCATAAAATATAAGAAGACACACATTTACATGTAAACAACGACTTAATACTTTTCGCCGTGACTTTTTCCAGTCCAATTAATCCTTACATAGGGTCGGGCAGACCAGTTCTGGTTATTTCCTCATTGCACTTGGAGACCTATTTGAATTGTTATTTTATTATAACCGGTTGATCACAACCTGATATGTTTTTTTTTACATTAATGTCATTACACTGAGCATTGTACTCTTTATGAGTAATAAAAGTTGACAGCTTACTTCTTTAGGGTTTTATTTTCAAGAACGGTGAGAGTTAAATATGTAGTAACTTTAGCTTCACGTTGTATCAAGCACACAGCAGGGTAGCACAGGGATCTTAGTATTAAGACACTCCGTTCCCCACTTTCTGCCGAATTCTGGAGGCATTGCGTGTTGATGACAGAACTCAACGCCGCGCTTAGCCTCGATACAAAAGCGAAGAAATGAAAATATAAATTTAAGTAAATATTTCATCTCCTCGAGTGGGGATCAAACCCACAACCAGTCGGTTTTACAGTCACACTTCGTGCCGCTGTGCTACGAATGGCCTTATGTAGTATGTAGTAATTTGTACTACTTTATTTCTCAATTTAGTTATTTTTTTTTATTTTGTACAACATTATATCTGGTATATTATAGTGAATTTGGTTCGACCGATTGTGACTTAAAATAATGGCTCTTATTAGATGTCTCTCAATTGCCTACGAAATGTGGGCGGTGCGTATAGATGAAAAAGGCATAATAATATAATTTGCATCCATTTTGGTTTTGCCTTTTGTATGTTAATTAGTGAAGCAGGAACAATTTGTATTCAAATTTTACCAAGGTTTTAGTATAAAATTTGAATAACACTATATTTTATTAATAATAAGTTTGAAATATAACATATTTAATTTATATTATAAAAATGCCGCTACATATATTACAAGGCAGTTTTTTAAATATCGTTTTAATATCATTTTAATCTTAGCTAATTGATGGACATTACATATGTATCACTATCGATTAAGAGAGATAAAGTGCTGTATTTTCCTTTATTTTTTTACATATTGAATATTCTACTATAACATTTAAGTAAATATGGATCGGTTTTCTCAAGCTAGAACTATAATAATTAACTGCAAGTGGGCAAGTGAATGGCTGGCCTTCGGACACGCCTTGTAAGGGTTGCCACCCGGAAACACTGCTAAACTGGTTCAGATACCACGCATTATCGTCTCAGTGTATGGCAAAAAAGTGATCTACTTTTTTGTTAGTTTTTATATGATGTTATTGATTTATAATAATTTATATTAATATTGTTGTAAAAATTTTAATTAATTTATTCTAAAAAAAAATTCATATTAACAAAATATATAAACTATATATGAATAAAAGGATTCTTGCTACGCTTATATAGAGTCAAAGTAGCCTTTACCTTAGTTCAAGGGTCTAATCCATTATTTCCAATATAATCAACATAAAACATATTGTCTTAATTTGGCCTCTAACAGCCATATTGAAATCAGATAAGAGAAAGTCAACGGAAAATAACTCAGTCCATTTCGAAATGGAAGTATAAAGGTTAAATTATGAAAAACCAAGTACTAAATAATATAGACAATATTTTACACTCTAAAAGCTTAACCTATCACGGATAACTGTAGCCGCTAGTCAAATATAATTTCTGCACCAGAAATATTATAAAGTTATAATTTTAAATTGAGTATATAATTTTAAGATTATTAATATTTTTTTTTAAGTACCTTATTACTAAAATATATTGAGCAAATAAACCCTATAAAAATTGCTCTACACAAGTGCTACGCTTCAATGCTACGAAGATACAATTTAAGTTAATAAGAAAATACTGGCAAATAAACAACATAATTAGTATCTTATATTTGTAAAATGATAGTAAATATCAAATATCGCGTATTTGAACAAAAAAACTTAATCTCAAAATAAATGAAATTAATATGAACAGATCAATTGCAAAACAAAGTAACTTTGGTGAAAGGTTGTCTCAAAACGTGTTTTTGACCTTAACAAGTGAAGGTCATAGACTATGCATGTACTTGTATGAACATACATATCTAAGTATGTCCGTGTGTATTTCCGTGTAGACACCAGAAATGTATCAATGAATTTTATAAATAACAAATAGGATAAAGAATAATAAGAATATAAAAAGGTTAAAATTAATAGTAAATTTTAAGGTTACATTTACTTCGCCTCGGAAATAATAAAGTATATACAGAATATGTCAATTTTTTTCTTTATTTAAACGAATCAGTGTTTATTTTTAAAAAAAATTAAATAAAATCTTTATTTTAATCAAACTTTATATGTCAAATCAAAAATACAATTTTTGATTTCAAAGGCTATCGCAAGACAGCGCCTTCTTAACTCTATGATGTTGGTCTCTGATAGCCTTAAAGAAAATGGAGTGTCTTAACAAACATTTGCCTAGCCTGCCATATGTGGGACAAAACGTGAAGTTAATTTATTAAGAAAAATATAGAGCTGTGAAAATCAACATGTATAAAACATGCAGAAACTGTATATTTTAAATATCTCCTTGAGAATTGAACCGCACCACATAAAGTCAAACACGAGCCACCTCCTCAAAACTGCATCAACGATAACTCAAACAAAAGGATCTAGAACGACAACAATACCTTAATGCTACTCACTCTTAAAAGTTTTTTATCGAATCAAATTATTTATCCCAGACAGCAGTCAATTTATCAGTACAGATAAATACCCTTTTAGCGATCGTACCTGAAACAAAAAAGTGCCATTAACGTCGTGACATATATGTATATGACATTTGACAAAGTAGGCCGTATTCACTTATTCCGCAAGCATGGACTTGCATCAGAGAGCCTGACTGCGTAACGTTAACACCGCTACTTGTTATTAAGGGTCTGTACACACAACACTATAGCCACGCACCGTTTGACACAAACAAAAATTCTAAGTTGTAGAAAAAAATATATAGTCATACAAGGTCCATCTAGATTATTCTGTATGTAATCGTGTATATATACCAAATATAATATAATATAAGATCTAGTTAACGCCTTTTACTATCAAAATAAGTTACATAAACAGTGGCAGATACAATATATTCTAATTTTACTATATAATTTAATAAATTTTACCATATTTACTTTTAATATATACAAACATATATATGTTAGTTGACATACTCGTATGTACTCTCTTTTGTCAAAATGACATAACACCTTGGACAAATGTAAGTGACACTCACAGTCGTGACACGACCTTTAATGACCGTAACCTTATCAATTAAGCATTTAGTATACGCTCGTGATCGTGCAATAATCATAATTTCAATTTTAAAACACTTTATATTTCTTGCTAGAGTTATAAACGTATAATTGTTTTCGTTATTTTCTAAGAGCTAGCAACGTTTTCGGGAAGGATTCTAGCTTCTGAGAAAGCTGATCCTGTCATATTTTCTATGCTCCCTCAAATACTGTACCGGCTACCTGGTTCCTTTGCAACAACGGGAGGCGTTGAGCTCCAGCACTCAACACCCAATGCTTGAGACATTACTTGTTTAGATATTTTTAATATCGAGACTAAATATCTTATTTACTCTCTCTGCCTATACTAATTTGTATATCAGAATGAGCCACGAAGTTGCAAAAGGTTCTAGAAAACGTGCACACCTCATTAAACACTATAAAATACTTTCACTAATACTTATGCTAACTAAATAGTAAAATAAAAAAATCGTTAACATCACTACACGTGATTGTTAATATTTACTGAAAATTTATGAAACTTTCCCTTTTTATTTTTCTCTCTCTACAAAACAACCGCTTTAATACTATCTATATGACAAATAACATGAAACTTTATATTTTTTTATAAAATTAAAACTGTTGCAAGTCATAAATTAAAAACAAGACAGCAACTCATAGAAGAAACACTTCGACATAAATCAATATTCTAGTTTACTCAATGGAATGTACAGCATTCCACGTACGGAGCCGGTCTTTTGGCGACCTTGCATCTTTAACGATAGTCATCCGCATTACACAGATGCTAGCGATGTTTCAGTGTATAGACAAACATAAAAACATTGTAACAAGGTTATGATATCCGCTCAATTTCCTGTCAAATGTAAAAGCTATAATTTATCTTATCATTTATTTACTGTTATATATTTTAATAGAGTACTGAAATGTGGTTCTGCTTGCTTAAACGTATTTTTATATTATAGCCAACAAATAATATATTTTAAATAAATATATTTTCCTTTTAATAAATAATCCTATGCCCTCTAATACCTCTAAGAATATGGATACAAAACTTGTGTAAAACACACAAACTTACATTCTCTTTTCTAATATTAGTATGATTTCTGGAATGTTAATAATTTCCATAAAGTTTACATATATGAAAAAAAAAACTATGAAAACATTAGCATAATATCGTCGAGGTATAGTGGAGGAGCTTCTAACTGAACACAAGTTCAACACACAAAGTCTCAGATTCAGGCGGCGAGCGGAGAACGAAGTATTGACTTTAGGTCGTCTCTATCTGTACTGCTAATACTGTCCTAAAGCTTTCTCAATTCACATAAAACAAAAAAAATACATAACAATATTTACCAAACAAAAAACACATGGTTTTTGATTGTCGCTTACAATTTTGACAGCTGACCTTGTATCGGTGTTAAAAGCCGTTCTCTACGGAAACGTTACGTGATCAATTCACCAAAGTCTGGTTGCCTACAACCATTAAGCGTTCGTAGCGACGGTGATTTTATAAATTACCGGAATTATATTACTTATACGGCTAGCAACATTTTTTCCTGTAATTTAAATCAATATTTAATAGTATATCTGTGTTTTTATAACTGATACATTAAACCGTTTAAAATATAAATAACCTGTGGGATCCATGTCGTGCTATAAAATGTAATCACTTTATTTATGGGCATAAGTTAGGCTTCCGTATAAAAAGTTTTAAGCATTATTGTAATATGAAAAATTTATTACTATTACTTTTGTATTATAAAATTTAATAATTAAAATAGTCATAGAATTCTATATCAAACCTATGGGAATGAACAGGACTAAGCGCATCGTTGGATCCCGCTACTCAATACTGTATATTTGGAAAATTTCGAAAATAAGTCTTAACTTATAGGTATACCTACGAATAGCTTTTTCTTTTACTATTTCAATTTAACGTTGTACAAATTAACAATAAAAATACGAATGTACTGCGACGTAGCGCAGGGGCACAATGGTGGGACTGTAAGCGTGATGGTTTCGATTCCGGCTTTGGTGACGAAGCAAAGTGCGGCATTAAGTCCCGCCTCTAAACACACAATGCCTACAGAAATCCTGGAAAAGTGGGGAGAACAGAAGTGTCTTAATAGGAACGAAGTGTGTTAACCCTAGGTTCTCTCTGCGTGCCGAGCTATGTGCGGGATACAGCGGGAAGCTATTAAAAAAATATACTGCCGCAGTTGATAAAAGTACAGTTTTTATATAGATGAAATTAAATCTAAATAATAAAATCTTTATTTATGCGTCGACAGCGCTATTATACAGTGAATATTAGTTAATTATAACCAATTCTATACATTCTATCTTTATACCTATATTATATACATTTATCTATTTCAAATGTGTAATAGGCGACATAGTCTTAGCCGTTATTTACCATATATGGGCATTCTTATCGGTAAAGTAAAGAGACTTACAATATGACAATATGGCACCTATACACATTCAAATGCCATGGCGTCGCGCTAACTTAGAAACCTTACAGGAAGTTCAATAGAGTATTGTAAATCTTATCACGATATATAATGTGTGATTTAATGTTAATAAAATCGATAACATATTATATTTCCCTTTTTTTAACATTACACGTAGTATGCAGAATCTTATGTATTTTAAGAAACATTAATTAGTATTTATCTTTCCTAAGTGTGGATTAACACTTTTAAAATGTTTAAAAACATATTAATCGTCGAAATTCTAGTTGCCCATATAAATAGTATACAGCAAGCATTGACAACCTTATTCGAAAAGTTTAAAAAAAGGCATAAATTATAGTTACTAAGTACCTATACACATATACGTATCGAGGCCACCATGGCTCAGTGGCACAGCACCTGACTGTAAACGGGACGTTTGGGGTTTTTATTCCCACTTGGGACAAGGAATTATTTACAAGTAAGAAGACAAAACACAGTGATAAGTTCCACTACTCAACACACAATGTCTCGAACACTAGGCGGAGAGCGAGAAACGAAGTGTCTCCCTTCGCTTACACTGCGTACATACGGAAATACAGGGTGAAGAAAAAAAACAATAATTTTTTAGCAACACAAAATCTTTCTCAAACAGCATCAATCTAATGTTTCTAAATATTTTAATGTGCTAGTTATCATATACATACATAATAATTAATAATAAGCAGTTAAGTAACAAACTAACAATTTTCAGTTAATATTTAACTAACGGAAACATATCCGTTACAACAGATCACGGAAGAGTGGTGTTGAGATACAACAGTGAAACTGCATTCTGGGGGGATGCGGAAAGCGGATCGATTCGCTTGAGCTAATCTTGGAGTTTACGCACTAAGTGACTCTAGATGTGCTACTCTTATGAGTTAGAGGAAAGAAATGATATTTTTGTTGTTTATTAATTCATAATTATTTGAAGTAATTCGATACTAAAATTGAAAATGTTGTAAAGAAACATTGTTGTACTTAATAAACTTTAAGAACCATTTAAGAATATTATTTTTTTCATATGCTTATTGTTATAATATATATTTATAATAATTAAAACAGTCATACAAAATACTCTTCCTACATGAATTTTTAAAGAAAAAATAAATATGTAAGTGCTCAATTTTTCTGGCTTTTCACGGAACTGACATCTCTATGTATTAAGATTATACGTACTCGTAGCTATTATTAAATACAAGATGCGAGTATCAACGTTGCGGAAGAACGGTCGGAACGAAATAGAAAATGAGGGAAATCTTTACGTCATGCGTATGCGCAACGTCAAAAAAAGTTAATTCCATTAGGTTTATACAATAGTTACATGTATTATGGGTTTGATTAGTTTCATGTTAAAAATATCATTACATTTCGAATTTAATAAATTTCATTATTTTCATTTCAATATTACAAAAATAAAAAAAAATACTATAAATTAACACATTAACTAAAACAGCTTTACGGCGTATGCCGCTCACAACAGTGTAGGCCGAGGGAACCTAATATTAACACAAGTGTCGTCCCCACTTTTCTTCGAATTCTAGAGACATTGCGCGAAAGCGAAGAAATGAAAATATAAGTTTCAATTAATATATTTTTTCCTCGAGTGGGGATCAAACTCAATACCAGTACCGATTACAGTCACACTTTGTCCACTTGCGCTACCACTGGCATCAAATATCAAAGAGATTCAATATATCATCAAATATCAATGTTGTTATTATCATATTGGCAGAATCGTTGTTTTATTTTTTATCATTAATAAAAATTAAACCTAAATCGATGTAAGCTAATGTCTCAATCAGGATATTGCCTTTAGTTGCTTTGTCTTTTTTGTATAGTCTGTTAATTTAAAAAACAAGTAATTATACAGCAATATAAACCTTTTTTGTCTATCTTAAAATACTTGGAATAAGCATAATAAAATATCTAAACCGATAAATTGTCTATCCAAATAAGTTAACCTCCGTTCCAAATCACTGATCACAATGTTATAATGTCACTGTTATAAAAAGGTAATATAATATGCATATATTTTTATTTTATTGTTTTAAATTCGCTTCAACGAATTTATTATTGACAGTTCAAGAAAAAAATAAACAACATAATTAATATCATAATGAATTCGGTCACATCAATCATTTCCTAATAATAGAAACAAATTTATAGTCTGTGGAAATATGTATAATTTACTGCTTTAGATTTTTTATTTATTGTAACGAATATTACGAAAACATTTTGTTGTTCATTCAAAAAAAATTATGACATTTTATATCAAAGGAATTGTTGAAACGTACGTAGTATGAAATATACATAATATTTCATAGTATGCAAAACTATTTTATAGTTAATTCAGTGGTGGAGTTGAGATGTTCTAACCGAAACTGACTACTAAAATCGATTATAATTTTTTTGCCTCACGCTGTATTCCTCAGTAGACAGAGGCAACCTAATATTAACGCACCGCTTTTTCCTACTTTCTGCCGATCTCTGTTGACATTTTTTTTTTATGGAAAAGGAACAAGCAAACGAGCGTTCGGGTCACCTCGGATCGGGTAAGTGATTACCGCCGCCCACGACCCCGTGCAACACCAGAGGAGCTACGGGTGCGTTGCGTTGCGTGTAGACGTGTATCGACACCAGAACCAACCAGAAAAAAAGTAAAAATATTAAATATTTCATTTCCTCGAGTGTCTTGTCCCTCTGCGCCACGGCTAGCCTCAAACGCGACAAATATAAAATTATAAATTCTTAGAGATGCTTATTGATTATATATCTAAACGCACATTAACAAACATTTATCTATTCTAATAAAATTATAATTATACGCTAGGTTCCAGGAGCTTCGTTGCTCTGTCTATATATATCGCAAAAAGTAAAGGTAAAGTTGAAACTAAGAAATATTTTTTAAATAACATAAAAAAACATATTATACCAATATACTTATAAAGTAGTTTCATTTTGAAATCAATATTTCATGGAAAATTTTAATTACAACAAACCGAACTAGGTCGAACTGGCGGTCTCAAATATCCACCTACATCGTATGCACCTTACTCAAGTAGCCGCGACAAGTGTAGCTGCAATCGCTCTGGTTTTGAGTTACATAAGAAGGCTTATCCGATATCATTGCCTAAGGCCCGGGACTGCGCCGAAACTGAGGCAATACTTAAAGGATAATTATCTTTGTGTATTACAAAATGAAGATAGTATAAAATGGCTATTATTATTGTTTTATGGTAACTGTTACTTTATTCTTCATATAAGTATAAGAGTAAATAACTAAAGTACTCTTTTTTTTCTTTTAGCTTCACGCTGTATCCCAGACACACCAGGGTAGGCAGAGGGAACCTAATGTTAAGACACTCAGTTTCCCATTTTCCGCCGAATTCTCGACACATTGCGTGCTGAGTGGCGGAATCCAACACAGCATTTTGCCTCGACAACAGAGTGAAGAAATGAAAATATGAAACATTTAATTTCCTGTGTGGAAATCGAACCCATAACCTGTCGCTTTTACAGTCACACGCTTGTGCATCTGCGCCACGACTGGCCCCATCAGTAGATTTAATGAGAACAATCCTAACAAAGACTATGTAAATAAAATATTTACCACACCCACTCATATTTAGTTTAATTAAATTGCTAAAATTAATTAAAATATGTCATATGTCAATCATCAAGCTTATTATTTTATATATTTATTAATATTATTAATATCGTTAGCTTAACTTTATGCATAAAAAACAGACAACCTGTAAGATCTGATTTGATCTCTTGTGACATTTTCTAAAAGATCATTCTTATTGATAATGTCATTGGTCTTTTGAAATATATAGACGTCACAAAAAAGAAATATTAATTTATTATTTCATTCTCTTATTGAAGGCTAATTATAAAAATGAAACAAAAGGTTTAATAGTTAAGCAACATTAAAACTGAATAAATAAGGTGAATTTAATAGGATTTTAAATGACAAATTAAAAGATAATCTTCTTCTCACAATTTTCTGTCCAATGTATATTTTTAATTTCGTATCAAATATGGAAAAATCAAAATTAAAACTTTAAATATACAGGAAAATGTACCCACGACTTTAATTTTTTAAGGCATAGCGGTGCTTCTAAGAAAAATATATATTTTATTATAAATGTATTGTATGTATATTTACTTCTTCATAAAAAATATTACTCCAAGGCATTTTTTAGCTTCATACTATATCCATATATACCAATATAAAAATAGATACCAATATAAAAATATAATTTCATCGAGCGGAAATCGAATACACAATCTGTCTGCTTTTACGATTGACCACTAAGTCATCGGCTACAATTAACAAGAAACAAAAGTTCTCTTTAAAATAGAACAAGTATTACAAAGTACAAACTGGAGCAAGAGAGTATAACTTGTTCCAAAGTCAATTGCATTAGAAACACAAATAACAAGTTCATTACATTAATTCAGAAATAAATCATGACAGGTAAAATAATAATAAATTAGGCGGTAATAAAATGTAGGTTAAGCGCGGTTCGTGGTCTAATTGTGGAGTCTTTATTGATAATTTAAAAAATGTGAGAACCGCGTAACTTGGTTGGACAAGATTTATTATACGACCGTCATTACTACTTAAGTTATTTTCGTTAAATTTTAATAGTTCCTTGAAAACGTTTCTTTTTCCGTTTTTGCTTAGAAAATATGATTGTTGCATCTTTTTTAAGGGCGCTCAGCTTAACGTAATTTAGTACAAAATATATAGTAATAAATTATGTTATTCAATTGTATCCAGGACATGTAAAATATTTATTTGCCTTATTATCCTGCATATTGAGCTTATTTTTATCCTATATTCAATTTTTTTTTAAAGTAAAACACATCTTGAACTTTAAAATTTATACAATAATAAAATTAATTTTAAAACCTGCATCGGTATATTCATAAAAAAATGCTTTAAAATCTTTAAATAATATATATATTTATTATAGTTAATATTTAAATAATATATATATTTATTATAGTTATATATTTATTTATTATTCAAATAATAATCACATCACAGATCACCTAATAAAAAGGTCAAGCTTCTTACAGAGACCTCGGTAAAACCTTAATCTTTATATTCTCATATATTAGTATCAATTAGCCGTTTATTGCATTACGAAATGTATGGAACTAATTTATCGAAGTCATATTAAAGTAAATTACGTATTTTAGAATATTAAAGTGTCACACTAATGGCTTGTGATTTGACGCAAGAACATTAAGTATATATATTTTCTTACGACCGACCCACACTCTCGCGAGGCGTCTCCTAAAAGCTCTCGGAACGAAGCTTAGCGAATGGCCGCTCCAGGAATGCTAGCCATCCACACTCTCGAGTTATTCAGTCGGCGCCTTGCGAGAATGTGAAAAAATGTATGTTTTCAATATGTATGTCTTACTTTAAATAAGTAATTTATATTGCTTTCCACAGTTTTTATGACCTCATAAGTATATTATGTGGCGCTATAATTTTTTTTTTAGGAATAGTTATTATTATGACCATCGCCAAGTATTTAATACGGAATTTTAAACATTTTTTCTACACCTAACACTTTACCAGTTACCAGTTCAATTTCCATGCAAGGTTAATTTAATTAAAGTATTAACTAATATATTTTTTTTTATTAAGAAAATAGTTTATTTTGCCAGTTTATGAGGCCAGTCGTGGCGCAGCGACACAAAGTGTGACTGTAAATGCGACTGGTTGTGGGTTCAATCCCCACTCGAGGATATGAAATATTTACTTAAATTTATATTTATTTCCATTGCTTCGCTCTGATGTCGAGGCTAAGCGCGGCGTTGAGTTTGCCACTCAACACGCAATGCCTCCAAAATTCGGCAGAAAGTGGGGAATGGAGTGCCTTAACACTAGATTGCCTCTGCCTACCCTCCTGTGTGCGTGATACAGCATGAAGCTGATTTTTTTTAGTTTATTTTGCAAAAACTATCGATACTGAAAAAAACTGTTTAGTTAAATAATTGATAATGTTCTGTTTCTTATTAAAATATGGCTTTAAGGAATGCCAATGGAGCACAGAAATAATTAATTAATTAAAGATTATTTTTGCACTGTTGTATTCTTCCCTGACATATTTCTACGAAGTGTTACCTGTAACAAAAACAAAAATATTTATTAACAAAATGTCAATACCATATCTAGTAAGTGTTGCAGTAAGTTTTTATCTGGAACATTGCGAGCAAGTTTCACTTTTTGTTGAGGTCAAGAGCGTTGATTTTATAAATTGAAACTACATAAAAGAGTAGTTACTTATTAGTGCGTGTGTTTGATATAAATAATAAAGTGTGTATATATATATATATATATATATATATATATATATATATATATATATATATATATATATATATATTAAGGTATATAAAATGTAGATATGTTTATTATTGTATAATAATTAAATACAATGTATTCATTTAACCGAATGGTTACATAAGTTTCAAATATATACCCACATATAACCCATCTTCTCATATATTATACCACTCAAGCATTTCTTTTCATTGAACGTTTTTTTTAAATACAATTTACACAATTATCTTTTTTAAATCGAAATACTAGGCTACGATTACATTTTAAGCCACCTATTTTCTTTACAAAAGCCATTACTATAAAAAGCAAACATTTTATAGTTTGATTGTGAACTAAAAGTTTACAGATAAAAAAGTATTAAAACGATCGACGCCAATTCGATCATGTTATCGATTAAGATGTAACAACTATTAGTGAGCTATAGTTACATAAGAAATGGACTACTTTTAACACGGCAAGTACAATTTGACATCGATTTCGTTAAACAATTATTATTATTAATCATTTAAATATTATGTTGGCCTGGTTTAATTTCGTATCAATATTTACAGCCTATCAACTTTAATTTATTCGATATATATTGCAATCGATTATTCGATTAAATTGCATTAAAAAGTGAATGTATATATTTGTATATACTTTGTCTAATCTTATCATACTTAACTGTTCAATTATTTACTTTATATTTTGTTACTGTAATGTCGCATTTTGTTAGGGTCTTATATACTATATATAAACATTGAAGCTTCACTCTATTCACAGCATAGCTCAGCCTCTCTTAATCATACTCTTAATTCTCCATTTTCTAAAACCAAACCAAAGCATCCAAATGAAAAAAAAATCAAATACATATAACCTAAAATGTTACCAAAGGAGAACCAAGCCCGCAGTCATCTACGATTACAGTTAAGCGACTCTCCCACTGCGCTACATTGGCCTTATATAAATGAAGGAGAATTGGAGACGGCAACCATTACATAGATTCTTAATATTTATGTCAACTAATAAATATATATTTTTGCTATTAACCCAATTCTTTTGCATTATCGAGATGGAAACGTTTTTTAAAAATTGCGGCTTCCTAAGTCAATAATGACACTGTTGTTTATATTACTTTAATAGAAATTGCGTAACGCGAAAGCGATTTAGTACAGTTACAGTTCTATTGTGATATTAGAAAATAATTACTGTGTTGTAATTCAATGGTCAATGGAAGTCAAACAAGGAAATGCTAGTTGAATGTCGATAGATATCTGAAAGTATAGTTGAAAATTATTTATTTGATATTAGATTTTTTTTTTATTTACGGAAAACTTTGACAACTTTTTTTTATCAAGAATTACATATTTAATATCTATATGTTTTAAATGAAACTATTTTAACCAGATTAATCGCGTATCTTTAGTATTTTTATACATTTTGGGAAACCCGACGTTTCGAACACTTTGCACTAGTCCGTGGTCACGGGTAGACTATATATATATAACGTGATATAATGCACATACATTAAATAATAATAAAATTAAAATTTTGGCATCATGGTATATTGATGTTAGTGAACGTTTAATTTCATGCTAATTTGTTAGTAAAATATTTAAAATATTTGCATTGTATAAAATTTATGGAATATATAAAGATGTTCTATATCTTATTTCGCAAAAAAATGTTTTTGTTGGCAATGACATTTAAGCGAACGGATTATTTTCATATGTAAAAATGGATAATTCTGCGTTTTACATTTAGATTTATTAATTTATGTATATATCAAAAATAAGGGTCACGGTTCAATCTGACTTATTGAAGTATAACTCTAACCGACAGACGAGCTTATAGTAATCCAGCTACGCGTGCAGACACGTCGTCGTGGAAATATAAATTAATATAATATTGTTAATTTTGAATAGAATGAAATAACTAATAATAAATTAAGTGATGTACACCACCTACTACTGTGGTGTAGTTAAACTCAATAATGGAAAATATTGACATTGATTATCTTAGATTAGGTGCAAAAAAACAACAAAAATAGTAAAATGTCCCTATTAATAGATTTTCTCAGATATCTTCCAAGCACGTACAGCGATTAATTATATGTTATTATAATTATGTATAGTAAATGTATAAGAACTACTAAAAACAATCGTGATATGTATGTATGTGTGCTTTCGCAATATTCGTGCAGCCTCAGCGTAACTTGTTGGCTAACTTTAACTCATAATATAGATAGCGGCCCTAAAAAGCAAATCGCATCAGTGATTATAATTCCACTTTTTATTATTTCTACAGTGTATTCTGTTATTATTTAATTTAATTTTAATCATTGTTTACTTAATACTTAATTGAATTCAACTTGCATAATAATTATGTTCTTCCTATTAAGAAAATGTTATATTAAATAATATGCATGAATATATCTTGCTATATGAATACTACAAATGAAGAGACGTTTAAATTGCCATTAGCGTATATTACTACTATACATGAGAAACAAGTCCGACGTAAAAATAACGAAATCGTCTTAAGCTGCCTAAATAATTGTGTTATATAATCTGTTTTCACTAACATGACACATCTGTCAAGCCATTTCAAGATGGCCGAAAACAATAGCCTATGGCGGGAAGAACGAGAAATTAATACCTTAATTAATCGAGTTCTCATTTGATTATTACATGAGCGGATGTGAAGCTTTTGGACTTATAACAATGGATTATTATAAGTGGATGGTATGTATTATCTAAGTACATACATTCTTGAAAATAAAATATGACTGAAATATCTATTTAAAATAATATAAGTAAGAAATCACGAAGTAGTTAAAAAAATATGCATAAAAGATTTTTCTCGTTATCCTAGTCATTCTGACACTACTACTAACTTATTTGTGACTGACTAAATTATATTGTGACAGGGACAGCAAAAAAATATTGTCTTGCTAAAAAAATTATATTGTCTTTTTTCATATTCTTTAATAGTGTTATTTCAAACTTAGGAAAGAAGAATATATATTAAGAAAACGTATAGGAATTTTTACGTGACTCAATAAGAACGTACAAGTATCTCGCACGACTTAGTTGGTCGGAACGCTTGGACGGACGGAAATATTTAAAAAGTAGTATTCCCTCTTGCCAAACGATAATTCTAAGTAATTATCTTTGGGTAGCGGAAATTTTCTAAAAATCTCCATAAAGAGATGCTAAAAACATGAATAAGTTAGAACAAGCATATAAGAATTTCGACGTAGCTCCATGAGAACGTGTGGTTTAGTTGGTCAGAGCGCTTGGACGGTTTCTAAAGAGGTGCGAGTTCAAATCCTGCTACGTAAAATTTTTCATACATTTTCTTAATAAGTAAATTATATTATCTTCAGAAGGTTACAAGTATGCAAATTGGGACAAATTACGTTTCGTTTATTAAAATAAAATATTTCTTAATAAGTAATTGTAAACGAGATAGATTGTGAGTTCCTTTCCCATTCGAGAAAATTAAATATTGAATATATTCATTTCTTCGCTTTGGTGTCGAGGCAAAGCGCGGCGTTAAATTCCTGCCACCTGTGGGACACAACGTGAATAAAAGAACCCAATAAAAGACTGAATTGAACTGAAATAATAAACATAAAGACAAAAAAAAATTGCACCCTATTTTATATTTAGATATTTACTTTGTCCACACAAAAATAAAAATAAATGACGTGCCTAAGACAGCATTGTATCAACTGTAATAGGTAGTACCACTACACAAATCAATGCCGTCAAAGCACGCTATAACTACTGATCATTATTACCGCACATTATTCAACTGTGGGTTGGAAGGAAACTCAATTATGCATATAGAAATTGCTAGATTAATTTGCTCGCCTCGCCCGTATCCTGATTTCTATGTTTATAAGTGCTTATTTAATATATTTTAATATTATACATAATATGTTTTTATTAAATCAAAAGATAAATGCTTATAAAATTTGTATTTTCAAATTTTGTTTTGTTACTCTATACAAGTTTGAGGACAGTCGTGGCGCAGGCGCACAAAGTGTGACTGTAAATCGACTGGTTGTGGGTTCGATCCCCACTCGAGGAGATGAAATATTTTCTTAAATTTATACTTCCATTTCTTCGCTCTGGTGTCGCAAAGTGGAGAAAGGATAGTCTTAACAATAGGTTCCCTTTGTCTACCCTGCTTGTGTGCAGGATGCAGCGGTAAGCTGATTTTTTGATTTTTATAAAACATTTTTCTGTTACATTGGTATAAACAAACACGTATTCATTAAATTAAGTTTAAAATCATCAAGGGTTTTGAATTTGAGACAAAAAATTGTATAGATTCTATTAAGCAAATGATGAGCCAATGATATGAAAGCTTATTAATGCGAACGTTCTAGATATTTATAAGCTAAAATATCCCCAGATCCCCCAGAATCCCCAGAATCTGTCCAAATATGCTAACCAATTAATCTATGTTCTTATCAAACCACGTCGAAACATAAATAAAAATTATTAATTTTTGTCTTAAGAAATTCAATTTTGCAAAACGCATAATTTTAACACTGACATCTGTTTAAATGCGACCAAAGCACGTAACATATTTTATAGTGTTTCGAAAAACCCTTTTACGAGGGCAAAAATGCACTAAACCTTAAAATATCACATTATATTCAAGGTCCAATCAAAATGGAAAGTAATGGACCGAAGCCACTTTCGATGGCTCTCATTTATTCCGAATAAAACATACATAGCGGCTAAAAGCGAGTTCGTCAAACTGGATATCGACATTTTAAAAATACTTATATTTGTTTACGAAATTCTGCTAAAGTTAGCCTAAGAGGTTGCGAATACAAAATTGATTGACGTTATTTTTTACAAAACTATTCATATGATTGGGCCATACGATTTATTATTTTTTTACTGTCCATTTTATTTTTTATTTTATCTAAAAAAATTTTTATCGATTGTTATTTTATAGGTTTGAGCCGACAGTGTTTTTGACGATACATCTCTAATCAAATTCTTTCATAGAAAGTAGACGAGATTGCCTGTACTATAATTCTCATTTACATTTACTCATATAAACATCTTAAAGACATTCTACTATAAGTAGTAATCTATAGAACATAAAGCGATGATAAATTTTCGTTTATGTAAGAAAAGAGGAATACCGTCATCCTTACGCACTCAGGTCATGTCTGGCCAAACTATGGAGCTATGGATTCAAATTCCACATTTTTGTATTTAAATAAGCTTCAATTTTCCTTTTGGGTTATTAAAAAACAGCCTTGCACTAATAGCACATGGTCATGCAATGCGAAACATGCCTCCTCATTAAGATTTCTCTGCCTATTCCGTAGTAGGTAATGTAAGCGTGAAGATATAAAAACTTAATATATTTTTAACACGAACATTATCTCGATTCTCAATGCAAGTCATTGAAATCGATTTCATTATTTTTTTGGTTTTGTTTCAACAAAACCCTTTTAATGGATCGCTAAATCAAATAATCTTGAAGGTTTTAAAGATTCCATTAAAGTTAACACTAAATTTACAGTTGATTAAATATGAATACATATTCTGAACTGTCATTTTGTATTAATAGCGTGATATACACAGTGAGTTGCAGATCAGTTGTTAGACAAGTAAAGGCCAAGTTACTTATAATATATATATATATATATATATATATATATATAAGCAAGAAGAATATACGTAACAAATTGCCGTTATAGATAGATTGAAATTCCATTTCTTTACAAAGAAAATATTAATCATTTTCTATCTCATTTAAAATGAAACTGCCTTGGTTAAATAAATAAGTTTTATTCATGTCAAACTTTTGTGACTTTTCCTATTTTTTAATCACGCTGTTTTCGTGTTTGTTGTTTATAGCATAGCGTCACAGCGCTACGACATTCCGTTTCCCTTTATTTATTATTCTTTCTCTCTCTCTCTCTTTTTTGGCGAATTAGTAAAAATATACTTACCTCGTGTTACTTATAATAACAGCACATATGTGAATAGTATGTAAGTATATATATTAGTATAACTGTTTGAAACTAGCAATAATTTAACCGCCTAATGATTGAATATCTATGTTAATGTATATACGTGCGTGTCTCCGCTTCAGACGCCTATTAAATAAGAATGTAGAATGCTTCCGAACTTTTTAATGATAGACATCTGACATTACTATTATTGTCAATAGAAAACTGAAATATTTTAAAACGAGGACAATACAATTATAATATTTTCTATTTATATAAAAAAAAACATACATAAACAATGATAAAAAAATGCATAATTATATTATAAAAATAACTTTTAAAAATTAATAATAATTTATTCTCAATAATTCAGATTAATTATATATGTTTCTAATTGTATAAAGTATCTATAATAATTCTTTAACTAATTTATAGTATAGGTGTGTGATATTTACGGAAGCTATGAGCGGTGCGTGTGTATTGCATGCTTTTGAAACACGCAACACTAGTACTAAGTGAATGTACTGAGCTATCAGCGATGCATATGTATTGATAAAAAATTCTATGTTTAATAATGTTTTAAAACAAATTATGACTATAATAGCATTCCTTTTAAAGTTTTTTCTAGTAGGTAACAATCAAATAACAATTTTGTCTTAATTTTTTTTTGAATAGGTTAAATTAATTTATATTATTATTTATTATAAATGAATTCCTTTTACTATGTATATTGTTATCAAAAAAAATCAGCTTCACGCTGTATCCCGCACACAGAAGGGTAGGCAGAGGGAACCTAGTGTTTTAGACACTCCGTTCCCCACTTTCTGCCGAATTCTGGAGGCATTGCGTGTTGAGTGGCAGAACTCGACGCTGCGCTTAGCCTCGACACCAGAGCGTAGAAATGGAAATATAAATTTAAGTAAATATTTCATCTCTTCGAGTGGGGATCGAACCCACAACCAGTCGGTTTTGCAGTCACACTTCGTGCCGCTGCGCTACGACTGGCTTCGTATATTGTTATGTTATCTTTTCAATTAATTTCTTTTCTTATAAAATACATTTCAATTATATTTTTAAGCACGACTCTTTCTGGTTACTTATCTCCATTAACTGTAGTGATTTATTTATTTATATTAAAGTTCTAAATGAACCTGAGTACTTTTTATTATTCAATTTTATTTGGGTTTCTTATTCAGAACTGACGTGATTTAAAAGGGATGGGGTAAATAACCTTAGGATGGGTCTCTACCTGCGTCCTAATTTAACCCTTAGCTCAGTTAGTAAGTATGTAGGTGACATCATACCTATACATGGACAGTAAGTTTTATTTTTAGAAAGGATATTACTGAAAAATCTTTAACAACAATTTTTCTAATGACTGCCAGTAGAATTCAATACAGGGAATATCTAGTGAATACATTATGTTTATCATGTTCTTAATATTAAACTAAAATCACTGAATATTCACAAGAAGATAAACACCAGCCAGTGCCAGCCATTTGTGTATTTACTTTGTAAATTATAGGCATGTCTATATGTAGGCATAACTTTGTACCCTTATCGCCATAATATGATATCGTGACATTTTATTTAAAATATATACGTATATATTTTTTGTAAATGACATTTTATTTTCCTTGTTTTTGCATTTGCGAAGAATTTTTTGCGATTTCCATATAAATTTGTGTGTATGAATGTAAAAAAAAATAAGAGTTTCATCATATACCTTTAGTTCTTACAAAAAACAAAGGACCAATTAAGTTTGAAGCACAACTTAGGTCTCATGCATTGTAGCGTATTTCCCGCGGTAAGGAAGAGGCAATAATTATGGCACAATCTGTTTTACCAATGACTGTCGGAAGGAAAACAATGACGTATTTTCTCGCCTCGTATGAAATTTCCGTATTTCATTCATTTTAAATTACGGAAATTTTATGTTTAATAAATAAATCAGCTTCACGCTTTTCCCGCACACAGCAGTGTAGGCAGAGGGAACCTAGTGTTAAGACACTCCGTTCCCCACTTTTGAATCTAAACTAAAGCGAAGAAATGAAAATATAAATAAATATTTCATTTCCTCGCGTGGGGATAGAACCCACAAACAGTCGATTTTGCAGTTACACTTTGTGCCCCTGCGCTACGACTGGCCTGTATTGCCTCTATATTTATTTTATGTTATTTTTACATAATATCGGTTAAGTAATATTGAAGATCATTACTTTAATTGTAAAGAAAATTATATACATGCCAATACTTGTTTGCTTAATCATGTTTTTTCTTTCAATGTAATAACGAGAATCGTCATTATATAAGTTAAGTTTACTTTTGTCTCTTTTATATAATAAAAATGTTAATTGATCGTCATTAAAGATTTCTAAAAGAGTATAATATTTTTAATAGCTATTCGATTTTGCAAAATGTTTTATTTTAAGTAATACGGCTTTGTAAATGTCTCATTCGTGGCTATGGTATTATAACAGTGTGGCGGTGGGTTTGATTCCCATTTAGGGAAATAAATTGTTTTAATTATTTCCGCTCTGGTAACAACAAATAACGCGTGTTGAGTTTCGTATGCTTCACAAAATGAGCGGAAATTGGGAACAATGTGTCTTAACACTCTACCTCCCTTTGCCTACAATGCTTTATGCAATATAGAACGATATTCAAGCCCACATGCCCATATCATTTATAAATGAGGATTTTCAAAATATTTTTTTGCAACTCTACTGATATACTGTCATTAGCTAAATATTACTATGATACAATAAAATACATAAAATGCTGACTTTAACAGAGTCTCATAAAAATCATATTTAAGTCATAGATTAGTATTATGTTTTTAATATCTTATTCTATGTTCTAAGACACTACGTAGCATTCACTAAAAGAGCTCAATTTTATATTGTCTCTACACAAAAATATTTTTATATAAACATTTTTTTTCCATAGACTGTTATATAACATTAGACGAGAAAATAAAGTAAAATTTAAATTTTTATATTTAATTTTTATCATTACATGTATGTATGTCTAATCTCAATTAGCATACTATTTAACGGTTTTGAGCTCATGACATTATAATGTACCGACGAATCTACCGCGAATAATTTAAGCGTATAATTAACGATTCTTGCCAAAATTACACATTTTATATCATAGATATTATGATATTTGTTTAGGCTTTATATATATAAGATACGTAAGATTTAAATATTAGCTTGATGGATTTGATCGTCCTACTATGTTAAATTTTTTGTACTACATTTTAAATTTTAGAACAATATTTTCCAAATTATAACCGCAGTTAGTTATTCTTAATTTAGTTATTAAAATTAAACAGTAGCATAACAGGATGCATTTATTCATTCATTAATTTACTAAAATATATATCGGCAGTTTTATTACCCACTTTGCAAGAATGTACGGCAATTACGATTTCTGGTTCCGAATAATAAATTCGATAACTATCAAATAATCAGCTCGTTTCGACAGTGTACTTGAAGACCACATATGTATATATTCTATCATATAAAGCTAAGATGACCTGAATTACCAAAGTTATAGCTTAAAAAAATGTACCTTTATTAATCCTTAGAAATCGTGATAAACAAACAACATTTAAGGTTAAAATGCACGTTCTATAGACGCCTTGCAGGTACTGTGAAGGTCTTGCTCATTATAGCCTCATTTGACATGAGCTATAGGACCATCTTCGTAAATACTATATACATATACATATTTAATTAAATAACAGTATTATATATAGACTTACATTGAATATTATATATGTATATGTGAATTACATAAAAAGTTTGGATATCCATATTTTGATTTTCATATAACCATTCGTTCACTATGTTTGTGTTTAATTAAAGAAAAGTCAAGTTAGGACCAGGATGTACTTATTTGGCTTGTTATTTATCCTCATTAGATACTCTTATAACATAGTTCTATAGAGCAAACATAAAAATTTTAAGTTTTATTTACATAGTAGTGTTTAATTTTTTGTTAAATTGATTAAGTACAGATTTCTTTATCTATACTACGATTATATTATATTAGGTATATATGAGTAATTATTTAATGTAAAAGAGTAAGAAATCAGTAAATCATATAGACAAAGTGAAAAGATAATTCACATGCTTACGAATACTACATTTATTTTTGTGCCGTGTGATCCCGGCCTAGAATAGGATCATCCTGGTACTGGTGGTGTCATAAGAGGCGACTAAAGTACGTGTAGTAGAGTCACGTCGCCAGCAATGGCAACACGCATGGGCAGACTCGACCGGATCATTACCACCCCCGGCATTTAAAACCGGCGTGAAGTAGTGGCTTTATGCCACTGCGTTTCGCATCAGGTAATGCCGGGCCCCGGCGCCCAACCCATCGTAAAGGCCGGCAACGCACCTGTAACTCCTCTGGGGTTGCACGGGGTCGTGGGCGGCGGTAGTCACTTACCATCAGGTGACCCGCACGCTCGTTTGCCGTGTCTTTTTCATAAAAAAAAAAAAAAATAAAAAAAAAATAAGACAAGATATTTTATTAATCAGTAAAGGCTTTAAAAATCTTTTTACAATATTTTCTCAACATTCACAATATATTTCTTCATAAATTAACTTCCTCAGTTTCCTTTATAAATGTTTCATTTTTGTAAAGGTAATAAGTACTTACTAATAATAGTATATAAAATTAACTTTTGATCCTAATATATAATTAAAAATAACTTTATAAAATTAGTATATCTAATAGTTATTTACTTAGATTTAGTATTATTTAGCACATATTTATCAAATAAAGTACATAAATATATAATGTACATATAATAGATAAATAGCTCTAACATCATCACTTACCACAAGTGTTACTTGAGTTTGAACTTGCTCGTGAATTTCACAATTGCTAAATGCCATCTTTTTTTATAACCTACAAGGTCTTATCGTATTATATAAGTCACATCTAAATGATATTATAAAAATAACGTTTATTACGTTTAGGGCCGTAATCCATAGTAATAAACATTATTTTTAAGTTTTTTAGAACAATAAGTATATATAAAGAAGTTTAAATAATGAAATATCCACCTGCGTAATCTGTAGGTATAAATATATCTTACGTTACTCATAAAATGATCTAATATTTAGTTAAACATAAATTTTCCTAATATTTCCTATTACGGTAATCGTGATTAATATTGTATTTCGTAACTAATAATAAATAACATTTTAACTTAACACGATGTGTGTATATAACGACTAAAACTGCCAAACATACCAGTGGAATCAAGATGATACGATTTGTGAATTATAAATTTAAACAGGTACGGTCAGCAAAACACTCTTGTTAATATTGTATGTAAATAATTGTTTTCTATTAATTTTAAATTTAACCAAATTATTGACTTACTTTTAATATTATATATTTTATGATAGCAAATTTTTATTAAGGACAGTTTACAGTACCTGCATTATTTTTCATAATTTAAACCTATATCACATTCGGAGAATATATTATATAAATAAAACTCTGCTTTCTCCGTTTAAGACAGTGTAAGTGCATAGACACCGAGGCTCTAAACAAGTGAGATCTGGGGAACCAAATCACTTTTTATTTACTTTAAAGTGAAAAAGAATTATTTTTTCTGTGAACAGTACGAAATGACAACAAGCAGTGTTCGTTGATGATATCACATAAGTAGTTAGCACTTGCACAGCCTTGGCCCTTGGATAATCGATAGCCTTGACTCTATACTAGCAGAAATACTCACATACAAAGATTATTGATCATATGATGTTATTATGTTAAAAGTTTTATTTCCATCCTTATATATATTTTTTAAAACACCTTGAATTTGCATTGAATTAAATTTCGTTCTTAAAACTGAACTTTTCGAACAAACAATATCAAATTAACTAAAACAAATATAATTTAAAGTCCTCTTATAATCTCTCTCAATAGACTTACAAACATTATTACAAACAATATCTTACAAACAATATTTTTTTATAATGCTTAGAAGACAGCATAATAAATTGTTATTTTACCGTTTTATTTATATTAATCTTCACCTTATAAGTAATCTTAATATCAATAAATTAAATACGATATCTTTATGCTAATCGATATAAAAATAAAAGTATAGCCATTTCGTAAATTTACATATAATAAATCAATGAAGAAATAATATCATGCTAGGATACGATTCGTCAAAGGACACTGACTCTATATTACCGTTATAACACATTAATATCGTTTTTGTATATAAATCGTTAACGTTTGGGACTTACTTTGAATTGGCAATTTGGAATTCATTTGAGCAATTTTGAATAAGCAAAAGAAGTAAATATTTTTATTCATATGATTATATTTTTTGTCCTGTTTTTCTTGTATGAAGAAAAAAACATCATTCCGCCCTTCTCTGTGTAATAAATATTCATACTGATGATATCTATTGTTTTTTTAATTTTATGTTTAAAAAAAATTTTTAAGTTATATCTATTAAAAAAAGTATCCAAAAAAATAAAACTTATTCTTCCTTCTCAATGCAAAAGCAATGGTTGTAGGTTCGATTTCAACAAGAGATAAAAAAAATCATTGCCTCTTTAATATGAAGAGCGATGTTAAAATTTGCCACTCAACACTCAATACTTCTAAATCGGGGGTCCCCCCAGCTATACGCGAAAAAAAGCGTGAAACTGAATTAAAAGTTCTTATTAAATATGCACAAAAACATAAATAATTTTATAATCATAGTGAAAACTTCGCATACAGACGAAAAATTGACACATTTCCCATCACATAGACGATAATGTGCTTACGTAACAACTTAATAACGTCGCCGAAGTAATCGCGAAATTAATTTAACTATTAACCTTTGCTTGGGAAAATGTCTTAGCACATTGAAGAAGTTTCAAAACAAACGCTTACTAGAATGAACCTACTAAATAAACCTTTATGTGTGGGAACCTCGTACATCCGACACACACTGTCTTCCTGTTGTATTGTGTATTACCTGAAACGAGAAAAAATAATAATAATTTAACAATGAACCATAAAAAAATTAAATCATAAATACCATTTTATGTTCGAAATGTTCTTATTTCTAATGTTATGGAAATTGAAAACAAAGCGCTGTTTTAACGTAATAGTAATATTTTTTAACCTCATTCTATGCATACTAATTATAGTTGTATGTAATGAAATACCATAATACAACTATAGATAATAAATATCACAGATATAACATATTGTAATTTATATTTAAGATATAGATATAGTGAGGCCAATCGTGGCGCAGAGGCACAGTGTGACTGTAAAATCGACTGGTTGCGGGTTCGATTAGGAAATTAAATATTTATTTAAATTTATATATTCATTTCATCTCTCTGGTGTCGGGGCACAAGCGCGGCGTGGAGTTATGCCACTCAATGTAAGGGACGGAGTGTCTTAACGACGGAGCGTGAGGCAGATATACATATAATATGTTTTTATGTTTTAGCTATAGCTATATATATATAATAACTTTAAAAAACACTTTTAGCACTGCAACAAATAAAAGTGATTGCAAAAATCTATTCTGTGAGGCTGTGTCTTTCATATTATTATATTTGAAATTTCACTTTACTTTGCTTTAAACAAATCACTTTCAAAACCACAACTACCAACTACAGTCGTGGGAACTCCACTAAACAAACATTGTGGATAAATTATGTATATGATAAACTGAACTGCTTCATACACGAGAGGAAAATATCCATTTGCTTAAATATATATTTGTATATTTCGTAAAATAAATAGGTACAGTATAGAACATTTTTTTTTTGTGGACAACACTCAATATCTAATGAAAATTGAACAAAATTTGTTACAAATCGTTTCAATCAATAGACCAACTGTACTAAACTTAACAGCCAATTCGCAAATCCTCGTTGAGAGTTGAGAAGATCGCAACATAATATCGTGAGATCGCAAAACAAAAGAGCCAGTATGGCAACATCTAATTGATTACTCACTTTCTGTAGGCCAGTTTTTATGCAATAGGTACACATATGTACGTATACATACATATGTTTAGTGTGCTTCAATTTCAAATAATTGCATAGTATGATCGATAAGTCGTGGCAACCATTAGATTTTTTTTTATTTTGATTATGTTATCTCTAGTCAATAATGCCAAAAGCCTAATTCCAGAGTGGCCACAACTCGTTGACCGCACTTACCACACTATATTTTTTTTAAAAATATATCTTATATAAAGATAGACACTAAATAACTAAGATCACGTAACTATTTAATTTATTAGACATTACATGGAACAATAATAGTGAATTATTATCTTTAATGTCTGAGTATTACGTGAATATGTAATACTGTTTGAAACTAGGCTGGTGGTAAAGTAGTAATAAAATAGTACCGACTTTAACTCAACAAGTAGTTTCTTAAGAAACGTTAATATATTAATAATATAATATAATATTATCTAGAAACACTATTATCGCCGCCATTTTCAAATTTAAAGATGTTTAACTGTTCGGTTCTGGTTATATTTATATGACATACGCGGAGATGATATAAAACAGAGTGATATGCCACTATTTTTCAACTAATCCACAAATTGTGAGATGCTTAAAAATACTAAAAGTATATTCTAAAATGTTGTGATTTGACTGTGACTGACTGCTAGAAGATTAATTTTGTGTTCGACATCGATTAAAAGAAAGCTTTGCCCTGAATTCTGATGGTGAGAATTTATAAACTATTTATATATATCTATCTGTCCCAATATATGAAATAGTATTTTAAAGGAAACATTGTAATACATACGTATTGAACGTTCATTGTTATTTTGACGTTAATTTACGACGACGACGATACGACACAGTAGATAAAGTAAATATAATAATAACTCAGTCAAATGCGTTCATATAACACCATCTACTACCGTTATTTTGCTTCATTACTCATATTTTTTATCAAAACCTGATCATTATTATAATAATAATTTCGAAAACACAAATAAACAATATTTAAATCAACATATAAACTTGATATAGTAAGAGAACTGGTTTTATAAGAATTCGTTGAAAGCCTTTACTTTTTGTTTAGAGGTTATCTTCTATCATTGCCTAATCCTACACTAGACGTATAAGGCCGGAAGGTTCTTGCAAGGTTGACAAAATGGTACCGGAAATTTGATTCCGCCCTAAATATGTTCAAAACAAGTATCGTGGACGTGTATATATTAAAGAATAAATCATATTATATTTTTTTAAATTTCTCACTTCATTTTTCTGTGGGAACACATAGCAGGTTATGCAGAGGGAACCTGGGAACTTAGTGTAAAGACTCTCCATTCCCGATAAGATACTTCCGTTCCCCGGGCTCCGCATTATTGACAAGCACAACAACATTGCACAACTTTTGATTTTATTATAAAAACTGAAATGAAAAAGTAATTTTTTTTGCTGTATTCTTATATAAATAATATTAAATAATAAATATGCTAATGGATTCACACCTAACTGATCGATATATAAACACTGACCAGCACCGAACGTTTAACAAGTTTGTTATTATATGCGAAGTCAGCGAGAAATCGCGTTTCGCCAACATTTCGTATGAGTCGGAGAAATGTACTTTCGCACTAAGATTATGCAACCGCTGTCATCTGATTATTACAAGATTTTGACTAATTTACTGTATTTGTACCGAAATACGTGTAAAACATGTAATTAAATTTTAGTATATATATATATATATATATAAATTTGGTGAATATGAGCATTCGACTAATGATGCTTGTGGGTTCGATTTCCACTGGTAAATAGATAACGCAGCCCTGAGTTCTACCATGTACCACACAATTGAATGTATTAGAAAAATGGAGAAATTGTCTTAACATTAGTTTCCTGCCTGCTTTAAGGGAGATACTGCGCGACATCATATTATTAATCGCTTTAAATGCTAAAAAATTTGTCTATCGACGATCAACGATTAAGTGTCTCAAGTAGATTTAAAACAACATGATTATAATAGTTCCAAGATAAAACTACTAATACATATAAAAAATGTAAGTTTAAAGTTAGGTTTGAATAATATTCTCGAGTGACACTTATACACCCGTCGCGTCCAATTTAATTGCTGAAACCGCAATGACGGTGATAGTAATACAAAAAAACGACAGTTAATCTCTTTCTATTCATTATATTTATTAATACGTTTTGACGGAATCGTAATATAATTTCCAAACCTTTCAATTTTGTGCCGATTCATACTCTCTCGGCTACTTGCACTAGTATGTTATTACCTAATTTGAATACAGAAAAGAAAGTCGAAATTCGATAGAAATTGGAGTTACCGTAACCATAACGTTCAATTTTTGTTCTGCAATAAATAATGGTAATATAGAATTAAGTTATTATAAAAAAGTTACAAATATTTAGTTTAATAAAAATATTATCATATTTTCGTTTTTTCAATACAAATGTAATTTACATTTTTATTACGTGATGTGGATATTTTGAAATTAAATTTAGAAGCGTTATTATCTTTAATATTTACGCAAAATAAACAGAAAAGAACAAAATTATTTGCGTGTGAGATACTTTATACAGCCAATAAGTGACGATCATTATACAAATTTCGATCCTTATAAAAAATCTTCTGTTTATCGACTAAATTGCAAGATTTCTTTTTCTAATAATGGCTATACGTTTTCAAATGATCCCTCTATACTGTAAATGGTGAGCATAGAGGACATATTATATGCATGAAACAAAAATATGAACCTTAGGGAATTTCTGCAGGTTTCAACAACGCGTTTTAACGAGCCAGTTCATTGCCACGAGAAAGAATGTTCGATTCTTTACCACGACTGTCACATCTGTCCCACTGCACCATATTGGCCTTTGGCAAAATATGCTTGTAACTTATTTTATGTCCAAATGTCAAATTACGTATATATTTACTTATTATAAGTTACCATTTATTTTGTACCTAGTACACAATAGTTGTACAAACTTTGAGCATTTATGTTCATTAGAAAAATATAAGTATCATATAAACAGCCATGTTCAAACAACAAAGAAATTGTATCGTATACTTATCAACCTGTCTCGCGATGCACAAACGAGAGCTCACGCACATACAATAATTGCACATTAGTGTGCATGTGTCTGTGTGTGTGTGTGTGTGTGTCGGCCGATTTCACTTGCCAGCAAACTGGAAGTGTTAGATGATATTTCACGTCGATTTATCCGTAAAAAGCGATCTCTTGAGAGGGAATCACTTATTTTTTCTATAATTTACTGGTTCCATACTAGTACGCTTTCCTTTTTATTTATTACGTTGTAGGTATTATAATTGTTACTCTAAAGAGATGATAGATGACTAAATAAATAAATAAAATTGAGGCCAGTCGTGGCTCAGCGGCACAAAGTGTGACTGTAAAACCGACTGGTTGTGGGTTCGATCCCAACTCGAGGAGATGAAATATTGACTTAAATTTATATTTCCATTTCTTCGCTCTGGTGTCGAGGCAAAGCGCGTCGTTGAGTTCTGCCACTTAACACTCAATGCCTCCAGAACTCGGCAGAAAATGGGGAATGGAGTCTCTTACACTAGGTTCCCTCTGCCTTCCCTGCTGTGTGCGGACAGAGTGAAGCTGATGATAGATGACGTTTTTTTTTAAATTTCACGTAACTCCCACAACTACCTTATCGAGGTAATTTATTTAAAATACAAACAAATAACCTAAAGGAATCGAACCCACAATCATTGGATCTACAAACTCACTCACGCTTTCCATTGTTGTGGCAGTACGACAGTTAACAAAATTATATAAATATAATATAAACAAAATTCTACAAAGTGTTCAATAGAAAGGTACGCCTTAAAATTAAAACAATAACCTCAAATTTCGCACGCGAAGTAAAAGCCAGTTAGCTATTACAGCCACGACCAGATTAATGCGTCGTGACATAACGACAATGCTTAATGAGCGAGTCCTGCTTACAATGTCTGAAGAAAGTCGAACATGCGACGACCGTGAAAGCAACTTAAAAAACAAAACACAGATAAATCAATCCAGGAATTCACCATAAAGTTTCGGACCAATAGTGTTATGATGAGTTCGGAGCAGTTCCTGGGATTTACGATACAAGTGTAACTTACACGCATTTCCTTTCCCTTTCTTAACACGCATTAACCCTCACCTTTATTGTTCAGTCTCCTCTCACTACCTAATATTTATTCTAACGTAATACCTTAACATCGCTATAATAATTAGTGCATCACCATTTAAATTGGACACGTTCTGTTAAGCGTTGGGTAAACAAAATTCCTAACATTGCCGTCTATGTTATTGGATATAACAAACTGTTTCAACAGCGAATGAGAAATTGACTTTCGTATATAATCTTCACGTTGAATTATAAACGTGATATCGCATATAGTAATTATAAAATTCAAATTTACTTGAATCGTGTTTAAATAAATAAGTTAATAACGTGGAACTTTCAATATATTATAAGCTATTATACTTTATATACAAAAATCAATCAATATCCCGCTCACAGCAGAGTAGGATGAACGGAGTATCTTAACACTAAGCGGAACCTAATGTTAAGACACTCCATTTCCCACTTTCCGCCAAGTTATGGAGGCATTGCGTGTTGAGTGGCGGAACTCAACGCCGTGATTTACCTTGACACCAGAGCGAAGAAATTAAAATATTCATTTAAATAAATATCACATTTACTCGAGTGTATATCGAACCCACAGTCAGTCGCGCTTATAGTCACACTTGTGCTCCTGCGCCACAACTGGCCTCTTACTTTATATACAAACCATATCGTTATCGGTTAAGAGATAAGGCATAACCCCAAAACAACCTTCATGAGCAAAAATAAAGCCTAATTTGAATAAACCATGTATTTTCAAATCGATTTCTCATAAGTCACGATATTAAGAAATCCTTTCTCAATAATGTCGAAAAGAGTCCCAAAGCTAAACGACCATAAATTTTGATCAATACTTGAAATAACAGACTCGCCCACATTATTATTAACCTTGTGAAGGAAATTAGCTAATATGCAAATTTTAAACAATTGAGTAAACTTTGACCTATTATATAAGAAAAATTAGACAAATCGCATATATTATAAATGTGCAATAATGACTACAACATTGATACGCCTAGTTTAGTAAATGCTAAGCCGCTGACGTCATTTGAGTAATGTACCGTTACAAACAATAAACATATTTTTTTCCAAAAATATTAAAAAAAAAAACATTTAATGTACAAAACATTTAAAACTGACATGTCATGTTGATTAATATTTATTTTAGTGTACATATTTTTTAACATAATATAATGAATTATATGAAAAAAATAATTATATAAAAGCTAATGTTCTATCTTGTTTCATTCTCTATTTATCATTAAATACATAATATCTATATTCTCTCATAAGAATTTACAAAATTACAGCTTAAACTTATTTAACCTTTAGAGGACTTTTGGCTGCATCGTGTCTTAAAACTAGGTTTTTTTATTTTTGTTTTGTACAGTTAGTCAACTTTAATGTTTAATATTAAAAAATCTATTATATTCACGTTTAAATATTTCAAAGCCTTGCCGCTCATATTTGCATTAACGAGCAATCTAACAAACGCTAATGTTCCAATTAGTTCAAACATGGATTAAATAACCTTATAATATTTTATTATTTATAACACGTTTTTTTTATATTCAGTTCTATAAATTTTCATTTTATGCGTTTGAAGGTAACTAACGTAGAGAAAGAGTGTAAATGTTGACTTGAATTAATAATTTAACAAATATCAACAAATAATGGAAACGTATTACAAAGGCAATTGTAGAATTACTCTTCTTATATGAATATTCTTAAGTAATATCTTACTAAAGTTAAAGCGCAAGCGTATCATTCATTTTTCTGTCTAAATCGCTACTATTGTTTTAATAAATTTTCTAAAATATGTACAATTTTTTATATTACAATATTCAGCAATCCAAGAGAGTTCAAGGCGCAAAAAAAATAATCAATCTCCAAATGATTCACTCAAAAAGAAGTGCTGCTTTAAAAATAACATTTATAGTCACGTAAAAGCAATTGTCGCTTACAATCGATGTTTCTTAACAATTAATAATGATGACTTTATTTAAATAGCCTTTTAGCAACGCGTCAAATTAAATATATAAAAAATATTACAAGTGAACAAATTTTAATAATCGCAAGACGTTCTTCTTTCAGCGGAAATTTCATAACTCGTCTATAAAATTGGGATCGAAGTTTTTCTGGTGCTTTGGTGAATTCCGCGATTGGTTTCGTCACAAAAACCCAGTTGTTTTGTTCCCAGTCTAGACCCGCTAGCGGCGGACAAAACAGTTGGATGCGATCGGAATTACTAATGCGGTTTGTGAAACGAAGAAGCCTTGGCCGACATTGTCTATTGTGGTTCTGTACAATCGTTTAAACTGACACGCATTTGTGTGTTTTTATCTTTGAATTAGTTAATAATGAAGGTATAATATACGTGAAATATTTACTGTATGGCCACTTGAACTTTGCCATTAACCTAGATTTTTTTGTAAAATACATACATAGCTACATAGTATAAATATTTCTGGATACTGATACTTAGTACGGTTTTAAAGCTAAGGAATTCATTTAGTTTTTTTATCTTAGAGGCTACTGGTTCGAATTAATTATTGAAATTGTAAATAGCATATTAACAAATATACAAATACTTGTCTAAACTTGTACCAATAAGTTATTAAAAACCAATTTGCGTTTCAATCAATATTTTGGTATACATATATAGATAATAAGACAAATATACTTAATTAGACTAAATTTATCCCATAATAAGAAAACGTAACCCTCTCACCTTTAACACAGTAATCAAATTAAAATTAAAGAAAGTTATAGCTATCTACGCCGATCAAACCTGCACTAACCGCTACCACCCACTCTATTCTCACTTTTTATTTGAAATGAATTCGAAAATTGTTTGCATAACAATACTGAAGCGTGAATAATTCAGGTGTGGAGCAAGCGAGGCTTTGTGCTTTCCGAAAAACACGCGTATCAATTGTAGTCGGATGTACAAGCGTGAAGTGTTGCAGAATCTTATATAGAATAGAATATAAAAGTACGCAAAAAACCGTTTGACAGCAAATATTTTATTCTTAGGTAATCTGATGCTGGTCCGTCGAGATGCAGTGGTTATGGACTTGAGGATTAAACGTGATGATTGTAGAATCGAATTCAATTTGACTTTTTTTATATTTTAATGTTCTTAGTACTATTAAGCACACAGTTGCGCTTCATACTTTTTAATAGGTATTTTACCCTGGCTACTCTAAATTTTTTTGACGAAATGAATTTTTTTCGGCTGGAAGCTGTATCATGTAGCTGGGTAAGCCGAGGGAACCTTAACTGCTTCCCACTTTCCGCTGAATTTTAGAGGCATAATGTGTTGGGTGACAGAATTGAACGCCACGATTTCTTTCGACACTAGAACGAAAAAATGAAACCTTTGAATATTTAATTTCCTCAAGTAGGAATCAATCTCACAATCTTACGCGTTTAAATTCATATGCTTGTGGCCTTGCGCCACGACTGGCTTCGATAGGTATTATGAATATATATTTTTTAATAGTAATTAAATAATTATAACCCCTATTTAGTACATTATACACTTTTATATTACGTGCTAAATTGTACATATGTATGTATGTATACACGTAAATGTAAACTTGAGCGCAAGATGAAACCAATGACCTCTACATTTGAATATATCCAACATGATTCACGCTTTACGAATTTTAAGCATCAATAAAGTTAATTAACGAATTCATTTAAAAAAAGCATCTTTATTATTTCCAATAGCCATGGAGAATAAATGGAAATAAAATATTTAATATTTTCATTTTCAACGAATTCTGGAAGAATTGCGGGTTGAGTGGCGAAACTCAACGCCACGTTTTGTCTTGTTGACAAATTGGGAATCCTACCCATATTTTTAAACATTTTTAAAGTGTTAATTAATCCACACTTAAGAAATATAAATACTTATTTAGAAAACGTATAAAAATTTGAACGTAGCGGGACTCGAACTCGCGCCTCCTGGAAACCGAACAGGCGCGACCACTGAGCCATACGTTCTCAAAAGTTGAAGTTGGTTTCCAGGAGGCGCGGGTTCGAGTCCCGCTCCGTTCAAATTTTTATACGTTTTCTAAATAAGTAATCCTACCCATAACCAAATACGACGTCCAAATGGTATAATAAAAAAATCATAATAAAACTGTGCTTAAAGAAATATAAAGAAAAAAATCTATTAATCAAAACAGAGATATAGATCCATACAATTGGTGCTACGCACAATTTGTAGTCGCGGTAGCGGCGCACACGCGTAATGTTACGTAACGCTGATTACAATTACTGACCGCTTGCAACAGTACAATTAAATATTTCTTAATAGTTTTGCTAATCAGATGCTTGAGAATATTAACAAAATATATTAAGATAAAAAAATAGTAACTTTCGGTGTATCTATTATTATTTTAACTATGATTTTTCGTCAATAAAATGTTTATCTACGCGGTGTACAGATGTTTTAAAAAAAATTATCCCCTGTATAGTGTGGATTTCATGCCGTTTACAACCACGCCGTTTGGACAATGTTATTGTAAAAGCATATAATAGTATAATAGTTGCGGATACATCGAAAATGAAAGTAAGCTCGATTGGAATTGTATGTGCTCTGAATAAATTCAATGCTATAAAACTCTACATTGTAATCTACTAAACAGATTACGTAAATCTTCTTATGTAAAATAACATTAATATATCACGTAATTAAAATGTAAATTTATTTATTTTTAATTATATTTTTAGTTAAACTTGGTAAAATGTGTGCATGTGAAAAGGTACATGTGTTTAACATATTAAATATTTGACATACACTTTAGATTCGTTTACATAAAAATTCTAGGAAAAATTCTAAACACAAAATCCTAACTTGATCTGCTAACGGATATTAATATACCTTAGTTGTGATTCGCGGTAAAATCACCAAAAGGAAAAGTTCATATCTTGAATAAATTCAAGGATAGTATTGCTTAATTTTTAAATGATACACACAGATAAGTATATAATTTTATATAGAAAAGTCTAGGTCATATAATAAAGAAATTATATAACTTGAATAAAAAGCTAGATAAACGGTAATGTATTTTTTGTATTTATTATTCATTAAGTTAAATATTCAAAACCAAGAATATTTTAACTGCAAGCGCGAGTGACGCAAGAGTTGAAAGAAAGTTCCGTTTCATTATATTATATTAATGTGACTTTGAACTTTTCAACTTACAGTATTGCTTAGTTCTAAGATATCTGAAATATTAATATACTTATTAGGAAAACGTATAAAAATTTGAACGTAGCAAGATTTGAGCCCACGCCTCTTTGGTAACCGACTAACTTGGACGATTTCCAAAGAGGCGGGTTCAAATCCCGCTACGTTCAAATTTTTATACACTTTCTTAATAAGTATTTTTTTTTCTTAAGTGTGGAATAACATTTTAAAAATGTTTAAAAATATCTAAAATATTATTTTTTATTCATAAAACTTATTATTTTATTTTTGTAAAATAAACATTAATAATTTATAGAAATTATAAAAATATCATATATCAATACCTAATTTCATTTTCAATTTATTATAGATGCGACAGAAAACAATATTCAATGTACAAATGGACAAACATAATTTTGAATTTTACTTTTATTTAATACCTGAATTGAATTGATTAATAAATTATTACCACTAGTTATTACTTGATAATTAACTTCGATAATGTAAACTTAACTTCCCTACACAATTTTTTTTCAGTGATAAATTTAAACGCACCGCTAAAATTCCACCTGCAGTAATATTATTGAACAGAATGTAGGAAACTTCGTATACTAGAGTGATACGCAACTTAAATATTTATGTAGAGGGTAAAATGTATTTAAGATTTTTTGATTTTATTTTATTAACTTAAAAAAAACTAAAAAAATTAAAAAATTAAATTAAATTAGCTTCACGCTATATCCCGCACACAGCAGGGTAGGCAGAGGGAACCTAGTGTTAAGACACTCCGTTCCCCACTTTCTGCCGAATTCTGGATGCATTGCGTGTTGAGTGGCAGAACTCAACGCCGCGCTTAACCTCGACACCAGAGCGAAGAAATGGAAATATAAATTTAAGTAAATATTTCATCTCTTCGAGTGGGGATCGAACCCACAACCAGTCGGTTTTACAGTCACACTTCGTGCCGCTGCGCCACGACTGGCCTCAAAAAAAAACTAAATAAATAAAAAAATATATAATAATTTACAAATCGTAAAAAAATATTTAAATATATACAAATAATAATAATAATTAACATGAATATTACCTGCAATAACAGCTAGTGCGAATAGCGCGGTAGCGCTGAGGGACTTCATCTTAATTCACTGTACACGACACTCCACTACACTTCACCACCGACGCATATCGCGACTCGACGCGCGGAGGTACAGCGCGTTAGTGATTCCGATAGCTGGCCACGAACCAGCACGTAGTGGGGGCTAGGGCTGCAAATGTCAGGGATGTAGGGAGAATTCGAACTCTACTATTCATACTCTGTAATACTTACATTTAAAACTAGCGTCATAAAGCCAATGACGCTCGTGAACGTATTTGGAGATATGTATAACAAAAGTATAGTTCGAGGTTTTGTTGGTTGCGAAATATCTGTTGTGTTTAATAGGTTCTCTTTATTGTTATATGTATAATATATATGTTTTTTTTGTATAGAAATGGTAAACTAATTTTGAAATTTCAGAATATTTTAATTAAATATAGGATTAAACTATAAATTTAAATATTATTATAACTTTACGGTCTTCAATATTTAATCTTATCTACAGAAAATTATGATAGCTAAATCATATACTTTTATGAGTATTATAATTACTTTTAATAGTTATAAATAGCTTAATTTCAAAAGTTAACTGAGTTCTAAACTATTTTTGTTTACAAAATTAGATTTTATGTTTCTTTTAATTTTGGACTTTTTTTAAACACATATGCAAGCTATGGATGAGTTACTTTAAAAAAAAAAATATTTAAATTTAATAGTTTATGTTGTTGAACGAAGCTCTAGTATCTCGTTGAAGTCTTTTGCTCTACAATCTAGTTCCTCACATCGTTGCGTTCGCTTTACACGTATGATATGCCTATAACTTCATCTACTCAATCACTCTTAATGTATATCTTAATCTGAAGATATGCAGATGATTTCTTTTTTTTTTTGTTATTTAATTCCGCATATAGCAAGGTAGGCAGAGAGAATCTCATTAGCGAGAAGTGATTACAAGACACTCCATTTTCTCCATTTCTGCTTTCTACACAAACTCTCCACATTATGCGTTGGGGAAAGATCCTTACGCTGCGGATTTTTTTGTTTTTATTAGAAATAAGTGATTCATTCCTCCGAGCGGGGAAACCTACAACCATCGCTTATACAATAAGATACTGTTCCATAGAGCCACCACGACAATATGTAATAATTCAAATAAATCAACTTAATAATTATGTCCTAGTCTAGTAAAACAAAATTACATCATATTAAATGCATTCAAAATAGTAAGTTATTTTATATAGATAAGAGTATTAACAAATGAATAGATACGTTGTGTAGACAAAGTAGTATATTATTCTAAATTTGCGTACTTATATACGTATTAAATTCAGTAATTAGTTGACCTATTCATTAACATGCATTCAATATATATAATATGATCAAACAAAATTGCTCAACATTTGTAAGGATTGCATTAGCGAAGAAAATTATTATTTTAACCGTCCTTAAGCTATTCATCATTTCGGTTATTAACAATATAAGTTGTTGCAAGTAAAACCCTTCATAAAATAAACCTTGGATTACATGGAAATCGTAAATTTTTGCATGATGCGACCTTGTAACCAAAGTCCAGAAAAAATATGCATATAAGAGCATAAGATTATTATCATTCCATAACAATAATTTCGAGATATCGTGATGACATTTTCATAAATGTTATTAACACTTTTTATATCAATCAGATGCTAATAAAATAGAGTTGTATACGTGAATATTGTTTTCCTTATTGTTATGTTTCAGTAGTTACGTTGAATAAAGACAGTTGAAGGAAAATATTTTCATTTATAATGAGAGACAAATCGCTTTTAGAGTGCGTTGCTACGTTACAAATAATATTGAGTTCAATAAACCACAAGAATACTGTACTTCTCTTCGATAATCCTGTCTCTTTTCTTACATATGATATAAAAGAAAAATTCCGTTAATTATTATTATATCTAAATAAATTGAATTATTCTTTACTAGTTAACAATATCTTTATTCTATTCATGACCCCTTCACTTTGAGGTCTTTAATTGTAAGCGTAGGGGACACAAGTTCGATTGGTTCGATTTTTATTTCCCCTAATCTTCATACGGCATGTTTGTAGGCCAGAGAAAAAAGTACACTCAGTGAAGTGTACTCCTTAAAATGTCTAAAGATTAGAAAAATGCTTAATTTTATTAATACATATTCATTTTTATTAGCAAGCCCACTTGGTTTATTCTTAGATACATTAGTAAAATCAAAGAGGAAGAGGAAAATGTGAAGTTTTTGTTTTCTGCTTCTCGTTCCCCATTCCCCATTTCCCGCTGAATGCTGGGAGTATTACGTATTGAGCGGAACTAAACGCTGGTCTTTTGCCAACATGTTAAAAGAATATAAGAAGCAATGACTACACTCTGACACTTATTTTAGAATATAAATGATTTTGTTTCAAATATATTAATAAGGCTTATTATGTGTATTATTGTGGGTATAAAATATTACATGGAGTAAAAAAATATTATGTATCACATATAATTAAACATAATAAATAAGAACTTAAAAAATGAATATGGTTATCTATATATTTGTCCAAAAAAAAATTTAATCATTATTTTATGCCATTTTTTATTCAGAAATATTACTTAAGAATAAATTACTATATAATAAGAAAGTAATATACGAAAAAAAATATTATGATTATTGCTAACCGATAACTGATAAGAGTAATGCATCGATGCAACATTACATAAGACTCTGGTCCGTAACACTTTCGATTTTGCGAAGGTAGCGACCGACTAGCCGCGTTACTGACACATTATTCGATAATCAACCCACTTGTGATAATGATCGCTATTCTGTTTGTTTATTGTTATATAATATTATTGTAACATAATGTTATTTTTTTATTGTTTATTTCAACTACACTCTAAATTCCACATATAGCAGGTTAAGCAGAAGGAACCTAATGTTAGGGTTTAGGTTAGGTTAGGTTACTTTACTTTACTTTAACAAACAATATATCATTCTCCCAAGTGGGATTGGAACTCACAACTGTAGCATTCAACTACACGCTTCTGCCCCTGCGCCACAATAGCCTTTTGGTACGGCATAACATTTTTATATACATAAAATATATTATCGCTTAACACATTTTTTTAAATAGATAAATAAATGGTTTAAGGTATTTTTCCTGTTATATGTATATCTATGTGACGCAGTGGGACAGTACATGACTGCGAGCGATGTTTGTGCCATCGAATACCGTTTGAAAGAATAAATAAAAATCCCCCAAACGAATATGCATCGAACCCACAACCTTCGCATTCGCAATCATATGGTGTCCCAGTGTGCCATGATGGCGTCTATTAGGAAAATTAATTTTTGCCAAATTATAACATACACACAATACTTTTTCGTAAAAGAATACGACATAAAACTTATAAATGTATATTTACTTAGTAGAAATTTCTATTAAAAAAAAATCTATTAATTTTTAATGTAATATTACTATTATTAAAAGACCTTTGTTATTGTCCACCTAGAATGTTAGAATATATGACAAATCCTAAGGTAGCCCACCAGGACTATGAGACGCGACCAATTACTCTTACAATCAGATACTTAACATATAGGTCATATTCATTATTATATTTAAAAAAAAAATAATTTTAAAATCTTATACGCTAATTACAAACAAATCCTATAATTTAATTTTTATCTCTTTCATAACACCAATATTGATCGGTTGAAAATTCAGATTTCGAAGTTAACTCCATCAGACCATCGCATGTTGCAAAACAAACGTGTGAGGTAATAACTTACTTTTATTGATTACAAATTTGAGTGATGTTGTGAAACTTCATTCTGTTGTTCAGACAAAAATGTATTTTAAAACACTTCTTTAATGATACTTATATTAACTTATTTTTTAGTTTTACGCTGTATCCCGCACATATCAGGGTAGGCAGAGGGAACCTGAGAACATAGTATGAAATCACTCTGTTCCCATTGTGACTTTTCCGATTTTTGGAGATGCTGCGTGTTGAGTTGCGGAACTGAATGGCGGAATTCATTCAAATGTATTTCTTATTATAAGTTTAAGGATTTTACTATATAACAACTGGTTTACAATGTAGACCAATGCTTATTATTTTATAAATACAATACAAACTTAACATTAAATACACTACAAATAACATATTTAAATATATTTTTGACCTGTATTTATAATAATTGGTGCGTAGAAGATAAAAGATTCAAAACTAAATTGTTAATTATTATTTTTATAAGTTAAGAACGTCGTAAATTTGGACATTTATAGATACAAGATTAAAGTAAAACGAATCTCGAACAATATCTTTATATAATATACTTTGTTGTATACCACGTAGAAATTAGCAATATAATTAAAATTCCTTATTACATACAACTAGCCTTCTGGACTTGCTAAATACAACAGTCGCAAAAGAACACAGGGTCAAATTACAAGCCTGTAACACATTAGCGAGAGCTATTGTTGAAATAATAATTAAGCAATTTACTATCGGCCGGCCCCATCTCGTCTAGGCTCTGGACCAATATCTAGGAACCTTTCGGGCGAAGATGAAGTATCTGCCTAAGAGATCAGACAACAGTGGTATTTTATTTTAATTTATACTCTCATCGCCACAGCTCGTTCCGTTTAGAACCGTTTCGATACAGCAATGTATATGTTATTCAGTTCACATAAGGATGAAAATCTTGTGACAGATTTGTTATATGAAAATTATTTGAGATATCAAAAACAAAAGAATGTTATAATAAAGTACGGCCGTTTATAAATCATTTATAATACAATTCGCGTTACACATAAGTATGTGCTTTGGACTTTTGTAATATTCTTTACTATACGTCTGTAAAATGATGAAAATGTATTGAAATACTAAAAGTGAGTAAAGTGGTTGTTGCGCAATATCGTAACTTATTAATGTATATTATATTATTGTAGAAATATTTCAGTGTTTTTATGTAATTTACAACAAGTACAAAAATTTTTCAAATTGCTGCAATTGTTGCGTTGTTCTCACGTGGATGGCTTTATGGTATTTCTATTTATTTGCAACATCTACATTAAAATATATATTAAATTATATTATTTTTATACTATGCATTGAAAATGATTATATTGCATAATTGTTAAATGTTGAACGCTCTGGTAGACAAAGTGCTTCATTGTTGTCCGCTACTTAACACGCAATGTCTTGAATTCTGATGGAGAACGGAATGTCACTAGATCCTTTAGATAATCGGTTCCCAACCAGTGGTCCGTGGGCCAGTAGTGGTCCGCAGCAGCTAAAATATGGTCCGCAAATGATTTAAAATTTTGGTAAAACACAAAATATTTTGATATTCAAATTCAATATACTTTGAAATTCATTGATTTTTAATATTTACTTAAAAATTCACACACCCCATCATACAAAATGTCAGTTTTTTTAGTTACAGACTGAAATTATTTTTTTTGTTTAATTATTTATTTATTTTTATTATATCTACGAAGTGGTCTCTGCTAACAAGAATTCTATAACAGTGATGCCTGATCAATAAAAGATTGGGAACCCCTGCTTTAGACGGCAAACGCGACAAGTTATAGGATCGATTCCCGTATTTATATTTGCATTTCCACGCTCCGGTAACGAGGCAAAAGGCGGTGTTCCGCCACTCAACGCGCAATGCCACCAGAATTCGGCGGAAACAGGTCAACGGAAGACCCTTAATAGGAGTGTTTTAACAATAGGTTCCCAGGTTCCCACGAGCTACCATGCTCGTATATGCGAGATACAGCGTGCAGTCATAAAATAAATAAAAAAAAAATGAAAATGTAAACCAAAAAAAATAAGTCGTAAGAGCAACTCTAACTGAATGTACATCCACTATGATCACATGCTCCGGAATGTTGTATCGAGTTCTACGATGTTAATAAATTCAATCGATTCTTTCGAATAAAGTGCAAATCTGTCTTACATCTGCGCGCTAACAAAGAAGTTCAATTATTTTGAACCATTATCCTCTGAGCGATAATAAATAACTCTTATTTTATGATAACATTTTTATTCATTGCCATAAATTCAAAATATATTTATGTAATATGAATAATTGTTATTCCACCTGAATGAGTTCTACCTTATACATGAGTGGTAAAAAAACACTGTCTTCGAAATTTTATTTTTTTATTATTACAATAAGCTAAGCGGGTGCAGAAATATAATAAAATCTAGCTTAACTGGATATAATCTTCGTTGTATTTTAAATTAATTGATAATATATCTACATACAATGTATAAAAATTCCCTAATAGGGAAAATAAATAGTAAAGAAATATTGTAATTCTAATACGACCTAAAAATGATACCAAGCATAACAATTATTTAATATATGCATATAGTAATATGAAAAATGTAATAATCTGATTACCTAATAGGTAACACCAGAACAACCCCAGAACTAACTTTTTATTTATATTATTTACAAAGATATTTTTTACACTATTTACAATAACGAATGCCAAACCCAACGATAGATAAGCTTACGGATGCCGTCAGTCAAAATTTTAAATATTTCGTGTACAAAGTGAAGTTATACTTTTTTCCCTTAAGCTTTAGATATAATTTTAAGATGTAGATTGCAGATGTAATAAGCACCACGATTCTCTGCTCCAGAGACTCCAGAAACTCGACAGATACGTTATATATTCCAAAAATCCTATCCACAACTAATTAAACAGGTATCAAGCAAACGAATTTTAAATATAATATAAATAACAAACTTAATTTACTTGTAAATCGTATCTATATAGCCGTCAGTTACAAATAACGCATTGTCATCAATAGAGCCTACAGTGTTAATTACTATTACTGTGGGAAACGACAGAAGGTCAGTAGAGATAAGCCTAAGATTAATACAGCATGTAAACAAAGACTAGAGTCGTTTTATTTCAATGCCGTGTGTTTTATTTCATTATATTTTACTGAAAGGTGTATTGATTTTATTTCGCTTTATACCTATTTAGAAAATGAATAAAAAATTTAACGTTGCGGGACTCGAACCCGCGCCTCGGGTTTATACGTTTTCTAAATAAGTATTAAAAAAATATTCCTTTTCACTTAAGAAAGCCTTAATTTTAGTTTAGAATACCTTAATTTTAGTTTTATATTGATAAGTGAATAAGTTAATATTTAATGTAATGGTCATCCGCTAAGATTCTACCTTTCGCTTCGCTCGCTGTAATGATAAAAAAAATCTTAGAGGGAAAAAATGAAATTCTTATTCTTTTTTTTAACTTTTGATTGCGCTTTTAAATTTATAATATCTTTAATTAAGTATAATTAATTTGTCTAACATATTTATTTATTAATTTGTCTAACTTACCATAAAATGAATCATTTACAGAACTCTTTAACAAAATAAAAACATAGCTATGAAAATGTTCAATAGATTTAATTTTCACTATTATTTATGTTAGGTTATAAAAGAAAAAAAACCAGCTTCACGCTTTATCCCACACACAGCAGATAAAAGGAACCTAGTGTTAGGGCAATCCGTTCCCCACTTTTTGCTAAATTCTGGAGGTATTGCGTGTCGGTTCGTGGAACTCGTCGCCGCCCATTTGCCTCGACACTAGAGCGAAGAAACTAAAATATAAATTTAAATAAATATTTTATTTCCTTCGAGTGGGTTAGTGAACCCAAAACCAATGGCTCTTACATTCACACTTTGTGCCCCTGCACTGCGACTATCCTTAATTTAGTAGTAGCATTATGTTTTTACTTATTTGAAAACAATTCTTCATAAGAAACCAATTAAAGATATAAGAGAAAAATTACCGGCTTATTTCTATCTAAAATACTACAATTAAAAAATACAGTAATATTGATTTTGAAATTCTTTATTAAAATTTTAATTGCATATAAAATCAAATATGATCCACACTACAGCGTATAATCTATAGGCCGACACACCTACGTACATATATACAAATCTAAAAAGATTGCTTATATTGAGATTTACGATATATTCTACTTGTAGCACAGAAGCCTCGCATGACTCTGACTACAAGGGCTTGTTCTGAAACAAATGCATTTTATCTAATCTTCCGCCACTGCATTAGTTTGACCACGCTGTGTTTTATTTACCACCGGATTCCGGTTCTCCCTCACTTTTATTTCTAGATTTTTTTATATGTAAAATAAATTATATTTTAATAAATTAAAATTTAGGAAATATTATATATGTATGCCTGATTGTGAACTTTATAGAAAAGAATATATAGAACCTAGTGTTAAGACACTCCGTTCTCCGAATTCCGCAGATTATATTCGAGGTATTACTGAGCGGCGGAACTCAACGCCGTGCTTTTGCCTGAGTATATAAATATTAATAAATAATTCCCTCCAGTGAGAATCAAACCAACAACCATCGCGTTACAGTCACACGCTTGTTCCCCTGCTGGTGCAGGGGAACAACAGCTACTACAGAATATGTTTATCGATGAATATCTTTAGCGTATTTGAGTTTTTCTGAAATATTTTGTTGGTACTTTAAAAAACCATTACTATTAAAACTATATTATTAACCCATCTAGTTGTTACAACACACAAGTATGGCAGCGATTATTAAACTCCGGTAAATTTGCTACCTTTAATGCCTTAATTCAATATTGGCGCCTGTTTCGTGAGTGCTTTTAGAAATTTTATTTACTAAATTATTAACGTATATGTAATTAATATTTAATTAAAAAATTAAATTTAAATGATTCCCACTCATAACATTGCATTACACTTTTTAAAAAAACACATTATAATAATTATTAATAAAAGTAAACTTAAAATATATCGTTACAAAATACATAACAGAACATACATTTGAAACTAAAAATATTTCAATTAATTATTGGATTAATATTCCGTATCCGTCACGCATGGTGTAAACATTGCAAGGTATGTCGAAACGGCTCGGGACAACGATACTCGCTCCCCAGGCCGCAGTTCGGAACGCGGAAACGCGAGCACTCAACAGAATTTACGACATAACACGAACAACCCGCTCGTGATGTGAGATTTTATCTTAAATAGGCTACACTAGATCACACTCCCAAGCTAAATCTTTAGATCTAATTCCTTGGATTGTTTTACGTGCTTGGGGCTTCGTGTTGTAGTTAGATAGTAGAGCAATTGCTATTTTTCATTATATATACAAAATATCAAACGTTTAGTTTGTTAATTCTGCAAATTTATGTGGACACGTGTTTTTGTTCGATATCACTGATAGTGTAATATGTATATTATATAAAGTAAAACGATAGGGTTCCACAGAATTTATTTTAATCTAGGATCTGCTTGAACCACCCAATCATTGATTTAATAATCTAAATTACTTTTATGTTTTAACACCACTTTAAAGTTAATACATCTTTATTGAAAATTTAAGTTCCGATTTACATATACAATATTTTTGGTTGCAATTTTATCGAAGAAAATATCTCAAATTTATATAATTTGATGATATTTGTGTGTTGCTTTTTAAAATAAGCCCTAATAATGTTATATCTCTTTTTTATTGTATGTACAGACAGCGATCAGTTTACATTTTTATTATACGTATAGACCATAATTTAATTTTTTTATTTTTTATATATTTTAAATACACTTTTAACCATTTCTCTTTTCTCCAAAAACAACATAGAAGTTATTTTCCTAAATCACATGTAAAACCGAATATATCTTCTAGTTTTATAATATGTAAAGTCGCACTCTGTACCCACGTGACGAATGCGACACGACCTTGCGAACGGCCTTTGCGTCATCGTAGAACCCTTTCAACTATCACCTGATATAAAGCAATACACTAATATTAATTACAATAATCTCAATTACACTGCACGATAGAGTTTAATTTTCCTCAACTGATTTATTAGTTTACAGATTGCAATAATTTCCGTCACGCATTCATATCCGTATTGAAATTCCTATATGTCGTATAAAATTAAGCATTTTTTTTATACAGTACACACTATACGAACTATATACATTTAAAAAGACTTTACTATTTTAAATGATTTGATCATAGGGCCAGACAGAGGTCAGTCGTAGCGCAGAAGCACAAATATGTGACTGTGAACGCGAGTTGTGGATTTGATTCCCACTCGAGAAAATGAAATATTTAAAAAATATATATTATTTTAATTTATTAACTAACGTGGTGAGACAAAGCGCGGCATTAAGTTCCACCACTAAACACGGCTCCAGAATTGGGCGGAAAATGGGGAACGGAGTGTCTTAACACTACGTTCCCTCTGTTTAACCTGTATATATATATATATATATATATATATATATATATATATATATATATATATATAAAATGACCGTATAATAATTTGTATCCGTAGTTTAATACGTAGTTCGATACGCATATATCGAAATGAATCGAATGGAAGGTTAGTTTTATTATAGTTAATGTAAGCGTATAACATTGTGTTACACATATGTGAATGCCGGATTTAGTGAGATACAATGTGACATTGGATTTGCTTCCTTTGAGTAAAATACTTTTATATGTTGTCCCAAAATAAAGCAATGTTGCCTTCGGAAAATAAAAGGAAATTCTCCACTTTCTAATAAGTTGTTATTTTCTTATGTACTTAAATGGTACTAAGAAACAACTCTGGTTGTTTTTACCAACAATGGATAAAACGCTTTCTGAAAATATAATAAATATTTGAAACCATCGATGTTCAGTTGTAAGCTGTCAAACCATACTACTATATTCAAATTTATTTTCATATGACGATTACTCACGGACCGTACCTATCTCAAATTTATTCCTTTTAATTTTCACTAGGATCTTAGTTTTATTTTTATTATTTAGAACAAATTATACATGTAACGTTATGAAGTTTGATATACACACTTACATAAATGTAATATACTTTGTAATATACTTTGACCACTGGATCAGATCGCCTAGTCGGTTTCCAGGAGGCGCGGGTTCTGGTCCGCTACGTTAAAATTTTTATACGTTTACTAAATAATTATTTTTTTATTCTTAAGTGTGAAATAACACTATAAAAATTCTAAAAATATCATATTATTTCTCTCCCCATTCTAAGCTATGTTAAATTGAAATAACAAAAGAACAATTATTTATATACGTACATACATTACTAATTTGTCTAGTGACTATTTTTATCTAAAATGGCATGCAAAACACAAAACCATTTACCTTCCATTTTCGCTCAACGCAATTACACCAATTTAGGTGTAAATTACCGTCTAACAAAGAAAATGAGACCGAGACGGCTGTCGAGTTCCCAAACCACAGCGCCTTGTAAGGCGAGCCTTGGAACTAGAAAAACTACAGTCCATTATATTCATAGTTAATCATAATGTAATTTATCTAGCTTCCACAGCAAAATAAGCAAATTCTTGCAAAAATTACAATTTTACTTGAATTACTATTAGATTATGACAATTACATATAGCGTAGTTGTTAGATGTGAACTTTTGAATTTCCGTACCCTTAATGCAATTTGCACTTATGAACTACATTGTTAGGAGATTTTGAAACTTATTTTTAAGGCACTAAGTCTGGTTTTTATGCTTTATATTATAAAATTTAATATCTGCCATTTAATAGTCGCTATTCGCAAATAAAGCTTTTATGAAGGAACCGTAGCGAATGTCTTGATTTTAAGCCGTACGTACTGTAATGTATGATTTGTTAGTTAAGGTGAATACATCACGGTAATTGACTTCAGATATGAAGTCATTTATAAAACTTATGTACATATATTTATAAAGTTTATTCCGCCTTATGTCAATGAAAATTTATATATACAACAATTAAATTTGGCTTGAATTCACTTTTTTAACATTTAAAAAAAAAAGTTAGTTGGCCTTCTGGAAATTTCAATGAATCCAGAAATATTTTAATAGATTAAGTTATGTAACTAAACACTATTTAAATACCAATAAATTACCAAAAAATATAAAATTACGATTTACTTAGTGCATTACAGTATACTATAATAATTAATAATTTAAATACACTTAAATAGATTCGTATAATTCGAGTGGGCGAAGCCGAGGGGGCCGCTAGCTTATAAATAGAACAAGAAGCTAAAACTTACAAGTGCTTATTTAAATAAACAGTAAGAACATACAAGATAATTGCTCAAGCCTTTCTATTCTAAGCAGTTGTTTGTAAGCTTTCATTGTATAGCGCTGGATTTCAATAGCGCTCGTTACAAATATTTTGGTTATTACGAAAACCGCAGTGAAAGTGAAACCCGACATGGATATCGTGGTTGTTAAATATTTTTTAGCCTTGAGTAATTAGTATGCAATCAATATCTTATTTAGATTCATTTTTATAATAACAAGCCTACCTAGTTTTACAAGCAGTGTACCAATACTGTTGACATAAAATTAGTATTTTAGTTTTTCATTTATAGTATTGAAATACTAAACTTGCGTAAAAAACCGGTGAAGTGCGAGTCGGACTCGTCTAGGGACTCACGTACTAATCTCACCTTTTTAGGCCAACGTGAAGTGCCACTTATAAAAGATGACATACTAAATTTGTTAGGGCGTTTGCACAAATTTTATATGATACTAGTGGGCGCGCGTGGCTTCGCCCGCTTTTGCACCCTTAGGCGTGAATTCTAAAAAAATCACGAAATACGTGATCAATAAAATATTTTTAATAGTCTGAATTTAATTTTTTATAATAATCGGTGGCGATTTAAAGATTTTTCCATAAAAACTTTAACCCCTTATTTGAACCTTAGGGGGGGAATTTTAACATTCCACACACGTGTTCAATGAAATAATTTAAAGAGTCTGAATTTCAAATTTTATAAAAATCGGTGCTGTTTTAAAAAAAAATCATACAAACTTTCAACCCCTATTTCATCCCTTTAGGGTTAAAGTTTTTCAAAATCCCCTCTTAGTGGATGTCCAGATTATAAAAATAAACATCTGTCCAAATTTCACGTTTCTACCATCAGCGGTTACGGCTGTGCGTGCGTCTTACCTCAGTCAGTCAGAACAAGTCCTTTTATATATATAGTTTAACTACAAATATAAGTTTGTTATAGTTTTTATCAGTAAAATAAATTTCCATTTTTCCGATTTCGTACCTCAAAAGTACATAATGGAACTCTTATAGGATCACTTGGTAGTCCGTGTGATAAAAAATAATTTAGCGTTTTAATTATACTCATCTTTTTATCGGGTGTTTCATCAGTACTATTCACACATGCACGGTGTCTACATTGCGAGGTGTTTGGTTCGCTTCTTGAGCTCTTTTAAATTGTAGGTATAGATACCAAGTTCGCAGACTCGAATACCGCAGTGGGAGAAAAATAATATTTTAATAAAAATGAAGATCTGTAATCACATGTACGAATTCGTGATGAATGACCAATAATTAAAACGTGATGTATATTTTTGTCTATAAGACATACTAAAACCATATTTTTTTTTTCAGCTTCACATTGTATACCCGCACACAGTAGGGTAGACAAAAGGAACCTATTGTTAAGACACTCCGTTCTCCGTGGCGGAACTCAACTAAATAAATATTTCATTTCTAAATGTAAATTTAAATCAATATTTCATTTCTTTAAATTTATATTTCCGAGTGGGGTTCGAACCCACAACAGCCACGACTCCTGCCTTCTGGCCCCTGCGCCACGACTGGCCTCTTAACTTAACTAATACCTAATTCAATTATATTTTTATTATTTTACGAAATATGCAAATTGTTTTGTTATAAAACCTATGAAACTTGAAATTTAATTTAAAATGATAATTAAAAATCTATTTTCGAAATAATGATTCGAGCAAATACCAAAAATCATAAATGTAATAATTAATTTACCCATTAACACATTCTTAGCACTAAATTTGTAATTTGAAAGGTAATTACTACGAAATAATTGTCGACTTAATAAAATAAGAATAAATTGTGCGCATAAAATCATTTGTGCGCTTTGTTTTATAGGGGAACGAACATACAACAGTCAAAATGATGAAAGAATAAATTCTAAATATTATTTATTTAAATAAACTTTTATAATAACTTATCGGGAAATTGCAAAACGGAGTGTCTTAACACTATATGCAGAAAACAGCATGAATCTGATAAATAAACTTTTGACAGTAATTTTGAATTGTCGAAAGCTACCATCCTCTTGGAAGTTTATGTTCAGATTAATACATACGTCGCATCTATATTAAGACTTATATGGATAAATTTCCTATGAGCTTAATATTGCCAGGAAATTTTCCATGTTACGTTATTGTAAAAGTAAAAACCGGAAACTGGACCTTCATTACAAAATGTATGTTTATAAAATACATATATCACTGATTATTAATTATCGTTTACTTCCTATAAAGCAAAATTATGTATATTTTTTGTTTAATTGTCGTTTATTTCCTTTAAGCAATGACTTGAGTTAATTCTAAAACAACAGATATAGATATACATACATGTATGTATTTCAATTACAGACTTTTCAATACTAAAATCATATTTAGTTCTTTCGCTGAAAGTTGTAAAATGAGAGTGTGGAGATCGTATTTAGTCATTGATTATCGCGATATAATCTGAGATATTCTTTAAAGCAAAAGTAGTGTTTGTCCCTTAATATTTTTTTCTTTTTTTTATTCTTTTAGCAACTTCCTCTCCTCTAGCTTGAGGTAGGATTACTATTTAGCCCTATACAAATACCTACTTCTTATAATTCGAGTTATTAAAAGTTTTTTGTTATAATTTTTGGCAATCATTTTATTTTTAGTAAATATAACATAATATAACATATGCCCACTATTATATTTATCATATTGAAGTCAATTGAAGGAAATACAATAATTTTGAGCTTAAATAACACTATAATTTTAATCATCCGTAGCCCGCGTTTTTATTTATTATAGCGTTATACACAGCATTTCATTAGTTACGAATGCTTTAATAGTTATTACCAACGTAATAAGGAAGCAGTAATAATATTATTAACAAAATAACGTCCAATATTTTAAAGGGCAATAGAAGTTGAGCAATTAAACGATTATTTCTCATATAAAACACACTGATCTACATTATTTCTTACTTAATTCGTAATTAACTCAAACAAATGGACGTCAAAGACGTAGGTAACCTTCGTAAAGTATATACTTAGTCATAGGCTACTTAGGACTTGTAACATTTTTCATATATTACCCGTTTATTATCTTGTATAATTATGTGATTAGAACATTTCCTTGACATTTACGTCTATTTTTAATGGTTTCATTAAATTGTATCATTCGATTGGTACGACATGAACATTTGGATTAAATTATGGGCTAAAATAGTTAAAGGAGAAAAACATCATTAAGTTACAATTTTTTTTGCATTTACCGCTCTTGCCTAAGCCAATTTACATAGTATAATTTGAAGCAAAACTAGAAATATCACGCATTTTTTTGTTATTTGTTTTTGTCGACGATCCCAAATTTTTAGACGTCGTAGAAACCTGCAGCATACGGAGAGGTACTGATTTTCTGTCGGTATTATGTTACCAAATATGTTTAATTTGTTGACACTATGTGTTTCCAGGTCGATATGACATGGGTACGTTTAAAAAAGCGGGACTATCGCCACCTTAAAGGCCGGCAACGCACCTGTAGCTCCTCTGGTGTTGCTTGGGGTCGTGGGCGGCGGTAATCACTTACTATCAGGTGACCCGAACGCTCATTTGCCTTGTCCTTTTTCATAAAAAAAACTATTCTATCTTTTTACCATCGCTACTACTGCCAGGACTAATTACAATCAGTCAACTATCTTTACAATTAGCGTACTTACAACTTGCAATGTGCAAATTGTGGAATAGTATTGATTACGAGACGGCTCTGGTCATAATTTCCAAATGTTGAATGTATAAACACCTTCAAAGCGCGCAATGCATCCACACCGTCTCTGGTATGATAGATAGAGTCCATAGGATATTTTTTTACTGAGTTTAAAAGATAACATGACAATAATATTTCCGTAAGCAATTCAATTTAGAAGTTACTTCTAATTTCAGGAATAAGTTAACGTTGTGCACTCCTACCGTACTTAAGTTTGTCGTTAATGAGTTTATTTCTTTGTAGTTTTACTATTATAAAAGTCCAGCCACTTACCGTCCTTATTCGGTTCTTTTACTCCATTTTTCCAGTAAAAAAAAACTACTTTTGATTCCAATCAATGTGAAATTCAAATTTCATATTACGAGTTACGATTTTACGAGGTTCTACTCACATTAATATTCTTAATAGTAAAAGTATTTGTTACTATTACCATAATAATTATTATTAATAGTAATAAAGTCATAACATACAAAAACAAAAGAATCAAAAAATTATATTATAATTATATGTCCAATTATTTTATGCATTGTGTACTACTAAGTATCACTAACATTATTTATAATACGTTACCCAAATAGACCGTGCAATAAAAAAGACATTCGCCACAGGAAACCAATTTAATATAACAAGTTTGCTAATTCAATTGTTTATTGTTAATTACGGAAATGATCAAAGAATAGTACCTACATACATACATAGATTTATGTATCTTATGACATTGAACTGGACACTATAATCAAATTTATTAGGTTAGCATTTATTTGATTATTACTTTACACGTTTGCGAATAAGTAATGGTGGCGATATTTTTTTTTGTGTGTGCAAAATGTTACGACTTGTAGGAAGACAACAACGAAATCAGTTCCTAAATTACGCGACAGTTGTGAGTTCGATCCCCACTTGGCAGAATGAATTGTTATTTATTAATATTTTCATTTCTTCGCTCTGGGCGAAAAGCAAAAGCCCGGCGTTAAGTTCCGCCACTCAACACGCAATGACTCAAAAATTATGCGGAAAAGCGAGGAACAGAGTTTTTCCTCTACCTACTGTTCGTCTACTAGGTTTCCTCTACCTACGGTGCTACGTGCAAGATACAGCGCGAAGCTGATCAGTTGCTAAATTAATTTACAAAAGAACCCAAAAGACACAATGTACATAATATTAATAATTTAATAGTAACAACCAACCAACGGAGAAAATTAAACTCGTTCTTTCCCAAAATTCACACCTTAAACACACATTATTGAAATGTAAATAAAATAGTTTTCCATAGATCTACTTCAAAATGTTCCGCCTGTAATACGAAATTTGTGTATAATTTGTTTGTTTTTAATTAATCAAAATTTCTTCAGCACGAAGGTCCATTTTTAAGCCCTGTTGCCAGGGATGCTATCCTGCAAATTACTGAGTAGGTCACTCCTCTCCTCATTTTCGCTAAATCATAAGAAAATTATTAGGCATAAATCGTATCTTAAATGATATTCGGACCCCAGTGCTGTGTCGAGATATATGTAAACATGATGCGCTCGACGCGCCGCACTCTGTACAACTGGTTTCGCCATTCGGATAATGACTTCTGACACAACATTGACCTCTAATACAAAACAAATAAGGCTGAATCCACACGTTTTCTTATGAATCGTGTTTAATAGTTATCATTACGCAATGCCTGAAGAATTCGGTGGAAAGTGGAGAACGAAATATCTTAAGACTAGGTTCCCTCTGCCTACCCTGCTGTATGCAGGATACACCGTGAAGCTGGCAATAGTTATCAAATAATAGTTATCATTAATGGATTATAGATTTTCTGCAAGTAGATCTATACGTGTGGATAAGAAATTATATTATTTGATATTTTCAAATAAAAGTATAAAGGTTTTATGAATTGTCTAATAGATTTTTTTACTTTGAGCTGAATTAAACATTTAGGCTATAGAGTAAACTTGAAATATAAATGTAAGATTCCTTATTACAGCCATCGCTCGGTTAAGGCAGTCAGACTGGCGTTAACTATCACAAGAGGCGTTAACTATCATGTGAGGCCGTTTATGCTCCTGTGTCATACAGGAGCATAAACGTGTTATTGTAAAAGCGACAGTTGTGGGCTTGATTCCCACTCTGTAGAATAAAATATTAATTTTTTTCATTTTTTCACTGTGATAACGACACAATAAGTTGCCACTCAACACACAATGCCTCAAGAATTTGATAGAAATTTGGGAACGGAAGTGTCTTAAATCTTAATGGGAACGGAGTGTTTTAGTACTAGGTTCTCAAGTTCCCTCTGCCTTACCTTGCTATATGTAGGATACAGCGTGAAGCTATCACAAAAATAAATTAAATAATACAAAAGTAAATTAAAATTCGGATATTTTTTTACATAATTGCTATTAGTCAGTTAAAAGAAAACAACGACATTGGTGTACTTGCAAAAATGTTTACGGTCTACTTAGTAACAACTTTAGATAGGCGTTCTCAGATATTTCAGAATTTTACTAACAAAATGAAAGTGACTTGCACTAGAGGCATTGCTTTTTGTTAAATCATGCAGATTTATGACGGATATTTAAGTAGTACAAAGTAACCATAGTTGTAATTTTCAACCATATTTGTAATTTTATTTTACTGCCTACTTCTTCGAAACAAGCTTTTGTCTAACAAGTAAATAGTATTACGGTAAACGATATTTGTACGATATGTTCTAATTAAGATACGTACCTTTTTAGCTTTACGATGTATCCCACATATGAAATGAAACAGAAGAGTGCACAGAGGGAACCCGAGAATCTAGTGTTAAGATACTCCGTGACCATTAAGACAATTTTGTTTTCCACTATCCACTGAATTCTAGAGGCATTGCTTGTTGATTGGCGGAACTGAACACCGCAAAAGATTAAAATTAAATGTACAAGATTATAATAAGCCAAGTCAATTAAAAACTAATACCTCTATAGACCGTACTTAAGGTTATCGTTTATAGTTTATTTTATAATTTTACTATTATAAAAAAGTAATTGGTAAAATACAAATAATATATACAATATATGCCATTTCATATCCAACACTCACAATTGTTAATAGAGTTATTTAATCAAATAACATATAAAATAACATGTCCATAAATCATGGTGCTATACAGCTGACATTATGATTGAAAACCAAGTCTATTCATAGCGATTGATCATCAGCTGCAGTAAGTAATTAAGTTAATCAATTATGTAAATGCGTTTGTGCAGTTTTTTAACTGTAAGATAAAAGAAAATTGGATATTTTATTAATATTTATTTTTTATCATCATGTCTCTTCTAGGTGTTTTAATCTTTACCTATGTTAAAGACACAGAATAAAAAAATAAATAGTGATGTCCTCAAAAAGAGAAATTAATTAAAATTCCTATTGTTTTGATATAAAAAAATCACGATAACGTATGGTGAACGGGGGAACGAAAGCTCTACATATGTACATACAGCGTGAAAAAATTCAAATAGTAAGTCTATTTGAAAATATTATAGCTATCTTCAGAATAATTGCAGAATAAGTCATAACATTTTAAGGAATGTATGCATATCTTATATAGTTAATTAGAAAAATGGTGTTCAAATCTATTATACTGTATTTCAATAGTTAAATAAAAATTAACCAAAATATGACAACTTTTTTTTTATTGATGTTGTTAGGATATCCATCTGTAAAGATAAATTTCCCAACAATTATTCCTAAAAATAATAAATTGTAAGAATATCGACGTAAGTCCATAAGAACTATGGCTTAATGAACGCAGGTTCGCTCGATACGTTCAAATTTTTACTCGTTCTAAATATTCATACAAATCAATTTCCAAGTATTGTAAATGAAGAGGAATTTTAATAGATTGACATAGCTTTTGACTAATCGAATAGTTTTAAGTAATAAAACAACAATTATAAAACCAATGAACATTAAACCAAATGGCGACCACAGCCTATTGAAATTTAGTGTCGCAAAACTCGCTACACAAGTACCTACACAACCATAAATGTATTAACTAAACCTTGTACTGAATCAATCGGTCAAACCTGACATTTGATTGTAGATACAGCATGGAAAATACTATTGCTTTCGATTTTAATATAGTATTAGAAAATTGCAGTTCGAATTTGTGATATGACGTGTTTAGTGGCGTAACTCAACGCTGCACTTTCCATTATCTACATGTTTGAATTCACCTATGTTTCACAGACATAAACTGTTTTCAATAAAATGCTTAAACAAGCATTTTATTATTCCGATTCGGTAAAAGCAAGTAAGTAAAAGAATGAAACTAGACATTGCATTACTACATAATACTTGACTCTAACTAAGTTTTAGTAACATGAGAAGAATCTAAATTGAGAATTAATGAAGTGAATTTCTAATCGAACAATCATTAACGAAAGTTTAAAAATTTATTAGTTACGGCGACAACTTGCAATACGTAATGCCTCTAGAATTCGGAGAAACGTGGAAACGGAAGTGTCTTAATGGGAACGAAGTGTCTTAAAATTAAGTTCCCAGGTTCCTTCAGCATGCTATGTGCGGAACACAACGTGAAGCTAAAAAAAACTTGCTTTGCTATTGGTCAATCTAATTATCATACATAATAGTCATAAAAATGAGATACATCTCATTATTGTTTAACTCCGTACTTAATTTGGAGATTAAATAAAAAAAAGCTTTTATTCATCAAAAACTTTTTTACTTTTGATACATTCTAAAATTCATTTAACAATTCAACTCGATTATTATTTGTTTTTTGTTTATCTATATATATAAAAGGACATGTACCTGACTGACTGAGGTATGACGCACGCACAGCCGTAACCGCTGTGCGTAGAAATTTGGACAGACGTTTATTTTTATAATCTGGACATCCACTAAGAAGGGATTTTTAAAAATTTTTACCCTAAAGGGATGAAATAGGAGTTGAAAGTTTGTATGGAAAAAAAATTAAATCGGCACCGATTTTTATAAAATTTGAAATTCAGACTCTTAAAAATATTTCATCGAACACGTGTTTCATGCTTTTTTAGAATTCATCCCCTAAGGATTTAAATAAGGGGTTGAAAGTTTATATGGAAAAATCTTTAAATCGCCACCGATTTTTATAAAAATTTAAATTCAGATTGTTAAAAATATTTTATTGAACACGTGTTTCGTGGTATTTTTGGGATTCACCGCTAAGGGTGCAAACTGTTTTATCGCGTTCTGCGATAAAACAGTTCGTTTATAATATTAAATTCCGTGTAATAATAATTAATAAAACAATTATATACGAATGTATTGATGCAATGTTAATTATTATAAATAAAATATAATACATACCTATATGAGTTTAGATAAGTCGTGCTTTACTTATGTGTGCGTGCTCATTGCATTTACAATTGATATATAAAAAAAATATTGAATTGATATGAAACTTTAAGTTTTCCGGCTAAGCTCAAGTCGGATTTCCGCACAAATGGTTCCGTATCATTATTTTGAAAAAAAGAGCTAAAAGAATTGTATGCGAGCCATCTTTAAAAAATACAGAAAGTGAACAGTGTATTAGTAATAGGTTATGTTTGACTCCTTGCGTACGGAACCCTTAAAATTAAAACAATAGTTTTAAGCCGTAAATTTATAACCCACAGCTGTTCTTTATCATTATGCATCAAAGATCTATAAATATCAATTAGTTATAATCAGAACACATTACAAATGAAACCGACCTTAAAGGCTTTATACCTAGGTAGTGACCTTTATAAACGAACTAATTTCAATGCGACTGTGGGAACTAGGCGTGTTATAAGTAATGTTGTTTATGACCATTGGCTATTATTATTATAATACCTAGGTATTTCAATAAAACCATTTACGTAAGACCTTCCAGGTATTGTTCGATATTGCATAAATATGTTTCTGTGCATAATGTATTTAGTGTACTAAAACTAAAGCTTTTGTTCTTAAGTGCAATGATCTATATTTTGAAATGAGTACAAAGAAACAGTACAGACTAGTACATTAGTTGTCTAGTTTTTTTTTATTTAAATGTCATATAGATTCTTTTTTTTTTTACTTAAAGTAGATATATTTTTTCCTTAAATCTACTTTTTATTATATAAATAATTTCAAATATCAGTAATTAATAAAACTATTTTTGATAATTGGTTTTTTAAAATAAAAACAAATGGCAAAAGGTTTTAAAAACCGGTACTGTAAAAGTATTTAGAAGAAACATTAATAAATCGAATTATAATTGTCTATTAAAATTCCAAATTAAAGCTTAGCAATAATTTAATGTAGTATAAAAAAAATGAGGAAGTGCCGAATCTGTTAAAATAATTATTACTCTGTGTACTCCACCCACTTTAGGCAAAGGTCGCCTTCTAGTGGACATAAGATAAGTCAAATTTTGCCTTTAAGCTCCGGAATGTTAGACGCCTTGGCATTTAGCCATTGGTACATATGGTTGACGCAAACTGTATCAAGTATTGATAAATGGTTCAAATTATTGTTCTTGCCTAATTATTATTATATAACTTTAAAATAAATTCAAATTAAATCAACTTCACGCTATATCCCGCACCCAGCAGAGTAGGCAAAGGGGGAATCTAAAACTCTCCGTTCCCCATTTTCGGCCGACTTTTTCGGGGCATTTCGTGTTGAATGGTGGAATTCAACGCCAGGCTTTTTTTGCCCTGGTGCCGGAGCGAAAAAAGGAAAATGTTAATAAATAATAATTCATTCCCTCGAGTGGAGATCGAACCCACAACCGTCGCATTCCAGTAACGCCCATGTGCCCCTGGGCCACGACGGCCTCATATAAAATTTATGTATATTTAACATATAAAAGAATAAGAGCGAAACTTATGGAAAGTAGCTGTTATATTTTGACGTTACTACATCTTATATAGAATGTTCTCGAGTGTTCTAGTTATAATTTAGGATGTTAGCTAACCGTATGAAATACTTTACCTTTGTGTAATAATTAAATCTTTTGTGTCCATTGCATAATAGTTAATTAAATAAAAGGAAATGTTTCGTATTATATTCATGTGCCAGATAGACCCAGAACTACAAATGCCCAGCCCATATAAATAAAATATTAAAACCTTAATATATTTTAGATACAATATATTAATATGCATCAATTTATTATATTCGACACCACCGTAGCACAGTTCCGAAGCGTGTACATGCTATAGTTGTTTATTCGATTCCGTCGGAAAACATTAAACAGTGTCCTAACGCCAAATTGCGTCTATCTTACTGAATGCCGATGTTAAAAAATATATATAGTGTGTGCACCTTCAATTAGTTCAGCTGTCGAATAAGAATGCACAATTGATATAGATTGAAAAAGAGTTGTGGGTTCGATCCCCACTCGAGGAGATGAAATATTTACTTAAATTTAAATTGCCATTTCTTCGCTCCGGTATCGTGACAAAGCGCGGCGTTGACTTCTGTCACTTAACACGCAAAGCCTCCAGAATTTGGCAGAAAGTGGGGAACGGAGTGTTTTAACACTAAGTTCCCTCTGCCTAGCCTGCTGTATGCGGGATACAGCGTGAAGATGTTTTTTTTACTGATCAAAAAAATCATCATCTACAAAAATTGTGGATTCATTGTTTTTGTTGATTGAATTTCATGGAACTGTATCAACATCCGACAATCTCGAAAAGTTATATATAAATGTATATCACGATTATTTCTGGCCTTATAGCAACAACTTAAAACAAGAAGGGTGACAGGAGTTATATAAGGACAATAATTTAGTAATTAATGCTAGTTGTACGGATCTTGAATACCTTGAATATATAACTGGACTAGCATCCACTTTAAACAATTATTACATGCTTAAAACTAGAAAATATTTTTATTGTATTAATTATTAAACTTTAATTACATATAATTTGCAAAGGTACATATTATAACTATTTATGTATTTTAAGATTTATTGCAATTCAAATAATATTACATATCGTAAAGAAAAATCCATTTATAGTTAAAAAAAAATATTCTCTCATAACATTTAAGCGTTTTTTAGCCAACAAGGACAATATTTTAAATGTTGCAGTGACTTTTAATTTCTTTATATTTCCCATATTTTGTCACGTATGCAAAAAATATAACATACGTCACTGATTTCAACAAATTAAATATTCAAGTTCATCGCTGGAAGCCTGTAGCCAATTTCATCAATATACTTACTTGATTTCTAATAGATGCCATATAGAAGAATATATATAAACGTATAAACAAATTATTGAGGCCGATCGTGGCGCAGAGGCACAATGTGTGACTGTAAAATCGACTGGTTGTGGGTTCGATCCCCACTCAAGGAAGGGAAATATTTATTTACATTTACGAGTAGTAGTGGATTTCATTCTTTCATTTTTTCGCTCGTTGAGTTCCGCCACTCAGAACGCAATGCCTCTAGAATTCGACGGAAAGTGGGGAGCGAAGGTCTTAACTAGGTTCCCTCTGCCTACCCTGCTGTGTGCGGGATTCAGCGTGAAGCTGATTTTTTTTATGACAAATTAAAACTTATAAAATGTTAGCAAATTATTTAAATCCACTAACTTATCACTTATAACTTATTTGTATTGCAACATAATTATAAGCGAAGTAAGATTTCTATTATATATTTAATATTATATATGTAATATTAGATCAAGGTCCACCAGTCACTGGTACAGACAAGTTTACGTGTACCTATTATAAAACGAACAAATGAAATATTAAGGAAGTCATATAACACTCGAATAGCCCAAAGCGTATTTGCTTATGTTTTTTTCATTCCATTACCTGAATATAATCTATGCTTTTATAAATGTTTCTAGAATATTCTTTATAATTGTGTTATTTAAAAATTTAATTATACTTGACAGTTATTGTTGTGTTTACATCGAAATAAAGATTGAATATTATTTAAAAAATAGCATGACCTTGCTGAATATTTTAGGAAAAAAATAATGAGGCACATATGATATGCGTAGTTGGGAAACTCTTGTTTTATTAACCTAGAGCAGAGAAAGTAACAACAGAGATTTTCGAAAAAAAAAACATCTTTAGAAGAAATGTTGTTATCCGGGAACGAGAATTATTCTTACAGGTAAACTGTATCAAAATTGTGATTTTTTTTTTTTATGGAAAAGACACGGCAAACGAGCGTGCGGGTCACCTGATGGTAAGTGATTACCGCCGCCCACGGCCCCGTGCAACCCCAGAGGAGCTACAGGTGCGTTGCCGGCCTTTAGGATGGGTTGGGCGCCGGGGCCCGGCATTACCTGATACGAAACGTAGTGGCATAAAGCCACTACTTCACGCCGGTTTTAAATGCCGGGGGTGGTAATGATCCGGTCGAGTCTGCCCATGCGTGTTGCCATTGGTGGCGACGTGACTCTACCACACGTACTTTAGTCGCCTCTTACGACACCACCAGTACCAGGATGATCCTATTCTAGGCCGGGATCACACGGCCAAAAATAATGATATGCTGTTATAAGGAAACGGAACTGATATTTCATAGAAATATGCGTGAATTTTTATTTAAGTTTTGCTTGGAGTATATTAACATACGATTTCAATAAGAAAACGTAAGTAATTCGAAAGATACAACTCATAAAAGTATAATTAATAATTCAGAGTGCACAACGGGTTCTAGGTATATGTTAATATTTTTTTTATTATTACGCGCTGTCTCTTACCAGAATGGGGAATGAAAATGATTATAATTGATTCCCTCGTGCGTGAATCGAACTGAGTGGCAGAGGACACTCAAGTAAATTATTTTTCTTGCTTCACTGTGTATCTCGCATACAGCAAAGTAGGCAGAACCTGGGAACCTAATGCTAGGAAACTTCCCACATTCCCCCGACTTCTGGAAGCATTTCGTGTTGGGTGGTGGAACTCAACGTCTCGCTTTATATTGACGCCAGAGCGAAGAAATATAAATGTTTCATTTCCTCGAATCAAACCTACAACCTGTCGTGTCATCACAATTCTGTGCCCCTGCGCAACGATTAGCTTTAAATGAAATGTAATTTACAATAAATGATTTTAACCGGGGCCACACCTATCAAGAACCAGGACGGATGAAGCGTTTGGCGCAAAACAGGCTAAATGAGGTTAAATTTTAAATATAATTTGAATTAAATTGCTGCATAAATTTAAGCTTCCTGTCGTTCTTTTGTAATAAAAAAGAATTAAAATAGAAGCCAAAAATTATTAAGTTAAAATATTTAAGTAACAAAAATAATAATAAGTAGAATAATAAGTTTTCTATTGATTGTCGTGATGGTGATGACTTGTATTAATGTCAATAAAGACAAAAAAGAATTAATTCTGGTTCATCTTTAACCATCTACTACGTATCATAAAACAATTATAATTTGAAGGTAAAAACAATCGTGACATTGTGCACATGACCCGAGAACAGAACGCTAGGTCAATTATCGACCCCGTGAAAAGTATGTTACAGCAAATACATAACAACAGGTAACACACGCTAACTAAATTATTCAACTATATGTCACAACCCTCATTGAACAGAAGGTTGATTGCGACACCCCATTCACACCCCTCAATTTCGATCATCTTCTCACCTCATATCTAATTCTCATAATACAAATTATTCATGACATTCGATCTTTGAGTGGATAAATATTTCACAATAAAGATGACACTGCAAGTTCAATGTAATCTGAACGAGAAAGGTCACATACTGTTTCATGCGCACGCGCATCAACTATCAAATATTTATGTTAGTTTGTTATGTAAATTGTAACTAAATAAGAGCAATATAAATTAAAATAATACTGCGGAAGTATTGAATTTAGAATTGCATCACAATTAATAGCTCTTGATTAAAATAACTTTCAAATAAGAAGAGATCAATCAATATCAATTCATCTTTTTTACGAGCTACCACCAATAGACATAGAAATACATGTTTAATTGCCGTAAACGTTACATACACTTACAATGATTCCAAAGTGCTTTCTCATTCGAATGTTAAAAATTGTAAAATACTAAGCAATATGTAAGTTATACATAATATAATATTTTCATAAGAAATAAATTTTACTACCTTGGACTCTGGACTGAAAGTTACATTCAACAATAGTTTCGATAATCTTAATTCATTATCAGAGTATTGTAAAAACTTTGAATGGATAAAATGGATTTGTTTAAGCCGGCATGAACAACTTTTGCCTAACCTTCAAACATGGCTATAAAAAGCCTTAAACGGAACGCTTATAATAATATGTACTTGAACTGAAAATCACCCAAATCCGGGGCAAGTAAAGACAAAGCAGCCAATGTCGTTTATATCACGAGCACATTCGTTATGTTCGGTGAACAATATCGATTGAACACGCCGTGTCAACGATCGCTGTATCGATGGCGATGGCATAATCTGGAGATAAAATAGACAAGGCTAGATCTAGTTGTGAAATTGAAACATCATTAACTTTGATTAATTGAATGAAACAAAAGAAATGGATTTGTAGTACGCAACTGTCATTAATAAAAATTTGGTAATATTAATTCTTTTCATAGTTAAATACATTGTATTATTTATAAGTGTTGAATATTACAAGCAATTGTTCATCACGAACTGGTGTTGAATTCGTTTTTTTTCTGCAAATATATTCTATGTCAACTGTGATTCAAGTCGTGGCGTAGGGGCACAAAGTATGACTGTAAAACCGACTGGTTGTGGGTTTGATCCCCACTCGAGGAGATGAAATATTTTCTTAAATTTATATTTCCATTTCAAAGAAATGATCTCGAGGCAAGCACGGCGTTGAGTTCTGAAAATTAACACGCAATGCCTCCAGAATTCAGCTGAAAGTGGGACAACACTAGTTTCCCTCTGCCTGCCCTGCTGTGTGCGGGATACAGCGTAAAGCTGATTTAATTCTGATTCAAATAAATATAACAAAAAAATAATCACTTGCAAATTTTTATTATTACTTTAACCGAATACCGTGTAAAGTAAATAAATAAAAATACAAATAAATGTGAAATAATATTCATAAAAACAATACATTTCAATTGAAGTGACAATACAAAAAGTTTTTCAATGACCATGTTCTCGTGTATACGGAGCAAGGTTAGCTGAATAGGTTCAAATCCCTCGACCTTACAGCTGAGGTTGCTGTACTAATTAAATTAAGAAGTCATTTATCGTCCGTATATTGTGTTACAATGTTCTACCCTCCACAGTTCACGATAATCATGAACTCAGTGTGAGATTTATGCAAATTGGAATTTGAAATTAATTGTTCTATAGCGTCAATTCAATTTTAATTTTTATAGCAAATTGCTATATATTGGCCATGGCGGAAACACTAAAGAAGATTAATTAAATATGAACAGAAATACTATCAATAACAGCATATACAATATATACATATATATTTGATACGGTATAGGTCCAGCATTTACATTTACACTACATACAATCTAATATGTTGTTAGCTACAAATGTATTATAGTTTAAACTGAAAACAAAAAGTCTACTATAATACGAATTATAGTAGATTTTTTTTGTATATAAACTCTATGTCAGATAGAGTAATTTCAAAATCGAAAGAAAAACAAAAAATATCAAAATAAAAACTTTTCTATTCTTATATAATATCATAAAATTTAAATTCACCTGATTATACCACACAATGTTACAAAGTCGTCTCCGTCGTGTATAAGCAATGCCGAACAGTGTGCAGAGTTTTAATTGTAGGTTTCTACTTGACCCTATTTACGTTACGCGCGCTGATACGTGCATCGCATTTCTATTAATTATCCAGAGATTTGTAAATTTAAATACAAGGCAAACTCTTTAAAGATATTAAGTAGTACTTAAATACTGAATTCGCTCAAAACATTATAAAGTAGCACTGTTTTTTAATCTACACTTGTTCATAAATAGTACATAGTTCATTAATAGATATATATAGTATAGTCCGTTCCTTTCATATAAAATTGAATAAGCTTAGATTTAGATGGAAAGCGAGGCTTTTTTGAGCTACATTTTTTTAGCTTCACAAACAGAACAACCTGTTTCGCGATTTCGCACTCTGTTTTTTCTCTCTGTTTCGGCAGAGGGATCCTGGGAACCTAGTGTCAAAACACTCCGTTCTCATTAAGACATTTTATTTCTTCAATTTTAACCGAACTCTCGAGGCATTGCGTGTTGAGTGGCGCAACTTAATGCCACACTTAGCCTTGTTAGCGAAGTGAGGAAATTAAAACGTTTAATATCTCATTCCCCCAGGTTGCAATCCAATTCACAACAGTTACTCGCTTGTATCCAATATTATTAATAAGAAATATATGTACCTACCTAATGCAAACCACCTTAAGAAGAATACGCAAAGCTATTGCATCTGTAACAAAGTACGTTAATTGCTACATTACATATGCACGTTATTAAGAGCACAGCGACGCACTTCCTCACAAGCCTTCAAATAAAAAACTCACATATCATACTATAATAATTAATCATCTTAGTTAATGATGACCGTCAATCGACGCACGTGCACTTTCTCGCGGGCAACTTATCAAAACCACGTCACGCTACGCTTCTGTCTTGAGAAGTCTTCCTTATTGGATAGTTTATATGTCTACCATATTATTTAGTTTTTTTTTACTTGTTTGCAATTTTTGTGGTAAGTTTTCAATTAGCCAATGTTTAGGTTTAGGATCTTTTATTTCGGCTACCACTTACATATATAGAATTGAAAGATGTATTTACGCTTTGTACAGGATAAAAATTGTATTAAAAAAATTGATCTGGTTATGAAATAAGGTATATAATATATTTATAGTACATGCTGCTGCTGCTGCAAGCTCTATGAATTTAGATAAGAGCATGCCCTTAGCAATATATAGAGCGGATAAAATTATAGAGATATAAAATACAAGTATTTTGAATTAATAATTTCCGATGGTTATTATAATATAAAACATAATTTGTACATTTCCTGTATTTTTTTACCTTTGATAAATATGAAACGCACTTCATGATTTCATCATCCGATTGCTGAGATATCACGTCACAGAGAGGGGACTGCGAGCGAGCAGCCTATGGCTAGTGACCCATGTTTAAGTCTAAATGAGTGTCTATAAGGGCCTATAGACATCATCCAAATTTACATATAATCTGCATCATTATTTTTGAGCATTCAAAGTACTATAAATATAAAAAAGATATTGGAAACATTGCTTTATAAATTAGTGATTTTAATAGTTGGTAGTCGTATATTGAGAACTATGGAAATGGTTTACTACCACTAACCGCTTCTACTAACCAAGTAAAACTACACATTTTAGGCTTAAGAAAGGCACTATCTGAACAATGGTTTGATTACATAGTCTTCTGAACTAAAATTGTACTGTAATTACCACTATTCAAATTACACGTTATGCAAGGCAAGTTTACTTTTTAATGCCTTTCTCAGCTATTAATTGACGTTCTAAGTATAAAGGCGCAAAAACAAAAGGCTGCAAAATAAATAGACCGAAAATTAAATAATACAAAACTCAATATGTATAATAGACGCCGCGGTGGCGTAGTGGAGCAATGTCATAATGAGTATGGATTCAACCAGCACTCGGTAAAGTGAAATTATTTTGCAATTACTTTTATGTTTCTTGTCTAGTAATATCTTGAAATTGGATGAAAATAAAATTTTAATATTGAGTTCTCAGTGCCTTCTCTGAAATACCAATACACTGACAAATCTTGTCAATCATACCGATCATTATACAGAGTGTTTTTGTCATAACCACTTTAAATATAACCACAGTTTTAACTACTCTATAAAAGGCTGTATAAGTAATACTACTAATAAAACAATAAATAATTATTTTCATATTTTTATGGCAATCATTAGCTGTCTCGAGAAAAAATAAAATTATCTAATTATCTAATATTGTTTTAAAAATGTTTAAAATTCCACAAATTTAACTCTATTTGCTTTTTCTTCAATCGAATAATATTGATACGTTGTTTAACCTTAATATGAAATCGATAAAATAAAGATCCAATAATTATTGTAAAAGAATAATAAAAATATATTTAAAAAAGGCCGAGGCTGTCATGGCGCAGCTACAAAAGCGTGCGATTGTACACGCGACGGATCAATTCACTCTTGGGGGATTGAAAAATTTATGTTTTCATTACCGCCACCGCCACCCAACAAGAAATGCCACGACTATTTGGAAAGTGGAGAACGGAGTGTCTTAACACTAGGATTCCATCTGCCTACCCTGCTGAGTGCGGGATACAGCCTGATGGTTGCTATATCGTAAAAAAGGACTTTTGTTTTTACAAACTTCTTAGCTATTAACTTTATTTAGGTATATAAGTATTCACGAATTAGCTCACTAAAACGCCTATATCGATACTACGTTTTTTTAAGATATTTGAAATAATTAACGTTTCCAAATATTTATAAGAAAATATTACGTATTTTCTTCTTTCTTTGTGCTTCAAAACGGTGCCTGCGCCATTTTATGGTATGGAGGAAACTGTCGTAAGTTTAGCAGCAGCCATCTTAAAACTAAAAATATTTCTTAATTGTTATTTATGCAAAAGCAAAATAAATACTTATCTTTTAATTAAAAAAAATACTTTAATGCTAGTGCAATTAATAAAGTAAATTCTACCTCATTTCTCAATGCAATATTCCAAGGTCGATGGTTTTTTGCTAATTTCCATTTTTTTTTTGTTTGCTAACTATAGTCGCTGGCAAGTTTGTTGGAGAAACATTTTTACAATTTATGCGTAAGTGATAAATCGTATTAGTTTTAGTGAATGTAATGTCAAGTAAAAGGTTACGCCACCGCTCACTGCAGGACCAACTGGCTCGGTGGAGTGCAATAGATAAGTTCTTAAACTTATTTTCTTCGAAACAATTGTATAAATATCATTTTTACATCCTAAAAAATTACAGTTGATTATTCAAAATCATGTATGTAATAGACAAAATAACTACGTTTTCTTTATAGCAACTTTTACCAGATACTATAGCTTGTTTGCCAAGATTATATTTATAAAGGATAAAAATTGTAATTTTTTTCATCTTTACGCTGTGTCCTGCGTGTAGCAATGTAGACGAAGAATTAAGTGTTAACATTAAGACACTCGGCTCTCTTCACTTTCCGCGTAATTCTAGAGGCATTGCGTGGTGAGTGGCGGATCAAAACGCCGCACTCCGTCTCGTCACCAGAGTAAAGAAATAAAAATATTAAAGATTTAATTTCTTAAATTGGGAATTAAACCCACAACCTTCGCATTTACAGTTACACGCTTGTGCCTCTGCGTATCGACTGACAATTTTTTTTAAATATATAAATTTGCTAAATAAAAATTCTGAAATTCTCCCCATAATTTATAAATTTGCTGTGTAAACAGTAGCTTTGGATTCCACACTATACAAAACATTATTTTTATTTTGTACTTATATTTAAATAGGTACTCAATAGATAGATACTATCTATTTTTATCAAATGATGAAAACACTAATGTACATGACATATACCAGAATAGACTAGATAAAGCAAAAAAAAATACAAGAAGTATTAGGCAAACTAAATAAGTACGCAAGGTACCGCTCAAACGAATATCCTTGAATGGTAGTCACAATAGCTTTACGGTCTGTTAGAACAATTCACTCAGAATAGTATTGTCTTGTTTTTTAAGCGTTTTTCACATGAAAAGGATGCATGAATATTATTATGTAAGAACAATAAAAAGGTCAAATTCTTTAATTCAATATGTGCAAAAAATATCACAAGTCTTTGTTCCCTCGTGATTTTATCTACAAGTATCTACAGTCTAATTTAACAAGTGTTTCATTGAGATAAATATAATACTTAATCTAATTCTAAAATCTAATACAGATCCTTTTTATTTATTTTTTGGTTGAGTATATTGAGTATATAATAATAAATGAAAACGCATTATTTTTTTATCATAATTTTTAAGCTAAATCCATGTGAGTTAAGTTACAACAGCAATAGCTATATTGCATAACTTATACGAGTAGACCTACAGAAATATTATTATGGTATAAAAAACAAAAACAGAACAACCTTACACTTATAGTTCCTATAACGACCTACTTTATAAAATCCTATATCCGTGATCAGTACCGCCTTACAAACGAAATCAACGTCCGTCTACCACCGTCATTAATTGCAGCAATTAATTATATTATGTATAGATTAACAATAGTATCTGTACCTAAATGCTATATATTAAGTTGAATCAAAACTAGACCTTGTTTTTTTTATAAATCGGTTCATTTTTGTACAGAAGTTGTGATCTTGTAATTAGGTCCACTTATTGTTAGGTGGGGTGAATCGAAAGGACTATGGAAGGACCTTGGTTTTTGAAAGTACACAATAACCGGAACATACTTGTAACACACGAGTAGGTAGTGCATTATACTTCGTGATCTATGGAATAATCTCGATCAGAAGAAAGAACAACTGTCAGTTGCGAAACCGTCTTAATTTATAAAAGGTTTAATGGCCAATTCATTGCGACAAATCTGGCCATGGAGAGCAAATTTACATTAAAGGATCAAAACTTCGTAACGAAAGTTCTTAAATATTTTTATAATATTGCATTATAAAAAGAAATCGCTTTATCCTTTAAAGTCAAATTTAAAATGGAATAAAAATACAGTAGTAGTGTCATCTTTTTTATAAAAAAAGTGCCTTGGTAAACTGAAAAAATCAATTTTATATAAAAAGTAAAAAATCTGTCTTTAGTTATCTATTTTCTAATGACTTCACAGGCCATAGGAATTAGAAAACTCAGGGATTTATATTATATATATATATAAAAGGTCTTGTTCTGACTGACTGAGGTAAGACGCACACGAGACACGCACAGCCGTAACCGCTGATGGTAGAAACGTGAAATTTGGACAGATGTTTATTTTTATAATAATTTGGACATCCACTAAGAAGGGATTTTGAAAAATTTTAACCCTAAAGGGATGAAATAGGGGTTGAAAGTTTGTATGGTTTTTTTTTAAAACAGCACCGATTTTTATAAAATTCGAAATTCAGACTCTTTAAAATATTTCATTGAACACATGTTTCATGGTTTATTAGAGTTCACCCCCTAAGGGTTCAAATAAGGGGTTGAAAGTTTATATGGAAAAATGTTTGAATCGCCACCGATTTTTATAAAAAATTAATTTCAGACTATTAAAAATATTTTATTGAATACGGATTTCGTGGTTTTTTTAGAATTCACCCCTAAGGGTGCAAATAAGCGGGCGAAGCCGCGCGCGCCCACTTGTCACTACATATTATATTACAACTACAACATGCTTATTATATATTTCTACTACATTGATTGGTTTTGATAACACAACAGAAAAGTGAATTTCATATTTAAACCTTTTATCAGACAAACATTTCAATTAAAATTGAAATTATTCCAAAGAAAAATGATTGCATCTAAAAATTATCAGGCGCGTATAAAATATGATATGTTAAATATAAAATCCTAAATCATATTAGAAAACAAAGGACATAGGACGGAAAATAAAATTGTAGCCATTGCATACTCATAATAATTATTCTCGTTATAGGTAACGTTTGAGTTAACAATGATTTTTTCCATTATAACATCAACGACAGTGTGTACTGTCACATCAGCAAATATGTGAATCTGCTATCAGTACAAAAGAGATGTGACTCTGCTATCAATACAAAAGAGATGTTAGCCAAAAAGCATTAAAAACTGGTTTAGGCCTAGTAAGTGATCCCAACACCCCAAGAGACCTATGACATTTTAGCACAGCTAAAATTTTAACGATTAATAGTCTAATATATAATTAAGATTGTATTAGCACTAAGTCTGGGCTCTGGGAAATTGGGCTAACCTACATTGTATATAAAAACCTACACAAATGCAATGCCGAGCTTAGCCCTCAATGACTGTACTAAAATAATTACATTCATTTCATGTAATAATCTGTATTTTTTGAACATAGTGAAAAGTAAGAATAATAATAGTAAAAGACATTTTAATTTTAAATATAAAAAATATTTGTATTTTAATTGGTTACCTACTTGAATTATAATATTACTTTTATGAAACTACCATGAAAGTATGAACTATATTGTGTAAAAACAAAACGTTTGACAGCTGTTTCGGTTTGCATCTTTTGTTTGAAAATTGAATTTTATACCCAACGACGAATTGAACGATAAAGAAAGATTGAAAATAATTTTAATTAAGTAATTCTAAAGATAATATTATTATAAAAAAATGGAAACTGCAAAACTACTAAACTTCAACCGGTAAGTAAAATAAAATTAAACTATCATAAACACGTTTCGATATTTTGAACTTGCGCGCTGTAAGTTATTGATTTTCTTTTAAAAATAACTCTGTTAGATGTAAATAAATCATAAAGCTCCTATTTTCCTTGATATGTATTTTATCAGTGTAACGTAATTTCTAATTATAAGGCTTGCTTTGTTTCTTACAGTGTCGCTACTACAGAAAATTCGGATTTTACTCCTATAAAGCCTAGATTGGGTAAATTTTTAGATATATATTCTCCAGAACATCTCAATTTGACGCCAAAACCTGTACGTATCAAATGTTGCTTAATTTAATAAGGTAGCTTAAGAGTCTTCTTTATATTCAAACTTGATTATACTTTCAGCATCAGAAACTTGCTTTTGCCAGATCAACAAATGATAACCAAAAGAAATTACTTACTCCTGAAACACATATTGATATCAATAACAAGTGCAGGTAAATTTTATAAACATTATTTTGTTGAAAACTATTATAATATGCTATTTCTCCTTAATAAATGAATCTTTTCTATACACAAATAATGAAAAAAAAATACATCTTTAGTTTATCTAAACACAATAAATACTATACATAGAAGTCAAACAAAAACATGACACATTAATTATAGTTAGGTAATATTTTTAGTATTTTTTTACTGGTATATACTAAAAAATATTTATTGGACTTCATTATTAGGACAGTCAAGGTACAGCAAAAATTTAACAATGTTTGGAGCAATTGTTCCTTTGAGGGTAACCAAAGTTTCCCACGTTTGAATCGGAGACTGAGACCTATTAAAATGGACCTTGAAACACCTGCCAAGGTGAAGCCTTCTGTGGACTTAGTGAGAGGTAAGAAACTCATGACAAATTTCACATAACAATTTTAACAAATATTTCATAATAAATGTATTTTTATAATTTACCATAAAACAAAATGATTGATATTTTCTGTGATAGCATCTTGCTGTAAATACTATGGCTGTGGGTTTAACACAAGTAAGACAAGGAGTGATCTTTGCTACTGTCAACATGCAATGAATCAATGTTTTAACACTAGTTGCTCAATATTTATTCTAAAATATAATTGTGTATATAAAGCTTTGTACATCTGCTAAAAATACTTTACATAAAATATAATAACAGCCTTTTAATATTTAGTATTTAAAACTTCATCATTTATGAAAAAACATAATTATTCCCTTACAAATTTAAAATGTATAAATATAATTTGCAATACTAAGAGATGTTATTGAATATTTTTAGTTGATGGGCCAAATGGATTGCGCTTCAATACATCACTGGCAGCTGGTGAAGTGCCATCACCAGCTCAGTCACAGACTGATCGTCTGCAACAGTCTATCAACCCTAGTAAAGCTGTATTCACAATTGAACCTAATACTTCTAAGGTGATCATTTAAATAACTATATTTAGAATTATGGAAACTACTTAGAATTTTGGCATACAGTAATTTCAGTCGTTTAGTGCATACTTTCAACAAGATCATATTAGCACATTTTAAAAACATTGTAGTTAAGGACATGAACTAATTATATTTATTAATTAATATAATTTTTAAAATGTTATTCCATCTTCCTGCTTAATATTTACTATTTGTTTCAAACATGAAAACAGTTACTTTCTATAGGTTCAGTGTTAGGTCTCAATTGAAAATATTGAAAATCTGTTAGGGGTATTCCAATATTTTTTCTCAATAATTTAAAATTAATTGAACTTAATTTAAATATTAATAAATTAAACTGGAACAAAAATAAATATCCATTTCTAATTGATGTTCACAGATTCTTATAGTAAATAACAAAGCATGTTCACTCTTGGGATATTCATCGACTGAACTATGTGACATGCGCATATCTGACCTCTTGAGGAAGAGAAACAGTAAAACATTCAGTCTACATGAAGCTGAGGATGCTGATATTTCTGAAGATGGCACTATTATACTTTTAAGTGGAAAGGTTTGTGGTATCTTATTTTGGTTTAATATTCAGCTTCATGCTGTAAGACATAAAATGGTGAAAAGCTATTGTCTAATTTCTCTGTCGACCTTTAAACCTTACAGGTTGAGTTGTGGAACCATGTATTATCATTAAAGAAAAATAAAAATAACTTGGTCTCCATCATGGGCACCAAAGTCAGTCTTTTGCGATAATTTCTATATAAATTTAATGTTATATATAAAATATTTCTCTTATATGAGTTTTGCCTTTACTTAGAATATTACTGGTTAAATGTTATAGTGTTGATTTAAATTCTTCTCATGGAAATGGACAGGAATATGGTTGTTAGATAATAAGAAATTGTTTAGATTTTCTGGTGCACAATGTTACATAAAATAAACATACAATGGATACTATAATATGAAGAAATAAATAAAACACTTACTGAATAAAAAAATATTAATATATTTTATTTTTGTTATTTAGAATATAAAATATATATTATAAAACACTGGAAATGAATTATTACTTCATATGTTTATTTTTATTCTTGTCTCATATATCCAGGTAGTGGAACTCTTGACAAAAGATGGTGGAACGGTGCAGGTGTCTCTTTGGATAAGACAATTGGACAATGATGGTCCATGCTTGGTGGTCGCTGAACCAGTTATATGTAAAAATGTTGTGGTGAGATATTATTTACATAAGAAATTAAATATCTGTATACAGTTATAGATAATAAAACATACAGTGATACAATGCTTTAAAGACTTTCTTGAGCCTAAAATAATATAATGACATGATAAGCAAGTAAACATAAGCAATGTCATCTCTTATATATAAATAGTGGCACAGCAGCCCACCGAAGCCTGTCGAAGTGGTCGGTTGTGGGTTCAATTCCCAGTTGGAGAATTTAATTATTTTCATTTTCTCTGTATCGCAGTTTGCGAGCGTACCTTTGTTCTTTCTTCTATATAATCTTATATATTACACTGTAGAATTTACTATATCTATTTCAAATACATAAATTAAACATTTGAAACATACACATATTCTAACACAAATAAACATTACAGTTAACAATAGAAGCTGAATCCGGCACAATACTATCGTGCGAAGGTGACGACGCCGCGATTTTATTTCAAGCGGAAAACTCAGAGAAATTAATTGGACTGCCCGTAGCTTCACTTATACCGTCGATACAAATACCGGCGTATGATATGACGATACCTAAGAACGTCGCTAAGCAGAAAGCTACTGGTAAGTAAGTTGTCCATTAAGACACTTCCATTCTCTACTTTTCGCAGTGTTCTTGAGGCATTTTGTATTGAGTGGCGGAACTCATTGACTCGCTTTTCCTTGTTACCATAGTGATGAAATTAAAATATTAAATATTTCGTTTTCTCTAATGGAAACTGAATCCATAACCGTAGTGCCACGCTTGTGCTTCTGCGCCATGATGGCCTCATACAATTTCTTAATTTGTGGAAATTTTCTAGGAATATTATGAAAGAAAAATAACATTAATAAATTCCCTCTGTCGATTCACAAAGTGTGAGAAAACACAAAACTACAAGTCCTTGTTACAATAGTTGTCGATCTGATGTAGATCGAGATATTATCCCTATTTTTAAAAGCGATAATATAAAATATTATTATTTTATCCCATCGACAATATGTGCCATAAAAATAAAAAATAAAAATTTGACATTTTTTATATTTTTGAAGTATTATTTGACCTTTTAATCCGTATTTACAGACTGCTCTCAACTCTGAGATAACTCTGAGAAAATAAAAAAATAAAGTGTTATGTGCATTTTTAAAAAACAAAATTCATTAAAACTGATATAAATATTAAATTGAATTTGTTATTTTATGAACTAACTATACCTAATAGCTACCTTAATTGTATATTTTTACATATTTTGTCACATAGAGTAAACCCACAAACAATTCTTTATTCAGGAAGAACATTAGATGGCGGATCTTTTCCATTATGCCTTTGGATATCAAAATCGAGTAACGTGGAATCAACCACATGGTCTTCAGTAAAGACAACTAAGGAGAAACCTGTTTTTACAGTTAATGTCAGGGTGAGTTATTCGTTTTTTACTTGCTTCTTTTTGTTTTCCTTGGATCAATCTTAATAATAACGTTATAGTAAGGCAGCAGGAGCAGATGGAGTTACTCTGAGATGATCAAGTACGATGGGCTACGCATCTTGGACTTGTTTTTTTTTTGTGTAATTTATGCTAGAAATCAGGGATGGTTCCAGATGATTGCCCAAGTAAAAAGTTCACAGATAGACTGCAAGCCATAGGCTATCTGTCTGATTAGCTTGGGTAGTAAAGTTTATGGTAAAATATAAGCGAGAAGAATGCAAGAAAGATATGAAAGGCTGTTGTCGGAGGGCCAAGGAGGCTTTAGACCTGGAAAAGGGTGAGCCAGATCTTTTCCCTCCACATATTCTAGGAAAAATTTTGAGCCGTTAAAGTTTTCTGTGCTTTTGTGGACTTAAGAAAGGCGTTTGACAGAGTTGTATGAGCGAAATTACGGGAGATACTGACCCGTTTAATGTGATCGGACTATTGCTGCAGCCTGTAAAGTCTTTACAGAGACTCAGCCTGCTTGCGAGTAGGAGCTGACATGAAATCCAATGGGGTGTTAAACAAGGTTGCGCCATGTCAGCTTGGTTATTCAATTTGTATTTGGATAGCTGGAGTGATAGTAGGTTACTTGCATGTGAATTGCCTGCTGTACGCAGATGACGCAGTGCATCATCAGAATGAAAGAAGGGTGGGAAATTAATGGTCTAAACCTGAATGTCATTAAGACAAAGGTTCTGGTTTTTGAAAGAGACGAAGAAAGGGGGCAAGATATTAGAATAAGTGAATGAGGTGGTATATTTTGGAAGTATGGTCAGTAGAGATGGAAGATACGAGATAGAAGTGGAAAGACGTGTTGCTACAGGTAATAGGGTTTACGGAGCCTTAGCTGCATTAATGAAACGGCGAAACGTTAGCCCAGCTGCGCGCTTGACCGTACACAACGCAGTGTTGTTACCGACGCTCCTATACGGAATGAATAGAATGAAGGAAAGATGAATGCCCTAGATATGCGATCTCTTTGTAGGTTATGCTTCACTTCGCTATCCACAATAACGAAGAGATACAATGGCAGGTACAAGCATGGCAGGATGTGAAGGTGAGAATGAAGAAGAATGTGCTCAGTTGGTTTGGGCACGTCGAACGAATGATTGATAAAAGAACGGCAAAAAAGATTTATGATAGAAAAGTGAGTTGTAAGAGATCACAGGAATACAGCGTGAAGCTTATGTGTGAATTGGAATTTTTTAATCGGGTTTTATTAACTAAATACATAATTTTTGTAATTATTACTTACTGCCAACATATTACATTGGATGAAAAGTGTGTAAAAGAGTCCCTTAATAAGAAGATTGTAAAAATAATGTTTTCTATTACTATTATATTAATCCCTTCTAGGTAACATACAACGTAAGTGGTCTCCTAGTAGTCGACGAGGGTGGTATAATAACAGCCTGCAACCAACACTTTGCAATGTTAACATTTGGTAAACCCCACTCTGAAGTGATAGGTCATCACATAGAGGATGTAATACAGAACTTCTGTAGAGAAACGGATATGGTCAAAATGGACAATCGTAACAGGAATATGACACTGTCTGTTAATAATGAAGATGAAGATTCTGGTAATTGCTTAGAATATTAGTTGTGAATAAATTTGTGCTTAAATTTTATTGTAAAAACAACCTAATAATTAATATAACCTTTATTTATATTTAATTGGCCTTAACTATAGAAATAGTTATACTTAACTGAGTCTGACTAAAAATAATGGATGTGGGTTCGATCCTAATTCTGGATATTATTATTATTTCATTTCCTGATTTTGGAAATATTGTCTTTGAGTTAGGCAGTGTTGAGCTCCACTGGAAACTACAGTATCTTGATGGACAGAGTTCCACCATTCTATAGAGGCTAAAGCGCGAAGCTTTATTGATTATTAATGTACTATACATCATAAAAACTATAACTACAAAAAATATACAAATATCGTTATAATTTTTTTTTTATTCTTCCAGCTTCAGATACTGACGAAGATTCGTGTGGAGCTTTCAATGGTAGTCAAAAATCGGCTTGCACATCGCTAAACGTACAGCCATCTCTATTGTCTACTACCAGAGAAAAATCTTCCAGTGCTCTATGCTTAGATAAATCCTACAGTATGGTAACACATACACCTACACCAACCCAGGATATGGTCTCCAGCATCAGTACTACAGAACAGCGCAATGATGTATCAGCTTTACCGGATGTCACTTCCGCCATTTCCGGCATATCAATAGATGATGAAATATGTCCAAGTAGTATTTCGAAATCACGCTCAGAGAATATGCTAAGGTCGGAACAAAGTAATGTGAAGTTAACACCTTCAAAATTAACAGAAAAATCGGATTCCATATATTATACGTCACAGCATTCCCAAGAAGTCACCCCTACAGGAAGTTCATCAAGAGTTAGAATGAATGATCCATCCCTAAGACTGTCGTTTGATTCAAGCAAGTATAAATCTATGAAAGTAAATGTCCCCAATAAGGAAGATAAAAGCAGTATTTCCATAGATTTTTGTGATTCAAATGAAACAAGTGCGGACTTTTTAACGCCGATCAATGAAATGCCGCCGCCCGGGTGTGAGATCGAAGACTTACCCAAACACAACGGCAATGATGAAAGTATAGAAAGCTTGAGTAATGATAATGATTTGGAAACACAGACTGAATCCGCTCCAAGAAAAAAGTTTGAGGGTAATCATTTTTTTTATGGAACTGGGAGCACATAATATAACAGCAGTATTATTTTAAAAAATATGTATTAGTATTCAATTTTGATTATTTATTGTAATTCCAGATGACCCAGAAACCCCGTGCGTAACTAAACGCATAATCCGCACGCACATAACTACGTCAACGCCGCAACGCCGCGACGATGACACTGGAGTCTCATATAAAGATGGGACATATAGTGGCGTTGTGTTACACAAGGACGGCTCTGAACTCAGTGAGTTGTTTGTGTATATTTAAATTGCATATTTTGTGTATATTTAATTGTATCGTTGAGGACCGGCAAAGCGTCTAACTGTTAACATCTAGCAGTCTAACTGTTGAAGAATTATAATAATTAATTTCATTTTCTTACATTAAGAAAACAGGCACGGTGTTGAGTTCCGCTAGTGAATCGGAAATTGAGCGATTCGTAAAGAACAAATATCTTAGCAATATATTCTCTCTGCCTGCTTCATTCTGTATCCTCGCATAAAGCAAGATTTTCTGCCGCATTCTGGAGGTATTGCGTGTGGAGTGGCGGAACGGATCAAAACGAAATGGAGTCCGAACAATAACCAGTCGCGCTTACAGTCATACACTTGTACTACGACTGCCTCAATCTGTATTTATCACTTCCAGATGTAGTATACACAGTGTCAAGTATGCAGCTAGCGCGAGGGCGGTCCGTCCGCTGCGTGTGGCTCAGCGTGCGAGGAGAACCTGCACTAACAAAACATACCACTCTTGCTTCTAGCCTTGCTTCCACTGCTGATAATTCTCTTGTTATGGTAAGTTATTGGCTTATTTTTTATATAGGAAGAGGTATTTATTGTAATTTATAAGAAAGCTTGTTTTTTTTTGTAAGAAAACTATTTTATGAAGGCAAAAATTTGAGCTATTTTGTATATTAATCTTTGGTTAGTACCAGTAAGTACTGCTATCAAATCCGCAATATTTGTTAAAATATAAAGAGTGTTTTTGTCAGCACCACTTTAAATGAAACCATGGTTTTAACTACTCTATAAAAGCCTAATATAATTTTGATAAAATACCAAAAATGAAAAAGTTATTTTTTCTTACAAAAGCTATTTGTCAAGAACGACGCACGCAAACATAAACCTATCAAAAGGAAATCGCTGCATATGCCTCATTCCGAAATCGAGTCGCATTATAGTCGCATCATAATATAGTCGTAATATTTTTGTAGTATACTACTATGATATTTTTGTAGTATACTACTACAAAAATACTGTAGTAGTATACTACAAAAGTGTTTCCGGTAATGGTATCTATGCGTAACTACGTCACACGAAATAAAGATATAGATAAACATTGTGAAATGAAAAAAAAGTCCTACGTCTAAACTGTTGAGGTATCTTAATTAATTTCTTTAGGCTTAAAATGTTTTACCGTATATATACTATTTCCATAATAAGAACGCTAACGCTTCCACCATAATTTTATATATACATAGGTCCAGTGATTGTCGAAGAATCAATAATGAATTATTTAACATATTTTTAATAACTATGAAATATTCTTAACTTTTACGTACTCATAAAGTTTAAAATTTATAAAAACTATAAAATTCTAAATTTTTGTCACAAAACTCACGAACAAGTTAACTTGTAGCATGTAGTGTAAAAAAGGATATTCTAAAACATTCTATAAATCTTCCAAATAACATATTTACTTCATAATATTATACTTAATAAGCATTTCATATAATTATTATTTTGTTAAGGGACATCCTGTATATAAGCCACTTTTAATTTTTATAGGGTAATAAGTCAGCAAGTAGTAGACCACAATCAATGTCGTTGGTGAGCCAATGTGGAGAAGAACAGGTGGCTGGAGAATATAACAAGAATTACGTGACGCTGAAACAAATAGGTATTGTGCACGCGATCGATGTGATTGAGTCGATTCCTTTTTTAGGGCATTTTATTTTGAGATTCCAAATTATATATATTTACAATAAGCAAACCAAGTACATAACAAAACATATTTCAGGTAAAGGCGCTTACGGTTGCGTCAAAATGGCGTACCGTCGCTCCGACCGCCTCCTCTGTGTGGCCAAGTTCATAGTGAAAGAGAAGGTGGGCGCGCTGTTCTGGAGCGACGCGCCCGACGGACGCCGCGTGCCGCTGGAGCTCAGCTTGCTCATGACCTTGGACCACCCTAATATTGTAAGTTTATGAAATTATTGAAGTGTAAAAAATTTGTTCTAAATCGACACGCTTCACGGATGCCACGTGCCTTATTTTACTGTGATGAGATTTTTCAACTACTTTCCAAATAAATTTCCAGGTTAGCGTCATCGATGTGTTTGAAAACGAAAAGTATTTCCAAATGGTGATGGAAAAGCATGGTGCTGGTATGGACCTGTTCGAGTTCATAGAGCGCCGGCCGCGACTAGATGAGCCTCTACTTAGTTATATATTTAGACAGGTATAGGTTATTGATTTTAATTATATTAGTGGTGCAGTGGATCTGGCATTATAGAGGCTGATGAGACTGATTCCCACTTGGTGGAATTAATTATTTTGATTTCGTTACTCTGGTGCAAAAAAAGTGAAGAAAGAAGGGAGTACTTAACACTGGCTTCCCACTTTTTACCATGCTATATGCAGATCAATTAAAAAAAATGCAATTCTTTAGAAAAACAATGATGTATCCACATGGGCATAGAAGAGTTTTCAAAAACGATTTTAACTTTTATTAACTTGATTATTGAGTTACAGACAATAGAACACTAATGTTTTTTCCAGCATTTCCTAATCCTAAAATTTTCAAAGAATCTCTAAGAAAAATATATATAATTGTCAATGATTGTATTTGATTTTGTGAAATGAATATTATTTTTAACTAATAAAAAATATGTTTTAACACATATTATATTAAAATATGAAAATAAAAGTACGATATATTTAAAATAAGTTTTATTACAGATAGGTCAAGCAGTGGAATACCTACACTCCCTCAACATTCTACACCGTGACATAAAAGATGAGAATATCATTATAGATAACAAATTCCATGTGAAGCTCATCGATTTTGGTTCAGCCACTTTCATGAGTAAAGACACTCTTTTTTCTACATTTTATGGTACCACCGAGTACTGTAGTCCAGAAGTTTTGGCTGGAAACAAGTGAGTAGCATTACTATACTAAATAAATATTATGAATGTGAAAGTTTATGGATGAATTTGAAAAAAAAATTGTTCCTCTTTTACACAAAAGTTATGAAACGGATTAACATGAAACTTTACAGTAATATAACTTTATGATATGACGGACAACTAAAGTTTTATGCAATTAAATAAAAAGTATGTAGCAATTTTGTCGAACTACATGCTTTAAATTATAATTATATTACTTTTCTATACATAACGTATTATAACATAACATAATATATTCATAACACATTGAAGTCAAGCAAACGCTAAAACGTTACTCATATTGACAAAATTTTATACTTGGAACTGCATTTAAATCGGTGAAGCCATTTCTGAGTTAAGCATGCATAAACGTTTTGGGTTGGGGGCATAGGCCTCTTCAATGGCACGCCACCGAGCTCGATCTTCAGCTCTCCGCTTCCAGCTGTTGCCAGGCACTTTCAGGATGTTGTCAGCCCATCTAGCTGCAGGGTACCCTACATTACGCTTTTCGAGGCGTGGTCTCCAGTCGAGAACGCATTTACCCCAACCGTCATCGGTTCTACGACAAATGTGACTAGCGCACTTCCACTACAGCTAGCTAATGCTAAAGTCTGCCAATAACATTGATTCTCTGTAGGATTACCTTATTATTTATAATTCGATCTTTCAAAAATTCTTCAAGCCATTTCCACAGTATGTCGTGCGATTTTAAAATAGTGGACGAGACGCACTGTCAGTGTCAGCTACTCGGCTTTGTCTATCACAACTGGTAGGACCTTCGTCTTTAGGCTTTGTGGCATCGGTGACGAAAAGACTTAACGCAGTTGCCTAGATGTTACCCAACCAAGCTGTTTTCTGCGAGCTCCATCCAACTCTATCTCGGAGTTGTTTCTACCTAACTATACAGTTTGGCCAAGGTAGACGTATTCCTGAACAACTTCGAGAGGTACTCCATTAAGTACAATGGGTTCCAGTATGAAATGTTAATTGAACATTATCTTGATTTTATCCAAATCCATCCGAAGAACGATTCGACCTGAAGAACGATATCTTGGTTAAACCTAGGTACACAACATATATTGCAGGTCCTGCACGGTTTGACGGTTTTAGTCTCAACAACAATGTCGTCTGCAAATCTTAAGAGACAAAATCTTGAGAGGAACTTGCCACCTATATTTATACCCCGTCCTTTACAGTGCAGCGTCTTAAACATACTATCTTCCAATGCATTAGTGAACGAATTGGGAAAAATTACGTCCCCTTGTCACCCCTTATCACCCCGTCGATGCAGGTGGATTGGTCTAGTTTTTTGTGAACATATATATATCTAAATCATTGTTATATTTTTAATGATTGCAAAACATTAAAATAATCATTTATTATTCACTACAAAAATTATCTACGCATAAATCATGAGAAAACAACCATTTTCAGATATGCAGGTCCAGAGTTAGAAATGTGGTCAATGGGCATTACGCTCTATGTACTAACATTCTTTGTAAATCCTTTCTCGGACATCGAAGATACTATACAGGGGCCTCTCACTTTCCCACAAATTGTTTCCGATGGTTAGTATTATTTTATGTTTTATATTTTTACAGCACGTTAAATATAACGAAGTGTCTTAACACTAGGTGCGGACACGACTCGTCGACCGTACTATATGTTGGTCGTCGTGGCACAGCGGTGAGCGCCATTGCGGCGTCTGACTGAAAATACAATATTTAAAAGTTTTTACTTTAGTATAATTCTATAAAAAAAAAATTAATAGATCTGGAGCAGTTACTACGGTGGATGCTATGCAAGGAACCTACGCAGCGTTGCACCGTAGCCCAACTGATGGCGCACCCGTGGATACGACAGCCCGTCTCGCTAACTAACTACGTGTTTCAGGATATTGTTGATTGTGGTAATATAATATTTGAAATAAAACTTTTTTTTAATTTGATAAAAAAATATTCCTATTTAACTTAATTGAGCTGTTTTTTGCAAGCTTGTTAAAGATATGCCATTGGAAATTTTATCAAAATATATGTAGTTTATGTAGGTAAGAGTTTACTATTTTTTTAGCGAGAAGCTGATTTGAAACAAATTTGGTATTACTATTTTATTATGTTAATAATGTTTACTATTGTAGATCGACATGAAGCAAATCCGGAAATGTACTTCAGCGGTAGTCTGGGCTCTCCTAGAAGTGGATCACCCGTTTCTCTTGCGGATCCTCATGCCAAGGGTATTAAAATAATAATTTACAATTAAATTATGTTCAACTTACATTTAACATGCGCGAATGCTTACAGACAGTTTTTGACGCTCAAAAAAGTTTTAAATTCGAATATAGGTATGAAAGAGGTAATATAGAAGAGATAATTTTGTTTCAAGGCTTCAAAAGCAAATTATAAAGTATTTTTTTTAATTACCGCTTCAGGTTGTATTCTTAAAAACCATACATTTCGTATATGATTTTCATGTACCTTCCAGAACGTTCCAACCCCTCGGAAGTAATACAACGGTCGGACAAGCACGCTCGAGACGATCTGAAGCGCAGCTCGGTAGCGATGCACGCGGCGTCGGGCGACCGCGACCGCGACGGGCACTCCGACAACTACAGCCTCAGGTCGTCGGCGGATGTGAGCTTACAATTTGTATCTATTGACGTTCAAATTAAATTAAATTTAACCAACTTCAGAGTGGCAGAACTCAACGCTGCGCTTAGCCTCGGCACCAGAGCGAAGAAAGGAAAATATTAATTTAAATAAATATTTGATGTCCTCGAGTGGGGATCGAACCCACAACCAGTCGGTTTTACAGTCACACTGCCGCTGCGCCACGACTGGTCTCTATTGATGTTGGTTATATAAATTGTATTTTATTGATTAGTACAATGTTATGCACATCTAGGCGTCTAAAATTATAGTGGGTCAGCGACTTGAGAACTTGGGAATTTCATGGGAACATATATGCATATAAATTTAAAAAAATCTTCAGAGCTTATTGGGTTTAATCATGAGGGTGACACTCCAACACTTTGAATCGAAAAATACAATTATATGAAAACTAGTGTTATCTTCATTTGAGACGAGTTAATAAGATTCAATATATTAATAATTCAGAGTTAATATAAGTACATATTAATTGTCGTTACTAAACACAGTATAACAGTTTCTTATATATATATATATATATATATATATATATATATATATATATATATATATATATATATATATATATATATATATATATATATAATATATATTTTGAAATGCAATGAAGAAGAAAACAATCAATATAAAGATAATTTTAAAAATTAATTGTTATGTTTTCAAATTCAAAGAAAATTTTATTATTTATTTTTGTTGTTGTAAGCTATTTAAAAATTCCTGTAATTGCAACACTGACTACTGTTGAAGTAAAATTCGTCTGTTTAATGTTGATGACTAAAGATTTTAAACTTGGCTATTCTATACGGATCCTGATTCTCATTCTCCCTAATCGATTCCGGCTTTGATATTTAGCCACAATGATTACTGAAATACGGAAAATTCCAATCTTTTTTCGAATGTAAAAAAGCGAGTTAACATATTTATAAATGCTTATCTCAGAAACTAATCGTTCAGATCGAAAATACTTTTCATATTTTTGTTGGATCGTCTATTTATCGAGAAAAGCTATATATAGCTCATATTACATCACTCATTCTGATACTGCTCATCATATTTTGCAAGTAAAATTTTAATATAACAAACTTATTTTATTCACCCCATAGATATTAGACATATCCTCCAAGCCCGTATCAGACGCGTTGACAGATATAAGCTCGGACGCGACCGGCCACGCCGCCTGCGACATCGACTACGACTGCGACCAGTACGAGTGCGATAGCTGGGACGAGTGCGAGCAGGATAGCTTTTCTTAAACCTATAAGTGCCGTCTCACTCGCACTCAAACGAGTGCGCACGGGACCGCTTGTGAGGGCTGCACGGCTACTACTTCGCCTATGGTCTCGCTTGCACATACACAGGTCGGGTCGGGTCGAATGTGTGCAACACAGCTTCTCCTTTCACTGTCGTACCATCTCGCTCGCACGCATAATGCGGTAGCTAGCAGGGCAGGTTTTGTTAAATGTGTCGTCTCACACGCAAATTCAAATAATATTGTAATGTTGTCACAGTGCTTTTTAATTTAATGAAAAATGGTCACTTAAAATATTTTTATATAATTATTTTCATGACAATGTTTAGCTTTATGGGAAATAATGTGTATTGTGATTTAATTTATATAGGAAGACCTGAGTGGAGCTAGTATATTTAATTTGAGCTTTATTTATAAAATAGTAAGTTATTGTATTTTCAATTTATATTATTTACTTATATACTTTATGTTTTGAATTTTGACAATCTAGAAATTGAAACTAATTCTCTTTATTAAATTATAATTTAATTTTTTTTATTCCTTCAATTAAAATTTATATCCATATATTGTTATTTCAATATTTTGCCGACGTATAAAAGATATGTAGATGCTAGATTTTTCAGGGTTATAACTAGACTATGGGTGCCAAACACCACATTTACTTGATAATTTGAAAACATAGATGAACAAATTCACTTTTAACATATTTGTTGATATTATTATTAGATTGCACGAATGCGTGAATAAATGCGGTATACACGGTCTCAGTAGGTAGAAAATTTTTGCTATGCTTTTTATTAAATTAAATGACCGATATCTTAAAATGTATGCTGTGTAAATGTTTTTTTATATGTATAGTAAGTAATGTAGTATAATAATGATAAAAAAGTAGAATGACAGTGTTTTGCTTATTTTTGATGATTTCAGCGTCGACATTTGTGACGTTAGTAATCAACCGTTAAAGTCTTATGAAATTCTGTTCCTATAATTCCGCCCTGTAATACTTTTTTTGGACAAAATGTTGTTCAGTATACTTTTATTTTACTTATTCATTATATACCGCAATCATTTTACCTATATTTAATAGCATTGAATGACCAATCTCTATGCTAATTTAAATTTAAGTAGGCAATATTTTCTAAATATTCCTATTTCGTTTATTGACACATTTGTATTTAATACCTAAATAATTCATAAATTAATTAATCAGTATTAAAATATCGACAGATTAAATATTAACATGAACTATTCATCTTGACTTGCATTTATTTGGAATTGAACGAAACTACCTGTTGAAAAAAAATGCTTTACAATATACTGTAGATATTTTTCATATTTCTTTTTTTATATGCTTTGGTAATGAATGAACTTTCTAAAACTTCTATTTTTCAAAATAACATTCAAAAGCTTAAATTTATTGTAAGTGTATAAAACACAAAGTGTATAAAATTTGGAATGTGATTGACATTCTTACATAAACAATATGAATACTCAAAATATACTTCACTTGGTCTAAAATAAATATATATAAACATATGTATGTACTGTGCATTTTCTATAGTCTTATCATGGCAACACTAATATCTATTTCCCCCATTTCGCTTTATACAATCAGTTTTTTTTTTCTTTTCAAAACATTGTAATGAGTAACATTATGGAACATGCACATTATCTTCGTTATAACATTAACTTTTTATATAATAAAATTTATAATCTACATTTGTCGTAGTTTCCTCAATTTCGTAATCATATTGTAGTAATCAATAACTCTACTAATTAAAAACATTAAAGTTTTACATTAACATTTTGTAATATTAGCAAAACTTTCACTGTTAAAGATTTCCTAAACTATAACCTACATACAACCAGGACAAATGTATTTGTTTTTTCATGTTCACTTTTGCATTCTTATAGTATAAGAGCAACGCTTGTAGATTCCCATTTCCTCGTGCGGTGGAAAGTAGTGCGGTGTTAAGTTCCACTCAGCACCCAGTATCCCGAATTCAGGTGTAAAGAACATATGACTGATTGCCTTAACACATAGTTTGATGGTCGCTAGGTAAAATATAAGAAACTACTAAGAAGTGTAGTTTGAATGTTTTGTTTTTTAAATAAAAATAAATATACGTGTATGTAAGCGAAAACTACCCTTGTTAGTAGTTCAAAACAGCAATAAGCAATACTTGCACTTTTTCACTTTTGATACTTTACCTAGAGAGCATCGAGTTCTCTTTGCTGTGTGCGAGAAAATAAAAAAAAATTAAATATTTCACCTTGCCACTGTATTATTCCTTTAGTGTTTCTTAATATTAAACAATATATTCTTATGATAAACTAGGACTTTCTGTATTAGGACAATATACTTTTAGTATTTTCTTACTTAATATTATAGTATTATGAATGTATGTCTAAAAGAACCAAAGCCCTAATAATTTGTAGAATGGATGTACATTGTAAATATCATGATATAATATGTTACATATCTTTATTGGGTTCAAATTTATAGAGATTTTTATATGAAGTGTGTCCACATTTTCTTTTTATTATGAGTAATATTTTACCATATAAATATTAAATTTAAAATTAATAATAAAATCTTTAACAGTTATATAAACAATCTTGCTATACACTTTTATGTAATTATAGTCTTATGAGCATAAAAGAGTATTAATATACATAACTAAAATGTGCGTAATAAACATTTGGAAAATATTTCATTTCTAATTGAAACTATTAATATTGCATCACTTATTAATTTAAGATTTTACTTGAAAAGTGGACATGTAAAGTATAATTTAATTATAGAAGTATTTTATGTTAATACTATACTAGTATTACACTTAATGTGAAATGTATGGAATTTAGCAAAAGCCAAATCTCTGCTTTACTTGTTGTCATAAATTTCAGTATTAGTGTGAGTTATCCAGAATTTAAGACAAATGTTTTGTTTTTCTAAGCACCACCCACAAACCACGCTATTTAAAGACAATTACACAGTACAACAGCTGGTTAATAAAAGGATATGTAAATACAGTTCTTTTCATATTTAAAATTCGTAGAATATATAACAATATCATTTGTCTTCTTTTCTTGGAAGTAAATAAAGCATAGAACTATATTTTTGTAGGTGTGATTATTATTTAGTACTTAGTTAATTAGTATTTATTTATTGTCCGACGCGTCCGTTTTCGACTAGTGCCTTACAGCGGACGGCGGGTTACGTTGCGGGGTTAGACATTATGACCATTCATCGTAATAAAGAAAATATTTCATTTACTTTGTTTTTATTACCTACCAAAGACATCTGATAAAATGTAATAAAAATATGGTGAAAAATGTTCGTTATGTCATATTTTTTATTCAATTATAAATCCTCTTTATGCTTGGTTCTATTAAGTTTTACAGACGAATTTTATTTCAGTAAATTTCATAAAGCAATATTTTTGTACAATAGACTTATCTTTAGAAAATACTTGTAACGACACTGATTGTCGCTTATCTATCATATGAAAGCGTTAGTCGATCGATAATAATCGTATATATACTTCATAACTCAATATCTATTATTGTAGTTTTTATCTTATTTCATCTGCGTTTATAACAAATATAGTAATTGTAAATGTTCAGTTAAATTTCACAAATTTTGTGGAACCATAATATTTGCTTATTTTTTATTTTGACAGATGATTTTTTAAGCTAGCAACAATTCTAGAAATGCCAAATTGCATGGCGGTGCGTCGCTTTTTAGCTTATCATCGCATATTTTCCGCGAATTTTGCAATATTTAAAGTAAACAACAGAAAACTATATACAACTTTAAATAAATCTCCGCCATTCATATCCACAAGAAAAAGATTGGTAAGATAATACATCAAAATATAAGTTCTTATTAGTATTAAATAGGTGCATATTGTGTTTTATTATAACTATTTTAATAATTGTAGTTAACGCTGCTTATCAGTTTGAGTTCATGACTTGAGTTCCGATTAATTATTCATTAAGTTATGCATAAAAATGGTTTTAGTTTGTTATATTTCAAGTGTCTGTTACATTTTGGTTATACCTTAATCACCCCCAAATAAGTTAATATTTAAAATTATGTGATATAAATTAAATAATTGGCAACAATAGATTTATACTCTTATCTTTTATGTAAATATTTAAGTGCACAATATCTTTTAAAGTTAATTGAATATTGTTTTCATTGTACTCCAATGTTTTATCATGTATTTTATTTATAAGATAATATATATCATCTAACTGTTGAATTTTATTAACTATCTTTTTATTTCATTTATGATTTTTGAACAGAAATAAATCATAGAGTTTTTACAAAAATATACCAACCTATTGACAATCTTACAAACTTAATATATTTTTATTACTTAAAAAAAATATATATATATATATATATAAATAAATCACCATTAATTAGACTGCAGACCATTAAGTATATTATAACTTTAACAATGCTATGTTTTATTAATTTGTTGTCCATACCTTTTTTTATTTTGCTTTATTGTATTTACACAAAATGAAGTGAATGAATGATGAACAGATAAATTTAATGAAGATATAATTGGTTTTTTCCTTCCATTCCATTCTATTAATATGTTTATAAATCTAATATTTTTAATTGTTAAGAACTTAATTAATCAAATACCTATTCTTTTTTTTAGTATACTTATATGGCTGAACAATCCTATTCATAGTATATATTATATATTATATTTAGTATATTTAAAAATGACCAATCTACTTTTGCTATTATTAATTTAGTCATATTTTGCATAGGACACTAAATAATAAAAAAAGGTACTCACACAGTTCTCGCCAATGTATCATGTATTCTCAGCTTTACACTCAACTCAAAGATGAGAGACTGATCTGTGATTTTTCTTCCTAGGGAAAAAATATTCAAAATTGCATCACAGCCATTGCTTGTAGCGATCAAACGTCATCTACCACGGTTGATATTATAAAAAAATATATATATAAAAAAATATATAACTTTTTTATATTTGGCATATCATTCAACAATTACAACTAATCATTTACTTTAAACTGATCCCCTTAAAAAAGATTACTTAGCTTAGTTAAAATTTAGTTTTGATATATTTATTTTTTTTACTTTTAAACATGATTGACTATTTAACTTCTTGGCTAATTACAAAAATTATACTTAATTGCCGTTTAGAAATGTTCTGTGTCGGAATACAGCTCAATTAGTCTTATTGTTTGGAGAAACAGCATTTTTAGAAACTTTTTTTTTGTTTTATTTTAGCTTCACACTGAACCTGAGAATCTAGTGCTAAGACACTTTCATTAAGATTCCAATAAGACAGTTGCATTTCCTACTTTCCAACAAATTATGGAGACTTAGAGTGGCGGACTCAACGCTGCGTTTCTAATAATATTTAAAATATAATTTCCTTGTGTAGGATTCACTCGTTAAGTCGCAAGTATTGGCCTCCGAGCCACTACTGAACCTAAACAACTTTTCTTTAAATATATAACTACTTTTATGTAGTTATAGATCAGTAATACTTAAATAATATACTTTAAAATGTTCAAGAATGTGATCAACATAAATCTTTTAAAACGTCACGTCACGTCTTTTCTCACGTATGTACATAGTTGCGAATGAATGTACGTGCGTGATACTAAGGAAGTTTTCGAAAATGCATACTTCATATCATCGTTTTATGAAATCTCTAAGCAAAATTGAGGCCAGTTGTGGTGCAGTGGCACAAGCGTGACTGTAAACGCGACATTTTGTACGTGTGGTAGAGTCACGTCACCAGCAATGGCAACACGCATGGGCAGACTCGACCGGATCATTACCACCCCCGGCATTTAAAACCGGCGTGAAGTAGTGGCTTTATGCCACTGCGTTTCGCATCAGGTAATGCCGGGCCCCGGCGCCCAACCCATCTTAAAGGCCGGCAACGTACCTGTGGCTCCTCTGGGGTTGCACGGGGCCGTGGGCGGCGGTAATCACTTACCATCGGGTGACCCGCACGCTCGTTTGCCGTGTCTTTTCCATAAAAAAAAAAAAAAGACAGGTTGTGGGTTCGATTCCCACTCGAATAAATAAATATTTAATATTTTCATTTATTCGATTTGGAGTCGAGGTAAAGCTCAGCGTTCATTTCCGCTACTCAACACGCAATGTCTTCAGAATTCGCCGGAAAGTGGGGAACGGATTATCTTAACATTAACACCCTAGATCAGTGTTTCCCAACGTGGGGCCCACGACCCACAGGGGTGCAATTTGATAGTTAAGGGGGGCTATTCAAAAATAAACTTGGTACATTAACTTTTTCTCTTCGGCCCAGTCGGTCATCGTTGCCAAATTTATATAGGAGGGGCATTAACAATTTCTGAAAGGTTAAGATGGGGCATAGCACAAAAAAGATTGGGAAACACTGCCCTAGTTGATGGCATTTATTAACAATCAGAAATGATGTACGTACCACGTATAGATAAATAATAAATATATATTTTCAAAACTCGCTATTGCTCAAAATTTTAATCCAAATTAATAGTTTTTATAGTTTTCTTTTAAACGATTTTTCAAAGGAAAAATCACTTTTTATATATTTTTTAAGAACAACATTATCGTAATTCCATATTTTGTTACTAACCTTTGCGTAGGTACTAGGTACCTACATACATTGTAATTATAATAATTATATTTATATAATAATTTACCTTTCATATGAATATAAATAAAAAAAAATCCTAAAATAGTATACATAATTACTACAAATGAGCTAGCCTCTACAATGACATTAGCCAATTTGTGAAAAAGCAATATGACTGGCAAAACAGTTTAAAGCAAAAACCTGTCACTAATAACTTAAGATTTAAATGTTTCATATCTTTAATTTATTATTTCGTACAAATCGTACAACGTGCTTTAAAATAAGTTTTTTTTCTCTAAGTCCAAATATAAAGCGGGTGTAGACATCGCGGCGTTTAGTCGGCGCCCAGTATCAGTGGGTGCAGGGTTCACGATGCGCGTCCACCATGTACTGTCAATTTTTGCGTTGTTATTCCAGTGCTCAAGCGCCGCAGTGTTCAAGCCTTGGAACATGACCTTCGAGTATCCAGAAGCTAGGAGAGACGAGACTGTGGTCGATGATTACCATGGAACTAAGGTATTTATTTGTTGGTACAGTAGGTACACTACATTATTAAAAATATATATATTATTATATTATAATTTATATATTATATATTAAATTATAGTAGTGTGGTCGTTATCTTACTATCGCGGAAACTTAGTTATTATAGTTATATGTATATATTAATTCAAACCTGCAACTATCGCGTGCTAATGTGGCTGATGAACTAACCTATATAGTGATACTATCGATTTATTATTTATTATTTTAATAAATAATTAATTAATTGTTTATTTCTTTCTGTCATATAATTCTAAAAATTTATTATTATTTTAAAAACATGACCTTTTCATGTGTCGTTTACTTAGATACTTCATTTGCATATAGATATATATAGGAAAATAATTTACATAAATGCGGACAAGGTTGAAGGAAATGGCTAGCGTATCTTCCCTTATCGATACCAAGTAGTACTCGGACCGGGAACTTTAAACGATTGTAACATTTTATAGTAATAAAATAACTAAAATAGGCGCAAATTAGGGTCGTGGCACAGTGGCACTAGCGTGTGACTGTAAACGCGACGGTTGTGGATTCGATTTCCACTCGATTCGATTCGATTTATTAATATTCTCATTTCTTCGCTATGGTAACAAGGCATAGCGCGGAGTTAAAATCCGCCACTCAACACGCAATACATCGAAAATTCGGCGGAAAGTGGAGAATGGAGTGCCTTACTACTATTATAGATTTCTTCTACCTACCCACCCTGCTGTATGTAGGATACAATGAGCAACTGGAAAAATTGCTTTTAAGCCACCACAACCAGCAAATATCACAATAAATAAAAGCTGAGTAATGTCTGAAGAAAAATAATCTTTAAATTTCTCTACATTATTTAATCGCCTTAATGCATTGCGATAATGCAATAAATCCATACTATACATGTATCAAATATATGTTCGTATGTACTTATATACGAATTAGTACTGCACTAGAGGATTTCTAGTCACTAATAACCGTCTATCTTCTAATTAAGCGAATCTGGTCACGTTCACGTATCACGCATTCTCCGTATAGGTTGCATTCACTGCGTTTTACAGAATGTTAAATATGTTAAAGAACCTTATTTATATCATACTATATGCGTTAGTCATTTTACAGATTTTTATTTAAGAACATTGTTCATAAAAAAATATATATTTTACTTTAATATTTATTTTGCCCTTGAATTAACTCCTACTCGAATCCTAACTATCGAATACTCTTATCTTTTATTTTGTTGTCTGTATGCATCTTCTACATTTCCTTATATTAAAGACATTGAGTTCAATTTGAACCTACCACCATGACGTTCAATAAAGCACGACGCAATTGCGCAAGTATGGTTCTTGCAATCACATTTTTCTATAAGATCCTAATCTCTATACGTCCGGACGTTTAAATGTTTGTTTCTAGGCAATCTCCTTTGCAAATCATATGCTAATGATTATAAATACTAATAAATGTAGCCACTTGTTTTATAACAGTAAAATGAGTTCAGTGAACTAATTCCAAAGACCATGATACACTTTAAGATTTTTTCTTTACAATTTAACAATACCACTATTAAATGTATTTGTCGTAAAGAAACGCACGGTTGCTTATAAAACAATATATCTGACAATGTAATAACAAATTGTATAAATAAAACAATAGTAGTCAATTCATAAAATCATTAATATTCCGTAGAAGTCTGCCAACTCTTTGTATTCGTATGTCGTATCACCTCAAGTCTCTCTAGCCTTGTACCGGTACTATTAAGAAAAAAAGCCAAGTTAATAATAATTCTTACAAAACAACAATCTGTGCACTGACCCCTAACGTGTTTCGTCAAAAAATACGTTTTTTTTTCAATCACGTGATCGTTTTTTATTAGTTCTTGTTGTGTTTACGTACAAAATTCTATTTAATTTTATTAATTCTTGATGACTGTTGATAGGGGCTATTCATCATATGTCGATAACGCTTTTACAATGCTTACAATACTTCATTATATTATTTTTATTTAGTTGGCTATGTATTTAAATTACTTTTTGCATAAATACTGACATAAATATCGCCATCACTCAGCGGTAATCTTTCTTAACAATGCAAAACGATTTTTATACAGAACAATTGTGAGTAGTATTTTCAGATGGTAAATGTATTGGTTAAACGACCAAGAAAAGTCTTTCGGCTGAGCTATTTTTTTTAAATTTCAGCTGAGCAGAGCCATCAGCAGACTCTCTGGAGGCATTGCATGTTGAGTGGCGGAACTCTACTCTGCGCTTTGCCTCGACATTAAAATTTTAAATATATAATTTGAGCCACACACCGAACCCACAACCTGCCGCACTTGTGCCTCTGTGCCACTATGATACTTATTTATTCAATATAATGCGTAAAATAAAAAAAAACAATATATTAATACTAATACAGTTAATTTCCTCTATCAGATAGCAGATCCTTACCGATGGCTAGAGGATCCCGATTCAGAAGAAACAAAAGCCTTTATAGAGGCTGAAAACAAAATAACCCGTCCATTCCTCGACTCCTGTCCAGTGAAGACTGATATCAATAACCGCCTTACAGAATTATGGAATTACCCCAAATATTCAAGCCCCTTCAGAAGAGGCGACCGTTACTTCTTTTTTAAGAACACCGGACTACAAAATCAGAAGTATGTTGATATTTATTCGTAGCTATTTTTTCTATTATACCACCAACCAAACGCACCGTTGGTTTTTTTTTAAATATGGATACTTAATAAATATTGAGAATTAATTGTAAATACGACGGTTCGATTGTCACTCGGAATAACACTATTATTTCCATGTTTCTTTATTACAATTTTAAAGTGTTTTTTCATATTTTGAAAAGAAAATATTTTTTTAGAAAACGTATAAAAATTTGAACGTAGCAGAATTTGAACTTGAAATTAAACGATTTACAAGAAGTGGTTTTCAGTGGTAGCATTGAGTTTTGCCACTAAATACGCAATTTCTGTGTGTTATAATCTTAGGTTTCCTCTTCTCCTACCCTGTTTGCTTATGCAGAAAAAAGCGTGAAGCTAAAACTTGTAGATCTATGTTTTATACTATTTTTTATTGTATTTTGTATTCTTAGTGTCCTCTACATGCAAGAGGGTCTAGACAAAGAACCTACCGTGTTCCTCGACCCCAATACCCTCTCGGAGGATGGCACAGTGGCCCTCTCAGGCTATAGATTCACAGAGGACGGCTTGACTTTCGCGTATGGACTATCTGCCAGTGGATCTGATTGGATTTCTATACATTTGAAAGATGTTCTTACAGGTAAGTGACTTGTACATGTTTTATCATTTTAAAGGGCATTGTGGTGAAGTGGAAGCATATGGCGGTTGACGTGATGGTTCTGAATTTCGTACCGGAGAAATGATTGTACAGTAGATACCACACTAGTTATTGTTGTTAGGAGAATAATTGAAAATCCGGATAATCAAAAGTATAGAAAGATGGGTTTTGTGTATACATTCTACGTTATCTTTATTATGTACATTTCTTTGGCTTAGAAAATTTACCTTGGCGTTTTTGTTTCTCCAATGAGCCCTTAATGTCTCGAATTCCAGAGGTAATTGAGAATGGATTTTTGTATACTTAACAATCTCTGCTTCTAAAAATACATATACACTTTAAATAGAGTAGATGGAATAGATCTAATATTATGAAACTATTTCATACTTTTCATATAGTTTAGAAGAAATTCGCTATTTGAGTGACAGTTTACAATTTGAAGGAAAGGATATAACTTAATTTAAATACATAGATTATTAAAGATTAGATTGTCGTAAGAAATCAAAAATGTATGCTTTTTTTCTAAAATTGATTTTTTATTATCGTTATGGCCAATTTTATCTTCGTAGCTTATAGTTCTAATGCCAAATCGCACATAAATCTTCCACTCTATATATTTTTTTGCTTCTAATTGCTCTTAAGTCTGCAATTTTTTATATCAATCAAGTTTTTGCTTACGTTTTTAATAATTGTAGGCTATTATGGAAATTTATTATCGGTGCGTTAAAGATAATAAATAACACGGTTAAAAAAAATATTTTTAGATAAAATTAAAAAAGAAACAGGTTCTTTTTTTTCTTGTGGGGAAATTGGTTTAAAACAATATGTTAATTTATTTTTTTTGTTTTCAACTTATATAATGTTTTTCCTGTTTTTGCTATCCACAAACATGTTGTAACAGCTTGATAAGTTAAATTGACTGTATTGGCTAATTACTGTTTAAATGAAGCAAAAGTGTAACACGTCGGCGAAGCAAGATACTTGTGCAGTTGTTGAGTGGACGGCTAAAATAGCGAACAATACAAGTTATTGTTAATAAAAATACATTTGCGTTTGTTTGTTCCTCAACGCTTATTATCTAATTATTCGAATAAAACCTGAAGATGTATATTTGTATCGATATGTTAATAAGCATTTGGCATTTTTTATGCCAATAAATAACATAAATGATGCCGTCGTCGTACGATTCGATTCCCATTCGAAGAATGTATTATGTAATGTTTTCATTTCTTCGCCTTAGTAAGCTCAATTAAATAAGAAATTATTGTTATCAGATTCTTAATAAAACAAATCGTTTCATTTATATATCTGTACCTAGTAATAAAATTGATGCAAACGAAAATTTGTACTAAAAGCTAATTCAATTTTAAACAAATTCAATTTTTATCAAGATTTTTTGTTATAATTGTTTTACATAATTTGTGGCTATAAAAACCGCTATTATTTTAGGCAAAGATTATCCAGAGGTGTTAGAGAAGGTCAAGTTCGCGTCAATGGCGTGGTCGAAGGATAATAAAGGACTATTTTATTCAGTATGTATTATACAAGTAGTTTCTGTTTAAGGCTAAATATTAGAGAGTATTATTTATAGTACTGTCGACGAGTCGTGGCCACTTTGAAGCTAGGCTTTATAACTTTTCAACATTCAGTCGGGAAGAAAATAATCAAAAGCAAGAAAAATGCCAAAATTAAATCTATTAAATTATTAACTGCTCTCTTTAGGGCGCCCACGACACGTTGGTCTAAGTACTGTAGTGACATAAGAGTTGTGATCGTCATATATGAATTTATGTACATACAAGACATGAAAGACAGCGAAAACTTGTAGTTTTTTGTTTATTTTTATCAATTTAAAAAAGTTCAGCTATAAATAAAAATTAAAAAAATATTTCTTATAACTTTATAGAAACCTTTCTTGACACCCAGTATCTAAATGCACAGTACCCTGAAAAATACTACATACATATATTAATAAAAAAAGTATACATACTCATTTTCATATGCCAATTTTTTCTCCAGCGCTATCCAGACCAAGAAGGCAAAACGGACGGTTCTGAAACGGAAGTCAATCGCGATCAAAAGCTCTGCTACCATCGCCTCAACACGCCACAATCTGATGACGTCATTGTTGTTGAATTCCCGGAGGAACCTTTGTGGAGGATGTGAGTCGTTTAATCAACTTTTAACTTAACACTTTATTAGTTCAAATAGCGGCGCAGAGAGTAGCTAGAATTAAAGACATTGTCTATTGAGTGGTGGAGCTCAACACCGCGCTTTGCCTTGCAAAAGATTTCGGATCAAACTCACGACCATAGCGCTTATAGCCAAACATGCTAGCCAATGTGTTATTGCGCCTCCTATGACTAGTTACTTCAATTCTGATTGAGAACGTGACTTATTAAATGAACTTTTAATGTAATAAGATCTTTTATTTTTGCGATTATTACATATTTTAAATGCATTTATTTTACCCGGATTAATCCCGTATATTTAGTTTTATACGTTTTTGTAAATCGACGATGGGCGAAGGGAAATTAATGGGTATAGTATTTATTAAATGCTAGATATATAGCTAGATGTTGGTTATGTATAAGTTAATTTTTTGTCTATGTTTGTGTGAATGTTATACTTTCCACTTAATTTATTATTATAGAAGACTTCTTAATTTTATATTGCTTATTATCAAAAGAAATTTTACATTGTACTAAGTGAGATTTATTTCGTGACTACTACAGCACACGGTCCATAAACGTCCATTAGAAATTGTAGTCCTTGTTACTTGTTAGGAAAATTGTTATATTTACTTTTTAAGTAAAGTATTTTTTACTTTATTTGAATAACTAAGAATACTATAAAAAATCTTTATATATTTAAATTAGTATTTATATCTGTTTGTAAATTTTGAGATTTTTTTTCTACTGTTATCTACAGAGAAACCATTACACGTATGCTGGGACAAGAGAAACGGGCGTACGTTGTTTTACGCAATTTTCATATTCATTTATACAAAGATTGTTTATTTATTATAGAATTAGATTTACCTACAGATTTTATATTATTTTTCCTGTATTTTATGTTTTATTTTAATATTTATTATAATAATTACAATCTAGTAATTTCATCAGACGATCTAGACTAGTAGTTTCATTATAACCAATACACAGGTTTTGTTGCATCATTTCTTACTAATATACTTAAGCAATTACATCACTATGATATTACAATCTTGTGTTATTTGAAAGATATATTTGTGATATTTATGTATGTAACGGCATTCATTATTTATAGTATAAATTAATCGTACGATTATTATAGATAATTTAATTATTTAATATTGTATTGTACGTGGTTATTTACTAGTAGAGCACTTAAAGTGCTTATCCGCAACAAAGTTTATATTTTTTCTTTTATTTTTTTTGTGGATGTCGGGAATCCCAATTTTAACAATTTTATTTTTTTATCAATTTGTAATTCATAATTTTTAATATCGTCACGGTTAACGCGATAGGAAGTTTCTATTTAGTATTAATGATCTCAAGAGAAAGAGATATTTGAAGTCCAGGGCAAAGTTTTAACTTAAATCGTAATTGTTGTATTATTGTTGTACTAATTTAATTGTCGTTATTGCTATCTTAAACAATAATAGTAGTTTAAAGCGGCAATTTTATAAAATTTGATTCCTTACGTTATTATGGCTTAAAACAGTAATGGTATGAAGATACCATTAACCACGTGAAGATGTAGTACAATATGTCATAAATAATTAATAAAATTATAGTTGCGTGGTACATATGTACATACATGCATACCTCTTTATTGTAAAACAAAAAAAAAATACTTAATCGGTCTCGAAAAATGAAAAAAAATAGTAAGTGCAAATAAGTGAAATAGTTAATAGATATGTGTTGTGGTGCGCAGCGCGGGCGAGGTGTCGGACTGCGGCCGCTACCTCATCGTGACGCCCGTCAAGGACTGCCGCGACAACCTGCTGTTCTTCGCCGACCTCAGCAAGACGCCGGATATCGCCGGCCCGCTGCAGCTCACGCAGATCGTGCACCAGTTCGAGGCGGACTATGAAGTACGTGAAAGGGACCTACTGTGAGGCCCTTGTGACGGTACTTTGAGTTACCCGAGGCACTTCCCTAATCTTTGCTAAATCATAAAACATTTTTCTGTTTTAAATTTATTTTTTAGAAATAAGAAACGTTCACCATCAATATTTAAAAGTAAACATGCTTTTAATAAGTGTAACGTAATACAATTTTATTGATACAGTTCGTGTACACCTTGAAATTTCTTACAGTATTAACACTTGATACTAAAAATTAATTTTAAATCAATTTATTATTGATAAAATTTTAAATAGTATATCACCTTTAACTAGTCGAGATTACAACCCTGTTCTTTAAAAATTAATTTAAACTATAATTAAATCAGAATAAATCACGAATTTGTTATGAATTTGTTTCAGAGGAATGAAGAATTTTGGTTTCCTCTCTCTATTAAAAAAAACAACAAACAAGACTAACGGACTGTCTTAACACTAGGTTCCCTCTGTCCATTCTGCTACATGCGGGATACAGCACTATGAAAATCTATTAGCATTATTATTTAAAATTGTAAATTATATATATTTATTTCAGTACGTAACAAACAACGGGTCAATTTGCATATTCAGGACAAACAAAAACGCACCCAACTACAAACTTATTAAGATAGACTTAAATAAACCTGCGGAGGAGAACTGGGAAACCCTTATACCGGTGAGAAACGGTTTTAAATATTAGTTATAATAATAATAAATGTAATCATAAAATAATTTGTTTATCTTTGATTCTACCTCTTGTTTAAAAATAATATTCCTATAATTATTTTTAAGTTAGTTTTTTCTTTTTTTTTTAAATAATAAATGTTTTAAATTTTTCATGTTATTAAAAATCTAGGAACACTCCCGCGATGTCCTCGACTGGGCGACGCCTGTAGACAACGACAAGCTGGTTGTGCATTACGTTAGAGATGTCAAGGTAAAAGAAATAAATAAACATTTTTAAAGTATATTCAATTTTAATAGTGTTTGTATTTTTTATTTCTTATTGAATATAATTACTATACAATCACATCAATTTATATATAAAACTTCGTTGTTGTAGAATATGTGAAATTTAGTATTTTTTCTACATTTACATTATGAATGTGGAAAATATAAATTTGCAAGCAACTAATTAACATTCCTTTATTAATAATCTAATAAAAACTATCATACATCAAGATTGCCTAATATTTTTTTACTATTTCTATACTAAAACAAAAACGTAATTCCAGAGTGTGCTCCAAGTGCACACGGACGCGGGTGAGCTGATACAAGAGTTTGACCTGGCAGTGGGCTCCATAGTGGGCTTCTCCGGCAAGAAGGAGCAAACGGAAATTTTCTACCACTTCATGTCGTTCCTCACGCCCGGCATTATCTATAGAGTTGATTTCACAACCGGCAAGCCCTATACGCCTACTGTGAGTTATTATCTTACCTATATAGTATACTTGAGGCCAGTCACGGCGCAGGGGCACAAAGTGTGACTGAAAGTGGGAAACTGAGTGCCTTAACACTCGGTTCCCTCTGCCTAGCCTGCTGTATGCGGGATACAGCGTGAAGCGGATTTAATTTTAAGTACCAGACTTTGATAACCTCCTCTAATTAATTATATTTTAGAAACTGTTATAAAATTATTTAAAATGTATTTAAAAGAAACATAAAATATATTCTACTTCTGGCATAGAAATACTCTACAAATGTTTCTATGACTATGACATAGCGATACGGTACTTCAGCGAGACAGCGAGAAGTTAATTTTGGAAACTAACTTTCTCTAACAACAGTCTTATAAATAAAAATATCTACTGAACATCTAATCTAGTCCACGTGTATAGTTTTTGACTTTTTTAAATAATCATTATTTTTTTTTATTTAGTATAAACATTTATATTAATGTTTACTTAGATAATAAAAGAGTGATAATTATAAATAGCCATATTTAAACGAAATAACGATATTGTAGTTAATTTAATTTGAGTTGAAAGTAACGTTGATTGTGTTTATTCAGGTTTTCAGAGAAGTAGAAGTGAAAGGTTTCGACGCGTCACAATACGAGGCTAAACAGGTGTTCTACTCCAGCAAGGATGGCACTAAAGTTCCTATGTTCATCGTTTCTAAGAAGGTAATTTGTATAAAATATATGTATGCTTACATTCATATGCATATACATTAATAGACTATGTCTAAGTACTTATATTATGAAAATAAATTGATGTAAAAAAAATTATGGTTGTTATCACAAATTTGAATCATATTTAAAAAAATATGACATATATAATCTACGATAAAAAAATAAATTCTTTGATTTGCCAGAATTCTATATATGACACAAATTTGTATTATTTTTACAGTACAGTCGATGAGTTGTGGTCGCTTTTAAGTTCACAGAGAAAGCTATATTAAGTAGACTCTAATATTAGAGTCGCTACGACTCATCGACCGCACTATAATTTATGATAGACTTAATTTCTTTAAATCCAACATAATTTTAGCTCATTGCATTATTTTAAGAATTTGCCACGCGACGGCTCCAACCCGGCGCTGATCTACGGCTACGGCGGCTTCAACATCAACGTGCAGCCCAGCTTCAGCGTGACGCGGCTGGTGTTCATGCAGCACTTCAGCGGCGTGGTGGCCATCCCCAACATCCGCGGCGGCGGAGAGTACGGAGAGCGCTGGCACAACGCCGGCCGCCTCCTCAACAAGCAGAACGTGTTCGACGACTTCCACGCCGCCGCGAAGTACCTGGTCGATGAGGTGACACTTGATACTTCCTTTTGAAATAAATGTTTCATCATTTCATTTCTTCGCTCGAGTACCGATGCAAAGCGTTGACTTTCGTCACTGACGGAATTCGACGCAATGTCTCAAGAATTCGACGAAACCTGCAAAACGGAGTGTGTGGGAACAGAGGTTCCCAGGTCCCTCTCTATTTACCCTATTATGTGCTGGATACTGAGTGAAGCAAGAAAATGTCACATCACCGTGCTTGTATTATATTTGATATATATACATATTTGACGGTTAAATGTTATTATATTCCTAAGAATATAATGTATTTGTGTCGTCCAGGGCTACACGCGCGCGGAGCTGCTGACAGCGCAGGGCGGCTCCAACGGCGGCCTGCTGGTCGCCGCCTGCATCAACCAGCGGCCCGCGCTGTACGGCGCCGCCATCGTGCAGGTCGGGTTAGTACTACATTTAGTTTTTTACTTTTAATATTGAATGTACATTTTGGGAAACAATAGCTTTAGCTTACTACATTTAAAAGGCTAATAATAATTTACTACGACGACGAAATGTGATATGTGACATTATTTGTTTGGTTTTTTTTTATTAATGACATTATGTCAATATAGTCAAAATAAACTCCCGAGTTTTAAGTGTAAACTTATACAAAATATTTTTTGTTACATCAAAAATGTTATCTGAGATTGATTTGCATATGCATCATGTAATAGTAACATGTGATGAATAACGCGATGAACGAGTCGTAAGATTCATCTCCACTGACAATATCTCGAATTCTTGCCTTTATTATCCTGCCATATAAGGGGTAATAGTCGTAGTGTCACATTGTATTCAGCACATAATAGGGTAGGCAGAGGGAACCTGGGAACCCACGTTCCCATTCAGTCATCCATTAGGGGTAAAATAGTAAATGATTTTATTTTTATGTTTCAGAGTGTTAGACATGTTACGATTCCAGAAGTTCACGATCGGTCACGCGTGGGTGTCGGACTACGGCAGCTCCGACAACAAGACGCAGTTCGAGTACTTACTCAAGTACTCGCCGTTACACAACATACAGCCACCTGATAATGGTACCGATCGTCTTGTGATGTACATTTTTGTAAGTATATGAGTAATTCTAGGAAGCGTGAGCACGGATTCTGATTTAAGGGGTTGATTCCATCATTGGCTAATGAAGTTCCTGATATACAAGTAAAATTTTAGTTTTTACATTTTTCTGGTAGCAATATCTAGTAGATAAAGTGTTATCTTAAGGTATCAGACGATTCAAGTGGTTGATATGGACGTTACATGAAAATTAGAAAAAAAATCAAGTGATGAATAATATGTAAATAATTTTAGTTTCAGACCATTGTTGCGTGTTTTGGTACAGTTTTTGCAATTAAAACTTATTTCAATTTTTAATTGAATAATAAATGCGTTTCGTTTCAACAACATTTAGAAAAGTAAATATGTAAGAAATTATACAATCAGAATCATGAATATAACCATGAATTTAAAGTGAAAACGTATTATTTTTGTTTTGTTATGATAAATAATTAACATAATATTTTTTTATTTAGAATGTAAATGATTTCTAATTGTCTCGTCGGCAGCGGGGCGCGCGCAGTACCCGGCCACGCTGGTGCTGACGGCGGACCACGACGACCGCGTGGTGCCGCTGCACTCGCTGAAGTTCATCGCGGCGCTGCAGCACGCCGCGCGCGCCGCGCCGCAGCGCCGCCCGCTGCTGGCGCGCGTGGACGCCAAGGCGGGCCACGGCGGCGGGAAGCCCACCGCCAAGATCGTACGTGCTCTCTAGTGCAGTAGTTCGAAATTAAATACTGTCATGTCGCCACTCAACTCGCATGTTATCTCCAAAAATCGACAGAAAGTGGAAAATCGAAGTGTTTTTATGGGGACCGAGTGTCTTAGACTAGGTTCCCAGGTTCCCTCTGCCTACCTTGCTACCTGCAGAATACAGAGTCAAGCTAACAAAAAAACTGACCAGCAGCATTAACCAAAAGCTTATGTTAAAGCCAATTAAATTATAAACTACAGAAATGTACGCATATTTCCCATGATATGAATGCATTCATGTTTCTATCCCTATGTATTTTTTTTTCTCTGCTTACTTGTACTTTGCCTAGCTTTCTATATTTTATACCTTTATCCAACATAAGTAATTGTTTAATATTTATGAGTTGATTTGCTTATTTTCAGATCGAAGAGCACACAGACATATTGTGCTTCATGACGCAGGCGCTGGGTCTCCACTTTGAGAAGTGATGGAGTGCCATAACAGATATATAGTATTAATTGCATCAAATGAAGATTGTACTAGTATTATGTAAATATACAAACACACAAAAAACCACAGTCAGTTGATTACCTCAGGTCTTGTCGTGAGATCGGTGATATTGTTATGCATTGCTACTATTTTTTATTGAATAAACTTTGTTTTTATTTTTAATATATACTGTTTTTATATTCCCTAATAAATATGCGTTCAAATATGAGTTGCAATCTTTCAAACAAATCTAAACATGAAATTCGATTAACGTCGCATTAAGAATGTGTTGATACAGAAGGCATTTTTTTTTACTGTCATTAAAAATAGTTTTACGAATTCGAAAATTAGAACTTTACTAGAGGCCGCCCAAGACTTAGTCCGCGTGTGAACCCTATGATAACGTAACAATATTATCCAACATAAGAAATATGGTAACTATGTATGGCAGAGCTCTAATTATAAGTCTATCGGTAGCTACTGCAGTATGCTCCTATCGATAGAATTAAAAAATGAAGTACTTTTCTTAACAAAAACACGTAATGCCTTTGAAATGCAAAGACATCTATTTAATTAAAATTATAGTAATTAATAGGCCAAAAACAATTCTAATTAGCCAATTTGAAAACTATGCTTCCGTGAGTCTAATTTTAAAAATTAGGTATCATACAAAAAAACAATCTGCTAATAACCTAACCTTGGACCTATATATTACGTCAACGCGTTTATAACACCTGAAAATTCGCAAAACGGACACAACGGATAAATGTATCTATTTTTAATTAGGAATCGATCCCGCGGGAACTTCGGGATAAAAAGTAGCCTATATGTTATTCTGGGTCTTCAGCTCCCTACATACCAAATTTCATCGTAATCGGTTCAGTAGTATTTGCGTGAAAGAGTAACAAACTTCCATACATACTCATAAACTTTCGCATTTATAATATTAGTAGGATTATATTGATTGTAGGCTTGTACTAAGTAAGTGTCCCTATTTCTTGGTGTAGTACATAACATCGTCGTCTGTATCTATAAAATTAATTCTGTTCCACATTCCTGGTGTTTCAAATTTATTTTTTTTTATAATCAGCCTATCGCCGTCCATTGCTGAAAGTAGGCCTGCCTCATCGAGCGCCAACCATCCCGGTCAAATTTATTAATGGTCAGAAATTAAAAAAAACGTAAAAGAAAAAATAATAACAACAATTTAATACTTTTAAGTTTTTATTTGTTTATTCTTACAGAATGCTAACAGCACGAACTTCCGTAGTGATTTGCTCCACTCACATATAATAATATAAAATATTAGTTACTTAGAACAAAATAAATAAAACACTTCTTAATGCCACCACAATGGCGTATCTATCGTGAAATAAAATTAATTTCTTTATGCGTTGTTACTTGTGCAACATTCAACATGAAGAAATTCTATCGTTGGCCTCGATTTAAAATCTTTTTGTTTTCAACAGAAAGGTCGAACTATTTTATCTAATTCTGTTAAAGCGAAGTGCAACTTCGTTTCGGTACCGCAACAATTAAATATGAAAGTTCGATACATTTCGTACGTTAGACCCGTTACAATGAAATGTACGTACAAGGGCGCGCAAACAACCGACCGGACGTCAGTTCCCGCGAGGCGTGACCTCCGATCAATCGTAGCCCGCACGTCCCACTTATGATGTATTAATTAGTTCTAGTTAACTAATGCCTATATAACGATACAAGTTACTAAAATTAACAAGCAATCTTACATAGTCGGTTAGGAGCACTACCGCTACCCAGTAGTTTCGAGAGGAGCTTACTCTAGGGTTCCACATTTCATAGTGTAGGGTCGGGGATGGAGAATTTAAAAATCGAGGCCACAATTCGTCCTAATCGCGGCATTCCCGGTACTTAACTACGTGCATGAGGAAGGGATGTAAGTGGAGTGGAGAATGCAGCGATTACTACCATTACTGTAGAGCTAAACCTAGAGTCACCATGGCCGCATGATGCACGCGCTTGTCGGGCGTCTCTCCGACAAACTCATTTGGTTTGGCTTCACAGCCTTGACACGTTCGTTTCTCCATATTATATGATACCATTGTCTATTCGATAGCTATATAAAAACGAGATAGCTGCATTTTATAACGATATTATTATTCTAATTTTAAATCTACGTTGACTTACTTGTGTTGATTCAGATTCGACTCGTCGAGTTTTTGTATATACTCACTTTGCAATTACACAATAATATAATATTATTTCAATAAATACATCGCCTATATTATAATAGATAGATTTTATGGTTTCACGTTCAGTTCGATAAAGTGACAACAGAAAAAGCAAAGTACAACAAAAGAAAAATACATATTTGTAATATAATTAGATAAAAGTTTAGAAAGATAAAGAAACTACAATTTGTTGCAAGACCCGAGATCAGGAGGGCGTAGGAAGGAGGGCGGCGGTGAATACATCATGGCTGGTGAGTAACGAAATAAACGATGTTGCCTGATGCAAGGACTCCCGAACTATTTATTTCGCGCCGTGAGATATTCCCGTGTTGCTTTGCGGCGCCCTCACTCGATGCCGTTGGTGATCACGTTAGACTTAGCGCCGGCCGGGAGACTGCTCTGCATCCTATAATTATGGTTTATTAATTAATTCAAATATACAATTGAATTGAAAATTAGTGACTTTCTGACAATATAAGAAAATTCTACTTTTACTTGAAGATACGTTGAGGCCATTCTTGGCGTAGAGACACAAGCGTGCGACTGAAAACGCAACAGAAAAACAACAACAACAACAAAAACAATTATTTTCCTCTTTCTGGTAACGAGGAAAAGCGAGGCATTGAGTTTAGCCACTCAACCTGCAACACCAGAATTAAGCAAAAAATAGGGAACATATTGCGTTCCCATTATTAGCATTAAGACACTGACGCTTCCGTTGAACGGAAGTGCCTCCCATGGATGTTGCACATACGCACCCGGGGGCGGCGGCGGCGGCGGGCGCGTCCAGCCCCATGACGGACAGCGCGCGCAGGGCGGCGCGCGCGCACTGCTCGTGCGAGTGCGCGGTGGAGGCGCCGCCGCCGTGGCACATGATGGGCGGCTCCGTCGACAGCGACACCAGCGACAGGTACTCGCCGTGGTTGCGCTGGGGAAATTATTGTCATTCAAGAACACACACACAATCGTAGTTTAGCGTATTTAACTTACACACATACAGACAAACATCTATGTTGACACAATACAATAACATTTAATATAAAAGTTAAAAAATACCTTGGGGAAATCGGAGAACTGTACAGTAAAGCCCAGGAGCTGCGACAGGTACATGAGCTGGTCCTTGGCGCCGGGCGAGCTCGCGCCCGCCACACCCGCTGCCGCCGTCGCACTCGCCTCGCTTACTCCTTCAAAGATAGCCACTTTATACTTATTTTATTATTTAGGATTAAATTACTCTAACAATAGATATTGTGGACGGATTACCCTGCTGCTGAAAAGATATTTGTCTATCATTTCAATTTTTATATGAAATATATTAGTCATAAATATAATTTGAAGATTGAATAATGTATAAACATTATTCAATCTTCCAACTGCAGCCAGCTCCATTATAATTAACCTAAACAGCAGCAGGCTAAAGATTTTATTAAAATAAATTTATCTAAATTTCTAAATTTTGATAAAAATTTGGAATAAATAGTAATAAAGTCTACCATTAGGTTGTGTGGGTTGTCCAGACCGCTGGTGGTAGTCCATCATGAGCACGCCAGGGACCGGCTGACGTACTTCACTGTTGGCGCCGCCCCCGTTTGCTTCATTTTCCTGAAAATTAAGACATTTTATGTATTATATATCCTTAATAATACATAATTTTGTATGCATTTAAACAATAAAAATAACACATTGCATAAGAATGAAATATATAGTTATAGATACAATGGTCTCAATTGCAGGGGCATGCCCGCATACCGTACACATATCGCCATACAGCCTACTTTTGTTAGTCCATAGGCTGTATTCGGGCACTCCCCCATAACGAATGAACAGACACATGACGAACAATAAAAATGAGCCCTAACGAAAACGATCACATCATCATCATGCGGTCCCAACGGCATGCGTGAACGGATTTCCCGCACCCAGAATATGTATTATAACGACCAATAAAAATAAGCCGTTAGTGTATGAATAACAAAAAAAAATCAATAAACATAAAAATATTAAAGTAAAAAACGCATTCTGTACCTTTCGCTTAACGTCGCCGTTGTTAGCTTTGCTAGAATCAGCGGCGGGGGCAGCGTCCGTAGTAGCCGCGCCCGCAGCGGGCGCCTCGCCACCGTTTGCACTCATCTCCATTGCTAAAAGCACATCTGGAAATGAATTATGGTTCCAGTTTATTATAGAACAAAACAACATAACAGACATAATGAAATATGGATGTAATTCTGTAAATATAGTTTTTTTAAATATTCAGGTGTAGATTTTAGTAATGTGTTAACGAAATTATTAATGTATTATACATTTTATTCTCAGTCTCATAGTAACAAGTAAAAGTGTTATTTCGAATAATCGGCTTATCCAGTTAGCAGTTTATAAACATTCCTTGTCGTTTAGCATCACACAAGTAAGGTTTATTAATTATTTCAAAATCAACTAACTTTGAGCAGCCCGTCGTTTTGCAGTCTTTTTATTAGGTCCCAGGCCGGTAGCGCAGTGTGGTGGTGCATCGCACTCCACCAGGAACTCGCGCTTCCTGGCCGCACCTCGTTCCTCCAACACTCTGTACTGCGGGGAGCGGGCTCGCGCTGCGTGTCGGACCACAGCCAAACGGGATATAGGATTGTCAGCGCCGTTAGTGGTGGTTGTAGTGGTTGTGGTCGTCCCTCCACCTTCTGCTGCACCGCCTTCCTGTAAACACACATAAATGTTTATTTGTGATTTTCGGTAATTTTATAATATTGATAATTTATAACAACATGACAATATTATATGGCAGGCAAACTGAACCTAGTGTTGCAACACTATAATTCACACATTGTGGAAAACAAAATATCGGGCCTTTTTTACTCGTGGAAATGAATGCCACCGCCACGGGCCACTCCACTTTCACGTGGGCGTTACATGTATTTAATGGCTAAACCTAAATAATTGCCATCATGGGGATCGAACCCACAAACCATCGACCACGACATCCGAAATGAGTCCTACCTTAATAAGATTCCTAGGCTTCTTCTTAGTTGGTGCATGCCGCCGCCTGTCAGCAGGTGGCCTCGCACGTAACAGAGCTGGAGGCCACCGGCGCCTCATCTCATCTAGCATCCGTTCCGCCGCACGCCGTTTTGATACTTTTTTACCGTTGCCCTCTCCTTCCGTTTCCATTTCACCCACTGTGCAAGCTGTTATAAACACCTGTTAATATAAAAAAAAATACTTTATTTTTGTTTAAGTGCAAATTCTTTCATATATGTAGCTTAATAGTACCTATGTGTGACATGATAGTTTTAGTGAATTTGATTTGACACCTAGTACAAGATGGATGGCAGTCACAAAAATTATATTTTATTGACTATTTTTTGAAAACATTAACTACAAAATTATAGTAAAGTAAGCTAAAATGGTTTAATAAAGATATACTAGTAATACTGACCCTCATATGCGGTGGACCGCGCTCAGACTTAACAGTGAATGCAACTGATAAACTTCTTTTCAATGCTAACTCGTGCACCAAAGACACCGGGGATTTTACTTCTGAATTAAGTAGATCTGAGCCATCACCTATGATAAAAATATGTATACTATAGTACAACTGAAAAATTAAAATACTATTTTAGGAAAACCTATTTTTTTTTTCAATATATCATTTTGACAGATCTGTCTATATTTATGGTATTTAAAAAAGATAAATATATAGTCAGCATTGGTAAGTTAAGCTTATTTTTACATATAAATTTGTTTAATATGATGGTTATGCGCTCAATAAAAAACTTGCTATATTTTTTGTTATTATTGTATGCAACGGCCGTTCAATTCACACTTGAGGGAATCAATTATTTTCATTATTACCTCACTCTGTTAACAAGACAATGGCTTGGAATTCCCTCAGCCACACATGCAGTGTCACAAAAATAAGAGTGGAGCGTTAGGAATAGCGCGTCTTATTACTAGGTTCCCCGTGGCTTCCCTGTGGTGTGACAACAACAACATACCACTATCCGTATCCCCGTGCGAGAGCGGTCGCAGGTCGTGCAGCGCGCGCGCCGCCGCGTCGTGCCGCGCGCCCTGCGGCGTGGCGCCCTCCCCCACCCACGACCGCCCGCCCACACATACTCGTACCCTGGAAGAAAAAAATAATTTATCATAATAACTTTCATAATTAGCAATGTCTATATTTAAACTTTCTTTACATGTTATTTTGAAATTCAGCTTTATTTCTTCACGATGTATACCGCATATATCAGGGCAGAGCGAAACTAGTGTTAAGACACTTCGTTTCCCACATTCAGATATAAACTTTATGTATATAAACTTTGGAAATGTTATTACATGTTCGATAAATAAGTAGCCAAGTCTTACTACTAGATCAGGATAGATTACTTAATTATATTTTTTATTTTAATTTATTTTTGTTTATTTACTGCTGTATTTATAACTAATATTATATAAAATAGGCACCCATTGGGAGCACCAACGTATAGACATTCACCAGTAGCGATATGGTTCCATCCATAATACATATGGACGAAGTCATTCGTAAGAACAAGTCTTGCTTTTTTCATAAGGCGCTCCAGCTTACACCTAACCTTTCATTCGAATCATTGTTCCTGAGCGTAGTCAAATCAATAGCTAAAGCCGTATTTGTCAGTGGACAGTCATTAAATTTTGGTGTATTTTCTATAATTGTTAAAAACTGTTCACAAGTCCGACCAGTTAAGTAGAATAATTAATCAGGATCTATATTGCAAATATTTTTAAAATCCAAGGTTATTTTTTGTTTTTTTTAGATTGTCAACAAATCAATAACTTTCTTGGCATTGAAGCTGTGGGTAGAATTTGGAACATGAAATAAATCCTCCCAATCTTAAAAGTTCAAATGTATGCTACAAAGTTTGCACAGCTGAAGGTATAGGTACGTGGTGCAGTACAGGTGACGATAGTGGTGTAGGTAGTGCAGCAAATCGCGGATTTGGTAGCGGTGCAAATGGTGTATTTCTATAGCGTCGCCAGCTGTCCTCTGGTCGCCAACTCACCTATATAATAAAGAAGCCGGTTCAACCATCCTGGGCCCACCGTGCGCGTGTGGGGTGTGCGGGGTGTGTGCCCCGTGCGGGGGCACGTGCGGGTAGGGGGGCACGAAGGGCGCGGGCAGGCGGTAGGGCAGGCGCGGGCGCGGGCGCGGCACGGCCGGCACCGACGTGTACACGGCGGGCTGGCAGAGCTTCATGGCTAACGCGTTAAGCTCCACGGTCGGCATCACTGCTCCTGTTCAGATTGAATGTTAGGTTAATGAGGTCACATTGTCAGTTGTAGGGTCGATTTCCATTCGAAGAAATGAAATATTTAATATTTTCATTTTTTCGCTCTGGTGTCGAGACAAAACGTGGCGTTGAGTTCCATCGCTCAAACACGAAATGCCTCCAGAATTCGGCGGAAAATGGGGAATGGGGTATCTTAACAATATATTCTCTCTGCCTACTCTACAGCGTGAAAAAAAAGTTACAGTGAAAGATCCTTTTTTTTTTACATAAATAATACTGTAGAGAATTGCAATCGTTGATATGTATAAGAATAAAAACTGTATTTAATCAATATTATTATAATGTTTTCAATCGCAGCATTAAATCCCACTTTTACATTGCATCAACATGCATTGTCCCGAAAATTTTGTGGTGCATGATGAAGTGTCTTACATGAGGTTTCCTAGGTTAAAAAAACAATTAGCCTCGTTAATGAGGTTTCTAGTGTACATGTAAACATATAAGTACCAGCGTGGCGGTGGTGGTGCGCGTGGTGCGCGTGCGCGGGCGGCGCGCGCGGCGGCGGCTGCGGGAAGCGCGTGCCCGCCAGCGCGGCGCGCGCCGCCGCGTGCTGTGCGCGCTTTATGGATGACCCCTGGGGACAAATATTTATTTTATATTCATTTTTATTTTTAGCGAAAAGTAAGTGAACAAACTTTTTTTTATGCCTATGTAGTTTTTCAAATATTCCATATAGATTGTATATCAGGCTAAATATTATTGAAATCCAACAATTCTGCAGATTTAGTTTGTACGGAGTCTGCTTTCGCCCAATATTAATAATCTATCTCCAATCTCTAGAGTTTATAGATATATGGAACAATCGAAGATTGGCGTAGGAGATAGATTATTAATATTGGGCGTTTGCCATCAACTAGAGATTATGAAATTTATTTTAGAAGTATTTCTTACTCTACAAAACTTTTTACGTATCGGAATTTCAACTACTCTAGGCATCTTTAAATATATCAAGCTTTGTTGTAATCCTTACATGTTTTACAAATTTACTTTTTGTTGCTACAAGTTACAGACGCAGATTTATGTTACGCTAATTTTTATATACATTTCTGAAAATAGCCTATCTAATATAAAGTATCTTATCAAATAAAAAAAAGGATATTCCTTTAAAATAGTTAATTACCTCTGCAGTATATTCCTCAGTATCACCCAGTCGGAGTGTTACTGTGAATACTTTCTTGTGAGCAGGTCCTGTTTCTGAAGTGAGGCGATATTGATGCTTAATCTGTAATATTATTTATTTTTATAGTGCTTTTTAATTAAGTGGCAAACTGTGTGTTTTACAATTTTAAATTACATTATGTGATGTCAACGGAAAGAAATCAGTTTATGGATCTAATACAACACTTGAGGCCTCATAAAAACTTCCTTTTGTGATTAACTAACTAATGTCCTTTTAAAATAATACAATATAGCTGACATTTTAAATCTTTGTAAGTGTTTAACCAATATACTCACTGTATGGTGGTGGTATCAAGTATGAATTGAGTGATTATTTCAGTTCTACTTTCAATTCTTTGATTATTTTTATATGACTATAAAGTTAGTCTCCAAATGATCCAAAATATATAAAAAAGAGTGTCTTAGCTCAAATGTCTGTTTGCTTACACACCTTATTGTACCTGGCCAGTTCGTTGACCAGGCACATAGGCGTCTTCTCTTTACTGTTGGCCGGCGCGGCGGCGCGGCCCGCCTCGCCGTCGCCCGCCGCGTCGCTGTCGCCCTCCTCCGCCGCCGCGCTCGCGGCTGGCGCGGGCGCGCTCGTGGCGACCTCCTCTTTGGGCTCCGCTGGTGTTGGGTTTGCTGGTGGGATTACTGGCACTACTGGAATTGGATAATGATTTGAAAAATTAAAAAGTAATACGTGTTTTTCAATAAAATCATTGGAATATAATGGATAAATATCTGACCATTGTATAACATCTGCTTTGACATTTATTATTTTATACAGTAATTAAAAAATTAAAGCGATTGTTCAATTTTTTTTGTTGCAAATTACTTTCACACATATAATATTCGCAGTTGGAATTTGGTGCCATGTATGGAGTCATGAGTGACAAGAAAAACCAATTAAACTAAAAACATTTACAAAACATTGAAGAGAGAGATTGAAGATAAGTTAAAAAGCAAACCCATCCTTGATGTAAAACAAGTCATAAAAAAAAAATCTCAATTACCATTATGACTCTGCTGGGTGGTAGGCGGCGGTAGCGGCGGTGGCTGCGCGTACGGCGGCGGCATCACGCCAGGACCGTACCCACCGCTCACCGCGTACGGCCTGCGTAGTCGCGTTTGTTGCTGGTGGGAAAATTATTTTAAATTATACAGAGTTATCAATATACAACACGATTGACTGGACATGGCGGCCGCTTAGTTAGCTGTCCATTGCTGTGCAAACTTCGTGTGAAGCATTTTTCGTACCTTTGATTATTTTCTTTCAGACTATACAATGCACAAAAGTTCCGAAAGCGATCAAGGCGGCCACGAAGTATCGACCGTACTGTATTATTATTTATATAAATATCTTTTCATTAGCATGAGTGATTTTATTGTTTCAATTTCAAACTGAATATTTTTGTATTTCTCAATGCAATTCTTATATTTACAACAACATGTTTTTAAAGTATAATTTGAACACTTCTAAGAAAAACATAATCTAAAGCGAATACACTACACAAAACTACACAAAAAATTGCAACAAATATAATAACGATAAATTATAGTTAAATCAATTTAAGGAGAAATACATTTGGTCTCTCTTTGTAACTAAGCCAATTAATAAATAAGTACAACTTTCAACCGAAAAAAAAAAATTGTCGGTCAGTATCATCATATTTTTTAATTATTAGCTTTCTTATTTTAACCACTCTATCCATCTTTTTTTAACTAAAAAAATATTTACAATAAAACTCACTGGCGGAACAGAATGATGCTGTGATGGGTGGTGCATAGCCCTTATAGGATGAGGCGGTCGCTGCGCGGGTGGATGGTGTACGGGCATGGTGCCCATGGTTCCCATCTGCCCGTGCCCTCCCATGCCGCCGCCCGCCTGTGTCGGACCAAGCGGCACCCTGGAGTAAGTTATACTTACTGTATTGTTTAACTTTGACTATATTAATACTCAAGTTTATTTTCTATGAACCCTTGTAATCACTTAAAACATTGTTAAAAATATTTTACATCTTAAATTACATAGTAACGTAAGACTTGCCAAAAAAAAATCTATGATTGGTAATTATTGCGACACTTTTAAATCTATAATAAATAAATACATACGCAAAACCACAAAGTTCTCACTAATATAACATTTAAATATTTGAGTAATTTATTATTATTATATTGATCACTGCACTGCACTTCCTACAAGGCCACGTGAGAAATGAGAAAGACTTTCTAGGGGTCGTTCAGTCAACCGCCTGTTGCGATACTGTTATTCCAACTGACCGGCCGTTCAAAGGACATGATATATCGGCATGGGTTAAGAAAGTCCTTATATTCATTACAAGGTAGCCTCGAATCAAAAGTGCCGTCATATGTTCCATTCATGACCAGTTCGAGCAACAAAGAGAGCCGCAAAGAACCCTCGACGTATCAACAAATTACACAAAATTTGCATATCAATAAGGACATTTCTTTATACTCGAACGGGTAAAACACAGACTTTTCTTAAATAGTGTCAATGTTTGAGTGACGATCAGCTGAAATCGGGTATTATTATTGCACTTCAAGAGAGATGTGAAGTTTATCAATAAAATCTACCCTAAATGTACGAAAAAGAATGACCCGAGTACCCATCAACGATTTTATTGACCCCAGACGAACCTATTCAACACATTTTGACTCTCATAATTAAAGTAAGTTAAAAATAAGTATCTATATAATTTATGATGTTGGCAAATTTAGATCAATTTTAATAATATAAATTATTGAATCACCCTAATCCTAAATATACGCAGTTCTCTTATTTTAAATGGAACTTACGAGTATATGATACACCATGTGTGGTTAAGAAAGAGACAAATTCATATATTCATAAATTCAAATATACAGAAAATATGTGAGAATAATAATGGTTTTCTCTGCTTTATGAAGTGCCAACCACATTGAATTTTTGTGAATCAATACAATGATCTTTCTTCTTCCTTTTTTCTTTTAGGTCTTTTCTAATGACTGCAGATATAAAAATAAATACCTATATGTACCTGTATGTGACTGTAGATATAAATATATATAAATAAAATATATTATAGGAGTAGTATTTTGAAGTCTCAATATGAGTCACTTGAGTAAGCAAACACCACATGTGTTAAAATAGAAGCTTGATACTCAAACATTGTTTTTTATGACTTTTGAAAGATCTATAGCTGTTGAACTTTTTATCTTCACGAATTAAATTCGACCCATTATTTTGGTCATAATAATATAATAATTTTAGTTTTTAGGGTTCCGTACCTTTTAAGTTAAAAAGGAACCCTTATAAGATCACTTTCTTGTCCGTCAGTCTGTCTGTTTGTCAAGAGCCTTCACCACAGTAACGCTTGGAGATATCGAGTTGAAATTCAAACTATATAGTCAGAACTACTATCTGTTGATTTCCTGAAAAAAATCGTATTTCTACATTTACTTAAAAAATATATATGGCCATTTATATCGCAAAAAACGCATATTTCGAAATTACAAAGGAAATCAAGATTAATAAGGTACTTTCGGTTGACCTAGACTTATGAAATTTGGCAGCTAGCATCGACAGGTTGTAGTACTAATTCAGGAAAAAATCAGAAAACTATACAAACATAGTTTAGTGAGGTATCAGATAAAAAGGGCTCTGGCGAAGCTAAGCTTGAATTTCAGAAAAAGCATCAGACCTCCAATTTTTATACGGAACCCTCGGTGGGCGAGCCTAGCGTGCACTTGTCCGGGTTTTTTAATCATCTTAAAGGTATAGGAATTGTTACACGTTTTATGAAATATAAAGCCATCCTCTGTTTCACGAAAGCAACGAAATTAAAATGAGTTCGATTTCCACTTTACGTTACTATACTGAAAGTTTAATTTTCAATGTTTAGATATATGTGTAAAAGATAATTTTTATGGTAATGACTAAAAAATAACTATTTTATAATACAAGAAATAAAATAAAACATGTTCTGTTAAATGAGAATGCACATTCAAAACGACTTAAGAAGTGTAGCCGAGCACTAAGTGACAATTTTTCAAAATTCTTATAGGAACAGGAAAACAGATATTAATCTTCTTAATCTACACACTGTCATATATAAAGTAGTATAAGTTATTGAATTGTTGAAGATTATTATTTTAGAAGGTACTTATTTGCTTTGTTAAGTAATAAAGTGAATTTAAGTGGGTAAGCTGGAATTGTGTATGACAAGTTTAGTTCATTGGCAGGCTACTTAGCTAATACAATATTTGTTGTGAACTCAGTGTTTTATTTATGTTACATATCTAATACACACAAAACAAATTTTACAGAGGGATTTGATTGTGAGCCTTTTGGATGGTATCTAAGACATTTTTGTTTTTTAAATATTGTTTTTTTTATGACTAGTAATAACAAGTCACAAAAGTTAAGTAAGCATTTCATACTGTAGTATTAGTCGTAGGGAAATCTTAAATATTAAAAATAATTGTCAGATGGAGCAAACATAATTAAGTTTTAGAACCAATGTACTGGAACTAATACTAATGCCCGCATGTTCTACTTTTTAGAAATGCAACACATACATATAAAACATTTCTAGTATAACAATAATATATTTGGTATATGAGTGTGTAGAATAGATCTACTAGATGACTTATTAAATATTAATAACATAAGCAGTCATGAGATTGAATGATAGATTTCTGTGTGACAATTTGTCTCTCAGAGTGGGGAAATAAAAATACTTCAACCTTTGATATGCAGTTAGATGCTATCCCACTGCACCACAATGTCCTCACCTGAATTCAATTTCAATATTTTATTTTATAATTGTCTTGTAAGTATGGTACATCTTTTTATGAAATATTCAATTTATTTATTTATGCAATATTGTTAGACTGAGAAGCATTTAATTTATATTAAGTAGTATAGTTAGTAACATAAATATGTATTAATTATTGAAGCAAACATTATTAGTATAGTAAAAATAACTTAATAAAATAAGGTATGCAAAATGTAAAATATTTTTTTAATTCCATTGTTGTTTTGTTATTAAATTGAATTTTTCATGAAGTTGTAAAAATATTAGGGTTTTGTTTTGTTCTGAAAATATAGTATTATTAATATTTTTCATAGTATTCATCAAATATAAACTATAAATATAGTCTAAAACTATAAATATATATATAAATCTTAATAAGCCGCTACATTTAAAATTGTTATTTATACATCAGATAAGACATTTTCATATTATAAAAATTATAATACAAAGGTTTAACAGCATGTTTACAGTTTAAGAACAAAATTTACCCTTTTTGTCAGTGCTATTTATGTTTCACTGATACACAAGTATAGTTTGAGTAAATAGTATAAATATTTTTTATTATATGTATATTCAAATATACTATGTAAAGCAATATACTGTATATTGCTTGCTGTTAAAGTAGGTATAATTAGCTTGCTCTAGTTTCTGTATTATGAATGACAGTTATGTTTTTGCAAATCACCTATAAGAATTTAACTATATATGTAAGTACCTACAATGGTCCAAAAATGACTCTAATGGATACCTACAAATTAAACAACTATGAATTTAATAGTAAAGCAAATAAATAATAAAAAGCCGAACGTTACCTAGTTAATGTTACGTGCCTGTTCTCCCTGTGCATTTGATGCGGCGGCATTTGGTGGTGGGCGGGCATGCCCTGATGGGCCGGCATGTGTTGAGGGGGGTGTCCAGACATCGGCTGATGATGCATGTTCGGGTGATGCATCATCGTCGCGATCGCAGCCTACATCACAAACAAAATATTCACCAACAGCCGTCAAACAAACGTCTCATTTATATCGTTTCAACTTCGTGTAGCACGTACTATTCTTACCGTAAATTTGTCTCACAAATTATTCTATGTACCGGCTTCACGATCGACATAAATCCGCTCAGAATCAACGTAAACGTTGTTTTATTTGGCAAACAGTAAAGAAAATCGTTTCGTTCAACATGCGGCCATGTTAAAATGTTGCCATTGCAAAAGGTACACTTCAGGTAATAAATATTCTTATTTCTTTCACTTTTAATATTGTGATTAATATTTTTGTATATTTATATGCGTCCGTTTATTTAGTATTATTATCATTATTTTAATTTTTACTGTTATTTTGTTATGTTTATAATATATATCATATATCACAATGTATATATTAAAAAAAAATCGAAATTAAATTAAATCAGCAGCGTTGTATCCCGCACACAGCAAAGTAGGCAGAGGGAACCTAGTGTTAAAGTATTCCGTCCATTATCTTACGCCAAATTCTTTAAGCTTTGCGTGATAAGTGGCGGAACTCAACGCCGCGTCTTGCCTTGACACCAGAACGAATAAATGAAAACATAAATTTAAATAAATATTTCATTTCCTCCAGGGAACCGACAACCAGTCGCGTCTCTGGTCTCGTCAACTGGTCAAAATAATCAAGCCAAAAGAAAAATATTTTTTCCATTGGTTTTTATTTCTGTTTCTATTAATAAATATTATGTACATTGACTTTGACAACTAATTCAAAGGAAATGTTTAAAGCATTTATATACACTATATAAATATACTATATCCTATAATTGACCCAGACTCAATATTTTATTTTGTATTGAGTTAGTATTGTACCTTTAATATTGTAAATAATTGCTTATAATAATATTTTACGCGGCCAGTCGTGGGGCAAGAGTACAAGTGATTTTAATATTTTCATTTCCTCCCTCTGGTAACGAGACCAAATGTGGCGCGACTAATACTACGAATAATGATAGCTGATTATATATTTTAATTATACTTATTCCTGCTCCACGAAACAGAAATAGTCACTTTTTATTTGTAATAACTAAAGTAGAAAATAAAACACCAGTAAAAAAATATATTTTTCATCTATATTTATTTAAAAAAAAAAATTAAATGCAAAAAATTTATTACTCTTATAAGAAACGAGTTACAATTCAGATTGACAAATATAAAGAAATACAACAGACATAAAATGGAAATAATCCTCATCATTGTTTATTTGAACATCTGTTAAATTGGAGTATACGGGTTCAATTTCTTGTAAAGAACTGTCCATTTCATCGCTATCTCTTGTGGTTTCTGCCCATGAAACTCGTTTTGAGCTCCTAGAACTATCTTTCTTTTTATCTGAAGTGGGCGTTGAATGTGAAACAGGAGAAGGAGGTTCTTTTGTAGGTGTTTGTGCGCATTTGTCTAAATAATGTTTACGTAATATATATTCACGCATGGAGTCGTGGGTCGATCGTTTCGGAGGTGGTGGCGGCGGTAAGTCCCTTCCTAGATTATCATCAACGATGCATGGATTTCTCTCTTGTCTTGCTTCTTCTATTCTTTTGGTTTCTTCTTCGTTGGCGGTAAGTGGCCATGCTCCTAGTTTATTCCGTATGAGATGTGGACGCGTGTGAGCAGCGCAAAGTATGCGTTTGCGGACAAAGTCGTGGAATACTGTTAGTTCAGAGGCGAGTTCGCGTCGTACTAGCTGTTTGTGACGGCCCGGGACATTAGGGTCACGAACTGCGAGGAGTGCCTGCAAGAAAAGTTAATTAAGTATTATTTTTGTTATAAAAATATTTAAATACAATGATATTTTAATACAATTTGCAGAAGTAAAAAATAAAGGATTTTTTTGTCCGAATGAAAATAAATCAGCTTCACGCTGTATCCCGCACACTGCAGGGTAGGCAGAGGGAACGTAGTGAAATACACACCGTTCCCCACTTTCTGCCGAATTTCGGAGGTATTGCATGTTAAGTGGCAGAACTCAACGCCGCGCTTTGCCTCGACACCAGAGCGAAGAAATGGAAATATAAATTTAAGTAAATATTTCATCTCTTCGAGTGGGGATCGAACCCACAACCAGTCGGTTTACAGCGCTGCGCCACGACCGGCCTTGTCCGAATGAGTGATGTAAATTTATATACATATAAGTTTTACCAACAAAAGGATAATTTAATTAAACCATGTCATGCTAGAGACATGCCAAGCGTGTTAGGTCAAGTTAAAAAAAATGACCTGAGACGCAAGCAACGTGACGGTGGCCTCCAAGGCGCCGGCCACCAGGCGCTCGTTGGGAGCTGGCAGCGCGCTGGCGGCCGACGAGATGCTGCCGGCCGACTCGCTGCGCGCGGCGCGGCCCTCCGCCCCGCGCGCCGCGCCCGCCGCCCCGCCCGCCGGCGCGCCGCCCGGGCTGCTGGCGCTGCACGAGCAGGCGCGCCGGCGCCCGCGCGGGGAGCGCGCGCCGCTGCATTCTTCCGTGTGGTATGCCTGGAACAGATCAAATTACTTTTACAATTCGATAATATGCGATTCCGTTTTTTTTTAACTTTCGAATGTCATAAAAATATACGAGTACATAACGTCAAAAAATATTTTTATGGTTCTCATTCTAAAGTGAAAATCTCCTGAATATTTTCTTATTATATCGTTAGCTTGGGCCATGGATATGATTTCTAATATATTGACGTGGCAAGAATAAAGAAAATCAATCATCGGTCCGAGTGTGCTCGGCCCCACAACCGTCTTGATTTGCTTGAAAATTAAATACTTGAAAAACTTATTGAATACTTACGTGATTCAACGACTTGGTCAATAAACAGATCGCAGAAAGAATACTGCCAAACGTGAGCTGTGGGAACTGTTCATAAGTAATTTTTGGCGCACCAAAATGCAGTTCAACGATTGGCTGCCAGCGCTCTATGTCTAACACTGGATCAGCCAATAGCGACAGGAGGTCCGGACTGAATGATAATAGACAGAGTGTTGCCATATGAAGTATCTCGAGGATTCTGCAACATAATAAAACAAATGTATTTAAAGGTTTACTACAAATTAAAAAAAACTTGAAATAATAGTACTGTGTAACTAAAACGAAAAGAGGCCAGTCGTAGCGCAGCGGCACGAAGTGTGACTGCAAAACCGACTGGTTGTGGGTTCGATCCCCACTCGAAGAGATGAAATATTTACTTAAATTTATATTTCCATTTCTTCGCTCTGGTCCGAGGCAAAGCGCGGCGTTGAGTTCTGCCACTCAACACGCAATGCCTCCAGAATTCGGCAGAAAGTGGGGAGCGGAGTGTCTAAAAAACACTAGGTTCCCTCTGCCTACCCTGCTGTGTGCGGGATACAGCGTGAAGCTGTGTAACTAAAACTACCTCTGCAGCAGCGCGGGCGCGGCGGCGGGCTGGTCGTCGGGCTGCGGCGTGAGCTCGGGCGAGCGGCGCGCGCGCAGCGTCTGCATCACGCACTGGTACAGGCACGCGCTCGTGCTGCGCTGTGGGGTACTACTTGTATTACTATTTTTATATTTCCGCTGTATATCTCATATAACAGAGTTATACTATTAAGTTTGGTGTTTTGTAGCAAATGTATGTAAGGCTTCACTACTTAAGTATTATTATTAACAAGCAGACTCAACTTTCACTGTCTTGAAATTGGACAGAAAGTAGGGAATGGAGTATCTAACATTAGGTTTTGTCTGCCTACCCATACTAAGATACCATATTCAAGATACTGTGTGAATCCAAAAAATAATTGCATAATAAAATTACATTATTATTAGGTGAACTCACCATAATACCAATTAAAGAATTGATATTCTGCATTCGCCATCTATCTTCAAATTTGACTAACTGTACTATAAGATTTAAGCTGGAGGCACACAAATTTAACGAATCTATATTATAAACTTGTCGAGGCAACAGAACAGCTTCAATTAAATGTTCTAAGTGTACACTCACAAAAGTAATGGCGTCGCCCGCAAAGAACTGACCGTGTTTCATTAACATCATTGATATGAAGTCTAAACTATAAGCGTATACGCGCCACCATTCTTGAGGTTTCCAAGCAAAAGAGTCATTGTTATTTCCATTTGAATTTTCAATCTTTGGCGGCAATAATTGCATCCATAGAAACTGATCGACGTCGCTTATGAGCAGATCCTTCGAAAATGGCCCTCTTGCGTACGCCGTTAAGCATCTTAAAGCGGCGAGCGAAGTATGATAATGCCTGCGATTTTGCAAGCAAATTTGAAGACAGCACAGTAACTTGTTTATAAATTTCGTCGATTGGAACCATTGGGAGAGTCCGGAGAACATATCGTCGTACAGATCTAGGCATTGTTCTAACATTGCTAAAGATAGGACTATTGGAGGTATTTCTTCAGAACGGTCACTCTGTTTTACGCCGTTTTTCTTATCATCTCGGACGTCGTCGAATAGCTTCTCTAATTCTAAGCTATTAATATTAGTTACAGATCGAATAATACTTTGTGCGGTAACGCTGTTCGCTTTTATTTCGTAATCTAAGCTACTAATGGCGACGGTGCCTATAGAAAGAATTGCGCGTATTGCTCTCGGGTGGAGACATTCGTATACAATAGCAGTATTAGTAAGCAAGTTATCGACCTGCTTTGCGCTTGTTTTACGATTGTCAAAGCAATCATCCTTCCAGTTGGCCAACATAATTACGTATAATTCAGACAAAATAACAATAAGCCTTTCGTCTTTTAGATCGTCTAATTCATTGAGCAAGGCACTCATACAGGGTGCCACCATTTTAGCCTTGTGTGCGATATTCAGACTTATTGGAAGGCATTTGCAGAAAATTGTTGTAAAATCTTTCCACGTCGTAAGCAATCCTAGCCACACTGGAACTTTATCTACCAATTCTTCATCCTCATCTCTGCCTTCAAAAGAAAATATGTAATTTATCCATGTATCTAAGTGTTTTTTGTTTGTATCGAAGAATTGATCTAGCATTTCTTTTAAGTTAGGTTCAAGTTTTCCTCTCGACACGAAGAGCTCAATTCCAAGTACATTAATATTTGCCCGTAAGTTCTTAACCCTGGCTGGATTTCACTGAATAGTGGGCTAGTCATGTGCTCCCAAAATTTTGGATGTTCTCGAAGTTTCTTGACCAAAATCTGCATGTTATTTTTCCATAATGCATGGAACAGTGCCATAATACAACTTAGCAATGGACTGTGCAGGAGTTTTACGTCCTATAACAAAATTTATATTGCGTTAAAGAGAGTGAATGCGTAGTGAAATAAAGAAAACAAAATTCTTTAGTTTTGTTGTTCCAACGAAATATTTTTTTACATATTTCTTCAAGTCACTTAAATAAGTATATTGTAATAGATATAAATGAAAAAAACAAGTATTTTTTTTCACAAATAACCAACAAGAACACAGATAAAAATAAACTTACTTCTTTAACAGTACCAAGATAATCAGCCATATAACCCAAAATACCGTCAAAACTATCATCAGGCACGGCCTTTTCTTTCTCTGTTTCATTTTCCTTTTCCTTAGGTTTCTCGTGATTTATCATAAAGAAAGCCTCAGTGAGACCCGGTTGTTTTCCTATACAAGTTGTAACAAATTCCAATATCGATAGTTTTAGTTCAATAGTTTCGTACTCATCGCGCAATCGGTCGAGAAACATTACACGGACTTGGTAGCCAGTCATGTCCAGGGACGCGAATAGTGACATTTGGAAACCCTGAAAATGTTGAAAGTTAGAGTAAGTCAATATATCCAAATTTATTTTATTTTGCAATGAAACATATCTACTACATTAAATCAACTAACATAAAAGTAAAAAATGTATAGTGCAATAAATAATGATTAGGATATGAGAAGCAGCTTTATCTCTTTAGCTACAAGAAACAAAAAATCAATATTATACATTAAAACATTGAATAGTTTAATGATATCAGATCCTGTAAATGAAGATACATCTTAATTTTTAATTTCATGAACATAATGTTCTTAAAATACTCACATCAGCAAATCTCCTCAACAGTCTACAACTTAACACCGACAAGCTTTTATTAAAAGCGTGGTTAATATAGCTAGTAACTTTTGGTACTACTTTTAACTCGTCTTTCTGTTTATTTTGGGCAAATATCAAATGCTCTAGGGGTGTGACGTCATTTATGTCACAAATTAACTCTTTTTGTCGTAAAGTAAACATTACGATTGCGAGACATCGTTGTAATGTGTATGTATATTTGTATGTGGGCCCTGATATCCAGTTGGAGTCTTCTTGGATTAGACGTTCTAAACGATTATTACCTGTAAATGAATAAGTATAAAGGTTTTTTTTTTCACTTTTAGCTTCACGCTATATCCTACTCATAGCGGGGAAGATAGCGGGGAAGATAGGGAGTAATATAGGTATTTAGGTAATTAAAATAAAGATATTTGAAGTCAATTTTGCATTTAATAATTATTAAAAAAAGGTTGAAATTTTCATTGTGTTTCCAATAAAATGTAAAAAAATACATTATAATAATTTAATGCTTCGCTTATTATTTAAAATAATAATAACAGTCTATAAAACTGTTGTAGTATTTAATTAATGGTTAACAGATTCAATTATTTCTTAGGTTTGAATTAGAACTTTTAAATAATGTTACTATATAGTGTTGTGTTATTATTGCATCTATTTTATCCAGACAAACTTAACTTAACTTCACGCTTTATCCCATTCTTTCCTCGCTCATTCGTTCGACGTGCCCAAACCAGCTAAGCACGTTCTTCTTCATTCTCACCGTGTTATCCAGACTATTATATATATAATATTAATAGCTAATAATACTAATAAACACTTACCAATAGAAATAATTTTCAGCAACTCCAAAGCATTCTCAGTATATGTCAAACTATAGAGGCATGTTTTCTTTAAAAGTGTCGCCGATGGTTTATTATTGGTTTGTTGTAATATTAACGTTAAGAACTTGGCACATCTTTCTAATATTTGTCTTCTTTCTGTTGCATTTTTATACCGCCAGCCGCAGATGTTAGGGAATACTTCGCGTACGATCAAAACTAGGCCGGGAAGAATCACTTCTGTTATAATGCGATCGTCGTCAGAGGCCTGTAAAAAGATATCCATATACCATTTTGACATGGGGGGTAACAGGTGTACAGTTCATGGTGGCATGTACTAATGCTGGGTATATGTCTACAAAATGCTATGTTTGCCTGCGTAAGCCTAGTGAGTGTGATACTGGGTATAGTGCGCGCACCTGCAAGTCCGAATCACAAGCGTCCCCGCCGCACCTCCTGGACACTGTACAAACCTGATAACGAGTTTCACACAATCCATCCTCATCGGGGTCTGTATTGCTAATTGTGACGGGCAAAGGCGAGTCATCGGCGCCTCAAAACCGATTAAGCACCTAGTGTGGCTTGAAAGGGCCACCCCACACCGCAATCCTGTCTGTGGTCATGTCTCACGAGGACCGGGGGTCTGGACTTAAACATCTGGATCACGAGGAAGACAACCTCTATAATAAATTACCCCTATCCCACGGTGGGAAACGTGCCAAGGGATATATAGGCCCACAAGGGTTCCATATGGCTGATGGGATAATTCAGTCTCTAGCGTCCAACTTCAACGTTCCTGGCAAACGTTGTCGTACCTTGCCTTCTTCTGAGGAAAAGGGCGTCACCTCAGGAGCGACCTATTTTTTCGACCCTACTCGTGGGAACACTATGCATCGTACTCCACCTAAATCGTCATCAACTTCGTCAATACTAGGCTGCGCTGAGGTGGGTGACCAGGCCCCAGCGTCAACGAATGCTACTGGCAGCGGAAATAAAAATTTGGTACAACAAGTTTTTCACCCAAGTTTGTTCGTTACAAGACCAAGATCTGCGTCATTTGGAGGTTCACCAGATACTATCCCTCCGTCATCTCCACAAGCCATATCTAAGGAGTTCTCTACACAAAGTGCCAATAATCAAATTCCCAATCCCCCACCATGGCAAAGAGTACCAGTCAATGGGAACACTAAAAAACGAAAAATGTCGCGATCTCCCTCCCCAGAAGCTGTACAAACAACAAATCGCTTTGATGTCCTGACTGTCGACCTCACTGAAAACGAGCCAGAAATAAAGGCTAAAAAAGCTAGTAAGCCACCACCAATAGTATTATATGGAATAGAAGATGTTAACAAACTCACCGAACTCCTAGAAACTGTGGCTGAAAAACATCAATTCACATATAAAATGGTTAACAATAGCCAGCTAAGAATAATTAGTTCCGACATAGATGTCTATAAAAAACTAATTTCACTAATACGAGAGAATGGTCTTATCGGCCACACATTCAATCAAAAAGATAAGCGTGATTATAGAATCGTAATACGTAATCTACATCCTACGACTCCAACGTCGGCAATAAAAAAAGATATTGAAGCTACGGGAAACTTAGTCACAGGAGAAATAATAAATGCCAAATATGGTAGTGAAAAAAAGCCAACGTCTACATTCTTTGTCAACCTAGCTGCTGGACCAAATAACAAAGCCGTCAAGAGTTTGAAATACATATATCACCAGTTAGTCATAATTGAAGATCCTAGGAAGAAAAAGTCCATAGTTCAGTGTCAACGCTGTCAGCAATATGGGCATACTAAGAATTATTGCTTACGTCCATATCGTTGTGTGAAATGTGGGGAATCTCATAAAACCTCAGAGTGTAAAAAACGTGACCGCTCCACTCCAGCCCAGTGTGCCCTGTGCAATGGACCCCACCCGGCAAATTATAAAGGATGTCAGGTTTACAAGGAAATCTTAGCTCGGAGAAGCAAGCCACAAAACAATTTGTTAACCAATTCAACACGCAATTGTCATAATGATGCTAGGGATGAGAAAATAACTAACCAAGAAAGCTCCCAAACAAAAAAAACGTATGCTTCAACATTACGTCATGAAGCCAAAACAACACAATCGCAGGAAGCAAGTCACGACTCAAAAATGTTCCCATCATTAGAGCAAATCCTATTAAAACAAACAGAAAAGTTTGAGACAATCTTTCAACAAATGAGTGTTCTTATGACTCTCATAACCAAACTTGTCGACAAGCTATCACGATAGGCACTCTACGCATCGCGACGTACAACGTAAATGGCTTAGCACCCAACAAAAATGAGGTTGAGCTCCTTATAAAAATACATAAACTGGATATCCTGCTAATATCAGAAGCCCACTGCACTGCAACATCAAAGTTTAACTTCAGGGACTGTAGTTGCTATCTAACCAACCACCCAGACGGTAAAGCCCATGCCGGAACGGCAGTAATTGTTAAAAACTGCATCAAACATCATATAATGCCGGAGTATGCAACAGATCATATTCAAGCCACAACAATAGCCGTTGAAGATCAGACTGGATACATAAACATATCTGCAGTTTATTGTCCCCCTAAACACAGAATTAGCGAGCATATGTTTACAGACTTCTTCAAATCACTTGGCAATCGATTTGTGGTGGGTGGTGATTGGAACTCGAAACATGTGAGCTGGGGTTCTAGACTAACGTCCACTAGAGGTAGACAGTTGAGGATGAGCGTAGACTCCAACCACCTCTGCACATCATCCACTGCAGAGCCAACTTACTGGCCTAGCGATCCCAAAAAGGTCCCCGATTTATTGGATTTCTTTGTGGTGAAAGCACTTTGTAATCACTACCTCAAAATAGAGCCTTGCTACGATGGTACCTCTGATCATTCACCAGTCCTGCTTACCATAAGTTCCCAAATAACGGAAAAAGCAAGCCCAGAACTGCTATACAATAAATTCACGGATTGGGAATCCTTCAGGGAACACATCGATCAAAATTTAAACCTGAAGATAAGACTAAAAACACATGATGACATAGATGATGCCACCCAATATATTACGACTCTCATCCAGGAAGCATGCTGGCTCAATACACCTAAAACAAGGCAGAACATTAGGTATCTAAACCTGCCATTAACAATAAAAGAAGCAGTCCTTGAAAAACGAAGGCTACGTAGAGTTTGGCATACAAGCCGCTCTGAGGCAGACAAGAAAGTGTTTTATGAATCTGCACGAGCCCTTAAAGATATGCTCCAGGAATGGCATGACAATACCCTGGAAATGCAACTCGTATCTCTGTCACCTACTGCTCCACCCAACTACTCCCTGTGGAAATTCACAAAGTACTATAATAAATCCCAAACTTCAATACCACCTTTAAGAACGAACACAGGATGGGCCAGAACTCCCCAAGAAAAGATTGATTGTTTCGCCAAACATCTAGAGGAAGTGTTCAAGCCAAATGAAACAATCAACAAAGAAACCATAGAAGAAGTTGAGGCCATTTTGGACCAGTGCTGCCAGATGTCTCTCCCCCCCACCCCAGTATCAGTGCGGGAGGTATGGAAAACTATCTCTAACCTTAAAGATAGAAAGGCTCCTGGTTATGATCTCATAACTAAAGATGTCCTGAAGCAGTTACCTAGAAAAGCAATTGTATTCCTCACTGTATTATATAACGGCATCATGAGAGTGCAGTACTTTCCACGGTTATGGAAGGTTTCGCAAATCTTAATGACACACAAACCTGGTAAACCGCCAACTGAAATGACATCCTACAGACCTATCAGCCTACTACCGGTACTTTCCAAAATTTTTGAGAAGCTGTTACTCTATAGAATGCAGATACATATAGTGGAAAATAAGGTTATACCCGATCACCAGTTTGGGTTTAGACAACAACATTCCACGGTGGAACAGGTACACAGAGTTTGCGACAAAATCAGGAGAACGTTGGAGGAAAAGAAATACTGTGCCGCAGTTTTCTTGGATATACAGCAGGCATTTGACCGTGTCTGGCATGATGGCCTTTTGGTCAAAATCAAAAATTGTCTGCCCCACAACTACTACCTGTTACTAAAATCGTACCTGACAGAAAGAGTGTTCCAAGTGAAACAGGATGACACCGTCTCCGAGTTGCATGATATCAGGGCTGGAGTTCCACAGGGCTCTGTACTGGGTCCCATTCTATATACAATATACACAGCTGACTTGCCTGTAATGAGTGAATGTACTACTGCAACATTTGCTGATGATACCGCCATACTTACAAGTCATGAAAACCCTAAAACAGCATCCTTGCAGCTCCAGGCAGGCCTTGACCTTTTATCAGCATGGCTCCAAAAATGGAGAATAAAGGCCAGTGCTCCTAAGTCAGCACAAGTAACTTTCACCCTAAAGAGAGGCAATTGCCCGTCTGTATCACTAGAGAACATTGTGTTGCCTCATAAAGATTGTGTCAAATATTTGGGGATACATCTGGATCGTCGGCTAACCTGGCAAAACCACATAAAGAAAAAAAAGGAAGAACTAAATATGCGCTACAAGGGCTTACACTGGTTGTTGGGCCGAAACAGCAAATTATCCACTGATAATAAATTACTCATCTATAAGACGATTCTCAGACCCACTTGGACATATGGGATTCAACTCTGGGGCAGCGCAAGCATCTCCAATATCTCCATCCTCCAGAGGATGCAAAACAGTATCCTACGTAATATCGCTAATACACCATGGTTTATCACCAATAGTGAAATCCACGATCACCTCGGAATCTCCACTGTCAAGGAGGAGATCCACAAGAACACTATCAGATATCAGGAGAGGCTTGAAGAGCATCCTAATGAACTTGCTTCTGAATTAACCACAAGATCCTACAGGAAGCGACTTAAAAGAAAGGACATTTTGTCAACAATCCCATGACAGTCACTTTGACGCTCAGTATAAGTAGATGCACTCACTGGAATGCACACTTCAAATGTCATACCTCTCAACACTTCTGCTTAAAGTAACAAAGTACTGATCGCAGAAACACCTAAAAAAAAAAAAAAAAAAAAAAAAAAAAAAAAAAAAAAAAAAAAAAAAAAAAAAAAAAAAAAAAATATACCATTTTGACGGCACCCATTTGCTTTTAACGTTTAGATATTAATAAATATTATGGAATTTTATACATAAATTTAAATATTATTATTTTACACTTTTTGTTGACATTCTTTAAAGCATTTAGTATTTTCTCATTGATTAAATATGCAAAAATTATTTTTGCCCATACACTTAAGATTAGCAGGAAAATAAAAAATAAATAGAATATTACTTTCATTGCTACACTATCACAATTTGCTAGTATAAAACAGAAGTTTACAAACAAATATGTATACAATATTTCCCACCCCATAAAAACTTACCTCACAAAAAGCACAAATCAAATCCACATAGGCCCCTAGAAACCCGTAACTGCCGAGCGTCTGCTCCACGGTGACGAGGTACGCGCCCACCGCCGCCGAGTCCAGGGACACGCCGCTCGCGCACTCCACGTGGCTCAGCTGCTGGTTCACCAGACGTGGTAGCAGACCCGTGTTTATTAGCCTGGAATTATATGATTAGGTAGCTTTGTAAAATGCTATCGTTATTTTTTTTTTGACAGCAGTTTACGCTGACCTGGAATGGTTTTTACAGGATCACCGGGAGTTGAAAGAGTGTAGCTCATCACTGAGGAAATGTAGCCATTGATTGACGCTAGGAAATCATCCGGACTAATCGATATCCGAAATAAGAACAATAATTGTAACCTTTACCAACTCTGATATAAATAATTTTGGACATGGGCATAAAGAGATGAAAAGTATATGCTAAATGAGACTAGTTATGAAAGGATTTTGCTTCTACAATCCGACACCCTAGTGTTAAGTAAGAAGTAACGATAAGTAGTGATAATATTATACTTATTATACAATACAAAATTTTAACGTTGCGGGATTTCTGGTCCAAAAAACTTTTTTTATACATTTTTAAAAAGTATTTTTCTTTCTTAAGTGTGGAATAACATTATAAAAATGTTAAAAATAGCGATTATATTACTTATCAATACTTCGATAATAACATATTTTCAAATTGCTTGACTTCCTAGTATGCTTAGATGTAGTCTTAAAAATCCACAGCTTTTAGCAATTTGACCGTAGATTTATTATAGCTTCACGAACAAACGTCCAAATATAAACGCGACAGTTAATAAATATCATACACATACATACATACTCGTGTACAACTATTAATTATAATAGAATAGCCAATTTCAATTTTAGCTTAAAATAAACAACTAACCTTAATTGAACCTCCTTTGGAAATATTGGTACTAAGACAGTGCACACGTTGAGGCACTCCACAAGTAGCTGCAATGGCGGCGATTCGGTCCTCATGAAGCGGACCAGAACATCAAAAACACCTTCACTCGGAGCTACCAAAGTTTTGGGTATCTCTTTTTTTAGAGCTAGGGCTTTCAACACACCCTTTAAAACTTTAGTACCTTCATATACACGTTCCAGCGTTACATTAATATTTGAATGGCTTTGCTTTCGATCTAGAACTTTCTCTATTTCATTATTAAATATGGTCCAGTATGAATATGGTGTCCGGAAATGTATCATTGGACCCTCTTTCCTTTCAAGTACTGTAGCTTTTGAACCCATTTCTATACGATAAGAGTTGTCTCCTAGAGGATAGTATTCGCGTCCTATAATCGCGTCATCAGCTTGTAAGGACATAATCGGTACTGAGTTTGGATTATATATTTCTGTGTAAACTGGCAAGTTTTTTAGTTCTGCTAAGAGCTAAAAAATATAAAGAAAACATAATTATTTTATTATGTTTTGAATATAAGATAAAAAATATATTATCAAAATATGAATCAAAATATGTGTTAATTAAAATGTGCTTTGGTGTAAATGATAAAGTTTGCAAAGTAGATCTTTAATACAGTTTAAAAATAATATTTTTCACTCAATTTCTTTTAATTTTAATCGCAAATAAACAAACACTCATATTTACTTACATTTCTCACACTATCCGCCCCAGCTTCTGCTAATGATGCTGACAATATAGATATAGCATTAAAATTATATGGAAAGTATTCTAAAGCGCTATTCCACAAAGAAACCACTCCACAGTCTGTATCTCTTTGATTTAAGCTCCAAAATTGGTCAGCAATTTCTGGTGTTTTTAGTAAATCTGCACAAAGTTGTATCATTCCTGGCTGATGGCTTAATGTATCGTCGCCGTTGAATTTGTCACATAAGTCGTTTAGTAACCGGAATATTCTTTTTCGAATTAAAAGGGAACATTTTGAATCATCCTGTAAATATATTATTTTTTTAGTCATACATTGTATTCCATACTTAACACAATATGGAAGGGTACAGTACAGTCAACACGGCAGCCCTGATGTTAGGTTTTCTGAACTATTGTGCATTATTCACTTATTAAGAAAATATTCAAATCACTAATAGCTGTAAATGTCTGCGCCCATTTACAGCTAACTCAGGGCGGCCATGACTCATTATATTCATTGCTAAGACTGCATTAAGTGGCACAACTCAAAGCTTTGTCTTATTACCAGAGGAAATAAAAATAACACTGAATAGGATTTCCCAAGTGGAAATCAAAGCCATAATTTGGTTGCGTTTTCAATACGACGCTATCGCCACACAATAACATTTGACAAAAATTAAATAATAATATTTGGTAATAGACAAAATCTTAAAGAATTATTTAGATAATTTTGAATTATTCCATTATTCTTATAGTCACCGCAAATTATATATTATTTTACTTACAGAAAATATAGAGCTGTTCAACATTTGTTGTATAAATACAAACACGCGCATCCTTAAAGCAGTTGCTCCATAGTGCTGATATTGGTTTTCAAATTGCTTTGAATGAGATGGACTCTGAAAGATATTACCGAAATAAGTAACTTATGTATTTTTTTTTAACTTACATAAGTATATATTTTTAACTTTCGGTTTGGTCGGTTATGCATGTACAACTGAAACCATCTGCGTGTGTATAGCATCCATTACCAGACAAAGAAAATAAAAATAAATTCATTCCTCTGAGTGCAATCCAAGGTATCCTATTCATAGTCAGATGCACCACAACAGCTTTCTCATGTTATTATAATAATTGCCCAGCCAGACAGTAAACAAAAATGAAAATGTTACAACTTCTCATCTGGCTAAATCAACATGACGTGATTTCAGCTTTAGCATGATAAACAGAGAGACCCTAGTATCTTTTTCATTTTCTGTCCAACTTCGCTACTCTGTGAACACAATGTTATGCTTTGTCATACCAGATTAAAGAAATGAAAATAATTCATTTGTAGGAATCGTGTTTAAAGTCAAAATCTGTAACACCATGCAACAATAGCTAAATAAATTCTTTAAAATAGAATTTATATTAATGGTAAGTTGTGTATATACTAAAGCTAGGCTTTCTGAAATTTTGTGCACTGGTGAAGAAAATTATCAAAAGTATATTTCAGGGTGGCTAAGACTCATTGACCATATTGTATCTTATAGTACATTATTACCTGTAATGTCAACATCATCCATGTTATAAGCATTAAACTTTGTTCAACATCGAGTTCTAGTTTGGTTAATTCACACTCCACTACTTCTTTTGTTTTGTCAATCCAAGTAGAAATATCTTTGCTGGAAAATAAGTATATGTTTGAAATAATTCTTTTATTATTTATGAAATAAAATATTATTATTATTAATAAAAAAAATTTATATCATAAAGAGAATATACATATACACCCTTTTCTGTACTATGATACTTATAGGAGGATAGGCAGAGACAAGTTAGTGTCAAGACACTCTGTCCTCCAGTTTCTGAACAAATTTGAGTGCAGTGTATTGAATAGTGAAACCATACTTTTCTTGTGCAACCAGGAGACGAAAAAAATTAATTGCCCCTGAGCAGGAATCATACCATAATTAGAACATTTACAGGTATTTTAACATTTAAACTATTTTAAAGATAATTTCAGCCTTTGTTTAATGTTATTATTTCTAAAAATTGAATACTAATAAATAAGTATTTAATCTTGTTAATAATAAATAAATTGAATTCAATAAATTTCTTATGAGTTTTACAAAGACTATTTACTTTTATTACTAGTCTCTCTGATAACAAGATAACATGTAACATGTGCATTGAGTTCTGTCAATGTACATACAATGCATCAGTAATTAAGTTAAAAGTATAGAACAGTGTGATAGTAATTATATTTTTTAACAATAAAACATTAAAAAAACTCACATTTTTTCACCATCCAAAATGATTGTAAAAAGGCCCTAATTCCATATACATAATCTTCACACATGCTTCTCTATGTCTTTCCTCCAAAAAATCATTGTATCCTTGATTTTTGCTAAAGTTGTGTTTTTTGAATAATTTAAATAAATTTATAAACTCAGTGTCTGTTAAAGTATCTTCTGACGCTATTAATGTGAGTATTTGAAGTATAGTTAGTTGTTCTCTTAAGTTAGCTTCAGCCCATTCTTGTCTAACAGAATCATTACCAAATTCACTTTGAATCCTCCTTGGAGGAGGGGAAGATAATAGCAACTTCTCTAATTGTTTTAATAGAGAACTTTTCAATTTATCCATTCCAATAGTAACAATGACTTTGACAAATTTTTCATGATATTTATGATTTTTGTCATTTCTATGTTGAATTATGTATTGCAAAAGTTTGAGAAGAAATAATCTTTCAGCAAAGTAAAAATTCCATGTGTTTGGTAGGAGGAACGCTGGCCTTGTATCAACAAAAGCAATGTTTTTTAGAGCATTTGCTGGTGTGCCATATGATATGTCACATAAATAATGTTTGAGTGTATCCCAGATTTGAAAACAATCAATATCCTAAAAAAAACACATAAGATAACACAAAGTACTTATTGTTATAAGACTACATTTAACAAGCAAAAGAAATAGAATCATCAGTTAATCTTACACACACTAAAACTTAAATTCTTGGAAGTATAAACTTACAATATAGTTTTGTAAGGTTTGAACAATATTCAATAGCTTAGTTTGATCTGAGTACTTCGACTGTAATTGTGTAAACAATTCAGATTTGGAAGTTTTGTAACTAGAAAGGCCTTCACTTAATGCTTTAACAACATTGTTATCTAAAACATTGTCCAACTCTTCTTTTGTAAGACTTTGCGATGATATCCAACGCCATAGCCGTTTCCAATAACTAGAAATAAATATGATATATTTAGCCGCCTACTTGTTAACCAATTCCAAAAGTTACTATAACTTATATAAAATACATACGGGGTAACAGTACTCATAGTTAATATGAAAACAATTAGATAATAAATAATAGCATAAATAAAGACAGTTACTAAATTTAATTATTTACTCAAATTTAACATTTTTTGTATAGGTTATAAACTCAAAAGTCAAACGATAACGGGGCAAAGCAAGCCTCCTAAAGCCAAGTTTGAAATATATGTCAATAAATATGAAACTTCAATTTGACATATGATTAATAAAATTAAAAGTCTAGAAACCATTTTCATATTATTTAACATAATATTAAATTTGAGTAAAAGAATTTTAAGTAAGAATAATAAAGAGGTATAGATATAAAATCATTATTTATTTACATTATATAATATATCTATTATATAAAATATTTTGTTTGTCTTGTAGGTGACATTATGGACCGACGTCATCGGATTTTGACGTTAGTGATTTCAGTTATCAATCAAGTTTCCTTTCCACATGTTCATAGTCCTGTTGCCGCTTTAATCAGTTTTTATTTGGTAAGTGCTGCATTTGATTAAATACAATTGTTGACAGTGCGCGTTACGACCTTGTGGAACCCTTTTTCATTGGATTTGGAGTTAAGTGAGTTTAGTATATATTTAGGATTAACTTGTTTTTATAACTTCAGAAAAATGGCCCCATCAGCTCCTGCAGTTAAGCCTGTACCTTCTGATGACCCGATCGGTATACGAGCAGTTTTATTAGGGCCGCCAGGATCTGGAAAGGGGACTCAAGTGAGTTTGTTTTATTTCATGTTTTAGATCTTTATTAAATTTGACACCTGTTATTTATTTACCTGTGTTTTTTATATATTTACTTAATTTCTTATTACGTAACTATCACTATCAATCAATTGGATAATAGATATTTAAATTATTTGGTTATATATTTAGGCACCACGCCTTAAGGAGAAGTATTGTGTGTGTCACTTATCAACTGGAGATATGCTCCGGGCTGAAGTGGCATCCGGCTCGGAATTAGGTCGACGTCTCAAGAAAGTGATGGATGAAGGAAAACTGGTTTCAGATGAAATGGTAGTGGATATGATTGATAAGAATTTAGATCAGCCAGAGTGTAAAAATGGCTTTTTATTAGATGGATTCCCTAGGACTGTGGTTCAAGCTGAGAAGGTATATATATCTTTTTAACATATAATCTGTTTATGATTTCGTAATTTGTCTCATCCTTTTATAGTTCTACTAAAGTATATTTTTCCTTATGCATTGTCAACAGTGATTTTAAGATATGTTAATATTTTTTTAATTTAAATTTGAGTGTCTGTTTTAATTATTATGAAAACAATAAAATTGTTAGCAAATTATTATACAACACAACCTTCATAGTAAAATTTAAAATTATTTTGTGTTCTTATTATTGATTTTTTATACAAAAATTACAATAATGATAAATGAAAATGGACATGACAATTTTTTTTGTTAATTTTTTAGTTGGATGGATTGTTAGAAAAGAGAAAAACTGCTCTTGATGCTGTAATTGAATTCAAGATAGCAGACAGTTTTCTAGTAAGGAGAATTACTGGACGCCTTATCCATCCTTCCAGTGGACGAAGTTACCATGAAGAATTTAATCCTCCCAAGAAAAACATGGTAGATGATGTAACCGGAGAACCCTTAATTAGGAGGTCAGATGACAATGTGGAGGCTCTCAAGAAGAGATTAATTACATATCACCAACAAACTGAACCTCTTATTGATTACTATATGAGGAAAGGCCTACACCACAGAATTGATGCAGCCAAATCCGCTGAAGTAGTGTTCAGTAAAATTGATGATATATTTAAGAATAGACTGTTTGCTAGAGGAAGATCTTCCTTGTAATTTTACTGTAAAGTGTTTATTGTACAAAGATTAATTTTCTATGTGATGTGGTTACTGTCTTAATATTTTTTGGTATACTTGTAGCTGTGAGGTCAGTGAAGTCTATTTTCGAGGCCATTTTCTTGTATAAATATATGGAACATACAATCATGGACTTTTGTTTTTATTTATCATATTAATTATCCATGAATATAATTAAGCTTACATAAAGTATATAAAATGAACTCTGTTCATCAATGAAAAATATTATAGGGACTAAAAAAAACAACTAATAAAATGAAATAGAAGGACTTGAATACATTATTTTATTTTAACTATAAGAAGTACATACAATGAATATATAATTCAACTACACATTACAGGTACACATTTCTTAGAAATAAGCTCAGAAAAGGCAATATGAGATTAGATTCTAAAGTAAAAAAAATATAAGTATTCAAATATAAGGGTGGCATCTAATGAAAAATATTTTAACATCTAATGTCTTAATACACATCAACTTTTGATTTTGTACTAAACTTATTGTCAGAATTTTATCTACCACAAAAATGATAAAAAAACCTACAGTAACGCCTTGACTTCTTAAAATAAACATTTTTTTATATAAAATATTAGTAATGAATCTAAAAAATATCCTAAAAGTAAAATGACTTACAGACGAACATTTCAACTTAAATCAATTTATCTGACGTATATCAAGTATTTGGGATATTTAGGATATCGCATCTAGAATCCTATGTTATCGGTTTTGGTTATGGATATAATATTTCAGTTTTACGCTGCATCCCGCATATAGCAGGGTAGGCAGAGGTAATCTAGTATTGACACTCCGTTCCTCACTTTCCGCCGAATTCGAGGTATTGCGTGGCAAGTACCCGACGCCGCGGTACCAGAGCGATGAAATATAAATATTAATAAATAATAATTCATTCCCCCGCATGGGAATCCATCCCACAAACGTCACGTGTGCCCTGCGTCACAGCGGCGTCATATAATTTTATTGAATTATTCGTTACTTTCGAATAACATCATTGTACATTCAAATTCTTGGGAATTTAGTAATAATATTTAAAATGTTTTTCCATACTTAGTACAGAAAAACATTCCTTTAGAAAATTGAACGTACAAATATTTGAATCCGCGCCTTTTGTCCAAGCTTAGTGGTTAAGAGCATTTGGTTTCCTACGGGGCGTGGGTTCAAATCCCGCTACGTAAATCTTATTTAGCAACAAGTTTTTTAACTAAAATAATTTCGGCCGCTTAAATATGATTTTTTTTACATTTTATTCATCCTAGATGTATTTATAGGGCAGCTTGAACCAAAAAAAAAATCATATACGATATTATTGGATTCAGTTACGGGAATGGATTGTTCTTATTTCGGCTGGATAACATCCCTAATATACAATTAATCCATCAATATTTAATAAAGTGTATGTTTAAAATTTTAGGTTCTAAAATATCATAAGGTTAATAGTACACAAATCTACATTATAAAGATTAGAATAGATTGTAGAGGTACATTGTGGTTACACTATATTAGGAAGGATTGATAAAAAAATTGTACACAATGTATTTTGGAATACCTGCTAAAAAGTCATATTATCTGAAAAGTGATTTAAATATATTATAATTCTACAATAACTACTTTACTCACAGCCGCTTATAATTATATTTGCACTTTAAATATAACAACCTACGTTATTTATGTGTCAATAATTTTTTTGTGGAATAGTATTGATTTATAGTATTGATTCAGTTGCGAGAAAGAAAATTAAAAAAAAATGATGACCACTGATAAAAATATTTTTTATTAACTGTATAGGTACACGTAGGTATTCATTATATGGAGATAACTTCGAATTTAATTTTAATATCTATTAATAACACACAACAATATCCTGTAGTATATAGTTTTATCCTGTAGTATAAAACTTTCTGCAGAATTTTAAAAGCCGCCTCAAATTATATAACTGTTTATAAGAATATGATATAATGATTATAACATATTTTTAAGCTTTAATCAAATCGCAGGTCAGTGACGTAAAATGAGCTGGCACTTTTTTTTAAGATGGCTTGATAACGTTGTTATTTTATCCACGCTATAATGTTTTATATGTGTGTTAAAATATGTCCTCAATAATTATTTGTTTGTACTGAATTTAATAATTTCAACTAAATTAATAATATTAACAAATGCAAACAGTATAGCTGATATTTATGTATTATAAATTATTAACATCAAGATGAATAAAAAATAACTTCATTTATTATAAATTATAAGTTAAATAAAATTAAATATAAAAATATGTGCTGGTACGTAAGGGTTATGGTATGGTTGAGGTGAACAATAAATAAAACAACACAAAAATGGACAAATGTGTGTAATTCGTGGCCAGCTTTATTGACTTATGTACACAACTACACAAGTCAAATTTATCGAGTGTAAAAATAATTTTAATGAGACGATTCGAACAGGTACAAGAAGTCGAAATTATTCATACATTAATATGATTTGTAACAAATTCGATGAGGATATGCAGTGAGATGATATTTAGTTATTATATAACGTTAAAGTACAATGACAATAACATACGAAGGTTATAAAATAGCGCGACTAGTATGTATTTAATACTAAATATACGAAAGCGCACGCATGCACCAGCATTTACTATACTCGTTACACGATTAACATTTGTTAATATAAATAATCGATTACGCACTTGCACTTAATATCGATTAATATAGACACCGCGATATGGGACATTAATAATGAAACTAATAGTGGCGAGCACCATGTTAAATTACATGTTAGCACAACTCAAATTTTACACCATATACGGACATTAAAATGGCATGCTCATGAACGAATTAAGTATGAAAGTGCTTAAAAATAAATTAGACGCGATTTTTATTTATTTCTCCGTAAGTCGACTGAGTAGAAACGTAAAACTGTCATGGATTTTAATAAAATATTGTTACGAAAAAGCACACCTACCGTCGTAATAAATAATTAAAATTACAAAAAGAGCATATTTACAAATGGATATACAGACACGGCTGCGCAACAACGTCCTACGCTATATAGCTTTGGATTATCGTAACAACGATCTATAACTAACACTAATTTACAATAAAGCTTTTTAGAACAACATTTACATACATTAACAATATTATCATTGTTCGACATTGGAGGCCGTGCATAAATGACTTCACACGTTAGTTGGGAGAGTCAAATTCTCTAGATGACATTTCTAAAGATAATATAGAAATTTATTTACGGAATTACTGTTCTGTTTTAACAATTTCTAGATATAAAATTGCAGTATATATGACTTCTTACAACGTTATTATACAATTCGTATGTAGTCATTTATAGACGACCCCTTAAGGAGGGGGTGACGACGCTCACTTCTAGTTTTTAGTTTGCTAATTGTAATCAACATATGTCACGATAATGCGTAATAATTAATTAGAAATAGTTAAAGAAAATACATTCCACAGTTAGTTGCTAGATATATAACTTTGCAAATGTTTTGTAAACCATTTTTTTTTATATTAAAATTTATTCGAATTTGTTCGAAATAAAAAATATTATAAACCATTTTCCATAACTATTTCTAATCAAAATTAAACAAATAATCAATTTTGATTTTGATAAATCGTATTAAATAACAAAAATATTAACACAACCGATTAAACAGTACCTAAGAGTTCATTTTGAACACAATAAACTGTAAAAATAACCGAACATTAAGCATCTATAGCACATCAAAATTCAACACTAACACGGCAACCAACTAAAACGAACTAAATGTTAAACGACGACGGGAAATCTTAACTAGTCTTCTAGACGTATTCAAGATCATTGCAATATAAAATTCAGGAATGTTACAGAACATTACGGATCTGGATACGGATATAAGAAGAATACTATTTCATTTTCGGTTACGTTGATATAACATTATTTTGGATTATCAGTTATTTTAGGCTAATCTCGGTTCTTAGTTTTTTTGGGAAAGTATAAAGAGTTTGTTATTGACAGCTGTGTTTATAGTCTTTTTTACTAACAAAAGCTGTTTATCTTCGTTTCGCTAGTTCGTACTGAAAGTTAGAATATAACCGATGAAGCAAGTCTAGTCTAGTCTAGTCTTATCCAGAACTTACAGAGGATTCGGTTAAGGTGCCGAATAGTTATTTATTTTATATATCTCATAGATTCATTTACGGCTACAGAGCTCCATAACATTCCTGATAAAGTTATAACAAATGTGTGAGAAATTATATCGCAACCTTAAAATTGAAATGACCTAATTAAAAAAATGCGAGAAAACATGATAGATTCTTAATATAGACTTGCCATGCTCAGCAATTTTTTTATTAAAGAAATTTTAATTTAGATACTTTTAATTTTAAGTGTGTGATATAATACGTATGTATAAATTGGTATTATTTAGGAGTGAGAGCTCAGTGGTCGTGAAGTCGGTCGTGCGAGCGACTTGACGAACGCGAAGTCTTCCGTTGGTCCAAATATGCCGCCGGCGCCCAGCCCTCGCCCTGCCCACCTGGAATATTTCATTTTACTTCATAAACATAACGATACCCATTAAAAAATTGAAGATGAAGTACTACATATGAACATAATTAAGTCATATGCACAAGTTTGTAAATCATAATTTCAAATTAAGTTAGGATTAACATGTTCAAAACATTGTGGCAAAAAAAAATGATACATAAGAAATATAGTTTTTATTGCTTGATTCGCTGAAAGTTCGAAATGTTAGAATATAGACTGCTATTTTGCCTAGGTATAACTTTTGTTTTATTAAACCCTTCTTGATTGACCTAAATGTTAATTTAGAAATCAATAATTTCCTACATCATCAATTTGAAGCCGTGCAGAGGTACAGCGCGTGACTATAAATCACGCGACTTCTATTTTTTTCCTCTGCTAACAAGAAGCGCGGCGTTGAGTTCCATCAATCAACATGCAACAATGTCTCGAAAATTTCGTGGAAATTGGGAAACAGAGCTTCCCTGCTAGCCGTGAAGTGAATGCACAGTGACCCACCTGCGAGGCGCACGTACCACCAGCCGGCACAGCCCACCTTGAGCAGGTCGGCGTGCTGCCCCTCGCGCAGCGACACCTCGCTCGCGCCCACCGCCGCGTAGTCCGACAGCGCCACCAGCGCGCACCCCACCGCCTTCAGTCACAGACACACTTTGTATTCATTAGCAATCGATCATGGTGTTTATAGCTAAATATGTTTTATTGTTGACTGGCTTTTTTTCTTACTCTTACGCGATAAGCACACGATTACCAAAATCTATAAAAAAATCACATGGTACACCCCAAATCCAAAAAGTCACACACTTGAAAATAAACAAAACATAATATATATGAGATACCAGCTATATCAATTAACTGTATGCCTTAGTTTCAAATCCCTATAGAAATAGTGTACCGTTCACATTCTATAATATGAAACACACATAAAAAAGAAAACTAAATCATCTATTGAAAACAGTGGAAAACCTATTAATATCCTGTAACATCAAAACATGCACACAGTCATTCCCTAACAGAAAGCTATATAGTTAATAGATATCCACACTGAATAATTTAAACATTAATAACCGAGCGCATGCGTGTTACTGCACATTAAACCTTTGCCTCGATACATATTGTAATCACCACGAAGCATGCAACGTTTCAGTTAGTAGAGCAACCATTGAGATTAAATGCTTTCACATCTCAACATTACGACCGTAACAATTTTTTAAATTGAACAATTATTATTTATATTTTTTCAATTGAAACTTGCTTTTAGAATGAAAGGAGAATAGTTAGAATCTTTGTGTGTTGTTACGATCAAAATGAATTATTAAGTACATTTTGTTAGTAATATATTCACGAAAGCCATGCACCTTGCATGGAAACATAATATACATATAATTACAGTATAAAGCTTTTGTAATATACAATATACCTTATAATTTCAATAAATTTCAAAGTTCGAGCCTCTAACAGATAATATTGTAGTATAATGTTGTTTAAATTTCATATAAGCGTTAATATTGTGTACAGTAATCGAAGCTTAAAAGTAATACATGTTAGAATGTACATATAATGGTATGAATAACAATTATTGATAGTTTTATAATTTTACATATTTGATGTATAAATATAAATTTACATATATTTTGTACTTATTAAATAAACTGTATAAACTATATATAAATTGGTATAATATTATTCCAAGTAAGAATGGCCTATGTGTAAAATCTGATGTATTCTAATGAGCTCCGTACCAAGACTGACTGATAAGTTTCTGAAATACGACCAAAACTTGATCTGCAACATCATTTCTTTCTGCATACATAGACTTAACAGGGAAAGAATGTATCGCGTCTCTAGTCCTGTTAAACAGTATCTAATAGGACTATCTGTGATTCAGTTATTATTATCTAACACAAGTAGAAGAGTTGTAATGTAGAGTATAGCAGACAGCAGGTCGAAAGCCAAGTGAGATTTTGAAGTAAGAGTGGGAGTCGTGACAAGTGCTGGATACAATATATTTTTTTATAAATACGTTTTTAGGTAGATCGTAGTTTCTACGCAAAACATTCCAAAAGGTACATATATGTGTCCAGGAAGTAAGTGTGCCGTAATATATAATAATACATCAGTTCTAGAACAGTCTGTGAATAACATTAAACAGAAATAAGACATATATTCTGAATAGACTTACATAAAATATAACACGTAAACAAAGCGAAGCGCATAATAGAAACGAAATCGAAAAGCACACGACAATGAGTGACATAACAAACAAAACATGACTTACACGATAGTTAATGTTCAGCGAAAAACTGATATATCCACGTTACGTCGTTGTCTTTGGCTAATAAACTTTGGATATTAAATCAGTCTCTTTCATTTATTTACAAAGCTTCTAGCGGCTTAGCCGTAGAGGCGTCTATCAGGACTGTGATACGTAAAACGTGGAGGTGGCTTGCGTGGAGCCCGATACTGAAAAGAACTGTACCATTCTGTGTATGGTACCGTTGAGACCCACGGCCTCCGTCACCTGTTGAACAACACAACTTTAGAGGCCATTTTGACAACACGCATTACAAAATGGCGTCGGTAGCGTCCCAAGCGGTTGTAAAGGATACCTTGTGACTTTCCTAAAACGCAAGTGAAGTGCTTAAAGCCTACGTCATGACGATAGTAGTGCTAAGTCAACATGAGTTTATTATTAATTTACAGTTTCCTCTCAAGCGATGATGAGTGACTTGCGAAATCAATATGCAGTGACGGCGTGAACTATATTGGGTATTGAATTTTTCTATATATTTAATATATAGGGAATTCATAGTATGACTATAAATCTAAAACTAATTTACATATATACTACGAATTCTCTAAAAATAATGCATTTTCTTTCATTAAAAATATTAAACTTCATTTAAATTGTATTATTGTAAGGCGTAGAATATCCCAGGAAAGCGTTAGGTGCGTTCGGGTTGCTAGCCTTATCATGCGCTACCCGGTGACTATTTGACCGCATTCCTTTATAAATTTATTTAAACTTACATAGAGAGTGGGTTTCACTTCACTCACAACTGTAAACCCAAAATTAGTTTGTATTAACATAATTATTATAATACCCATATTAAAAGAAGCCCACTAAGCACCACTAAAGGCTTTACTGTTAGTTTTAACTTTAAATGCGAAATAAAAAATTACACAAACTCTTTATCATCTTATTACATTATCCTATCCAATTTTTTGATGTTAACATACTTGAAATTTAACATGATTTTAATGACAGATTCGAAATTGTTTATTAAGGATCAGAATATATACAAATGTAGTGTATTTTAACATTATATCATTAAAATTACTTAATTTAGAGAAAGTAAACGAAAAACAATGTATATACAATACAAGAACCCATAACCCTTGTCTGAAAAGTGTCAAATTTTTTACAATTTCCATGGTTTATAAAATTGACCAAATTGACAATATAATAGAATTCATGTATAGTTTCATAGCTAACAATAAATATTTTTAGACGTTTGTAACGCCTGTTAGTAGAAACAACGTTGAACAGTAAATATATAAACTGTACTATAAGAAATTATAAAATTAGCTTAATGGAATATTTGAACCAAAATCATTTATAATTTATTTAAATAAAATTTTATTACTGTAGTACAGTCCATACATCGTAGGGATATATAAAGAGTAGTACTAAAACGAACAAGCTTTTCATGTATGTCGACATCCCAATTTCTATAAAACTCTATTAAGCAACTGTATCAATACTTTCTTTCTTAACCTACAACATAAATAAAGGAAACTTAAGATTTTGATTATTGTAAATTAAGAATTATAAGGACATACATATATATATAAACAGTATTAGTAACTAACCGGCGCATGTTCAGCGTCCTCCTCCTCCTCGTCGGAGGGGTCGGTGGACCAGCAGGGCTCGTCGTGGTCGCGCGCGCGGCCCCCCGCGCCCGGGCCCAGCTCCCACGAGCTTGTTTGTATTAGTGTCCTGTTTCGTAGTTGTATGTTAATATTGTTGTATACGTATTACTAGCAACTTATTGTTATAAACTTGTTGTTATATTATAACCAAATTATACAGAATCTTTACATAAATATTAATGATATATTACTGTAAAGTTTTATCTGAAGTCGTTTAGTAGTTTTGCGTGAAAGTGAAAAAAAACTTCCTATCCATCCTAACACGTCATTCATAAAATTTAGTTTTCGTCACTCAAACACCCAATATTTGTGTCATTCTAACTTCAAGTCACAGAGAGCAGAGAACACACACAAGATGGTCGGGGAGTCCTATGTCAGTAAATCTATCTTTATGGCTTTCTAATTTTAAAAAAGTAACGGTATCGGTATTATAAAAAAAACCATTGCAAGTATATGTTTTTTTTTAGTTGCAACATCTTAACAATAAGTTTACAGTAGCAACGTCTAATTAGTGATATCAAACTGTCAATAAGGAAAATTAATTTAGTTTTAGATTCATAGTCGTAAACTCACATCCCGTACTTTAAATTTATAAAAAAAAAAGCTAAAATTTTTCATAGACACCTTACCTATGATGCTGAGCACCATACTGCCTAACCCGTTCCCCCTTCAGCTCGTTCAGCTGGTCGAGCAGCACTCGCTTGATGCGCTCGACCCACGTGCGCTTCACGTCCACGCTGGGGGCCGTTATGGTGTGCACCTCGGACCGCCCTTGCCGCCATACTTCGAATTTACGAGCGTCGCCCTTTACTGATTCTGTGAGGCCTATTTGTGACATCTATGGAGGAATGGTTTTTAAAAATATTATTTGAGTATAACATAAAAATTGTTTCATGCTGTATCCCGTAGCCAGTGTAGACCCCTCTGCCTAACAACCTGGTGCTAAGACACTCTGTTTTGCACGCATTGCCTAATTGTTAAGACAATAAATGGCGAAAATTAACGCCGTGGTCTGCCCTATCAGAGCACGAATATGTAAAAAAAAAGGATTCCCATTTCCTCGAATCCTGCCTATAAGTCAGACGCTACGGTTTGATTAGAATTCTTTCTGAAGAATATGCTTATTTTGTTTTAGTTTTAATTAGTGAGGAGTTCTGTCAAAAAAACCTAAAACGCATCAAAGTTCCAAGAAAAATTAAGAACGAAATCAAATTTTACTATTTTAATTATGTATATTTTTATAAAATGCAGAGAAATTGATGCTTGAGCTTAAAGACAACTACTTAATAAAGTGGCTTTATTATCATAACTTTTAATCAATAAAATTCTGAATATCTAACTTACTTGGAGATCATGTTTAAAATGGTAGGTAGCTTTATTATGGCTGTTCTTAGCCGCAGATTTGCAGAACAGCATTGCCTTCTCGTATAAGAAGATATGCCGACGTCTCGGCCGTATCCTTAAACGGAGGTCACGTTTGTTTTCTGACACCACGAGGAAAGAGCTTTGTAACAACAACTCGCCTTGCTGGCTTAAATCCACCTGTGATATTATTAATGGAAAAATAAATTCAAAAGTTTATCATTTTACTAAAATTAAATGTTTTTAAGAAATACAAGATTTCCAAAGGCTGCCTTGCCTTACCCATTATATCAAAGTTTATACCAGTAAATGACAGTATTTCTCGACACACATACTATTTCAACAGAGCTCATTTACTAAAATTGTCCTATACGTAATCCAAAATAACATCAAGCGGCTACTTCAAAGTGACAACTTGATCCAAATGCCGTTCAGACAAATTGTAAATGAAAATAATTTATCAAACACTTGGCACGTCCACGTTCGCATTGCGTTCCAACGATCAGAGTAATTCAGCGTATAACTAACCAGATATCCGTTACGGCATACGGAAAAATATCGCACGAATTACGACGCGGCCTCACATTCAATACAACACATACTATGTTAATTATTATTAAAAAAAATAAACCAGTGACTCGTGTGTGGACTTTTAAGTAAGAACATATAATAATTAAATTTTGTTTCAAAGAAAATTGATATATAGCACGTTTTTACTTGTATCGTTTATGGGAGTTTATGGGGGTTTTTGTATATTTTAATCTGCCATTTTTTCCATTTTGTTCTTTACTTCATGATTTTTTCTTTACATTATGATATTGAGTTAGAAATAATCATTGTTTAAATAATAACACGCCATTAGTTAAATACTATAAAAAAGTTAAGCCACTGACTTTGTTTGTGTGGACTTTTAAGTCAGTATATGAGAAATAAAAAATGATTAAATTTTGTTTCAAAGTAAATTGATAGCGCGCTTTTAATCCCTTCATTTACGGGAATTAAATCTGCGCAAAATTTTAATTTGGCTTTTACATTATCTGTGTGCCAATTGTTTTTCAATATTATTATTCACTTTATAACACAAGGTTAGTAAAATTAAAAGTTTTATTACAATTTACAAACGTTTTTAATAACATTTTAATTGAATTGAATATATTTTAAGAGCAAAGATATATTTTTTAAACAGTTGTTTTGTTACATTTGGAAAGGTTTGGCACTTGCAACTTTTCCGTTGTGTGTTATTTATTGACTTTAGTTGATGTCACATGTTTCATAGTAGAATGTGCTCAAATGTTATGATTAACAATGAATTGAGATTATTTGCAAGCTCATTTTCCTTTCTAGACTAAATAAAAGGGAGTTGAAATTTTATTTGCTCTGTTAAATAATTTATATAATTTAAATTTATTAATCACACATCACAATTCCCTTACTCGTGGTATTAAACATAATATATATAAAATTTACGTACATTATATTTAGAGAAGAGAATTATTAAAATGTACTAAAGTATTTCAAACTCTTTACAAAAAACTGAAATTGTGTAGAGGTTACTTCCCTTCTTTTTTTATGCTAAGTATAAATATATATTTTTATTTATGTAATTGAGTTGCACTATTTGAATTACCATGATGATACCAATATATTATTTGAATTACCATGATTATATGATACCAATATATTTGAAGCTTATATTATAAGCTTCAAATATATTATTTGCTACAAAATACATTAAGTACGTATAATGTAATAAGTATACTTACAGGGACTCCCGTGATAGCAATTTGGTGCATAGAATCGTTGACACATTTGAGTACCACTAGCATGCAGTCCAATGCCCGCTGTAGACCTGAACTCATAGAGCCACACTCGCTGTAACGTAGAAGATCCTGCGAAAAGATTAACAGATTGATATAAAAATTCTGTCATACACTAAGTATATATAATAGATATAAAACATTTAGGTTACATATTTAAGTCACGTAGTCAGGTTTAGAGCTTTATAAAACTATTTTTACATGGCAAACTGACCAATTAAAACTTAAACGTTAAAATGTGGTGCAAAAAGAAAAGCATTTATTACTCAGCCTTATTAAGCATCAGCAATAAAAATACGGATAGTGATAAAAAAAATATAACAAATCTTCATTTTCGCAGCCAGATCTAGGTTAATATTATTAATATAATACCTTAAGAAGTAGTTGGTATTTAGTGATCCTTTGCACAGGTTTCAGAAGGTATGCGGCGAGCGGTAGCTTGTGGCCCAAACGTTGTTGACAAGCCTGTAGGAATAGGTGCGTATCTACGAGAGTCTCTCGTAACCTTTCCGATCGTGGAATATTCTGGCAATAGTAGCTGTAAAGGCGGAAGAAGGTTTCTCTCTGCAAATAAATTTAAATTGTTAAAATAGTTTATTTTGTAGTCGAGTAACACGAACTTTCATGACTTTTAACTCTGCTGGATCTTAAATTTCGGTCAGCAGCATTATTATCACTTATCATCAGTCTTCATAATAACAATGAGAGCAAAAAAAGGGATTTTGATACATACTATTTATATATATTAGGATACCTTTTCAACGAAGCAAAGTGCAACGAGTTCTGTTGCTGAAATTGATTTCTCCAAGTCTTTGAGGAACACTTCTTGGTGGAATGTAAAAAGCTCGTGTAAGTTGCCGAAGAGCACGTCAGCTTGACCGACCAGAGCCGACGGCAGGACGTGCTGGTTTTCGGGCTTTTCTATCTCTTCTTTATAACCCTGTAACAATATTACTAAATAAAGTACTCAAGAAATTAAAATTGTTTTATACTGAACTTATATTTTATTTAATTTATTTGTGAAATACCGAGTTGATCACAGACGAACAATTACTGATCGTGTCACACCAATGCTGTAAACGCCTTTGATAGTCTTTGTATATAGCTTCTAAACATTCAGTCTCAGTTGGAGTTAATGTATCTTTACGAAATATTCTTTTAAGGCTTTGCAAAGAAGAGGTAAAGTTGCGAGTTAAATGTCTTTTAGCAAAGCTTTGCATTTTCGTTTGATATGAAGTTTGGTATCTCGAGTAGTTTTGAGTCGTATATGGGTATTTATAGGACTTATAGTTGCAGTATTTAGAAAATTTTGACCGTTTTCTATATGATAAAGTAGAATGTAGGCTTCGTACAAAACTATCCGCATTACTTCTCCTGCATATTGAGGAACTTTTTTGAGAGTAAGTACTCGTAGAGTAATGTTCTTTTATGGTACTATTCCATTCCTTCATAATCTTTTTATAGTCCTTTTGTAAAGAAACTAGAATATCATCATCAGAGCTGTTCATTGTTTTTCTAAGTTCAGTGCAACTGTTAGAAAGCAATTGAGAATCTTTAGTTATTGTGGTTTCTGTGGAATATTCAGGTGTCAAAATTTGAACATCTGTATCACGACAACCATAAAGAGGGTTTTTAACAATTTCTGGTTGGTCAACAGTGGTCGGCACCGTCGTCACTGATTCAGTTGTATAGTCTTCAGAAACTGTAATTACATCTGAATCCGGTAAGTAAACTATTTTCTCTTCCGATTTTCGAATGTCCTCATAACCCGGCAGTGTTTTGCCGTAAAAGAAATTTCCAGTAAATGGTTCCATATGAACAGGTTTGATATGTCGCGGGCGGCACTTAACACGACTATTTTTACCGATATCACTTGCAGATTTCTTGCACTGTTTATTATTTGCTAGTTTTTCACTCTCAAAAAGACTTATTTGGTTGTTATAATCGCTGAAAAGGGTGGAATCGGAAGCAGATCGTGTCAATCGTTTGCTTTTGGTTGTTGAATTGTTCTTCCTATAATACCAAGAGTAGGATGTACCGACACTGATATTCGCTGATGACTTATAGAGGTCATATTTCCCATGCTTCATGTTGCAGAGCGCCGTGAGGTGCAACACGCGACGTAGAACCGGCACTGGCGAACAATTGGCAAATGTGTAAAATGCATTATGTTCCGCTGGTTGACTTCGCGCACTAGCTTGCGTGCTGCGTATCGAATGCATCAGACGTATGTGCCTTGTGAGATGTCAGATGGTCCGTAACTGCCCACTGTGTGTTGTTACATATGTTAACCATGCGCTTCTTCTGATGTACTGGCATATTTAGTTTTTAGAGCGCGTAACTTATGGGAGATATCGTTCGACGAGCTATTAAATGGAGTGGAACGCGTCTAGTTTAAAAACAATATATAAATAATAATGAAACAAATAAATGGTTGCATCAAATGTATACAATAGCAATACACACAAAACCTATTCATCCATGCAATTAAATAAATTTCAAATTCAAATATTTACTATTGGTTCGGTCATTATAATATAATGAACAAGTTAATTTAGGCTTCCTGTTAATGGATTGACAAAATTATATAAATATTTAAGTTCACAAAAGATGTAAGTCTATTATTCATAAGTAGAGCTTTTAATAAAATGTATTTTGTAGTTATTAGATACTTACATTTAATATAGAACCAAGTTCTTGAACATAAACCCTCTCAGTCTGCAAAAGCTCGGCCAACACGTGGCCACGTCGTGACCGTCGCGCCTCTGCGTCTTCTCCACCAGAGCTCTCTGACCCTCCTGACGTTTCCATCTATGAAGCAAAGTTTTGCTAAAGTAAGTTTTCCTTCATACCATGAACAAAAGGTCTGTGTTGAAAAGTTTAAAAGATACACTTTTTAATATTAACTGTTAATAAAATTAAAATGAGTATTAGAGGTTTGGAAAATTAGACAATAGTTTCCTATTATGTAAATAAGCATACCTAAGGAGTTTCATTTATATTTGAAATATTGCATCAAGAGTAAGTTTAAATTGTACGCATATAACATAGGGAATGTGTTAAAACGTAACTGTAAAATTATTAGAAAAAAAATAAATTTTCATTTCATTTTGACGTTTGACAGATGGGTAGTTTATCCGGCGAATGTACCTACCAGTTATTGGCCGATTTGCAATAAATGAGAGTTTCTTTGCTTTTACCCTAAGATCCCAGCCCAGCCAGACCTACGTCATTTTAGCAAAGCTGGAATTTTTAACATTATTAGTCCTATACGTAGTGAGGACGGTATGCATACTCACTAACTTGAAAGTGGGGAACTTTCAGAGGTAGCTCAAACTAAATGTACCTAAAAATCGTGCCCACCTACGTTAAAGTAGAAAGGCTCGTATTTAAGTCTGTTATTAAGAATATTGTAAAAAATATATATTCATTATTGCCAGACCCTTTCCGTGAGCCTTTATTCCCGCCAGACGCCCTAAAAGTTGTTTAAAATTGAGGCAAACTACGTCATACTAGCAAGCCAAAATTTTATATATATTATTTAAGGTACCATTTCGAGGCCCATTATAAGCTGCCAGACCAATCCGATGGGTAAAATCATCCTGCCAGACAAAACGACAAAATACTCCATGTGTGTGTAGCGTGTTTTCTATATAGTCTGTGATCGTGTTGTCAAAGTTAACAAGACGAATTACTAAAGTAAGAATTAACATAATATTTTAAATGAATTTATTGTAAATGAATATAAAGGGAGAAAGATGAGCGGTCCTGTAACTAAAATATTAATCATGCGAAAATTTAATATTAACTATAAAGTACAATACCTTTTTTCTGTATGTTGTGATACGTCGTATCATGTTTTAATTAACACCGCTTAATAAAGAAACTCACTTTAACCTTAATACTTAATGTTAAATTGGTGCTAAATAATGAAGTTATGATTATAATTTCCGTTATTTTACCGTTGGGGTTTCTGTGTTTTTGTGTAACTTTCACGCACGATATATAATTTCGTGTAAATAAACGGTATATAGATTATAAACCGATTAACGTATTTAATAATAATAATAATAATAATCAGCTTCACGCTGTATCCCGCACACTGCAGGGCAGGCAGAGGGAAAGTAGTAAAAGACACTCCGTTCCCCACTTTCCGCCGAATTTCGGAGGCATTGCGTGTTAAGTGGCAGAACTCAACGCCGCGTTTTGCCTCGACACCAGAGCGAAGAAATGGAAATATAAATTTAAGTAAATGTTTCATCTCCTCGAGTGGGGATCAAACCCACAAACAGTCGGTTTACAGTCACACTTTGTGCCGCTGCGCCACGACCGGCCTCTTTAACGTATTTAAGTATTACAATTGAGATCTTGTTTGTATGTCACTTAATTTGTAACTGCTATATTTACCTAATAATACTTCTGTACGTCAATTATTATTATTTTGTTAACCATTTAATTTAGTAAGGTTAAGACAAGTACTATGGCTACTTACAACTTTATTCGGTTCTGAAAAATCCTTTACAATCTTGTAACCCGTTTTTAAAACAACATTTATGGTCTCCATAACGTAAAAACAATTTCAAAATGCACAAATATCACACAGAATATACACACATAAATAAAACATAACTTTTCATTTAAATTCTCGTGTATTAACGTAAAGGGAGCACATGGAGAAGGCCGTGTGCGTTTGATAGTAAGAATAAGGAACTGATGGCCTGGGATGTGAAGGGGCGCGGGAATACGTTGGGACTGTAAAAAACTTGCTGCCTCCGCTTTACAGATGTGCAACCGACTTGACGGATGCTCTTTGTGTATTATTTAGAAAACTAAGTTTTTGTATATTTCAAAAATATTATTCTATATAAGATTAGTGTTGACGTGTGACTCTACTGCACTTTAGGAGCATGCGGTATATAATTTTTGTTGATGTTTGTGTTGATTATTGATGAGTGAGAGGTGAGTTATCTTCAGCCTAGCTGCGTAAAAATATTGAGAAAAAAAAATGTAAAAAAAATCATCCTTATTATATAACGTTTTTATCACCATTTTAATATTTATGATGTATTCTAAAAATAAATTGTATTATTAAAACACCGAATACCATTCATAATCATGCGCCATATATGTCAATAAAATTATTTATTGCTTCAAAATTATAATTATATGAGTTTATGTGGTTATTCAAGAGCAAGCAAGACAAGAGCAGAGTAAGGGTGGTCCACTAGCTACTTTTACAAAGTAGAGCACTCTTTCAGCCGTGTTCGTGGCTTTTATTACAAAGGGCGAACGTGCTGCATACAGAGTTATAGACTAAGCACGTTGTATTTATCGATACTTGTGTGCGTGACTACATGTGTAGTAGAGCACACCTGCCGAGAGTTCCGTAGTCGCTGGGGACAGGACAGAAACTCTTCATATTATGCTAACTTCTATACTATTCAACTCAACGGCAGTTCAAATCTGAGAGGATTGTTATTTTTTTGCTTTCGAAACATCTGGAGCGGCTCTTGTTTGTAAGAGAAAAGCACGTGCTACGTTCTTATTGTAGGTTGAATGAAAGATTAGAAGTCACGTACGTAATAGAACGTGTGAACAGAAAATAAATTTGTCATAATTGTTTATTGATATCAAAAAAAAAACTATTTAAATCCGTATAGATTTTTAAATAATAAGTATATTACAAACGTGACATTAAGCCCTGACCCCAACAGACTTGCGCACTTGAACTGATTGACCATATTGTACCCTCAATTGCCGCACGTCGGCTGCGCTCGCGCAATCGTAAATTCGTAAATTATGAAGCAATATATTGTAACATATTTCGTTAATAAATAGTCTTGAAAAAACAAAGAATAATAAATTATAGCTAATATTGAAGTTAATTTTATTAAATAATTTATAGAATTCATTCTAATCTTATTTTTTAGCAGGGCGTCTCTATTCAAGTTTTAGGGTTCCATAAAGTCTAGATCTACAATTACTACAATTAAGAGATTTGACCAGAAGTAGGAAAATACAAACTAAGGAAAAAATGTGAAAAACAGAAATATATAAGTATAAAAATTAAGATCAGCTTCACGCTGTATCCCACATACATAAGGGTAAATCAAGTTAAGTCGGCATTGGGTGTTGAGTGGCGGAATTGAACGTTGGGTTTTTGCCTTGATGCCAGAGCGAAGAAATGAAAATATTCATAAATAATAATTAATTCCCTCGAGTGGGTATCGAACCCACAACCATTGCGTTACAGCCACACCCTTGTGCGCACCCCCGGGGCCCTGATGGCCTCATTTATAGGTATAACATAGACCGCCAACTTAAATTAGCCTTCGCCCTTAGTGTGCGAGAGTGACAAGCACTTGTCCGGGTTTTTCTAATGTTATAAGGTACAGCGTCTAGATGACGAGTCACTTTAAATTCTGCACACTTGAAAACACGTATATATATATATATCATATTGATATGAACCCAATTATTTCATTTAATAATTTTTTTTCTTTAAAAAAGGTGCAGAAAGAAAGGAATCAGTAATAATATAATTAAATGTTATAAGCGATTCATATAAACAATATAAAATTAAGCCTTCATGGTGTGGCCATGGTAAATTAAGCCACTATGGCGACTGGATATATGTATCTCACTTTAACCTATATTTAGAGTCGTCTTGAGTACGTATAGAATCTTTAAAATATCTCGTTATTTTATTGATTTTATAAAACATATTTAACATTAATAAAATACATTTCACGCGGCGACTGGCAAATAAAAATAGTCTCACAAAGAATAACTAGAGGCCAGTTGTGGCGCAGGTGACAAGCGTGTGACTGTAAACACGACAGGTTGTGGGTACAATTCCCACTTGAGGAAATAATATACTTAATATTTTCATTTCTTCGTCCTATAATAGCATTAAACGCTATTAATAAAAGTCAATATTGCAGCGAAGAAAATCTAAAAGCAAGAAAATTGCTTCAGTCGAACTATGAACCATAGTTCTGTCGTAACCGGGAGTCGCAAAAACGGGAGAACAGTTGTGTAACTGATTCCGCAACTGGCACAGGCTCCCGTTAAGGACCGCTACACTTCACTACCGAGTAATAGACGCTGTATGGTACTTAAATTTGCTACTAGAGTTATTGAATGTGAAAGGTATGTATATTGATTGTTATTAATAAAATTATCTTTAAGTTATTAAAATATTCCGTACTAACTATACTAATGTTCTAACTCACGCAACAATGTATATAAAAGACATTTAGATTCTCAATTACTATTAAAGAATGAAAAGAAAAGAATGCTATTTAGTTCACGGAGCATTTGATGGTTTTTTAACAGATATCTAAAACACACTGTCGCACATGACAAGATAGGCATTGGGAACCTAGGAACCTAGTGTTAAAACACTACCTTACCTAGCCTTCCTAGCCATTGAGACACTAACGTTCCTCATTTTCCGCCGAATCGTGATTGATTGCATTTGATGGCATTGCGTGTTGACTTGATTTTTTTAGCTTAGAGATTTTTGCACTACATACATTTAGTATGTGTTCAATCGGTATCATGTTCAAAAAAACAGATATAAACATCAAAAAATTATCAACAATGTTAAAAGGTTTTCAAGAACTATTCAAACCAATTTCCTATTACGATTTAAGTAACCAGATATTTCCCTTAAAATGTTGTAATTTCTTACTCTTGGTTGATGATGACAAAAAGTGTTCGCAGAACCTACATTCTTCACACCGTATTTGAAACTAAAACGTTCAAGACGGGCATTTTGTGGAGTAACAGAGATACCATTAAAGGTGGCACAGTTCCAATCAGCTAAGATCTGTTATTCGAGCTTATTTATTGAGAAGTGGAAGTGAGTAATGGAAGCAATAATAGCCTTTACTTGCAATATATTTCTTATAGACATAATTATTTATTAAATAAATAAAAACTCAATTTACTTATTTTAATTTTAAAAGATCTGAGCGATAAGATTTCCTAATATTGAAATCATTGACCACGACGAATAGAACAAAAAAAGTAGGCGGTGTATAGTATACATCCGCATACCATAATAATTTATTATTTTAGTACATACGTACGTCTAAAACAAGTGTAAATGTTGTTCTTAGAACTATAAAAGGATGCAACATGTATTTTACTTGATTTTTGAAAATCTAAACAATTCTAATGCTGTTGTTGCTTGTTGAGAAAACAAACGCTTTAAGATTAACGCTCCATTAGCTACAACATAAATTACTAGCCTATCAAATTTCTCACAGCCTTAAAAAAATATATTTCTTGTGATCTTGTGATTATAATAAATCATGTATTCTTCACTAGGTACATTTAAATAAGTATTTAAAAATATATGCAAACAATAAAAAAAAGTTTCGATTCTATCTATTACTAACTAAATTATAATAATATCCCAAAATAAATGCATTTTCCGAACCTGTCTACAATGTGAAAATATAAATAAAATGTAATTTGTACCTAGACAATGCAACTGCACCAAGAGGAAGACAACAATGATAATGATGATGAGTACCGTACCTATATCAATTTTATTTTTATTCTCTACTTACGGGTAAACATGAGATAAAACTATATATAAACGGCGTAGGTACGTGCTTCAGTTTGTGCAAGTGTTGCGGTTGGTATACAGTGACATTAAACTGTTTTATTTGTAATATGACCGCTACTATTTTAAAAAAGTCACACATCTATCTGTCGCAATTGATTCAAATGAATAAAGTTCGCAATCTCTATTACACCTAGATATTTTATATTATTACTAACGATTTAAGATTGTAAATATAAGACACTCTACGCTCAAATAGATTTTATAGTGCGTATCCTGTACCTAAGTGCCAAAATATAAAAAAAAAGAAACAAATTTGTAAAAAAAAACCTCAATTACCAAGCCTTTGGATGTCTAAAAACCCTAATGATCATTAATTATTGACAAACTGCAAATACATATATATGTTACAAGAAAAATAAAATACGTGAATAGCATTCGTTATATGCAATTCAACATAATAAAATACAAAACATACTCTACTAAATTACGATAATTTTGCGACGTAAGAAAACTAAACCTAGTGGTAAATGACTCCGTTTTATACTTTCCACACATTTAGCCCGTTGCGATTTAGATGGCGGAACCAAACGCCACAGTTAGTGTAACCAGAGCAAAGTAATTATAAATATAAATTATATATGTAATATAGAGGCAAGTCGTGGCGCAGGACCAAAAGTGTGCGACTGTAAATGCAATAAGTTGTGGGTTCTCTCACTCAAGGAATTTAAATGAGATGAGAATTCAGCGGAAAGTGAGGAACGGAATTGTCTTAATCGCTTTAGTCTTCCAGGTTCCCTCTGCTTATCCTTCTATGAGAGGGATACAGTGTGCAGATAAAAAAAATATTATTTTATGTAAGAAAAAAAAAGATAATTCATTATTTTCGTACAAATGGAAGAATTCTAAATTTACTACACATTTTAAAGAATTGAGTATTTACGAAAGAAATTATACATGCGATATAGCAATATAAAAAGAAATACTAAAATCATGAAACAAATTCAAGCACATGGTTGTCAAAAATAATTAATCCACATAAAGTTTATTATTAATTTATTTGTTATAGATAATTGAAATAGGTTAGTCACAAATTGTGTTATCATTATCACAAACACACAAGCTGCGAGGACAGCTTACTCACAGATTTCAAGCGCCATGACAGTTCTTCCATAACTTGGACCCATTTTATATTAAAATTCATTATCCTCGCATGTCGTTTGTACATGTAGCGCGAATTTATTGTATGTACAATATGTGGTCTTAAAGTCACGTCATCTTCTGAATCTTCAGCAGTCTCAAGAGACGCCATTATTTTGATCAATTTACTATCACTTTTTTCATATTAAATAAATACACTTGCATGTTCATCTTTTCCTTTAATGTTTGAAATAATGTGCTATGTAAATAAGTATAATAATAAGTAATATTAAGTTTCGTAATAATCAACTTATATTATAATAGTATCTTAAAATTGTAATTATCATTTTAAAATTTAATATGTTTATTAATAAAATTACAAAATATTTTGAATAAATTAAAATAGAAGATGTAATATTATGCAAAAGAAAATTTGGAATTTTCAAATATATATAATACATAGATAATTTAACGTTTGTTGCATAAATTTCACGTAATTTGTACATTTTTGTAGTTACAAAATTACAAAATGGCCAATGCATCTAATATTTAGCAGTTATAATCAAGAAGCTTATACGTAATAGAGTGAATCTCAGTTAAGTAGTTTATTTAATTTCTCGAGAATTTATTGCGTTGACCTGGATGATCGCTGAGACCGTACCGTTTTGCGACGAAACTTGCACCGCAACGAGAAACCCCTATCTGAATAACCGGTTCTTCGCGAATGCCAGGAAGTGGGACAGTAGAAACTTAGAACGACCTTCAAAATAAATTCGTATCGTCTATTCTAAATTGGAAGATTCAAATTCTTTATACCTAACTTAATCGTGATAGTTCACTAAACGTTACAATATGATGTTAAGAAAATATTTAAAAATAGGTATACGTCAAATAAAAGTGATTTTTATCGCCTATCCTGCCGATAGGCGGAGGATAGGCAGAGGCAGGATAGGCGGAGGAAACCTAGTGTAAAGACACTCCGGTCCCCTCTTTCCACCGAATTCTGCGTGTTGAGTAACTAAGCAGAACTCAATGCCGCGCTTTGCCTCGACACCAGAGCGAAGTAATGAAAATATTAATTTAAATAAATATCTAATTTACTGGGGATCGAATCTACAACCAGTCACGTTTACAGTAACACTCTGTGTCCATGCGCCACGACTGGCCTCTATAAAACGAAGATTAAAAAAAAAACTTCCAATAGGTGAATATAAATGACATAATGTCTAAATGTGAAACTCGCTTAAATATTCATAACAATTAGTACGAGGACGCAATCAATGGGTATTAGGTTAGGTACACAGCGATAAGGCAACATTTGACTTAACTTAACTATACGTCACCGGCAGCCGTATAGAGCTCTTAAGTTTAAGTACTATAATAGTAAACAGATTACGTTTACTAATTACCATGCTACAGCCACCTCTTAGGTACATACGTCGTTGCGTCACATGCTTTTGTGATGTAACTATAGAGTTATGAGTTATTGGGAACAAAGAAATGTCAAATATAAAGGCCAAAATGAAGACTGTACTACTGTACTGAAGTAAAATCTAAATTATACGTGTATTTTTTCTTGCGAAATGACAATAGAGACGATTTTAATATTTAAAGATTTTATTGTTTTAGATATTTGAAATTGTTATTCCGAGTATGATTGCCCTAATTATAGTAAGGTCTGCAAATAAAGATGAGATATTAAACAAAGACAGAGCTAAACTACGACTTGTCATGCGTGATGTCTCTAAAACACTTTCTCTAACCGGTAGAATATCTGATAAATGGAGGTACAATTTACGTAAGAATTTAAAAAAATATTTGTCGTTATTTTATTTTTCTATATCTTTAGAATTTAACAAAAATAATAATGAAAAATTTATTGTTATACAAGTAATAATAGTAAAACAAAATAAGATACTTTTTACGAAGCAATATTATGAAGTAAACTCATATTATACTTGTATCCTGTAAACCAAGATGGATGAGTAAGAAGACCATGCAACAAATAATACAAAGAATGACGTTCTCGGAATGGTGGCTACAATGAGATCCAATTTCTATGTGGTGGATAACATCGACTGTTTGCCTCCCACGGTCTTATTATTTAGTTTTGTGCAATATCACGTAATAATAGTTAACTTAACACATATTATGCTATAGATACTTGTATCAAACATTAAATGTAAATAGCAATAAACACTAATAAAGATCACTAACGTGGTATTTTTAAATAAAAATATATAAATATATGTAAAATGAAAAATGAGAATCGCGATGTTTCCTGAAGTGTAGAGTAGACAGAGGCATCGTATGTATGAAAACAACATACCTATATATGTAGTTCGAAACTAACGAAAATACTTTCACCGTCTACAACTCGGAACAATGCGTAGGAATTCTTTAGCGACATGTTTTTAAAAATTTGCCCCGATCGACTTTGAACTACAAGTAATGTCAAATATAACAGAACAAAAAAACTCAGTCGAAATACAATTGATTATATATTTATGATAATCGATACATGATATATTCCTAAATACATCTTCTTTGTCCAAATTTCACTAGGCTCATTAATATTGGTTTCGATTTTTAATTATAAAATCAATATCGTCATAATACGATAAGTACCGCCTGCAGAATTCGGCGGTGCGTGAGGAACAGGGCGTCTTAACACTAGGTGTAGGAAGCTGATTTAACTTAAATTTTTATGTTTTACCTTAAAACTATTAGCCATTATTGTATTAAACGCTTAAGTAGTATCCATTGGAGCATGTCTTTCACACAGATTGACACGTCGTGAACAATGGGACTAAAAGCCTGTGGTAATGCGGTTCACCACGCAGGCGACACCGTTACCTATTGTGCTCTGTACGGAAAATGTTTTCCTTGGGAAGCCATCGAATTTACAGCCATTTATATAGTAACTATTAGAAATCGGGAAAAAAACATGTGGAAGCTTTCAATGGTTCTATGAAACATTTATGGTTTTGTATCTATCATGTTATAGTATGTTTGTTTGTAGGAGCTTTTTAGATACGTAATATATATATATATATATATATATATATATATATATATATATATATATATATATATATATATATATATATATATATATATATATATATATATATATCGATAAGCAAGTATTTATGGAAAGTATTAATAAACTGATTATAACTTTCTGGAATAAATTCTATGGGTAAATATGAATAAGTGCCTTCTGTTATGAGTCACCTAACATAAAGTTTATTATGATTCATCAGGTTCCCGACAGTTATAATATTGACCTTGCGTCGTGAATAAATAAGTACAGGAAGAGGGTTTAGATACGAGCGTGATCGATGGAAGTGAAAACATGGACCCTTGTTTGTTAAGAAGAAATTCTGAATAGCCGCCAGCATAATGCATACTAAAAAATATTTTAGTAAGTTATATTTATATGTTTTGTGAATGTGATTGGAAAAATTAAAAGTGTAGGTGTGTGATAAATGGATTGTGCATTACTAATACATAAATGTGTTTAATTGCAAACTACTAAATACCAAAACAATATTAAAAAAAGCTGTTTACGATAGGTACTTTAATTTACTCCAACAATTTTTTTATTCCTTTTTTTAATTTCATGCTCTATTTGGCATATAGCAGGAGAGGCAGAGGTGAGGTAGTGTTAAGAAACTCTCAGTTTCCAATTACGACACCTTCGTTCACTTTCTGCATAATTTTTGAAAGGAGGAACTTAACGCCGCACTTTGCTTCGTTACCGTTCGAGGAAATGAAAATATATATTAAATATTTCAATCCTCTGAATGGGAATAGATCCCACAACCTCTTCCGTTGCACCCTTGTGCCCCTGCCTAATATATATATAGAAACTTGATAAAATTGTATCTATTACCTTTCATTTTGTAAGTGACACATTAAGCGCCATATGATTTACATAACATAAATATTAAAATCATTAGTTATTCACATCGCACACGGATTTTAGTCTTACGGAACTTTCACTTGCCTTCATAAAGGTTGATAGGAAGAAGCAAATTAAGTATTTAACCTTTCTCTCTTTAATTGATGGGTTGTGGAAAAATGTGGCAAAATGGGCGTGAGTAAAGCATAAACTTTCCTATAACATGTTATTTTTAATAAATGATTTTTAAATTTATACCTTTTTTGATACGTTAGGGAAAAAATATGAGTAAGCTTTTACAATGCGCACGCACGTCGTCACGAAAAACCGACTCTAATATAATTGGTAACAAACGACATGTATTATATATATTTAAACCTATACACATTCTTATAATATGATATTTAAATAAAATTTATATAAGTACATAATGCGTTATAGTTATAGTAAAACTTTCTTTCAATGTATCATAATCTATATTTTTTTCTATTATTCGTGTCACTTTCTTTACAAACATGATAACGCAAAGGCTAAGTTATTTCGAAAAGTTTTTATCTTGTACATTCAAGAATTCTGACGTGTTTACATAAGTACACACACAAATAATTTTTTTCGGCTTCACGCTGTATCTCGCGTGTAAGCAGAAAAAGTTTAGTGTTAAAACACTCCGCTTCACGCCGCCACGCTTCACCTTCGTGCGTGCTTTGCCCCGACACCAAAGCGAATAAATGAAAATATGAAATATGGGAATCGAATCCACAGCCTATCGCGTTTACATTCCCACGCTTTTGACCCTGCACGATTACTGGCCTCTAATAAAGGTTTAAAATCCACATTGCTATAGTCAACAAATACAACGATTGTATGTAAGTAGAGTATTACATTACACATAGATATGTGATAGTTTTACATCAAAATAATAAATTAATTAAACCTATATATGTATATAGCGATAGCGGCAAGCAGAGCCCTTAAGGCAACTACTTGAAACGAGTTGAGCCGCAGCGGGAGCTAGAAGCAATCTTGTTAAGTGCCTCTGGGACAATGACCTGGGCATCAACTAAAAAAATGGGGACATGAGGTGACTAGAAGATTAATCGAAATTAATCACGATTCGTCAAGGTAATAGATTCCCTTATAAAAAAAAACTAATAACTATCAATGACATTACGGTTTCAACATAAAATTAAAAATATAACCTTTTTCAAAGATTTTGTACATTTATCAAAAACATAATTGTTTAAGACGTGTAATACTAGTAATAATGAGAATTTAGTAGTGTTAATTGCGGTATACAAAACGGACGTTGAGCGTTTAGCACCTATTATTTACATAGTAGCCGTGCTCAGACTGTTATTAGGATTTTAACGCGTTTTTGACGGAAATTACCATATTGTCTATTGTTTAATGATTATCTTTTTTTTTACGTATGCATATGCCATATGCATAGCAGGATAGGCAGAGAAGATGTAATGTTGAATAACTCTTTACTTGTCGAGAGTAGTAAGGCGTAACTCAATGCCGCGTTTTATCTCCTTACTAGAACGTAATGAAAATTATTCGTTCCTCCGAGAAAGAATCCAATACACAACTATCGTATTTATGGTTAGACACTGTCGCTGTGCCACGACGACCTCGATTATTATTATTTATTATTATTTAATTATAGACGTATAAATATTTAAAGTTTATTATATTTGTTCGAATATTTATATAGGTATACAACAATTTATGAATATTACTGTGACATCAAGACTTTAGAAAACTATTAAGCGACGGTATAAGTTAATTTATATAACTAAAAATAATATGTAATTAATAATTACACTTTGCTTTTAGTTTAGTTTTGTTTCTTTTTTGGATTTTGAATAAGTAAATATCTGGTCTCCGGTGTAAATAATACGAATACGAAACGAAGCGAAGGTCAATACAATTGTGATTGTGGCAGTAGGTAACACGCTGATTTGATTTTATAACGCACGTTATACGTCACGCACCTTGCAACATTGTAATATTCAAACAAATGCAAAGATGGATAAATGAAAAGATAGATAAAGAATGAGTGAATGGAACCGACAAATATAAAACCGTAAAATAATTGAAAACCGTAAAATATTTGTTTTGGCGCGATCTAAATTAACTGAGATATAATATGATGACACGAGATGCACCGGAAACGTGTTGTTTGATAAGCTTTTGACATATATTTTTGTCGTTTACAATGAAAATTAATTCAAAAGTCAATTTTGTTATTAAAATAAACTGAATTTTATATATTATATAGGTACTTATGTCAACGTACTCTACACAGTCTTAGTATTAACATTTTTAAGCACTGTTAAATCAAAATCACTAATAAATATCGAAGCGAAAACAACACTATTAAATTGAGCACTTTTCTAAGTAACAACGTAAACAAGTCCATCCGATGCACGTTCAAGGAAAACTAATGAATTAAGTAGGTACCGTGTTAAAATAATATTATTATAAGTAACATTTTACACCAATAAACGAATTTCCTTGTTTTAGTTTAAGGTTAAACTTTTGGTATTGAATGTATACAATTATATGATAATTTTTTAGTGTATTTATAATTTATAATTCACTTTATGATCTGAATGCACAAATGTCCTTTAATTTTTATTTGTATGCTGCTTTAAAAATATTACCTAATTCCAAACCTAATTCCAAAGTTCTTTTTAAAGATCGTAGATCAGATCAGAAATAAATAAATATAATGCAATTTAGAAATACATACATACCAGTAAGTCGAATCTCGATCGAAACGAAGTGCGATCTTCACTCGGGAAAATGAAATATATATGTATTCAATATTTTTATTTCGTCGCTCCGATAACGAGACAAACCCCGACGTTGAGTTCCGCCACTCAACACGCAATGAATTCGGCAGAAAATAGCGAAGGGGAGGTTTTAGCACTAGGCTTCCTCTGCCTGCTGTGTGAGAGATATAGGGTAAAGCCAAAAGAAAATTAGTCATTTAAACCTAGGATGCAGATCGATATCACATCTGAGATGATCAAAATAAATTTTTTATCATTTTTGTTACATTATTCAAGACTTAAGATTTAAAAGGGTGAACTCAAGATATCGCAGAGATGCTTAAAATGTTATTGTGCCAATTTAAACACACAACACAATATATAATTAGATACGAGTATAGTCATAAAATTTAAATCATAGATGCAACCCGATATCGCACCTGAGATAATCAAAATAAAATTCAAAGTAGTAAAAATTTATAAACTGGTGCCATACGAATTCGCGTGAGTTATCCAATCTAGTGGTGTGAAAGGCCGACATATGGTAATATGGCTGATAGAAATTGGAAAACGTTACAATTTGACCGTACGCGTCATATAAACGGAATTTCAATCGTTGTTCAATTTTAACTAAAATTAGATATAAAATAGTGAGACCATATTAGTAAATGCTATTAAAATTGTAATTATTTTGTAAGTTATTGTTTTTAAATTTTGTTTTCTCCATCATATAAAATAACTTGGCTTCATAATTATAATAGTTTTTTACCGCAAACAAAAGCAATTGTGAGGTTTCTGAAAAATCTCTTAAATATGCATTTTGTAACGGATCTTGGCCATAAAAATTATATGGGTTGATAATTAAGGCCACTATGAAATAACATTATATATTTTAGAAGCCGCCGCGGCGCAGGCGCACAGGTGTGTGACTGTAACGCGACGTTTGTGTGTTTCATCTAACTCGAGGAAATATTATTATTTCAGGCATAGATATGGGCAGAAATTGGGGAACGGAGTGTCTTAACACTAGGTTCTCTCTGCCTACCCTGCTATATGCGGGATACAGTGTGGAGCTATTTTTTAATAATTATATATTTTAACGTTTTTAATAATATTAAACCTTGCATAAGGCATATAACGTTTTATTGATTTCACAAGAACAGCAAGCTAAAAAATTTACTGTTCGATTATATCAATAAATTGAATTGTCTTCGGAAGCCGTTATACGAGTTCGTTAATCTGTAAACAATATAAGTTAGTGCTTCCCAGTAAAGATGCGGGTAGAAATTCCGTTGTCGAGTGCTTTTAGACAAAGCGCTAGGTAGAAAAACCCCGTATAAAGTTTCACTTTCATTGTGAAATAAGCACTATTGTGCGACATAGGCGGATGAGGCTAGACGCCATTTTGTGACGGCTTCCATTCAAGACTGAAGATTTTTCAAAGGGTTGACTTGTTATACCTTGGTATCGCAAAGATGCTTGAAAAGTTTGTGTCCCAATTTAAACACACAATACAATATATAGAGTTACGAGTACTGTAGTGGAAGTTTGGTAATTGAAAGAGAACAGAGGAGGAAATTGCATTATAATTAAAAATATATATATTTTTACAACAATGTTGGGTCAAAATGGTTTTGTTTTTTTTTAAATAAAGTATACCTATACTACTACTATTATATATATACAAATTTTGGGATACAGAAAATCTTCTTCTTTCATTTTCTGCTATATTGTAGCATTGGTTAAAGTCGTAAGGTAGAGTAATCTGTTGTAACTCTCTGTTTATTTACATTATAGAGAGATACATTGAGTGCCTGGTAGGGGAGTTCTTTATTTATGAAAATGAAAACATATAAATTATAAACATTTCTATGCATGACATTTGATTTTGGGAATAGTATTACTATAGGTACATAAATAATCATAATATAAAATTAGAAAGTATTATTATTGTTTTTAAAAGTTTTGATCTAATAAAACACTAGATCGCTTTTGGAACACGACAAGGAACCCTAGCAGAGTTCGTGTTTGAGAGGCGTCTTATTTACGGTGTAAAAAGTAAAGCATATCTACATACCTATACCAACCGAGGGACCATCTCAAAGGCCCTCATTAGTAGTTTTTAGCCTACGGATAAAATTATACCCTACCTTCATTCAAATTTTCAACTTTAAAAACTCTGTCTTAATTGTTCGAAATTGAAAATGAATATTTTTGAATAAAATTTTTAACGTGGGAGTGTGAAGTGACAATCGAGCTTCGTTATTTTAGACGAATGGTTCGAATATCAACCCGTTTTAACCATATAAGTAAATATGGCTAAACAGCATACTTCACAACAACTTCACATATAAAAGATTAGACATGTGGTAAGTAACTCTTCGAATTTATAAGTATATTTTCCTAAGTACTTATTTGCATATTGCTTTTTTTTTAGTTTCACGCTGTATCCCGCACATAGGCAGACAGAACCTGGGAAACCAGTGTTAGTTAGTTAGTTTGAAAGATATGCCTTTCTCAATAAAGACATCCCGTTCCTCACTTTCCGCCGAATTCTGGACGCATTTCCTTAAGTGGCGAAACTAAACACCGCGCATTGCGTCATTATCAGAGCGAGAAAATGAAAATATTAAATATTTTGTTTCTTCGACCGTCAACAGTATCTGTCGTGGGTTAGGCATTAAACTGAACAACACCAAAAAACGCGTCTACAGAGACTACTTAACTAGATTTGTATATTGTTATTATATATTTATATCTGCTTTTCAATGAGGAGATACAAAAATACAACCTACAGGTAAACAAAGTAACGAAAACGTTGTGAAACAGTAATTATAAAACAATATCTACTTTACTGCTAGCTTTGCATTAAGTTCAAATCAAATAAGATAAAAATTCCGACAAATTCTGTAGGAAAGGATTAAAATGGAACTTGATTTCTCCGAATATTTCAATATTTGCTAAAGTCTTATCATCAAGTATACAATGCGGGCACCCAAATGATAACCGTGGAGTTTAAAAATATTCATAACGCACATAATTTTAATATTTGATTTAAATAACAATATTAAGATTTATAAATAAATAAAATATTCGATTCGATTTATTTCAACATAAATATTTGATAAGTTTACCTTATCACTGCAGACACAAACGTAGTTAGGGTTGCAATAAGCGCAGTCGCATTCCGCACATTCGCTCCAGAAAATCTCGCCGTTGCAGCCGAGCCGGCTGCCGGTTTCCACGTCCACCCACGTCGACCGCTTCATCGGGATCACTCATTAAGTTCCGACACAGTCAATCAAACATCACAAAACCAGATCAAAATTTAAATTGCACTTCACCGATACTATAAAAAAATATTTTTGGAAAAATCTACGATAAAAGGCACTACTGCACTTTATAATAGTCACATGCACTGATCACTATAGAAGTTAGGGGTAGAAGATGCAAAAAGAAGGGAACCCGTGACGGCAGGACCGCCGCGCTACGGCTCATCGGGCAGACTGCTCGCTGTGCACACCGTGCCGTTCACCTACGTGCTCGAGTAGGAAGCCCTCGACCAAGCACTTGAATCAAAACACTAAATTTTTCAACAACAAATGCAAACTGAAAAAATAATAAAGCTTTACAATAATTCTGTTCCGTTTCGAGCGAAACGTTTCAATGGACTACACCAAATAAAAACAAGAGAATGTTTGCTCTCGTTAATGACCGACCGTTGTGGGGCGTAATTATGATTTTCTTTGTCTGTAAATTTATACGTGCCAAATAAGTTGATAAAGACATTAAACAGTTATTAACACATTTTTTATAATTTAGTTAGGAATATGCAAATTTTGTCGTCATATTGAATGTAAATAAAGGCAACCAAGTGTGAGACGGTAAAGCCTTATTGTTCACGATAACATAGTATGCGGCATTCATTTTGTACGACGTAATGCTTTGTTAACAAATAATGGTAGCAAACACACATTCTTTCAATACAACCAAATTGTTACATAAATAAAAAATTAAAAATTAAATTAGCTTCACGCTATATCCCGCACACAGCAGGGTAGGCAGAGGGAACCTAGTGTTAAGACACTCCGTTCCCCACTTTCTGCCGAATTTTGGAGGCATTGCGTGTTGAGTGGCAGAACTCAACGTCGCGCTTTGCCTCGATACCAGAGCGAAGAAATGGAAATATAAATTTAAGTAAATATTTCATCTCCTCGAGTGGGGATCGAACCCACAACCAGTCGGTTTTACAGTCACACTTTGTGCCACTGCGCCACGACTGGCCTCAAATTGTTACATAGTAATCTTATAATAGATTATCCAATGAATTATAAAAGTTATCAATTAACGAATCATTTTTTTTATTTGATTCTACCGTTGTCAACAGACGTGATGTCAAGGGTAAAATAGAAAGACTTTCAAAAAGTTTAATTTGCAAATAATAAAAGTACTAAATGCGACACACAAACAATTTTTATTTTAATTAGAAAGTGGATCTTAAGTATAAATGTAACTTAATTATTCAAAAATGTATATTTTAAATTTTCTCTAACTGTTTTTACGCAAGAAAAATTTTCATTTAAATAGAAATTTCCAAGTCTAACCGCAAATTGTGTTGAGAATAATTAAGGACTCGTGTCTAGACTTTTTCTTAATATAATTTTTTTCAGTCATCTATCTCAGCCGTCTCAAAATAGATAGTAATCAGACCGTATTATAGAAACACCTGGTAGCAAGTTGTTACCGACTGAGTGGTTGTGCACAGGAATATAGAGCAGTTTTTCTTCTGTAATTTGCAATCAAATGGTGCATGATGTGTTTGTTTTCCTAATGCATCATACGCCGAGTAAGTGTTACAACTAACAGGGGAAAAGGAAAGAATTGGAAATTAAAGTATGTTTCTTAAACGGGAGGAGTAAATATTGTAGGTACACTGGATAAAGTTTTGACAAACTAAAGAATATAATTTAATATCATTTAAAATCTTTCTTATCAAAATAATAATATCAAAAGAAATTACGTAAACTATAATTATAGCTTTCGCCAATATATACAAATGTGCAATAATTAATTTACAAATTTAACTAATTAGATCAATCCAAGCACAAGATTATATATTGTATAATCTCGTGTATCATTTGTATCTAAATAATCAAAGCGGAGTTTAACGTCCGAACGGGCACAACACTTTCATTTCTAAAATAAAAACAGTGAAATCTCAGCGGAGTAGGACAATTCCGTGATTCGAGACTTCAACTATTCAATATCATTTACCACAAATCTCGTGTTTTATTGTACTCGGGGGCTTTTTGGGTCGATGGTTGAACGTGCTTTGATTTTGGTAGGCCTAGCCTGGCCTATAGCCTCTATATAGATTGATGTTGGACAATAAACTTCGTTGTGTACTTGGGTATAAATAAGACAAATTGCTATAATTCCATAGTAGAAAATTATAAAAGAATACGTTTAAAAATTCTTAATGAATATTTTAATATTCTTCAATGATGATAATGACGCATGCGGTAATGAACGTCACGAAGTACTGTATTATTATCATAGAAAAAAATCTTAACACAGTTTTCTTACATCAGATGACTATGTTAGTTACCGGTAGTTATCGCGTATATAAATCAATGCTAATATAATAAATAACGCGTCAACTCGGCTATAATATAAAGTTGATATTTTTTTATTTCTCCGACTACCCACCCCGCTAAGGCTGAATCAAGAATTATTTTGTTATTTAAAATTGAATTAAATATTTTTGCTTGTAATTATAACACTTATCCTATTTAATTACAAATATTTAACGAAAATAGAATTATATGATGAGCGCTTAAAAAGAAATATTTTTAAGCTGTAGCCTATCTATTACCTTTAGTATTCCTACATGCTTTCACTAATCGAAAGTAAAAAAAAAACTATCTGTTATTATAGATGATTACTTGTTATCTTAAATTGATTTCGAAGCTTACCGAGATGGGTAGTGGCAATCTCGATAATAGTGAGCAAACATCAATTAAAAACACAAAACAAATTTAGGTCACCGGCACACGTGTCGACTGACGTTTTGTCTGATCCTCAATACATTATGATGATTCAGCAAATTGGCATATATGAAAAGAATAAATGCACATTCATAGTTCAAACTCTCGATGTTATTGAACTTGAAACAAAATTGGTCGGTGTTGAGTTTAATGATGGGATATGACAGGTTTTTGACAGAAACATATTTATATACAACAGAGAATATAAAAAAAATCTATTGTAATCAGTTCGACGAAGACAACTATACCAAGAGCAAGTATTTGTACCTGTCATATTAAAATTTGCTTAGCTTCGAAAATAAAAATTAAATTTAAATGATTATTAAACTTACGCTAAGTCATCGATTTCATCTCGTTTACTAAACGAATTGGACACGTGAAATCTATTTAGTTTTACTTATTCGTATCACATTAAACGAACTGTTGTATAGATTTCGCAAATCGATTATTTCGTAATACTTGTCGAGACTGGAACATTCTACATTGTGTAAAACTATGTATAATTTGAATAATGCGGTTAGAATGTTACCTTATTTCAAGATATAGAAGTATATCTCGCATATTGTGATCAAGCTAATTGTATTGAGATTTCATAGTTATAACTAACTTTGGTCTTAAGTTTTCACCATTTAAGTGTTGAGTAGCAGAACTCAACACCGCGCTTTACCTGAAGCGAAAAAAGAAAAATATTAAATATTTTTCCAAGTGTGGGAATCGAACCAACGACCTGTCGCGTTTATAATCACACTTTGTGCCCCTGCCACGACTGTTATTTTGTGAAAACGATTATTGATAGAATAAATAATACAAATTTATATAAAAATAAAATCAATAATTTAATAAATAAAAATAAACTCTATTTAATATTATAAATAGAATAAAATCAAGGTTTAAAAGGTAAGCATTTCGGTATATCAACCAGGGTCAACAACGCTTTAGCATGAGCATAGGGCATGTGGGCGAACAACATTACACGAATGGACTTAAACCGCTTAAACCTCAGATGTATGACAAGTTTGGTCATTACGTGGTCCCTAATTGGCAATACGACGAGACCATCTAAAACAACAGAAGTTCACAAGATTTAAATTCAATGTAGAAATATAAAAATATTGGCTGTTTTCAGTGTAAAACACTGCGTTCTCCATTTTTCGTTCATTTAATAAGGAAGACGAAGAAATCAATGCCGCGTGGTACAGAAAAATAAAAAAAAATATCTGAGTGAGAGTCGTACCTACAAACCCCGCTTTTATAAGACTCCTTTGCAGCATGACTTTTTCGTGTGTTTAATTCTACAACAAAAACGTCGAAACGACTTCAATTGCAATGGCTTTTTGTTCTATATTATGTTCAAGTACCGTAAGTAACGCGCGACGTCTGCTTGCGAAGGCGTACTCAATTACATATATATAAATACCGTTAATAAATCAGATGAAAGTAAGTATTTAACGAGTTCAAGTTTAAGTGCAATAAAATATAATCTGGTTTTGCGATACAGTTTAACATATACTTTTACTTAATAATATGTGCCTACAAAATAAATTTAACGAAATAGAAAATATTAAACATCTTCTATCGCTATCTTTTAAGATATTTAATAGCTTAACTTTCTGAAGATCGTCGTACGTCGTGTCAAAGGTCAAAATAAGTAGGTAATTTTATAATCTGATCTGAGTTTCACAAATTTTCTTTCTTCAATTCTCAAGTCCTATTACTTTTCAGTTTTCTTTCTAAAAAGGTATTAGAACCTTGACATTTAAATAACCGACGTAATACTTTTATATTGAATAAATTATTTTCAATTTGAATATGTACAGCATTTGAAATGTGAAATAAAACATATTTTAATAAAGTTCTTATCTTATATATATTATTGCAGCAAGCATAAAAATATTTTATCAAGTGTAAATATACCTACTGTTTAGTTAAATCTGGGTATGATACAATAGGTTTTGCGGCATATACTACAGAGGAGATTCTAGATAACAGCATTCTCAAGGTGAGCATACCTTGAAAATGGAATGTTGCGGAGCACTCTTAAAGGTTGAGACTATTTGAGTAATGATATAGAAGATATACATACTACATAATATTATAAATAATTTTATATACTCGTAGATAATCCAGCTCCAAGGCAAATTTAAAAGTCAGATTTTAATAACCTTCACTTATCTCTCACAGGTTTTGCACCATAGGTGAAGAGAATATTTAAAAATCTTATATATAAGTACTCCATTTCGAGAAAGACATTATAAAACTTAAGTATTCAATGTAAAATTTACGAGACAAGAAACATTTATGATTAAGAAATCGGTGCATATATTACGCCATTGTCGCACACTTAGAAATTAGGATGTCTAACTGATTTTAATTATATGTATTTTTTTATTTTACAATATTGACATTGCTTTTGTGTAGTTCGACGACAATACTTATTTTCAGGTAGAAAGTTAGAAACGGGCCGCATATTTTAATGAAATAAATTTCCTTATCCGTGAAAAAACTTACTTTTGTCTAATAACGTTTTATACTTGCAAAGCCAAATGAATTCTGAATTGAAAATTATACGTTTTATATTATTCAACGTTATAATGTGGCTATCGAAAATAGATAAATGGCACCGTTGCATTTTGATATCAAACGGATTGATCAAAACCTTAACTAAATTCTTTCACACGTATCTATTCTTAAAATAACATATTTAGATATTCATTTAAATTAATTTAATGATAAGTATGCAATTTTCATTTAGTTTTCTTCAAATAAAATTAATAATTAATTAATGCGATTAAAAGTTTTAATAATAAGATTTAAAAGACATACATAATTGATTAGGGCTTTTAAAGGAATATCAGAAATTGTATGAAGTAAATGTGAAATACTAAAGTCCGTATTTGTAAAACTCTAGCAACTGTGAGATCGGTCTTGAGATGCTGTTTTCATTCATAGTTTACTAATGAAAACGACGGCATCACAAGATTGATCTCAGAGTTGAGAGCAGTTTTTTAATACGGGCCTAAACGTATTTGACAAAAGCAAAACACAAAATTATGATTTATTGATAAACTGTCCCCACAAACAAAATTTAAATGATTTCTAAATATTAGTATCATTTAGAGTGGTGTATATTTATTACGTCGACTATTAGTTAAGACACAATGTGTTATTACATTTCGCCAGCCAGCACGTAAAATATATACGTAATATTTTTATTTCTTTTAAATAGGCAAGTTTATATATTGCTTTAACTAGTCCGTTGAATTCTTTGAATAGTTTGCATATTTAATTTTAAATTGTGAATAACTGGCTAGTTAAGCATTTAAGCATAGGCAGTCGATAAAAGCTCTCAAGTTCTCTTTACTGCCTCGCCTTGGCGTACGCATTCCTTTGAGCAGGAAACAATGCACTTATTAAATCCTAGCTTTTGCACACGGCTATTTATTGCCTGGGGGGACGCTATTTATTTTTTGATTGGCAATTTTTATGGGGAATATATTGAGCCAGTCGTGGCATAGGAGCACAAGTGTGCGACTGTGGACGTGACAGATTTTGCGTTCAAATAGGGGTAAAGCGCGGCGGTGAGTTCCGCTACTGAACGGCGAAAAATGGACAACGAAGTAAAATCTTAACACAAGGTTCTCTGTGTCTACCATGCTGTGTGCGGTATACAGCGTGAAGCTAAAATATATATTGCTATTGTGACAAAAAGCGTAGCAAATATTATATGTGAAAAATAACATTAATTTATGAAATTTAAATGCATTTCGTCTATGAAGAATACCGAATGAATAAATTTAGTTTAATCGTCATTTTCAAGTCTCAGAAATAGGTATCATAGATTTTACAATTTTTTTTTAATTGACTACATCCAACGGTGAAATGTTATTTTTTTTATACAAAAAAAAAATAATAGGAAAATCTGTTTGGTCTAGCTTATTATTAAAATATAAATAAAGTAGATGTAATACTCATTCTTCAAAGAATCGTAACATTACGACAATGACCTGCAATCAAAATAATTTCAATATATTTCATAAATATTTCATAGAGGCCGGCCGTGGCGCAGTGGCACAAAGTGTGACTGTAAAACCGACTGGTTGTGGGTTCGATCCCCACTCGAGGAGATGAAATATTTACCTAAATTTATATTTCCATTTCTTCGCTCTGGTGTCAAGGCAAAGCGCGGCGTTGAGTTCTGCCACTCAACACGCAATGCCTCCAAAAATTCGGCAGAAAGTGGGGAACGAGTGTCTTAACACTAGGTTCCCTCTGCCTACCCTGCTGTGTGCGGGACATAGCGTGAAGCTAATTTAATTTAATTTAATTTAATTTTAATATTTCATAAAAAAAAATTACACAAAGTTAGCAAATAATGAACTATTGATCCTTATGAAACGAATGAAACGAAACCTGTCGAAATTTTTTTAATTAATAATCTAGTTATGTCGGAACATCCACGCCACAGGGGCGAGGGTCGCGACCTCTCCAAATAAGTTGGAGCTTGCAGTCACTCAACTGTCATCGATTGCGCTCACAGAACCGCTCAAACGGCATAATGGGTGCAGCTGAAAGGTATTGCATAATGGACGTTATGTCGGTTTGATGATTTTTATTACCTATTGTCAATTTATTTTAATTACTATGCATTTACTATCGTTGCGGAAGACATTAATTGTTGGTTAAAAAGCTAGTTGTTATTAATATATTAGTAGTAGGTATTTGTATATATTTTATAATTATATAATAGTGATAGATCTAAATTAGAATTGGTAATAGTAAAAAGTAAGTACATACATTAATAACAGTTAAGCAGGGTCAATTTGCCGGTTCAACAAGCGAACTCTCGTAAGGATATCAAATGATACGAATTAAACCACTCACGCGCAGCCCAAACCTTTGGAGGGCATCCGTTTATGACGTTAGATCGTATCGTCACGGATATTGCGCAAATACTCTATGATTATTGTTTACACAATACCATGGCCACTTTCACTTGGTATACCATAAAAATATAATCAATGTCATGCATGCGTGATAAGGAAGTCGCTTTATCATATAACATTATGGACGCATTACATATATGTTCTAGGCTATGGATGTTGAGATTTGTTTAGTAATATATTTTTTATACCATGACGTCAATCAATTTAAAACTTAAATTAATCATAGTCATTATAAGCTATCGTGGCGCAGGGGCACAATCGTGCGATTGTCAACGCGACGGTTAGATCCCCACTGGAGAGATGAAATATTTAATATTTTCATCTTTTCGACTTGATAACTAAGCAAGACGGTGAGTTTCGCCACTCAACATGCAATGACTCAATAAATCGAAGGAAAATGGGGAACGAATAAGACACTACGTCTTAACACTAAGTTCTCTGATTCCCTCTGCCTACTCTGCCATGTGCGGGATTTAGCCTAAAGCTAATTAACTAACATAGAAGTAGTTAATATATGAAGAAAATAACATTATTACAAAGGGGAATAAATCTATATGTTAATAAATATTATCATAATTAAATAAATATTCCTATATTACAGGTGTGGTCCTAAATAAAAAATAAACAAACGCTTTATGGATGACTGTTTACGCAATAATATCATGTAACAAGACGATTTACAAGTAGGTACCTAGTGAATGTGGTGTTAGTTAGGCATCGAAACAAGTTTGTCTGGATATTTCTTTCTAAGCAACTCTCTTCAGGAAATTCAAGTTGCATGTTCGAGGAAATGGCTCGAAAGAATTCGTATTCGTTCTCAACGACTCATTATTGCCTTTCATTTGTAGCTGTTGCTCTACTTCCGGTTTAAAAAATGTTTCTTCGGAGTAAGCCGAATAATAATAGCAATAGTCAGTAAGTAAAGAACTTTTGCTTACATCGAGATATATATAAAAAACAGCTTCACACTGTATCCCGCTGTACGCATCAGGGTAGACAAAAGAAACCTAGTTTTAAGACACTCCGCTCCCCACTTTCTGGTGGAACTCAAGGCCGCATACTCACATAGGGATCATACTTTACTTAATATACAAATAACAATAATTTCAATAATTAATATTTTGAATATGTTTATAAAAATATTAAAATTGCCATGACATAAATGAGTTATAATATATTAATTAGACATTAGAAGAATATAATAGTCAAAATTCACGTCACACAGTCCGAGATAGACTTAAGTGATCATTAGAAAGCACCCAGGCATTAACGACGAAGTCACGTCAAGACATCACATTAATAATACGTTTTGCCATAGGAGCTACAGTCCGTGAAAATAAGGCTTCGAAGATAAGGAGCTACAATTATATATTTGTTTCTTAATAATTGTTGTCAATTTTTAAATAAAATATTTAAATATTATAATCTTAACGTGTAACTCATGGTGGTACTTTAAACTAGTCTTGACTCTAGGACATAATTAACTACCCAATTAAGTACCCGTGTACTATCAGACGAGCCTTATGAATGTATATTTAAATTTAAGTATGCTTAGCTTAATTGACGTCCCTGAGGTGGGTTGTGCGAGTGTACTGTATGCTATGCTATATAGATAAACAGAAGAGCAAAATTTTTTTTAAACTACAAAATTTTTTCAGCTTCACGCTGTCACCCGCATGTAGCAGATTAAGATAAATAGTCTAAGTTAAGAGCCTATTGCCCAACACTAGCACCCGACACTTTCCGTCAGACTCTGGAGTTATTGCGTGTTGAGTGGCGGAGCTCAACGCGCAATGCCTCTGCGCCTCGCCTCGATATCAGAACAAAGAAATGATAATAATAAATACGTAATTTCTTAGAGTGGGGATGGAACCCACAACGATGGAACCGAATTAAAAACAAAACACTAAAAATTATTAAAAAAATAAGAATAAGATAAATCAAAACGAAAATCCTGAAATATGGGATATTTTCTATAATATAATAGTATCTCGAATAGGTAATCTTTCAATACCAATTCAATCAAACTTGTGAATTTGTTACGAAACTTCCCTGTTTCCGTTTCGATTGTTTTAATAGTAACTATAATATAGAGTCCAAGTACACTTGTATGTACGTACCTGTAATTATTATTGACATGCATAATACATACACTTAGCGTTCGCAGTAATGATACCTTGTGCGACCTCCACGTATGCTTTCTCGCACTTTCTACGCAACCACTGGTTTTTGCATATTTTTGCACAGTTGTTAATGTTTATTTCCTACATTAAGTAGATCTTGGCTATTAATTCTCATTTAAATTCGAAAAATTAAATTAAATTAAATTAATTCCGAAATTCGGCAGAAAGTGGGGAACGGAGTGTCTTTCACTACGTTCCCTCTGCCTACTCTGCAGTGTGCGGGATACAGCGTGAAGCTGATTTTTTTTTTTTTAAATACTATATGTTTTATTGCGACAGGTGATATATAATATTACCTATTGTAAGTATTGAAGGTTTGTGTTGAAGGTTCGATTCCCTCGAATGTGGACGCGAGGAAATGAATTATTATTTATATAATAAATATTTTCATTTCTTCGTTCTTGCATCAAGACAAAAGCCCGGCATTGAGTTTCGCCACTCAACAAGCAATTCCTCAAAGAAATCGGCAGAAAGTGGGGAACAGAATGTCTTAACACTAGGATCCTTTTGCCTACCTTGCTGTGCGCGCGATACAGTGTAAAGCTGATTTAATATATTTTAAAAATGTTTACTATATAATATGCATTTGTACGAACAGTTTAAATGTATGAAATGAAAACAAAAACAACCCAAAAAAACAATATAGAGAATGTTATTTCCGCCTTGTCAGATATCAAAGTTTGACACACCGTCGATTCCTTACGTATTGCCGAAAGGCCGAAACAATATTAGTACGGGCGGTGCGTGCACAGTGAAGGTGAACAGAATAATAAGTAAGTATTTGGTATCCGCCTGAAGGAAAGTCTTCCCTTTTTAATATCCTCAAATTAAACGTTCCTTAACCTTCGTTGACTTGATATGGGTGTATAACAGTGAAATATCTATATTTTACTTCGAAATCGTTTCTTATTATATGAAATATAGCAATTATAGCGGTAAGGTATAATTTTATGAGGTGTGGGATGAGTAAGTATAATATTTGACTAAACAATCTAATATCTGACTAAACAAAGTTTTAAAATGTTTTAATATCAAATATAATTCGTAAACTCGTAAATTATATACAATGATTCCAGTTATTTCTTTATTAGTATCTTTTTAATTAAGAAATGTATGTAGATCGAACTCATAGCTACTGCGTTTATGTTCAGACGCTGTTTTTCAGTGAGCCACGCTGTCCTCTTCTATACTATCTTATTTGTAACTAGTGGACGCACGCGGCTTCGCCCGCTTATTTGCACCCTTAGGGGTGAATTAACAAAAAACCACGAAACACGTGTTCAATAAAATATTTTTAATAGTCTAAATTTAATTTTTTATAAAAATCGGTGGCGATTTAAAGATTTTTCCATATAAAATTTCAACCCCTTATTTGAACCCTTAGAATTAGAATTAGAATTCACCCCGAATTCTAATAAACCATGAAACACGTATTCAATGAAATATATTAGAGTCTGAATTTCAAATTTTATAAAAATCGGTGCTGTTTTAAAAAAAAATCCATACAAACTTTCAACCCCTATTTCATCCCTTTAGGTTAAAATTTTTTCAAAATCCCTTCTTAGTGGATGTCCAGATTATAAAAATAAACATCTGTCCAAATTTCACGTTTCTACCATCAGCGGTTACGGCTGTGCGTGCGTCTTACCTCAGTCAGACAGAACAAGACCTTTTATATATATAGATAACTTACTCACTCACTTTCCCTACTTGGATGTATGAATTATTTTCATTTCCCCGCTTTGCTAACGCGACATGCCGCGACACAGAGTTATGTTACTTAACCTGCAATGCTCTAAAATTGCCGTATCCGCCGTACTTGCTGCACGCAAAATAACAAAAAAATAAACATAAAATAATAATAACTTACCTGATTATTATTAGGCTGTGGTGCAGCACTATGCGGTGGGACGGACTGTACGGGGCGCGCGGGCTTAGCGGCGGCCCGCACTAGCGTCGCTCGTTTTACGGACACCATTAGCCATACGTCTTCTACTCTTTGACAGACCTACGGTGTTTTTGAATATTATTTTTGTATTAGCTTTAAATATATGTAGAGTTAGGAGTCTCATTAAAAGAACAGTTGTAGCTAAGATTATATTTTAGGGTCTGGCACTTTCTGTGAGAGTATTATCATAGTACATGGAAGCAGTAGTAGTTAACCTGATATAATGCTTTATTTGAACATTTTAAGTAGTCAAAATAATGTATTTAATAACGTAGCTACTAGTATAATCATGCTAATGCTAAATTGTTTTATTAATTATTTCTTTAAGACAATAGATGAAAATAATTTATGGTTATTTTTTTATTTAAAGCGTTAACAACGAATCAGTGAAAATTTAAACTGATAATTTGGCGTAAAACAAATAGTATTTCATTTTTTTTTATTTTTATAATTTTTAAATTATGAATTATTCTTTATAATTTGTTATATTTACCTGTGTAACCAAAGCTCTTGTCTCTTGCGTGGCAGATTGTAATAACATATCGCGGAATTGTTCCGGGGCAGTGAGACCGAAGCTCTTAGCGTCTTCTAATAATTTATCGACGGCTATGAGCCCGCCCTCGCCAGCTAAGATTTCTACCCCCGTTGTGCACCAGTCGTTTGCCTATGATAACACGATAAATACAATATAAATGTTAGAGACTTTAAATGGCATTCGATGCCCATTGGGAGGGCAAGAATGATTTCTTCGCTTTGCGTTTTGCTAAAACGTTAACGTGAAATGTCTCGAAGATTTGGCATTAGATAGGAAACGCAATCTTAACGCTACAGCGTGAAGATAAATAATATGTTCAAAATTTTTAAATAATTGCAATTTATTATGTATATGATTAAAAATCTAAGATAAAACTTACAGAAATTGTAGCTAAATCACTATAAAATATAAAAAATATGATCATACTTTGTCTATTCTGTCCATTAATTCTCTGGCTTTGGTTAACAGCAAATTACGTTTCTGTATTTTGTCTATCAGCAATGTACTCGTTCGCCTTAGTTCTTCGCATTTTGACTCTATATGGTCCACAGAACTCAGCGGGTCCTTCATTAACTTTTCACCTACAAGGTAATACAAAAAAAATATATTATAAACTAGTTAGTATTTTCTTAGAAAAATATATTAAAAATAATATTATAGTATTAGTCTTTATGTTATATACCTTCTTCTATAACTGTCGAGGCACTGTCGAGATCACAGTTGCAAAGTTTTTCAAAGTCATTAGCTTCTTGTATGAGACTATCAACTCTATTTGCGGTTTCCCCAACTTCGGTCATATCGCACGCAGTCTTTAGATGGCTGTCTAAAGTTGCCTACAATTAAGTAATATTTTTTATTTATTGAATTATAATTCATATATATTTGTGCTACATTTATTTTAAATAATTAATTTTAGTTTCGCATTAAAAAAAATATAACATATAACACTGGCCACTCATTAATTAACGCCATTTATATTTACCACCATTTAAAAATATTACTTCATTTGACAATTACGTCACAATTGTTTACAAATCAGATAAAGTTAATATTCTCGAAACGCCATTAATTAAGAAGTGAAAGTTAGTTTTAGTAGCTAGTAGAAACTTATAATTCATAAAATAACCTGTGACTCTCTAGTATTAAAATCAAGTATAATAATTTAAAATGACATTAGATATCGTGTGCAATTATCGGAAGTGCAGGAAGTCACTGACAAGTCATGCGTGGGTCACAACATGTTCTCACGCTTTTTGCGTCGAACACGGTCAACGAGAATTTAAAAGGAATGCAGAAAATTCTTTAACATGTCCAGCGTGTGGGAGTGAGCTGCGAGACAAATTCGATGTTATTCATGCTGACCTTAGACCGACAGAGACATTTAAGTCAATAGTATTAGCAGGCTTGAAGCCAGATGCGATTATGGATGTCGCGATGCGAGCTATGTCCTTCTGGTCCTATCAAGTGGAACAAGAAACTTTATATCAAGAAAGTATGGCTAAGCATTCAAACGAAAAATTACAATGTCTCGAAGAGGTCAACGCCCTTAATGTACAAAAATTAAAAGCTGAGTTAGATACTTGTAAACGTAAAATAAGTTCATTGCAAATTGAATTTAATAAGAAGAAAAAGCAAGCTGAAGAACTTGCGGCGCGTCTAGAAGAGAGATCGAGGCAAATACAAAAATTATCGTTTCAGCTTGATTCTTGTAAGAGGAAAGATTTTCGTGCACCTAACTTTGAAGAGAAAAATGACAATAATGATAAATGTATGAACATTGCTGATTTGGTAGGTAACAGATCAGCTTCAGAAGCATTCGTTTTTAGGCCTATGAAGGATTTAGATGAATCTAGAAGAATTTGTTCACCGAGCACCCCTTTATTTGATTTTCGTCATAAAAATAAGCGGCCAGGTTTTCAATTCAGACCAGTAAATTCGTGATTAAGTTAATGCATGTAAGAAGTATAGTTATAAGTATAATTAGTTACCTGCATCTGTTTAAAGTTTAATAAAAATGTTCGAAATTTGAGCCAATGATTTAATTTCATGGAATGTTTTTGCCAAAAAGTGTCAAATTGTTTTTCAGTCTCTTCTAGTTGTACAAGTAACCTTTCCACGGCAGCCACGTGGCTAATTATATTATAAGTAAGATTTGGTTTGCGAACTTGTGTCAGTAACTCCTCTCCTTGACTCGTTGCTGACGATAGTTCAGTTTTTAAAGCTTTATATCTGAAAAAGAGAGGTTATATTAATATCATAATATCAGAAGAGTATGTATGATCTATGATTTAATTACTAGTTCACAACTGTCAACAGTGTGATATAAGAGCAAAGAAAAAACTACAACGCATTTCACAGATTAACGATGCTCGTGTGTGAGAGTATCGTTGCAAAATGAGAGTTGCTCATCAGAGCAGTATGTATATAAAAAAAAAGTTGTCCACTAATCTTGGCCTCCAGTGTCCTAGCACTTCTTTCTACTGACACCAAATCCGAATGAACGCCGCCTACTAAGTACGAACTGAGCAAAGAGTATTGAGCAAACTATTGAGAGATTTTATACCTCTCGGTCATACTACTATGCATATACACCAATTTTACACCATTTCGTTTTTAAGATATTATTGTTAAGTAATATCCTTACCTAGATTCTTGACAGTCTAATAATTCTTTGGTTTGTGTGGGATCATTTCCCATATCGCAGTCCACTATTTCGTGCATAAACTCATCAAGTTTACCCGAGATCTCTTTCATCAATACTGAAAATTTTTCCAGTGCCTGGAATAAAATAAAATTAATTTATGTAGTATATTCTCGTATAAATTGTTAAAAGTCAGGACATTTAATTATATCCTCAGATTTTCGAACGGCGATCAGCTCGTTTCGAAAATGTCCATTTTATCCACACAAGTGGTTCAGAGCGCAAGGGTTTAACATCATTGATTATTATCATAGTTATTTATAAGATAAATTACGTTAATTTAATAATTATTTATTAAATTATAGTTTATGATTGCTAGAGCCGTGTAAATGAGTACTTTAGATGCTTTTTGTAGGAAGATTTTAATAATTGATTGTGTTTTGCTATCAGGATGTTCTCTACAATTATATTTATAAGCAACGCTGAACTAACGGAATTCTTAATAAATGCCTAATCATAATGCAGCACTTAGGAACATCTAATATTAACATAATAATAGTACTATGTCAGATCTCTAATACCATTAACTTACGTAATTAGGTAGTATTATTTATTCACATAAACAAAAAGCTGAGGTCAGTCGTGGCGCAGGAAAACAAGCGTGAGATTGTAAACGCTATATGTTATGAGTTCGATTCCCACTCAGGGAAATGAAATATTTAATAGTTCTTCCACTCAGCACGCATAGCACCTAGAATTTGGCGGAAAGTGGAAAACGGAAGTGGTTTTAATTGAATCGGAATGTCTAAACACTAAGTTCCTAGGCTCCGTGTGTCTATGTGCAGGGATACAGCGTGACACTAAAACAATGTACAAACCAATAACTTTTCAGTAATAATCACAAGGTTTATGAATATTTAAGGAAAACTTAAAAAATGCTTACTATTCGCTGTTGTATCCACTCCGAATGCGAATACTGTAGTTCACCTCCAAGATCCGGCGTGAGCTGTGATCTGTCGAAGTGTTCGTACAGCTCGTCGACACAAGAGCAGACTAGCACTCGAAATCGGAATTCCTCTTTGAACAACTTGCTGCTCACTTCTGATAAAGCTTTCTGGAGGAAACTTGCTGGTCTTAACACGTACACCGCGTGAATAATACCCGGGAAGAACTCCTGAAATGTTGCAATTTCTTATTAGCTTAGATTAAACTTAAAATAACTTACTTAATTAATGTTGTTTAATTTTTAAAATACAACCCTTAAAAGTGTCTATTTACATTTAAAAATAAAGATTCAATATAGAAACATTCTCGATGTAGTCATCACCTTTCTTCTAATTATAAATTAAAATCATTAATTTGTATGCGCAATGTACGTGGACCGAACAATGTAAAGTTAAATTGGTATTAATTTGAAATATTTACCGATATTCGAAGCAACACTGTTTTCACTGAGTTCCATCTATCTTTTCTTCGATCTATTATAATATGGAAGCCCATTTCAGCTTCTAGTAAACTGTAAAAGAAAGAGTCGTTTTAATAAATATATACCTATTGTTATTTAAATAGACATAAGTTGCTGGTTCATTTCTACAGTGAATCACTGCAATTTAATTGTCTACCTTTTAATTTTCACTTCCCTTCTATTTAACGTAACTAGTAGATATACATAGATACATATAATGCTAAGGTACTCCATTTTGTATTTATCATATTGTAAATTTCAGAGGCTGGCTTTTCTTGAAAAAAAAAAATTTAAAACATTTTTTAAATAGTTAATAACAATCTCTCAAATTGGTATAGGCATTCGAACCCACGCCATCGTGTGTACAGCCAGTAAAGCATTGTCGTTTGTGACGTCACGTCGCTCCGTTTTTTTCTTAGATTGTATCACGATGGAGTAAATTACAGTGTGTATGGGTACTTCACAGTTTTCCCCATCGCTTAGTGCGAAGAATCTGTGTTATCAACACATAACAATCTACTTATAGAGAGATTCATCTCAGCATTACCTATAATTACGATTGGTTCTGGTCCGCTAAATCAACTCATTTTTTTATAGATATAAACATTTATTATACTTAAGGAACTGGTTTGAGTGAGAATTACAATTATACTATACAACTAGTATCAAATATTAAGATGTAATATTAAGGTATCTTACAAACGCGTCTGTACTCTATATATGTTTTCTATTTATAAATAGTAATAACATTTTTAACAGTGAGTAAATTGATACAGAATGGCTTAAAACATATGTAATTATTAGTTAGTTTATGTTTCAAGCTAATTTATTATTGAAATTATCATTTAAGAATGCTATTAAAATCGTACTTTTGAATGTAAACCAGTTTATTCGCGTATTTATTATTATACACATATTTTTGGAAATCCGACGTCCCGATCACTTTGCAGTAGCAGGAGTCTCGGGTATACTCATGTAAGAGTTTCAACCGCGAAATCGCGTTTAAGAATTTCACTAAGTTTTGCAAGAATCGGGAAAATGAAAGATCTTATTTAAACCGTAGTATATTTAAAAGTTAACTTACGAGGGCACAGAGGTGAGGTAGAGAAGGAGTCGTTGGTATTCGGCAGCAGTTAACACGTGAAAGTTATTGTTATCGGGGAAGGTGATAAGCGGTCGGTGGTCTTTGGCCAGGCCGCCCGTGGCCAGCGCGTACTGCGGCAGCAGGAGCTCGCCCACGCTGCGACCCTCCTCGCTGTCGCTGCCGCATCCATCGCACTCTGCCTCTGGAAAAAAAATACATAATAGATTAATTATTATGTTTTACGTTAAGATATGTTCGACAAGTCGTGGTCGCCCTGAAGCTGAGCAGATTTGAGTTTAGGATTTTTCTTAGGTTTGATTGTTTTCTTTCTGAGTGGACAATGCAGAAAACTACAGAAAACGTAAATTTAGGGCGGCCACGATTCTTCGACCGTTTCTGTATTTAATGCTACACTAGATAGGAATGTGAAAAAATCACACTTCGTTATTTTTCATTTCATATAATAGATATTTATTGTACCGAAACCTTATATAAATTGGGATATTAAATTATTATATTTATATGTAATAGGTATATTAAGCGTATACAGCATGTAAACTGAGCGTAAGCTGACACGGCAAAGCTGAGACTTTACATTCAATTCCATAAAAAAGTATTACTCTTACGAAATTTTAAACCCTGTAAAAAGAGTCCAAATTTTATATATAATTTTAATATTTTTTTAAAACCTATTACGTAAGATAATGGCTTATTAACATTTAACCACTCGAGGAGATGAAATATTTACTTAAATTTATATTTCCATTTCTTCGCTCTGGTGTCGAGGCAAAGCGCGGCGTTGAGTTCTGCCACTTAACACGCAATGCCTCCGGAATTCGGCAGAAAGTGGGGAACGGAGTGTCTTTCACTACGTTCCCTCTGCCTACCCTGCAGTGTGCGGGATACAGCGTGAAGCTGATTTATTTTATTTTATTATTTTTATTACAATTTTGTAGTTTAATAGTCAAATTTAAGACACATGCTGTCTATCCACTAATTAACTATATAATAATCAGTAAAGAAATAAATTTGTTTCTGACTTGAGAACTTTGTCAAAATTATTGAAAGCCTTTAGTAAAACTGGAACTAGAGCTATTCGTGATAAAACATCATTAGTTGTACGACTTTTACTTTCTTCCGGAATGTATAAATGAGATTAGATACACGAAAGTACTTAAATTAACCTTATTATCAAATATAAGCTTTTTATGGTTATATTCCCGCACACAGTAGGGTAGGCAGAGAAAACCTAGTGTTAAGACATTCCGTTTCCTACTTTCCGGCGAATTCGGGAGGCAATGCGTGTTGAGTGGCAGAACTCAATGTCGCACTTTGCCTCGACACCAGAGTGAAGAAACGAAGTTATAAATTAAAATAAATATTTTCTCGAGTGGGGTCAAACCCACAACCAGCCACATTGTGCCCTTGCGCCATGACTGGCGTGGGCTGGATATAATCCACTCCATCCATCCATCCAATCCACCATCCATTTTTTATAAAAGAATTAAACCTACATATCTAGAGAGAGAAATATAAATCTCAAACCAAGTAAAAAATCTTCCAATTTTGGCAAACAAACAAACAAACTTGCTTTGACAGACAAGTAAATATTCAATTAGTTTTATAGAAAATTACGTAACTTTTACCTAACTGAAATCTTATCGATATATCTTATTCTTTGACTATAGGTATTTTATGTTCATTGGTTTTACCTAATATCGACCTAGCACGCGATCTGACTGTACCAAACAAGGCTTAGTAGGGTTTGTTTAAGTTGTCATAACTAATCTTATTATTAATTACAGAACTTTCCAAATAAAGCATAAAGTAAACTTATTGATTATTTTATAAACGCAAAAGGTGAATCTGCAATATGTTATTCGATTATTTATCCATTTACTTTCTAGTATTGGGCCGACGTTCTACAAAAAACATATTTATTGAATACGACGAATAAATGTAGCCAGCTATAGAAAAAGTAGTTTTATCATAAATCACGTCTCTTAGTAGCGACTGTATATCGTAGATACATACATACATGTACATTTAAAGCATTGTATAGAAAACCGATGGCTTGGCATACATATATCAGCTAGAGTGAGGTAACAAAACATTCAATTTCCCGTCAGGTGTATGTGAATAGATACCTACCTATACTGGATAGGTTGCCATAGTTCCATTAGCGACTACGGAAAAAGTACAGAACGACGTCACAATCAACCGGATGCATTTCATTCAGCTGTTTCAGATTAAAGACAGGTGAGATGTCACTTCCGTGTTCTTGTTTTGATGCAGTGCTTTTATCGTTTACTACTTTGTCTATGGTTTTAAAGAACATAATATGTTTATAATATAAAAATGTCCAGGTCAAGTAAGAAAAGCTGGTAAGTTTAAATTAATAGTAAAAATTGACATTTTTATACTTGTGTTTACGGAGGATCGGGGATTCACCCGTTATGCATATATTTTAATTGTTTAGATTTGTTTTTTACATGTTTTTTTTTTATTTACAAGTTTACCTATTATATACATACAGATTCTGTAATTTTATTTTTTCCAACTTTATCTTACCTTATATACATATCTTATCTTGATGACTTGATGATTTATATCACTTTACAATATTTATCACAAAATAAGTGCCATCGTAGCGCAGTTAGACTGCGTCTGGCTGTAGATGTTACGATTACGGCCGATTCCCACGTGAAAAAATTAAATTAATATTATTTTTATTTCCCCGCTTGGATAATGATGGTTGTAATAAATATTGACAAATTTTTAAATAAAAATATTGTAGCGAATATACAATACAGTTAAATACAGTTACAGTTACATATACAGTTCTTCTAACACATTGTTATATAAAAGTTAAGTATATAAGTATTTCTCATATTGATAAAATATCTTTATTTAGTCAGTTAGTTTAGTCGTTAGAGTTTTTAAATTTATTTTCTAGTTCTTTTTTAGCATAAATTTGCTAATTTAAAAAGAAATTAAATTGATGTAGGTACAGGATACAATTGAAACATATACTTCCAAGATATAGAAATAATATATATATATATATATAAAAGATGATAACTATATTAATTACTAATACTAGCAATCCTGTAGTTGTAACAAATCACATTCACATTTGAGAGCTTGTTGACTTTGTTAAGTTTTGAGCATTTATATTTGATGATAAAAATAAAATATAGGTAGCCATATAGGTTAACTACAGAATGGTGATGAAAAATCTATCTTCTTTTATCCAAAAAGGTTTACCTACTCGAAAAGTACAAGCTAGGTCAGTAATTGCATAGGCAATATTTACCGTCATCGGCCACGACACCGCCCACGTTTATAGGTCAAATGATCTAAAAAGAGATAAAAAATTTAGTCCAAAATATGCAACTATAATTCCATAAAAATAGTGTTCAAAATTAAATAATTATATTCACTAAGCATTTTATTAAAAAACAGATTGCTGTCTTGTAATATCAAGAATTCTTTTTATCCAAATTTTAATTAAGAACCTACGTAAATCCATTGTTTAAAGTCCAGTGAACTTATTACGTTAAAAAGTTATCACGTTATGCATCCGCGCGTCAAAATAAAAAAATAACAGATAATATGGCAATTGGAATCTTTCAAATTTCTTTAATAAAAAGTGATTTGTCATTTATGTTAAGGTTAAATGTTGACTTTCGGAGAAATAGATTATTCTTTGAATTAAAGGATTTTTTTAAATATAAAATAGTAACGTAGAATATTGGAAGTTATAGTAATTACAAGTACTTTTATATTTTCAATATATATAATAAGTAAAAACGTAATATTAAAAGAATTATGAATATATTTAATTATACATATTCTACAAAATACACATAATTGATTTCATACAATTCTACTCAAGAAAATTACAGATATTAAACAAATATTATTTACAGCTACAAAAAAGTTACAATAAGGTAGCTTTATTTCATTTCATTCGAAATGACTCGGAAAGACAGTTGGAATAGTTACTGCCAAAGAGATCAGATCAGAACAGTCAATAACTTGTTTTCATTCATGGGTAAAATGTAATTAATTTAGAAATACCGTTATTTTTAAGAACAGCGCGTGAAACTGGTTGTATATTCTAGTATTACTTAGATAAGAAGCGAGATTAAAATGTATAACAACTGTAAAAGTTTTTAAGATACAATGTCATTAAAACAAAACTTTTAAATTCAAATTACTGCAGATAACATTTAAATTTGCAATAAAGCTCTTCTGGCACATAATATGACCATTTGTAATCAATTTATTAGAAAAGGTGCCTTTAAGCTTTTACTATCGAAAGTTTAAGAGCTCTCAACTCAAATCAATAACATTTAGAAATTGTTATTAATATCATTTGTCTCTTATGTACATATATTACCTGTGTTACTGTCAAGTCATAACGTGTGTATTTAAATGAAAAAAAGGTATAGAGGTATAGGTACTGACTAACAGATAAGCATATATAGTAAGCTGACGATGTGCTGTCACATTACGAAATATTAGGCAGAGGGAGCGTAGTGTTAAGACACTCCTTTCAGCCTAGATCTGGAGGCATTGAGTGGCAGAACTCAATGCCGCTAATAAATGACATTTACTATTGTAACAAACACAGAATTTAATATTTTTATATAATCCATATATCATCCTAAAGCTCATAGTAATATATCTCTTGGGAATGTCTTTTTTTTTTGATTTCAGCAACTTTCTTGCTAAAGTCGGATTACTTCTCCCCAGCGACAATGAAAAATCACCGGGAGCGTCCCCGGGTATTGTTCCACCAAATCCCATTATTCATTTATGTGTATAAACTTATAAAGCCGTGGAAATATTTAAGCATTTGTTTTACTTACACAGTAAGAAAATATATAATTTAAACGTATCTGCCATTTATAAAGATTCCATATCTTCAACCTATATCAATTTATCTACACTGGTTTCACATACACTCTTTTAAATATAACAAAATAGTGAAAATACTTGCCAAGTCTATGATTTTTAAAAAATATATTTAACTTCATGTGTGAAATCGCGAGACGGTATTTAATTCGACACATCGCGTTCGCCCGCGCCGCCTGCTTCGAGAGATCTACCTACTGGCAAGCAAGACGGTGTACCAACGAGCATCTTCTAATGATATAACTTCTTCATTGCAGTAAACTGTTCATTATTTGTGTTTCCCACAACAGCTACCTATCATGGTAATTTACTATGCAACAGAAAACTAAATCGATTAATCGTCACCGATTTCTTGATTTAATAGTCGAGTTGTTTAAACAAAACAATAAAAACTATCACAGATTGCAAATACAGTTAACGTAATGGTCTAGTAGTATTTATAAGTAACCTACGTATTATTTATTTATATTACCAATGTAAAAATCATTAAAGTACTTCCCGTATTACCTTTCGTAGCTAGTAACAATAAAACACAAACACAACAAATAAAGGCAAATGGAGATAACAACAACTCAAGGGATCTCACATCGTTAAGGTAACAACTGATTACCATGGAACCCGAAGCACTGCATTTTCCTGCGCACGCGGCAACAGGCGCCGCCCGCCACACTCAAACTGGTGTTGTCGCGATCCGACATCACTGACAGACGCCTTGACTTACGACCTCAAACGAGTACACCTTATTGCAAGGTAATAAAGTAGTAAATGTAATAGCAAAGGCATTAACACGTTACGCTCACTCAACTGCAACTGATGCTCTGAAATTTGAAGCATTTCTCAGAACGTTATCACTGGTATTCCGATCGATGAGATAACTACGGATCAATATGGAATGATGTTGTTATCGAAACCGTAGGTACTTAAATATTTGTTGTTAATATATAAATATGAAACAAAAATTTGTTTGTTGAATAAACACAAATGGACTACTTCCTACATATTATTATCATTGACGTATTTAATAATTGTGTATATATTTATCTACATATTTGTAGTTTTAGGATATTTTTTTTTCGACTTCACGCTACATTCCATATCAGCAAGGATAGACAAAGAAAGCCTAAAGTAAAGACACTTTCCTTTCCACATTTCGTTAAGTGAAGAATTCAACCACACACCAGAGCGAGGAAATGAAAATTTTTAAATACTTCGTTTCCTCGAATGGGAATCGAGCCCAAAGTCTGTCGCATTTACAGTCATACGTGTTTGCCCCTGCGCCACGACTGGCCTCGATATCGGATATTATAGTTAAACAAACAATATGCTAAGCGTGAATGGGAACTCTGGTTAATACACTTCATAAAGCGCATTAGAAAGATGTTGTGTCAGTAGAAGGTAAATTATATAATGAAAAGTATCATTTACGGCAGTAGGTACTTATAATTACACCACATTACAGTTTAATGCAAGCAGTCGTAGTAATTGTAGGTCTTGGTCGTTATGCTCTGTTATTTAAGTATATTCAATATCAATGTTATGTTATAGTAATATACAAAATATTTCTTACGTACACATCGTAGCACATTGACAGCATTAGGCTAAATCTCCACGCTGGATTTTTTTTCTATTTTAACAGTATTAGACTATAAATAGTGACGTTAAGTTACACCGTAAAGTACACCTAGTAAATGTGTAATAAACCGAGTGAATATTAACAGAAAGAAAGCATTTATCAAAAGCCTCCAAAATATTGGTTTCATCCGGAAAACAGCCAAATCATTTGGTTCGGAAATCGAGGAAAACGAGGCCGCTGCGAAATGCCGCTGTAAACAGAATGGAACGACAGTTATTAACTTCTAAACGGAAAATATAATGTAATAATCTACAGATCTGTACCCCAATAAATAAATGCTAAAGTGTTAAAAAAATATACTAATTTAATAAGTTATATTACTTCTTCTCTTATATTAAAATGGTTGTTGTACGACCCAAGCGTGCAATCAGACGAATCCTAATATTGTGGGTTCCAATATTTTGTAAGAGAATGCGTACTAAAAGGATTGTTGAACAAAAATCATATATTTTCCGATTTGGACTAAGCAAATCATTTGATTCCGTCAAATCGTCACGCAATATTTATGCTTCTATAGGCCAAAGTCACTAGGTTTTTTCTATTCCAGCTACCACATATAATAAAAGAGAATAAAAAATATATATTTTACATGAATAAAAAATAAATAAATCAGCTTCACTAAAATAAAATTAAGCTGTAACCAAACAAAAGCTTCAATCGTCTCTATTAGATATTCTTAAAAGTATTATTTGACAGAAAAGCCTTTATCAAAACACTATCTAACAACAAATTCAATTTAAGTAGCGCCGAGGAAGTAAGAAAAAGTTAATATCATAGAGTCCGAGTAAACAAGACCCGGGTAGCTCATAAAGGCCTAGGTGACCTACATTTACTTTGAACTCAACAATAATAACGGAATGGAATTTGGGATATAAAATGTGTCATAATACTTTCATAAAGAGTTTCAGAAACTGTATGTTTATTCAACAAAGATATCTACTAATTAAAGGTTTCCTTTATTCTTCTTATCTCGCTTTAATAAGTGAATGAAATTTATAATTTACTAGCGATGTTACTACACAATTATCTATATATTTTCTCATTTGAACTATATTTTCGTGATCTAATAACATTCTCATTTTAAAGACAATATATAAATATTGATAGGCCTACGTCAATAAAACATATTTTATTTTCCATCAATACTAGCGCAGGCAATTATTTATATTGACAACTTTTTTATTATGATATACAAACACCAAATATTAAGGACAGCCAATTATGCCAAAACTGTAGTTGTGAAAACTTCATTAAAATCGATTAAGCAGTTTCTGAGATCAACGTCAAGGAATGCACAGATTTTTTTCTAAATCATTGTTTTGGGTTCCATTACATTATATAACCTCCAATAATAGAGTTTCCCACATATCTTCAATGCACAGACAGCGATGATATACTTTTATTACATATACAAATAATACAATCAAAACTAGTTGAGATTTTAATTTTACCATTTAAAAATAACAAATATGTGTGTGTATAATAACAATAGATACTATTCTATTTACCACTATGGCTTCCCGTATTATTTACTACTAATACTACTCATAGCATTGACTATATATTGGCTTGCATTACTCAAGTCACAGACCTAACAACAACTGTAATAATAAAAAAGGCATCAAGTTATGCATCAAGTAATTAAAAATAACGAAATTTATAAACAATTGAGAAATATCATTTTTATATATTTTTTTAAATAATTGAAAATTCAACAACAAATTTGAAGAAAAACTGAAACTTTGTCAATCAAGTTTGTGTAACAATATAAGAATTAATACCTACTATAATCATTATTGCATTATTTAACAAAATATATCTCACTATATAAACAAATCTGTTAAAGCGAAGTAAAGGTACAAATAAAAAACAACATATTAAAAATTATTCCTTTTTTATAGCTTTTCACTGTATCCTGCAAGCCAGAGGGAACCTAGTGTTAAGACACTCCATTCCATACTTTCTGCCGAATTCTGGAGGCATTGACATTGACACAAGGGCGAAGAAATGGAAATATAAATTTAAGTAAATAATTTATTTCCTCGGGTATCGAACCCACAACCAGATTACAGTCACACTTTCTACCCTTGCGCCACGACGGCCTCAAAATTGCAAAATTATTCTTAATAAAATATTTTCATAAATACTTTGCTGTTACGCTTCGAGCACCTCTTTATGAAAATTATAATACACGCGTCGTGTCACGTTTCCACATTAAAACCTCAAAGGCCGTCGTGATTTTCCGCAAAACAGTCAATTCGATGCTTAGGTATAACTAAGGTGACCAAATGTCCCATTTTGAACAGGACTGTCCTGTTATTCGTTTGTGTCCCGGTGCCCCGAATTATGCCATCGCGACGTCTAAATGTCCCTGTTTTTAGGAATGCCAGTTAAATTTGGTCGGTCGTAACAAGTTTATCCGTGATTATCAAGTTACTCCATAATTTAAAACAAAAACGGAAGTATTCAGTTATTTAGTAAGGGTATGTGTCAATTATACTTTAAAAAATGAAAGAAAACACCAACTCTAAAAATAAGACGCACCTTAAAAAACGAAAGTCATCCTAAAACACAACTCTAAAAAAACAAAAGCTGGTTTAAAAAAAACGTAAGTCATTCCACCATGTTCCGTTTTTTAGTCGATCAAAGTATAAATTTCCGTTTTGTTTTTCGGAATTACAAAAAAAGAACGAAAAACAGCTCTAGACCCACCCTAAAAATTGCAAGCACAAAACTAAAAAAACGAAAGCCACTCTAAAAAAAAACGAGAACCATTCTAGTGTCCCGTTTTAAGTTGACCAAAAAATGGGCACGTTAGATATAACACATCAGTGTATCATATAGATAATGTTATAAGCAAGGTGACGACTATTTTCACACTCTATATTTTACTTAATTACACTTAGGTTTGTATATACGTTTACTATATACTTAAAACATAAGCAAATGGAAACTATTTTTAGATATAGATTTGTTATCTAATTTGTTTATCGTCGAAAATATAGGTATATATCGGCCAAACAGGCTACGTAGGCAAAACACAACATTTTGGTAGTTACTATGGCGTCTACGATGGAGAAATGTAAGGTTTAATAATTTCCTTATTGTTGATTTAAATAATTAACAATAAGGACAATATTAGACCTTACAATAACAAATTCAGTTACTTTCTTATCCAAAAAGTCTGGTCCAAAAGATTCCACACATCTGCTTCCAAGGTAGCTATCGTAACAATGATTTGGTGCGTAAGAGATTGTGGTTGCCTATTTATACTAGTCCATGTGAATGTATGGAATGAGGGAATGTATGAAGGATGGATTATTAATATGAAACCCATAAACTTTAAATCTTAATTTGTCAAAATGAACCGGACAGTTTTAACTTAATTTGTATATTCTTAATTATAATGAAATCATTGTCTTTATTAATATTTAGTATCTTTGCCATAATCTTCCCTATACAAGCATTTCAACGTTCCCTCTCCATCTTTTCATTTCTCACAATAAACTCCCATCAGAGTTCTCTAGGTACCTACTTCAAGTTTTGTGAGATGAGAACTGATAAGCATTCAATTAAAAATTTTAGTACACATATTAAGTGACCTTGTCAAGTTGTGATGCTGCTTTGTTATTGAAACAGCCAACGACTATACGGTGAACCATTGTTCTTGTAGCCTTGACACTTGTACAAACTAAATGACACAATGAAAAACTCTACATTTAATTAATGAGGTACTTATACAACATTTTGCTATATCGATATTCATTATCATATGTGCATATGTATGTAAGTATGTATGGTTGTAAAAGTATCAACTAAATCTGATTTATACTTGGTAACTAGTTTATTTTATGATATTTTCAGTTATAAAACAGATTATTTTGACTATAAAGAAAAAGTGTATAGACACTCCGTTCTCTACCTTCTGCTTTATATCAAGACTGAATTTTAAATGTTCATCGCAGTGTTTTCTCTTCTCAAATCTGGAAAATGCCATCACCATCTCACCCTATTCTACTGCGTGACGATGGCCCTTAAAATTTTTTTTGCACCCCCATTGTTCTTAATTAGCAATATACATTTTGCTAAATCATGTAAAATTTAAGTGACCTACAGTGGGATTATTTTACCAAAACTTAAATAGATTTAGCATATTAATTACAAGCTATTTTTACCGATATATGTAAATGGTATATATCTTGACATTAATCATCAACATATAAATATAATGTTCCTGTAATATTCTTACAAATAATATTTTAGTACCTAAGAAAATAAAGCACCTTTACAGTGTATACCGCACACGGCAGGGTAGGCTGAAGGACCCTAATGTCTAACTAACTTTCCGCCGAATTTTGGAGAAATAGCGTGTTAAGCGGCAGAACTCGACCACCTCGTCACCAGAGCGAAGAAATCGACATGTAAATTCAAATAAATATTGTATTTCCTCGAATGGGGATTGAACCCACAACCATCCGCTTTTACAGTTACACTTTGTGTCTCTACGCCACGACTGGTCTCATGTGTATTTTTAATAATAATATTTCAAAATTAGCTTTTTTTAAGTTTTATGCTGTATCCTGCACATAGCATAGGAATAGAGTAGTCATAGGGAACCTAGCATTGAGACACTTTATTCGCCACATTCTGCCGAATTCTCGAGCTTTGTATATATACATTGAAATTCAAAATATTCTTTTTTACAAATAGACTATTGTAAGCACTTTTAAATTCAATTTATATCATACATAAATTTGTTCTGTTTTTATTGTAAAATAGACATGGTGTACGAGATATTTCTTCATGTATTGTATTTACGTAGTTCGCATTGTTTCAAATGCGCCATTGTTAATTATGAGAAGTTTATTTATAAATATTACCTTTTTAAAAGAAATAAGTGTATGATTTACACTTATTTTTCTTAACAACAGATTCACTTTTTTTTCTATCTATATGTTATTAAAAAATCTAATTGTCAATCCTCAAAGAGGTTGTCCTAGTTAATAAAGAGGTATTATTTATTATCAATTCAGAGCACACCATACCCTAGTATCTAGGCAGGCCACAATGGCAAGCTAACTAGCGCTATGCGGGAAACGGCATCGGCAGTATTATAGATAAGTCACGTTTAGCATTTATTTTAACTTTGACGAACAATAAAAGCAACGACGTATTTTAAATATGAAGATATTTTAATTCTGATATTACCAACTATACGATTAATATTATGCTATAGATAGTTTACAATAGACAGTACAAATAAAGAAAGGATTTTACTTTTCTAATACTTTTAAGTAACAGAGCTGTCGTTAGCTTAGATTACACGAAGCCCTGCTAACGAAGCAGCTTATCAGTCAAAAACATAATATGTACATTGATACAAGGCGACAGGTTCTTTGTTTCCTACAACAAAGCACGTTTTACATTTCCTTTTCACAAGACATGAAAATGCAGATTATAAATATTTTTGGATACTTTCCAATCATACAAAAATACGAACGACATAGCTTAGTTTGGAAGCTGATTTTCATTATCTTCTATGTATACATGTCAAATTTTTATGTAACATTTGGCACAGTATATCAAGTCCATGACTAGTTTCATAGTCAATGAATAAGGCAATAGATAGGTGTTTCTTTATAAATAGTCTGTCAAAATCAGCTTCACGCTGTATCCCGTACACAGCAGGGTAGGCAGATGGAACCTAGTGTTAAAACACTCCGTTCCCCACTTTCTGGCATTGCGTGTTAAGTGGCAGAACTCAACGCCGCGCTTAGCCTCGACACCAGAGCGAAGAAATGGAAATATAAATTTAAGTAAGTATTTTAATGATTTCTTCGAGGATCGAACCTACAACCAGTCGGTTTTACAGTCACACTTCGTGCCGCTGCACTACTGGCTGGCTGACTGGCCTCTAGTTTTTTAGTCTTTAGTCTGTCAAAAATACTTATTTTCTTACATTTTGTTATTTGTCTACTTCTACTTTTAAAGAGCACATATCGTGTATTATTTATCAAAAACTCGTTATATAAACCAGTTTTAACGTATGTTCACGCTTATTTATTATAGACGCTTACACGCTTACAGCTTCACGCTTATTTATTATATATTATTAGACGTTAACGCTTTTTTTTATTTTAATATATTAAATTTATAATTATTAAATAATTGTTGGTTTAAATTATATAATATAATTAAATTATTTTTTCTTTAATATATATAGTTCTTCCCTATGTCATTTACAAAACAAATTTAAGCAAAAACAAATACAAGAATACAATTATTTTTTTAAGTTGAGGTTGAGGTTGAGGCGCAGGGTAAAGATATCTTTTACACTAATTTAAAAAAGTTAATTTTAAATCTTTATAACGTTTAAGAATTTATTCAGAATTTTGGGAAATCTATCCTGCCAGAATTGAGTCCTTGTGGGGTATCTTAATCTTATCTTGCATGAATATAAATATTCATGCAAGATAACTAAAAAGTCCTATTTAAAGTTTTGCCACTTCCACCATTAACCCCTTCTTGCAGAATGTTTAATATTACTCAAAGAATAATTAATAACGGTTTAGGAGCAAAATATCCCGAAACTTTTGTAGATAAAGCGGTCAAACCAGTTTACCCGCATTTTAAAAGGCATTCCTGTAACCTATATAAGGTCCTCAAAAAACCCTCATATTAAGAGCTTTTAAAGAGGTTTCATAATATCTATGTGAAAAAATACAATATAAATGAAGGTATTATAAAGTTTTTAACAACTAAGATGTTGTTTAAAAGTTGAGTGTGCTTAATGTACGTCGGATATTTTAAACAAAATAGTTTTGAATTCGTTCACCTGGTAAACGGATCGGTTGGATTTAGCGGTATTTCAAAATATAGTATTAAGTCGTTTGCAATTTAATACGCCCGGTTTTTTCATTGAGGAGATTAGTGCTATTCTTCGTAGACTGGACTTGAACCGTAACAATTGTAATCTTTTGCTTGGGAGCGAGTTATGCCTGAACATCTATAAATCTACAAAATATAAAAAATTAAAAAACTTAAATATTCATCCTTATTTTTTTAATGTTACACTTGATGCAACGAGATAGTAAATTGATATCTTAGTTATTTAAATTTATCGTATATTTACTACATATAGGCACTTGTTATATTTTGTAATTTTATTGTACTTTGTAAGATGTTTAAAAAGATAATTTTAGCCGACCTAGTAAGGAAATAGCTCTCTTTTACTTTTCACATACACATTATACTGTTCTTCATATTCAATTTTTCTCTCAAAGGCAAAAAGCAAAAGGCAAAGCTTTATTCCTCTCCCACCAAGATGCTAATAATAGGGACAGTTGTTTGTTTATACTATTGCCCAGACTATAGTTTACAAAGTACAATCATAGTTAGTTTAAGACTGTTTCTATTAACATTTTTTTACTAACGTTAACATATTAATATTCTACAGAATTTTGGAAATAATTTTATATTGTTTACACTGAAATTTGTTTAACATATAGTAAAAAACTTTTTATGTAACTGTGGGTAGGTACTTAAATATTTTTGCTCAAATATTATTATCGACAACTTTTAACGTTTAAAGCAAAACGACTATTGAGATTAACGGACGTATTGTAATAATTTAATAAATTATAATAAAATTAATTTTCATATAACTTACTATCTTTCCCAAAAATGATTTCCAATTTATTGGGCACTTCAAAACGTATTTTCATATCACTGGCTGGTGCTCACGTGTGTAATCTCACTAACATTGAACGAAACATAGAGTAAATATTAAATATACCCAAATTTGAATTTAAAAATCGAATTTCAGTTCGTACTTTGACGCGGGTTAATGGCGCGCGTCGAATATAGGTACGTCGATGACAACGGCTCGCGGACTGAGTGGCGGCAGCGTCCTTCCGCACGGGATGCCTCCCGCCGCGCCGGTCTACGGACTACTTCTATAACAGTGCTGAATGCGGCCCAAGTGATGTAATCTGCATGTGAGTCGTGACGAAATGGACAAACAGATAAGACTTATGATAATGTCAACAAATGAGCTCTACATCATCATCTTTTAGTTCGTGAATAGAAAATTTGTAAGTACAAGATGTAACTTTTAATTTAAATTGAATGTAAGTACTTAAGTTAGTACCAATTGTTTACTTTTTTTAGCTTAACGCAGTATACCACAAGTCTCGCAAATAGTCCCGCAGGATAGGTATAGGGAACCTGAGAATCTTGTGTTAAGACATTCCGTTCCCATTAAGACACTTCCGTTCCCTTTACTTTGTTTACATTAATAAATGGATAAAAGAAATAGTCATAATTACAAATTTTCCTTTGGCCAAATATTTAATTAAGTTAGTAGGAACGTTTTCCGTTTAGTACATTATAAAATGATTAATGAGTTTCACAAGTTTACCTACTTAGAAATATTGATCAGCTATTTACGTATGACTGCATAAGTACATATTTAAGAGTGCTTGTAAATACGCACCTATTCAACCGAATGAATTGAAATGTCCTACGCATTTAAGAAAGAAATTGTAAAGATGGTTGTTTCGGCTTCCTAAGCGTGCCAAGTGATGTTACCAACAAAAAATATAAAAAAAATAACACAATTTTATTGTTATATTTTCATTATGAGTAATGACATATGTATGTGCGAATTGATGGAAAAGGAAAAGCAACATAAATAATATCATAAGTGACATATAATACTTAGAAAACACTGATATCTGATAAGTGATTCAAATAACTATTGATGCATAACCTTACTGACGCCTTTATTAATATCTTATTCCGGTAAATATTAATATATTAGATGTTTCATGTTAAATAACCATAATTTCTGAAATTATGATTTTTTGGGTCTAATAGAGAAACACGAGGATCAATTTTTTATATAAATAGACAATTGTCTTTAATTAGAATATAAATTTATGTCAATAGATCAAACATTTGATATTTACTGTAGCTGCATGTTTATCTATTTATAGATATCGCAGACCGCAGACATGCTACATATCTCACATATACGACATGCCGCCATGATTGAATGAGTTGTTAAAAATTAAATCTTTGGTCATCTAATGTTCTCTTGTTTTCTACTTCTCTTAAAACGTAAAATAAGAACCTAAGCTCGAATACACATCATGTACGTCTACCTCACGTACATCATGTGTGTATAATATATATATATATATGTGTAGATATAATATTAATAATTTTGCATTATTAAAACTTAAAAAAAGTGATATTGCGGGAAGTTGATCGCCATATAGCCATAAATGCATCTTTATTCGACTGGTTGTGGGTTCGATCCCCACTCGAAGAGATGAAATATTTACTTAAATGTATATTTCCATTTCTTCGCTATGGTGTCGAGGCAAAGCGCGGCCTTGAGTTCTGCCACTCAACACGCAATCCCTCCAGAATTCGACGGAAAGTGGGGAACGGTGGGGAAGGTTCCCTCTGCCTACCCTGCTGTGTGCGGGATACAGCGTGAAGCTGATTAAAAACTGCTTATATGTTTAATAATTATCTATTTAATATAAATAACGACAACGTCATCGTCCACAAATAACGTAAGCTATCATCGGTTCACTATTAAGTACAGTACATACGCTATTCAAAACAATTTATATTCAACTACTCATAACCACCCTATTGTTTTCATCCAACAATTTAAACTGCCCATAAATACATTTGATATCTATTGTTTAAGTTCTTAGTACGTTAATATTTTAGAATAGTCGTTTTAGAACATTCTAAGCATTCCTTCGGGAACGGTGACCGTTATCAAAACTAAAATAAGGAGACCGCAGATATGAAAACTTGTTAAGTCAATTGGTTCAGTAATGTGGGTCGGCAAAATCTAAATTAGCAAGGGAATTAGGGATTATCTCAATTATATAGATTTAAGTGTTGTGTGTGTTCTTTGCTTGTAATTATTATTTATAAGCTACTTCTTTTTAAGGAAGGCCCTATATTTTTTAACTATATGTTTTTATGTTTGTCTGTCGATTTTTACGATCTGTTTAGATCGATTTTAAAAATTATTTTTTATTTGAGCCAGCGTTTTTTCATATTGGTATCTGATTATAGAGTCCTATGGAAATGGGAAACCCTAGGATTTTATAGGCCCGTACTATGTGTTTCTTTTACTAACAATACATATTATACATAGTCACTTCTTGTATTATCATGACATTACTGTGCTGGTGGTGACGATAGAAGACACATAATTAAAAAAAAACCCACTTTGACAAGATTCATAAAAATAACTGAAATTAAATAGTAAATATGTATGTTAGTATCAATAATTTTTAAAGTTATTATTTTTCTGTTCCTTTTACCTACTTTGAAGGAAGAAATTTAAATATTTTATAAGTATAATTTTGAAGGTTCCTTTTTTTTGTTTAAAAAATTATTAAGTATCTTTTACCTGTTACTGTTAATTATTCATTAATCTCAAATTTGAATAATTACTAATTATTAGGAATGCATATTACATTTATAATTTTTGAGTTAAAACTATTTGCACTAGCACTTTTCTAGTTATATTCGAATATGCAACTGTATATAATTTTTTTGTTAAATTGTCATTAGGCTTAACGAAATGCTACCTTAACAAACTTTCTTGAGCATGACATACAAATATAATATTAAAGATCTAAATTACCTAATGAAAACTCATAATAAACCAGCGAAAATATGAACATTGCCTTAAAAAAATAAACATCTTAAATATCTGACTAACTGATCCAAGGGCCCCCCCCCCTTGGACCCCGTCCCATTATGTCCCGGGCACACAAGGGGGCGCCAAAAGGTCTGCAAAACTATTTAAATTGGGAGTATATTATATATACAATTATAATATGATCGTCTGGGGGGCGCTGAATAGGTATTTTGCACAGGGCGCGAGTTACGCCCGCTTCGCTTGATTTGGAAGTAAATTGGGAACATAAATGTTAATGTGTGGATATGTTAGCAAGTGCAAATATGTAACCTCCTATGTGTTGATATATTATTATAAGAATGTGTGACCACATGTGTAACATCATATTAAGTATATATTATTTTTCACACTTCCGTTCCCCACTTTAGGCCGAATTTTCAAGTCATTGCGTGTTGATTACCGCAACTCAGCGCGCTACCAGAGCGAAGAAATGAAAATATTAAATATGTATTTCATTCCCCCGAGTGGGGTCGAACCCAAAAACGTTGTGATTATAAAGTCGCAAGCTTATGCCAATACAGGCTCCTTCGCATAACTAATTATTTTATATTTCTTTTAATTATAGACATATAGATTTTTTGTATATTTCAACAATACAACACAATATGAACAAAACAGTTGTGGTTTCAACTATCGTATAGTTATTAACTCAATCAAGATTCCAACCATCCAAATAAAATGTTATTCAGTAAAAGTGGGAACTTGAGGAAAGACATGACAATGCGGACGGCAAACAAAAGCCGGCGGACGACGGCTCGCATAGCAATCAGCTGCTTGCCTCATTGCTAGCCCACGCCCTGGATTGAACCACTACATAATAAATCTTTTGATAATCAAAGCTCATATTATATAAAATCGGTACCTATTAAGAATGCTGTTGAATATTATCTTAATTTATAAAGAATACTATAATCATTTGTAGAAGAAGTAAAAATTTGTTATCTATTTAATTCATATAGAAGTAAATTAAAAAAAAATAAAAATTTGCTTCACGCTATATCCCGCACACAGTAGGGTAGGCAGAGGGAACCTAGTGTTAAGACACTCCGTTCCCCACTTTCTGCCGAATTCTGGAGGCATTGCGTGTTGAGTAGCAGAACTCAACGCCTTTACCTTTTAAGACATATATAGAGTACTAAAAATATATTTTTATACTACTTGTAAACAATATACAATCAATCACTCGTCAGCGAAATCGTTTCATTCGATTTGGTTAAGGGCTTTGATTTAAAATCAGGGACAGCAAAGTGATTTACGAAAACGAATTGGACCTCGCAAGTTTCCGTTTCGACAAATGATAACTTTCATAAATAAAAAATTACCCAATCATTACATAAAGTAATTATTATTTTATAACATTTGGCGTAGAAATGTATGTCGTCGAATAGACGCTATTGGGAAGTATCTGGCTATTGCCCAACAATTATGGGTCACATCCACTCGTAAGGATAGCTATTTGCTTTGTTTCTAAAATAGTGGAAAAACGGGTTAGACACTCACGTTAAGGAAGGGATCCTTCTCTCCGTTTTTATCTAGGAGGTACGTAAAAATATCTTATATTTACCATTGAACAAAATAATACGTTCCTGACTTGTTCCAAATATTATTAAAGCAATAAGTAAGGCTAATTCTAATTAAAATAAGTACATCAGCTTACATTGTCATTTCAACTTATTGTCGTTGTTAAGTGAAACCCATTTAAGGCTATTAAGATTAAAGGCGACCGACACTCAGTTATTAAAACTTTTGTTGAAATAGAATAACTCTAAAGACAAATACATTTTGCAAACGTGACAACATTATCATAATATTATATACTTTAATTGTTTGTAGGCCTATATAACTTTTTCAAATTAGATTTTGCATTACATTAAAAAAAAGCAATATATATATACCTAAATAATTACGACAAAATTGTAATATCGTTTTCTATGTTTCTAAATACATTTAAATATACAAAATTTTTAAAAATTGTTTTTGGTTTTACTATCATACTTGGTGAATTATATTAAATATGTATATATCCTTAGTTCGACCGAATAAAGTTAGCGTGCTGGCATACAGCATGTGATGCCTCTACATAACTAACAAAGAAATACATTGCCCACCTACATACATTTTGGAATTTTGCAAGTCGGAAATAAATGTGAAAAATAGTAATTCATATTAAGTCAAGTCCGAGTCCAGTCGTAGCGTAATGGCACAGTGTCGCTGTAAAATCGACTGGATGTGGGTTCGATCCCCATTCGAGGGATGAAATATTTATTTAATTTAATATTTTTACTTCTTCGCTGTGGTGTCGAGGCCAAGGGCGACATTCAGTTGCGCCACTCAACTTGCATTGCCTCCAGAATTCGGCGGAAAGTGGGGAACAGTGTCTTAACACTAGTTTCCCTCTGTTTACCCTACTATGTGCATGAAAATCATTTTGACTGAATTTTTATACAAAGTTAAAACAAGCTAGAACATTATTTTTACTATTCATTTGCCTTTTGAAACGAATGTTAAGATCTTCTTTTAAAAAAATGCCTTTTTTTACAAGAAACAATTCAAAACGACAAATATAATACAAACTGAAATTTAAACTACGCTATCTCCAAAGAATAATGTTTGTGAATCTTCATATTTGCAGGAAAAAGACTTGACCCGGTATTAAAATCTAGGACTCTGTTTTATTTAATGTAGTAAAAATGTTTCATCATCTATATAATGTGCAAAATACTTATTGGATTATAAAAGAGAAATTAAATGAACATTTGCGTATAATTTTATAAAATGAAACTCATTTAGTTGATTTTGATTACTATAAGTCATATTTTATTTATATAAAGAGAAAAATCATTGTTTTATAAAGACGTAGTTTATTAATACAATAGGTTTTTATGCATAAATTAATAATAATATGTACGGGTGTTATTTCAATTAAAAGTATTCTTGATTATTGAATTCAAGTATTCCAAACTATTAATTTGGAAATAAAGCAAATTTGTTACAGCTTTGTTCATTATTTTTAAAGTAGGTGTACCGAATCAAATGAGACAGGCAACGTTAACCTGACAAGGTCAATTGATTTTTGACTTAATTGCTATTGACGAATTAAACGACGATGTGAGAAAACCCATAGCGTTTATATAATAAAAACTAGGCTATTTTATGTAAGCTCAATTGACACATTAAGTTTCATTAATAGCTTACGACTTGACCTCCTTCTGTTAAGCCTTAGCGGTTTTACGGGTAGTTGAAATATGGATATTTTAGATTTTAATACCACCCAATTAACATTTCACATTTATAATGGATATCTAGCAAATTATGATAAAATCAATATACTTACTTTTTTTTAAATAATTTTAAGGTACTGAAATAAGTGGTCAAGTACCTACATAAAAAAAAAATACATAAATTTTTCAGCTTTACTCTTTCTATTAAATAAAGGCAAACTTGTGTTTCGTTATTTTGATTTCTTGAAAGTAGGTTAATTGAACAATAACGTTTTAAATATGTCCACTTACGCAAGCATCTTTTGTAAACATAAACAGTATAAGAATTCCAATTTTACTACTCTTACATATCTCGGATAAACAATGTTAAAACAAAAAAAATACTTACTATCGACAACGCGACGCGAGCGTTTGGTCTTGCATTTCCAAAACTTCATAGCGTCAGCTATTTTATCGAGGTGAGGAAATAAAGAGATGACACCACGCGCGCCCACTAAGGCAAGTAGCCATCGTCAAACTGCCCGATCGGGGACGAAACAATGAGTTTTGTTTACAAATGGTTGACGCGGAGAATTTAATGAATTACCGAGCGAAGTGGCCCAAGCAACGAGTCGAACGACACGAGTGCGACGAACGTACACCCCCGACAGACAATCTCCGGTTGTATCTCCGCTAAGTATTAGAGGAAAGCGTGGGTGCTATCCATTTCAGACCTTAGCCGACTTGAGAGTTGAAAACTATCAACGTTCCTCATTTCATTTAATTATTTTACGGTATTTTCTATTTACAAATGAAATTTTAATAATAACAAAAAAAAAAGGATTGGTAGCGTAAAAAAGTTTATTTTCTATCACATCATTTCTTACTACTTTTAAATTTTGGAACAAATGTCAAACATCATGCTAAGATCAACCACTACGATTCGAAGCAAATCTTTAATCAAAAGCAAAATTTAATTTAAATGTTGATTAATATGTTTAATGTAAAAAATATATATAAAATAAAAATATATTTTAAAATATTTTTTTTACTTATGGCGCTGCTCAATAAAAGCTGCACAATTAAAAAAAATGATATCGAGAAATATTTAAAATAAAGTCATATAAATCATTACATTGAGAATTTTAAAAAAATATGATTTATATCATTAAATCAATATAACTAGACTAAAACTTGCTTCGAACCTCACAATCACAAATGGCCGGGAATCCAATAAATATTTGCGTTAATAACAAACACGCGGATAATTCATTTCACTGTCATATTCTTTTTTAAATTGATTTTCACTTGTAAAAACATTACTAACTATTTATCCAATATCAAAATGTACATTGTGGTACGTACACGTTTATAAAAAAATAATTTCAATAACAGTCAAATATTTATTGGCGCCCAGCTTATTGCACTGTAAAATACACAGTAAGCATACATTCTAGGCACAATTCTGTACTGTCTATATTATATTATCAATTACGGATACACACTTATATTTCTAAAAAAATATATTTACCTTAACTTATAAAATACAGTGAGATTTTTATATAGTCCCAAATAACATAATTTTTATAATGAATACGATACGCAACGAACGAAAGAACGAACGGAAGCGAATTCGTTGAAAAAATATGCCCAAAATTATCGTTAGCAAACTATCTTTAGGCAAAACCTACCTGTATCTCTATGGGTGGGATAAAGCAATATTGTGTAAAATTATGATTTAAACCTAATTAGGTTCATAACTTTGTATGTAAGGTGTCTCGACACTAAATTAGGCACTAAGTAAAATGCCTAGCATACTAAATTAAGACTCGCAAGGCTAAACTATAAAGTAGGGTATGTTCATTTCGTATATAATTTGAATGTCAAATGCGTGTGACATACAAATATTTTAGAATATTATTGCATTGTGGTCCGTAGGCGGATATATTTAATTTATGAAATCATTTTGAAAGAGGATAATATTAAATTGGCCAGTAAATCAATATAAGATATAATATCAAAATATATTATTTATAACCATCGAATCTATGTGTTTATACAATTAAAAAAAATTGCAACCAAAAGTTATATACATACATACAATTGACTTCAATAATTTTTCTTTATATAATAGTATAGTAGTATGGTGAAACATACGTAACACGATCTTTAAAATATAAATTGTTATATTTTGTTTAAAAATAGATTCAAGTTAACATCAATGCACAATGGAGTCGTAAACTTGCCATTATTGTCAAAAAATGTTTATACTCGCATAATAAGCAGCAGGTAAAATGATAAGTCATTAAGTGACTTTAATAAAAAAATATTAAGAATAATGTCTGTATAAAGTAACCGTTTCTTAGTGATTTAATGTATGATGTATTGAAACCTTGTTTTTATTTGTTTACTTTACCTTATGTGTAAAATTTAGGACTTCACACTCTACCTAAACTAATGCCTTAAACAAGTTCAAACCACATAGGAAAACTATTTACTCATAACTTATTCCATCTTTCATTTGATCAGCTTCTATGACACATTTATTTGATATGTATTAAAATACAAAATATAGTCACGTTTGTATAGTATGCGTTGCGAATTCCAAAAGTCTTGTAAATACTCTCTAAATCTAGTCGAAACTATCAGACACCTATTAACGAATTACAAGTCCTCATCGAAATACGAAGGCACTGCTTTTATTAAAGTAAAATTCATGTAATTTTGTGATGAGCAATTGTACAAAGAAACAAAAATATACCATGTGTTGCACACGCTTACATTGTGTACTATATTCTAAGACATAATCAACGAAGCACTTGGTTTTATGCAAAACTGAGATGATTATGATCATCCAATATTAATTGAATCAATCAACCTTGATGGTTACTGTATCTAATATACATATAATCATCAATCAATTAAAATAATAAAATTATACTAATTTTAACTGCCCATTCATCTAAATTATCATAAAAAATAAACTACATAGCTATTGCTAATTGTGTAAACAAGATTAACTTATCTATCATATTAAATCAGTTACAAACCAATACTGAAAAGGTGTTATCTAAGTATCTTTGCTAACTTATTGCCTTAGTTACATGTGGCTTACAATTAACATAGTCAATATGTTTCAATCAATGTGCATACACATTTCTTTCATAATAAGATCTTGTGTTATGAAAACAAGTTAATGCCCATTCTTTGTTCTTCATGTTAAGAAGAGACCTCTGCTGAGGTAACAGGATTTTGTTGTCAATGTCTGTACCAGGCACCTTGTACTCTCGTTTGGAAATGTGAGACCGGTGTCACAATGTAGGCTTGCTGTGGCTGTTGGACCACAGCCAGCGGTATTACCTGCTGTGTCATCTCTACAGGTTGCCCATTGTCCTCTGACACACCGAGTGGCTGCACACAATGCTGCTGAGACACTTGTTGAACACCTTGCTGAGTGAGCACTTGTTGGTGCTGACTCACTTGAGGCACCAACATCTGTTGTTGCATTTGTTGTTGTTGTTGTGGCTGTTGCTGGTGTATAACAACATGAGGACCCTGGTTTTGCATCTGCTGGTGTTGTTGCACTTGTACTTGTTGAACTTGTTGTTGTTGTTGCTGCTGTTGTTGTTGTACTTGCTGTTGCTGAGCTTGTTGTTGTGCCTGTTGCTCTCTTTCATGGTCTTCTTTCTTCTTTGCTTCAATTGCTGCCTTCTTGGCCTCTGCCTTTTCTTTCTCTTGCTGCATTCTAATAGGATCTTTATTTTTGTCGTATGACATACATTTGCCACTACGGAATGGCACCATGTCCTTAGGTATCTCCTGTTTTTTAGTTGCAAACTTAACATGTGGGAACTGATCTTTCATAAAGGCTCTAAATGTAGAGTAACCCATCAATTTTACTCCCGGCTCTAATATTTCTCCATATTCTTTGTAAGCCTCAAATAAATGCTTTCTAGAATCACCTTGTATAATAACTGTTTTGCTTGCTTTTTTACCACTCTCTCCAGATGGCTGAACATCTTTTGGAGAGCTTGCATGTTGTTTCAGATATTCTTTTAAGAAGTTGGTAGCATGCTTATAAATATCTAGAGTAAATGTATTGTATGGTTTCTTACCAACATTGCCATGTATACGAGGGGCCACACCATGTGTCATTACATGTTGGCGGATTCTCTTAAGTTGATAATGAGTAACATTTTCGAGATATAAAAATGCCTCTAAACAAACCTTTCTACCTTGATACACATAACAGGCTCTCAATCTCCTTCTAACTTTGTGCCGAGAAGTTTCAGCAGGATTTGCCAAGCTCGCCATAGTGATACCCATCAAGTACATGTCATGTTCACTTTTAGTCAGTTCAGCAATGTTCAGTCGATGGCGGTATACTGCCTCCGGATTAAGACCTCGATAGCAATTATCTTTACAATCGCAACCTCTTTTTAGCCTCTCTTTAACCTGAAAATAATATTAAGTCATTATATTAACATAAATGTAGAAAATAATATTTATAATTATTATAAACAAATTGTAAATCTTTAAGAATTTCATTTTAAGCGTATTTAAAGAAAATATGTCTATAAGATAGTAGGTTATATCTTTACTAATAATTAGTAAAAATTATGAAGCTTGTTTGTTTTAATGATAATCTCATTCTTTAATGTAAATATAATTTTGCCTTTGATACTCTCTTTATATCATAATATACTTGCTTTACAGAGAGAGGTATAGGATAAGTTATATCATGTAAATTGTTTTGATGTAAAATGTAACATCACAGTTACCACAAATACTTATAATATGTTTTATGATATATGTGAAATCATAGTTATTTTTACTCCCATTTGATCATAGGGGTGAAGCAGATAAAACTAATAATTTTATCATTTAAATAATCACCTGTGCTGGGTTGTCTTCTAGTTTATTGTCAAGCACTTCTTCATCACTATCTGATTCTGCCATTTTTTTCTTTTTCTTTGTACCAGTTTTCTTTTCTACTTTAGGTTTTGTATCAACCTCCATTTCAGTACCTTCGACATTAGTCTCAAATTCAATACTGTAGGTTCCTGGCATTCCTTGTAAATTACCATCTCCATTTTCCACCTGAATAGTATGGCCTTGCCAGAGGACCTGTAAAGTTGTTTAATCAATGAGAAACAACATTTTACATTTTGACAGTGGTTTTAGCATAAAAATTTGGTTATTGTTTTATAGTATTTTGTAGTTTAAGTTTATTTAATAGTATTTTGTAGTATTAAGTATTTACCTGCTCTTGATGACCATTATAATTGTGTTGTTGCATGTTTTGGGCACCACCAAGCTCAAACACAGAATGCTGGCCCATCACTGGGGTGTGCCACTGAGCACTCTCGCCATACTCGCCGCCGCCGTTTTGGTCCGCTGGTATAGACACAATTATGGTGTCCTTGCTGTCGACGCTCCGACGTTCCACTGATAATAAGGAGTGTAGGACCTCACTCGCCTCCTTCTCGGCAGGATTAACCACTTCCATTTTCTCAAAAGACATATTCTTCCTCGTTGCTACACTACAAGCGAACATTCACGTCAAATCACATGTACCTACTTACATACGTGTATGTACAATGGACATTGAGCGACACGGCAAGCCCGCCCCGTTCATTTCAAGAACCTCCAACCCCACGATTCTCTCAAGAAAACCGCGATAACTTTTCAAATTCATGTAAATAAACATAACAAAAACCGTGCAATTATTAACCTTAATCGCGTTTTTTAAGTTTCATTATCGCATAGCGGATCGAACTCCCGTGGAATATTGGGCCATATAGTCATAGCTGAGAAAGAATCAAACTCACCTTTTTCACGTAATTTGCACGAGTGAGACACTCACAAGTGTTTTCCTCTATAAATTCTCGTAGCGTGGATCGTTTTACTTCACTTCATTTTGATATTATAGTCATAATTGAAGAGAAATGCACAAATATTTCACCGAATTCACGGAAGCAATATGGCGATACACTTTCCGTGAATAAAATCTGAGGACGCCGTAGAACATGTCGCTAATACAGTGCGCGGCCGCTGCGCAGCGCTGTCGGCGCTGTTTCCGTATCGACGCTTCTTGCTGCACACAGCTCACGCCGCGCCAAATTCAAAATACGAGCTCGTACTCGCATCATTTATAACAATATTATTTACAATTAAATACATTTTTAAAGTTATGTTGAAATAAGAGGTCGTAAGAATCATAATGTAAGTATCACATCTTTATATATATATTAAGTAAAAGTATGCTGAAATATATATATAATTTGAAAATATATTTTTTTAAATATTGTATTGTATTTTACTACGGTCCTACTTAACTTTTTATGGACAAAAGCTGTAGGGCAGTTTCTATCACATTGCAAATGCAACCAATTTTGCTTAATACAGTTAAACTTTCAGTTGTGAACTATTTTTAGCGTAGAATATAAACTAAAACTAGAATTTGTATAATATACAAATGCATATCATCATTGCATTCTCTACATGCAAATCTGCGTGTTACCGACGCTAAAGACCGTCACTCTCTCTTGAACAAATATTTATAATAAACATTCGCGTCAATCGGTAATCAAATTATAAATAATCTCTTGCATTCTACCTAAATAGGCTCAGATGCATCACTAGAATGTTTAAATAATTCTTTAATCAAATAATTTTATCGTTATCAGAATAATATACATAGTTTTATTAACAATAAAAAGCTTTCGCTTTGAATGTTGTATAAAGTCTTGATATTTTTTTTAATAAGAAGGGTCCGCAGTGGCGTGGAACAAAATGGAACACTCTACTCCCGTCCGTTCGCTTAGCACTGATATTTTTCATATGCATACATGGCGTGTAATAACCGCAGGGGGATATCCGACACGTTTCCTGATACTGCGGCCATTATTCCATAGAATATATCGATCAAAGTAGGATTGACGGTAATAACGGGATGGACGTTTGTGGACACTGCCGTTATCTAATGATCATGAACTAAAATGAATAGCGATATTTAAAAAAATATAAGAGTATAAAAGGCCTTATGCACAATCAATATCTTGGATATAATAATATAATTAAAAAATCATTATTAACTAATAAAATCTGTAATTTTCACGATAAGTACACCATTTATTTAGTATTATACACAATCACAATTCGTACACTTTACATACAGTATTCCATACATACAGTAGCCCATACGTCGAGTAATATAAAATAGTTTAATTGACAATCAGTATTAACTAATTAGTTATAATAAGTTATAAGTATTTGATAATTATCACTTTCCATTCTTCAACATATTTTGACATGAGTTTTGTGTTTTTTATACAATACTTGTACGTATAAAGATAAATATTTGTGTACATTCTTAAATCCTTCATTAATATAAAATAAATCTTATATCTACCCTAACCTTGTTAGACCTCATAACTTATTACTTGATATTAAATTTTTCAACAATTTTATATACTTTTATCAATCGAATTGAACGTGAGTAAGTTACATACCAACATATATATATTATTTCATTATTAACATTGTAACGTACTAAAACACAGTTTTTTTAAAGCGTCTTAATGCGAAATTATCATAGCAGTTTAAAAAACTAAAAATACGCTTTTAATTACTGTCGAATGTAATGAGCACAAACTCGGTATAGTTATTAATAGGCTGTACAAGATTCCATCAGCCATCTTCCAATTCCATCATTAGACCAGCTCTACAGTGCCATAATATTGTATTGTAGCATCTACATAATATTATAATTGTCAAATTTCATGGTGACACAACAATTAGAAGTGCGTGTAATACAAATTCTTATACTTTATCACATAGTTACCTAGATAGATGAAATTAGACCTAATAAAAGCGGGTTCAAATATTATGATAATTTGAACAGAAATAGTGTTATCCACATCAATAAGTGTAAATACACATTATTAATATGATTGTTAATAATGTCTATTTCTACTTAGCAAGAATAAATATTTTGTATTCTCGTTTGTTGCACGTTTTCTCTACTAAGATTAATGCAGAGGCGCTTTATAAGTCTTGTCATTAACATTTTTTTACCTATGACCATGAAAATTTTCAATGCACTGAAATAATTTATTTTGCATGTGTCCAAAAATATTTTAACCTAACCTAAGGAGCTCTTTAGGTTCGTCGATAAATCTTACTTTGTTTGGAGAGGTATTTTAAACAATCATTTCGTCGCACGTATTTCGTCGTTAAGGTACATTAGGGATGATTTCTGTAACAGTGCCCTTGACGTTTTTTCTTTATTCTCAACCAGACAAAAGAAAAAGATATGAAAAGGGGAAACGTATGATGAGTAAACATGTACGTTATATTCAACATACTCATATACGGTCTAAAGAATAACGTTAAAACATTATAAGTACCTACCAAAATCTTCATAAATGTATAATTTCTTTTTATTTTTTAATAAAATCTATCCAATTAAATAAATCTTGGGATTTCGGAAGTGTCGATGCTTGATGACGCATCGTTCTTCATGATGACTAAATACGCTACGTGTGAAAGTATGTAATGTTGTTTACAATTAAATAACAATTTCTTTCAATATATGAACAATTCCTGAAAGTCTAGTAGGTACGTAACCTGTGAATGAAACTATGTTTCATTACTACAAAGATACACAAAGTCCAATTTTGTATCATTGTTTCATGGTCAAATCTATAATATCCATATATTTTATGTATAATTTAGAATAAGTATCGATTAGTAGTAGAAATGAAAGAAACATCTATTAAATATACTTTACACTGTATCCCGCAAACAGCAGGGTAGGCAGAGAGAACCTAATGTTAAGACACTCAGTTTCTCACTTTCCGCCGAATTCGGAAGGCATTGCGTGTCGAGTTGCAGAACTCCGCGCTTTGCCTTGACACCAGAACGAAGAAATGGAAACATAAATTTAAGTAAATATTTCATCTTCTCGAGTGGGGTCGAACCCAAAACCAGTTGGTCACACTATGTGCGCCAGCGCCACGACTGGACTTGTAGATCATAATTTTAAAAAAACTACATACAAGATAGTATCATTTAAAAATGACATATTAAGCTTAAAAATGGAAAATTTAGGTCGGTAAAAAAAGTGCAGAATACGTTTGTTATAAAAGGTTAAGGAGTGGTGCTTGGGTAAATATCGCAATAATAGTGCTGCAGGAATTAGGTATATGATTAAGAATAAAATAATATTATATACATGTATAGCTGTATCTTTATATTTCAATATAAAACAAATCACCTTATTTTTTTCGTATCGTATCGATTTTACATATTTTATAATTTATTAATAAAGGAAGTTCAATTAACCTATATTTTAAAGTTTGGAATAAAATAATCAATATGATAAAAGTCAGTATTTTATTAATATTTTTTTAAATTAAATTAATTAATTTTTATTTTATTAATAAGTTAATTCCTTTATTAATAAATTATAAAGTGAAACTACGTTATAATTAAATGGTAAAAATAATTTAAGGAAGTAGCAATACTATTGAATAAATACTAAACGATACAAAATAAGTGAATCCTTATTTAATTAAACGTTTTATAAACTACTAATTTCATCACAGTATAAGCCTGTTATCACGTAAATGTTTATATAAACGCGCTTTTATTGGAAATAGAGTATCTATTTTTACAATATAATATAGTAGCATTATTTCCACCAAATTATTTTCTATATTATATTAAAGATAAGACTATATGGTACTCACCTACGGAGGGAGAATCCAAGGTAAAGCAGCTGCTTCGAGATTTCACCATGGAACCAGGAGGCGGGCCATCTGGCCAATCCATCCTTTCTTCCATAGCCTTCGAAGCACTCCTCTTGAATTGTTCCAAGAAGCTGTCTATTTGCGTCTCTATGCTCGTCGGGGAGTTGGCCATCGTTACCACCGAAACACCGAAAACAAACACAACACTGTCTTCTGACTACGACATCTTACAAATGAACCTTATATTTTCAGTTCGTTAAAATTATTATATACTATAGAGGTTTGTGAAATAATGCTAATGCTATAAATATTCATTTTCGGTGCGCAGAATTTGTCCGTCAACCCGAATCAATGTAAAAATTCTCAAACGTACATATATTCTATAAGCATGAAAGAAACTATCGGACAGCGAAACGATCTTACTACGGATACCGTTATGCTATATACGGCATCGAAAATAAAGAGACATCCACCGACATCTATCGATCGCCACGAACAGCTGTTATTAGGGAGTTGCCAGATCACCGGATACTTTACAAAAATAAAAAATAAATAAAATCCTAATATTCTAATACAAAAACAAATTAAATTTTGTTAATATTATTAGTCTTGTATTGTTTGCTATTTTTATAATTATATATTAACAGATACGTCTGTATCTGCACATATTTGTACAGTGTACGTGTGTGACGTAGCACGTGTAGTTGTGTGCGTGTAGGCGCCGCGAGGGGGTCGCGGTCGTTCGGTCGCTCGTCGCTCACGTTGTGTGCATTTGCTAGTGCTGCGCGGAGAGCGCGTGTAGTTCGTGATACTTTAAAGGTGACTTGAACTGTCACGCACGAGACTACACCCGGCCTCAAAATGTCAAGTGAGTCCTATGTAAAATTATTAAGATTTTTTTTTTATATGTGATAATAAATAAAAAATAACTATAGCCTATTTAATTGATAATAATTGTCGCCAAATTACGATAATTTAATTTAATAAATGAAGGGTAGTTTAATATTTTTTTCGACAAAAGTAAGTTTTTATATAAGGATTTGCTTAGAAATTATTTATAAATTTAATATTATTAAAATAAGAAATTTGAAAATTCTGAACCATTTCAAATTGAAACTGTTTGAATTTCTCTAAAAAAAAAATCTATTTACTTCAATGATATAAAATAAAATTATTGGTCACCTTTTAAATGCGCCATTACAAAATCAATTAATACAAGTTTATTTAAATTGATTAGTTTTCTTTAACGTAAACACACCATTTATATTGATAAAGTGGTTTAAAAATATTTTTATTATGCAATCACTATCTAAGTATTTAGGTATATATCTATACTAAAATTTGCTGCTTTATAACACTGCTAAATCTGACATAAAAATAGTGTAAAACAAACAACTGTTTGGTCAAAATAGAATTGTATTATCACATTAATTTACCAAATAATGTGAATGGTTCGTTAAATCAATGTCTATTAGAATACCTTCTGACTACAATTCAAGTGGGTATATTTAGTTACACACGTTACTGTTGAGATTGGTTCAATGCATGAATAATAGGACTCCACCCCCGCATCCTTGAAATTTATTAAGATGATACGGGAATTAGTCGTCAATATCGTCTGTTGACAGCACAATTACATAAATGGATGCACACACACAAATTCCAACGTCAAATGGCATTATTATGAATTAAAATATATGTAGAAATAATTACATTTATATATATTCACGTTTTGTACTATATATGTTATCAGATAAAGACCTGATTGTAAACATACGAACGGTATCATACGGCACGTCTATAAACAGTTTACACTAATACGTTATCACATCGGGTAACTGCATTGATCTTGACCATGAGCGTCTATTAATTTCTTACTACGGCAAGATATCTCGACTAGCAACAACGAAAATATTTACTTAACATATTTTTTTAACTTTGGCTAAATACAGTACTGAGAAGATAATATGTGATTATTGCTCTCTGATACTCCCCGTACGATATTTATACGATAATAAATTTGAGAGAACCCAATGAATTACGATATAATATACAAATATTTAATTAATATCCTTTAGTTTTGGTGATATGTATTAATTTCAAATATTTAATTATGCTTATTGTTGATGTGTTGTTGGTCCTAGATAATCATTCAATAGATTGGCCACGTCTACGTTCATACGCGAAATATAATATCACACCTTTAGAAATGTGAGTGAGTTTTGTCAGTAATTGACATTGTTCCCCACTTATGTGAAGTGAACCAAGTGTCTTAATTCTAAGTTCTCTCTGCCTACCCTACTGTGTCAGCGTCGTTTTAGGTAAATTTGTGATAAAAACTCATGGCTTTTTGATTAGGTCACTATAATTCGAAAGGTGCGATATGTTTAAATTGATTATTAATGTTTATTAAAAAAATATTCCTTTAATATGATTATAGTTAATATCTATAATATTAAATAAGAAAGATACGCCAATCACTAAAACTTACATGTAGGTACTTCATCAAGGTAGATACTTATTAATTTGCACACTAATAAAAGAACTCAAGATCAGGCTGAAATTTTAAACCACTCTAAACGACATTACCTCATAGTGTAAATTAAAAGAACTTATTAGGAAATAAAAATAACTTACTCGACATAAATAGTAAAATGATATATATACAAACTATAACAAAAATATTATAATACATTGCTTCTTCAAATTGCAATAATTTTAACAGCCATCATCCTGCAACAACAACAAATTTCTTATAACATAATATTTTATTTTTTTTGATTTGATTAATTGCATATTATTTTATTTTAACAAATTTAGCAATTTCAGAGTTTGCGAAATTTCAGAATTTTTGAATATGCACAATTTCTAAAATTACAGATGACGGAAAATTCGTAGGGTCGATTTTCACCCGAGAGAATTAAATATTTAATATTCATTTCCTTACTCTGGTAACGAAGCAAAGCGAAGGCGTTAAGTTCTGTTACTCGATACGCAATGCCTCCAGAATTCGGCGGAAAGTGAAAAATGGAAGTGTCTTAATGGAAACGGAGTGTCTTAGTACTATGAACCTGCTATATGCAGGATACAGCGTGAAGCTAAAAAAAAATAGGTACCAAACCCATTTTGAAATCTCCTGATCCAGAACTATTTTATGAATGAAAATAAATACATGCAATTTTTTAAAATTATAAATTTAAACAAAAAGCCCGATAAAGTGTGTAGTGATGATATTTTTTCAACATTCGGCTATTGCCTAAGGCATTGGCAGTGATTTATAACTGTTTACGTTTGTCAAATATAGTTTTTTAGTACAATTTAATAATAAATAATGAGTTATTAATAAAAATACAGAATAAAATATTGGTCCTTAATAAAATTAAATTGTAAAATTAAATAAACTATTTATTATAAAAGTTAGGTGAAACTTAAAGGATGGAAGGTAGGTATAGGAACTCTGTGATTTTGTTACATTTCAAGTATGTAGTTACTAAGTAAGATGATAGATGATTGTATTGTATTGTATTATTACAGAGATACACCATCTTCTTGTTCGAGCAAAATATTTGTGATACGTGTATTATTATTAGTTCGTTGTGATCACATTTATTTAGTGTTCATCTACTGTTTGAATTGTTGGAAGTTACAATAGTAGTAAATTTTGTTAACACATATTTTATGACGAATTAATGCAGACCTTCCCAAATATAGGACCATTTCTATATTTGGGAAGGTCTGCAACGATTCGATAGACGAAGAAAGATGTGATTGGTGCACATGTAAATTGAATAATATATACTTATTGAAAAACCATGTTATGTGTCTATACGTTTTTATATAGATCATTATTGGTCTATTATTATCTATGTAAACTTAATTAAAATGATACGATAATAGTTGAGTAGGTACTATTGGAATACCTATATATCGTAATCCATAAAGCTAGAAGCCATACAGGACAATATTTATACCTAATATCCAATTTAATTGATCGTGGAGATCATGGCATAGCTAGACGCAATTTTTATTAATACTTAACTAAACCTATGACACTTTTGAAGGAAACTTCTAATTAATTATACTTTCTATTCCGAAACTCGCAAGTATCGTGTTGTGTGGTGAATTGCCACCAAAATAGTTGCAGTTGCGTGTCTAGTAATATGAAATCGAACTAATGAAGTCTGTCATTTATGTTTCTACTTAAAGAAAATTGCATGATTTTTTTGTTACACTGATACCTACATTTGTAAGATGCGCTTTATTTCATGCGCTTGAGTGCTTCTATGGTGCCGTCCCGCCAGACCGGCTGCACCTAAATAGAAACCACAGGGACATTGCTCCCGTTGCCGACGGCCGTCTGATCCTGCGCCCGCGCCTCTACTCTCGTGTGCCTTATTGGGCTTCCATTTAATGCTATGCACATTCCATTTTGTCTTATTTCTGTACAAATATGTTTGAAGTTATTGTGTCTTATTATAATGCTAGCGACCCGTTCTCGGCTTCGCTCGCTTGAACTACATAATCATTAATTTATTAATCTGCATTACTTTATGCAGATTATAATTAAAATATTATTTTAAAAACAACATCTATACCGATATTTCCCATTTCAATAAAGTTCCCATTTCAATAGCAATTTGGTAGAGCAACATTTTGTAGAATGTTTTTTACTTTTTAAATTTCTAAACTGATTGAATAAAAACCGAAAACTAAATGTTGTGTTATATACATTGTCGCCAAAATACAAATTATTAAAAACAAATGCAATGAAAGTGGAGAAGCCGTTTCTGAGATTCTCGTAAACAAACAAACAAAAAAATTATAAAACATTTATTTTAGTTCTACTATTATATTAATATGTACAGACACTGAACCGTTATGATTTTATTATAAGTATAAATATAAAATAAAATTATGCCATTTTCATGCATGTTTTATGTCAATTTTATGATGACAATCATTTTAAAAATATTGTAGATTTTAATATTAAGTAGCAAATAGAGTAAAATAAATAATATTAGCTATTAACTTATAATTCCATCGAATCCAGTCGAAATTTTCGCACAAAAGTAAAAAATCTGATTGTGCGAAAATTAGAATCTAATAAATATTAATTTTAAACATATTATAATAATAAATGTATTAATAAACAAAATGGGGAATCAGGTTTCATATTGTTTATCTACATTTTACAACAATTTATTCAAATAGAATCGAAGTAACATTTTACAATCTTTAAAATATATTAAGAAATAGATTTAATCCTTACGAGCTGCATATTTATATTTCATCTCTACAGAATAACATATATATCTTTTTTTATATTAAGAATACTAAAAACGAGCTGTTTACAACTAAAACAATAACTTAAATATGAATAACAAGCGTTACATTCTACGTGCATATTTTTTAATGCCTAAATGCCGAACAACGTGGATTTCTTTTAGCACGTCATCAAAATGTATATTTAAAAAAATGTAGTTGTTGGTAAAACTGTGAAACGCATAGGCGGGTGGGTGCCGGGACCGAATAACTGACGCTATCGAGTAGTTTTATTTTCAATTTTATTTGTGTCGCGCTATTTTAGACTAGAACGCGGGTAGAATGTGCGGCACTTGTCTTTTACAAGAAGCTGCGATGTGAGGGCAAACGCTGGAATTTATTATAGCTGATCTTCGTCTATTAACATTTATATAAATAAAGATTTTAAGTATATATATGAAGTTACTTATGTACATGACTATATATATTTCAAATAAAATTATAAATTATTAAATAAAATCAAATAAATCAGCTTCACGCTGTATCCCGCACACAGCAGGGTAGGCAGAGACAACCTAGTGTTAAGACACTCCGTTCCCCACTATCTGTCGAATTCCGGTGGCATTGCGTGTTGAGTGACAGAACTCTATGCCCGAAAAACTCGCTTTGCCGCGACACTAGAGCGAAGGAATATAAATATAAATTTAAACAAAAAATCCTTTTTCTCGAGTGGGGATCGAACCCACAACCGTCGCGTTACAGTCACACCCTAGTGCCCCTGGGCCACGACCGCCTCATAAAATTATTATTGTTTCAAAATCCAAATATATAGATATATATATATTGCTGGCAATAGCATCTTTTCTATAATTGTACACAATCTACTCACGAATTTATTTGTGGCTTTTACTAGCTTCCCTTTACGCGAGTGTTGTGGCGTAAATAAAAACTCAATAGTTTGTTCAATTATTTTTTAATATTTTTAATGACTATCATATTTATTACATTGTGGTGCATTACACAGCTATGGTGCTCCAGTTTCCAATTGTTGTGGGTTTGAACTCTTGGAAGCATAAATTATGCAGCTCTGCTAGACAAAGAGCAACGTTGACTTCAGCAACTCAACACGCAGTGCCTAAATTACATCCGGAAAGTGGCGAACGGAGTGTTTTAACTCTGAAATATGGGAGACAAAGCATAAATACAAAAAAATAATAATAATATATAGAGAAAAATCATAATTTATATTATAAGTAGATAATATTTTTTGCATATTGAATATTTTATTACTCTTGTCAGGAATAGAAACCACAAATAGTTATAAATAACTCCACGTGTCATATAATAATAATACAGTATTTACATATAACGTACATAAAAAATATAAATATTCACATTGTATACATACTTTTATTATCTAAGAGAAATCTTATATAAATCTAAAAGTATAAAAAAAATTAAAAACATACTCTTTCCACGGTGGAACATAAGTCCGAGCCATCGGTAGCTAGGGCACTATTACCTTTATGATTAAGTATTTTTTTCTTCAATTAATTTACATGCAAGGCATCGTACGTAAAAATCTGGTGTGAATGTATTGTTGCTCTCGTACTTACACAGTAGGTAAATCTGACAAGAACGCCAAAATAAGTGTATAATACACACGTGCCAATATATTTAGTATCATGTATCTAGCTACCTACGCGTCGGCGGATGAACTGCGCATTTCCTGAAAGCTATGACAAAACCTAACCTATATGTACCTACGTCGACAAAGAATATTTGCGTCGTACTTACTCGAAGAGGACTTCTCGTTCCCTTGACAATTAATTATAATTAATATACAACTCCGGCGTTTCTTCACTTAGTTTCTCCTTACTAATGTGAAAACTGAATCAATTATATCTAAGTTGTATTAGGAATACTTAATTTATCCACTGCTTAGTCTCTCTACTGGGATTAGAGGTAGGTTTACTATTCGTTTAATGTGGTTATTTATTATTTAAGCTATTATTTATTGACTACCTTTTTTATGCGCAACCTTTATTAAGAGGATTTAATCTGTCAATTATTATATTTAGTAATTAGTAGACTGTGAACGGTTGTGGGTTTGAATCCCACTCGGGGGAATGATATATTTAATATTTTCATTTTCTCGCTTTAGCAACGAGAGAAAGCGTTGCATTGACTTCCACCATTCAACGCGCAATGCCTGAATTCGGCGGAAACTGGGAAGGGTCTTAATGGGAACGGAGTGTCTTAACACTACGATCCTGATTCCTTCCTGCCTACCCTTGCCTGCCTATGTGGGAAATACAGCGTAAAGTTTTTTAAACATTCTAATCCATCTTTTTTTACGCGTCTCGATATGATTGTTTAATCCTTAGATACCTATTTAATTTTTTTAACAGGTTTTTACTAATGACTTTCCTTTCCAGATCGAGCATGGGTAACGCTGGCCACAAACGACTCTTACGGCCTCGGTGCGCTGGTGCTGGCACACTCACTGCGTCGCACCAGCTCGGTGTACCCTGCCGTGGTGCTTATTACCCCTTCCGTTACAGAGGCTATGAGGTGAACCTTTGAACTTGGTGTTAAAAATATGCTAAGGATCACGTGTTTTTTTCTTATTTCTTCCCATTTTGAATTTGAGTTGATGAATTATCCATATAATATTGTTTTCCATTGGATAAAATATTTAGTAGATATATGTCTGTATTTTAGTAGAGCTATTAAAAGTAAAAAAAAAAAATTAAATCCACGGACGCGAAAAATCATAAAGATTTTTCCTAAAAATCATTTAGCATTAAAGTATATTTCTTTTTCATATATCTCCCTGGTGGGGTAGGGTAACTTTATTATTACCGATAACTTATTTTTGTCAAGCGAATTACAGCGAAATTATCAATCACAACAAGAAATCTGTATACCGATACTTTATTACGGGATGCTGTCTATATAAAAAACAGTAAAACCAATATATCCTGTCTGAGAAAAAATATATAAAATAAACTAAAGTGGCCTTGGATTGGACTGACATTGTGCTTCTTCATAAATTTATATTCTTTGAATTAAAACCAACCAGTTGTAACTGTCAGTAAAAGCTCAAGATAAATATACATCAGTGCGTTATTCTGTTGATTCTAGTGCTACAACGGATTGTGTATTTCGGTCCCCACACACGCCTCCTGACGCCATCTTGTTCCATGACGTCTCTGGACAAGTGTCTGAGCTTAATTTAGTTTAAAAATACGCAATAATTTTCTATTTGATTTCACTTCCTACATAAAATTGTCGGTATAACGATTAACGATGTTTATTATCACGTCGTGTCGTAAAATAAAATGTTTACGTTTCTCTTTTGGTTCTGGCACGTGTAATAAATAAAAATTTTCGATAACCCCATTTAAAAAATATATATTATAAAATTAGATATTATTGCTTTTTTCTTGAAAAATTATGGAAGAAATATTCATTTATAAACATTATTTAATATTATATAATAATTTAAATAGCTCTAAATAACAATTAGTTATATATATGAATCCAGTAGTAAATTCACTTCATCATTAATTATTCACTTCAACATTATATTTTTTCTTCTGTAATAGAACTTAATTTTTTTCAATCTGAATTTTAGTTTTTAAAATTTAAGTTTATTTAGTCAATCTTTCATTTCACTAATAGATTTAAAAGGTACGACAGGTTTTGACTTCCTACTTTTAACTATACTAGTAAAGTTCACAAAATAATAAGATAAATTAAAATGATTGTCTTAGAAAACTTAATAATGATCTACTAATGAACTCTATCTTCCAGAGAGCGCCTTCGCGCAGTATATGCTGAGGTAGTGGTCGTGGACGTATTGGACTCCCGTGACGCTGCACATCTCGCTTTGCTACAACGGCCTGAACTGGGCATTACTTTCACAAAAATCCACTGCTGGAATCTCATACAGTATGAAAAATGCGTATTCCTTGACGCTGACACATTGGTAAGTTGGACAAATAAAAGTTACTTTATATATTCGATTACATTTTTCTGATTACTTTATAATATTCAAGGTGTCTGACGCACCATCATAATTCAAGTTTTTAAACTTAGATCGGAATATGGAGAGAAAGTCATTTGTCTTTTACACTCTTTTCTTAACAGACGATTTGGTAAATATTGTATTTGGCAAGGTTAATTAAACGTTGTTAAATACATTTATTTCATTTATTAGGAATCAGTAAATCTTTAAAAAACAATGAATGATATCAAGTAAATTCATCTATGCATTTACGTAAATACTGGCTTCAGTATATTTACAATTTATTTATAGCAAACTAGTGTTGTAGTCGTTAATTAAATAATTATGTAAACTGTTCTAGGTCTTGGCAATTTGTTTATTATAATTATACGTCACAGTAAACATAATCATTTTCTAAATTACCATTATGTGCAGATTTTATAAATAATGTAAACATAAAACTATATTTTTTAACAAAAAAATCGTCTTCTTCAATTTAAACCGGATCCCATAATCAGAACCTTACCAAACTATTCTTAAAGTGTATCCTTTCCAATAAAAAAAGAATAATCGAAATCGGTTGGCGTAATATTATACTTAACGCAAAGTCTTAATCTTAGTCTTAGTCTTAGTCTTACTTATGAGATTTCTCACGGTTACCATTATAAGAAATGGACCAAAATAAAGTAGGACAACACGGGAAGGATCAGCTTTCTTATAAATAAAATAATTAAAATCGGTTCACCTAGCCAGAATCCTGAGGTAACACACTTAAAAAAAATATATGTTGGTACATATATTTACAGTGGAATAGATAGATAACCTTCTGACCGAAGTCGGTTAACATTAACATTTCCCAATTGTGTAGTTATAAAGGAAGTGATTTTCCATATAGTAGGTATATAACATTTTAACGTCATTCAACGCCTTACCCCTTGATTAATCATAAAATTGTGGGACTTGTTTAAAAATACTGTTTTACTGTGTTCTTCCGTATTTTTTTGAACATTATTATTCTTATAAAAACATACCACAAAATAGATTAGAAATGTAGAGGATTGATAGTTCCGCTGTCCAATCTAAACTCAATGCATGTGATAGTTTTCGATAAGAAAGTCAATGTTAGCGGATGCGGTCGTTAGCTCGGTAACATTAGATCTCGGGAGAGCCATGGCCCAAATATTTGTTCACGATGATTTTGGAACTCCTCCAAATACATTACACTTTCTTTCTAATTCACATTATGCTAACAAAAATATCATAAAATACGTCGGCATTAAGAATTTATTGCAAGTAACTGTGCAAAATATTCTTTATTAATTATAATTAATCATAGATATGCTAGAGTTATTGAGGGCGCAATCGTGGCGCAGGGGCACAACCGGAATTAAATATTTATATTAATATTTTCATTTCCACGTTTTGGTAAATAGCAAAGCGCGACGCTGTGTTCCATTCAACACGCAATGTCATCAGAATTCGGCGGAAAGTGGAGAACGGAAGAATGTTAATGAGAAAAGAGTGTTTAAAGAGGGATTCTGCAAGCCTTTTGGCTTGGAGATTCCTACGTCTCTACCTATGTGTGGGACAAGCGTGAACCTAAAAAATAGATATACCACAGGCAATGTGGTACACATTGCCTGTGGTATATGTCAAGATTATCTGTGATTTGCTTTTCCTAAGAGGCTTTTATCCCAGACTGATTTAAAGATAGAACAGCGTCGTCCATCAATATTTCCAGGAAACATTCTAAGATAATGAATAACGTAATTTTTATATTAGAACAATTCGATAAAGCGTAACGTGTTGGCTCGTTCAATGGTGTCTCTACAAATTACTATTGTTATCTAGCACTAAAAACAATAGATAAGGAAAAAATGGATAAAATAATTCAGACACTGTACGTATCAATGAATTACGTGAAGTTTAAAACAAATAAAAACTTAAAGTATATTGAATTGGATGGGACACAATATTTTTATCATGGGTTAATGTGTCAAACGAAGTGTTGATAAAACTATTCGATGTATCATTGTCTGATCACGTGTGATCACGTATCATCGTGAAATGCAGATGAAAGAGTTTTAAAGTTAGGGATTTATTGTAAATATTTTGGTTACATCTCCACATACTAGGTATAAAGATATTTAAAGTTCCCACTGTACCCCGCACATAGTAGAGTAGGCACAGACAGCGTACCCGGGGACCTAGTGTTAACACACTCCGTTCCCATTACTCTAACACTGTATTCATTTGTTTCTATTAACGACAGTTTGTGTTGTTTAAGAAAAATCATGTCGATGTATCATACACATATAAATAGATCTGAATAATTCAGTATCTATCATTCAATTCATTTAGCAACGTGATGATCATTCTATTATATCAACAAGACGTTTTTTTTACTCGTTATATCACGATGTATTTTTAAGCAATAATAATTACATATTTTATCGTTATTTAATTATTATTTATTTATTTTATATTTATATAAATGTAATGTACTCAACGACATTCGAGATATTTTTCGGAAGCATTCCAGAACATTATACATGTTTACGAGGGAAATAGCCACGTAAAATTACAATTTCCATTTCTATTCCAAGGTTGTTCAAAACTGCGACGAATTGTTCGAGCGCGAGGAGTTGTCCGCTGCACCCGACGTCGGCTGGCCCGACTGTTTTAACTCAGGAGTATTTGTATTCAGGCCCTCTGGAGACACTTTCAGCAATCTCGTCAAATTCGCCTCGGAACGCGGTAGCTTTGATGGCAAGTACATGTTTTATGTTCTCCATAAATATTTGCATTCACTGCGGCTCTTTTGAGTCGGGAATAATCGTTTGATCTTGTTTTTTATATTCTGCTTCTTCAGACTCAGACAGTGACAAGTTTATAAATGTATAAAGATGTTTACTTCCTATTTACACGATGCTAAATATTTAAAATTGCCTTTTAATTATTCTCGTTCATCTTGCAATAGCGTCTGTCGCTCGAATGTTTTAAGTAATTTAATAATGATTTTATTTAGGTGGTGACCAAGGTCTTCTAAATTCGTTCTTTTCGGATTGGGCGCACGGCGACATTAACAAGCATCTACCATTCCTCTATAATGTCACATCCGCTGCATTTTACTCGTATTTACCTGCCCTTAAACAGTAAGTAAGGTTGATTTAACTGTCTAATATTTTGAATTTCAAAATATGTAAAACAATTGCTTAGGTTCCCGATCGGGAATATGAAATATTTAATATTTCGATTTCTTGGCTCTGGTATCGACGCAAAAACGTGGCGTTGGGTTCCGCCATTCAATCCGCAATTTCTTCAGAATTCGGCAAGAAAATGGGAATGAGGTGTCTTAACACTAGGTTCCCTCTGCCTACCCTACCTTGTGGAGGATACTAAAGTAATAAACAGGGGGACTCTGAAAAAAAAAATACTTTTCTGTTAGCAATTTTCAACATGATATTCTGATAATTGATCTATTTAATGTGTTTTGTATTGTGTTTGTAATCTAGATAAGGTGCTTAGTATTTTATCGTAAAGCTACCAAGCTACAATCCGTAGTATTAGGAATTTTTCAGTTAAAAATGATTAGCATAATGTGCGTAAAATAAGTTTTATGCCCTAGTTTATCTTATATATCTAGTGCAATTGAAGTGTATCTAATAATAAATGATGGTATAGGTTCAAATCCGACTCTGGATAATGTTTATATTTACAAAATAGAATTCAGGGCTAGCAAAATTGAAATTAAGAATATTACTTTTTATTCAACAAACAATGTGGCTAAATCTCTTTTGTTGTTTTTTCTTACCTTTTAATAACCAAAATTAAATAAGTTATATTTTACTAATTTTATTAAAAAAAAATTATCTTATGCAATATCCTTTAATTTTTTTTATTAATTATAATATTACTATTATGCAACCATATATTAGTTTTTTCCAAAAGGCATCAACATAATTTATGACTATTTGTATTAGTATATTGGAACCGTAGTCTATGTTAGGAACACATTTTTTTAACTTCACACTGTATCCGTTAAGACACTCCGTTTCTCACTTTCCGCCCTATTCGAGGCCTTATTGAGTAAGGAAAGAAAAATAAATAAATCATTCCCCTGAGTAGGGCCACTCCCCACTTTATAGTGCAGCTGCAGCAGCTGCCCCACGACGTCCTCTAAAACTGTTGCACAAAAAAATTGCTACGAGTTCATACTACATTCGTATTCTATACATTCCAGTTACGGCCAAAACTTGAAAATCATCCATTTCATTGGTGCCGTCAAACCTTGGCTCCAACAATACAACTGGGAGTCACGTTCAGTGCAAGCGCCGGAACACTTGCGAGAATTCTTACAATTATGGTGGGATCTATTCGTATCACAAGTCCATGCCCAGCTAGATTCAAATATGGTGAGATTGATTGTTTTTTCATGTATTTCTATATGTATATTGCTAGTAAGCTATTTTGTATTTAACTGGATTCTATGAAGGGTGTTACGGTTTTTTAAGTTTGGTTTTATACACATGTACATATGTAGTTGTGAATATTTAAACGAAAATAGCAATTTTTTAGATGGTTTTAATGTATAGTTGACTTTCTTTCAATTGAAATCGAATTGGTTTTATATAAATAAATATAAATAAACATTACTGTAATTGAAAACACTTTTCGTACACTATAATAAGAACAACTAAGTTAACATTTATTTTATTTTATTGACATAATAATCAACACAAAGGCGCCGTTATACGATATTAGTCTAGTTTACGGTGTCACATTTGTGGAATGTCGCATTGGTAAGTTATTAGATCCAATATCAATTACCACAATGAGATCAAATGCAATACGGCTTCTAGGATTTCATGGCTCACGACCGCAAATACTAGATAATAACCCTTCATAAAGTCCAGTGGAATACTAAGTTGTCATTCTTAACTGAGTTCTCATCGATGCAACATGTGTTCTAAGCATACGCCTCAGGACTCCAATATTGAGGAGGAGGTAAATTTATTAATTTCTAAATGTTATTTGTTTATATGCTACCTCCGTTTTCTTTTCAATCTTTGAGTTCATTTATTTTTTTGATTTCCATAGAATCAATTCTTTTTGTAAATAAATATGTTGTAGTAAATTTTTAAAACTAATTGCTTGCCCCCTTAAGCTTGTGCACATTTGTAAATGCCATACGCAACCCTCTTTGAACTTTTAATGCAAGTGCAATATTATCTAAATATTTCTCCAAAATACTAACATTTCTAACCTTTCAAAATTCTTTCATGTGCTTCAGAAGGTTCTATGTGCATTGGTTTAGTGGATTAGATGGTGTTGGTATTTTGGTGAAATCACCGCTAAGTAAACATACAATTTCTTATAAAATACTTCATGTTCACTTTTGTTGTTTTAGTTTTGATTTCTGTAATAAGCCTTTATTTTCTTTAAAATGTTATATTAATTTGTATGTTTATTTAGTACTGTTTGTACACAAATATCTAATAAAACACGGCTTGAACAAAGCTATGCACCGATTTTTAGATTAGTGTGTTATGCTTTTTTCAAGTATTTACCGCATGCTTTACTATTGAGCTGTTTTATAACAACCGATAGGATGAAGGATACATTGAAGAACCAGAACCACCGATATATCATGAAGAAGTTGTAGAATATAATGAATCAAGTGTACAACATTTTGGTTACTATGAACCGTCATTGGATTCAGAGTCTGAGTTTCCATGGCATCATCCAGAAAAACAGGTTTCTGATACAGAAGTAAATGCACCACAAATTGATATGAGTCAATTCTTTGATCCATGGAATATTTATAGAGGAAATATTCCGCCCAATCGAGAAGATTCAGGACAGGCAGAACAAACTGATGATTATGAGAATGTGAGAAAGTACGCTTGGGATTACGTTCCTCCACAACACAGTCAACATCAAATTGAAGTTAGACACAATTACGAAAATACAACACAACCACAATATAACACAAACATAAGCGAGCGTATAACACAACCACATCATCACGAAATTCAACACGATAATTATTCCACACATCACTATCATAACCCACCACAAGAACACAATTGGCAGTGCAATACTGAATCTAGTCAAAACGTTTTCCAAAATTCAGAATACACTCAAAGCGTGCCACAATCTACTTACGACTACAATTATAAAGAGGATTCACACACTCACACTTCGTCTCATGAATTTGGTAATTTTAATCAACAACATAATTATAGTCAACATCATAATGATTTTCAACAACATCAAAATCATCAACAACAACCCATACAACATTCGTGCAGTCAAAGTGATCATCATTCAACACATAGCCACCGCGAGCCATACTATCCTCAGGAACATAACTACGACAACCGTGACTTTCACGAAGAAAACCACGAACACCACAGTCAAAATCAAAATGAAACACAAACAAACAATCACATTTCGTATTCAGTAGACACAGAACAAAATGAAATCTCAAAAAAACACAATCATATGAACGACTTTACATATTTGCAATTGCAAAATCCAAACAGAGAGGAACAAATCTACACAGTGATGATGGACCATGTCAGAATGCGAACGGAATCTGTGAAAGTAAATGGATATGAATCCGATAGCGAGAGTGACATTTACGAGGATATAAGTCCGAGGCATCCATATGATGGATTTTATTTAAGGCACAGAATGACTATAGACTCTCGTGGGCGTAAAATCTGTAGTCACGAAATACCATATATACCGCGATCGCCCTCGCCTGCGAGCTCAGAGGACTTCGAAGATGCACTAGAATATACCCCTGAGGACGATAGTATAGTAAACAGTGAAGATATGCAAGTAAGTTTACTTAAAACCTTAATAGTTATAGGTATATTAATTAAAATGCACATTTTTGATGTAATAAGAGTAGTGTTACTAATATAGCTTGTATATGAGTAGTTTTGCATGTCCTAACTTATTAATTGATGAAACTTAATTGCATGATTCTATTAACAAATTCTATTAATTAATTCTGACTTAAGATTCTCTAATAATTCGTTAGCATAATTGGATATAATTGGATTGTAGCTATAGTAATATTTGTATGGCTTTACAGACTGGCGTAGCGGGGAACTTAGCTAGAGTAGTTCCAGGTGCTCCATTACAACGGGAAGCCGTAGATGAGCTGTCGAGGCGACAAGGCTGGGAGGCTGGAAACATTGATTATATGGGTGCTGATTCCTTTGACAATATTTGGGCAAAAATATCACAAACACTAAGCCATTCCCCTGACCAAGATTCAGAGCCTCAAGCACCTCAAGAAGAGGCAAAACCTGTTTCTAGTGAGCAAGCTCCGGTAGAGACAGAACCTGTTGTAGAAAAAGAATCTGTACCAGAAGTTCCTACAGAGAAAGTAGCCGAAGTGCCAGTAGAAACGAAAAACGTTCCTGAAGAAGTTCCTAAATTAGAATCCGAAGCAGCAGCCTTACCAACGCCAGCGGAAGCGCCACTGCTGTCTGAAGACGTTGAAGTTCCAGTGCCAGCAAGTGAAGCGGCTGAAGTTAAGCCAGAAGAACCCATTCCGGTTCCCGCTGAAGCTGCTGCTGTTGAAGCTCCCGCAGAATCTGCGCCAGTGGAAGCACAGCCTGAGTCCGCTCAAGAAATACCAGTAGCGGCAGTGGAAGCCCTAAAAATTGATGAGCCAGCACCTAAGTCTGCAGAAAGTGAATCTGCACCTGAACTGGCACCTGCAAAACCAGAACTTGCAGCACCAGTATCTGCAAAACCAGAACTTGCAGCACCAGTATCTGCAGCACCACAACCTATAGCACCAGAACCTGCGGCCCCAGAACCTGCAGCACCAGAACCTGCGGCCCCAGAACCTGCAGCACCAGAACCTGCAGCACCAGCAACAGAGCAACCTGCAGCAGTAGCTGTTTCAGAGTCAGTTCCTGAGGTAGTTGAGTCTAAACCTGAAGAACCAGCGATAGCCGAACCTGCTTCAGATAGTCCACCTTTAGCGAATACTCCATCTAAAGAAGAGATCCCCGCGGCGCCCGCAGCCAAATGTGAGTAGAACGAAAACAATAGGGTGCCGACTCCGGCCCCGTCGCCTATGCATTCAGTTTCACCGAGTTCATTTTGCAGTTTCATATTTCTTATACTAATATTTAAACATTTGTTGCGTCTTTTATGGGAACGCGGCGGACATTGGAATCGTCTCGGGTCCCGTTAAAGACATTAGTGTTTTTTTTTCTTTTGTGCCGTTTTGTGTTTTTGGTTTTTATTTTTACTGATTATACCTTTCAAAATTCGTTATTATTTCACCCAGCTACCGAGGAGGGAGCTCAAGAGACGCGGCTTTGATAGAACAGGTAATAACAATATTCCACTTGGACCCAAAACGACTATTTATAACTAGAAGCTATTAATTCACTGTTATTTTCACGCTAGAATATCTTTCTCGACTGAATTCTTCATTTCAAATGAACATTTAATTGGTTGATGTTGGATTGCGTCCAAGTGTTGTACACGTAGGGACGTTTGGTCAACGTCAGTCGCAGGACGCTATTTCTGGTATCCAATGTATTCGGTCTGGAACGGTGATGCATCATGACACAGCCATTACACATTTGTGCACACACGTGATACAACACCGCTAAGGTAGTCGTCATGATTGCAAAACTACTTATTTCCTGAGAATGCAATTTCTCTTTTGTTTATTCGCTTGTCATTATATCGTTCATTCATTGCAAGGAACATTATAAGACCCTCACACTCACATGCGCGATACTCATGTTCAGTACATACCAGCCAATCCACTAAAGCATAAAATTTTGCTAAGCTTACGTAAAGTTTAATTAAAATAACTATCACGATGAATATTAAAAGGGAAATATGAGAGAGTAGTCGAATAATATTCCTTGTAATGTGCCGCCACTTCGCTAAACCGACACCGTCCTAACTCTCTGCTTGCATCGTTTTGACTTAACCGTGTAGCTCTGTTTTCGCTAACTTTGTTCCAGGCGCTAACCGAGCTTGCTCTCTAATGTGACCGCCCTACTAACGCCGCACGTAACTAAAGAGAGGCTATAATGGCGGGTGTGCTTGGTTGTGTAGCGGAGCGGCGCCGGCTGCAGCTGCCGCCCCCCGCCGCCGCCGCCGCGCTGCCCACGCCCGACAGCGAGCTCGAGGACGCGGCCGCGCTCGCGACCGCCATCATCGCGAGCGAGCTGCCCGCCTCCCCCGCCTCCCCCGTCTCCCTCTCCCAGATCGGCGTCAAGCCGAAGCCCTCCACCGCCGCCCAAATAGAGTCCTCCGTCCCCAAGCAACCCAAACCGAAAGCCGAGGGCGACGCGCCCAAGAAGAAGATCATCAAGAAAGTAGTTAAGAAGGAAGCGTCGGGCGACGCCCCCGCGCCCGTCCCGCCTCCGCGCAAGAAGGAAAAGAAACCCAAGGAGAAGTGAGCACCCCCGATGACTCCTCTGTGCCATAATTTGTAGCCTTTATCACATTTACGAATTCGCTTTACGTGTAACCGTTTCTTTTTTATATTTTACATTTTAATAATTTTATTGTTAATACTCACATACGTCCATTTTTAATCGAATTGATATATTATGTAATTTTTATATTACTTATATAGATGTTATGTGAACAGATGTATTTGGTTTTTAAATATTGATGTATAAATATAACCAAAGCATGACACGTATTTATTGAAATAAAAGTGTTATTAATTATATAATATTTGTATTAAAATATATTTTCAAATTTTATGTCTGTTATTTGTGAAACTTGAATTACAAAAAGATTATAATTAATATAGTATGTGACCTGTAATATAAAAAAATATGCCATCATTTTAATTTAATTGTCATAATAAAGCATTCAACGTTGTAGTATCAGTAGAAAAAAATTTTTTATATGGCTGCGTTTTGTTTAATCTGAGAAACAGATACAAATGAATTATTAATTATAAACATTAAACCATAGATGGAATTTCATCCTTCGGCCTTCACATTCAGTCAAGCACGTCCTAACTATAAAGATTCTATGACTGATTATTAATTATTAATAATACCGATGCCGATCACATGACATAAATAACGACTCACTATGGAACTGCAGGATCTATCATAATTAATAAATATTATATATGTACTATTTATATGTTTTTAGTTATCATGGCCAACTTCAAATTCCTTAATTAAATTTTGAAACCGATAAATTTAGCTTATATTATCTAAAAGAGTATATAACATTGATAGAAAAAAATACGCAGTAACTCCTACTGGGTTAGTTAAATTGCCAAAGTAAGTAATAAAATATAATAATGTGTAATAATTATCATAGTAACTGTGGTCGCCCACAAAAACAGGATTGCAAAAGTGGCTTAGGAATAGGATATAATAAAATATATTATATACTCAAAGGTGCATTAATAAATTTGGGCTAATTTGGTCTAGTTACTTCAAAACTAAGCACATCACAAAATTTCTACATCCAACAAAATCGAGCATAAAAATCTCAATTTATATCTTAAAATACATATTTTCTTAAAATAAAAACAATTGTTTGTTAGAACTAAAATATATATTGTTATATATTTTAATTTAATAAAATGTTAATAAACAGAATCAAAACGTACTATATATTATAAAGTAAACAATATAAAAATAGAAAAACCTCCCCGGCGGGGAATCGAACCCCGGTCTCCCGCGTGACAGGCGGGGATACTTACCACTATACTACCGAGGATTGTATTAAGCGAGTCAAATTTAGTGTACTAGTTCTTAAGCACTCCTCTTGTTACTCTTATACAATTTTAAATTCAATCAAAGAAACATTGATTTAAAATTTTAAGTATAATTATTAAGATCTTATTACAATATGAATTTCATATAAAACAGAGCGTGAGATATAAAACAAAATAGAGCGCTATCTATTTAACAAATTAAAAAATATAGTAGGCCTATGGCTTCATATATTTCACGTTAGAGGACGCTATATAACAAAAGGACATTTTTACAATTTATTTTTTAACCATTGTAAAGCATAATGATTACGAACAAACAAATCTAATTTTAGGAAAAATATATTAAAGTAATACAATTTACTTTAAGCATTGAATTTAAGAAATAAATTAACACTTTTTTAAATAATTTTATGAATATATGCTGCCATCTATTGCACGACAAATGAAAGTACACACCTTTAGCTATACTTCTTTAGGCAAGTGACTAAATACAGACAGCTGGCAAGTGGCTAGTCGGCCCCGCAACCAGTTTTACAGAAATAATGTGACGCGGTGGTTGTTTCGTCTTGCGTTATTCCATAACAATCAGATTATTATTGTTTATAATCGGAATAAATGACGTTATCGTCTAATATAATATATCTACATGAATAAACATAGAATTTTTTCAACAGAATCATAGTTTTAACGTGCGCTTGTTGGAGATCTCTCGTGAATTTGTACATTTTATCCGAGTGTGTAATCTTGTATCGGCGACTTAACGTTGGACGGTGGTTGAAAATGTGAGTTAAAAGATATTAAGCTGGTGAACATATCGGTTTGAAGAATATTTCGCTAAAGAACCTTGTGTTACGATGAAATTGTTTACGTTCCTCCTGTTGTTGCCGGCGTGCTTGGCACACCTCAATGTTTACTTAAGTAGTGCTGAAGTGTGGAGATTATTGGGTGAGTATTATGCGTTATTTTTGTATTTCGATTTTATATTATTTATGAATGTCTAAAACTAACTGTTAAACGAGACTGAAAAATCATAATTTATATTAAGATCACAAACCATCTTCATAAAATATAGCATAAGAATCGTTTTAAGTATTGGTTGGTTAGAATCAATTATGAATGTAGTGTTGTATATATTATGGTCCCTTTTAGCTTGTTATATATGGTTATAAACTTTAACTGCTATAATAACAATTATGGAATACTTTCTGACTTAGTAAAATAAAACTTAAGTAATCTTCAAAGTGCTTATCCAAAAAAACCATATATGTATGTACTAAATTAAAAAATTGCAGTTAATTCAACTCCCGTGCAACTGATAACATTGATAATGTGATAAAAGTATAATTACATATTATCACTCGATGTCTGCAAAAAAATGGCTTTTTATTATTACATTTGATTTATTACATATATATTTTTAGTATAGGGAAAAAATACAAGTAATGTAAAGGAATATTTAAATTGAATGTCTTGGGTTAGGTTTATTTTATACGTCAATAGTATCTAACGATAAAGCATTCAATATCACGCCGGGTGTGTCGCTAATTTTTTTCCCTTTATAATCCGCATTCATCATAAACAGCCTAAACGTAAACATAAGGCCCGTATACCTGTAAAATTGAAAGTACTTAATCCTATTTTACGGCAATTTCTACATAACGTAAGCAGAAAGCCGTCCCAATACGTTATCTTCGATCTGATTTAGGTGCATTGTGTGGAGGTGACAAAACCGGCCTTCCCGAAATGTTTCCCGTGGCGCGTACACGCGAACAGAGCTATTATTCACTTTTAATTTGTATTTTCATCTTAAATATATTTATATCAATAGCGCAAGATAAATATCCGAAGGGTTTAAGATTTCAGATAGATTTTTTTTGAAATATTTTAATATTCTATATTTTACCTATGCCTGGCTGTGTGGATATACTAAAAATCTAAATATAATTATAAAATAATTAATAATTAAATGGTGTAGTATTACAGTTATATGACGGAAACGTTGCATAAACATATAATCTGTTTCATAACATCGGTGCATTGTTTTACTTCTTTTGTCATTTTCTTCGTTAAAACGCGGTCAATTAAAAGAAAGAAACTTTTGGACATTTTATCGTCTTGTTACAATTTAAATATTCTTTGCGTCAGATATAAAGGGTCTTTCGTCTAGCCAGGTATTGCGTCTACAGTACCCCATTTTTGTCAACTTCCAGTGGGCATTGTACCAACGCGCCACTGCGGACACTACCTACAATCTATCTTTGTCAACGACAAAAACCATCTGTCCTTTGTTCTTGTTTAAAAATTAGAATTAAAATATAAAACTGAAGTGACGAGCGAACGGGACTTTTGACGGTGATGTATGGAAAAGTAAGCTGACGTTGAGATGTCTTATTAAATTATTGTTTGCATTGGATTTGGATCGGCGCCCTGTGAAATAGTCCTATGAGTTATGAGTATGTGTATATCGCTTATATCAGTTTAAGTATACACTTTTAATTGTTAGTTTCATAAAACTTTTAGCATAGGGTCGAACTAATGTTTAGAATCAATCTGTTTTTTTTTTCGATAAAATAAATCTAAAATTTATTGAACATGGTACACACGCAGCGGGTCCCATATTTTAAGCATATTTAAAATGAACATATCGTGTAGTTTTATATCATGCTCAATATGGCTCGTTGCTACGTAACCTGAGATCTCCGGCTCCGATCGACACGACGAAGAGCAATTTATTCCAAATGACATTTATTGACATTCTATGGACCAAACCAATAAACTCCACGCCTAAAATGTTGCTCTTGACACTTTGGAACATAAACATAATATTTTGTTATTTAAATCATCAATTTATTCGATTGTGAAATGAAATCTTAATATTTTTTGGTATTACTTTATTTGTTTTTTACTTCCAATAAATAAATATGGGTTATTCTTAGAATTTTTTTACTTATGAGGCACTGTCGACAAATCTAAATATATATATATATATATATATATATATATATATATATATATATTTAGATATATATATAAATATATATATATATATATATATATATATATATATATATATATATATATATATATATATAAATAATATGTTTTTATAGAGTAAACTTGCAGAAAAGAGAACAATTTCATTTTTATTACAAGGCATAAACTATACACCGATAAGGTGGCAAAATATTCGTTAAGTAACGTAGGCGTATCGGACGACAGGAAAGTTTATGGTTATTTCTTATCGCACATCTGAATTCGTAGTCTCTGGAAGTGTAGCCACAAATCGAGGATCCAGGCAGACATCAGAATTACATTGTAAATATAAAAAGGTATACACGAGTTTACGCATATTATAAACATATTAATATTACAATTTTAGGTGACTTTTAGATAGGAAAATAGGTATGACTTTATAGAATATTTATTAAAATAAATCAATTATTACTATGTAATATAGATACCTAAGTACCTTTAAAAGTGTTCTAGATTTTATGTTTCTATTGCACATTGTGGTTTCTAAATGTACTTTGCAACCTACATTTTAGTGATATCATAATTATAAGTAAAAATAAAGAGTATTTAATGTTTCTTCAGTTAACATTTTTAAGTGGAATTTAGTTTAAGAATCTTCCATGTTATACAGAGTCATAAATTTTTAGTCTTACATAAAGCTACTGGTACTGCGTAATTTGATACTAATCTCGCTTCTGTGTAACTTTAACAACATTTCTTGGTTCCTTTATTAGAACTGAAATCATGTTAAGATACGATAACAATAGCGGCTTTGTGTGCCTAGCGGCGGTTGGCAACTAGATTTTATGAAACACTACTGGTCAACTAGGATAAAACAAAACAAATATAAAGTAATCCCGGGATACGTCTCAGTAGAAAGCATGCGGAAAAATGAATGTATTCGGTAGTTATATTTTTTAAGTTTTTAATGATATGATGTCACTTTGATTCTCTCCCCATTTGACCGTTTCTAAGATCATTGTGACTGGACTCCATTTAGCAATAAAATATATAAATCGAAAAAATGGTAATTCAAGTCACCAACACACGGACATGATAAGATCTCATTATTAAAAAACTCTAAAATCTCCCATATATAGCTAAAAATAAAAATAAAAGTTTTTGTAAGTTAAAATGTAAACAATCACACGTGTTGTAATTATAAATTTAAATTAGAAATCAATAACTTCTGAAGCTACTGTACATTACAAGTTGTTTATCACTTCGTTTAATGTTGTCGGCATTATTAATCATGATTCGATCAATCAAGAACTTTGTTAGATAACGTGTTATCAGGCGATATAAAGAAATATTTGAAGAGTCTATTGATTTACTATAATTTAATGTTATATAAAAACATGGGCGTGTCTGGAAGTATTTTCTGAAAAGATGTAGCTTTGAACAGATATGTTGATGTAAACGTCTTTTTAATTTTTATAGACTATTTTATTGTTAGTAAAATTTCTAGAATGGGCACGGACCACCCGGCCGCATCTATTCTTCCTTACCATGGATAAAAACTAAAAAATAAATTGGAGGAAAATTATAAAATGACTAGTATAGCAAGTACTACTTACCAGATGTCAGGTAAAAAGATATTTTACCTAGAGTATAAGCTTCTCATTTTTATCGCTGATAAAACAAAAAATAGGGACAGGTAATATGATACAGAAACATTGGATGGAGTTTCGTCTAGATACAGTTACCTCCTCACACGGTAACACATTTTTTTTATTTATTTACTTAAAGTTTGTAGTAAAATAAAATATATATGTATGTATTATATTTAAAGCGTGAAGCTAATTTATTATATTTAACAGTTTTTTTGTTTTTTTTCAATGTATCACTTTACAATTTACTTGTTGTACCTACTACGGTACTTTTGCTATTTTATATTTATTAATTATTAAAAACTTGAGGCCAGTCTTGGCGCAGGGGTACAAGTGTGCGACTGTGAACGCGACTAGTTGTGGGTTCGATTTATTTTGAGGAAATAAAATATTTAATAGTTTCATCGCTTTGGTAACGAGGCATAGCGTTGAGTTCCGCCACTCAACACGCAATGTCTTTATAATTCAGTAAAAAGTGAGAACGGAAGTCTCTTAATGCGAACTAACCACTAGGTTCCCAAGTTCCCTATAAAAATATAACTTAAATAAAAAATAACAAGTCATGTTTTAAAAGATCGGTAAATATTATCATGAGAACAATCTTGTGTTTTTATACAAACGTAGTCAGCATTTATCATCTCGCGTCACCCACCTACGTGTAAACTGTCCAGATCCGGGGCTTATCTTTCTCCCCGGCTTTTTCTTATTATTATTAATTCATTTTTATACCTCCAGGTATGGACCAAGGCGGATAATAAAGACCGCTCGGAATAGATATTGTTATTTTAATAAGTACTATTAAGCGGGGATTGAGAGAGCGCCATTCGTATCTCGTCCCCCCTAAACGAAGCTGTCGCTCAGAGAATTAACAATGAAATATATCAATAAACATCTAGCGGCGGCGCTATATAAATATTCACTCACGTCCTTCTCGAAAATATTCTTTATGTAAATACTGTTGACACATAGCCTGATGCAGAGTGGGCCCCTAAATAAATTTAATTTTACGTCTGCTTCGAGAGTTTTAATTTATCGTAGTGTAATACATCATCCGCGGCAGGTGCGTCGCGGGCGAAACGATCCCTTACGTGATGAGAATAAAAGTGGTTAATTAAAATTTAATTCCGCGGTCAATTTGACTGCCACGTTCTGGCTTATTTTAATATGGCAACAAAACCTATTTGTTAACGTTATGTTGGCATAATGTTAAGCTGGAGGCACTTAAGGGCTCACAGATGCATCTGGCAGAAATAGAATTGGTAGCTTTCGGGCAGCATAGTGGGCGATAAAGGATAGTTGGAAGATATTATCCACATTACATGAATATGCATCTCGTTGTTTTCAATTATATGAAGCGCTGGCTTAATTATGCAGTTATGTTTTCAAACAATTGCCGTACCGCATTGTGAAAGTTTCGTTGCGGCTAGCTACGGACTCGTTTACTACTCACTGTCAGAGTTAATTGCATTTTATTAAACGTACCCACTATTTTGTACTACGTCTGTTGACGTCTGAAAATGGATTGTGTAAGATAACGCGTTTAAAATTAAATGTCTAATTATATTTGTTTATATTGTTGTTGCTCTGAGTCGGTTTTGTAATTTATATATATCTTTAGCTTCATAGTGTGTCCCTCACACATCAGGGTAGGTAGAGAGAACCTGGGAACCTAGGATTAAGATACTTCGTTCCCACTAAGACATTTCTGTTCTTCCATTTTCCGCCGAATTCTTGTGGTATTTCGTGTTGAGTAGCTGAACTCACTCCGCGATTTGCTTTGTAACAAACTATCAAATGTGACTTACCCAAGTGGGAATCGATCACCTTGCGACTGCGACTTCAATATATATTTGCTATTCAAATTACAAAATGTAAGTGTGCATCATCTCATTCTGTATCCATTTATACAATTAAATTTGTTTTTAATTAAACCCTGCAACTTACTTCGTTTGATCTGTTGTAAGAAGCTTGCAACACAAGATTTTCTAGTTCTGGACTTCTCAGGACCTCATAGAATAGCTACATACATGTATTTATGGGAATGGCTAATAATTCATAAATGTTTATCATGCCCATTTCCTACGTAACTTATTAGTTACGTATTCTTAGGAATTATATACAGCAATGTGTCATTTCTATAAATATAAGGTAAGTAGATATTAATCCGTATTCATCCTATCTATGTTGTGGCTTTATAAAAATCTTTAACTGATACTGATGAAGTATGTCTAAATCTCATTCGGTGGTATGTATACTAAATCGAAACTATTTTTACAATTTACTCAAAACAAAATCTTGTATAAAGTTTCACCACAAAGCCGGTATCCAAATCATAAACATCCATTCTATAAAATTTACGAGATGTATAAAACGAAATGAATTTCAATGATTAAAGATAGCAATCTAACAAAACAGTAGCTATGACATTCACGCATCCAGGTCAAGCCGTTCAGCTGAATAAATAGATCTTTATAAATAACGCGAAAGCCACCGTCCAGAGACGGCTAATTTGTTTACGAACGCCGGACTCATTCTCCGGTGCACAATTTTAAATTATTTTCGAAGGGTTTCATTGGCTTTTGCGGTTTCTTATTATGTATATCCTTGTTTTTAATTAAATATTTTAATTAATTGATTTGATTACCATAAGTATAGTTAAAGTGTGAATTAATGTGGTTAACAGTTGTTTAGCTTATTAATTAAATCCATAACTTGTATTCTTCTTTCTTTCTTTCATACCTCTTCTACTCGTATACGACTTATTTTTTTTTGAAAATAAAATAAATTGTATAATAGAATTAACCATCTACTATCAAACCTACGACCTACGCAAACGAAAGGTCTTCTCAAAATTACTCTCACAGTGATCGATGGTTTGACTTATTTAAAGTAATGGTAAGAGCATATTCACTCAATCACGACAAGAGTTTTGTGTTAGTCGGGTTTGTGCGGCAATTTGCTCGAGAATAGATGGAGACGTCAGCGCGACAAAAAGCTTCGATCGATCAGCGACGTTGCGCGCACGCATGCGGCATATGTCACGTTTTTGTTTTGTAAGCTTTCGCCCTGTAGGTGTGGAATAACGACCGCCTTCAGAGAATCATTTATGTATATATAGCGCTGGTGCCAATAAACTTCATTCATATATATATTTATTTTAGATTTGTGATACTTCTTACTTATGAAAGAATAAAAGAATAGTCGTACAAGATCGTTTTCTGCTCCCTCGGCTGGCATGACAGCCCCCGTCATACTACGTCCATCAACTGCCATAGGTGATGAGTCAGTTGGAACCCAGTTTAAGCTTAGTTTAAATTTTGACAGCCCTTCAAGTATGATCGACGAAGCGTGTAAAACGGCCTTTAGCCTTGCCAAGTCGTTAACATTTGTTTTTCTTGTGCCATATTACGATATGTTCTTGAAATATAATAATTTTAGTAAGCATTAGGATTCATATACGGAATCCCACGGTCATAACCGTTTTAATAATCCATGAAGTGGTTATGTCGCAGCGTGACACCACACAACCATGACAGTGTTTGAAACTCCCGTTGTGATGCCACACGACTGGTATTTTATTTACTTGCCAATGTTTATTCAAAGCTCGAAATGAGTCCCATTAGGGACGATTCTGTGACAAAATTGCTTAGTGCCTGATATAATTGAATAGGCGCTCAAAAGAGACACGCGACCCTAAAAATACATAACTGCGGCCTACTACAATGCACGATTCACGCTGTCACGTGATTTATTAAATATATCAAAGCACTTATTCAGTATGACACAACACAAACTAAAAAATTATTGTCATAACCGTATAATATCTTCTCATTCTTTGGTTTTATCTAAATTGTTAAATGCACTTAGGAGTGTCGGGTAATGTCGCGCAGCGGTTTTTGTTTCGACATTATAACTGAATACGTACTTCGTGCATGCATATCACTTGATACGACTTTTTATTCAGTTTTACCTTGTGCCCCATACGTAGCAAGGTAGGTTAGGTTAGTCAGAACGAAAGAAAGGAACCTTGTGTTAAGACACTTTGTACCCATTAAGACACTTACACACTTACATTCCCCATTATTTACCCATTTCTTCATTGCGTAGTGAGTAGCAGATCTCAACGATTCGCTTTGATTCCTTACTAAATTGTAAAATTATTAAATACTTCATGTCATCGAGTGGGAGTCGAACCCAAAACCGTCGCATTTACAATCACACACTTATGTTCTGCATCATGCTATGCTAATTTATTTATATTTATGATGTTTTTTTATATTATTGATAATAAAAATATAATGTAATATTTCAAATATGTAGGCGGAGACCACACACATGCTTAAATGAATACCCCTACGCAAATATACAAGGCGTCAGCGTTAACCACGCTTATGGCTTCCTACTACCTATACTTATATACTTACCCACTTAACACGTACGGGGCTAATCAGTATGTTACACGCTCTATCACTACATACATAGTATGTGAATTATTCTTTTTTCTCTTATTATCAACTCGATTAGCCTAAATAGAGAAACGAGTGTTTTGTTTATCCATCTAAACATTGTTTTGATTTTACTCGTAAATAAAAAATATTTATATTATATTAATGGCTTCTTATGTATAAAATAAAATCGAAAAAAAAATTAAAAAAATCAATCGACAATTAGTTACTTTTTTTCTATATATGTAACAATTTATTTATATTACATTAATAGAACTAGAAAAAAAATATTTTTTTGTTGTTATTAGAGTCATAAAACTTAGTTTTTTATCAATAGGGTACTTAAATATTTAGGGACAGGGATCAAAAGTAAACAAACATGACACAATTGGAAAATATAAAGCGGCAGCACAATGCATGGGCGAACCAGCCGTCATATTATGGCAATAGCTTTTGTGACATTAGCTGTAAATCAAGGAGTCCTTCGAGCTAAATGGTGTATCATAAATAATTTCTTGAAACTCAATCCGGTTTTGTATATACTTTAAGGCTTTGTTAAGGAAATATAAAAATTTCTAGTAAAATCCAAATTCTTTGGTGACGCAATTATATTTCTTACACTTGCAACATTATTATCTTGTATTCTTATATTTTAACGATAATGCATTCAAAATGATAAATAGATCAACATATACCGTTCTTACCTTACAAGACTAATTAAAAATAATAGAGTCTAACAGCCTTTTGATTTAAATTACATTTGAGTATGCGGTTAAATATTGGACTGTAGCCAATCTGCAGTTTAATGGCTTCGTAAGAAGGCAATTAAATGTAACATTATGATTGTATTGGAGAATTTAACGCGGTCGACGTTGTTGCGTCTGGACTTTAATAGTTCAGTGCACCCCTGAATAAACAGGCCTATTCGAAGTTAAATTTGCTTCACCGGATATAGCTGCCACTCGAACCGATCCATCATGTGCATCATCAGACTTGGGCGATCAAATAGACTTCTTAAGTCACATACTTCGCGATGAACAAAGAAATCGTTTTCGCTAGCAAGGATGTGGCTTGACTTGACTATTTTATGGCCGATAAACCCTAACGTTATGAGCTTCTAAATAATAACATTTTATTGGTCACCGTCACATTGATGAATGCCTACTAACCTAAGGTTTATTGTCAGACCTATCCAGTGATTTATGTGAAACCTTTTAATTTATTGATAATGTAAAATACTGTAAAGTGAAGGCAAGCTATTCAAAAATAGCGTTAAATATCTTTTTATTTGGATATAAAAATCGCGCCTATATTCTACTTAGTATATAGCTATTATATAGAAATTTAAGACATTTTTTTTATAGAAAACTAAAGACCACCATGTAAGTACGTAATGCAACACAGCAGGCATTCCCCATGTGCACGTGAACTCTGTAAGCAAGTGTAAATATTTTCTAGTTTTTGTTTGTTTTGTTTTATTTATATTTACTGCTTCCAACTGACAAAATGTTGGTTGACATCGTTTGACTGAAGGCCCGTCCATATGTTACATTTTTCAAAGTATATTCGCGTGTTTCTCAGCGTGTAACAAGAATGGGTCAAAGAAGGATAAGTCATTCCTATGCCTCCTATTGCGTGTTGGATCGCCCTGAATGTCCATATGCCTCTCAATTTACATTTTTGATAAAAAAAGGATATATAAAGAAATGCTTATTTTATTTCTTTCATCTTATTTTAGAGGGAAGTACTTTTAGTAATTGTGGTTTCCATTATAAAATATAAGGTACAAGTCAACTATTAATATATTTTGTATGTAGTACCAACAGGTACAATAAAGAATTACATAGGGAACCTTGTCTAAAAAAACAACACAATTTGAACCACTAACACGAGTGTCGAACAGTAGAAGTTGTTGAATGAGAAAATATACTTTTGGAAGCAGTCGTACAATATAAATATTAGTCGAATCTGTTCTGAGGTGCGCGTGGACTAATATTTGGATACACTACCGAGCTCGTTATTACAGTGGACTCCTATTCTTGTTATTATTCCTTGTGAGTATTGAATTTTATTCGAGATAAAATAGATTTTCTTTTAACTTCAAGTAACATAGAATGTCAGTTTCCTCGACGAGTCATGTCGCTAGGTTTCGTTTTCCCGCGATTGGGCCGAGTTTTATTTCTGGCTCATTCAACATACCTACGGTCCGCGTACCAATAGCTTTAATGGGTTGCACCGTTTATTTAACCGCTCGTAACTCGATTTGTTACGACCGCGTGTGGACTTTTCGGCTATTACAACTTACCATACTTACAATATTTTCTAATTCTAAATTTAAATGGAATTCAGATAATTTATGAGTTTGTAATAAGTTAAGTAAAGTTGTTGAATTTAAAATGGATTTATAAAATGTTTTCTTATTGAAAAGAGGGAGTTTTGACTGCAGTAGCTATTTAAATATATTTACAAGATTTAAGTCTACCCTACCATAAACCTTTAGTACGTTAGTTTTATATAAATAAAGAAAACAACAATAGTGGTTTTCGCTCGTAAAACTCAATTAAATAGTGTCAAATATGCTGTAGACCTTCGAAGATATTTTTCCGCAAAAAACTTATAATTTGCTATAAATATTTTTTTTTATTTGCTATAAATAAAGGCAATTAAAATAATAAACATAATTAATTGTTCATCGTTATCGAGTTATTTAATATAAAAAATCATATTACAAACTTTTTTCTGTACTCTACAAGTTGTTATTAATTAGATAAACGTTAAATGAATAACAAGTAGCACCTATCTTATCTAGTCTGCATATTTAATTTTACTTATAGTGGTTACTATGTAAGTACATAAAGTTTTCGTTAGTACTAGCTTTTTTTCCCTCCCATATTAACGAACCGTATATTTCTTGTAGGCCTCTATTTTCCACTTCATTTAAATCTAAAGCTTTATTGTACGTTTTATTGGATACGATCGCTTCTTATTGGACTTTTATTTTCGTCTGTAACACGATTTCTTGTTTATTTTTCGAAAGCTACCGTGAAACTGGTCGTAATCATTGAATATAGTTTGCATCGCGTGGTGGCGAGCGATTTTTATTTACTTTCGAGCCAGCCATGTCCTGTTCGTGACTTAGGACGGGAATAAAAAAAAAGAATGTCTGTGTGTCGTGAGGTCCGACTTTATCTAAATCCTACCAAAAGAGACCAAGCTTTCATTAAAATAAACATTTAAAAGGTAAGTTAAACCTTCAAGAGTTTCGTATAAACCGTCATTTTATTTGTTTTAGAATTAACTTTAGTTACCGTAAAAAGATAAAACTTCGATGCCAGTGTTGTTAATTCTGATTTATAGCCACCACATGCTGTTATGAAGTAGTCGTTATATCTATCATAGCAGTCCGTCCCTCTTAAATTTAAGGTATGTAGCCCATAATTTCAATTAACTGATTCTTTTAGGAAATAAAGCTTTGTTGAGTTGTAAAGATAAGAAACTTCGCAGAAATCTTGGATTGTTAACGAGCTATTGTACATATATCATCTCGTGTATCTCGTGTACATTTGTCATCTCGTGTGAGATATAAAAAATACTTTTATAATTTAAACAAATTACAATCCATAGTAAGTTAGTTTTTATATAGTATAAAGTAATACATGTTCTGTAGAGTCAAAGGTGACTTGGACTGATTGGAGGCAATTCAAATTTAAGCGCTTACCCAGAGACGCTTGTTAGGATAATAAGAGCAATCTATCTCGCAGTAGTCGGCGTTCCATGATGGATCAGTGATGGGCTCACGATCCTCTGTTGTTTTGCTTTATTCATTGTACCTGTACAACTGCTCGTTCGTCCGTATTAGTGCCTTGTTGCCTTATTGTTGCATATAAACGAGATAGGTTACGTTACGATATTGGTTACTGTTGAATATAGGTCTTGCCGTAATGTGCATAAATCATATACATGCATACATCTACAAATATTTATTTTAAACAGAATCATTTTTGTTACTTGTGGGACTTTTATTTAAAAACTATAAAAGTTTTGTAAATAGCATACCGATTATTGTATAGCATTATACTGTCTAACTCAGTGATTCTCAACCACTGTGCCGCGGCACTTTTGTGTGCCGCTAAATTTTGCAAATATATTAAGATTTTTGTCATAAATTATTTATGCCGTGTGTTGTAGTAAGTAAATAATTTTTATCTTTTTCTTTGTGTGCCGCCAAATTTTGAAATCGTTAAAAATATGTGATGCAACAAAAAAAAGGTTGAGAATCACTGGTCTAAGTATTAAGAGAATATTGTCTACTATTTGGCAAGTAGAGAAATGAATGTTTTATCACTATGTTATCTAGGTTTTATCTTAACATGTGCAAGGCATGGACAAGGCGTAGATAAATCTAGCACAGCTAAAAACTGTATGAAGATAAAGCAGAAAAAAATAATAAATAATAATAATAATAATAAAATCCTAATAATAAAACAGAACACTGATACAATAATTGTTACGTTGTTTGTATTGCAACGGAACGACATTCAAAACTTGCTTTATTTATGCTATAAACGTGAAGGCTTTGAATGTTTAAGATAATATCTAACATGTCGTGGTATTATGGGGTGTCTCTAGCTTTCACCTACGCGTCAGCGAGTGCCCAATGGGCACTGTTGTGACAGCCTCCCACGATAAAGTATATGTTTATGCGCGCGCGCCGCCCGCCATGTTTGTTTTAATCTCTATCCATCGTTGGGCCGTGTTAATAAATGTCTTGTATTGGAAAAAAATCTTATCATTCTTTTTTTATGTGCGCCGTATGTTTATTTAGACATTGGTTATTAATAATAATGGACTCTTCGGTCGTTAGATCAAAATTTAAGATCTATGTTCGTATATCCAGTTTCTGTTTGTTTTTTGTGTACTCTGTCAGTGGGCCTTTTATTGGTGTTTCTAATAGGGGACGCGTCGGTGTTTTATATTCAAAACAGATGCTAACCTACGACGGTGACTGAAAATTAATTCAATTTATTTATATTTGTTATTCATTTTAAATTATTCTCATGTTTTAACATTCCCACGTTATAATGTACCTGTATGTTGTTTTATTTTCTTTGGTATTTAAATAACATTTCTTTTTATAATGTACAAAGTATTTACTATTCAAATATATTACTATGCTAGCAACTAAATATTATAGGTATTCGATTTTTTGTTGGCTACCTGTTAACGAAACATTCAGTTCAGGTCTGGTAGTCGCGTAGTACGCCTTGTTAACGGCGCGACGAATTGTCTGGTCCGGGAACAGCGACGGATATGCATTGTAATTCTGTACGATCACGGAAATTTGTTGAAAAGCGTGTAATTATCCAATCATCTCTAAATAGGATAAAAGCATTACTCTATCGTGAAGTTAAATGAAAAAAGTAGTAACTGCTACAGCAGTCTGTTTAGTTGAAGGTTTCTATATTTCATGTTAAATATATATTTTAAGATTTAAATGTAGATTCGATTGAATATTCTCGTTCATATATTTCATTGGAGATACGAAAGCGGTAACACAACGAGGGCGCGGCGGGCGGTGCCGTCGGGCACGAACGTTTCGACTTGCTCTTTTTTCCCATTGTTTACTTTACGGGCGATGTTAAATTTTTATGATTTCCATCGCAACTGACGGCGGCGTAAATTATTTTCTGAACGCCTGCCAACTCGATAATTCCCGGTTATGCATGCGATCTCTTGCGATTGCTTCTTTATTTATGGTGTGGATCGTTAGGGAGTTCGATTACATGATTAATTTTAAGTTGCGACTTCATGCTGAGTCATATTTAAATGTACAATTGGCTCCCACTTAGGTAGTACGCATAATTTGAATGTATTTTTCGTATTTTATTTTATAGTATAAATATTTTAAGGGTAAAATATTATTTTGAACGATAACATAGAAAAATATATTATATATTTAAATAATTAAAGAAACGTCCAGAACATGTCTCACATTTGTCTTTTTAAATAATATTAAATATGAACAAGAAGGTAATCATTGGATCCTAGATTTAGGCTACAGACTCTAGGGTAGGTGTTAACCAGATATAAACAGCAGGTAAGCTCGCGCCGGCGTCGAGAGCACTCGAGACCTCTTCCCGAACTGCTCACTTGAAATGAGCGATTTAAAATTCCTCAACATTTTTCTCTTTTTTATTTTAAAATTGCACCAGGTTTCCCGGCAATGGTTTTTCTCGAGGCGAAGTATTTTTTTTTTAATTGTAGGTCTTTAAATTTTCAACATCTCTAGAAACGTTCGAATACAAATTAAATACTATATATTTGAAATTTCATCCATATTTCATTATTTTTCAAAGATGTTTGCTTAATAGATTAAAAAACACTTTTTAGGTTTTCTAGAAACCTTATAAACTTCCAAGCTCGAAAGCAAACATCATCATCCTTGTGTTAGACACCTTGTGATACACGTCGTGTAATAATATAGTGCGGGCCGCGAGGATCGTATTTGACCAGACTTATTTGTCAAGCGTGCTAGTATATTTTCTTATTGGACACCTTTCCACACACGTTTTCTATTTGATTTGCTCCTATGTTTACCCCTCGGCTTTTTTGGAATAGTTTTCATACTCTACCATTATTTTATTTTTAGTGGGTAGACTTACCTGCTGTGTATATCTAGTTTATTCCTACCCTAAAGTCTGTAATCTAAATAGAATGAAATAATTACCTTCTGTGATTATTATTTAAAATATTGAAAATAGATGTCGACATTTATTAACATTTAAAATTATACCGGCAGAAAACCTGCCCAAATTATTAAATTGGGAACATGCACGACTGTAAAATAAATTCCGGTAGCAGATAATAATCCAAACGCATGTGTTATCAGCTGATAAATGGTTTGAAAATAAATCTCGTATCGTAATAACATGTTTCTTTGATAACGAATCGATTTAACGTAAAGGGCTACTGTGCGATAACCTATGTCAAGATCTCCTTAATCCCATACAACTACTACTACTGATAAGCTGGCGTCGTCTACTTAGGCATGCACGTGGGTCGACTAAGTAATTGGTCTTAAACGCCATAAGATACAAATTCGTGTAGAGGGTTGCTAGTTTAATCTTCTGCCATTTGGAAACAAGTCACGAATACTTTTTCATCTGTCACAAGTTGGGTTGATGAGTGTTATTTTTTATAAGGCTCGAATTTCAAGTAAAGCACGCTAGGGTCGGAGGGATCGGACCAGTTATTTGTAAACTTGTATGGAAGCTCGCAAAGGGCTGAATTTGAGGTTTATAGGAAATCAGGTAGATAGATTGTCTTTGGACATGAAAATACAAATAGTATATAAAAGTGGATTTGATAAAATTTTCCAAAAAAAAAGATGATCATTATCTCTCATGTTTTACTTATGTAGTAACTGTAAATAATTAAAACTAAAAGAACTTGTATTAACATGGAAACAATAAACTTGAATTAATTAGTTAAATGAAAGTGAAATTAATACTGTGTAATCCGACACTGCATTGCGCCAGAATAATTAAGTTCGACTCATTTCATCGTGTTGATAAACATTAACGACGCTGTTGACACCTCCAGCTCCGACGAGACAGGAACATAATTTCGTCTGACTTAATTTTCTCTCCAACGTTGCATGTCGTATATTTCAATAAGCATTTAATACTGTACCGGATTTAGCAAGTGCCATAACTTGAGCCTTAAACAACTTACAGTTTGACGAAGAAAATTCACCTTTCCGAACGGCTATAGAGTTTAGTTTCCTTTATTCATACGAAGCACCGAGACCAGCTTTAATGTTATTCATAAACATAACAATTAATTCGATGTGAGTTTGTTTTGATAGGCTCTCTATAAAATGAAGTGAAACATCGAGTAATGTTTATCCATTCGCGATACATTTAGCGACAGGTGGATTGTGTTTATAAGGAGCACTTGCACCATCATCGCACGCTATAAATCCATCGTCGTCGTACGTGAAGTGCGGAGGAACGTAAATAGCATATGTTTATTTTATTACTAAATATTTTGTTTCGTTAGTTATATATAGATAACCTGGCTGGTTATAGTTTATGTGATTATTCTATTTGTAGTGTCGGACGCTTGTTGACACGTCGTTGACAGTATTTGAATATCATTGTTATACGAGTAGTTCATATCAACTACATCGGTTGGATGGAAAAATGAAACTACTAAGATACTTATTTAGTCAGTTTATGCTAGATTTATATATAATTAAGTAACAAAAATTCATTCGTTTCGGTGCACATAATTACCGTCGTAGGATTCGGTAAACATCTGTGTTAGGAGCAAAAAAAATAGGAAGAGATTTCGACTGTCAAACTAATTTGAAGGGATTTGCCGGGCGTCAGGGACGCGGGCAAAAAGGCTCATCCATCAATATACCGCTTAGTGGTATTTTTAAACCACATAAGTGAAGTATGTCGGGATTTTATTTGAAGAGGTTTATGTAGAATTTGTAAATGCTTGTGATTCTAATTGCTTTTACATTTTCTGTCTTAATTATTAACATATACGAATTACATATCTACATACACTCATACTCTGATCCTGTTTTAATTACATTTTTTTGTTAATAGAAAAGAAAAACATTAGAATTGAAGTTAATTTTTCTACCAAAACATTGTTATATAAAAAAATATTTATTATAATACAGATTTAATGAGAATGTTCACGTAATTTCGGTGTTATAATTAATCGGAAGGCATAATAGCTTGCAGAGAAAGGTGACGGTAAAAGATGTTGATCATTACACGGTGCTTCAAGATTTTCCTCTTTTCCACCCCTAATATATGATGCTATTAAACAAAGTGTTTCTTCATCATACCATTAAGAGTACAATTTTTGTTTACATTATACGTGCTCATTTTCAACAAAGCATTTAACCCTATTGTAACATTAGTGTCAAAACAGATAAGATGTTGTAAATTATTTCAATGACAAACAGAAGAGAATTGATTTTCTTATCGCTCGACTGTCACTCTTATGATATTGTTATCCAAGAGAACTTTAAACGATATGAATACCGATGTATTATGATTTTCTTTTTGCAAAATGAAATCATTATATTATGTATTAACCTTTTCTAAAAAAAATTATCTTAAAATTAATAATTATTGTTTATAAAACTTTTAAATTTATTAATAATCTATTAATTTTCACCACCTTCTACCATAAACAAAATTTTATTCAAAAGTAGTAAAGTTCTAACTCCTCAATACCTTGTTTCGTAACGAGCACTACAGCCTTTGTTTTGTTGCTTTAAAACTTCGAGTGAATCTTATTAGGGGCAAAAACGGATCTCATTACCCTGTTTCCGGGACACTTGTTTTCAATGTTTTACTTATACACCTGACTACTTCCATCTGTCCATTCAGATAAATAACTTAAAACAATTTTTACGGTTGGCTTGAGCTCTACAAATTAATAGAAAATCGATCTAACGTGGGTAAATTTTTTTTCAAGGTAGTGAACAGAAATCCATTATCTACGAATTGTGTTTTAGGAGATCCAAATAATATTGACAGGTATCTATTACGGTTTGCGGTTGTGATGTCTATTACAGAGAATAAATATATAATATAAAAATATATTGTAAATTGTGATATACATTATTGTTTTAATTAAAGAATGCAGTTTTATCACATCAGATAGAAATATTAAAAAAAGAGAATGTTCCATTGAAACGCTGTTGTAAAGTAATTGGAGCGTAAATTAACTCTGAATAGGACGGTTCTTGCTTCAAATTTCATATATTAAATTTGATATAAAGTATCTTTTCGGAATATACTCCTTCGCGTTGATACAATAAAAAAAAAATGTTCATACCTATTTACAGTTATTTAAAAACTTAGATATATACAGAACATCGCTTCGACATTTTCCTTTTTAAAATAATATTGCTGGTTTAAATTGTTTTGGTCTACTTTGTGTTAAATATGACGGCACATTGCAGGCAGCGTCTGCATAATGTGGTGTTTAACAGCGCATCTTTTCACTAAAATTAGACACCAGGCTATTTGGCAAGTGTTAATATCTGCAGCAGAAACTAAATGAAATTGGAACATTGCCGGCAACATAACGGAATTTCGCGATAATGCAAAAGATTTCATATTTTTATTTTTAAGTAACACTTTTTGTGTATAAAATAAGGTATTCGATGTATTTTTTATTAAATTACTAAAACAACAAGTTGAGACAGTAAAAGCAACATGTACCTGATGTTGGTTCAACAAAGTATAAACTTAAAAATAAGGCTGCGATATAACCGACTTCAACTTAATATTTAGTAACACATCAAACAAATATTAGAGAGCAAGTAGATTTTAAGGTATCGAAGAAAATTTACCTACATCTTTGCACGTTCATTTAACTACCACTTAAAAAATATCTATCGTAAAACTCCTTTGTTACTAAGTGACTTACAGATTAAGCGCCGATAAAATTACTGGACTTAAAAAGTTGAAATTTGTCATGTCATCTATAGGTCAGGGAATAGTATAGCGAATTTCATACAGGAACGAAAAAGAAACCGTAACCGGTTCACCTATTAAACAAATTAGCCGCGGCGGCAATTAATTTTATTATTAGACAATCAAGATAATATTTGTACTCACATGAAAAGTATACACCTATATTAGTACAAAAGCACCTACTTCACATGTTAGTCTAATTAGCTGTGAAGTATTTGTTATAATTACCAGAGGCAAGCGTGCATACCTCACTACAGTATATATCTCTCCAACATCCTGAATTGGAAAACAAAATAAACAATTTGTTAATTTCGTGTTCTGTTCCACGCCTAAGAAAGTTAATGCGGTGTGTTCCGGTATCGGCCAATAAAACTGTCGCCATTGCGACATGTAGCGCCTAAATGCAAGTTTTTATGTATTCACCGAACATTTTTATGAGACACCCGATCTATTCTTAGCGCGTTATATACAGTTAATGATAATCATTATCATGCGCGCTTATGGGATGTGGTGGTTGTAAAATGTTAAACAGTTGTTTGTTTAGCGGTTTCCTCGTGCACTCGACCCGGTGGGTTATTGTGCACTCTCAGTCTATCGTGGCATATCTGGTGTGCGGTGAGCATAATGCAGCAGCGCGGAAGAAATAATAAGCGGCGGTATTTTTTGTCCCCTCCGTGAACTCTCGGCGGGTTGAAGTGCATAACTCCGTACACCTTTATTTACCGTCACCTCTGCACTTTGTTTTATTTTCTTGCACGCCTCGTCCGCATAATTCCAATGTAATGCTCGCTTTGCCCCAAAATATATCCACCGCCTTCGCGGAGGGGAGGCCGCACGAAATATCAGCGGCCATTGTGCGCTCCATTTTGCTCAATCTTTATTGTGGACAGTTTTGTATGAATGTAATGAACGCTTTATTCATAGGTGCGATTTCTTCAATAGCGAACATTTTTTCGCGGGGAGTAATATCGGGAGCACAAAAGAACTGGGCCATTCAATGTTTTATTGAGTGCGGCTTTGGCTTGGCTTTTTTTTGTTTAAAAATAATCTGCGTTCGTTAAAAAATATACAGAGCAAACAGTAGCGCTTAAAATTAGTTTTGCTTAGAGGAAAAAAGCAGGCGCCGTCAGAGGTAGCGAGGGTTATCTCTCGGTATTTGTCATATCAAGTGTTTCGTTTCATTTTGCCGCCGCTTCAAAGATGCCGCGCACAGAGGCGGCTCCTGAATTGTCTACTTTTGCTTAGGCTTAGGGAATGCAGAACTATTTAACTCTCCGATGTGTAAATCAAAATTGTTAACGTCTTTTAAGGAAATAGATAGTGTCCTACGCAACCATTAATGCCTCTTAACTGATTCAAGTTTACATTTCGAAGAAGTCATTTTATGGCAGATTATGTGATTACTACTTTATACTTTGTTAGCGTTAATGCTGAAATATAGTTTATAGATTCCTTTAGAAAAACGTTTTGTTGCATTTCTCTTATCAATTTGCAATTAATAATAGTTGGAATAAGAGATTATCAATACCTAAAGCCTGCCAAAGCGCGAAGTCAATTTGTCGTCGCGACGCGACGTCCATGCGGGTATCCGTTTTGCATACAAACTACCGCATGTGTAATAATGTAACACCTATCACTCGTAAACGCCTAATCGCCCTTATCGTGTTTTGAATACACAAATAAGTATTAACGGCGTTAAAATTATAAATTGACCATAACATTTGCATGCACTGCGGCAGCGTCGGACCCCAATTCTATAAAACTTGTTTAGAGCTGAGATTCATAACTTAAGATTATAATGTTAATAATGTCCCAACCACAAGACGAGGGACCGTATCCCGAATAAAAAGAAGAAAATGAATTATTAAATATGTCACAACATTTATATTAAATTTTTCCTACAACATTATATGAGGTAACAATACTGATTATTCAATTACATTAAAAAATATATATTACGGTTAAATATAGCGGAGCATATTCGTACATTTGGGTACCTGCCTAATATAGGAAGGAGGGCTTTAGCAATGTTAACAACATTATAGAGATATTAGAAATAAATCATACCTCAAATTATGATTCAATAATACAATCATTGGTTGCTTATTGCTTTTCACGTTCATTGTCTGTAATAAATTTATACCATCTAACCATTCACACGGCAAAATACATAATTATGTTTGTACAACTTGATATTTTATTAATAATAATGAGATACACTACCGCGAATGACGAAAAGAGTACTTTTATAAAATTTTAATGACGTAACTCGATATGATCGTAACGAGCTTGTGGTGAGACAAACACGAGTTCACAGAAATCGTACTGCCATAATGTATAAGCTCATGTTTATGATGATATGTGTAACAGACTAACAGACATTACTTACATTATTTTGAGATGTTACTACAACCACTAAAGTATCTAATAAGAACAGTTACGTACAAATAAACTTAATCTTATTTTTTGTTTATACGACTCTGGATGCGGTAACTTTTTGTAGATCTCAAGTTTGTACGTTTCTTCAAACAAGAATTAAAACAGTTTTTTTTTGGTTTCCCATGATTTGTAGACAGGTGGCGTGGTAGTCGGCGTCTTGTGCTTTGATGTCGCCGCCATAGTACGCGTGCGATCCAATCTTTTTGTCAGATATTCTTATGTATTGATTTAATGCCGGTCGTACTTGAATAGATTTGGTTTCAATTTACAATATTTTTTATAAGTGCTCATATATTTGCACGCCGGAAGTTGAAACTGTTTATCTTGAAATAAATTATATTGACTTTTATGTTCTCCAATTATATAAAAATAATAATTCCAAAAATTTGTCCACAGGTTTAACAGCCGAACTGTTCTACGTGCGAGATGGACAAATAAATTTCTACGCTCTAAATTTCGTAGTGCCCGTGCCGGCAACGATAGGAGAACTTCACTTCACTTGGCAGAGCCTTACCAGGAGGCCGGTTAGTATTATTATTTATATGTTATTATAAAAGCTAAAAGAAAGAAATTAAAGAAGAAGGTTCAATTTATATTTTAAACTGTGGAAGAAAAGCAAAAACTAGTTGATTGGCTTCTGTTACATTTGAAATTACAATTTAATTATTTGTTCTTGCAAAGTAGAATTGATTAAATAGCATGATGAATTACTAAAATCTAAAAAAAAAAAATCTCTTACTGTATCTTACATCGTTTTAATTCTTACGTACATTAAAGATTTTAAATTTATTTTATATCACAAATTTTATCGTACTTCTATACTTGGCTAGTCACCTACGTGATCAATTTATAAATATTTAATATATAAACTTAAAACATGGGGAAATGTCAAACAGAAGCTATTAATCTTAACAATGTATTGTAATGTGAATTATATATAGCTAATGGCTTACCGTGAGCTAACGATAGAAGAATTCCTAAGTGGCCATGTTTAATAATAATTATAAAGGCGCCATAGAAAACAATAGATCGAATGACAGTTTAGTCTACGTCTAACTGCCTTGCGAGTACAATACACAAAATAAATATATATATAAATTTGTAATAAAACATGATTTTTGTTTTGTAATAATGAATCATTCCAGTTTTCAAGTCTTATATTTTGATAGATACCTAGTGGTAGGATTTTTCTGTCGCTCTTCCATTTATTCGTTCGCCTCAAATACGGCTGTTCTTATGTAAATACACAGCTTTGCTTGAATTTAGATAGCTCGTAAATAAATTCGATAAGACTATCTTGTTTTTCGATATACGATGGTAATAGCTTACTTCAAGGTAATAAATTTTATCTTAACACTTTTTTAAAATTCGAAATACTGCATATTTTTATAATATTTTATTTCTGGACATATTACAAAATCTATTTTTAGCTTCACGTTATCAAGTATATAGTTGGCAGAGAAAACCTAGTTGTCACGATACTCTTCCCTACTTTCCGCCCAATTTTCGAGACGTTGTTTGTTGGCGGTATTCAACACCGCCATAATGGAAATATATGATACAAACTGTTTTTTGTTATTTTAAAAAATATATATGAGGGCTACGTGATGACAACATAAAGTATTTTATGCTGTCATCACGTCAATCCATTTTTTGAACGTAGTTTCTTCCAATGACATTCAATTAATATATTTGGATAAAATATTATATTAAAATCTGCATTTTTTTACAAAAAAATATACATTTAAATTTCAAAATATACAGTTGTAGAAACGATAGTAAGATGTAAAATCATACGCTTGTTATGTAAATTTGGGTGAACGAATCTTAAAGCAGACGGTCGTTCATTTGACTTGTACTGATATCCAAATATTATGTGCATTTATTTACATCTCGGGCACAATGAAATAAAATCCAAGGTTGTGAGGTCTTAAAACGCCGGTAATGGATGTAAGATGATGCCGGCGGTGCCGAGACCGCAGCCAGATCAATCAATGTCCACGAAAGGGGGGAGCGTACAAATATATAGATCATTCAGGAATATTGGTACATATACATATGTGTATATCACAAAGGCAATTTAATTAAATATATGTGTTTCTTTTGTATAGGGAACTAAATAATGTGTTGAACTCCGTTTTTAATGCGATTGAATTTATCATTGTTTTTAAAATTTCAATAGACTTATCTTAACTGACGTTATATATAAACGGGATTGCCATTCACAGAGGCCGGTCGTGGAGGAGGGGCACAAGCGTGTGACTGTAAACGCAACAGGTTGTGGGTTCGATGCCTATTCGAGGAAGAGAAATATTTAAAATTTTCATTTGTTCGCTCTGGATAAGACGCGGCGCTGAGTTCTGCCACTCAACACGTAATGCCTCCAGAATCCGCCGAAAAATGGGGCACGGATTGTTTAGGACACTAGGTTCCCCTGCCTACCCTCCTGTGTGCGGGATACACCGTCACAAAAAAAGAAGGATTACAATTCATGGCAGACATTATAGAGCTAGATTTCATTGTAATTAATTGTAATTTTTTTCAGTGTCATCTTGTATTAGAATTGTTGTTTATTGTTACTTAGAAAGCTTTCTATTTATGAGACAGTGAACAGTTGTCATTGAGCAGATGTGGCTGAATTTGTTTTACACATGATATTGCTTAAATATATGAAAAAAGTGTGTGTATTTACAATGTACGCGGTTCTCAGTATTAAATAAATAAATATACATACTAATGAAACATCTGCCAATATAGGACAGGATTGTGAATTCAAAAAAAATTTACAATGCAATACATTTTTGATTCGGACTTGCTATCGAGTAAAACTTGTATTTAATAAAAAAGACGTTCTTGAAGTGGTCAAGATTGTGGTGGATTTAAAAAATGTGTATATTATGTAGATAAACAACGGTTTAAGTTGGGAAAACAGTGTTCTGTTGTCCTGAACCGTTAGAGAATGTACTGTGTTCGAGGCGGGACTTTTGATGTTTGGTAATGTTCCTATCGAGTGTAATCGTTTCTGTTTAGACATTATCATGATATAAAATTCTTCGTGCATTAACTAAAACTCTTATTTTTTAATTAAGTACAATACGGCCAACAAGTCGTGGTCGCCCTGAAGTTAGCTGTAGATGACCTTACCTTTGATTATTTTATTTATATATACTTTATTGTGCACCACAAATTGAAAGCAAGCAAAGTCACAACTTACATCCGGATCTACTATTTTCTTGGCTGATGAACATTGCGCAAAACAAAAGCTAACTTCAGGGCGGCCACGACTGGTTGACTGTACTTTAATTGTTAGTTACCACATAAAAAATCATATCAAAGCTAATATGATTCCAAAATGATAATTATAATTGTAGCCGGTTAGTTCTTTATGGCTCGTCGGCGCCTTTGACGGTTCGGCAAATATTTGGAAAACCGTTACAAACGGTAACGAACGATCGCGCTATTGTCTGTGCCGACTCGCGAGGAAATATTTAATGAGTGGCCACGGTGTCGCACCTACGCTTAGGAGGCCTCTTATGCTTAATGAAGGTAAAGGCCCGCGGCTGAGCCGTTTGTCTGTTTGTCTTATCATCCGTGTGCCGCACGGTGATTAGTTAGATTGTAAAGGAAGTGTTGACTGGTATTCATGCAGTTCGTTTGTTGATAAATTGGTACTCGTTTACATGCTTGCTTGTTATATTGAACGTCCAATTAAACTTCAATTAAGTTTTACAATTTTAACATTGGCTACCTGGTTTTTATAAGCGAATTTATTTTTGTCAATTTATGTTATGCTTGTATAATTTGAATTTAGCAATGCCGAGACAGTATAAAAATACGACAAAGTAGTTAAATTTAAGCGGAAGGTCATAGACATTTGATCCGCTTGACATATCTATGGGTCGCTCCTTCTTTGGTTCAGCCATCATTCGCAGTGGTACAGTTAAATCTTTACGTGGACGACCCGTTAGGTTTGCACGATTGTTTGTTCAAACTTTTTTCTAGTTCTTTCATATGTATTTGCATTTAAATATAGATTTAAGTAGTAGTTTATATATATTTATATAATTATAATATAAACTTATAACATTTTGTTTTGTTGCAGTTACCGTATACGTTACACGTAGAAATAGCACCGGACCAACAAGCTTTGCACACGCCAACACTTAATATTTCTACTGAAGGCTTCGTGCCGACGGAGCCGCAAACCTGGCGAGTTGACTTGCCGTGTACGCGCACGGTAGCCGCCGAAGTCGACGTTACCATATCTCTTAATGTGTCTACTGGTTCATCATCTACTGCTTTACACTTCCGTCGGCGTAAGATATGTTTGAAAGAGGCACCTCGACCGGCGGTGAGGGTGGACAGCGCGCCGCATGCTCCAACATCTGCAGATATATTTTACGCGGGTGCAGGTTGCGCTGGCGCAGCACTCCTAATAGCTGCAATCGCAGCAATTGTATGCCGAGCACGAGCCAGGAAATTACGAAGAGCTCGAAGTGATGAACAAGACGCTCATGCTTTCTTACCAGACTCGTCATGTAAATCGGCCGCTAGTTACACTAGTTACAGGCGCCCCACGTCTCTACCAGCAGCAGCTGCTGAGGAAAGAGCTAGAGACTTGCAGCAAAGAATTGCGGAGTTGACGATACAAAGATGTAGAGTGAGATTGCGTTCAGTTGCCATGGAGGGCACTTTTGGTAGAGTCTATCGGGGAACGTATGCGGATGAGGAGGCTAGAGAACAGGAGGTTTTAGTAAAAACAGTTGCTGAACACGCCTCACAAGTTCAGGTAAAATATTTCATCTACGTACATACTCCTATACGAACATTTTCATCAGTAATATTTTTTATATTACTTTACTTTATTTTTAATTTATTTTTTAGGTATCACTTCTTCTTCAAGAAGGATGTATGTTATATGGACTGCAACACGAGCGCGTTTTATCTGTTCTCGGTGTGAGCATAGAAGACCAAACAGCTCCGTTTCTCCTTTACCCTTGGAGCGGTGGTTGGAGGAATCTAAAGCAGTTTCTTTTAGCCTGTCGAGGAGTTAATTTAGGTGTCGCTTCTAATGGACCACCTCCTCCACCACTTACCACCCAACACGTCGTAAGAATGGCATTACATGCCTTAGACGGCTTACAATATTTACACTCACAGCATGTTCTGCACAAGGATATAGCTGCTAGAAATTGCATGTAAGTATCAATAGATAATTTGGTGCAAATCGACTTCTTAATTAAAACATTTATTTAAGGAAAAAAAATCAAATCTACCAAATGTCTCAATAATTTTATTTGTTTAACAGAGTGGACGAAAATCTGCGCGTAATGATCGCAGACAACGCATTATCGCGGGACCTCTACCCTGGAGACTACCACTGTTTAGGAGATAACGAGAACAGACCAATAAAATGGCTGGCATTAGAAGCGTTATCGAAGAAACAATTTAGCCCGTCAGCTGATGTATGGGCTTTAGGTGTTTTGTTATGGGAGCTCACGACTTTGGCGCATCAACCATATGCCGAAGTGGATCCCTTTGAAATCGCCGCATACTTGAGGGATGGTTATCGGTTGCAACAACCAGCAAATTGTCCTGATGAATTGTAAGTCATACTATATTGTATATTTGTTATATTTTAAATAACATTTTATTATGAGATATTTGGCAATTGATTTATTATGAGATTTTGGGTTCAAATCCTACTTATGAAATTATCTATGTCAACTGGGTTTCCTGGACTAAAGTAAACGTAGACTGCAGAATACTTTCTTAAACTTCTTTTACATTTCTCTTCATTTTGTCAAGACTTAACGTACTCGCTTACAGCCACATTTTACATAAATGAACGGTTCAATCATTTATCTACGAACAGGCTGGTATAATTGACAAAAACACTACATTAGCGTTAATAATGTTACTGGAAATACTATTACATATTTGCATAACCATCCACAAGAAGACTGAAATTAAACTTTTTTGTTATTAAACTTAACAAATTGAATAACTTTTTGTTATTTGCTAAGAATTATTTTACTTTTAGTAATATATATGCGTTTAATATTTTGTATATTATATTTACTCAGACAGTTAGATCTTACGTTGTTTCTTTCCCCCAGGTTCGCAGTAATGGCCTATTGTTGGGCGATGTCGCCAGACGACCGGCCCACGTTGCCACAATTACAAATATTCCTACGAGACTTCCACACACAGTTAACGAGATTCGTTTAAAATATACAAAACTGGTAAATTATCCAAATAAAACTTTAAGATTTCTATATAAAAAATAATTTAAAAAAACTAAAGTGATCAGTGAATCTTCATAATAATTTGTTTGGTCTAAAGACATTCCTATGAAAAGACAATCCAAAGACGACAATAATATAGTGAAAATAGTGAAATAGTGGACGTACGAGGCCTTACCGAGTTACTTTATGGTAACGATTGTTAGAGGCGTATAAGAGACTGATTTAAATATAATAGTGTATTGATTTTGTATATTTTATATTATTTAGATATACGCTAGCATTTCTTCATATATTTTTATTTTTATTTTGCATAGAACTTTCTTATGGTTTTTCTTACAGCATTGAACGTACGTGCCCGTTGTGACTTAATTATATATTAATATGAATAAATATTTTTTGTTAATTCTAACTAAAGAAAATTTCTTTTAGAAAATGTATGGAAATTTTAATGTGTTAAATGAGTTACATTCGCAACATTAAAATTTTTTTATAGACTTTCTAAAATATACTGCTAACTTCTTACTAATTAATTAAGTCGATAATTTTTATATTTTATTTATTAATATAATTTTACCGTGTACCAAAATAAAAATTAAAATGTATGAAGAACATCGTATTACAAATATTATTTGAAACCTCAATACTGCCATATTAGTGTAAAAGAGTATATGTAAATATTGATAGATTAAACTTTATACGTATATTGAATGTGCCTCGGATTTTATGAAATATATTATAGATGTTTATGAAAGTTCTGTTGAAAACAATTATAGAAGTAGATCTTTTAACGTGCGTCTCATTTTAAATATTTATATTATTAAATATCGCTAGTAGTTATAAACACGAGGTTTTAGTAAAACCGACTGTCAATCCCATTGATATTGCATTTGAATAAAACATTGCAAAATTGCATTCTAAATAAATAGAGGGTTAGTCGTTTGCTTTGACTTCTATTTTGCTACATAAATATATTTTTTTATGTTTTTTTAACAAAAAGATATTAACAAACTGATGGACTAAATACAAAAATGGAAACACTTACAATGATGGCGCCATCTGCTTAGCTTCGGGATTCGACCCATTTTCCTTACAACAAAACGATAATGTTATTATATTATTTATTAAGTAGCGTGTAAAATATATAATAAAAACAATGCTGATGCTCTTCTGATGTTCTTTAGAACGAGGACTATTAATTAAAAAGTTGTGTAGATCTTATAAGATTCGCTAGACGTACTAATATTGCATACAAAATCATTTTTTTTTGTATTTGACTTTGACAATATTGTTTACAAAAAAAATTCTTTTAATTGACTCATTGCAAACTATGGTTTTTTTCTATTTATCTCGAGAGCATTTAATAGTGCAGAGAATAAAATGAGTGCCAAAAAAAGTTTAGTGCCAATCATTAAAAATATAATAAAATTTTGTTTCGTTGAAATTTTTGTAAGATAATTATTATGGAAATTTAATAAAGTAATTATTTAAATTATGTTGCTCTTATTAAAAAGATTGGAAATTATATTTATTGATTTATTTGGAATTAATTAAACGTAAAATCAAATTGGCTTTCGTTATTTTGATTTAGGTAGAAGAAGAAAAAAATATTTCATGTTAAATCGATTTGATCAGTAATCTATACAATATGTTAACTTTATTACTTACAATGACAGATCAGCCATCTTTGATTTTATATGACAAACTAAAGAATTTTTGTTTTTTCAATTATTTAATTTTAAAAAAGTGTTCATAATACATCAATAAGTTCAACAGTTTTTAGTTTTTACAAAATGGTTCAAGGTTCAAATGCACTGTTACCACAACTAAATATACTTATATATACCCCTATTTAAATTCCATGTTCATTTAACATCAAGTCGTGACTTCTTCCTTATACGGAGCGCGAGTGACTCTTTTATTGTTATCTTTCTTTTATACCAACAATAATATTAAGTATATTAAGAAAATAATATCAAAAATGTTTTTTTGGGAAAAATAAACATGTTCGATTTTGCAGTGAAATACTATTAATGGCCTATAATAATGTGTGTACTAATCGATTTATTTCTTAAATTTTGATAGAAATCTACATATATAAAAATAAAACATAAGTAAATAAATATTATTTATTCAGTCAACATTATCAACTAAAGCTATCTCTCTTAGTGTCTCTAAAAATACGAAGTTATTGTTCAATTATATTAAATTAGTGTATCACAACATTGAAGTGGAGTGAGCATTGTACTTTATATATCGTGTATGTAAATTGTTAGATGCAGCTGTTATATAGAATTGTAAATTTGTAAATAATATACAAAAAATAAGTCAATATACGAGTGATGATATTTTAATGATTTTATTTTACCCATATCAACCCTATTAATTATATGTATATCGATAATTGTTATTATAAATTAATACATTAGTTTTTGTGTTCACACTTTAACCTAGAAGATATTTAATAAACAATTATGATACTTAACAATATCTAGAAGTAAAATATATTTAAAAGTATATATATTTATCAAAATGTGTATGTATTTAGCCTCCCTCGTGTCTATCAACATATCAATCTATATAAATGAATACGGCCCTGGGTCAGGGATACATTTGACTGTTAACGTGACTTTTGTGGGTTCGATGCCCGCTCAGAGGAGAGAAATATATAATATATTCATAACCTCGGCGGAAGCTAACAATAAAGCTGCTGAAAAAAACTTTTATTTAATGACGTTATATTAAAGTATATATATTATATAGTGTAAAAATACAAGTATAAAGTGGTAAATATTTAAAAAATTAAAATAAAAAAAAAAAACAAAAAGACTGGAGAAAATGTTGAGTATATATAGGCCCCGGCGAGATTCGAACTCGCGATCTCCTGTTTACTAGACAGGCGCTTTAACCAACTAAGCCACGGCGCCTCTTATTATAATTCTGAAATTAGTGATTACTACTATTCCCAGTGTAAAAATAAGGATAAAAAAATATAAACGACAAAATTATTTAAGAAATATTATTTATTTCCTTTTATTGGTTTTTATCAATTTTTAACTCGCAAAAGAAACTTCTGAGTGGTATTAAATACAGTTTTAAAAATACTGATTTTGATATTTTTTAGTTTGTTGAACGTGAAATTATGAGCGTGTTTTAAATTTAATAATATATTTTTATATGGCAAAGATGATTTGTAAATACGCATATAAGAAATTGTTATCATAGCGGCGGAACAGATGTACCCACCCGTGGGAAAATTATTATATTTTCATTATTTTAATTCAAAAACAATAAAGTGAGACATTTGGTTCCGACACTCCCAATGTCTCGGCGAAATGTCTTACCACTAAGTCTATTCTGACTATTCTAAAATATGCAAGCCTTTATACAATAAAGGTAAAGAAAACTCAAAGTATATTGACTATCTCAAATCAACTTAGTGTATTCTCATTTTATAACCCAAATTTATTGTAGTATTACAATCCATTCGACAAATAGTGTAATTTTATGTCGATTGTTCTTTTTAAGTTACATTTCGGATATTAATACGGTTCATGCAAGCCAAGCTGAGCTTTTTGTTTGTGTGAGTGATTAAATAAATGAATAAAGTAAAAGGAGAAACTTTAAAAAACAGTTACATTATATACATGACACAAATGCAAAGCTCAGCATAGACCTCGCGGACTGTAGATCGCAATTTGTTATGGAAAATAGATAAAAAATTTATTATGGGTGGCATTTATAATAAAACCATTTATTTTTTACATTTTTGTTTGTGAATCACACTATCCTCAGAAATGGGTAGCTTATTTAAATGCAGTATCCACTGTTATATTTTGATAAGTTTCTCAAAAAATTTTGTGTTCGGTTCATAAATAAAAGACTAGAGGCCAGTCGTGGCGCAGCGGCACGAAGTGTGACTGTAAAACCAACTGGTTGTGGGTTCCATCCCCACTCGAGGAGATAAAATATTTACTTACATTTATATTTCCATTTCTTCGCTCTGGTGTCGAGGCTAAGCGCGGCGTTGAGTTCTGCCACTCAACACACAGTACCTCCAGAAATCGGCGGAAAGAAAGTGGGGAACGGAGTGTCTTAACACTAAGTTCTCTCTGCCTACCCTGTTGTGTGCGGGATACAGCTTGAAGCTGATTTGACTTTTTTTTCATAAATAAAAAAAATACACTATGTTAAATGCTACATTGCTATAAAATAGCTGTTGTATTGATTTGTAAATGTCGTCTTCAATTTATAAATATTATCTGTAAAACTACACTTTGAACTATATCTAAGAATTAAAACCAAAGAAGTAAGACAAGTAGGTCTGTCTTTTGAAATCCTGTGATGCCTATTAAAGTAAAACATTGCTTGGAGTTGTAATTTATTTTGACGTATTCTTTTCATTCCTCCTGGTGACTAGTACCTGCGTGCACTTTAACTTTTTTAAGTAATCATTAAATTAAATTTGTTTTCGTTCTATTCTTCTGGTTTGTTCATAATACGTAGTCACTTAGTACAAAATAATAGATATATAATTATATAAATACATTATTAAAAAAAATTAAAAAAGTGAAAACGCAATCTAACTGAATTATAAAATGTTTATCAAACTCTTAAATTTATTAGGCATCTGAAACCTTTCCCTATTACATAAAACCAATACTGTTGTCAGCTACATGTCCATTCTTATTTAGGAACCTGAGTACATTTAGCAAGTCACGACTCACGACTTGTATATATAAGTGGGTACGGTATGTAATAAAAATAAAATAAATAAGCTTCGCGCTGTATCCCGCACACAGCAGAGTAGGCAGAGGGAACCTATTGTTAAGACAATCCGTCTCCTATTTTCCGTCACATTCCAGTGGCATTGCGTGTTAAATGGCGGAACTTAACGACGCGCTTTGTCTCTACACCAGAGCGAAAAAATAAATATATAAATTTCAATAAATATTTCATTTTCTTGAGTGGGAATCGACTCCAATACCAGTCGCGTTTACTGTCACACTTTATAATGACCTATAACAATATATGTATATTGTTATAGGTCATTATAGGTTATACAAAAATTTATATATATTTTTTATACGCACAGATTTATATTCCTTTCAATTATAAAAGTAAACGCATTAAAATGTAACATTAAATCATTAGTAAGCAATTTATTAAAAAAGTCTATTTATGGGTATTTGATGTCACTAAAATTTCATTGAATGTCCATTGAAAGAATACAGTTACAATATAATATGATATACGTATATCGCTTGTTTTTTCCAGAGTAGCAGGACATACACAGGGAACCTAATGTTAAGACACTCCGTTCCACACTTACCATTGAATTTTCGTAGTATTGCGTGTTGGTTGGTGGAGTGCTAATCACAGAAACTAATAATTCGATTTGAAAAAATATCTTTGTGTTAGAGCAAAAAAATTTAAATTAAATTAATTATTTCCATGTAATACTGTATCTGTGATCACAGTGGCCCCGGATACTGCCAATCTATTTTCGTTTGTCTATGGACGCGAAACCGCAGGCCAAAGCTAGTGTTATAAATATATTGTATAATATACATACTTATAAAATATACTTATATTACTGTTTATAATGATTTAAAAAATATTCAATTATCTGAACCTATTAAGAAAATTATTAATTAAATTGGTTATGAAGTATTTATGTCGTAGTACTAAATAAGATAATATATTATTCTGAATGTTTATTAGTTCATTATCTTTAAACAAATGTATGTTTTAAAATTTTGCACAACCGGTATCCAGCAGTCGTGGCCGAGCGGTTAAGGCGTCTGACTAGAAATCAGATTCCCTCTGGGAGCGTAGGTTCGAATCCTACCGACTGCGAATTGTTTTTTTTTTAATTTTTATATCTTTCTTTAGGGTCGCTTATCACATATATCACAATTACCGAGCGCTTATCTCCTCGAATGTCGTTTATGGCGATCGTAATCCCTCTCATAGATAAAATGAAAGTTTTATTGGTCGCACGGCCAATATTAACGTGCGCTACCTCCATGTCCGATCATTTGATGTCCCCATAAATATTTCATACAGAATACTTAGCACTCGAATAAAATAATATTTTATATTGCTAGCTATAGCAATAGTTTATATGTATTTATGTTTATTTTCTATTCATAAAGTTTTAGCTTGATTGAGAAGAATTAATTTTAAGTCAATGACGTGACGTGACGTGGAGTGACGTGCAATTTATAATTTTAATAAAGCCTTTATATTTTAATTATCTACAAAATATAAGTTAAGTTTCACTGTTTAGTGGCAAAAACGGATCGATATGCTCTCGTATACACAAATTAGCGAATCTGAAAAAATATATAATGTATCTATATCTATACAGATTTTTCTAAATATTGAGATATCTTATAGCACAATATGTTTTTTTTAATTAGTATAGGCACATTCATACAAATAAAAAAAACACACAACACGTAATTTAATTGAGAAACTTCTAAAGATATATTACTCTGTGTAATGCGATAGGTCCAACAGCTTTACCATATTAGCAAAATATGTAGAGCGAGTTTCTAACGATAAAAATAGAAAAGCTCAGATGAACACAGTGTGTACTTCCGTATACACTGTGTTCATCTGAGCTTTCTTGCAGTCCTGTAGTTGTATTTATATTTTTTTTGGATAACATTGAATAAATTGGTTAAACAAATATAAATAAAAGTTACTATAAAATATAAATAACGAATACAATTAAGGCCAGTCGTATCGCAGTGGCACGAAGTTCACTGTAAAACCGACTGGTTGTGGGTTTGATCTCCACTCGAGGAGATGAAATATTTACTTAAATCTATATTTCCATTTCTTCGTTCTGGTGTCGAGGTTAAGCGCGGCGTTGAGTTCTGCCACTTAACACACGAGTTCGGCAGAAAGTGGGGAACGGAGTGCCTTAATACTAGAGTCCCTTTAGAGCCCTACCCTGCTGTGTGCTGGATACAGTGTGAAGCTGAGTTATAAAATATAAATATGACCATTTAAACCAACTTTAAGAATGATTTAACATCTTTCAAGTTATTTTATTAATATAATATTTTATTTTCATTTTATAGCACTTAAGGAAACAAAATAGCAATATTAATTAATATCCTTGCGTTAGTGTCGCCAAAAATCCAATACAATCTTATGCGACTTATCGAAAGTAACTATCGGCAAAGTACTGCCGGTTATTGTACCCGTCTATATTCGGTAACAAATAATACTTAATAGGTGATTAATTCCACTGTTTTAGTACTCGGTGCCATTTTATTACGCGGCCGCTCTAATTAGAAAAATTAATTACCGCTGATGGGCTACCAGGTTAATTAACTAATAATAATACCAGAATAATTTGCTACGTTTTACTACTACACGATAGTAGTAGTAAAATTTACATTACATTGTTAAATAACTTTTTCTTTTATATTATATTATCTTTTTTTTTTAATATTACATTCTGAATAAAGCTAAAGTTATCATTTATCGATACAAAAGATTTGACTTACAAATTGCTTATGTTATCTTCTCCCATTTTGCATATTTTAATATAAATATCATTATTATTGAATAGAGCCATTAATTTCGCGACTGCGCACATTCTGTGATCGCGATAAGCGTTCTTGGCACACGAAATTATGTATACTGCGGAGAAACGAGAGAATTCATAGAGTGGTGGTGGCAATGGAGTTTTAGTTATGTCCGTGGGGAAGTAATTACTGATCGGATTCCGTGTGGGGAGATACGGCATGCACTGGGGCACCAACAGATGAAAATTACGGCGTTAGATGGCTTAGTTATCATGGGATTTGGTAATCCGAAAGCTTGCTCACGATATGTAGCTTAAGTACTTTGTTGGATCTCATTTTAGTTTGTTGTTTGCGTTTATTGTTCTGTCTGTAGAAAGCAACAGTTTCTTCAATATTTGTAAAATAACAGTATTTATATAGTTATTCCTAAGATGTTCCTATATTAGTTAGGCCAAAAATATAAAAGACTAAAAGTTTCTTAGTGTTTTTACATTAAGAAGATTATGTTTTCTCCATGTAGCTTATATAGGTAAATGTAAAACCATGTTGCTGAACCGTGTCGTTAGTGCCTTCACAGTATAATAATTAAATAGAAGCTTATTAATGTATAAATAAATGAGTTTGGGGTCTCATAAAGTCACATTTATGTTGATTAGGACTTTTATAGCAACACGAATCTGACGTCCAATTTTGACAAATTTCTCCAATTGAATGTGAGTAAACCACAACCATTGTAAACGCTCTGTTCAAGTGTGATATCTTATCACCTTTGGATTATAAATAACGAACTAAAACACATAGTGTTTTAGTATAATTAAAGGGAACTCGTAAGAAGGAGCTGGCACAGGGACAGGCGGGGCCCCGCGGGATCGACACGCTGCACTGCGCCGTCAAACAAAACAAATGAATTGGAATTAAATTGTCGTTGGTAATCTCATTTGGGAAATTGTCGCAAAAAGACGTTCGTGATTGTTTTTTTAATGCCTTGATTTATTTGATTTTACCATCGTTATATTAGATTTTCTTAAGAAAACCTAGTTAATTTTATAAATATAAATAAAACCTACTTAATTATATACATAAATAATTAAGTAGTCAGATCAATTACGTGTTGCTTGAATTGGTTATATATAACTTATGTTGTATAAATATAAATAAAAATTAAAACAATTTTAAAATTGAATGGAAATATAAATTAAAATAAATTTTTCATTCCCTCGAGTGGGGATCAACTCACAATCAGTCGCGCGTAGTCCTTCCTCACTGACGATAATATTAACATATTTACTTAAAATTTTCTCACTAATACCAATAGTAGATACCATATTAATGATTCGTAAAAAAAATATAGCCTTAAGCAAATCATGAGCTAGTTGTTGGTTGTATAATAAATATGTTGATGATTTTTCCACGCACAGATCTTTAGATAAAACATCAAAGAGGTACGCGCTGGGCACTATCCACTAAATTTATGGTTTATTTATACTGCTATTATTATAATACCGGCTTGTTCACAAAATTCAACTCTCTTGAATTTATATTCATGTTTCTATACAAAATATTTAATAGGCTAAACAAGAAAAATTTGCGTTAGAATGTCATCATCAATACTACATAATAAATTTAAATAACGTTTAATAAAAGTAAAAGAACAAGAAACTCTTCTACAAAGAAAATGATCATATTTTTCAACTTGCAAGAGGACTTCACTTTATTTGTGAGTAGAATGAAGTTACGAGCGGTAATTATTTAGCATTTGAATGAGGACTCACAAAAGAATGTTTTCCTAGGAGTCTACAAGGATCTCGTTATTTATTCTTTTAGGATGTTTTAATAAGAGTGCAAAGGAGAAATTTACTGAGCAGCTCATATTTTTCAGCGAGTTTTCAACGATAAATCACTAAGTTCAACGGACGGTGTGAAAAACAATGAGAAAGTAGGGTACGGAATTTTGCGGAATTCTTTCATATTTAACGGATAAGGGAGTAGGGGATGGAGGGGGTACGTAATCTGTCGTCACGGATGATTGATGACGTGCTTGCTCGTTACATGATATGGTAAAACGCGATACCCTCACAATATGTTGTGAGATCATCCTTCGGGATATTTTAATCTTTTATACATTAAATGTATCCGGTGCTCGAAATTAGGATATTGTACTGATCGATAAAGCAATAATGATTTATGTAAGACTCACATTAAGCTTTCAATAAATTCGTAACTGAAAGTATTTTTTTTTATTATATGAATTTTTTTAGGCCAGTCGTGGCGCAGCGGCACAAAGTGTGACTGTAAAACCAGCTGGTTGTGGGTTCGACCCCCGCTCGAGGAGATGAAATATTTACTTAAATTTATATTTCCATTTCTTCGCTCTGGTGTTCTAAGTACAGCGTTGAGTTCTGCCACTCAACACGCAATGCCTCCAGAATTCGGCAGAAAGTGAGGAACGGAGTGACTTAACACGTTACACAGGTTTCCTCTGCCTACCCTGCTGTGTGCGGGATATAGCGTGAAGCTGATTTATTTGAAAAATTTTGTAGGCTAAATATACGGTTTGAAATATGTAGTAGGCATGTGTATTTTGAATAAAACCGTTATAACAAATTAATATGGATTTTTTAAATTTTAGTAACCCTAATTTTAATAACCCTTTCCTAAGTGCCGTCCCTTTCCTATTTTACGTGCTTTCAAATTGTACTTTAATATTTTATTTTGTACAGTTAAGACTATAGCATAATATTCAGAGCCCGATAAAGTGATGAATATTTATCTTTCCAAGTAAAACTTTATAATACTTTAAATTTCGCCTGTATTTTAAATTTAGTCGCAAAATTTAGTATACAAATTAGTCACATTTGCCTTTCATTACATATTAGAAGAAGCTTCTATAAAATAATAATATTTTCGATTCGTTGAACTATTAATAAATTATAGATATAAAAATGTCATAAGATCGCTTAATATGAACCGGAGTAATAAAATTGAAGAACGTGAAAAATACATAAATAAATTAAACTTTAATATCAATATTATTATTTCTTGACTCATTACGTTAATAAATTAAGTGTGCAAATAGCGGTCTGTACCGAATTAAAACGTAATCGACATAAATTTTTGTATATGGAATTTACGAAATATAAGCATTTCGTTATATAAATCTTGATTTGTTTCGTTACCGCCTTTCATATATATATATATATATTTAGTTTCCTTAGCTTTACGGGATCTCTGGAACTTGGGAACCTAGTGTAAAACACATTTTCCGACCAATTCTTGACCCATTGCGTGTTGAGTGATGAAACTCAACGCCGCACTTTGCTTCGACACCAGGACGAAGAAATGAAAATATTAATTAATTCATTTTCTCGAGTGGAAATCTAACCCACAACCAGTCAGATACAGTACGCCATGACTGACCTCCACGACGCTCGACTTTCTTCATATATAGGTAGTTGATATAGTTGATGTCGTGATCAATATGATATCTAAGAAGCCTGTTTAACATGTATTTAAATAAAGCAGACTAGAAAAGTTATCGTACAAATACAACTCGTTTTGATGACACGTTTTTTATATTTTTTAATAATGTTTTGTATAAAGATTATGCGAATTAAATGGTATAATCTACAAATATACATAATATTTACGTGATATCTAGAAAAACTGTAATATACGTTTAATCACTTAAAAGGCCAACATTGGGCGGTAGGACATAAGCGTTTAATTGCTGACGCTATGGCTGTGAATTCGATTCCCACTAGGAAATGATATATTTTCAATTTTCTACTTTGACATGACAAACCGCAACGTTGAATTCTACCATTAAACACGTAAGCGGAGAAAGTAAGTCCTTAACCATAGATATCTCTAACATCCAAGTCGTTGAGAAGCGTTACCGACCTTGAGGGTCAAGGTTCACACGACGCTTGAAATCCCCCAGATTGTAGCGCTCAGAGATTATTAAAAGAATAAAACCATTACATAGTTTGTACGTATGTACGTGGAAAGAATCATTTCGACGCACGCATGTAAGATGGTGCAGATGGTTTCAAGTCCAGTGTAAAAAGAAGCTGGTGACACTAAAACCAATAACTTCTTGGAGCATTCCCTATTATATTATCTTACTGTCTACCCTGTTACGGGATAAAATGAGATGAATGAATTGACAAAATTTGCTTCCATTGCCCAAGTAAAAATATTTGAATTTGGTGATAATGATAAGCACTTTTAGTGATGTATCACTTTCATTGTGATTTTTATTTTAAATTCTACATATATGTATAGAACACATATGACGATAAGGGTTGATTTGAACGAGTTCGTTCGATATCAATAGAATTTTAGATAGGTTTCAAAGTATATTTTATAAGCAACCAATAATCAACTACGAATATTATAGAAAGTCTCTACTTTCTACCTAAAGTAAACTTTCCTATCTCACCAAGGAAATTACCTGAATAAAGAAAATTATCTTTAAGTTTTCAAACACAATCAAACCTGAACTAAATTATACGTGATTAATTAAATATATAGACTTAAAGCTATTTGAACTTGTTAATTACGATCGAAGGTAAGGCGAGTCTCCAGTCGCGTCGCGTGATGGATTGCGCGGTATCAGGTGCGGTGATCCATCATCCTCGGTTTTAATCAATTTATTCAGCCATCTATAAAATTGTATGAGATTTATTATTTCTTGTTCCTTTCGTGGCTAAGCGATCTTCTAAAGTGTTAATTCAGATGATCGATTGTCAGTGATACGAGTGGGTTTTGGATTTAAGATCAGATATGCTATGTGTTGTATACTTGAGTAGGTGTTAGTTTATTTATTAATTTGTACTGGTTTTGTACAGGCTGAGATCGGATGTAAAGGATATCTTCATGCTTGTGCCTACAAGTTAAATAAAATAAAATGTAATACTTTATATTTATATAATATTGTATCAATTTACTTCTTGTGAAAAATAGTTTATAACAAATTTTCAACTAATTGAATTATAATAACAAATACCATTCTGTTTAGAAATGTATAATTTTAAGCATAACGAGATCGAAGTTCACGTTTCTTGGATGGTTGCCAAGAGTACGAATAGAACTTGAAATAATATTTAAATATTTTTATATTAACCTAACATAATATTTCTAATTCATAGAGTTATAATAGAACCTCCACGATACATGTTCATCCATTACCATGTTTGTTCAACTCAGGTGACACTTCATTTTCGTTCACAGCCCTTTACTTCCAGCCCTTCAAGTTTTCATAATAAATGCTCGCTTCTACCCTCTGAATATTCTCGGGATCAAGGAAAGGGTTATTGGGCTTTACGTACAGTGTTTTCTAAAGGTGGCAATCTTGTATCATAGTCGTTTTCAGCTTTGGTATTACAATTTGTGTTATATATATATTTTTGTATTTTAATTTAATAATATCAGTATACCTATTGTGTTGTGACCGTGTTGTGAGATATTTTGATATTTGATTATTACTCTGTTGTATAATTATTATTATGATACTAATTCTACTGTAATGAAGTTACTAAGTCAAAAATATATATTTTTTTCAAATTCACGCTATATCACGCACATAGCAGGGTAGGCAGAGGGAACCTGTACACCTAGCCTTAAGACCCTCCGATCCTATTTATATATTTCATTACCCCATTTTCTGCCAAATTCTAAAAAAAATTCACTTTGAGTGATGGAACTCAACGCCGAGTACTCGTAACTTACATACAAATTAATTCAATAAGCTTATTTTTAAAATTTCATATTCATATATTTGGAAATTTTCAATGGTAGTTGAATTTTATTTCTAATTTTGAGATCCATGTAAATATGAAATACATATGGCGAAGTCAAATTCTAACGAACCAACAATGGGTCTATGACGTTTTTGTTTTGCGTTTCGCAATTCGTCTGAATACAGTGCAATGTCGCATTTCTGTGAGTGCGGCCATATTCTTTCCTACAGCCTCATTAACCTAAATACATAGTGGGCTCGGGCATTAAATATTCTTGTAATCACTGCCCACAAAGGTGTTTGTTGAAATGAAACTTTTATACTAGATTTTATTTGTTTGAAATTTTTATACGAGTATTGCTTTGTTTTTCCTCGGTGTTATTTTTCAATAGTTTGTAAACATTCTATAAAAATAGATTTCAGGCTTTCCATATTTGGTAGAATGCAACTATAGTATTAAAATATATGTAGTTGGCAGAGAAGACGGTTTAGACATTAGTATTAAGCTGCAAGCTAGTGACATCTAATTTCCTGAATCCCGTAAACTCGAGATGACTTTAGAGAATGTAGCAATTAATATTCTAAAATAAAATAGTGGAGACATTGAGTGTTGAGTGGCGGAACTCAACGTCGCGTTTTTGTCTTGACACCAGAGCAAATAAATTAAGATATTAAATAATTAATTTCCTCGATTGGGAATCGAATTCACAATCTGTCGCGTTAACAGTCACGCGTCTGTGCCACTGTGTTATGACGGGCCGTCAACAGGCTATTTTAAAGTATATCCGTTCAAACAATAACAATTTCCTGCATAATCATTCCATGCAAAATCCCGAGTAGGCTCGTTTAAAATATAAACGAAGCCAATTATTTGATCACCCACCCTAATAATTTGGCGGTGTTGTTTTCATAGCGAACCGCCTTCATTAGCTTTCTTCCAAAGTAAATAAATAGCCGTGGACGCCGGAAGCTTCGCTAATGTAAAGAACTCTGTACATTTGCCGTATAGTATTTTACGCTTTATGCTGTTTTTCCCATATAGCAGGGTAGGATAACAGTATATTATAAGTAAAAATTATTTTTTTGAATGTTCCTTACCGTCTAGTATTTAGACACTCCGTTCCTCACTTTCCGCAGATTTTTAAGGCATTGCATGTTAAGTGGCGGAACTCGGAAAGTGTGGAACTAAGTGAAAATGTTGTACATTAGGTGCCCTAAAATAATATGAATATTTTACAATTAATAAATGTAGAATTTTTTGTACGTTATTATTGTCTTAATAAAGAACGTATTAAAAATATAGAAATATATTGCAGGCCCAAAAAGCTGAGAAGCTTTAAAAGCTTTATAAAAAATTGTTTATTGTGTATGAAATAATTCTTTAACGAATTTTCCCTATTAAAATATATAAATGTAACCTTATCGGGTGAGCAAACTAACAAACTTTACCTTTTAGTTGAAGTACCGTGTAAGAGTAAAAGCATCCTGTGGCAAGTGTTTACTTAGCTTTTAACTTTAATTTAGCAAAGTATATTAGCGTTTTAACACATCGAGAGGCCAGACGTGATACAGAAGCAGAAGCGTGTGACTGTGAACGCGACAGGGTGTGAGTTCGATTCGCACTCGACGACTGTTTTTGTGTTTTTACTGTCTTTGGTATCTGGTATCTAAGCGAAGCGCAACGTTGTGTTCCGTTGTCCAACACGCAATGCATGCAGAATTTGGCGGAAAATGGGGAACGGTGGGTCATAATACTAGGTTAGGTTCTCTCGGGTTAGTGCTGCTGTGTACGAGATACAACGTGAGGACAAAAAAACAAACCATAAAAAAGAATGAAATATTTGAATGGCTCTTACGTCTATTAAAAACAAATTAGTCTATATTATCTCAGCGATAGAAAATGGATATATAAAAAAAGGAAAAATGACAAATAGTCATCTCATCACACAAGAAGGAACTCAATTCACAACTGCCTTCCTAATTTTCAATTACTAACTAATGAATTTAAAACGTTACCATAAACTATTCATAATATTAATTATATTATTTACTCAAGAAAAAAATACTTGATAAAAATATTATTTAGCTTGTTTCCACTTGGAGTAAATATCAAAAGTTGAAATGTCAGTCCTGAAACAGTCCTTCAATAACGTGAAGAAAAGGGGTTGGAACGTGAATATTAAACAACGAACGCTTATCGGCTGTGATGAGATTCCAAATTAAACATAATTTGCGGTTCCACCAGGCTTGGCTTTCCCTTCAAGGATTGTTTAGAATTATAATATAATTTAACGCAGAATTAGGAAAATTTAAAGTTCGTTTTTGTTTCTGTTTTAACTGGAGCGTACTGTGGTTGAGAGGTGAAATATAAAAAAAAACTGTTTTTATACTTCACACTAGTGGAATGAAAACATCAAATATTTTATTTTCTCGAGTAGGAATCGAACCCACAGTCTGTCGCGTTTACGGCTGCATATCTGTTTAATTGTTTGTTCAAAATAATACATATTATATTACAAGAGTTCAATTATCTGGAGATAAATCTGTTTACTTTCAACAGATACCACTTTAGTTTTATGGTAGCTTGAAGTTTTACTAGAATAGCTACTTGTACTAAACTTAAAAATTCCAAGGAAGACATCAACAAATTTATTTAATATATTTTGTATGTTACATTTATATAAAGAAACGATCTCATTTTTTTTAACAAACAACAGGATAATATCTGACTGAAAACGTGATCGTTTTGGAAGGGAGGAGAGATGACCATTAAAAAAAAAATACAATTCCCTTTCTTCTACTTATCACGTATCACGTGTCTCAAACTCGGAATATGGTAGTGTCTTGACTTAGTTTTCCCGCTATGTGGAAAGAGAAAATCTCAAAAAAATATATATTAATCAAATATGTAAAAAATGTCCTATGTAAAAAAAACCTCGGCGTTGAGTTCCACCATTCAACATGCATAGAATCGAAAAATCCAGCGTAGAGAACGGAGTGTCTTAGCACTAGGTAGCTAGGTATGTTGCTGTATGCGGGATACTTGGCGTGAATCTTTATTTATTTATCCTCAGTGAGATTAAGGTACTTTTTTTGTGAAGTTACAGGTATTCTAGCAGAGAAGCTGTATGAAATGAGATAAGCAATTCGATAGAAATGCCGTCTTACCGTGAGATTTTCATACATGATAAACATTTGTGTTGACTTCCAATGTGTGTGTCGCGACTACTTGTTAGCAGCCGTTGTGCTATGTAATAAACACTTGGTGTAGTACGTACGTAGCAGAATAGAATAGTAAAATTAAATCTTCGTTTTTTTGAGCCTCACACTGTATCCCTTTCCTAGCAGAGTAGGCAGAGGGAACTTGGGAACCTTGTCTTAAGGCACTATGATACTACTGTCACCAATTTTCCATCCAATTTTTGGAGGCATTGCGTATCGAGTGACATAGCTCCACGTTGATAATAATAATTAAGACTCAAAAAACCTAAAGAAAAATTTAATTGGACCACCATATTTAATCCAATTCATTCTAACTAAACCACAAAGGCTTAACTACTGTAGGAATAATAAATTAATCTCATAATTTATATCCACCACAACAAACGTCTTACAAAATATTCTTTAAAATCTGTCAGTAAAGCAATTACAAGTATAATGTTAGCTTCTTTACGACCACCTAATGAAAAGAGAGCATAATTCATAATAACCTTTATTGTCACCACTTAACAGCCAACCAGGGTACAAATGACGAGTAACGATAATAAATTGGTGTCAAAAATACCACTTGGCAAGTCACTGACCCTTGTCCTCTGCTTTAGACTGGGTAATGTGCATACGATTAGTTTAATTACCTATTACTTTTGTTTGTACACCTTTTGTTTCTTTTATCTGTTATCGTAGTTCTATGTATGTGTATTTGATGTAAAGGTTTAATATATTTTTTTAAAAGATAACAAAAAACGGAGGGTTTTTACTATGTAATCTCTCCGTATATTTTGCTAAATTTCTCCCACGTTATGCGAGAATCTTTAAAATATATGTATAAAGCTGTACCACCTGTAACAGATTAATATCAACTGGCTGTACTTTGTCAATATGGTGATATTTTTTTTATGTTCAAGCGGTGTCCCGTATGTAACGTGTATCACGTTCACGCAATGATAGACACAGGGATCCTAATGTTAAAATACTCTGTTTCAAAGATCCTGTCCAATTTTCGAGATACTGCATATTGAGAAGCGGATATTAACGCTAAATAAAAATATTTTATAGAATCCACTACCAGTACGTTAACAGTGAGATACTGCACCGTGCACCAACGTTGAATGTTGTATATTAAGATTAAAAAAACGTAAATAATATAATTTTATGTTATACAATATAAAAAGCTTCACCATATAAAAGCTCAGGAGGCTTTATTTGTCTACTATTATCAAATATACAAACACTGTGCATAAATAATAACCTTTCCACCTACAGCTATTGTTATTGAGTGAAAGACATTTGTTCTCGTCAGTCTTTTATTTAAGGCTTCATACACGAGCTGGTTAAAGTGGGCTTCATTGTCTATATATTGTTTACTTGTGAGACCAGCAATTTGTTAGTATAATATGTATGAATTGTGTTGTTAATTTATATACGATGGACTAGAAATGATATGGATTAACAGTTGTAATGTAAATAGCTAAATTCTTTTATTTCTTAGCTTAGGTACCGAGGCAATGCGCGGCGTTGAGTTCCACCACTCAGCACGGAATCGTCTTAATGTGTACGGAGTGTCTTAGCACTAGGTTTCCAGGTGTACTTTCTAATCTACCCCACAATTCGCTCGCTTCGTGGATACAGAGGAAAGCTTAAAATACCTACATTATGTTTTCTTAGTAATCATATGTAATGTTATTTACTTTGGTAATAAAGTATTGATAATTTAGGTCATATATTTTATGAATTTGTTACATTGTCACTGTATATTTTATAATCCAGACAATGAGTCAAATACTACAGAAAAAAATTGGATTTGAGAAACCTTATATTTTTTTTTTTTTTTTTTTATGGAAAAGACACGGCAAACGAGCGTGCGGGTCACCTGATGGTAAGTGCCCCCACGACCCCGTGCAACCCCAGAGGAGCTACAGGTGCGTTGCCGGCCTTTAAGATGGGTTGGGCGCCGGGGCCCGGCATTACCTGATGCGAAACGCAGTGGCATAAAGCCACTACTTCACGCCGGTTTTAAATGCCGGGGGTGGTAATGATCCGGTCGAGTCTGCCCATGCGTGTTGCCATTGCTGGCGACGTGACTCTACCACACGTACTTTAGTCGCCTCTTACGACACCACCAGTACCAGGATGATCCTATTCTAGGCCGGGATCACACGGCACAAAATCTATCTTTTAAGTTAGGTTATCTTTTAAGTAAATTATGCAAAAATGCCGCGCGGGCTTACATATATTTTTAAAATTTTATTATTAGATATTACGCTTAATTTGGTTTTAAAAATAAGCGTAATATCATAATATTACTTCAAATAACATAAAAAAATATAAACAAGTTTTTCATTGCAATAAATATTCGTTCCTTAATGCATCTCCGTTCTCTCTCTCTCTTTTTTCAAACACAAAGAATTCTGTGATTTTAAGCGTAACAAATTATTAATTATCGTAATAATAACAAACAAGTTAGTATATTTTTTTTTCTTTTTTAAATTATTTTTTAGCTTTTCGATGCATTGTGTGCATTTTTCGAGGAAGTAAACGCCGGGCTTTCGCCTTGATGCAAAAGAAATAAAAATAATAATTAATTCACATGGGATCGAACTCACAACCGTCGCGTTGCAGTCACACTCTTGTAGCCCTTCGCCACGACGGCCTCACTTTATTTATTCCTATATATATAATATTATATAATACATATAGAACATTATATATTATTACTACATAAAAATCACAAAGTAATACAATAACCATATTATTAAATTATCAATAGTGTAATATCCCATAGTAGCTCAGATCCAGCCATCTTCGTAAATCCAAATGCGATTAGGATTCGTCCCGCGTCGTGAGTATCGAGCGACCTAAAACCGAGATAAGACCCCGCCTTGCATAGGGATGCTACAGATTTGAGATTGTCATGTATTGAATGAAAATTCATATTTCATTGTCATATTGTTGAATGTTGGATTTTTAAATTCATATCAATTCAAATGGATTTTATAGGACTATTGCCATGGCGACATCCGTATACTGTGTAATTGTATACAGTACACAACACAGTGTGGCGTACAATACGGTATAGATAGACTGGTACGGTGTAGTAGACCAAACTATTGCTTGTTTTAATAAATTCATAACATACTTACATTTTATGGATAATTATAATACTTATCAACAAATCAAAACGTATCATCCAGGTAAAAATTAATATCCATTTCAAATAACGTAAATTTACAGATAGTTGTAAGTATTTGAATGTGTCAACCCTATTTAAAGCTAATTATGACTGCCTGTATATCAAGCACCGATATAAACAGCTTATTTATATATATAAAAGAAATAAATCAAAATATATATCTAATAATTATTATTTATACTTAAGAAAATAAATGCATTTCATACATCTATGTAAATATAGTTAGCAAATAAAACAATACATTTTTTCGGAGCTACAACAGTTGAAATTTATGTTGGGTGAATTGAGTGCTGTTGTAGCCATATTCGTTTACATTCCCAAAACTTTGCACTTTAACTTTAAATAATTGTTTGTTTTATTTATGATTTTTTTTCAATTGTATTCAATTTAAAGCTGGAACAAAGAGAACAGAGGGAAAAGTAATGCGGCCAAGTGGGTCGCCGGCTGGGATGATGTTGGCGCTAATAGTAGTACCTATGTAAAACAAACAAATAAAAGTCTTACTAAAAATCACAGCATCCACCGTAAAGTCTTTAGAAAATATTGTTGTTGAACGGTTTTGAAATCGAGAGCTTAGTTTTGCAGCATAATATATTTGAGACAAACCGGGAAGTGACATTACTTAAAAGAAAAATATGGTTGTGGCCATTCGTGGTGCAGGGGCACAAATTATGACTGCAAACGTGACAGGTTGTGGGTTAGATTCCCACTGGAGGAAATATTTATTTAATACTTCCATTTTCTTCACGTCGCAGCAAAGCGCGGCGTTGGGTTTGAATAATTCGGCGGGATGTGGCGGACGGAGTGCCTTAACACAAGGTTCCTTCTGTTTACCCCTGGCTATAAGAGAGATATAGCGTGAAGCTGATATAAAATTACTATATTAGATGGAATGAAACCAATTCATTTATAATTAAATCTTTTAAAACTACGTCACTCAAAACTAGGTTAATTGACGTATAGTCAATCGTAGAGCATTTCATATTGGCGATGACACAAAATCATTGTTCTCTATCTACCATTAGTTACTACACTTTTAATGGAATTCGTTCGTTAGGCTGAATATCGATGTATTAATTAATATATGCGTCAGTTTCGACACTAGTCTCATCTATATTCAAATTGAAGGCGATGTGGGTAGATTTGATTAAATTCATACCATAATATGAAACAACAAGCAAGCTCAAGTAATTTCGTTTGTGGTGGTAAAATTGGAATCAGAGTTCAGCGCTCGTTATTTGGAAGGGCTTACGAGCTTATCGAATTATGTATTCCTATTTAAATACATATTTGATAAGCGCCGTGTGTAACGTGTATGTATGTAGAGACACTAAATGTTATATGGTAGAGTGTACAATTGTAATGTAGTATTTCTTTGTAATATTCTTTATTTGTATAATTTTAAAAGTATAACTTAGTAAATTGTAAGTTAGTAACTAAATTTATTACATATATGTATAGATATTTTAATCGACATAGATTTATTGTTATTAATTATTATATACTTATTTATATTTATTTATATAAGAATATGTTATTTTGAAAAAATGTATAAAAATATATATTAATTTTATTTTATAATTATAATGCACATTTATTTTATAAATAATAATAATAAAATTATCTGTTTGATCCTTTAATGTAATGCAAATCGGCCAGGAAAATTTCGATAAAATGCTTGTTATAATAAAAATAATATATGAATGATTAAAATATTTTACGAATGATTAAAATATTTAAAAAAATAATTGAAATCTACTCAGTACACAGACAAATAATTTGCACGGTCATGCCTTGATATTAACACTCCGCGTCGATGCTGCAGGGGTGCACCCGCCACTTCAGCATCGCCTATTTGCACAAAAATCTGTCACCCTGTTCCGATACGACAAAAATTATTAATATTTTTTGTTATATATAGTATAAGAAACTAGAACTAAACTTTGTGTGTACTTTAAGTAATAAAATGAAAATTCAATTTTTTTCGCCCGTAGGAAATTTTAATTTCTCTCACTCCTTACAGTCCCCAACTAGAAGAATTCCAGTAGTTTTGTGAGTTGTCTGTAAGTCACTCAGTAATGAAAGATTACATATTATACACATAGTTTTTGTAATTATTTATTATTATTTTTTATATTATTTATTTTTTGAAGAAATGTTGTATTTATTGCACATTATAAAATATTGTTTTTTTTTGGCTTCACGCTGTATTCTGCACAAAGTAGGGTAGACAGGGGGATAATGTAAATACAGTTTTATATATTTAATTTTCCTGTAGTGGAAATCGAACCCATAAAAAGTCACGTTCACAGACACAAATTTGTGTCCCTGCACCACGACGGGTAGCATTAAAAAACGTAATGTATTGTATTCGAGGGGAGTCGTGGTGCAGGGGTTAACTATCAAAATTTTTAATACCCGTTGTAGATTCACTCTAAGAAAATATTAATTTATTTAGTAATATTTATTATTTAACTGAATTTTATAATGAATATTATCCAAAACAAATAATGGGTATTTTGTTTGTCACCAAGATATGACGTCATTTTTGAGCGAGCTGCCCTCGCCCTACTTACTAAACAATGAACACATGATGTAAAAATTATTGTGACAATAGAGTTCGTTACAGCTCACACTAGATTTACGATGGTCAACACAGAGCAATGGTATGTTATCGTAAAGGAAAATATTTATTTTATTTGTACTTCACCTCGAGCTCCACGCCCACTGAAAACTTTGAAATACGTCTTGCGAATGCCTGAGTGGGTGTTAAAAGCTTTACCTAGAGTTCTGACTTATTTTGTTTTTTTAGGTCTATTTAGCATCACGCTGTATCCCGCACATGGTAGAGTAGGCAGAGGGAAAAGTGTTACGTTACTCCATTTCCATTAAGACACTTCCATTGCCCATTTTAGGTTTATTTATATTTTATAATATTGCTTAAGATATTTTTACTTAATCCTATGAGATAGTTAATTTGCATCAGTAACGACTGTAGCAATAACTGTCCTACTAAATGTAAAAGAACGTACTCAAAAAACGGCGGAACTAAACGCCGCGCTGTGCCCCGACAACAGAACAAGAACTAACCACCAACCTTACTAAAATCTAAAAAGCTCTCCAGTATATTCAGTTCACATAATACACAATTTAATTACAGTTGGAAACGTTCAACATAATCGAGTTTGTTCGGCACGCGGCGTGCGCCTACCTAAATTTATTTAGAGAGAGAACGAGAGATTCATAATTTGCTTTTAACTCGATAAAACTTTGTGCCTCTAAGTGAATTCGGCGTAAATAAACTTCACGTTGTTTGCGTTTGTAATGTGTTCGAGCCCATTCGATTGCAATTTGTAATAATTTTAATGCACTAGTAATGCTTGTGGGGCACGCACTGTAGCGTACACCCCCACCCCCCTGCAGATGGACTATTGTCCTCGAGTGTAACTGTAATTGCTAAGTTATTTATTATTACTCCGCGGGAGATAATCTACATGTACATGTATTTCACATGTTAGAAGCGAATAGTTTACTAAAATAATAAATTAAGCCCACATAAAACCGTGGGACGCGAATTTGAAAATGCGAGTCGGAGTCGTATACCGAAAGTTCCGTATTAATTTCAGAATTTTTTGTCAACGGGAGTTTATAAGTTTATAAGTGACTTAAGGTTGCCGATGAATCATTTTTTTTTAAATTAATTACAAGTATATAAGTTTTGAATAATTATCTTCTATAAAATTCCTACAAATTTTTACTTTTCCGATTTTTTCTTTTTATAATAAAAAAATTGTGCCAAATTCTTTTTTTTTTTTTTTTTTATGGAAAAGACACGGCAAACGAGCGTGCGGGTCACCTGATGGTAAGTGATTACCGCCGCCCACGACCCCGTGCAACCCCAGAGGAGCTACAGGTGCGTTGCCGGCCTTTAAGATGGGTTGGGCGCCGGGGCCCGGCATTACCTGATGCGAAACGCAATGGCATAAAGCCACTACTTCACGCCGGTTTTAAATGCCGGGGGTGGTAAAGATCCGGTCGAGTCTGCCCATGCGTGTTGCCATTGCTGGCGACGTGACTCTACCACACGTACTTTAGTCGCCTCTTACGACACCACCAGTACTAGGATGATCCTATTCTAGGCCGGGATCACACGGCACAAAAATTTTAATTTAAAATTTAGCATAAAATTCTCACTTTGTGCCAAATTTAACTGTAAGGTCCACGGGAAATACCCTATAGGTTTTGATTATGCCGTGAATTTCATACACAATGCAGCAAAATCAATGACAAAGAAAACTTATCACTCAATTTTTCAAAACGGTGGTTTAATAAATCCAAACGATTGCGAGGTAAATAGTCTTGGTAGACGGACAGACAGGCAACATTATTCTATAAATTGAGTTAAACGTTTTTTCGTTTTAAGGTACGGAACCCTAAAAAATAAGCCGCATGTTTTAGCGACATTATTTATGCTCACATAATTGTCGCTGTAACGACTAGCTTTGAAATAGTCTGGCGAGCTTGCCTCGCGTATTAAATCATTTAAATACGTCAGGGAATGGAATTTTAAATTAAATGTGTTAATTTTTATTTGTTATTGTTAGAGCAAATTTTATAATTCGTTAGTGAAAGGGTGTTCTAATTTTATTTGTATATTAATATTGTATTCTATCAAGAGACAACTAAATTATAGCGTAATATGTAAAAAAATACATAGAAATTAATTTAAAAATATATGTTTTTCTGCAACGCATAATATTTAGGCAAGCAAACCAGAATATTGGAGCTAGTTGAACTAACAATCCAACCCTTGTAGCGACTTAAATCTATTACAAATAGAGAGAGAGAGGACTTCAAATGTGTGAAATGCGAACGATTGAATAAGTTCGTGTCAAATTCAATCTTTTCAATGCTCTGCGTTAATCCTCTATTAACGTGAATGCTTTGTCAGGGTCACCATATGTCGTCTTACAACTCCGCCCGACAAAGTACGTGCTGTCGTCGGAGATTTAACGAACAATACGAGATTTTACTATTTGATGACATATTCAATTTCGTGGGGCCCATGAATGGGTTTCGATATAAATGGCGTGAAATGACAAAAAAATATGCCAACAGACGTGGCCTCCACAAAATATGGCCGGTATCGGTGATTCTTTGTGAAATTCGATTCTAATCGTTGATTTGCATCTGGATTCCAATGTGTCGTTTGTTCGTTGCAATAGTGAATTTATAAGTATATATGGGGAGATGTAGATTATTAGTGCACGCGTTTGTTACACAGGTCTAATTAATTTAAATGCTTGTGGTAGTTGTAAGTTTAAATTTACAATTTGTTAGTTGTTGTAGTTTAAATTTATATAAAAAATCTATATTTTTTTCCCCGTTAATGAATAAAAAATCGTTTTTCGTTTTTATTACATATCGTTTGAATTTACTATGTTGGCATAAACACGAAGTATCTATTCTAAAAGTTAAATCAAAATATTGATTAAAATATGTGCAATGTAATCAGATTAAGATTTCTAATACATACATATATTATAAGATATATTCTAAAATTTCCTTAGTTTTACGTATTATTTTAAAGTTGAAATTTCATAATATTCCGTTCCTCCGTAATGACCTTAAATTTCGCAGGGCCGTGACTGACGACGCACTATATCTAACTTATAGCCGGTAATGTGTCAGCAATTTGCGTACCGACCTCATATCTGCGAAATTTTCCGCTTTCACCGTAATAATGCAACCCTATGAGTTTTTTTGCATGGAAATTTATTTTTATTGATACGTGTCTTAACATTTTTGTATGTAGAGAATTTTGTATGTAGCCATATTTTGTTTTTGTGCAATTTGAAAGGTTTAATATTATGTATCAGAGGCCAGTCGTGGCGCAGCGGCACGAAGTTTGACTGTAAAACCGACTGGTTGTGGGTTCAATTCCCACTCGATGAGATGAAATATTTACTTAAATTTATATTTCCATTTCTTCGCTCTGGTGTCGAGGCAAAGCCCGGCGTTAAGTTCTGCCACTCAACACGCAATGTGTCCTTAGTAAAATTTGGATATAAAATTAGCGTTTTATATCAAAACTTTTTAGCGTCACGCTGAATACCGAACACAGCACGTTAGCCAGACGGAACCTAGCGTTAAGACACTCTATTTCTAAGACACTCGCTCTCCATTTTCCGCCGAATACCGGAAGCTCAGACTATATATTTTATATAGACAAAGTAAGGAACATATGCTTGTATCCATATAAATGGCTTAAGTAGACATTTTCTAGTTCTTTTCACTACACATTGATGTCAACAGACCCTTGACTGCTTAGCATACGCATTTCATCGTTCACTGTCTCCAGCGTGTTTGTGACGTGACTCTGGTGACGATTGCTGTTTAAATTTATATTGCATTTAATGTTATATGACTAAGATATTAAATTTTAATAATATAGCGCATAAAAATTGTCTTGTTATTTACTGTCGTAGCATAACATTACTTATTCATTCGATTTCTCTCGTATCACCTACGTATGTACCTATAATTATAATTTATAATAATTCAACGTTGATTACTTCTAATATATGAAAAAAAACATTGGTAATTAAAGAAAATTTTAAATTAGGTCCTAAATGAGTATCCAATATTAATACATGTATTACTACAAGAATAATACAAGAAACAATATTTAGTGGTGATGACGTTTATCAGGACGAGTCGGATTGAATATTTTCGCTTTGATATTCAGGTTATTTCTAACCATATAGACGCTGAGTTAATTGTAAATAGAAGAATATAAAGTATTGATAAAGTATACATTTCTCTCTTCTTACACTACAAGAGAAGGAGTAAAAAATGTATGTTGTAAAAGGAATAGCATAATAAAATAAAACTCGCATCAGGTTCTTGAAAATTCTGGTAGCTCGCGTTTGTTGAAACTTAGATGAGTCTCTTCTCTTCAGTGTCCTAGTTTTCTTTCTTGAAAAATTGTAAGTTTAGTTCAAGTGTTTGTACGACTGAGCTTTAAATTACGTCTGTTTTTATTGTTAAATTTGTAAAGTAACTTTAATATATATTTTTTTAGTTTCACGCTGTATCCCGCATGTAGCAGAGTAGGTAGAGGGAGCCTAGAGTTACGATAAACGGATCCCCACTTTCCGCCGTATTCTGAAGGCATTACGTGTTGAGTGGTGGAGTTCAAGGCCGAACTTGACTTCAACCTTAGAGCGTAGAAATGAAAATATTGTTCAATGAAATATTGATGTAATCGAATGGAAATCGAACCCAGACTCTGTCCCCTTTCGCAGTCACACACTTGTGTCTGTGCACCACGAGTGGTCTCAACCAAACTTTAATAACTACTCTGCTATAAATTAACTGAGTTAATTTTATTATAGTTCATTTAGATTAAAATGTACTGAAACTGAGTATATACCTTATTGAAATTGCACTGAACCGCAACTGATGTCAGATAAGTCGGCTATGTATAATATGAGATAATATGATGATGATAACATATTGAATATATATTTTTTCGCGTTTAGCAAGCTATATATATAATATAAAAAAATGGTTACAATAGTGAGCACCAGTAAGTAAGAGAAAATTAATAAAATAATAACAGTTTTAAGGGGGAAATGAACATTTTCTGCTCTTAATTTGATTATTTATTAGGCCAGAAGAAGATTCAAAAATTACGGCATGGAAGGTACCCTACTAAATCACGAGCGAGGGTTGTTAATGGTGAAAAATAATATTTTTATAGAAGAACAGTCTTTAGAAGACTTAAAATATAGCTGAGAAAGGAGTTTTTTAATAATTATAATGAACCAAGGGGAATGGAGCGTTATTCTTGTTGATTAATTTGATAATAATATACTCAGTACTGCTCCACGACAAATGAACTTAAAATAAAATTAATAACTTGAAACGAAAATTTGATACCTATGTCTATGTAAATATTTATATGATAAAATAAAATATGTTTTTTTGCATACATGTTCTTTTCATATTATTATTAATTTTCATATAGAATGTATATAAATAAAGTGATCGAGATCGCGAATCTATATAATTATAAATCTTTGCCATATATTTAATGTATTAAATAATTATTTACTTATTTTTTAATAGCTTGTTAAATAATAAGTTAATCGCTGTACACAGTGCACTGGAGTCATAGAATACATCGCTCTGTCATATCGAGTTAACCATCTACAAATAAGAATTTGATTGATGCTCGCAACCTGTGTACCGTAGAATTATCTATATAAATCTAACAGACTGACTTGTATGAATATTTAAATATGCAAGGGAAATTCAACTGTATACTTTGAAAATAAGAGTAAATAATTGAGTTAAACGTTTAATAGCATCTCGCTGTATGGTGCCAAAGACTCGACGGGTGGTGCCTCGTGTTTGCATATGTTTTGTTTTTGAGCGTAGGTTACTTATATATATATCAGATGTGTTCTTAGAACTCCTTTTTTTTAATTAATGTATAATATTATGTCTATGAAAAGATAATGTTCACTACATTATATATAATGGTTCTTATTGGGTGTCTTTATAAATTTAAGTGATCATTTTTTTTTATTCTTCTGGTGATTTTATAATTTTTTTTTTATATTTATATATTTGGTTCTCAAGAAATTTTATAACAAAGTATTATTGCTAAACTTATAAATATATAAAACATAACAACTTTTATAGTTTTTTTGTTTGGATTTATTCCTATACTATTGTACACCTAGCTTTGTAGCTGGCAAAATGCACCGGACTTGAATACGTGCTTTCTCAAGAGCTTTTCTCTATGTAAACATTATGAAAAGAAAATTATTCCATTGTTCTATGTTTCAAGTAGAATTGCATTTTCCGGTAGTTAAGAATAATGTTTGAATATAAAACCTTGTGGCTCGTTAACTATGCTCTGTATCTCTACGATATGTTTATTTAATAGCCATGCCTTTCCGCAATTATTGCTGTAGCTACTTGCGAATATTATATTATTTTTTATTTTAGAGTATCACCTACATTATTTTAGGTAAACCGAAAAAAATAGGGAAAAATTATAGGCACATCAGTAGTCATCATTATAATTACAAGCACCCATTGAATATGATTTCCATTGCTGTAATAACTAACTAGAGTAGGAATATACATAGATTTAGTCTACTATCTATAAGATACATAGTAGACTAAATCTATGTATATTCATTAAAGGAAATTGAGCATGCTGGTCTAAGATTGAATTTATTCTCGCTGGTTCTGAGTGACCGCAAACGTATTGGCCCGTAAAATTCCCTTCCGCCAACATTCCCGCACATTATTACACGCACACTATATTTATGTGTGGGCCGTGAGATTATCCGTAGCCGCGTTATTGTAGGAGAACAGAAAAAAAAACCATGTTCAGTAGATAAAGAACGCTTTATAAAGACAGACGAATATCTAATTTAACAATAAAAGCGTGAGATTTGTGTAGTTCTTAGAAAACTTTGTATGTTTTATAAATTTTATTATTAAGAGCTTTTTATATAATTTTTATACGAACCTACTGTAGTAAATATGTATATTGTTGTAGTATAAATATACTAATATTTATGGCTATATGTACATATTCATTCACTTCGAAGTAACTTGTTAATAGGTGCACCGCCTTAATAGGTATATTTATAGTATATGTACATATTTACACTAAACTAAATTATAGAAGAAGTCATCAAATATTATATCCATTTTTTGCAAAAAAAAAAGAACTGCAATTTAAATGCACTCACTGCACAGAAATTTTAGTAAAGACGGAATTAATATTATATTTAGCTTTAATCGGTGCTAATTGACACTCATTGTCATATCACTTAACTTAAATTAATACAATTCATTTATAATTGATTTTACTTTTCACTCACTTATTTCATATACTTTTATTTTTAGGTTAGTAGTTGTATAAATTTATTTCAATTAAATCTCAAATTCAATTTTTTATACATGACGCAATAATTCCGTTCGCGCCAAAGCGCTTTACCACAGATTGAAAATATAGTCAGCGCCGTAACAAAGCGTTATTCTTCACCTTTCGTCAGTTTAGAAGCATTAAGCACGAACTCATATATTTTTAAATATTTATATTAATCGATTGGAACGCCGCGCTGACAGTAACGGCGCCATGATGGCGTCTACAATATAAATATCACAATATTACTTTACTATTAATATTTTACTAAGAAAACACTCATAAAATATAAACATTAATGTGAAAGACTTATTTTATACAAGCTCGCAAAATATGTTATCGTTCAAACATAAATATTTAATGTTCTATGCAATTTATTCTAAATTTACTAGTTAGATAAATCTGGTGCAAAGTGCCGGGGACATAAAATATGTTGGCGATTGATGCTCCGTGGTCGGAGTTGTGACATGTTGACAGACGTGATTAGCTCGATGCTCAGTGAACAAGATGAAGTTCATTTCTTTTTTGCTATGTCAACCAGATGGGATGGTGATATTTGATTTATAATAACAATGTGGTATTGGTAATATGTATAGGTACTCTTTTTTGTGCCTACATACTAGATAATTAAGTTACGAAGATATCGTGTTTTGAGTTGTATATTATTTTTTATACATAATTTAGAAGCTAGTTCAATAAAATACATCGTGTAAATTTTTTCTGTATTCGCAAATTATTTACATAGAAATTTTCATTTCTTTTTTTATTATTTATGTGTTCAAAATGAACTACTATATTTGCTGTTTTAAAAGTCAGAGACTTTAAAATGTTCATTGGAGTATCCTCATGTGGCAAGCATAAATTTCGAACTTTGACATAAGCTAGGCATTCGTGACTATATATTTTACTATAAATTATCTTACAAATAAGAGTTTGTTTTTAAAAAGGTTTATTTAATAAGTATTTTAAGAAGTTATTTTTATATCCTAGGCAAACTCAGACAAGTTTAATACATTTGTATAAATTGTAATATCGTCGGGCTATCAGTCCGTCGTCGATGTAATCCCGATCTGTAAATATGTCGGCGCTGATGATACCGTTTCCGATAGTTGGTTCTGTGTTTGAGTTTCCTTTTGCCTCCAATAAGTTTAATGTCTTTTAGGTTAATGAAATTAATTAATACTGCGAATATAACAATTTAAATAACATTGTTGTAAACGTTGCTCAAAAAATACATAGAAATATTTTTTTTTATTTAATAAATAATAATAATAAAAATATATTTTTTTGTTTATTATAAATGTTTAATTTCAATTAAATATTTACATTGTATGTACATTTAAACCATAAATAATCACTTACTCTCTTTTCCATTACATCACCATAATCAACGAAAAAATTAATTACATCTCTCTCGAGTGGAAATCGAATTTACAACCATCGCCTTTATACTTATCGATAACGAACTACAAAGATCTTTTATATTATTCGATGTGTGTATGTGTTTCATAGTATTTACGTTACACATAGGAATTATGTACACATTTTCTATATAAACTAGAAGCGATGTATAGGGTAATCTGTCCTTCGTCACAAGATCCTGCCACCTGTAAACGTGTCGACACCTCCATTACAGTTTCCGAAGCTATTTACATTTGTTCTGCGTTCCTCACTTTCGCCACCTACAATCTACATTTGCTGGCCATCTGTAAGGAAACGTCCCATTTCTGTCGCGACTCCACTGCGGTAGGTTATTTTATGTTCTAAACAAATAATTAACCAATATATAAACTTTTGTGATCGACTTCCTTTACTGTTTAATATTAAGTTATTGAAATGTTTGGTTGATTTTACTAACAGTTTTGATTAAATATTTTTTATTTAAGACTGTATTCATATTGATTTGAAAATAATGAGTATTTTTGTTCTTATCATGAGCTTATAAGATGAGCTTTTAATATATATTTTTTTAAAGTTATCATGTTTACATGCACCAAGCTTGTAACTGTGAATTATTTGTTTTAGCTTCACGCTTTATCCTTATTGTAGGCCAAGGGAACCTGAACGCTCACATTGCTTAAATCCAATTGATATGTATATAAAACATTCTAAATTATTAAAATACATAAAAAATATTCAAATTTTTCTAAAATGGGTAATAATTACGAAATCAAAATTTATTTTTAATAACCCGATGTTTATTAAGAAATTCTAACTTAAACAAATATAATTTCGCCTTAGCTCGAGTCAAAGTTCAAGTAATCCAAATTTCATCACAAATCCCTTGGTGAATTAATGGGAAAACTCGGTGACCCAACAAGAAAATTGAGCGAAGAGAAACATTAGTTCCATCATGTAATATATTATGCTGTTTCCTTCCAATGGAATTAGATTATTAAACCTCAAAGGCACTAAAGTAAGGCGGTAAAGAAATAGTTGGTGTTTTAGGAAATAATCATTTGATAACAACTACTGTAGTCTAAATTAGATTTATATTGAAAGATTTTTTTATATTTTTTTTTCTTACTTTAAAAATATTTTTTTCTTATATATTTTTAAGTGTCCTTAAGTAGGCTCAAAGCTTCATAGTAAAAAAACACAAATAAAGAAAGCATGTTCGTTTGTGTCATTTTCTAAATTCTATTTTTTGAATGAACAAAATGCTAAATTGTTGAATCAGAGTAGCTAGCATAACTATTATATTTTTTGTTCATATTATGTTTTAAGTCTACAACACACACACAGAGACATCACATTCACCGACACATTTAATTAAGTCTCTAATATGGTACAATGTGTAAACACTATAATATAATTCATACGTAATATATTTAAAACTACTTAGATATCATTTCGTATTATAACTAAAATATTAAAATAATATAACAATATGACATTACAAAAGGACATTTTAAAAATACATCTATTTATGTCGAATACTTAAAGTTATCTCTGTAGAGCTGGGACATTCGAAATTGTATGATAAAATTGAAATCTCCTGAATCGTAGAAATATGAGGGTCTTCTTCTCGGGTCTCGGACGAATAGCCGGATTATGTTAAACTCAGCAATACATAAGATTTATATTGAGAAAACTTAATATAAGACGTTATAAATGTAAAAAATATACCCTCAGTTTACGGTAATAGATATAATTATAAAATGTTATCTTATGAAAAAATTCTTACATGCATTCTTCTATTGTGTTAAATTTTACCTTTTTAACCGCACAACCTCCTCCGTGTCTTCTCCATACAACGTGACATTGGCGAAATGATATATGCTCAACTGGCACGCTCGAAACGCCATTATCAAAGAACCATACTATACCAAATTTTACATGTCTCGTAACATTTCTTATTGACTTGTACAAAACATAACGTCCAACAATATTGCTTAAATAAGCCTTATTAATAGAATGTATTTTTAATTGTCTCCAACCGCTTAATTGTCTTCATGTGGGTTCTTATATTTGTTTATTTAATTATAATTAATTCACTCGTTATCTATTGTTGAACACCCATCGTTGTTTACATAACACATAAATCACATCACTATCCCCTTCCTATGGCAGCGCGGAACCACAGACTACTGTATCCGTTTTGACACCATTGTAATTGTCGTGGGAGTTCCTAACACCATGATAATATGAAAAGTGAATAAATTAAACATATGTTCTCTTTCGCTCTTACACATTTTGTTTAGGAGAGAGTGAGATACATAAATTCCGGGCCAATTGTAAAGTGTTATTGATGTGACGGTGGCTGAATGGTCAAAGTGTCATAGGAATTACAAATGATAGGAAAATGTATATGTGTGGGAGGTTATATTTGAAAATTTATGTTATTATTTGATAGATTTTATGTTTTATTCAAAATTTATCCTCATTGTTTAGTATTGAACATGTCTTACTTATAGCATAATTTTTGTCTTTTTACTCAATTTGATATTCAAAACGAAAGTCGATTCGATTTGAAATTTGATGTTACTCAACATTTTAGCTTTTTACAGTATAGAATAATATAGTACAAATATATCTTACGAATTTGTCATCATAAAGTGCATAAAAATTAAAAAATAAATAAATCCAATAAAATTAACCACGACTGATACCACGTCCGCACTTTACAATTTAGTACTGGTTAATAGAATGATTAAGAATAATTTATGGTGTCAGCATTCATCTCTGTAATCGGCAGAGAATGGACCGTGTATAATTGTGTTATTGATGCGCACGCGCATACAAACACGCGCTAAGATATAAAAAGAAACGATTAGCGCTGTCTCTATCTATCAGTGTTTATTTAAGCTTTATTTATGAATGAGATTGATCTGATTTAAATAATATATGAAATATGATTTTGACTTCTTTAATGGTTTTTATTATTTCAATGCTTTAATAAATATCATGTAGTGTAAATTATCATGAAATGATTACCTATTAATATTTTTTTTTGATAAACTATTTATATCATAAAATTCACAGTAATTCTAACTTTTACTATAATATTCGAAAAAGCTTATTTTGTCACATTCATATATTCTCTTTATCTTATTTTTTCCGTTTCACTACGTAGAAATGAATAAAATCGATTAATGAAATGCATAGGTATTCAGACATTGAAGTGGAAAGGCATTTATGACAAATAACTTCACGTGAAATTTTTGCTGTTAAATGAAGCACTATGTGACCGGAGCACCAAGTGCATCAAGTATGTCCTACGTACCGTTAATTAGAGAACACATGTTTTTTGAGTCTTTTTTTTGTTTTGGCATCAGCTTGTGAAAAGAATGCAATGAGTGTAAAAATGTAAGTACAAGAGCAAGTAAGTATTTTAATTTAGATTAGAGAAATCACTGATATATTTATTTTAATTATTTTCTTGTAAAATCTAGATACACTTAAACACCATATATATGGAGTTGTATTTTGTTCCCGCTAGATAGGAAAAGTAAAAAAATTGTTAAAATATTCATATTACATATGATAAAGGGCAAAAAAAAAAATATGCACATTATAGTGAAACTTTTAGTGACCTCCATAAAATCACACACATTAAAGGATTTATGCGCCATAAAATGTGCGGGTAACATCAAAAATACCTTTTAAAATATGAATGGTTTTACGGAATTTATGTTGTCGTGTAAAACTCTAACTTGTGGGACTTGTTGGAAACTTCCATAACTTCACTTCTGCACTCCACTTTGGCGAACTATTTCGTCCTCTTTGAAATAAATGCAAAACATCTGCAGCGAACGTGCGTTAGTTAGAAGATTTAAAAGATTTCCGCGACTATAAAGACCATTTAAATTTAAAGCTATAGATTAAAGGCGATCTGTCAAAAACATTACGCATTCCTACTTTAGAATAAAAGGTAATCCTGCACTTGAAATATGTTTGGGGGATCGAATGAGGGCATCCAATATTGTAGAGGAAGATTAACTCGTTTTCTAGGGGCCACACTAAATGAGATGTGCAAATAGAGTTTTTTAAATGTGTTAGTGTGGAAAATTTAAAATTTTGTATATATTTCGTGCGTTATTATTATATTGTTTTATTTTTTAAAATTATTATTTACTGTTTAGTCTTAGTCAGGATATGGTAAAATAAAATAAAAGACATTTATCTCTTTTTTAAAAGTAGACTTTTACAAAGAAACGATTGATGCTTCCAACCGCACATTGAACACGTATAAAACTAGCTTATTTTTTATTATATTTTAATATTATTTCAAATAGACTAATTTTGTTAAAATGTTTTGAATTTATTTGTAATTTCAATTATTTACAGTGTAAAGCTCAAGTGGCTGGTTATATGTTTCCTCGTTCGTTGTTTCCAAGTTATATGTATGTATATTCAAAATAATTTTTATTTTGCATAATTTTTCTTTACTGGAAAATGAACACACTAAAATTGTCATTATCCGAGTTGCAACAGCTCGTAGGAAAATAGGGACGCCGCGTTGTTAGAAGTCTATCGGCCGGGTTACGAAAATTAGACCCCAGAGAGATGGCTGCATTCGACCTGCATATGTGCATAGAGCATGAGTGCATAATGCATTCAGTAGCCATTTTTTTAATTTATAATAAATCAAAGCTATATTCTTTTATATATTTTTAGTTTGTTTCTGTATGTAGCTAAAAAAATATGTGAAGAATTACAATGTTTTTGTTCTTCATATTATTCTTTACTCAGAACTAGTAATAAAAAAAGTGGCGTCCCTGATCGATGATGTTATAAAGCGAGTGAAATCAAGAAAACGACAAACAAATTAATGTAATAATATCTTCATTAATTTCTTACAGAATCTAAAATGTTACAGTTTTGTTCCTTTAGCACACCGGTTCCCAACCAGTGGTATACTAAACTACAACTACAAGCCTAAATATGGTCCGCGAATGGGGATTTATGACTGGGGATGGTGAGGCGAAGTTTTTGTTTGATTATCACAGGTAATTTTTAATATACCTACATGCATAGTGGTCCCTGTTACCAAGAATGATAGAAAAGTGGTCCTTGATGAAGAAAAGTTTGGGAGCCCCTGCTTTAGCAGGATAGACAGAGGGAACCTAGGAACCCAGTTTTCAGACACTGCGTTCCCATTAAGACACTTCTGTCCCTCTCTTCCCGCCGAATTCTTGAGGCATTACGTGTTGAGTGGTGGAACTCAACGCCACGTCTTGCCGCTATACCAGAGATTCCATTCCCCTGAATGGGAATCACATCCACAACCTGTGGCGCTTTCAGTAACACTCTGTGCTGCTGCGCCTCGACTGGCCATCATACATATTATACATAAAATTAAATAGCAAATAAATATTTTCAAACAAACGTACGAAGGTACGAAGGTTGCAAACCGTCCCGAATCGTGCCGGGAGCGTCAGCAATGAAGTTATCAAGATATTCAGCGTCACAACGGGGGTCTACAAAAAACTAACACGTAGCAGGATTGTATCAAGCAAGGGGAGACCAGCAAACAGAGAATAATGTATTTCTGTCTTATTCATATAAAAGTTTAAACACCCTCTATTGACTGAACAATTGTTGGGTGTGAATGATGAATGCGAGAAACAGTTAAAGTGTATTGTCTGTTGCGTTCTTTAACAGATGAACTTAAACTGCTTTTTGTTGGTTGGTGTTAGTCTTGGAATTAAGGGGTGAATTGAAACTGTAAGTAGTTTATATATGAAATGTATGGAAACCAAGTAGCTGCTAAATATTGTAGTTAAAACTATTATGTTATTTAATAAGATAAAGTGATTAGATTTGTGTTGGGACTGTGAAGTTTTGTTGCCTGAAATTGGCAGGCAGTCTACGATGGCTTAAATCGATACGATACGACGGATCTTAATATCAAAATAATATTTTTATTGCCCTTATGAAAGCCATAAATTTAAGTAGCTACCAGAAATGTAAAATAATATTATCCAAAATAATATATCAAACTGAAATTTTATGAGATGCTGTACGTCTAGAAACTTAATCTATTTCATATTCCGGCATTGCGACGCCTGCACGGGTTCTGTGCCTCCGCTTGCACTAAACTTAACAGACTTCATAAGGAATGGGAAAAAAGTTTTAGACTTTTTTACTATATATCGCTCATATAAAATATAATCCAGCTTAAAGGGGCGAAAATAATAAATAATCTTCAACTTTTTTATAGTTAGTGATTAAAAGCTTACAATTGATAATAACCAAATACAAAACAGGCAGCTCTCCACAGAACAACGATGGCACTAACAAGATGCTCATTTGTGTCTCTACTTTCTACATTTAACATTGTGCTGTATATCGCACTCAGTAGAAATTACTTTTGAATATTTTACTAGGATCTGATCAGACTGTAGTAAACACCTAAGTAGATAGTACCTACATGAAAGCTGTATTGTAGCCTGTAATCACTTCTGCTCCAGATCTCTCTCATTAGCTGCTGGAACAATGCTGTCATACTTCCACCGAGCTTTTGCTTCCTTTATTATCTTGTTTCCTAGGTATTTTGATTGTCTAACTATAATTATGCCTCAAATCTTGTGCTACTCCGTTGTGGAAAATCCTGTTTTTTATTTTTTCATTTACGAATTGAAAAGAAAAAAGTGATTGAGGGTCGTCGTTGCATATCGTGGTTGCGTTTGCTTAGTGTCTGGCTGTAAATCTGAAGACGAAGTTTGTGGGTTCAAAACCCATTGAGGGGAGCAATGTATTTACATTCAGTATGTAGGTACACCACTTAACACTCAATGTCCGGAAAATAAGACGGAAGTAGTGCAAAGGAGTAACTTAACAGTAGGTTCTCACTTCCTATTCTACCATATGTGGGATATCATTAAGCTATGAAAAATGAAAAAATATAGTTAAAAAAATTTTGTTTATTGTTATTTACATAGTTATTACTTTTATTTATTTTTGATAGTCAAAGAAAATATATTTTATTGGAGATTACTCATTTGTTTATTGAAATAAAATATACGTCGTCCTGTAATACAAAATAATTTCATTCCACTCCTTTCACCCACAAAAAGAACATGTCTAAATCGTTATCGTCTAAATGATTTAAAGAGCTTTTGGTTTGTAAAAAGGTTTTAGTAGCAGAATATCCTATTTTACAAGTTTGCGGCAAATGTTTTAGCATATTTTATGCTTATAAAAATTACAGACACATTTCGAATTATATTACTTGAAGTATAATAATGAATTTAAAAAATTTGATAAAAATAAAAAAGAATAATTGTATCAAATCATATTAGCATTACACATAACAAACATTGTATTTTTTTATATAAAAAAAATATAATAATCTTTCAGATTTTTAATATAAAAAATATGGTAAACTATCAGTAATTTGATAACCGCCGCATCTCTTCAGAATCCACGTTACTTGAATGTCAGTGTAAGTACCGCTGTGTTAATTATTTTGCATTACAAATAAAGGGTTTTTAAATGCAGACAACTCTTCAAATTTGATTGCATCGTACAGAGATCAAAGTTCACCACTTTATACTTACTCGTCAAAAATAAAGAATATTAATCTTTCTATTAAATAAATAATGAAGCCCGTCGTGGCGCAGTGGCAAAGTCATGTGACTGTAAACAAGACAGGTTCTAGATTCGATTCCCATTCGAGGAAATGAAATATTTAATATTTTAAATTCCTTGCTCTGGTAAAGAGGCAAAGTGCCGTGTTGAGTTCCGCCACTCAACATGCTTTACCTTTAGAATTCGACGGAATCTTCTGAGAGGATATCTTAGGCTTGGAAGTGATGATCGTTCTTCACCAAAAATGTATACCTAATACAATAATACGGGATGATTAAAGAGTTTTATTTAGATGATTCTATTCCTGTGAAAACTAGAATAATTGTTATTTTTCAACCTATAATATAATTTCATAAACCTTCATATAGTAGCTTACTAAAATATTTTTGAACAAAAGAGAATATACTGTATTATGTGCTAAAACTCCACGGGTATATTAGGCCTATATAAAATATGGTTATAACGTGAGCGTAATATGAAACTCGCTTATTAATTAGTTGTTGCGTACGCTGTGTTAAGTATGTTAGCAACAGAAAGTTAATTTTTTAATATAAATATGCAGTAATTCAGAATTTTTATTTGAAATTAAATATTTTAGAAACTTTCTAGATTATATATATATATTTTCTATACTATTATAAAAAACATATTATTATAAAACACTTGTATATTTTTTTATATTCACGCATCATTTCATTTGTAGTAGATGGAACTCTATTAATAATTAACTTTGTTCTCTATTTTTTAATACTATACAATAGAGTATAATAAGTACACACCGGAAGAAAATCTGCCAGATAGAAGTAAGAAATGAAAAGAACTCTGAATAATAAACATTACTCCGAGTGCAAATCTAATTTCATAACGACTATCTTTCTATAATGGTTGTATAATAATAAAAAAAAAACCAATAGTTTTACTTTCAATTTGCAAGCTTTTATCTAGACTATAAAATTATATACAAAGTGAAAAAAAACTGCTAGTTCCTCTATCACATCTTAGAAACAGAGGCAAGTTGTATGGCTAAAAAAAGCGATTTCAAAAATTAATAATAAAAAATATCTTCAAAAGTAAGACCCAAAACGTATCCAATAAGCGAACCAACTGCAGTCCAAAACTAACGATGGCTTATGAATTTGCTCATTTCCCGTGCGATGTCACGTTGGACGTTTTAGCGATGGAAAAGTTGCCGCCAACAAAGGATAGGGGATGAAGGCATTTGCACTCGGTTTTAATCAATGAAGTTTTGAACCGATAGGTCTCTACAAAGGATGTAATTGAGTCGGCAGAAGGCTGGGGCTCCGCTGGTGTATCGATTTAAGTGATAAGAGATTCATTATATATTTTTTTAATTTTATTTATAATTATAATCAGTTTCAGTTTCTGTATCCTCTACCCAGCAGGGCAGGCAGGGGAAACCTAGTGTTAAGACGCTCCGTTGCCCATTTTCCGCCGAATTCTGAAGGCATTGAATGTTGAGTGGCGGAGCTCAACGCTGCTCAACGCTTTTTGCCTCGACACCAGAGCGAAGAACTGGTAATATAAATTTAAATAAATATTTTCCCCGAGTGGGGATCGAATCCACAACTAGCCGCGTTAACAGTCAGACTAATTTTGTTTTTTGATCCACCAACAACTGCTTACATCAGTAGATAAGAAAAAGACAGTCAGTACAAGAAACTAAATCTAGGTCAATCGTAAATATTGGGGCGAAAAGTTTAAGATAAATACATTTATCAAAATTATTTGCTCTTTTTTTTTGTTGTTGTTGATTTTTAGTAGATACATTATATTGTCTTTCTCTATTGCGAGAAGACTAAAATTTGAACCAATATTTTCTTCTGTGTGTAAAAGTGTTGAAGTGTAATTGTTATTGTCACCATGGGACCCATAAAATAGTATTGGGCGTTCCGCTATGAATTATCCAATATTATAATTTGTATTATTACTTACGATGTTTTTGTATGATGAGGCCATCATGGCGCAATGGCACAAGCGTGTGACTGTAAGGTGAAGGTGCTTTGTTCGATTCCCCATCCGGGAATAAATTATTATTTATTAATATTTTCATTTTTTTACTCTGGTAACAAGGTAAAAATGCCGCGTTGAGTTTCGCCATTCAACACGCAATGCCTCGAAAATTCGGGGGAAAGTGAGGAACGAAGTATCTTAACACTACATTCCCTCTATTTACCCTGCTGTATGCGGAAGCTTAAAAAAATGTAACTATAGCTAAAACTACTTGATTGTCATTTATTAAAGAATACGAGTACATATTAGTGAGTCTCTCCTGCCTTAAAATCTAGACTTTGTCGGATTGCGTTTCGTTATTGAATTGTGGTAGAATAGTAGCATGAAACAGTCCGCAATAGATTCTAGTTGAATACTCCGGAATATTGCCTTTTTCCAACAATACCTCCTTGACCAGCGTGCTGCGTTACGTAAACGAGACTGCTATACAAACTGAGATGAGAGAATACTGGAGGTATTCTCTTTGATGAATTGAAACAATGATAGACGTTTTTTTGTTTGTTAGTAATAAAAATAAGACACACAAAGAGAGGTAGAGGTATATGAATGTAGGTATTTTATGAAAATGTTGGTTATTTATATAAAGTAAAATTATCTAAAATATGGCAAAAATGCTAGGTTTCGTCTGTCTACTGTAAAGCTAAACAAAAAATAAAAAATAATAGCTTGTAATTTTGGATATTTGCGATCTATATATTGGTATAGCAAATTACCTACTACAAATCACGAAATAAAAAATATAATTAATTGTTATTCCTACAATTAATACCTATTAATTTATTGTAAACAAAACTGCTGTGAAAAAACTATTTAGTACAGTCGACTCACGACAATGCCATCTAATAAATGTTTCGTGGCGGTAACATTTTTTTTCTTTTTTTATATCGATCGCCTGCGGTTTCGCCCGCATCCAGTGCTAGTAAATTCTTAGTAATAAATTTGATACTCAAATCTTTTTACTTAACGGGTATAGGGGGACTGTAAGAATGTTTTCTTGGTAAAGCCCGCATTTCTCATATATATTATGTGACAACTGCCATTTTTTATTCTTATCAAATCAAATTAAGCAACTGCTTGTACTTTTAAATATTTTTTTGAACATAATTAGGTTAAAGTTAAAATGGATTAAATAAGGAAAAAAATAATTCATGAACAGATTTATTGTTTGTTGTACTAGTTACAATAATTTGAAATGATTACTAACCATGATAAATATAAACCAGTTAAATAGTTTCCTAACCACGACAAAACGATTAACTTTGTAACATTTTAATATTGACTCATTCATAGCTGCAGAAAGAAGTATTTTTTTATCTATGCTTTTATATATGTAGATTTTAGGTAAGTATTACGTTATATACCTATAAATTACAGAAACATATGTAATTAACACTTCACACACAGTGACTTCGCAAAAGGATAGTTTATATGGTTCAGGACAAAACATAGTTATAAAACAAATAATAGAATTATAATATTTATTGGTTCGTTCTAACTTAGTAGAAAACATAAAATCAATAAGTAGCCGTTGATTTTGTTTCGTTTTATTTCGTGTGAAATTGTAGCTTGTGTCTGGTCAAATACCTTTAAGACCCTGAGGGAGATGACCGAGACTTGTCGTCAATTTAATTTAACGCCTAGCGGTGATTTCCTTTATACGTATTTTTAATTTGCCAAATTGAAATATAACAGAAAGTACTTTTCTAATAATGACAGCTTTGTAAACGTAAATTTAAAAAACTTTTTTTGTGCTTTAAAATACTATAAACCTGAATATTTAATATTAATTTCAGCTTGATATCTTCACGCGATCTCGTGATAAATGGCCTTGACAGACGGACAAGAAAGTGATCCTATAAGGGTTTTGTTTTTACCTTTTGTAATACGGGACCCTAAAAGGCCAAGTAAACAAATTTATTAAATTCATTTCATCACGAAATCCTCTTTGAGATGCAGGAAAACAGACATTTCGATGGAAGTTGGGAAAAACTTGTTAGGCACTTAAAAAACTCCATAAAATAAAAAGCACCGTCCTGGGAAATGATGTCGCCTTTCCGACAACTTGAATTAGAACGGCCGACAATCATAAACGTGATCGTAATATTCCTCGCAACCCACTTTATAAGTTTTATTTGTTTGTGCTCGCTTGGCGATATGGATTTTGAGTATTTTTTATGTGTATTTTTTGTTTCAGTTTAATGTTGACCTGCTTTTGAGTTCTTAACATATCTTCTATTTTCTTTGAAACTATAATAAAGAGTAATATATCTAAATATATTCAATGAATAATATTTTCAATAAGTAAATTGAGTTGAAATACGTCCTTTCCGGTAATTTGAATAGTTTTTAAGTAATTGAAAATTGTTCTAAGGAAAATTTTCTACGTGGACGAAGAAAACTTTATTCGCAAAAGTTCTAACTGTATAAATTCGATGCAATATCGATTGAGTGCACTTACATTTCAAGTGATTTTCTTTTTTGATTTTTTAGCAAATAAACAAAAAACTTCGCTATTCCATTACCATTTTTATAGCCGTTAAAAATATTATAGGATATAAAAAAATATTCATGTTGTGAATATTTCAGCCAAAAGGGCTCTGCTCTCTCATTATTTTTAGAAGCCAGAACGTGACCGTGAACTCGTACGGCCCCCGTTCTAGTGTCGGGGCCCTAACGAGGCCGTGTATCATCCCGATAGTGCAGTGGATCACGACGCGGCATGACAATTAAGGGACTGACTTTATATTGTTATTGTGGTATCTGAGTACCATGTCTTCGTATATTGTAAAGTTATTAAAATATTATTACTCTTTTTTTAGCTTCACCTATATCCCGCAAATCGCAGAGTAGGTAGAAGGAACCTAGTGTTAAGACACTCTGTTCTCCACGCACCGCCGAATTTTCGAGTTATTGCATGTGGAGTGGCGGAACTCAACGCCGAAAATATTTTTTGTGATTCTGATGTGATTTGATCTAGATTTTGAGCATAATGTTAGAGTCACGCCGAAAAACCATAACTTAAAGCATTCTGCAAACTTATGCCATAAAATGTATTATTGAAATAGTTGCTTCATCCACATTCAATGCATAACTTCAACTATTTGTATAAACATACATCTTATTTTTAAAATTTTCTACAATTACAGAAATGTATTATGAGTTCTTTGATTTTCACGATTATTACACATTGTAAATGAAACTACCCCTGACCACGGACTACTGTAAAGTGTTCGAAACGTCGGGTTCCCCAAAAATGTATAAAATACAAAATATACGCGATTAATCCGGTTAAAATAGTTTTATTTACAATATGTATTATGAGACTTTATTTAGTAAACCATTATACCAAATACATTTTTATATAAATAACACTATCTTAGATATTCTGTATAGATTCTGTATCACATAGAAATATTATTTTATTAAATTTTCTATTTCAACCTTACCCAATAAGGGGTCAGAAGTGATTTAAGGCTTGCCATCGCTAGATTGAAAGGCGATAATCAAAGGGGCGGCTTACCCCTGACCCGGTGACTCAGAGCGTCTCAATCGGGGCTCATTACCGCCACGGTGTTATATCGACAGCCCTCGTCCGTTAATAAGTCCTGCACAAATGACAGGGAGTCAGTGGCGTTAGATTACGTACTTACAAACTACCCTTAGTAATATTTGTAAAGCTTAGGTTTTTGTGTGTTATTATTAGCGTTTGTATAAAATTATATTGTTGTTTTTGTAGTGTAATAAACGGTAACGGTAACTTTGACTTGATAATTGATATTATAATCGAAAATAAAGTAGAATGTAATAATTTAATATAGGAAAATGAAGATAACAGCTTTTTCGAGTTTTAAAAATTAGACTCTTAAACTATTTAGTTAAAGAGTGCTTTTGAATTTGACATTTTTTAGGGTCTATGTTCATAATTTTTTTTGAAGTATAAATTTTGTATGCTTAAAGGCAATATAGATGATAAGAAAAATGTATGCCTTAGTTAGCAGCGCTTATAGTAAGCATTTTCATAATTTATGCAAATAATAATAAGCTTAGAAGTCATTGTGACGCAACAGAGTGTCTTACTTTAAGCGTGATGATTGTGAGTTCGATTCTCACTCAGAGTTATGAATAATCTTCATTTCATTCCTTCGACCGGCAAAAAGTAGGGCGTTCCGCTCCTCATCAAGTTATCTACTATTTAGGTCACTGATTCCCAACCAGTGGTCCGCAGAAGCCTAAATAAGGTCCGCGAACGATTACAATTTTATGACTGAGGATGGTGAGGCGAAGTTTCTGTTTGATTATCACAGTTATTTTTTACTATACCTACACGCATAGTGGTCCCTGCTACCAAGAATAGATTGGGGACACTGTGTTCTCTAAGCTTACCCTGCTATGTGCGGGATAAGATAAAAAGAGTATTTGATTATTAACTAAATATGAGAGCTATAGGTACCTAACGTAGCCATCAAACATTTAGTTTCTTCGTTTTAAGTTTTGAATAGTATATGTGTAAATAATAAAAAAAATACTTCTTTGTAATAAAAATGTTGCTAGAACCACCGGTCACATACGGAAGTATCATTATCAACAACGTCGTCCTGTGTCGACTCCGTACGTACCACGAGTGACCGGCAGTAACGACAGGGTGGTTTTATTCACATTTTGCGACCTCCGTGTAACACTCAATGTAGGGTCAGCAAAAAAGATTTTTGAATAAAACATAATAAATCAATAACTATAAACACTTTATCCTTATAGTTTAATACGTACTGATATTAATAACAACAAAAAAAATAACTATAGTAAAGTATAGAAATTACAATAACAATATAAATATAATTTAAAAGTAGAAAAGTATAATTGTTATATAATATACTTTTTGATTTCTTAAAACTGTTACTGTTAAATAAAGATATAATAAAATGAATAGTTTTGATAATAAAGAAAAACATATATTTTAAAAAATAATAGAAACCAAGCAAGGTCACGTATACGTACTAGTATCTTCACATTATGCGATAATGTAACAAACGCCCTGTATTAGGGCTCCCGAATCGAAGGTTACAATAATGAGACGCAATAACCTCCCCAATATCACCGGACTCCACATTAGCCGCGCGTGGTGTTGCATGTCTGATTGGTTTCTGAACCTCAATAAATAACAAACGATAATTGCCATTGTCATGTGGAAATTTAGGTTATTGTTCTAATTAAGGTTGCAATCATTATATGTTTGTATTGGATGGCTGGGACATACAAACGGATGAAAATACATGACGAGGGATATAAGAGATTCATCTATGAAATTAAAAGCTTAAATACACAGTTAAATTAAAAAGTAAAATATGAACGATAATATTAACTTCATTTTCGAACATGTATTCTAAAATTATTTATTTAAATACATATTACTTATATGTATTTAAAAATTATTTATTTAAAAAAATAAAATGTAGTCGGTCAAGTAGTAACACTTTCGTCATAGTTATTCCAATTTTATGATAACAATATCCATTTTTATATCATAAGCAAAATAACTCATTTAAAAACCCTATACAGTCATAACAAGACCAAACGAACTGAAAAGTAATTCAGCAAAAAAACAGAATAAATTAAACTAACAAAACTGTCTATTATATTTTTACTAAATATTTTCTTATTTTTCGTTTTATATAAATGATTTTATATTATTTTTTTATATTCATTTCATTGGTTCCGTCGTCACAGTCTCACAGACGCATAAGTCTTTCCAGCGAGGATATTATTTATCCAACGACAATGACGGAGCAAGTGCAAAGAACGAGAGTAAATCAACTATTTGCATACGCCGGGCTCGCTCAGACAAAGTGAGACTCAGTTTGTTCTTCAAAATGTGGGAAGGATAGCACAAAATAAGTATGCCGATCCTAGGATCGGTCGATATATCTTTTTTATTATAAATATTATGTTCGTTTGTTTGTATTGTAAGTTCGTGCCATTTTGTTTAGTTGTATGTCCACGGGAAGTATCCTATAATTTTAGATTATGTAGTGAATGATATGATTATGTCATACAAAATGTTGCAAAAACGATGTATATATAGACGCTCGTATCTTTTAATTGCGTTGACATAGATTCTTAATTTTTTTTCTGTGCTCCATATACTCATAGATGCTTGTAATTTGTATATGAAAGTAATATATGGCTAAATCACTGCTTTAAAAGACATCGCGCGCTGGATAAGGATCTGAATGTGTGAATTTAAATAAAGGCGTTTGAACGCCTTACAATGTCTTCGTTTTATCATATTTTTTTATTCGTTTTGTGGCAATTTTTACTAAACAAATATAAATACAAAAAATTTTATTTTAACAAAATTGTAAATATACCTATATACTATACCATTTTTTATAACAGACACGTCTACTTTATTTTTATAATTGTTTCGTTTTGTGTACAAAGTACTTAATGAATGAATTAGTTAATTAATTCGTTTTTGTCGTCTTGTTTGTAAGTGAAATCCAAATACCAATCATGTAGACTTCAAAATAATAATCGATTTAAACGTGGACACCCCACGCTGGTTCTTGTAGGCGTCGCTCTTGCACGCACGGTGCACGACAGGCGCCGGGGCAAGACAAATGGCACTTCATTATTAACACGTTTGAAATGCAATAAGACAGCAATTAAGATATTTACAAAATGAAACTTTCAATGTCAATTATTTTAAGATGGGCGGGAATAAGTGTTTTTTTTATTAAATTTATTTTTTTGAGGCCAGTCGTGGTGGAAGGGTACAAGCGGGTGACTATAACGCGACAGTTATGGGTTCGATTCCTACTCAACGAAACGAAACATTTAACGTTTTCCTTTTTTCGCTCTAGTGTTGAGGCAAAGCGCGGTGTTAAGTTCCGCCACTCTGCCGCGCTTTTTCTCCAGAATTTGGATGAAAATAGTGAGCAAAGTGTCTTAATACTAAGCTCCCTGCCTACCTTCGGAAAAACCTTCACGCTGAAGCTGATTTTTATTAACTTTTGTGCTTTTTGAAAATGTGCAATTTCCTTATAAATTATGATCAGTAATTTCATTAAAGTCATGGCATAAATATTTTTATTTAAATAATTTTTAAAAATTACAACACGAAATGAATAGTATCTGTAATTGGTTTTCTATATGAAGAGAGCTACTTGGCTTGCAAATAATGATAGTATTCTGATATATTGTTGAGATATTTTTTTGCAGCCGGTCAAAAAGTAGTTCTATAATCTACTTTTCTATTGATAGTAGTATTAAGTGAAACATCAGGAAACGTAATTCCCATAATAGCGAGGACATTTCAGAATAAGTTCACCAAAAGCTTCTAATTGTGGGCATTAATGTTCAAGCACATGTCGCACATGTATTCCAGTTTGAAACTACTGTTGTAATCTAAGAGTTCAGCTTCCAAATTCGGTCTAACAAATTAGGCAAAAGTTAAATGTTTAATAGAGAGTCGTGGCGCGGGTACAGGCGTGCGTCTTTAAACGTTACAGTTTGTGGGTTCGCTTCCCACCAGAGGAAATGAAATATTTATTATTTTATTTTTTTTACAGTTTTTTATCGATTTGGTAACTAGGTAAAGCGCGCGACGTCGATGTATCTATTACAAGAATTCAGCGGGAAATTGCACAACGGAGTATCTAAGCATTGGTAACCTCGTAGGCATATTATGTGGCGGAACTCAACGTCGCGCTTTGCCTTAATACCAGAGCAAACAAATGATAATATTAATATCCAATAATTAATTTCCCCGAGTGGGAATCAGACCCACAAACACTGCGTTTACAGTCACACGCCTGTGAGACTGCACCACGACGGCTACTAGTAGGAAATGACAAAGCAGAATTTACAATTCCACTCTTGGTCTACTGCAGGCAATTTACAGTACGCCTCGCTGAACGTTTTAATTGTGGTACATTTAACTGAAATCGTGTTCAAATGGGATGCTGTCGTTTATGAAAATGAAGCAGACACGAATAGTTTTTTCCCAGCTCCACTCTGTACCCCACATGTTGCAGGTATGGGGAGCCGTGTGTTATTAACGCACCCGTTCCAAGTTTCTGCCGAATTTTAGAGGCTTGGTCTGTTGAGTGGCAGAACTCAACAAAGAAAAAAGAATGAAATGAAAATGAAAAAAAAAAACCTCGCAACTTTTTGAGATCCGCTATTTTTGTAGATAACGATAATATTTTCTAAGAGCAATCGGAATTTTATTATTTTTTTTATGACTCTTAAATAGATTAAAGTAGCAGTTAGTCATCTAGTTAAATTTCTTAATCCCTATTTATTAAATGTTAATATCAGTATACTACAATAGAAACCGTCCTGGCGTCGAGGGCTAGACACAATACCACAAGAGGAACATAATTCCCAAATATGATATTGACAAATACACGAACAGTAGATATCACATCTCTATATACCCGTACATGAGGTCGGAGTGAGATGTCGTAGCTACTGGCTAGTGGCTATTATAGCAATTTATACTAACGTTGACGAGTTCAACGCTGTAGATAGCTCACGTGCATCACACTGACGAGTCGATTTTTCAGGATCAGTTTACAAGTATCGGGTGTGATTACATCAAATGAAAGAGCGTTTTGATATCTTATTATTGATTTTTTTTCATGTTATCTTAGTTCCTACGTTTATAAAAGTAGCAACATATAGAGTTTTGTATTTAAATTTCAGTCGGAAAAATATATATATTTAATATACCAAGGGGAATAAAATAAACTAATGTATTGCGTAGAATATTTAATTTAAAAATAAGTTAATTTTAACCTTATTTTTTACTTACTATAGACATACTTAATGAATAAACTGTTGTGAACTGGCGGTAAATTATTTATACATTCGAAAAATAAAATATAACTTTTGAATACTTTTCTCATTCGACATCACGGTAGTTATTTAAGAAAAACAAAAGAAATCTCTTATATTACTATGAGAGTACCCCACCACGATCGTACATCATACCGTAGGTTAGAGAACGCGGTTAGATGTACCGATAACGCGAGGGTCATACCCATACCCAGCAAACGAGCCCTCCATAAATTTGTATCCACTTATTGGGTATCGAAATAGGAACTCGAGACGAGATATTTGTTTGATCGATGGCGGCTTTCATTTTTTAAATGAAATGGATTTTCTATTTTTCAACTAACATATGTTATGTGTTATCTAAGATCTACGGCGCTGTGGTTATTATTTTATTTATTGTAGATATTTTAAGTTAAAAAATAATTAGGTTTGATATCAATAGCCGTAATATTTGACAAATTATTTAACATTATTGAGATACGATTAGAGCTCTAGGCCTTTCGCCCTTGCCCTTTATTTCTAGTCTTTTTTTTCATCGCGTCGAAGAGGTCAACGGAAATTGGGGATTGTTTTTACTATTACTACAAACTTTTTTTTATTACTACAAACTCTCCGCGTGTTATTATTATAATACGTGCAATGTATAGATTTTCCTATTTCAAAATCACACTATATTTTGATATAAGTGACGTATTTAATATTTTACTTATTGGATGTGAGTTTTAACATATATCTACTGAACTCAACGTCAGATGTATTTGTTAGATAAATAATGATTTATAGAAAACGTTTAACAAAAATTTATAAATTACGGAAATGTGTTTTTATTATTTTCAATAAATATGTAATTCTATTATTGTGAGGCCAGTTGTGGCGAAGGGCAGTGTAAACGCAATAGATTGTGGGCTCGACTCCCATTTGAGGGAATCAAATATTTAATATTTTAATCTTTTCGGTATGGTATAAAGGCACAGCGCGACGTTGAGTTCCCTGACTTACTCGTATTCGGCCGGAAGTAGAGAAAGGAAGTATTTTAATGGAAACAGATTGACTAAATACTAGGTTATCGGGTTCCCTCTAAGTGAGGGACACAGTGTGAAGCTTAAATAAAAATAATTCTATCAGTGTCGTAACATTTCGATACAAAATCTATTCACACAGGCTATGGTACAGCAATGACGAGCGTTTAAACATAATTTACATTCGATTTCAAATCTTTAACGGATGTCGTATCATATTAAAGAACGAATTTGAATTTTAAGTAACGGCTTAAGCAATTCCCAAATCAATGACATTGGTTGCGTAGGCGCAGGACGAGCATTGTATGCAGAGATCGCGGTCGTAAAATGACTAAACAAATAGTATATTTTTTTGTGGTTTCTTTCGGCATGTTATCTTGTTGTCGTTCATTCCAATTCTTATTTTATACTACATCTATCTCTACCCTGACTTTGGAAGTGTTTGATTTTTTTTTGTATTATCTGGGAAAATTATTAATAATAATGTCTAACTAGAGATAATGTACTCTTTTTCTTAATTGTTTAGAATAGAAAATCATTTTTTATTAAATAATTAATTTAAATTATTTGATAAGATTTGAGAGATATCATTTATTAAGTTACAAAACGTAACGTTAACGTTCTATTGAACATTCAGCCTATTTCATACAAATATAAGTACACATCAACTTATATATATATATATTTTAAAATTACTTATATAAGGATATGTTTATTTCAATGGAAATGGATTTGTTATTCAAAAAATTAAGAATTAGATTTTTTTTAAATAAATATTTATTAAAATATTTTTATATAATAGGTAAAATTAAAATCAGAAAACTTCGGTAAAAAGTGGGAAACGGAGTGTCTTAACACTAGGTTCCCTCTGCCTACCCTGCTGCGTGCGGGATACAGTGTGAAGCTAATTTAATTTTTAAAACATTTAGTTTCACGCTGCTTCACGCTATCGCAGCTTCACGCTGTAACGCACCCGCTCATAGCAGACTAGGCATATGGAACCTAGTACTGGAGGCATTGTGTGTTGAGTGACGGAACTCAACGCCGCGTTTTGCCTCGACACCAGACCGAAGACACGAAAATATAAATTTATATAAATATTTCTTTACCTCGAGTGGTGATTGAACTCACAACCAGTCGATTTTACAGTCACACTTTGTGCCCCTGCGCCACCACTGGCTATAATAGGTATATATATATTAATACATACATATTTTTATATCACTTTTCAATAATTTATGTAAAAGCACGTACGTTAGTTAGCTTCGTTAAAATAGAGCCGTCATATCATATGGTAATCCATATCCATATCCACGTCTAAATTTTAAGCTTTCTAATCTCATTCAATATATTCCATGGTTGACCGCTCTAAGTAATCACAGGCAACATTAAAACTCGAAAACGCCAGTCTAATCGTAAAACTTTATTGAAACCATAATCGTTCTACTGAGATAAATAAGTGTCGTATTAACGCCTTAATATATAATATTGATAGGTTTTATACATTATTTTGTTTTTCTTTCATTACTACAGTATAAATAATACGTGATTTGGACCCTAATAACAAAAACCTAATTGGATTAAGTTTTTTGATTCACGCTGTATCCAGGGTAAGTAGGGGCAAACTGGCGATAAGCGTCTTATCGCTAGTCCTCTACTCATTATCCGTCGAACTTTTTCAAGGCATTGCGTGTTGAGTGGCGGAACTCAAGGCCGCGCTTTGACTTGTTACCAGAGCGAAGATATTAAAATATTAATGAACAACAATTCATTCCCCCGAACGGGAATCAAATCCATAACATCGCGTTTACAGTCACACGCTCGTACCACTGCGCTACGGCGGCGTCGGCAAATTAACAAAAACAAACGGATGAATTGCAGTGAAAACCTGATATAATCATAGAAATTAAAAGTTAATTAACGCGTTTGTGTATAATTAATATAATGTGCCCATTGAAAATCCGACGAGGAAAAAAAATATAAAGTAATATAGTTAGAGTATATCATGGAGGTCAATAAAGGAGACTTGCTTAACGATTCCTGTGTATAGAACTAGGTAATTCAAGTGAATAATTCAATAATACCGTAAGATTAACTTTTTTAACACATTATCTCTTAATTGATTCGTAATTTCAAAGTTTTTATTGAGCGAATGCCGTATACGATAAAAGGAGAATCAATGAAACGAACTGTTAAATTCTACCAATATAAAGAACAAAAAATATATTAATTTCATGATTTATAATAAGGTTTATTCGTAGACATTGTATAGTGAATGAAAATGTGAAGTTTGAGAACTTAGCTTTTTTATAATAGAAGCACGTTTCCCACATAGAAAAGGTTGGGCAAAGAAAACATACAACTTGGTTAAGTTAACAAATGCACATATATTTTATTATTGAAGCCAGTGGCGCGGGGTCACAAAGCGTGAATATAACTGAGACAGGTTGTGGGTTCGATTCCTACTCGAGGAATTGAAATATTTATTATTTTAATTTCTTCACTCTGGTGTCGAAGCAAAACGCTTGTTGAGTTGCACCACTCAACACGCAACGCCTTCAGAATTCGGCGGAAAATGGCGAACGGGATGTCTAAGCTCTAGTTTCCCCCAGTGATGTTAAAAAATATGGTATTAAAGCGATACTATGTACACTGTACTGCGTGACGTATAGAATTACAATAATTTAATCAATTATCTTACATCTTTCAAGGGTTGGAGACGGATGTGACTCATGCATTATGCATCCGTAATAATCTTGCGAAGGGTTACCATTTGTTATATTTATCTTGGTCCCCAGCGATACCCACCTGTCCACGTGAAGACAATTTGTTGTTTTCTCTAAAATTGTATTAAGTTTCATATTTAGGCAATAATTTAAGTAGTGTATTTAATTTTTGCAAATAAAGAGCCTTTTTATTTATTTAGAAAATGGCTATTGTTATATACTTTAAATATAGCAAAAAAATACATGTTAATTGTTATTTAAAATGTTATACAACATAAAGTTAAGTTCTTATAATTATTATGGCCCTAGTACATTTCGATTTCCTGTAGCTGTCAAAATATCATAGGGCATTTTTAGTACAAAAGCTCGTTTACACAGCTTCGTTTATCTTTTTGAATAAAAATTTGCTAATTTCATGAGTTACTAATAATGTGAAAAATCGGTCAAGTGTGAGTGGGCCTTGCGCTTAAGATTCGCAAAATTGTAAATTAAATGTAGTTAAGTAATTTTTCCTGCAGTTCCAGTTGAAAACATGATGTTAAATCATGAACTGGAGGAAATATATGGCGACGGTTGTAGGTTCGATTCCCAATCGGGGAAATGTGTTTTTTTTTATTTCCTTGCTCTGGTAACAAGGTAAATGGCAGCGTTGACTTTCTCGCAATACGCAATGCCTCTAGAATTCTGTGGAAAGCGTTCTGTTCCAGTATTCACTAGGACACTATGTTCCCAGGTTTTCTCTTCCTAAGAACACATTACGAAACACATTATTCTATTTTATATTACTATTCGATAAAGGATTACTACGATAATTATTCATTATTACAATTACAAAAGTGATTTTTATGATCTCTCTCTCTGTGGTTTTACGCATCAGTTTATATAATTCGACTGAAACTTGTTTGATTTCCGTAAAAACACTAAAATACTGCAATATAAAGATAAAACTCATGTTGGAAGTATCTTAAAAACTATAAAACAAGATAAAAATGTGATTTAGCCGTTGATTTATGTTCATATCTTTCTTTGGCTTTAAAACGAAATGCCTAAGTATAAATACGCATGTGGTGTCATATGTCGCAAGAATACGTAAATTATTTTTATACAATCATTCATTTCTTGCGAAGAGAGAGTGTTTAATACTTTACATCGGTCCACGCCATTTACATACGTGAATTAATTGTAACTCAACGCCGCATCTTGTTTGTGAAACCCAAAGAATATAGCAGAGTATTATTTTTTTGTATTATATGTAACATTTACTAAGTGCCAACAAAATGTATGAATAAATAAATGCGTATAAAATGAAAGGACTTGATTTATAAAATATAATATTAAAGTAATTTTTAAAGGGATTTTTATTTTTTATATCTAACTATTAAAAACTGTCATGATTCTATGACACACCATTTTAAGCGTTTTATGAATCTATTATATGTAATGTAATCACGTTGTTAAATTTTATTACATCATATAACATGATTTATTGTTTGAAAACGAATGTTTTATAGATTTGGTTTGAAAACAATAGAAGTCTATACTCTATAGCGTCGACGATACGTGGTCAATCATACGACATTGCTGGTTATGGTAAAGCGATTTGAATTACAATTTGTGTAGACTGAGGTGCATCCGGAATGAACTATAAGCTGAGTAAGTTTGGTTTATAAAATATATATATATTTTTTAATTTTCACACAGCAGGAAGGCAAAGGGAACCTAGTGTTAAGACACTCCGTTCCCCACTTTCTGCCGAATTGCGTGTTGAGTAGCAGAACTCAACGCCGCGCTTAGGCTCGACACCAGAGCGAAGATATGAAAATATAAATTTAATTAAATATTTGATTTCCTCGTGTGAGGATCGAACTCACAACCAGTCGGTTTTACATTCACACTTTATGCCGCTGCGCCACGACTTGCCTCTATATATATTTTATATATATATATATATTTAGTTACCGGATAAAGACTTTAGGTATATTTTTTTTATATTGAAATATAACATTCAATTCTACATAAATAATTAGTATAGTGTTATAATAATTTAGATAATACTCAGGGGCCTTAAATTACACTAAAAAAGTTTTTGTTCGTAGAAAGTTACATTTACGTATCTATTATTATTAAGGCATTCTACCCTTAAATTCGGTTTTCGTCCATCGTAAATTTAGAAGGGCTTTTAGAGTTTCCAAATTAGAAATACCAGATGATCATTAGGACAGAATTAATCAAAGGGCAGATAACCCTTGCCAAATCCAAGACGCGCTTTTGGACCCCCAAAATTGTATTGTCAAACCAACACACGGTCGTTACAGAGTAAGTTACTCTAATCACCATGTGTTACTCTAAACCGAAGTACAAATTTACTGCCACAGAATAAATTCATTGTTTGAAAGTGCCATGAAAATCCACAGTATACTCAGTGAGCGTAAGGGAGATTTGCATAATAGGGTTCCCGTCCCGTATCTGTATTAAGCACACGAGGAAGGTTTCATTCCAAAACGGACAACTTCTATCAGGTAATTAAGTATCCCCAATGTTCAGTCAACTGAAAGGGGACATTGCCTGAAATAGTTGAGAGCTATATAAACCTATGAAAAACAATCTACTTTGAACTCTATTCTGAAAGAAATAAAAACTAACAAGAAATTATTCGAAACAAAACGATTTCACGTAATACGGCCGGCAATTGGGTTAATGGGAGTCCACATAAATTACTATTTTCTTTGGCTCCAAAGTATTTAATGTGAGCAGTTAGCAGCTACTGGCCAGTTAAATGCCCGTGATAATTTATTGTTCATTTTAACTAGGTACAACAATAACTATTATTATTGTTTTAATTATTAAAAATATTTCATCAATTATTCTAAATATTATTTATTGTCATTTTGATGAACATATAAGTAAATTTTATTTAATTTATTGAGTTCTATATCTAGTTCTACATCATGTATCCTCTCATCGTAATCTTAAAGAAGATAATATGAATAGTAAGCAAATAAAACGATAAGACAGGTAACCTTTGCCTGTCCCGCAAAATTATAAAAAAAAACAAAAAATAAACCAAACATAAAAATGGAGGTATACATGTTGTCAAAATCAATTCAACCATTTCCGGTCGTAACAAGCAAACAAACTTATAAATATTCAGAAACGTGTTTTAATATTCAATTCATAGTCATGTTAAAATGTGATGTATGCTTCTATTTATGATTACTTAATTTTGAAACACTGTTTGTATAATTTATAAATATGATAAATAATAACAAAACTGGCATAAGTAGTTATACTTGTGGCTTTGCACCAACGGCCGCGTGGTTAGATGGATGAATAACTAAGATTTGGATATGCAACATGACATCATCTTATGTCAGCGTTGCCAGATTTTTTCCCGGTGAAAAACGGGATTTTTAAACTTTTTAAGTAAAAATTCTTTAGCCAAAACGGAACGGAACATAAAATAAAGCTTCATATTTATATCCCGCGAAAATAAATTTTAATAGTTAATTTATTATTTATCCATTTTTGAGTGTTACATAAAGCTCCTAATGGTAATAATAATAAATAAAAAAAAATCACAGTGCGTGGAATAATCCGTGAAAAGCAAGACAATGCCTGTCCGGCCGAGACATTTAATTTTTGGCTAAAATTCGAGACGTCCAGCCAAGATTGAGGACATTTGTTAACGCTGTCTTAAGTACACGAGGGATCTCTGACTCTGACCACAAGTGTTGTGGTCAGTGGGTTAAGCGAAACTGTTAGTAAAAAAAATGTTTATGTGATATATAAAACAGCCTTTCTCGATAAGTGGACTGTCCGACTCAAAAATATTTTTTCAATTCGCACTTATAGTTCTTGAGATAAGCACGTTCAACCAAACAAACTAATCAGATTTATGATAAGAGTATACATAAAAAAATATTTTACATTACCGGCATCTAAGCTCAGGGTGATAATAGGAACATTTATTTGCCTAGAGATTTTACCTATACAAGATATAATAATAGTTATGTATTACTGTGACTCATTTTACCTACACAACATAAAATTATATATATATACACATATATATATATATATATATATATATATATATATATATATATATATATATATATATATATATATATATATATATATATATATATATATATATCTATGAAAATCGATATTAAAACAAAATCAAACCTAAAATAAATAAATAGCGCTATACATTTTGCCAACTCGATTAACTTGTCGGTTGTATTTGTACGAGTAGTTTGACTCAACTCGATTCCCAGTTTAAATTGTATCGGCGTGCAGGCTCAAGTTGAAATGATCGGATCGCGTCGGGCAGTTTATATTTTGAACAACTTTTTTATCATAACTTTCGAAAGCTTTTTTTTTAAGTTTTTATAGTTTATTTTAACGGATAGAAAAAAATATAAAAAATGTCAGCGCAGTGGCACAGTGTACGATGATTGTGGGTTTGAATCCCACACGTGTTATGAATTATTTCAATTTCCACGCTCTGGGAAGCGCAATGTTGAATTCCATTACTCAACATACAATCTGTCAAATTCGAGGGGATAGCGGGGGACGCCGATCCCAACACTAGTTTCTTTATTTCTATACTGCTATATGCGGGATAAAGCGTGAAGTTAAAACAAATCGTTCATAAAGCAGCCCATGCATATTCTTGTATTGATATGTTAGTCATTACTAGAGTTTAGTGTGAAGAAGTTACGAATTATTTTTGTTTCTCGTGTAAAGTAAAAAAATATATTAATTATTTACATACGCAATGCCTCCAGAATTCGGCAGAAAGTGGGGAACGGAGTGTCTTAATACTGCTGTGTGCAGGATAGAGCGTGAAGCTGATTTATTTATTAAATTTTTATTTCATACAATTTATTTAATCATTAAGTTTATCCAGATTCGCTACAGATTTTATTATTTCAGTAATCACTTAAAACAACCATAAAACTGACATTGGTAGTTCAAAAACGATAATCACTATAGCTGTTCTTGCAACTTTTCAGTCGTTAGTTTTATTTGTTAATTTGTTTTGAAGCCCCTCTTGTGGTGTTTTGGGTACCGTTTTACTGCTATGAGATAGGGCTGCTAAACTTTTCTGGTTAAGCTAAATTCGGATGGCTTACCCTAGACTTTTATAATTTTTACATATTAATATTATTTGCAGGTTTTTTATTGCATACATCATAAAATATAATAGAATGTTGATGAATTCATACATCATTACTTTTTATTTAAGAATTAGGTACAACATTTTTAGTTTTTAGATAATATACAAGTTAAAATGAAATTAGATTTTAAATCAGCTTCACATTGTATCCCGTACACAGCAGGGTAGGCGGAAAAAACCTAGTGTTAAGACACACCGTTCCCCTCAGTTAAAATTAATCGAATTAGAAATTAAAAAAATAAATTTAATATTTTAATATCAAAATTTACTCTAGAGTATTTACGCAACCGTAAAAATGGTGCCCATTTCTCGGTATTCTCAGCCAATCTCGAAGATCGTGCGGCTAAGGCACGACGTAGATTTATAATGTCTCACCTAGAAGGAAACTGTTCTTCGAATAGGAATTACTAAATTAGTATTATATTAACTGATCGTCCTTATCGTCTCAACAACTTTTTTAATGTTTAAATTTAAATAGTTTCTTAAAGAAAATTGAAAACTAACCAAATCTATTTACACTAAGCTATTAGCTCTCTGTCTATCATATTAAACATAAAAGGTTCTCTCTTCATTCACGTAGAAAAGGAAAAAATAAATGATAAAATAATGACGTAATTTATAAAGTGAACCCTAACAACGACAAGATACAGATAGACTAATAAAGAATATCATTATTGCGCGAAAATCGGCGTGCTCCCACGGTATTGAATCCGACACGCCGCAACTAAATAAATACTCAAAATAAATTATCCGTTTCCAATAAAACAACTTCCTCGACGCCATCCATGAAATACTATATAAGAATATAAGGCATTTTGAATTCTATTCGTAGTTCAGTAGATTGACTATGTAGCGCTGTGAGCTAGGGACGTGCCACGTGACGCGAGTTAGCAGGCGTACGTACATTTTTCAAAACCCATCCTCCGCGTTTAATCGAGCGCGGGTAAACATCGCGTTTCTCGATACTCGCGAAAAATATCGATAGGGTGACTCGCATTGTGTTAGATCGAAACATAGAAATGGGAGTTCCCACGAATATGTTTTTCGGCCGAAGTCATTAATCATACATTGAGTGCTAGCTACCACAATACACCTAATGGAGGGTTTTGTCGCGAATGGGATGCTGATGGGTCTATACGTATATGTATGTAGGCCTTAACGTACGGTAGCAAGGTGAACAATGCTTCGGAGCTTTTGTCTCAGACGTCTCATAATTTATCATATTTCTTAGGAGTCGGCTAGAAATGTAATTAATGATAAGTATGATCGAAACGGCACTCACCGCCTCCGGCTACTTCAACTACAGCCATTAATATAAAACGAAAAACGACTTTGTGTTTGTTTTAGGTACGTGATACGTGTTATTGATAGCTTCTAAATTACATATTTTATATACATTTGTCCGATAAGAAAGTATTATTTGTTTTGAAGTAAAGTGAAAACATTATTTCTTACCCAATAAGGTTTATCTTCGTAAAGTTGATAAATATGGTAAAAACGAAACAGGAAGATTAAAAATGCGTTGAGACGATCAATCATACGACGTAGCGATACGCTGTTTCTTATTTGCATAACGATGGAGATGATTGTAGATAGTTAAAAGTTTCCCCTTAAAATTCACACTAATGATTGGACTCCACTGCATTTATAAATATTCTATGGCAATAAATATGGAAAACAACCGTTATACACTGCTTTCAACTAACCTGGTTAAAGATAAAATACTAAGAATGTTTTTATAATAACGTGTTATTGAAAATGAAGAATTTAGGACATTTTAAATTAGCAGTTCGTAAATAATTCAAGAGATTTTACTATTATTTCTATATAACAAATTCATTATATCATTTGAGGTGATGAGTCGTGGGCAGGTGCAAAAGGATTCACACACGAGGAAATGAAATATTTAATATTTTCTCTACTTCGCTCTGGTGTCGAGGGTAAGCGCGACATTGGACCCCGTTACTCAAGACGCAATGCCACCAGAATTCGGTAGAATGTGGGCAGCGGAGTGTCTTAGCACTACGCTCCCTCTGCCTTCAGTGCTACATGCGGGATACAACGTAAATCTGAAAAAGAAAGAATGCTCCAAACTAAATACATATGTACAAAATTTCAAATAGGTAAATACCTATTTGAAATTTTATTTTCTTGTAAGGGTCAGTTAACTTCTCCAAAAATACTTTAAAATTCTAACCACGCTCACGTGACCTGTAAATATCAATTTCGTTGATTTATTTATGATGGATGATTCCCGATAAGGTAGCGACGATCGAATTATAATAATAATAATCATGTGTTTGTCTACTCGTTTGTAGGCATCGTTCTCCTATCGCATCGGTGCAGGCGTTCAATGTGCTTGCCACTTAATTGATCGGTTGATCCAACAAATTACAAAGTTAGCTCGGATATTTTCGAAGATATTATTTACGCCCTATGTGCATTAAAACTGTGAGGTACAAAGTGTGACTGTAAACGCTACAGATTGTGAATTCGATTCCCACATGAGGAAATGAAATATTATATATAATAACAGTAATAATTTATTTAATTAAGACTTGGTCCACTTGTTAGTTACATTTAAAAACTTACCATATGTTAGTACATATTTATTTTATTTTATTTTAAATACACATATAAATATACATACATATACATACATAAACTGGCTTCCGATGAGACTCCTAATTTTTATTATATTTATTATTATTTTTTTCTGAATGAAATATTTATTATTCATTTCTTCGCTTTGGCGTCGAGGCAAACCGCGACATGGAGTTCCGCCACTCAATATACAATGTGATCAGAATTCGGCGGGAAGTGAGGGACGGAGTATCTTAGCTACTAGTGTCCCTCTGCCTATGCTGTTCTATACAGAATAAAGCGTGAAGCTGAAAAAAATGTGTAAGAAATTAAAGTTGTGAAACGATGAATACGCCTGTTGTATTGTTGTCAAATGCCCATGCTTAAGTCGTTAAAATATGATTACATATTTGTGAATATAGTATCAAATACAACAGGAATCAAAAATTAGCTAGTTATATGGTAGAACGGATTGTTTTGATTTTTTTTCTGAAGCTGGTAAAAAATTAAACAGCTGTAATAAGCATTGTATCCCACATACAGCAACCTACCTACTCATTTTTCACCGAATTCTGGAGGCATTGCGTGTTAAGCGGCGGAACTCAGCGCCGCACATTGCCTCAACACAGCATTGCTCAACACAGCAAAGAAATAGAAATATAAATTTAAATATTTCTTTTCCTCGAGTGGGGATCGAACCCACAACCGTTGCGGTACAGTCACACCCTTGTGCCCCTGGGCCACGACGGCCTCATTCATTATACTTATTATAAAAGAATGAATGAAAATAAAAATCTCAACTTATTTATGTGCAACAATTTTGAACCTTTAGTAATCTGTCTGTAAGTATTTAAGTCCGATTTCATAGTGGCAAGGAGACAAACAATTAAATATTAAAATAAAGGACGATTATTTGTAGGTTGACGGGGCCAGTCTAAACAAGTCCCTCTGTCTATTCGTGTTTATTAGTACAGAATGTTTGTTTATACAGTTGTCTGCGGTCCGACTTAATAATAGACTGTCTCCAATATTGATACCAGAATGGTGTGTGGTAACGTTCGATTCTGAGATTATGTTTTTTTGTATGTATTTAAATTATTTAAAGCCGGGTTGTGGGTTCTATTCTCCCTCGAGGAAACAAAATTTTTAATATTTTCATTTTCTCCGATCTGGTAACGAGTTAAGCGATGAGTTGAGTTTCCGTCGCGTCTAGTAGAGAATATTCTCATATCTAGTAGAGAATATGTTTTTCGCCATCATTGTTGACAATATCAAATTGTAGTCCACATTGCACAGTTGTAGTCTGACGAAGGGGATTTTTTTTACAATATTAATTGTTTACCAAAAAAATTGTCGTGTCATGTTATGTCAATCCGTCATTGTAATGTAGAAATCACTGCACATGTTTCATTGTTTGTCAGTCAAGTCATTTGGTACTGTGTATATACATTTTTTTTATTTTTTTTAGTTTGTCTATACAAATACATACATAGTTATATATCTATAACTATGTATGTCTGTCAAAGCCCGGCAGAGGTACAATCCTACACCTGAATTGAGACTAGCTAGCAACCCACGCGAAAATGCATTCAATGCATACATTGAGTTCCCGATAGGTATATCGGGTCGCCTTTATAATGTCATACCTAGCCAAATGCAAAAAAATCATGCAGACCTACCAGAGAAGCAATATTAAGCTGCTGGAGGTGGAACTCGATGAAAACGATGCTGTAAACAACAACGACAGCTCCCAGGTCATCCAAGGGAGAATATCGGGGCAGTGCATGGTCGCATAGTCGGGGGCCTCAGCGAAGACCATCATGGAGCACTGCCTTAAAAATTCCGTCAAAGTTCGTGAAGCCGAGGTCATCAAGGCAGTGCTCGAAAACCTTAAAAATACTTAAAACCAAATAAATCTGGGGTTGTATCTAGAAATTATATTTAAGAGAAATTATATGTACATTCATGTTAAAAGAAAACCTTGAAATAATAGACACACATAATACAATAAAACAATACAATAAAAAAAACATTAAAATATATACTAACTATGATATGATAATAACAATAATATTATTAACAATGTTTTACTCGTATATTTCAGTCAGTGACCACACTCACCTTGGTTTATAAGAACTAACTATTTATATTATGTATACCCCAGATATGTTTTGTCGCCGATTTAAAAATCCGACGATCAAAGGCACGGGGCATTATACGCCTGTGAAAAAAAGTCTTAAAAGTTTTACAAATCTACAAATTTTTCAAAGTCAACTAAAACTATAAGTCTATATCAAATTTTAGCAAATAGGGATCGGGTCTGATCGTATTAGTCGAGCTGTCACAGCGCGCCCACTCCCGGCCGCTGTCCCACTACTGTCCGATGCGGGGACTTTTTTGGCTGCTTTCCCCCCTGGTCCGGTACGCCCCTCATCAATGAACCTGGCCCTCCCGGACTCCGGCGGGCGGTCCATATTGACACCGGGCTTAGTGTGGACAGTCAACATGGGTCACGCAGTGCCAGGACTCCCGGCCTCAGACCATCCGCCGAGCCCGACCTCCGAGTAGGATTACAGGAGACGCCACGCTCCCGGTCCAACGATGTGTCGAAAATATTGTTTCTTATATATCAAGCCAAAGTACATGATTCAAATCCTGCTTTGGCTAAAACTTTTTTTTAATGTGACTTGAGTTGTGATGTTTATTTTTTTCAATGTATTTTTGTTATTTGTTTAGCAAATATTATAAAGAAAAATAAAGATTTTTTTTTTTTACTTTTAAACTTTTTAGTTATTATAATTAGTTAGTTAGTTTATATAAACTTTAAGCTATTTGTAAAAATTAATGCATGTAGAATATAAAATACTTTCAATATAAAAATCCAATCAAAAAATCAAAACTTAATCCATTTTTTATTTTTCTAATTAGATCTACATCATACAAGATTACTACCAACAAAAGTCTAGTTTCAATAAAACTCTTTTAAATAAAGTCTAAAACATGTTTTAATGCTTACTTATATTGTTCATGTAATATGTTATTAAACAAAAACCATTCAAAATAATAATTAGAAAATAGCCACAAGGTTCGGACTAGTTTACATAATCTATAGTTATTACAAGTTTCCATTTTAATAATAGTCTTCACGTTTATTATAATTGATTAAGGAGAAATATTTACTTGACGTACGCAGTGACTTTAATGAAAGTCAGCTATAATAAGGAAAATTACATGTGAATATGATGCTATGGTAATTACAGAGACGAGACGAATCGATGGCATGCAGTCATTCTTAAAACATACATTGTAAACTCGAAATTGATATAATGGCTGATGTTAAGTAGTAGTTACTTATTTTTTATTCGTTGTTTTGTATGTTTATTGCTATTACACAAAATGCGGATAATTTTAATATAAATATACAGAAATAATTTATATTTTATCTTTGGAATGCCCGTACCAATCGTTATTGATATGTGATCGATACTCGAAGTAGTATATAGTTTAGACTTGTTTTTGTTTCTGCAACTGTGTATGTTAGTTAGCATTCATATCGTATTGAGTTACTATATTTATTGTATATATGTATGGTTATGTATATGCATTATTATTATAAAAAAATAATACAAAGTTTTGTATATAAAAATAATAAAAAAACCCATAAAAATGTTAATCTTTTATAATTAATTAACTATTATGTTCGTAATTTTATGCGGGCTTCATTTTTATGTTAACATTTGACCTTAATGTATAATAAAAATGATTCCCTATTTCCATTTAGGGAGTACGGAGTACCTTACTGTTTTAGCGTTTAATATATTCTTATTATGCCATTCTTTTGCCTAAATTATGATTTAAAGTTACGATTACGACCAAAAAGCTTTTCTTGTAGGGGAGCCGCCTTATGTAACAAAAGATGGTTTCCACAGCTTATATTAAGAGCATGATTTTTAGTATTCAGCAATCACGCAACACAATTTTATAACTTTTGAAATTAATATAAATATATTTTTATTATTTTCATAGAGGCCAGTCGTGGCGCAAGGGCACATCGAGACCAATCGTGGCTTGGTGTGACTGTAAAATCTACTGGTTGTAGATTCGATCTCCACTCGAGGAAATGAAATATCTATTTATATTTTCATTTCTTCGCTGTGGTGTCGGGGCAAAGCGCAGCGTTGAGTTCCGCCACTCAAAACCGCAATACATATATAAATGGTTTTACAGTCACACATTATGCCGCTGGGCCACAACTGGCTTTATAATATTAGCTGGATAATATAGTGATTAAACACTCCTGTATAACAAAGAAAATTTAGCGCTTGAAATTTATAACACAGTATGGGATGTAGGCTTGAAAGTATCTTCATTGCACTTAAAAGGCAGCTTAACAATTTTGATCCATACTATACCAAGATAAGGTGCAAAAGTGTATTTACTTAGGTGTATGCATTAAACAGATTTGGCGCAGGTGGCTGAGAGGAACTTCTGGTAAATGGTTCCGTCTTGGTGAACAGGTTAATTATTCATACTTTAGCTTAAGAAACTTAGATCGTGCTACGCTAGGTTCTAATCTCTTGGGCGCTGTGCACTGAATTTGATGACTGAAATATTAAGAATAATAGTCCGTTAGTAAGTAGTAAGTTAATCTAGTTCTTGAATCCCAGCTTTGTTTATATAATTATTAATATCTTGTTGGGATATCTTATAGTTTTAAAAGGCAGTCGAGGCGAAGAGGCACAATGTGTGACGTGTGACTGTAAACGGGACTGGTTGTTTTTGCGATCCTCACACTAGGAAATTTAATACAGACATAACAGAAAGTAGGGAACGGAGTGTCTTAAAACTAGATTGCCTACCCTGTTACGTGCGGGATACTGCGTGAAGTTGACTTTATGGTCTTAATAGCTTTAACGTAATATTATGGACTTTTTTGCTAATAATGTGCAAGATATCTCTATAGTGAACCCTAGTGAACCCTAGTGTTTAACATTTTCGCATATAGTAGTAATCTTGTTCTAACACTCCCTTTACCGCTTTCCACCCGATTTCGAGACGATGCTTATTATTGCTGTTGAGTCAAAATAGACAAGCTTCACGTTGTGTCCTGGGTATATTAGACGGTTATTTGAATACTTTGTTACGATGAATAATTTGTTTCTTAATAAATGTGATGTTATCTTTATATATCACTTATTTTAAACATCAGAAGTGTAGATATATAGAGCTCAAAGTCATATCACTCTGTTGTGCACAACAATTTCTCCTAATAAGATTAAGATTAAATTTAAAATTATTTAATACTACCGACCGACCGGCTTGCGGTTACGCCCGCTTGTACTATATAATTATTTATTTTCTCATCGAAATCGCTTTCGTGATCTAATAAAGACAATGGGAATATTGTCGTTACGTTGCTAGCTAACATTGTGGCGAATTCAATAAACACTTGTTGTGTATCAATATTGTCGCATGCAATTTTTATATTTATATAACTTTTTTAGTTATGAACTGGTTATTAAAGGAGTACTAAATGTAGAGTAGTGTAAGTAGTTGTCCTAAATACTTTGAAAACCGCTCTTAAAATGGTTAAGCCGATTCTGAGATTATCGTGAACAAACGCAGACAAACCGGCAAATACACAACAGAAAAAAGAATTTAAATATATTTTTAACATTTTTAAAGTGTTATTCCACACTTAGGAAAGAAAAATACTTATTATAGAACGACTAAAACCTGGGAACCGACCAAGAGGCGCAGGTTCGAGTGCCTCTATGTTCAATTTTTTGTATGTTTTCTAAATAAGTAAATTAAATATATTTTTTGGGTTCTACAATATTAATAAATGCCCCCAGTAATAGACTTTTATATCTATCTTCCATGTACAAATATCTAATTATCGAGTTACCAATTTATTATAGTATAGATATAAATATATTTTATGCTCATTCTTGACTATGTTATCAAAATGTAATTTGTATATTTAACATTTATTTAATTATATTTGTTTTATCAGCAAACTAATACAAATTTTAACATTAATCGTATACTTTACATAATTTAAATAATATTTAAAAGTAATTGAAGGTGATCTCCAAAACACAGAGCACTTAAACCCTTAATAACAACATTCGGTTGAAATTTCTACGTCGCGTCGCTCAGCTGTCATGTTCAATCACGAAACTTGAAATTCAAGTGGCACGGACCTAAGTATGTTTACTGTGAATTATAATATCTCGGGATAGGCCCGTTCTAGTAGTCAATTCAGGAAATTTATCATTTCATTAATTTTTATTTATTAATTTCACATTTATAGTAATTTGTAATATTAGATGGGAATAGTCAATTGAAACATCCCTCATGGATCTTAGCCAGCACTATTTTAAATTGATCACACAAAATTATAATATTTAATATTATATAAATACATTCATTATGATGTCATCACTATTTCGGGACGCATACAACAGAGAGCTAGTGTAGTAGTTTCCGAGACATTATGCGTCGAGTGGCGGACACAGCGCTTTGTCTTATTTCCATAGAAAGCAAATAAAAATAATCCATTCCTCGAGTGAAAATCAAACCCACAACCCTCGTGCTTACATTTCGTCACTGTGTTGCTGCATCATGACAACCTCAATACATAAATCCATTCGCTAATAAAAACATCATTAACAACTTCTGAGAGCGTGGTCACTCTACTCCTTTTCCATTTGACATGAGGTGATTACGGCGCTTGTTTATTTTGTTATTATTATATTTTATCTAAACACAATCGTGATTATCGAATGGACGTAAGACGGGCCGACTATGAGTGATTTGATTTTTTTGCTGCCATTCTTTGTGTAACTCGTTGGATTGGAGCGGCGTGTTGAGCTCTTGTTAGTGATGGATTTATTTGCCTTACTGTCAGAGAGATAGATTTAAAGAAAATATAGTATTATTTTATAGTGTGTCTGTGTTTACTTAATGTCGACTTCATTAATGTTGTTGTATGAAGATATTTGAAAATTTTGTAACTTCTTGTTGATATTATTAACATGATCGAGGATCGTGCGATAGTTTTGAGTCCGACCTCCATTTGAGAAAAAAAAATATTTCCATGCCCAAATAAGATAAAATCCATTGTTGAATTCCGCCTGTCAACAATTTATATTTTGAATTCGAGAACGAGTAAAGCGCAGAACAAAGCGTCTTTACACTAGGTTCCGTTTGAAGCATGAAATTGAAAAAACCTAAGTAAGAAAGAAGAAGAAAATTAATATTAAACAAAATTGACTTTCCAAAAAAAATATTTTTCGAAATTAAATAAGAGATCGATTCTAATGAAATTATTTATATTTATTGACCAAGTACGTACTTAAAGAAACAGTACCAAACCTACTACTAGTCGTGCCTTATAAATTATAATAGGTACCTGCCTATACTCTCTAAAAGATAGGATATTTTGAAATTTCAGCGAATGCTTATTCAGCAGCAAACAGACAGCTGACATTTCGTATGTGGCATTTCATGTTTGCGAAATGGAGTGTAGATGGTAATGCTACGAATCAAATCAAACCGTATTGGGGGAGCCGACGTTGGCAACCTAATTTCGTTTACATTACTATATAATATAAATAAATAAGTATCTATAGGTAAGTAGATATCTAACAGACTATTACGATTTTTCATACAATTTTTTAACCGACTTCAGTGAAAGAAGGAGGGTGTCAATTCGACTGTATGTGCTTGTTAACGCTGTTTGATTGTTAAATTTTTTTCGGCACCTTATCTATATTTTTTAATGGATAACATATTTTTTAAGAACAAAAAAAATGAAATACTTTATTTTAAATAAGAACAAATATAAAAATAGCATATAGCAATACTAATTCAAATAAACGTTTCTAATAGCAAAATTGGAACTTTTCCAAAAAAAACATACGATAACATTCATCGTCTACCATTTTTAATTTTAACTATTGATTAATAGCAACGCAAAGAAAAATTATGTCATTAGTCCAGGTTAATCTATTACCATTAAATTTCTATATAGGTAACAGTAGTCTCTATATTTTTTAATAGCACGCTGTATCCTTTATACAACAGGGTAGGTAAAGGGAACCTATTGTGAAGACATACCATTCCCCATTTCTCGCCGTATCCTGCAGGCATTACGTATTGAGGGGGCAAAACTTAACTAATGAATTTAATGACTTCGAATGGGAATTGAACCCACAATCTGTCGCGTTTAGTCACACGTTTGTGCCCCTGCTCCACGACAGCCCTCATAAACGAAATATATTTTACGATTACCATAATAACAAAATCTACTTTTAATCACTCTTTTAATTGTGAGTGTGAAAACATAATCAATAAAATTTTTAACATGTGAAATAAAAAAAAACAACATACTAACATATCTTCTTAAGTATCGGATTGACACTTTGTATGCCCAAATATTAAAATGTAAGCTATTACAGATCATTTTATATCACAACAAAAGCTAAATACAATATATTGACATAGTAGAATACAAATTAAAATGGACATCAGCAGACATTTTTTACTATGAATAATAGTAATGTTAAACAAATAAACAATAAACAACGCCAGCAATATCACGGGATGGCGCGCGCCGGGCGTCCTCCTTCCATCGGCCTCGGCGCACTCTGCTGATTGCGACTCGCGTGCCATTTGCATTTTACCATCGATGGTACAGTTGTGTCAGGAGAGTGTGTAAAATTTAAAAAAAATAAAAAAAAATACATATGCGATTAGATATTGAGGCCGTCGTGGCGAAGGGGCGTCAGGGTGTGACTTTAACGTGACGATTGTTGGTTCGATCTCCAATCGAGTGAATTAAATATAAATTTTATTTTTTTCCCTTTGGTGTTGGGGCAAAGCGCGCTGTTGAGTTCCGCTACTCAACACGAAATGCCTCCAGAGTTCGGTGGGGAGTGGAGCATCCTAATACTAGGCTTTTACAGCCTATACTGCCACGTGTGGGGTACAGCGTGACCATTAGATATTAAGACATGTACATGTTAAATGACTTGTACATTTAAATATAAATTTATTTATTAAAAAAAAAGATAAGTTACTATTATGTCTTTAAAAAAATGTTATGTTGTATAAATAATAATAAGCACATTAAAATTCATTTTGGCACACAGGCTTGATATCTTTCAATTTTAAATCTATAAAATTTATTTAGTTTGTTATTTTATTTTAAAATATTTTAAAAATATGTTATATTTCATTACACACTATATATTATATTAAAACAATAATTGTCAATTATAAGGTTAAACACATACAATAAAATGAACTACTGTGATACATATCATATCATCAACAAAAAATATGTTTTTTAGAATTTTTATTACCGCCTCGACAGTACAGGTCCGGGAGAGCGATTTGGGAGCCAACACAACATCTTAGTAATTTGAAAGCGTCGCTCGCGTTACTGAAACTACGCGAAACATATACTTGGGTGCGATCATATCAATGGGAATGTTCAACTATGCTAACAGAATAGCTGCTTCGATAATCATTTTTCCCTTTAGGATGGAATTGAAATAGGATACTGTTTGTTGATCTATTTTGTATGTAGTTGTAGTTATTTTTTTTTGTATGGGAAAGAGTAAAATTTGTATATGTATTGTTTTGTGATTATTGTGTAGGTAACTGGTGGATAGATGATGGTGATGGACAAATGGTGTAGGCTGATAAACCTGGGAAAGCTTGCAGCAAGCACTGTCTTGTAATGTAGTAAAAACGTTGTATAAATGCTCGTATATTTTGATTGCAATGTTTTGAAGGCTTGATTTTGTGTGTGCTAAAGGGACCATAGGCCTCCACACAATCTCTAAATAGTCTCGACAGACTGAGCGACCATAAATATTTTCCTTTTGAGATACGAAACTCAAAAAAATATGAAAATATAAAATTACAGGGCCACTTAAAACACAAATATACATATATAGTACGTTTCCTTACAGGATGTTGACATTTCCCCGTAGCTTTGAGGCCCGATGCGTCTTTATTTCTGTCTTTGATACGAATGCAGTGCAATATGCACTTGTCAACAAGCCTGAGACTAGACTTAAGCTACAAAGCTAAACTGCCGGCGGCTTTGATGCCATCGCTTTTCAAAAAATACATGATAACAACGTATTTTTGTATAAAATAGGTTGATATAATGTATACTGTGACGAGTAGATACCTGGTACCGATAAGGATTTTTTAACTAGAAGCGTTTATAAACATTTATAAAATATATGCTTGGACTTTAATTTTGAGATCGAGGATGTGTATAATTAATTTAGAAATCAACGTGTGATGGCGACATTTTAATGAGGACATTTAATTTTTCGTCGTTTTGTACGAAATTCGCCGCGGAATCAAAATCTATTGGGTATTTCCCGTGTACATCAGTAGACATTTTATTATGAATGGTTAAGCTTAAAAAATAAACAACTAGAAAATTTAGCACTAAGGGAAAAGTACTAATAAGAGAAAAAAATAGAAATATTTACTAAGTGCTTGTAGCTCATTTCATACAAACTTAAATTTGTTAACTTAATTCGCCGCGTAATCAAAGCTTATAGGATATTTCCCAGTGACATACAATAATGAACTACGGCTAGAAGTGGGAACTAAATATCCGAAAAAAATAGCATAAGGTTATAAAAAAAATAGTGTATAACCATAAGGTTATTACAAAAATAAATTGGTAGTTCGTTTCATATAAATATAATGTATAAGCGGCCAAATTTAAGTATGTCTACTTGTATAATATAAATTGTACTTCCTGTTGACGTACAATGCTGAAGTTACTATGGAGCCCTCGGTTGGGCGAGTCTGTTCAGTACTTTACCGGTTTTTTGTTATTAAAATGATTTTTTCATTAAAAACAAGAAAAGAATGTAATATAAGTACCTATAAGTATTTGCGAACGTCCTAAAATTTTTTTTTATTTACAAAAGTGGGGTCAACCCTGGCTTTTGAATATATTTAGTGCTTTTTTAAAAACAAGTGCCAAACGACATTTACACTTACAAACATAACTTTGTGTACTTTTTTATGCCCTAAGCAAAGAAAACAGAATGTTAGATACAAAAAAATGTGAAATAACAAACAAATTTGTATTTACTTTTAGTTTACCACATCAACATCTACAATGTTTTCGTCTAAAAACGTCGCATGTGTCACAAATTCTTCTTGGTATCGAGTCCATGGCAAAAAGTGAAATATACTAACGATATAACCGCAATTACCAAGAATACTTACATTGTTCTTGTATAGGTACAGAAATAAATTCAATAACAATAATATGTTTTTGGGCTTTGGCTATATACAGTATGTGCCTGATACGCCTGTACTGTCGGTGTCGTATGTTTCATGGATTGTGGATTGAAACATGATGTCGTGTACGTCTGTGTAGATTAGGCAGTTTAAAACTTTAAACTCCAATTTTGTATGATATTTGAAGTCATTATATAATTCACAATTTCCTATTTTTTTTCCATTTCTTCACGGATTTGATCAAAATAAGTAAAGAAAATAAAATTTGCGTGTAAATTGTACAATTTAAATTTATTTTATTTTGTGTTCGTGAATTTTTAACTCCAATAGTTTTTCTATAAAATATTATTAAGTGTACACTTGCAGCCGGGCTGTTATTGTGATTGGAAATTTGTTCATTATACACAAATAATGAATAAATTGCCGGTCACTTTAACAGCCCGGCTAGCTCAGTCGGTAGAGCATGAGACTCTTAATCTCAGGGTCGTGGGTTCGAGCCCCACGTTGGGCGATATATATTTTTATTTTTTTTTCTTATTATACTGAAATAAATAAATGACTTATTATTTTTTCTATAAGTATTTTTACAATAATTAACTTAACAGAGTTTAAGTTCTCTATTATAATATCTATATAGTAATTGATATTGAGTATAAGATACTGAGAAAAAATACCTTAATTTTTTTTTAAATTACCCATGTCCATGGAAAAATATTTCATAATCATTATTTTCTTTTTTTATAATTATTATTATTTTCTCGCTTTTCTTTAATAATTGTATTTTTTTAAATAATAAAAAAAAGATGTTAATTATTAGTTTCATCATGTAAGTTTCATTTTTTATTCCGGAAATTGATTCTATGTTATATTATTATCGACTTAAGATAGATACGGCTAAGACTTAAGATCGATCTACATTTATTTTATACAAAAAAAAACTATTTAATGTGTTTAATAAGATTTAATTTCAATTCATCTTTGATTACTGCCATCTCTTATGTGCTTGCAGTACTACGTACTAACAACGTCTGGTGTCTAACATGACTTCGATACAATAGTACCAATATAAATATATAGGTGACGCTGTCGTCTTCTTATGTTTATTGGTAAAAAACTTTTATTTTTGTTTTTTATTTATTTCTTTATTACATAGAAAACAACAGCATATTAATAATTACACCCATACGAAAATGTTCAAAAAAAATAAATAAAGCCAATTACAGTGTTCCTTTTACATGTAACAATCTTAAGTACATAATACTTGTAAGTGGAAAAATGTAATTCTTTATAATGAACTATATGTATGTACCTTTTAAAAAGTATAAAGATTAATTGAATATTAATTAACTTAGATTGTTAAATTTTACTTGTTTAGACAACCTTATAAAAGTACGCGAAACAAAGTTCTAAGGAACATTTATATTGAAAATAAAATATTTTCTCATAAGAATCGATTTTCAACCCACAATCTATGTCTTATAGCGACAATAACTGTAATAAATCTGCAGTTTATTATCATTTTAATAACTACTATTATTTTTTATTGTGTGCGCGTCAATTATTAAAATAAACATTCTTGTTTTTGCTTGCACTGAGCATCCATATTATTAATAAACTCGTGTTCAGTCTATTGAATATTTAAATAATAAAGCGTCCGTTGAATAGCTTTGTTCGACGTTGTTATTATCGACTTTTATTGATATTTAATATTAAAAAATGCTATATAGTACATATGAATACATGCTTATGTTTCTTTTATAAATGTACTTATTAAAACTCAACGCCGCGGTGGAAGAAAAGGAAATATGAAATATTTTATTTCCCGAGTTGACATTGAACCCACAACCATCGCGTCTAAACAAAATCGATTGTGGTATTAAGTCACGCCGGTCTCGTAGAAACCTATTGTAGGGTACATACAATTCAATCACACTACAGCTTGATCAATAAATAATAAGATTTATTGATCAAATAATAATAATAGAGGCCAGTCGTGGCGCAGAAGCACAAAATGTGACTGTGAAACCGACTGGTTTTGGGTTCGATCCCCACTCGAGGAGATATTTATTTAAATTTATATTTCCATTTCTTCGCTCTGGTGTCGAGGCAAAGCGAGGCGTTGAGTTCTGCCACTCATCACGCGATGCCTCCAGAATTCGACAGAAAGTGAGGAACGGAATGTCTTAACACTAGGTTCGCTCTGCCTACCTTGCTGTGTGCGGGCGGGATACAGCGTGAAGGTGATTTATAATAATAATAATATGGGCACATACGAGTTTGGTTCCCAATTGTAAATTATTTGGGATCCTCATGAGCACAGTGTGTGTGCCCCATCACAAGCAAAGTAGAATGAAACAGCCATCTCTAATGTAATAAGATAAAGCATTTTCTGAGATCTCAGGTAATTGCGGCACTTCCTTTGCGACATCATTTAGAGTAATTTGTGTAGTTTATATAAAACATAGTCGACATGCGAGTCAAGCTTTATAATGGGTTTGATTTAGGAGCAACATGTTGATATCAGTGTCTATATGTTTATTTATTTTAGGTAAGAACGTTATTATATTTCTGTAATATATTTTCTGTAGAATACATTAAATATTTTTTAGCTTTAACTTCACGCTGTATCACTCATATTATTGTGAGGGTAGAGGAAACCTAGTGTTAAGTCACTCTGTGTCCCTAGTTTCAGCTCAATTTTATTGTAGCCAGAGCGGCGAAATATAAAACACTGCGCTCCCATGAGCAGAAATCGAACCCACAACTGTCTGACGATGTGCCTCGGCGCCACGACGGCCTCATTAAATATTTGACTCTGACTTCTTTTCATGTTTTATTAATTAAGTACAAATAAACAAAAGTGTGTGTGAAAATTTAACAAATCCTCATATCAAGGTCAATAAGATTTTAAATTAAGAAAGTTGCTAACTCTTTATTTATTTAGACAATATAAATTAAACAGATATTTACTTGCAGATCAATTTGACTATATATGTAACATAGCACATTCACAGTTATTATAAATTCAAGAAAATCATTTTATAAGTTAAAATAATTAAAATAAACATATTTTTTTCATACGTCAGGCGTGTCTGGTGTAACCGACGGAATATCTACCAAAGTTGACTTCGGGGAAGAAGAATCTTCAGTTGTAAAGAATAAAAGTAAAGAAGACGAGGATGTTGAAGTAAAGCATACAATAGTTGTCTCTACAAAACTTAAAAATAATAATCGAAGAGGATTGCATACGGATGGTGAGGAACAATGTTTATTTAACATTGTTAACCAAATATTTGTATATATTGGCATATAAAAGAAAAATATCAACTACATTAGTTTATAATATGCTTTTTTCAATGTAGATACGAGTAATTAGAAAAAATTACATCATTCTTCTCTGTTTTCTAATTTTTGCAGAAATTCAACGTTTAGCAATAAACATAAAAAAAAATGTTTTCCTATTTTTTTCCTTGTTTCAAATTAAGTGAATATTTATTTACAATTTTAGGTGAGACTGCTGATCTAACGTATTCTATTGGTGGTAAACATGAAAGAAAAGAAGATAATGATGAAGTGCCAGTATTAAAAGGCTACAGAGCTCTCGAAACGACACAGATTCGAACACCAGATTCACGTTTCAAACCCACTACATTTGTATATCCTGAAATCATTTTCCAAAATAGAAACGCGCGTGACGAGTTCGATTTGTATCCTAATTTCGTTGCGAATACACAATGGAAGCCGTCTTCGTTCTTCAACAATATAAATACATGGAGTCAAGCAGACAATTATGCCCGAGCTAGACCTGACTATCAAAAATTTCATAGAAGAGTAACTGATGATGGCGTTCGAGAATTTTATTGCAGAAAATGTCGGGAATTAAGAGGACCAAGAGGATGCGTCGAATCAAGAACTCATTCGTGGATGTATGAGAATACAACTCCAAAAATCAAAATAGATGGTAAAATTGCAAAATTAAATTGAATATACCTATCGTACATTTAAATATGTTGAATATTTTTTTTATTTAAAATATAAAAACTTCCGATGATGTTACTGCCGTAACCTTCACAAAGACATAAAGGTTGCATGGTATGAGTAATATAATTATGTATACGAGTATAATGATCGTACTGTGATACATACAGTTTTAGTATATGTTCATAAAATTTTATTGAAATTCCTTCAGGTATCAACGCAGCGTATTTTGCAATTTTGGTACAATTTTTAATACATTCTTTATTATCATTAATTGGACGGCACATCTTGAAACTTTAGGTCCTCTCTGTGTAAAAGGTATACAGAGTGAAGATAAAAAAAAATCTAGTTGTAAAATTTCTTATCATATTAAAATCAATAAATACATGATCTAAAAAAAACAAAGATTTTGAATTGTAACTACAAATATATTTCGAAGATATACAACAAAAATGTATTATGTACGTAAAATAATAAATATGACATTTTTAATGAAATTTTTATTTATATAATTATAAATATAGACTTATTGTTGGCAAGTAGAATCGGTATTAATTAAATGTTTAAATCAATTCTAATCACAGCCTTTTTGAACATTAGCTATTATTTTGAATCAAAAATATATATACAATAAATATATCTTGAAATCATCAGTAATTTTAGTAATCAAGATTTAATAATTTCATTAGAATACTGCATAAAAAGCGATTAAATCAAGTAAATAGAAACTTCTTAGCTTTCAACCTTATACTTAGTTACTTTTCCATTATTATTGACCACAGTCTCAGCTCCTCTATAGCCTGTAACTTTTCCGTTATCATTAGCTGATGAAGCAAATGATGAGCTAGAAACGCTGTAAAATTGTGGTTTCCCACTGGCACCACCGGCATCGCTGAATCGGTTGGTCACATCTACGTTCGGCATATCCTGAAAAAAATATATTGTATGTTTTAAGATCTTTTAATGTTATTGTGTAAAGACAAAGAACCCCGTAATAAGTCAGAATCAAGAGAAGAAAACTAAAGAATTTGAAACTTAACTCGTTTAGGTCATCTTTACATGTACATTTAAAACTATTATGCAATTAATATTATTATATCTAGATAAGTTAAATGTAACTTATTCATAGTTAAAATCTTGTAACCGTGAAGATAAAAAAGAGGTGAACGCTCATATATTGCGTCTCCATGATTCCCATCGATGGCAAAACTATACGTCGTCGTTAATATTCATTAGTCTTAGTCATGCTTAAAATATACTATCCTCAATAATGACGTAATTTCACAATAAAAACCTACTTGAACCATAAGTACAATAAGACCACTTAGAATATTCTGTATTTATTTTAGTTCATATCACCCTTAAAAATATTCAGTTCAGTTGCAGTATTTTCTTCTAAAATATTTAATGTAGCCGCCTTGAAGTTAGATGTTCTGAACTTCTACGCATTGTCACAATAATTAATAGTAAGGAATAAATCTAACATTAAATAGACGACTCGTCGTATTTTCCAAAATATATATTTGAAATTTTAATTAGGTACATAACTTTAATTATATCAATCAACTACCGTGACAAAATGAATTCGTTGCACCGGAGCTCATATGTAAACATGATAATACATATATAAATAGTATTATTTCTTGATCCTGCATTCCATCACTTTTTCATTTCTTTTTAAGTGTTTTAGAGTTATTATTATTATAGTACATAAAAAAATAGTCTTACAATATTAATAGGATCGATAGCAGCGACTTGATGAGAGAATCCGGGCCCCAAAGCTGCGCCTGCGAAGGCTGCTTGGCGAGATGAATCCATGTTCGATAATCCTGCTCCTGGGCCGTAGAAAGGGAAGCCACCACCAAAATTGGGGAACCTGAAGAAAGTCGGACTAAAACCAAAGTTTTGGTTAATTGGCCAATGGATATACGTTAAATCGTAAGCGTTACGAGCAGCATATGACGGCAGCCTTTGGCTCTCATAATCAGAACCAAAAATCCTGTAACACAATGAATGATTCAAATAATATTCCCAAATTAGTTACATATGAGGTGAGCAATACGCAAGCGACAGCTTGGCGAGTGTTAGTAGAAAATTGATAACTCAAAATTGATAAAAAAGAAATCTAGCCCCATTTTCAATTCAATTACCTTCGGGAAGCTCGACGCATGTGACGGAACGGTCTAAAAGAGGATCGGGTCACCCCAACGTCTCCACTATAAATAATAATTCTATTAATATTAACTTTAACTAAGTAGCTTCCGTTTCATTTGTGTCATACATTTTATATACTGAACATAAAACTAGTATCAAATAATCTACTGTATTCATAGTTGATATAATGAATTACATATAAAGACTACTATAAAAGCAAATGGTCAATGAACCTTCAGGTCACCATTGTGTTCGACCAATCCATTAAATGTGTATTTGGGAGCTAGGTGTATGTAGTGTTAGTGTAGTGGACAAATACGAGTAAGTATGAATAAAACAAATATAATAAATCTTTCACCATCCACCACCGGAAGCGTCCAGCAACTAAGTATGTGTAGTTCTTACTGTGGAATTATATTGTCGTAGTTTGTGAAATAGTTAGGGAAAAAAGAGCTGACGTCGTTGAATGGTGTGAAGAGATCGCTATTTTGTACGAGCTTGTCATCCAGGTCGTATGTGCCGCCGTACCTATTTCCCGCAGAATCTTGATAAGCGAATGACGCTACACCCTGTGATGCTGGATAAGCTGAAAAAAATAGAGAAGAAACTGTAATAAAGATAATTTAAAAACAACTCCGTCGCGGCGGTGTGAGACAGGGCTGTAAATACAAACGCTATACTAAAACTTATATTAAAATAAAGATTACATCGCAAAGTGTTATATTAAAAAAAAGCACAGCGTTGAGTTCTGCCACTCAACACGAATTGTGCCTTAGCACTAGGCTTAGTCTGTCTCAAGGTAGGGTATGCGGGAAAAACGTGAAATTAAAATTACAATTTTACAATTGAGAATCTCTTTTTTAATCAAAAGGATGAATAATCACCATAAATCAGGTTATTGATTTAGAGGTGATTGATACCGTTACCACGTAGGAGTCATTGTATTTGACTCATTTATATATCTTCTTATATGGAGTGCGTGAATATAAAAATAAACAAAAATAAATTTTAAAATGAATAAAAGAAAGCCGAAATTGGAATTGCCATAGAAAAAAAAATTATGATGACGAGAGATGTCAAATCAATTTATTTCCAATTAACCTAATAAAATATTAATCGTTGTTGCTTATAGCTAATATTTATTGACGCATTGATCATTTAATTACAACAGAAAAAAATACCTCGTGATCAAACTCACGAGCGCTGATTGATGGAAAACCCTAATCACGTTATTTAAAAATATTTTTCTTATCTTGTTACAGCAGATGAGCTTTAAATGTATGTATATTACCTCCAATAAAATGACTCATATTTTGTTAACTGATTTATGATTTATATCTAAGATGCCTACTGTTCTGAGTTTTGTTTTATTTATTGTATTTTTTTACTTCTCGTACTTGTGATATTTTCCATTTGAAAAATTATGACATTCTAATGATTATTCTCTCTATATTGTAAATCATATTCATTTAATCAATAGCGTTAAGCAACATTTACTTTAAATTGAAAACGAAAATATTTGAAAAAGTCTTTGTAAATTATGACCTCTGTGAAGAGGCGCGAGTTCGTATATTTTCTAAGCATGTTCCCATCGTAAGGTCTGCTTTAACCAGAGCAGCAAATTATGGATTTGAACCTACAATTATTGATTGCGTCTTGTAGTTGTCGACTGCGGCACTACAACGTAATGCAACTAAACCAAGCCTCGATCCTCGCGTGATATAGAACATTTCATAGAAGGCTCTAAAGGCTTGGTCTTTTTTACATAAAGCTTTAAATAATTTAATCCCTTGTTTGCTAGATAATGTTAAAAGGATATTATTATATATCTACTAAAAACTATATTTCTATAATAAGAAACTAAGCTATTACTCCTACTGTTACTGTTGATTGATCTGTTTGAATAATAAAAGATTATTATAAATCCAGGACTCAGACTGCCGATTATTATTAATTACGTTTATTCTAATAATTAATTTGATATTGTTGAAAAGAAATATGAACCAAAATGTGGGCACCCAAATATAATATATTTTAATTTCTTATGTTTTTTATCTTAATTTTACTATTTTAATTAACGTACGTAACTACAAATGCTATTGTAAAAAAAAGGTAGGCATAGGGAACCCCACACTTCGTTCCCCATTTCCTACCGATTTCTGGGGGAATCGCGTGTTGATTATCGTAACTCAACGCCGCGCTTCGCCGCGAAACCAGAGCAAAGAAATGAAAATATAAATGTAAGTAAATACTTTATCTCCTCGAGTGGGGATCTCCCTGCGCGACGACTAGCATCAAAATAAAAAAAAAAATCCTTAAATTAATTAAAGACTAATTTAAAATGTAAATTAATAAAATGAAGCTTACCAGATATTATAAAATAGATAAAAATAATGAAGATTTTTCTAGAAAAAATATAGCACTTGTATATACTGAGGCAGCGTTTAGTACACTGAAAACATTTCATTATATCATTTACAGCATGACCAATATACCTATACGACTACTGCGCAGTAATACATTAAAAGGCTCTATTTAGTTTATTGATGTTACATGTTCCGTCATATATAAATATAAATTATTACAGCAACATGGCGCAGGAGCATAAAGTGTGACTACACACGGCGGGTTGTGGATTCGATAGATAGATATGTTTTTATTTACTTCCCTCTCTGTTTGAAAACTGCCCTGTATTCTCTTTGACTATCATACCCACTCCCATTGGTTGGCTGGAAGAGATTTCTTTTAGAAATAAGCCCACCATTACTAAGATTTTTTTAATGGTATTACATATGTGTGTTTTTTTAAAGTGCAATAAAGAATAAATATAAAAGAGAGAAAAAGAAATATAGAATTTAAATTATTTTTTTATGTTCAACATTAATATAAAGTCAAAGGAAACCTACTACCAAGAAACTCTGCGCCTCTCTCTCCTGAATTCAAGACATTGTGTATTGAACGGCGGAAATTCAATGCTGCACATTGTGTTATGTAAGCAAGAATGTTCAAGTTGAGAATAAACCTACAACCATCTCGTTCCCAGTTAGACGTTATCCTACTTGGTCACAAGGATCTATAAACCTTTTTCTTTATTTTTTAATATAATATGTAACTCTGGGAATAATAGAGTCGAAGTAGAGTTGAATGAACATTAGTATTTTTTATATTATTGTCAATTTGTAAGTCGTTCAATTCTTTTTATATATAAATAGTTCAACACTACAAGAGTTAAATTGTAACCGTGGATGATTTTTTTATTGAAGGTTTCATTATAATAAATAGGAAATCAGATTTCCATGATCTATTTTTGTAATTAGATAAAATTTAATAGGTCGAAGATAATATTGTTTGATTACTTTGGTATTGTTTTGAATGTAAAGGTCAAATTGTATTTATAATATAATAACAATTATCTTTATAATATAACTAGCGGGCGCGCGCAGCTTCGCCCGCCTATTTTCGCCCTTAGGGGTGAATTCTAAAAAAACCACGAAACACGTGTTTAATAAAATATTTTTATCAGTCTGAATTTAAATTTTTACAAAAATCGGTGGCGATTTAAAAAAAATTCCATACAAAATGTCAACCCCTTATTTGCACCCTTGAAATAGGTGGTGTATTCTAAAAAACCATGAAATATGTATTTTTCAAAATCCTTTCTTAATAGATGTCCAGATTATAAAAATAAGCATCTGTCCAAATTTCAAATTTCTACGCACAGCGGTTACGACTGTGGTGCGTCTTACCTCAGTTAGTCAAGGACCTGTCCTTTTATATATATATATATATATAGATTACAGTTTTATTTATTAATTAAATACTCTTCATTACAAAAATACAACATTCGGTTCTTTCAGTCTAACACAAAAAAAATACATTGCTAAATAACAGATATAGATACACAAGAACAATATAAAGCTGCGAACAAAGGCTTCTTTAACATATATCAAAATTATTTTGATATTCTAGATCTATAGAACTGTTATTATCTTCTGAACTTAATTACATCTCTCTTAACTATACTCATATCTAACACCGGATGCTCAGTAAGATCTTGATAAGATCACTTAAACGTATTAAAAGTTCATACAAAGAAAATAAATTGTTTTAATGCTTTAACGAACGAAGAAGATGTATATAGAGGTATGGTATTTTAAATGTGTTTGATTAAAATGAAATTTATATTTTTTTAAATGATTGTTAATATAAGGTCATTATTAGGCCAGTCGTGGCGCAGGGGCACAAAGTGTGACTTTAAAACCGACTGGTTGTGGGTTCGATCTCACACGAACTTATATTTCCATTTCTTTGCTTTGGTTTCGAGGCAAAGCACGGCGTTGAGTCCTGCCACTCAACAAGCAATGCCTCCAGAATTCGGCAGAAAGCGGGGAACGGAGTCTTAACACTAGGTTCCCTCCGCCTACACTGTTGTGTGCGGGATACAGCAGGAAGCTGGTTTATTTATTAATTTAGTTATTATAAGTTGGCCTTAAAGGATTATTTTAACTATCATTGATTTGGAACAAAAAGTCCACTTTGCTTATTTCTTCCGAAACGCTCGTTATGCTAGTGATTCTTTGAATTTAATTATTATTGGCAGTGACTTCCTTAGATTCTATTACAAAAATTTTGATCTTTTTTTAATTATCTTTAATACTTGTTGTAAAAATATAATAAACTAAAATGAAAATTAATTACATTCGTTAATGAACAATGTGATTGTCATCATATCACTAAGAATTTCGAATAAAAAAGTGAAATAAAAACGCTTTAATATTCTTATAAATATACCATTATTTAACCAACATATTATTTAAGATTATGAAAATAAATTGATTGTATTTCAAATTAAAGCCCATTTTTTTATTTCAAATGATAGAGTCATTACCATAATAAAACGTCTAACTAAATGTTTTAAACAGTTAGTGAAGTCTTCATTATGTATAATAAAACGAGCAGACAGAAGAGATGATTTTGATACAAAAAATATACCGTTTACACAATCGTATGTGACACGATAAGTAGGTATGTATATGCGGGTATGTGAACTCGAAACAGGTTTACATTTTTTGCACGACTAACATATATACACCTGAACTTGAAACACGTTCATGATTAACTTCAATTTAATTAATTATTGTTATTTTTAATTAAAGGAGAATGTCCTGTAGAGCAAAGGGAAAAAATACTTTTTTGGGATCCAGTGAAACAATTTTTATACTTATAATCGATTTTCTTCACACATATATAAATTTTATGGGGTAACATAAATCTTTCGAAATAAATATTTATTATATGAAAATTACATTTTAAATCACTAGAATTTATTTTATGGTAAAATTTTTCAACCGGTTTGTTATTATTTCTTTAAAAAACAAGATAAGCGCAAGCCGAGCTCGCTCACCGAGGGTTCCGTACAAATAATAGAGAATAATAGAGTTCTCGAGCTTAGCTTAGCCTAATAGTGGCTTTAATATCAAATTTTGCCCTTATTTAAGGCTATTATTTTTTGGAATTTAATCATAATGTACAATTTTTAGATTTTTTTATAAACTAGAGAATCTGTAAATATTAGGTGCTAAATTTCATAATTTTGATTCCTTTTGTAGTGTCTCAATACACATCCTTTGCGATATAAATGGCCATATCTTTTTTTGGAGTCAATGTAGAAATACGATTTATTATATACGAAATTGTGGGACCGTAGATCCGAGTATATAGTTTGAATTTCAACTATATATCTACAAGCGTCCGTGAGATAAAGGCACTTGATAGACAGAGAGACAGACAGCCGGACAGATAGATAGACAGACGAACAACAAAGTGATCCTTTTTTTTAAGGGTAAGGGTGCCTTTTTTCCTTAAAAGGTACGGAACCTTAAATATGTAAATATTTTCTATCGACCTACTAATAAATGCATGTTTTAGGACTAATCCTTATCTTTTTTTTATAATAATGTACCAGACAAGAAAGAAAATACAGAAAATATATAGTAATAGAAAAATGTGTACAACAGATTACTTATGTAATATATAATAGTATTTAAATATTTAAAAAAAATGTCACAAAATTTATTTTGTGTGAAAATTTGCAAAAAAAATCTTTGTGATACATGTATAGGTATTTTTTAATAAACAGAAAAATGGCCAAACGCCTTCAACGTGTATTCTTATTGAAAATACACGTTAAAATTGTAAAAATTAATTAGATTGAATTTAAAACAGTTTTAATATATAAATCTTCACCTACATGTTCTGCCTTTATACAAAAAGATGTTGTTCGGAAAATTAGAAACGGTTTTTCCTCATAAGTATATACTAGTATATAATAATACAATATTACATTAATATTAAACAAAAATGTTGAACTATCGTAAAATATAGATTTAACGATTATTTAGTATTATAATTTAAGAAAAAACAATAGCAAAGGTTGATATAACTATTTAAATATATAAGTCTCTAAGGCAATATACAAAATATTTACATATTTTATATTAACTATTGGAATAAACTATCATAACGGTTATTAAACCAGTTTGGCTTTCAAATTCTTCTTTTGTTATTTTTATGTGAAAATCCAAATTTTTGCCAATTTAATATGCCTACAATTTGATATCATGATCTTTAATGGAGCCGATTCCTTATGGGCGTGTCGTAAAGATAAGTGGTTATGTACGTGGGCTTATTAAAGTCCTAATTTCTATGCAAATTTTTGTGAGCTTTCTACAATTTTTTTAATGATTTATTATCAACATAATTTCTAATTTAAATATTTGTAGTTATTTACGATTTAACCATTAGTTAAAGAATTCAGCTTCACGCTGTATCCCGCATACAGCAGGGTAGGCAGACGAGGGAACCTAGTGTTAAGAGACTCCGTTCCCATTTTCTGCCGAATTCTGGACGCATTGCGTGTTAAGTGGCAGGACTCAACCTTGCGCTTTGCATTGACACCAGAGCGAAGAAATGGAAATATAAATTTTTAGTAAATATTTCATCTCCTCGAGTGGGGATCAAACCCACAACCAGTCAGTCACACTTCGTGCCGCTGCGCCAACTAGCCTCAAGTTAGATGCAACTTAAACTTAAAATTTATATTTATATAACTGTTTCATAAACAATATCCCTTAAATAACAGTTTTCTAAATAAGTATTTTTCTTTCCTAAGTGTGGAACTTAAAAATATTAAAAATATAATATAACATTTTAATAATTTCGTTAAAGATATTTATATTTGAAAAATTGATTATTAAATTCAAATCAGCTTCACGCTGTATTCGGCACATATTATTTTTATGTATCGTATCAAGATATCGTACGAAATTAGGAAAAAGTTTTATTAACATTGATTATAATTGAAAATTCTTTAGACATGTTATATTAAATAAGAGAATATTAATTTCTTCTTTGTATAAAAATTTAATATAAACGTCACTTTATAAAAAAAACTCCTTATTTTCTCAGTGAAAACACTTAATGGAGTTGTAATTAATATATAATTAAATTCTCGCAAGAACGAATACTAAAATACGAACAGAAATATTCCAGTATTCAAGTAAATTTCAGATTATTAATGGCTTCTTATAGTAACTTCTAGATCTTGCATTACATTTTCAATTATATCACCCGAAGCTAATTGATCGTTACAGTTCTATGATGTAGTGTTGTTGTCGCATATTGACTAAATAGAAAATATTTTGTTGATAATTCTATTTTTTATTTAGATATCACTTTCGACTTTGTCAAAATTATTATAATTTTCTTAATAATAGTGATATTTTATCAAAATACTTTAAGGTTAGCTACTCTACAGGCTCGTAATAGATTTTTTTTCGAAAATATTCCACTCAAAAGTATTACTTTATTAAATATATTTTAATGAGTTATTACTAAATAATGACTATGACTAATCTCTTCATTGTGGTTACATTTATGGAATAATAATTGCTTTTTCATTACATATTTAATGATTACTAAATTTCATTCTGGCTTCTAATTAATTAAGCTTATACACGAGTCACTTACAAATGACACTTTTAGCTAAATAAATTTATAAGAAAATGAAATTATAAATTATCAGTTTCATGAGTCTATAGGTCTTCCAGCATTCCAAGTTTTAAATGACGTAAATGAAAAATGTTGTGTTCAGATATAAAAAAAATGTTATAATCTTGGAACTAACAACACTTGCAACTACGTTACTTATTGACATAATATTTGAGAATAGAAAAACATCTGGTATAAATATATATACGAGAAATTTCAAATGCAAATTAGCTTATACCAAAACATATAGAAATTTTCACACAATGTATGCTCTAATTTGCTAACTATATGTATTAAATTTCACACAAAACTGTTATTTTTTTATGTATATACCTATTTCTAACTTAGTATTGGGGATTTCCCATATTTGTTTGAACTATAATTATTATGCTAGATACAATATATCAGTATATAAATCTATCCAAAAAAGGAGCAGACTCTTTGTTTAATTTATATAGATGGTTCATAACGCTTTTGTTTTATATGCAAATTAGTTTTTAGTTACACTGAAAAAGAGTTCATGAACTGTTGTTTTTTGCTTTTAATTGAAGGAATGAGAATAACTTTGTAATGTTAACTCACTCTACTCTCCTCTTTCAAATTTCTACTATATTTTACGGTGGGTATATGATACATTTGCTGTTATGTGGTCTACTTAATTTGAACTTATATATTCAAATATATAGATCGTCAAAAACTATTTATGTGAATTAGTTAAATTTCATATAATAAACATTAAATAGTGTTAATATTTCTTATTGAAATAAATTATACAAAGCATGGATGAATACATATTATTGCAGAAGTAACCTTTTTTTTTAATTTGACATTATTAAAAATAAAACACAAGCGATAAACACAACATAATATTTCTAATAACTTAATAGTATCGTAAAAAAAACTGTATGCGTGTAGTTTAAAAAGGCAATAAAGCTTCTAAATTATTTTATAAAAATATGACTTTGGTATATTAAACTAAAAAAATAATAGAAGAGCTCACCATAGCTGTAGGTAATTTGCAGGATTACTGCACTGATTAATATAATCTTCATTTTCACGATATTTCACTGTCCTCAAATCAAATTGAATGTATGTTTGTTCAGAACACAAGTCTCTAAGTCGAATGGTCGATCGCTAATGTTGTTAACGAGTAACCGCACTCTATTAAATGCTCCTCTTCGAAGCTTATCAGAAGTTTTAAGACGTGCCAATTTAGAACTTATTTCTATTAGTTTAAAGACCAAATTCGTGGAGAAAAAGTAAAATGTATTCTTAAGTGAAGTCCTAGATTAACTAGTTGCATTTTATGTTAGTAAACATCCGGGGGTGATATTTTTCTTAACAAATTGAAATTAACCAAGGTATTTTTTATTTCATTTGTATGGAAATAAGTACAATGTAAATATATGTTTGAGAATAGTAAATAAGAATCGAAAAACTATAAATATATTCTAAATTGCAAAGGCTTTAGTGAAGAGCTTCTATTTACCTGTATAAATTGAACGTCATGGATAGATATCTATTGTTAAATGTTCTTAATTTTATGATATATTCATTTAATTATGTCATCTAATCCAATCGTAGCATTGATTCAAATAAATCAATATAAACATATATATTCCAACGCGTATGAATTCGTCTCGCTCTTAAGTGCTTATTGCTAAAGAACGCCCACAGTCATCAATCATCAGTCAAGTTACATATACATTTTGAATTTTTAAATTTATAGTGCGGCAATGTGGTTAACTTTTGCTACACTTTACTACAATTGACTTCAATAGCCCATATTTTATTTTTAATATCCCGTCCTGAGTTTTTTTCGCTTATATTCTTCTCTACCTTCATCTAATTAAGAAAGCCGTATTTTCTCCATTTTCAATAATATAATAATGGAAATGGACCCAACAATGCCTTACTTAATAGAACCTATATATGTGATATATATGTAGTCTAATATTGAATCATCTTATTATGTTTTTTTTCTGTCAAGAGTGATATAATAGATTAAAAATATAATAATAAAATTTTCATTTCTTATTCCTAAATTGCTCTAAACTCGTCTAATTGCTCTAAAACGTCCAGATTTAAAGGGAATAGAATCTAGTTATACAATACGATTACACTAGACGCAAAAGATTAAGGAAAAATGGAATTAACGTTAGACATTTTCTTATAATATTTTTAGGGTTCCCTTAGCCAAAAGGAAAAAATGGAACCCTTATAATTTTGTCATGTCCGACAGTATGCCATATTAATTTTTGTCAGAGACTATGGGTACTATATATGGCTGAAGTGTGGAAGAAAGGTGTATTTTATGAATAGGTATCCACTCCATATGTATATTTAATTGGGGGGATGAAAACAAAATTCAAGAGAACATTCCGTGTGTCATTTAATAGAGATTTCTTTCTAAATGGTATGGAGGTTGTAATACAGTTTTTGGCTATGCCTTGCTTTAAGATATAATTGGTTTCTAAAGTGGTAAAAAGCGTGTGTCTTGCTCTAACTTTTGAACTATAAATAACAAATACAAATAAAAATAAATAAATTGAGATTGTAGAATTCATTGAAAACTTCAATGGTACGTTTGAACAAACGTTTGTACGTTTAATTTCGTAGTTGAGCGAAATTTTTGAAATCGGTTAAAAATAGCATTTAAAAAATAATATAATGGTTGTAGACTCGCTCTTGGTGGGATTTTATTTATTTTATAAATAATATTAAAGTTAAAATTATTCTGACATCTCCTTTATTATATCATATTAATATCAGATGAAATATTTATTTAAATTGATATTTCCATTTCTTCGCTCCTGTGTCGAGGCTAAGAGCGGCGTTGAGTTTTGCCACTCAACACGCAATGTCTCCAGAATTCGGCCGAAAGTGCAGAACGGTTCCCTCTGCCTACCCTGCCTTGCGCGGAATAACAGCGTGAAGCTGATTTGATTTCATTTGAATAATGATGAAATTACATAACAGAAAAATAAATAAATTCATATATAGGTGAATTAAAAAACGAGCAATGTTTAATAATTACGGATAATTTTAATTGATATGCAATATACGCGTATTAATTTGTAATGATTATACGTAGAATAACAATATGACCCCTGACATCATATTTAATACTGAAACAGATAAGATCTGAGATACGAGCGTACAGTTTATCTTGTGTTCGTATGTGCGAGTATGTAGGACTGGCACAGTTCAACACAAACCAAGTTCAAGGCGACAGTCAATTAATAAGTGTTATTAAATATTGTAATAAAAAATATTGATATGTTAACAAAATAACTGGAGTTTCTAAGTCTCTTACAAACTTTTAAACCCTTCCAATTTTTTCTTGAGCTATAACTGACATATAATAGATATTAAATAATAGAACAGTAAAGCATTTTTGTATAATATATATTTATTATCTTATTTTCTCAACTGTACTTCTTTCTTTAGCAGGAAATGTAGACAGAAAATTATTAATTTTTCAATAAATAGTTAAAAAAGCTCCATATTATTATATAACCAAATTTAACATTTTATTTTTATTTAAAATTTATTTAATAAAACAGTTACATTCTTTCGATTTCAAATATTTAGTCCATTCTCATACTTAAACTTATTTATAATGTGAGAAGACGATTATACATATATGTGTGTATATTCATTCAATATTGTGTAGCTTACATAATAATTTGATCATTCAATTAATTCGAGGAAATGATATATTTATTTACATTTATATTTCCATTTCTTTGCTTTGGTTCCGAGGCAAAGCGCGGCGCTGAGATTCGCCACTCAACTCTCTCCAGAACTCGGCAGAAAGTGCAGAACAGAGTGTCTTAACACTAGATTCTCACTGCCTACCTTGCTGTGTTTTGGATACTCTTTTCCTCTGCAAGTTCGTTTGCTCACCATTGAAAGTCGTGACTATTATTTATTTAAACACGCTTCTTACCCTATATACGTATATAACACTTCACGTTACCTTCTTCCAATTTCGTAAGTAATGTTAATTTTCATATTTTAATTTCGCTATATTTAGTAATATGACTAAAATCTAATAAATCTATAGTAGTTTTGGTGAAAATCGATCTTTTCATGACTATTCTTTTATTGTTAACAAATATGTAGGGTAAACTTAACATTTAAATATTCTTCTTTTCACCTAATGAGCGCCATAGTTGTAAAATAATAGAGTGAAATATAAAATCTAAATTGTACGACGATGTCCTGACAACATATTTTTTTGATGATACAGTGTATACATTTGTATTTTGTACCTTAAGAGGTACCTTAAGAAACAGTAAGCTGTTTCTTTTACTAATTGAATGTTCTTAGATTTTTTTGTAATTAAGAATTTAGTCATTATTATATTAATATTGTAATTAAAATACAGGTGTAATTGAAAAATGCGTTGACTCACAGCGAAATATAATTACTTGCGGTTCGTAAATCTGTTATGATATTAATTCACAAATTAGGTATGTCCAAAGCTCTATATCATTACGCAGTGCAGTGGGTATTTTCCCTAATCTAAATACAATAGTTGTGGATAAGAAACGAAAAAAGAATACGAAATGAAAACGAAAAAATATTTATTCATAATATTCTGTTACTATTCAGTCACCTCACATGTAGCTAAAATAATTGAAAACAGAGTGACTGATCCTTTCCTAATTGAGAAAATGTTATTAAATATTTAAAGTGTTGTAAAAAGTAGAATGTTGATTAAAAAAAATTATGCTTTTATTAGATATTAATATATTCGAGTGAGAGAACTCTCCATGCTAAACGTGTGATGTTGTTATTTATAGTTTTTACCCAGAATTCAAGTAATGATTAGGATTTTTATTACAAAGCCGTGATGAATGGTCATGTTAAATGCTTTATTTATAAGTATATGTTGAAAGAATGAAACGCATTAGATAAGGCAAATTATAAACCTCCATGACTGATTCTGACTTCATTTTAATAGATTTGCACTAAGAAATGAGTTCTTTAAAGAAGTATATGTGTATAGTGCATTGTATCTTAAGATTTTTTAGGATTATGTGACTTATAGCAGATTTTGTTTTCAAATTTCTGAAATTCTTGAATGATCAAGGCTGTGTCAGCAACGCCACGACTGTGGATTCGATCCCCACTCGGGGAAATCATTTATTATTTATTGATTTTTCCATTTCTTCCATGGCATCAAGGTAAGAGCCCGGCGTTGAGTTCCACTACTCAACACGCAATGCCTCGAAAAATTCGGCGGAAAGTGAAGAAATGGTGCGTTCTAACACTAGGTTCCCTATGCCTACCCTCCTATATGCGGAATACAGCGTGAATCAGTATATTTACGCCATATCAGTATTAATACGTGAAGCAAAACTTTGAACCCGTTGACACTACACTACACTGGATATATACGTTGCTGTGGTAATTCGTATTATTATAATACGCGTCAGTGGGTCCTTTAGTAAAAATAAATGACCCTAAAATGAAGCGTTTTAATTTCCATTGAATAAGCGTCATTTATTTGAGCTAAATATTTTCTTTTTGTAAAGGATTTCTTTGTTTTCGTCATTTCACTGTTTTGATTGCTTATTTCGTACGAGGACTACGTGAACGACTTACCTATAGTTTCATAAACAGAGGGGTTTTTGTAGTAAAAGCATTACTTACATTCAGGTTTGCAGCAAAGCATACGTTTGGATTATTTTGAACCGGATTAACTATAATTAAATAAATCCTTTCGCACTGATATATAATTATCAAAATATCTTAATATTTTGATATTTAATATTACATCGCCCGAAAACTATTTTTCGAATATGGAGCTTTCGAGGTGCAAAATATTTTTGCAATACATATAGGACAGTAAAATACAAGTAAGAAATTGCTTTATTTAACGCGAACGGAGTCATGGCCAATGCTAGTATCTAATATATAGAATATGAAAATAATTTTAAGAAAACGCTTGTAAATAACTTTCAATAATTCTTACATGTCACTGTAAAGAAAATCGGTGTCCAAGTTTTTCAACCATCATTTTTAGATGTCAATTTCAAACAGTAGTTCTATTAGTAATATATTAATCACAAATTTACTAATGAAATATACAACCAAATTATTATTAGAGACATTTTGAAACAATATTATCTAATGGTTTTTACCAAAAAACCAGTTTTCTATCGTCCAAGACATCACAGGAGCACTTTTTGTGACAGTTTAATTAGCAACAGCTATGTTGTTGTACAAGAGACAGGTAGAGGTAACCTATTCCTTTTTTGCGTCCACTAATGGTATTAATAAACTACCAACGTCGTGTTTGTTCTTTTTCATAGCCATTACTTTGGGAAAATCCATTGCATCATGGTATCTGTCGTGGCACAGACACACAAGTGTGTGACTTCATTCGATTCGATCTTCGATTTATTTAAATTTACATTTACTTTTTTTTGCTCTGGTATCGAGGCAAAGAGCGGCGTTGAGTTCCGCCACTGTACACGCAAAGTCTCCAGAATTTAATGGCTAGTTAGGAACGGATTGTCTTAACATTAGATTCCCTCTCCCTACCATGCCGTATGCGAGATACAGCGTGAAGCTGATTTATTTTATTTTGATTTAATTTAATCGCTACGATTACCTTACAACGATAAGATAACTAGAAGTGGTGTGGTGCAATATTATTAGTAATCATTTAAACTATTTATAAGATTTAAAAATTAGGACTGCATCGAGTTAAGAATGTTCATGCGTAGTTAGAAACGAAGTCATATTAAAAAATACCTTCTACGCATCTGTAAAATTTGTTGCACATCAGGCATATATATACGTATCAATTTATGATGACATTTGGTAAAAATTACATTGTCCTTGGGCATGATGGGCGTAAACAAATTCTATTATATGGATTGGTTCGTAGTGTAGGTTAAAAACTAATAACTATAACGGAGAACTTTGCGTCTATCGCATATATATATTCTTAATCTTTGACGAAATTACATTTTTACCACATCATACTAATATTATGGCCTTTCTATTTCCCTTCTCCATGAAACCCGATGTATATTTACGAGTATTTGTGATATTTTTTTTTAATAAAACTATTAATTGTCTAGTATGAAACATCTGCATTTTATCTTGAATAAATATACAATTGAAAATTTAATTTAATTATTTTATCTCTAATTTATGTTTTTATATGTCTTCTTTTTATTTTAAATATTACAAAGCGCAGAACAGAACAGAAATGAAAATTCGGTGAAACATTGGAAACGGAGTGTCTCATCAATAGGTTCCGTCTCCCTACTCTACTATAAACAGAATACAACTCGAAATGATACTCTTATCTTTAATAATAGAAGTATTAGAAGATTTAGGATTAAATTAATAAATTAAGACTCTATATTAATATCTCAATTGATATTTGCACTCAGACGCGTCCAACAGTTAATTATACGCAATTAATCTCACCAACGTGCTACACGATCCGAAACGAAACATCACGATCATCAAACCGGATCACTCACTGTCCATACCTAACTAAAAATTAGTAAATACCATATTTAGATCACTTTGTTATTTATAGTCTCTTTATTATGATAGAAAAGAAATATATTTATTTGTTTCTTATATTATAAAGTGATATATGGGTTTTGTCACAAGTATAATTTTTATTTTATAGCAATCAATCATGACGACAATATTGCAATATCAATATTTTTTTTTGTTTCATAAATAAAAATGATTTTTTTTGTGGTCATTCGGGTAGAGTTAAGCGATGCTGAATGTTTTTTTTTAAATAAAAACAGTTATTTTCATAAAACAAATATTATATATTTGAAAAATTGTTCTTAATTATTAATTTATTTCTTAAAATTTTACTAATATATTAACCGCATACAAATTAGATGTATTCAAATAAATATATTCTATTCATATGGTCTGTTGGAATTTTATCAGCATGTTTAATACCTAATGTTATTTTATTGACTTAGTATATTTATATAATTTTACTTTCTGTGCCTTTACTTTATAATCCCTTTACTTGTCTACTCTTATAATCCCTTTGATTATGTTAAAACACTGTATAGTAAGGCAAAATGTTTGAAGCTACGCACCGAATTTTATTGTCTCTGAATCTAATAGGTAGAGTGATTCGACAGGAAAATTTATACTATGTATATACATCTATACTATATTAGAGTAGCCTAAGTAGGCGAACACACATACATTTATTATGCATTACTTTAAAATACTTTATTGATAGTACTTTAAACTGAAAAATATTTAGTTGTTGTCGAAAATATAAGGCTATTTACTTATCGTATAAGCACGCACATTTACACTTATGCTATTAAATTTGTTAAGGCTCTACAAGTAGATGCAAAGATAATTCAGTTCTCTTAAGTTCGCTTCGTAGTTTCGTAGTTTGCAACTTAGCAAAGCAAGGCACGTAAAAACTTGACTCCCGATACAAAATGACTAATGAGCTGATAGAGATGACATTTTTAAGGTCGAATTTGTGTTACAATTTTCATGTTTTAAAATTACGTTAATAGTAAGTAATATATGCTTTTATCTGCAGCTTCACAGGCGTAGTGTAATGGAAAAGATTGAAAGTTGTGTATGACACATCAAACATTATCTTAACGATTGATTTATATAGCCTTTATAGTATTCATCAATAAATGGACTATCCAATACAGAAAATATTTTTAAAATTCGAACCAGTAACGCCAAAACTTAGCGCGCTTAAAAGACCTTTTAGCCTTATAATCTATACATTTAATAAAATTGTAACTGATCGCTGTCTTTACGCAAAAGAAGTATAAAGAAAATCCATTATAGGAGGCATGTATCAATCCTAATTTCCTTTTTTTATTTTTTGTCTGTTTGCGCTTATCTCAGAAACCGCATACCCGATGAAAATACAATTTTCACTATTGTATTTTGAAAAACTTTTTGCAACATTTAGTGTTTGTTTTAATTAAATCGCTTTATAAATTTACAAGTTACATCAAAATAAAGTATTTTGTTGAACAAAATTACTATAAGATAACTGCTTTACATGCATTGGCTGAAACTTTAGTTTTAATAGAAAGTAATTCAAATCAGTTAACAAATAATAAAAATAATATTCGTATTAAATAAACAATTGACTGCGCATAGTAGGGGGCGCTACTAGACTAGAGGGCGCTAGGGTCAAGAACGCACACGGGCAATATGGGCTAGAGACGCCTCTGTCTAAGCCAGTTACCAGTTTACCAAAAACAAATAAATTTAAAGGGTATTAAATAAATGAATAGGTAAAATAATTTGGGTCGAGAAAAATAATACACATTATAGGTCATAGGATTAAAAATTTAAATATTCATATATTATCATTAGGAGAAGGTCCAACAAAACATAAATTCAATAAATAAAATAAATTATAAATTCTCTTAGAGAAGAGATGGGTAAAAATAAAACTAGTTATTATCTAGTTATAAGCAATTTAATTGATAAATACTATTAACGATGATCATAATAAGTTATTTACAAGAGACAAACATCAGATTTTTGTCTTGGATACAAAGTAGTATCACTCAGTCAGCACTAGATATTTTATGTATTTTTGCGATATGCTCTTATTATTCTACTGTTCCTACTACAAAATATTATTACATCTACACTTTAAATAACTAATAACGAATAAAAATATTACTCTCATTTACATCTCTATTCTACACAATTAACACAACAATCCATTTAATACTTTGCAAATTGGTTCTTTATTATTGCCTTGATAACTGTGAACCTCTATAATATTTTAAGGAGTAAATGCTGTTTTCGTGATTTTACCGTCGTTGTTGACTACTTGTAAGCCTTCACCATGTTCAGATATTTTGCCATTATCGTTGGTCCATTCTTTGAAGGTAGAGACGGCTTCCCCATATACATGAGTGTTGCCATCTGGCTGCTGAAGATCCTCTACATTGGTATTACCAAATAATGCGACTGCCGGCTGAAATTTAATATTACAACATTAATAATATTATACAAGAGAAAATTTTATTTCATATTAAATTATGAAATATTAAAAATTGATTTAAATTACATCAATTTTATAGTGATTTATTTATTAAAACTTTTTGGTCAGGTTCACTTTATTAATTAGAACAATAAAAGTAAATTATATTTATAAAATGGTACATACCCCCCAAGCTCCTTGAGTGTGCTGTTTAAGCCTGAAATGGATATCAAAACAACATTTAAAATGTAATATTTATATGTATAAGCATATTGGTAAATTAAGAAAATTATAAAGATTTTTTTCAGAAATGTTTCAACTCGTTTTTTTGCATATAAACTATTGATTTAATCTACTTACAGAGTTTGAAAAGCGTCCCAATTTCCAGTTTTTGCCGCTGCTGCTAAATCTCTAGCTAGTGACGGTGCACCTGAAAATAGTGTGCCATAAATATAAAAAATAAGTATAAAAATATAACTTAATAGAACCTACTATGCACAAGCCTTTGTCATCTCTACCTGCGTAGAGTTTTTAAACTCATATTTTGTAAAATATTCATAAAATATATTTTATCCTAAGCTGTCATTTTATATTATAATACAGCATATTTACGGAACTTTAAAAAAGGAATATATCAAAATCTAGTTATAACAGTTGACCATTTCGCTTGAGGTCATATCACGTTTGCCGTGACATATCCACAAGAGCACACAAACTAATCAAACAATTATTGGATGTTTTAGGTGTTTTATGATTTTTTTTCAAGTCGTTTATCTCGTTTTTTTATTTTACTATTCGAGTTTTTTTTAATAAATCTCTGTAGCATAAGCGAGATTCAAAATGGTTGCTTGTTTATCAATTTTAAAGTGTCATCCTATAGCCTTGTAGCTAAAGGCGTAGAAAAATATTGAATTAATAACTGATACTATAAATTATACAGTAGGTTTTTGTTTAAGTTGTCACAATAAATATAATTTAATTTATTCACATGAATAGAATTTAAAATAATTTAAGCAGAACTACGCATGTACTAACTACGCATGAACTAATAACTTCATTTAATGACGTCGGTTAATAAAAATTGTGACAATATTAATTTGTTAATTGTGACAATATTAATTTTTTTTGTGCAAAGTGATAATTTTCTTCAATAATGAATACTTTTTAACAAAATCCTAACGCATATGTATTTTTTCAGCGATATCTGTAAAATTACAGAAAAAAAATGCATCAAAGCTTTTAAAATAAGGTCATTGAATGTGTTAGAATAATACTAAAATCGGGATCCTTGACGCCAATTTTTTTAGTATGTTTACTTTATTCAGCTTGTGTTATGGGTATTTAGTTGAAAAAGTAGTAATAAGTGTTAGATATATATAAGAATATGTTATTTTGTTTAGTTATACAAAATAACATAATTTTAACGTTAACGTTACGTTTTCATTGTAACGTTATTTTTAGATGTTTAACAAAATATAAGAGAAACAAGCACAATATTAAATAATTTCTTAATTTCTTCTTTTTTTTTTTAGCATTTAAAAATCTTCGAAAAAATATCACGTAAAAGCGAAGTCTTTATTTTTGGAACTATTATTTTTGGAAAAAGGATACTTATTCAGAAAATTAAACTTACTTTGTAACTATATCTATAGTAATAAATTCACCATGAGGGTTATAATCAAAAGAGTTTGGTTTTGGTCGTAACATATCTACTAATAGAATTCCGTTGTAGTTAAAATAAAGCCATTAAAATAATAATATTCATGTAAAATTTATATTCATGTTTATAATAAAATTAATGTAGACTTATTTTTACTAAATGTCCATCACATTTAGTAATAATATTTAATAATTAGTAGTTAATAGTGGAATAAATTAAAACAAATCAGCTTCACGCTATATCGCGCACACAGCAGGGTAGGCAAAGGGAACCTAGTGTTAAGACACTCACACTTTCCCCAGTATTCTAGAGTTATTGCGTATCAAGTGGTGAAACTTAACGCCACTCTTTGCCTCGGCACTAAAGCGAAATGAAAATATAAATAGCAAAAAAGTATTTACGAAGTGACTTCTGCACGAATACTGCATTCCTATTTTTTAACTTTTATAATTTCTCTCCGTCTCCCTACCTACAAAGAAAAGCTTAGTGTCAAAACACTCCTTTCTCATTAAAAAATGATAGCTTGATAACCTACCTTCGATAACAATCGCAGTCGCAACCAACAAGATCACAATTTTGAACATCTTTAAATGATTTAATAAGATAAAACTTAAGCTTGTATTCGATGCTGCTCAACCGACGCGCGACGGTTGTATAACTTCAAATGCCTGAATTCCGAAGGATACGCTTTATATTATATGTCATTTAACGCCTTCAAAGCTTTGTCTGTTCTAACAACAATGGACACTCAAAATACAATTCTTTTGTACGAAAATATCGCAAATAGTTATTGATTCCGAGGATTTGACGTGACATATGAGAACTATTTGTTTGTCTGTTGTTATTTTTATGGTTGCTATTTACGTGTATGTTTGAGCTCATTTGAATACGCTGTAACATATGATGTGTGATATTGTTTTATTTAATATATTTCGTTTCAATAATTTGTGAACATTTTTTGGTAGGTATTTATTTTACTCTTGAGAACATAACATAAAATATTCTAGTTCTCTACACAATGGTAAAAGAATTGTCATAAGAATATTTTCCTAATAATGAAATCGAATGAGGCAAATTGTTTCTGAAGAAAGTACTGCATCTGCATGTTTCACATGTCGCGGATTTAAATATCTTTTATTATTGTTATAAATAAATAACACAAAAAGTACGTATAATTGACTACTTTTGTATCATATAAGACTACGTAGAAAATTTACATAAATGTATTATCATATCCCTCTTAATGTTTCTCTCATTTGTTATTATTAGAAGCAAGACTGACAGAACCTCCTGGCCCATCCAAAATAGGCCGTTCAGTCCATCTGACCCACACAATCTGCTCAAGGTCCCATTTGGATCTTGTACTTGTAAAAGAATTACTTCACGATAATAAAAAAACAAGAGAGGGATAATTTCTCTATAACGGAATGTAGCTTGGACAGTGAAAGTGAGTGTCAAACCCTCACTTGAATAACATCTATCAGATACTGCCTCGAGCTACTCTTCTTGCAACGTGTTAAGCACGGCTTATTCATGGAGTGTTTAGTATTGTATATCTTAAGTTAAAAAAGAACCACAGTCTGTTTGTTTTTTGTACGCGCACCTCTTCTGATCTAAAAAAAATAAAATCAGCTTCACGCTGTATCCCGCACACAGCAGGGTAGGCAGAGGGAACTTAGTGAAAGACACTCCGTTCCCCACTTTCTGCCGAATTTTGTAGGCATTGCGTGTTAAGTGGCAGAACTCAACGCCGCGCTTGTCCTCCGACACCAGAGTGAAGAAATGGAAATATAAATTTAAGTAAATATTTCATCTCCTCGAGTGGGGATCGAACCCACAACCAGTCGGTTTTACAGCCACACTTTGTGCCGCTGCGCCACGACTGGCCTCTTCTGACCTATTGGACGAATTTGTTGAAAAATTTCATGCTCTTTAGCTATTAGGCCTGAGCGTGATCTAGGCTATATAAGACTTTGAAGATTGAATGTACAACCATACTGGTCAAGTTGAACTGTAAGAAATAATTAAAATCGCCATTAACAAAAGTAGTTGCATGATCATTAGCATTTAGCATTAGCATATCATTTGATATATAAAAATTGAATATTTTAAACATCTGATGAACAAAAATAAGAGTCAAGCGAAACTATAAGAAATAATAAAATAACTCTTTATATTTAGCAAATATGGTTCAGCGTAATGAATTTTTCTACTGACATATAAAAAAATAAGAATGGAAGATCTGCTGACTAACCACTACAGTTTAGCTAAACTATCAGAAATAATAAAATGCCGCCTAATGCGAGACTTGTTTAGTATGGTAGCCGATTTAAATTTCAATTAATATTTAAAAAATTCTTGAAAATTTAAGCTATCTTCCCACCGTGGGACGACGTTTAACTATAAATGCGATGATTATGAATTTGGCAAGCGCCGTAAAGTCTACGCAAACAAAGTTACAGGCGAGCATTAGTAATAGTTTTTTGATTTTGCACTATATTAATATTGCAGCATTGAGCATTTTGTCCTATCAATTTTTTATGTCTTATATATTTAATTGAAATTTTACAACTAGATCATTAAAAACTCTTGTAAATTTTATGTAATGGATTGGTAACACTTGACAATGATGTAATAGTACGTGTCGAAGTGGCTATTAATATATCCCTGTACGTCATCAAAGCCGATGTGACAGGTATTGTACTAAGATTATCACCGGCCACGCTTGTCTACCCCATGAGATGTTGGATGCTTTTATATTTTTATTTTTCACTGGACAATTTGTTAAAATAAAATTAAGAAGCAATAGAAATAAATTATATCGTTTTTCCATTGTAAAGCGATTATCTTTTAGGGTTCCGTATCTTATAAGGTCCGTCGGTTCGTCCGTCTGTCCGTCTGTCTATCTGTCAGTCTGGCAAGAGGTTTATCTCAGAAACGCTTGGAGATAACTCCGGTCTACAGTTTCTTGATTTCCTGAAAAAATCGTATTCCTACATTTACCTTAAAAAAAGATATGGCTGTTTATATCGCAAAAAACGCGTATTAATATACAATAAAAGGAATTAAATTTAATAAGGTAATTTCGGTTGACCTAGAATTATAAAATTTGGCAGGTAACATCTATAGTAGTACTAGTTCAAAAAAAATTAAAACTATACATATTTGGTTAAATTTTAATAAATAATAACCTAAAAAGGAGGGTATAATTTGAAATTAAAGCCACTAGTTCAAGTGAGCTATCAGATAAAAGGGCTCTGGCTAAGCTAAATTTGAACTTTAGAAAAAGCTCAAAACCTCCAATTTTTGTACTAAACTCTCAGTGGGCGATTCCGACTCGCGCTTGTCCGGTTCTTTTTATTTTACATTAATGTTTCATTTTCATTTTTTTAACATCTATTTTTGAACTATAGTGCCTATATAGCCAGCTCCTGAGGGTAGCACGTGTAATGAGCTTTTTAGCTTTTTAATCAACACATTTTATAAAATTGTTCTGATCGCTGTCTTTACATGAAAGAAATATGAGAAAAACTTTTACATCCCTATAATGTAATATTTTTTAATTTTTGTCTGTTTGTCTGTGCTTGCGCAAGTTCAAGACCGGCATAGAAAACTTAAATGCTGTTTTCATAATTTAATTTAATTTACTCCTTCAGAAAGAGCTTTAAATGTTAAATTATTGATTTGAAGGATTCATAATATTCTTTGTACTGTAATGTAATAACTGTAATGATTGCATATTAACTCCTGTACAGTTTTTAAATTAGTTAAATGTACAATTGGTAAATATGTAGTTATTACAGAGTACACGTAGATAGGATGTTTTAGGCATTTTTATATAGATTTATTTCAAACGAACGAACAAACGAAACAATCTATGTATATCCTTGATATTTCTTTGAAGATCAAATCGTTCTTTATCTCTGTTGTTTAATTAATTACGACTTAAACTTAACTGTTATGATTTATAAAGGTAATCTCCATTAACAATTCAATTTTGTTTACTTTATTGAATAAAATATTGTGTAATAGTGCTTCAATTGCGATTGCTATATAATAATGTAATAATGCCTTGAGTTCATTCAAATGACGATACCTTTTTTAATGAACCGATTTTGATGAACCAAACTTTAGTAGTTAAGTTTTGTCAAAATAAAGCAATTGATGAAATTTTCCAGTAAATCGTTTCAGTACTTTCAGAGAAAAATGTTGACATACATATCGACAGACAGACAAGAAATTCAAAAAAAATATTTTTGCTTCCTATTATTCTTTTTAAGTGTCCCTTCAGTCCCATCCCATCCCATCTATTTCAGTCAAAATTACTAAATGTACAGACAAAATATTTTTACTGTCTTATTATGTATGAGAGATATGTGAACAATTGACCACGCGTTAACTAGAGGGTGCTAGATATATGGGCTAGAGATTTTTAAACCACTTACATTACTAAAAACTTATGAGGTAAAAATAGTCTAGGTCGAGAAAAATGATAAAAATTATAGGTCATAAGACTAAAAAAATTAATAAATAAAATACTCAAATATTAAAGTTATAAGCAATTTAATTGATAAAACAATACTATTAACGATGATCATAATAAGTTATTAACATAAGGGTAACATCAGATTTTTATCTTGTATACAAAGTAGTATCACTCAGTAGTACTAGATATTTTATATATTTTTGAGATGTGCTTTTATTATCCTACACTTTTACTACTACGACATATGTACATCTACATTCTAATAACGAACGAAAATATTACTCTCACTTACATATCTGTTCTACACAATTCCATTTAATACTTTGCAAATTGGTTGTTTATTATTGCATTGATAACTGTGAAGCCTCTATACAATTTTAAGGAGTGAATGCCGTTTTCGTGATTTTACCGTCGTTGTTGACTACTTTCAAGCCTTCACCATGTTCAGAAATTTTGCCATTATCATTGGTCCATTCTTTGAAGGTAGAAACGGCTTCCCCATATACATGAGTGTTGCCATCGGGCTGCTGAAGGCCATCTACATTGTTATTGCCAAATAACGCGAGTGCCGGCTGAAATTTTAAATCAAAGATTAATAATATTTATACAAGAGAAAATTGTATTTCATATTATATTATGAGATATTGAAAATTGATTTAAATTACATACATTTTATAGAGATTTATTTATTGAAACTTTTTTGACAGGTTCACATAATTGATAAAAACCATAAAAATAAATTTATAGCGTAATGTTAAACGTAAAATAATATTCATAAAATGATACATACCCCCCAGGCACCTTGAGTGTGCTGTTTAAGCCTGTAAATGGATAGAAAAACCAAATTTAAAATGTAATGTTAATCTAAGTATATTAAGTAAATAGTTATTTTGACTTTGTTTTTTCTTTGCATAGCTTATGAGTTATCCAACTTACAGGGTTTGGAAAGAATCCCAATTTAGGTCTTTATCTGCTGTCGATGAACCTGAAAATAGAGTGCAGTATGTAGAGAAAATATGATAAAAAATGTAAGTTAATAGAACCTCACTCACATGTAGTCCATGTTAAAAATAAAGAAGAAAGCCTTTATTTACATTTGATGACTGACATGAATTGATATTATTTATATATTGAATTGGTATTTTGTAAAATATTGATAAAATATATATTCTTAATTTTTATAGCACTTCATTCTTAATTTTTTGCTGTTCAACAAAGAATAAGTAAAATGAACAGTAAATTAAATAATTTCTTAATACATATTTAGAAATTTCTTAATACATATTTCTTTCTTAAAACGTACATACGTTTAAAAATATTTGAACTGAAACTGTTGCAAATAATTTATGATTTATGTGAAAACTTTTCAATATTTGGTCATAAATAGTGTTTATACTTTTTATTATATTAACAAATAATAGTTGCTCGAAAAAAATGACTACATAAAAGTGGAGTCTTTAGTTTTGGAACAATTTTTTTGGAAAGAAATTTATAGATGTACACAGTACAATTATACACACACACAATTATAAACAGACTAACTAAATAAAGTCAGCTAGAGGGAAACGATAAAAAAATATATATAAGAATATATAACATACTGATAGAATTAGAAATTAAAATAAAGCCAATAAAACAATAATATCAATGTAGGTTTGTTATTTAAATTTAAACAACATTAACCTAAATTTTATCCCTGACCACACGAGAAAAAACATCCTACTGTGCTAGGATGACAATGGCAATTTTCAATAGAATATTTTAATAACAATATCAAATGAAAACTAGGCAAAGTATTTGTGAAAAAAGTAAAAAAAAAGTAATGTGTCTGAGTGTGCCACAGATCACAATACTACTATATAATTTTTAAGCGGAGACTTAGATGGGCATTTAGTAAAAATAATAGTAAAAAGTATTTACAAAGTGACTTCTTGTGTACGAATACTGCAATAATATTTTCTAAATTTTAAGCTCTCCATATCTACACGGTAAACCTTAGTGTCAAAACACTCCTTTCCATGTACTTTATAAAATTACAGCGTGACAACCTACCTTCGATAACAATCGCAATCGCAACCAACAAGAGCACAGTTTTCAACATTTTAAAATGATTTAATAAGATAAAATTTAAAACTTATATTCAACAACTGACGCGCGGCGGTTGTATACCTTTGAATGCTAGACAATGAAGGATACGCTTTATATTATATGCCATTTGACACCTTCAAAACTTTGTCTGTTCTAACAACAATGGACACTCATATGCATTTCTTTTGTACGAAAATGTCGCAAATAGTTATTGATTTCGGAGATCTGACGTGACATATGAGAAATTTTTTGGTTGCTAATTACATGTACGACTGGACTATTTTGAATACGCAGTAACATATGATATGTGATATTGTTTTATTTTATATATTGCGCTTAAAAAGTTAGTGATCATTTTATTTATTAAGAAACCGTGTAAAAATTTGAAATTTTTATACGCTTTTCTTCTTTTACGATTTATTTATGTTGTTAGCATCTATGTAGAGGGATTTTTACAAATTTCCAAAGAGGCGTTCAAATGCCGCTACGTTCAATTTTTTTTACGTTTTGCTTAATAAATATTTTTCTTTTAAAATGAATCACAAATATCAGTCTGTGGTCCTCTCCTTGCACGTTGTAAGCATGGTAAATCTACGGAATCTCTGGTAATTTATCTCTTTAGTAAAAACTATGGTTCCACATTAAATATTTTTACGAAAATAATTTATTGCGATTAAAAAAATTATAAAATTTAAAAAATTATAAATATGTGTATATTTGTTTGATTCAAACACTGGATTCAACTAACCATCGTGGTCAAGCTAAACTGTAAGATACAATTGAATACGCTCTTAATAAAAGTTGTTGAACGTGATGAACATTTAAAATTAACATATAAAGATTGAAGACTTCGAACATCTGATGAACAAATTTAACAGTCCAGCGAAACCTTCAAAAATAATAAAATAACACTTTACGTTTAACAAAGATGGTTCAGCGTAATAGACATTTTCTACTGACATATAAAAATTTAAGATCTGGAATACCTGCTGAATACAAACAACAGTTAAACTATAAGCAAAAATATATTGCCACCTGAGTAAAATTAGTTTAGTATGGCGCCCAAATTAAATTTAAATTGATAAATAAAAATCATTGAAAATCTAAGCCATCTTGTCGCTGTGGGGCAACGTTTGAATATAATTGGTATGGCTATGAATTTGACAAGAGCAGGTGAAGACGAAGTGGCAGGCGGTAACTAGTTATTATTAATATATATTTTTTTGATTCTGTAAGAGCAATGAGCATTTTGTACTAAAAACATTATTATAAATAATCATTATGTGAAAAAGTAAAAAATATAATTTTTTACTTTTTCACATAATGATTTTTTATACAGGATTATGTTTGTAATATTTTAATAAGTAGTATATAAAATAACGCATAGTACATATGAATAACTATTAATAGTCAATTATTAATATATCCTTGTACGTCATCAAAGCCGACGTGACAGGTATTGTACTAAGATTACCGTCAGTCACGCTTGTCTACCTCATGAGATGTTGTATATCTTTATATTTTTGTTTTTCACTCGACAATTTTTCTAAACAAATTTTAGAATCGATAGGAATAAATTATATATATCTTTGTAAAGCGTTTATCTTTTCTTCTCTTGCATTTATCTTCAATTTTTGCACGACATTTATCTAACGACTTCGACTCTTCGTAGGTGCGCTAAGCTTTCCTTCAAAACTAAACTGTTCAAAAGCTAATTTTATTGTACAATAATAAAATAATTAAAAATTAAATCAGCTTCACGCTGTATCCCGCATACAACATGGTAGACAGATGGAACCTAGTGCTAAAACACTCCGTTCCCCACTTTCTGCCGACTTCTGGAGGCATTGCATGTTAAGTGGCAGGACTCATTTAAGTAAATACTTCATCTCCTCGAGTGGGGATCGAACCCACAACCAGTCGATTTGACAGTCTCACTTCGTGCCTATGCGCCAGGACTGGCTCCCAATAATATGTACATATATTTCTTGTGTTCTCCATATTCCAATAATTTCTAAAACATCACGAGTCTAACCACCTGTTGTTGTTGCAACAGGATCTCGAAAGTGCTAATTGAAGATTTCATTATTTATTTTGATGTCACCGTGGCCACGATATATGTATGCGTGATGCAAAAATCACACATACGATGGTTTCGGATTCGATCCTAAACAGAAGAAATAAGTTGAATGAACTTTAAAAAATAATTTGATATATTCGTTATACTTGTATCCTGGTTATTTGGTTGGTCCAAATGTATTTTTCGTTATAAGTAGAAAACAAAGTGGAAAACGTAGTGTCTCTCTAATAGTAAACACCACAAGCAAACATTAACATAATTATCTAGAATAACTATAATAATTACAATAAATTTGACAAATTTTAGATATAAGAATGTTGTTAAATCTCCCACATGCATTACTAATTATATGCAATTAATTTTTAATAATGGTGCTGCAGGGACAAACATAGCATAAATTAAATAAAAAAATATTTTTATGTTAAACGGTTTTATTACAATAAAAATAATGTAGGTACTGTACTAAAAGTTAAAAAATATTTTGGTAAGTCCTAGCTACCACCAATTTTCTCATCAATCTGGGGTATTGATCAGACGAATAATAAAATAGTTGGGCGTTGAGTATCTAGAGTTAATATATGATAGTTTCACGTGTTCAACGTTTTTTTATTGTGATTGACGGGAGGAGGAAACATTATTTTTCCTTTTCAGTGAAACCTGTTTATTTTTTCCCGACTACTAAGAAAGGGTTATGTTTTTGTATATATGTATGTATGTAATGTTCTATATTACCTCATATCTCCAGAACCGCTAAACGGATTTGTATAATCTTTAGTAATCTAAATAATCTTTAGTAATCTTTAGTTTCGTATTAGCAGCCCAAGTGTTCTTAGATAAGTGACATTAAATAAACAATAACGGACGGGACGGGACGCCATTGAACTTAGTGCAAAAAAAAAATCGTTTCAAATACCACAATATGGGTATCAAAATCAAGAACTCAATAGGAGGATTTCTAAAAGGTATATTATGATTATTATGATTATCATTACTATAATGAATCCTAACAAAAAAATAAAAAAGTTTAAAAATATTTAAAAAAACAAGAACCCCGACTGCATAAAACTAAAAAGAAAATAAACAAGCCTACCTACAAGTAATTCTTCAATCAATAAAATCTTTACCAGGAACCTCGCATAATCTAACGAGCTCCTGACTGTTACTGAATTAAACTATTGGGCTTGTTTATTTTCTTTTTAGTTTTATGCAGTCGGGGTTCTTGTTTTTTTAAATATTTTTTTATGTTTTCAATTACTTTTAGTTTAGTGTTCCAATTTTATCGTTTATTTACTTTTTTATTTTTTTTATAAGTAATGCATTTCTAACGCGAAAGAAATATATTTAAATTTAACTGGAGATGATATTATTTCTCATCAAAAGAGCGCGAAAGACACCTGATATGTTATATTACGAAAAGTCCAATTTCTCTTGTTATGTAGGAAAGTGAAAAAAAGTAAAAAATAAGCCTACTTTAAAGTTTTATTATACACAACTAAACAAGGAAATATACATGAAACATTCATCACAAGTAATAAACTACTGGAACTTCGTATGTATCCACAGGGTAAATGACTTCGTCTTCTACAGGTATCAAATACAGAGTGCTTTCGGTCTGTTTCTGAAAAAAAATATCAATGTCAAATAGTATTTACACACATATTTAAAATGAAATTATAAGCTATTTATTTATTACCTTGGCACAACCTTCAGATTCAGATTTTTCTTCACCTTCACCTTCCTTATTTTCACCTTCTTCTTTATTTTCACCTTCTTCCTTATTTTCGCCTTCTTCTTTATTTTCACCTTCTTTCTTATTTTCGCCTTCTTCCCTATTTTCGCCTTCTTCTTCATCTTCGCCTTCTTCTTTATGTTCTCCTTTTTCTTTATTTTCACCTTCTTCTCTGTGTTCGCCTTCTCCTTCTTCGTTATATTCTTCTCTACCTTCGTTCTCTTCACCTTCTGATTTTTCACCTAACCTTTCTTCACCCTCACTTTCTTCCCTATTTACTTCCTCTCTGTAAAAAAATAAAATATATGTATATTTTAAAGTAATTAATCTATTCAATGTAATTAAAAGTACATTTTTTCAAGTTAGTTTTCCATAAATGTATTAATGTACCTTTCTAAAGGCTCTTCGCCTCTTTTCAGCCTCCCTCCTTTCAACTGAAAATTGTATTAATTGATTAAAATTTTATTCACATCGCAAAATAAAAGTAAATTATTATTTGTATATAGGAAACAAAATCCTTACTGCTTGCACAATATGCAACTGTTAGAAACAGCATAAATATAAATAGTTTAGACATAGTGAAAATTATTTAAGCTCCTAACTGAGTGCAAATACTAATTTTGCATGTATGCATTCGTTTGAAAATTTTCTGCTAATTTATATGAGACATAATGACTACAACCTTGAGCTTCCTATTGATATGTAAATAACATTTTTAAAGCCTTAAAATATATTATCACTCCTTCTTCATGACGGAGTGCCTAAATTACTTTTTAAATTGTAAGTAATTGACTTTGAAATTTTGCTTTAATTTGCCTTATTGTGTTGCTCTAAAAACTCAAATTTGAACAAAAGATATGTAAGGTTAGTTGGACGATATATTTCATTGCCTAAATACACTATTTTGGACTAATCATATTTTTTTTCTCACAATGTAAATAATTTCAATTTTATTTAAAACTTCGAAATGATAAGGTAATTAAAGCGAGTGGTACTGGAGCCATTATTTCTACAGTACCAATCCCAGCACTATCTAAACGTCAGAAATACTTTTCAACTACATAAAAAGCCAGAGGATCGGTTAGCGCCTCTTTAGATTTTTTTCTATTTATTAAATTTATACAAACGTCACGCTGTATCGCACTCGCACACAGTGCTAGGCAGTGGGACCCCTAGAGGCATTGCGTGTCAAGTTAAATAAGTTTTTGTATATAGTAAAGGAACAACCGATTCCAGTCGAGTAAGTTAGATTGGTGGGTTTTTTAATTTGGAAAACCGTTCCTTAGGATTTTTTTGGATACTTGCTGAGGATAATGTCGTAATGTCGTCTCTCTGCTGCTTGTCATTCATTCAATTAGTAATGAAAAAGTTTTATAACATTAAATAAAGTTTTAAAATATATTAAATTAATTGATTTAATTATATTTACTAGGTATTTGGCAAATTTTACTACGATACGTTAATAGCAATAAGTAACGATTATATTAATCCATTTTCAAGGGTTAATTCAGTAGTATAAATTATGCGTACGTACTTGGCTTGTTTATTTATAGATATTTGAACGCCTACAGTGTGGGCATAAATATTTTAAAGATCTTAACAAAATATATAAATGTTACATATTGAGAGTCAGGTCTTTACAGTCTGAGCAATCCACATATTCAAGATTTTGCTATAATTAAAATTCAGGTTAAATAGTATTTTTTATATTTATAGGTCGCCTTGACTGTGTGGCAAAAATAACGGATATACCATACAAATCATTTTCTGGAAAGTAGAGCGACCTATCTCCAGGATGTCGTCTAAATTTCTTCTCTTATATAAGAGAACTACGACATCTTATCAGCTTTTAAGATTTTTTTCTCCCAGAAAGGTTTCTTTATGATATATAAATATAAATAATATAAATAGTAAACACAACCCAAGCCATTGATTTCTTTAGCAATGACATTTTAGTTGCTATTCGTTATGTACTGTCTCTTTATTTTTCATTTTTCGTGGCGTCATGGCGCAGGGGCACAAAGTTGACTGTACACGCGACTGATTGTGGATTCAATTCCCATTCGAAAAAATGAAATATTTAATTAAAGTATATTTATATTTCCATTTCTTCGCCCTGGCAAAACGCGATGTTGAGTTACATATACAACATAACACCCAATGCAACCAGAATTCAGCGGAAAGTAGGTGACAGAGTGTTTTAACTCGTTAGGTTCCTTCTGCTTATCCTGCTGATTTTATTTTATTTTAACATTGTTAATAAAAATAGCTCAGGACTCCCACAATTCACGGTCCATTCATGTGTGTGTTGTACATATATAATTATACGAAATAAAAATGTGAGTACTAAGCAATAATGGAAAGAGTGAATAAAAATAACTAAAATAGAATAAAAAAATAAGAAAAGTTTAATAAATTGAATTTTCAAAGTACCCATAGTGCAGGCAGTTTTTAAGATATCTGCATATCTTATTAATTATTATATACAGTTAGTCCTAATAAAAAAATTAAACAAGTTATAGTCAAAATTTCAGTAAATAAAACTTGGGTTTCATAATAATCAAAATTTAATAAAAAGCGAAAGCATTATAATTAAAAGCAAACATAACTAATTCTACGGATATATTAAAAAAAACGGTATATAAAATTCAACATATTGAAACTAAATATAAGTGATTATAAGTACTAAATGATATTTAAACTGTGTTTGATTCAAAGTAATCAACATTTTCTTTAACATCGCCATTTACATTAGACACTACGCTACCACCACCTACTGATCTCTTTACACCATTAATGTCTGTAGCCTTGGTGAAAAATGACGATGCAGAACTGACGAATTTCTCATTTTTACTTTTGGGCTTCATATTTTTTATAGCCTCAGGAGTTATTGGCATTGGTATTGGTAATGGCTGCAATATTGGGACCTGAAATATATATCGTTTACTAAAAATTATATATATCGTATGGTTTTGTTAAATTGATTTTTTTTAATTGAAAGACAGAAAGAACCTAACGTATAAGTAACATACTATAGGCCCATTATCTTCGTCCATGTTTTTTTAGCTTCACGCTGCATCCTGTGTACAATACAGATAGACAGGAGGAACCTAGTGTTAAGACACTTTGTTTCACGTTTCCTTCCTAATTCTGGAGACAAAGCGTGTCGCTACACCGCGCCTCATCTTCATACCGAAGCGAGGAAATGAAAATAATTCACTTACTCGTGCGGGAATCGAACTTACAACCACCGCGAGATGCCAGATGGCCTCACTTATAGCCAAATGGCCTCACGTTTTGTTGTTAAAATAAAGTAATTATATACTTATTTTTTTACAAGTAGTATTAAAATATTAAGATTTAATAGACTTTACCTGTTGTGGTATGATTACAGGTGGACTCTGTAAGAAATACTTAATATTAATTTAATCAATATTTAAAAATATGTATATTTAATTTTTTTCTTTTATAAATAAAAAATGATAAGAAATTCCAAGTTTTATGATTATTATTTAAGAAATAATGTTATAAGAACAGTAAAGTACAAAGTAATTAAATAATTTATTATATATATGTAAACATATTGGAAGCAACAGAATAAATGGATCCATAATCATATCAGACAGATGACCCAAAGCGTGCCCATTCAAATTTGCATTAAGTGATATCCATTTCATGAAAAGTGCATGGGCCATGTACTGTGCAGTAAACTAAATTAAACATTAATATTTACCTATAGATAGTATTACCACCAGTAGTTTGCAGCTTAACGCTTATTATACCTACTATATATAAAATATAAATTTTAATATTATTTATTTAATAATTGATATTGCTGTATGGCCTCTATGGATTACTTACGGGACTGAAACAACAAAAAAAATGTTATTATTATAGGATACACCACGAATGTACAAACAGTTAAACAATTTTAATGTATTTATGAACTATTTCTTACACTTACACTTTCTTATAAAACTTGCTTTAAAGAACTTAGTGAGGTATATTTAATAAAAAAAATGTGATTTTATATTAAAAATATGTTAATGATTATTTAAGATTTTATTTAACTTTATATAAACAAATTTCGATACGTACCTAATATTTGGTGGGTTATCTCCAACTGCAAAATTAACAAAAAATAAATCATTTTATTTACATCTTTTATTAAGACCTTGAAGTTTTCATAATTACAATTTTAATGAATAAACAGTCTTCGCTTTACATGTCTTACTTACAAAATTATATAAAGAAATAATAATTTTTTAATGGATATAAAACATTATATTCTGTAAAAAGTTACAGTTTAACCGACTATAAGATATACCTCTTATAGTATATTGACGTGTCTTTTAGAATATATTATAATTTTAAAGCATTCACTTATAAATATTGCCAAAGTTATGTAAATATGAATATATTATACTACTTTGTAAATATAGTAGACTCAAATCAAAAGTAACAATAACTAAAATTTTTCTTCTCCTTCTTTCTTCTATCAGGAGAACCTATCAGGGCAGCCAGAGAGAACCTAGTGCGAACACCGCTTGTTAAGTGGCGGAAATCAACGCCACGCTTTGTATTGTCACCAGAAAATAAAAATAACTCATCGCCTCGAGTAGAATTTTCCTAATCCTCGTTAAAAAATATTTTACCAATATGTTACTGTGAATAAAACGTTAATTATCATATATTATGTAACTGTTGTATACTTACACACAAACTCCTTAACCACACCATCGTTATTAGTAACAATAGTAGTGCCACCGGTTTGAATAACTTTGCCGTCCTTATCTACAGTGGATGAACTTGAAGAACTAACAGATATTCCATTAAAATTTTTGCCTTTATTCTTGGCAATGTCTGCAGGGGATGGAATGACTATAGGTGGTATGGTGGGGAAAGGGGGGAAAGTAGGGAACGTTAGATGTGGGAACGGTCGAAAAGTTGGAAAAGGTGGGAACGTCAGGTGATGAAACTGGAAATAAAAAATAAACAAGTATTTTTTTTTTCAAATCTTATTCTACAATGAAAAAAAAAGTATGTAGAAAATATATAAATATTTGAGCATAACAAGACTCGAATAGACGCCTCGTGTAAACCGCCTAATGACTGGGACCGTTGGTAGCGTCAAAATTCTTACACGTTTGTTACAATTTTTTATGTCGTTAGTTTACAAGTTACAAAACTTTTACATGTTTTTTACCTTCAAAAAATGTTGAAAACATTTACTTAATAGCAATCTCCCTTGTCAAGTGATGCGTTTCAATAATTTTTGGATAGTAACTTTAGATAAGCCTTAACAAGCGTATGAGAATTTCGACAAGGCTTGATAAGAACGTATGGCATATTGATCAGGGTACTTGAAGAGCTTTCAATGAGACGCAGGTTCGATTAGTATAAAGTATAAAGTTATTGTACGTTTTCTTATACATTTTTTATATTAATACTAACTACATTTTATGTAGTTTCAAAGTTATGCGTTACTTAAAACAATATGAAGTATTTTTCTTTCCTAAATGTGGAATAACACTTTAGTTTTTTTTTATATCAATGCATAATATAAAAATTTAATTGTATTATATTTTATTTAATTATAAGCAATGCACGACCACTACTTATAACAAATATAAACCAATTTGAAAACTTACCTTGAATTCATGTCTTCTGAAAAATAATAAAAATATACATTAGGGAAATGTTCACGATTTTTATTTTTATTACTTTAGTTGTATTTTAAATATTACTATGTAACCAACATTATACCTCTCTCTCTCTAAAGAATAATAAAATCTGTAAACTTAAGATCTTGTACAATATTGACAATATGTTTCAAAACAATATTATGATATATTATTTATTTATTAATACGATGATTATGATTTTTTTATTTATTCAAAAGTGGGATAGACAGAGAGAACTAAGTGTCCGGACACTCCATTCCTAACTTTCCGCCCAAATACAAAATTTTATCTGTTGAGCCTTCATGGTGCAGGGGTTTAAGCGTGTAACTGTAAACGCGACGGTTGTAGGTTTGATTCCCACTCGGTGGAATGAAATGATTTAATATTTTTATTTTCTCCCTTTTTGTTTCTTAGCAGGTTTCCATCTGGTACCTTCTTATCTCTTCTCCTCTGCTCTAATGTGAGTCGGACTCGCCCACCGAGAGTTCCGTACCAATTTCAGGTTTGTAGATGAAAATTTGCGAGCATATGCAATCATTTTGTATGAAATAAATTACAAACAAAGCTTGAAGCAAAAAATCGTTTCGCTTCGTTACTAACTAAAATACAAAAATTATTTTTATAAATATTCTTTGAAAAACGCTGATAAATAAATGCTGATTGATGTGAATGTGTTGAATTAGAAGGTTGTATTTTTCCGTGCTCCAAGGGACCATAAACGTGAATATTTAATAATAATATCTCCATGCGATCTCAAGATAAATGGTCTTCATAGACGGACAGACGGACAAAAAAGTGATCCTATATGGGTTTCCTTTTAAGGTAAACTCTAAAAATATATAAACTCTAAAAATATATTATAATATATATACTTACTTTCCAAAATCATCATCGTTTTGCCATACGAAAGCAGCTGAAAGAAAAACACAATTTAAAATAAATTACGTCACATTATGTATATTTTCATTTTTATTCGCTTCATTTTCATTATAATCTTTTTTTTAACATAACACCTAGGTATATAAAACTCTCGAATCAGTAATACTAGCATACATTTCATTGTAAAATATACTCCTATATATTAAATAGATCACATGAACAATAGTTATTAATTATGTTATTTGCGTATAATGACGCAATAACATAAGAAATTTGATATAATAATGTTGAAATAATAATAATGTTTATTTGAGTATAGTTTGATAAGTAGGATAAAAGGAAATATCGTTTTTTTTTATCTGAATTCTCTCTCTCTCTATCTATTTAAACGAAAATATTCACTTCAACACTTCTAGGTTTATTAGTATAGTAGTTACAATAAACGAACGGACGATTTTTTTATAATGTCTATTAAATAAATCCTGATTTTGTATAATATTTTTTTCATTAAAACACACAAAACACTCACCATTGACTGAAGCAGCTATAAAAGCTATAAAAAGTAAAATCGTGTACGCCATTATCCGATACTGATAAAATTCAACTCCGCTCAAACTCAACAGTTGGAAATGTACTGAAAAATCGTGCAATTTAATGCTCATTTAAATATTATTCATATGTCTTAAAACAACTGCACAAACAGTGCGACGAATGGGCGTTCTCAGAAACTTTAAAAATATCAAAGATATTAAGCAACAATGATGTTATGACGAATCTGTGTTCATCGGACTAAGTAAGTTTTTTGTAGCAAAAATTGCTAATATGTAGATCAGGTATGCTGAAAATGCGTTCTTCTAGAATTTTCCACGTAAATAAAACAAATTAGTTTCTTTTTTTAGATAATCCTTAAGTCTATCTTATAAACATAAAAAGTTGTACTTGTAAAATTATTATTATTTTTTAAGCAAAGCCAGAACTATTCATTAGTAAAAGTACTTATCTTATAAGTAATATTACCGATCACGTGTTATGAATACTTACTATGAACTGTTAATGGTTATTTAAATAAGGAAAACCTAGGTCTTTAATTGCGTAATAGTTTCACACTCATATCAACTGTCTGATTAATAATAATTAAATGCATTAATACAATTTATTATAATAACATTATATTAACAGTTATCTTCTTGAAATGTAACTTTTTTAGTTAAAAATAAAAAAATAAATCAGCTTCAAGCTGTATCCCGCACACTGAAGGGTAGGCAGAGGGAACGTAGAGAAAGACACTCCGTTCCCCACTTTCTGCCGAATTCCGGAGGCATTGCGTGTTAAGTGGCAGAACTCGACGCCGCACTTTGCCTCGACACCAGAGCGAGGAAATGGAAATATAAATTTAAGTAAATATTTCATCTCCTCGAGTGGGGATCGAACCCACAACCAGTCGGTTTACAGTCACACCTTGTGCCGCTGCACCACGACCGGCCTCAACTACTTTTTTAGTTTAGTTATATAAATAAAAAAAACGTCTATACTTTGCTTTTGCACCCAGAATGTTGGGTTGGGTTATCGGTTGGGTTATGAGACTACCAACTAACTTTTTTTTAATAACCCCAATCTAAATAACTTTTTATGTTAAATAAAGTTTTCCAAAATACGATAGTGTAAAATGTGCACTCGGTCACCCTAATACAGAGAATCTGAAATTCTTTTTTTTATGGAAAAGACAATGCAAACGAGCGTTCGGGTCACCTGCTGGTAAGTGATTACCGCCGCCCACGACCCCGTGCAACACCTCAGGAGCTGCAGGTGCGTTGCCGGCCCTTTAAGGTGGATTGGGCTCCGGGGCCCGGCATTACCTGATGCGAAACGCAGTGGCATAATTAGATTAGCGTGAACAAACGAACAGACAAACCGATCGAGTATTATAAGATTGTTAAATGCTACCAATATTTTTTTTTATATTTTTTTTTTGTACAGGCACCGATGAGTTATGATGTATACTTTTTTTTAAATTAATTGAATACCCTTATTGGAACTACGAAAGTGCAACCGATTATGATGATTATGATGAAAAATTTCACATTACAAATCTTAAAGGCGCTGCGAGCATAAATTAAAACAGGATACAGATAACAGGAACTTTAATATATTAACTCAGGAACGTAATTCAGTTTAAAAAATAAATAAAATTGCTAATAACGAAAAAAACCGACGCTCTGTTTTAAGCCGAAAAACGTCACTTGAGTGGGTGAGTGCCAACTCCGTTAAATATAAAATCTAACCTTTTCGTAACTTGATTACAGGCTATTGTATTTTTAATTTATTCAATAATATTGATAAATGATCTGTACCAATGAGTTCTCCAGTGAGAGCTCATACTAGCACTGTAAATTTTAGTTTTGAATATTCATTTCTATACATTTTTATTTCATGGGTGATATTTCCACTTAAATTTGTTTCCTTCAAGAAAATTATTAAATATTCTTTTACTCGGGTTTCCTACCGTGAAGCATTTTAGTCATCTTGCTGTATCACAATAAATGTAATGAACGTACAAACTTGTGTATAACTATGTTATGTTATAATAAAATTTTCAATTAAACAGCATATTTATATGTTAATTAGCATGATCGATTCGATTATTCAATCTAGGAATTATATCTCTATTATGATTATTCAACGAACGTTTGTAATTAGGCCCTTCACGTACTCTGTGAGGAAGGGTGATTATATCAAAGCATAAATTATATACATACTCGTATGTGTCACTATCATCTACTTGTAAGGACCACTACTATAGTGACTACGACGTATGAATGAAATTATAAAAGTATAATATTCATATAACATTGCATCATTATTATAATAACGTAATCCATAATATGTATAAAGGTATTATTTTTAAAATATTTAGATAGTTATATTTAAAAAAATAACAATTATAATAAATGATAATTGAGGCCAGTCACTGTAAAAACGACAGTGACTGTAAAAACGACTTGTGGGTTCTATCCCCACTCGAGGAGATAAATATTTACTTAAATTTATATTTGCATTTCTTACTACTGCTACAAGTTACGCTTACATATATTATAATTAATTATGATTTAACAGTGTTAATTCACTTCGTTCTCTATGTTCTTCGGAAACCAAACCTATAACCATCACGTTGATAGCCCGTTGTGAAGTAACGCTCTGATGACCTATTTAGTTGTAATATTTACTTAAATATTTGAATTTTACACGCATTGCGATAATGTCTCTGAAATGATGTATCGCTGGGTAATATGAATATATATGGCGCAAGAGATAAGTTAAAAGAAAATTTGTAAGACAATAATGAATAGCCCACTACTGTTTAGTGACAGAGACATGTTACACCTGTTGTTGACGTGTGGTGAGCGTTCATACATGTATGTCTAGTTTGTCGACCGTGACATGAGACGTGCGACCCCGGGCTGTGACTTGGTTTTAATATAATAGGGCTGACTATAAACAGTTTTTTGTTTATTTAATTATAATTATTATTTAATAAACTTTGCCATTCTACTTTTTTTTATTTATACAATTTACTATCCAAACTATATAAAAACTGTCGAATCTTAGCATTTTAAAATATCAAAATGAATACAATATACATTATGCCACTTTTTATTTCTCAATTACATAAATTATTCACATTTGTAAAGGCTTTAAATTTACATCGACTTTTGATGAGACGTTATCATGAATATAATAAAATTCAGGTAAACCGTCAATCTTTAATGAAACTATGAATATACAGATTCTAATAAAAGTTCTGAGAAGCATACCTGCGTCAGGGTGAAACCGTTAGTCTAACATCCTGTTATTTATGAAGGATAAGATTCAATAAACCTTACATTTTATATTTTATAAATAGGTATTTATAAAATATAAAGTGTGAGGAATCTTTTACTTTAAAAATAATATATAGCTAAATATTATATTTTACATGTAGCTGTAATTAAGATTATATTTATTTGTTTCAAAATTTACAATGCAGAAACATAATGTTACGAAGCAGAATTGAGCAGAAAGTAGGCAACGAAGTGTCAACTAGGTTCCCTCTGCCTACCCTGCTGTGTGCGGGACACAGCGTAAAGCTGATTTAATTATTACAAAAAACCACTAATTTAAATACATGCTTTGGATATCATTGAAGCCCACAATCGTCATAGATACAGTATTGTGCTGTATTACAGATTTTGCAAACACATTTGCAATTTAAGGATCTTTTAGTTCCACATAGGTGTAGTAGTTTAAGTAGATGAAACGTAACGTTAAGACACTCCGTTCTTTACTCTCCGCTCAATTTTCCAAAGCGTGTCGAGTGGAAATGAAAATAATTCATTCCCCCTATTGGGGATTGACTATCATGTTTTCAGTCAGACATTGCGACTGCGATTTTAGTTTTTCCAAATACATACTATAAATTAATATTTGAGCAATTTATTAATTCAGGATATGATGAAATTTCCAAATGAGTGTTTAAGTTATAATAAGCGGTCTTGGAATGATATCCTACAATTATATATACATACGTTAAGTTTAAGGTACAAAAAAATTGTATTTATAGTTTTTTTTCGCTTATTCTGAATATACGTTTATACATTTGCCACCTTTAGAAAAATAATTTAAATCACTGTGACAACCCTAACATTTTTTGGTAATATGTCCACTTGACATAGCAGATTGTGACCGCAATAAGAGGAGATTTATATTAGCAATACTTTCATTAAGCATACCTAATATATTCTAAAGATAAAGCAATTTTTGATAACATTGAAAAGATTCAATATACATTATTGGAAACTCGTATATTGTTAGATATTTATATAAATAAGTTAAAATTCGTCCAATTAATATATCAAAAATAAATAAATTGTTATTATCTGGCCAAGGGGCACAGATGGGTTCGATTCCCAATCGGGGGAAATAAATATTTAATATTTTCATTTTCTCACTCTGGTAAAGAGGCGGTTGGCCACTCAAAACGCAATGCCTCGAGACTTCGGCGGAAAGTGGGAAACATCTTAACACTAGATTCTAAGGTTTCCACTGCCTACCCTGTTATGTGTAGAATACAGCGTGAAGCTAAAAACAATATCATGTTACTCAATTCTCTGTAGTTAGTTGTTTTAGTTAGACAAAGGTAACCTACGCTCATAGGCGACTAATTCTATCAAAATTGTTCAAACACACAGGAGTGATATGTTAAGAATAAATATAAGTTGAATAAATAAACTTCAATGACCAATTTGTTACTCATAGTAAAATTACGCAACACGTCCTCGAGTCCACGTTACAGATCAAGGAATGTTATATTTTCTTATAAAAAAAAATTATGCCTAAATATGCGTAAGGCACGAAATTGCCGTTATATTCTTCTTCTTCTTCTTCGTTATATCTAAAATATGTGAGAGAAAATTTTATAACACGTTACTAAAGCCAAGTGATGTTATCTGTTAAGCTTTATGCTTAAACTACTAAAGAAATTTTAAAGAAAAGGACAAAAGTTAATTCAACTTTTATAGCCAAATGATAAATTGGAAAAAGAAGATGAAAATTTGTGCGCGATAGATCAAAGTGAAGGAGAACAAATTGCACATCTTTAAATGTTCTAGAAATAAGTCCTACCAATATGTCTATTTCCTAAAGAAAACCATTTTTATGCCTTTCAAGAAATAAAAAATATAGAACTATTTACGAAACTATATTAAATATATAGTTGTATTATGCATTTACAGAATATAGTAATTATATATATGTCTTAGCTCACTTTTTCTCCGATACCAACCATCGATTTATAGTATTTCAAACAAACTTGCCTTAAATACTTACGCAAACTAGACCACAGCAACACTAGTTGGTTTACACCACATTATTATGATGAAATTATATAAAAAAATGCTTGAAACATAACACCGATAAAGTTAAATCATATTCGGTGCTTCGACCTTCTTTCAAAGTATCGAATTTAAATAAAGGTGTCACTGAGTCATGTAACTTAGGTATATACCTACTACTTGTAGGTAGGTATTACTTAATAGTAAATCTGTAGAGACCAAATTCGGTTCACGGATGCGAGGTCCATTTGGAATGCAGTGGCATAATGACGCATTGCTTATTCAGAAATATTGTATCCTGTAAATAGTTCAATGTCCTTTAAAGATACCTTGTTGAAACATAAAATAATACACAAGGCCGGTCGTGATGCAGGGGCACAAAGTTTGACTGTAAAATCGACAGGTTCTGGGGTCGATCCCCACTCGGGAAAATGAAATATTTATTTATATTTTCATTTCATCGCTTCAGTGTCGAGGCAAAGCGCGGCGTTGAGTTCCATCGTTGAACACACAATGCCTCCAGAACTCGGCGGAAAGTAGGGAACGGAGTGTCTTAATAAGCATGAAGCTGATTTAATTTATTTAATTTTATACTATTTAATATGAAGTATATTTATATGATTTTAGTAATGTTAGTAATAATGTATAAAGAGTAACTTTGACAGTTTTAGAAAAAAGAAACATAAGACAAAAAAAGACATCATATGATTAACTTTATAAAATAAAATATGGAGGGACAAAATACGAAGTAACGTCTTGGCTACGTAAATATTTGTTAGTTATTGTGTGTTGAATTCGCATAGTAGTGACGATTTTTTTTCTACATTGTTAGGTAAATACTTTGCTTCTTTTCTAGTTTTATTAAATATATGTCTTGTTCAATGACAAACAGAAAAGAAAAAACAAAAAAAAAATATATTAATATTTAATAAAATATTAATGTGTGCAGACTATGAAGTAGAGACACAAATTTATTATGTGTTAGATAAAAATATATTATATAGAAATATTAAAATACTAAAACTTGAATATATCCAGTTACAAGCAATTATTAAAATTCATGTCGCTCTCGAAACCAGTTTTCAAATATTTTAAAAATATATTTTATCAAATTTTAAGTATTAATGGGTGACCCGTTTAAATTTGACAAATCGAATATTTTAAAATGTCTTCGAATTTTTTGTTATCAACTGTGGATTTTTTTATATATTTAATACAAAGTTAGCTCATGTGACTTGCTACTCTACTATAAAAGATGTAAATATTTGGTATAACCCGTAGTGAGGAGGTGTTAAGTGTCTTGGTAGAGATATATTTGGTATGTATAAAAACGTGGCTTGACTGTTTAGAGCTCTAAGTAGGACGCTTGGATTTCCCAATACCATTGAGTTTCAACTTTTCCGCTAATCTAAACGTGAACAATAAGACAGTTAACTACATAAGGATATCGTTTACGGCTATACGAGTATACATCTCAGATCGACGTAGAGGGGGTATTGCATTGGACAGGACGTCGGAGCAGGCGTAGCGCAGTGGGTTTTCTGAAGGCTGTGGCACGGGCCGCATGCCAACACCGCTGGTGACCTCGTACGACCCTATTAATATAGCGAACATCGATAATTTGAATTTAGTAAAGAACAAACACAAACATGAAGTTCATCTGTACTTGCGTCTGTCTCGTGTTTACTGCTGGGCTCGCGAACGCCGCCCCCGCCAATGGATTTGTCTTCCCGGATGAGAGAAGGCAATATAAGAAATTAGAACCCGTAATCACCCCACCAGTGCTCCCCGTTTTGGAACATTTGGAGCGGGATCCTAGTACTCTGCTTCCGGGAGAACGTGGAAAGGGTGTGAATAAAGTGAATCCGAGGTTCGGTTTTGGTGGCGGTTTCAACGTGAAGCCAACCGGGAATGGTGGCCTGTCCGCGAGTGTGAGCAGTAGTGCTAGTGGTGCTGGAGTAAGTCATTCAGCGTCTCAGTCGTTTTCCTTTGGATTCAATGAAGGATTTAGTGCTTCTCATTCGGCGAGTCAAGCGTCTTCTTTTAATGGTTTCGGAAGGTAGATTAGTTTATTTATTTATATTTTATGAAATAATTATACGTTCCCAATTATTTCATTATATTATTAAATGTGATACATAACTGATTATAAAATGGTTATTTTAATTTATATTTAAATCAACTTTATTTAATATCGAATTTGACATTTTTAATACACAGATTATAAAATTAAGATATATGGATTAAACAAAAATATAATCCGTTCTATGTTTAAATATTACAGTGGCTTCAGCGGCAGCCAGGCCAGTAGCCAAGCAGCGGCTTTTAGTGGATCCGGCTCATCAGTCTCAGGGGCCGCTTCTTCGGCATCCGCAATTGGAGGATTCGGTGGCCAAAGCGGAAGTCAAAGTGCTGCCTCTGCTTTTGGCTTTAATTCCCTAAATGCTTTCCAGCCTGATGTGAGTATTTTTTATTTATTTTATATTAACACAAAATGCCTTTCCTTGGCTTTTTAATAAACATGCTATAATTAAACAAATTCAATATTTAATAAGAGAGATTGTGAACTATCTTTTAAATTCTTAGCTCTGGCTATTTTAATTATAATTAAGTTTAAGCGATTAAATTAAATGGAATATTAAGCTTTAGAGATCAGTCGTGGGTACAAACGTCAAGGGTACGAACATGTTACTGTAAACGCGACAGATTCTGGGTTAGATAAAATGAAATATTTGCTATTTAGATTTTTTACACTCTGGTGTAGAGCCAAAGCGCTGCGTTGAGTTCCGCCACTCAACACGTAATGTTTCCAGTATTCGGCAGGAAGGTAAATGAAGTCTTTTAGCATTAGAGTCGCTCTGCCTTCCCTGCTATATGCGGGATACAGCGTGAAACTGTATGTATGTATATGACAGATATCAGAAATACTCGCTTCTCTTGACGTTATTAAAATATATTTACTTAATCTTATTTCATAAGTTTTTTTGTGACGAAGACCACCGTTTTAATAAGCTTTCAGTTATCATAATAAGCTTTCAGTTATCATAGATAATTAATAATTAAATAAATAAAAAAATAAGAAATAATAATTATCTAGTTAGTTACATTATTTACCAAGATTGTTAATGATTTGATTGTTACTTAACTGTATTGACTGATAATTCAACCTTTTAGCGTTGCTTTCTTTTATTATATATCAAGAATAACCTTAAATAAATATCTCAAGGGCCTAATGTTAATATTACATGGAAACACTTACACAGTCTAAACATTACTAAGATAGTCCCTTGTATAAAACTATTACAAGATGTCTCGGATTCTCGGGTGAAACGGAGAACAGAGTGTCTTAACACTTAGTTCTAAGTTCTAGTTCTAGTTCTCTGACCTCTCTGCTTAATCTTATATACGCAGAATACAGCAAGGAGGTGATAAAAATGTATAAGCTTTACTATATATAAGAAATGTCTTATTTGATTTAAATTAATTTAGCATAAACTTTTATTGCGGGCCATTGTGACCTATTATTATCTCACGAAATGTTAAGGTCGTGCTTTCATATCCTGTTTCAACCAGGAAATTTTGGAGTCAAAATGACATTTATAGTCGTTGAACATATTGTTCTATAATTCGTGGCGCAGGAGGACAAAGTATGACTGTAAACGCGACTGGTTATAGGTTCGATTCCACTCGAGAAAATTAAATATTTACTTAGATTTATATTTCTGTTTCTTCTTATTGGTGTCGAGGTAAAGGGCGTCGTTGAGTTTCGCCACTCGACATGCAATATCTCCAGAATGCAACGGAAAATGCATTAAGTTCCCTCTGCCTAGAGTGCCGTGTGCAGGGGGGATACAGAGAGATACTGATTTAATTTTAATTTTAAATTTATATTATAATTTTTACGTTTGTTTTATTATAGCTTATTTTGTTCTATATTATATTTTAACTATAAACTTTTTTATTTTCAATTACAGGTTTCATTTGGCGATGGCCTACTTGACGTCCGACATCGAGGCATACCAAACTTTCCTTTTCCTGAATTTATTGGAAAAAACAATGGTGTTGGTGCAGCTGCCTTTAAATCAAGAGCTCTAGCTAATGGAGATGACTTTCTAGCATTATTAGTATCAAATTAAATAGTATCAAAAAGAAAATAATCACTTTAATCATTCCGATTTCAATATCAATTTAAAAACGTGGAGTCGAATGATTACTGTAAAACTTTGTAATATACGAGCATACATTGTTTAGTTTTACATTTAAATTACTTTTAATTTAGGAGATTATATACAAATCCAAAGACGAGCGTTGGGCGCACCTTACACACAACTAAGTTGGTTATATTTGGGTATGTATGTATGTATGTATGTATGTATGTATAACCTGTCGTATGTGTGTAGTATCAAAGATACATAAAATCAAATCTTGGTGAATTTACGACTTTTATATAGTTGTCAATAGTGGACTTAAATAATAAATACTTTATCATATCGCCTTTAATGATCGAATTGGATCATTGAGAACGAAGTGAATCGAAAGAACAAAGGCGAATATCCATTGGTAAAATATTTGGATGAAATTTCTTCTTACTGTATCAATAGTTAAATTTAAAAGAGAAACTGAAATGTACGCTTGAGACAAGTATCATTTGTGCTAAATTTAATACTCATACTCACAGCTCGAAATGACTGAAAATATTTATTAATGTAACATTATTTTAAAATAGAAATAAAATATAATAAATTAAGTTGTACATTTTTGTGTTTTTAATAAAATATTCTTAAATACTTCTAAAATTGTATAATAAATAACAACAACATTCAATGATTATGTTTGTTTCTTATATTTTCTAAGAAATAAACGATTTCGTTGCCCAGTAAAAGTAAAAATACTTCAAAATGTAATTTAAATAAAATATCCAAAGCATCTATTAGCATAACTAAAAATATTAAGAAATGTACTGGCGACGAAGTAGTTTTAATTTATTCTACGATACGATACACTAATTACACTTTTTTTTCTAACTAAATATGTAATAAAAAAATTAAAATGTAAAAATATTAAAAATGCAAAATATACGGTATAAAGCATAAGAAAATGTAATTCACAGTAAGTTTTGAACCATGTACTTTGACTTAATAGGGAACAATATTTTCCACGCATCGTTCGACCGGGAGCGTGGCGTCTCCTGTAATCCGGCTACTCGGAGGTCGGGCTCGGCGGATGGTCTGAGGCCGGGAGTCCTGGCGCTACGTGACCCATGTTGACTGGACGTCCACACTAAGCCCGGTGTCAATATGGACCGCCTGGAGGAGTCCGGGGGGTGCAGGTTCATTGAGGAGAGGCGCACCGAGCCAGGGGGGAAACCCAGCAGCCAAAAGTCTCCGCATCGGGCAGTAGTGGGACAGCGACCGGGAGTGGGCGCGCGGTGACAGCCCGATCAATACAACCAGACCCGATCCTTTTTGCTGATATTTTTAAGACTTTTTTTTAAATAGATCGCTATAATCCCAAAGTTTTACAAGTAAATTGAATACTGTTGAAATTATGATTTTTTGATTAAATAAATTGATTTTATTTTTTTTATTAACTTATTGTTAAAATGAGATGGTGACATTTTACTTGAGACGATGATTATAAGACGTTCCTGAAACATATATTTCACCGGCGAGGAAATGTTTGTTTTTTTATAAATTTTCAATTCAATTGTAGGGCATATATAAGGGATATTAAATTAGAATTTTTGGATACATCAAAGAGTTCAACGGTAGGTCAGCTTGTCGGGAAAAATGTTTTTAAAGATTTCGATTTTTAATGATACCAGTGTTTATCCTATATTAATAAGACCAGTCGTGGCGCAGGGACACAAGCGTGTTACTAGTTGTGGGTTCGATTGCCACCTGAGGGAATGAAACAATTCATATTTTTATTTCCTCGCTCTGGTAACGAGTTAAATTGCGGCGTTTTGTTCCGCCACTCAACTCGCGATGTCGATGATTTTATACATCACTAACTTTAAAAATTAAAAACTATAAACCTATTTTGACATTTTTGAATGTATATACGAGAGATTTCTAGCTGCATACATTTCTTAATACAACAAAAATACATTTTTTAATAAGCGAATACAAAGGAATAACTACATTTAAAGAAACAAGTTTTTGGGTATTTGTAAAAATTTCATGGAAACTTCTATGTATAATATTCTTTTGTCTTAGTTGAACTGCAAATATTAAAATAAGTGAAAGTATCTTAAAATCAAAAAAAAAATATATTTTTTTTTATATTATATTTACACTTCCATTTTTTTCGATTGAATACAATTATAACAAGACCTTGTATTTTTTCGTAGCAATTATAAATAAAATGCTTAACTTACGTACGCCTGTTTAAAAATTATCGCAAAAGTAGATGAAGGAAAAATCACTTGTGAAGGAAGTAAAGTAATTCATATATTTAATGTTATTTATATCCAGAAAAAATATAAAAATATCTATTTTAGTATTTAGAGAAAACGTATAAAAATTTGAGCGTAGTGGGACTCGAACCGCGCCTCCTGGAAACGTATAGGTTTTCCAGTAAACTCGAACCCACGCTGGGTTCGAGTTTTTCTTTCCTAAGTGTGGAATAAATTTTAAAAATGTTAAAAAAATCTATTTTCTTTACTTAGTTTATTATTTAAAAATTTTACCTATTTCTTGAAATTCGAACGCTGCTTTTGTTTTACAAAATCATGAAGTGCATTTTTAGTTAGAAATTAGTATTTACCATTATACTTATTTATTTATTGTCTTTGTGTTTATAGTATTATTATTTACAATAAAATTTTGCCATTAGCTTAAAAAAAAAATCAAAAACATAATTACTTTCTACTCCTTCGTAACAATATACAACAATAACTGTTCTAAATATATTGATTGAATGGAATTTATTTTATCCATAAAATATCAGTATTTAGGTGTCAATGTCATAGCTAGTTTAGGCTAACAGAAGTTTTTTCCTATAATCATAATTGCACACAAACCTGTATCGACAATAACCTCTTGGCTAAAAACAAAACATTGAGCCACCACTTTTCCACTCCACATTTTTATTTATAAATAATATGGCTTTATATATTTATATACAGATGTCAGAGGCCTGTCGTGGTACAGTAATGCGACAGAGTGTGAGTTCGATTCCCACTTGATCAAACGAAATATTTAATATTTTCGTTTCTTCGCTCTGGCGTCGATGCCTTTGCATCGCGGCGCTGAGTCCCACCACTCAATACGAATATCTCCATTTTTCCGGCGGAAAATGGAGAGCGGACTGTTAACTGCTATATGCAAGATACAGCGTGAAGCTGAAAATAAATATACAGATGTATGTGTATTATAGATACATACATATGTTGGTGTATATGGTACATATAACTAGTAAGCCACCTACATACAAAACTTTGAAAATTATTAAATGCGTGTCTAGTGGACACTTTTAAATGTTGTTATAATAATAAAAGTCTGACAGTTGTTTATCCGACTATGATGCTAGAAATTGGAAGCGGTTAACTTTACTTAAAAACAAGATAAAATATCGTCTTGGCGACCCCGTCACGCCGCGGCGCGGACATCGAAAGATAGGACTGGCCTCGTCGCCTTCGACAACGAGTGGATTGGAATGGGAATCTGCACGCTGGTAGTGGCGCTTGGCTAGGCGTTTGCAGAATTCCTTTAACCTTTAAATTTTTGTGTAGGTCCACGTTGCGTACGTACCATGGACATCCGGATGCCATACCATATCTCTCTTGGTACGTGCGAACACGACTCAAGAATAGGTCATGATAGGACGAAAGCAACTTTTATACAATGTCAGCTTGTTCCAAAGTTACATTTGTCATGACCTTCATATGTAGCCTTGTTTCCGACATACGTGGACGGCCGGAAAGAGAGTTTTGAATCTAGTACAACGCCTACGTATTTGACCTGAGATTCCCAGGGGGTTGGTTTACAACCCCGATTGAGACACAATGCCATTGCCTTTATAGTCTTTTTCACCTATATCTACCCCCTATTACTCGAGTTTGCTAACAATAGTATATTGCTAGAAAATAATTATTTTATTGAATTAGCTGAAACTTATATTTAGAATGCATGTATATTGTCTTTAAAATTATAATGATATTATTATACTTAAATAATTAAAATTATTAAACAAATAATGGTTTAGTAGTGAGAAGTAAGTCATATATATAAGTATAAATGACTACTATTTGCACCTAATAAATAAATTCATATTATATCAATAGCCAAAGATTTTTATTTAAAAATTAAGAAATAAAACGTGAAACATATAAAATAGACTTTGTAGTGCAAGTGATTTAAAGTCATTTTTTAAAGTGAGATTAAAGTCAGTTTGTAGTCATTTAACGGTTAATAGACATAATAATAATAATCGTTTAAAACATAATAATTACTCTACGTGTGATTTTTATATAAGCAGAAACAATGAATGGTTGTAACTGCGTTATTATCTAATTTTAAAAAATGCGATGCTTTACATTGATGCCCATTCAAAATCCTGGTTTTGCCCATGACTCATGTAAAACTCCGAGTCGCGTCCAGATTACAAATGGATCTTAAGTTGGATCACCGCCGAGGCTACTATCGTCCATCATTTCTGGTTTCACAGCGAAATTAGAATATTAAGTGTGTGTATCAGAAAATGCAAATGGCATGATCGCTTTGTGTACTAATCAAATATGGTACTTTGTTTATAGTTTATTTCAAAATATTATTACGTTAGACATTTCCATATAATTTTTCGAATTTTAGGAATAAAACGGAAATTGGAGCTAGTTTTTAGGACATTTATATACTAACTATACATAATTATGTTGAACATTGTTTTAATTGCGTTTAGATTGTGATATATTGAAATAATTAGTTACGATTTTGCAAAAACCAGTTTGCAAATCAAAGTGTATTTTTTGTATGTATACTGATGATCTACCAAAAGGTAATGGTATGGTATCTTCATAAATATTATCGTATATACTCCTCTGTATACATTTTAGTATAACAGTTAGTTTTAGTTAAGTCGTTTATATTTTATAAAATGTTCATTTTACCTTATAAATATTATTTACCTGTATAGTTATACTATTGTTTATATTAAATATGTTAAGAAAAACTCTATATATATACAATAACAGACGTAGAGTTACTGCACCTTACTGCATTCTTGTGTCTAAGAAGAGATGGAAATTTATTATATGAATATGTGAGACTAGAATTTACGCAGAGTTTAAGCCAGTCAAGTTCAAACGGTCGCTGAGTGATTTCGTGTTTATTTAAAAATAATAATATGATAAGTTCCGGCCCGTTGTTTTTGTGTGTATTGACATTAGTGCATTGTGGTTTATGTGTAAGAATATTTCCGAGAGACGGCGAAACCATTTTATTGACGAGGGAATTTAGTGTGAAACCATCTTCCTTGATTCCAATATCCATTCCCATACGAAAGACTGCTGATATCATAGCTGTGCCCTTGACTGCACCAAGTGAATTTGCAATAAAACCAACAAAACCTTTAGCGCCAAGTACACTAGGAATGCTTGAAGACCAAGTAACTTGTGCAGCAGAGAGATCGTATGAACAAATTAATACCGAACCCACTGCTTCCACCACGATGCCAGCGGCAACGAAGGTGTCTAATATCAAACTACATATAAGCACAACAGCAGCAGTTATTGGAGCCATTGCACCTACTAGAGTGTTACCAACTCAAATATTTGTTACTGCTCCCGTAGAAAGAAAAGGTTAAAGGAATTTATAATAAGGCTATTACACTAGTACTGAATTTATTTTAAATTTATCATAACTTACGCCTTTAAGTATAAGTAAAATAATATAAAATTAAACTTGTATGTGTTAAAATGTTTATATAAATTAACGTTTTACGATTCTTCACAGCCACTTTATTTTGCATGCTGTGTTTATCTTTAAGTGGCTGTACATTAATTGTTTTTAATTTTTAAGTTAGATTTACTTGAATTGTAATAATGTATGAGCCATTGCTAAACTTAATAAAATTAAAATAAAAACAATAAAATAAAAAAAATAAAATAAAACTTGTCATTAAAAACTATATTTAATACGTATCCTTATTAAAATCGTATGTAAGATAAAAACCGTATTATAATAGATTAAAGCAACAATCTAAATAGAATAATGTATTATTATAGATAAAAACAATGTAAAGATGTAATTTAATATAAACACAATTGCCTTTTGCCGACACGGTATAGAGGAATCCCCTACAACTGGATAAACCACTTTTGAGGCCGTTTACATCAACATGTCTTTTTTCTGTTGTTATGGATTGATTGTATATTGCCGTATTTTAATAATAGTCATATAAATTCTGGTCTGTTCACATAAATGTTTGAAAATTCTTAAATTTAATTTTGGATTTTAACCTGTAATCTATATAAGACATAAGTAATGTTAGTGATACAAACAAATATACAATAACAAATATACGATGAAGACCAATTACAGGCAACCTTGAGAGATTCGTTTTAATTTTCGTAATTAAATGTTCAATGATACTCGTACGCAGTTTGGACAGGTTTTTTATAATATTTTTATTTTATATTTATCACAATTTCAACGTTGACTGACTTACTTTTAACTACTTAGAAATTTCTTTCTTATATATATTTTTTGTAATTCAAGATCAATATTGACAGGTTTTTTTTTAAACATTTTTAAAGTGTTAATCCACACTTAGCAAATATAAATACTTATTTAGAAAACGTATAAAAATTTGAACGTAGCGGGACTCGAACCCGCGCCTCCTGGAAACGACAGGTCGGTTTCCAGGAGGCGCGGGTTCGAGTCCCGCTACGTTCAAATTTTTATACGTTTTCTAAATAAGTATTGACAGGTTTTCTACATCTAATGTCCTTTATTATTATCATATAAATAATTTGAGATAAAAACAGGTTTCAGGCATTATTAGGCAGTAAACGAAAACATGTACACCTAGTTATACCTAAATATATATTTTTTAAATCAACATACAATTTTATTTAGATACCACTCCCACAACCAACTAAAAAGCTTAAATATTTTGTTTTAAACGTAATTTTTATCTAATTTTGCATATCATATAATATAAAAAACTAGTTCTAATATTATTTTAATATATCCATTAATAAGGTCAAGGTGCGGAGATTTAAAAACCAAACCACCTTTGTTCACTCTTCAAATTAAGGAAAAAGAAATAATTTAATATTTAAATTCATTATTAAATTTTTCATGTAATATTATGATCTCATATATTATATGCAAAACTCGGAAGAGATCATGGCAAGTCGTGATGATAATATACTTCAAAAATCTATAAATAAGGCTTCAACTCACACTTACGATCACTTAACCGCCATGTTATTACCAAGAAGATTGTTTATAAATTACATTTTTTTTATATTTTTTCATATATTTTTAAATATTATATATGATGTGAAAGGACAAAGTGATTTAAGTGATGAAAAAGTGATACTTGTCGCCCCAGTGCTGGCATCTACTAAATATCCACGAGCGAGAGTCGTAGAAACCGCAAAGGATTTTCCTGTACTACGGCTTATATCGAACAATGCTGCCAGTAGAAACGAGTTTAAGAACAACGCTACATCTCAACCTATTTATGTAGAAGTAAGTGTAAGATATGACTTGATATATACAAATAAGTATTACTCAGTTTTACAATATCAAGTTATTTATAATTTTAGAATATTACAGAATATTGTGGCATAAGTTTAAAAAAATATATTAAGAATTCTTTATAAATCAATTTAAATTTATCCAAATACAACCTACAAAGGGTAATTGTAAAAAACTATACGTATAATAATAAAGCATTTTCGTTTGATTACAGAAACTTCAAGATCAAATCAATATAAGAAAAAGATTTTCCAGTTACTAAAAGAATTCTCTGTATTATAAATTGATTAAGAAAACAGATTAATACTATTTATTAATTAAAACACAAGAATGACGCTACAGACGCTTCGTGACGCTAAGCAAATTATTATCGAAGAAATACATACTTTTGCATCCATATCAATGGCAATGGTCATGCTATGAATCATTACATTCTGATATCTTTTAGTAATTATTATTATTATATTTAATTTTCTTTTATTTTTATTTGTACAATAAATAATTATTGTTTAATAGGGGAAGTTTTGTGGTTGTCATGTCATATAATAAATAAATAGTAAAGCACTTTAGTATACAGGTATCTGCGGCATCGATTTCTTTTATTAAAAAGTTTCTTCTTAATGTAGTATATATTTTCGAATCCAAATCCTAAATATTAATAAGCTGTAGGATAAGAACCGCTTAAGGTTTAAAAATATAAATTCAACTTTTATACGATTTTTGTTATTCAAGATCAAATCTTAAAATATAATAAAACAAATCTAAATGCTTATAAAAGTTATTTAATTTTCCCCATTATGCTTTAATTTTATTTTATTTATTTTTACTCTAAAGCTCCCTTTATATATAAAGTCCTTACTAAAAAATATATCTATTTTAGTATAACCACAAATAAATTTATTTTTTTAAGAAAATTCTTCATATCAAAGACAAATGTGTCGAGTTTTGGTTATTACTTATTATATTATTTCTTATTTCTATTATTTATTTGAATAAATATAAGCTATTTTTGCTCTTAATTAATTTCTTATAGAACTCTTTCAGCACCAAGGATTAAATGAAAAAAGAGCAAAGTGATATAATATTACCTAATGAAGGTGTGTATTCATTTTATTATTTATTTGATTGAGGAAATATTGTTACAGAATGACGGAAATGGTATTTAGATAAATTTACATCGAGGAAGGTTACAGGTTGAAATCGATATGTTCACAGCTTTAAAACTTCACAGCTAAGAACAAAATCTTTTGTTAAGATATTGATGTATAAAAAAGCCCATTTTTATATTATATTTCCATTTCAAAATACATGAATGGGTGAAACACATAAACGAAATTGGCCGGTAGAAAAAATAGTGTCAATTTCTACACTTAATATTTTTGCTTGGGAAAACCAACACAAATATTATTATTATTTTTTATGGAAAAGACACGGCAAACGAGCGTGCGGGTCACCTGATGGTAAGTGAATACCGCCGCCCACGGCCCCGTGCAACCCCAGAGGAGCTGCAGGTGCGTTGCCGGCCTTTAAGATGGGTTGGGCGCCGGGGCCCGGCATTACCTCATGCGAAACGCAGTGGCATAAAGCCACTACTTCACGCCGGTTTAAATGCCGGGGGTGGTAATGATCCGGTCGAGTCTGCCCAATCGTGTTGCCATTGCTGGCGACGTGACTCTACCACACGTACTTCAGTCGCCTCTTACGACACCACCAGTACCAGGATGATCCTATTCTAGGCCGGGATCACACGGCACAGAATTTTATTTTATTATTTTTCAATTACGTTAGTGCCCAATCGTTAATATATAAATAAATAATAAATATATAACTAAATTTAAAAAGTCGTAAAATTAAATACAGCATGTATGCTGTAATTTGGAGAAATGTTGTACACTAATAAATATTTAGTGATCATTTTCTCAATATCGTACATAATAACACATTTTTTTGTATAATATTTTGATTACACTAAAAAAAATAAAAAAATAAAAATCCCGCACACAACAGGCGGAGGAAGAGCGGAAGGAACGTAGTGTTAAGACACTCCGTTCTCTATTTACCGCCGAATTTTGGAAGCACTGCGTGTTGAGTGACAGAACTCTACAACGCGCTTTGTCTCGACACCAGAGCGAAAAAATAGAAATAAATATTTCATTTCCTCGAGTGGGGATCGAACCCGAAGCCAGTCGCGCTTACAGTCACACAGTGTGTGCCCATGCGCCACGAATGGCCTCCAAAAATATCTATATAATCTCTATGTTGTATAAAATTCTGGCGGAGGAACAACAGTTATTTGAAAAACCCATGGTAAGCCTCTTTATATACTTTATATATAATAAAACATTATTTATTTAAATTTAGTAAGATTCTCCTCTAATTTACCATGTGATCTTTGAGATGTTATCAGACTTAAGATTTTTCCTAAGAATTTTTTAATGTTGACCTTCAAAAGCAAAAAGCTGACGTTATACTAGCAGTTGTTTATTGTTGATTTTTAAAATGAATCATAATAATAAAAACTCAATGATACTTTATTATTTATTTGTAAAAAACACTGAACGGTTTGCTTCGACTTAAGTTGGCTATAAATATTTTAAATCAATTTTGTCGTTTCTTTACAAATTGTTTTGCTATAAGTAACAAGTAGTACAAGTAAAAACCAAGACATATATAAAAATAATTTCATATATTGAGTAGCAATATATGTATATTTATTTTTTCTTTCTATACAGAAATGGATACGTGTCGCAGTTAAAGACAAGATATGACCCTACGAGTACATATTACATCTAAATAAACCGCTAAACATATTAAAGTTTAAAGGAAATCCTAGAATCTTGTATAAATGAATATTATTTATAATTATTACTTATAATTTGCGTGCAAAAACAATAATAATAATATATATTCTATACATAATTGTTAAAGAACTTGGACTTACCACTTTTAAATAAGAACTAATGAATGTTAGCGTTATTTACGAAGCGTTTTCATGAATATTTAACATGATGCTTGTGAGATACAAATGTTGTATAAGTATAGGTAAATATTTGTCTGTCTTTCAATACTATTTTGGGTCATGTCTAATTATATACAAAATGGTTGTGGGTTCAATTTCCATTGAGATGAATATTTAATTTAATCAACTTCACGCTTTATCCCGCACAGCAGGGATAGACTAAGGGAACCTAGTGTTGAGACACTCCGTTCCCCACTTTACGCTGAGTTCTGAAGGTATCGTGTGTTGAGTGGCGGAACTTAACGCCGCGCTTTGGAATGAATATCTCATTAAAAATCTAAAAACTTTAATTACACTCACTCCAGAGCATAATTAAAGTGGTTATTGTAATGTTTAATGTTATTTTTTTTTTCTGATAATATAATATGTAACTTAATTATGTAGGTTTTTATATATTTTTTAATTTGTATTAGTAAGCTTAAGCCGTTACCGTTTCATGCTAGATTCCGCCGCTTAGCTTTCAATGACGTGAAAAGGGTAAAATGTGTAGAGCAAAATCTATACAGAGGTTTCTCTACGACCTCGAAAAAGGGGCCAAGAAAAAAATGTGTTACTTATTTACCTTATACTAGTATGTACCTACTTGCTACTTATACAAAATTGCTAAAAGAAAACTGATCAAGTGTTAAACATCTACGATTTCACTTTTTCTGTACCTAAGATTGATTTTTTATAAAAACTTCCTGAATTTGACTGCCGGACGCCATTTGTTGGTCGCCATCTTGCGAGTATCATGTAGCACAACAAAAATCTGATACCACGTGTGATCAACCGCAAAATGTGTAACCAAAGAAGCTTCCCCTCTAAAAATAAACTTCCTTTTTAAAATTTATGTAAATAAATAAATAAACACAAAAAGAGATTTCTCCATTTGTCATCTATAATCGCTTTACTTAACCAGACCAGAACTGTTTTAAAAACTTTCAACTATAACACTCACACATTTCTTTCACTATTTTTGGATGTGGAGTGCATAACATAATGCACGAAATTAAAGCCATGTGTCAATTCGAGAAACCTTTTAATGAGCCATACAATTTAAAAAGAAATAGATTTTCTCATATTAAGATTTTCTCATATTCTCATAATAAGTTCTTTGATTTTCACGATTATTACACATATTAAATGAAACTAATTTAACCGGATTAATCGCGTATACACGGGTAGACCCGTGACCACTGACTACTGTAAAGTGTTCGAAACGTCGGGTTTCCAAAATGTAAAAACCTTAAATATACGCGATTAATCCGGTTAAATTAGTTTCATTTAATATAGATTTTCTTCATTTGAGCTAAACAAATAATTGATATCCGTACAATATGAGTAATTTCATCAAAACTTATATAGTATTATGGGAAAAACATTTTCCATGCATTTTCTACTTCCTATTAAAAATAATTACATAATCATAATCTGATACTAGAAAATCGTGTATCGTGTGACCGCAATTAAAATGTTAAATAAGTTTTTTTTTTAAAGCAGTTTCCCGCTGTATCCCACTTACAGCAGGGTAGGCAGAGGGAACCTTATATTAAGACACTCCGTTTCCTACTTTTCGCCGAATTCTGGAGACATTCCTTTTTTTGAGTTGCCTCGACACTAGAGCGAAGAAATAAAAATACAAATTTAAATAAATATCTCCTCGAGTGAGGATTAAACCCAAAACCAGTCGGTTTGCAGGTACATTTTGTGCCCCTGCACCACGCCCTCTTTCTGGCGATTTTAATAATACCTTACACTACCACAAGATACATTTGTAAACACAATTTTAAATAATTATTCACATATCAATATTTTGATAACTATAATAAGAAAAAGAAAAAAAAATTAAACATTTTTAAAGTGTTATTCCACACTTAGGAAATAAGTAAGATAAAAGAATGTTGAAATTCATAACTAGTTTTAACACCAAAAAAAAATTGTTATCCAAAATATAATATCAAGGCATCCATCCGGTTTTGAGGAATAACCAGATATAATAAACATACATGAATAGAATTAAAAAATTACTATTCAGGTAGCTTTACGTTTCGTACGTTTTATTGTTTATGATGAACTGACATTACATTGAAGCACTCCATCATTGAGTATTAGGTATTTTGCTGATAACGTCATCGTGGGAAACGTGGTGTCCTGCTAAGGCTAGTAGGCGGTCCGTGACGTAGCAGCGCGTCTGCTGGAAAAAACTTGCTTATAAATAGGTCGAGAGGCGACTCCTCCGCCAGTGGTCACGATGGGACTCTGCAGTGTAGAGTGTCTGTTTGTTCTGGCACTGGTGGCATGTGCCCGTGCCTCAGTGAATGACAATGCTATCGAGGGTGGTGACCGCATCGTCCTCGTAGCACCAGTTTTGGCGCCCCCAAGAGATTATAGCGCACGTTCCTCGGATAGGGCTCGGCAATTCCCTATTTTAGTGTTGCTAGCTCAGCAAAATGCTCCTAAAAATTTGGAGCCACAAGCTAAATCTTTGCCTATTGATCCACAACCTATATATGTGCAGGTAAGTTAATTTCCCGTTTTTTTATATTTTTAGTTAATTTTATCCATGTAATAGAATATATTTAAAATTATTACATCATCAGTTGTCTCCATTTTCATTTAATAAATATTAATATTTTTTTTTATTTATTGCAATGACAATAGTTTTATAAAAACTAATATTGATTATTAAATAGATTATTTAATATATTATTTGCTTATAGAAACTAGAAGACCAAGAAAAATCACGCTCAAATAGGCAAAAGCGTCACTTGCATAAAATTTTGGGGCTTGGCCATAGTTTGTCGTTTGGAGGTGGGGGTGGTTTCGGCTACGGAGGAGGCGGCGGCTACAGCGGTGGAGGATATGATGGTGGATACGGCGGCCATGGATACCAGGAACCGAAGACCGTCTACGTGAAAGTTATCAAAGAGCATGGTAAGTTTATAATGTCGAAATTTATATGATAAGTATATATTTAGTAATCTTAATATCCATAAAAAGTAAGAGAGGCCAACGTGACGCAATGGACAAAGTTATCCTGTAAATTCGGTGGAAGTGAGTTCGAACTTCCGTCGGTGTAATAATAATATTTAATTATTTTCATTTGCTCTGGTTGAAAAAAGCGATTAATAACTCTTATAGTACTTAACATCTGTTGCCGCGCAGCGGCACATCATCTCACTGTAAAGGCAATGGTTATGAGTTTCCTTGGAGGAGTGTTTTTTTTAATTTCCCACTCTATGGCAACAAGTTCGGCAAAATGCGGCGTTAAGGTCCACCTCTCAACTCGTAACATCTGGCTATAAGTGGGAAAAGGAATTTTTGATGATAATGATTCTTTATTATTTTATATCTTTTAAATAGATAAATGTAATAAAACATTATACAATATACAATATAAAAAATACATAATTATTTTTACTCACAAGTTATTTTATATTTGAAGGTTGCAGAATGATATTAAAGATTTTTTACACTCTTGTGCAACACTAATGTAACTTGATTATGATGTTCATTGTTTCTATATACCTACATATATAACAAAACAGGTTGTAGTCTGATACCATCAAATCTTATTTTTTTGGTCGTAAAAACTTGAAGAAGATTATTTAGTTAACGATTTTATCTTTCTGATTCTTAACGATCTGAACGAGCTTCAACTATATTTCAACTAACACCTTCTTAATTTTGTCTGTAGACTCCTTTTAATGTTATAACCGGACTTACAAAAGTTATTTAAAATAAATATTAAAAATATTATTATTATATTCAAAAGTAATAGTCAATAACAGAGTCTGGAACTTTGGTTCTTTCAACCGCATTAATATATATATTAATATTTATTGCCAACTGCCAATTTTGTTGCCAACTATCGAGTTCTGTTTAAATCAATCTGTCTACAATAAAACACAAAATAACCTGTCTATAATTTAATTAAACATTATTTAAAAATTATAAAATATGACAACCCTTTTAGGTCATCATCATGGCGGCGGCAATTACGGAGGTGGTAACTACGGAGGATATAACCCAGGACATGGCGGTGGATATAACCCTGGATATGGGTCTGGGTATGGAGGCGGTGGCGGAGGAGGCGGTGGAGGTGGAGGTGGCGGCGGATTTGGAGGAGGATTTGGCGGAGGATTTGGAGGAGGATACGGAGGCGGAGGCGGAGGTGGAGGTGGAGGCGGATACGGTCCGGGTTATGGTGGTTACGTACAACCGAGCCATGGGGGTTGTGGCGGAGGGTGCGGCGGCAACTATGGCAATGGTGGCTCCTCTGCTACCGCTACAGCTACTGCAACAGCTACAGCGACTGCTCATTCGGGCGGCTACGGGTAAGCATTTATATTTACTTATGATATTAGAATTCTTTATTTTAAATATTTTCCATTTCGTACTTTCATAAAGTTAAAATCTACAAATAATTTAGTCACTTTACATATGCATATGTAAAGTGTAAGTACAGCGACTACGCATACCTTTTAACAAGATTCAATTGTAAATAGGTATGCATAGATGTATAGAGATTGTAGTATTATACAATAGCAGAAAGCAATTATGTCTTATCTTATAATTATTTTATTTCTCTATTCCAGATACAAGAAACGCAAGTAACTTAATCACATGTAAACAAATTGCATTTAATTAAACGACAAAAGGAAACTGTAAACTAAATTAGTTATTCATTTTGAGTATAATAAATAGCTCTACGAATCAGTTTAGTTGAAACCATGTTATAGCGTGTAATAAGATAGCTAACTGCCAATTAAGTATGCCTCGATTGTTACGAGACGAATATCAAATGTAGAGACGGAATGCAAAACACGACTAGAATAATGCATATTCATATCAAAAACCTAGAGTATAGAATTTATCTGTTTAAAATGGATATGACATGTGCCGGGAAATTTTATAACTGAAGTTGTGTAATGTAAGAACAGCGATTTTTAATAATGTTTCCCACTTATAATATTTAGTATGTAAGTTTTTATTGTGTAAGATGTAATTATGTATGTTATCAAATTAAAGGAATAGTAGATTTTTTCTTGTACAAAACTATAATTATAATATATTCATAGTATATACAATATTAAAATATAATAATATATCTAATAAATAATTATTGCTCAAAAATGTGTTTGATTTTATATGATTTTATTTTTTTGTTTGATTTTATATATTTAACTTCCCTAGTTCTCAAAATTTACTTATATATAAATATTATAATATTTACAGTTTCTGGTTGTAGCAATGTGAACGTGGAAGATGATAGTAAACATCTATGTAGGTATAAGTTTCAGGCTTTTCTTCAAATCAAATAATAAATTTAGTGACTAAATCATAAAACTACAATCTGTGGCCGCCGCTGAGGCCGATGTGGCATAGTGGCACATCTTGTGACTACAAACGCGGTTGTGACTTCGATTCCCACTCGGGAAAATGAATAATTCAATATTTTCGTTTCTGAGTTCGTCCCTCTGTCTACATAGAGTATATGAGATACAGGGTTAAACATATTTGATGTCATTTTTTATATGCCTTACAGTTATTTGGTATAAACAAATAAATTATTTTATATGTGTGGTACGTACGCACCTACGTGTGGTAGTGTTTTCAGGTCGATACGACCTGAGTTCATTCAGAAAGCGCGCCTCTCTCCACCTTAAAGGTCACCGATGCACCTGTAGCTCCTTTGTTACAGGTGACCCGTACGCTCGTTTGCCTTATCTTTTTCCATAAAAACATTTAGCATTATTATGAAATATTTTTTTATTTTCTAGAAATTTATTAAACAAAGTTTTTCTGACATTTAAATCTATTATGCTTCATGCTGTATCTCACACACAGCAGGGTAGACAGAGGGAACCTAGTGTTGAGACACTCCGTTCCCCACTTTCCGACGAATTTTTCGAGTCTAGCCGCCAGGCTTGAAGCTATAGCAGAGAAGGAATAAAAATATCAATAAATAATAACCCAATCCCTCGAGTGGGAGTAGAACCGGCAACCGTCACGTTACTGTCACACCCAAGCCCTGCGCCACGATGGCTTCAAAATCCATTTTTTTATATGAAATCATAAATGCCTTCAAGGAGTTATATTTCCACTAATTATATTTAAACGCTTTAATATTTCTCATCCATCCGGATATTATGTTTAGATCAATGAGTGTAAAAACCACTACACACTTGTCAGAACATAATAGCTCTACGAGCTTGGTATCATCATTATTATTAGGAATAGCAATAACTTGTTATTTTCTGTTGATTTTTAATTCAATAGATACTGGTAAGACCATTTTTTTCATCGATGATTATATTATTAATATATTTATGACGTGTATTGTTGTTAATATTATTATATGCTTTAACCTTTATTTGCTTAGACACTAGGAAATTTTTATATTTAAAATAATGTGAACAAACATATGAATTTGTAAGTCAAAATAGAATTTGTTTTAATGATTTACTTGCTTACATACTCTCGCAGATATAGATCTGAAAAAATTAAAGAGATATCTACGTTATTGTATTACCGAACGAGGAAGCGAATAATCAAGCCTTAGACGCAATAAAAAGAATTTACGCACTAAATTCGTTGCCACAATGCAATGTTTTAGAAAATTTAATTTTAAAAGTAATTTGGGGCCTAAAAATATTTTATATACCTCCTACTATACTACGAACTTAGTACTTAATTGGTGTTAAAGACCAAAATATTTTTTTATTATTTTATTTTGCAAAAAGAGGTCACCTACTAGATAAATCTCAAAATCGATTGATAAATAATAACGAAATCAACACGCCAAACATACACAGTTGAGAACAACCTCCTCTTTGTTTGAAATTTATTAAAAAATAAACTTTAAAGAACAATTTGAATTTAAGTAATGCAAGTCATCTCTGGGCTGGTGCACCCCAGTATAATCTTGACCCATTTGAACGCATACAACGTAGAGCCAATCGAATCGTTGGGGACCCGATCATCTGTTAAAGATTTTATCTTACGGATAAGGCTCTTCGATGTGCGTTGTCTACCGCATTTATCATGGGGAGTTTTCTGGAGAATTTTTTGACCTGTTACCTAACGACAAATTTTCTAACCGCACAGTACGTCACAAGCTCAAGTATAACCATCTGGATACGTGGCACTCCACCGTGCGGTTTCGTAGGAACCTCCTTCCACGCGCCACGCAACTGTGAAATGGCCTACGTGTGGTAGTGTTTTCAGGTCGATACGACCTGAGTTCATTCAGAAAGCGCGTCTCTCTTAAAGGCCACCGATGCACCTGTACCTCCTTTGTTACAGGTGACCCGTGCGCTCGTTTGCCTTGTCTTTGTCCATAAAAACATTTAGCATTATTATGAAATATTTTTTTTATTTTCTACAAATTTATTAAAACAAAGTTTTTCTGACATTTAAATCTATTATGTTTCATGCTGTATCTCACACACAGCAGGGTAGGCAGAGGGAACCTAGTGTTGAGACACTCCGTTCCCCACTTTCCAACGAATTTTTCGAGTCTAGCCGCCAGGCTTGAAGCTATAGCAGAGAAGGAATAAAAATATCAATAAATAATAACCCAATCCCTCGAGTGGGATTAGAACCGGCAACCGTCACGTTACTGTCACACCCAAGCCCTGCGCCACGATGGCTTCAAAATCCATTTTTTTATATGAAATCATAAATGCCTTTATATTTCCACTAATTATATTTAAACGCTTTAATATTTCTCATCCATCCGGATATTATGTTTAGATCAATGAGTGTAAAAACCACTACACACTTGTCAGAACATAATAGCTCTACGAGCTTGGTATCATCATTATTATTAGGAATAGCAATAACTTGTTATTTTCTGTTGATTTTTAATTCAATAGATACTGGTAAGACCATTTTTTTCATCGATGATTATATTATTAATATATTTATGACGTATATTGTATTATATGCTTTAACCTTTATTTGCTTAGACACTAGGAAATTTTTATATTTAAAATAATGTGAACAAACATATGAATTTGTAAGTCAAAATAGAATTTGTTTTAATGATTTACTTGCTTACATACTCTCGCAGATATAGATCTGAAAAATTAAAGAGATATCTACGTTATTGTATTACCGAACAAGGAAGCGAATAATCAAGCCTTAGACGCAATAAAAAGAATTTACGCACTAAATTCGTAGGTGTATAGTTCAAATTCATCATTTTACACATAAAATTCACAATTTTACATTTCAACCAAAATTCATTCAAGATATAAAAAAAAGAAAAATTATTTTGTGTAATTGCCACAATGTAATGCTTCACAAGTTTTAGAAAATTTACTTTTAAAAGAAATTTGGGGCCTAAAAATATTTCATATACCTCCTACTATACTACGAACTTATTATTTAATTGGTGTTAGAGACCAAAATATTTTTTTTTTATTTTATTTTGCAAAAAGAGGTGACCTACTAGATAAATCTCAAAATCGATTGATAAATAATAATGAAATCAACACGCCAAACATACACAGTTGAGAACAACCTCCTCTTTGTTTGAAATTTATTAAAAATAAACTTTAAAGAACAATTTGAATTTAAGTAATGCAAGAGTAATTTAATAACGTTACAAAAAACACAACATAAAGAATAATTTATTCGTCTTTGCCACGTAAGTTACAAGCAAATGGTTTAACAAATTAATTGTATAATATTTAACTTTAGAATAACTTGGACTTAATACTTATGTAGTCATTCCTAAGTGTGGAAAAATACTTTAAGAACGTTTAAAAACTTTGACTTATTTATTTGATAATAAATAGTCTCTAGTCGAAGCCATTCGTGGCGCAGAGGCTCAAATGTGTGACTGTAAACGCGACAGGTAGTGAGTTCGATTCCTACTCGAGGAAATTAAACATTTATTTAAATTTATAATTTCATTTTTTTCGCTCTGGTGTCGAGCCCCCACTCAACGCGCAATGACTTCAGAATTTAGCGGACAGTATGGAACGGAGTAACGTAATACTAAATTTCCTCTGCCTACCCTGCTGTGTGAGGGATACAGCGTGACGCTAAAAAAAATATTTATAGACTTTATTACATTTACAAGTTAGTTTATTTTCAGCTTTTTCTGGACTATTAATTTATATTTGGTTTGGTGCCTGGTGGAAAAAAACAGCCAACCCGTGCCTTTATTATGATTATTTTTTTCGGGGGCATAAATATGAGAAATATATTGCACCTTCAGAGATTTTCTACTGTCGAGGTGTGTTTCTGTATTACGTGTTAAGTGGTGGAACTCAACGCCGGGCTTATTGCCTCGGTGCCAGAGCGAAGAAATGAAAATATTAATAAATAATAATTCATTCCCACTTACCTAATCTTACAATACAAATAAAGATAAGTAACTTACAATAAAAATTCAAAAAGCGGAAATTTATAGGTATTTTGTGGAAAACAATAATTACTAACTTACATTAGTACTTCTTTTTATACAAAATGAGAGCATGTGCCCACATATTAAAAATTGTTAACTTTTATACGTTGTTCTTCCCGTTGATCTATAATTCTGAAATTGTTACGAAAGTCTCGGTGGGCGATTCCGGTTCACACTTCACTGTTTTTTACTGTCTTAAGCACAGATGACATATTGGTTCCTGATACGTACATATACGTTCAGCAGGATTATATATTTTTATATGTTATATAGTTATATTTTTATAGTCCTTTACTCCCAAATTACTATTAAACACCATGGCAATTAAATTAAATAATTTAATGAGTTTGAATTTGTTGAATAATTTAATGAGTGTGAATAATAAGGTTTAAATTAAATATATTAATTATTAATTTGATCGAGTATATTTTTTATTTCAAAGTTGAAATTATTTTTATTTTATATTTAATTTATCAATAGATATTATATAAAAAAATCAAAACACAATAATTATTATAAGTATTAATTTCTCTATTATTAATAATATATGAGGCCGGTCGTGGCGCAGTGGCACAAAGTGTGACTGTAAAACCGACTAGTGGTTCGATCCCCACTCGAGGAGATGAAATATTTACTTAAATTTATATTTCCATTTCTTCGCTCTGGTGTCGAGGCAAAGCGTGGCGTTGAGTTCTGCCACTCAATACGCAATGCCTCCAAAAATTCGGCAGAAAGTGGGGAACGGGAAGTCTTAACACTAGGTTCCCTCTGCCTGCCCTGCTGTGTGCGGGATACAGCGTGAACCTAATTTAATTTATTTTAATTTAATTTATTTAATAATATACTTGCAATGTACAATATTGTCATTATTGCCTCGTTATTTCATAAGGCGTAGGTATAATTTTTTTTAACATTTAAGTTTATCGAAACTACTATATTTAAATGATTACAGATTAAGCGCTTCAACTTTGTTTTTTTCTCATTAAGTTTAATAATTAAATTGAAATATTTTAAAAAATATGAGCAAATCCACTCAAAAAATTTTTACAAAAAATAATAATAATCAACAGAAATGTCTAATATTACAAAATTCATATTTGTAAATGTCATTTATAAACAAGTAGTTAAGTATTTCAATCTAGTGTATAGATTACATTTGAATTATATGAAGCCGTCTCGGACGAGCGGCAAAAGTAACGGTATCTTGCAAACTACCATCAAGCGATACATCATTAGGGATCTGTTGTGTATATATTATATATTAATATTTGTATGCGTTAATTTTATATAAATTAAAAATAAATCAGCTTCACGCTGTATCCCGCACACAGCAGGGTAGGCAGAGGGAACCAGTGTTAAGACACTCCGTTCCCCACTTTCTGCCCAATTCTGGAGGCGTTGCGTGTTGAGTGGCAGAACTCAACGACGCGCTTAGCCTTGACACCAGAGCGAAGAAATGGAAATAGAAATTTATGTAAATATTTCATCTCCTCGAGTGGGGATCGAACCCACAACCAGTCGATTTCACAGTCACACTTCGTGCCGCTGCACCACGACTGGCCTTAAATTTTTTGGCTCTCGTAATTTTATATCTGTAGATTGTGACATTCCAGGTCGTCAAAATTTTTCATACATATCAACAATTCTTCTTCGTCGTCTGCGCAAATAAAATAATCTAAGACGAATGATCAAACATAGACAAACATATGGTATGTTTGTCTATCATCATATCAATTTTATAAGCAACTCTATGTCCAAGCCGCACAAAGGCGCGTAATTATATTATAAATGAATCTACAAAAGCTAAAAAGTTATATATATTACTTTATTATCAAAGAATGAAAAAAATATAGGATTTTTATAAGGATGATTTTGATTTTTGCAACTTTCTCAATAATATATAAGTCTCTACAAAATAAATAGTTATTTCTAAATAAAAAATATATAGCTGTAATTTCAATACACCGTGAATGATATTATGTATAATTCAACTAAAATTCAAATTGAAATAATTGAAATTTAAATACTTTTTTGTTGTGTTACAATGAAACCTACATACTATACATGGTCAGGGCTACGTCTGGCATTTGGAATTTGCCGTACAAAACTGTAACATAATTTCATTTGGTAGCAAGCGGAACGTCAGGTAAAAACTAGAAATGACATAAAGAAATAGCGTATCTTGACTAATCCCCCAGCACTGGACCAATGAATTACCATAAATTTTATATTAAGTTAATTCATACAAATTTGATAACACATGCCTTTTAAGCTATGGCTATATTAGCTTTAGTGAGCAGCTATCACGCTGTCTGCGATTTCATTAAGTTTTAAAGCTGAAATTAATATTTTTTTATATAAGTGCATGTATATATAATATGTATATATATAAGTCTTTTTTAATTTAGTGTAGATTAATATGTTTGTTTATTAAAGTAAGATCCTGTTTCGTAATATTCTGTCCATTTCCCAAAAGTAGTAAACTGGTTAAGAATTTCAATAACTTCTCTGTGCATCTATTCTTAACATGGAATCTTTGCAGCTATATCAAATTTTATACATCATACCGGCGTACACGGTACAAGCATAAAGTTCAATTTTGTCAGACAACAGCTAGCACATTATTTCGAGTACATCCGAGGTCTATTTCATTGCACGCATCATTTAGCGCGATAGTCTGGTAGGGAGCGGTCATCGTTCGACCAAGGTTCGTCGCACCTGGAGTTGTTATTAACCTTGTATTATGCCATAAAAAATTAGTATATATTATAATATATTTTAACTGCAGAAAGTTTGAAAACTATCTTCCGTCTCATACTCGTAGTTACAATTCAGAAGTCTTTGTAAATAAAACTAGCATCCCAGCTTCTCGATAATATTTAAACAAATAGAACAAAATAATTTTTCATTTCCGTTTTTTAAATTCTGTAACTTAAAAATATAAACTGTAACCTTATGTAATCATTGCGTTGTCTACGTGTGCTGTGCGTTTATCCGTCTATATGTCCGTTTGTCAAAAACTCGTCCAGGAATAAAAGAAATTCGCAGCATAACTAACAAGTGGCGAAAATGTACACACAATTCATTAACGTCATTCGTATTCAGAATTTAGATACTATCTATTTTTTAATAATTCATTGGAACAATAATAGTTAAGCTGCGGTTTGACTACTGTATATTTAGATCTAGGTATACGAAGCTACTCGTGGCGCACAACACAGCACAGCACAGGGTTACAAGCGTGCGACTGTAAACTCGATAGGTTTTGGGGGGGGGGGGGGGGGGGGTTCTATTCCCACTTGCGGGATTGAAATATTTAAATGGAGTGAAACTAAAAATGTAGTTAAGATAAAATATTTGATATTTAGATGGTTTTACTCTAATGTACCTAGTAGGGAATCTGGAAACCTAGTGTTTAGTTCCCCATATTTAGCTGAATTCTAAAGGTATTGCGTATAAAGTGGTGAAACTCAACGCTTTATGCACAAAAACTCATTTCCTCGTCATAAATACTTAATTTCCTCGTGTGACGACCGAACCCACAGCTTGCCGCGTTTATATCTTTGTGCCTCTGCGTGACGATTGGAGCCTGGACTTTTCATGTCGTAAAAAAATACTATTGTGTTTTTCACACGTAAGCACATCTGCCAAAACGGTAAATATATGAGAATTTTTGAAATCAGACATGGCGCAGGAGCACAATCGTGTGTCACACGAAAGGTGATGAGAGTGACTTAAATTATATATAATATTTTAATTTCTTTCAGTCGTTTACAGTTACGCTACTCAAAAAGCAAGGCTCCAAAATTCGGCAGAAAATGAGGAACGAAAGTGTTTTAATGGGAACGAAGTCTTAGTGGGCGTGTGAAAATGTGTGAGATACAGGGAGAGGCTAAAAAATATATGTTTAATATGAATGAATAAAAGAAATCTTTTTATAACTATAACCAAACTTTCTCGTAACTTTCAATACAACTTTGTAAGATAAAGTGAAACACGTCATGACATATATGTACACGTTTTCATGATGACTTTCATATGCACGCTGAATAGAGAAGAAAAGCATTTTTTCGAAAAAATGCAATAGCTGTTAGAAATTGGTATATGAAATTTTTGGGAGCACGGTTTTAGTCTTAAATTAAATAAACAGGACTATATTTTAAAATATACTTATAAAGCGCGTTTTTTGTCTCTGCTGTCCTTTGCCAGCTAACAAGTACCTATGCTCTAGTTATTTTGGCATGAAACGTCAAAAAAAAGCTGTTTCTATAACTTATATGTAACTTCCATTCTATTTAATTTGGTCCAGGTTTACTGATGTTTTGAAATATAAAAAAATCAATAAAACAAAAACAAAATAATCAGAAAACTTAACTTTACACTTAACAAAACAAAAAACTGCATAAAAAAAGTAACAACGGAATCACAACAGTAGTGTCTTATGAACCGGTTGACCGATAGTAAAAATGGCGGGGTATAATCTGATCGATGACAAACCATCACATTTTAATGTGAAATTTAATTTAATTTTATTTATGTAAAAATAGGTGGCTTTTGGGTGTTTTTATATGTCAAGTATTTAAATTTATTATGAAAATTAAAAATAGTCTATCTATTTTTAGATTTGAAATTTGATTTTTACAATGTTCCTGGCTTTAAATATAAAATCAATCAACTATCTTTACTACATTTGTTTCTTTTTACTCCTATAAAATAAGACATGTAGTTACTTTTAGTTAAAATTTAATTATAAAAATCGAAATCATTAACAATAAAATCATAATTATTATTAACTAATAAATTCTGTAGACATCGTTCAATTATAATATTGACATACATATTTCCACAGGTATTTTTTTACTTATTTTTTATTACTATATTAATTCCATTAATCGTGATCTACAAAATAACCTTTTTTTTCATTTCTTTACCCTTTATCTTATGTCTTCATAAATAAGGTCTTAATCTTTATTAAGGCAAAACGTAGAGAAAAAAGTGGCTTACGACTAAATTCTCTGTATTTTTATGCTTTTTCCGGTGGAGCGGGTCGTACAGACTCCGTTTATCAATACGTTTCGGATTAAGACAATACGTTTCGGATTAAGACGCTGCCTGTGAGGAGAATACAACGACGGGAATTGTCTTACCTCATATATTCTTTTACTAAATATAATCTCCATTTCTACAGTTTCACTTTTTTTTTTTTTTTGGAAAAGACACGGCAAACGAGCGTGCGGGTCACCTGATGGTAAGTGACTACCGCCGCCTACGACCCCGTGCAACCCCAGAGGAGCTACAGGTGCGTTGCCGGCCTTTAAGATGGGTTGGGCGCCGGAGCCCGGCATTACCTCATGCGAAACGCAGTGGCATAAAGCCACTACTTCACGCCGGTTTTAAATGCCGGGGGTGGTAATGATCCGGTCAAGTCTGCCCATGCGTGTTGCCATTGCTGGCGACGTGACTCTACCACACGTAAGAAATGGTCACTTAAAAATGGTGTTCTGTATAAATGTAAAAACAAAGTAAAAGTCTTAAAGATGGTTTAAATATTTCATAAATATGTTTATATACAAACAATAATAACGTGAAAATTGAAATTAGATAATCCATAATAAAGAAAGATTAATAATAAAATATTGTATAGGAGGATGTGCGACATTTCAAATACAGTATGAGAAATACCCAAAGAGATGTGTTTTGATGATAATAATGTTTATATTACATACATAAACCTATTTTGCATATTTATTATATATGTATATTGTATATACATACATACTTATACATAACGGTCGGTACGGTATCATGGTTTATGAAGTTATTCTTAATCATTTGAAATTTTATTTTTTACAACTATATAAACATTCAGCTGTACTGGTTATCCCCCCTTAGAATCGCTTGGTTAGTGTCAAAACACTCCGTAGCGTGGTTCAACATCGCGCTTTGTCATATTTAAAATACAACAGCGTTTACAGTTTTACGTAAATAAAACATTAACGTCGATCGTCTCTAAATGTGAAGATGTTAGATAGAATGATATGTCACCGGTTTTTTATACTCCATATTCCATATGAAGTGGGAAATAAACAGCTTTACATAAAAATCTCTTGAAAAATCTGTACATTAACTCTATTAGTTAAAAAAATGTTACATAACACTTAACTCTAATTACGTTTAAAACTTTTACACATTTTGATTATTTTGGATTTCTCGTTTTGGTTTGACAAAATTGAACATCGAATGAACCGTCACCGAATACGGATTTGACCCTACAGAATACCACCTAATTCGTGATGTGACGTAAATTCTGTCTTTCTGTCCTTAATATTAAGAATTCATTTTTTTTTTCATTGAATAGATCACTAAAAATATTTAATCTTCTGATTTACATAGCTTTTAAGACTTCTAGCTTTCATTTCTCGATGGTTCTTCATATGTAGAACACAGGCAACGCCGGAAGCAAATCTTGTTCATCTATAGTGATAGTGATTATCAAGAGGAAAGTTGCATCCCAGGCGTTCCAGCGGCCCGTACGTTTTTAATCCGGTTCCGTGCGCCGGCGCATCACTTGTAAGCTCGCTGCCGCGGTCCGCGCCTGCGCCCAAGTGTTTCTACTTACGTCTACGAAAATTATTCGCAATGTATACTAAATCATTGATTTTTGTGATTCTGTGCGTCGCTTTGATTGGTAAGTAAATGAGATATTGGGGATATTTTTTTTGTAATTAAGTAAGTCTTTTTTTTATGTTAGTAAGAATAATAAAAAAAAAATATTATTAGAGTTTTGTGTACCTCAACCTCGATAATTATCATTGAGGCAATTATTTCTATTATAATTATATTTTAATTTAATATACTCATATATTTGTAATTTAAATATATTTGTGGAATATTAAAAGATTATTTAGAGGAGTAAAATGAAATTACAAAAGTATATCTAAAAATAAATTGCCTTGGTTATTATTTACATTATCACATAACATCACATCATTGATAGACACGAACACCACTTAAATTCTGTTGTAAAACAACAGTTACGTTCAAACCAGTTGAAGAGACCTTTTCGCGAACGCTACACTCACCGATCAAAATACTCGAATAAATGAAATAAGAATAATATGACAATGGATTCTATATAATTTATAGGTATAAAATTCGACTTGGTTAATATAACGATAATAAAATTATTAGTTTTTTTTAAATAAAATTAAGTTATGTTGCGATTAACTTTCAAAACACAATATTTAAAGAATATTAAATTATTAATACACATTTATTTTCCATTATTTTAATTTTGTTAAATACGTATTCGCACACACTGTTGATATTACATCATTTATAGATAATTTCACATTAATCATTCAAAGTATCTGACTAATTTACCTTTACAGCGCAAAAAAATTAGTAAAATTAAATTTGAACTGAAGAGGCCAGTCGACGCAAAACGCACTTGAGTCTCGCCGCTCACAATTCCTCAAAAAATTAGTCAGAAAGTGGCGAACAGTCAGTCTTAACACTAGGTTCCCTCTGTCTACCCTGCTGTATACGGAATACAGTACGAAGCTGAAAAAAAAAGTTATGTGAAATTTATGGTTCTAATCGTATGTATTAATAATACATCAAATAATAAAAAACAAATGAAATAATAAAACAATAAAAAACAATTAATATAAAAGTAATAAATGTTTCAAATATTAAGGGAAGGTTTTTGTGTATACTTCGAATGATAATTGCCATATACTTACATTATTTAGATTTTGGAGTACTAAATTAATATACTTTTATTTTTAATTTGAAAATTTGAAAATTTACTTTATTTAATTTAAGAGCATTTTTAAGGATATCTTGATGTACTGTGAATAAGCATAATTTCTTCGCTGCTTTTTTACCACAGTCGATCTGCGTATACACGATAAAAAAAATAACCAATTATTAAACATATTGTTTTTGAGACAAAAAACAATATGACGGGCTAATCAATATGTATTATGTATACTTATTCAAGTTTTAGTCACGACCAAATCTGCGCGGTTAAGTCGTGATAAATCTTTTCCGTGATCGTGCGCCCGCTACGGCGCAGCTTCATTTTTTTACTTTATAACATCTAACACAATCAATTAGTGCCTATTGATATTTATAATAGCAAAATTTTTCTTTCAGAAGTGATATAATATACAGTTAATTGCCGTATAACTATTTGACAGGTTGTAACGCTGTTATATTATATTAAAACATAATAAAGAATCGTTAACCAAATTTTTTGCCAATTCTCATCTGACTTGAAAGTAATCAGAGGCTGTGAAAAAAAGCTAATAGATATTATTTATTTTTTTATCAGCTTCTGGCTGGTAGACAGGGGAAACGTGAGAATCTAGTGTTGAATTCTCTCACTCCGTTCCCATTAAGACATTTTCGTTCCCACTTTCCGCCTAATTCTGTTGAGTTGCGAAACTGAACGCGGTACTATTATGTTTAATGTCGTTACCAGAGAGATGAAGGTAACAGTTCATTTCTTCGAGTGGGAATCGAATCTATGACGTTTATAGTTACACGCATACGACCGCCGCCTGGTGATGGTGTCTAAGAAGAAGATAATATGTTAGGTTCTCATTATCATTAATTCTTTTTCATTTAGGCTGTACTTAAATAATGTGATAAAAAGTACAGATACCGTAGATATACTCGTAATGACGACGTCCACCATATAAAGACTGTAGACAATGGGAAAAGATAAGGCGGCTGAAATCTGCTTCGTAGAAATGAGAATTTTAATATATCATTTTAATTGTATTTACACCTTATACAATCGGCATTAACTAAAGGTTAATACATTTTAAAGACCAGTAGGCAAAGGGAACTTAGGAACGTAGTGGTAAGACACTCCGTATCCATTAAAACACTTTCGTTTTACTTATTTTTTTTTACGCCGCGCTTTGTTTTGTTACCAGAGCGTGGGAATCAATGTGAAAATCGAACCCACCTCACGGTTGCAGTCATATGCCTGTACCCTTGCGGCCACGACGTCCTCATAATAATTGGTACTCTGAGATGTCTCCGAATAAAGCTTCCGACAGACGGATTAAACATAACTTGCGGTTCTAAGATGCAATAGATATGTAATTAAAATTGACGTTAAGGTCGTATAATTTTCTACACAAACCTAACAATCAATAAAATTAGAATTTCTTAAATGCCAAGGTAATATGCGGTGCATTGGTTTTTTTATTATTTTTGCAGTATAGAATAGAGAAATAAGTTTTAAATATTAGTAATTTCAAATACCTTTAACACTAATGCGTATATGAATTCATATGACATACCTACATACATAATTATCCAACATTTGGCCATCAGAGATTTTCTAAAATTAAAAGGATTTTTAGTATACATTTAAAAATGAAATAATGAAATAATATACCTACATTAATAATAGAAATTCGGTTTAATTATTAAATTTTTAAATATATTATTATATGTTGATTCGTTGTTCTGCCTTCTCTTGTTTCGATTTCTTGAATCGTATAATATATGTAATAATTATGGTTCACCCAGTTTCTCACATAATCAGAAAGAGCTTAAAACTTTGATAAGTTTTTTTATATGTAGCAGTCAGTCATCATTTTTAGAATCCTTATTCTCAATCAACTCTTGGATCTCCATATATCCTAAATCTCAATCTCACAAGTCTATCAAGAAATATAAATCTACAGGTGCATCGAATTGCAATCTTTGTTGATTAAAGAACCATGGTACAAAAGCGACAAGTTCAGTTGCTTAGTTGAGCACAAAATCAATTCGCCAATGTGACGTTGAATGGAGAGCACACGAAGGAGTTTAAGGAGTAGTAAAATCAAAAGGAGACGATGAAAAAGAGAAAGAATAAGAGAATGCACATTTAAAAGAGATCCGGTTAAAATACAGCCATCATCTACTATCTAGAAATATGCACAAAAAAACAATATAGAAGGGTTAGTTATTACTAACGACAAGTCATATTTAAGTATAATAAATATTATGATGCGTAAGCTTAATATTGCACGTAATACTTATTTTAAGCTTACGCATCATTAACTTTAAAAGCATGAAATGATATCATCGCTGTTCTAAGAAAAGCACAAACCGGTAATCTTAAAGCCATTGCCTGGAAGTAAATCAATTGGTAAATCAAACAAAAAATAAATTGGTTTGGTTTCGCGAGAAACATTCCTTATCCTTTAAAAATCTATATTAGTCATATCTTACAATTATATTTACGCCAATATAAACGAAATTCATATTAATTTTTCGTTTTATTCTACCTTTTAACTGTCAAACTATTGTTGGAAAACATAATTGTATTTAAAAAACGACACATGAACTTTGACACTTAGCATCTACAGGTAGTGCTAGTGAAGTATGAAATGAAATCTATAATTATTATTGTGCCTTTATGGCTAAATCCTAAAAATATTAGCCTTAAAGTCTTAAGAGGGGAAAAAATTGGAATTAATGCTATAAATTATGCTTGTTCAAGTGAGGTATCAGATGAAAGGGATCTGGCTAAGTTAAACATGATTTTCGGAAAAAGCTCAAGACCTCTAATTTCTGCACGGAACCCGCAGTGGGTGAGCCCGACTCGCGCTTGTCCGGTTTTTTATATTAATATTGATTGTCGAAAATAGAGTGTTTTACATACTTCTCTTTTAAAAATGTTTTGTGCTGAAAAGATTGGAAAATCGGTCAAACCATAAATTTCCAGCCAGTATTAAATAGAAATACAAGAACCTACAGCCATCGCACAGTTAGTTACAACATCGTTTGCTTTCTAATTACGCTATAATAAAATCAAATAGAGTTGTAGCAGTAAAATCCATAAAAAAGAGATTATTTAACATTTTAAACACTAGAAATCGCAAAATAATAATAATTTTATTTGCTTACGTTTTAAATGTAACAAAAAACTGATGTAGGTATAAGTAAAATAAAAAAGATGCAATACGTTTTTTCCAAAAGGGAGCGAATTGGAATTTAATAATAATGCAAAAACAAACACGATTAACCTGTTCCACGTCGAGTTACACACCACTGGACAGGACAATGACTTTTATTAAGTATGCGGAGGCTATCTAGTGTTGGTAAAAGTAGCTGGTCTCAAAATTTACAAATACTATGGTTAAGACAAAATATGTAGAGCAAATGGTGAACATCGACTTAATTATTTTTTTCAGCTTCACGTTATATGTCGCATGTAGTAGCGTAGGCATAAGGAGCCTAGTAGCGTAGGCATAAGACGCTCCGCGTCCTACTTTTCGCCAAATTCTGGTGACATTGCGTGTTATAGGACGAAACTCAACGGCTCGCTTTTTTTGTTCTCTTTGAAAAATGGTTTTACGTAGACCATCCGTGCGTACGATAAATGAGCCCTACTAACTGTTAGTGTTGGTTGACTCATCAAAGGACAACCTGATATTATCCTGGTCTGCCTATGAAGGCCTGCCTATTGCAGGCCACCGTCGCCTTCAGGGTTACTCGAGGTTTCTCTTAGGGTACCCGCAGCCTCGATGACTTGCGGAAGAATCACCATGACTCTCAGCAGTTCCTCTAGGGTAAGAACTTCCTTCCACGCGCCATGGAACTGTGAAATGGCCTACCCGCGCCTGTCTCCACCTTAAAGGCTTGCAACGCATCTGTAGCATCTCTGGCTTGGGTTTACAGCGTCGTGGGCGGCAGTAATCACTTACCATCAGGTGACCGAACGCTCGTTTGCCTTGTCCTCTCCCATAAAAAAAGGGGAGTTGAAGAAGCTTCTACCGTCTTCTACTGCCACCCAGCCTAGGTCAACGAAGCGGGTCTACGTTAGCGCTGGACACTGTACAGCTTCAATGCGATAACTGATTCGCACTAAAGGAGACCAGTTCCTCTCATTGTTCAGCATGGTGCCTACCACACTGGAAAGTGAGAGATCCCTATCCACTGCAGCTCAGAATCTCAACACCCCAACACAAAGCCGTCGGCAGGGGGAAACCTTCATAAAGTCGGCAGTTACCTGCCAAAGGCTACGGCAGCGTCCACCAGCAAGCAGAACAAAGTGAGATTTGAACGACCATCGCCCGTCCATGGTTAGAGAAAAAGTTTACAAGAGATATTTAAACAGAGAACTTCTGTTTCATAAGTGTCCATCAAACATCTAAGAAGACGCATGTGTGTTTCTTTTATTTTCTTACCCGACTATCTATTTCCGAAGCAGGGAAACTCACTAACTTTATATTATTTTAAAATAATTTATTTATACAAATGAACATGAACGTATTAAATAAATTCTAAAACTAATTTAGAATATAACGTAATAAATCAATGGGTAAATAAATCAAAACAATATCATTCCATAATTAGATTGATGTTCACCGACATATTTTGCATTAAATGAAACGTGGCCACGTTTAGATAAGAAATCTAGGGTCTTAACTCTTCACCTTAGTGTTCCACTTTTCTTATATATGACTCGTCTCGAGTTATACTTACTTAGCTAAGAAACTTGTCTAAAGGTGTCATGAGTACCTAGACCATATAGACACACCACAGCCATAATTTGCTTTTTAACGATGCAATAAATTATAGCTATAATATATAGTTATTTTTTTTCGTATTACAGACTAATAATCTAAAATTTAGTCTTCTTAATATCAAGTTTTTCTTGTCAATATACATTTTTTTATTCGTTTTCACGCTGTATCCCGCATATGGATTGTAACACAATCCGTCGAATTTTTAGAGCATTATGTATTGAGTTGCGGAACTCAACGCCACATTTCTGCTTTGGTACTAGAGCGAAGAAATAAAAATATTAATAAATAATAATTCATCCCCCGATTGGGAATTCAACCCACAACCGTCGCGTTACTGTCACACGCTTGCCCCTGCGTTGTGCCACGACGGCCTCTCATACATAGATTATATATAATTATAGATTTAATTTCTTTTAACTGTACAATTAACCCATACAAATATAAGAAAACCACATTCTAATACAGCAATAGTTTTAATAGTTTATTCGCATCTGGAATCTCGGTCAACCACAAACGAGCATTTCGGAAAATGGGTACTTAACTAACAAAATTACCTCACCTCACCCAAGCCAATGTGTACCTTAGCGTATCGATTTGAGAATTTAATTTGTGTACGAATGTATAAAGAGTACAGCGATACGAATAACCGCAGGTACAGTTAACATTTTGATAAGCAAAAACGCAGCCTCTTACCGCTGGACCGTTAGATGAAAGTCGCGTACGTCTCTATACCTTTAAGAGCTTATTAACAATGTTTAAGAAAAGAAAGCAAAGGAAAGCGACCCATAGTACAATATGAGAAAGCTTCATTTTCAATACAAAAATAAGGTTAATTATATTTTTTACTTACTGTTCAGTACAAGTCGGATGTATTATAGGAAGGCGATATGCGAGAATTGTAAAAACTTTCAAACCAACGTAATGGCCGGTCAATGCACTAAAATTTTTTATCGTGATACTATTTTGAGCAAAACTAATGAAAATTGTATTAGTGAAAGTGTTATATACACTTAAGATCGTAAAAGTTAAGCTAGGCTTTGCATGTTGCACGTCACTGGCTGCTGCCAGATTACAATGTGGATTAACATTTGTATCGTAATTTATATTAAGTGGAAGCGATAGTTTTAAAGGAAACGGATTATTTATACCGTGTAGTGATAAGATTCGATTGGAAAATATATTTTAAATCAAACCAAATTAGATCAGCTTCACGCTGTGTCCCGCACACAGTAGGGTAGGCCGAGGTAACCTAACCTAACACTTCGTTCTCCACTTTCCGCCTTTTCCGAGTCTTATGCGGCATTGCGTGTTGATTGGCGACACTCACCACTGAGCTTAGAGCCTCGGTGCCAGAGCAAAGAAATGATAATATTCATAAATAATAACTCATTACCTCGAGTGAAGATAGTACCCACAACAACCCACCCACAATCGTCGCATTACAGTCACATACATATTGTGTCCCTGCGCCAAGACGGCATCTTACATCTCGAACGAAAATATATTTTGCAACAATATAGTTTTAGGATACGAATAGTGCTGCACTGCACTTTGGGGTTATCAAAGACTATAGTTTTGTTTATATATAAATGCTTTACATGGAAGTAATATAAATAAATATAATAACACTGTTATGTATGACAAAATAACTGATTACAATGGTTTTACTATAATTAAGATATTTTGATTTGGTTTTGGTTCATTAACAAAAATATATAGTCGAGATTTAAATACTAGTTTATAAAATGAATATATAAAGAGACTTAGATACTAGTTTATAAATGAAAAAAATGAATATATAAAATGTAAATGAAAATATAATAAAAATCCAGTATCGTGTACCTGCATACATATATTTCAATTTTAAACGTTTCAGCCTTTGTCTATTTATTTTGCCCTTGTTTAAGCTTGGTAAAATAAAAATATTTGTAAGTTGAACGGCCGAAGTAACCAAAGAATCGGTTCGAACAAGACCATTGAAGTCTATTAGCGAATTTACGACGCATGATATATGCGCATGCGCAGACCTATCTCGTGACCTCAACACACATATCTATAATATATTGTTTATTACCTATGAAAATACATATCACGACTCAATAATAAGTGGACAATTATACAATAATAATGAAACTATTTAAATATTATTACAAAATATTTTTTTTTAAATATTTATTTTTTATACTTTTACTACAAAATTATGTTTTCAATTGTCTCATTATATGTATTTAACACCAATTTAAGTACATATATTAATTTTCAATTCTTCACTCTGATAACGAGGCTAACCGCGGCGTTGAATTTCGCCACTTAAAACACTGTGCCTCAAGAATTCAGCAAAACGAGTGAGGGACGGAGTGTCTCAAGACTAGGTTGCTGTCATGAAGTTAAAAATAAAATTATTAAAACAACTATGTAAATAAATATAGCCAGTCAGCTATAGTAAAAAAATGTAGATACACCAGCACACAATGTCGATCAACAATACTAAACATAATATTTCCACTTCCAGAGGCACGTCCTAAATGGCAGACACTACCAGAAGTTCCCGGTTACGTACCAGTTTACATCCGCAACGGCGACACGCCACTATATGAAATCAATCCGGATTTAGCAGAAGCTTTCCACGCTTTGCCCATAGGCCGAAGCGTTAATAAAGAAGTGGAAGCCTCATCAGATATAGAACTAGAACCGCCACAAAGTGTCCCAGACGTGATACCTATTGACGATAGTCGCATCTATGAAAAAAAAAATTTGGACAAAAAGAAGAAGGCTAGCTACGACATCCTTAAGCCAGTTGAACGTAGATAAATTAAGTACTTATATTTTAAAAAAATTAGATTTAAGGCATTGTTGTTATTTAAATTGACTACACTTAACTTTTAAGCATCGTGTAGTTTAAGCCATTTAGTATTTAATGATAAAAAGTGAGATTTTGGGTGAAACGCCCGTATGTTTCAGTTCGACGAACTCTACTTGCCACTTAGGATACTAAGTATTTGTAAGAAATTAAATTAAACAATTTGCATATATTTTAATCTTTGTACTCATTATGTTATATAAATATAAATTATTATTTATTTTTTGAATGTTTTATTTTATTTCTGAAATATATTATCTACTTCTTGTTTTTTATACTCATTTATATCTCGCATTCTCCGTGTTTTCCGTCCCGTCTATTGGATTTCCAGAATGCAGCAGTACATCGACGTAGTATTTACATATATTATATAGATTTAATATATAAATAGACTAATGAAAATATTAAAGATGTCAGTAGGATAAAGGGTACAGTGAATATTTTCTGGATGTGCTATCGGATACTTACCGATTATTTCAGATTTAAGCATTCTCTTAAGACAAGGACTCTTAAGGCTACCCTTAAGAAACCGTTAGTTAAGATACGCCGTTCTCTACTCTCAAGACCCAATTCAGGTTGGAAACATTCTATGATGAGTGGTCAAACTGTGGCACACAACGCTACGCTTTTTTCAATGCGCTTATCTTACCTGGCCGGGATATCTAATGAAATAAAATTAATTTAAAAATATAAAAAATTTTAAAATATAAATTCTTTTCATCGAATGGTCATCGAATCTACAACCAGTGCAGTGAAACCCTACTACTATTATATAGGGCCACATTTGCATTTAGTAATCTGTTCGATAGATATCCTTGCTTTAAAGTGGAAAAGGAAGAAATGAAACGAAAACTTTTGACAGAACGATTTTTATTCTATATTTCCTTAAAACATAAGTAAACATTTTTATGTACAAATACAAGTTCTATATCAGTTATGAATATATAGAACCAAGATCGAAATATCGATTTTTAAATATCAAATTTTATAACAAAAACTACAGAACTATGAAAAGTGAATAAAAATTACACTCAATTATCTAAATTGAGGTTAAAGAAACCAAATTTATATTATCAATAAAAAAATTAACCAGTTTTTAATACACACAACTTATAAAGACTACTACAACAAAATTTAAACTGATATAATATTTTGTTTTGTGGGCAGGATACAGCGTGAAGCTGATGTTTTTTTAAATAAAGCGTCTTCAAGGAGCTGCGGTAGAGTATTACAGTAAACGCAATGGTTGTTCGCTTCATTCCAATTATTAAGTAAATGATGATAAGGAAATGAATCTTCCACCAACCAACCAACCAACCAACAACAAATGATCTTTACCAACAGGTGGGAATGAAATATAAAAAGAAGGGTTTCACATATTTATGTATATATTTTTGTCTTTGCGCTGTATGCTATTAGCATAAAGCACCTACTCTTAAGAGAATTGGCATTTGGGATGATTGTAAAGACGATTGGACGATGCCCAATTACCGAGACACGTTGAATGGGGGAAATCATACATACAGAAAATAATTCATTTCCTCAAATGGGAATCGACCCCAAAGCCGTCATGTTAACAGTCAGACGATGTGCCACTGCGTCACGACGGCATCCATTGTAAATTTATCTAAGCTTAAAATTAAATCGTTATTACGACCGTCGCATCGTCAACATAACATTAATTTCCCATATTATAGTTCTTAAATTAGTGATTACTTCTTTTAACTGCTTATTTTTCAGGACGACCTGGAATTTACAAAAACGATTAAATAAGACACAAAAATTATAATAGCAAATTATTTCAAAATAAATCAGCTTCACGCTGTATCCTGAAAACATCAAGGTAGATAGAGGAAACCTAGTGTTAAAATACTCCATTCCCCACTTTCCGCCGAATTCGGGAGGTTTTGTATGTTGAGTGGCGGAACTCAACGCCACGCTTTGCCTTGACACCACAACGACGAAATGGAATTATAAATTTTAATAAATATTTAATTGCCTCGAGTGGGGATCGAACCCACATGGTCGCGTTTACTTTGCGCCTTTGCGCCACGACTGGCGTCCAAAATATCATAAATATATTTTCAAGACACTTTCTACCCAAACGTGGATTGGTTATAAGCTAACAAGAATAATTTACAAAATAATTTCAATTAACTAATGTGTAAAAAATATTATTTGCTCCCAATATGTTCGTAGGCGCTTATTGGATTTAAGGGAATCTAGCAGGAGTTAAAAACCATGCATAAGTGTCTGGCAATGGATAACAGCATTTCTAATATTATTTTCAACAAAATATGAAATAAAATGAGCGTTATAATTTAACGAATGTTAGGTACTATTTTTTGCATCTCATTTATCTAACAACTGCCAAAGTATTCCCTAATAGTACTTACCAGTATTTGGTGTATCAGCACAGAAACTTTTAGGTGTAATAAAATAACGAAGGTTGGTTTGGCCCTGTGGTCAATACTGAAGAAGCCATACGAGATGTCGTGCAACCGAAAATTCGACGGTTCTAGGTTCAATTCCCACTCTGGGAAATTAATTATATTGATGTTCTTTTCCTTCTGATAACGACAATTTCTGATAAAGCGCGATGTTGAGTTCTGCTACTCAACACGAAATGCAAACGTGGAGAAAAGAATATATTAACACTAAGTTTCGTCTGCCTATCCTGCTACATGCGTTGAAGATAAAATAATATATTTTCTTTATTTTAAGTACCTGTTCAGTTAAATCTTTGTTTTCCTCTAAAGCTAATCTATATGATTCCGTGTTTCTTCTTTCATCCAGGGCCTTATTTTCAGCTTCATCTTTCAAAGGAATTAGACTTTCCATATGCGTGTATTCCATACCCTGTAATAAATAAATTAAATACATACAAATAATCATAACTATTAAATTAAAGATTTATAAAAAGAACCATAGTGACGCAGTTGAAACATGTCTGAGACATGTCATGATATGATAATCTTAAATAAGATAAATATATTAATTTTAATTCTCTGGTCTGCTTAGGCAAGTGCTGCAGCCATAATTAAACCGAAACATATTTGAAAAGATGAGAATAAAGAGCCTCTGTTGTAACCACCACATGCTGTAGATACTTAAAAATATTAAAATATATTATTATTTACATAAAATAACTCACTTGGCATGTTTCATTACATTTTTCATAGATAAGTCTTAATCTTTTAAACAATAGTCGTATCGTCCTTAATTGTTCTTGCATTTTGGCCTTTTTGTCGTTGCTAGCGTTTTCTCCGTGTGGTGTGCCGTTCGGAGGCTGGATGGCTTTTAACGTTTGAAATACATCTTGTGTTCTGCTTACGATATCTTGCACTGTTTCTTGCCCAAACCTAATTTAATATAATTATTTAGTGTGATATTAAATATTATTAACATATTATTATTATTTTTAATTATTACATGTGTTGCAGGCCGTCGTGGCACAGAGGAACAAGGGTGTAACTGTAAACGCTACGGTTGTGGGTTCAATTCCCACTCGGTGGAATGAATGATTATTTATATTTATGTTTCTTTTCTCAGGTCAACAAGGCCAAACAGGTGTTAAATCCCGCCATTCAACACGCAATCGTCTCGATTCTCCGGAATGTAGGGAATAGAGAGTCTTAACACTAGGTTCCCTCTGCTTACCCGGTTATATGCAGGATACAATGTGAAGCTAAATCCACCATGGTGTTATTTGTAGCAATAATGTCGATGTTTATAAATTTATTCTGGGCAGGTAAGATATAACTATAGGGGTACAGGTCCTTGAAACTAAATAACTAGCTCATAATAAAAAAAATAATAAGAAATGTTTAATAAGCACTATCTATAAAAACAAAAGCTACCCACTTGCATAAAGAAGCAGTATTAAACTCCTTGCTCTGTTGAGGAGGTTGGGCCGGAGCTGATGGAGGTGGGTTGGCCACTGCTTGTACAGCACCACCGGCTTGAATACCTGAAATATGTTAAATTTTGTATATAAATTTAAAATATACCAAATTTTTTGAGATACACTTTTTGAACCTAAGTAAAAATAAATATAAGTAAAAAAATAATGGATAATCCTGAATCACCTTATATTGGATCTGGTGAGTACTCAGAATATATAAAAAAATACTTCCTATATAGGGAGCTAGATAACTAAATTTCAAGATTAACTATTTATTAAGGGAGATCTTTTTTTTGTAGTCAATTAAAATACAATTTGAAATGTATGATTATAAAGTAAAGGTTTAAACACTCTTAAAAACTTGAAAGATTATAATATTTTTATTTTCGTACAATAATATTATGATATACCTTTTGAAGTTTCACAAGAGCCAAAATTCTAATGACAACAAATATATAGCTAGGTCACCCTGCCTAGTCTGCAAAATTCAGAAAATGTATCAAAATAATACAGTATTTTTTTTAATTCCACATAGCATTGTAATGATAAATGAAAGTGTCTTATTATCTGCCGATAATAAGACACTTTCATTCCCATTTTCCACTGAATCCTGGAGAAATGAAAATATTGAAATTTTCATTTCCATACACAGTTTAATTATGTATAAAAAAATTAAAATTAATATGACAGAATACATACACATATTTATTCGGTTTTCAGTATTACAATGCAAGTTGCAGAACAAACAAAGTGAAGAGTTTCCAGAATATATTTATATACCTTGTTGTTGAACAGCTTGAGGGACAAGACCTCCTGGACCCTGACCCACTCCTGCCATAGGTGTGCCCATTCCCTAAAGTTATTAAATAGATATTTAAAAAAAGCTAATTACGGCACAGCAGCTCAAAACTTAAAACAATAAACATTCATTCAACATTGGTCTGACTGTAAATATAATATGAGCTATGGGTCTCAACTCTAGAGAATGATTAATTTCACATCAATATAAATCTAAAATGAATAAAAAAATGTTTTAATTGCCAAGTTAATTAATTATACATCAGAAGTATTAGTACAGAACTGTGTCACAAGGGCCTCAATCTTTGATAAGAATTATTCAAATAGAATTAATTTAAAATGAGTTCACACCTGTCCTCCCATACCCATATTTCCCATTTGGCCTGGCATAGCTGCTCCGTATGGTGGAACCATTTGATTGCCCATGCCCACCATACCTGTGTTACCCATAGGTCCCCCCATAACACCTGAAAATGTTAATATGCAAGTTAAATAAATTGTGTGTATAAAATAAATATTTATTAGTATATATTTCATTCAGTATGAAAACTAACTGTTAAAAAATCAATATAATAAGACATTCATAGGTTACAAGGAAAGTATATTTTGATTATAGTAAGAACTGTACTCAATATGTAATGACCACATTATGCATTAAGGGGTGATAAGGTCTACAAGGATAACTTCTGCCTAGAAACACCTGTTGACTCATGATTTCAAGAACTTATAGGCACTGTATATATGTATCTCTCAAAAGTAGTCGTTAAACAGCTCGCCTAACGGTCATACATAACGTAAAGTAATCAAAAAACTACCTACAATGTCGTAATGTGATGTGTGCAAAAAAGCTATTACCAAAACTTCACCAGGTATAGACTGTAGTAAATGTGAAAGGATTGTCCATCTGAATAATAAATGTACGAAACTAACGAACAAACAAATTGTAGCGCTGAAGGTGGCTCCGAGTCTTGAATGGACGTGTCAAGAATGCCAACTCGAAACTCCGCGAAAGAACTCGTCAATTATTATACCTGAAGAGGAAGACGAAGATGATAGGCTCCTGTACAAATTAATGCAAAAAAGCTACTTAATAATATATCTAAAGAAGTCGAAAAAGCTATCAAAAAAGAAATGTGACTTAAATGAATCGTTAAAAATTCATAGCGCCAAATTAGATGAAGTTGTAGAATGTATAGATTCATTTAGGAAGACCATAAAAATGCTAGAAAAAAAATACAGAGCTGACAAATAAGAACAATAACCTTGAAACTCGCCTCGGTGCCCTTGAACAACGTTTGGAAGAAATTGAGCAAGAAAAACTTTCAAAAACTATTGAAATTGCAAACATACCAGACTACAATAATGAAAAGACCACAGAAATAGTGGGAAAAGTTGCATTGAAACTGAATTTACCTATAGAAGAAATACAAAATACCCAAAGGATGCATGGCAGAAAAGACCAAAACGTAAATCTCTTGTGTATTCACCTTAATATTAGATCTATTATAAAAAATTTTACGTTACTTGAACAGTGTATTATGCCTTCAAGCAAAACTATTGATGTTATTATACTAACTGAAGTTAATATCTCAGATAAAATAAGTAATCTATACAGTATTAATGGGTATCGAATGTTCACAGCATTACGAAAATCACGTAAAGGAGGTGGTTTAATATTATATGTAAATCAAAAACATAAATGCAAAACTAGACCCAGCACACAAGACCTATACACTGCGGCCATCGGAACAACACTGGCGGACCACCGTGCTATAATGTTGGCTTGCATAGGCGTACGTATACAGGCGGCTCCTAAATATAAATTGTGTATAAATAATCAAAGTCTTTGAAAACTTAAGCTCAATAGACTGGAAACCTATAAGTACTTCTACATGTCCAATAACTATATTCGATTATATTCATTCAAAATTTACGGATTGCTACAAAAAATGTACAGAAAAAATTAAAATAAAATCTAATATAATGCGTATAAACAATACTTGGATAAGTAAAAAAAATATTAAAGCATGCAATCGCAGAGATGAACTTTTTATACAGTGGATAAAAAATACTAATAACTTTATAATTAAACAAAAATATAATAAGGCGAGAAATTACGCAAATAAAAATATTCGAAAATCTAAAAATCAAAATATAAAACAAGACATTATTAGTAACAAAAATAACACTACTAAGCTTTGGTAAATTCTTAATGAGATCACCGGCAGAATAAAACTTTATGTTGACGAAGTTATTCGGAATGCCTTCGAAACTGAAATCGATACTTGTAAAAATATAGCAGATAAATTTGCAATAACATTTAAAAATGATATTAAAAAAATTAAACCCAACTGTACTAAATCACTACTTAACAAATCATCTTATATTTCAGAAGCAAATGTGACTATGCGATATGAACCTGCAAGTCCCAAATCTATAGGAAGAATTATTACATCGATGAATACGAAAAAGTCCCCAGGAATAGATAAAATTAGAGCTATGGATATAAAACTAATATGCCACAAAATTAAATCAATTATATCAAATTTAATCAATGCAAGCATTCTAACTGGCAAATATCCTCATATGTTAAAGACTGGAATTGTTAGACCTATTCATAAAAAAGGTAGCCGAGAAAATTACGCTAATTATAGATCAATCACAATACTACCTGTCATCAACAAAATAGCAGAAAAATACATAAGTCAACAAATATATACATTTTACGCGGCTAACAACATCATAACGCCTAATCAATACGGCTTCCAACCTCATAAGAGCACAACCCAACTGCTATCATCGTTTACGGACAGTATATATAAACATCTCGATAATAAAGAACACGTATTGATTGTATTTATTGATTACACGAAGGCATTCGATACGCTCAGACATGATAGGTTGCTGCAATCGCTCTGCGATAGCGGAATCAGAGGAAACCTACTTGCATGGTGTGAAAATTATCTTTGCAATAGAAAGCACACTGTAAGGGTTGGTAATGCTGATAGCTGCATGATAAAGTCAACGGTAGGCACGGCACAAGGCTCGGTGCTTGGTCCACTGCACTATATCACTTACGTAAATAGCCTTGCTAATGCAATTAAAAGAAGTGAGTTGTATCAGTTCGCAGATGACACTTGTCTCATAGCCGCTATAATCACGTATGTGACAAACTGAGAGGGATACTTGCTAAATTTCATTTAGTGAAACATAAAGTGCCATATAAAACGCTCCTGTAATACATGGCTTTGGCTGAGTCAATAATATCGTACGGACTGTCCAGCTACGGAAGAACGTATAAAACGCATTTGGATCAAATTTACTACTTACAGTTACGCATTTTGAAAGAAATTATCCCATATAACATAAAAAAATCTTTCAATAGCAACAACGAAAATTTTTTTGAATTTTGTAAAATTTTACCAATATACGAAAAAACTGAATTAACACTTTTATCAGAACACTTTTTTAATGATAATTTTAAACACTATAAGAATATAAACTCAACAAAAGTAACAACGCGAAGTATGGTCAATCTAAAACTTATATTACCTAACTATTGTAATACGTATGGCAAAAGATCTTTACATTATATCATACCAAAACGTATTAATCAACTTCCACTGTCAGTAAGAAACACAATAACACACAAAAATATAAAACACATATTAAAAGGTCATTACCAAAAAGAACTAACTATGAAAGTAAAATTATAGGCATATATTCCTTGAAAAAAAAAAACGAAATTGTACAGTCATAAAATACTTGTATGGTGTGAAAATTAATTATATAAATAATTTATATAAAAAAACCCTTAAATTAATAAATAATAATATATATGAATCAACCTGTATATGCTAATACACTCGAAGTATCTAGTTTATTGAATAGAAATAATTGTTAATTTAAATGTACCCTCGTTTTTTACTTTTTTGTCATTTAACTTTAAACAGCTTATTCTTAGTGTGAGTTATTATGATAGATATTTATTGTAATATGTTTCTATACATAGAAATGTTTGATGGCGCTGGTGCACAGTAAAACTCGAATGAGTTTATGATTGCACCTTGAATGTATATTTATTAATACTCTGTAATAGTCTACTTAAATAAAAAAAAAAAAAATCATCCTTAAAGTTGGTATTTGGTAGAGCAGTTTCAAAGTAATAGCAATGCAGTTCAAAGATATGTTAAAGCACAGTCAAATTTAGTGTTAAGTTGGGGACAATTTCTTGTAGAATTGTAATAGATTGCCAACAGGCCTTTGTAGGCCACTGTAAGGCTAGGAACCTTGGGCTCTTATGTGCTCTATAGGATTGCAAAACAAAATTACCGGTTAACTGATTTGGCATAGATTGCATTTGACCACCCATAGGTCCCACCGAAACCAGAACGCATAGCGCCAGCATTTCCCTGGAAGTTACCAGGAAATTGATGTCCTTGCCCGGCCATTGCTTGTTGTGTTATTTACTTATTTTCGTGTAAAATGTCTAAATACGTTCTGTATAAATTTTTACGATGAATAAATAATAAGTAAAAAAAGCTATCACTTATAATATTAACACTACTTCAGATCTAAATTAGGAGTAATATAATGAACTTTTATTTGAAGTATTTGTAAGATAAAACATAAAGATTTCATTGAGTTGACATTTGACAATACGGAAACCAAACATTTGAAATTTGACATTCAAAACATTGACAGATAATATTTGACAATAGGCTGAACTGAACTTGATGTTGCCTATTATAAAAACTAAAAACTTTGGAAATAGCAACAAATTAACGTAACGTTAACGTAACGCCTGCCGAGGCTTGTCCAGCATTCGCCAACACAAATGTGCAAACGAGGTGTTTTGCTTGGCTTATGCGAGCTTATTGCCGATATGAACCAAAGACGGTTTTCAAACACAGGTAAAAGGGTTCGCAGCATTTTCCGAGGGATGAACAACAGAAGATAAAAAATGTTCCGTCAATTGTTGACGTTTTTCCGAGAAAGGGAATAAGCTTTGAATTTTACCTACATGGAATGGTCGTCGGCGTTGTTACCCTGTCATTAATAATAAAACCGAATTCGAGGTCGCCCTTTTGTATGTACAAACAGACAAATAAAAAAAGCAAAAGTAGTAAAAGTCATAGATTCATGTTCTATTACTATAAAAAAATCTTAGTTTCATATTCTATTACCGAGTGTATTTACACTCTGTAATCTCTATTTAGTAAATTTCTATTTAGAAAACGAACGATTGTTTCTGAAACTAATGAATCATATATTGTTATTTATTAAGATATGTTACTTTCTGCTTATTATACAATATGTCAGCGTTATGATTCTAATGAGAAATGACATGCATTCGAAATAACAGAGACAGACAGAATAATATATTCTTCCAAAATTGTTATTGTTTAACAAAAAATAAACACATAGGTTTAAGAAGACATATTTACAAGTTTTACAAGCTGAAATTTTTCTGTTATATATAAACTTGGACATTATAATGCACATTTATTAAAGTGGCAACTATGAATTATATTATACCCTTATTTAATTAAAAAATGGAATTCTTTACAAATGTGTTGAAACGTGTTGAACAATGAAAATTGGTTAGAATAATAATAAGCACCTAAAAGAAAATGATGATGTGGTACCAAATATGATACCACATCATCATTTTCCTTTATAAATGTACAGAATTAAAATTAAATACTTATTTCGTTTCCAATATAGCCTATATTGGTGGGGGAGTCAGGGAGAACGAGGCGCCAAACTTCATACATGCCCTCCGAGGCGTCCTCATGCTTTTTATGTGACTTTCCTCTAGTATCTTTGAAGCTGTTTTCGAAGGTAAACCGAGGTCTCCCCTTACCTTTAAAGATATAGTAATAAAGATTTTCCGATGGTAGACAAATGTGAAGGATGGTTGTGAGATTGACTTTTAAAAGTATGTATTGATATTATTAGATTACATAGTAATCAATATTATCGTTAGTAGAATATAGATATTATCCGTAGATAAAATTGTAAAAATGTCATCAATGTAACGCTAATATATCCTAGGTAGACATGGTGCCGAGCTAATAGCCATCCTTTTGAAATCAGTCCATCAGTCTTTAATGGGTATATCGGTGAACAGCGACTGCACGTCTAACTGACCATGGTTCCTTTGTTAGTTAGCTTAAGATCTTTCAGTCCACAAACAAAATGGTAATCGATGGCTCGGTATCGATATGGCTAACTATTGGAGGAAGAGGTACAGTTAGTACAGTCTTATTGTGTATTTTCGATAATGGGATTCTAACTATTGGAGGAAGAGGTACAGTTAGTACAGTCTTATTGTGGGATGAGATTAAATAGGTGAAGACAGCCCTTCATAAAAACAAGATGTTTGCATTCCTCCAGCGTTATCAGAAGACCAACAAGCCACTCTTAGTAGTAAAACAACCAACACTTCTACCATATATGAAGGGGGTATAGAATTGGCCAACTTTGTCTATTGAACATCTTAAGAAAAGCGTAACAACTATTTTTAAGTCTAATTAGAAAGTAAAGCAATTTTTAAAACCAGTGAAACGTAATATTTCTTTGCAGTGTGTAGACCTATAGTAATAGAGGCAAAGCATGGCGTTGAGTTTCGCCACTCAGTACGCAATGCCTGCAGAATTCTACGAAAATGGGGAACGGAGTGTCTTAACAATAGTTCCCTTTGCCTACCCTGCTGTGTTAAACTGATTATTGTTATTATTATTTTTTATTCAAAAGTTAGGTAAACTTGTTTGCTAATAGAAATGTGTCACACTCAAGGTTTAAGTGTTCTTTAATCATTTTTTAATGTAAATATAGTATGTAGATATGTATTTCAAAATTTAATCCACTACCTCTCTTTAAATAGCAAAATTATCAGAATTTCTTTAATAGATCTGATGATCTCATTGATTTTGAGAGACAATTTCACAACGATTTCGATCTGGAAGCTCGCCAAGTTGACGACGAGTATTCTTCCGACCTACTTATTTCTTCTACAATTTTAAATAGAACAAGAGACAAATTTAAACTCGAATAGAATATATTTATATTTAAGAACAACAGTTGACACGAAAAGAATAGTTTGTGCAATGGAAAAACAAGGTGGGATATGAAAAGAAAACAACAAGTTACACCTTATAAAATTATCTTCCGTTTTAAATTATCCTAAATTAAGTACATTATAGTATAATTTTAAATTATTCATAACAATAGTTAGGTATTTATTATGAATTCACATTTATATACGTAATACATCATTAAATTGTGCTTATATTAGTGTGAATGAAATGCACTTGTGGACTGTTCGACTCTATATAGAGTGTACCATACATCTGATTTTATGATATGTTTATATATTACTGTTAGAATATAGTTATTTATTTAGTATATGATTTATACAATAGCTTTAATATATTTTAAGGCAAGATGGCCACGTACATATATGGCTTACATGGTTCATGTTTTTGGTACATTTCTAATATTATACTATACTTAAAATTAAAGTGTGTATAATTCAATATATCGGACCGAACCTTGGTTTTAGCTCAGACACTGCCGCGATGAGAGATTCGATCCATACGATAAATATTTAACAATTTTTATTACTCTTTCACATAATAAATAGTTATCAACATGTAGATTTACAAATATCAACAAAATAAATTACGAATAACAGCATATTATAATAATTAAAGTTAACTTATGAACTAGAATTCTGTGATAAATCTATATCTAGTGCCCTTAGCTTGTACTATGACGCCGGCCTCATTTATTTATTTGCAAATTTTACAACAGAGGTGATATATTTTTTGTTTATTTCAAGGAAATAGTTATAAAGATTTTTTTTATATATTTTTTTGGTTTTTCCCTAAAGAGAAACATCGAGAGGACGGCCAGCGAAAGTCAAAACTTATAACATTAATATTACATGGACTAGTAATTGATTTATTCTAACTAGTAAGTACCCTATACCGCTTTGGAGAACAAACTAATTTTACGAGGGCCTATAAAAGTGTGATTTACATTATTATGTATATAAGAATAAGAACATTTCTTACACTAAACAATACATAAGCCCTTTATTGCTCTCCTCTAACCTTAAGCTAAACCAAGTCCATCTTAGGACGTATTGAGCAATATGGACGCATAATACAGACCTAATAAAAGCTAATATTATTATAATTTTTGCCTATTTATATATTTAACTACGTTTCTTCTTATATACGTCAAACGGTACTGTATCATATCAAAGCCAGATCTGAATATTTTGGGTATATTTATTTGTATTCATTGACATAGGAACAATTTCTAGAGAGACTGAATTATTATTTTATATGAAAACTTGTTAAGAAATTTCTTCATTATAATTTTTAATTTAACGTGTACATTTTTAAATTGAAATAACCAATACTTTATATTGTATTTTTATTGTAATGTCCCCAAAAATCATTTACGCATAACGTCTTTTCATTCGGATGAAGTATGAGTGCTATATATATTTACAAGACAAACAAATGATAGGGAAGTATTTTGGAAGAATAATAAATCCACCAACCCAAGTGAACCAATATTGAAATGTCAAGCATATAAATAATAGACAGTAGATAAACATTGAATAATACCGCTGCCTCAGAATCAAAACCTTAGAAATTTCTGACGACAACAAGCTTTCTAAGATTATTGTCATTAGACAGCTCTTCGCTCTCATATTGATAAAAATATCGTTTCATACAAATATATATATGTACTTAACTGTAGGTCTAAAAAATATTCTATAAGTAAAAAAATAGGTATGTTATTAGGAAGTTGGAACAATGAGGCAAGATCATTACCGTTGCTACGAACTAGCCATCTCTAGGCATATAAAGAAACATATTGAAATTGATCACTCGCGTTGCTTTAATCCTTCTTATTCACTTGTGAGCATCAAGGAGTTGAGGATTAACTTTTAGTCTTATAGGACCCTGAGCTTTGGAGGAGAACTCTGATGATGTATAAAAAATGTTCTCCAACTTTAATTCCATTATACTTCTAATAGTGTCAATTTCCAATAGTTTCTTTATTTGCTACTATGGCCCGACTGTCTGACGTATTCGTACTATATGTACGTAAAATTTATATTATTAATTTCCTAATTCCCTCACTCGTACAGTGGCCTATGTAAGTACCCTCATCATGTCTTAATACTAGCATAAAAGCTTATAGCTTTGGTCATTTGTTATATTTGGTTGTTACAAATCAATATACTTGATAGGTTGCAATGCTATTTGGTTTTGCGGTAACGATACGTTACCGCCGCTCACGAATTAATACTTTACTTTATCTACCTCATCACATTTTAAAACCGCATAGATTTGATAATGGCTTCAAGATTTAACTTTTTATATTTTTGCATATAATCGTGTTAATATCAGCCTTCTATATTACTGCATGCGAGCTTCTTGTAGTTGCGGTGGATAAGAAAGTGGTGGCAGAAGTGGCGCCTGTACGCCGCCTCCTGGCAACGCGTAGTAAGGAGACATGTAGCCAGCACCACTAGCCGCAGCTGCAGCTGCTGCTGGAACCAATTGAAATGTTTTAATATTACAAACTGATTTATTTATATAACTTTGGAATTGTAATATTATCTTTAACTTCATTAGAATAATTAAAATATGTTTTTATATCTATTCGTATTATGATTATTGTTCATAAGATTATGACGAACCTGCTGCTGTTGCATAGGGGTCGAATCCAGCCGCCGCATACTGTTGCTGATAAGCAGCAGCACCTTGAGCCGCAGCTGCCTGATATTCGTATAAGTGGTTAGCAGCGGCTACGGCAGCAGCATGTTGAATCTGGGGTAATTGGACCAAGCCACCACTGCCTGCGCCCACGCTCGCCCCCACACCACCTACAGCTCCTACATAACTAGGCGCCCCGTACACGTAACCCGGTGATAACCTGCAAGTATCGTCGTCCATTATTTTAAATTATAGTCTACTTGTAAGGCTTTAGCCGCTCGAAAATATTAAAATGTTTCGAGCGTCCAAGCGTGAACCCGCGATGATCTCCCACGCAGCTCGGCAGAATCGATTCGTGGGAGTTCATCAATATATCCAAATCACACTATAAGTACCTAGCCCCATTTGCAGCCTGAAAGACACGAGCATCTAGTCTTGTTATGTTAGTAGACATCGATACACTGTTATGTATTATGTAAGTACACGAATCTTAGTTGCCGTGGTCGGTCCGCCGTCGTGCCGCGTGCGTCACTGCCCGGAAATTAAAAAAATCTTTAAAAATATGCCAACGGTAGCAGCTTCAGGGCGACGAAAATAACTGTCTTGTAGATGTTGCTTGCTTCCTCAATCACCGGACTTTAGCGTTTTAATTAGATTGATGTTTAAGATTATTGAAAATCCGAATTCTTTATAGTAAATTTTAGTAAATACAGTTTGAATAGCTACTGCTTTTCAAAATGTTATTACAAAATAGTAGTTTTTAGGACTTCGAATTTAGAATTTTAAATATTCTCTTTAATTTTATTGTAAAATATTCTAAGATAGCAATCACAAATTTAAATACATTCAGACTACAAATTGACACTATAAGTCACTGCCACGAAATAGTGACCTGATGATGAATATTTATATGTACCTATCAATTCCAAAAAAATACCTACTAACTTTTTTAAATGCAATTAACTTAAAACGAACGAGGAACGTACGTTTTAAATTCGATCATTCGTCGTTCGATATTTTATCTGCCACTAGTCATTTAAACTAAATAATTTAAATACAATAGAGTTCAATAAATTATCGATCTATGATATAAGATAGTAGTAGAAACAAAAGAAATATTTGATCTATAATAAATTATGCCGATATATTGTTAATGCATTGGATAAAAATCGCACTAAAAAGAAGAGAAATGCTGAGTATACTATTTTACGCCCCACTGTGGCGACGGGCGGTCAAGTCTGTTCAGTTCAAGAGCGCTCTAAGCGAGCTGCATCAGCGTTTACAAAGGGTTCTCGGCGGGGCCTACGCTACTATTTCACCATTTATCGACCGTTTGTCTTTTTCCAACGTTATACACGTCAATAGAGACGGATTGATGGATGTTCGAAAATTGTAGCGGGGTTGATTAGTTCAGTGAGAGGGCTAAGGAGCTACGCGCATGCGTTCAATACGCCCGGCCGCAAGCCCCGCCCGCCCTGGCCGCCCACCTGTGGTGCTCTAGTATTTCGTAAATGCAATACCTACTTCAGCACCAACTGCTCTAGGTATATGTAAAATTACTAAAGATACCAACCAAGGCTCTTAAAATTTCTAAAAAATACAAAACTTATGGGTAACAAATAGGTATAAATAAAAACACGCGTAAAGAGCAATATAACACTGGCGAAACGGCACACAAGCTGTCACATCTACAGTTACAAAGACAGAATCTAAATTTTATTCACCTCTAAATCTCCTATCTGTTAGAAACCTACTTTTACACTCTTAAAGACAAGTGTTTACTTACATGCATGTTCCTATTACAACTATTAGGTAGGTATCGTCGTGAAAAATATAGCTTAAGGGCTGGAATGTATTAATTTTTAATAATATAGTATAGACATTTGAAGGACCAACTGGAATTGAGCTTTCAAATAATAATTTTACATGAAATTCCAATATATTGATGATTAACCATTTTTATGATTACTTTGTGGTGGTCTAGGTCACCGTGACAGCGTTATCTCTGTATTATCATAATATTTATTGTGGTGAAATAATGAAAATTAAAATATATATCTATATATACGACACGACGGCGGCGGAGGACAGAGAGCACGCATTGTTATAATTGGTATTATAATTATTGCGTAGTCTCTCGTCTCACGTAATGGGCCACCAAATATGTATATATGTAACAGAACATCCCTTTCTAAGAGTCATTCACTTTTCGACGAACACAGTGCCTTTAATAACAGAATCGGTTTATTACTGTGGCTTTAAAATTCTAAGTGTCAATAGCATCTGATAACTTATATGACAAAACACTTGTGTTCCTTATCAACGGTCTTCGAAACGTGAATGGACCCTATAACTCGTGACTCGCCAATTCCTATATTTTTGGCCCAATTATGATTTATCACTTTTGCGGACAAAATGTTCGTCTAATTGTTTTCTAATTATTTTATGAACAGTGTGAAAAGACCAAACTTTAAATTATGAATTGTAATTAAAATTCAATGAATATTTACACATCTATCTAATATGTCAAGTCAACACGGCGATTTTTAGTAGAATCAATCAATAATATAAAGCATGGTTATATAAATTTGTAAAACATCTCAGGCCGCGCCACAGGCTACAAGGGAAATTCGGTTACTCAGTACTTGTAAGTGTATTAAACGAAATCCACCACCAACAAAACTCATTTCAAATCAACAAAATCTTACACGAACACGGCATAAAACATAAAATTAAAGAAAACATTGAGTGTCGAGAACGATGCGAATAGTGATGGCGATGGGCGGCGCCCGCGCGGTCACGCCGGCGCCGCCCATCGCGACGGTATAGCTTCAAAACGTAAACATTTAAAACCCAATCGACTAATTCACACCCAAAACGAAAAATTCACTCTCACGCTCACGCTTGCCATAGATACCTATGTGAAAATGTTTGATTATTTAGTCTAGGTGTGGTCCGCCGGCCGCCACGCCGCTAGCCGTCCGGGGACGCCGCTCGCCTCATCTACCGAGACAAAAGTCAGCTCAGCTATGGTACCGACAGTTCAATGTTACCACTCATCCTTTACTTACCTATTTCACCATTAATTGCAATTGGAAATCTCTTCACTATCTCATTCTTTAGCATCTGAATCGAAGACCGGTTATTGAGTAAAGTATAGGTTAATTTTGTAATGTATCCCGCTATCCCGCTTCTTCCGATAAATTAAGTTAGACACAGTTAAGTTTACACTAGAAGACCTATGGCGAGTGTTTGAGTGATAAGGACTGATTTTTGTCTCGTGAGATGTATTGGGAGCGGCATGCGGCGCCGCTTGTGCTGGCAAATATCGAAGTGTTGAACCATATAACATCGATGCAATACATATGCGTTTGAGACAACAGGGGCACATCTAAACTTACCCGTAGTGCGCTGGCAACACTGTAGGATAACCAGCACGAACTCCCGCCGCAGCCGCCGCAGCTAGCCCGAATCCTGTAACAAATGTTTTGTCTTAAATAAATGTTGCTTTAACGATGTGACAACGAAATCCATAAAGATTTCAGAGGAAGAACGTAATCTGTCATCGGGCACGCTCTGAAAAACTAAAAGCTATTTCTACTCATACCTAACGGAAGTAGGAGAAAACTTAAAATTAAAATATATACATATATTATACAGATTGGACCCGATCCAAATGACACAAGAATCAACTTAGCGCAGTCGACGTCAGAAATGTTAATTTCTTTTTATTGCATTGTTAAGCCGCGCGAGGCATCTATTTCGGTCGCTCGCCGTCCGCCGGGGCTCCGGCATCCAGGGACACATCTCTTGACACGACGGCACTCGCTATAAATGGCTTGTAAGTAGTTACCATCACGACATCAAAGCGCATATCTCGAGCCGTGACCGCTCAACTCGGAATCAATCAATCGACATAATATGTATGTATGTATGTATGTAATTCATCATAGTTATACTGTTTGTATATTACTAATGTGTAATATATGTACCTACATACAGTATAGGAAGTGAGCAATTTCAGTAACAGTAGGCTATATGATATTTCATAGCAAATTGGTGATGAATGTCTAATGATCGTAGGTGCGTGACGTATGTCCGGTTCGGTTGTTATGGTGAAATTTCCCCTGCCATTACAACAAGCCACGCGTCCGGAGTGGCCCCGGATGGAGTCGCGGTTCGACTGCTCTGATAATGTTTGACCTTCAATCAGTAATTAACAGCCAGCTGACCAATATTTTTTAATCTATATCAATATAATATTTAATGTTATAAAGTTTTGCATTGTATTTTAAATCTGAATATTTCTTCAGAAAAATTGAGAAACAAACGGATCTATACTTATATAGAGCATAGAGCGATGAAATTATTTATATCTTATATAAACTAAACTATTCCGGAAGCGAAATTGTTATTTTATTTCTGTACCGTTTATTTATAAATAACATTTAAAAAGGCTATCAAGTTACCCTTAAAATTAAAAGGGTTGGTGGCGTGTTCCTAGAGCGCGTGATGTGCCGCCGCAGTGCGATCGATGCCATACCATTTGACGGCCGAGGTCGAACCACTGTCCACCACAAGCCTTATCTGATTCATTATTTTTTTCCTCTTTACAATTGTGACACGGCCTAAATGCAACGGTCTTTTGTAGGCCGCGTGTGACCTAGATAGTTACTTCGGCTGTAATCGATTATCGACACCATAACAGTTTTAATTTCATTCGATAAAATAATGAAAAATAGCATATATTTAATAACGACGGTGGTATGACGCAGAATTCTACGTATATTAGTCACCATCTCCTGAAAAACGGGCCGCACACGTCTCTGTAGAGTAAATACGCTTTGTTTTAATGTTTTTGCTTGGTTTCAGGAGTTCGAGCACGGGTCGACGAACTGCAAAGCCGACACCGAAGCTTAACGACGTTTGTAAGGATTCTACGGAAATACGATTTTAGACTGAGGCGGCATACGCAAGGCAGCAATTGATTCCTCGCTTACTTTAATTTTTACTTTGTAATCAAAAAACCGATTTAATTCTAAATATTTATTAAAATATACTCTAAATATTTATACAAAGTGATGTACCGTGTGATCCGATTAAATCGTATAATGAGTAAGCCGGTATTTAACGATTCCGAACTCACGAAAACGTGCCAGAGAAACCAAAGTTCGCAGTAAAAGCGCAGACTAACGTTCATTACCGCATGTAGGTAGGTACTAAACAAGCTGGCTTTGTTAATACAATGTAGCATCAATATGTCGTACAAGTTTACCAGCACAGGAATAGACATAAACCAGTCGTGGCCCAGTTGCATGTCCAAACTGATCTGGTCTTGGATTTGACAGAGACGCGTGAATTTCCTTGCCTTTTGATCTGACCAGTGCTGTCTCTAATACTTCTAACTATCAGTCTGTATAAAGATTTGTAGATATATTAAAAAGAAGCAATTAATTACTCCCCACAGACCGTCGATTCCAGGGACAAAATTATTTTTGGACAACACGTGCATGAGCTTAAGCTAGTTAGTCAGCGTCTTTAATCTCAACTTGGTATATGTATATTATAAATATTAGTATTTCGTATTATACTGATTAATCATATTTAATTTATACCTTGAAATTTCTGATATTGGGAAACAAATATTTTAATCTCAGTCAGTCAATCAGTCGTTACTTTAAAGAATAGACGGAGAAAATAGACACAACTTCCACTTCGTTAGATGAAGTTAAAACAAAAGAAAATTTGTTAGAGAAAATATGTGGGTTTGGCGCATCGCCAGCGCTGGTGTCGCAGCAGAGGCGGCGGAGACGTTCCCAAAACTGCGTATATTTAGACAAAATAAAGAGTCAGCCGAAGACAAAACGAGACGCAACTCTTGTTTTATAAATAACCGCGTCGTTCGCCGGACGGATCGGCTCGCTCACCCAGCCTCTGCTCGCCAGCTGTTGTACATAAATAATAATTAAGACACGAAGAAAGCTACGTGTTTCTTGAAGATGTTTTAAAGCAATAGAACTTCGAGTATTATACATTATTTCCTTTAGATGAACATTAAAAATTGCTAATTTATGTTGGTTAATTAATTTCTATATATTTCATCAACGTAATTTCATCCACCAAGTAGGTGGTTGACAAAATGACATTATGACAAAATGATAAATTTTAAGAGAGAATAATTAATACGTCAGTCAGCTTAGTTGTTAACCTTAAACGGTTTATAAGCAATGTCGTAAAGTAGTAAAGTTATCTGTGATGTCGGCGGATTACCGGGGCTTCGTGCGGATGTCGCCTCTAGGGATCGCGTTTCATGGCGAGGGGCGGAACTCTTGCACTCGAGCCTATGCTAACAATGCCTGAACAATAGCTCCACGCGGACTTCCCTATCCGTTGAAAAACTCGTTGATCGGACACCCGCGTTTAATGAACTCCTGGGCAAGATGTTACTGTCTATGGATGTCGAGAAAAACAAATCAGCTTTACGCTGTATCCCGCACACAGCAGGGTAGGCAGAGGGATCCTAGTGTTAAGACATTCCGTTCCCCACTTTCTGCCGAATACTGGAGGCATTGCGTGTTGAGTGGCAGAACTCAACGGCGCGCTTTACCTGGATATCGAGAATAGGTAATAAAATAATTTACAGCAACAATTTTTCTTAACTATTAATGCTGCCTAATATATCTTTATAGTTATACTTTTGTTAAGTCTGGACATCTAGGCAGTCGTCTATTTTGTCTAATGGGACACATGCCATATGTCCGCATTACGAAGAAGATAGCTACTATTATTTACTTGGAAGTGGTTCAAAAATTTCACGTCATTAGCCCATGATGATATAATGATTATTACTTTATCAATTTATTTTTATTCCAATTGACAAAGAGAAATTTATGCAACAATGCTAGAAATATATGCAATAAGGCTTTATATTTAATATTTAAATATTTTCTATATAGATACTTAAGTGAATTTGGAGGTGTCGTAAGCCTTTTCACATCTTTTCCTTTATTCCTTTTTTTGTGGAGAGATGAATATTAAAAATTCTATTTTCCACTTTAAACTAGTTTTAAAGACTGCATAATTAGGTAGGTATATTCATTACAGCATTATGTTTATTGTTAACATAATATAGTAAATTACTATTTATATAAAGATTAACAATTATGTGACAGTCCATCACAATGAAATTTTATATTAAAAAAAATAAAATTACAAAGTTAACAATACAGATCCGAAATTGTATTGTAACTATAAACTATATGAACAGTGTTCATAAAAATTTAATAGGTACCAATAATTGCAAGTTTCCGTCGTTTACAATAAAATAAGTAATGATTACAATACAATACACTCGGATACCATCGCCGTGGTCGTTGCGTGGTCGCGGAGCTAAGCTAACCATTATGGCTTCGCTTCATACAATTATAACTACGCGCGCTGTTATCGATCGGCGTTTCAAATTATGATGCCGACATTTTCTTTTATTTTTTTTCAAATTCTAAATACAAATATTTTATGTTGAACGCATCATATAATTAGTTTTATTTTAAATTTGATTTACAATATGTACGTCATGACTGTTGAAATAGAAACTAGCAGCTTCTTAATTTTTGTCATGTTATATGCAATTTTTTTTCCAATAGATAAGTAAAAATAGTTTCAATGATTCTGTTTTTCAGCTTCACACTGTATTTAAAATGTAACAAGGTAAGCAGAGGGAGGCCTAGTGGTAATACACTACGCTTCCTGGTTTCCGCCGAATTTTGGAGTCATTAGGTGTTAAATGGCGGAACTCAACGACACCACGACTGGCCATAATTCTTTCATAAAAAATATTCCTTTCTAATAATTCATTATTCTACAACAAATCAAACGACAACAACAACAATACCATGCTAGGTGCTAAAATGAGCCAATCGAAATTATTTTTTTATGCAAACAGTCCCCACATACATGGTGTATGGCTGACTAACTAACAGCCGCGTGCGGACTCATCAGCACACCACGCTTATATAACAAAGCCGAAACCGAAATAAAAATAGCGGCGTGACAGGGAGCCAGTAGACGCTGGGCACATGCATTAGTAATGCACCGGCGAAGGGCGATCGGTGCACGCGATCCACGATGCCAAATACATGGATGGGCTAACCCCTCGCCAAACATCTAACAAACTGAACTCTTTATTAATCAATGATGGCTTCTATACTATATATATATATATACTTCAATTTTGCATTATTTCTCCTTTTTTTACATACGAGAGGCTAGTCGTGACGCAGAGGCACAAAGTGTAACTGTAAACGCCGCTGGTCTTGGGTTCGATCTACTAGAGGAAATAAGATATTTTATTGAGATTTAAATTTTTTATTTCTCTGCTCTGGTGTCAAGGGAGAGTGCCAGACTTCCGACAGTCAACACACAATGCCGCCAGAATTCAGCGAAAGCGGCGAACGGAGTGTCCGAACACTAGGTCCCTCTGCCTACCCTGATGTGTGCGAGATACAGGGTGAAACAATTCAAGTCGCAAATCGGTGACGGCGATGTCATATCTACTTGTTAAATATTTATAATTAAAAGCAGAAAATCAATAGTTATTTACGTAATGGAAGAGGAGTTCTTAATGGTTGTGTCCAAGTTAATTTCTTAGGTGTAAATCGATTATTTCGGTGCTCATTGCGCTAAATAATTCAACGTGTCGCCGGTTGTTTGTACAAGTGGCTTGTTCGGCCCTCATCAACATAGCCATATAATAAAAGTTTAACAATGTTTTCATATTCGACGTCAGTCCGGCTAAAATCCATGGTTGTATATAGATACAATATATTTAGAAACTGGGTTACAATATTTAGTACCACAGCAGTAAAATAGAATGTACTATACACATACGTGACGTGTAGTAATTTTTATATTCTTTTAGTATAAAATATGTATTGAAAATAAACACCTAATCAAACACAGCGAAACAAAAGAATTTATGATATTATATGCGAGTTGCTGGCGAAGTAAACCTTTTATTTAAAATACATATTTGCGATGATTACGTAATTTATAAAATTTTCATACTTTTTACAAAAAAAAGAATAAAAAAGCTAGACGTGGCGGAAGGGCACAAGCATGCAACTGTAAATGCGACCACTTGTGGGATCGATTCCCACTCGAAAAAGAAAATATTGAATATTTTCATTTCTTCACTCTGGTAATGAGTTAAACGGAAATTCGGCAAATTCGGCGGAAAGTGAGTTTCCGATTTGTCTCCGCCTACCCGCTACGTGCGGGATACAACGTGAAGCTACAAAAAAAGAGAATGAAGTCTAAATAGGATAAAAACACTATAAAATCTAAAGATTATTACGGATTAGTGCTTATTTGTTTTGGCACTAAGGCAGATGCGCACACGCCGAAGACAGACACGGGTTTACGCTTCATCAATATCCGAAAATATATTTTGACTATTATTGCTAGTAATTCATTTAAAAAGAGGACTCGTGAATTTAAAACTTAATACATCAACACTTAGAATCCCGTATGCCTAATAAAAACATTCAATATTTGCATTTCAATCAGTAAATTTAATAAAAGCTCATAGAATGTAAACATTTGTAAACTTTTTGTAGATTTATATTTATTTATGATCTTTTAAAAAAAAAACAATACGAATAAACACGTTCAGATATAAAATTGGAGCATATTTATCAAAACCGGATAGGCACTACATCTTTCAAAGCACACCTTGATCAATACTAAGATAAATTTAAATTATGTAGGTATTCTAAAAGCCTGTTTAATAACGGCCATCTTTTCATAATATGTATTTAGTATTAAAAAAGAGCACCCTATCTTTATCCATTTAACAATTATTTAAGGTACCTAGTATGGGAATGCCGGAGTCTGAACGGACGTTATTCGGTCAGTTATATTTGTAAAGCATAAACAATCTGCATCGTAAACCTGAAATCTCACAAGACAAAGGTTCAGACTAAACAGGGTTTCGGTAGCTTCATTGTATACAAAGTGAGATTTTTTTCAGGCAAAGAGAGTGTAGAGACATTACGTTTTACGCCGAATTCTGGAGGCATTGCGTGTTAGGTGGCGGAACTCAACGCTGCGGTTTGTCTCTACACCAGAGCGAAGAAAATAAATGATTAATCAAAATAATATCGACTTCATATATTTAACTATCTATAACATAAAGATCGAATTGACGCGTACAAAACTCGTTGTTATACCCACGTGTATGTTACTTTATACAAAGGTGTATAAATATTGTGATACATATGGTAGTGTGTGTTATATTTATTTTATGAATAATTTAATTATAAACATTTCTTTCACGTTGTATCCCGCACATAGCAGATAGGCAGAGGGAACAGAGGACCTAGTGTTAACTTATTAAGACACTCCGTTACCCACTTCCCGCCGAATTCCGGAGACATATCTACTCCTTTGTTCGCACTATTTTCTTAAAGCGAGTACAAACTTTTTCTTCACGTATTAATATATATTTTTTACAATGTGTATTATACTTTATAGTGTAAAATATATCTTAACCAATACATTTTATTTAATTTTAATTAGAAATTATTAAAAATTATAGTATAAAAATAATTAAGAACTTATGCTATAATCAGAGCACCATAAAAAACAATTCCGAGACGAAAAAGATTTCTTTTAATTTATGGTAACAGCCATTACGGATATCTTATAAAAAAACTGTCCTTGCCTTACGACTTACATTCCCCACAATTTGCATTTGTATACGCCAAACCGTCAGCTTTGTGAGTGAAAATTGAAATAACGGGTACAAGCTCCGGCAACGTCCGTTGTCCATACCCCAAGTACATTATACAGGGGTACAGCACGGTGCATTACTCGGGAAGGGCATATGGCGGACCGGTACACCACGGCCAGGTGGCCCGTCATGCGCGCCCGCACCCATTGTGCCTCGCTCTCCCCCCTCCCCTCCCCCCTCTCCTCTCCCTCGTATTTACCCGCAAAACCAAACAATAAGACCTCCGCAAAACACAAGTAATGATGCGAACCATTCGTATACTTTCAACAATTTAATGTTCACTGTCAACTGGTTTGTCAGCTTCTAAATGGCTTAGCATTATTAGGTCTTCTCGTTTCAGCTCTCATGTTTCTTTTTTACTTGGATCTTAAAGTAGGTCACAACCTCTTTGGTTTCTGTATTATACAATTTTTTAAGTAACGTCCAACATTTCGAAAAGATAATCAAATTTTAGTATAACCTAATACATCGTACACCATACTAAAAAAATAACGATATTTCTTAATAGAATAATGATATTTACAATGTCGATAAGTAATTAAGTAGCCTATTTAAATATAAATAAAAAGATAACGCGAAATCGTACAAAATGCTAATTTAATAATTTTCTATTATTTCTATTATTATTTATATAATTTAATATTTCTCGTTGGATAGATTATATTTTATTGTTTACTACTATGACTGTGTCGCTATTTCTGCTACAAATTAGATAGCACTTACCTGGTCTTTGAGATAAACAGATTGATGTTATCAAAAGAACACAATTCAATGGCAAACAGGAAGTACGTTATGCATGTCATTCTCGCAGAGGTTACAGTAGCAATTATACTCAAAGTTCCATGTTTTATCTGTGACTATAGATGTATAAATAAAACGGTTTTGACGTTTTTTCAATTTTGTCAATTATATATATATATATTTTTTTAGATTCATTTATTTCATTTTTATAGGCTATATACAAGTGTTATATATTTATAATAAGATCATTTTATTTATAAAACCTTTAAATTCTATTAATTTTAGTTTTATTTGCATAAAGCCTGAATGTTTGTTACATAAAAATATGTTTTTTTTTTAATTAATTAACGTAATCGTACAATAAAACAAATTCATAAAATAGCACGTATCTTGTAATGTTATCTTACTTAAATAATAAGATAAGATGATATGTATCATTTATAACTAAAGCGTAACGCCTGCCAACATCGATACTAATATAAACGTAAAAGTCATTTTCTCTGTCTATCTATCTGTCGACCTGTATTTTATCCTTTCACTGTTTCAAGCATTGCCATTGACCAGTTTACAGTATCAATTTAATGACATTGGACGCGAGTGAGACTGGAATAAAGTGGAAATATCATATGCTTCATTTATAAAAAATATATACAATGAAAGAAAGATGAATGCTGTGGAGATGTAATCTCTTCGTAGGATATGCAGAGTCAGCTTGGCTGATTTCTGCTTATTAAATGAATAATTATGTATTTCAAGCGGGCGAAGCCGCGGCCGGGCCGCTAGTATTTTATAAAATTTGAAGTGCTTACCTATATTAAATATCTAATTTATGGTACCTCTATAGTTACCTAAAGTCTAAGTCTGAATATGGTTAAAATGAATAGTCTATTATATCTATTTTCTAGTATATATCGCTATGTAGTATATATCTAGTATATATCCCTTTGACTATCCAAAAGATACGGCAATCATATAGAAAAAAATATCCTATGATTAGTTTTATCGCTAACTAACCACGTTTCATAAGTATTGAATCCTATTGAAGAAGTTCAAAGGTAACATTGTACAGTTAATATATTAAATAATAATATATTGAACTTTCAATTACATCAACGGCATTAGTGTAGCCAAAAGAATTGCCTTAAAATCCGCACACCCAACAGTTGGTTCATAAATTGAAGTGTTACCAACATTTCACCGCAATCGCAACATTACAAGGGTTGCGTGCAGGGTCCAATCAATTAGCGAGCCTCCTACTGGCTTCCGGTTCCGAGCGTTTAGGGACTTCCGGAGGGGCGGATTGTTCCGCTAATCATGGCGTGAACACGTCACCGTCGAACACTCAGGTTTGTAAAACTTAAAAAAAACTTACATGGAATTGTGAGTTTACATGCTCAAAAAATAAATGCTTAGATAGCATGTCACATTTTAGTGACTCTGTGGTCAGGTATTTCAAGTTTCGATTTCTATCGATTTGCTATAAAACATAGTACACTGTCAAGAAAGGAAGTCGTAAGCATGTTAACAATATAGATAATTGTTTTGATCTTTATGTTAATGTTGTTTGAACGTTGTAAAGTAATCATTGTAGGCTTTTAACGCCGTAAGAAATATATTACTTTAAAACATGGGCAGCACGTTGGTTCGAATTAAATAGAAGATTTATCTTTTGTTGAAACCATTTTGATTTTACTGTTACCCAAAATTAATTAAATATATGTTCATATGCAAACATGTTAATGTATGTATTTAGCTTCTCGTTACTAAGCGGAAAAGAATACTCGTAAATTGTAATATAGTCAAATAAAACTTCTTATAAAAGTTTCAGTGAACGTTTTGATAACATTGAGTAGATAATTCGGCACTCAAAGATAAACCACAAATAAAATATTACTATCTAATTGCTGATAGCGAGAGCAAATTGATATTTATTTATCAAACTTAATTATTAATGCCATCAGCAAGCAATTTAACCGACGAAAGTTATAATTGAAAAAAAATTATGATTTTTGACTTTAAAAGATTTTTCTTCAACTGTCAACAATAATTTCCTGGCCAATTAAAGTCCAGTCGTGGCGCAGGAGCACAAATTGTGACTGTAAAATCGACTGGTGCGGGTTCGATCCCCACTCGAGGAGATGAAATATTTATTTAAATTTATATTTCTTCGCTCTGGTGTCGAGGCAAAGAGCGGCATTGAGTTCCGCTTCCGCCACTCAACACCCAATGCCTCCAGAATTCGGAGCAAAGTGAATAGTGTCTTAACACTAGGTTCCTTCTACCTACGCTGCTGTATGCGTGAAGCGGATTTTATTTATTTTTGTCAATAATAATTAGATTGCTAAGACAAATTGGTTAATTACATCAAAGGTATCGTGTCTTCTATTCAATGTCGTTTACTATTTGCTAATTTTTAATTTAGCACCTAAAATAATACCTTATGGTTTTGCAATAATATATTTAGCAATAAAATTATACTGAACGTCTGGATTGTTGCCAAATTTTCGGTAATTTCATAGGAAGTCTGAGAGGTACTCCAATAGTGAATACTGACTTGCCTTGTTGGCTGCCTTATCAGATGAACTGGCACTTCACTGCCAAAGGACTTTAGCTATCTGCCAATGTAATTTATAAATAGCATTTTATATTTAAACAATATGATAGCTAAATTTTAAACGATCCATGTCGTTATCTTTATAGTATCCTAAAGCATATCCTATCTTGAAGGCTATGTTATGTTTATCGAAAAATTTGCCAAGTACGAGTGACAATCGTCCACGAAGGGGTACGTACCAATTTTATGATTGAACATGGCCGTTATCTTTAAGAAGTTGATAAACTTTCTATTGTGGCCATTTGCACTTATTAAAATAAACGAACATACAAATAAATAGAATGACAACAAAGTAATCATAAGGATTACCAGTTTCAATTTAAAGTACGAAATTCAAAAAATTAATAAACCCTAATAAACGTGATATACTGAAATAGCTTAACATTATATAATTAATTGCAAAATATAAATAACCTAGTTTATTAATAAAGATTTGAAATTTAATCAACACGTACTCGTCACATGTAAGTAACCCCCGCAGAGCGTTGTCACACGCAAAGTATCGGTGGTTTGTGAACATTTTTTGTGAGGACAACGCGCGCCGGTTCATCAAATGAAACAGAATTTTTAAATATTTTTTAACAACAACCAGAAAACACGTTTTTTTCTATGTCAACCGGATCACATAATCTTCTGATCTAACCAAACTTATATCAAAATACCCTTAAAGTTTATCCTTTCTAATAAAAAAAAGAATCACTGAAATCAGTTAGCGGGACATTGAGTTATTCGTCCATTTGTTGCGTACATTCTTAAAGTAAATTTATGTGATTTTCTAGATCGATACCATTGTCAGAAATGGACCAAATTCAAACCACAGGGGAAAGTTTCAAATAACAAAAATAATTAAAATAGGTTCATCAAGTGGAAGCTCTGAAGTAACAAACATAATAAAAATACACTCGAATTGATAACACATCCTCCTTTTACAGAAATCGGTTAAAAAAGGGTTTCGTGTGAACGCAAAAACATACTACTACAAATGTTTAAGAAACAGCTGAGCCGTGATAAGATCCCGTCAACGGTCCCGTGATTTCTTTTATTAAACTTACCCTTCTTGGCTTCTTTAGATCCTGTAATGTTACACTACGATTCTTTATAATAAATATAAAATCTTTAACTAAGAAATTGCTCATATTACCACGTCCTATGATGTCATATTATTGCCATGCAATTTATATTAACTGTTTTCCTTAATCTGTATATATGTTAAACAGTTACGCTGATAAAATATAATCATAATCAATCACTTATTTAATCTACCTAACTATTATTAAAATTTATTTATTCTATCAAATGTATTTCAATCCCATACATACCTGGCGCTAAGTTTCCTCTGGGCTTAGCTCCTAGGATGGCGAGGTTGACGTTCGCTTTCCTTCCGTCTATTATAGGGTTGGGGTCCTTGCAGGCTCTCTCCGCCGCTGCTCTATCACCCATTATTACCTGTGAAAAGAACTCCTTTTAAATATCTTTCTTCTGTTTTTTGTATAGGAATTTTCGTATAATTTTGCCATGTTAGTGCTATGAAACACTAATACATATTCTATAACTTCTTTGATATTAAAATTTGTATCACATAAGAATGTATAAATGTTTATTTACGAGATTCAATGACAGGTTCTTAAAAAAAGGTGATAATAAAAAGCAAGGATTGTATAAAAACATTACAAAAGATATATATTATAATATAATAATAACTTTTGGCAGCTACATATATGTGACTAATTCAGACTAACTTTGTTCATACCGATTACGTTTATTTCCTACCCCATTATAAATATTTAAATTTCATTTAAAGTTAATACATTTAAACTAAAAAAAACACAGACTAAAAAACACAGATTAAACAGAAAAAGAATCTGATTTCAGCATATAAGTTTAAGCCAGCTATACATCTACGTATATGCAGACTACAATGACGCGATTGAATTACCAATTGTAATGCATATATGAGCCACACAGGTCGCCACCTCGCCTCTGTCACCCGACCACTGGAAGTTGACCTTATGAATATCTCACAACTCAAACAAAGACGAACTTACTATATTAAAATCTAAAGTTCATTGTTATTTGGACAGAATGTGTAACCTGGAAGTCGTTTGATAAAAAGAACCACATGAAGGAAACATTAAGTAACCTTCAAATTTCAAAGGTCTCATGAACGTTTGAATAAAATTTTCGAATTGTATTATTTGCATGCAGTTTTAATTTACATTAATTTATTTTGATTATATTTGTTAATTTGTTTTGGCCTTTGTTAATTTGAAAATTTTAAAACTATTTGAATGTGATCAAAACTTTTCTATTTTCTATATAACACATAATAAAATCCAACATCTTAAAATTCAGTGTAGGTTCCAATTGGTTCATAATATAAGATTAGATAAAAATACTAAAAATAGTCGTCGTTAGAAATTTGTTCAAGGTAAATTTAACTCCGGCAAAGATGGTTCATACACTGATCATTAAGCGGGAAACTTTTCAACCAATTTTTAGAGAAAGGAGCAGCTTTTTCTACAGGTATTTGACCTAAGATTTATCACCTCACTTGTGAAAGAAAACTAGCAATTCATTTTTACTAGTCAGCATCCGCTTAATAAATAATAAATAAATTCATTTTATTCAAAATGTGAATTTAAGTATACAGGTCAGGCTTTCACTTTTACGACGCTCGCATACAACAAAGAAAATTGAAATATAATTAAAACAATTGTAACTCGAATCGTATCAACGATGGTGACGGTAACGAAATAAAACACAGTTCAGTAAACTGTTAGTTGTGTAAAAATAACACACAGCAGGAAACCTAGTGTTAAGACACACTTTTGGTGCTAAAATCCTAGAGGCATAGCGTTTGAGCGGCGAAACTCAACGCCGTAGTTTGCCTTGACACCAGAACGAAGACGGGAAAGTATTAAATATTTAATTTTCTCGAGTTTGGATCAAAGCCACTTGTCACGTTTACAGTCACAGGATTGTGCTCCTGCGCCACGACTGGCGTACTTTTCATGTATATTATATCTAAATCGTAAAACTTTCTACGTAGTTATATGAAAAACATAAAAGGTTACTAAAGCGCTCAAATTCCAGTTAGGCAAGGCGTTGATAAGGAATCTTATCGACCAGTAGTTCATAACATGTGTTTGTTTTATTGGTTGGTTTTAAAACGATTCCCGTCATTTTCTTTAAACGAACGCATTCTTTAATTTATTTAAAGAGATTTAAAACTATAAATAGCTTAATTTAATACCATATCGCTGACGTGGCGTGGCTAGTTTGTTTTAACATAGTCTGTTGTGAGTTCGAATACCATTTAGGGGCATGTTTTCATTTTCTTATTCTCCGTTATTCCGGTTTAAATAACCACCTGCCCACCTGCATAAGGAAAGTCTTTGCCGATGGAAAGTGAGGAATAACGAATGAGTAATCTCTCATAATCAGAAGACCTTGTAAAATCTATTATGTAAATAAAAAAATAATATAATTCCAACTATATAAAAACATAGCGTTCAATCATGTCACCTACATTTTAAGTCAACTTTTTAATATCCGTATATTTAATTACAGTTCACATACTGCATGCCAGCCACACATTATTATTTGTTTATCGCAGTGTTTAATGCCAACATTATAAAAATAAATTTACTTACTTAAAAAATGCTGTCCCATATTAGAATAATATAAAAAATACTTATTAATTATCGGATATTTTAAAATTTTAAATTCACATTTAACAGTTGACCTTATTTCCGTTATATTCTTAACGATAACGTCTGGGACAAATATTTGGGGAATAACATTTTTTTTTTACTTATAAGGTTCCCCAGGTTCAACCTTGGAAGTTAAAAAGATATATATATAAGAAGCTTTGAGTATAGACAAAATAAAGGAATGTAAACTTATCCACTAAGTCACAGGTCACTGTTTATTAAATCAAAGTTCATCTTGTAATTCACTAACTACATATTTAACTTATATGAAAACCAACAAAAGAACAGTCAAAGAACCAATATTGTAACGATATGGAAAAAACCAGACAAGCGCGAGTCGGGCTCGCCCACCGAGGGTTCCGTACAAAAATTGGAGGCCTCAAGCTTTTTCTGAAATTCGAGCTTAGCTAAGCCCTAAGAGCCCTTTCATGTGATACCTCACTGAAACTTGAGCTAATACCAAATTTAGCTTTAAAAGGTAGGATTTTCTTAGGATTTAACCGCTAATGTATAGTTTTCGCATTTTTTCCTGAACTAGTACTAAAAATATAATTAAAAACAAGGACTTAAGGAGGCAAAGTGCAATGCAGTAAGCATAAAAGTCGAAGTGAAAGCACGATAACAACCAATACAATACACTGTAGTGTAGTACTGACATACTATTCTAGTTTCCTGTGTGATAACTAAACAAATGTACATAAATTACCTAGTTATATGGCTATGTTTTTACCTAAAATCATTGGGATACACGTGTTTCACATTTTAACAAATACATTACATATACTGTCATTATGATATAATTGAAAATTCTCTAATATATTCTAAATTTACTACTACAGAAGTAGTTGTAACAACAACACTGAAAAGTAAAGTCTAACACTGTTTATTTTATTTACCGGTTAAAAATGTGTGGTAAAAATTAATATCAATTGAATGTCATTTCGGTTATCTGATATCATATAACAATAAAATTGAGACATTCTATGAAAAAGAGCAACTTTTAAGTTTCCGGCCCTTCTCAATAAATGCCTTCCGAGCCGATGCTAGCTTTGATTTTTTTTGACAACTCAAAAGTGCTTGTAAAACATCTATTTGAATAAAGATTATTTTGAGTTTGAAACACATATTATGTATCGTGCCATCGTGATATCTACTAGTTAGGTAACTGAGAATTCAACTCCCACTCGGGGGAATAATATATTAAATATTTTAATTTCCGTTCATTTCAGCCATTCAACACGCATGCCTATACAATTCCGTAGAAAGTGGGGAACGGAAGTATCTTAATGAGAACGGAGTGTCTTAACTCTAGATTCCCAGGTCCTTGTGGCTAGCCTGCTATGTGCGGATACAGCGTGATTCACGTAAGTTCACGTATATAACAGCCTATTTCATAATTATAGTTCGCAACTCCACTGTTTTATTTATTACAAAACACGTAGATATTGACATCATTTTTATTTATTTTTCCCTATATTTTTTTATAACGAACGAAACGAAGCGAAGGTCTACATCATTGCCACATAATTGTATAAGAAGGATCACTTCTCAACTCGCTATTGTATGCGCTTTAGACACGTTTGTAAAACGCGTCCAAAATGTATTGTTTCCTTTGTAATGTGTTACCATTACCTCGTTTAAAATCGTATTTAGATAATGAACTCGTTACTTTACGCGAAACGTCCTTCTCTCTGAATTTAAAAATTTAAGAAAATTCAGTTTTATATGAAATTTCATAGTATTTTGTGTTGCTCAAGTTTGTAGTTTAATAATAAACGTTAAGATCGAAGGAAAAAAATACATTACTGAGTGCTGGTGCAATTACAAAAGTACAAATAGGTTAATTGAATTAATTGTCTATTAATTAATTCTATTTACAATAATAAAAGATAAGTACCTACTACGTCGTAGTACCCGTAGCGAGAGGCGTGTCTGGATCTGTGACGCCCAGCATTTCGAACTCGGTATACGCGAGATCACGAAATTTGAGGCTCCAGTGCATTGGTAATAGCGTCTATAATGCGGTGGTGGCAGTTGTAAACTCTAGACGCCTTCGCCATTAATCAATTAATATTCAGAGTTTTCAACGACAGAACTGATTAAAACTTGCTTTTATGGCAAATTGGTTATTTTTCGTCAATCTTTATATCGCAAGGTACCCAAGTATTTATGATTTGCCAAAAAAATATTTGGTTTATTTTTTTGCGCACTTGCAATAATTTTTTCATTAATTTTTTGCTTTTTTTTCCAGATCCCGCACATACCAGGGTAGGCAGAGTGTTAAGACATTCCGTTCTTCCCCACTTTCCACCGATTTTTTGAGGTACGTATGTTTGTTGAGTGGCAAAACTCAAGGCGACAATTTTTGCAAATGATTTCTGTGAATATGAAAATTCTGTCTTGTTTCTAATATTTCCCATTTCTTGACTAAAGATTTATCACCTCTCTAAGGTTAATTTTTTTGCAGTGTAAAAGACTGGTTCCTATTCGCCCGCACGGTATCAGATGGCGTTCTTTTGTCTACACAAAGTACTTTAGCACGTCCCGGCATACCGGGTTTTGTGCCCATAGAACAACTAACAATTGTTCTTCGGTGACTTCGCCACCACCCGTATTACTAAGCCGCAAGGTTCATATTTACATTTGAATTAAGACGCTACGACGTACGATCCGTAGACTGTTTAGTTTATCTAGGTTAGGTTCACAATATACGCAAAAAGCTAAACTTAGTAATTAGCCAATGCAAAACACACTCTAAACATCATTAAGAACCGCGAGGTCCAATAATTCAATATTTAAAAACTTTTTTGGCATCGACGCGTTGCGATTATTACAAGTATTTAGATGTCACAGTGAGGGTGCAACGACGAGACACGTTCCCTCCGTCCGCGTCAGGGTCTCTACCCTAGTTGAATTGAAAATGGGGTTGTGATTCATTTCCCACGAGCCCCACTCGCACCGCACGATGCCTCCAACTATATTACGCTAAAACATTTGTAAAGGAAAAAAACTGTAAACGATATATTCAATGCAACTGAACTATATAGATTATAGAAACACTAGGCACCGCACTTTGAGGCGGCACTAATGTATTATTAACGCGTTGATTGACGCCAAGGTGGTGCTGCTACATTATACATTTATCAACATATTAGACTTTATTTACTACGTACTGTGCTTCACTCGCGTTCGCATTACAAGGTACCTAAATACGTATTCAGATAAGTAAAATACTGAAAATACATTAAAGATTCATATTTGAATGAGCGCAGCTTCCAGTGATTGATCTAATTCAAAGTATTCTGCATTGATTATGTTTTTATAAATGGTGCAACCACTACACTTGCGAAGAGAGGACGCCACTTCCGCGTTTGAGGTAATTTAGCGTGCCATATGGATGGATGTGTTTATTCAGTATTTAGGTATATAACACAGGTAGCAGGTACGATAAGGCAAACATGCGATATAATGGTTTAGAGCCGCGATAGTGCGCACGGGCACATAAAAGTTTACGTGTCATTTCAGTTAAATAACTTGTTTATTTAATAGCTATTTCCTTTAATATTGTACACGTATAGTGAAAAGTGATCCCAGGGTATACATGCACAAGTAGTACTTACAAATCCATAGCCTCTACTTTTGCTGGTCTGTCTGTCGGTGATGACGACGGCCTCCTCGATGTCTCCGTATACGGCAAAGTGTTCCCTTAGGCTCTTATCCGTGGTGTGATAGGGGAGACCACCGACGAAGAGTTTCGTCCATGTGGTGTCCTTCTGTCCCGGCAGGGCACCCAGCGCCAGCAGCCCCTCGGGCTCGGCCGGCAAAGCGCCCGCCATCAACATGCCTTGAACAGCCTCCGTCGCGCCGGCCACCCTTGCACACGCGAACACTGACACCGCTTGAGCGGACGTATACGAGTAATGATAAACACTGGGGGTGACAGACGTGCGTCGCGAGTGGTGGTTGGACGCGGACTGATGCTCGCCGGCGGCGGCGGCGCACGTGGCGCTCCGGCACCGACGCCGCCCCCCGCCCGCCTGCCCCCGCCTGCCCCCGTCTGCCCCGGCCACCAGATGCGGAGGCCCGTCCGCCGTCCTAGCCATATGCGCCAGCTACCCCAGCCCTACCCTCCGCAACCCATAATGATATGCCTCGTTATCATGACTCGCAAGTCGCATGCCTCTTTACTTTGACACTTAACACGAAATCACTAATATTGTTTAAAACTATATCACGTAATAAACCCTTATAAGTTATTGTATAGCCAATATTTACCTACGCCAGGGTAAACATCCGCTATCTAATATGTAGGAATGTTCCTTATCTCGACGTATATAGTATACTAGTTTTTTTTAAGTTTTGTGCATCAAAATATAGATAACGTCTTATAATAATCTAGTATTGTGGTGTAATCTTTTGTTTCTCACGATGTAAGGTAGTGCCCTTGACATAATTTTGGACAAATGCGCTTGTTTTAATATCACCAATTCAAAACGTATAATGCTGCCTGCATTGACGCAAGTCGTTCAAACACACGGGTCTATTTATATAAAGAACCAGTAGAAGTGACGATTTCTGTAAATGCCTGAATAGAACATTTTGAATTCAGTACCTAGCCCAGATTTATGTTCTATGTATGTATCCCAGCAGCAAGATATACGGTTATACCGTATACAGTACTTGGGATTCATAATACTAAAATAGACTAAACTAAAGGTTTTTTGTTGTAATACTGTATTATAAACGTTAATATTTGTGGAATTTTAGTGTACACTTACTCATTCACTCTGCTTCACGTTGTATCCCGCATGTAGCACGGTAAGCAGAGGCATTACGTGGCACTTAACGGTGCGGTTTACCTCGACACCAGAGCGAAGACACAAAAATATCAAATATTTAATTTTCTCTAGTGGGAATCGAACCCACAACCTGTCGCGTTTACAGTCACACTCGTGTGCCCCTGGGTCACGATTAGCCTCAATTTTAAATGTCAATCGTGCAAAGTAATTTCTTAAAGAATACATTAAAACTTCTTATTAACTTATAATAATAAAAAAAGTCGAGGATATGGGAAAACTGAAATATTGACCTTCTAAAAATGTGGAGAGCTCGTTAAGTGTGATCAGTGCAATCCACAGATCTGTACAGTTTTTTTGTTATGTCAAAACTGAAAAGGTAAGTCATTTTAATTAATTTTTAAACTTCAAAAGACGATGAAGACAATGTCAAAAGAGAAAAAAAATTATAACATTGTAGAGTGCTATCATTTTTTTCTCAGACTCTTCTTGACTTCTCAAATCTAACGCTTGAAACAAAGTCAGCTCTACTATATAGAACCACGAAGTATTTTGTGTAATTAGTTAATTAACTAATAACTTAACAATCTAGATTTATCGTAAATAACTATCTTATCTTATGAATTAACAAAACAAATATAATATGAATGTAAAATTTAATTACTCATTTCAATGAATATTACTTTGGCCAAAAATTATTTTGTTTTTTACAAAATTATTTCATTAAATACATGTAGTTATTATTAAACATAACTGAAATTCATTAGAATTTAGAACTGCTCAGGTATAGAGTCGTTATACAAATTCAGTAAGCAAATCAATATTCACGTGTAATTTTTGTTCTACAAAAAAAGTGCTTCCATTCACTTTACAAAAATATTTCCAAAAGGTGTTTCGTTCTATCTGTTATATTATAATCTTTTGAGAGAATTCAATGAACCTTTTTCGCTCGTAGGTATAGCTGGGGGTGGGGGTAGTAGGTTCATTGATCGGAGCCATTGTCACCCGTGCGCGTGCGCCGCCAGCTGCTATACCCAAGCCGCCCTAGTGTTATCGAGCAGATGGTGGTAGAAAACGCTTTTTTATTGATCTAATCTGAAATTTTGCGTCACGCTTCAAATGTTCATGTGAATTATGTTTCGAATTTGAAAACTAGCCAGTTAGCTATATATACGTTATTTTACTTTTATACATGTAGTTGATGAAAAATTTTCTATTAAAAAATAATCTTGTTTCTAAAATCGGAAAATCGGGAAATCTAAAAAAAAATCGGAGTCCTTATGTAGATGAAAATATTTAAAAAATCTTAACCTAATTTATTGATATCTGGTAATTAGTATGATGACGGTTGAAGCGTTTTAAGTAAGAAAAATTGATCAGATAAGATAATAATTAAAAATAGATACAACATAAACATAACTATTATTAACCCTAATTGTCTTAATGTGGATGAAACATTTTTTTTAAATCAAATTCATAATTTGCACGAACCCCTGCTATTAATATAGTTAATTCAAATAATTATAATTAAATCCTTAAGAAAATTATATCAATTAATAAATTATTAAAACGAGTTACGAAATAAACCCCTGCCAAATGAGGCCAGTTGTGGCGCAGAGGTGCAAAGTGTGACTACAAGATCGACCTGTTGTGGATTCGATCCCCACTAGAAGACTTGAAATTTTAATTTCAATTTATGTTATCATTTCTTCGCTCTAGTGTCGTGGCAAAGCGCGGCGTTGAGTTCCGCCACGCAACACGCAACACCTCCAGATTTCGGTGGAAAATAGGAAATGGAGTGTCTTAACACTAGGTTCCCTCTGCATACCCTGCTGTGTGCAGGATACAGTGCGAGGTTAAATATATATAAAGTATAACAGATTTTTAACATAGTTACATAAGTGCAGTACGGCCAACAAGTCGTGGCCGTCCTTAAGTTCGCAGATTTTAGAACCTTTCTTACTTTTGAATATATACTTCCTAAATGAACAATGTTCACCGTACTGTACTGAAGGTGAAAATAAATCAAGTAAGTATTAAATACCTTTGTCAATAACCTTTACCTACTAAGTTAATAGTTTATGAGTATTCATTTAAAGGCATTTCAATTCAGCAATGTATTATTAACACGTTATTATTATTTCGTTTGTATGTAAATTAAGACGACAGCATTATTGTTATATTCTAAAAATATATTAATACCAACGCTATTGGAAGTTCCTATAAATCTAGTGTAATCTAATGATAAAATTGTTATATTATGTTCTTAAAAAAGCCATGTAAGGCTTTTAGGTGTTTTCGGTGTGTTAGCATTATTTTACAATATTTTATACAACAAAGTAAACAAAATTGAATTGTTAGTAGGGATTACTTTCATAAATTTTAACAGTTAAGTTTAAGTCGTCATTAATTCAACACAGAGATGAAGAACGATTTCACCTTCAAGGAAATATTAAGTAAATACATAGATTTTTGGTTCGTTCGTTCGTTCGTTTGAAATAAATCTAGATAAAAATGCCTAAAAACATCCTATTGACGTATATACTGTAATAACTACATATTTACCAATTGTACATTTAGCTAACAATATATGTAACTAATTTAAAAACTGTACAGGAGTTAATATGCAATCATTACAGTTATTTTACAAAGAATATTATGAATCCTTACCCAAATCAATAATTTAACATTTAAGGCTGTTTCTGAAAAAGTAATTAATTATTCACTGACATCAGCACATTTAACAGAGTTTTAAAATTATGATGAGACTTACATAACATATTGCTTATTTAATAAATATCAAATATAAACATTGGTTGCATTTTTTAATTCAAAACAATCAAATTAGTTAGTTGTCAATCAATTTTATTTATTAAATCAATAATCATGTAGCTTATGCAGGCGAAGCCGCAGGCGGGCCGCTAGTACTAAAATAAAACATTTCGGTAACTGTTACAGGTGGCGGAAGATGATAAAAGACCAGCTTGGAGACCATTTTTATATTTAATAGTAATGGCATTAGGAGTAGGTGTTAATTATAGTGAGGCATTATAAGCAGCTTGAGGACAAATGATAGAAAATTGAGGCCATCGTGGCGCAGTTTGATAACATTTGACTGTAAACGGAACGGTTGTTAGTTTGGTTTCCATCCAAGGGAATTATTATATTTAAAGTCCCTCTGCCTAGCCGGCTGTGTGCTAGACACGGCGTTAAGCAATTCTCAATGCCTGTATTAATTAAAGTCCGCGAGGTCTAATCTGAGCTTTGCATACGCACGGTGCATCTCTTTCTTGGTTTATGCCGGTTTGTACTGCTTTTAGACAATAAGTAAATATATTATATTATGTAGTTATGTACGGATACATGTTCATTAAATTCTTAAAGATTTATTTTGAATTCAATTTGTTATAAATGAATAAGGGCACATACGTGTGACTGTCACGTCAATCGTCACAAGTAGTGGGCACGAAATGAAATATTTTATATTGCCGCAATGCCTCCAGAATTCAGCAGAGAGTGGGGGGCGGAGTGACTTAGCTGACTCTACTTTTAGAGACACTTCACACAAATGCAAAGATCAGTTTATACTTTATGCCTCGTGAACTGTGTTGTCATATTAGAATTAGACAATTAGTCACCTAAGCGACAAACAGATAACACTTTGAGTAACTAAAAAGACTAAGACACTAAGAGTAACTAAAAAGTAAATCTAATAAATCAGCTTCATATTTTTTGCCCAATTTTAACGGCATTGTCTGTTAAGTGGCGGAAATCAACGCCGCGCTTTCTCGTCTCGACAACGAAATGATAAATTTATATAAAATATAAATTTAAATAAATATCTCATTTCCTAGAGTGGGGTCGAACTCACAACCGGTCGCGTTTACAGTCACACACATTTTCCATTGATCCACGACTGGCCTCATAAGTGTTACTATTTTACGCAAAAAGCTATTTGGAATATCTTTAGATTCCCTGGAAAAAGAGATAATGGGAAAATGTTTTATGTCGAAACAAAAAATAGAAAGGAATGAACGAAAGATTGAAGATGTCCGATCATGTGGTCGGAGTCCACACAAAATAAGTTGCAGTTAACAATTATTTCAAAAATTTAGAAATTCAGCCTATAATCATATAACATTTTTATCGTTTTTTATGTTGTAACATAATAATTTATCTTATCATTAATCTGTTTCAGTAGCCTACTACTACTAGCTTACTGTTAATAAAATGTATATTTTCTATAATATTATTTACGAATTAATTGACGCCGTCATGGCGCAGGGGCACAAACGTGTGATTGTATTCGCGACTGATTGTTGGTTCGATTCCCACTCGAAAAAATGAATTATTTATTATTTTCATTTCGTAGCTCTGGTATCGAGGCAAAGCGCGACATTGAGTGCCATCACTCAACACGCATAAGTATGTTAACACTACGTTCCCTGTGCTTACCTAGCTATGTGTAATAAAACTATGTAAATGTTTGATTAGGTAAACATGTTATAATACAAAGTTACTTTTAGGTAAATGTACTATACTTTTTTAATTTGGCTTTTAAGCCAAAACCTTTGTTTCTTTTTTTATTTTGTTAGTTCATAATAGTTAAAAACTTAGTTAACTTTCACATTATCATAGACTGATAAGGTATGATGTAAAGAAAAAAATCACGACATAATACCTAAGTATCAACTTATTAAGTATCTAATAGGAAAATATATACATATTGAATTTTACAACTTCAGTGGATTAAAACTATTTCTACTGTCGTGTAAATAGCATCTACTTAAAAAAATCCTATTACTGTAAACAATACCTGACGAAGCCATACTTAAAACTCATTAAAGTCATAGGAATAAAGAAAAAAATCAAATTCTGAAAGCAGCGCCATCTCGTTTTTATTTGGAAACGTTAAAGAAGCTAGCTATTAGTTTATTTGATGAAAATATAGGTAGCGCTAAAAATAATGTTGGAATTTATTTTATTTTTTCATTAAGTAATAAGGTGGCCCAAATGAAAGAGTTAACCTTAAACCTTAATATAACGACGGACAGCTTTTTAAGCACTACTTTATTAAATTTAAGCTAGATAGAATTGGCGTTTCTGTTTTATCTCTGACCATTTTTAAATATAAGTATCACCTTATAATTATATATCATTAGAGTTTAGAGCCTAATTTAGTTTTTCTAAAAGATATTGAATCGAACATTTCTATCAGTGTGTAATTCTTTTATTGTTATGTGCTGTCATCTCTATTTCATGAACGACCTAGTAAGACTATAGAAACATAATACGATAGAAACAGATGGCGCCGCACGTGACGTGCAAAATTTGTAACACATTTCATTTATACTCTATTTCAAGATGACTATTATATTGGATGATGTATTTAAAATTAAATATGACTTCATGAACTTAGTAATAACCCCAAAAGTCACATCCATAAGATAAATGAAGTAAAGTATAAAATAGATATACAATAATAATAGTTACGGAGGCAGAATATCAACATGCATTATTCTCTGGTGTCGAGATAAAGCGCGGTGTTCAGTTACGTCACTCAATACCTCCAGAATTCGGCGAAAAGAGGGAAGTAGATTTCTTAACATTAGGGTCCCTCTGTCTACCCTGCTATATGCGGAATACAGCGTGGAACCGAAAAAAAAAAACAATAATACCTCTTCTGTTTCTAGATAACAAGGCTCTAAATTGTCAAACAATCTTCTCATTACAATTCTATGGAACTGACATGAATCATACTCTAAAAACGTCACTGGTTGCATTGAACTAGGTCGGTAGGTGGTCCTACATATTTCGTCATCTCTAATCATAACATATTGTAGCAAGCAAATAAACATATACTTTAAAAGTGACTGTTTTGACCTTGATGTACTAATATTGAAACATTGTAGTTTAACTGTTTGTACCAACTTAATAAAATCCACAAAATCAGCTTCACGCTAGGGAGGGAACCTAGTGATAAGACACTCCATTGTACCAACTTGTCTTCATAAAAATATTATCTATAAAAAATATAGATAACTTTTAGTTTTAAGTTACAAAATTATTATTTATTTATATTGTTTGTTCTCTATTTTTCATTTAAATTTAATAAATAAACTAATTCAGAATAGGCCATAGTGGCCCTGTTAGTTAGTGTGTGACACTGTCAAATCAGCTCACGCTGTATCCCGCACATATCAGGTTAAGACACTCCATTCCTCACTTTGGAGGCATTGCGTGTTGAGTGCCGGAACTCAACGCCGCGCTTTGCCTTGACACCAGAGCGAAGAAATAGAAATATAAATTTAAATAAATATTTAATTTGCTTGAGTGGGGATCGAACCCACAAACATCGCGTTACAGTCACGCCCGTGTGCGCCTGGGCCACGACGGCCACAAAATATACATAATAGGGAAATTAACTCCATTATTAACAGTGTAACACCGTTATTGTCATAATTGATTTTCTTTTCATTCATTCTATTTACTATTTTTACCCATTTCATTATATTTCTTTTAGCTTTACGCTGTATCCGCACATAGAGGGAATCAATTATCAAGACACTGCGTGTCCCCTTAAGATACTTCTGTTTTCCACTTTCCGCCCAATTTGATTTATTGCGTGTTGAGTTGCGGAAATCAACACTGCACTTTGCTTTAGCTACTAACCCGGGATGAATATATTAAATATTCAATTCCCCAAAGTGGAAATCGAACATATAAAAGTTGCGATTACAGTTGCACGTTTTTGGCTGTGATAGATAGGCCATAGGCCAAGATTGATTAGTGATAGTATGATAGTAGTACTTTAAAAACTATTTTATTATGGTATAAATACAAATTGTTAATAAATAAATTTGTCTTTATTACACCATTTGTCTTGATTCCACCGTTGGGTGTTGCGCAAGGTAGACGTGTTGTTTTGTTTATACTTCAATCTTACCGACATTTGAATATCAAACTGAATCATACGTGCATTGACATTGAAAAGAAAGTCGCTTAAAGTATAGCTCTGTTCATACGACAATTTTAGTCTCGAGTAACTACAAAACGGTCAGACGGTAACAGCCCTTCACCACCTCGAGAAAAAGAGACAGGCTCCCAACTAACGCATCGCGTAACTACCACAGATCTACAATGAACATTCTAAGATCACCTACTAGAAGTGGCCTCAGTTCCAGTCGCAGTGATTCTCAACCAAACCTGTCAAGTTGTGACCCGCAGCAAGAATTTCCTGAAACTCCTAAAATTACACATCGTAACAAGCGTAAATTTACTGATGATAGTTCTCAGATCAAAGAAGAAATTAGTGAATTACGAAAACAAACGGCCCAAATTATGGGAATTTTGACCACGCTTCGTGATAGTCAAACAGCATTCATAGAGAAAATAACTAATGATATCGGTGATATTAAGAACGAAATAAACGATATTAAGAAGAGTACAAATCACCTAAAAACTGAACAATCATCCATGAAATCAGATATCGCAAATATGTTTAACAAGAACAATGCAACAGATAATAAAATTAAGAATTTAGAGTCTGAAGTACAGAAATTTAAAGTATATCAAGCTTCCTCAACACCTAACACCTCTAGTACAATGGAGGCTAACTTTGAATATATACTGAATGAAATCAAAGAACGTGAAACGAGATCTAAAAATGTTATCATTACAGGAATTAAAGAGCCAATATCTGATAATAAAGATGAACGCAAAAAAATTGACTCTAGTGAAGTAATGAAAATATTAAAAATAATCGATACAGACTGTCCTAGTCCTTTGACAATTTTTCGTCTAGGCAAATTTCAACCTAACAAACATCGATCTATAAAAATTTGCTTTGCATCTAATGTAACAACAAAATCCATCTTGCGTAATAAACATAAGATCGATAAAACCTCAGTTTCAATTTACTCGGATCAAACACCGCAACAACAAGCATACCTGAAACAACTCAAAGAGGAATTAAAGAAACGAATGGACATGGGTGAGAAGAACCTTAGAATAAAATTTATTAAAAACATACCGAAAATTATAGAAATAACTCCAAAAAACTAAATACAGCCCGTAATACTCCAAACAAAAATGTAATATTAACTGATACCGCTACATATGAATTAGTCGATAAATATGAATACCTAACTAAATCTAAAAAATCATTAAAGTTTTTGTATGCTAATATACGCAGCATTGTAAAGCAAGGAAAATTTGACGAAGTGAAATGTATAATTCGTTCTTTTAATGACAATCTTGATGTAGTTGTTTTAACGGAAACGTGGCTAAAGAGTGAAGAAGAAGCATCACGCTACCAAATTCCAGGATATACTCATTATTGTAACTATAGGAAATATAGTAAAGGTGGTGGAGTTTCAATCTTTTGCCATGACAAATTGAAACATAATTTTATAGAGGCGATCTGCTTCAATGATAACCACTTTTTATGGGTTCACTTAGCAAGCTTTTCTTTAAACATTGCTGCAATTTACAGAAAACCAGAAAGTGCAAATTTTGATACATTTATGGATGCCTATTTGATGCAGTTAAATAAACGAAAAAGGACTATTATTTTTGGAGATTTTAATTTAAATCTGCTTAGCTCAGATCGACAGCCAACCATATATAAGGACACCATGCATGAAGAGGGATATAACTTTATAAACCATATCCACGACGACTATTGCACACGTGAGACTCCCACTACGAAAACAATTATAGACCATGTAATCTCAAATCTAAAGGAAACAAAATTCCACTTTTCTATCATCGATTCTACGCTATCAGATCACAAGCAAATATATCTAGAGGTGAAAAAATTCACATTTTCTCGACCTCGAAAAGTATCTTATCAGGCTATAGATTATAACAAACTATATAAAAATACCTTAGAAAATAACATTACCAATGAATGTAACTCTTATACCATACTTCAAGGAAAAATATTAGACAATATTAAAAATAGTACCATAAACAAAATTAAAATAATGAACCCGCCAAGACAAGATTGGATAAGTAAGACAATTATTAACGAAATAAATAACAGAAATATACTATGGAAATATCACAAAAAAAATCCAAACAGTAAAAAAAAAGAACAACTATTCATTAAGAAAAGAAATGAAGTGATGGAAAAAATACAGCAGAATAAAAGAGCTTACTATATTAGATCGTTCGAAGCATGTTTCAAAAGTCCTAGAAAAATGTGGGATCTCCTTAATAGCCTCTCTGCAAACAAATTGAAATCAACGACACTAACCAACAAACTACAAACAGACCAGGGATTAATAACGGGTGAGAATAAAATTTCTGAATATTTTAACACTTTCTTTTGTAATATTGGTGTAAAATTAGCAAATAAAATTCCAAATAAACACTACAACAGTCTACCTGGAGCTGAATATTCTAGTCGACCAATCAAGACGTTATGCCGATTTGAACCAACTAGCAAAGCAGAAGTTGCTAAAATCATAGATAGTCTTAGCTGTAATACTAGCTCAGGTTGCGATCGAATAAACGTCAAATCAGTAAAATCCATTAAATATTTAATTTTAAGTGAACTTACAGCATGTATAAACAAATGCTTCGAAGAAGGATCTTTTCCAGATTGCCTCAAAGTAGCTAGAGTAACGCCAATATATAAATCTGGTAGTAAAACGGAACCGGGAAACTACCGACCGATATCAGTTCTCCCTGTTATGTCGAAAATTTTTGAAAAAATTATATATACACGTCTTGAAACTTTTCTAAATAATCAAAATTTCTTCTATAATAAACAATATGGATTCCGGCCAAAAAGTAACACTCTGTCTGCAACCATAGATATAGTGACAAAGATTAAATTATGTATCGATAAGAAACAGGTGGCTCTGGGTGTTTTTATTGATTTAAAGAAGGCATTCGACACTGTAAGCCATGAATTACTTTTAAAAAAACTAAATGAAATAGGAATCAAAGAAAGTGCTTTTAAAGTTTTGGAATCATATCTCACCAACAGATCACAGATAGTAAAAGTAAGAGAAACACAAAGTAACCCCCAAAACATTACCTATGGAGTTCCACAAGGGTCAATCTTGGGACCGTTGCTTTTTCTTGTATATATTAACAGCATCCATAACATAAAATTATACGGCGATGTATCTTTATACGCTGATGATACTAGTCTTTTCTATTACGGAAGTCATTTAGAAACTATAATAAACGATGCCCAAGAGGATCTAAAGCGGTTAAATCTTTGGTTTCAATCCAATCTGCTCACAGTCAACGCATCTAAATCAAACTACATAATTTTTGCCGCAAAAAATAAAAAGATATCCCACAAAATAGTGCTGAGCATCAATAACGAAGCAATTACACAAGTGGATCAAGAAAAATATTTAGGATTGATTCTTGATAGCAGAATGACATGGAAACCACATATTTGTAAAATTAAATCTAAACTAACATCTTTAATGGGATTAATTAGAAACATTGTACGCTGTTTACCACGCAAAGTCCTATATATCACATATAATTCCCTTATTAAGCCACATATTGATTATTTGATTGAAATATGGGGTTCAGCGTCAAAGAGCAATTTAGACGTTTTGCAAACAGCTCAAAACAAATTAATAAAAGTACTATTTAAATATAATTTCCGTACTCCAACTAAAAAAATATATAATGAAACAGGGATCTTAAATATTTATCAAAGCTATGTATATAATAGCTGTATTTTAGTACGTAAAATATTAAACAAAGACATACATACAAACATTACATTTACAAAAAAACTAAGCATACAAAAAATCAGACTAAGAAATGCAAACGACATCAAACTTCACAAGCCACGAACTAATTACGGCAAAAAGAATATAATGTTTGAAGGTGCCTATTTATATAACAAACTACCAAAGGATATTAAAGAAACAAAATCAACACCTAAATTTAAAAGATTACTTAAAAATTACGTGAAAAATATAATGCCTACACATATTATTTAATATAATGATAATGCTCCTCACATAAAAAAAAAAAAATATATAATAATAATACGCACTTAGCTTAAATAAATATATAACAAGTTAATAACAAAATAATAAATATAGTAATAATAATAATAATAACAAAAAAATAAATAAAAAATGAATAAAAAAAAAAAAAAAAAAGTAACAACAATATCTATATAAAATTAAGGAATACTAAAATAAACTCATACAAAAAAAAGAAAGTAAATAATGTAACCAGCGAGAAAATAAAATATCTTCTTGCTAGTAGTTAAGATTACTAAGTGGCACTTCCAGTTGATCTTATTCCGTACAAATGTTTCTAATATCTATCTACCTTACATTTCATTTGTCAATAAAGCATATACTAACTTAGTGTAATGTACCCAACGAATAAATATTATTATAGTGTAATTGTCTCATGTAAGTGAATTTTGTATTCTTATGAGAAATAAAAATCTTAAACCTCATTTGAGTAGAATTTAAGTTTTTTTATATCAATGTTAATTGGATTGTAATCTATCTATCGGCCTTTCGAAGTCCACTGCTGGACATAGGCCTCCCCTAATGCTCGCCACTCCGTCCAGTCCTGCGCCCTCTGAATCCAGCGGATTCCCGCTGTCTTCTTTAGGTCGTCGGTCCACCTGGCTGGAGTTCGGCCTGTACTCCTTTTGCCGAGACGTGACGGATTGTAAATAATTAATAATTTAATGAATTATATTTTCCTCTATATTTTGCATTTTATTTATATTTGTAAAATAAACAGTATATTAAAATATCTATTAGCATATGACTTGTGTGTTTTGCTTATCGGTTTGACATTTACATCTTAAGGTAGTACCTATCTATCAATTTATTATTAATTAATAATTTAGCTAAGATGACTTACAACTAGTGTTTCATCTGCATAACATGTGAAAAACGCAAAAGCCATAAAAAAATAAAACCAAAGTCACCGCTAAATTACAATAATTACAAAACTAGTAATAAAATTATTTAAAATTGTCATACGTACAGGTGAAATATAACAATTTATATAATGACTACTTACATACCTACTTTCTCTTTACCTCAATTGCAAATTTCGTAATGTTTTGATGGTATTTTACATAGATTGCTATTTTTATACTTTGTACAATTTCTGTATTTAAAAATTTTACGATGCGAATGAAGCAGAACATGTCCTGTCATCTTTTCAGAATGGGTGACGTTTCTTGCCTTCTGGTATGGTGGTTAAAGAGTTTCATATAAAATATTATTCTTCTGTTTTCTTCTTTAATCGTAGAAGAACGGGATTATTGTAAATTTCATTTTAATTTTTATAGTTTATTTCAACATTAAAATTAGGTACTGTGATATACTAAAATAAGTATGTACCAAAATAATGGTTATTTAGCAGCACCACATAGTAATTAGTAGAGATGCACCGAATCGTGCTTAAACCGAATAACCGAATACCGAATACTATTCGGTTTAAGCTTTACCGAACCGGATATTCGGCCTAATTATTCGGTTTACCATTTCTTCGTTATTATGCCGCGTAAACAGGTTTTAACATGCCGTCGCTGGCTAGATAACGAGCGGGCCCTACCTCACCGCCACCCGAAAGCACAAAATTTCAAAAATTGACCTTCTGTACCAGAAATTACCTATCAACAATATTGAACCCTCGATTTAGAATGAGATTTCTTGCTCTTGAAAATTGCAAACTGGAACTATAACAAACAGGGAAAGACCTCTACAAAATATTATTATGGAAAGTTAAAAATAACATTTCCTTATGATAGGTATTAATTGTATGTAAACAATAATGTAATTAATATGATAAGGAAACTAGAGATAGATAGAGACTATAATAATAAATTAAATAAACAATATATTATTATGAATATTATGTGGCGTTTTATAACTGTTGTGAAGAACATGCCTCGACGAATCCTGTCATTGCAGAAGATCCTAAAAGCCCAATCGCTGTGTAATTAGATAGTTATGCAGGTGAAGGTCTTCTACCTAGAAACCAGAGCCCATTTGATTGGTGGGCAAATCATAAGTCTAATTTAGCCAGTGTTTTTTTTTAAATATAGAGGACCGTTCTTATATCTGCGCTGGTGCACCCTAGTGTCAGCTCGACTCATTTGATTTCATACATAGATATTTTTGCAGAGCCATTTTGAATCTTTGGGGACGCAATGATCTGCAAAGGGCTTGACATTTTGGCTCTGCGTAGTGACTCGCTATGCGTTCTTTATCGCATTCATCATAGGAAGTTTTCTGAAGAATTGTTTGACCTGTTACCTGTCGCCGAATTTCTAATCGCATTACTGTGCGGTTTTGTAGGAATTACCTTCCACGCGCCGCGCAATTGTGGATTCGCCTAACTACGGTAGTGCTTCCAGGTCAATATGGTTTGGGTACCTTCAAAAAGCACGTTTAGGGCACCTACCTTAAGAGGCCGGCTACGGCTACGGCTTACGAGGTTGTGGGTGGCGGTGGTCACTCACTATCAGGTGACCCATACGCTTGTCTCTGTGTCTTTTTTTATGGGGGACTACCCCTATAACCTCAATACATTTATTACATCTTGATATTAACTTATCAATTCTCTGCAAAAAATAACTTTCCTTCTTGCCTGAATGCACATTTAATAAAAGCCGCCTTCAGCTTCTCATCATTAAATCGATTTCCGCGGTCATAATTTTCGAATTTTGAAACAAATAATAATCACAAGGTGCTAACTCTGGACTATAGGGTGAGTGGTTGATGTCTTCAAAGCCACAATCGCAAATATTAGCCGTGGAAACACGCGTTATGTGGAACGTTGTCACGGAGATATAACTTAAATTACACCAAGTTGAAGCGTAGGAATTTTCGTTAATATTCTTTTTTATTTTGACATTCAATCAGCAAATTTCCATTTTAGTCCCAAAACACCGTGGATGCTTCTAGCACTCTCCTGGACAATTTTATCCAGTAGTTATTCTTTCGAAAATACTCGTAGCATTTTCACCACAGAGTTCCAAAAACTCCCTCGAACATCACTCACACACATCACTCGACTCGCACTTGTTTCTTTGGCGCTGTGAGGGTACGCCCGGGACCCACCACGCGCTAACTTCTGAAAGGTTAAAGCAGTCATGAAGAATAGGTTTTATGGTACCGATAAGAATGTTAGTTATCTTCTTCATTTGGTCGTCTTTAAGTACCAGTAACTTTTATGACATTTTCATCCGGCGGGGCAGTAACTGGGCCACACGGACGAGGGTCGTCTTCAATGGTCTCTCTCACCCTTTTAAATTCACTTGACTACATTTAAACAGTATATAATGAAGATGCAGATTCTTGATAAACACTCCCAAAGAACTTCAAGGTTTCACAATTGGCTGGAAAGTTGATGGCTACTATTTTTTTGGATTATGAAGGAATAACATTGATTGATTACAAAGAAAACTAAACAAATTAAAGAAGGCCATCAAAGAAAAACGTCGAGGAAAGTTGACTAAGGGAGTGTAGCTCTTGCAAGACAACACACCACTTCAGAAGAGCAGATTTGCAATGGCTGCTCTGCACACGCACGGCTTTAAATCACTAGTCCACCTACCTTACAGTCCAGATCTGGCCCCTAGTGATTTTCATTTGTTCCCCAATTTAAAAAAAAGACTTAAGGGGAAGGAATTTTTCCGACGACAATGAGGTGAAGGAGGCAATTTTGGCCCATTTTAAGGCGAAAGAAAAAATATATTATTTCGACGGTTTATAAAAATTAATTCATAAATCCAATAAATGTATTCAGGTTAAGGATGGTTATATTGAAAAGGTAAAATAGATTTATTGTTTCATTTAATTTAGGACCCTTTCATTCCACGAACACCTCCTCCACCTCCTGGACCTCCACTCGTAGCAAAGTAATGATTAGAAATGAATATTTTTTTATTTATACCTTCATATAGTGTTATTAACTAATTACGAATGTACTTAGTAAATCATATCGACACTGAATCTTTGAATGCTCCTTATATATTTAATTTCTTCAGTGTTCCTCTATCTCTGTATATGTATGTTATAGTCTCTATTATTGTCAATCTTCGACTTAAGTAGTAAAAAGTATTCATTACAAATTTTATTGTTGATTTAAGGCTTAAAATAAATATTGACTACTTTTTATGAAATATATATTTTGATTTGTGGTTTACAAGTATTATTTTGAATTTTAAAAATAACTGCTGATTGTATTAACTTTAGGTTAACAATAAATATGTTGAATTGAGGTTTCGAAGTAAATATTTATATAAAGTTTAATTGATATATTTTTTTAACTTTACTCATTTAATATATAATCATTTAAATCTTACATAAGACGTATTAGCTTTCATTTCTACTGTGTCGTACAGCCAATTAAATAAAAATAATCGAACCGAATGTATTCGGCATTATAACCGAGTAATTCGGCCGAATACGAATATTGAAAAAGATGCCGAATACACCGAATACCGAATACCAAACGAATATTCAGCGCATCTCTAGTAATTAGGTATGCAGCCGGCAATTTCAGTATGGAGATAAGGCTGTTTACGTATAATATATTTTTGTACCTACAATGTGAAGTGATAGTAACAATGTACTAAATTTTTAAAAAGAAATATAAAAGTATAAGAAATAAAACTAGTCTGGCATTTTACCAAAACTTCTGCTTCTAGGATTTTACGGTACTTTAAATTATTCTACTAAATAAAACGTCATTCTGTATAACTCAACAGAAGTGCAAATATGAAATATTTTACTACTCCGAGTGGAATTAAACCCACAACTATGTGCTACAGTCTCACGCTTGTGCCCCCGACGCAACGACTCAAAGCAAAGACTGCTTAAACATATTGTTATATTATAGTCAAAACTGTAGCTTTAGATTATCCTGACGTATAAGCTATATTACTGCAAAGTTTCATCTGAATCTTTCCCAAGTATTTGCGTGGACCAATCATCCATCCTTACAAATCGAAACTGGGGTGAAACGAACTTAGTTTAAACAACTCCCAGAAGACACAAGTTTAGTAGCTTCTCTGGTGTTACACGGGGTCGTGGGCGGCGGTGGTCACTTACCATCAGGTGACTCTTACACTTTTTTGCCTTTTCTTTTTCGTAAAAAAAAAGCTTTCATATACATATACCATCAGCAGGATGCATGAGTTTGCTGAGCATCATTTTGCCATAATAATTAATGTTTTAACTATCCGGCCCTTGTATATATCGTATATGGATGGACTACAAACATGGACCACTACTACGCGGTACGCCTGAAACTTTAGTAGAATATTTTAATATATTTATTAAACAGTATAGACGTACTAGTACTGTGTATTATGTATTAGCATTGATTCTTCGTGAAAAAATGAGATTAATCATTCAATTTCAATTCACGTGCAATTGCATTAGATTATATGGATGTTTTTTTTAAATTTCTAACGACAACAATTACCTACTCCGTTTATTACAATATATTATTATGTCTTAAAGTCAGTTGATTATTCATACTACACATGTACGTATATTTTTTTAAAGCCTAAGAAATTTGAACGAATTTTAATAAACTATTTTGAAGTTATTGTTCAATTCATGAATGTTAAAAGAGAATGATTGGACCTTGAATGTTTTTCAAATCCGTATCTTATTTCCAACTTGAGTGCGAATCGAACCAACAACCGTCACGTTTACGGTCACAGATTATGCCACGACGGTCTTATAGTAAGGTCGTATCATATATAATGAAAAAATTGAATATATTCATTTTTTTAATTTCTTGCTCAGATTTCTCCAATTACATATAAAAATAGGCAATTAAATTAAAATAGTAAAACAAGTATCTATAAAAATATTTTCATGTTTGTGTCAGGTAAGGATGACATCATAGCATTACGTAGTCGGAGTCTCAGTGTCGGGAGGCCGTGGCGCGCCCCCTCCTCCGTCCTCAGTTTAGTTCGGAGATCCACAGCATTAAGAGCTGCGTTCTGTGCTACATACTAAGTGCTTCAAAAGTATTGCAACCATGGCTAACATTTTAGGTAAGTTTAACAGCAATGTTAGTATGCATTTGCTAGTTCACGCAGTTTGTTAAAATATTGTATTTAGTATTTATCAAAAATAACACTTGTTCTGTATTAAAAAAAACTTTTTACCATTCAAAAACATTGTCGATTTTAGAAGGTTATGCCTTTTATAAGTTTTTTTTTTTATTTGACACGCCGGTGGCAGCAAATAGCCGGCATTTTATTGGCACAATGCCAACTGCTGGGCGTAGCGTCGTCCTATATCCGTTAAGATCAATTGCTAAGAAAGTTTTTCATATCAATGAAAATAATTTTTAAGTATGAAGATCACTCAACTTAGGTATCTAGATATTTTCGGCTTTACAGTATACTTAGAAAACGAGACTTTCTGATAGAAAAAGAAATATAGCAGATATAACTGGATTGATAATAAAATCTGTTTAATTGCATGAAAATTGGTCTCAATTAATATTGTTAGACGAGTAGGTGGCTTGACATTGTGGTCTCTGAGTCGTATCGAGGCATGAGATCATCTAGTATCTACTGTGAATTGTCGGTTATATTACTGTTCGGCCCTTCGGTTTGCATTGTAAACATTTGTAGTGGGAGACGATTGTGTCATTGCTGCTAACGTAAATATAGCTATGATTTGGACTTGTTCAATAAAAATAATAGATATAATAAACTTCTTAAAAGACTGGCTGTAATTTTTTTAAATATTTTAAATAAAGATTAAACAATTCAAGAAGTCAAATCGGTCAATATCACAAATATGTACCTAAGAGGTAAATTTCACAAAATAATATTATATTCTAAACAATTTATAAGAATTATTCCGGATGTAAACAATTTCCAAGACCAAAATATTTACAAGATAAACAGTGCCTATAATAGCTCATTAGTCACGAATAGTTTTTGGATGCCATGAAAAACTTATTTTCGTGTATTTCATAATACCTTTTCTCACACACCTACTTATTGTAAACTGTTTAAAAAAATAAAATAAAATGATTTTCCTAAAATTTCGATACGTCTACTATCTTTGAGCATTAAAAGAATATGTTATCGCAAAATTTTGAAATATATCTCATAGTTGTATAACCTTTGACCTAAAAACTAAGGAATGTCATGTAGATCTCAGATAGATCTTTTGCATGAACTCTTCGTATTGTTAGCATCATGAGGTAATATTACCTATTGTGGAACATATAAATGAAAGCTGCCGTATTTAATTATATATATTTTACTAAATTAAATTTGTAATAATGCAAACAAATTTATTTATATTGTTATGAAAAAATTGGAAGTATAAAAGTAAAATTACATCACCTAGTATTAAATAACAATGCTTTATTAAAAAATATCCTAAAAAATCAATAAATCCTAAAAAGTGGTCAATGTCAATGCGGTCAATGTTCGCGCACCACCAGCGTTCCTTTCAAGAACTACTATTGATCCAATGTGGTGACATCATTGGAAGACTTCGACCAAAAACCTTAGACGAAGTATACGGTACCTTATCGTACTATATGGATACGGGAGTATTATGATGATAAACTTTACTGAGCTGAGGTTACAAAAACTGATTTGATATAAATACAAAATTTTGTATATTGACTATAAATTTAGGCAGTTATAATTCTTAGCTAATAATGAAAACGACAAATTTTCAAGAATAAGAAAATAAAATCACATCAAAATGAATATGATATTTATATTTCAAACGAATTTTAAATAATCTCATATTTATCTATGAATCTATCGCTTAAATTTGGTTCACCTAATAAATTATTTATACGAGAAATTGCGAATTAAAAGAATTTGTGAGTGCGCAGTGCGGTTCACTCGGGCTAGTCTCCGCATACCAACGCACTATTCTATATTTAGACATACTCGAACTGTTAAGAGACCTACCTACTGCGCGTGTTGTTTTATTAATGTTATAGTTTAACCTTAATAAGATTCGAAGGAAAGGCATGTGTCGTAAACAGCATACTAATCAATATCAATTACTAATTTCTGCTTTTATAGCATAAATATTCAATATAGCAGGCAACCTTAGTAGTTCTAGGATATATTTTTAGTATTTTCACATGAAATAAATATAAAATTACAGATGTTTCAACCGATGACAACTTGCAGTACCAATTTTTCCCGGTATCCAGCGGTTCCGTCCAGTTTAAAATAAGAGCACCTAATGATGCGCATATTGCTTTGACTATGGGTCCTCATGAATCTGACCCTATGTATGAGGTATTTGACTTTTCTTATTATTTTCATATGGAACTTAAAATATTTATTAATGTATCTTTTACTGCCCTTAGGTATTTATTGGCGGTTGGGGCAACACCAAGAGTGTTATTAGGAGAAACAGAACCAAACCAGATAAAGTAGAAATTGAAACACCAAATATTTTGAATGGCGGCGAATTTCGCGGCTTTTGGGTGAGATGGGAAAGCGGCATCGTGTCAGCAGGCCGTGAAGGAGAGTCTATTCCTTTCATTTCCTGGTCTGATCCAGAGCCCTTCCCTATTGGTTTCGTTGGAGTGTGCACCGGCTGGGGTGCTTCTGGCACATGGAAAATCGAAGGTATGTAATATTTCTGCTTCACACAAAATGTACCCAACGTTCTTTCCATTTAAAAAAATATTAACGGCGCAGATGGAGCCGAGTTCAATACGCCTGACAAGTTAGAATACAAATTCGGGCCTGCCGCATCTGGTTCTTTGGAACTTGAGTACCGCGGCCCTCACAATTGTCACGTTTGCCTCACACCTGCACCTGCTGAAGTAGATCCGATGTATGAAGTCATTCTTGGTGGATGGGAAAACACTCAATCAGTAATACGCCATTGCAGGCAAAAACCAGACAAGGTAGTTAATTTTTTCGATATTGTCAGTGTAGAAATGAAAGAATATGACAATAAACCCCATATAACACTTCTTAGGTAACCGTTCCCACACCTGGTATTATGAATGCCAACGAGTTTAGGAAGTTCATCTTTGAATGGCGTTGCGGAAGGTTGTCAGTGCGCGATGGTGCCTCTGGGGCAGTGTTGATGGAGTGGATTGATTCCGCACCTTTCCCTATCACCCACTTCGGTGTGCGCACTGGATATGGCGCGAGGGGTCATTGGCGTATATCACACTTCTACAAGGGCGGAGAGAGACAACGTTGAGTGTCCATTTTAAAAATGTTGCTTTGGTGTTAATAGCTAAACTTGCATCCAATTATAGTTTATATACAAATAATTTAATGATTGTTACCGACTAACCGATTAAATGTTAATTTGCCTTGAGTTTGTGTGTTTATTACATTGAATGCAATCCTTGAAACTTTGGAGATTGTTTTGGGATCGTTTTATGGTAGGTTGGGTACATTTTGTGTATTCATTTCACGGTGATTTTTTGGCCTTTTATTTTTATTTGCAACTTGTGTACGCTCTTCTTTGTGGTTATTATATATAAATACATAAAACATAGGTGTCATCAACAATTTATTTGGTAAATAATTTGACTGTTATGTACTAAAACATTTATTCACTCATATTCTCTCTATCATGACTATCTTTAGTTGCATACTTATTTAAATCTTCTTAACACGCAAGTCACTTATGATTTATTAACTTTGCATGAACATTTTCATTGTTCTTTTTCAATTTGAAATTTTTTTTAGAAATCTATAATTTATTCAAATTTACAGTGCCACCTTCGGCGCCGTCAGCGCAGGCCTTATTCGCCCCTCCGCCCGGTTACCCATCTGTCGCGGCTGTTGGCGGCGCGAGTGTGTGGGCCGACGCGACCTCCGGCCAAGTGCCTCCTGGCGCTGTAGTAGGAGGAAACGACTGCTCTGGAGAACCCCTTTACGTGGCTAGAGCACAGCATGAAGGCGCTCTTTTACCTGGAAAGCTGGTCTCCTCTCACGGTTGCGCTTACGTACCATGGGGCGGTCAGGAACATGGAAAGAACGAATATCAAGTATGTATATTGAATTAATTTTTAATGTTATGTGATTCAGTGAGTCCAACATATTTATACTTCTAGACTCGTTTCCCACCTCTGGCAAAACAAAGTGCGGCGACGCTTAACATTGTGTCTTCGAGACACAAAAATAGGATATAAAAAATAAGTCTTAAGCAAAAAAATGGAAAAGAGATTGATTTAACTTTCTAAATAAAATATTAAATATAACATAAATCTATCTTTTATCTCTCAAAATACATTGCCAAGGATAAAAGCTATGGTTCTTTTACATCAGATCGATACTATATCAATTATTTAAATTATACTTATTGAAATCAATATTACACTAATAACATATTATGAAATTTAGATTTTAGTCGGTGGACCCAACAACTGGGTGCCGACCAGCGGATCAAACATTCCCCCAGGCGCGTTCCCTGCCGGGCAGTCGGAGGACGGCGAACCGCTATTCATTGGCAGGGTGCGCCATGAAGGCAGCCTCACTACTGGCAAAGTGCAGCAATCCCACGGCGTTTGCTATATATCGTTTGCTGGACAAGAACTCGGTTTCCCTGATTACGAAATTCTTGTACAGTAAATTGTTATGATGACGAGAAAAAAAAATTGCTTATCTGTAAAGTTGTTTCCAGTATCATTTGTAGCAACGACATATTTTTATATATTATCTGGTTATATAGTAAGAGTACTAATAATACACTGATGATATTACCTCCAATATTCTTTAAAACTAGTTATTTATAAATGGTAATCCAAACTTTTGTTTACGAATGAGACTGGAAAGTAGCACTGTGTAGCGCTAATATTTTTTTGCCTGGGCTTCTTTTTTATTGAAAACATTATATAAAAACTAAAATATATATTAAGTTATATTCACAATGTGCCAGGTAATCACATAATTATAAAGGGCACTACATAATAATTGTTATGTAACATGTTATACTTTATTAAATTATTTTTAAAATATAATTGAATTTTATGACAAGATTTAACTCCTTAGACATATTTTATAAGGACATTTATAGATTAAACATAATAATATATTTGTATCGCAGGAGAGTCTTCGCGCAGGAACATGAGCGGGCAACTGTTATACGATTGTGGATTTTAATTGAATACTAGGGAAAACAAATGATTTAATATTTTTATTTTCTCGCCCTGATAACGAGATAAAGCGCAGCGTTGCGTCCGATGACTTAACACGCAATGCCTCCTGATTCGACGGTAAATGAGGAACCATACTTTCTTAATGATAAACAGAGTGTCTTAACACTAGGTTTTTTACACTAAATACATTAGATTCGTATGTTAAATGTCTGGCAAAGGACAACGTTATTTCTAATATAGTTCCCAAAAAAATATAAAAAATTGAGCTTTACAACTTAACGAAAGTTAGGTATTATTTTTTGTGTATTTGTTTCCTAATAACTGCCAAAGTAACCACCACTAAAACTCCATATTCGATAGTACTTACCAGTGTTACCTGTGTTGGGTACACCCAAAAACACAGGTGCACACAGAAATTTTCAGGCTTTATAAAATAATAAAGGTCCTTCATTTTGAAGTCGATTAAAAACAAACAATGTTTGAGTACAAAAATATATAATAAATACAAATTCACACTGTCTTTTTACAATTAGTAAAATAATATATTTATTTAAGTAAAATTCTTTGGTGACTGATTAAATAGTATATTAAATTACATAGTAATATTAAAAAAATCTGCTTCACGCTGTATCCTGCACACAGTAGGGTAGGCAGAGGGAACTTAAATAAATTTAAATAAATACTTCATTTCCTCCATAATCTTGTGCCCCTGCCACGAAGGCCTCATAGTAATATTGTTATCACTTATTTGTTACATCACATTCGATGTACGTTCAAGTTCGTGCAAAGTGGAATAGATTGAGCAGGAAGGCAGACTCTGGCAACATACGCCGCGATTGATGCGAAAAGGAAGTTTTGTTACATAAATGTATCTTTACAACTGGACTAAAAGATCCATTTTCACCAAATAAACTAAATACTTCGTAAACTATGCATTTAATCATGTGATGATATTTAGCAAAGATGTTGTGCACGAGCTCTCGAAGGTTTCTGAGTAAGTAAAACCATTCTTTTTCGAAATGCAGAAAATCAACAAAATTGATTGAATTTTTCCTTCAAATTTATTTCAGTTGGTGGCGTAGCAACTCGCGCTAGTTGTGCAATATATATCGAAAATATATGAGTCTGACAGCACTTGACTCTCAAATATAAAAACAATAACAATTAAATAGGTCAAAAATCAGCTTCACGCTGTATCCCGTATACAGCAGGGTAGGCACCCTAGTGTTAAGACACTCCGTTCCCATCATCATCCCATTAAGAACTCATCGCCGCGCTTAGCCTCGACACCAGAGCGAAGAAATGGAGATATAAATTTAAGTAAATTTCATCTCCTCGAGCGGGGATCGAACCCACAACCGACTGGTTGTGGGTTCGATCCCCGCTCGGGACGGGACGGGAGAGGTGGGACACTTCGTGCCAATTATAGAAAACTTTTTACAAATAAACTTTTCACTTAAATTGTTATTAAATTTCAACCCCTTCTTAAATAAACAATTAAATAACTATCTCAAATACAAGGTTGTGAAGCCTTCATAGGATTTAAAGAACATTTACGATTCTTAGTTAATGCATGTTCTTCAACGTCAGCCCTAACTAAAATCTCATATGTATATTTTTCATATTCCGCTCCTTTATAAGGGAGATAGCAAGTTTTATATAACATATGGACTTTACCAACTATTAGATCAGGGCCGATCATTGCTCTACCAATGTAAAGATATTCATTGCCCACTTCTGAAGTCCCTGCTATGAATGCGTTCTCGGGAACATAGTTCTCTTTACATTTCATCCACATTGCATTATAACCACAGAGTATCTGTAAATAAATATGCACAATTTATTATTACTTTTGAAATTATATACTTCGTGAAAGTTTAACACAAAATAAAATGGTAAACATATTTTAACAAAATTATTACATATAATTTGCTTCCTTTTTTTTATGTCATTGTACTTTACACATCCAGAATATATGTAGTTTAACGCTTTTTTTTAGACGAAGCTGTGTTATGTGTGTCCCCATCATTAGACATAAGTTAAGTGGCAGAAATTAACACCGCACTATGTCTACCAGAGCCAGCACAAATTTCACATTTAGTCAGGCCGCTGTCCTCATTTTACATAAAATTTACCTTGAAGTGTTCTTTTCTGTGTTCCTCATGTCCCCATGGTACAAAAGCACAACCTTTGGATGGTACATATTTCCCAAGACATTGTGATCCACGATGTTTGGCACGAGCCATATATATTGTTTCACCGTCTTCAAATCCACCTATAAATGCATCTTGCGGTAATTGATTTGAACTTGCATTATAAGCCACCCAGTGCAATTGTCCACCTTCAATATGCTTACGTGCAAGTGGCCTTAATGGAGCCATGTCATCTGATGGAAAAAAAATGTTTTTCATATTTCATTTAAAAAATTGTGGTGGCAATATGGCAATTCTCCTAAAATTGATCTTTTTTACCAAAAAATATGTCTTTTTTAAAACCAGCGTATAAATTTTGCACTGAGATATAAGCTTGGACATGCACGTTTATTGAAGTGGCTTCTAGGAACTAAAACTAAAAACTAAACTAAACTAGCTTCACGTTTAATGCCTGTAGTCAGAGAGAATAGAGCGCCAAACGCTACGGTCTCTACATACCTCTTTCGCCTCGTCCACTTTCATTAACCTCTTCACGTACATGCCCCGGGGGGTCCTCATGCTTTTTACCTCTAAACACCTTTTACCTTACGTATCAAAGATACTGTGTTTTCGAAGGTCAACCGAGGTCTCCCTCCCTCTCTTACCATTCACTTTTCCATCATAAATCTTTTTTGCCATTCTTTCATCACTCATTCGTTCGACGTGCCCAAACCAGCTGAGCACGTTCTTCTTCATTCTCACCGTGACATCCTCGCTAGTACCTGCCATTCGGTGTACCTTTTCATTGCGGATTCGATCAGCTAAGCTGACTCCGCATATCCTAGATTGCATCTCCACGGCATTCATCTTTTTTTCATTCTTCTTCTGTAATACCCACGTTTCGCTGCCATATAACAGTGTCGGTACCAAAACTGCATTCTGTATGGCCAAATGCGCAGCTGTGCTGACGTTTCGCCATCTCATCAATGAATGCAGCTAAGTCTTCGTTAACCCTGGTACCGGCAGCAATACGCCTTTCCACATTCATCTCGTACGTTCCATCTCTACTGAACATACTTCCCAAGTATGAACTAATCCTATTTATTTAAAAAATGTGAGAAAAAAAATGTGAGTCAAATAATCACATAAGAAACTGAATGTTTTAAGATATATTGATCAGAGAAGAATAAGAAAAGTTCTTCCAAAATATTACGACACCCGTTAAGAAATGGAAATGTTGAAGTATGCTCTGCCAATATACTTAAGAATTATATGACGGAAGCATCGACAGAAATGTGTGGTAAATGAAAACGAGGCTTTAGCAAAAAGCGCAACAAATGGTGGGATGATGAAGTGAAAGAACTAAACATGTTACGATCATACGGCCTCGGATAAATTTTCAAAAATGAAAAACGATAAGCTATAAAAGCACCAAGCAAAAAGAAAGAAAGGGATAAAATGTTAAAGAGCAACTTTTGGGAAAATACAAAACATTTTTGACACGATTTTAGTGATTCCTGGTGTTTGGTAAACAGATTTTACCGGTAACAGAATTACCGGTGCCTTAGTTGCAGTGAGACCGTAAAACATCATAATAGTTGCACGTTTAGTCGTACACAATGCAATGCTGACGACCGATATTGATATACGGCAGCAAAACGTGGGCGTCACAGTAGAGGAATTGAAAAAACGTGAGATATAAGATAAATAATTATTAATCACTATTCTCTCTAATTGTCGTTGCCATATATCATAAATAATCATTGTCTTCAACCAGCGTCATTGCCTTCTTTTACCATTTTGCTGGCAATCGCATTGCTATAAGTGATGAATTTTTATAAGCCTGTTCGAACTTTATCGAAAACTTATTCAAAGTACATGAAATGTACTGGTTACAGATTTTGTTAAAAATGTCATGTAAATATTGTACAAAGTAAATATTTACGATTATTAATAAGTAGTAAATAAAAATACCAATAATGATTAATGTGCTAAAAAATTAGGAGAATATAATTTAAGACTCATGCCTGTGTTGCTAAAGTTTTCATGGCATCCGATGCACTGTTGGAAAATAAAGCTCTGCAAACTAACATAACTCAAAATATGCAGAATATCTAACATAGTTCTGTGGCAATTTTTAAAACAAAATCACGAGCTATTAATGGCATTACTTTAATTAATGAAAATACAATCTAAGTTTGTGTAGCTACAAGTAAACTATAAGCATGTTTTATTATTAAAACTTTAAGTATGGAATTATTTCATTGAAAGTAGCAAAAGAAATGAATATAACTATATTATGAATATTTTTGGAAATAAATTAGCTAAATACACCAAAACAACACATAAAATATTAATTTTTATTACAGTTTTTTTTTCTTAAAATATATTTTTTTAAACAATTAATCATTAAACTTGTCTAGTTTCTTAATCTGGAAGATCATGTGATGTTGGGTTCTACACAATGCCTCTAAAATTGAGCAGAAACCAAAAACTGTGTTGCAACACTAAGTTCTCGCTACCCACCCCTGTATGTGATACAGTGTAAAGCTAAAAAACTATAACTAAAATAAGAGTAACCTTGTTTTACTTATGTTAATGTCTGATTTAAAAAAAAACTTACTTCCTACAGTAATATCTATTGATGCAGGAGTATCAAATTTAACAAATCCAATTATGTTATCTACAACTATATCTGAAAGTTTAAATGACGAATTTATTTCGTTCATATTAGTCATGAATAGTTTTTTATTAAACCATGTCAAACAAAATTCATATGTGCCTGGTTCTGAAAAGAAAGACACTCTAATATTAGACATGCCTTGATTGGATCTTACACTTGTTTGAGAATAGTAACCAAATGATATCTGGAAAGAAGTATATAAAAATTGATATAGTATTTACCAATATCTCTATAAATTCATAAAATTATTTATTAACTTTCTTAGTTAAACATACCATGTAAAGCGCACTATGTGGACATTCTTTTGCTAATAGGGTGATTATGACAGCTTCTGAACAAAATTGACGGCTAACCAATTTAAATTTTAATCCTCCATTATCAGCAGGAACTAATTGGTCAAGTTTCACAAAATTTTCTGGAATTATTATATATATAACGTTCTAATATATATGAATATATACGATTTTTAGTATCTATGTAAAGTCAAAGATTTCTTACTTGTTATTATGTCCATTATAAACAAAAAATCAAGGCGAATTGAACACACAAGTTTGCTGTAAAACTTACTAATCTTCCAAAAAATATTGCTTATACTTTAACACATAGTTGTTCACTTCTTTATAATTCATATTATACTGATAACAAATTTAAAGTACTCTGACTCATACAATTCCTTGATACGAAAACAATACATTTTTTTGACAGTGACTTTGACAGCTTTGCTTAAGCAAAATAATAAATAGGTACCTACGGCACGAACGGAACGATACGATATTCAAAGAGCAAACAGAAATAAACAAATCAATACGGTACCTAACTATAAAGGTGCGAATAGACTACGACACTATCAAATGCTCAGTCTTTTAAAGTTATTTTGTGAACTCGGATAATTTAATAATCTTTCAAAGATAAATCTGCATGTGTACAAATGCATGACGTTTCTTTTTACGCTGATTATTTTTTTACAACATCTCTTTTATGATATAGTGAAAACCATTTATACGAAACTTACTTTTGTTATGATTAAATATAATTCGAACTCTTGGGAATAATGAGGATGGAGAGGAACGATAAGCACATGCCACATATGCAGTCTTCCCAGCTGGGTGAAATTCTCGATTATCCGGCGAAGGCACAGCTTAAGCGATCAATGAATATCACTTATTTTTTAAGTATGGCTTATTAAATCCGTTGTAGTCTAAATTTAGAAATGAACACAGCACAACTACTGTTTTGGTGAGACTTACTGATGACATTAGATTAGCAATGGAAAAAAATAATCTAACTGTGCTTGTATTAATAGATTTTAGTAACGCATTTAATTCAGAAGATCACAATATTCTCATTGCTCTTTTATGTAATGATAATGTCTCAGATTCAGCTTTAGAATGGTTTTCTTCCTATCTTCAAAATTCGGATCGTGTATGTCAGACTAACTCTCATTGGCAAGATATGAAGGTTAGTGTGCATCAAGGCGGTATTCTTTCAGCTCTTCTATTCTCAGTATTTAACAACTTTATTACGTCCTTTATAACTTGACGCAGATGACTTGCAGCTTTAAGTACATACTTTCGTGAATAATATTCTAGTTACCATATGCACCTTAAATACTGACCTTCGGCAAATATCGTTATGGGCTGCTAACTATGGCGTTGAAGTGAAGTTATTGGTAGCTCCATCTGGTCAAACTCGACTGCAACTGTCTACCAAATCTTGCTTACCAAGGTACTGTTATAAAATTTTCCTGTTAAGGACTTGTTGTTATTATCGACGACAAGTTACGTTGGGACGTATATGTTACTGATATTTCTCACAGGATCTATGCTTTCTTGCATTCAACGATGCGACTGAAAAACTTTTTTGTGCAAGCCAAAATCCAACTAATTAACACTCCTATACTTGTTACTTCCTATTATTGATTATGGTGTTGCTTGCTGCCTGGATATAAACAAGGACCTATTAAATAAAGTTGAAACACGTGCATACGTTTTATTTATAACCTGCAAATGCGCAAATATGACCATATTTCACCTAATAGGAAGCAGCTTGAATGGCTCACAATAGCTCGACGTAGAAAGACCAGGTTGCTTTGTCTACTTTATTCCATTCTGTTAAATCCTAATTCTACCTTATACCTTTCTTTTGATTTCTCTTTAAAACTAACCTTGCACTTTCCATTGCAACTCATAAGACATCGTCACATATTATATTTTTAGTTCGCTTTATTAAGAGTGAAAGATAAATGGGCGCTACCACTGCACAAAAATAAATAAAAATCTTTAACAAAGTAATTGAATTTTTTATGTTTACTTTTTTTTATGGGTCAATTACACAAATTACAAAGCTCAGTTTAAGCCTAGCGGACTGTACTTGCAAGATTTAATTTTTTCACATACCGTTGTATGAAGATGAATATTACAATATTGTTACTGGCCACTAAGTTTCTTATCACATTTAAACAAGTTCTATTTTTATTATATGCCCATGATGGTAACTTTGTAAGCGATTGTCTAAAGTTTAGACATTATTTACAATTTATTTCTATGAAACTGTTTCTAATTTGCTAAACTGAAATATCTAAATATTTAATATGGCAGAACAGAGCGTACCCGGCGATCAAGCAGAAATGCATGTTGCTGAACCTGAAGGTAGGTTATTTAATAAATATATTTATTGGACTTTATCGCTTAGACTTTATATCTTGGAAACCGAGATAATTGCAAATGTGGTCCCATTCGATGGAATGATTTGTTTATACATTATATTTTATTTTTTTCTTTCTGGTAAGATACAGCGCGGCAGTAAGTTGCGCCACTCGACCGTTTACCATATGTTATTATATATTTAAATATTTCTATTTTCAACTTTTTATAATTATTAAATTCTATAATTATTAAATTCTATAATTATTAAATTTAAATTCTATACATTTTTTTATTTATAGCGCATTTTAAAAAATAAATGCACAAGAAAGAGTAGTTTTGACGTATTTATTCCTATATATATTTATCTAACTCTTATTTTAGTAACTACTACCGGCGGCGGGTTTCCTCCGTACCCACCGTATACTACGGAGCCTGCTCCTCCATCAATTGCCGACACTATCATAGCAGGACGTGATTTACGTGTCCAGCATAAATCAACGCCTAGGAAATCTGTACGACTACCGCCAAGACCTGCTAAGGCCAAGTACAGTTTTCCTAGTTATAAATATAAAGTCTTTATTATTTATTTTCTTGAGGCAAGTCGTGGCGCACAAAGTGTGGCTGCAAACGCGACTGGTTGTGGGTACGTTCCCCACTAGAGGAAGTAAAATATTTATTTACATTTATATTTTCATTTCTTTGCTCTGGTGTCGAGGCAAAAAGCGCGGCATTGAGTTCCGTCACTCATCAAGCAATGCCTCCAGAATTCGGCGAAAAGTGGGGAATAGTGTCTTAACACTAGATTTCATCTGCCTCCTCTGTTGCGTGCGGGATACAACGTGAAGCTGATTTTTTTATTTTATTTATTTCCTTATCATATCCTATATAGACTTTCGAGGAATAATTCTTTTAATAATTGGTCACTTTTTTTCAATGTATTTTTTAAATGATTATTAGTCAATTCTTTAAAAGCTTGTTTTGTCGAATGTTATTTGCGGCTCTCTCTAACGCTCTACTGTTAATTACTAATAAGGGGAGCTAAAGTAACGGATGTCAAGATGTCAAAGCGCACTGCCCTCGCGCACGCGCGCTGCCTCCGCCGCCACGGTGCAGTGTTGACAGATCGCTTAGAGCACATGTCCAAGCCACCTCGACGAAGCATTATTTACTTATGGAGAGAATACGCTCATACTCTACCGGCGGAAACTGTTAGTATTATGTGAAAGAATGAGGTCTATTTTTTTTATTATATGCTTTTTATTTTATTATATTCTTACTAAGTACACTACTACTACTTGAAGCAAGTTATGGCAACAGGGTTGTGGGTTCGATTCCTACTCGAAGAAATGAATTCGCTCTGGTGACGAGGCAAAGCGCGACATTGTTTTCCGCCACTCAATACGCAATGCCTTCAGAATTTGGCGGAAAGCGGGGAGCGGAGGGTCTTAGCACTAAGCATCCCTGTTGGTCCACTAGGTGTCCCTGCCCTGTTACATGCGGGATGTAATAAATTTAAAAAGATACACTAACGTTTCAAATAATCTTCTCATAGTCACCAGATTGAATGTATGAAAAGCTCAAAAAAACACTTACTATTTCTATTACTATTTTATGCCAGTGCCATCATTTAAGCAACTGAAATTCTTCAACGTAACATTAATATACTGTAGCGCAAATACATTTATTATCACTGAGAAGACATTGTAAGAAAATAATGATAAAATTTACATTTATTTTATTTTCGCTTTTTATAGTTTTAGAGTTGAGCTTATGGTTTTAAAAAGGGATCTCCCCTTAAGTACAGATGTAAAATTGGCTAATTATAAACGCACTGTCACACATTTTATAATACCAGTTTTTTTGATAAATAAATATTACAGATCGCTAGACTCCGAGCAATGTTAGATGCAGATGAGCCTTTCAAGCCCGATCAAGCTTATGAATACTTTATTAATCTGAGAAAAACAAAGAATAAAGTTGCTACGTTAGTAAATTTGTGTTATTTACTCTAAATCTCATTATAAATAATATATTTAACAAAATAATATAGGATACGAACTGAGATGCAGGGCACAAGTGTGTGACTGAAAGCGCAGCAAGCTATGGGTTCGATTCCCACTTAAGGAAATTATTATATTTAATATTTTTATTCTCTTATCTTTGCTGTGGTGTGTGGGCAAAGCGCGGCGTTGAGTTCCTCCACTCAATACGCAATGTCTCCAAATTTCAATTCCGATTTATACATTGTGTTTGTTATTGGATTGCATACGAAGCATTATTACGATTGCATGCATAAGAAGCTGCTACTACATACTGTCATCGGATGATTTAAAAAAAAAACTATAAGATGAAAAATGAGAAGTATGATCACAGATTAAAAAAGATTTATTTTTTATATAGAGCTCGTGGTGTAAATCGAATCAAGAAGGACGTCATGGCCTTATACGGCGACAAAAGAATTGTGTGGGCGCGAAATGCTACTGTTGCATTTGCTAGAGGTATTCAACAGCGGCTTTCAAGACCTGGTGCTTATACTTTAGCTGATCGGTAAGTGCCAATACTTTATCTGATAGACATAAATATACAAGACGTATATATATAATTCGGTGGAAAGCGGAGTAGTTCCCTCTTCCTACCCTGCCTACCGCAACGTAGAAAAAATCAAGAATATTGTGTGTGAGGAAGTACTGTTCTAAGTGAATTAGTTTTAAGATTCCGTACCCAAAGAATAAAACGGGAACCTATTACAAAGACTTCGCCGTCTGTTTATATGGATTTCCTTGTGTCACCGGGCTGTAGCTCAGTGAATCTAGTTTATTATTTTTTTTACACATTATGTATTTCTGTTGCCGCTATAACAACAAATATAAAAAAATAAAGGGCTTTCCTTACAACGAACGTGATATTTTTGAACCATTTGGGTGGGTAGTCCGACTTGTATTTAGCCGATTTATAAATAAAAATAACAATATTTTTGTAATCAATATGGTGATTCTTTTAAGAATATGTTAAGAAGAAGGTAAAATAAACAGAAACTGTATTACTATTTTATATTTATTAAAACCATTTAAATTATGATCGCGCAGGATACAACGTGAAGCTAAAAAAATTAAACTTTCAATACGTTCACATCAGATTTAAAAAAAAAATATTTTTTTAACGTAAAATGATTATAGGAAAAAAAATGTTTATAGAATGCTTCGGTTGTCAAATATTATCTTAGAAGATATATGCTGCTATATGCATATGAACGTGCCTTCCAGACGTTGTACTCATCCAAAAGCCAAGTTCATGATGGAGATGTCAGATAAGGTAGGTACTACTACATATTTCAGTGCATTAGATATACTAATGCATTAATATGTGTGGAATTAGAAGGCTAGAAATTCTTTTATTTCTTAATCGACTTCGAAAAAAAAAGGTTAACAGTTTGATATGTTATGTCAAATATGTATGTGTGTTATTGGAATTGCATAGTATTTGAGCGTGTTGATCTACTTAGGCTTCTTAGCACGTACGCTAACTAAAACTCATTTAGAGATCATTCTTTATGATTTAAACGGATTCCAAGTTAGGCAACATTCAGGTTGTAGTTTCATTACACTTCTGAAGGGGAGATATATAATCGGTTTAATTTTTAAATTATATTTATAGTGTGTTTCGTCAATAGGTGACAGTTTGGATTGACGAAATACTAGCAGAGAGTGATGATCGCATGCTGATGATGGACTTCGATGAGGATAATGGTGAGCTTCAATATGATACTTTTGTACTTATTATTTTCAGAATTTATAGCATGGCGCTTAAATCTGCGATTCTTCTAGCTGCATTCCAGGTAACTTAATATAAGTCGTTATATCTTCGTCGATTTTTGCTGTTTACTTTTTGTTTTGTTTTTATATTTTGTAATTTAATAACTGTTATATATTTATATTACATTCATATATTGTTTCTGACGGAAATGACGATTATCGGATAACTAGTGTAGAATAAAAGGTCTGCCTGTTTCCTTTTGTCGAGTAGAAGTGGAAAAAAGCATGGCTGCAGCGGAACGTGCTACGTCAAGTGAAGGCGTTACACCGGGCACCACGCCTGGGGCTTCCAAGACAAGCCTGCCTAAAGAATAGGTAATAAATATATCCTACTAATATTATAAAATCCTAATCGAAATATAATCTTTGTCACAAATTGTATCAGAATAATATGATTTTAGTAAAGATTTTATATAACTTGCCTATGTAATAACAACACGTTTAAGCAGGCGAACCCTCTTTCGGATTTTTATAGTAATAATGTGTTTGGAGAAAAATTGCCAGATATACGCATTTTTGCATAAAGACTCGTTCTCTACTCTCCGCCAGAATTCGCGACATTCAGGTGTGGGATGACGAAACAACAACACCAGAAGACAACATCAGAGCGAAAAAACTAAAATAATTTATATAACCGTTCCACCCAATGAAAATTGAAGATGCTCTCCCAATTACACACGATGATATCTCCAAACATTAACTCAAAATATTGACTTTGTCAATCAAATGTTGTTACACATGTACCTCTCCCTGTCTTTAAATTTAAATTATTACTTTTAAATATGTAAAAAATATCGGTTAAAGATACGATACGAACAATGCAAGAAATGCGTGAAGACAATAAATAAGCGTTGAAAATGTATTACCAAAATGAGAATCGAAATAATTTATGAAATTTTCTTTGTTGCAGACATTACAGGAGCGAGTGAGATGGGAGAAGTAACTTTTACAGATAATTTTCTGAATATGATGGGCGGTGTAAGTGTGAAGTTTTTTATTTATTTGTTTATATTCGAATCGAAAAGAAAAAAGTATTTTCGGGCCGCCATTTGTCTGGTCAAGCCCATACCTATTTATTTAGATTATTTTTTATTATTCCTAACTTAAGTTTCTACCTTGAAAATACGACTGTCTTTTAATTAATCAGACTTTTAACAACACTGCAAAAAATGTATTTAATTTATATCATTATGGCTATTCAAAAATTTTGATTTATATTAATTTTAACCAATTGATTCTTCATTGTCCACTACCTATTTTGTAGATGCAAGAGTTGATGATAAAAACTTTTAAACATTACATTGTTGTATGTTAAATTTAATTTCTAAAGACATTATTATTCCTAGGACCATGTTCAAATAATTATAATAATATTGAAAGAAGATAAATTGGACATTAACAACTTAGAAACAGTATCAAAACCAGCCATTAGAAAAAACCAAAATCAACTACACTTACATGATATTTTTAATAAAAAAAATTGTAAAATTATGAATATCATATTTAATTATATTTTTGTACCTTTTCCTTCAAATACAAGTGAACACTAATAAGGTAAAACATAAAACTGTTATATTATTATAAAATTATATATTTTTTAATCATTCTTCATTTTCCATTTTAATTGTGATTTTATGTTTAATTAAAAAACTTTTTTATTTGTGTTCACTTGTGTTGATGTGGACAATGAAGGATGGTTCAATTTTCTTGAAATGTGCTCGATAATTATAAAGCTTTATTTTAAACCGACTTTCAAAAAAAAGTAGGTTCTCAAATCGTCGGAATCATTTTTTATATATTAAAATTATTTGTGACGAAAGATTTTATTTTCAGGGTGGTCTTCTGAAAGTCCGTAAGTATTAGAAGCAGATTTTTCTTACGTTACTATAGTCAAAGTATGACTACACTATTTCTGTAATCTTATATTATTATATATTTTTTTCAGCACAACCGGCATATTTACATTTTACTGGTAAGTTCTTTAGGTTTCATAATCATAATACCACTAAAATAATAATACGAGCGATTTACTTATAATCATATACATACGTTATGTAACCAGGTGAAATGTTGGAAGCTTTTATGATTTTAACAGAATCTATGTATAAAAAAGAAGATCAACAGTTGCTTTCTTATGGCAAATTTCAACAAACCTACACGGAGGCGGCGAACGAGTACGTTTTGCGTCTTATTATTCTAAATAATTGTTTTAATATTGTAATATCAATCACATGCTAAATTGTATTACTTCTAGATTAAAGGAAACATCTGATTTTAAGGCAACAGAGTACAATACTACATTAGCAAGTAAACTAAATGGCGACCTAACTGCAGTTGCAAAACCTAACACGCCCAATAATATTGCACCATATATGAAAGGTATTTTGTTTCAATGGCAAGGACGAAATATTATAATGCAATAGTAGTAGTAACTTATGTCATGTTTTATATATTATTTCATTTTGCATATTTTGTGTGATTTAAAGGTTCTTGTTGGGAACCTATTTTGTTAAGACACCCCATTCCTCATTAAGATATTCGGTTCCCCACTTTCCACTGAATTCTTCGGGCATTGTATTATTGAATGGTGGAAGTCAACGCCGAGTTTTACAACACCTTTTTACCAGAGCGAGGAAATGAAAGTACTCAATATCCTGTTAAATTTTAAGTTGTTCCTTGTATATCGCAAGAAATTTGTTCTTTTTATGTGTATCGATTATAAAAAATGTTAGTGGTTGTTCAATATGAATTGAGCAACACTCTACAGCCTTAATGTATCTTTTTTTAGTTAGCGTATAAATAATTACTATTTATAGGTTTGTTTTTCAGATATGGTGGAAATTTGTTCAAATTTTTTAGCCCAGCATGCTGAATTTAACAGTAAGTATAGAATATGAAACTGGTATTTATAAATATAGTATATATCTTTACAGCCATTCGTGGCGCATAAGTTTGACTGTAAATCGACGGTTGGTTAATTGTTAGTTGGTTACTGGGTTCATTGGAAATTAATTATTACTTTAAGAAACAAAAAAAACATGCGATGTTGAATTTTGCCACTCAATAGGCAATGACTCAAAATTCGGCAAAAAGTGGTTGTGGAAGGAGTGGACATTAGGTTCCCTTCGCCAACCCTGCATCGCAGTTCAAAATAGCTTTATAAATATTTAACTACTACAATATATCACTTTTCTATTTATTATTAGTGTTGGGATAATTTGTCTATATATATATTTGTAGAAGATAAAGGTCCAGCATTCAAATTATTAGTGAAGGCCATGCGTGCTAAAGGTAATGATCAATTATATCAAAAAGGAAAAGCCAAAAGAAGCTATGCGACTGCCGCAACAGAGTAAGAATAAACTTACATAATTCGATAAGTTTTTTACATTTAGAAATTATTGATTTTTAAAACACGAAGTTGTAAAAAGTAAATAAGATTTAAATATACACATAACATAACATTGAAATATACAACTACTAGGTTTTGTTAATACTTACCTACTCTATCAAATTCTATGACAAAAATTGTGAAATGATAAATTTTTCGATAATTACTACAGAAATTGTTTGGAAACTACTGCCGCACAACTACTTACTTTTTTTTTTCAAAAATATTTCCTATACACAGACTAGAAAACGCAAGAGGCTTGGAGAGTGATCATAATGATCCTAATTTATCTCAAGAAATTCATTCACATTTATCTAAACTTACAGAAAATCAAACTCCAGCTGACTTAAAAGTGGACATGAAAGGTAACGATGCTGAATTACCTATGGGTATAGATCTAAATTAATAATATATTGAACGGATTTTTTAACAAATATCTAAATTATTCCATTTACAGCTTCAAGCTATCCCGCACACAGCAGAGTACGCAGTAGTAGCATTGTATTAAGACACACTTTTTCCCATTTTCCTCCGAGTTCTGCAGGCATTGCGTGTTGAGTAGCGGAACTCAACGCCTCACTTTGTCTAGACACCAGAGCAAAGAAATGAAAATATAAATGTAAATATAATGTAATGTAAAAATAATATGTAATTTCATTTGCTCGAGTGGTGATCGAACCCACAATCAGTTGATTTTACAATCACATAGTATTTAGTTATTTTTTTGTTTCAGACACTTTGAATTTATGTTCTAAATATCTATCACAACTAGCCATTGATGAAAGTAAGTAATATTCAAATAGTAGCAAGTAATATTCAAATAGTAGTACGATAAAATTACAGTAGATAGCTACATAGAAACATAAACTAACTTAACTTTCTTTATACGGGGTGGAAGTATCACTTTAAATGACACCACAGTATTAACTACTCTATAAAACCCTAATACAATACAATTAGATTTTTTTTTCCTAAAAATGAAAAAGTTACTTTTTCAAACAATTTATTATAATGAAATTATTGTTGTAATATAAAACGCTATTTGTCAAGAACGAGGCATGCACACATAAACCACCGCATACGCATCATTCCGAAATCGAGTCGTAGGTCTTGACGGCAAAGTTCAAAGTTGCTTAACCTTTAGAAATATTTTCATTGGTATAGTCTATGCGTAACAGTGTCACACGAAATACAGGTAGGGATAAACATCGTGAAATAAAAAAATATCCTACGTCTAAACTGTTGAGGTATCCTAATTATTTTTTTTTATGTATGGGTTTAAAAAATGTTACCCTATATGGTGTTCTCGTAAGAGGAGCGCTGACACTTCCACCCTGTTTTAATTGTGGTCTATATGGTATTCCGATGTTAGATTCATCTAAATCCGTTCAGTAGTTTCCATCCTAACAAACTTTAACATATATAATAATCAACATAAATATATAGAACAGAAAAGAATATGTATTTTCGTAATTGTATAGTTAAATATTATGTAATGTGGGTGAAATATATATATATATTAAAACATATGCAATAAAATTTGCAGTTGAAAGAGGTCCCGCCTTCGATATTCTCATAAAGGAATTGGAAAAAAAGGGCGCTGAAAGTTTCACACCACAATTTCCATGTGTCAATACAAATTTTGCTGCAGCATACATGTAACATTTCAGTTTCTATAAAATAATATTAGAAAATAGTATCTGTTGCTGTCTTTAACTTTGAGATCGTAAGGATAATATTATACCTAGATCAAATTTGGCCTCCGAGAAGAAACAAAACAACTCGTGTAGAGTAGCAGATGTTAATGCCGCAATTTGTTATATCGAAGCGAAAAAATAAAAATAATTTATTGTTACGACTAACGACTAAAATTTTCCTTTCGAGCCACTATAATTTATATAGAATTAACTGTTTATTATAAATGTTTATTTTCTATCAGATTAAAATCAGCGCCAGGACTTAGTGGAGTAGTTCCAGATGAATCTAAAGTTTTAGTTTTTAAAAATGCTTTACATAGAGTCGTTGATGTTGCTACTCCAAAAGTCTTAGTAAGGGATATGAATGGTATCTACTTATTATTTCTTTTTACGTTCAAAAGATTTTTACAAAATCTATAACTTAAGTAATTAATCCATGTTTCAGATGTAATCGGGCGGTGTGCTAATTATCTATCGGCATTTGTAAGGGACAGAGGTAAGTTATATTATACATACCTACATACTTCTAAAATATAATTAAATAAGCAAATTATTTTCAATCGCTATTTTTCCAATTGAATAAATTATATCTTAGAAACTAAGTTTCTTTAATCTTTTTTATAAATTAGTCTAGGTATACTTTTTTTTATATAACATACTGCTTACTAATTTAATTTTTATTATCCAAATGAACCCAAATTGATACAGCATATGTAGAAAAAGTAAAAACAATTTTCTTTAAAAACTTTATCACATTAGGAGGCACTCTCAAAATTAATATTTTAAATAATATACTATTAATTAATTAAGTTCAAATATTATTTACGATGATTACAATATTTCATATTTTATTATTATAATCATACACTTCCAGATAAAGCTATGAAAACTTTACTCAAAATGATGAAAAGCAAACCAAGTGTCCAATTGGGAAAAAGAAATAATTATATCATGAATTATGACACCGCAGCTTCTGAGTAAGTTTTAGGGCAAAATATATACAAAAGATAATATAGTGTGGTTTTGGTTCCAAGTTTTTGTTCTGGAAATTTCGACCTGCAAAATAAGCCCCGTGAATGACCGTAGAATTGAAGGCCGTAAGACCGTAGAAGGAAGAAAAGTGGATTCTCTACGATAATCGCAAGTGCTCATCGTAATAGCTAAACCCTGGCAAGCCAGCCAAATCCAAGCTGCTGAAAAAGATAGTTGCTAAGCAACCAAGACTGGTTGATCACTCTGTGTCATTACTGATTCAGGACAACGCTAGACCACATACTGCACAACACATGGCTCCCAAATTAGAAAAGATTCAATTGGAATGACATTTAATTCAACAGATTTACATTTTTTTCGGAATTTGAATAACTTATTGCATCGGAAAAAATTCAACTCTGATGGGGCGGTCAAAACCGCATTCGAAGATTTTGTTTTTTCCATCTAAATGGGTTTTTAGTAAAGAGATCAATGAACTACCTTTGAGATGGCAAAAGTGCATAGTCAATGGTCCATACTTTGATTAAATATATATTAAAAAATATTCATATTTTTGTTTTCCTCGTAACTAAACGCCAATTTCATATGCAACCATAGGCCCCTAATATTTGTAACAATTTCTACTTCAAATTTAAAAGTATGTATTTGTTTGACAGAATTGAAAATGCCCCTAATGTGGTGCCTTATTTGCCTATCAAAGACATTGCTGATGAGGGAAAATCTAATCTCACCAGAGACATGGAAGGGCAAGTTTCACCGGATATGAAGTTAGCTGTAAAAGGTTATAAATATATAAATATCTATATACATACTTATATATTTAACATGTCTATAATGTTATATTCATTTTTGTTTTTAAATAAAGTTTAAAACTTAATAAAAAATATTAATATTTTTTATTTTATATTTACAGCGTTAATTCAAGACGCATCGAGATATTTATCTCAACCAGTTGCTATGAGAAGTAAGTTACGTGAAATATGTATATTGATATTTAATATATCTATTACAATATTGATTTCATTATTTATCTTGTTCTTCTTTTCTACATCCACATTAATGTTGCAAGTTCTCCATTTCACAGAGTATTAGAGTTAATATTTGTTGTAAAATATTAACTTCTGTTGCTATCAAAAATGGCTACCGAATAATTGCCATTCGAAGTATGAACAATAAAGTATATTTGTTGTATATATTTTCAGTTATATATATACCTAAAATATTTAAATATATACAGGTGGTGTGGCCGGTGAACGGTATCCATTGAATTTCTTGACGGCGGTAAAGCAATCTCTGGGATCAAAACCACTATTCAAGTATAAAGCTTTTGGTCAGACATACGCTGACGCAGCTGAAGAGTTAGTAAACAGTTAAAAAGATTTTTAAAATATTTTATTTACCTACATTAAGTTAAGTTTGTAAAGCAATCTCTGGGATCAAAACCACTATTCAAGTATAAAGCTTTTGGTCAGACATACGCTGACGCAGCTGAAGAGTTAGTAAACAGTTAAAAAGATTTTTAAAATATTTTATTTACCTACATTAAGTTAAGTTTGCTAATAACTTAAAATATATTAGAACAAATGGAGGACGGAAAATCTTGACTGTAGACTCTCTCTTTCTACTATTCAATTAAAGTAATTATGGTATTAAAAAGTTAATTCGAGGTGCATCAGTACTACGTTGGTCGTTTCTCGTTATTGGCTAAGTTTTCTTACCGTAAAGGTAAAACGTCACTTTTAACGGTGGTTATAAATAGATGTAATATTTCTTCCTAGACTAAAATATGCTGGAACTTTGGAGTGTGACCCTAAATGTGAAATGTTACAACATGAAATATTTACAGAAATGAAACACACAATGCCTTCACGGTTAGCTCCAACTATAACAAGCAATTTGAGCGGTATTATTTATTTTATATATTTACAGAATTGACATGTTCATTTAAATGTTTAATTGTATGACTATATAATTATCATCATTTTGTTTTTTTAGAAACAATGGAAGATGCCTCTAAGCATTTGGCAAAAATTGGAAGTGAGAAAGGCAAGTCTTATTATAAAATTTGTTAATTCTTTCATTGCTTTCAGAATTGGAAGTACTGAGGGTAAATTAGATAGAGAATTTTTTTTCTAATTTTAAACTTTTGCTTAGTCAATTTTTGATGTTTTATTACATTACAGTTATTATATTATTTTTTTTTATGTATGTTAGGTGAAGCTTTGCAGCATTTAGTTAATATAATGAAAGAACAGGGTGAAACCCCGCTTGGTCAAATGCAGGGCTATCAACAAAGTTACGTTGATGGTGCAAGGAGGTAACTGTTTTATGTACAGAATTTATTATAACTAAATATTAGAATTATATAAATGCAACAAAAGTGCTAAGAATTATTATATTTTATCTTTTTAGAATAGAAAATGCAAATTCTTTGGCAAACAATAAAGTTGATAAAGGAGTATACGAATCGGTTAGTAGAAAATTAACAAGCCTAACTGAAAAGAAACCAGCCCCTCAACATGCAAAACATATGCCCGGTATTTTTTTTTTATAATTTTATAGGTTTTTAATTATAGTTTTAATTTAGTTGATTTTTTTTTTTTTTTAATTATAGTTTATAGGCATAAAGTTTTTTTATCTTATTGTTATTGTTTTTCATTAAACTTATACTCACCATTATGAAAATTCATTATACTTTGTTACAGCAATTGTCGACGACAGTTCCAAGTTTCTAGCAGCACCATTCCCAGAGAGTATGATTTTCTATTGTTTTTTTTTTTACTTTTGTTATAAAAGTGACATATTTGGTCAAGTTACTAAATTAAACATATATTTATTATGCAAAAAAGATCGGAAGTATTCAAATCGCCTTCAGGGATCTTAAGGTTATGTAACTTTAGCTTAGTATCATCGACACTGTTTTTGAATGTACACTAAGTTCAGTTTTTTTTTCTCGCTTTTGCCCTGCATCATATTTACCTATGGACAAATATGCTATTCACAATTTGATTGCAAAAAGACGTTAATAATGATATCACCTATTTTAGATGAAGATGAAAAACGAAGAGTATTGGCTGACTTGATGGCGCGTAAAGGAGACGAAACATTGGTAAAGGAAGGCATTTACAAAGTAACTTATACTGAAGGTGGAGAAGAGTAAGAAAATCAAAATTTAGTTTATATTTGTTTTAAACTAGATAATTATTTAATAAAAAATACTTAAATTCTTAGAATAATGAATGCGCCTGTCGGATTAACTAAAGCGCAAGATGAAAATACGAAAAAGCAGGTGCTGGAAAAAGTAAATGCTGTTATCCCGGAAAAGAAGTTGCAAAATGCTCTCAAACGTAAATTTAATATGACTTACTTATTTAGAAAACGTATAAAAATACGTATGGCTCAGTGGTCAGAGCGCCTGGTCGGTTTCCAGGAGGCGCGGGTTCGAGTCCCGCTACGTTCAAATTTTTATACGTTTTCTAAATAAGTATTTATATTTCCTAAGTGTAGATTAACACTTTAAAAATATTTAAAAAAAATATATTTAATATGACTTATAAAAAATATTATATAAAATTCATTATAGATAGTAAAATATCATTTAAAAATATTATATATATAATATAAAAATATTATTTTAGAACCAGCTAACGAAGGGGCAGCGTACTTAAGCGATGTGGTAAAAGGCAGAGGTGAGGGCTTAACATTATAAAATATATATCATTTTTATTATGGCCATCGTGGCATAACGAGACGGGGTTGTATTCTGCTTGGTATAATTAGATGTACGGAAAAGGCGTAAAATAAAAAAAATATTAACATGTTTTTTGTTTAGATAGTACTAAAACGATCGTGTTGTCAGTCGTGGCGCAGGAGCCCAAGTGTATGACTGATCAATCGTCACTCGAGGACATGAAATATTTAATATTTTCATATCTTCGCTCTAGTGTTGACGCATAATGCAACGTCGAGTTCTGTCTCTTAGCACGCAGTGTGTCAAAAATGCTGCGGAAAATGGAGAACGGAATGTTTTAACACTACATCTGCCTTACCCATTGTGTGCAGGATACAGCGTGATTTTTTTAATATTTACATAATTACTTTAATATGTAGCTGAAGTAATGCAAGTTTTACATGATGAGATGAAAAAAGAAAAGGACAAACAACTTATTTCTGTTGGAAAATTTTCTAAGACTCACGAACAAGCAGCACAAATGTACGTTACTTTGTATATAATTTAATATAATATAATATTAATATTTTTTTTACAAAGTATTTATAAAAAAAAATAATGAGGCTTTTTTATATTTAGGTTAGAAGAAGCGCCTCACTTTGGTGGACTGAGACCGTCACCTGTTCTTGAAGACATAGTCGCTGATAAAATCAAGGTCATTCCTACCACTAGTGTTTCAGAAAAATCAAAACCTTATGTCCCAGGTAAGATAAAATATTTAAAAAAGGTTTAACCGTAAACGCGATCATTGTGGGTCCGAATCTCATTTATCAAAATAATATATTATTATACTATTTTCCATTTATCCGCTGTAATAGGCAAAATGTAAGGTTAAGTTTTGGCACCAAACACGCCGTGTCTCTAATTCAGGTAATAAGGGGAGTACGGAGTATTTTGACAATAGGTTCTCACTGCCCTATACTAATATAAGTCCCAATACATCACCCATATATTATAGCTCTATTTTTTCAAGAGTCAAACTTCAAAAAAAAAGGTTATACCGATGAAGAATTATGAAATGAAATGTATATGATGACAAAATGTACGGACCATAAATCTGGAGTGTAATAAAAAATAAAAAAAACCCTAAACACGTTTTTTAATATATACTTACGTTATTCGTCTTTTTAATATAATTAATGTTTCGCACTTTATATAGGTTGCGCTGACATTCTTACGCAGAACCTGATAACATTTTATTAATATAGAATAAACTAATTAGTATAAGCAAGTTCAATTTTTCATTATGAATATATATTTACTTATCAAATAACTTTAAACGAATAATGAGATTAATGCATTTTCAGATGCGTCTGACATTACAACAAAATATATTGCTGGAGTAGCTACAGAAGAATGTAAGTCTGAAATACTGTTTTAATTTTAACAATTTAATAAATGAGTTTTAGTAGACTTTAATAATCTTTATTAAAATGAGACCAGTGGTAACGGAGAAGCACAAGTATGCCACTATAAATGCGACAGATTGTGGGTTGCTGACAAAATATGGGAAATGAGTGTCTGAACACAATGTTACCAGGTTTCCTCCGCCTACTTTGCTATTACTGCGGGTTTCTGTGTCAAGCAAAAAAAAGAAAAAATATAATAAACAAAAGAAAAGATATAATTATATACATATGTCAAATTTTAAGGTGGCTTGGATGCGAAGGCACTTGCTGCTTTACAAAAATCTACAGATGCCACAAAGGGAACAACAGAAAAGTACGTACTTTACCAATTCCAACGGCGTAGAATTTTTAATATCATTTAAAATAGACTTATTCTATGTTATCTGGTTAATTATATAATATTGTGATTCTATATAATATTCTAAGATACATTTTATATATATACTATTTTTTAAATATTTTTAAAATATAAGCTGTTATTATATGTTTTTGGCTACGTTTAGTTCTTTTAGCCATTATGTAATGTATTTTATAAATTTCAATTCTTTTTATAAATAGTTATAGACTGACACTTAGCATGTATGTAATTACTATCTTAGAGACAAATCACAAGCACCACCACCGTCAGTGAGTGATGATGTAGCAGACACGAGCTCTAAAAAAACCAGTGGAGATGATAGAGATATGAGCAAGGAAATGGAGGACAGATTAAGAAGGATGGCTGAACTTGAGGAAGCTAGAAGAAAGGCTAAAGGTATTTAAATATTTAAAGTAAATTCAGCTTCACGCTGTATCTCGCTGTCAGCGGGGCAGACATAGGGAACCTGGTGTTAAGACACTCCGTTCCCCACTTTGAACGCCACGCTTTGCCTCGACATCGGAGCGAAGGAATTAAAATAAAAATTTAAATAAATATTTAATTTCCTTAAATTAAAATAAATAAATAAATGAATAATAAATATTTTACTTGCAGAACTTGAGGAAGTTAGAAGAAAATCCGACCAAAAACCTAGCCAGGCGGCTGAAGGTATTCAAATATTTAAAATGGCATGAGAATAAGAATGGAAGGAAGGAAGGAATAAAATAAATAAGAGATATTGTGAATAGCATAAATAAAATTTATGCTTCATAATTAAGCAAAAGTTTCTAATAAGTTGGTATATTCTAGAAATGAATGTGGCTAATGTAATGAATGTAGCTAGTGCCATAAAACTTTTTTTTATAGCAAAGTATGCAGAGGTTTTTGCTCTGTTACCAGAACGAAGACATGAAAATATTAACAAGAATAATTAATTGTCCCGCGTGGTAATCGAACCTACTACCGTCACGTTTACAGTCACACGTTTGTGTTGTATCATTGCGCCGTAACGCTCTCAACAATCATATTTTGTTTGCTTAAAAAATTTGAAGTTGATGCCGACCGTGAACGTGCTTTGCGAATTCTTCACGATAAGCTACGCGCTCGCGGCGCCGAAGTGTTCTACAAGCAGCCTCATACTGAACTGACACACGCAGAAGCTGCTAAATGGTGAGAATATAAAATTACTCACGTATTCAAAAGTTTACAAATATAAATTGTACTAATATGTATGTTATATATAAACAAGCTAAGGTCTATATTGTATAATATTTCTATGGCTATAGAAAATACTAATTATGATTTTGATGATCATTAGTCACACGTTTGTGTTGTATCATTGCGCCGTAACGCTCTCAACAATCATATTTTGTATGCTTAAATCGTCAGGGATGAACAGGGGTTCTTAGGTATCAATAAAATGTAATGTATAAGAGCAATGCAAATGAAACTTAACATATTTCATAAATTCACTATTGACGTCATATGACGGTTCAAGAAAACGACGAATCATTTCGAAGGTAGGTTGATTGGTAAGACCAAGAGCTTACTATTATTATTAAAATCTAATAATTGATATTTTTGATAATAATTTTAACATGTAGGTTGACAATGGAACCAGCTATGAAAGTGGACAAATCGGTGAAAGATTGTGGCGACACAGCTCGCCTTCATATAAAATTTGAACGAAAGCTGAACCACCTTGTTGGTGACACTACTCCTGCGAACATGCGCGATGTAATGCAAGGTATTGTTATAATAGTACTAGAACTTTTTATCTATAAAGCTTAAAGTTTTAATGTTAATATAATATTTTTTTTTCAGACGTCGTTATAGAATCGTCAAGAATTCTTTCAGAATATTTTGTTTCGAAAAGTAAGTAAATTTCCAAAAGCTTTGTATTCTTGGTAATATTTGTAGATACATTATAGGACTATAGAAACTAAAAGTAGTTTGTGGTGTTGTTGATAATATCGAATCAAATAAATAATTAGAAGTTTATATTACATTGTATTATAAAACTATTTTATAGGTTTCAAAGTTCTCGTTGGAGCAGCGCTTATATCGGAAATGCAGAGGCGAGGGAATGAAATATTGATTGAAATGGATGGTGCTACTGAAACATTTTTCTTTGCAGCCCAAAGGTGACTTTCTTGATAATAACTATAGTTTCTTAGAAAAAATAAAAAAAATATTTGTTTTTTTATTCTAATCATGTTTTTGTTATATTAGACTTAAAAAAACAACATCATTAGAAGTAAATGAGCCATGTTCACAAGTGGCTTATCGCCTAACAAAGAAATTAGAAGATATTGTAAAATGTCGGTCAATGCCACGAAAAATAATATCGTCAATGAAAGGTACCGAGACGTGGAGTTTTTGATTTAGGTACCTTACTTAATAAAACCAAAAGAATAATTTTGATTATATTATTGTTTTATGTTTTCAGATCACATTGTAGAAGTGGCACAATATCTGTCAGCTCACGTAACAAAACCAGGTATGTTGATTTTTTTTTCACAATTTAATCATGTAATATGAGAATATGTTACACTTCATACTATATATGTATTTTAAGCTCTATTTATACTGTTTACTACCTGTAGGTACGCCAATTTTTATATTAATTAAAAATATTCGTATTTATAGACGAACAAATAGAAGCCTATGTCGCGTTATTAAATGAAATGGAGGCTGCTGGAAGTGGCCTTCTCGTAGAAGGTGATATACCAAAATCATACAAAGACGCTGCCACTTAGTAAGCATTTACATATATGTTTAAATGAATAATAAAAATTGAATAATATAAATTACTTACTTATGTTTTTATATAAGTATATAAATATAACGAATATTCTTATCAATTAATATACACAATTATAGTATTGAGGCCAGTCGTGGCGCAGCGGCACGAAGTGTGACTGATAAACCGACTGGTTGTGGGTTCGATCCCCATTCGAGAAGAAATATTTACTTAAATTTATATTTTCATTTCTTGGCTCTGGTGTCGAGGCTAAGCGCGGCGTTGATTTCTGCCACTCAACATGCAATGCCTCCAGAATTCGGCAGAAAGTGGAGAACGGAGTGTCTTAACATTAAGTTCCCTCTGCCTACCCTGCTGTGTGCGGGATACAGCGTGAAGCTGATTTATTTTATTTATTTTATTATAGTCTCCGTCAACTTACAACATTTCAAGATATGATAGCGCTACCAAATTCATCATTGCAATCGAACATAGAAGGCAAATTGAAAATTTTAATGGACAGTTGTAGAGGGAACTACAACAAATCCGCCATGTCGGGTAAGTATATATTCGTTAAAAAAATACCTGCTTAAATAAATTTTTATAATTTATTACATTTTTTTTTTATTTTAAGGTGTAATAAGTGAAACAACAAGATTGCTCGTCTCTTACATCGTTTTACAAGGTATATAACATTTATTGTTTGACAATTGTTGGCTTCATAATTAAAAATTTGAAATATTCTTTATATTTTTAAATGTTTCTCTAATTGTTATTTGTGTTATTTTTTAGGTACAAAAACAGAAGCATTAAAAGCGCTAACAGCGGAAATGGAAAGAGAATGTGACAATGTCTTGTTGCGACATGGTAATGTCCGAAGAACTTTCGGTGACGGAGCTGATGCGTTAGTTCATATGTTTCAGTAACAATATTAAATACTGTTAAATGTTTTGATCGGGAAAGTTAAAGAATAAGAGGATTTTATATAAAGGCAATATAATAATAAAAATAAAAATACCTAAATTTTGCCTCTTTATCACAAAAACACGTTGCTTTTATCTTCTCTCCAGTCTCCAGTCTTGATATCGCGGCTGGTTCGTTTTCTCGGCATCCTCGCAAGTAGCCACGTAGTGCCTGCAATTTTTTTTAGGGACAGAGTACCGTCTTTCCTACCCAACCGGTGTCGCTGTAAAAGCCAATAGAGCGAACAGCATTAACCTCATGTTCGATAAAAAACAAAAGAACTTTCCATTCTCTTACAGATTGCGCGCTAAGAACAGTGACCAATTAAGTGTCCCAAGCGCCGATCCTGTAGTTTCAAGGAAAATACAAATTAAATTACACAACTTGATGAACTCACGTACACCTGAAAAATACTTATCCCTCATGGATGGTATGTTTCATTATATTTAATTACCTTAAATATTTTATTTTTTGTTTATTGTAAAAGTTTTTTTTTCTTTTATATAGATGTTATTGAAGATGCGACGATGTATTTGGCCGTCCACTTCTTGCAACCACGTAATGTCAACTTTTTATTTAATTATGCAGATGTACATTCGTATAATATTGTAAATAATAAATATGTATGATATTTTCAGATGTTATACAAGTTTGTAAATGCATGAACAACGCTTTTGTTCAATGTGAATTATGGAGCGATGAAATCTTGCGTCGTGTTGCAAAGCCGTGTTGTAACTGTTCGCGCCACATTTCCTTACAAAATTTGTCTGATGACATTCCCGGCACTTCTAAAGCGTATACCCATGGAGTTGGAATATCTCTAACACCTTGCCCTTCGAAAACAAAGAAAATATTACCGAGTCAAGGTGAAAAACCGTATGCTCAGTCTTGTCCGGCTAAGAAACCTTCTGAGCACTGCAGGACTACCACTTCATATCTTTTGTATTCGTCAGAATTTGAAATAAAACCGTCTTCACATACACAAGGTATTATATTTAAGTCTCCTATTGGTTCACCAAGGGAGTCAACGAATTTTAAAGACATTTACTCAAATAAAGACGTGCAAGTTGTCGAAAAGCGGGATATATCACTTGGACCAGAAAAGAAACAAGAAAGTACATCTTCATCTTTACTAACTTCTAAGAGTACCAGCTCGGAAAACGCAAAGCCTGAAACTGATCACGTGTTTTGGCAGTCACCTACTACAATGTTCGCCAGAGTTGTAAAAACTGAGCCAGACCAAAGTTCATCGCTTACACCAAAAACTTGGGACTCTTCCACATCCAAAAGGACTTTAGTCAAACGTGGATATAATACACGTAACTATTACAGTTCTTACTACATATGTATGTATCTTCTAATTTGGAATCGGTGGATCATTTAATAAATTGTTTTTGTCAAGAGCAAAGTAAAATATTACCAAGCTTAGAAATAATTAGTATACTGCAGTATAATATTGATTTTTTAAGATAGTAATTACAATCATAAAATTTGGGGAATTATATCAGTAAACTTTAGCGACTGGCTTTGTTTATTTAAAGGTTTGGTAAAAAAACCTTTATATTAAGTATTATTTTAGGATTTTCTTGTAGGAGCTCCTATAATTACAACAGATCAAATGGCCGATTGGCACGCCATGATGGTAAGCTTGACTTGGAATATTCAAGCGTGGCGAAGATGGATACAAGATAATATAGATCGTGCCTTGAACTATCGGAATAATGGTGAATTTAATATTTCGTTTACAACGCTTAAGCAATATTTACATATCTTCAGACCTATGACTAAATCGTTCCGATTGCTGGTCGGCCCCACTCTGCCAGACAAAGAAGAAACTTAAAAATTAGAATGAAAGAGATTTTAACCCATCATCAACCATCTCGTGTTTGGTCAACTGTGGTCAGACTGCGTTCATATATAAAAGTAAATCTATATTTTTAAGCAAAATTAAAGTACTTCTTTTAAAGCAGAAACCGAGGAATCTTGGACAGTTTTTCAAAGACAAACAACTACAGATGCACTGCAATGGCGACAGTACAACAATTTCAGTAGACAGTTAACATATCGTCTTGCACTTAGGTACAGAGATAAGAAAGTGTGTACCATATTTTTTTCCTACGATTATTAAGCTAGTCAAGAAGAATAAATAATTGAATATAGGGTAATTTTTATTTTGCAGATTGTTTCTCCTACTAGAGCCACTCTTAAAACAGAAATTTATATGAAATGTCAGCAGGAGATGTTAGACATCATTGATATGTTTCATACATGGACTCAATGGTTGACTTTAGTTGTATGTACAACATTCTGAATTATTAGCTATATATATTTTGATCACACAAACTTATTATTCCTTGTACTCCTTATTGATATTATGATTTACTTTGATTTTGAACAGATAAGAGAAACAGATTCAATTGATCAAGAATATGATACGACTTCGTATAAAAATAGTCCGTTAGTATAAGTTAATATATTTCAAAATATATTGTTTTCCTGTTATATACAATTACCTATGAATATTCAAATATAATTTTTATGCTTAAATAGCAAATGGGAACAATTTAAGACCAAAGTTGAGGAATATGTGGAAGATTGGAAAAAGTATAATACACATTTAAAAGTCAATTGGGAACAAAAATATAAAATGCTAATTACTGGTAAGAATGTTTAATTATTTTGTTTCTGTAAATGCCGAGTAAAATTTAATACTTAAAAAAACGTATTTTTTTTATTTATCTCCTTTCAAATTTTTATTTCCCCATTCAAGTCAGACAAAATGCATTGAGGTTCCTCAAGTTCCGTCACCCAACACGCAATGCCTCGAATTCCCACTAAATCTCTATATTTGTACTACGCAATGTAGAGCGTGAAGCTATTTCTACTATTACAATTGTTTTAGACTGGTTGCCAGTGCTCAGTAAGTCTGGCGCGATGTGGGTAGTGAGCGCGTGCGGCGCGGTGCCCAGCGGCGCTGTCGCCGCGGGTGTATATGAAGGGGAGGTCATTTGGGTGGCCAGGACTACACACAAGTATATTAAATCATAATATTGTACTTTATACTTGGTTTATACAGTTACACACTTGTGTCCCTGCGCTACAACGACCTCAATTCACATTGCAAACCATTGTGGAGCTCTTTTCTGAATGGTTAATTGATAAATTGGTATTTTATTAAGGTACACAGATTTGTACGTAGCAGAAAATATTATAATCATATCAACAACAATAGAAACAAAATTTTGTGCATCGTCTAACAATTTTCGTTATATTATAAAAATAATTAATTTGTTTGGACAATTTCGGGTTGGGTAGAGGTATTACGGCCTGAATACCAGAGATAAGAAACTGATTAACATTCCATGGATTTACCACGCGGCTAGTGAGAGTAGGTGCAGGGTGGTCGGGACCTTAAAACAAAGCCTGTGACTTGCAGTTTAAAAATAGATTTAAGGGCCTCTTTCTATACACATTTACGCTTATATCCACTGTCTGAGCTTTTTTTTTTGCCGATACCAAATTCAAAAGGATTCGAAATCATGATTGACTTCCAAGTATTTTTTAAAAAAAGTCAAAAAATGTTATTATTATTATTATAGATGCAGTGTATTACCAGCCGCCCTTCACCCGTCTAAGCACTGTTGCACAGTGTACAGTGACGGTGAAGTCCATCACTACACTAAATATCAGGTATATAAGTCATATCAATTATAACGTTCGCTAAAACAGTCTTCCATTTTTTATTAATTTTTGTTATCTTAGATTGTGCAATTCTTCACATTGTTTTGTTTTGTTTATTGGGATTGGGAAAGATAATATAAACCACAAAACCTTATATTTGTTGACCTGTTCACATCTTATTAATATTGATCATAAATATATTTACATAAAATGTGTTACGCAGTGGATGGCATGTTGGGACACACGAGAGGGTCTAACTTTCTTTTGCTTAATTGGATCACATCTCATTATTTAAAAAAAAATAAAAATATTTGCTTAACAGGTAATGTGTAACGCTGAAGTATCGTGGATGGCGTGCCGGGCCTCCGACACGCGAGAGGGGCTCGCGGAGGGGCCGCGCGGCGCGCGCGCGGTGCGCGTGGCGCGCGGCGTGCTGGCGGGCCGCGTGCTGCACCGCGGCGCGCACCTCGTGGGCGCCGTGCGCGCGCCCGCGTGCCGCTGTCACGTCGTCATATATGGGCGACCGTTTGCGTTTAACTGCTATGAATTGTTAGTATTGGCTGAGTCATGATGGCGGGGATTAGAATTTGGGTGTCAAATTATTTGCGATTTCTTTATTTTGACGAAGGTGATTATTATAAAAATTTTGTTTTTTTTTCTGACGTTTAATGATGATAAGTCATGATATTGTAATGGAAAAGTTGAGATTGGATTTTGGCAATAATTGGCTGACTTTGTTAGTATAAATTGACTGTTTTAGGATGATATACAAGTACAAGTTGTTTTTAAATTAGATTCATTATATTTATTTTACTACCAATATACCATAGGAGCACTATATTTTTTGTATATTTTGTTTTTTATTATTATATTGTGATATTGAAAATAAAGAGGACTGAATTTGGTCAAATTTACATTTTATTCCATAAATACTTTTTTACATTACTAATCATTGATCTTGTGCTGCATCGACAAGGGTGACTTTTTCAATGTACCCGTCGGTGCCGGACAGGCGCACGACGTCTCCGGTACTGAAGGCGTGCGTGGCGCGCGCGGCGCCCACGATGCACGGCAAGCCGTACTCGCGGGCTATTACAGCACCTACAAATAAAATTGTATAATATTGAAAATATACATATACATGTATTTAGCTAGCAAGTAGTCTTGAATTAACGTCTTGAAACTATTATGTTAACAATACATACATTAATATGTGGCGCATTGTGACGATAGCACATCGTAATAATCGATATTTTGGCAAAGAAAAATTAAGAATAAGAAATCTTGTAAAAAAAAAAGCAGGAGCATGCGAGCAACGCGCGTACCACACAGTGGCGTGCATATAATATGCTATTGTTACCGTGTGAAATAAGTCCTCCAAGTTCGGTAACAATGCCACTGAGAAGAGGGAAGTATGGAGACCACCCTATATCCGTAGAGTGCGTTATAAGTACGTCACCCTGCTGCAACTGGTGGATCTATAAACATATTATATTACAAATATAATGAAATACAAATAAAAGGGTTAACCAATTTTGGCAATAAATTATCAGCACTGTTAAAACTTAAAACAGATGTCTAAAAATATAAAGTTTTTTTTTCTTTACGAACTAATCTTATTCAGATTATATTTAAAATACGTTTAATTGTTGTTAATTAAAAATATAAATAAGCCTATGTTAAATGTAACTGATTTCTTAGTTGTAATAGATATCAAATAAAAAAAAAAGTTTGCATGAAAAATATAAGAAAATCATTGGAAAGTTTAGTTTAGAAATGTTATACTACATTTCTACATCCAATAAAAATTTTTTTTATAATTTTTGTCTGTTTGTCTGTGCGCGACTTTGAATGCTATTAAATATACATGATCCTGTTTGTTTTATTTCAATCACTTCGAAGTTCATACATTCCTATACATACGGAGTCCCGAGCACAGCTCACTTATACAATCAATAGAAATCAAATAGAAAAATAATATTTTACAACTTACCTCAGATAGGTCTTTAACGACGCACACTCTTGCCACAACTTCCCCTCCACACACAGAAGTAGCTCGTAACTTAACTTCGCCACTCGTTATCTTCGGTCCCTCATTTTTCACGGGCTCCACCCATCCTGTATTCATTTCAGCAAATTTCAACTTGCTCCAAGCAGGGAAGAATTGATGGCGTTGCATTGCCCTAGGATTTGAAGAAATTTTATTTTTCTAGAATATTTAAAAAAAATAAATATATATTCTCCAAAACGAAGCATTACCCCCTAGAAGCATTACTATATTCTTTATATTAATATCGCAGAGATACAGCGTCAGACTGTAAATACGATGGTGGTTATGGGGGGTGGTGTTAGATCCTGGACATCAGCGTTGAATAGATATATATGTGTTCGTATAAACGTAATTTAAAAACAAAACGTTATAAAGTTTATTTAGAGAAGGAGCGCAGAATGCTTATATACTAATGAATAAAATATATTTAATTAACATATTTTATATACTACCATATATTTTGTTTAAAGTGGAATGCACGGCTATGGTAACGCATAATGTACGCGTCAATTGGCCCTCTGGGATCTTTAAATGTGCTGTAAGGTATGTACGAATAATTTAATTATAAAAATACTTACTTTTTCAATAAGGCTGGATCCCTCATCGCAATGTATCGTTTTAGTTCAGTTACAGTGAAATAGAAGACAAGATCTTGATACGGCAGGAACCAGTTCTGTACGAGGAGCTCCCCCAATCTCAAAGCAGCTAAACGTAGTTTATGTACGGCCAGTATAAGGTGAGCCTTGGTCACTTCCCTGTTGCGTACTGCTCCATGACAGAACGGCACTATCCAGCGTAATATTTTTCTGTTATCAAAGTGAATTTGTCATAATTATGGTGTTTCTTTTATAAGATGGTTTTTGGTGTCGTCTTGACGTTATTTTGTTCTCATTGGTTCCCATGTGCGAGTTTTGAAGTAAATTAGACTAAAAAAATGTGCTGTGCGATTGATTGATGAATTAACAAATTGATGGACGTGTGGAAAATAATGAAACATGTGTAACAAAGTAATGAAATACTAAGAAAGTAAAAATTTATATACCTTGTGTTTGGTTTTTTAGGCGTCTTTAGAGATGCAACAACTTCGTCACTAGTTTTGTGTGGTGTATCTACTTTAGATACAGGTAGATTCATTAATAGTTTCATCAACTCCTCTGGCACTAATATCCATGGTTTTGTTGCAAGATCGAACTAAAAAATTAATAGATTTTACAATAAATCATAATATTATCATCTTTCAATTAGATGAAACAAGTGTTTAAACGATTTTTTTAATAATAATTCTTCATTCAAAATACTTAAATAAAAGAGCTAGAAAGATTCTAAATATTTCGTTAAATTATATACATAACTTACTTCCATAATAGACCTATGTCCGTGTTGATCCAAAAACGTGCTAACATCGTTATAAATGCTTGGAGCGTGGTTTTTCAGCCACCCCAGAGCTGTCTTTGGGTTCTGTTCACGAAACTCTGCCAATTTCCCACAATCTTCTAAATTCCTAACAATTTTGGCCATAATAAATGGAACTTCTGCTGATAGAACATCGCCGGAACTAAGAAGCGCACTAACTTCATTACATTCGTCTGGTGTGAAATCTATTTTAATTAGAAATTATAAAAACAGTTACAAATTTTAGAAAATAAATATTTTATTTAATTTTGATGTTTTTCTCTTGAATATGCCTCTTATATATATTATGAATAGCTAACAATTTATGTTTGTAAGTCTGACTTGGATAAACAAAATGATCTCTGTGTCCACTTATGATCCTTTATATTTAATAGGGGATAAATATATAGGGGACTAAAATAGATAAGAAAAAAGAATTTCTTATTATTATCATGTTCCATCTCTACTTCTATTTCTTTCTCTTTTTTATAGCTATACGTTTTTCTCGAACAAGCAAAAGGCAGAAATTCTAAAGACACTCCGCTTCCAACAATAACCTTATTAAAATCAAAATATTTTTTTTGCAAATAAGCCGTTACAAGCACTTTTGAATCATCAAGTTCTTACATAGAAATGTCTGTCGTGTCAGGTCCACAGGAAGCTACCACCAGCCCGGAAGGCAGTTCTGCTGATAAGAGCCGGCAAAATTCAACAGTTGCTCTTTTCAAAGTATAATTTACAATATTGAGTTATTGCAAACTGGGTGGCGGAACACAAAGAAGCGCTTTGTCTAGTAGAATGGGGAACGGACTTTAGGTATAAACATTTCCCCGAGCGGGGATCGAACCCACAAGCATCGCGTTTACAGTCAGACTGTGCCGCGACGATCTCTTCCTCTTTTTGCTCATTGAAATATGTGAAATAAAAGAGACTTACCAGATCTCCCTTCTAGAAGAACAGTCATGGCAATGAACTGAGTGAAGGTGCTGACGACGCTAGTGGTCGCGTGACTTAACATAAATCTGAGCATGTCTTTCTCTGTCGATACCAACTTGTTCAGTACTATTGAAGGATCCTTTGTGTCCACGCTCAAGTTCATCACGTTGATGTCTTTAATTGCATTGTTCATACGCCGTTTTGATAGTAGTAGGGTCTGTTATGAGTACGTACAACTTCAAAATAAATTAATTACAAATAATAAAATTAGATCTTACTGCTGTTTTGCATGTATGGAACGTAGTAGTTTATTTTGTAAAGTCATGATACTTTGTAATAATATTTTTATAGCAAATTCCGCCACTCAACTCGCAATCCCTCCAGAATTGGGCGAAAATTGGGGAACGAAATGACATACTAGGTTCCCTCTGGCTGGCTGTAAAAAAGCCAATCTAATAAATTAACATATTATTGTTTTAGACCATTAATCATTGTATAACATCAACTTACCTTGACCATGTCGTACAAAACCGACAAGTGTATCGGCCGCGCGCGGCGCGCGGCGGTGCAGCGCGGCGGCCATGACGGCGTCGTCCGCCACCGGGTGGCCGTGCACTGACATCTCCAACATACGGATATTCATGTCAATCTCTTGTGGAACCCGTCGATATACTGACTTAGGAGACAAATATTATGTTTTATTAATAGAAAGAAGAAAACAAGTATCATTTTGAATGTAGCGGGATTCGAACCCGCGCCTTGAATACCGCCCGAGCACTGTGACCAATAAGCCATGTGTTCTCTTCAAGCTACGTCAATATAGCAACTGAAACAAAGTTAGTTAACGACGACTATTTTTTGTAAGATTTATTACATTTCTTATAAAATTTAAATTGGCGATTGGCGACCTAGCTAATTCATGTAAAATTATAGGTGCTTTAGTTTTTTTATGATTAGTATTCAAAAATGTTGGATGTTATGGTTTTTTTGATCGTTCTAGATTCGGCCGATGAAATTTCGTGGTATTTCTAAGTGGTTTATTTAGAATATTTCTATTTTCTATCATTTTCAGGTCTTTTATTAGTACTGACTAAAAAAAAATTACAAGTATCTGCATTTAAGAACAATATTTTGAATGACACGACTATCACAATCTACTGTAACGCTAAGCCGCATATGCCACCAAAAGCCCTGCCAGCCAAGCCAGCCAAAGCTGACATTGACAGCTCACGTTTTAATGCCGGAGGGTGGGAGCAAATTGTTTAAATAGGCCGTACACCGCATTTCAGTTTTAGTTTTTGGTATCGTGTGTGTTATAAGACGAATCTCTGCTAAACTTCATAAGAATATTATAATAAGTACTGATTTACTACTGTGTTTTATTCCCTTCTGCTTTACTACCTTTGATGGCGAACAAGAGGTTAAATAACATTACTTACATTATAAAGAGCGATGGCACATCTATTATGTGTTATCATAATATTTTTGTCGTATCCGTCCCCGTTGGTCCTTATCAAAGTAGACACCCCTTTTTCTAAATTCCTGTAGACCAAATCGTAGGTCAGCGGTGTAAGTGGTTTTGGAAGAACCTGGAATGCAATCACCATATCGTGTAGATAATGCTTATTTGTATTCAGATCGATGTTAACATTTGTTAAGTATAATAAATAAAATTTGAAGTAATATTTAAAAGATGTTTAGTTTAGAAAAAATATTACATTATAAAAACATTATTAGCTCTTACTTTAGAATTAATAAAAATATATTAACACCATTCACAATTTTAAATAAAAAAAATAAAGATTAGCGATTACGGCAACTATAGTATCCATAGAAAATGATTTCGTCGCCACAGTACCGTACTAGGCGATCTGTTATATGGTATTATGCATAAAAAATATTTTTTAAAAAATAATTAAAGAAACTAATAGATAAGTATTTTTGTATGTTATTACCTCACCGGTATTAGCAAACGTAATTAATTCATCGTCGGACATAATCGGGAAGTCCAATTCGTGCAAAAGTTCTTCTTCCGTCCATCGCTCAAGAGACGTTATAGGTCGCGCTTGCAGCAAAAATATGTCGTCCTTAAAAGAATATATCGTGTACAAATATTTATTTCAGTAAATAGAGCAGAAATACGTACCTACATATATGTATATAAAAACATCCCGTTAAAAATTAACCTATTCCTACTTAAAGTAAAAAAAAAGGCTTTTGCTATTTTTTTACTATAAATATATATAAAATATGAACGATCAAGTGTTTTAACAATTTAATCAAATTATAATAAGAAATGTGATGAATGTTAATATTACTACTTACATTGTTAATAGCAAATTCTATATCTCTGCCGGCACCCCAAAGTTCTTGCTGTGACAGTCCTAGTTTAGCCAATTTGAATATCTCCGATTCAGATAAACATGGTTTATTTCTTTCATTGTCTGTAACACTTTCAGAAATAACTCCGCCATCACTTGATATGATTTTGTGCATTTTGGAACCAAGATCGATCTGAGCAATGGATAGGGTTCCGTTGAAATCACGTCTGACAACAATTGTGTCTGGTTCCACGGAACCTGATACGACGCTCTGTAAATACGAAATTGTAATATAAAGTTATTTTAGTTTACTTATTGTTAATTTAAAAAATGAGCTTCACGCTTTATTTCGCACATAGCAGAGTAGGCAGAGGGAATATAGTGTTGAGGCAGTGGCGGAATGCAACGTCGGGCTTTTGCTTTGGTGCTAGAGCGAATATTAATAAATATTAATTAATTCCCTCGAGTGGAGATCGTGAAAGCATAATCGTCGCGTCACAGTCACACCCCCGTCATCGTCGCGCCAATCTCGAATCTCTAAATCTCGGAAATTCTGATATATAAAAAATTAAGAAATAAATATTTTGAAACATTTTTAAAGTCTTATTCCACAGTTAGGAAAGAAGAAGAAGTAAGTACCTCCCCCAAGCCGTAGTTGGCGGTGATGAGTATCCTCGTGGGATCGCCTTGCGGGTGGGTCGTGAACAGCACGCCGGCCGCGCGCGCCGCCGCCAGCGCCTGCACCGCCACGCCGCCCGCGCACGCGCACGCCTGCCCGCTCTGTCTGCGAGCACGTGTATGCTAAGTTGTTATATACTAGTATTGTATTCATTTGGACTGCTCATGTTTGCAGCCCAAATAATATAAGGACAACTAATGTGTACACTTTAAGGATTTCTGATTCTTTAGAAGTAAAAATACAAGCTAGTCTATATAGATATATAGGTGTTTATATATAACAACCAAACCATTACTGTGTAAGACGGGATCAATAGATCTGTTATATATTATTTCGACTTCACACTGTATCCTATTTATAGTAGGGTAAATAGAGGAGAGTCGAGGCGTTGCGTATTGTATACCGGTTCAATAATCACATAAATGTCGATCTATGATATCAGATGTGATAGGCACATGTGTAACTCTGAAATAACATGTGAGGATGCGTGCTAATGGTCACATGTGTAGAAATATGATCATGTGTCCGGATTTGTGATCACTTCTTCTCTAGATTATTGAGTAAAGATGAATTAATGAAGTTTTTTCGCTTTCATAACACAACAAAACGCGGCGTTGAGCTTCAACACTCAATATAATAAAATGTTCCATAAATTGAGTGGAAAGCGGGGAATTAACCAATAAATAAAATAATAAAAATGATCTTACCTTCTGTAATAAGCGCTAGTGAAAGCAAACATGGACGCCCAGCAAACACGTACTCCATGTAAAACTCTGTCCGCTGCACTTCCTAGCACCGTGTCATTCTGTCCCGCTGCAGATAATGCCTCACTGTCCTCTCCCACCGCTGTTTCAATAAATCATCATATTATTAATGAATTAAAGTACTTAATTGTATATTTAACTTGTTATATGACTATCAATATATAATAAATGTTAAAAGTTGTTTTTTCTGCAGGCTTTTATCAATAAATAAAAAAATTAGGTGATAAACATATGTTCATAATGGCAACAAATATATTTTAAAATAAATAAAAAATATTATATAAGGCATAGGATATATAGAATAGAATTTACCCTTTACGTACCGTTTGAGTGTACTAAATTATATTTGGTAAGCCGCAATAATTACCTGAAGATCTAACTGCAAATCGTATTTCGGGGCCGTAATTCTGCGCGATCGCCTTCTTCTCTAGATTATTGAGTTCAATTAAAATAGCATTCTTCACGTCCTCTACGATATCAGTGGCCAGAAACAAATCCACGGCTCTAAGGAATTAAAGAGACAAAAAAGTAGCAAAATAAAACAATCAATAAATTTACTTTTGAATTATTTCAATTCCAGCTCTATTAATCACATTGTTCTTAAGTTATTTATCAAATTTAGTGATAAATAGTAATGTATATGTTTCAATTACAAATATTAAAAGTTGTACAACCGTTGCACGTCGGTTTGCACACTTGGAGCTCGGCCAGAGAAAGATTCCTATATTAAAATTATAAATATTGCTTCAAATTGTATTTGATTGCACCACCATCGTATTTTATCATGGAAGGTGGAAGATAATGTAATACGTACGTATTTCATACTTATATTAACTTTTTCACAATAAGATATAATGTAATACTTACTTTTGACATTTTTCCTTAAAGTTAGCTTCATCGTAATTTTCGTTAGCTGCTTCAATTTCTAAAATGGCTTCTTTGAGATTAACATTGACTTCAAGATGTTTGTTTAATGCTAGAGTGGTGATGCAGAATCCAGGAGGTACGCGGTAACCCTGAGAAATGGGTAAAGTTAAAACCTTATCTTTTTTTAAAAGTGGTAGTGATACAATGTGGAACTTAAAAATATTAGATATATGTGTATTTATGTGTAAAGGGTTTTTTAAGAGGTATGATTCGGATTGTGAAAAAAGCTGATTGGGTCAATAGTATTTTTTTTCTATAACAATATTTGAAGTTATTGTAAATATATATTATGTGCATTGGAAAGTGTCTTGTAACTGTAATGCATAATAAGTGCTACACGGAATTCATCAAACAAAATCATCTTAAAACTCTGGCCCAAAGCATGAAGCTAAAGAAAAAGAAAAATACCTGTTCCTCCTGTACAGACGCCAGTAGCGCCAAAGACGCTCCTTTCCCACCGACATACTCTACGCAAGCCGCAGCTTTTGCTTCAAACGGCACACAGTAGCCCACTGGGCCTGCGCCCTTCTTACTCAACCATTTTAGTCTCGGTGACGGAATTAATGGTACATCTGATTTATCCACTGTAATACATAAATGTTCTTAATAATCAATATAATTTGCCCTTAACATGTATTTCATAACATAATGAGAATTGCATACTGTCCGCGAGGTTTAAGCTGAACTTTATATTTGTGTGACTGTTTATAAACAATGTAGGTGTGCGGCACATCGCTTGCTTGGCCAAAACTCGCTTATACTGTTTTTTGACACTCGATCTACACCTCTTATACTAATAGAGCTATGTTCGGTTTATTAAAAGTAAAAACTATTACTGTATCAGAATAGAAAAATGTATGTGACAAGTGTCCACGCAGCAAAGGAAAAATAATGTTTCGTGGTCGCTGTTCTTGATGATATAACGAAACATTAATTATTAACAACAAATCACACGAGAGTGAAAATTTTGAAGATGCAAAGTCTGGTGCAGAAGAATTGATATATTTTGTTTTTTCTTATTAAAAGTTACTTTTTAAAAAAACGTATAAAATTTTAAAAGTTACTTATTACTAGTTAAATCATTAAAAGTTACTTATTAAAAAAAAACGTATAAAATTTTAAAACTACTTATACTGACTGATCAATCACACAAATGCAAAGCTTAGCTTAAGCATGGCGAGAGGTACATGACCGTAATCACAATAAATCAGAGAATACTCCTATATTTATCTATTAAATAATCCTTAGATACATTTTTTACTTAAAAATAACTTATTTGCGTTACTTTGTTAGTACAATCACTTTTTTATGTGATCTTCACCTTAATCAAAATCAAATTTTATCCAAGATCGTCGTAATTGACTTACATAAGAATTAATTATCTTACCTAAACTGTCATAACCAAGTTCTAAAACACCGGTGCCGTGAAAGTTATCAATAGTCACACTAAATATGCGGTACATTTGTTCCTGTTGCAGTCCTCTTGAATGAAGTACTCCTCCATCCTTGTTTATACGAATAACTATTTTAAATGTTCGGTTATTTGCTGTAAAAAATATGTAAATCAAAATAAATATAAGTCGAGTACGGGCGCAATGATAGTTGTAGGTTCGATATCCAGAGAGAATAAATTTAATTCTTCTTCCTCCCGATAAGAAAAAAAAGGTGCCGTTGAGATCTGCAACTCAATACAAAATGTCACCAACATTGTATGGCCAAAGATTACGCTACTAAATATGAACATAGCAGGGTAGGTAGAGGAAACCTAATGCTAAGACGCTTTGTACTCATGAAGTCACTCCCGATGCCCATTTTTCGCCGAATTTTGGTAGTATTGCGTGTTTGTTGCGGAAGTTAAACCTGTGCTTTATGTACCAGAACGGGAAAATACAAATAGATTAAATATAAACATCCTTCCAAACGTATCCGACCGGGCCCACAACCATCGCGTAAGACCGTATCCCACTAGACCTGCACCTGAGAAAATTAACGATAATGTTCATATTATCACTTTTTTCATATAAAAATAACAATATTTTATGAAGAAATTATTTTTAAAAGTTTATTTAAATTAGTTTTTACTATATAGCCTTACCGCTCACATTGATAGTATATGTGTTTGGTATTCCATCTTTATTCTCACAAAAATCAGACAAGATCATGTCAGTAGACGTAATGCTGTAGACGTTAAAATTTGGAAATCTTACACTTCCCGATATACACCTGAAATTAATAAATGGATACTTTATCAACTAGTAATATCTCATCAGCGTTTAAGGGTAGAGTATGCAGTGTTAAGTACTGCGTTACGTCACTCGATACGCAATGTCTCGAAAAATGGACGGTGGACAAAAAAAAAGAAAATTGTACGGACATACACACCGTCCAATTATCGAGACATTGAGCGACGTAACTCAGCGTATCGCTTTGTCTTATTATCAGAACGAGGAAATGAAATTAATTCAATACTCCAAGTGAGAAATGAATCCACAACAGTTCTTTTACATGCTGAATATTGCTTATGTGTGTTTACAGTCGTGGTGCTAGGAGCACAACGTGTAATTGTAAACGCGACTGATTGTGGATTCGATCCTCACTCGAGAAAATGAAATATTTATTTAAGAATGTATATTTTCATTTCTTTGTTCTGGTGTCTAGGCAATAGCTCGGCGTTGCGTTCCGACACTCAACACGCAATGCCTCCAAAAGTCAGCGGAAAGTGGGAAACGGTGTATCTTAACTGATAACACTAAGTTTCTCCGCCTATCCTGCTGTATGCAGGATACAGCTGAAAACGAAACAAAAAATAAGATCATATCTAATCAATATACGAATATAAAAAGCAATCAAAATACATATAAAACAAATACTTACTGAGTAAAATTTTTATAAAACGACAGGCCTCGAATTTCGACCGCGGTGCCATCTGTGGCAGATGCAGTCAGAGTGAATGTTCGTCTCACGTCTTTAGAACTTAAGCCATAACTTCTCTCTCTCACGCCCCTCACTCGAAGGTACTCGCTTATTTCTGTCCCTCCATTTGCATCGAACGTTTGAAACCTCCCTTGGACAGTTCCCCATTGCATCCAACTTCCGGAGCCTTTCCCACATGAATTTCTATAAAAATCCAATAGTGACTATGACTTTTGACTTTTGATTACTGACTTTTAAAAATAATAATAAATAGTCTAATATAAATTAAAGTTAATAATTATAAGCCGTCCAATTTATTTTCAGTAAGTTTGCAGTATTGTAAAAAAATATCTTTTCAATTATCACGTAATTATTAGATATAAAGCTAATTAATTATTATTTTTAAGATTTTATGTTTTAATATTATTTATTGGCAATTATATACAATAAACTATGTAAGAAACCTTACAGTAAATATGGCCAACCTCCATCCCGCCACGGCTCCAAAGCAAGAGTTTCAGCAGCTAGCTGTTCGCTCCAATCTTGTGGGTGTCTCACCACACTAGTAGCTGATGACCATCTGAAACATATATGTATAATTCGTTTGATTAAAACTACTGCCCGGTCGTGTCTATAATACTGATTAACATTGATGTTGTTTTCTTTGGTAGTCATATATATTTTTCAACACATATTTTTTTACTAGCAACTACTTTTTACTATTTCTTTTTATATTATTCTTATATTATATTGATTGCATATACATAGATATAATCATATATTTATTTTATAGAGGCCAATTGTAGAGGCACAAAGTGTGACTGTAAAATCGACTGGTTGTGGGTTCGATCTGCACTCGAGGAGACGAAATATTCCTATTACACATTAGCACTTGGCAACCACAACTGTAATATAGTATACCAATACCTATAAACATACTATATACCAAAATTACTAAGAAAACCATATAATTTACATAAAATTAAACTTGACGTGTTGCGTTTTATTGTCTTCCACGCTGTTTAGTACTCCATTAAATATAATTCTCAATCTTTCTTGCTCCGCCAATACTTGTATCTTTAGACCGCCAGCACTCCAACCTCCTTCGATATCACTCCATTCACTAACAGCAGTCTCTGGATGTTCTGAATATGAGAAATATTTCTATCACTCATTTTAAAATAAAGTATAAATTTTATTTGCAAAGCAACATCTTTACTTTTAAATTAAAAAAAACGCTACCAACGTCCTGGTTTTAAAAAGAAATAAGCATGTAGGTATTTACATATACCTACAAAATAATATTTTATGATTAATATGTGTAATATTTAAAAAATATAGAAAAGCAAAACAAATAATATGCAATAGCTTACGCGGTAACTTGTAACTTTTCCCATCAGCCAATTTCACAAATACTGTGACTTCAGCAATAGCTTTTCTGTTATTACAACTTTTTCTGATACACAATAAGACCGCTGAACTATCTGGAGCAGACGCTCGAAGTGTTATAGAATCCCAACCCTCATTCCTCTCAATATGTGGGGTCTCATGTAACGGTTGCGCTACTAGCTGCGATTTCCATCTTTTAACAGCATATCGTGCTAAGATTAACTTTAATGGATAGTTCCATCCTAAAAAACATATGTTCCTATATATGTATGTAGATATTAGCGAAAGAAAACTCTATTCTCTACATTCAATACATTAAGTATGTGGCACTAATTCGATTTTCTTTACATTTCCAAGATATGCAGAGAGAACCCAATAAATCATATCTCCATTTTGCCACATTTGATTCAAATAGAGTCGTTGCCTGTTCGACGGTTGATCTTAAAACTACGGTCTACCTAACAAAACCCAGGGCACATATACGAGTACTTAGAATATAATATTTTTAATATTAATGCAACTGGCATTTGGTAAAACAACTGTTGTGTTTAGCTACGCTATCATAAGTATACCACAGTGGGGTCTATGCAGTAGATACTTATATTATGCATTTTGTATGTAATTTGTAATTGCCGTACAAATGATAAAATAGCATGTTTTGATAGAATCATTATTGACGAGAATCATTAATTATATTGACTGTATTATATTTATATTTACACAAAAGTATATTTTAATATTGTATCAAGTTTATTTACAAGTATATTATTTTAATAATAAATAAAAAATTATTGATTGAGCAAATCTCACACAAGGTTGTCCTTGTGTGGGATTTGCTCAACCTTCTTATAGCGTAAAAAACAAACTTTAGCAACAAAATTATAATAAAGTTCAAGGTTACCATTATTTTGCTCGAACAAAATAAAATGATACTCTATTTTTACATACATTGACCTTTCACAACAACGTTATAACTATTAAGAAGTATACCATATCATAAATCAAATTGTATTTATCTAATTGTTGGCTAACGAGGATTACGAAGATAATTTAAAAATAACTCACCCGGCTCGCGATAGAAGCCTCTACGTTTCGGCGATTCTCTTATAAATATTAAGTAAAACACTACAGCGGCGGTGAACGAGCCGACTTGCAGGAGGATGTCTATAAAATCCATGAGAGATCACATCAACTGGCTATAAAAACAAGGACAAATTGATTATACGCTAAATAATTACTAGATTGCACACAACTACTCAGCTACAATGTATGATTTATAATACTCGTCCGGCACGCGACCAAAAGTATATTCAAATAAATCATTTTTAAAGCAATGACAAATACAATTGAGTCGATTTGATAAACTCGGTTGATACTTCCATATATTGATATATGGAACGTTAGGTAAAACTTATCTTGTCGTTAAGTGATAATAGTATACAATTAATATAATATCTGTATTCAAATATCAGAGATTAACGCTCTATACTTAAAGATTCAAACACCTGTTTATCGCTTTATTTCTGAGATACTTTGTGATTGTGATATAAACTACGAGCAATGTTTCTTCTTTTCGCCTATTTTTTATCGTATATATTATATCTTAATATTTCATGTGCTTAGCATCCATTGACTAATTCCTTTTTAAATACAAACCTACATATTTATGTTGTAAATAAATAATCATCCCAATAACATTTAAATATTTTGTTTTACTTAAATAAATTAATAAAAATATTTTGTTTTGTTTTATAATATTTACGTAACAGTGTTTTATTGTTACAAATAAACATTAATTTTCAAACGGACTTGTTATGTGACGTAAACTTTGGGTTTTTTACATATGACTACTACTCGATACTTTACAATTTCACAATATTTCTATGTAAATCGAGGATAAATTAATTGCCTCGTAAAAAAAAATTCCAGGCCGCATTGAATATAATAATATTAATTAATCGACAAAGTTAGTGCCATTACGCACGATTAGATACGTTCAGCACACAGTAGGGTAGACATAGAGACCATCAAAAATTATCAACACGCTGTTCCCCGCTTTCCTCTTAAGCTGATAATTAACACTGCGTATCCTATATTATTCCAGAGCGGGAAAATGAAAATCAATAATCCCTCAAATGAGTATCGAGCCCACAAACAACGCGTTTACAATAAGGCGTTATTCCACTGTGCCACGCCAACCTCAAGATATAACAGAGTAGAAATAATGTAAGGTTTTGAAAGTTAAAAATACATTTATTCCATAATAGCTTGAGCATATTCCTTATGAAAATGAATACATTAGAACATTCTAATGATGTATAATTTAAAATGTATTATCATTATAACAAAACAATTATGCTATGCCAATATTTCTAACATTTATCTATGTCAATATTATCTAATTCTAAATTTATGTTGTTATGGACTTTATCATTTTTCATGAACAACCTATTAGGGTAGTTGAGTGCCAGCTCCATTCAAAACTAGGGCAGAAGTGATATATATTTTTTTAATATATTAACTAAATTCCTGACTTTAGTTTTATAAATATTAATCTTTTAACTAACATACTGGACAAAAAAATATTATATTTATTTAATAAAAAAATTCTTGCTGAATGAATATAAATTAACCAATAATCAAATACCTTCTTCTATTTCCGTTTTAACAATTGTTATTCCTAATGATTTTTTCCTTCTACAAAATGCAATAAAATGCAATAAAATGCAAATGCAATAAAATCGAATCTCACTGAGCAAGGCTAAATAAGTCTGGTCACATTCATATATGACAGACATCTAGATAATCTTTGAGTCTAAGCTAATATTTAGCCTACAGTGGTAAGATTGAAAATACCAATAATAGTCGTTTTTATCACATTTTTATCTATGTAAAGTTGAAATTGAATGGCTTCTACTGCAAAAGAACATATGAACTGTATTAAGGTTATATTAAAAATATATATATATTCTCTAAGACTTCTAAATTAAGGACATCTTCTTAAAAGAAAAAACTTAATCAAAGTATTAATATATTAATTAAAATATTTTTTTGTTTTATTTGTTTTATAAATATATAATAAAAAAATATTAATTTTCAAATATCGACATATAACACAATATTCGAGGTCAATTATAAAATAAAAAAAAACCTCGATTTAATTTCTTAGCTGATAACAAGCAAATGGAATGTTTAAAACAATAATTTCATAGTAAGCTCTGTTAATAACAGTACTAGATACTAAATCTTAAGATAACATTTAATATATTTCACTAGTTACTTTCCATATTGCTTTGTGATGATTAAAAACCTATAATATTTAAAATAATGTACAACGTAAATCGATGTCAATAAAAGGCACAAAAATTAATAATAAAACATAAATTTGACTAAATAAATCAATAGAAAATTGTTTTATTCATTTAAGAGATTAAAAAAATGGAAGAAGGCAAGGTAATGTACAAAATAAATATATTCTCTTATATAACAATTTGCCATTTTTATTTTAAAGAAAAAATCACAATTTTTTATTATAATAAAGCTTTTTTTTTCTTTGTTTTTTAAAATTTCGCGATGTATGCTCGCGCTGATTTGTGACCAGAGCAAGGAAATTAAAATATTTCATTTCTTATAGTAGGAATCCAACCCGCAACCGTGCGTTTACAGTAAAACGTTGTGTCGCCGGGCCACGGATCACGATGTCGTCTGGTATTGTTCAATTCATTCATTAATTTTTAATGCACTTTATAAAATAAATTCTATTTATATTTATGTATATAGCGATACAACCAATAATTTGAGTCACTCAAATGTCATTCAATTTCATTAATCCTTTCCATTCAGTCATTTATGTTAGAAGCATTAAATACGCCTAATCGCTTAGTAAATTACATTGCAAATATAAAAATAAAACTAAGAAATATACAAAATAACGTATTAAAACATACATAGCTACAGAAATTTTTATATATCTAATAGTATTATTAATAAAACAACAATTTACAACAGCAAAAACAATTCAGTCATTAAAAATGTTATTTAATAATTTAATATTATTGTGTGCAAAATAAATAAATAATATTTCATATGGATTTTCAGCACATATTATAGCACCAGAGCCTCTTTGTTAAATTGGAGTCCACAACTGTTAATAATTTTCTTATAAACTAATTATAAAATTTTATGTTTCAAAATATGTATGAAAATGGTTATTATTCAAATATTAAAAATAATAATCTCTTTTAAGATTCTATTCCTAGTTAAAGAAACTATAGTCAGTCAGTCAGTCAAGTCATTTATATTGTAAAAATGTTTGAAAAAGTCAGTTTGCCATAAATTTAAAACAAAAACAGATCCCTTATAAGGGCACTTTGTTGTCTGTCGGTCTATCTGTCTGTCCATCTATCATTTAATCCGCCTGTACGTGTTTATTTCAAAATGCGTTAAAATGATTTTTCACAAATTAGCAACATAATGTGACAAGAACTGTAATTTTTGCCATCAACCATATATGCCATAACCATAACAGCCATGGACTCATGTAATTAGAATACGATTATATTATAATTAATTAAATAATTTTCGCTAATAATATCAGTCATCTTTATTTTTGAGGGGCTCAATTTCTTCGGGATTTTCATCCATGCTGGCCGCTGTGTCTGTACGAGTTTTATCCACTGGATATAACCTGTATTGATAAAAATTACTTAGTAGAATTATATTATTATTATTAAGCGTCGCGGTACATCTGTTAATGTTGTAGGTTTGAATGCCAATCAAAAATATATTTTTTAGCTAGCAACTATATCCCGCACATGGCAGGGTACTTTTAGGACAATATACATTTAGTTAGAAAGAAAGATATTGTATGTTAAATGGCAGAACACAATGCCGCGTTTTGTCTTATTACCAGAAAGAGGAAATAACAATAATGGATTCCTCTGAGTCGGGATCGAACTCACAACCGTCACTTTTATTAATCATAATTTCCACACTGACTTATATTAAGTATTATTTCAAATTATTTGTATATATTATCTATTATCTATTATAAAAAAACTAACCATCTCTGATACAAATACACAAGGAAGACCAAATCATCTCGGAAGCAGGCGACACGATGGGCAGTCGGCATGGTGATGACGAACGCGAATATATCGTCTATGAATGTATTAAATGCTTTGTACATAAAAGCACGCCACGGCAACGCCGCTACTGATCTTAGACGATAGTTCACGAACAGTTGTGGCAGCATGAAGAGAAAACCGAATGCGTACACGCCGTTCACTATACTATGTAACGCCCAAGAGTACCAGCTGTAAAGATTAATATGAATTAGTGTGAATGCAATATAGATAAAAACATATTTGTCAATTTTTAACTTGTTAAAACATTATATTAAAAAAATATATAAATAAAATTAAAAATTAAATTAGCTTCACGCTATATCCCGCACACAGCAGGGTAGGCAGAGGGAACCTAGTGCCAAGACACTCCGTTCACCACTTTCTGCCGAATTCTGGAGGCATTGCGTGTTGAGTGGCAGAACTCAACGCCGCGCTTTGCCTCGACACCAGAGGGACGAAACGGAAATATAAATTTAAGTAAATATTTCATCTCCTCGAGTGGGGATCGAACCCACAACCAGTCGGTTACAGTCACACTTTGTGCCACTGCGCCACGACTTGGTGACACGAAAAAATATATTAGGTAAATTATTTAAATCAAGTTTAAGGTGTAAAAAATTAAAGTCTGGAATCCCTTTACCATAACGTGTTACTGTGCCTCAATGTAAACGCTATGCCTTTACAGTAAATTTAAATCTGCACATTTTTGTACTCATACAGTTCAAACAAGAATTTAAATATTTGTAAGCAAAAACGCCTTTTACCGTTTTAATTACTTGGTTTGTTATTGGTCAATTTTTATTTAAAATGTTAATTTATTAAGTTATTTCATTTATCAGTTAATAAAATGAGAGTTCCTGTTTTATTGATTAAATTTTTTGCTTTTATATTTGACATTTTATTAAGCTTTATTTTTCGTTAAATTCCTGCATATATTATTATTTTTATTATTTTATGTAATACCGTAATAGTTACTTTTTTAATTTCAATTTTTAATTGAATTGCGATTGATGAAGATTTGGATGTGTAACCATTATAATAAATACAATTTATTAAATTATTTAATTACTTAATTTGCTTATATAACTTTAATAACTTGTCTTGACTTGAAAACGAATATTCACATTAGAAATAATGTCTTTAAAGATAAGAAAAGATTAAATACCTCTTGTGCGGCTCATAGATCAAGGAGTACACCGCCCCAGCGACACAAAGGGGGTACAACAGCATAGACAAGTATCTCATGGCCTCTGCGTCCGCGTGCGCCGTACAGCGCTCGGCCGCGCCGCTCGGGGGCTCCCCGCGAACCGCTCGTATGCGCCATACACGCCAGCCGGCCCATTTTATTTCAACATGGAGGATTTTTGTTACTTTCCATAGCTGTAATATAACAATTGCAGATTTTTAATATTTTTTAAACTGTGATTCCACACTAAGAATAGGTAAAATTTTGTAGGTCAATATTTGAAAACAGTGACAAACACAGGACTCAAACCAGCATTTGCGACGGACGGACCAGACGGTTTCCAAGAAATAATAAATCAAAATATAATTTAATTATAATTTTTTTTAAAAATAGAAATAAAGATATAATAATATCAACAATGAATAAAAATTTTAGAATTCATATATTGGATATAATTGGAAATGAAATAAAAAAAATCTATCTCTACAGAAATTATTTACTTACATTACATATGGAATTACCTCAATCACAGCACTAACACCAGCTGGCACTAGAACTAAAAGTGATGTCTGTTGATCCATTAAATAGAAAAATATAACTGATTGGGAGAAAGCACGCCAAAATATAGTCCTAGCTGAGAGTCCTGCGAGGGACTTCTTACGCCGCCAGAACGAGACATCGTTTTTGAATGCCAGGAAATCAAATAGTAACTGAAATAAGATGTATAAGAGACCTTAATAATGTATCAATTTGTTACAATCTTAATGTGCTATGCAACATCAGTTTACTTATGTTGCGGTCATGTCATTGTAAACAATTTCATTTAATCAATGAATTATCTCATTAAATCATAAACATTTTACAATTTCATTTGTATTCATTTGTTGTAATGTACAATAAGCTGAAGTGACAGGTAAGAAAAAATGGGTAAACAAAAAGTATACTAATATTATATTTGTCTTTTATATTTTAAAATAAAAAAAAATCTTAGCTTCACACTGTCTAAGCAGACCCCCTCTGCTTGTCTTGTATTACTTTGTGCCCTACTGTCACTTGGTTAGTTTGTTATAAGAGCAATGAAATGAAAATTTTTCACTTCTGCTAGATAAAACCAAACCCACAATATCTTTTTACATAACACAAATTTCATGATTTAATTTGACTGTCCTTTTCAAAACTGACCACATGTGTGACGCCACTTGCTTAATGTGACACAATATATTTTGCAATCTTACATATAAAAACATTAAAAAAATAAAGCAGTTTGCAAATTATTTGTGTTCATACAAATTTTGCATTTTTATACTAAGATGTTATATTTTAAAATGGATATCATGAAATTTAAAACCCCAGTCCTAGTCATACAATGTGACACTTTGTTCACCTTACTGTGTAATGTAATTTACATATGGCTTATAAAAAATACTTACATGACAACTAGCAATGAGCACAGTCGCAGACAACAAATATAGATTAGTATCAGCAAAAATTCCTTTAACATCATCAATATCCTTGTATGTGAATCCTAATGAGTACAATTGCTGTAAGGCTAACCGCACATGTAACGCCAACCGCAATGATCCATAAGATGCTGGTGATATATTTACAGTAACATTGATTTCAGTAGTTCCACTATTCAATAATTGTAGATTAGCTAAACGTGATTTTAATACATTATGTTGTAAAATTGGAAGAAATTTTTCATCGCGAATTCTGTAAACAGAACATTATATATAAATTTAATATAAGTGGTGCCACTGCCCCACAACTGACAGTAAAAACAATGATTGATGATTAGACTTCTTTTCTCTGGCAACAAGACAAAAGGTGGTGTTGAGTTCTACAACTCAACACACAATATTTCATAAATTGAGAGGTCCATGGGGAAAAGACTGTTTTAAGACTAGACTGTATATGTATATGCTGAATACAGCAAAAAGGGAAAAAATTGTAAGCTTTTTTTACAATATTACCTCATGTATGGATATAATTCTCCAGGAATCTTATGCAATGGTATGTTTAAATTGTCTATTAAAATTGACAATGGTACATTTGTAGATATATGAGCATATGGCTTTATATGTTTTTTTTTACTCATATCATCTTGATTGTTCTGCAAAAGTGGAACATGAGTTAAATAATAAATTAAACACATTTAATATTTATTAATTATCAATATGATGAAATACTTACATTAGATTGAAGAAGGTTAAAAGTAATTGCCTGAGGTTCTATATGAGTTACTAAGCTAAATGAATGGACAGCTTCGTTACGAAATATATCAACAAAGTTATCATAGAGTCGCTTTTCATCAAGTAAAACAGCATGCATAAACAATGTTCCATTGTTACGAGTCGTTCTTGGAATTGTTAATGTCACAACTCTGAAATATAGGAAGTATTACATGATTTTTCAATTATAAAATAAAATTTATACAAACTGATTTAGACTTACATAGTTGCCGGATTCTTGTAATCAAAGTTCAATAGTGTATGTACTTTATTTACAGAACCTTCATACATTCCATTCCGATAAGGATGTTCTTTAACTGAAGTATATAAAACTAGGTGCTGTTTTGGATTTTTGGATAAATAATTTGCAAAGCATCGATCGCCACGACTGCATTCCGGTGGTATAAAAATTTCAGCTAAAGTCCAAATTGTATTTATAATGTATCCAGCAAAAATTAAAGTTAATATTAAACTAAATGATATATATCTCATATTTCCATATATTTTTTACGAGATACTAATTAAAATTTAGTAAATATCGATCTACAGATTTAAAAAACAAATTGACAATTGACATTGACGTAGCAAAAAAAAAAACACCTCGGTGAAATATTAATTAGACATTGACATGCATATGCTCCAATTCCAGATAATTATAAAGTTTATACATATTTTTACTTTAAAACAAAATATTGAGAACTTTATTTTTTTCTTTTACTTGATTTATTTGACAAATATTATTACATTCTAAAATATATATAATATTTTACATATTAGTCGGAAGACTTCCTTGTTGCACATTATCTGTACTTATTTTTTGATATAGACAACACTAAAACCTCAGGAAGTCGACGGTGTAGGAACGTAATAAATCGGTGTCTCCAAGGAAATAATATTGATGTGTTTGGTTTTTTAAGATATATTGCGAGTGAGTTTGTTACCAAATCATATTTAAAAAATGTTTTAGTGAGATATTTATTTTTCAATAACATCTGGTCTATGTGGCAGTGTTTTGACAGTTGTCACCTCTGATGTTTGATATTTTGTTTATATTTCAGAATGGGTGCTGTATTAGGTTCTTGGAGGTTCACCTATTATGAGATACAACAAAATACTTAAAAAATGATACCAAAGCAGCTTATAACTTATTTAAGAGTTATCGAACATGGATCCTAAGGAATTAAGAAATACGTCTCTAACTGTAAACGTTAATGATGACACCCCAAAATATGCTCACAGCAGTTCAACGCTACCAGACGGGAAAAATAAATCATATAACGATATTGGACCAAGTTCCATTGGCAAGGTGGATGCGTCGATCATACGGCCGTGTGCTATCATAGGCCCTGATAGAGTGCTATCTCATGCAACAGGAAATTTTCACTTGAAAAAACCATCAGTGGAACCTTGGCCTTATCCAGAAAATGTTTACCGTCAACCGCCTGATTATCCGACCAAACCAAATGAGTACCAACCCACCAGAAACATATCACCAAGACAAACATTCCAAGAAAATATGCAGCGTATCATGGTTTCACCTATATACAGTTCTGTGAAAAATAGTGATGATTCTAATCTAAAAAACTCTAAATTAAATATGCCTCAAGAGGCTAAATACTGTGATGTGCCTTATAATATAAATACAGTGAATAATGATCACAAAAGTGTTAGAAGTTCTGACATTCCCATGTCTAGTGTTAATCCTTCATTTAGTAGAAGTGTTCCACCTTATGGTTGGCCTACACCTGTTAACCTTCGGCCTCCAAAATCTTATGGTGCTTCTGAGTTCTACCAATATTCTGAATATGCAAATTGTGGTCCCAGGCCTATGACGATGACAAGGCCTCTTAGAAGTCACCATGAAGATGCAACTCAAGCATATCCAGATCGAGTATATCAAGAAGCCAATATCAGGTTTAAACCTTATCCTCCACTTAAAGATAAGCATCAACAGATGAGGTATGACTATGTGAATAATTATCAAAATACATTTCATCCACCTGTTCCTATCCCACCACATAAATTTGATTTACAAAAGCCATTACATGGTCATCCTTATCCTGTTTATCCTCAGCTAAAATACTTAGAGAGAAGAATTCATGATCCTTTTGCAGATGGTTATCAAAGACCTAATCAAAATAATTTGAATGCACCATTTCGTAATCAAATAATTCCACCCCCATATGGCCCTTTATCAGGGAACTGTGTGCAAAACAAAACTTTTACTGATATTCCTTCAAAGCCCATGACAGTAAATAAACATTTAACATTTGATTCTAATAACAAAATATACCTTGATTTAGAACCTACTCGTAAAGCTTATCCTACACCAGAGAATATGTATTATAATGACATGAACCATATAAGAGGTGAAATGGTTTTACCTAACCATTCTACATTAAACATGCATACAATGCCCCAACACCAAATGTATCGGAGGGATAATCCACATATCAAACCTTATGAATATAATATCCACTATAGAAATGTAGATCAATCAATGAATTTAAACTATTCACTACAGAGGCTTCCATTACAATTTTCACCAAATGCCATAGCTATTTCTCCTGATTCAAACACTAGTATTGACACAATAAATACTATGAATATGTCTCAAGAAGATTGTGGATATGTAAGCCAGTCCTCTACAACTAGTGTTAGGAGTTTAGATTCTGGTCATGTTCCACTACCTAATGACTTTTACAGAAGACGGGAGAAATATGGTAATTTAAACAAATCATGTCATACAAATGATCATATATCTCAGAATCAGAAAAATAAATTTAATACTTCAAACAAAAAGAATCTTGATGTTAGACAATTTTTGCAAATGTGGAATGAAGGTGAAGATGAAATAAATGAGCCTACTAAAGATGTTTCACAAATTCAGATTAATAATAATAATTTGGTGGTTCCATCTGAGCAAGTTAATAATCAGGAGCAGCTTTATGTTCTTGGATTAGTTAATGTTCCTAGTGAAGAATTAAGTAAATACGAACATATTCAAAAAATTTCAAAACTACCAGAAAATATTAAAGGATATAACAGTATTGAAATACTTAACCAATATGAGAAGTTTGTAGAATCTTCTAACACAAATAATAATTTTACTCAACACAAACACTTTGTACCTAAACAACACAACCTTGTATCAAAAAGATTTGACAAAGAGAATTCTAAATTGCCTCGGCCAGTATCACCACTTGATGTTGAAGCAAAAATAAGCCAATCTATAATACATAAAGAAGTTGGTTGTAATTTTGAAATTAAGCCTTGTAGTCCAGAAATGTTAAATGTTGAAATTGCGACTCCAGTGCAGAATTTATTGGGAGAGCGAATAATAGAAAAAGTTACTAATCCAACACTATGCAAATCTCCAATGTTATCAACCAGCAATAGAAGTAATACACCAAATTCTTTGAATGATCATAGTAAAATTGTCAATTGTAACATAATTAATAATCAATACTCAAATAATAGTTACCCAAATATAAGTAAACCTAATAATTATAATGTACAAGATTTTAATACTACTTCTGGCATTTCTTTAGCATCGTTGCCTCGCTTGGACAATGATATAGAGCTTAACTTTCCGGAAATTAATCAACAATTTATGACAGCTAACAAAATTGAATCTGAAACATTACCTGCGAAAGATCTTCCACGGCTTGATATGGAAGTAAATACAGCATGTGATAACAATATCTTTCAACACAGTATATTATCGCCTCCGATAGCTTTTTGTCATAATATTGAAAAAGAACCTTCAAAATTAAGTAAATATCGCAAATATAAAAAATCTGAAATTATAACAAAAGAAGAAAATTTGAATACAAGCAAGGAGTTAATAGATCCAGTTCATCAACGAATTGATAGTGTTATTATAAAAAATCCTGATAACAATAAATTACACGAAAATTTATATGAAAATTCTGTCCCAAACGTTGTTGAAGAAAATTTAAATAATCGTCAATGCAATGAGGTAGAACAAAAATCACAAGACGAACCACAAACAGAAAACGATGTGTGTAATTTGTCGTTCGAAACAGCTATTGACTTCAGCTTAAGCAAAAATGATGAAGCAAATGAAGCACCTTGTGACCTTGATGACACCAGTGAAAAGTCAAAAATTGACTCCCAATTCCATTGTCAAGAGGTATTTGATCATAAATATAATACAAAAAATGAACCAATTGCTACTATGTATAACAAAGAAAAAGAAGCTGTGTTTAACTTTGTCGAAAAAGAAAGCTTACACGGAGAATCCTTGGAATGTCCATTTGAGGTAAATGAATATTTACAATCTAAATCAGTTCAAGAAAGTAATGTCCCTGTGATAAAAGAATTATCTTCTGAATTAGACATTTTTAAAACTGAAAATAGTAAAAGTAAAGAAAATGATACGTCTGTCATACGAGAAAATAAGGTCACTTCTCCACAAAATAGTGGAAAAGACTTCCTACCAGAGCAAATTAATTCAGAAAAAGGACTTGATAATAATAACGACTTGCTTAACTCTGATACTTATGTCCATAACGAAAGTAACATAAATTCAGATAATGCAAAAAAAATAGAATTAGAATTAAATACAATAGCAGAAAAGAAAATTGAAAACGATGATAAAATAGCAGAAAATAAACAACTGTGCAGTTATATTTCTCTTAAGGAAGAACATTTTTCAAGTAACAATATAAATCTTACAAGTTCGCATGAATTAGAAAATGATATTTTGGAAGAAGTAAAATTGTCACATGTAAATGATATAAAGGAAATTTACAATAAAGAAAGTACAGTGACAAACAAATTTATACCTGATATCGGTGCAGCTAATGATACTATTGAAAACGACACTTTGTTAAGCGACAGTAACAAACTTAATCAAAAAGACAGGACACTAAAAGATGAAAACATAATAGATATATCAAATCAAATTAAATCAGATATCGAAAATAATAAAATAAAAGATATCGTTACTTCACAAAATTCTCATACGACATTCAATGAAAACCAAATAAAACTAGATATTGTACCTGATAATAACATTGATGTTATAGACCCTATTAGTTATAAGGAAGAAGAAGATACTTCACAAATACAAAGCGAAATTTTTGTCATTGAAAACGAATCAAATTTAGAAAGTAATGGAAATGCCAATGTATCTTGCAATCCTGTACAAGACACAGTCCAAAACGATGGACACAAATTTATTACTCAAGATTTTCTAACGAAAGAAATATTTTATGAAGAAATTTTAAAAAACACTAATTACACTTCTAATGCAACAAAAAGTAATAAAGTAGAAATAAAGAAAACCAAGGAGGAAATCAATAATGTATTTAATGACACCAACGTAGCATCGTGTCCTCAACATTCTAAAGAGAATCTTGAATCATTAGATGAAACATATTGCAATGTGGGGAATAGTTCAAATTTAATACTACGCGTTGCTACTAATAAAATTACCTCTACTCTTCGTGTTTATAAAGAACTTTACTCCCCATGGATGCAAAAATTACATTTATTCAATGAAGGATATTGTAAAAGTGCACCCTTTATACGAAAAGAAATACCAACTGGAGTGAATTTAATGTCATCTATAGTCAAAGAAAATAATTTTGAACATATAAATAACCAGTCTAATGACGACAGCAATATTTTACTTTCATGCGACAATAATATATGTGAAAAACTATACACAATTACCAATAATTCCACTAAGTCTAAAGCTATTCCTTTCACTGCCGATATTTTTCACGAAGGGACTGAGAAAAACAATTTTATTAATTTACTACGTAGTAATTGTCCCTCTACTTTTCGTAGAAATACTCTAAAACGATGCGTATCAGAATCTGCCTTATATGCTTATAAAGATGATGAAGAATTAAAATCAACACCAAACAAGCGCAAAAAAGGCGTAGATGATTTTATAGAACCCCATATTATTTCGGAAGATATTTGTAATATAATTCAAAATAATCGACGAAATTCTGTGTCAACATTTTATAACGATAATAGTTTGTACATCGTCATAGATGATTTAATAATAGCAGAAGGTAGCGAAGAATCTGATAAAATATATATTTCCGAAATGTCAGAAGACTTAAATATAACGAAAAGTGAAACTATAGGTCGAACGGATGTTACAATAACAAATGAAATAGAATCAAATGAACATATTGAATGTGTATATTCCGACTCCATATATTCTGCAGAAAAATCTTTAGAAGAGTCATGGGTAGAAGATGTGGCATGTATAGAAACCGTAGTTTCAGAAGAGGTTATAGAAGACTTTTGAGATAAATGAAGAATCTCAAAAAGAGTATTTGTCCAGTGAAATTGTAAACGAAGGCCCACTTTTTAATTTTGATAGCGACAGTATAAACAAAATTAAAAATATTTATGGTACCACAATGTGTAACAATGTACTTGAAACATTGCGTAAAACACCACAGATGGATGTTAACAAAACTCTTTTGCTTAATGAATCTCGTAATAACGATGAAAACGGATCACCAAATCAGTTGAATAATGATGTTGAAACAAATTGTATATCAGCAGAATTAAATCTCAACGTACCGTCTTATGACAGTTCTGAAATAATGGACGAAAAAGAAAATATAGCAGAAAATATAGAATTAGATGATGTTTATGTTAGCCGAAATATTTATTCCGATACTGACGAAAATCATGAGTATAATAATAAATTCGTCAATGAAGAAAGTGAAAAAGAAAAAATATACACAACACGTTCATGCCAATCACCAGATGAAAAGTTATTAATCGATATTAAAAAAGGTAACTACTCCAACTCAAGTTCACCAGAGGTATCTTCTACAACTTCAGAAGAAAAAAATTCGAGCATTTTGCTAAAAATTACTAATTATAATGGCTCTAGAATGTCGCAAATTAATGAAGTTACTGCTGGAAATGTTAATAAATTGAGTTATAAACTAACTGAAAAGAAAGAATATCGAAACTATAATTCCAATTTTAGATCATCACGAACTTTAATTACAAAAGCGGCTCAAAAATATATACCACCACCAAAAAACACTATACGTGATCTTAAAATTAAGCTTCCTTTACCAGAACATCGCCTTAATACTTTAAAGCATCTGAAAACCTCCAAAGTAGTACCAAAGATAGATGATATTGTGATTAAGATTAATGAGAAAAATAATAAACAGACGATGTCAAAAAAACAAAAGCCAAAATTTGAAGATGTTCTTAAAAGTATAGACGAAATCCAATTTAAAAATCATAAAAATAAAATTAAAAAAAGTAAAAACGTGATACCTAAAGTTATTATTAAAAAAAATGAAAACGGGGCACACTACGCTAGTACCAATAACTTAAGTAATACTGAAGCGTATAACCCAGATTTGACTGGTAGAAAATGGCAGCCGTGGGTATTCATAGAGAAAAATAATTTTATTGATAGAATGGCCATTAAAAACAAAACTAGAGCTGTGTATTGTCACAGAAAGAAAACATATGTGTTAGCTGAAAAATTTAAAAAATATAAATCGGTATATAACGCGAATTTTGTAATTTCTCAGCCAAATTCGAGCAGTTGTAATAATGGTAACCTAAAGTATACAATAAGACTAAAGCATAATTAATTTTAAAATTTAGATTCACGCAGTTCCTTGGTACAGGCGTCACTCAGGCGGTTTCGTTCGTTTGTAGTTTTCCTTCAATACCCACCATGTAATGGTCTCATGCTCCTTTATCAATAACATTCCTTTATTAGCATCAAAGACTATTTATAGTTACCTTTGTAAGTTCACTACTTAGTTTTATTTAATATTATGTAAAAGTTAACATTAAATTATATCGAAGCCAAAATTGAATACAAAGTGATAAGTTATATATTGTTACATTATAATTACAAGTACGCAAAATACGCAATCTTAGAAGATCTGTGTATTGTTAATTTGTTTAAAATTCTATTGTTGTTATTTAATACTGTGTCATTCCAGATTTATTTATGATTTAAAAAATTATTTCAATTATTTTATTTTATTATTTCACGTTATTTTAATTGTTACATTACTAAAATATGTATTTTAGTAGTTAACGCACTTACTAGGCAGCCATAAAGAGTATTAATTTTGTTTATTTTTAAAATCTTATCGTTCGCGTAGTGTGTATTTTCAAATTGTAAATAGATAAGACAAATTGTATTTACGTTAGATAACTTATATATTTTATTGTATATGTAATTGAATGTCTATTCCATGCTGAGTCCATGTGAAATTCGCGGAGAAAGTTTTATTGTTGGATATTTTGAAATCATTGAAAGCGTTATTGTCCATTCCATGTATATATAATCATTATTTATGGTGTTTTCTATTGCTCACCTAATTAAGCACGTTATTATTGTAATCAGTTAAAAGTACAAACATCCGCACTCTCAGCTTCTGTTTCATTCATTTTGTTAAAGATGTCGATTTTATCGTTTCACTGTGTGGTATAAACTTTTGAGAAATATGATATTTAAAATATACCCGAAATTTATAAATTTTAGGAGTAACTTATGACTATGATGATATTGAAAATGTTGATACGCGACATACATAAAAAGTTATAAAGAAACAAGTGCCTCTGTTTAATTACACGATAATGATATTAAATAAATATACAAAACATATACAAAGTGTCTGCAGATTGGAGGGCACAAAATCATAAGCGGTGGTAGTGCCTTTGAACAGTAAAACTTCCAATCTTTTTTAGCACCGTCACTAATAGAATATATTTATTTATATTTAATTTGTTTTCGAAAGTGAATATTTAAATGATGAAATTGCTCATTGAATATTATATTTATAGCTTGTTAATATATGTAAGAATAATAGAAAGAATGTTTGCACTCCTTTATTTAGCAGTGTAAATTTTCAACATAAAGTCCTGAAAGTCTAGTGATCTCAAGATGACCTGTTAACACAGCCTTGGTGCAATCGCGCCGCGACCATGTTTCTATTAAATACTATTTTTTATATTGTATACAGGGTGTTATTTAAATATACCAAAAATGTGCTTTTATGTGCAAGTGTTGCCTTCATAGCGTACCAAATAAGCGTAACATAGTTCTTAGTTAAGTATAGATTTTATTTCAAAAAATATTTGTATATTAATAAATAATTGGACTGTTTAATTTATGTTAGATTTTATATAATTATTATAAGATGGGTGTTTATAAGCGAAGTTATTTTAATGTACAAAGGTAACTAACTATCGGTGACGTAAAAATATTTTATTAGTGTTGATATATTATATTTACATTAAGAACGTATATTGTAATATTCAAATTGTCATATTTGTTTGTACTTGGAGTACTCTAAAGATTATGTTTTGTTTACGTTACGTTTTCGTTAGGGCCGATGTCTCCAATCATACAAGTCATGATATTTTTGTTTAATTTGTATGATTGAAACGCACTTCGAGTGGATTGTTGTTTCGCACATGTTGGAATTTTGTTATTGTATAAATATTTTACTGTGGTTAAAGCACGTTTAATTAAGGGTTACGGTTAAACCTAGTTTTAATTAAAACTAAGTATTTGTTTTGTCGTTAAAGTTATGCATATCTTATTATGCCATTAACGCACGTGATAGTGTTTAACGCAGTCCTTATTATACTGAGTGATACATTGTGTGCGACGGTGGATTTCAAAGGGGAAATTTTGAGTGGTACCTAGTTTTGACAATTGTTTTAAAATTGACCAAATAAATGTGTTCTAAAGAAAAGTCTTTTGTTACAATTTAACCTTTTATTTATTTTAACTTATACAGGTATATTCACTTTCACCGCTTCTTGTCTGATGGCGCTGATCAAATCTTGATTTATCAAAAATACAAAACGAAGTCCCGCAATCTGTACAGAGAGAAATGTTATAAATCACCCACACGATGTAAACCACCACAACTGACAAACAGCTAACTCAATTGAGATTTCTATATAAATATACGAGAAAGTCTTTTGATTTACAATAAATATATACTGCGACGAGCATTTCTAAGTATAAAAACCTGAAGTTTACAAGTTACTTTCACTAGTTATTTAACTTTTTTGAACTTTATAATCACTGACAAACTAGTTATATACGAATAGTTTTTGATAAACAAAACACTAAAGTAATTTCACTTGACTATCAAAGTAAGGAACGTTTACGTATAAGCCGTTGACGTGACGTTAAGTAAGACACTTGTATCTTTATCGACATGGGTACTAATGCTAACGTGACATTTTAAGCATATCTCTATAGATGTAATTGTAGTACAGTCCGCAACCTAAATATATATTTTTTTATAACTATAAATCTCGTCTAACACTCCATTGATAGACACATGGGCATAAGAAAAGGTGGGGCCAGGTGTTCCGTGAGCAACCCCGAATAGTCTGGTGCCCATCCCAGAAATATTACTAACAAAAAATTGCCCCGAAAATTTTAAAAACAATGAACACGCGAACTTATCTGTGCAAAGCTTAAGGCCAGGCCCTCCCTCAGAAAACATTTCTAGACTTATGACCATACTTAAGCATTAATTTCTAGACTCAAAATGTAGGTTACACTTTCAGTCACCTCACGTCACGGCTTAAAAAAAGGTATATATGAATACGAACTTATATCAATACAAAATAAACTTTCTAATACCTCGATAACACTGTTATGATTGAGTTTCACTTTATTCCCTTGAAGTATTGGACGTCCATCTACAAAAATGGGCCGCTTGCCCTCCGACGACATAAAGAAATCCCCGCTGTTCCGGAGACGGATAGTCGCTTGCTTCCTTGACACTTTAGCCGCAGGACCCTCTAAAGTCAGGTCTACATCAATAGTGTGGTCCCTCGTACTACGACCGACTGCGATCTGAAATAAAAAAAAACATGTTTAACACGTTTTATGTATAGATAGTTTTTATAAAAGTTATAATTTAAAATAAAAAAAAATTGTAACGCGAATTATACATTAAAATAGACTGAATATCAACTCGATATTTAAATACATATAAAAAATATATTGTGTTAATTATTATTTCCTTCGTTTACACAACTGTTAATTATAATACTTAATTAAAATCACATTGAACCAACGCAAGTACACGACAAATTCCTTTATCGTACACAATATATTCAAAGCAAGGTCGAGGAAAGATCACCACTGTATCGACAGACGGAGCTGACAGCTCTTATTGATTGTTATTATAATAAAAATACCATTCCGTTCTTAATATATTTACATACGCAAGAAAAACAGGTCAATTGTTTTATATACAACACAAATAATAATAATGTGCCGCGTTATGTAGTTTATAATAATGCGTAATATCTATACAATGTTATGATTTTCGTCTCTGTTCTTTGTTTGAATGTCTGTAGCTATTTACACGCATATTTAATGTTTCATTGTATTACGCGAAAGCTTTAATTTTTTCTTATTTAAATTTGCTGTCTCTTCTTTTGTCATTAGTTTGTACAACATGGATTATGTACTTATTTTTGTTTCAACATGAATTATTTAATTATTATTGTTTTCGTAAGTGTGGAACACTTTAAAAATGTTAACAATGAATAATTTAATTATTCGCGAGAAAACATCAAAACTCGTTTAGTTTTGGATGATGTGTGTATATGTGTAATATATGAAGATAATTTAAATAAACAAACTGAATTAAAATTTATATGTTTAGTATTTTCTTGCTGACAGTACCTTTTAATAATTCACATTTATAATTTGCATTTATAAAACAAACATGATAACTTGTCAACGCCAATAGCGTTGATAACGTTATCAGTAGATACATATTGCGAGTTGTACAGCTTGTACTTTTAGAATATCATACGTTTGTTTTAATTTTGTGTCGACTCTTTCATATAGGTACAAAATAAAGTTTATTATATTTTTAAATGTGACGTGAACGTTTAAAGTTTCAGCTTGTCGTATAAGTGGAAATACACTAATCATGAAATATAATATAAGTATATAATTTAATTTGTGGACAAAAAAATTAAAGGACCAAAAATAACGCAAAGTTCGCACAGCCTTATCTTTTATACGAAGTTTTTTTTTGGTATACAAGTCACAAACTAGCAGAAGAATTTCGAATTCAATTCAAAGCAAGAGGTCAAGAAGAAAAATATGTTCATTTAGGCTTGTTATGTATAACAAAATATGAATATATATTTTACGTAGAGTAAGGATTAAGAGACCTGTAAAATTAGTATATCGATGTCAAGGACGATATTTTAAAAAATGTTATATCTTATCTCTTTTTTTGAGAGAACGTCAATTGAAGGCCTAATATTAGCCTAGACGGCTTAAAATTACATTTTTAAATGGGACCATACATCAGAAAGTATATAGACACCAATAATCGGTAAAAAATATGTTTTTCATCAAATCCAATGTTTTCTGACAAAAAACAATAGTGTATTAACCTATAATACTTCAACCAATTAAATCTTTATATATATATATATATATATATATATATATGGCATTTTGACAATGCCCGTTAAGCACAAATCGTTATTCAAAGAGAACGCATTTTTACAGACATCTATTAGAAATGAAGATAACCCCACAAATAAAATTGTATATATATACAATTTCATTTTGTCAAATGAAATGAAGTGAATGAGGGTAATTTCGTAAACTACTACAGATATCGGATATCGTAAGAGGCAAAGTAACAAATACACAAATGTCACTTATCAACTAGTTATAACATGATACGTAAAACATAAATTAGGTAATATACCTACTTTCTGTAAACTGTCTGTACTTTTTAATTATATTATTGTAATTTGACACAAAAATTGACTGAATTTACTTACAACTTATGTGACGATTTCTGTCATACTCTACAACACATTGACAACTGCTCTGAAATACCACATTTTAGTGAATGAATTAAGTCTTATTATAACGATGACGATTATTACGTTGTACGACATCGCTGTGTAACGTTTAATTATTCTGAAAACATTTTATCGTATTTTACATACAATAATTTTAATTGTGGCGATAATAGTTGCACGTTTTATGCATTAAAAAAGGCATTATGATTTGCGAATTGGTCAACCTAATACATTTATTTTGAATTTATAATGATTTTACCGGAGCATCAACTCCTACCCTTCTGGAAGGTAACACTATACATACTCGGATTATTGCTATCAAAACCAGGTAACGTAGCTTCCCTCTAAGAATATGTTTTTTCTTTATAAACTAACAATTTTTTATATGACAATTTTTTTGTGTGTTCAATATGTGTAGTATTGGGAATACTTTCCGTATTGAGTGTATAGAGAGTAGGGTAGGCCAAAATATTTTATTTATTTGTTTTTTATTGTAGTGAAAATATTTTTCTGGATACCGAATAAATATGTCTGTTATAAAAGGGCAGCTCTTCATTTTTATATTTAGAAGATAGTCTCATCGCGATTTTCAATTTACCATATAAAAACCGAGGGGCATTAAGTTTTTTTTTTCATTTGAAACTTTATTGCGATTCAACGAATAGTATTGGTATAAAAACCAATTAACCCAAATATTTGGTAGTGGTAATGATATCACAGCACAATTTAATTTCAAAGGCAGGACTATGGCTCGTATGTCTGTCTCTTTCAAAGTATTTAAATTATAAATATCATGCCAAACGCCCGGATTTATCCTTTACTTTGCTTTAAAATGGGCTTACTTTGGCCCTCGACTAATGCGAGTCTAATTCAATTAATACACTATTCCGTAAGCAGGCACTATACTATGCACTTTTCATTTCTTATTCTAGCGCCGACGTCTTGTTTGATTGAATAATATGTTTATATTGTTTTAATTATTGAGTGGTGGACTCAATGCCGCGCTTTTGTTTAGATACTAGAGCGAAGAAATAAAATATCGTTCCGCGAGTGAGGATAGAACCTACAACCGTCGCGTTACAGTCACACGCCGGTGCCCCTGCGCTACGATGATCAAAAGTATTTGCGTTTAATATGGATAATTTACCTTGTAGTGTTTTTAATTGGTAAAACTGGGTATATATAAAAAATATTTACCAAGGACGATATTACTACAAAAACATTACTTTGCTGTGAATAGTTTTACCTTGCCTTTTCATTTCCCTGCTCTGGTAAAACAAAGCGCGACGTTGAGTTCCGCTACTCAACACGTATTGTGTCGAAAATTTGGACCAAAAGTGAGCAATAAAGTGTCTCAATACTAAGTCTCTCCTGAGCTATATGCGGATACCGGGTGAAGCTAAAATAAAAAAGAAAAAACTCATCATAGCTTATAGAATTGCTCGACAATAATGTAAAACGTAACATGAATCGCTTGGGAAGAAAATGTAATCTGCTAATGCATAGAGTGCACTGTGTACCTACTGTCAGCACATTCTTAGAATTGTTAGTCGGTCCCACAACGTAATAACTCCGAATGTGGCACAATTGACAACTTTTCTTGGATATTGTTCATATGGTTAAAAATCGATTAGCCTATAATATATTTACATCCCGTCTCAATATTTTAAAAAATATTCTGTGAGGTCTTTTGAGACCGACGTGGCCCAGGGGCTGTAAACAGTTGTGGATTCGATTCCCACTCGAGGGTGACGAATATCGAAAGTGCAGACCCGAAGTTTCATAATGGTTCGCCATTAAGAAAGTTCCAAGGTTCCCTCGTGTGAAGCAAAAAAATATTTTTTATGGATTTTTTATAGTTTTATTTTCACACGTTCATTATAAATTTATTTTATTTTTATGCAAGTGTAACTATTAAATGATTTATAATGAATATGTAACGTTTTTCATCACATATTGTTAAAATAAACTATTTTTATTGATTATATTATATTTTCGAGGCCAGAAAGGGCGCAGTGGCACAAAGTGTGACTGCAAATGCGACTGGTTCTGGATTCGTTCCCCACTCGAGAAAGTGATTTATTTATTTACATTTATATTTTCATTTCTTCGCTCTGGTGTCTAGACAAAATTGCGGAGTTGAGTTTTGCCACTCATCACGCAATGCCTCCAGAATTCTGCGGGAAGTGGGGAACGAAGTGTCTTAACACTATGTTCCATTTGCCTACCCTGCTACATGCGGGAAACAGCATGAAGCTATAATATTCACATATACATAATATTTTTTATGAAAATCTAATAAATTAAGATTGTACATAAGAATAAATATGGTATGGTCAAGTTAGTTAAAAAAATTTACGATTACAGAAACATTTGATAATTATTTTGAAAATATTTGACGTCACCCAATGATGAGGTCTTATTTAAATAAGTAACAAAATATATGTTTTGCTACCAAATTATGTATATTCTTTCTCATTTCACTTCGAATATTTTCGAATTCGAATTATATTGGGATTTTAATATTTTTCCCAGTTTTATCAGTTTCTTTCCATACTGGGCACGGATTTTTTTTTGTAAATATTTTTTAGCAGCCGTCGTACTTACTTCCGAGACTTATTTATTCAGGCTATTCATACTACAACACAATAATTCTATACTATACACTAGGGTGGGCCAATTTTTTTTTCCTTGTTTTTTAAATTATAGTGAAAATATTATTCTGGACGCCGAAAAAAAATATATATTTACGGCGTTAATTATACTTGAATACATATTAATTTTAAAATAAACTATTATTAAGTGTTTCTGTAATAACAACAAAATACTCAATAACAAAATGGACGTACCGTACCGTATTTATATAACGGAACTATAATTTGCAATAGAATAAAGCAGCTCTTTATCAAAATGTTATATGGATAAAGCATAGATAATAGATATATTTAAATAAATTTCAATATTTATCAACAATACATGCAAGTAAAAAAGGTATCTCAATTAGGTATACCAGCAGACCATAAAATTTTAACTACAGAGGTAATAAAATAATAAACTCTGGCATGTGAATTTTGATAAAAACTACAAGCATAACATAATATTCGGAACTATAATGTAAGCTTTGAGGAAGACAATTATGATTGTATAATTTGTTGAGTTATTATTATTTTGAAATTTGGACTGCGTAATTTCCAGTTCTTAAGATATTAGAGGCCAGTCGCGGCGCGTGTAACTGTAAACGCGACAGATTATAGATGCAATTCCCACTAGAGATAAAATATTTTAATTTTAAAATATTTTAATTTGAATTGAATTGAATTAATATTTTAATTTTCCCGTTGTAGTGACGAGACAATGCGCGGCATTGAATTTTACCACTCTACATGCAATGCCTGCAGAATGCAGCGGAAAATGGGAAACGGAAGGGTCTTAATCGGAACGGAGTGTCTTAATATTAGATTCCAAGGCTCCCTCTGCGTACTCCGCTTTGTTAGTAATGCAATATCACATTAACATAAAAAATATATATATTAAATTTAAACTCACATACACATTTGCCTTACAACCATACGCAAAATACACAACTTAAAATAAATGTTATCTTAACATAACGGGTTCTGAGAGAAACATTCGTGAATTAGAATCAACATCATAATAGAAGCTACAGTTACTACCTAGTATTTGTAGGTCTGTCAACCGTCACTTAGCGTGCTTGTGGCTTTAGATACGTGCTAATAAGTAAATGTTATTTTACGAATTACAGACTAGGAAATATTTTTACTTATTTATAAGCGATGTAATATGAACATATAAACGTATATGGTTTAGACGAAGTACTCTATTAATTATCGATCTCTACTCGCTGAAAATGTTTAGTGTACATTGAGTGCGTTATCTTTTTACTTATTATTGACTGTTTCATTACAAAACAAGATAAGCAAAACGATAATTCAAGTGGTTTTTTTTCCCGGGTACAATTTTATAAATACAATTAATTTCGGTCCGATCTCTCCCCCGCTAGACCAGTTTGGTGTCAATAAAAATTGTATTTAATATTGTAAATACTTTTTACGATGCTCTTTATTTATATTCAAATATATAAAATGCCTCGTTTAATATAACAAATTATCTAAAACCCAGAAATATTGTAGCTTCCGCAACTACTAAAGCGTAAATTTTAATACAAACGTTATCTGCTACAGTTTATGTACTTGTACATTTAGTATATGTTTAATAAAATTTCACGACAATAACCTTTACCTACGCCGGAATATATATTTTTGAAGCTATTGTCATAACATTAAGGTGTTTACATAATTTTATTCAATCGACATGTAAAATTCACTCTTTACTAAATATCTACCTTATTCCTGAAGTACGCGAAGAGATACAGAAGAGAGTTTATAAATAATAGATTCCGTAATCTAATTTTCAACATCACGTGACGATTGGGAGAACCCATAAGCCATGGTTTGGATAATTACGTAAGGAAAACGGAACTTGAATATAGAGCTACGATGCATAGAGGTCAAACCACAACCAGTAGCTGAAATTGAACACTTATCATTGGCGCCAGCGATGGTTGTGTGATGGTGATTTCAATATTCGAGATTCATTAACTATTTAAATATTTAATACCATTTTCTATAATATATGCCTACTCTGCTATATGGGAGATACAGCGTGAAGCTGATATATAACGCTATTTAGTTAATTAACAAATTGTTTTTTTTTTATGTTTTTATATTCATATTATATATTACTGTCACACTAATCGCTTAGAAAATCTTGGGTTTCAATATTTACTACGAAAATTAAAAAAAATACTCAATTAAAAATTTTAATGAAGTAATCATGTAAAATTTTACCTCAGTTCTTGATACCGTATTTAATATTTATCTACATTATCAGCCGTTATCGGCTTAACCATATCCCCAAGTATAATAGGCTTGAAAATTTAAGTAGCAAGTATCTATTAACGTCATGATGTCGCAATATATTTGAGCACATAAAAATAAAACAACATTACAATACATCTAAAGACTTTTTAAGCTTCACGCTCTATCCCGAGGGTAACAGGTAACAGGGTAGGCAAAAAGGCCGTCGTGTTAAAATAGTCCGATCCCCACTATTCGATGAATTCTGAAGGTATTATGTCTTTGCCTCTACACCAGAGCAGAGAAATAAAAAAAATAAATAACTCATTTTCTCATCTGGAAATCGAATCCACAAGCTGTCGCGTTTAAAACCATATGCTAATGCCCCAGCGCCACGATTGGCCTCAGAAATTAAAATTTAAATGCGAAAGTGTATTGTACCTTTACTTCGGTTGGAGGGCCATTGAATAAGTTCAAGGTATGACAAGTATTTAACTATTGATTTGTAACTTAATGAATTCAAATTTAATTCTTATTAATCATATTATAATACTAAGACGTCCGTAAAATTGGGTTTTGAAGAATATTAACATAAAAATTGTATTTATAAAAGCGTAGGATATTATATGTAACTTATGTATATACATAATATGTTAAATATAATATTGATTTGTGGCGAGCGCAAAGAAAAAAAAATGTCATGCAACCGAAATCTATGAAGTTCTCTAAAAAAAGTACATCCATTTATTATCATATCCAATTTGTCCAATGGACAAATTCTCTAAAAAATTATCATCTTTTATCTTTACCATTACAGCGCCAATAGCTAGCCTTCTGTTGCAACGCATTATTCTTTATCAAAGTCATAAAATATTTTACTACACGATTTCGACAATTTCAATTTGATGAAATATGCACTGCGTCGAATGTAACTTCAGCAGCTACAGAACTATTAGAGTTGGAAAATTAAAATATCATCATTTCAAAAGAAACCACCGAAATGCTTCGGTTAAAGAGTTTTAGAACAGTAGTTATCGTTTTAGAATAGTATAGTTGTATATGTATACATTAGATACGTATATTCATTACGTATTCATAGCTGAATATTTAACAGTTAAGATTTTAGGTATTATTCCATATTAGTAAGGTCAACTGTGTATATACAACTTCTTCACTCGTGAGTCAAGAGAAAGCGTGGCGTTGAGTTCCGCCACTCAACACGCAATAAATTACGTCGGAAAGTAGGTAGCGGAGACCGGAGTGACTATCACTAGGCTCCCTGCCTACCATCCTGCATGTGGGATACAGCGTGAAGCTGTATTTGTTGAACACATGGCGCCAAACGGTTTTCGTATAGTATGGTCCGTGGTACGGTTTATACAAGATCATACTATACGAACAAATAAAACTTCGTTAGCCTAAATACAAGCGAAAATTGGAGCATTTATAACTTGTTTAAATTTATCTAAAGTACGCACACGCATTTTTAAGAAATAATTACATAAATATTTAATATAATTGTAGATACTAAAACAAATACATAAAATAACACTAACAAATAGCACTAATCAAACCGATATAGCATATAAGCTAACTACCACTCCACTAAGGTAATACTTCTTAAAATAACATAATTAAATATATATACATATATGTACAATCAAACAGACGTGGCCCATATAACTAAATGATTCACCGGACATTGACAAAGTTCCATCTTAGTTGCATTGAATGCATTTGGTGTGTAATATTTTGCCGATACCGCCCGAACAATGTGTTTGTTTGAAAATGTTGTTTAAACAAGTTGAAACAAACCATTGCGTCGGTCAGCTATAACCCACGTGACGAAAACCAATACACGGCCACACCAAGACCGACAACATTTAGTGCTGAATACGGCAAGAATTTTACTTAGATTATTGTAATCTAAAATGGAAAACTGTTCAACTATACCAGATTCACGACTGTATAGGTTTAGAAACATAAAAACTCTTATTTAGAAAACGTATAAAAATTTAAACATAGCGGGACTCGAACCCGCTACGTTTAAATTTTTATACATTTTTTAAATATGTATTTTTCTTACTAAGTGTGGATTTAAAAATGATGAAAATAAACTCTTTTTTTTACATATTCACGCTATATCCCACTTTGCACTTGCCGCCGAATTTTGGAGGCATTGTGTATTGAATGGCGAACTCAGCGCCGCTCTTTGCTTCGACATCAGAGCGAAGAAATGAAAATATTAAATATTTAACTTATTAAAACATAAAAACTTATGTCACGCTATGTACGTACAAATGTATGCATATATTGATTTGTTTCAAAAAAACAGGCATTAATTTTTTATCTACTGGGCTTATCTATTTGAGATACAGCGATATTTTTTGTCTAGTATTTATTATAAAGCTTTTTAAACTGAATTACAGAATCGGCTATGATAAGCCATAATACATAAGTTGTAATAAACTATACTAAAATAATATTACTACTAACTTACAATAAAATAATTTAATTTTTAATAATAATTTTAAGTATTATCTTTCACGTATTATTTACTTATAAAAGTCTATATATTAAGTGTGTGACCTTTTTGTGTTATCACTAACATTTGTCTTATTATCTTGGCATAATTATAATGGATCGTTTCTTATTTACTAAGAAAAATGGAATGTAAATTTATCAATTGTAATTGTTTATTAAAAAAGAAATATAAAGGATTCATGTTACGAAGTTCGTGGCACAAATGCATAATTCTGTTTCATATAAAGACTTGTGTAATGCAAAATTAAAAATAAATATTACAAAACAAAAAAAAACATATAATATAATAATTTTGCAAAGAAACACATTAGTTACGATTTCGTATATTACAAAATTTAAATTGCTGTATAGCTCCTATCCCACAACTAAAACACTGACGTGATAATTTAACACTAACACGCGATATAGGGATACCATTGTCTACTCAATACGGGAAGTTTTTATAATATTGCATACTATCATATAATAGATACGTTTTTGTTCCGGATAGGCAAAAATATTCTATATATTTCTTTCATTTAATGACATTCAATAGGTTATCTTTTACCAGTAAATGAGAGAGATAAAGAAATTATAATATTAACAGACGTTATTATGTAATAGTGTAAAAAACAACATATTTTCTCATGAAGTTTATATATACATAAGTGTATAAAAACATTAAAAGTATATGAAAAAAAAATTTTGAAACGAAACTATCGCACTGCTGGACGTATTAGCCGCAAAATATGCAATAAGAAAGTCTTTCTCCAAATGCAATCTTTGTAAGAGAATTTTAAACTACAGATTTTTAAATATCATTAAAAAAATAAATAAATAAATTAGCTTCACGCTGTATCCCGCAGCATTCACACAGCAGAATAGGCAGAGGGAACCTAGTGCTAAGACACTCCGTTCCCCACTTTCTGCCGTTTTGGAGGTATTGCGTGTTGAGTACTCAACGCCGCGCATTGCCTCGACACCAAAGCGTAGAAATTGAAATATAAATTTAAGTAAATATTTCACCTCCTTGAGTGGGGATCGAACCCACAACCAGTCGGTTTTACAGTCACACTTAGTGCCACCGCGGCACGACTGGTCTCAAACAAACATGTAATATAAAGTTAATTCTAAAAAACAAATCTGACCCACGTCCTTGATACTCTATCAGACCGTGACACACATGTGAGCCATTCCATATCGATCCTCAATCAAATTGATTTTACCCATTGCACGTTTACAATCAAACGTTTCATCACAGCTACCGGTTGGAAAAGTGAAAACAGGCGTTGTAGACACTGGTGTTTTGCGTGAAGTGCAGTTATAATTCATTCTTATGTATTTAAAACAACGAGAGTGCATTTTCGAGGCCAGTCGTGGCGCAGGGGCACAAAGTGTGACTGTGAAAACGGCTGGTTGTGGGTTCGATCCTCACTCGAAGAAATGAAACCAGAGCGCGGCGTTGAGTTCCGCCACTCAACACGCAATGCCTCTCCAAAACTCGGCGGAAAGTGGGCAACGGAGTGTCTTAACGCTAGGTACCCTTGGCCTATCTAACTGTGTGCGGGATACAGCGTAAACCTGATTTTTTTAATTTTTTTATATATTGACCAATTACAAACATTCTTTTAAAGTAAATAATTTGTTGCGTCGTCAGTTATCCTCATTATCAATATATGATGCTGATCAAAAGCTACATTAATAGAACAATGAAATGGACAAAGTCAATAGTAATAATAATAATATAATATTTGAAGTATTGGAAAGTTATTGAAGTGCTTAGATGTCAAGATAACATATTATATATAGAAATGTGTCACATACGTTCAAAGTTTACTGTCACCATAACTACGAGATCACAACACTGTGACAATGACACAAAAACAAAACATACTGCCCCAGTTATTAATCGCCATGTCGTTTATTGGAAAACAGACGGGGAATGAGTAATAGTAAAATGTAGTTAAACATATTATATTAAATGTGGTTTACCAAATAATATATTAACATAATATATTATAAAATAAACAGATATAAAATTTGTATATATAATTTTTGCTACTTTGCAAAAAATATATTTATGCATATTCACTGTGAATAATATTAAAATCAATCGTTATGGCTGTTAAAAAAATTTATATTTTATATAACTAGCGCCTTACTTCCTTTCTATTTGGGAACCGCTTGGACACGAAATTATAATTTTTACATACAGATAGCCTGTATTAATTAGTAATCCTCCACTCTGAGAAATGAAATATTTAATAAATTCATTTCCGCGATCTGGTATCGAGGCAAAGCGCGCCGTTGAGTTCCGCCACTCGACACGCAATACCTAATGAAGTCGGCGGAACGTGGGGAACGGAAGTGACTTAAAGGGAACGGAGTGTAGTAGTAAACATGAAGTCGGCAAAATTACAGCTGCATGACAGCGTCCCGCACGCAGTCGTCGCAATAACGGGACACACTTACAGCTGCTACTAAAAAAGGCTGAACCGCAGTGCAACAATGGCTTCGACGAAAGGCATTGTGGAGAAACCATTTAAAAATGGCCATCAAAGATAGAATCCAAGTGATTATATCTTCTTTTGTAGAGGTTATGACCACTTCGATTATACCTTCCACATCCTGAATCCATCCTCCGATAGGCACTTAGAATAAAAAACAAAACTATATATAAATTGCAAAATTGTAATAGATATTAAGTTAATTGATAATAAGTGAAATGTTCACAAAAAGGCAATCTAAAAATACCTGGACATTTCTTAGGCATTAAATATGTAGATAATTATCTTTAGTTATAAGCCTAGTTTAAGTGGCTGATAAATATACTGTTGATTAGCTGATAATAATGAAAAAGTTAAAAAAAAGTACCGACCACGTGTCTGTAGTTAAAATTATATAAAAAATAAAAAATACACTATGTACCTAAGTTCCCTCTGCCTACCCTGCTGTGTGCGCGATACAGGGTAACGGTAAAGAAATACTCTTCATTATATGAGTATTATTAGAGTATTTAAAACTATTACAAGTAGAATAAAACAATGGTTATTGTTAAAATTAGCAGAAAAATACTTTTTGAATGCCAATATTTGTTATAATATAATAAACAGGTAAACTTTATATTAAACATATTTTAAATATTCATAATATTTACATATATTGCGAATATTAATAATACCACCGTTACACAATCAGAATTTCTCTGATTGTATAATACATTATTAGTACACGCGTAGTTGTAAATTTAATTCAAACTCGACGGAATATATACTCGTATATATACGACTTAGACTAAGATCCGGCTGCTAAAATCTACAGGTATCTTTTTTTTGTAATAAAACTTTTTATGAATGATACATGGTAATAGATTTCACCATGGTTGTCTCGCAAAATTTTGGTCTCTATTGTATTGCAAGAAATCAGTTGTTTATCACACATGTTTGAGAATCCAGATAACCAGATACTGATGAATGTATTATGATGAATGAATATTAATTAATAGTAAAAATATTAATGTGTATTGTGTACAGAAAAAAATACATGGATTGTGCATGCCTATTGGCTTAAGCTTATTTCAATATTATTGTTTTGTTATGTGTTCATAAGTTAAAACTGTCAAATACCATATCTTAAAACACTGCTGGGACAGCTTTGACTTTTTCTTATTGAGTCAATACACTAAGATTGGATATACTTATCTATATAATACATGTACGTATGTAAACGTGACAAGATGTAGATTCGATTCCCACTCAAGAAAATTAAATATTTACGTCGACGTCAAGTACTTAGATGTTCAACCCGCAATGCCTCCAGAATTCGGCAGAATGTGGGGAACGGAAGTGTTTTGACTAGGTTCACAGGTTCCCGCTGCCTACTCTAAATGGGATGTAGCGTGTTAAGCGTGGAAAAATTACAATGATACTTGAAATACATAAAAAAAATAATTAATTTAAATGTAATGTATTGACACGAGACACACAAGTGTTAGTCTCTGCCTTTCCAGCAATATACAAAATATGAATAAAGCTAAAACAAACATGATCCAATTAATTTTAAAATGTAATATTTAAACTTTACAAACACAATCATTAAGAAAGTATATTCTCCAGTATGGTAAACACAAGAAACAAAATGTATATAGGCTTTTATTTGCTATGTAACCATAAGTAAACTAGAATTTGTATGTTTATATATATTTTTATTATGTTAGTTAATTAAAATATCTTCTTAATCTGACTTTCATTGTCATGTTTATCGATACTCTGGTTGTAATACATTTTAAAGTCAGATGGCCTTGTCAGAATTTTCAGACACCAGAGCGAGGAATTGAATTTAAATATACAAATTTAAATATGTATTTAATTTTCTCGAGTGGGGATTGAACCCACAACAAGTCGCGGTTACAGTCACTCACTTGGGCCCCTACGCCACGACTGACCTCGCCAAAGATACGTACTACATGAAAACATCTTAATGATAACACATATGAAAAATCAAATAATCTAGGAGAGTCAAAATAATTATGTTGTGTATTCTATATCTATTACCTTCTATATTTATCACTCTGCATGATCAGAAACGACAAAAAAGACAAATCGTGGTGTTGCATTCCGCCACTAAACAAGCAATATCTCGAATTCAGGTAAAAATTAGAAAACAGAGTGTCTTGATTTTCTCTACCTTCCCTTTGTATGAAGGATAAAATGTGACGCTAAAAAAACATTTTCATATAATTCAAAATGGGTCAAAATCATGTTGCAAGTATAAATAGTTATACAACACGGGGTATAACCGCAAACGTGACGGTTGTGAGCTCAAAGCCAACTTGGTGAAATGAGTTATTGTTATCTCCTCCGGGGTACAAAAAGTGTAAAAGCAGTGACCTCCCTGGAGCGCATGAGGTAGCGCACGTGGCGGCCGCGCAGCACGGCCAGCGTGTTCTTGTCCAGCTCCACGCCGCCGCCCGCCACCGACTGCACCAGCACCTGCCAGCGCGACAGCGAGTTCTCCAACAAACGGATGTCCTTCTTGTCTATCCTGGATTGAGTCGGACATGTTGAAAGATTATAAATGGGAACATTTAAAATAGATAGATAAATGTAAGATTTTATTTATTTATTTATTTTTTTTTTTTATGAAAAAGACACGGCAAACGAGCGTACGGGTCACCTGATGGTAAGTGATTACCGCCGCCCACGGCCCCGTGCAACCCCAGAGGAGCTACAGGTGCGTTGCCGGCCTTTAAGATGGGTTGGGCGCCGGAGCCCGGCATTACCTGATGCGAAACGCAGTGGCATAAAGCCACTACTTCACGCCGGTTTTAAATGCCGGGGGTGGTAATGATCCGGTCGAGTCTGCCCATGCGTGTTGCCATTGCTGGCGACGTGACTCTACCACACGTACTTTAGTCGCCTCTTACGACACCACCAGTACGAGGATGATCCTATTCTAGGCCGGGATCACACGGCAGAAAATTATTTAGATATTTTCTTTTAAAATATTATTTACATGGATTTAAATAAAAAAATGTTTAGAGGAACCTATTAAAAACGCCACACACTAACGCCAACCAGTACATCTGAGAGCTATAGACATCACCTACCAGAAGATTTCTAAGAATTGTGGAAAATGCTTATATATTTAATCAGAACATTTTTTCACTCATTCACCAATATCTCAATTGGCACTCAACATTGTTATTTTTGTTACCAAATTAACACACAACAATATTAAATATATAATAAAATGTATTATTATATATTTAATATTGTTTATTAAATTTGGCACATTATTGGAGAACAGTTGATCAAACACAAGTGTAATTTTGTCAAAAGAGTTGGCCAAAACCACATTGAAATAGAATTTTAGTTAAACATATTTTTGCATTAATAAACAATTTTATATTATTTATCTTCGTTGTCATGATAAGCCAGGAGAAAGAAACATATATGCAACATCCCAGCATCATAGCAATGTCTTTAACAGTAGTATTTATAATACATTATTCATATCGTAACAATTATATCAATTAATACCTGTCAGCAAGCTGCAGTTCTCTTTCAATATCATCATCTTTAAAGTCATTTAGTTCTGAATCAACCATTGTGTCTTCAGCATCTGAGAAGGTAGCGACATCCTCTTTGCCTTGAAATTAAAAACAAAGTTTTAATCCTTATAGCTTCATTTTGTATCCCACATATAGTGGTGAGCAAAATGCAACCATCGCGTGTGTGTTAGTTATTAACCTATGTGAAGCACCCCATTACCCCTCTAGGGGTAAGCAAGGTGAGTAATATGGAGAGTTGGATGTTTAAATTTAATTTTTTTTCAGCATCACGCTGTATCCCACTAATAGCAAGGTAAGCAGAGGGAACGGTAAGAGTGGTGGAACTTATCGCCGCTTTTTGAACTATACAATATATATGATAGCTATGGGTTGTGAAGGTGAGATATAGCATGGGGGAAGCTAGGATAAGTGAGTTGGAGTTTTAATTAAACTCCCAGTAGTTCTCTGCAGAGTCAGGACACGAACTTAAGCAGATCCTCGGCCAGTCCGAGCTATTCAAGTTCCAGTCATCTAAATCAAATGGATTCAAGAAACTGACAACAGAGCAAAACCAGAGTGTTCATTTTGACAACCTTTGGCATGAAATTATGGACATGATTGGCCTTTTGGAATGTATGAATACTATCGGATGACAGCAGTTGGAGATAGAGATGATCAAGTACAAGTTGCACATCCTCAACCTAACCGAAGTGTGAAAATGATTAACATGTAAAAGGTCCACCTTTTGGCAATGGCTGTACAGTTTGGTCTGGTAATAATTGATATTGTTTCATAAGCTGCCAGTGTGCCATCAGAGATTTAGCAGTTCTTGTTGCATAAAACACATGTGGGTTCTGCTCCAATAACTCTTGAAATTTTTCCGGAGCCGGTAGTGAGTTCTGAGAAGGAAAATTAAATGCATATACATTTTGTTACAACAATAAGATTTCTATCAAATACACTATTTATCCTATTTTTCAAGTAAATGTTTCATATTAATTAATTTAATTAAAATAAGTTTTATTTGTGTTGCAATGGCACAGCAACTGATGATGATCTGATGTTATGGGTTCAATTCCCACTTGTGAGGTCATACCTCATAATTCATAGAATTATGTTCATTTTTTCACCTGCATAACAAAACAAAGTGAGATGCAAAGTTCTGCCACTAAAAATGTAATGTCTTGGTAATTGGGTGGTACACAGAGAATGGACTATCACAGCACTTAGCTTTTTCTGTCTATCCTGTTATATGTTATAAACAGGATGAAACTGAAATTGTATAAAATTTTAATAAAGAAGATGAGAATCAATATCCACTCTGATAATACTATATTTTATTTAAACACAAAATGATCTATTTACAACTATTTAAGAATTACTTACACTAGGTAATGTGCCAAGCAAATCTTCTTCAGAAGTAGAATATAATGCTTGTTGTTGTACAGCAGCTACTAAATCCGGATGTAAGTTGCGCATTGCAGCTATAGCTACTCTTGACACCTCAGCATTATATAACAAAGCATACCATCGAGACTGCAGTTCTCCAACAGTGAATCGGCAAGAAAATTTCACTCCTCTATGAACTATACGTAAGTCATTGGTCTGAAAATACCATACATTGTAAACCCTGTATAGTAAATAAAATTATCTCTGTTTTGCTTAGTAAATTATTATTATTAATTTATAATAGATTTAACAATCAAACTTGATTTTGATACTATGATATACTCTATAAAGCTTCATATTCACTCTCAATAACAATATTGCGTCATTATTGTAAAAATAAGGCTTTCTAAGTTGCCAAATTTGTAAAAACTGCAGCTGTGTTTTTTTTTATTGCCACAACTTTCAGTAAGAAAGTTTATGATGATTTTTCATAATCAAGATTTTTATAAAATAAGTAAGCAAATGAATTTGCAGTTGCAAGGGAATTATTTGAGGAAATAAATTATTATAACTAAATAGCAACATGATTACATATGTTGCAATTTAGTAAAGTTAAAAAAATACCTGTTGCACTCCCAATATAAGAGCTAAGTCATCTGTTGGTTTCCATCTTCCCAAATCCTTTGTTGATAATTGACTAAGTTGCCCCTTACGCCTTGGTTTTCGCCCTATACTTCCACCACCAGATATTTTGCTGGAAGCTCTACGTTTTTCTGGGGCAGGTGTAACAGGTGTCGTTGGTGGAGCAGCAACAATAGGAAATTCTGGTAGGTGACTCGTATAGGATTGCGTTCTTATTCGTTTTTCGCTTTTACCCAAGGATGCTCCAGGCAAGCCCAAACTGTACTCTACAAGTTCATCATCAAAACGTCTTCTTTTTATAGATCTTGATGAACTGAAAAAAAATGGAATTGGTTTAATATATACATAAATTTTGTTGTTGTAATTTTTTGATTCGTTTAATAGGTATATCTACCTTCGCCTCTTTGTATTACTGTCTTGCGTTGCATCAAATTGCATAGGTGTTGCTCCAGCATAATCATTGCTATCAGATGCATTGGATGGTGTGGCAGGGAAGTCCATGCCCACAAAACAAAAATGAATTACTTTGTTAAATTTATATTTATAATAAATTACAAACACAGAACACATATACCCAAATGGTACAAATATAATAGACCAAAATAAGCAAGCCAGCAAAATATTTTGTTTCTGAAGTTTGACCTTGCACAGATAAGATAGTTTAATAACGCCACAGACTAATAAAACGGAAATACAAGGAACTTATATAATAGAGTATAACATTTTTTTATACTTTTACGACTTATATCGATTTATATATTTTAATGTTTTATTTAACTATAATTACATTTAGCAAGAGGAGAATTTTTTACTTAACTGCATGTCTCTAGTACGGTATATCTGTATTAACTGTTTGACTGACAGTTGACACTTTACATTAACATTGTTCCTTATTGATAATTTAGTTTCGTCTTTGAGGTTAATTATACTTTTCTCCTAATAATTTACTTAACAAGGAACATATACTAGTTACTTAATCATCATTTAAAGAAGGCATACCTACGATGTCGTACTTGCTGCGAAGTTTCGCATGCAACCGAAAAGATATTGTTGTCCGATGCTATAATAAAATAGTTATTACCGACGATGGTTCGACGATAGTCGCACTACATCAAGAAAAAGAGTTTCCGTATGAGCTTTCCAGGCCTCTACCAGAACAATCGAAAGAAGACGACGGTGTACTTAGAATGAGCGATTATAATGAAGTTAAAAGAGTATTTAAAGATATGAAACCAGAGATGGCAAGGCAACAACTTGCTTCTCTCACACTAACAACGACTCATCGATGGTTCCCTAGGGCACGAGATAAGAAAGCAAAAAAGACTGAAATGAACCGACCATTCTTATAATGCAAATTAATATCACATGTAGCTTAAAAGTAAGATAATAAATTAGTCATTACTCATTCATATTGTTTTTGATTTTTTTTTAAGTCGAATCTTGGGTAAATAAATAATACGGATTATTTATTACGCTCTGTTTAAATATAAAAATTATTTACATCTACTCTTAATAACATAAAACAAACACCCATTTTGCCTCCTTAATTTTTTTTTTTGCTTAGTGTCTGACCCAAGGTTTCCACATTGGCCAAAAATCGTAGCTTCGATTTCGGCCGAAGTTTCAGCCAAACCGAAACTGAGTACTTCTCAGGCATCATTTTGCTAATTATTGTGGTCCATGAGTAATGAAGTCAATTAATTCCAAATTAGAGAAATATAATTATTTGTAACAAATGCATGTAAATCCTGCAGGGAAGGGTTTCCATAGTTGAGCATCTACATATTAAAAATAAGGTAAAAGTTAATTCAGTTGTTTCAGTTATTAATTTGAGAGATCATTCTTTTTATTTAATAAACTACACATAATAAATTCAGTACTTATGTTTTAATTTGTACCGTTATTAAGTATTATTTCAAACTAAGGATAGAAAAATATTTTTAGAAGAAAAGAAAAGTTATTAATAAGTATGTAAGCATTGATATCCTACAACATTCAAATTTTTATTCTTAAATTTCAAAACAATATTTGGTATGTTTTATCTTACTTCTTCAATTCTAAATAGACAAATAAATTGAAAAGGCTATAATTTCTTTTAAGTGACGTTAATTGTATATATATTAAAATGAATAGTTGAAAAAACACTTATTTGGTATCGAATGGAAGAGTACAAGTGAGGATGTTTCTAAAATGTTTGGTCAAATTTTTCTATATAAAATTTTGAGAAATAACATTGGGGAACTGTCATTTTACAGCATGGTGCTCGAATTCGATAAGAAGCTCTAGTTTTTGACACGAAAGTTTTTGCTATTGTACGAAAATAATCTAAATAACAGTACCGATATACATTTAAAAAATATTCCTACTTTTATTAACCTTTATAAGAACTACATGAAAACCATAATTGTTTATGTTGCTCATTAAAAAATAAATATTTTTCTGTCATGGTCCTGAGCAATTAAGATAAACCTTTATTAAAGGTTACTCAGGTTATTCAGAAATCTATACAAATAGACAGATTACTCGTCATGAACTTGTATTCATAATTCTGAGAAACTACAAGCACTGCATGGCTGCTTGAGAGGATGTCATCGGCGGCCGCTCCAAGTGGGACTCGAGCGTAGGCTTTCGGGCGTATACAAAACGTTGGATTATTTTAACTACCATTTCTCGAAAACTATACATACATACAATGTACATGTTGTAAAAGTCAAAGCTTATCTTCTTTAAACATCCTGATATATTCCAAATCTTTCGCTCGTAAGTTTCAATTACCAAGTTAAATAAAAAACTGTGAAATATCGCTTTGCAATTTGCAATTATTTTTTATCACAAAATTCCTATTTGTGACTTGTATATTAGATCGCGAACTTTATTTTAGAAGTAATGAAATTAAATGTTTTTGTAGTATTACACTTACATAAATACATATATTTAACCATCTCCACTCATATAGATGGAGAGGGTTTCAGCTGGGTTTTAGTGAGTAGTGTCAAGCTATTCCGATGAATCCTACAGTCCATCCATCCGTAGGGCACATCTATCCTACGCACAGATGGCCTGTGTGAAGGCAATTGCCAACGACAAATAAAAGGTTTTTGTAGAGACCCCTTAATTTGAAGACAAAAAAAATATACGTAGCTATTAGATACTTTTCTTGTCTTGAAATATGAGATCTTTACGAAAACCTTGTGTTAATATCCCCAACACTTTATGTTAAGTATATATGTGTGTTGAAGCCAGTCGTGGCGCAGTGGCATGAAGTGTGACTGTAAAACCGACTGGTTGTGGGTTCTATCCCCACTCGAGAAGATCAAAATATTTCCATTTTCTTCGCTCTGGTGTCGAGGCTAAGCGTGGCGTTGAGGTCTGCCACTCAACACGCAATGGCTCCAGAATTCGGCAGAAAGTGGGGAACGGAGTGTCTTTCACTATGTTCCCTCTGCCTACACTGCTGTGTGCGGGATACAGCGTGAAGCTGATTAATTTTTTATTTTGATTTATCTCCCTAATTTGGTAGTAATACAAGCTAGAGCCTAGCTTAATACTAGCTAACACATGATAAATACCTAAAATGACTGCTATTCCGTGAATCGGTTAATTGTAATTTAAAAAAAAAACGTCTTCTATCTTCTTATTTCTATTAAATGTTTTTTTATATAATACAAAAAAGCATATATTCAAAAATATTTTCGAATAACTTACCTTTTGTCTTTCTACAACTCCATAGAATTACTGTACTTTACTTTAAATGTATGCATCATATATGTACGTTAAGGGAAATTAAAGAAAAAACACATAAATCATATAAATAATTTTATTTCAATAAATAGTAATATAATAGATTTACATTTATAACATGCTATGTACCTAACACTAGATGTATTTATGATCATTACAATATGAAGACTAAGAATAATCTAAGGTGTTTTATCTAATATGTGGCAACAGTAACAATTATCTTGGACTCTTTCATCCCCTTGCATTTTAAAGATCATCTACAATATTTATCACAGTTACAAACAAATTATATGTATATAAAAATAAAAATGTCTTTACAATAAATTAAAATATTTAACTTTTTGATGCTAAGTTCTAACATATTATAATGCTTTATACGGCAACAGATATAAAAGTTTAAATAACAAGCTATGATAATTATTTTACAAAATATCTTTTAATAACATAAAAAATATATTTCAAAAAATAAAGAAAGAATAACTCTTATAGGATACACATTCCATTTTTAATATCACATTTGCCTCCTCTGGTACTTGTATATTGCCCTTGATAACTTTAAAAACTACCTCAAATCACAAACTTTAATATAGTGTAATATTACATCTTTAAAATTAAAATATATTTTAATAACTTTACAATACAATTTACAATATTCAAAAATTATTATATTAGCTAAATCAATAAAAATATTTCATTCTTGCAAAATAGCTGCTCTAAAAGACAAATTGAAATTCTATAATGTATTTGTTATTAATGGAATCAATAAATGAATCATATAGAAGTAAGTAAACAATCAATATTCGGATAATTCAATAAAACATAGTTTCGTAATAACTCCTATAAATATTAATCAAAAACAATATTAGATCATAAACAATATTTTTAAGATATAGTTAATAATCACTTGATTATGGAAAAAAGCTGTTAACAAATACCAATTCGAAAAACAAAATGCATATCGTATCGTATACTTGATTCCATATGATTCAAATATTTTTTTTTTATTAAATACACGTATATACACGTTATAAAAGCCTCATTGCTAGTCAATGTTGGACCCAACCTAATGTGCACTTTTAATTACGATCAATGCTCATCATGAAGGTATAGAGACACTCAAAGATATCAATTAGCATATAAGTGGTGTTAAATGAAATAAAGTTAAGAGATGGCAAATCTTTGAGTAAAGCAGTTAATTACAAAATTATAAATTGTAATTGTATAGATTTATTACTTTATGTATATAAGAATGATTTATATATTTCATAAACTAAGCTGTTAATTATATTATTATTTAATGTCATGGTTATATCATATCTTAAAGAAAAGTAAAAGCATTTTAATTAGTCAATGAAATCACAACATCAGAAATAGAAATAAGAACATCACAAATGTTGTACGTAGCCAAAATTATATGTTGGCATCAAAATGTCAATCAATAGGTGTTGAAAGTATTTGTGAATCATTGCTGTAAGGGCTGCCAATAACTTATGTATATATTTTTTTATTATCTACCAATAAATTAAGTTGTACTTTCTTTTTCAAATCAATAAAATATTCTTGTCATATTAACCAGTCTTGAAAAAGGTTTATGTGAAATGTTTTTGAAAATATTCATAGTTCAAAATACATTTGTGGAGATCATCATTGCTTTGGTTTTCTTTTTTATAATTTTACTGTACAATTCGTTGATTTTTTGATATGTCTAAAATTAAAAATATAAAGTTTTTGTTCTAATTTTCAATTAATAAATATAACAATTATTGATCTATTTTAATATTGTTGTTTCACAACTATAAGGCTAAAGTGTTGTACTATAGTAGAACTTATATAATTTGTTCACTGGAAGCAAACATCTTAGGTTAGAATGGGCACTTTACAGTGTATTTAACGTTTAGTCTATCATTAAATGTAACATTACAAAAATAACAATAGTTTTATCTATCCATAGAAAACAAAATTGATGGCACACGAGATTAACAATCCATAACAAGTACTATATTTGAAAAATACATTAAGTATAGTTTTTTTATCTACTGGAAGAATTTACCGACTCTCTGCGTACAGTCGCAATAAATTTATATTTATAACAAATAAAAGCCAAAACACGCAAAACGTAACAAATAAGTGTAGAGTTTTAAAATTGTCTATAAAATGTCGAAATGCCGTTCAGTTTGTATCGAGAATGTTAGTATCGGCTAGTGTAAGCTCGGTCGAGGCTGCGCACGCGCAGGCGGGGGTCCCCGTACGGGGGCGGCGGCGCGGGGGTCGTATGTCAGCGCACGCGCGCCAGGCGCAGCTCGCGGTCCAGCTCCTGCAGCTGGCGGATGAACCCGTCGTTGGGGTGGATGTCGCGCCGCGAGCGCACCAGCGCCAGCGCCTCGGGCAGCGTCATGCCCCGCTTGATCATCAGGAAGGCGATCGCGCACGTCGCTGACCTGGACACGCCCATCATACAGTGCACTAGCACGCGACCTGTAACATTCACATACCTTTCTATTTCACTTATTCCTATTTTTTGTACATATGCGATAGCCGGCATGTATAAGAGTAGATATATGTAAAGTCCGTTCTCTACTTTCTCCCCAATTTCAAGACATTACGTATTTAGTGGCGCAATTCAACGTTCAATGAAGCCTGTCGTGGTGCAGGACCACAATCGTCTGACTGTAAACGCAATAGGTTGTGAGTTCGATAATTTATTTATTTCGAAATTTATTTTTCCTATATATAAGCTTGTAGGATTTCAATAATATTATGATTTTAAAATGATCCCATTGACACCTATTATCATGTTTACTTCGAACTTTCGTAATTAGCTACTAATTTAGTAAAATAATTACATTCCAGATTCACTACTTGTACAATATAAATTTCATAATGTTATATTATTAAAACGGTCTTATAATTGTTCAAAACATAATATTAATATTAAGCTCTACCCTACGTAGTCGTACAAAGCACGGTCGCATCGCGAGCCTTGACCTAAATCAGAATACATGCAAGGCACGCAAAAGCCATTTTATGCATGACACAGTTTTGTTACACATTAAAAATAGACTTAATCGTTGTGGCATTTGAGAACTTTGTTAGGATCTATATTGCTATAGTTCCAAGTTTGATTTCCAGTCGTAAAATTAATAATTATATTTACAAAGCGTAGCGTGACTCACCACGCCAAATGTTTTGTAATAATTTTCACCTATGATGTCATAACACTCAATTTTCTCCATCTACTTTGCGATATGGGGCACACGTACGAGGACGTATAAAGATAAATTAAAATCGAATTTTAATATAGAAGTAAGCAATTACCTCCTCTAGAAATTCCCTCATCAATAAAATTGGCTGCGATATTAAAATATTTCGATATATCCGTAGTAGGAAGATCCATCAACTGGAAACCTCTGTATCGGATTCCTGGACAGTCCCGGTAGTAAAGATGGTCGGTATCGACTTGTGTGTAACGTTTACCTTCTGCGGTATTTAAAACATAGTTGATGCTCATACGACGGAGGAACGCTTTGTCTTTTGCGGCAACCCTATGCGGAACAATTGATATTAGACATATTCTACTCTTTAACTAAACTTATCAACATATACAAATAAGTGTAATTACAATAAAATTTGTCACTCAGTCAGCAAATAAATATATAATAAATAAATAATACAATATTTTAAATCGCCTTTGAAAACCAAACAAGTTTGCTCAAAATCGACAATAGACAATTTTGTGTTGCTCAAACTGTCTCCTTCAATGAAAATGTTTTCAGTTATGTGCAATTATGTACTTTAAAATATATATATAAATAAAAAAAAGATTAAATTAGTGTTTATTATATATTTTTTGACCCTAATAATATAATTGTTATAACTTTTCTTATTCAAAATATTTATTTGCATTTGTATTATTATGACAAATACAGAATTAAAAAATATATAAGTATCTATTCTGTTAATCTATTTTATTTTGTATAATATATAAACATAATTATGCAGTCATGACACATTAGGGAAGTCTGGAAGCATCTCGATTTTTCTCTGCTTATATAGTATTATATTTCCTGTAAGAAGCCAAAGTGCTGTGAGGAGTGCCGCTACATTTAGTGTCATGAAAAGTGGGAAATGTTGTGTTGGTTCCAGGGAACACTAGGTTCCTTCTGTGTACCCTACAGGATACAGCTTGAAATTTAAAAAAAACATAAGAAAAACTTACGCATCTCCAACAAACAGTCCAGGATAAACTTCATTCATATCAGGAGTGGGACTGTAGGTGACCCCAATACTAGTGTAAGGTCGGGAGCGGAAAGACGACAGTGAGCTAAGCACTGAAGACTGTGGTGACCCATAACTCTGCACATTACATTGATTTTTAATACATGCACACAAAATTTGACCCATTGCAATTAGTAAAATCAGTCAGTGTAAAATAAAATGCTTTGCATGTTATTGTGTTTAGTTCGATTGTTTATAATGTTATTATCACTACCACAGTATGTAATTAGTGTACAAAAGGAAATATACATGTAATGATAATATTATATGCAAACATCTATTAAGCTCATTGGACATTGAAATCATTTTTATATTCATAAACCTTCATCCTTTTACATATTTAACATATATATAAAATTGCTTGAGGTAGCAAAATAATAAAAATGTTTAAGCTTAACTATAACATTTTATTATAATTAAGCAAATAATAAGCCATTATATAATTATATAATAGATCACAGCAGACACACTTGCAAACAACTTCAATAAAAAAATATTTTATTATTTTCCCTGAAGTTTATAATTACTAAATTTATGTACAGCTTTACCAAGAAACTGGTGGGAAGTTAAAAAATAAATACCATTAAAGTCCTTACGTAGGGGTCTACTCGTTGTTCTTTAGCCGCAGAGTATGAATGATATCTTGGATAAAGTGTATACTGCCAATAAATGATATTAGTTGCAATGAAAAGCCTATTATGTAATTTACAGTAAATAATTTAATACTAGTAAAGCTTTTCAGATTATTTTAAAAAAGTCACTAATAAAGAATATATTTAAAAAATTTAATTATAGCAAAACAAATTTACATTATAATATGTTCAGTTTTTTATTTCATATAATGTATCAAAACTTTTTTATAAGACATGTTGAAAATGTGTGAAATGTTAAATGATGAGTAATGTGATAGTACATCTATACTAGACAATAAAGAAATAAGAAATAATTAATTTGTAAAAAATATATAATAAATTGAATGTGTAATTAAATTGTATATGTATAAGGTCATTTTTAAAATAATTTTAAGGTGCAAAAGTTATAAACAAAAATAATCAATATCAAAGTTTACAATGTATGAAATAGTAATAATTTAAGGGCAGTTGGATAAAAATCAGTAATGGATTTAAAACGTATATGCAGTAAGTATTTGAAAAAAAAACGATACTAGAGTATTATATTACGTCTCAGAAAGACGATATGCTTCCTTTAAATGGACCACACTGGTAACCTTGAATGAATGACTATTATGATTCAAAAATAGCCACAGGCAGATCGGTACATTTTATTTATAAGTTACTTTTAAAATATTCTTACACCTCAAATGTTTTACAATACAAGTCAATGGTCAATCAAAACAGTTATAAATAGAAAAATATTTCATTTTACTTACAGAATCCCTGTAGTTCATTTTAATAAATCTGTCAACACAGTGTAGGTTCAAATGATAATTAAATTATTACGCAAGTAATGTACAACGTAATTGCAATAAAGTTAATATTTTACGCAATTAGACGTAAAAGCCGGACCAAAGATGAATGACGGTACACAACAATGAACTGATTTTAGCAATATGAAATGTAAATCAGTGTGGCTGTCACAACTGCCAAAATAAAATGACAATTATTAAAATAAAGTCAAAATATCAGCACAGAGTAACAATAAATTTTTCAAATTAGAATATTTCGGTACGGTATGATATGTTTATAAGTTATATATTTTTTTCATTTCATTAAAATTAAATAATGAAATATGAATAGACTTATCAATAACAAAGTTATTCTCATGATTCATTCTTTAATGCATAGAAATACAATATACGATGAGATTTTTTGTGTATCTATTGTTGGTATTATTGTTAAGTTTCTCAATAAGAGAAACAGTCTGAAATTTGTCATGAAATTGTTTCAATTAATTATTAATTAAAACAATTTCATGAATTATTAATCTGCTTAAAGTTTCATTTATTATTGTTATTGTTCAATCAATTTACGCGTAGTTTACAAATAAACAATTACTATTATATATTTAATTTAAGAAATTAAAAACAATATCAGAACAGTCAACAAAAACATTTTTCGATTTTAAGTTACGTTTAAGTTAATGTTGCTATAGTTTTGTCATTGATACAACAGTAACAAATAGATTAGAGGTTCCTAAAAATCGTCTTTAGCTATCCGAGTCCGAGCTTACTAAAAGCTAAATAAGCTATTGAGACCGGCCCTAAAAGTACTTAACGATTGTGAACTTAGGTGTATGTTGGGGGTAATAATTAAAAAATTCAGATCTAAAATTTCATTTCTTGACAGTACTAAATAAATGTATTTTTTAATGGAAAAAGACAAGACAAACGAGTCACCTGATGGTAAGTGATCAACGCCGACCACGACCCTGTGTAACATTTCTCCTAGCAAAATAAGCAAATTCTAATTAAATAAGATTGTCGTTTCTATCCCAACTGGATAAAATGATTTAAATTATTTTTATATCTTCTCTCTGGTAGGTAAAGTGCAGCATTGAAGTCATCACTAGTGTCAGGTAACGTCACAAATTCAAGATGATATCAGAGAACAGAGTATTTTGACACTATGTTCTCAGTGTCTACTCTAGTATATGCGGAATATATGGCGTGAACATGAAAAAGAATCATAATTTGTATAAAACATGGAGAGTGATATTTAATTTTAAATCATACAGAAACTCAACACCAGAGAACGGAGATCATGAACATCAGCGACAGAATGGATTTTTGAGTCTAACTAGGATGGTTTTTATTAATATAAAAACACTTTTTACCTTGTAGTAAATGTAAAATCTCTATTAATTGATACTTCAATATTAATTATTTTTGTATTTGAAATTGGAAACATTATAAAATGTAACAGAACATTTTAGGATGTTTCTATTAACCCCATTTAACGGCAATTATAATATTACTTATATAAATTTATTGTAATATTATATGAATTCATTAGGACAATAAATCTTCAACAACATAAATTTGATTTCCATTATAAACAATTCATAAACCTAAAACTATTCAAACTTTGGTATGGTAAATACTATAAAACTTTAAGAATAGTTTTATCTGTGGTACACAGAAATGTAAGAATAAAGTTCTGACTGACTGTTTAGTTGACAATTTAATATGAATAAACTATTTGTAAAACTGTTGTTTTATTATATAAGTGAATAGTTATAAGTATAAATAATAGTTTAGGTAGCTTGAGGTATTCTGTATGTAAATATTTTTTTATGACGAAGATGGATGAGAAGGAGGAGTTGCATCTAACCTCACAAGAGTTACAAGTTTTATCGGAACTTGACAGGTGAGCGTAACAAACAATTTATTATTGTGTTATTTTTCTTATATAAAATTTTAACAAATACATCAATATTAACGACAAGCAGAATAAAACATATTTCTTTGAGTTCATAAAAATAATATTTTACTTCCCATTTTATCATCTAGATATATTATTTAAGTTTAATTAACAAAAAATTAAATATATTGTACATACAAAAAAAACAAATAAAAAAAAGTGTAATGTAATATTTGTTTAATAAATTCCAGTCGCCAGTTTGGCTTTCTAAAGCTTCGCGGTACTGAGCATGGAAGAACTCGTGCCTTGGTCCTCAAAGCAGTTAAATATTTGGAAGGAATGCTGGTACAAGTTAAGGTTAGTTTAAAATTTTATTGATTATTTGTTTTATTGGTTGGCACTATCACAGTGAATGACATTGTGCCTGTACATGCAGTGGGTTTGAATGCCTTGAATGAAAGAATTATAGGATCATACTTCATTTTACTGATTTGGCAAGCCAAATATTGGCATTGCATTATTGGCATACAATAGTAGATCTCACCTATTCACACTCTGCTTTATGTACAAAAAATTTGAAGCTTAAAAAAATATAATTTACATATTTTATTAATATGTGAAACCATAGTGGCCTAACGGAGTGACAGAACTGTAACCACGATGGCTATGAGTATGATCCCAACATTTGGTTTCTCAAATTCAGGTAGATATAAACTAAAACTTTTTTAACTTTTATCCTGTTTTCCATATATGGATATATAGAATATGAGAAAATGGTAAAATTACAAAAGTTTTTTATCTTCATACTTAATCTACATTAAACCAAGTTGGAAACTAATAATATGTCATTTTAACTTTGCCTAATTAGAGGCATTGTGTTTATAATATACATATTAACTCTGTTTTATTTAAAAATTATATTTAGGAATTCTCAGTGGTGTCAGAGGGAAAAAATATCTTATTATTCTGATTTTGTATTAAATAATTATATTAATAGAATGTATGTTTTAGGAAGAGGAAAGAGCTTGTTCTCCTGGAGCCAGAAGAGACATCTGCATTGATCCTAAAACATACTGTAAATTAGGTCATTTTCATTTACTCCTCGAAGATTATGCAAAAGGTAATTATTGCATTTTTTTTTATTTTCAAACTGTATCCTGAATATGGTGTGGCAGGCAGAGGTCCTACTGTCAAGATATTCCAGTCTCCATTTTCTATCTAATTTTTGAGGTATTCATGTTGAGTAGCAAATATCAATGTTGTCCTCTCTCTTTTTACCAGAACAAGAAATTGAACATAATTAATTTCCTGAGTTGAGAATCAAACCCACATCTATTGTATTTATAATCAGATGCTGTGCTTTGACAGCTAATAATACATATCAAATAAAAATAAGAAAAGATAGTCTTATGCATAAAATACAAATAAAACTTTTAGATGTCATACAATATCTCCCATACATTTATGTATTTTAGCAAATTTTATAAATTTACCTATTTCATATTAAATTCGTAAAAATCGGTCTAAAGTTTGTAGTGGGTTTTCTACTCTGGGGAAATTAATAATTTTATTTTTCCTCTTTGGTAATTCAAACAGCAACAACAAGTTCAATTGAGTTGAATCGTCTTGTTGTTTCTCCTGCTACCTGTGAAGTAGTGTGAAAATGACAAAAAAATATTATAATTTTAAATTACAAACTTGAGTAGCAAGTACGTCAAAATCCTAATCGAAGTGACAATTATGTACTTAATTTTTCTATTTTCATAGAAAATCTTCAATACTACTTTATTTACAATTTCTTTGCAGTATTCTCCAATACTGGAAAAAAATTGTAAACAAAGGTATTTGAAAAAACACATTTTGTTTCAGCAATGTCTGCTTATCAGAAATTCTATGCCTTGGAACAAGACAATTGGAAAGATCCTCTTTTCCTGTATGGATTGGGACTCTGCTATTATCACTACAATGCTTTTGATTGGTAAATACTTTTAATTTATTATTTAATTTTTATATAAATTTAATAGTAAACTGTATAATCAACAAAGACCAAGGGCACAAGAAGAACTGCCTTCTGAGCCAATGTAGCTTTATCTTCATTTGATAATTTAAAAGTGCCTAAAAAGTATATTTCGATAAAGAATATTTTTTATTAGACTTTTTGATACCCTGAGTGGAAATATCATACATATATAAATTGTTTTGATGTCTCCTCATTGATTAAACAAAAATACAATGTTGAGTTCTAGCACTACAATATCTATTTTCTTCTGGCCTTTATAAATACAAATAATTTTCCATGAAAATATTCCTTTGATACAAACACTTTTACTCTATATTGGGATAATTAAAATTTCATATTACTTTTGCATCATGTTTAAGTCTTGTCATGTACTGCTAAATAAAACTATAATGCACAGCATAAATTACAAAACTTATCATTTTAATATATATACGAAATATAAATTAACTTTACTTAAACAAAAGATTTTAGTTTCAAGCATGCAGCAGAGTAGGTAGAGGGAATTTTGAACCTATACCATATTTACAGAGCCGTGAGATAAAAGGTAAACAAATTAAAAATATATATATTTTATAGGTGATGGAGTTATTATATTATGTAAAAACTGTAAACACTGTAAATAATATTATAGAACAATGTCTGTGGTACTTATTAGTTAATATAATTTTGATTTAAATTTTTTAAGTGAAAAGAAACAAATATAATAATCGAAAATTAAAGTCGAGGTAAAGCGCGGCGTTGAGTTCTGCCACTTAACACGCAATGCCTCCGGAATTCGGCAGAAAGTGGGGTACGGAGTGTCTTTCACTACGTTCCCTCTGCCTACCCTGCAGTGTGCGGGATACAGCGTGAAGCTGAAAATTAAAATTGTTTTCATATTAAATATGAGTCAGGCATTGTAAAACTAACTTAGAAGCTAAAAATATCTTTATTTACCCATTTTAAGGTATCGTAAATGTCAGTAATTATTTTCTTAATTTTTAATATTATTTTTTTAAAATTAAGTGCACTTTGTGTCCCTGCGCCAGTTGTGGCGCAGGGACACAAAGTGTAAAATGTGCTTGTAAAACCGACTGGTTGTGGGTTCGATCTCCACTCGAGGACATGAAATATTTATTTAAATTTATATTTCCATTTCTTTGCTGAGAAAGCTTTGCTTTGCTGAGTTCTGCCACTCAACACGCAATGTCTCCAGAATTCGGCAGAAAGTGGGAAACGGAGTGACTTAACACTAGGTTTCCTCTGCCTGCCCTGCTGTGTGTGGGATACAGCATGAAGCTGATTGATTATTCACTTTTAAAAACTTGACATGTAAAAACACAAAAAAGCCAACTTATGTTCTAACTTGAGGCACATTTTAATACTATAAAAATAAACTACTATTATAGAACACAGATATTGTAAAAAAATTACATTAAAATGTGATGTTTTGCCTTCAGCTAGATTATATCCCCTATTTTTCCTATCAGTCAAACGGTTGAGAAGAGAGCACTGTTTCCAGATATTTTCATTGAATTTTTGTGATTCCATGTTACTTTTGTTGTTTTTATTGTTTCTTGTCTCAAGTGTAAAATTATTTTCTCATTATTTTGTGATATTGAATTTTTCATATTTTGATCATGAATAAACATGAGAGAAAGTATCAATGTTTATTTGTTCACATTTTGTATCATGCCTAAATGAATACACTATAGTGTAAAGGTACTCTGCCCCCATTAAGACACTTCCGTTCTTCAATTTCCACAAAATTCTGTCTCACAGAACACATTGTCGCGCCTCGTTAGCAAAAAAAAGATATAATATTTTAGTTTTAATGATAAAATAATGATAATGATTGAGACATAGCACATTTTTTTAATTTCGTTTTTTGTTATTTTTTCATCATGCTATAGAATCAGGGTGGTTGGCTAAAATATTTTTATTCATTGAACATTTTAATGCCTAAACATCTTTATTTAAAGAGTTCTTTTGATGTTATGTAAAACTATTTAATATATGCTTTACTATTTTAAATCCATGTAATTTTATTTTTGATTGTGAACTAATAATTTCATTATACATTTAGGGTCTTTGATAAATTTGTAATTTCTAATACTACTCTAGTGGCATAAAAATTTCTATCAAGAGGTAGTCTTTTCAAATGTAACAAAGAATATTTTTTTTCTGTCCCCTTTTATTAATAGGGTGCTTTTAAATAATGGGCATTGTTTTTGGTACATTGGTTTGAGAAAACATCAGATCACCTTCTTTGTCACACAATGAACAAAACATTATACAATATTCAGGCGGCTCCATGCTACACGTTTACATCAGAAAATATAAAAATACCAATAATCGGTTGAAAAATACGTCCATGATTTTGGTAAAATTTCGGATATTTTTAAACGACCTTCCTGTACATCAGGGGTTCCCAGCCTTTTCTTGATCAAGGGCCACTTTTATATCATTCTTAGTAGCAGGGACCACTATGCATGTAGGTATAATAAAATTAACTGTGATAATTAAACAGAAACTTCGCCTCACCATCCCGCCATAAAATTAAAATCGCTCGCGGACCATATTTAGGCTTCTGCGGACCCACTGGTTGGGAACCACTGCTCTATATCCTGTATCAAAACCTACGTAAAGCAGTCTTCTTCATAACCATAATTAAATAAGATACAAATATGTATCACTATACTTTTTTGTTTTTTTTTTTAAATTAATTTTATGTCCTTAGTAATGTTTTGAAAAATATTAAATTCATTCTTTGGTCTTTTAGGGATGTGTATACAATGAAATTATCAAGTATTACTTTTTCTAATTAATTAATTTAATTTATTACTAATTTATATTCTTTCCTAATGAACCTTTCATATTACTTTTAAAAATAATTAAAAATAGAATATTTGTCAAATTTACGCTGAGTTTTTAAAATGTGTATGTAATTTTTATATATCATAATAAATATTAATCATGATTCAAATAATAACAATAATTATTTCGCATTTATTACCTAGCAGCAATTTACGTTAAATGAAACTGTTATAAAACAAAACATGAACTAAAAACATTATTTGCAATGCAAACTAAGTTGGACTTATCTTAGTCAAATTAGTTCTAAAATAAATAAAGTAGATTTCTTCTATTTAAAGCACCGGATGGATTCGTACGTCGAATATGAATCGAACCCAAAAAAAGGATGTCGTGTAGATGTCGGGGCTTGGGCGAGCGCGACTACGCGGACGCGATAATGTTCGTACTTGGTACTTGGTGAATTCGTGATTCACCGGAGTCGGACGTAGGGCCCGCGCGGGGAGGCGGGGCGCCGCTAGGGCGCGGGGGGCGGTGCACGCTGCAGCGCGAGGTCGTCGCTCGCTCGCGCCGCGGACCGCCAGTCAGCCAGTCGGGAGCGGGATGCGGTGACGTAAACTGCACTGGCGCGGGCCGCAAACGTAGTGTAGGACGGGACGTGTCGTAGTCGTGTTTTTATTTACCGAGTGCGTGCCTTCTTACCACCCTGAGTGACAGTGCTTGTGCTGATACATCCGACGACCTCCCCGCTCTTCACTACGTGGGCCGCTGCGGCCATAACGATTCGTCCGCCCTGGATCCGAGGATCCCCGAAATGGTAAGTACGGTCGTAGCTCCCGAGCGCGTTTGTTTACGTCGGCCCTCGTGCCGCTTTTCTCTTTCTCTCTACCTGCCGCCCGTATCCCTACGTCGCGTTCGCACGCGATTTATTCTATTTTGTTTTTTTACCGAAATGTAGACACCTACGTCGGGGCTCCGGAGCTGGTCCCGACGTGAGGTCATGTTTTTGTTTGTGTGCATGGTTCGTGTATTTTTTGTAGTATTTTCGCAGGTAGACGCGATTCCCTAATTTTAGATCCAGTTGCGAAAATGATAGGAGCAAAAGCGCAAGGGGGGTGGTCAATTTGCGAGGGCGAGCTGTGCGTGTGTGGCTGTGCTGTGCGCATCTAGTAAATAACAACCAGCCCGCTTCGCATAAAATGTAGGTCGGTGAAGTGTGGTCGTTAGTTGCAAGTGGCAACACTGCCGCACGCGACGCCGAGCCTCAGCTCTCCCTATTCTAGTCACTCACTGCAACGTTAATGCATCCGCTTCGTGCTTCATTGTAAACCAACACACGTCGATGGGTAGGTATTATGTTGCCATGCATATTATTAACCTTTACTTATTTAACGGTACTTAAACTACAATGAAATATATATTAATTTAAAAAAATGGGTATATTAGTGTATCACACACAATAAAAGATATAAAAAGTAATGTAAAAAAAATTAGACAATGATAACACGACGTATTTGGACACTTAGTACTAGTACTACTTAATCGAGTAGAGCAATGAATGGTGTCATAATTGTTACGTACTACATGTTCAGGAAAGTGACTCATGTATTATAGTCAGTAGTTTCGCGCAATTTTGTCAGCACGTCATTGGTTACTGAACCGGTAGTGCTAGTGTGATTGTATGATCTGAAATTCAATGAGATACTCAAATGAGATACATTTTATTTAGTTACACATTTGAATCTCTGGAGTAACCTATTATGGATTCAACATGTTTGGAAGAGTTACTTAAGGTTGATATTTGATGATTGACCAGAATGTAGATATTTTATAAAAAATATCTATTTCCGTCAAATATTGTATATTGAGATTATTTCATTATGTTGACTGGAATATTTCTTATGAAATTTAAATTATAAGCTTTAAATTGTTTATTAATATTGTACACAAAGTATTACAAACTTGACCTCGGGATTGCGTTACACGTATAATTGATATCCATTACATAATATGCGTATCTTTCGTGTCACACATTCTATCTCCGGATCAACTTATTGTAATCGTGAACTATGCCAACCAAATGGCTATAACCACTTGTATTTCTTCATACATTTTCTAAACTTTTTCAATAACGGTAAAAAATACTTTCCAAGTTAGACTTACAACTTGAACGCGTCAATACTTAGAAAAAACTTCAGGTCAACATTTAAATTTCGAATTTTTTATTCCACATTCATCATAAACGCGGTGAATTGTAGAATAATTGGGTTGATTTATTATTCAACGAAGTTAACATTCATAAAATTCATAGTAACAGAGGATTAACATGTTCCAGTGAATCGATTCTAGCAGAAAACGTATTTAGATATTTCGAGGAAATGTAAACATTATGAGCGATATTACTATTCAAGGTGTGTCGTCCGCGAGTTACTTCTAGTAATTGTCTTTTATTTACGTCAGAAACGGGACGTCCTATCGTATTGCGTAACTGGTTTAGCATTTGCAAGTCAGCTGCTGGTAGTGATCGTAATGATGTATAAGCCGTTGTGTGGATTGTGCGTTAGTAATGAACGTTATAGTAAATATGCAGCTTGCGGTCAGCACGTGCCAGGCAGGTGTATGCCAGCTGCCACAGCACCTGTCACCACATCAGCTGCTTCTCGCTAAGATTCTAGCACTAATGACATTTCTTGCCGAGTTCACGACACCATAATCTGCCTTATACACTTCGAATGATATTGGTTTTTTTTATTTAATTAATTATTAAATAAAAAAGTAGAACTATAAATTTACGGCTTAAATAATGTTGTCGTCTTTTCAATGTTTTTGTAGTAGCATAGTAGTTCTACGTAATATTGTATAGTATCTATTCATAGATATCAAGTGTCGCTCATAGTAACAGCTTTATTAGATTAGATACTCGTGCTTCCAACACAAGTATACCAAACAAGTTGATATTGATATTTTAAATAATTCTTCATATCATTCTAATGCAAAACAATGTAGGGTCCGTATTTATTAATCGCTCTCAAGTCTGAGATCTATCTTGAGATGCTGTTTTCATTCATACTTATATACAATAGGTAATTCGTAAGATTATAAATACGGGCCTTAAAAATATGCAAATTGCAATCACAATTCACATATTGTAAAAAGTCTGGTCTCATCTTCATTATTATACATTTACTTGCTTCTCGGAGAAGCGGTCTTGTGTCAAAAAGTTAAAAAGATGTTTTTGTGTTGTTTTCGCGAACTGCCTGTTTTACGACGACCGGTTATTTAAGCCGCCCTCGACGCGTGCCGTGTTCTTTTTATGCGGGTATGCAATTAACTCACAGATGCAATGGCACTGACCTTGCACCATTTACCTTTTTAAAATTATTTCATTTTATCCACTTATTACATAAAAACGATAAATGATGTTTCATTTACTTTGGAATTTTAAATTTTGATATGACAAAAACGTGTATGTGCGTCTCATTTACAAGTTAATGTTGTACTTTCATATTATTTTGTTAAGTGTATATTATGAGTGAACATTATAGATTACATCACACGACGTTGATAGTTTATACGTATGTATATACGAGCTTGTGGGAACGGTTCCACTACACGCACATGGTAACAAAATAGCGGGTCTAACCGGATTCTTCGTCAATTTGGGCATAGATAATAGAAGTCAGGTTAAGTTGTCTTTCATGTAAATAAGTATATATTATGTTCCGAGTGTTCCCAGTGCGTTGTACGTATTAGGCGCGGTCCTCGACCCTACCCAAAGAGTGCATCTAAGTTAAGCAAGATGTGCGGAGGGGGAGGGGGAGGGAGGGCTCACCACTTTGCCCCCCTCCCCTCCCAGCGTGCGCCGCGTCACGTACGCACGGGCCCTTCGCGTTTATATGCAGGGTAGTGACAGCGAAGGGCAGCGCGCGCAACGCTCTGCTTCTATCGAATTTGTGGGCGAAGGGAGTACGCGTTATAAGCTATAATACGCGTTATAATAAGCGATCTCCCTCCCCATACCATCTTCGCCCTTTATCCCGATTTTGGTGCCGTGCGTCCCGTCGCGATGCCACTCACCCCTTGGTGGGGAGGTGACTTTTTGTACTATCGGGCCGAAATCGTTATATTTTCTAATAGAAATAGGTCAAACAATTTAAAATGTGAAACAGGATCGTGTCGCGATGATGGCCGGTCGCGGTCGTCGACACTAACGGATCACTATTTATACCTGCGTTAGTGCACCGGAACTCGCCCGCTGCACTCGATGCAACCGTCTTGTCTCTGTCAATGACCCCCTAAGCATTTAAACATTGGTTTCCTGGATTGCATATTGCACCAATTGTAATATATATTTTAACTTTGAAATATATTGTTTTTAGAGTAGATACATAATCAATTTTATTTTATTCCGAGTGATTAGACTACTCCTAAGTAATGAACCTTTTTGGTTTATATTACAAGAGTATAATGTAGCAATGATTTCGTGACTGTTTATGCCCTTCGTTCGCGTATTGCGTCAAACGCCTACACGACGAGTAGGGCAGTCACCTACGTACCTAAAACATGAACTGTGTCAAGCAGCTGCCCTAGTTTTTATGCTATCTACTATACTCTTGTTTATTTTACGAAAGATAGGCCAATATTTGTTTATAAAGCGCCAACTCATAATTCAATGCCATCTTATCATACATTTATAATATTTTTGTTTATTAATTAAAGTTTGTGTCATAAGTGCTATAACATTTCGTTAATCATTTTCTGCCGAATTCTGGAGGCATTGCTTGTTGAGTGGCATGGCTTGAAACTGCGCTTTTCCTCGATGTTATTGCGAGGAAATTAATATCAAAAACTAAATTAAATCAGCTTCACACTGTATCCCGCACACAGGGTAGGCAGAGGGAACCTAGTATTAAGACACTTCGTTACCCACTTTCCGCCGAGCTCTGGAGGCATTGCGTGTTTAATGGCGGAACTTAACGTCGCGTTTTGCTTCGACACCGGAGCGAAGAAATGAACATATAAATGTAAATAAATATTTCATTGTCTCGAGAGGGGATAGAACCCGCAACCCGTCGATTTTACAGTCCCACTATTAGGCGCACAACCGCCTGCGCCACGGCTGGCCATAAATAAAATTTGTATTTTGAAAAAATAGGTTCCAAATGTCTTGAAAATTAATTTACGTAAAAAAATATAAGGGAGTACCTAGTAATTACATCATAGCTTACAGTCATCTAGATCAGATGTAGTATATACAGTTGAACACGAGCTAGTGGCGAGCGATGGCCGCTAAGGAATTTCCGCGAAAAAAGCCGCACGTCACACGCGTCACCAACACTACGTCACAGTACAAGGCCGAGCTCACTGCTCACAGGATTAAATAAGTAATAAGTATGTCTTATTAGTTATTTAATGGTAATTTTTACTAAAAAAATATCTAGCAATACAATAATTGAGAATTTAAATAATATAAAAATACATTATTTATATCAAAATATAACAATATATTATATTATTATTAAATAAGGATGTTTAAACCAGTAAGCTCTAATTGTCATGTGACGTGACATGTATTTCTAATATTTTAGTATAATAAAACTTGAAGATTTTGGCAAACAGCCGGCAAAAATACGAGTACCTACAATGATCCGATTTGTCACGTTTATCGAATTATCAGATATGACGTGTAAATTAAACACGACAATGGTAGCATTTTTCTGGCATTTCCCAATGCTTTTGGCTTTTCTGAATCCGTTGGATAATTCTAAGAATGTTAATCTATTAGTCATATAGGTTATTCTCGTTTTCCTGCAAGCGTAACTTTTTAATGACTCAGTAGCATTGTGGCATGTAACGGATTCTACGTAATTCACATTCTTTTAATAAATAGTATCAAATGATTTCTCACGGATGTAGAACTGTACTGATGTAGTTTCCATCATCTACAATAGGCATTAGAAAGCGACTGGTGACCGCAAACCGTCGCTGTGGAAGGGCTCCACACTGTATACAAAATCTTACGAAATAGTATTACGTCACTGGTAACTATGCTGGTAACTCTACATCCCATGACCCTTTGTATAGCCCAAAAATATGCATATTTTAAAACGCAGTAATACTCACGTATGCGCTAGTGCCGTGGCCATTGTTTGATATAAAATCTATGACATTGATGGCTTTAAAATTTCTCATAGAGGGTTCAACCCTTCTAAATTGCAATATTAGGGATGGGGCAGGCTTTTAATTCTACTGGATAAAAATAGGTATTGGACTTGTTACGACACTTGTATGTTGTGAATTGTTAGGGAACTTCTCAAGGACACTCCGACGTTTGTAATGTAATAATAGTACAGACTGTTCAGCTTTTTTGTGACAGGGGGGGACTCCGTTTTGCATAATCCTTTGCGTGTTCTGGAGAACGTTTACAAGCTTTAAAATCGAAGTTTAGATAGCGCCTTATCAATTTATAAAATATTATTCTAATTTTATCTACATATGTAATAATTATTGCATAAAATAATTGTGATGTGCAAATTATGGTCATCCTTTCTTCGTGTCATAGACAACTTGTTCAGTTTGTTTATTAATTAGATCCTTGTTGTTAATAGCCATTAGTGGACGATAACTAGTGAAGTATTATTATCCTAAAAAATATATTGCTTTATAATATTTAACGTTTTATGTAGATATTCAACAAATTCTAATATCTCGTGTGCATTTGTAGCATTCTATAATGCAGTAACGATGAGCACGTTGCTTCCTTATTACACGACCTCGATTTCATTTATACTTTGCGTCTTGTATACGGAATGCACAATAATTGTTCCAGTAGCTTGTGAACTTCAAAGAAATCATATGAACCAAACAAAATTTTTATCACTTTTAAAGCATCGCCAATATAAGTTAGTGTAACTTTCAAAATATATGGTAAACTGAAGAAATAAATCGCGTATTGCAAAAAAATAAAAAATAACGCATTATAAACAAAAACATAGATAGATAGATTTCAAATAATTTATTATGTCCAAAACATTCGAAATTGACATAGATATGATAATGTAAAGGAAAGATAAAGAAAACTCAATAGGTAAATCAATATTAATATAATGAATTCAACTAAAAGTAATTTACAATCAAACGCTATGCACCCTTGCATTTGATCTCTCCTTTTCTTATAACTGTTAATATTCCAGAAATGTGCGAAATAGATATTCTATAGTCGGTAATGTTATGGCTATATAGCTATTTACAACAGGTCCAAAGTACCGTAACTATGGCCTTTACGTGCTTGGCTGCAGTTCTCGGTGACTTTAAACCGGATAAACGGCTTATTTCTAACATTTTATTACTAAGTTCCTTGTTTGTGTTTGAATTTAACAATTTCATATAATAAATAGATAGTTATTAAAAATTTTGGTCTTCTAACAAGTATTTAAAAAGCTAAATTGTCTATTCGCCAGCTAGCCAAATTCTTTTTGTCTATTTATGTATCAGAATAAACATCACAAGTAGGTCATGGAAAGATAATATTCCATGCATTTCGTAGGTTATCGAAATATACATATAATTCCAATATAAACAACATCAAACGTTATATTAGAGTTAGCTGATTCTGGCAGCAATATAGGGAAATAGAAGCAACAGCCGACCATAGCGAGTAGGCGTATTAGTGGTAGTTATCGAATGAATGTGGGTCAACTGGTATGACGGCAGCGATAAACGAGCCCTCGACTGTTCATTATCAATATGTGCAATACGCGTTAGCTGAATGTACTCCGAATTTAATCATTTGCTTGTATCAGAACTTGCGTACTTGTTATATGTACTTCTTTATTACAGAGAATATTTTTCGTAATATGACTCGTTGACGTTATCAAATGAAACCTGTATTAGAAAAGAAAGGACCGAAATATTCCGTAAATAACTTCATAATTAATTAAGAAGCTACAAAAGTTCAAAAGTAAGAAGAGGAAATATAAAATGTAATGTAACATAGAACTAAATTAGTATACGGCTGTGTAAATGTTTCTTTGTGTAAATGCAGCTGCATTCTGTTGCCGTGGCACCAAGGCCGTGATGCAATGTATGCTAGGTGAATTATAGGTAGATGTTCAATGCATCGTGTGATTGCATCACGATGCACTTGGATGCGGACATTAGACAGTAGAGCGATGTTTTCTTATATACTTTTAATATATATTTTTAATAACTATTTTGCTTATTAAAAATACGTAATTATAATAATGTTAGCTAACATCTCAAAGTTTTGCGACCTACGACCGTAAGTGCTTGATCAGGCTTTAGCCTTGTGCCCCCGTGTTAATGGGGAAGTGGGTTATTATAACAATTAAGTAACAACTTCCCCTCCGCAGTGTGACGCGGCGCTGTGGGAAAGTCTCGAGTGTCCGCGGTGGCCCAGCAGTCGTGTAGCGGGATCACGTGCCGCGCATGGGGCGCACCCAGCGACAGCTACGTTACTCGTGTTATGTAAACTGAATGCGCGGTGCGATACTATGACGACTAGCAATTGAACTCTATAAATAGCGGTCGATCCGTCCTTGAGCTGCCGCGAGTGCTTTAAACTAGGTCAGGCCGAACTGCCTCATGGCGTTGCCCTCCTCCCTCTCTCTCCTCCCCGCGCCGCCTCGCCCGCACCTTCCACTCCTCGCGTCTCCTCATCTATTGCTTGATAGATATTAAATTGTCGCATTCCGCACGCATGTACGCATTATATACAAATTTCACCTTTCTATTATTTGGCAAATTGATAAACTAAATAGACTAAGCTGATGCCGTGAGTTTTTTTTCTCATTCATCCACTATGTTGTATTGAGCTGGCCAGATGTTCGTTCATTGTGGTACAATGTTGTTTTTTATGTAAGCTGGTTTATAATATTTTTTATGTGTATTATATAAGCTCTGAATACATTTTGTTGATGTCGCTACCTGCTTGCATTGATAACAATGCTGGCGCAGGTAGGCAGATTAAAATAATGCTCCCTCTCCCTCGGATCGTTTTGTTACGTTTATGGTTATTATTATACGTATGGTATTTTGTTACTTGAAGTATATTTTATATTTATTCGATTGAATTCGATTTTTTATTAAACTTCAAGACATTTTTAAATCTATTTTTATTCATATTGATTTGGACCAAATACTTTTCGATCATTGCTTTTTAGGTTTGAATTAGGTTGTACCTATCTATTATCAATATGCATTTATACGATTGTAATGCATTCATTTAATTATTATTTTAAATATTCTGTATCTGTTCCATTATTGACGATCGTGACAGTCGTCGTACATGATGGCTCACTGAAGAATGACGAATGCGAATGTCGAGTGCACTCGTATGTATAATGTAGGTATGTCGAGCAGCGCCGCGGGCGACCCAGTGGGAGAAAGCTTTCTTCAGGCTGCCGCAACCTCTGTGTGCGTAATCGACATTTAATTTGAGTGTTCTGCATCGAAGTGAACACCGCACGCCACCTGTCAAGCTCCTTTGTCTCGGCACGCAAATGTCGGCGGAGGTCATCTAAATAAAGGCGCTGTACGCGTCCGATTTGGGACGCGATCGCTGTCTAGACGTTGCGTTGCATCGTCCGATCGATTGCACGAACGAACCTCAGACGGTCGTCGACCCCGCGGCGCATCGGTGACGTTCCGCTCCCGTGGTTACGGATGTTACGGACGTTACGGACGTCTCGATTCATACTTGTACCGACGAACTCGGACCACATTCCGAAAGAGTCGCTGTTTGTCTTAGGTTACTGTACAATGTACACCACATTACATCTTTTATACAAAAACGTATAGTGAAATAGCTAACATTGTCTGAAAATGTTACGTTACGGTTGCGTTGACCGGTTACATACTTTTTGGTTGAAATACAATCCCGAGAATTCCCAAATGTTTGAAATACAATCTCCTTAAAAGAATGGTTCATATTTCAATGTGGTTCTACTGCAATATATAAAGTATCGGAAAAAAAATAGTTTTAGTGTTGTCAAACTCTAACTTTGTTTTTATTTTCTTATCGCAGTTAGTATTTACGACCTTTCTTTGTACTATCTAGTAGTTATACGATCGTTGCTTTATCTTACGCGTCCTAATGCGTCTGCCGACCTTCACCAACGGTCAAATGAAGTATAAACGACAATGCCCTCATCGTATAATGTGAAAACCGATTTTTAAATAATGTATAGCTTTTTCTTTTATGACCATTTCGAGGAACATTTTCATGGAATATTATATGACTACTTAAATTTTATTTTACCCATAAAATACTTTAACATAATCAATGTATGTTTTTTATTACGTTAAGATTACATAATTTACTAAAGTACTTACTTCATTTTTAAGATTACTCATATGTTAAAGAAAATAAAATGTAATCCTTATATTATTATTCACATATACCGTATCAAATGTTGACTTTCGGTGGTGATGGTTTTCCACACTAGGGCGACGAAGGCGCTGCAGATGGCCCTCTACGTGTCGCCGGGTTTCTCCCGTGCGGCGGACGCGCACCTGCGCTTGGCTCTCATGTTCAAAGCCCGCCGGCATTGGGGCGCTGCTGCCATACACTTCAGGCGAGCGCGGCTCGCCCCCCATCAAGACGCTACTTTCACACGCCTCGAACTGAGCTTCCACGCTGCACATCTCCTCGAAGCCAGAGGACTACGAAAAGCTGCGAGAGACGCGTACGAGAGGCTGCTAAAAGAGCCTCAATTATCATCTACTCTGAAGGCGGATGTCTGTCGTCAATTAGGTATGCCAATTATCTAAAATATCACATTAATGTTAAATTCAAATTATTACGTATACATAGATATAATTTTAATTTAAAAATATGAATGTTGCATGAAAACTATTGTTTCACTAATTTGTCTCTTAATTGTTTTTTTTACTTTCTTTACACAGTTACTGTGTGAGGCTGGATGTGTGTATTAATATAAAACGCTTAAAGTGTGGAATATGACTATGTGACAAATTAGTAAGGTATAACATGAATCGTAGGTTGGTTATACCATCGGTGTGCGTCCCTCGGTGAGCCGGCAGCTCGCGCTAGGGCCGCTATCTGGTGCCTCCAGCGCGCTGTTGTTGCTGAACCGGAATCGGGCGCGGGACTTTATCTTCTAGGAAGATGTTTCGCGGCTCAGGGCAAAGTTCACGATGCGTTTATTGCCTATAGAAATTCTGTGGAGAAATCGGAAGGCAACGCCGACACATGGTGTTCTATTGGGCGAGTATATATTTGATAATTCAAAATTTAAAACACTATTAACATAACTATTCGTCGTGTTATTGTTGAAATATTTTTTAGTGTCACGCCGTGACGTGGCAGTAACGTGGTGTGTTTGTTGTGCGACAGCGTGCTGTACCAGCAGCAGAACCAGCCGATGGACGCGCTGCAGGCGTACATCTGCGCGGTGCAGCTGGACAAGGGGCACTCGGCGGCGTGGACCAACCTGGGCAGCCTGTACGAGAGCTGCGCCATGGCGCGCGACGCCTTCGCGTGCTACAACAACGGCGGCGCGCGCGCCTCGCTCGCCGGACAGCGCCTCGCCTTCCTGCGCGCGCACCTCGCGCACGCGCCGCTGCCCTCCGTCACCGGCAAGTCAGTCTCTGCTCCTTTATCTTACTTTATCATTTCGTATACTTTACTTTGAGCAACAAAACTTAAGATTGAAATTTATGCTAATAACTTCTAATTGAAACATAGAAATCAAAATATTCTTAATTAATAGCAAGCCAAATACAATCGCAACTAAATTATTAAAAAAAACTGTATATTCGCATTCGCGAATGTTATTTCAAATTTTTTAAAATTAAGGTAATAAAAATTACGTTTATTCCGCTTTTATAAAGGATCTAGCGTAAGCGGAGGGAACTTATTGTTATTTAAACACTAAAATCCTTACTTTTCCACGCACACAAATTCCACGCCACGGACGTTTGGACGGCTGTCCAAAGCGGAAAAGTGAAAATTATTTAAATATAATCTTTCCCTCAGCCACTCTTCCGCTTAGCTAAAATGACCATTAAAAGCAAATCAATTAGAATAATTGTGAATATTATATTAATAAATTAATATTGTCCTAAATATTCATAGAGGCCGGCCGTGGCGCAGCGGCACGAAGTGCGACTGTAAAACCGACTGGTTGTGGGTTCGATCCCCACTCGAGGAGATGAAATATTTATTTAAATTTATATTTCCATTTCTTCGCTCTGGTGTCGAGGCAAAGCGCGGCGTTGAGTTCTGCCACTCAACACGCAATGCCTCCAGAATTCGGCAGAAGTGGGGAACGGAGTGTCTTAACACTAGGTTCCCTCTGCCTACCCTGCTGTGTGCGGGATACAGCGTGAAGCTGATTTGATTTAATTTGATTTTGATATTCATAGTTACAATATTTCACTGTTTTAGACTTAACTGGAACATAAACTGCACTTTGTTTCTTATTGTATCAAATTTGTCTTTTAGATTACAATATTTAAGACAAATTATTATTCCGAGAGTATATTTATAAATTTAAACAATAAATATGTATAGTATATTTTTCTTCATATAATGAGTGTAATAACCTACGTAAGACATACGTCCTTGTTTATAGCAATCATATTCTGCAACAAAAAAATATTTAATATAATATGTAAAATAACATGCCATAAATAACATGTTAATGTATCATAAAAATTAATTTTATCAAGCGGTGTCAAGAACCCTTTTATTATGACCTGAGAAGTCAGGTGCCTTCATTAACCTGTCACAATAACAAACAAAGACAGTTTTAACATTAAAATACATTATGAATAAATATTTAATTAAAATATATGAGCGTTTTTTGTACGGTTCAGGTTTATGTCTTTGTTTGAGTCGCGTTCAATATTCTATTTTATGCATATTTACCTAAGATTGTCTTTGAGCAGGAAACGTTTCATTACTAATCTATAAAATGATTATTAAATTATTTAATTATTTGACGCTTATCTGTGACTTGTTTCAAAAACTGGTTTGTTTCTCAAGCGTAGCTCTCAAGAGTACTAACTACATTATCGTAGCGGTTTCTTTTAATTACTTAATTTCCATGCAAATGTGTGATGAGTAAGTTCTTATAAAATACAATAAACTCAGATTATTTTGTCATTTAACTTCTAGCTGCGACTCAGAATGTCAATACGTATGTTCTATAATTACGTTTTTATAAAATTTATTTTATAATTTGGTGCAATATATTTCATTAGAAGTCAGAAGACAATATAAAGTAATTATAATATTATGCAGTCTATTCTTTTTTTCAATAAAGTTGTATTTTAACTTATTTAATAATCTATTAACATAATTAACTAAATATAATTTAATCTGAATAAATTTGATATTTTAAATAAATTGAAAAAAAAAATCAGCTTCCAAATATTTTTGTATTATTTCCAGACGTAGGCCACTGCCATCTATCGAGGAGGCGTGGAACCTGCCCATATCTGCCGAGATGTCGTCCCGAGCTCCTAAAGCCGCTCCTCCCCCGTATCCCGGAGCCCCCGGGGGTACACCGGGTACAGCGGGTACAGCTAGTGGGGGTACAACGGGTACTGGCGGTACGACGGGTACTGGGGGTACAACAGCCCCCAAACGCGACGAGCCAGTACCCCTGACAAGCCACCAGCTACAAACGCTACAGTATTTGCAGAGGAACTCTCATAATCTGTCTCCTCAACAACAAGTATATATGCTATGTATATAACGAACCTTAAACTTAAGTATTTTTTTTCATATTCCATATTGAGAGACAGAACTCAATGCTGCGCTTTATTTTTTATCACAGGAAAGAAATTACAATATATCCATTTCCTCGAATTGAAAACGAATCAACTGTCGCGCTTACGCAAGACTAATTTAAAGTTATAATAAAACAATATATATTTATTTTATGTTTTTTTTTCTATGAATTCAATGTAAATATATAAAAAGCGTTGAAATAATTTAGTTCGTTTTATTCACACAAAATGAGTTTGTTCCAGGCACAGATGCAGGCGTTGCTCTCTCAGTACCGGCTCTCTCAAGCGGCGAGAGCGCGTACGGTTTGTATTACTCCTATATATTAAATAAGGCGGCAGGTTTTAGGCTATTTTCCCAATATATTTTAGATTTAAGCGTAATTTTGTTATTGCTATATATTAATTATTATTTATTCCGTTAGGTGGCGAAAAGTGAATCCAGCGGCGACATTGCCGAGTCGCTCGCAGAAGATTTGTTAAAGAAATTCTCAGATTCACAGCCGGATATAAAGAAGGAGCCAGTTATTAGTGAGTTTTAGTTTGATATTTTTTTTAGATAATAATAAAATCGTTTTATTTATTATTGATGGTAAATTATAATGCATAAAATAAAAAAATACAGTATAGATATTGCTGGCTTTATATACAGTTAACACTGTACATGTATTATTTAAAAGCCATAATTTTTGAGGCAGATTTAAGTCAAGAGATGATTTGATATAAAAAATTAAACCATTGTAATTTAGTCCAATTCTTGTCAAGTTGACTGAATGTATAAGTTCTTTACCAATTTGTACATATATTACTGCAAAATGATTTTAGTATACATTAAAGTTCGAAAAATTACATTTTTAGGAAAAAAAAACTTTGATCTACAAGTAAATTTAAATTTATTTATCATGTACGAAAAAAGGGAAAAGGCTTTAAAAATATAAAAACGTCATATGGCAGAAAAGGTGTATGGCTGACAGTGAGAAAATAGTGATCTCCCTTTAAGTAACATAAATCATACAAGAGCTAAACATTGTGAAGTATTGTATACTATCATTATTCATAGCCACCTTTTGATCACATCTTAGTAATTATCGATTACACAAATCAAATACGATGCAATTAGGTATAACCATAGTATTGGTAAGTCCATAGCGTCTTATCCCCACAGACAAACTAAACGATAATTATAGAAATACCCAGTCTTACTAGTATATTTCCTAAAATATACTAGTAAAGTTTCCTTACTACTTGTACTTTGAGAATATCAAAACCAGTCACGGCTCAGGGGCACAAAATGTGGCTGCAAATGCGACAGGCGACAGGTTGTGGGTTCTCATATGAGGCAACGAAATATTTAATATTTCCATTTTCTTCACTCTGTTCAACACAAGGCTAAGCGCGGTGCTGAGTTGCTCTAATCAACAAAATACCTAAAAACAGTGTGAAAAATATATATCAAGAGAATCATGCGAGTTTTCATAATCTTTCGTGTATTCGCACGTGATTTTTTATCTAATAGACTACGCTCCCGTTTTTTTCAAATTTATACATAGTTTTATGTGAAGTGAAAGTATTGAAGGTAGCATAAATGTTTTGAATTCATACGGTGAAACTGTGTTCTCCGAGTGGACCCTGTTAATGTAATTTCTAAGTAAATGAACACATGACAGGATGTCCTTCCTGTTCGACGCCCAAACGAGTTGTAATCACTCGTTTTTACTAGTTTGGACATTTTGTGTGATTGCCTTAATTGTAATTTGTATAATTTTGACCAATAACTCAATTAGGATTTGTCGGAACTCGTTTTTTTTAAATTGAATTTAAAAGCTAAATTCTAGTAAAATTGATTTTGATTTGTTTCGTAAGGTGGTTTCTGTGTAATGTCATAAATACGAGAAATACGTAAAGTATATATTAATTAATGTAGATTTATAAGACGCTATATCTCAAAAAAGCATCACATGTTTATGTTCATATTAATCAACACGGAAAAATTATAATTTTAAATTACTTATTAAACAGTACTGTACCGTTAATCGAAGCCTAAATAATGAGAGTAGCGTTCATTTCCCTTTTTGTCGCTAGTGGCAAGCTTCCTCTTCCATATTGCGACTGTGCTGCCATAATTGTTACCTCGACGCTAGCGCCACCGGAGGCAGTGAGTTACGTGACTCCAATAATTTATTCATTGGCGTTTCAATTCCCGCCAGAAGCGATCACATTAGTAATACTTACTGTAAGCCGCCTTTTTCGTTAGTGAGGTGTTTTTTAAGTACTTAATACGAAAAAAGTGAAACTGTCTACAATAGGAATTCGTCGTATTTTTGTAAGTACAAAATTTTTATTTTCTCGGTTATGAAGAAGAGTAATGATTAAATTAACGGCGTTGCCGTTCGTAATCTATTGTATTAATAGTTTTTTGGCTTTTTAATATTAGAATTTTGCTTTGTGCTTTTATGCTCACCCTCGTATTGGAAATAAAAAATAGTCGTTTTTCAAATCGTTTTTAACGTGCTAGTTGTATAAAGGAGGGTAATATAATAAATTCAGTTCAATTGTTTTTATGTAAGGTGATTAAAGTTTCGTACCACTTTCTAATTTATCTTTTTCCTACGGGTATGTCATTGCGGTTTCGGGTATGGTAGGATGAATGTACCTTTTTTAATATATAATTATAACAGGTTGTCCGTTAGAATTGAATTGCTTTTATAATGAATGAAGATACAACAGTGCGGCCTGGTCCTAGTGGGACATCAATAAGACGGAGCACGAGGAAGCGTGATAACGATTCTAAACGGATGAAAAAAAGGGCTTTATCAAGTTCAAGCTCGTCTTCCTCTTGTTCTTCGTCGCCTTCCAGTGATTCCCATAGACCAAGGAAACATAAACGTAAGCGCCATCGTGATAGTAAGTTGAATCAATTAATTAATATGGTAAATGACCTTCAAAGTAGAGGTATGACATCTGCCGATGCGGATCACAGTAAAGGTGATTGCTATTGTAATGATGATGCTTCTTATATCGAGCATTACGTTAGTGGGGATTTATATGATTGTGAGTTGGGTGCAGGTCCATCAAATAGCGTAGATAGTAACGCAAACGCTGACATGGAGTCTAGTTTTAATTTATCTTTAAATACTAAGGTGAAAGAACCAACGATCCCACGGGCGTCAGATAAAGTTCTCCAGTAATTGAAAGACTTGCAACGTTTTGACAGTTTAGATTGGTCTAGTATACGTTATGCCGATGTTCAAAAAAATTATTTACGCTCGCCGGGTTTCACAAACTTGGAAGCTAATATTGAAGTAAGTTCTCATGACAATTCTAAAGTTACCTGCAATATGGAAAATGCTTTTGCTAGTATTTCTTTCGTAATGCTTCAACATTCTAACTTCGACATTCGAACAAAGCTTAACGAGGTATTTTCAGATGGTGAGTATAACAAAATTACTGCAGATGCATTACAGCTTGTGTGTGGCCATCGAGCAGAGCTTATACAACATAGAAGGGAGGACGTCCTCTCTGCTGTGAAAGATCCTGCCCACAAAGTTTTATTTCGCAAAATTCCACCCTCCTGTTCCAATTTATTTGAAAGGTTTTCTTTGTAACCATTACCTAAGAAAGCGGTGAATTTTAAATCACAGCAAGATCAGTCCTTGTGCTTTCAGCCAAGACCTCAGATCAATTCAACCACATTTCGAGACAAAAGGAGCAAGCTCGTCAAGCTCAGGCACGAAAAAGACCTAGAAATAACTCTTCCTCATCCCACCGGGATAGGAGAGATCAATTTAAAAGACAGTTCTGACTACCAACAATTGTTCAGTTCGGGGCGACTTCATTTATACGTTCATCACTGGGAGAGGCTAGGGGCTCCGCCCCATATTCTCAGCATGATGTCGGGATATCGAATCCCGTTCAAATCAAGACTACCTTTACGCATCCCCAGTTACTCGGTGCAAACTTCCCGCTCTTCAGAAATGACTGGGACAATAAAGAAAATAAATCAAGGAGTTCTGGAAACACCGGTCTCCACTAGTTTTATATCGACGACATTTCTGAGGTAGAAAGAGGATGGATCAACAAGACCAATATTCAATCTAAAAAATTTAAATTTGTACCTTCACAAAGACAAGTTCATACTAATAAACGTATATCGGATACCGGATTTTCTGCAGGCGAATAACTGGTTGGCCAAAATAGATCTCCATCAGGCTTATTTCCATATTCCGATCGCCAAGGTGCACAGATGCTTCCTCAGACTGATTTACGAAGATACACTGTTAGAGATGACTTGCCTACCTTTTGGTCTCCGCTCGGCACCAAGAGCTTTTTCATCAACAACAAACTGGATAGCCACTTACCTCAGGCATCTAGGGATACGCATCATAGTATACCTCGACGATTTCCTCTTGGTAAACGAAGATCCAGTCAAATTGCAGCAGCATGCCACCATTGTGGTAGATACACTAACCCATCTGGGCTGGGTAATAAACAGAGAAAAGTCGATACTCGTACCTCGGAGGGCCCTGGAGTACCTAGGTGTAGTTTGGGACCTTTGGCAAAATCAAAAATACTTACCGATGAGATCAATTATAAAACTTCAGTCACTCGTAGGAGCGGTACAGATCAAACGAAAAATAGTGTTAAGAGACCTTCAAACATTAATAGGCTTTCTGAACTTTGCCAGTTTTGCTGTAAAAAGGGGTCGTCTTCATTGCCGGGCGTTACAAACTCTAGCCAACAAGCTTTTAAAACCAGATGCTCCTTTATCTGCCGGCCTAACTCTGTCATGCAAAGAAGAACTCGAATGGTGGTATCACAATTGCAGAACTAATTCGATGATTCATTGCCCGTTACCGACGCATTATCTAACGATAGATGCGAGCGACATAGGATGGGGTGCAATACTAGACGACCATGGCATTCAGGGCACGTGGACCTCGACTCAACAAAAGCTTCACAGCAATCAAAAGGAGATGCTGGCCATACTGTATGCCTTACAACGGAATTGCCGGTTGCTTGTATAGAGTGCTCTACTAATTCAGTGCGACAACCGAACTGTTGTGGGCTATCTAAGAAACGAAGGGGGCACCAAATCGAAATCGCTGACAAGTTTGACAATGAAAGTATTTACTATTCTAGATCGTTACGACATACACCTTTCGATATACCGTATCCCAGGAAATTTCAACACTCGTGCAGATCGGTTATTTCGGAACAAGTCCCCCTCAGAATGGCATCTTCTGCCGGGGGTAACCCAGATAATTTTCAGAAAATGGGGGATATCAACAATCGATTTGTTTGCTTCAAGGCGTGCTCATGTTGTTCCAGCTTACTACACATTGGACAGAACAGACATGAATGCAACTTTTCAGGATGCGATGAGTCTCCAATGGGATTTTCAGAACGCTTGGGTCTTCCCTCCGCCACATCTCATTCCGAGAGTACTGGCCTGCCTGAACGTACGAATAGTACCTCGTTGGGAGAATGTTTACTGGAGACCAGACCTCAAAAGTCGAGCTCTGAGCCCACCTTTCACGATCAGGAACTTAGAGGAAAATCTTATAGACATAGCGACGGGTCACCCGCCGTCTCAAGCAGAGAAAATGACACTAGAGGTACGGAGATGCGAGGGTGGCATCAGAAAATGACTGGTTGGTCAGAGTCACAAAAATCTCTATTATCGTCAAGTTGGCGTGAGTCAACATTGAAAACTTATAGATCTGCGTGGAATCGATGGGTTTCCTGGTCTGAAAGAGAAAACGTAGATCCCTTTCATCCCGACGGCTCCTCTGTGGCAAAATTTTTAGCTGACTTACATCAAAAGGAGAATTTATCTTTGAGCACAATATTAGTTCATAAATCGGTAATCGCCACGTTTGCAGAGCCTAATAATAAAGAAAAGTTAAGTTCTGACATTCTTGTTAAACAAATACTAAAATCCATTGCCTTGGCAAAGCCTAAACTCGCAAAGCCTCCAATTTGGGATACGGATATCCTAATAAAATTTCTGTTAGCAAAGAAGCCTATACTAGTTTATTCGAAGTTTCAAAGCATACTGCGGTTCTCTTGTTGCTATGTTCTGGCAGACGCACGCATGACCTTACTCTACTTAGAGTTTCAGTAGATCATTGTAAGATTGAAGATCAATATATAGTTTTAAGACCTATGTTTGGTTCTAAGACAGATTCAGCCCAACATCAACAGTCAGGGTGGAAGCTTCTATGTAACCCAGATAATATTTTATTGTGTCCTGTATACTGGGTGAAACTCTTATTAAATTTATCTGAGTCCAGACGCAATTTAGCCAAAGCGGACAATTTATTTGTTACAGTCACTGGAAGGCCTAGGCCTGCAACTCGTACGATAATCAGTGGTTGGGTTAAAAAAGTGCTAATAGGCAGGCATTAAAGGCATTAAAGCAACACCAGGTAGTTTCAGATCGGCTGTAGCTTCGAAAAGATGGGTAGAAAATTGTCAATTAGATGACAATTTGGCTCAGGCAAATCAGCTAATACATTTACCAAATTTTATAGAAGGGAGATTATTCCTGTATCAATTAGTTCTCCATCTGCTCTTATTGCATCTAATTTTGTTCCTGTCGATGTCTGACATTTACCTAATAATATTTCTTCGATCATTTTATTAACAATTATTGTATCTGTTATAGTCATAAGATGATTATGGTGTATTCATGTGGTTTTTCTATCAAAATATAATGTCTTGATTTGGATATCTGAGTGGGTTTTATTTTTCTTTATTTACAATTTCATCTTATTAATTTATTTACATAACTCTATCACATTGGCGTTTTATAGCGCCATCAAGCGATAATAAACACGTCTCTCATTATTTAGGCTTCGATTAACGGTACAGTACTGTTTAATATTGACATTTTACCTGTAATTAAAACGTTTATTAAACATACTTACCTAATCGAAGCCTAAGTATATAACTGCCTGGTGGCATTGAAACTTAATGAATAAATTATTGGAGTCACGTAACTCACTGCCTCCGGTGGCGCTAGCGTCGAGGTAACAATTATGGCAGCACAGTCGCAATATGGAAGAGGAAGCTTGCCACTAGCGACAAAAAGGGAAATGAACGCTACTCTCATTATTTAGGCTTCGATTAAGGTAAGTATGTTTAATAAACGTTTTAATTACAGGTAAAACATCAATACTTTGTTCTTTTGTTATTGCTAACGTTGTACTTACAAAATGAAAGAAAAGCTATGTTTTTATAATAAGAATCATTAATAATACTTGAAATTATAATAATATTAAGTTTTATTGTTCACTTAATTAAAGATAACCGTTTTTAACATACTATTTACCGTAGACTGGTTAGTCTAATCTATAAGTTAACTTTTTTTAATACTCTATTAAATATTAATAAATTAAAACATAATTAAATATCCTAATTTAAACATGGTGAGCAAATAAAAGCCATTCAATAATCAATTCTGTCTGTCTCCAAAACATTTTTAACCATTTAAAAAATATATATACAAAAATCAGCTTCACGCTGTTTACCGCACACAGCAGGGTAAGCAGAGAAAACTTAGAGTTGAGTGGTGGAACTCAACGCCGCGCTTTTGCCTCGACACCGCCTACGTTTCAACTGGAACGTAACACATAAATACTTTTTAGCTTATATAGGCTCCAAATACTAACTAAACCCCAAAAATATGAAACTTTCATTTTTTATCTACTGTTAATGATATTTTATATAGATAGTCATAATATAAAAAAAATCGGAATCGATCGGTTCAGAAAGGATCGGTGTCTTTCAAGCAGGCGAAGCCGCGAGCGGGTCGCTAGTATTGAATATTCTGCTGACATCGAAATGATCTTCACATATAAACGAGTTTCTTTAGACAATGGTTCTGAATCCCTTCTCGAGGATGAATGAGTTTTTCTCATATTCATTTCAGTTGGCACTCGGAACATGTTCCGTGTTTTAGTATTTTTTTGGTTTTTTTTTAGATTTTATTAGGTAGATTACGAGTAGTCTTTTAATTGTATTTTTTTCTATATACATACACTATTTTTTTACTGTATTTATAAAACTATTTTTTTCTTAGGAAGATAACCTTAAACTAAGACGAAACTTTAAACTACATAATATTTAAAAATTATGGATAAAATACAAAAATAAAAATGTAAAATTGTTAAATATATATATAAATATAAACACTCGCTTAACCTTAGATCTAAGTAAAATTTTGTAAAATAATGTAAAGATAAAAATATAATTTGCTTATTATAGATATTGATTGTATGTAAACGACAATGTAATTAATATATATGATAAGGATATTAGATATAATAATAAATTTAAAAAGTGTACGGACCAAGTGTCTGTAGTGTTAAGAAATAAAATAAAAAAAAATAAAAAAAAAAATACAAAAATAAAATGGCGTCGTGCGATAATGTACGTGTAAATACATATTTTTTTGAAGTCAAATTCGAACGCCTTGTTAATCTTCTGGGAGCTTTTAGTATACATATAGTAGGAGAGGTAGGAATGCTAAATTTGTAGCTACTAAAGCGTTATGGACCGTGCACCTATTGGTTTGTGAAGATCATGTCCTAAAACTAATAAAAGCTTAATTTAAGTTTGCCATTTTAGCGAGTAGGGCATGAAAAATTTTCAAAAATATAAAAACAATCAGTCACATTGAAATACTAGAGCGCGACCGCCAGTCAAAGTGTATACGCTAGGGTGGGCCAAAATGTTTCTTATTTTTTTAATTATAGTAATAAATTAGTGTAATCGCAACTAAATTTTAAACGAAAAATACAAAATTCTTCTTGTTATTTATATCCAAAGTAGAAAAGCGCGATGAAACACCTCTTTATTACGAAAATTAAGAGCTGCCGTCTGAACAGACGCATTTTTTTGGCATCTAGTACAATATTTTTACTATAATTTAAAAAAAAATGTTCCACCTTAGCATACTCACTTTCTGATAACCAAGGGATATAAATCTGACGAGTAATTAGAAGAGAGTGGCAGTAATAAGGGGTAGAAAGAAAAAGAAAAAAAAAATGTTATTTGAGCGTGTGAGATTTTTAAAGGGAAAGTCAAGTGAACTCAAAAAATCTGTTAAAAAGTATCCTATTTTCCTATCCTTAATAGGATCAAAGGTCATGACTGATTTTTGAAAATGTAAACAAACACACGTGACCTTGAAATACTCTTATACTAATCTGACGAGCTGCCCTTAATATGAAGGGTACGTGTATGGTAGGGATACACTACGGCGTACAAGATTTCTCTCTATATGATTTCCTGACGCGTTCGAGTAACGTACAAAATACCCGTTTCAGCTCTCCTACTATGTAATTTTATGTTTTTGTTAATTCGATGTTTCGATGTCGATTCGATGCATCTTTTTAAATATTTCTTAATCATGACAGTTTTATTTTAAAAATAAAAATGTTTTTGACAAGATGTAAAACATTATAGTTAAAATATTACGTGAAGGTTTAAATTCTAAAGCTCGTAATTTAGCGAAATAAACATTTATTATAATATATAATTTTACATTTAAGATTAAGTTTAATTTAAAACTATAGTGACATGACCGAATTTCGTTCAACAGAAAGTCCAAACAATGGCAGCGGCAACGAGGTGGTGCTCGGCGGCCGCCAGCCCGTCGTGAAGCTCGAACCGCTCAAGACCGACCCTCTCAAACCCGTCTCCTTCCACATCGCGCTCACCTCCAAGCAGATACTCGACGCTTGCAAGTGAGTCTTTTTCTTTAATGCCGTATTGCCGTCAACTAGTGGTTTTATTTCATGAAACTCATGACATTGATATGACATTCTGCGTCCAGAGAGAACGCGGGCCCGCCGTCGTCGTGGTCGGTGCTGGGCTCGGGCTGCGGGCCGCCCGAGCCGCCCGGCGTGCCGCCGCCGCGCCTGTCCGCCGAGCAACTGGCGCCGCCCGCGCCCTTCGTGTACGTGGAGTCCAAGCGCGACGCCTTCAGCCCGCAGCTGCAGGACTTCTGCCTCAAGCACCCCATCGCCGTCGTGCGCGGCCTCACCGCCGCGCTCAAGCTCGACCTCGGCCTCTTCTCCACCAAGACGCTGGTGGAGGCCTGGCCCGACCACGCCGTGGAGGTGCGCACGCAGCTCATGCAGTCCGCCGACGAGAACTGGGACGCCAGCGGGCGCCGCCGCGTGTGGGCCTGCGCCTCGCACCGCTCGCACACCACCGTGCGCAAGTACGCGCAGTACCAGGCCGGCTCGTTCCAGGAGTCGCTGCGCGAGGAGCGCGCCGCGCCCGGAGCGCCCGGCGCGCCCGGGGCCGGCGCCGGCGCCCTGTCCGACTCGGACGGGCGCGAGTCGGGCTCCGGGCCCGCCAAGCGGCGCCGCGCCGCGCGCATGCTGCGCTTCGGCACCAACGTGGACCTGTCCGACGAGCGCAAGTGGCGCCCGCAGCTCACCGAGCTGCAGAAGCTGCCCGCCTTCGCGCGCGTGGCCTCCGCCGCCAACATGCTGTCGCACGTGGGCCACGTCATCCTCGGCATGAACACCGTGCAGCTGTACATGAAGGTGCCCGGCAGCCGCACGCCCGGCCACCAGGAGAACAACAACTTCTGCTCCATCAACATCAACATCGGGCCCGGCGACTGCGAGTGGTTCGGCGTGCCCGACGCGTACTGGGGCGGCGTGCGCGAGCTGTGCGACCGCCACGGCCTGTCCTACCTGCACGGCTCGTGGTGGCCCGACCCCGACGAGCTGCGCGCGCACGGCGTGCCCGTGTACCGCTTCACGCAGCGCCCCGGCGACCTGGTGTGGGTCAACGCGGGCTGCGTGCACTGGGTGCAGGCCACGGGCTGGTGCAACAACATCGCGTGGAACGTGGGCCCGCTGACCGCGCGCCAGTACGCGCTGGCGCTGGAGCGCTACGAGTGGAACAAGGTGCAGAACTTCAAGTCCATCGTGCCCATGGTGCACCTGACGTGGAACCTGGCGCGCAACATCCGCGTGTCGGACCCGCGCCTGCACCGCGCCATGCGCGCGTGCCTGCTGCAGACGCTGCGCGCCGCGGCCGGCACGCTGCAGGCCGTGCGCGCGCGCGCCGTGCCCGTGCGCTTCCACGGCCGCGCGCGCGGCGAGGCCTCGCACTACTGCGGCGCCTGCGAGCGCGAGGTGTGGCACGCGCTGCTGGTGCGCGAGCACGAGCGCCGCCACGTGGTGCACTGCCTGGCCTGCGCGCGCCGCGCCTCGCCCGCGCTGCAGGGCTTCCTGTGCCTGGAGGAGCACCACATGGACGAGCTGTGCCAGGTGTACGACGCCTTCACGCTGCACCGGCCCGCGCCCGCCGCGCCGCCCGCGCCGCCCGCCGGCCCCGACTGATGCCCGGCGCTTATCGAGTTAGTCGCCAGCTAGATCTCTGTATGCGTGACACACGAGTCATTGTGGTTGTCGTTTTTGACCAACTGTAAAAAATTATAGTAAGTGATCGCTAGAAAAATTGCTGACTATTTTTAATACACGGCTCGTGAGTATTAAGACGTAGGACGAAACGAATATTTTCGTGAAGAAGCTAATTTTGTAAATCGATACGTTTACAATTTACAAACTCCTCGATCACTTTTGTAATTGTGAGAGATAATGTTAAAAGCGATGTCAATTTTGGACGACTGCGGGTCGCCGCTAGCCGAGTGTAGTGTAGGGCGACGCCGACTCGAGTAAATGTATTATTTTTGTATAGAATTATATTTATTTATTTTATCACACTGATTTAGTTTTTGATTTACTAGTATAATCGTCGTAGCGAATAGTAGTTCGTAAGTGAGAGGCACGGAGTGAGGCTCTGCGTTTTAGGAGGGTCCGGAGACAGTGCTGCTATGTCCCAAAGAGCGTACCGCGCAGGCGCCGTCTGGAAGCGGACGAATGTATTATTCGCACTAGTTAATTGCATTTTAGTCTGTCGAAGGGACCGACTGTCGAGTTTATTTATTCAAATGAATGTTTCATATGAAATTGTTTCGTTGTATGACAAAATTAGATGTAATTTTTGTTTGGCTCGGAGTAATTAGACAATGTTGGCAGAGGTCGGCAGAGGGCGGTAGAGGCGGACGGGGGAAGAGCTTGCTTGCTTGTGATTTTGTTGCCACATAGGGTTAACTTTAAAAGAAAACAATGATTGTTTCGAAATATAACATCGCTAAAAATATTTTATTTTAATTATGCTCGTCTTTATAAGGAACCAATTGAAAATTATGAAAATCTGCTGCAGTTACAAATTTTATTAAATATTGTGGCTGTAAATAGAAAGTAAGTATTATTTGTGTAACAAAAAAGAGTAAAAGGATCTATATTCGTATATTTTTTTGAGAATTAATTATAGGCAAGGTGGCAACATTATCGTTGCTTGTTCTGTATCTAAGTTTATTGTACGTTATTACGCGGTAGTCCCCTTTCCGCCCGCCGCCGCGCCCCGGAGGGGACTTTGGAATGGGAATGTGAATACTGATCTATTTTATAAGTAATGTAACATCACTGCCATTTACGACCTTACTGTTTATACTGTAATATTAAATTTTTATTAAACTTATAAAATATCGAAACTATATTTTTTTATTTAATTCCGCCTTTTACTGTTCATATATGGAAAATAATATTAAGCATACTAAAGCATTAGCCATTATATTACATAATGTAAAATAAAAGAATGTGTTTTTGTTTACATTTATTACTATAATCACAATTATTTCGTAAAAATAACATAAATGGACTATAATTTTATTTTAAGAAATTCTATAGTACATTGTGAATATTTAAGGTCCATAATACATAGCTGTGTATAACAACAGAACTGAATATTCAAACAAAATTTCTTATAGGACAGAAAATGACACAATGATTAAGCGTTTCTTTCAAATTCTTCGTCATCACCACGTGGAGGTGTATTTAGAATCAACTCCCATACCATTTTCACGTTTTTTTAAATAACGTGGAAAACGTATGGGTGTTGTGAAAATTTTATTCCAAATACAGCTGCTCAAAGAAAGCAAAATCGAAATTTTTTGAATTCAAAGAATGTAAATACAAAAACGATTACCCCGTTTATGCTTTAAAAGTTTTTACATACAAATTTATAAAACTACATAAAGAAATAATGTATGCTATTTTTAAAGCACTTTATAAAATCCAATAATTTCGATACTGCTTCTTTCTTTCTTAAAACGTTTACAAACAGTCTTATAAAGTAAATATATATTTTTCGATGATACTTATTCATATATTTATTCATTAACATATTTAAGTAAGCTTTATAGCACCTATTGTTGTATATATCTTATTTTAATGTAATATATAATGTTAACTACTTTATACAAGAACAATAAAATTTTAAAATATCATTTAACATGTCATCCCAATGTCACTGTAGTCAAAATTATTATTCAGTTTATGGAGCAGAAGGAGTCTAAAAAACAAATTTCGAGACATTACGATTGAGTGCCAGAACTCAACGCCATGTTTAGTCTAGTTACGTAAACAAATCCCAGAGTGAATAATTTATTCCCAAGCGCGGGAATCGAACCCACAACGTTGCTGCGTCACGATGACTGCTTGTATTGCTGCACTATTTAACAATAGTGACATTGGTCTGCCAATATTACAATAAGCTACAGCAGAGAGCTAAAACAAAATCAATTTAATGATACAAATAATATGAAAGAAAGTTACAGTAAAAAATATTTGTCAAATACAAAAAAAAACTTTTGGTAGTACATTGCACGTATGTCGTATAACAACTGATTGTCTAAATTATCTAAGGCGTCTTCCCCTTTAACTAACGTTTTGGTGACAACTAGTATCTAACTAACACATCCACGCACACCGCCTTTCATAGTTTTGGTCAGAGGCAAATTAATTTTCAAAATGTAATTTTAATATAAAATTATCCTAATAATAAAAATCATCCGATATTCCGATCAGCAAATAGTCTAAGCTCATTTTAAACGGTTGTAATAATAATAAGATATCGCCATTTAATTATATAATTAAACATATATAGTAATAATAATAAAAATTACGTATATTATGATTATTTTTGAATAAAATGTACAAAAATAGGCCGAAATATCTTTCCATATACATCATTCAACGCCTAGAACACGTTAAAGCATTCATTATATCAATTCCATCGCTTACATCAATAGGAATGGTAAATTATTAGCAAGTAAAGACAAGCTTACATTTACAATGAAGCGGTTAAATATAATTTGGTCTATTGATATAAATATATATATAAATAATATATTTATATATAGTAATTACGCTCAAGAGATTGAAATGATTGAAAACTCATACATAATTTCGTGCGCATACATTACTCGAAGTGAGTACTATAATAATTACATGCTAATTATTACATATAAGAAGAAAAACTTAGTTGTAGTAAATTGAATTAATATAAATTTAACAGTGATATTTTTCTAAATACATTCGCAATAAACTTGACTAGTTTGTGCTCGAGCTCTTCTAAGTTGCATCACTACATACATACGTATGTATATTATACAGGGTGTGACATAAATCATAAAATATATGGGATATGAAAGTTCTAAAGGCACATCTACAGGTCATTGATTGAAATGAAAATGATTATCTAATACTAATAAATATTTCATTAAAATAATTTCTTAAAGTAAACAGACAAAATTATGTATATGAAATATTACTAATAAGCTATCAAGAATAAAGCTTGGAAGACTACATTAAATGCTAATAATTAGATAAAAATTGCATTGTTATATATATATATATATATTTTTGTTTAATAATTGTATGGGGTTTTATATCGTTGTGTCGATAGTGGTTTCAGCTAACGGTTTAATTATGGTTATTAGGTATTATGTTTCACTCCATTTTACAATAAATCTCTAAGCGTCACGAAATGCAAAGTTCCTCCAGTGTCGTTAGAGTAGAATCGCATAAAGTATATATTGTATTTTTCAAATTACTTTGCTTTAAAATAGATAGCTTGTTACGTAAAATGTATTAATATTTAACATGTACATTGTGTAAAATCTTTGATAAATATTGTTGAAAAATACGCTTAGTGTAACATTAAAATTATGTAATTTAAATATATATTTATAGTAAAACAGTGCAATAGTATTGAAAAGTATATACATAGAAAAATTTAAAAAAAGCCTATATTTTTTTATAAAGGGGAATTCATTCAAGTTAACAGGACTCGAATGGATTCCCATTAACCATTTTTATGTTTCCTACAACATTTTTATATTCTCAGTGAGGAATAACACTTTAAAATGTTAAAAGTAGTATAATATTTATTATAAATAAAATATTTTTAATAACATTGAAATTGTAGTAACCATTTGTAAGATACATTTAGTATGGGAAGACAGAATATAATAAAATGTAAATAAATTTTACTAATACGAAAAGTGATCAAGCATTAATTTTTCGCACTTCTAGAATAAAAGTGATCTAACTCGAATATTGTTATATTTCTAAATATAAAATTTCTTGACGTTTGCTCTAACATTTAAAAATAAATCAGCTTTAATCGGTATCCCGCACACAGCAGGATAGAAAAATAGAACCTAGTGTTAAGACACCTTGTTCCCCACTTTCCGCTGAATTTTGGAATGTATTGCGTGTTGAGTGGCGGAACTCAACGCCGCGCTTTTCCGTTTGGTTTTAACTTTTATATTAGAGGAAACTATATATTTATTATTTTGCTCAATGTATAAAATTTTTGAATTCTATATCTCATTATTTGAGTGAGATTCCTTTTATTCTAAAGATGGAATATAATTTTTATATATCCAATAAATGAAGATTATATATATCAATATAGTCTTCCTTAACGATTATATAACACTCAGTTGATGTTGGCTCACTAGGTAAATATATACCTCGGTTTGGGTTGTCCGGGGTTGGTGGGTCGAGATGGCCGGGTTTGTGGGTCAGGTCTGGGGGGTTGGGGGTCGGGTCTGGTTGGCGGAGGATCGGGTCTAGGGTGTCGGGGGGTCGTGTCTCAGGAACGCGGCACGGGTCGGCGTAGAAGTAGCGCGGAGTCCGCCGAGACTATTGGTAGTTCGTTGCTGCAATGATACTTGATAAGATGTGGAACGCTTTCGAATACTCTGTCTTTTGTGCGTACCTGAAATTTCAGAGGGGAAGTAATTAATTGTTGGTATGTTCTGTTTTTGGCTTCATCCTGCATATAGCAGGGTAGGAAGAGGGAATCTTCACACTATTCTCAACTTTCTAGATATTCTTGAGCGGTGGAGCTCAATGCCGTGCTCCGTTTTGTTATCTGAACGAGGATTAATTGAAGTAGAATGGGAAAATTAATAATGGGAATAGTGAAAACATGAAATATTTCCCCCTGGTTGGAAATCGAACCCACAACTATCACAAGCTCGTGCCCCTGCGTCACGGCGGTCTCTACAATTTCTGTCTACACTAGAAATAAATTTAAAATAAAAAAAGCTAACCACGCCATTAGGGTCGACAAGTAATAAGTGTTTGTGTGTTCCGCGTCTCGCTCCCGTCAGCACGAACTGCCCGGGACAGGCGGTAGACTGTCGCACTAGGAACTCCCCGTCTTCTGTTACTAGCTGCGAAACACAAATGAGTGGTTTAATTTATGATTTTAATACAAGATGATACCTACTAATTACCTTTGGTGTATAGAGATTTTTTGGTAATGTAATTTTATTCTATATCGTATATTGTTACCACCATTGAAGTCAAGCTACATAAAAGTATTAGTAGTTCTGTTGAGATTTGATATGAAACTCATCATGTAAATATAATTTTACAATAAATATATAAAAATCCGTTTTCCGACTGAGCATCAATTACATTTAAATTTGTACAGTCATATTATTATAGTACAGAAGTATCAGGAGTGACAGGAAATTAAATTATGCCTCGAATAATATATTTTTAATTTAAGTCCATCGTTTTTATGTCTCGTCAAGTCGTGGTAGCTTCGAAGTTGGGCTTTATGAACGCTTGCATTCGGGAAGAAAACGATGAAAAGTAAGAAATAATCCAATAAAGAAATCTGCGCAGTGATGTACAGCCGGCTCACCCGCTCGGCGGCGCCGCGCGAGATGGGCCCGTGGTACCAGGGCTCGCGCGCCAGCAGCGCCGCCTGCGCGCCCGCCGGCAGCGCGCCCGCCTCCGGGGACGACGCGCTGCTGGACGCCGCCGCCCCCGCCGGCGCCAGCGTGAACGGCTCTGCGGATCCAATAATCATTGTTACTATGAGTTAGGACAATGTCTCTGTTTCTAACGAAATATGATTACACTTAGTGTAATATATGAATTAAGTTTTTTTTTCTTCAAATTTAATTAAAGTAATCAATACAAAATATATCATATTAAACCTCCAACCTCAGCCAGCAAGATAAAGCACAAATCTGAAATAACAACTCCATGGATGATAAAGAAGTCTCAATAGATGATAAAAAAAATCTATAATAAGTAATCTTTAGAACATAAACTTACGCATATCAAATATGTCAGTGTTGTGGTTGGGCAGGAGCGCGGTGGGCGGCGTGCGCGGCGGCGGCGTCTGGTTCACGTAGTGGCGGACGCTCTCTTCACACCTTTTGTTACAAAAATGTATCTTTTTGTTAAATAAAGTACAGTCAACGAATTGTGATCAATACTTTTTTAAAAAAAAGTAAAAAGCGCCCTGATTGCTGAACCATATGTTTTTCTAAGTCGAAATTTAAAAATTGCGGGACGGTATACGCGTGATCACCGGGGTGGGAACTTGTCTACTCTATTGCGTTAAGTCAACGTCAAAAAAAATATATTCAAAATAATAAGATATATGCTTTATTTTTTGAACGTCAAATATTTTGTACTACTACATGAACCTATATTCCAGAAGAATTATAAAATTTATATCTTAGATTTTTTTCTGATGGACCAAAACTGCTTCTGACCTGGAGTATTCTTTACAGCGTCACGTTTATGCAGGAAAATGTTTATGTCGGTGTATACTCACGATGATATAGGTGCGAGTGTGGCCAGCGGGGGCGGCGGGGGGTGCCGGTGAGAGGGCTCCGGGGGCGGGATCTTGTCCGGCATGTCGTTGTAGTACTCGCGCTCCTCGCCCGCCGCGGCCAGATTGCGGGCACCGTTTATGTTTAATCTATAATGTTTTTAGGTTTAATAAAATGCAAAACTTGTATAAGCAATAATAAATTTTGTTTCGAGACAATTGATGTTATATAAACGACGAGATCTCCGGGACGCCGTGGGACGGACTTTAAGCGGTGTTGCGTATGATTTAATTCAATGTTATTTCCCGGCTCTGGTAGACAAAGCGCGGCGTTGAGTTCTGCCATTCAATATGTGACGTTTCAAAAATTTGGCGGAAAGTGGGGAAACGGAGTGTGTTAACGCTAGGTCCCATATACCTACCCAGCTATGTGGGAAAAACCGTAGAGCTGCTTAAAATGTTACTGTAAGATGAAGCAAGATTTTCTAATCCACTACCTTGACTCCATTTTGAATTAGTTTCTTTAGGAACTTCCACATAACTTTTATCTACATAACTCATAATTTTGTTACCATATATATTTAGTATTTATAATATGATAATTTTTTTATATAGAAAATATTTTTTTTTACCTCAGAGGCTTGGGTTTTTTTCTGAGAGCCTTTGTATAACATTTTTTTGCAAATTTAATTCAAATAATATAATAAATTGTAACCAAATCAAGATTATAAATGTTGCATCATTTTTAGAAATTTTAAATACACATTAATACATACAACGATTATATTAATTATAGAGCACTGAAAGTAATTGTAATATAAATTATACCTATCTGCTATACTTATTAACTGTATTATAATTAATTTGAGACTTACAACGAACATCTATTATAAATCTATTATTTATTAACAAAAGTATGTATATCACATCTTTTTTCTTTTAGTCATTTAACATTACATTATTTACTATAAGATTTAGATTAAATTAAATGTGAATAAAAATTACTAAAAATGCATCAACATATAAATAATTTAATATGCACCAAGTACTAAAAACATTGTACTACTTATATAATAAAGCAATAGAAAATAAATTAGTGACCCAATTACTATCAATCAAAATAATTCCTGCTTCATACTGTGACTCACTGATGTTTTCATGCTATTAATATATCTAGATGACATTTTTAGGTCACTTATTGGGTAGGCTTATTTAATTTTAATAAAATTAATATTTACATGTATGTATGAAAATGCAGTGTTCTGCCTCTGAATGTGTCTTTAAAACTGTCCTTTATAAAAAGTTAAGAGATTAACTAGAATCTCTCTAAATAATCTATGATTCATACAACTATAGATGAAGTAAAAATTATTTATGCCCAAGTTAGTAGTTGTGTAGAGTAGTTATAGTCATGGCACAAGTTGTGGTTTCAGACTTCACTAGAGGATATTAAATATTTAATATTTTGATGTGGCCTTGAGTTCCACCACAAGCAATACATAGAATACGCGGAAGGTGGGGAAAGGAAGTGTTTAAATGGCAATAAAGTTTTTTAACACACAGTTCCCTCTGCTTACTCTTCTATATGCCATAATAAAAAAAGTAATTTCACTTTACTTTTACTCAAAAATTACAAAATTTACAAATAATAAAAATCATATATATACATGGGTTAGTTAGAAATTAAACTAAATCCCTACAAAGCATCATTATCAATTTCACATACCAGTGACTCATATGAGGATAAATAAATTGTTCAATACTTAATAATATAGAATGGAAGTGACAAAAAATAAATGATGATTCACACTTACGATGAGGGTTTAGTAAGGAAATTCCTTGAAACGTAACTCGAAGGCTTGTCCAATGGTCGCTATAACGTCTTGGGCAAGTCGTCCCCCACACTCGAGGACATAACAGGCCCGCCATTCGGATGGAGGCGCTGATTTCGCTACATATGCCACAAAGTCTAATGAATCCTGTAAATTATTGTTTTATTAAATTTTTTTTTTAAGATGCATCACAATGACTATTTTTATACTTATAATACAGTACGAGACTAGACTTATTATGTAGTACTAGATGCAATTTGAAGAGGAAATTTAATATGTTTAATGTCCTGTTAGTCAAGAGTAATACACACCATAAAATTTTACTAAAATATTGAGTGTAATAAATAAACAGCATGTAACATATAAATAATATTATCCCTTGTACAATGATTTTAGAAATAGAAGCCGCTGTTATTTTATCATTAAATGTGATAAGCTTTGACATGAAAATTTCAGTCATTTCTGAGTAATACTAAGTAGTTACTATTTTATAAAATAACTTCTATTATAATATAAGAAAGACTGAGGCCAAATGTGGTGCAGGGGCACAAAGTGTGACTGTATTAGCGTGTATATGTATGAATCGACTGGTTGAGGGTTCAATTCCCACTCAAGGAAATTAAATTTACTTTTTCATTTCTTCGGTCTGGTGTTGAGGCTGAGTTCCGCCATTCTACATGCAAAGCCTTCAGAATTGTAAGTTCTACAAAAATCCCTCTGCCTACCCTACCTTGTGCAGAATACAGCGTGAAATTGATTTAATAATTTTTTTTATAATATAAGAAATAAAAATAAATGACAGCTTCTGAAGGTAAATGCTTTAATGAGCACAGCACAGAGATTTTTTTTTTCTCATTTTATTTTTCTTTCAAGGTAAAATACACCATTGGGTTCCCTGATTTCAACAAGAGCAGTGTTTGAAACTCAGGCAGAAATTAGAGAATCAGAAATTAAGTGTTAACAGTAGGTTTTCTATTCTAGCACCCGCTTAATAAGTTAGTACCTTCTAACTGTTACTGTTACAGGGCAAAAGCAAGAAGCTGATTTTTATTTAAATAAATATTAGCATAATAACATTACAAAACAAAAATACTAAATTACCTGGTCACCCCCAGAAGCAAATGAGACTCTAGGCATATCATGTCTCGCTATAGTTTCCCCTCCCTCTAAAGCAGCAAGTGTGATAGCTCTCGAGGAAACAGTAAGAGCTACATTGGAACCAGAGTGGGACATTCTGGGTTTTGCTGCTAAAGCATTGGCAGCAGCTTGACATACTCGTCTCTTTTTATCTGCGGATCTTAGTCCAGCTGCTGCACATACTCTAGCTATACATTCTCTGTAATTTATGAGTAGTATTATTAGTACAAACCTATTATCTTTATAAAAATATATTTATAGTAACATAATAAAAATGAAGAGTTTGGTTGGTTGACCACACTGATTAGAAGAAACACTGCTTTGACTAGAAAAAATATTTTTATGTTGGATAGTCTGTTTATCATGGATAAGCTATGTTAGCTATATAATATTTTAATTATTTGTAACTATCTCTTCCGTCGCTCAGTTACCTCAGGCTTCTACAAAGTGTCATGTGTCCATAAAGGCAAAGCAAGTCTTATATTGGTATTATAAAGACAAGGTCTTAGAAATGAAAAAAAAAGTGTCTCTTTCACAATAAAAAACACAAATTCCATTTATCATAAGTTTCTTTACATAATGTTTTTATATAACTTATATTTGCAATTTATAATATGCAATAATTTTTTAAATTCCTAATGTTAACTTGCATTATTTTGTAGACATATTGACATTCATTTTATAAATATTTTTTTATCCACAAAGTATTAATAAATTAATAAAAACTACATATATATGAAGTGTAGTATCACTTAAATATCAATTATAGTAAACTTTATGGTTGATTAAATGCATTATGTGAAGCAGTGGCAATTATAACATTGTAAACTAAAAATAAATATCTATTACTTACTTTGCTACTTGTGATCTGGTCTCAAAATCCAATTTTTTCATGGAAGTAAGGACTTCCATACACCCAATGTACTAAAAGAAATGTAAATGTACCTGTTTAAATTGATTTAACAATGACTTAAGTAGATTATTTAAAGAATATATTGTATATTGTTCATAAAATTTATTGTGGCTGTAATATCTTTAATGAAGATAATATAAGAATTTCATAAATTACTTACTCGAACTGCATAAGTTATTCCATCGGTAGCTAGTACAGAGTCAGGATGGAGCCAGCCTCTAGCTGGTTTAGAAATAAACGCTCCGTTTTCGGTCATTTCTTTAATTGCAGGAGTTTCTTCAGATATTATAAACCTTTAACTGTTACTCTTCATCCACTATTAGTTATTCAAATACTTTCATTGTGATTCAAATTTCGATTCACTGCTTCTCGAATAGTAAGTATTACAAGGGAGCGTAAACAACTTACACTGAATGGTTTTATTTAACTAAATAACTGATTTATTCAACAAATCAATATGGAATTTAAGATTAGTGGTAATATATTTGCTATTTATTAAAAAAAGTAAAACTTTTTGACAATATCACAGACGATCCATAGACTAATGATCAATGAGCCGTAGACTAGACTTTGGTTTCTGTTTACATTATAAACGTCAATGGCTATTTGGCTAATAATAAAAGTTAAAAATTAAAATATATAGAGAATATACTTACCTAGTAATAAATTATGATAGTAAAAATGATTACCATATTTTTAAAGTTTTAAAATAAAAATAATGTTATGAGAAATAATTAGAATCTCATGTTTAAATAAAATATGTAGGTACCGTACTAGAATATATTTTCTTATTAATTGAAAAACCAACAACAACTTTCAATTATATGATAATTTATTTTATCTTACATTATATCATATGAAAATTTTATTATATGCAATATACGATCTGTCACACTAGCCTGCATGCCTGGTTGCCTCCTTGGCAAACAGTATTATTTTACTTTCATTTAACAATATTCAATTCCAAATAGATAGCGATTCTAGAGATTCCAGAGAGAGAGAGAGAGAGAGAGAGACGATCTAAACAACCTAATTTAGTAATTAAACTAGGTTGTTTAGATGGTCTCTCTTTAGTTCCAGCTTCCGTTCACCATACTTCACTTACCTAACATTCTTAAAATTACATAGTGCTTAAGACTTTCAAATAAAAATATATACTAACTATTATGTCAATGTTCTTTTTTAAACGTCAAACTCCTGGCGCGTTCTCATGATAAGTATATGGGCGTAAGAAGGGGGGGGAACTGGGTGGTCTGTGCTCACTCCAGAATATTCACCAGAATACTTTGGGGTGTGGCACCAGCCCACCCCAGAAATTTTAGTATAAAACATTTACAGGAACATATCTATTCAAAGCTAAAGTCAAGCCTACCTGTAGCTAACTTCAAAATGTCAATTCAATAGATATTAATTAAGGCTCAATTCTGATAATCTGTTACTGGTTAATTTTGGTATCTCAAAAATTATAATGTTTAAATAAAAAATACAGTACTTTTTAATCACCGATAATAAAATTTGTTATGTTAAGAATAGTTTATTAAATAAGACGAGAACGCTTTCCTAAAAAAATATACATAACTTAAATCTATTCAAATTACGCACTCGACGAGCGGTTGATATACTTATGTATATAAGTAGTATAGAGTTTTTAAAATAAACAGTTAATAAAAATGTAAATTTATCTGAAGGAGGTCGCAGAATCCAACTTCATTCCATTCCCTTTATTTAATTAATAAATAAATTCCGCCATATAGTCTAATTCTCACAAAATAGGGTCTGTAAGTACAAGGTAAAATCGTGGTCAAGTGGTGGCAGTGCTTGTTCGCGCTTCACATTATTACACCAGTCATTAACAACATAAGTATCCCTTTAGAGGAGGTCGCAGCCTAGTTAAAGGAAAGGTGCTCGTTCAAAGGATGGAGCCCGTAGCCCGCCACTTATTAAAGTCACCTTGTTAGTCAGTGGTCTTGTGTATTTTTGCGGCACATCTTTATATTACTATAGAAAAGTGTATCTACAGAAGTTATTATCACTATACGTTGTGGTATTTTAAAAGATAATTTAATATTTTGTTTGTCTTTTTATATTTGCATTATCATTTTATTTATATAAAAAATAATTTGCAGTATTATAAATCGCATCGAATCAGTTGATAACCAATTGAAAAGAAAGGGACCTATGTACTTTTTAGTTCTTCACACTTCATTATACGAATAAGGCATTCTGATTTCACTATTATTTTTAATGCATATTTAACTAGATGTTTCGGGAACAGATTGTTTTTATGTATGCGTGTTTAAAGGCTAAATTACGTATTTTAATTACTTAAATCCTCATATCCTCTATTATGTTGATAGATTAATGTCGCTTTAGACTCATGTCGAGTCAGCATGGATAACCGTTTATTTTTATTGCCAAATCTTCCCCCGGACATTACCGTAATCGTCGCCACGAGACCTCACATGCTCCCGTCGCTCACACCGTATAGCAATCTACTAACTCTTCACTTTTTTAGTTACAATTATCTTCAACTACGCTAAAACTGATACCATACAGATTATTATACAAAAAATAAATTTTCTATTACAATGTCTGTTTTTTATTCTTCCTTTATAGATTACCTATATATATTTAATATTAAAATGTCTATTTGATTAATAATAAATTTGTAAAAGTATTATAATAAGATGAATAAAATATAAATGATATCGGTGTAAAAGCGACCTTCGTAGCGGCGTAGCGCGTGGCGTCGTAGCGGCAGGGCGGGCGGCGGACGCGCGTGCGTGCGTTAGTGCTAAGCCGGCGGCCGTCGTGTGTCGCCGCCCATCGCGCTCGGCATGCGGTATCCGACCCGCTTGCACCCACCAAACAGACTGTACCGTGCGCCCCTGTAAGTAACCATTAAATTAAAACATAAAATACAACCCCTTTATAAATAAAAATAAAAATTTAATTCATAATTTCATGTGGAAACTGATTCTTGGTATCCGCACGTGTATCCTTATTCGGCGTTCAGGCTTCTGACGCGGTAACAAATGAGCGGCTCGTTCAATAGCCCACTGCCCCTGTGAGATATTTCTGAGCCGTTCCGAAGGGTTGTACTAAATTTAGACGAAATGCTCTTTGAAAAGGATATTTTATAATTTATAAGTGATGCGTAAATACCGCAGGTTCTAGAAGTTCTAGCTTTTTTAAATCATCGTCGCTGTCTAATGAACCAGTCATCTTGTAACATTTTGCTGTATATAACATAGAATTTCGAGAAAGAATTTTGTATTAAGTAAGTTATAATAATTAAATTATTATACATTTCAACTTTTATAATAAACATTAATTACCAATAACAAACCAAAAATTTCATAAAATATGTTTACAAATCCAATTAAAATTTTATATTTATTTATGTATATTCTGCGTACCCCTAAACGCCGGCAGCTAGCCTTTTGTGTCTTTTTACTTCTTTCATAAATCTGCTAGGTGATTATAAGCGGGTTCGTCATGAATCGTCAGCAATTAGCCACAGGCACCGTGGCGCACAACGTGTTTGTTGTCGTTAAAAACATGAAAAGGTGTCTACAAAATAAATAACTGACTATATGGTAATATTAACTATACATATATTTCCGTTATCTAAGAACAGATAAAATTAAAGTAAATCGTATGCATAAATAGCTCTAAGGAAAATAAATTATATCGCATTTTAAAAGTAATATTTTTATTTTCAAGTCGTTCTTTTGAAAATGAGCTGAGCGTGTTTCATATTCTTTTTCCTTTTATCACAACAGTAAGATGTCTGCGACAACGGAGCAAGCATTGACAATCGGCTTTACTTTACTCGACTCAAAAGTATTTTTTCATACATTTTATAATTATTATTTGTGATTTGCTTCAAACAAGCGCTAGTTTTAATGAAAATAGATTTTTTTCCTAAGTCTAGGACCCTAACTTTCCATCTCATATTTTTCCTCGATGTGTTTTTATATTTGATTGAATTAACTTATAATTATAGTACAGAGTATTAAGTACACAGGGTTAATAAAAAAAATATTTTGTGCATGATATTCTTAAATTTTATAAAATACATTTAAGTAATACTCCTAAAGTTAAGTTGTACATATTTTAAACAAAAAATAGTTATTATTTAATACATTTATTATGCATAAATTGTTTAATCAGGACTCATTGATGAGATTAACTACTATTTAAAACTATTTTCAAGTAATATCGTAGGGGCGTGTCCTTTATATTAACTTACATATGATGCAACTGAACTTCTTATCTTATATCAACGTGTATAAAGCTTAAATCTCTACCATTCGCTGCAGTCTAAAATTTAAGGACTTGAAGGTAGTTTGGATGTTATCCAAGAGAGGAAATAATTAAGACGTTCAGCTATATTGTGAAATGCCTGCCGAATAGAACCTAATTTTATACTCCTATAACTTTAGTATATTGAGCCTGAACGGATTCAATTTCAAAGTTTAGCAACAGTTAATTAAATCAGTTTTAGTTCATTTTATAGAGGCCAGTCGTGGCGCAGCGGCACAAAGTGTGACTGTAAAACCGACTGGTTGTGGGTTCGATCCCCACTCGAGGAGATGAAATATTTACTTAAATTTATATTTCCATTTCTTCGTTCTGGTGTCGAGGCAAAGCGCGGCGTTGAGTTTTGCCCAGAATTCGGCAGAAAGTAGGGAACAGAGTGTCGTCCACTAGGTTCCCTCTGCCTACCCTGCTGTGTGCGGGATACAGCGTGAAGCTGATTTATAGTTAATTTTAAGTATACTTTGAAGGATGTTTATTTAAATATGGCGATATTTGCTCCGAAAGGTAATGCTTAAAAATTTTAGAAAATATGGGAAATCAATATTATTGCTAGAGTGATAGCATCTAATAGAAATCTTATGTAATACTAGCTTTCCAAATGTAAATTATTAAATCTTTATATAATTTGTAGAGTATGCCATCCCCTTACTTAGATAGAAGTATTACGTAGCTTCAAAGCAGTAGGTTATTAAAAAAGGAATTTTAATTAGCAAAGCACATAAGATATATAAACGTTTAAAAAATATACGCCATAAATATTATTAAAAATCAGTAGTATCAGAAACTATTACTTTTAATAATAGTAATGTATTGTATTATCGATATACATACATAATTACAAACTAAATGAACTTGTTTCATTGGTTCACAATAAAGGGTTAAATGCTTTTAACGTGTAAGCTTATCTTTGCGAAACATACTACAGATTCTTTACTACTGCTGGCAGGGGTTGTTTTAATTAAGGCTTAACCACTTGTGAGCATTCATTCTCATGTAGGTATGGGAAATTGGAATTTAAAATGGTGTGTGTGTTTTACTTCTGTAACATAAATAGGAAACTGAGATAAATATCTGAGTTACCTAGAGGACATCGTGGCGCAGAAGCACAGGCGTGTAACTGGAACGTGAGGGTTGTGGGTTCGACTGCCACTTGGAGGAATAAATTATTATTTAATTATTTCTTAATATTTTCATTTCTTCGCTATCGCAGTGATGTAATTCACTCGTCCCTTGGATTGCCTTATCTTTCTTCTGTTCTATTATTTTTTTAACATTGGGAATATAAAAAAGGAAGTAAAGCGATCTTTCGTTTACGACACGTGTCGTGGCTGGTAACAGCTAATAATTATAATTTTAATTGCTGGTAGCTAAAATATCATTGAAAATACTCTTTAAAAAATGATTTTCTTTTCTTTGTCTGTGCAATTAGCATATTGCATTATATAAAATATATAAAATATAATTAAACAACATATATAATTAATTTAGAGGCCGGTCGTGGCGCAGCGGCACAAGGTGTGACTCTAAACCGACTGGTTGTGGGTTCGATCCCCGCTCGAGGAGATGAAATATTTACTTAAATTTATATTTCCATTTCTTCGCTCTGGTGTCGAGGCAAAACGCGGCGTTGAGTTCTGCCACTTATCACGCAATGCCTCCGGAATTCGGCAGAAAGTGGGGAACGGAGTGTCTTTCACTACGTTCCCTCTGCCTACCCTGCAGTGTGCGGGATACAGCGTGAAGCTGATATATTTTAATTTAAATGTGTTTTAGAAATAGATACATAACTACTAGTCTACTATTAAATCTTGAATTCAGATTATGTAAATAAAACCTAAAAACTGCTTATATAAGTCCTAAAGGTAAATTCATATTTGTTGTTCAATTTTATATTTCAAATAAAAAACTAAATTATTTATTCTACGTAGAGAGTTTTCATATTAAATATTTCTTAGATGAAAATTAAATTTGAAGTGGCGTTAATATCAGTCTAGGCCACGGGCGGTAGTAAAAGGCTAACTTAACCTACATCATTTTATATGGGCTACAAGAGTTTACACGAAGCGACCATATGACCGCCGGCACTTTGGGAAACCGTGGCCGAAGCTTCATATGAAATAACTTTGTTTAGAAAACAACTTTTCTGTTTGTCAATTGTTTTTTATTTCACATTTCATATTGCCAGTCTTGGCGCACTGGCATGGAGTGTGACTGTAAAACCGACTCGTTGTGGGTTCGATCCCCACCCGAGGAGATGAAATATTTACTTAAATTTATATTTCCATTTCTTCGCTCTGGTGTCGAGGCAAAAGCGCGGCGTTGAGTTCTGCCACTCAACACGCAATGTCTTCCGAATTTGGCGGAAAGTGGGGAACGGAGTGCACTAGGGTCCTTCTGCCTACCCTGCTGTGTGCGGGATACAGCGCACAGCTGATTTTAATTCATATAGCGCACTTATTTTTTATTTTGAAAATGGACGAGCTTATAGATTAGGTCTTATGTTAATAATTTATTTCATGAGCTAATAGGTGCTAGTCTATTTATTTGTAAGTATTTTTTATGTGGCTAGAAATATAACATCGTGTATTGTAATTAATTAATCAATTCTTTATATTAAAAAGAAATATTAGTAAAAATGTTTCTCCCTGAAAATATACTACAGGTAAAAAAAATATAAATTCGTAGACTAAAAAAACATATTTTGAAAATATATTTTATAGATGTAACATTTTATGTATTTATTGCCAGTCGTGGCGCAGAGGCACAAAGTGTGACTAAACAGTTGCGACTTCGATCCCCTCTCGAGGAAATGCAACATTTATTGAAATTTATATTCTATTTCTTCTCTTTGGTGTAGAGGCAAAGCGCGGCGTAGTGTTCCTCTACACGAAATACCTCCAGAATTCGGCGGAAAGTGATGAACGAAGTGTCTTAGTACTAAGTTCCCTCTACTACCTGTGCTGTGTGCGGTATACAGCATGATTTAATTTTTTTTATGTATTTCAACATTTTGGTAGATTTAATAATTAAAAATCGTGTGCGGTTAACTGTTAACAAACTTTAAATTAAAATCCCTTCTATTATAACTTTTGATAAATACTAGAAACTTCCATATTTTTTGAACTATCACACTAGGTTCTATATAACTCTTGAATCTTAAATGCAATCTGCCAACACTAGTCTCGTAATCCCCACATAAAGTTTTACTGCCGATTTTTATTGGCTGACACGAGTGTGTTTATTTTGGATTCGTTTAAGAGAGACAATCTTATCAAGGAAAATCGAAATTTAGAATTTTGAGTTACATTTATCTAATAGCGGGTATCCATACTTTCATTGTATTGCTAAATCTTTATTTTATTAAAAAAAAACTTGCAAAAATACGAAACCGAGCCTTCGTCCTTTTGTGGTTTGGTTCGGCGAAACCGAAACTTTTTATCACACAGTATAATTAAAGGCAAATTGTAACAGTCGATAGAGGTGGTCATTAGAAACCATTTTTATCGTTTTCGAGATATAAGCCATATAATTTTTTTTATTAACTATCATGTTTGGACAATAAAACGGTATAATTTTTTGTATTTTAAATGAAACTATATTAACCGGATTAATCACGTATATTTAAGATTATACATTTTTAAAAAACCCGACGTTTTGAACACTTTGCATTAGACTGAGGTAGCATTTGTGTTTTTGTAGTGTAGTGTCTTTATGTCCATTAATTTTACTTGCTTGAAAGTATTGAAGTAAAATATATATCTCTCTATTATATGGTAAAGAAGAAGAATATTTTCAATTTAAATTTAGAAATGTTGAGTGGTTTATAAGTTTTATTGACATTTCAAACTAAACCGCATCCAATGTGACGAGGTTTGGTAATGGATTGGGAATATTAGCCAAATCACTTCAGTTGTACCCTTCTGATCCTCTATCCGTCTTCTCAACAGCTATTCGATTTTATCGGGAGGGTGTAAAACCGAAAGTGTCGGGTTTTTTGTATTTCTAAGGCAATTGTCCTGGTTTCCTTTTAATAAAAATGGTAAATGTAGTAGTGTCTATATATTATATTGTTTTTTGCTTTACGCTGTATCCTGCATATGGCAGGGTAGGGAGAACGAGACATTGGGTGTTGCGATACGGAACTCAACGCCGCGCTTTGCATTGTTGTCAGAGCGAGTGAATGAAAATATTAAATAATTAATTCCCCCGAGTGGAAATCAAACCTACAACCGTCACTTTTATAGGCACAGTACCATACAAAAAGTTACTTATTAAAACTTTAATTTAACTGCAATTAACCAAGAATAGAGATATTCATTTATAATATTTATATGTAAACAATACCATGTAACATTTTTAATTTTGATTTATTTATAAAACGTAGAGGCACAATAGAGGAAAACATAAGAACATAGAGGCCGTCGTGGCGCAGAGGCACAAGGGTGTGAGTGTAACGCGACGTGGTATGATCCCCACAACCGTCGTCTTACATTCACACTCTAGAATTAATTATTATTTCTTAATATTAGCTTTTCATTCCTTTGGAACTAAGGCATAAGCCCGGTGTTGAGTTCCGCCACTAAACACGCCTTGAAAAATTCGACGGAAAGTGGGCAATGGAGTGTCTTAACACTAGATTCCATCTGCCTGATCTGCTGTATGCGGGATACGGCGTGAATCTGAAAAAAATATAAAAGATTTTTATAATAAAATCGTGTTTATTTCTCTAATATAAGTAGCTATAATCAAAAGCAGCAAATGGATGGTAATATCATTTGGTAAGCGAAGCACCATTAACGCTGTCAACAATGCCAGTCGTCCGTCAATTCATTCCATCGGCTGTAAATGAGAGCGCATCTAAGTGGGCCCTTTTACGATCGGCGGTGTCTCTTGTAACGCGACACTGTAGGGACAAAGCGCTGTTTATCTATATTCTATAGGTACACGCTACAACCCAGACTTCTATTTAGCTGATGGATATTATCTTTCTACTCATCTTTGTTTATCTTTTTATATTATTGTATGAAGAGGACATCAGTAATTTAATCGCTATATCAATTTTTGTAATTTACTTCTTAGTCGTCCTCTTCCTTGACTTGACGTGACGTGAAGGGATGAAAGAAACACTTGTACACGTTTTATATTAAAACAATCAGTTTCAAGTGTGAAATTAAATATTTTTATCCAACAAAAGACGAGTTCCACGTTAACATAATGCAATTGAGCATCAATAGTTAAAAGAAAAACGACAATACCACTTCAGCATAAGGGTTGTGAATGTATCGCACGGCCTCTTAGCGACAAGCATCTTTCCGCAATGAAATGACGAAGCGACGATAAAACATTTTATGTCACTATTTTTGTTTACTTCGAAAAGAGGGTTTCGCTGATGGGGAGATGTTGGGTGGCGCGAAACAATCGTACGGCCTTCGTGTTGTGTTTAACATAACAGTTTTGTGGAATCCTTTGTTGTATATAAATGCGCTCGGCTGTGCGAATATGAAAATAAATTTCCCCTTTTGCGCTTTTAGACTGCTACCATGCCATATTTTATACATCTTAAAAATATTTAATGTGACATGACAATAATAAAGTAGACGAACCATTTTATGTAACACACTTTAAAACCACTATAAACTATAATAACAGTGCGCCTGTTACTGATACTTGGTCCTTTGTGAGAGTTTTCATTTTCAAAACTAGTTTGTATAAGTACAATACATTTGGAATTCTCTGTCAGTGATTCGCGTCGTTCGCAGGTGCCGGCGGCGGCATGCTGGGCGCGCGGCTCAAGTCATGGATGGAGGCGCAGCTGGGGCGGGCGAAGAAGCGTAAGCAGAAGCAAACGCGACAAGCTGTGCCGCAGACGACGGAGCCCGCGCCGCCGCCCCACCTGTCCTCCCCCGAGAGCGCCTATAGCACGGGCTACTCGACGGACGGCACGTCGCCCGGCGCGCCGCCCGCTCCGCTCGCCGCGCCGCTCGTGTCGCCGCCGCCGCCGCCTACTCCTCCGACCACACACCTCTATCACGAGCCCGCAAAGGTAACATTTTATCCTAGCGCAGCATGTCAGATAGAATTGCGCTTTTTATATTTTTGAGCGAATGTTAAATATTTTCAGGATATTTTTTATTTATTTTCATCCAAAAATAACTTTTTGAGAGCTATCATGAATGTTCCACCATATTTCGTACAAATAATATTCATAACGAAGACGTGTTCAAATAAATAATATTTTAACTTTTATGACAGTGCATTTTGTATTTTAGCATATACCTATTGGATACATCATTATAATTTTATAAACCAATCAGTAAACATTGATTTTATACATTTATATTAATAGGTAGCGGCGCGTGTCTGGGTTTGCCTTATTAATTAACTAGACCGGACGAATTGATGGGGGACCGTTTTATCTGAGCTATATAAAGCTTAGCGTCCATTAGTAAAGCTCGTACTGACGAGTAACGTCATTTATCATGAAACAAAAAACATATGTTATTTTAAAATAATATTTTGTAATTGTTAATTATTTAAGGTTTGCGCAATAATGTCATTGTAAGGATAGTCCTTATTAATTTTTTATCATTTATTTTTATAGCCTTATGCTAAAATAAGGGTAGTTTTAATAGTTTTAACAAGATTACATTATATCTAGTTTTGCTTTAGTAACAAAATTGTCTAGCTCTTTTTATATCAAAGTTGTAAATGGCGAAAATGTCTCCTTAAAATGTCAATGGATATTAATTAACTCTCTATTGTAGTGCGGTTTGCTATGCATTTCAATTGGCACCATGGTGCATGTATGTAGTTTACACACCTTAATAGGACCTGTAATATTTTTATTGTTAAGATGCGATTGTGTCATTATTTTATAATAGTTTCACGTTTAATTGTATAGTAAAAATAGAAAAAAATACAGTTATTTTGAAAATTGGAAATTAAACAATTAGGTATATAATATGTACAGTGCTTACACATTAACTGGATACAATACGATGGCTGTCAAATGTTTTTTTCAATATTCTATATTAACCCAACTCCTACATTGTGCTAGTAAGTAAGAAACCTAAGCTGATAAAACACTCCGTTCTTTATTCTTCTCTTATGTAGAGACAGTTTTTTTCTAGCATGTCCAACGAGATCAAAAATATATTTATATTATAGGTATAATCTAAATATATTCTTTGCACTAGGGGTCACTAAAAGTACTTTAAGCCACGGACAGTGCTTCATATACGTCCGTCACATGTCATTCGTCATCAGGAAGCCGTCATATTTTTTTATCCATCATTCATCTACCGATCGGAGGATTATATCAATAATTTGTCGTTTGTACTTTAGGTATCCATGGATATACCATTCACTCTGTGAGAAAGAAATAAATATTCTTTTCGCGTGATTGGATTGGCACTTGACTGGAACTCTCATTGTTTTTCATATAAGAATTCCACGTAATCAAAGTGACCAAACACTTTTTTACGGTGTCAAACGTCTTTGAATTATATTTTAAAAATAATAAAAGTAATATAATAATCATATAAGCAAATAAAAGTTATATAATAATCAACTCAACTAAATTAACAAAAACCCATAATATGGGACAGTTTACTATAACAATATGAGATGGCGTTTTGAATTGAAATTTATAATAAAGCAATAGTTTACCAAAACGATAAAGAGATGGCGTTACATGTATCCTGAATCGCGCTAACGTTTGTCCTTAAACTATACACAAGTAGCGGACGGGCGTTGAACCCGCACTTCCTTGTCTTGGGGAGCATAGTGCGCAGTGATCGTAAAGTGAGAGCACTGATGCTGACACCCACGTGTTATCTTGTATAACAGACCCGCGCCCGGCTGCTGTAAGGGAGTCCGAGCGCAATTTTTAAAAGGCCCTTTTACTTTATAAGGGGCTATAAAGAATTCAGAATTTATAAAATTATAAATAAAATCTATAAAAATAAAATTGAATTTTAATTAAAATTTAAAGTAAATAGATAGATTTAATGCTATTCGTGCATTAGGGGCACAAGCGTGTGACTGTAAGCGCGATAAGTTGTGGAAAACGATTTTCACTTGAGGAAATGAAATGTTTAATATTTTTATTTCTTTGCTCGCGGTGTTGAAATCCAAATTCGTCGGAAAGTGGAGAGCGGAGTGTCTTAACACTAGGCCACATCTGCCTGCTACACATAGAGTTCACCGAAAATTCAAAATTATATGTATTAAGATTCAAGTTTGTTATAACCATTTTTAAATAGTACATTAAAATGTTATTGTTTTATTGAAGATTTGGTAGGTACTTAGTTGAACTTAACAGCGCATTATATGTTGACACAATTATAAATATGTATGAATATTCTAAAAGGGGCACAAACCATTAGTACCTATCTATCCAATTATATTTAAGCAATTTATAATATACCTCATTATATAGTAAATTATGACTTTAACGATTATAAAATAAAAACCTAACATTCTTAATAATGAGTATAAAATTTCATATTTTTACTGTATCGAATGCCTTATAACATTGTTAGGTATTTCGTTATTTCTTTAGCTTCGCGCTGTATCCCACACACAGCAGGATAGGCAGAAAGAACCTAGTGTTAAGACACTCCGTTTCCCACTTTCTGCCGAATTCCGGATGCATTGCGTGTTGAATGGCAGAACTCGATGCCAGAGCGATGAAAAGAAAATTTAAGTAAATATTTAATCTCCACGAATGGGAATCAAACTCACAACCAGTCGGTTTTACAATCACAATTTGTGCTCTTGCGCCACGACTTGCCTCTGGCCTGGCCTTTTTAAATTTATTTTTAAATGTGATATCTTTAAACCACTCCGTTCTTTCTTTTTTTTTTCATTTATATAATTTTTGAATTTTTTTCTGATGAAACAAAATACATAGTAAATGTGAAAGAATGAAGAAGGCAATTAATGAATGAACAATAGAGACTTCGAATAGTCCAATTTCAATAAAACAGCTACATGTGTTTCACTGCGGACGCTTGATTTATTTTATGGGATTTTTATATCCAGTTTACCAGTTATTAATAAAACTTGATTTATTAAAGATCTGTAATTTTTTTTGGTTTTTTAATAAGAAAACTTTTATTTCACATAATTAGTTAATTCCATTTCCTTGTCTATACTTCTATACTAATATTATAAAGAAGTAAGATTTGTATTTTTGTATGTATGTATGTACGTATGTATGTATGTGTGTATGTTTGTAGAGTTTTCACACAAAAACTACTGGACCGATTTTAATATTTTTTTCACTATTAGAAAGCTGCATCTTCACTGACCAGCATAGGCTATATTACATTTCCAAAAAAAATAGAGATCCCTAATAAAAATGCAATAATGTAACCCAAGGTGAGAAGAAATTGATCTTAACAATTCTATCATCGCATGCGCTGCGAAAACTATTGATGATAGAACAAAACAATGTTCTACAGTATTATAGAGCGCATCAATATCTATATAAAAGTCCGCGATAGCATATGTCCAACTACTGTACTTATGACAATATAACCATTTTTTTTATATTTTATAAGTTAACAAAAGTGTCGACAATAATCAAACCATATTATTCATACCTCTGCATTAATCCTTATCCTTTAAATGATATTTTATTAAAGATAATTTTAATACCTGTAAAATACTTTTTAAATTAATAAAATCGGACATCCCATTCAAAAGATATAACGGATTTAAAAATATCAATCTAAAGAAAATCATGTAATAATAAAAAATGCGGAGTGTGTGCCGTGTGGCCTCGCGCTCCGTGGTGAGTAACTCTGCGGGGGTGAGGGGGAGGTGCATCGATATCACTAAAATTATTAAGACAATCGATTAGATTTTTTGTTTCGTTATTTGATTTGAATAGGCCCCGAAACTACGGGACCGATTTGGAAAATTCTTTTACAATTAGACTATTAAGGTGTAAAACAACACCAAAAAAAAACCTTATATCGCGTACGCTGTGGAAATTATTGACAATAGAGCAAAGTGATGTACTATAATTTCATAGAAGACATCAATATCTACAAAAAGTTGACGATACCATGTGTAACTGTTAGAGGTATGTTACAAATACTAATTTTCAAAGGAAAATGTGCAAACTAGAACAGAGCCGCCATCGTAGTACAGAGGGACATCTAAAATATATATATTTTATATTCTGTCACAATAAATAGCTTTAAACTTTGCATACAAAGGTATCCTGTACGTAGTATATAATTTTTTTCATTTATTATTACCAGTACAACAGTTTCGATACTAATGTGGTATTTATAATTTTATAAATATTTAATATTTTTTCTCCCCTTGGTTTTTTCAGGTGGAAAGCACAGACAATATTTTATTCACCATAAAAATGTTAGTAGTTTTTATAATTCTAATATAACTAAACAACTTTCTAAAATGATCTTTCCTTGCATGTGTTGTAACAACTATCAGGAGCTAATACACAAACCAATACATTCTCATTTTGATAAATATATTATATGTTATTACAGTATAACAATATAATATATAAGATATTATATATTATTTTAATTTTTATCTTAAAACTAGCGGGCGCGCGCAACTTCACCTGCTTACTAGCACCCTTAGGGGTGAATTATAAAAAAACCACGAAAAGCGTGTTCAATAAAATATTTTTAACAGTCAGAATTTAATGTTTTATAAAAATCGGTGGCGATTTAAAGATTTTTTCATATAAATTTTCAACCCCGTCCATTGTCTTTAGAATTCATCCCTAAGAGGATGAATTCTTAAAACCATGAAACACGTGTTCAATGAAATATTTTAAAGAGTCTGCTGACTTTCAAATTTTATGAAAATCGGTGCTGTTTAAAAAAAAATCCATACAAACTTTCAACCCCTATTTCATGCGCTTAGGGAAAAAAATTTTCAAAATCCCTTATTAGTGGATGTCCAAATTATTAAAAATAAACATCTGTCCAAACTTCACGTTTCTCCCATCAGCGGTTACGGCTGTGCGTGTGTCTTACCTCAGTCAGTCAGGTACATGTCCTTTTATATATATAGATAAATAGATAAATAAGTGTATTTTGATCAAATTTATTTTCTTAAAAAATTAACAGTGCCCAAAAAAAAATAAATAGTTATAAAGGTCAGTTATTTAATCATTACACCATTCATACATGACGAATATTACAATAAAAACAATTCAGCCGATTGTACCGCTCCCGCACCGCGCTCACGTCTTAGCTTTTTAAATCGCTTAAATCGTTTCTGAGATAAGCGTCGACTAACAGAAAAACCAACAAACAAACTGGTTCTATTACTTTGTTATCTGACCCCAATAATAATTTTTCTAATGAAAATCTAAAATGCCACCATGGTTTTAATAATTTTCACTTAAGTGCGCTGCAAGCATACATTATTTATTAAAACAGGAACGTAATTCCCTGTACCGAAACAAACAAATAATTTACAAATTTAAGCGGGTGAAGCCGCGAGCTGGTTGCTATAGTTTATAAAAGTTTATATTGGGTTTAGATGGATCACGTGGGAATATCAGTATATTTTAATCATTGGCACGTAGGTACGTTACATTCATTTACAGTACATATATTTCTCAAGCGACCTTAATCTAAACTTTGTATATAAAAAAAATACATGAAATAATCATGTTAAGGAAGTATCAAATATATTTTATGAATCATCCTTAATGTTATATTCAAAACAAATGAGTTGTATGTAAATTTGTAATACATTTCAAGTATGAAAAAAAGAAAAAATGCAGTATAATTGCGTTTCTCCTTTTCTTTCCAATGATTTATATTTCTACTATTTATATCGATATATCAGGGACGTAAATGCGGGAACAGAGCTGCCGTCTTAGTACAGAGTAACCTCTAAAAAATATATTTACGTATTATAGTTAAAGAGTAAAAAGTGTGAAGAGGAATGTGTGATTTCTCTATAGAATATATTATTCTACATAATATCATAAAAAAACAAGTTTCATCAGGACATATAAAGGTATCCTCCTACAGTATAATTATTTTCGATCAACATTTTTTAACTTTTAATTTTGAACATTTTGAATTAAATGAAAAATTTAGACTATTTTGTCTAATTTTTTCGTCCTAATAAAATCATTAATTTTCGTGAAAATATTCAAAATATTCAAAAAAAAATATTTTGAAAAAAATAATTTATTACCGATAAGAATGTTGGTAGTTTCTCAAAAGGTATAAGAATTAAAAAAATACCTGAAATATGCTTTCTTTGCAAGTGTTGTAATAACTATTGGTAGTATTCACTAAAAAATTACTATAGATATTAAATATGCTCAATTATATAGTATTTTTGTCAGCACCACTTTAAATGAAACCATAGTTTTAACTACTCTATAAAAGCCTAATACAATTTAAAAAATCCCAAAAATGAAAAAGTTATTTCCCTCCGTAAGTTCCCTCTACCTACCCTGCTATAGGCGGGATACAGCGTGAATCTGGTTTTAATTTTGTGTGAACCGATTAAAATAAAACTAATACTAAATATTTAAAGGAAGTTAGGCAAATTACAAAACTGCACTTGAATCGGTTAAGCCCTTTCTGAGATTATCGTGAACGCACAGATTATATTTTCAAATATCCGTGATAACAATTTTTCTAATATATCTTCCATGTCCAGACACCGATGAGTTAGGATTTTATTGTAAGTATTGATATAACTATATAGCTATAACCATAACTCAGGCCCTAAGGACTCCTTAAGGCAAAAGTTTAAAGAAATTAATATATTGACAGCTGCATCTCTCTTATGGGAGGTACGAAAATGCGACCTAAGGTTTTAATAATTTTCACATTAGAAATCTTAAGTGCGTTGCAAATATACATTATAGGTATATTGAAACATGAATATAATTTTAGTGTTTTAAGTAAATAATTCTGTGGTTAAAGCGGGCGAAGCCGCGAGCGGGTCGCTAGTAATATTATATATTTAAAAACATATATTTGTCAGAATAGCTATAAAAATCATCGTTTTTATGCACGCACTCAGCAGGGTAGGCAAAGGGAACCTAGTGTTAAGATACTCCGTTCCTCACTTTCCTCCGAATTCTGGACGCATTGCGTGTTGAGTGGCGGAACTCAACGCCACCCCTTGCTTCGACACCAATGCAAAGAAATTGAAATATAAATTTCAATAAATATTTCATTTCCTCAAGTCCACTTGATCTCCAGAACAAATCCACAACCAGTTGAATTCACATTTTGCGCCCCTGCGCCACAACTTATAGGAAATATATTTTTAAATTATAAATTTATAAAAAATACTTTAAATTAAATTAATTTTTAACATGCTCGTATTTCCTAAAATTACAGCGTCGTTCAAGTACAACGGTTCGACGCTGCGTACCAGAGCCAGTTCCAACAATATGTGCCACACCCTCGCCCCGACCACGATGCAGGATCAGAACTAATCCATGGTTGGGCAGTACATCTCCCAATGTAAGGAAGAGGGGACCACACCTTTTACACCAGCAGTCTTTGCAATGCCCGCCGCCACCTCAGCTGCATCATGCTCCGTTTTCTTTGGACTCTCACCCAAAATATACTTCCAGGTATGTAGTTTTTATTCACGCTATTTCATCATTAGGTGGGGTAAGCAGTGATCTAAGTAAAAAGCTTTTTAATTATTTCGTCAGGTTTATTTAGACTATGTTAATTGGTTTGGAAAAATGTTCTGGTATATACAATACTTACATATTCGAAAATACAACACTATTAATATATAAAAAATTTAAAAATAATGTCTATTTCTATCTTTATTATTATTTCTGCAATTTAATAATATTTGAGTAGTTAAAAAATATATAGTTGATAAAAAGTTGGCCTTCGCCTATATTAGGACGTTTTTTTGTGTTCTATCATTAGGAAGACTTATAAAGGTTAACCTTAATACTTACAATGCCTAATTGCCCTTCAGTCTTCTTTTTTATTCGACACCGAGTCAAATAACAAGCGCACAGCTTATCCTATTATCTTTTTTTCAATAGGATATCTATTTCAATGTTGTATATAATATAATCGAATAAGAGGCTGTTGCTCTTTGATTTTAATCATGTATACTACTATGACTGAGTGAATATTACTAGTATTTATGGTTAAAATAAAAAGTTTCACGTTAATAGTTATATTTCATACAATTAATTAAATTAAATTAAGTACGCTTCGGTCAGATACGCTGTATCCCGCACACAGATGTCCCGCAGGGTACGCAGAGGTAACCTAGTGTTAAGACACTCCGTTCCCCACTATCTGCCGAATTTTGAAGACATAACTCAACGCTGCGCTTTGCTCGACACCAGAGCGAAGCAATGGAAATATAAAGTTAAATAAATATTTCATGTCCTCGAGTGTGGATCGAACCCACAACCAGCCGGTTTTACAATCACACTTTGTGCCCTTGCGCCACGACTGGCATAATTAATATTTATAATAATTATTACAAAATTTCAGGTCACCACATTTGTCACCGCATCTATCGCCGCATCTATCCCCGCGCGTATCTCCGCACTTATCTCCCCGTTACTCGCCCCATTTATCACCAGAGCCTTACAGGACTCCTTATTACAAAGGCGGAGCATCTAGTGATGAAGAGTGTCGTAATATGAGGACAAGAGGTAGAGAAACCGCAATATTGTCAGATGCTGATGTGGATTCTGATGGAGATACAGGCTTGGATGGAGGAGATGAAGATGAACCGGATAGAAATGCATCGCCTGGTCGACGGAGAGCTAGGAGAAGGCGGAATCCACGAAGAACACCTCGTTCTGCAGGTTCAATTGTGAATTCCAAATTTATTTTCTTTGAGTGACATCTATGTAAATACGCTTGAAGGAATTAAAATGATCATTAGGTCTTAATGTAACTCCTTATTATCTTAATTAGAAGACAAAAGTAGCAGTAACTAATTATAATATATTCTTAATATTTCAGGAGCAACTCCACCCAGAATGCGTCGTCGATGTCACGCGCCTTCAGCTCCACCTGTCAGAGAACGTGATCCACTACTAGAAGCCGATCGTGAAGCAGAAAGGAAATATCGTGAATTAATACGAGAAGCTGAGAAGCTCTTAGTCACAGTGTCTAGAGCACCCATTGAACCTCCCCATAATCCTAGAGTTAGGGAGTTGAGGGCAACTGAGGTTAGGAAATATGTATATTTATATACTTTACTTAATTAATGACATTAATTGAAATAAAAATAATCATTTATTATCCCAATAAAATTATAAATTTAAATTAAGCATCATAATATTCCCTGTCCAAGCACTTCTCACTAGACTTACCCCGTGTTCAAAGGTGGAACCCCCTCGACGGAGTCCAGAGAGAACCCACCTGACGAACTTCATCCGTGCCAACTCGCCCGAGCCGCGCCGTCCCCCGCCCCCCGCGCGCCGCTCCCCCCTCGCCGACCCCCCGCCGCCGCCGCCCGACCCCGCGCCCGCCTTCCGCCCTCACTCTGAACCTCCCAAAAGGAAAGCGTATGCTAGAGATGAGGTAATTATGCTCTTTACTCCATATTTATTTACCTACAAGCTGCACTCTCATATTACAGTACGGTCGACGAGTAGTTGCCGTCCTGAAGTTAGCTGTATTTGGCTTTGTCGAATTTATCTTAGGATTTTTCTTACTTTTGATTATTTCCTTTCCAAGTGAGATAGTGCGCAAAAGTTAAGAAAATCTAACATCAAGACGGCCACGACAGTCACGGCCTTCGACAGACAATCGACAGTATCTACTGTACATTAATATTTTTATCATGATATTTTAAATTTGGTTCAAATAACTGTTTAACAACAAGAACAACAAAAAAAATCTAAAATAAAACTATTTAGCAATCTTAATATTTCTCTGATAAAATGAACAACAAATAATGATTATCGGCAGCTTATATGATTTTAATGATTGCGAAAATTCCAAGCGCTGTAATTCCCGTTACAAGTACAAATAGGTAAACCGGTTTCTTAGAAATCACAGTTGCTTGATGGCCATCTTATGAGATAGGTCAGCAATAAATACAGTTTAAGTATAATAAGATTGCTTCATTCATTTGCAATATGTAGATAATGCAGAAACCTAATTGGTGCTGTAATTAAGGAAATTGTTGTGAAGTACTTTATTGTATTAGTCTACTTCTGTACTGACTTTATTGTTAGCTTATAGTTTTTTCTACCAAATTACTGATGCCGAATGCCGAAATGCCGAAACGAAAAAAAATTTGAATTATCTGTTATGGAGATGTGTTTTTATTTAAAAATTAGATTTGTCCACATTAATTTTTGAGAACAGTCGTGAAGCAGGAGCATAAGAGTGTGACTGGGGAGGCGACAGTTTGTGGATTTGATTCCTACTTGAGGAAATGATGTTTGTATTTTATAATTTCATTTCTTCACTATGTGTCCGTGGCGTTGAGTTCCGCCACTTTATAAATGCCTCCACAACTTTGCGAAAAATTAGTAACGGAGGTGTTTTCATGACAACGTAGTGTCTTAACATTAGGTTCCCACTACCTACCACTAAACTACCGCCAGCTAAAAAAAATGTTTCTGTTGTTTTACACTTAAAGATCATTTGGTACACAAGGCAGCATTTAGATAATAAGATTTATAACATATTCCTTATTTCTTAGTCTTTATCGCTGAGTTAAATTTATAAGAGCCATGATTGTTTTTACTACACTTTTCACTTACATATTTATATCTTTAGTCTACTTAAGAAAAATGATGATATGATAAATTTAATGCTAATCTTACAGGTCCTGCAGACGTTAGAAGGGTTGCGCAAGAGTCTCCAACAGCAGTCCGCTCTCCTAGCGGTGCAGCGCACGCGGCTCGACTCGCTGTAGACATTAGTAGATAATTGTTTACGAGTTTTCTTTACATATCTTTCCTTATAGCTGTTTTTAGATTACACTTGCGATTACCATTTAACCATCTGACTACGTATTTATTTCGTGCTTAATGAACATATTATTTTTTAATATGGGATTTATTAAAGTAGTTACTTCGATACCAATATCGATATAACTCTTATTCGATATTAAATACTATATTGATAATATACTATGTATTTGGCAAAAGAAAATAATATTCTCACAACAATCATCTTATTTTTTGACAGTGTTGTTGTTTATAATTGACATTTGTAACGTTAAGAAAATTAGTTTTTGATTTTATGAATTTATTATTTCAATTAAAATTATCTATATAAAAAAGTACTAAATGATTAGATTCTCACATCATATATTGATGGGTAGCTTGGTTATATAGGAAACAGTTAGTCGCAAGTTGATCTGGTAGTTCTTCCACATTTCCTAGTTAAATCCCTCCAGACATCTAGTCTAGCGGTAGTCAGTACTGGTAGTGTAGCGTTGTTATCGTTTCATATAGGCGAGGCCATTATTAAGAACATACTTCTAGTGTCATTTTATTCGTAGCTCTTATAAAAAAAAACTGTTGTTTTTACGTAACTGGGGATAACAGTATATTAATAATACTTTTATCAATATATTTAAATATGCAGAAAATATTAATTGAAATTTCATCGATTTTTTGCAAAAGCTAAGCAAAAATATGTGTTTAATATAATTCTTCAGTACTTCTGCATTTTTTTATATTTTTTTGCTACTCTTACAGTTTTTGTCGGAAACTTTATTGTTTTTAAATAAAAGCTCTTTGCAACGTTTACATTGAATTTATATTTTGATAACAATATCCATATACAACTATTACAATATAATAGGGTCCAATTTAATAGATAAAGCAATACCGAAAATACGTCCTGTACGACCATTCTAGATGTCTATTTTAATATAATACAATTTTGTAAATTTCAACTCGCAAATTAAACACATCTACGTTGTTACGTTATAAAAGTAAAACGTGCATTAATATTTTAATGTATAAAAATAAAGAGCTTCGTTTGACGTTAGTATGTTTTAGGATTTAATTATTAATATTTAATTTACTGAGGTAAATTTAAATGGTGACAATATGTAACATGGTCTGGATAAGTGCAGACAAGTCTAAATAATTATGAAATCGAGATCAATTGTTGGCAACATGATGAAACATAAGCTAGAGAAAAAAGAACGATAATGAGAAATTTTTAATGACTTACAAAACATTTACATTTTCTATACAGAAACGCGATTAACATTTATGTGTATACTTATTAATGTATTTATAAAAAAAACTATCAAAATTTACCTGAAATTGTAAAAAAATTAAAACTTAAAGTATTTTTTTTTATTGAAGTTATATATGAGATTACATATTCCGGGTGAGGGTCATAAAATATGTGAACCTTTCCTCAGTTATTGTAAATCAACAGTTTTTCAGCTTAGACGTTTATTAGCAATATATTTGGTAGCCGTAGTGTAGCAATAGAGCGGTCTCGCTAGGATAAGCTTAACACGTTGAATGTACGCAAACTATAAATTTACAATTACTTATCTTTACCTCATTCTCACTAAATAATCAAAATATATATAATTTAAGTTTAGGTAATTGTTTAATACTTGTTAATTATAAACAAAATGAATTTCATATATGTTTGTAATGTATTTTAAACTGTTTTTATATATCTACTATAAAGAAAATGGCGGCTTATAGTTCGCGTACTATCAGCAAAGCAACCGTGGCCACGGCGTAAGACTGCATTTATACAATGTTTACTCGTTATATCATGTGCAATCGGCTGATGTGTGTTGTATTTTAGAAAAGTTACTCTAATTGTTACTATGATATTGTGATTTATTCATTACAATGTTTTATTAGTAACTATTGACAAAGTAGGATTCCGTGTATAACTACTTCGTTTATTTTAAAAAATTATAAGAAAAAAAAAACAATTTTATTCCATGTATATAATTGTAATAAATAAGAGCAGACACAAATGGAAAACAACTGCCAATTGACGTCAAAAATAACTATAAATATTTTATAGTCTTTATTTAAACAAAAGTATTCTGATAAATAATTAATTTAAATAACATGACGTCCATCTTGAATATTTCAGAACGCGCGCTACTACCTTTAATAAATGTTTTTGTATTTTATATAGTTTCTGAACCAAGACGGACGTTTTATATTAAAAAAATGGAATAATTGAGGGTCTTTTTATAAGAGCTAAAAATGTTTATCAAAAGAAAGTAACTATCGCATGTTAAAAAAATATTTCAATTTAACTTTATACCTATAAATTTTACTACATTTTTTTTATGTGAACAAATTGAAACGATAAGGCATCTGTCTGTACCTTTAATATCCATTAAATATATAGAACTAACGAGACTTCAGCAGTGTTTATTGCAAATATTAATCACTTATGTTAATATACAGGTATAAATATTAATATAATGCCTACATAATTAATTATATTACCATATTAATTGTTAATTTATTGAAATATTATTACAACAAATATCAGTCGATTGAAGGACGTCCATATGTCGGAGTCCTATATTTTGTTAGTGCAATTTTGGATGAAACATGCGTGCTATGTGCGCGGTGTTCAACCATGTATGTAAATACCCATGTACTTGTTTATTGTAAGTATAAATAAGATTTATACGTTTAGTTGAATTTTCATTAAAATATTAAATAAAAAATTGTGTTTTTTTATTATTTACTTCCTATTGATATCTATTTTTTTTTTATTATTGAGCAAGATTAAACATAAATATGATGTCGTCGGCTTAGAGTATATGCTGCCAGTCCTGGCGCAGGGGCACAAAGTGTGACTGTAAACGCGGTTGATTGTGGTTGTGATCCCCACTCGAGGTAATGAAATATTTATTTAAATTTATATTACTATTTCGCGATCTGCCTCTCAATAAGCAATACCTCCAGAAATCAACGAACAGTGGGGAACGGAGTGTCTTATCCCTAGGTTCCCTCTGCTTATACAATGTAAAGCTGATCAGAAGGTTTTTTTCAATTTCGAATAGTATATTTATATGCTAAATTAGTCTTTATTTTACTTCATATACTACATAACGAAAAAACAAAAAATAGATTTAAAAATTCAACATCGTCGGCTTAGGATGTACTTTACACTATAAGCCGACGATATTCCATTTAATGGAAAAATTATAAAATTCCTGTATAATATCGTAAAAAGAATCGCTAACTTTTTAAAAATAAAGCGTTAAAAAATAAAGCTTAATTAAGTAATAATAATATGAATAAATGACTTAACAAAGATTATTTCGGATATTAATTAAGACGATTGTATTGCTTAAAAAAATTGTTTACTTTGTAGGTACCTACTATGAAATTTTTGTTCACATTAAACATTTTTATTGAAATATATATATATAATAAATGTTTTTGTTCGATAAGTGAGGTATAACAAAATTATTTGATTTTGTTTAGTATTTTTTTATTTCGAAATTATGCACAAGAAGCGTAAGGTGTTTTTAGGCATAGTAGAGTTATCTCTACAATTATATAAGCGCTTATTACCACTACTCATAGATGGCGCTATATATAGAGATCTTAAAGCTCTACCATAAAACTATTGAAACATAGATGGCGCTGTTCTGCTCATGATGCACTAAAAAGACAAGTTCTAGAAAAATCTTAAAATAAAAATTTAAATTCCCTGCAAGTAGCAACAGTACAATAGTAACCCATTATGCAAGTATCATTCTAATATTGTTGAATAATAAGCATATGGAAAAATACATAATGAAATAAAAATGAATATGCAAAAAGGAAATATTGGAGGAGCTGGGATTTGAACCCAGGACTTTCAGCATGCGAAGCAGACACTCTACCACTGAGTTACACCCCCGTTGATAAAATTACCCAATTTTTACTACAGTACAAAAACAATATCATATACACGCAGCACATTGTCATCGCGTGATCGACGATGACGTATAGAACTAGAATTGCATTATAATGATTGCATTAGAATTGCATCAGGTATCGGCTGTCATTTATGAGGGAATTGAGTATACAATATAGTGTATGCAGTTGTTGTAACGTCTCATTTAATTCCTATTTCAAGTTGCTCTCTTTGTATTTCTAGGCCAGGCGTGGCGCAGAGGTGCAAAGTGTGACTGTAATATCGACTGGTTGTGGGTTCGATCTCCACTCGAGAAAATAAATATTTTCATTTTTTCGCTCTGAGGTTGAGGTCTGCAACTCAACACGCAATGCCTCTAGAACTCGGCGGAGAGTGTGGAACGGAGTGTCTTAACATTAGGTTCCCTCTGTCTACTCTGCTGTGTGCGGGATACAGTGTGAAGCTGATTAAAAAAAAGTTGATCTGTATTTTTTTATAAACACATTTTTTTATTAAATATCTAATGGTATTAATATTATAATACTGTTTAGTGTATGAATAGATTTTAAGAGTTTCGTTAGAAAATACAATATGCAAGCGTTATATTTGTCCGAGTAATAATATTTTTTTATTTAATAAACTAAAAAAAATGTACATACTAAGATAGTGAGAATGTTAATAACGTTCTTCTGTAGGAATGTTATATTAATTATGATTTGCATTAATAATCGGTATATTACAGAGTAAAGGATATGAATGTAGAGTACAATTCTACCAGAGTATTTTATTTCTCGCCATAGCAAACGACCAAAGAAGAGAATAAAAAGATATTTTTGTTAGGAGCAACAATAACCATTTACAATAGAAATTTATTATATATAATTTAGTAAATTAAATTATAAGCCCACCCAAGAATAGTCTGGTGCCGAGTCTCAAATTTTTGCTTACAAAAAATTAAAAAACAACAACATTTACACGATATGTTCGTGTAAATCTAAAGTCAAGGCCCCCACACAAAATATCTGTAGATACGCCCATGTTGATATTAAGTAGGGAATGTTTATATAATTTAAAATAATTTATTTTAACCAAAAGATGCGATAACCAGAACACTGTCGTATCAGATGATGTAACTGCATATCAGGTGATACTCAATGACACTGTAGGTCTCTAGATAGTGTTCACGGTCATAGCAATTGTAATGAGTTTTTTGTTAAAACACAAACTTTTTAACTAAAATGCTGCTGCTTCCGGCTACGTCTAAATACTTTTTAATTACTCATTTAAATGTTTATTGCCAATTTATTATTGTGCATTCTCTTTTGAAATAAATATAGTTAGTTTGTATAGTTTAATAGTTATTTAAACTAGTAATTGAATATATTTTTCTTATTAAAGACTGTGTAAGTAATATAATATGCGTTACGTATTTACATATAATTGGCTCCATTGATTTATATATTTTTGACCCAAGATTTCATAAAAATACTTAGACTCTATAGAATAATCTACATAGTTACATTTCTAATAATGCATATATGAAAATTTATATGTATATAAGAAGAAATAAAAGTAATTTAAGTAAAATAATATATATTTTTTCAATATATCGTCACTTAAACGATCAAATAGGATGCATGGTTTCCTTCAAATGTAGAAATGGCGGACATTTCGTTGCTGCAAAACGTGAGATGTACAATGTATGCATGAATTTATAGTGTTTCAAATTGTTAATAATTTTAAATAAGTACTTTATTAATTTTAATAGAATATCTACTATTTAATATGGAATACCAGAAAATAGCCATATAAAAAAATATCGAAGTTACAGATATTATAAAAAGGAGAAATATATTATATTTATATATAAAAATTTAAACGTAAACAGAAAAACAAAAAAAAAATACTTTTATTTTTCTCACAATAGTCATCATATCTAATGTATTAATACCAAATAAGTAAAAAAATATATCTTTAAAGATAAAAGATGAGTGAAAAGTCACGTTGCATATTCAAATTTGTTATTATCACGTAGATACAGATATATATATATTATGTAGGTAAATAATAATTAGATATCATTATATTATTAGTAAATGTTCTCTTTTCATTAAAGAAAAAAAAATATTTTTGTTGTTAATTATTGAGTCTGTTATAGTAATATTACATCTTATTTAGCTCTTGGTTGTGAGTTCAAGTCCCGGTAGAAACAATCAGAACTCTATGGATTGCGAAATAACAGAAAAAAGAGAAACAAAGAAGTGCCGGCGACGTGTGTAATAAAAAACCGAGTAATATTTAATAAGTTCGAGATATACCATTGTTGCTAGTTTTTGTTTCAGCTTCCCGCTATTTGCCGCAGTTGTTTCTCGACGAGAGAGAGAGAACATAATGTAATACTTCGATTACCCGCCGAGTTATGGAGGCATTGCGTGTTGAGTGGCGGAACTCAATACTGCGTTTTGCCTCGCTACCAAAGCAAGGGCATGAAAATACTAAATATTTCATTTCCTCGAGTGGGAATCGGTCTCACAACCTATCGCGTTAACAGTCACACAGTTGTCTCACGGCGCCACGACTGGCCTACTAGTACTTACATTATCTAAATTCAAAATATAGTATATCTAGTAATGAACATTTAGTCTCTATAATCCCAATATGTGTTTTCTCTTTTCTTTAACTTTTTGTAAATTTATTCCAAGGCTATTACAATAATTCGATAAAATTTAATTTCAATAATTATAAAATTTCTTTGCCGACAGTACTTACTAATGATTGAGGGTAAAATCATTCTTTCGCCTATTCTACGCTAATCCAGACCCGCTGACCCTTTGCTTTGTTATGTTAAATAGGAATATAATACTGAACTTTGTCCTACAGTAAATAGTTAACATGCTCAACATTACAAAAACATATATGTTTTATTACATATATACATAAATTCTTTTTTTATTTAATAAATATTTATATAATGATATTTAAAACATACTTTGTATATAACGTGTGATTAAGCGGATAATGCTTAGAGAGAACCATATATCTCCATACATATTTAACTTTTTAATTTGACGAAATTACTTGAGGCCGTCGTGGCGCAGTGGCATAAAGTGTGATTGTAAACGAGACAAGTACAGATTCGACATTCGTCAATCCGTTCGACACTTTCCGCCGAGTTTTCGAGATATTGCGTATTGACTTGAAATTAATTATTAAGCATTGATTAAGTCATAGCCAAGGAATATGTTAATAATTATTTATTTTATATTATTTATATAAAATTAAATTTTGACGTTCCACAGTTGCTATGAATAAATCATTCAAACACAAATTAAATAAGTCCAATATAATGCTTTCTTTACTAATTATTTTCACATATTTATTTAAATTAGCTCATTAGCTATATTACTCGTGTATTGGAATCAATTACATTTGTATAAATTTGTACGAGTGGAAAAGCTGTTTTTGTTGTAACAAATAAAAATCAACTTCACGCTGTATCCTCAGCAGTGTAGGCCGAGGGAACCATTCCATTGGCCAAGAGTTAAGCCATTCCATACTGCATTTTCCGCCAAATTCTAGAGGTTTTGCGTATTGAGTGGTGGAAGTCAACGCCGCGTTTTGCCTCGACCGATCAAAGCGAAAGAAATTGAAATATTACATATTTCTTTTCTTTAAATGGGGATTGAACCCACCACCATTCGCGTAGTCAGGTAGGCCTATGTTAGGTATAAATAATTAACAAAAAATGTATATTAGAATTCGATTGCCGGAAACGATTTTAAGATAGCTAGGTAGATATTCTCTACAGAAATAGTTGAAACCTTCGGTTTTAAGCAAATATTTTTTTATAAGGAAACTCTTAAGTATTCATAGTAAAACACTTACGGTAAGGCTTACCATATATGAAATAACATTACGATCTATTTATGTCTAATTTGAAGGTATTTCCAATAGCATTGGCTCGCGATAAAAAATTATTGTAAATAGATGATAGGTTATTCGCGAATGACGTAGGTTTTAAGTATTAAAGAAAAAAAAATGGCCTTAAAATATATATAATAGTAATAAAATTAAATTAAACATATGTATATAATATTTTGTACGTGGATACATAATATTTGCTTGATTTTTAATAATTTTTTAGTATAATATTTCTATAATCGTTTCTATTAGTGCAAATGGAAATATAGTTTATATCAATATATGAATATTTCTCACACACACATTCTCAATTCTCTTTCTTCTTGACTTGACTTGTCGATATAATTTTTGACAATTTTTGTATTTTCTTTTTTTTCCCATCGCCTAGGACATTTTAAATTGTTTAAGCTATATCTAAAAGGTTATAGTTTCTAACTTTATAAGTTTATTATATTAAGCAATTTGCAACTGAAATTTGTTTGTATGAAATTACCATAGTTGACGTAAGTCAAAATAATATGACGTATTAACATAGATGGAAAAACCTAAACTTGTTTAAGTTTTTGTTTTTAGTTGTTTGATATTTACAACATACTATTTATTAATTTACTTATTAATTTACTTTGCAGCATTTTGTATTGCAGTACCTGCAGATAAAATAAGCCCGCTAACTTGAGTTGGTTAATTCTTATAAATTGTACTTTTTTTTTATGGAAAAGACACGGCAAACGAGCGTGCGGGTCACCTGATGGTAAGTGATTACCGCCGCCCACGACTCCGTGCAACCCCAGAGGAGCTATAGGTGCGTTGCCGGCCTTTAAGGTGGGTTGGGCGCCGGTACTTCTTACTTCCTGTTGATCTATAATCCCAAATTTGGTGGAACCCTCGGTGGGCGTTTACGATTCGCACCTAAAAGATTTTTTAAAATATGATAGGTACCTACTTAAATTTTTACGAATATGCTGATTTTGTTTGTTGACTAGTATAATAGAATAATAATTAGATTTCAGAATTAAGAGTAAGCTTATATTTTGAATCTCGTAAATCTATATTTAATGTTAATAATAACAATTATGCAGTACCTATACATAATTTTTAATGTCTAATTTTCAGGTATCATCAAGAACAGACGTGCAAGTGCAATTTAGTTAAAATGTGTATTGCGAGAATGTTGAAAATGAGAAATAACAAGGTAGGCAGATAAAATCTACTGTTAAGACACTCCGTTCCCTACTTTCTTTCGAATTTTCGAACTATTGCGTATTGAGTGACGGATCTCAATGCCGCGCTTTTTGCCTTGCCTAATAATATTAATAAATAATAATTATTACCGCAACGGTCTCTTAGATATTATAAGTTCATGTTTATGTTCAAGAACTTTTTTTTGTGATGACTGAAATATAATTAAACCTTATTTATTAAGAAACCAGTGTAAGCCAAAAATCGCGAGAAATGCGTAAAAATTAAACAATAGCCATATTTTACATATTAATTTTCATTAATAATTTGTTAAATTGCATTTTTTTTTTCTTACTATGTTATATATTTCTCACATTATATGATTTTGTATAACTGTACATAATACTTACATAAAATTTAAGCGTTTGTGTGATAAAACAGCAATTTTTAAATAAATATGTTTTATTAAGTTATTTATACAATATTAAAACACAAACAAACAATTTATGTATGTCTATCTTGGCTAATCTCTGTTTATCTTTGGCTAATTTTTATGCGAACTATAGAAGATTGTGGGGCAATATAGACTCCCTTTTATTTCTGAATTCCCATGTTATCGGTATTTACGCGGGAAAAACCGGTTACCGCGCCTGTGTAGCTTCAACACACATAAAATACCAAATTTTATTTGACAAATAAAATTTATTTAGCGTATAGATACTAAAATAATATACCATTCTTTCCTAAATATACTTAAATAATATTAAATAAATATAACTCAAGCGAGAAAATCCCGGGCAGACCACTAGTTCAATAATAACAAATCCTCCCTATTTTTCATAATATTTCTTTTAAATAATTTTATGTTTGTTTCGTAAGCAATAATTCGCAATATATAATTTAAATACACATATATATTAAAATATATTATTTAAATATATTTATAAGTATAATTTCATGTGAGATCAGAGGAGATACAATTACAATGATAGTTAAATAAACAGTCACGTTGACAGAAGTAATAAACTTTACAGTTTAGGTAATTCTGTATCATGAAGTGGTATGTTGATTTATTTAGTATTAATATAGTTTTTTCTACTAGTTATATGTGTATATTTATTATTTATTTAAATATTTCAACAATACAATATTTTGAAGGTTAAATACTTGTTTAGAAAACGTATAAAAATTTGAACGTAGCGGGACTCGAACCCGCGCCTCCTGGAAACCGACCAGGCGCTCTGACCACTGAGCCATACGTTCTCGAGAAAGTATTTTTTTCTTTCCTAAGTGTGGATTAACACTTTCAAAATGTTTAAAAAAAATTTTGAAGGTTTTTACAGAAGAAAAATATAATATTTTTACGCATAATTTTCCAGTGTTTTATAAGTATGTAAAAAGACAACATTTCTGAGTAAAAAGGGAAAGTAGCTGACACGAATATCAAGGTTCGATTTTTACTTTTTTAAATATTATGTTCGTATACATACATAGAAGTGAAATGAATAGATACTGAGGTCTTCTACCCAGTTGATCCGTCAATCGCGATAAATTCTGTTAAAAAAATATTATTTATTCTTTTAAAATAAATAAAACTAAAATAAAGTAAATTATCTATATAGTAACAAACCGGATAACCGCAAAAAAATATGGATGTAATAACGTTATATGGTCCTGCACATGTTCACTCACGTGACTTAATTCTGTATTTAAAAAAAACATTATATTATATTTTCTTTAAAACCAAATAAAATAAAAATAATAAAGTAATCTATTACAGTAACAAACCGGTTAACCGCAAAAAATGATGGATTTAATAACGTCATATGGTCCTGCACATGTTCACTCACACGACTTTAGTTTAAAACCCAGTCAAGGATAATTCAAGTTTCCCTCTATTCATTGAGAGGTATTTTACGTGTTCTAGACACAGAATATTAAGTATTAGAGAATTGATATCATCTAGTGATATTTAATTTTATATTCTTAAAGACGTGAGAAATAAAAAAATATATTTAATTCCCTGTGACATCTGTCCCAAGAAATTATTCTTGTTTTAAATTGGAATTATGACACCTGTTATCATTCATTGTAATAATAAAGATAAAAAAATCAGCTTCACGCTGTATCCCGCTCACAGCAGGGCCGCTCACCTCTGCCTAAGAGGGAACCTAGTGTTAAGACACTCCATTCCCCACTTTCTGCCGATTTCTGGAGGCATTGCGTATTGAGTGGCAGAACTCAACGCCGCGCTTAGCCTCGACACCAGAGCGAAGAAATAAAAATATAAATTTAAGTAACTATTTCTGCTCCTCGAGTGGGGATCGAACCCACAACCAGTCGGTTTTACAGTCACTTTGTAGTGTAACAGTAAGTAATCAAAATTTACTAAGTATTTGTTTCTGCTATTTATCAAAACCGATATGTAGATTTTAGTTACACTGCCACAACTGACTATTAATAATATAATTATAAACAAGGCTTGTAAGGACTTTTTAATTAAAAAATAACATATTTCGATTTAATTATCATATTCTTTTCACATTTGTGGCGATCGTTCTTCACACGGTTTATTAATTTTTCTCTATTTCGTTATAAAACTACACGTTTTATATTATTTATTCCCTTTTGTCTTATTTAGTGCAGCGTAGATTTTCCTTATCCTATACGCTCCTTACATTTGTATTTAACTATGTATAGATATATTATGACTCGTTACATACGGTTTTAGTGGAGCTGTTTTTATTTCCACATGCCCTACGCGTTAGCTTTATGTTCTTAGATCAAGAAGAATGTAAACAATAACTCTAGTAATACTCCTAGCAAAATTACCGCGCTCTATAGTTGCTATAATAAAGTATTACCCATAGAAACACATTTGCAAAACAATGTGGTTTTCCGTTAAATATTTTTATGTTATTTTTTTTCTTTGTTTCAGCTTCACGTTGTATCACGTGTATCCCGTGTATCAGAGGCAGCAGGAGTGTCAGGAGCCTATTGTTAAGACACTCCGCGCTCCGCGTGTTGAGTGGCGGAACTCAGCGCCGCGCTTTGCCTCGACACCAGAGCGAAGAAATGGAAATATAAATTTAAATAAATATTTCATTTTCTTGAACTGGGGATCGAACCCATAACTGGTCACGTTGCGCTGTGCCGCTGTGCCACGGCAACTTCAAAATAATTTTAAGAAGATTAAATTAATACGCGGAAATAATTATATACGTATAAGTAATAAATAAATAATGAAAGTGAAGGAACTTATTAATTAATATATTATGGTATGACATTAATCAATTTATTTGAAGTATTTCTTTTATTCGGCCAATTTGAATTTCATTAATTCAAGTAATGTAATTTGCATTTTTTTATAATAATATACATATCTATTTTTTAGAAAACCTATAAAAATCTGAATGTAGCAGGATCAAATCCGCGCCTCCTTGGAAACAGTCCAAGTGCTCTGACCACTAAGTCATACATTTTCATTTAGCTACGAATTTCGAAATTCGAAATTCTTATCACTTGTTGCAACTTATTTATGTTCTTAGTATCTTTGAGGGAGATTTTTACAAATTTCCGCTACCCAAGAATTATCAGTTTTCAAGAGAATGCTATTCATCACCCGCGCCACTTAGAAACAGTCCAAACCACCACCACCACCTTTGATCACTTAGCCATACGTTAGTTAAAATTTTTATACGATTTTAAAAAAGCATTTTTCTTTACTAAGTATGGATAACCACTTTAAAAATGATAAAAACATATCTATTTATAGGTTAATCCATAAAATAGATCGTTTCTAATAAAAATATTGCGAAACGACTGTTAAGATGGTATTATTTAATGTTAGTTCTAGAAACTAGCATATACACTTTATTATCCAAGAAAAGACAAACAAAGTATCTTTATTTATAAAATAAAAAATCACTACGTTAAATGATACAAATGATTTGGAAACTATTTTTTTTTCTACTTCACGCTGTATCCCTCAATTATCAGTATATGCAGAGCAAACCTAGTGTTAAGAAATTCCGTTACTCACTTTCCACCGCTCAAGGCACCGCGTATTGAGTGACGGAACTCAACGCAACGCTTTTGGCTTGTCACTAGAGTAAAGAAATGAAAATATGAAGTTCTCTTTTTAATGAAAATATGAAATATTTCATTTCTCGAGTGGAAATGGAATCCACAAGTGTCGTGTCTACAGTCACACGCTTAGAATTACCGTCGGCGTGGCGCAATTTTTAAATTATTTGAACGCCTATATCTATGCACCAGCAGAAAATCAAATTACTATATAATAAATACTGTTAAATGGACTTAATATATTGGTTATGATTGGATTAAGTCCGAGAAGCTGGCAGCTTTTGTAGCAATGGTCAGATGTTTTTGGCTTAACACGATTTAGTGTCTATTCGATTTGTATGCCACAATTTTATGTATGCTAGCACAGTTCGGTATCTATAATACATAGGATTTGCATTCTTTTTTTTCCTAGCAAGTTAAGGCAAGAAAATATCAATCTTATAAATATAAATATGACAATGATAAAAATAATGTAGAAAAATAATAATTTTCATTTCTTTTATTATTTTTGTAATAATGCTTAATTTTTTTTTGCTATGTCTTCCTCAATACTATTAATATATTGTATACATGTATAAATGGAATGTAATGAACGTCTGTATCAAAAAATAATGCATTAAATTTTGTGTAATATTTTTTTCTTGTGATTATATACAGATAAACATTCTATTATATTTATTTTATCTTTATTATGGTATTATGATTTTCGATGAATATCCACCACCAGCAACACCAGATCTCGACCACCAACAGTTTTATATGTAAATACTTAGACAGTCTTTCATATTTAAACAATAAACGATTATTTCATTTCTGCGATGTCATAGGTACTGGCGTGTTATCGTGATAGCTGTTTTGCGAATTGCAAAAGATAACAAATAACAAGTGGTTATCCTGAGAGCTCACTTAGCGTCACTGTCCAGTGACCAGTGAATACCAGATAGTAACCACTTGAAACAAAATATTTTGACTCTTACTCATTAGAAAGTATATAGATTTGAAATAATAATAAAATAATATTTATAAAAACGTTTATTTATATTTTCAGCTTTATACTGTTTTCCATATAAAGCAGGGTATGCAGGGGGAACCCAAGTCTTAAGTTCCTTATTTAGTTTTTATTCCCCAATATAGCCAAATTATAGAGGCATTGAGTGTTGCGTAGCGGAATGTGAGTGAAGAAATGAAAATATTAAATAATTACAGTCGAACATTTGTGACCTACGGTGGCTTCTATATTCAATAAATTTATTATTAAATTATAACCATGTATTGAGTCTATATATTATATTAAATAATTGACCAAAAAAATAACTGGTTTGGAAACAACTGGCTGTTGGCCCTTTTATCCTCACGCTTTTAACTCAAAAACCCATACAAATAACCTAAATGAAAAATTATTTTAATTGTATTTTAAAAAGAAATATAATATGTATATGATATGATAAATATATGTGATTAAATCCAACGTTATAACTTATACCTTAACCATTAATTCAAATATAAAAATCTCTTACTCAAATAAAAAAAAAAAGGATTTTGTTTAGCATATGTTCACCAATCACTACTTAACAATCAGACAAAAAATAAACTCAAAATTCAACACTTACCATAACACCAGATTTGTTCAATACATCATTGATCCGCGGTTTGATATAAAAAAAAGTGTTAAATATTCACTGGAAGGTCAGCCGCGTGACGTAACTAACGTCCGTCGACATCGTACGATCGTATGATGCGATTCTAGACGGTTCCACTTCCACTGCAACAATTTAACGAGTCGGTGTCGGAGTCGTACCGGCTAATAGGGATGTAGAGTCGGCTATTGTGTCCAAAACGATCTCGGACATTTGGCTGAATAATGATTTATCTTAGTAGTTTCACAATACAACATATGTTATATATAGAGAAAGCTATTTTAATGTTTTAGAACATCTTAAAGAATTAAATATTATCTATTAACAAGCAGTTCGGTTTTTGAATTAATCGTATGGTGATACCAATAACAATAATAAAAAAAAATTATGTACGTAAAAAAATAAAACAACATATCGACTTAAAATGTTTAAAAATTATAATCTTAACTAAATTGAATAAGTAATTGAGTGTGAGTTCCGCCACTCAACACACAACGCCTGGAGAATTTTGCGGAAAATGGGCAACGGAAGTGTCTTAATGGAGTGTTTACACTTAGGTTCCCTCTGACTAGCCTGATATTTGCGAGATTCAGGGTGATCCCAAAAAAAGTAATATAGACAGACAGAGATAACTAAGATATCAAAACATCAACAATATTTATCTGACTATATTTTTTTTATCAGCTGTATCCCGCACACATGCAGAGGGAACCTTGTGTTAAGACACTTCGTTCCCCATATACAGCCCAGTTCTGTAGCCATTGTGCGTTTAGTGTCGGAACTTGACACCGCTCTTTGCCTCGACACCAGAGCAAAATGAAAATAATTTATATTTTCATCAATATTTCATATCGAATCGATAATCGCTATCATAAGGGATCGAATCCACGACCAATCGATTTTACAGTCACACTTTATGCCACAACTGGCCTCATAATTGTGTTGATTTTTATTTTAAAAACAAATATAAGTCCTGAGTCTTTACATTTCAACACTATAGATAAATTACTGCAAACATTTTCACTTAATACTACATTATTCGTAATCATATTTTCCCAGTTATTATCAAACTTATCATATATTTTTAACTAGCTTTTATATATTTTATTTACATATATAATTTGTTATAAATGAAGCTAAGTCATATTTCTATAAATATTCAACGACATACTCATTATTTAAATATAATATATTGTCATAAAAATTAATCATCATAATATGAAATTTTAAATAATTCTCTTATCGTGATATTGATAATTTCACAATCTAACTTTAGTCATATTTTTTATTAGAAAAGTATTTTAGGTAGGACTTATTTATGAATCATATGCCTACCTAAAAAAAATGTAAATGCAATTTTCGAGCCTAAAATCGACAGTCGTTTTAAAATATCTAATTAATTAATGTATTTTATCTCTCACATTTTGTAGCGAAGATGAAGGGAACTACCAGTTATAAATTTCTTTACTAATACTTTATGTGTAGCAAAATTAAATGCTTTAGTTTCCCGCCCCGATTGACTGAATTGATTGACTTATTTACATACATACATTTTAAACCTCGACTTCTACCGTATACGAGACCATAGTCTCGATATAAGTTACATATACTACAATCTCAGCACGAAAATGTACCTGCGCCACGACCGACCGACGAAGTTTTTTTGGATGGTGTAAAATTAAAAAAATTACAATCCTAAAACTGTCACGATAGAATATTTTTAAAGTTTGTTATTAGACAAAGTTACAGAATATATTTTGACTGCAGGCTATAAGTGTCCGAGTTCTAATACAATAAGATATTCAGAAGTTCATTAAAATTAACTAATTAAAAGATTTTCTACTGCCGTTGATGCACATAATTACTTAAGTTTAATATTTAATATCATTTCTTCGCTGTGGAGTCGAGGCAGAGCGCGGCGTTGAGTTCCGCTGCTCAAAACGCAATGTCTTCAAAATTCGGCGGAAAATTGGGAAAGTAGTAACTTAACACTAGGTTCCCTCTGCCTACCCTGCTGTATTCGCGATACAGCGTTAAGCCGATTAAGTATAAATAATCTATAAGTCCCTATCATTTTTATACAAAGCTTAGTTATATGTCAGCTGCACTTTTTGCAACATGAAGAAATCCAGAACAGTGAAAGGCTTAGAAGAATACTATCAGCTCGTTAACGTGACAAATAAAACGATTGTGTAGTTACGACTTACGATTAGTTTAAACAGGCAGGTCGTCCACTGCGTTCTTGAACATATAAATAGTCATAGAGATATATTAAAGACTAGCGGGCGTGCGCGGCTTCGCCCGCTTCTTTGCACCCTTAGGGGTGGTGTAATTCTAAGAAAACTACAAAACATGTGTTCAAATAAAATATTTTTAACAGTCTGAATTTAAAGTTTTTATAAACATCGGTGGCGATTTAAATTTTTTTCCATATAAACTTTCAACCCTTTATTTGAACCCTTAGAGGGTGAATTCTAATAAACCATGAAATACGTGTTCAATGAAATATTTTAGAGTCCGAATTTCGAATTTTATAAAAATCGGTGCTGTTTTAAAAAAAAATCCATACAAACTTTCAACCCCTATTTCATTCCCTTTAGGGTTAAAATTTTTAAAAATCCCTTCTTAGTGGATGTCCAGATTATAAAAATAAACTTCAGTCCAAATTTCTACGCACAGCGGTTACGGCTGTGCGTGCGTCTTACCTCAGTCAGTCAGAACAAGTCCTTTTATATATATAAAAGAAGAAGAAGAAGAAGAAGAAGATAGATAATCAATATGCACGAAGTCTTTTGATTTAAGTAATATCAGACGATTATGATACATATAATGCTTGTTGGTGAAGTATTTGTAAACGAATTTACTAGACTAATAGAAATTGAAAGCGGTTAATGTGTTTTAAAAAAAACACATATCATCTAAAAAAATTATTAGTTAGTAAATTATTCTATGGATAGAGGTTCTTTGTAATTGTAATAAGTGATATGTATCAACTGATAACAATACTTCACACGAGTTGCCTTCCGATAAGGGCCATTGCCTACAAGCAACTGCCCCCGATTGACTTTTTTTTGTTTTTTTTTAAATAGCTTTATTGCTGTTGACCTGGACTGGTCTTGACAGCGCCACCGGGCGGAGAGCGGCGAGAATAGCTCGCCCCGATTGACACAATTCCACTACTTTTATAATGTTTTTCACCTACAGCTACGCTATTTTACACGACTTTGCTAACAATATTGCATTAAAATGACCCTTTAATTAGTATAAATTAAAGTGTATATCTAATAATATTGATTTTGATGCATTAAAGAGATTTTAACAGGAAACACATTGATTAAAAATATTTAACTCATTGTATAGTTATGTCAATTGAAGCGAAAACCGGATATGAACGATATTGTTGCATTTTACGAAAGAGATGTAGTCATTGGCAAATAGTCATGTACAATGTTTGGTTTGAAATTGAAAAATTGTCATAAAAATATTTATCTACATATCCTTAAGAAATTCTGTAGCTTAATATGAAAACTAAAAATAAAATAGCAATTCTGAAAAACACATATTATATTTTAAATTATTGTCATTGAAATATCACTCGGTATTTACTTTATATTTGTTATAGACGGGCATAATACTTGCTCCAAGGTACCATCCTGCTTGCCTTGTAACCTAGTTAACATAAAGAAACCTATCTTTACTATCTTTATTTTATTAATTCATTTATTTATTAAAAATTAAAAGTGAGTGGTAACAGAGAAAGAGGTTGGCCTCAGTTACGTTCCAAAACGCTATATCTACGAGACTGGGTTTAATATCAAGTAAAAAGGAAAGGCTCCGGTGGCCGATGTTTGTAGAGGTTAAAGAGGCGAAAGAACTTTCTCTGCCTATTTCCGATAATTTAAAATGAGTACATAATTAATAATATTGGCTAATTGCAGCTTCAATGGTATCTAACAATTCTGAAATTTAAAAAATCCTTTACTACAGATATTAAATATATATTTATATATGTACCAGATAATGCACTACTTCTCTTTGTTTGCACATTTTACCTTATATCATAATAATTTATAAAAACTTATATGTTTTGTTCAAATGTTTACCTAAAATAATAACTATTTTAAATAATTGACTTTAATATTCATTGTCATTTGGAAGTGCAACGGCTAGCATTGTACTATATAAAAGTAATAAAAAATAAACTGTTCAAAACCTTTTTTATTTACTACAATATATAAATCTAATTGTAATGTATATATTTTTATTAGTATAGAGGGGCGCAGCCTTGATGTGAGGACGACGCACGTCCCTAACGTTGCGACATGGACCTCGAGTGTGTGACACGGTCGTAGACAGGTATTTACTGACATCTAAATAATTACATATAAAATAAATGGCAATATTATGTACCAATTAATGAAATACATTAACAATAATGAAACATATTCATAAAATATGATAAACGTTACATAAAATAATTGGAAACCACACAAAATACAACATCGAAAAGTATATAAATATTAAGTATGTTATTTTTATTGTTGTAGAACATAACAGTCATTGTTTACGTTTTTATATTACTACACATTAACTTAATTTGGTGAGGCCAGTCATGGTGCAGGGGCACAAAGTGTGACTGTAATAATCGATTGGCACAACCAATCATTTCTTCGCTCTGATATCGAGGCAAAGCGTGGTGTTGAGCTCCGCCGCTCAATGCGCAATACCTCCAGAACTCGGCGGAAAGTGGGGAACGGAGTGTCTTAACACTAAATTTCCCCTGCCTACCCTGCTGTGTGCGAGATACAGCGTGAAGCTGATAAAAATAACTTAATTTGGTGGATAGGTAAAGACTAATTAACTGTATAAATTAACCAAGAGAATGGAGATATGTATAGCAAATAGTAACCATTACTCGTTCTGTAGAAAGGTATTGCTGTCTCTATTTAGGCTTTTAAAGGCGTTTGAAAAATAAAAAATAAATAAAGGTGTTCTTTATTTCTGTTATTTGGAAGTAATAAATTGAAGGCCGATAACATTTTTTTAGATCATAACTGTAGAAATCGTAATAATTACATAAAATTATAAATAAGAATAGTATAATGAGACGGTCGTGGCGCAGAGGTACAAGCGCGTGGCTGTGAACGCGACCATTGTTTGTGCGATTCCCATTCGGTGGCATGAATTATTACTTATTAACATAATTTCTTCGTTTGAGTACCAAGCCAAAGCGTGTGTGTGGGGTTTCGCCACTCAAAACGTAATGGCTCAAAAATTAGCCACAAAATGGAGAACGGAGTGCCTTAACACTAGGTTCCCTCTGAACGCCCTGCAATATGGGGGATATAGCGTTAAATGGAAAAAAAATAACAATAAGAAACATATTTCATGCTAACATTATTTTTTTTTGTTTTTACTAATGTCCGTTATTTGGAGATCAAGATTTTCGCAGAGTTTCACCGTAATCACACGTTATACTAAGTACAAAAAATTAATTTAAGTTACTATTTTTAAATCTCTTTACGGTCATGAGTAGATCAAATATTATTTATTAGTGTTATATTGATTAAGTAGAAAAATTTAATTATGTTTTGTTAATTAACTTCACGCTGTATCCCGCACACAGCGGGGTAGACAGAGACAACCTAATGTTAAAACACTCCGTTCCCCACTTTCCGTGTTGAGTGTCGGAACGCTGCGCTTTGCCTTAACATTGGAGCGAAGAAATGGAAACATAAATTTAAATAAATATTTTATTTCCTCGAGTGGGGATCAAACCCACAACCAGTCGCGTTTACAGTCACATTTTATGCCCCTGCGTCACGATTCAAAATTCGGCGGCAAATGGAGAACGAAGATGGAATTATAAGTAAAATTTTATGATATTAATGATTATATTCTTAAATTTCTTGAATCTGTCTTTTTCCTATAGGTACTTATGATGTATGTAGGTGTAGGGTCGACGTCCACTCGGGGGGATGTGGGTTATTTAAACATTTTCATATGATGTAGTAAGACAAAACCACTATACATCGCTACGTATAGATGATATACATAGTAAAATGTGTCTGTTACATGTATACTAGTTTTTTTTTAAATTATATACGGAGTGTCTTAACTTCTTATTCCCTCTGCTTACTGCTATGCAGAAAAAGCGTATATAACTTTCATAATCAGTTGTGGCACAGGGGGAGAAGCGTGTGACTGTAAAGGCGATAAGTTGTGGGTTCGATTCCCACGAAGAATTTTTATCTATGTTTATACACATATACCTAATAGGTAATAATTTATCTTAAATTACTTAGTATTAATTAATATATTTACAATCAAAAATACTTTTTGGCTGACAGTCATAAGAATTAATTAAGTAACGTGAATTTAAATTCCATTTGGAAAATATTTCCATTTTAGGTTTTTTTATTCGGTTCAGTGCACGGTACGACGCAGCGTTAGGTTCCGCCTTCCTCTGCTCGGTAGGTACTACTCGGTAGAGCAGAATGAGAAAATCAGATTTCATTTAATAGCTAAAGAAGTTATGTTATTTTAAAGATGAATATTATTTTAAAAGTACTGTAGCAAACAGTAATGAAAAATAAATATATGCAATAAATTATTTAACTTGATGAGATCAAACGAGAATAACAGTCTTTATATGTTGTTTTTAAGAAGTAATTTCTAGAATACAGTATAATTTTGACCAGTCTCAGTTGTGACGCACGTATTTTTTGTCAACATCAACATCTCAAAAAATGGTTAAATATCTAAATATGTTTAACGGGTAGGTAGGTATATACTTTTATACAGATGTTGATCTGTTTCTAAATAAGCGCGTTCTTTGTATTTTTCCATTGCGTCTATTTGAATTAAACGACGTATTTATTTACGAGTCCTTTGATTGCTTAAGAACTTGAAATTATACAGTACAAATATGATATAAGAATTAAAATTATTTAATACACAGACATATGAGTTCTTGTTTTCTAAAATTGTCTTTGTTTTGACGTAAGCACACATTAATTTGTGTAATATTATATGACAACAATTTTACGTGATTTATAGGCCTTCCGTACGTTTTAACGAAAAAAGAAACCCATATAACATCACTTTGTTGTCCGTCCGTCTGTCTGCCTGTCTATCTGTCTGTAAAGAGCCTTTACCTTAGAAACGCTTGGAGATGTCGAGTTGAAATTCCACTCATATATCATGATTTCCTTATAAAACAATTATTTCTAATTTTACTTAAAAAAAAGATATAGCCGTTTATATCGCAAAAAACGACACGTATTTCGACATTATATATGGAATCAAAATTAATAGAGTACTTTCGGTTAACCTAGTATTATGATATTTTGCAGCTACCATCTACAAGTAGTACTAATTCGGGGAAAAATCTGAAAACTATTCATTTGTAATTAAATCCTAAAAAAATTACCTTAAAAGGAAGGCAAAATTTTATAATAAATCCGCTAATTCAAGTAAGGTGTCAGATGAAAGAGCTCTGGCAAATTGATTGAATTCAGGAAAAAGCTCGTGACTTCCAATTTTTGTACGGAACCTTTAATGGACGACTCGCGCTTGTCCAGTTTTTTTATGCTCAGTCTAGTATTCGACAAAATATATATATACATATATATGGCGCACGATTCAAAGTCCAAGATTAACTTTTATTACTACTACTATATTTTCATTGATATTATAATCACATTTTTTTTAATTTATTTAAATCCATTGTTTTCGTATACAACAACAATAATAATAACGTTTTATTGTACACCCAAGAAAAGACACCGAAATTCCAATAAAAATATAATAAACTCACGAAAAACGGCCTTGTTGCCTAAAAGCAATTTCAGCCAGGTATACCTTTAAAAATGATATTGTATATATAAATGTTGAAATTTAGCTGTCACATAACACGACCATCAAGCAAAGTGGCTGCTTTAAAATAACTTTATGTTTATTTTATATGTATTGTTATTCTTATCATGCTTTTCTATGTAATTTAGATTTTGCGCACTTGTTATTTGGTCGCACAAAAAATATTATTTTAGTTATTTCCTCATTTACAACTCCTTTTATACGACTACATTGACGTTGTTTCATTAAAATAATTACATTAAACGTAATATATATTTATTTACAAAAATTAAACCATGATACAAATTAAAACTTGTTTCATATTGTTGCATTTTAAACTTGTATAGATAAAATAAATATATATTAAAGTGGAATTACAGTTTATAGGAAATACATAATATTTTTCTTATACCCTGTGATATATCTTAAGATAGGGCCTTATTATAGAATGCTAAATTAATACATTATGAAACTAGACCTACTACCAATAATCTAAAGAATATATATATAAACATTTTTAACGTTTTTTAGTACCTACTTGCTCGTGTGCCAATTATATTTTTCGATATTTTTTAACATACAGATATATAATAAATATATTTACTAGACATGGAGCCAGTCGTGGCGCAGTGGCACGAAACGTGACTGTATAACCGACTGGTTGTGGGTCGATGACTCGAGGAGATGAAATATTTACTTAAACTTATATTTCCATTTCTTCGCTCTAGTGTTGAGGCTAAGCGCGGCGTTGAGTTCTGCCACTCAACACGCAATGCTTCCAGAATTTGGCAGAAAGTGGGGAACGGAGTGTCTTAACAATAGATTCCCTCTGCCTTCCCCTGCTGTGTGCGGGATACGGCGTGAAGCTGATTTATTTTTTTACCAGATATATCTTCGTATAATTTTATATAGTAACACGCCCTTGTAACGCGACAAAGCGAGGCGTTGTGTTCTAATCTCAACACGCAATGTCTCTAAAATACGGCGGACGTGTTTTAATGTAGAACAGAGTATCTTAACACTGGGTTAACCAGGTTCCTTCTCGCTACCCTGCAACTATCTTAAAGTGTACCCTAGTTAATTTTTTAAGTACTTATATATAAAGAAGAAAACTAATCCTATAGCAAATATTTCCTATATAATTAACCTATATTATTACTTTGTGTAATAATCACATAATATGGAAAATGCTAAGTGATCTAGAAAACATGAGCTTCTCAATGAGGAAAATTTTCTTGTTTAACATAAAATTACAACCATAAATATCGATGGCACACAATTTCAACATTTAAAGCAAATGTTTAACATTAAGTATATCAATAACAATATATCAATAGAAAATACACCATGGATAAACGTATGGGTAAGTTGTTTAAAAATGTTACAAAATATTTAATATATAGCATTCTCTCTTGCAAGACGATAATTCTTTGTAATTATCTTTGGGAAGCGGAAATTTGTAAAACATTCTAACAACATAAATAAGTTGTAATAAGTTGTAAGCATATAAAAATTTCGATGTAGCTTGATGAGAACGTATGGCTTAGTGGTCAGAGCGCCTGGTCGATTTCCAGGAAGCGTGGGTCCGAGCCCCGCTACGTTCAAATTTTTATACGTTTTCTAAATAAGTATAGATATATAGGTGCTTACGCAAGTTGACCTATTTCTTATTTTCGTCTGGTATCTACATTCAAATTCGATTTACTCGGAGATAATAGAAAAAATATAATTTTTTTTTCTCCTTAAATATACATGAATCAACTTCACGCTGTATCCCGCACACAGAAGGGGAGGCAGAGGGGACCTTGGGCTAGGACACTCCGTTTCCCACTTCCCGCCGATTTCTGGAGGCATTGCGTGCTGAGTGGCGGATCTCAACGCCGCGCTTTACCTCAACACCAGAGCGAAGAAAGGAAAATATAAATGTAAATAAATATTTCATTTCCTCGAGTGGGGATCCAACCCACAACCAGTCGATTTTACAGTCACACGTTGTGCCCCTGCGCCACGGCCGGCCTTTGTTTAATATACGATAATTTAAAAATATATTTTTATAGGTATATATAGTTTTCTTAGAGCCCACCACACGCTGAAATATATAAATCTACTTTAATGTGTGATAAAGCTAGCATATCTAGTTAGCACTAGAATATTAAACAAATCGTTTACTTTGACAGAATTTATTAAAAACACATGATTATGTTGACTGCTGGTCAATATTTGTCAATGGACGTCAGCCACTGTCGGGTGTATTATATATTGTCATTTGTATATAAAAGTACGTAACATGTTTGTACGTATTTTGTATACAACGTTTTAATACTTATTTATGCCCTAATTAAAAAATAATAATTCAGGCCAAAAATATTTTGAAATATATTTTCTATGTATCTGAAATCGTTAAATCGATTACGTAGAACGCGAACGCGGAGAAAATCTAATGTAGTACATATATTGTTCTCTTGCCCAAGCTCACAACATCTGACTAAGACAACGCATAACACATTCAACGTGGTTAAACACTGGCAAACCACAAATTGAACAATCCTATCATATGTCGCGAAGGAGAATAACATGAACTTTTTATACTTTATTGCGTGTTGAGTGGAAAATGTAATATGAAAATAAATTGAAAATTTAAATTTAATTAAATATTTTATTTCCTCGAGTGGTGATCGAACCTACAACCAGTCGCGTTTACAGTCGCACACTTGTTCCCCGGGCGCCACGACTGGCCACAGTTTCGAAACTTTAGTTGTTTTTTTTTTCATTTATTATATAACTTATTTTAACTTAACTTCACGCTTTATCCCTAGCGGGGTAGTCAGAAGGAACGGAGCGCCAAACGCTACGGTCTCTACGGTACCTCTTTCGCATCGTCCACTGTCATCAACCTCTTCATACATGCCCTCTGTCGGGTCCTTATGCTTTTTACGTGACCTTCCTCCAGTATTTTTGATACTGTTTTCGAAGATAAACCGAGGTTTCCCCCTTTATTATATTGGTTACAATTTCCTTTTTCCAATACAATTAAATAAAAATCTTTGCTGATCTCCACCACATACTCAAGCGAACAAGGAAGTATTATATTATAACTAGATCGTATTTAAATAATTCTCAGTCTCTACGAAAATAATAATAAATAATTATAATATAAAAAAAATCCAACTTTATGCAAGTTTATTGAATTGAGATTATTAACATATTATGTATATTTTATTGAGCTTATCAAACAAGCCATTAGTGAGAACAAGCAAATAATGAGTTTTTCCGGTATAACTCCATATTGCGTTTGTGGGATTACGGAATAACTACGCAGATTGCGGCCGTCGTCATTGTTTGATATACGTATGACCAAACAGTTTTTATTATTCATCTCAGTACATAAAGTCCATCGTGGACTTTGCACTTCAAACTTTGGTCGAATAATGTGTATTAGGAAAATATCCACTTTTTAACGTTAAAATTGACAGTGACAACATGAGAGATTCGGTTACTTACACAGAATACTACAAATTTACTGACGAAGTAGCTATTTTGGTCATTCTTTGTGGTCATATGGTCATTCTTTTCCGAATATTATCCAGGGTGAAATTCAATTTCACAATAATTGTACTTATCAGTCAGACCAGTCCAAAGAATTTATATTGAATATGAATTAATATTTTCAGAATTTGTATTGAAGGGTTTCCAAATTTCCAAATATTTCTAGCAGCTAGCTGTAAGGTTCGTATGTTGTCTTTTCTGAAAGCTTCACTTCAGGATTAAAATGATAAAAAATAAATATTTATTTATAAATTTAAATAAAACGTACTCATATTTGTAACTTTGAATTAGATAAACAGTTATAATTATATACTGAAATATAAATAAAATAAATATTTTGTTAATTTATAATGTAGAAACATTAAAATGTGTTCGAAGTTTGAGAATAAGATGCTTCGGTTTTGTGTTTGGCTGTTTTTACATGTCAATTATTTAATAAAAGTTTTATGTTTTATGTTTTATCCAGCTAACCGATTTCCATTTACCTAATGTTTGTCCTTTTCCGGATCCAAGCCAAAATCATCCCCCCTATTATACCTAATTGACAACCTAAATATTGTAACGCGACCGGTCACTACTAAGTAAATATTAATTTCTTTTGTATTAAAATGTTGGAATCAATCCATGAATTTGAATTATATACTAGTTTCTGAGTGTCAAAGACCTTATAATAGCGTGTGTGTAATTAAGTTGTATTTCAAATAAGCAACATTTTTATTGATAATGTTTGAAAAACGTTGTTTTTACCCTAATATTTTAACTATTAGGAAGTCATTGACACAAGAACATTTTAATTATTACGATTAAAGAAATTTTATAGTTTAAGCGTTTATGTTTATTTAAAAATTCGTTAAGTGACAAATAACAAAAAATTTTCAATTGTCTCTCAATTACTTTTTGTGTTGTTTAATGTTATTTAATTATATTATAAAATAGTTATTTAATTATAAAATACCGACAACACAACTTACATAAATTAATTCACCGAAAATCGTTATCGTTATATTATTATTTTTTAATATAGTTATATACTATATTTAACTTAGATATTTTTCGTACATCTAATATGAATGTACCTACATACATTACTATACACATAAGATTTCACTTCCTTATTAGATCCGGCGAAGTGTCGGTACGCAGTATGCTGGATGGCTTGCAACAGGATACCCTGAATGATATACGAATACTAATCTTATTATACTGCTAATACGATACAAAATCGTATTTATGTTTTATACGACACGTACGTTTGCACACTTGCCATTAGATTCTTTGTTGTTAGCACATCTCAACTAAACAAAGAATCGAGTAAATGTAATCAATATAAGAGAAACAATCTTTACTGCACAGAGATAGATTATAGCTTTATCTGCAATTGAGAGGATAAGTTAAAGCAATAATGCACAATAAAATAAATTTTACATTTTTATTGATGAATTGTTATAGAAAATACTTTTAAAAATATAAAAAAACACTCTTCCGAAGGTGGGACGAGGGTCTAAGCCATCGGCGGTTAGTGCTCCAGAGAGAGGCACCTGCTCACAATACGCGCCGTCTCAAGTAAAACTGCTTTCTGCAGCTGGTTCTTGATCTAAAAGCTAAGCGATAACCTGTTAAGATGCTGGTCGCTATTAACCCGTTAACTAAAACTACTATTGGCACAATGATAGTAATGTGATGTTATTGTTAAGTTGAATTAATCAACCAATATGTATTTTTTTTTGTTTTGGCGTACATATTTAGCTATTTTCATTAATAATTATCAGAGATTACATAAGATTGAATGTACCAAACTATCAATATTTCTTGATCCAGCAGAGGGAGAGGAAAGGGACAACGTGGCAGTTGTTAAATGCGATGACTGTTTGTTCTATCGGTGTGCGAAGAAATGTTATATTTTATCGGAATTTTAACACAACATTTTAATGTTAACGAGAAGAAAATTGAAGTAGTATGGATATAGTCATAAACCCACTCTAACGAAATTGCGGGCTGCCACTGCTATAATTTAAAAATACTATTATTATTTAAAAGTAATATATAAGTTCAGACAGCGAAAGTAAATAAATACTAAAGATATTTTAACAATTTAAATTTGTACCTCGTTTTTTAAACAAGTTATTTATTTCAGTTCAATAATGTTTTTTTTTTACACAAGTATTATGTTAAGGTGATTGTTTATTTTTAAATTTAAGTTATAAACAGACTAAAGTATTTTTAAATTAATTTCCTTGTATCTGTACACAAAGAATGTTGCGGTTTATGGTAATAAAATATGGAGTTTATGAAGCTATAAAAATAAATCTTATATTTCCCTACTAAGAAACTAGAAAGTATAGTATCTTATCACGATTTTTTTTTGCCTATCTAGAAATAGAGAATAAAAAAAGTTAAACATTGTTGATGACAGTCCATTGACGGACATCCCTGACGTTCTAGTTCTAGAGCTTTGACTTTATATAGTAGATTTCTAGCACCTGCTATAAGTAATACAGTTTTATAGGTAATCGTATTACCACGTGCATTCCAACAACAATGAGATTAGTTGTTTAGAGCACTTGGACGGTGTCCAAGAGGCGCGGGTTCAAATCCCGCTACGTTCAAATTTTTATGTTTCCTAAAAAGTATTTTTCTTTGCTAATTATGGAAAAACATAACAATGTAAAAAATATTTAATAAGCAACATTCTCTCCCGCCAAATCATAATTCTAAGTAATTGTTTTTGGGTAGTTGTTAGATGCAAATCTCTCTACAAAGAAGCCAGGAACATAAATAAGTGGTAACAAGTGTATAAGACTTTTGACGTACGTTTCATTACAAGTTTTTATAATTTAATATTAATAATAATGAAACAGTTTCGTTGGTACTACATTTACGTGGCCATATTGCACGTAGGTTTAATAAAAGAAGCTATATAAAGAAAATTATTTGTTTTATTTTATTTTAAGATACCGTAAATAGGCATCGGCTTTCGCTGCGAGAACTTCAAAAATAAATACATTTTATTATATTTTTAAATGTTATAGGGTAGCCAGAAAGAAATACTTAATAAAACAATATATTTGGAAAGTGAAAGATCCAGAATCATTCCCTTAACTATAAAAAATACTTTAGTTAAAACCCACATAAGATCTTATATAGATATATTAAAAATAGAGCTAGTAGTTATATCTATATCTCGAGGAGGAATTTTTCACATACGTAGTCGTATATGTATACTGTTCTTTTAAGTTGTGGCTACTACATTAGCCATAGTGCGAGTGATCCAGACCGATTGCGCTAACGCTCCACCATGTTATATAGTCCATTTATTTAAATTTCTTGCTAGAAAGATCGTGTTTATTGTTAAGACAAAGGCTTGTATAACATAGGTGTTTATTTACCCAATCGATTCTCAGTAATTATCATTGAAAAAAATGCAAAATAATATAGGTAAAGTAATTTGAAAAATTACGTTTTAATAGTAATATTTCTATTTTATAATTAGGTATAAACCTATATTTTTGAGCTAATAAGGTAGACGCAATATTACAATTTTCATAAATATATAAATTTAATGGCAGGTATTTCCAAAAAAATATTTTAAGCTATTTCAATTCCTTACCATTGTTTATTATCAATGAATAATATAATTATAATATATAAAAAAATATTATAATATATCGAAATACATGATTACAAATTGTCGCGTTGGATACTTCTATACGTTGGTTAGTCTATATGTGATCATTGCATTTGAAATAATATTGTGAAATTATGCAGTTTATATATGAGTATATCAACTTAATCACAAGTATTACTATGTTAAGTACATAACAAACATAGTATACACAACACTAATCCGCGTCTGTCTGTAAACACGTTGGTTGTGGGTGCGACTTCAATTCGGTGAAATGAATTAACTTCCTTTCTAGGTTCAGAAATGATGAAAGGTGATGAACGTAGCGTCCCTCACTAGGTTCTTTCCACGTATTCTGCTGTACACGGGAGAATATATAACAAAAATTGTTCAAATGCAATCGATGGTTTCGTATCAATTTAAAAAATTGACAAACTTAAGCTTGCAAGCGTGTGCACTGATTTTGTAAGAGATTACCTATAAATTTGTTATGGTTTTTTGTGATAATTAATAATATTAATGAAATATTAATGAAAATAATAAAATTTTCGGACTCTTGCCATTTTATATACATATACTTACTTAGTTCAAAGGAAAGTACCCTATAGGTTTTAATTACGTGAGACTCTTAAGCTTTGTGAGTATTCGAAATTAATTTTAGTTTATTCATTACATTAACGTATTTTTGAGATATTGGTCTAGAACTCTAGAAAGATGGAGAGATAGTGAGACGGAAACAAGAATATTCCGTTCTTTTCTTTGGACGTACCTCCAAAACCCTAAAACACAAAAAAAATACTAGTTAAAAACTAGTTCTTCTTCTACAACCGATTAATTTAATGTAATCTAGAGATTTATTATCTGAATGAAAAAAAAAAGCTGAGTAAGGAACTTGTTTAAATCTAGGCCTGTTAGAGACAACGGCATCTCTTTTGTCAAGTACAGTCAGCCTGGCGACTAGCAAACCTGTCTCTTTTTCCTGCTATCTTAGATAGCAAAGTGTTTTAATTTCTTATAAATAAATAAAAAGCAAACTATGAAAATGTGAATCGGCTACGTTTTTGAATTTAATTTATGTAAGTACTACTATAGCTTGGTACAACACTGTAAAATAGAGACTGAATGACTGATTGAATAAATAAAAATTATATATTTTAATTTTTCAATGATAAGATAATATTTTTTACAACAATCATAACAAGATGTATATCTAATTTAATTGTATCAATTTTTCAATAGATTCTACGTTGTCTAGAAATGTGCCCTAGTTTATAAGGCTATTGATTTTTTCGAAGTTGAAGCGACGCGTTATTATGACTGGGTTTGTCCAAGGCATAAACGTAGGTATGTATACCTATAATATAGTATTTGCGGACAATGACTTCAAAATATGGAAAGTTGGTAATAATATTCCTAAAAATCAAAAACTAAATTGATAAATAATAACTCAATTTACTTGTTGATTTATTCAATGCAACATGATGTATGAGAAGATTTTTTTAATATACAGAATTTAGTTTAACATCACTAAAATATTGTTAACTTCGTAGAAGATCAAAGGATTGATGCAAGATTAGATACTTATAAATATTCAAATCGTAATTTTTTAAATATATTTTTCTAATTCTGATAATGATAATGAAATACCAAGCACCGATAACCAATGTAACCAAAGATGTCCCAGTTATTAAATAATTGCAATTCGTACAATTTTATAATTTTCATTGGCATTTGAAAAAATAAATTATTTATATGAAATTATAAAAAACGATGCAACTATTTATTAATTAATACAAATAATAGAAATATACAATTTCAAAGAATTGTAAAAACCAATTGAACTTAGTTCAATTTATTTGAAGTAATAACAAGAGATAATAATATATAAAGATTAAAACTTTTTTATCAGCCATTACATTTCAAAGTTCATACACAATTATCGACCGGAATTAAAGAACGTGTTGGAGGCGTGCAGTAGCTACGTAACATACTCAATACGTATGAACGACATCGATTGTAACATTAATAATAACTTTAGGTACTTACCTGTGTGTATGGATTATTTCATTTGTTTTTATGACTAGTAATTTAGGTAATTAAGTGATATAAGATTTGTATATATTGTATACAGTGAATCTTTTTAGGGATCCCTATTTTTTTTCTTTTAAGGAAAAAAGGAACCCTGTGTAAGACCGTCCGTCTGTCTTTATATCAAGAACCTGGATCTCAAGAACGCTTGGAGATATCGAGTTTTATATTATGTATCTAATTAGAAACGATGTAAATATTACTTTTTTAATACCATCTGTTATGTAAGAAGATACATTAAAATGTTAACTGCAAAGTGTGGTGTTATAAAAAATAAAAAGGTAATCAAACAAATTATATTGAATTGATCACACCTATAAAAACTTTTTTTTAAAATTGTAACTATTAATTATTTTCTTTTTTAACAAATAGTGTAGTTAATATGTTTATGGTTTTTCTAAGATTATTGGATGAAGAGATTACTTTGTTTTGCTAGAACTCGGTTGACCTTCGAAAACACAGTATCAGAGATACTGGAGGCAGGTCACGTAAAAAGCATGAGGACCCTCCGGAAGGCATGTAAGAAGATGTTGATGACAGTGGACGAGGCGAAAGAGGTATGTAGAGACCGTAGCGTTTGGCGCTCCGTTCTCTCTGACGACCCCGTTAAAGATAAAGTGTGAAGCTAAGTTAAGTTAAGAGATTATTTTGTCGCCTACGGGTGGAAAAATAATCTATCTATATCTCATCTTTGATGTCATTTAATAAATTGACATGACTTAATTAAATATGTTCTGTAAAGCAAAATCTAATATATTGTTTAAATTTATTAAACGAAATCAATAGAAGACAGAAATCCACATTCAGAAGCTGATATGGAGTCAGAAAACATTTTGAAAAATAAAATTCTTAACAGTTAACGGTAATTCTCTAATCTACGACTAATCCTCTTATCCCTAAAGTTAAGCTGACTTTATTACTACTAATATTTTTTAAGACATCTGAACGAATTTGAATAATTTATATTTCTTAAATTCAATACATATCTACTTAAAAATACTGTGAATTGCAATTTTCAAGTTCTGATTTAAGTATATCATTTTTTTTTTGCTTTTGTAATTATGTTTATGGCCTGACACACTACCGATCCTGTGTGACAGGTCCTTCACAAAGTTGACATTGCTGGTATTGTAAATGACATAAATAAGTAAGGAAATATACAGCTACATAATTTTGTCTATTTTAAAATGATTACATGCATTATCAGAGTAAACGATATCCTTTAAGGACATTAATACGCAACCCATAGTACAAAAGAACCTTCGAAACACTTAGGTACTTCAATTCTCGTTTACTTACGTACGTACAAAAATAGTCGTAAAACATTATATTATCAACTAGTAAACCGCTCACGGCTTCGAGCGCGTGAACTACATATTTATTAATTTATTAATCTGCATTAGTTTTCTTTTCTATTTATAACATCATTTTACAAATAATACCTATAGTGAAAAGTAAAGTTTCAGCCAATTCGATAAAATACTTATGCTTAGTAACATTGTTTAAAATTATTTTTAATCTTTATTATGTTGTAACTTTTTTATATATGAGCCGCTTGAAATATAGCAACCTTTTCTGAGATAGCGTGAACAAACGCACAGACAGACAATAAAATTAAAATTAATGTTTTAGATTATACTATGTAATTAAATAACTTTTATTTTTAAAATATTTAGATATCAGATAAGTACGTAAGTAGTAGTGATACTTTATAATCTTCCAAATATTTCTTCCCTCAAGATACGAAACAAGGTGAGCGGTTACAAGTGGTTCTTTTTTTCTGTGAGGACTGGTTCGACTCGTTTTCCGTTCTGCTGTGCGAAACTATAGATATGCCCCTAATGAATTGTGTTCACGATAATGGCTTCGGAAGAAGCCGTTACGAATTTCGGCGTTGTATATACATTATTGGTGTCAGACAGGGTTGCCTGTTTTGTTAATTACATATATTCCTTCCAAGTCTAGAAAATTTGATTCCAACTAGCTTTACAGTTATGTTATTAAATTACTGTAGTTTTGCAAATTAAAATATTAAGTTATAATGAAAATGTAAGAATAACGATAATAAAATATATATTGAATAAAGAAAAATTGGTTTTAGGTAAGTTTTTAAAGTTATCCAATTATAATAAATACTGTACACACAAAAAAATATACATTTATTGCGAGGTTTAGCTAGCAACCCTGTAAAGATGACGTCGTGATCGTACGACTTTACGGTATAGCAATTACTATCACCAGGCAACTCGCATATATATGTATATATAATTATACTTCGTAATATAATGACCTTTTCTTTCTCTTGTCGCAAATCCTGTATTTTTCGAGGTGGAAAGAAAAGGATTTGTGACGTAAATTGGTTTTGTTTTAAACTTATGACCAATTGGACCTCTTTAAGCACAGCTTAAATTTAGAAAAATGCTGATAATTGCCGTCGCGGTTATTCGACGTTTTAGCTGAAAATAAAAACAAATAGACCAGGTCGTAATTCTAGTAAAATTATGTATCCAAGTATAAATAGCGATCATCGTAACACAGTGAATATCTTCTGTAAAAGTGATAATTCGCGGACTTATATCCCATTCGGGTGAACGAATAATTTTCATTTTCGCGATATAGTTTCGAATCTAAACAAAATATGTTGCTGTGTTCAATGATCCATCAGTCAAAACGTAATGTCTCAGATTTGAGCGGACAGTGTTGATAGAACTGGGACATTCTCTGAAGAAGACGATGCTTTAAAAAGTCTTATCCAGAACGTGAACGGTGGCAATGACGAGAAGCGTTGTGGAGTATTGTATAGCCAAAGATGCGCCTTTGTAAAAGACTGGAACGAAGCGGTCATGTCATCAACTTCAACAGTTATACTCTTAATCCTTAAGATCCTACGATTGTTTATATAATTATAATAAAATATCTATGTAGGTATATGCCTAAATATAACTGTGTACATTATTTGTAATGAAGATTAAGAAATGTAATTAACTGAAAAATAATAATTAAGAAGAAAAAGAATAGGAAGATATAATCTCGATCGAAAATCTTAAATTTGAAAATAAATAAGAATAGTATGGAGAAAAAGAATACTGTCGGAAATAGTATATAATAGTTTCATCAGTTTAAAATTAAAAACAAATTGGAACGCTTAGAATCCAACAGGATTACCAACATGATGGTTACATTTTAAGAATTTATTCTTATTTCATATTAATGTTACATATTCATTTAATATTTAGTACAGGAAAACATTTTCACACAAAAGAATTAATTAAATTTTAAGATTACATATTATTTTTTTGTTGTTGGTTGCACCTACCTTTGTTTAATGTAAAAAATAACTGCTTGTTGCTACTTACATATACTGTTTGTGTTTTTGTGCAAATATAAATGTTAATATGTGAAAAATAATATTAATGCGTATTTTGTATGTCTACAAACTATAATAGTGCGCGCATTTTTATAATGTTATGCATATTTATCACAGGGCGGTCGTGGCGCAGCGGCACAAAGTGTGACTGTAAACCGACTGGTTGTGGGTTCGATCCCCACTCGTGGAGATGAAATATTTACTTAAATTTATATTTCCATTTCTTTGCTCTGGTGTCGAGGCAAAGCGCGGCGTTGAGTTCTGCCGCTTAACACGCAATGCTTCCGGAATTCGGCAGAATTTTATTTTATATTTATCATCAATTTTGTGTTACTATAAATATTCTACTCTTTGGTATTGTTGTCTATTGCAAACAAATTATATAAACTTACCTATATTTCTAGTTATCCGAATATGTTTTTTATCATAATTTACAACAACTAAATAGAATGTTTTCTCTGATGAATAGGCATCTTTAACTCTTTATCTATGACACCAACAATTTTTTTGACCTTTTTATGGGCGAATGAATTTGGAATAAATCATACATGTCTACCATTATTTTTTTATTAAAAGAAATAATATACTCAGTAATGTTTAAGTATTTAGTAATTTTAAAAATACTTATTGGTAATAAATAATACGTATAACTAAAAAAAAATTAAAAGTAAAGTTATAGGAGAGAGACTGAGTATATTATATATTGTAAGATTAAACAATTATAATAATGTCAGCATTACTATTCGACCATTTAATACATTCTTAGTTTTCCAGAAAGTTACGTTCATCTAAATTTCATTTAAAAATCATTTTTGTTTACACGCTAGTTGCTATATCTGTTATCGATCCATATCCTTTTATATCCCTATCTATAAACTGATATATTTTAATATCAGCAATTAGATAACAAGACAAGCTATTTGTTAGGTTGAAGGTAAGCATCACGATAGTCACAATAAATGTAACATGACATTATTTACATACAGCGTTAATCATCTAGTTCAAGAGCAATGTTTTTAAGTTTTTTATGAGTAATGATAATAATTTTGAGGCCTGTTGTGGCACAAGGGCACAAGCATGTGACGGGTTGTGCAGTCGATTCCCACTTTATTTTTTTTCAATGAAATATTCAATATTTTAATTTTTTTTCTCTTGCGTTGAGGCTAAGTGGCTGTGGTTTCCGCCATTCAACACACAATGTCTTCAGAATTCGGCGTCTTACAACTACACTTCCTCTGTCTACAATATGCGAAAAGCTGAAACAAAAATAAGATAAGGCAGTAAGTGTTAATGTACCGTCACTTTATTCTTCACTTTAGATAGCGCTACATTTTCTCTAAATATCTGTAACTAAAATGTAACTTCGAGTAAAACTTGTATTTACGTCGAGAAAATTGACATTTGACATCACACTCGAACACGTTCCAATTACGTCACAATGACAATGTCAATATAGTGTCAGTACCTAATTATGTAGTAAACTTAACATTTACCGCCATTTAACGTTCAATGTGGCTAATAAAAAACAAATTAATTAATTCGTTGGGGTACTTTGTTTTCATATGTATATGAAAAATACGCGATAACTTTAAGGTGTAATTTTATTCTGTAACAATACATATATTTTTATTTTTTTATAATTATAAATAATAGAAAAATCCGACTGTATTAAACTAAAAGGAATAAACAACAAGCGCAATTGTTCATTAGGATTACCTATCGGGACATCTTTGTCAACCAATTTTACAAGTTTTTCTTGTGAAGAAGATTTATTTAATTAGTTAAAGAGTTGATATTTTTTTCTTAAAGTTTTAAGCAGTCGGGCTTTTTGTTTTTTTTAATAATATTTATTAGTTTTTTTATTTATTTCACATTTTTTTGTTACGATTTATTAACTTCGAATATATATATATTTATTTCTATACAAGCACACACCACATTACTCTCCTTTGCGTGGCGCAGTCGGTTAAAAAAGGTTCATTGTAATGTCTCAGTTACACACCACACATCTAAATGGAACTACGAACAGTTTGAAACTTAAAAAAAAACTACATTAAATACTCGATATAAATTATTATGAAAGCAGCATGTAGACAGCTGAGTAAATAAATAAAAATAAAAAATAAAACACAACTAGATATAATAAATAGCTTAACTAAAAGCGCAACGCAGCTAGATATATTAAATATGCATAGTACGTAAGAAATTACAATAAAAATGCCGCGTTACACGTCTAATGATTTACAAAGAGGTCTTGAGTCTTGACACAGTACTACGAGGCCAATGTCGTGATATATGTTCATTGATATGCTTGATATTTGTTACTTACCTCAATTTAATTACGTACTTCAATTATGACAAAATAAAACATTTTCACAGTTTTGTTTAGCCTGCATCATGTACTTCGGCTTTTCCAACTGAACTGAAATGGTTGAAAATATGGTTTGTAATTAAATTTCAACCCACAACTGCCATATTCATAGTCAGTTAATATGTCAATATAATTATATGGTAATTTTAATTTATCTTAGAGCAACAATACGCCTTATAGAAATAGTGTATAATAAAATAATGTCTTACTAAAGTAAGTCTTCGTGATACCAAATATACATAGACTACTGTTATTATTTTTAGCCTTTTCTTCCTAATCTATTTAAAAATATAAAATTTCTTTTGAGGCAAAGTGTGGCGTTGAGTTCCGCCACTGAACACACACTGCCTCCAGAATTGGGAGCGTGTTAACATTAAGTCTCTAGGGTCCCTCTGCCTATAGCTATGTACGGGGTATAACGTATTTAAATCGTTAGAATTATAAAAAACTAATTCATAATTTTTATTATTTTGAGTATTTTAACGCGTACGATACGTACTTTAGAATATTATAACATCACTAAATAAATGGGTAAATCTAACCAGTCTAGAGTCATTGCTAGTCTTCGTAATCATGAAGCGTAGCTTTCTAAATATGTTCCTACTAAGAGGTAGCAACAAAGAAAGTTGCGATAATTGTATAAGAATTTTAACAGTAAACTACAGTACTAGCAGCAGGCCAGAATAGAGCGCGGACGTAAAAAATTTAACTAATCAAAGAGATGTGGGTTTAAAATCGGTTACTGTGTCTAAATTTAACTAGTTTTCCCAATCATAGATCATAAATTACAATCTACATGCATTGTATTTTAATAAACCGTTTTATATATCGAAAATCTTGACCTCTTGTGTAAACAGTACGCTAGCTCTCCTTCTCCAGCGTGATGATCACGTGTAATATTTTTTGAAATCACTAATTATTTTCATAGCAAAATAAAATTTGCCCCACATTTTGCCTATTATTTTTTTGCATATTTCATACATCCTTAACTTTTTTGTTGTTACAGGCGTAAAAGCCAAATTTATTATAAAGCCAGCCAATTAGATGTAGAAGTAAACAAGTAATAAAAAAATAAAAAAAAAAATATTATTAACAATAACATAGTGTTGTCAATATATGTTTTGCATAATATATTTTTAATTTAAGATTTTTTTTTTAAAGTATAAAGTAAATATGAAGCCTAAGGGAACGTGAGTAACTAAAACGTGTAAAATTTTTACTTTTAACTATATCAATAATATAAAGTTGAACAGTTAGTTAATTTGAACACGCTAATATCAGGAGTTACTGGTTGGAATTGAAAAAATCTTTTTGAATTAGACACTTCATTTATCAAGTAAGGTCGTCACATAAGACCTGTATGTCAAATATAGACCTGTGGTCAGAGCCTTGAGCGCCTAAATTCTCACTTGTCAATATACTCCTGGGGCGACGCCACTTGTTAATCATAAAACAAAAACTCTACATATTAACTACTACCACTTTTTTTTAATTACTTTTTAAGATACATATTAATTGCGATTGATGTTAGGAAGTCCTTCCTTTTTCCGGTGTCAATTTTTTTAATTCGCTCTATATTTGTAGCGTGGAGTGAGTGGCAATGGTAAGAAATAGCTGGCCAACGTTTGTAATTATCATAGCCTAATAATAACTAGCAAGCAGCTCGAGCACGGTTTTTTTAAAATTTTATGTAACGTCACCGTTATAATAATAATTGATTAAATTGAAGCTTATTTAATCACAGCGTGAAAATATATTTGCTATTAATAAAAATATTTTTATATGATACAATTAACGTTCTGTTTTCTTTTAACAAGCAATATATAGCTTTTATATCTTTTTATTCACATTCACTTTATTATAAAATAAAAAAAAAAACGATAATACATATACTGTATTTAAAATTCAAAAATAACTTCACACTTTTCCTCGAAACAACTAAAAGTATAATTGTAAAAACAGCTCTACTATCTAACGTTTAAAATTGACGGGGCTGTCTGTAGTCTGTGGCATCAGTCTCCACGATAAGAGGTCATAGTCCGTGTCATAGTGCCAAGATTTGTAATGGTTTGGTTCTATTGCATTAATGAATGAATAATGCGTCAACATAAGAACTAAATCTGTCAATTAAATTGTAGGAAAGTGACAAGTTAACGTAAACGATAGAGTACCCGAGTGTTATGTATTGATCGAGGTCATCCATACTATTTATTGACAAGGTTATACGTAAATATTAAAATTTAATATTAGATATTTAAAAAAAAATCAGCGCAGTGCAGTTGGTTTTAATTTAAATCAGCTACATAAAACGGGATACAGTCCCGCACACAGCAGGGTAGGCGGAGGGAACCTGGTGTTAAGACACTCCGTTCTCCACTTTCTGCCGAATACTGGAGGCATTGCGTGTTGAAAGGCAGACCTTAACGCCACGCTTTGCCTCGATACCAGAGCGAAGAAATAGGAATAGAAATTTAAGTAAATAATTCAATTCCTCGAGCCCACAACCAGTCGGTTTTAAAGTCCACTGGTTTTAATTTAAAATTGATAAAATGGATAAGAAATGTGCGTAACAAAAAAGAGCCAGACGGATCGACGCGTATCAGTCTGGTGACATTGAAAATTACATCATATGATAATAGCGTCTAAAACTAAGGATACTGTATTTCATTCTATGTATACATTTTGTTAGCACCAAGGACACATCGATGATATCGTAACATATGATTTATTTATGTACATTTCTTTTCAGATTCACGCTGTGTCCTGCATGTGGAGTAGGGAAACTGAGTCTAGTGTTAAAACACTCCGCTCCCCGCTTTCCGCCTATTTGTGGTGGCATTGCTTGTTGAGTGGCAGAACTCAACGCCGCGCTTTGCCTCAACACCGAAGATACGAAAATATTATGGTATACGGTAGTTTATATCTCAAAATATAAAGGAAGTCAAAATTAATAGGGTACTTCCGGTTGATTTAAGACATTAAAAAATCTTTCTAATTGATCTTGAACTTCAGAAAAGCTCGAGACCTTCAATATTTGTATGGAATCCTAAGTGTGTGAGTCTGACTCGGGCTTGTTTTATTCACTGTTCTCTCCACATTAAATTGTTACACAATTAAATTTTAGTTGCTACAGAAACTAAATAAAAATTCTGTAATTTTATAAATCAAATTATTTTATACATATTACATATTTTATCTATCTAATATCACATTTATATTCAGCTACTCGTGTACCGGTTCACCAACCTCCGTCATAGCGCTGTTGCTACGAAAAGTTTTGTTAGGTATAAATAATAAACATTTCGCCTAAAATATAAATACTTCTATTATTATTTTACATGAGATTGTCGTGGCACCGACGTGTGGCTGCAAAACGAAAGGGAAACGACGAGCGACGGTTGTGGGTTCGGTTCCCAAACAGAGAAATGAATTATATTTTCATTTCTTCATTCTGGCAAAAAAGCAAGGCGCGCCGTTGAGAGCCGCCGCTTAACACGCAATGCCTAATAAATTCAGCGGAAAGGCGGAAAAAAATACATATTACATTTACAATAGATCATTAATTCTTGACGATGTTCGTAATAGTTTTTTGCAAATGACGAAATTTCGGTCCACGTGGGATGATGTGACACGGCGCATGCGCGTGACTCGTGCTCGTAACGACAGACTATTAAAATTTGAACCTACGCTCTTCAAATACGCATGAATTTTACTCCTTATCTTAGTGATAACGCGAGGGTCGTGTAAAGTAATTTGATTTACCTACCTTTTGTTAGGCGCCAATTAATGTTTATGTAAATAAAACTACATGGGATATTCATATAAATTACACCAGTGCTTAACAATAAATGATTTTATTTGAAATATCAGTAGTTTAATTGCAGCTTTTGAGACTTTCTTAAATAAAATAAATAACAAATTAAATAAAACAGCATTACGCTGCATCCCGCACACAGCATTGTAGGCAGAGGGAGCCTAGTGTTAAGACACTCCGTTCTCTGTCCGTCCGTTGTCTGTCTCTGTCCGTCCGTTGTCTGTCTCCGTGGTGAAAGCAACGCCGGGCATTTACCTTGATGCCAGAGCAAAGAAATTAAAATATAAATAAATAATAATTCAGTCGTTCGAGTGGGGATCAAACTCACAACCATCGCGTTAATTTAACACCTTGTGCCTCTGGGCCACGGCTGCCTCAAATAAAGCATTTTATAAATTAATCAACAGTAATATTATATTTGTCTATGTTTGCGCCCAAAAGGCTGTGTCAATTTTAACGAACGTCACTTGTAATGTTACGTAATTGAATACAAACAAACCGAGCTCATCTATTATTAAAACTCGATATTTCTATTATTATGTCATGTTTTAACATTAGCAGAACATTTTTTTTAACTTTAAAAATCCTTACTATTTTTAGGAAGCAGCACCCATTATTATTTACGGGGACGTTGTGTTCCACCACTAAACTATTGTTATGAAGAATTTAAAGGTATTTCATCTTTCATGCCGCTTCCGTTTTCAATACATGAACATAGAGTGAGTGAGAGTCCTCGAGTGAGGATCGAACCCACGACCAGTCATCTTTACAGTTACACTGTGCTCCCCTGGGCCACAACTGGCCTCAAAAATAATTATCAATAGAGATATTTCCTTTCTTTTGAGTTGTTCTTATGGATTCAACATTATTTACCGCCTATCATGTTATCTTTGTTCTTTGCTCTATAATTCTTTAATCCAATATTTACTAATGACTCATAGTTATACAAGAAAAAAGTTATTAGCATGTACTAAAATTGATAAATTTTGATATCTATATAATCCATTTCGTAATTTAAGGTAGCAATAAAATATAACTTGAAATATTACTTACTTTTCATACATGGACCCGCTAGCAAAGTCATAAAAAATCATATTGGAAGTCATGATAGTTGTAGGTCAATTCTGTTTATATATATATATATATATATATATATATATATATATATATATATATATATATATATATATATATAATGTATATACATATACTATCTAATACGCAATGCCTCGGCGGAAAGTGGGAAACGGAGTGTCTTAACACTAGGTTCTCTCTGCCTACCTTGCTGAGTGCGGGATACAGCGTGAAGCTGATTTGATTTATTTTGATTTACCATGTAATAATTTAAAAATTTTGGCGTCATTCAAACGCATACGTTAGAATACATGAGTTAATTGAAATATATTAGCCGCTTGATACACACACAGTTGCTGAGGGAACCTTGACCACCTTGAACTTCAATACACAAAGTATTGCCACGTTCCCAGATAATAAAGTCAACATTGAAATGAAAATATTATGTAAAAAATTTTTTTTTATTTTTATTTATTTGTTTATTCTTGTATTATTAATACAATTAATGGTTCCTCATGAGACACAGAAAATGCTATGGCGGTACCTAACAAACAGTTTGAAAAGTATAATTTATAATTATAACTTTGTTTTTACGTTTTACCTACGTTTTACCTACTTAATAAAATATTAGTATTTACAAGATAAAATTTTCGGCTTTGATAAATATACGATGATAAGGTGTTTCGAGCAATAAAAATTAGTAAATTAAGAATCTATGTATAAATTTTGTTTATACGAATAAAGAGGAAAGAGGTGCATGTATTTACTTGAATAAAGCATTATTATATTAGTAAGTATTTATTTATTTTTTGACTTATTACAGGCCGAATAAAACTTTAAAACTTTCTTTATTGCTAACTTTATTGACAAAATACGATATCTCTACATATATACGTAGAGCAGTATAACAAGTACTTAAAAAATATATTGTGTAAAATATATCTATATTTGATGATCGAGATTTATTTATATTAGTACGTTTCTATTATATATTTACATATTCTATCGCTATAGCCTAAGTACAGCATTCACATATATTAAGCGTTTATATAGTGGGAAGATGTCAAAAATAAAATGAGTACGATTGTACTTATTTTATTTTCGAGAAACATCTACGTTAATTAAGCTGCATATATGAATACTTAATAGGGATACGAATAATAAATATTTTTTTATCGTAAAAGTATTTCTACTAAATTTATTCTGTTTTGTCAACAGTACTATACATTCAAAACGATTATATACAATTTGTATAAGTACGTAATAAAATCGATAATAGTCAAGTGCTTAATAAAAGGTTTGATCGATATGGTATCGAGGTGGTTGTTATGTTTTATGTTACGGTAAAAAGGTATAACTATAGAATTATTAAGATTAACGTAACATTCCTTCGAGGTTTAGTGAAATTACTGCAAATATTTTCTTTCACAACTGGTTAGACAAAATGCAGGGTCCGGTTTCGCGACCTAATACATAGTACGAGAGAGTATGTGTTAACCTTACCATTTACCATAGGTAAGATAATGGAAAAAAGATAATGGATTGTTGTACCACTCGTTGACTAGCTGAAATATATAACAACAAAAAACTTTATTTTGTTGATTTTTCAATATTATATAATGCATAGCGAATGGCACTTGGTATCTTCACACAGGTAGTTCACATAAATTTAAAATAAGTATATTCTGTCCTCAAAGATGATTTTAAAAGAACTTTGACTGTTTTATACTTTTATATCTAAAGATAATCGTAAAGCCGACGCCGATGACGCCATAAAAATATTGATCCCGCTTGTCAACAGTAATCGATTTTATATCTACTGATATATTTATATAAATAAAAAACTGAAATTTAGCGATATGCACGACATGTTGATAATGTGTAATGACAATTAGATCTTTGTTTACTTTTTTCGTTTGCTTTAATTCGTATTAAGGAATTAAAATGTATGTGTGTATGTGTGATGATAATATATGATAATAATATTGTACATTATAGAAGATATGTAAAGACAAAGAAAATAAGAATCCTTTTTTGTTCAATTATTGCGGAGTAATCAATAAAATACATATTTATAAGATATAAGATCCGTTTTATACAGCAGTCCACAAATAGAATACGTCATATTGTAATGACGCATCAATTTGATTTTATTTCATCTGCTTGGTCACACATCTTCAAAATTTATTTGACATTTTTATATAAAGTAAGTGAAAATATTAACAGGAAAACCAAATGCAAATATATTGTAATACAAATCACGTTACTTGTTAAAATGGGTAGATATTAAATATTAGAGTTATTTTTCTATTTCTCTATTTGCACCTTAGTATAAATAATATAAATATTTAGACTTTTCTTAAATGATTCGCCCAGATTTTTAACATCAAAATCCATATCAATCGAAGAAAACAAAACAATTATTCAAGAAGAATCAAGATCGTTAATATTCTCAGTTTCTTGTATATTAATTGGCGTTAATATGATTACCACCATTGGATATTTCCTTCGTTTCCTTTGTTTCTTGTGGTTTGCATTTAACTACAGATAATCGAGTACATGGAATTGAAAGATCTTTTTTAATTTTTTTTTATTTTCTTATACTTAACACATTACATACATTTTTGATTTAGTAGAATTATTGATATTTCATTCTATATCGAAAAAGTATAAGAAACGTTAATGTAATCTTTGGTATGTCTGTTCGTGACATGTTTCGTTGGTTGTTACGTCATTACGCAAAAATGGTAAAACTAGTTTAGATAAGCTTTGGCACACTTGTCGTTTCTGACCTGCTTTCAACTATGGATCAGTTATTATCAATCTATTTTATTAAGTTCACACTGTATACCTCATATAGCAGAGTAGGCAAAGAGAATATAGTAACAGAGTGAAGAAATATATTTAGTATGACTTCTTCGAATGGGAAACGAACACCTAATATGTCGAATGTACAGTTAATCGCACGGTTTTTTTTATCTTTTAGTCGTAGAGATGTATTACTTTATATTTCTATTCTATAGATTTAAGTTTAACAAGCTTTCTTTAAACGTAATAAAACAAGATTTTACGTTCATCAGTTTCAGGCATATATGATATCAAAAAATATTTTGAGTGTAGAATCACAAAGAGATTTTAGTAATCTTCTGTTTTATCTCGTTTGAATGAAACTAGAATAACAGGTTTTATTTGCGCTCTTTTATTATATTAACTTGGCAATAAGAACTATAATGACAATGTTGCTAGTTACATGTAGCTGTAAGATAATAAAATAAATTTAATAAAAATATACTGAGTTCGGACGTGGAAAGAATATCAAATTTCATATTAAAGCAATTAGGTTTCTTTATATGTATGACATATATAACTCGTAAAAAAATCACTAGTTACTTATACACAAATTGACAAAAAATATATTTTTCTATAAAATAATTTTCATACAATTGATGGACTCGAGGGAGGGCTAAAAATAATAATACCCTTATCGAGAGCTTATTTATATATTTTTTTAACGAAAACAGATTAAATTTAATCGTGATTGAGAGTATTGACCACCACTGACGTATATTTTCACGTGATGTTTATCTGTTTGTTGTTTTTTTTTTCTATATTTGTACTGTATCGCACTGCGTCAAATAATTTACATAGATAAGTGATTAGAAATTGTATATTTCAAATTTAATATTATAAATTATCCTTATTATCACTAAAAATTATATCTCTCATATACAAGCGCCTCATTTGATTCTACATAGAAAAAAAATTATATAGAAGTGAGTTTAGAAAATACATTTTTCTTAAACTATCAAATAATTCCTATATAACATTTTGTGATTGGTTTATTTTTTTTAAATTATTTTTTTATATTCACTTTTTTACACTTTTAGCTTAATTTTTTTTTGTTTCTCACCTTTACTATGGAGACAATTTCGAGGACGGTTGTGTTAAGGAGTTAAAGGATCGGATATATGAAATTATTTTCATATTTAAAACATTAGTTAAATAACTACAAATCCAAATTGTAAAATATTATTTAGGTTAAAGAGGAAAAATATTAAGTAAATATTATTAAAAAAATAGATTGAAATTATGTCTATAAGACATTATATCTAAGAACTTCTAACCCACATATTAATTACGTAATTGATATAGAACTTGTAGGTATATTTTAGGTAATTAAAGTAAATTTTCAAGGGCCACCATCTATGTTTACTAGTTATTAAATTTGTCTATCGGTCGGTCGATGAACTTATCTGCCTACAGATGAGTCAGTTATTTTAAATACAAAATGACAACATCGTATCACCATAACACCATGATTGTTGGAACTTGCTTTACATTTTTTAATAGAAAGTATCTAATTGACTAGATACTTAAATAATATAGATACTTAATAGATAAAGTGTACACACAAATATATCACGAGATATCTATAGTTCCATTGCAAAAATTATAAATAAATAAATAAATCAGCTTCACGCTGTATCCCGCACATAGCAGAGGTGGCAGAGGGAGTGGTAAACATTTTTTCAAGTCACGTGACATCGAATAGTATGACGTCACAAGTTTTCGAACATTATTTCGTTTATATAATTTTGTATTCACTTTTATGTTGTATATTTATTATTGAATTTGGACATAAATACCTAATACACAGATTAAGCACTTTGTCTTTTTATTGTACTATCTTGGCACTAAACTTTAAATACTTATAACTCATCTTAAATTGCAAAAATTACAAAAGTCAAAATAACTTAAGAAATCATATTACAACATCAGTCATTTCAGTGTTTCTGGAAAAAAAATTGAGATCTCTTAAAAAAGTATATAATTTATATTAAAAAAAAAATACTAATACATAATTATTTACTTATAACCTTTTAAAATTTTCTATTAAGTACGTTTTCATAAAACATGTGTGATTTTGATGAAGAAAAATAAAAATGGATGTTAGTTCACTCACACAATATAATCGGGGCGATTTGCGCATGCCGTTGCCGAGACGCTAGAGCGCAAGTCTGCCATGGAATGTTCACGAAGTCCGTTCCGTTCGTTACGTCACTGCCGGTCGACCGACGACGACCGCAAATATAAAGCCTCATACAAAAAATTGTTTAATTGATATATATAATTTAATTAATATAATTGTTTTGTTTACGCTTTATTTAAACAATAAATCTAACTTATCTTATAATGTTAGGTACATGTAAATTTATATTTAAATTTAAAAAAAATCTTTATATTTTTATATAAATTCTATTAGACAGAACAATGGATTCACCACTTTATATATAAAAAACAACAATAAACCATTGTATGTATATTAGTAAGTAATTGGACCTAATAATTACATATTATGCCCTATTAAAAATATATATATAAGAAAAAATACTATTCTCAATCTTGGGTAAAGGTGCATTATATATTCATGTAATATCTTTTATATGTACATTATGTCAATCATAAGCCAGCCATTGCTTCAAATGCTGGGTGAAAGGGTTTTATTCTAAGAATTGAAGAGTTATGTCGTTACGATAGTACGATATATGATCATACTGTCCACTCCTTTCCCTTTATATTTATGTAATTAGGTATGAATTGTGTAAATAATTGTGTAAATTAGTATATATTTTAAGGTAAGTATATTTTGAGCGGTGTCAATAAATATATTATCATTTATTAGTAAACAGCTGACATTTATAAATAGCAAACGTAGATAATTGCCTCACTACAAAATACATATAATATTATTTTGATCTAATCTTGAACTGATCGACAGATTAACAAATTATTTATATAGAATAATCAGTAATTATTTTATTTTAATTGTTTTTTATAATAAATTGCCATCATTAATTAGGCTTTATATTGCAAGAATAATAAAAGGAATCTACTCGTATTAAGAAACTGTATTAAAATCACGTACAAGTATGATATAAGCGATATTCGCTTATATTTTTGGTTCAATTTTATGAGTGGAAATTGTGGAGAGTACATGTTATTATCACGTACCAGTAAATAATTGCTAGCATATAATACAAATATACTTGATACGTTATTATAAAAAAGAAATTTCATGATTATTTATTTTTATTTGTTTCTTTTTGTATTTATTTGTTTTGTAATCTATCTAATCATTCAGTTATAAATTTGAAATTCAGTATTTATTAAATAAATTATCGATTATTAACTTAGCTTCACGCTTTACCTCTCGCCTTAGCCACTGTCATCAACCTCTTCATACATGCCTCCGGGGGGTCATGTCATGCTTTTTACGTGATCTTCCTCTAGTATCTTCGATACTGTGTTTTCGAAAGACAACCGAGTTCTCCCTCTACCTCTCCTACCTCTCTTACCGTAAGAGAGGTTATCATTTACTAATATATGTATATGATATATATATATATATATATATATATATATATAAATTGTAATTACTTTTTATAGTATAGTATTTATTAACAGTTAACTATCGTAAAACAGTTAACTATTGTAAAGTACAAACATACTCATTGTAAAGTCAAACGTAAGGTGAGGACTTTGCGTGCAAGCCATTGCGCAAAACAGACGAAGGCCGACATACGGAAACTCTATCCAAATTGATGTAAATTTTTATGAGACACATTCCACTATGAAATCAATAAATGTATATTGGTTACTGGTTACCTAATTATCCTCGTACACTTGACATTGATGTACGTACATATATCGTGCTTCGTCAGTAACCTATTTCGTAAAAGCATCATTAGAATAGACAATGGCCGTTGAATAGTACTTATATTTTAATAAATGCTAACAGCCTTGAGAAAATTGTGTATAAAGCAAGAACAAAGATTTATATTAAAGAGACATTTTTTTAAGGGCAATATTATAAGAAACCTGAATTTCTTATAACTATAAGTAAAGGTTATCTGATGCAATAACAGGTATAAAACTTGTGCCAGTCAATTCGCTTAATAAAATATTTTATGCATATAAGCAAAGAATTTATTTTATATTTTTATCTGTATTTTTAGTGACGTTTGAAAACAATAAAACAAATCACTAATAAAAAAAACATATGATTTTGATCATAAAAAAAAATGGAAAAATATTAAATAAATTAAGATTCTTAGTATAAGCATATAAAATAATATTATCTACTGTCTTAGAAAGTTAGCAAATATACAAGTATAACGTTAGTAGGCTAAGGACGTACCTACCTACTTCACGGTTCACCTTCTAAGGTGCTACTATGCAGTGAGCAATCGGAAACATGCAACGGAATCATGTGGTACAGTATATCCAATCGCTAGTAAATCGATGAAGTCAAATAATATCTTTAATAGTTTTTTCTCTTCTTCTCCAGTTCTCCTTCTCTTTTACAGATGAGTTTTAAATAGACACAGAATAATATAATAGTAGCATAAATATCAAATATTTAAAATTTAAGTCATGTTTTTTGATGTCTGTTAATTAATTATGTAATTTTCGAGCATTCCAGTTTGAAATAAAATAATGAACACGACATATATAAGAATGAATGGATGTGTATAATGATATTTTTCTGCGGCAGCTTCGATCAACTCCATTATATTAGTGGATAGTTGATCGATAGTGATGTAGCAAAATTGTGAGGGTGGACGCTTGAAGTAGGCTTAAGATCAGATTGGATTTTGTAATATATTTTACTTTTCATTATTTTCTTCCCCAGTTACAAAAGTTCAGAGAGCCTAACTTCAAAGCAATATTTCGTTTACCGTAGGTACTGTAACTGTATGTAACTTAATTTAATTACATTCACGTTAGCTGTCATTGAGGAATTTTTGCTTCAACAAAAAAAATAATTATGTTTATTTTGGCTGGACAGTAAATATTGCCATAACGACAGTAGTGTGTCCTTAATTTTTACGTAATATGTTAAAAAAATAAAAATTATATAAGCAATTCTTGTTCACCTTGTTTTAATATAAAGTAATAAAAATATTTTAAGCATTTCTCGCAAAAAATAGAAGTAATTGGTTTAATGTAACTTTATTATTAAAATAGTACAAAGAAAAACATTTAACGACGATGCCGTAATTAGGCATTATCTACATTATGGCAGACTTCCTATAATAAATTAAATATTGAACGAAAAAATCGCAAATATTTTAATGTTCAAATATACCTGTATACCATTTTAACAAAAATAAAACATATCATTCTTAAGAAATAGAATGTTTTATACCCATTTAATGCTGAACTCACGATACGACGAACAACAAAGGTCGCGAATTCAATTCCCGCGTTTACAAATATTTACATCAACTACGCATTTCTTGTCGTACTATGCTTCTTAATAGCTGTATTATGCAAACATGATTCACATCTTATCACGAGGCCTTCTAGTAAATGTTATAGTAGGATTTTATAGTAGTATTTATATACATATATCCAATACACTGATATTGGTCGCTAGGTCATTCGAAAATATATATACGGATCTACACATTGTAAAGTGACTGTTTACGTATATTGTAATTACTCTTTTGTTTACATTTCTTCTGTATCTGATGACGTAAACATTATTTAACAAGGCTTAAGCATAATTAGATAAAGTTCGACGGTATAAGTAAACATGGCGAGCCTCCGCGACTCGGCCTTCTGAACGGCCTTTGGTAATCCAGATGATGTTGCGTCAGAAGTTGTCGCGGATTGCAACTAGTCAAGTGAATATAGAGAATAATATTATGGTTTTTGTCAATTATACGACTGCGGTGTTAAGTTTGTTGTCAGACTATCGACATGCACTTTTTTTTATTATAGGAATTGCGATATATTAAGTAAATTTAAAAAATAAACATAATAACAAAGTACATATAAATTTTAAAGGACATAAAAATATGATAAAATTGTATCTTACTAATAAAACATTTATCTTATTATATACTATATAATATATAAATATATAAAATTATAATTATATATTGACATGAATTTTACTATTTTTATCAATATTTTTAATCGAATTGGTTATTAGTCATTTGATAAATTATAACTTGTCGTCTGTCGAATGTCGTCATTCTTGTTCATGTGGTTTATGAATGAATTACCCTTAGAATCCCAACAGGTTTTCCGGTTACAGTAAGTTATAATAATATTTATTACTATTGTGTAATTTAATGTCTTATATATTTTTTTAAATCAAAAACCCACATGTGATTATTCACATTTGAATCAACGTGGATTGTGGGGAAAAATACCGATGCACTTGTTTTGATGAGGTTTCATGTCGTAACGTATGACATCAATTTTACTAACTAGGTTAATACTTTCTTGTTGTATGTGAAGTGTACACTTTAGAAAATATTTTAACTAGACGATATTGATAAGAGTTCTTATGTTTTTACAAATATTTCTTATATGAAAGTTAGTTAAATTTGGGAATGTCTCAATATATAGATATATAGTGTATACAAAATATATGTAATGATAGCACTGTTTTTTATTAATCTAGAATTATATTTATGTATGTATACAATAACTCGTTATTTTATTTTATAGTTGATAATAGAGGAAACCTATTTGTTAAGTCAGGGAAGTTTTCTATAGAAGCGAAACAAAATCGCGGATTGGGTTTCACGAGATTGTATGTTTGACCCATTTGGAACAGAGTATATTTATTGTTGATAAATGAGAACTAAGTCAGCGTAGTCATGACCTGTTTCGCCGGTGCCACTCACACTTTTCACAGTAAATCAAAATTTCTTGAATTGGTAACCTGCCAATATTTTCATTTCAATGGAAGGAACTTGTAGACATTAGTATTAATAACACAAATACTAGGTAACAGTAGGGTAGAATGAGAGAACCGTGTTAAGACACTCCGTTCTCCACGTTCTGCCGAATTTTGGTGTCATTGCGTGTTGAGTGGCAGAATTCAACGCCGCGCTTTCGCCTCGACATCAAAGCGAAGAAATGTAAATATAAATTTAAGCAAATAATTCATCTCCTCGAGTGGGGATCAAACCCACAACCAGTCCGTTTTACAGTCACACTTTGTGCCACTGCGCCACGACTGGCCTCAATTATATTATTTAATATTTAAATAAATATATTAAGCAATGAACAATTATTATCAAAAATTATAATGGCTTATGTCACCGCCAAATATTCGCAGGCAAAGCTCACCAAAAATGGGTAATTTAATAACTTAAACATATTTTTTTTAGGAATGATGCTAGAAACTGTTATCCTGCTATTCATTATGTAATGTTTTAGTGAGAAACGTCTAGTAGTTTCGGGTCAATCGCAAACGACACAAAAAAATTACAACGTCATATTTTCGATTCTGCCGCTTGTATATAAATTTCCCTCCCTTGAAGTATGTTTCTTTAGTTTTTTTATATAATGTACAGAATTATTAGCTGTAAAGGTTTGCACTTTCATTTTATACCTAGATTTGAGAAATTGCACACGTTTTTTATAATTTCATATGTAGGTATAAATTTATTTTCCATTTTCCTTCATATTTAAATTAAACACTTAAATGTAAATTTTATAAGTTATTGTGGCAACAATCAAAGTGGTATTAATAAACCTAACATGCATTTAGTTATCTGCATAATCAGTAATATCTATCGTACTTAAAAAATATATACACGTTCAACTTATAATTTTTTTGGATAAGTATTCACTAATCATAAATATTTTTGTATTTATTAGTTTTATAATTTCATTCCGTACGAGCTTACCGTCTAGTATTATTTTGCACATAAAAGCAGTTAGTATATTTTTTCTAACTGCTTTCGTTTGATTTTTCCTTTAATTAATTAAATGTAATAAATATAAACTATATGTCAGCTACAGTAAATCTTGTCTGAAAGTGGAATTATATTGTGATTGAACCAATATTAATGTATTTTAAATAAATATGTGACGCTATCGCTGCGCACTTGTTTGACTATTCCCACGCACAGAAACGTGTAGGTTTTTTTTTAGATGTATTAAATATTTTCCCTTCTCCGTTTTTGTAATACTAATTGCAGCGGAACCTCCATTGTGAAACCCATTTCCAAGAAACAATAATTAATGATTACCCAAATAATAAGGGTTTAAAACCCTTAAAATGTCATTACTGTGTATTATGGTGTTATTTACATTACTGGTATTATGGTGTTATTTATGGTATGTATGGGTACATAAAAAAATGTACACAACTGGTACTACGGGTACTGGTAGCACAATTTTATTAGGCCGGTATTTCTAGAAGCGTAACTTCTGCAATGTTAGTTCACGGCCACGCTTGTTATAAAACTGAATCGATACCAGACAGAGACACGAGTATCTAGATATCATGTGAAACAGAAAGCTGGTTGCATAATTTGCGTAATATGAAATATTCGCTATAAACGTATATCGTATGTAATTAACGGAATATATATATATCCTATTTTTTCTATGAAATCATACTTAATTTTTTTATATTATTCTTTGATAACCATTTTTTATTATTTAACTATTTTTAGATAACAATAATCTTTCCTTTAAATTACACAGCCTACAAATTTTACATTTTTTTTTTTAATATTCTTTGTACGTAAACTAGGCCAGATCCCTTTGGGTATATGTGTTCTGTGGCCAGATCTTTGCAGATTACTAGTAGATACAGCATTTCTTCATCTCATTGAAGAAAGTGTGGTAGTTCCATTACATCCAGCAGTCAATTAGACTAAACGAGCGGAAAGCAGAGAATAAATGAAATTATTATATATTTTAAGTATTTTTTTTTAATAATTACTAAATTGAATAATTTAGGTTACTGTATTTCCATTAACAACATTCTTATTGTGGAGTTTTCTAGTTTCATGATATCAATTATAGTGAAACTATTATTGTTACACCTGAAATTATTGGTAAATAGGTTTAAAAATTTAATATTAACCTTCCTCTGCTTGAACAGTAATTAAACTAAATAATTTTATCACAATCATTACATAATAGCTATAATTAAAGTATTTCAACTTTTTTAATTAATTAAGAAACAAGACTAGATGCATGTAGTATTTTAATAGGGAAGTCTCATTACAAAATGTTAGATGTTTTGTAATATATTAGGACAATTGAAGTTTTATTAATATTAAGTGAATTCATAAATTGTTATTAAAAATAGCAAAAATAGCTAATTAAGTCCGTTTTAAGTTATAAGTACAATTTGGCCCTATAAGTAAAACTTCAATTTTCAATTGTCTTCCATTATCCAGTACAGCAACAAGTATTTATTAACTGAATTTCCTTATCAATATTTATTATAACATCCACTGACCGCTGTTTATAATATTTATTTCTTACAGGTAACATTAATTCTATTATAATTTTTTCCTTTTTTTTTATATTTTTCTATATTTGTCACAAATAGGTATAATAACACCCCACCATGTTTATTAATAAGAAATCTTGTCATATACAAATTAAAATCAATTGAACATAAAATATGTAATTGAAAATCATTGGATCATTGAGAAAGAAAAAAAATCTACTGTTATAGTTTTCATTCATTTTTGGATATTAAGCCCCAATTTTTAATTTTTAAGATTTAATTTTTAAGAGGCAGACTTGGTTATGACATCAACACAAAATTCAAAATAGTCAAAACACAATCAAAATGACAATTTTAAAAATTAAGAAAAATGTTAATTAATAAAAAATTTTGTTAATGTTAGAAATCTTAATATTAATAAAAAAGATGTTGATCAATTTAACCAATAAATCGGCTGTTTATAGTATATATAAAGAGTAAACTGAAATGAAACGAAAGAATTAATGAAAATTAAGTTTATTTAAATAACCACATAACTTACTGAGATTCCACACACGCCCAGCCCTATAACTCTATATATACAGCACGGGTCACTTAATCTATATGTACAAACGTGCGGGAGAGACTTCAATCACAGGTATGGATAAGCGTTTATACAGGTGCTCCGACTTCCTCTTGATAAGACCTCGTGAGATGGTTGGCGGCCGTTGTTAATGTACGAAGACAGTGACGGAGCCCGCGTAGGTGACGTCTGCAGGCAGCAGCAGCACGGGCAGCTGATTCCCTTTCATCTTCACCCTCAATACCAGAGTCTCCTGCTGCACTGGATGCATCACTCTCTGTGTCACTAAGGTCAGATATACGCCGTCCACGTTCTACCTGCTCCTCAGCATCCCCTGCCCATAGCAACTCAGTTTTCAATGCATTCAGCATAGCAAATAGGCTGAACGGGTCATCATCCCCCTCTTGTGGCAGGTTCATCAAACGACTGGGTACCAATACAGTTTCATCCATAGTAGTGACAGTTTTGACAAACCTCTCCATATCATTCAAAACACTCTGTTTAGAAAATTCTGTGTTGTCATTTCTGGCAATCTTCTTTAAACTGTTCCTGTAACAAAGAAAATATACCTGTTAGAAAAGTATTACTATAAGAAACTATGTTATTATCTATGAGTACATGATGATTATAATGATGTTTTAAAATCATATAATAATCTATAATCATGGTTAAGTCATCATGAAGACTAATAGGAAAATCATTATCTTGAATTAAATGGATTATCATCTTATAATGTAGCTGTACAGTAGAATAGTTTTTTTTTTTAATAAAATATATGAAAGAAAATAAAATGTGTCTCACAACAATATGTCTAGTATATAAGATTCATTATTCATATAAGAATTATTCATAAATAATTTAATAAGGCAACTGACATTATAAAAAATTAAGTAAAGATATGACTGTAAACTTTATTTGTGATAGATTAATTTATTCTTTCATTCTCATAAATACTTTTTGCATTTATAGCATTTACAATTATAAATGTATTAAAATTTTCTATATATGCTAGAACATATGAAGTCTCATGTGAAGATATCAATTAGTTGGTATTTGTAAGTTAAGTATGTTTAAGGGAGAACAACTATAAATAATAATCCTAATCTACAGAAATTAAAAACAATAGTAATAGTTCTATAATTTCATTTAGATGATGTTGCTGTGTTTTCAAATATATAGATTATTGAAATGACATTTTTAGGTTTCTATTAGAGAATAGTTAACTAGCACAAATGATCAAAATATTTTGAAACCTTCTTTCATTTTAGGTAAAACACAAAATATTATTTATTATGTACTTAATTTTAATAAAATTTGCATATTTATTTATAATTGTTTAAACATTAATATTGTGTGGCATTGAAGACTTTATATATTTTAAAAATTGCATATAAACACAAGGACATAAGACATTTATATATGTTTTTAGGCCAAGTAATATAGTTTCTACAAATTATTTACTTCTGAAATTTTAATTAAAGAAGTCAATGAAAAACCAGCAACGAACTATCTCTCAGTTTTAGGTTTGCTGAAGTAAGTTAATTGTAACATTACATAACTTCATAGTTTTTTATTTTCTCATAATTATCATAAGGAATAATTACAAATAAACTAACCAAACTCATGATGATGAATGGTTTGCAACGATTTAATAAAGAAAAAAACATATGATCTCTAAAATGTATGTCAGTTGCATCAGTATCGATATGACTAAATCACTATTCGTTGCGCACGCCCTTTAGGATCTTCTCCATTTGCAGGTAAGACTAATGATTCAATTTATAGCTAAGACTGTAATATCCAAGTCAAAAGTGACGCCACTCGGTAAGAATGATGCTTATATTTCATAATTTTAAACAAATATTCTGTGTCAATGTGAAAGGAATGTTGAAAATCTGATTTCATGATGACTTCGTTAAACTCTAAATGGTAATAAGTTCTATGTCAAATTGATTTTATGTTACCCAAAGCATTACACACCATACAAAAACATGGGGAAAGCTTGGAGTCACACAAAACTGTGGTTGGTGTCGAACCATCAGCCATTACACATGAGATTTGTTCCGTACCTGCTGTTTTCCAAGTTAGTCGATATATCGGTGTGGAAAGACATTTTACACGTATTTATAAACGATTTCAAAAATATCACTTAAACACACACGCCCTATATTTTGTCACTGAAATTGACGAGCTTACGAAACGCCACGAACGTTAAAACAGAGCTCAAACGACCGCACGCTAGACTGGAGTTTGACGTTTGGTAAGAAGTGGGGAGCTCGCCAGCGTTTTTATATGACCCGATCGTACGATGCGGGGGAACCGAACTGTGAATATATATTATCGTTGTTATTGAATATGTAAGGAAGCCAATAGTTGTATTGATTGCAAATAATGTGTATATAAATATTGCACGTTGTCTAGCTATCCATTGATTTAATTTATTTAAATTTTTATTTCATGAAAATCGAATATTTCAAAGAATGCTCGTCAGTGGCCAGGCGCGTCCCACTGAAGTCACACCACCTTGCGGCTCAGGGATTGGCTGTTCGAACCTCTTATATTCTACCATTGGTCGGCCTTTAATTTGGATAGCGCGCTATTTTCAAAAACAAATGCTACAGTTCTTCCAAATATTTTGGGCAACCAAATGACAAAGATAAATAATAATAATATCACAATATAGGTAAAAAAAATCAATAAAATAAATGAAAATATTATTAAATTGTTTAATCTATAGATGATCGGTAAGATAATGAGCTTGAAAGTATATGATTAGTTTACTTTCTAAAACTACTAGATGTATAATTTTTCATAATAGAATTAAATATAAAAAAAATATATGTAAATATAGCAGAGTGATATTTTCGTTATAATAATTATGAAAATTTAATGACGGCATTGTTTATTTATTAGTACAATGTGCGGACAATATAATATAGGGCATTTTGGACAACGTCAATTTCAACATTAAAATACTTTCTTTTAGTAAATAAGGTGAAAGATCATGAAGTAAATTCCAGTCTCCATTATGTGCAAATGTGTTTATTAACGTATGTAGGTAGTATAAATTATATATTTGAATTAGTTTATGTACAATGAATACTTGCCAATTTAATTAGTTTACAATTTAACGACTTTTAATGTATATAAAGACTTCATTGTTCAGATAGGACGTGGCGTTAGTACCTATATGAACGTGGGATCGAAACCCGCTCAGGGCTCAGGAAATGATAACATTTAATTATAATTTCTCCGTGGTTTAAGTTGAGTTGAAATGCTCTATGTCACTTCTTAACAGAGAGTAAAAACTATTCTGTCATCAAGACTTTGCCTCCGTGACAAAATATTAAAAACCTTACCTTAAATCGAATAATCTAATTAAAGTTGATTGTTTTTTCATAATACGTTTACGCTCTATCTTATTTACTACAATTTGTTATATGACGTGGCGTATCGGGCGAGGATTTGATATTATGAAAACGACACACCCACAAGCGTCATGTTCATGTTTACAGAAAATAAAGATGCAAAACATGTTTGTGGAGGAAGATTAGTTGCTCTGGCAATAAGATTATAAAATATCTCTATCCAGAAAACGAAGCTAATAATAAAAATTGTCACTTTTGAATATATACATAGATAGGTATCAGTGACGAGATAGGACCTAGGACTCAGGTTTAAAATTTTCAGCTTCACGCTGTATCCCGCAGAAGAGTCGGCATAGGGAACCTATTATTAAGACACTTCTCCACTTTCCGCTAAATTCCGAGATTTTACGTGTTGAGTGGCGGAACTCAATACCGCAATTCTGCTTCAACACCAAAGCGAAGAAGTAAAAATATAAATTGAATTAGATATTTAATTACTTTGATCGAACCCACAACCAGTCGTGTTCACAGGCACACTTTGTACCCCTGCACCACGACTGGTCTAAGTCTAAACTTTGTTTTGTATTATTAAGAATTTAGTTAGATATAATTTGGTATACTAATTAGCATTTGAATCAAAATTCAAAAAATACTGTTTTCTCTTGGCCATGTTAAATAAATTGTATTTAATTTATTGAGTTAATTCCATATAAAAATGTTAAATTTTTAATGCTAGGCGAAATGTTTGTAAAAAATTTAAAAACGTATAAAGTTCCTTAATTATCCACACTTCCCTTCTTATCTACGCTCCCGCTTTACCGTGTTTCCCACTCCCACCCGCTCTAGGAGGTCTTGTGTTATACCGACGCTTGACATTCCGAAGAGTAACACCAAATTCCTACAAAATTCCTTTTCAGTCTATGCCGCATCGTCATAGAACCAACTCCCAAAACCCATCCAAAATAGCCCATCCATAATCTCCTTTAAATCCAAATTAAAAAAATATTTAGTCGCTTCTCTAAACTCGTAGATCTTGAACAGTAGTTGCAACCAATTTTAATTGACGCATTTTCATCTCAAATATATTATTAATTTATAAAGTATATATATGTATATATATACGTATATACTTATATATTTATGTATGTGTATGTATAAATTATAATAATATACACTTATATAAAATAATTTTAGCTGTATTTAATTACTAGAATATAACTTTATTTCTTAAATTGTACTTTGTTTTTACTCGCAACTTTTTCACTCATCCACTGCCACTAGTTGACTGGAAGAGATCTCTTATAGAGATAAGTCCACCTTTGCACACGATTTTTTTTAATGTTTTTGTCTATTATATATTTTAGTACAATAAAGAATATTATATAAAGTTAAACAATATCTTAAATATAAATGAAAATCGCATAGATAAAAATAAAGCTTTATTACACAAAATAAATTAGCTTTATTTCAAAAAATGTTTCATAAAATATTATCTTTAGTAAGAACCACACCACATCTTTAATAATAAATTAATAAATAATTAATATTTTTACTTATGATCCAAACTTAACATACAGTAAAAACATTGTAAACTTGACTATTATTATGTACCTATAAAAACTAATAAAGTAATAGTAAAATTAACCTCTTGTTAAAATTTTATTTATTTTTTTTAACCTGAATATAGATAAAAATCTTTGAGACTATTGTATTGAGTTTTTATTCGTCTAAATAATTCCTTACGCTTTAAAAGTCAAATTTATAATCTATAGGCATATTTAAATATTATTGGTAAAGGCCCTCGGCGCTGATTAAATAAATCATTATTTTGGCTCTGGACTTATCAGGTCCATAACCGATAAATGTGCTGAACTCTCTGATGCAATCTTATGTCTTTCATCTTAATATAGACGTTCCAAAACATTTTTTTTTGTTTAAAAAATGATAAGAATTTTTTTCATATCAATTATGATTAGTTAATTTCTTTTATTAAGTATAATATTAACATTTAGTAATTTTCTTTGATATCTACTTAAGTAATTATTGTAAATTGATAAAAAAAAAGTTTTTTTTAAGTAGTTACTAAGTATTACGATATGCAGTTATTAGTGCAGTGAATCACTAATTTGCTTAAAAATACTGCAATTTTCTTACGAGATGTTTTTATTAGGCCGGTCGTAGCGTAGAGTCACAAAGTGTGACTGTAAACACGACAGGTTGTGCGTTCGATTCCCACTCGAGGAAAAGAAAAATTTTGTTTTTATTTTCTTTGTTTTGGTGTCAATGTAAAGCGCGGCGTTGAGTTACGTTACTTAACATGTAATGCCTTCAGAATCCGGCGAAAAATGGGGAACGAAGGTTCCCTCTGCCTGCCTCTAAGTACCATGTACCGTGTACCAAGTATGCGTGACACAACTTGCGTTCTATTCTTTATAAAATTTCCTTTTAAAGCATTTATAAAAGTAATAAAAAGAAGCACAGGAGTTATAGTACTGCATAATAATTTAATCTAAGTAAATTATGAACTTTCACCGTTTCACACCATAGTCGAAGCATAGTCTAAATGCGGCATTGAGTTCCGACACTTAACACGCAATGTTAAGTAGGTAATTTGAACGGTAAGGGAGTAGAGTGACTTGGACACTAGTTTCTTTCTGCTTACCCTGCTATTTGTGGTATACAGCGTGGAAATAGAAAAAAAAATACATACTTACATAAAAGATTTTCCGATTCTATAAGATACAACGCGAAGAATTTCCCGAGTGATTTTCCATTAAAGGAAACAAATTGATTTATATGCGTGGCATATCATGGTTTCTTTAATCATTTACTAATCAACCCTAACTCCCTAACATAGTATAGATATCTATAGAAATAGATGAAAATTGACATTATTGTTTTTTTTACGGTTTCCTACCATCGTCTATGTTATTCTATTGACTAGGTGTTGAAAATCTCAGATTGAATAAATCAATGTAAGTCGTCCTATAGCCTATTTGTAGCAAAAATAAAATATAAGTTCCATATTTTATAGAAAGAGGTTCAATAACTCTTTATATTATACAGCCAGTATCATTTTTGGGTATGAGACAAGAGATTGGTTAAGAACCTGAAATTCCAGTATTGGTTACAGATTTATTTGGTCATCCAGGTACATGTCGAGTTTGTCTACCTCTTTTACGATTTTTACGGAGTTAATACGTGAAATGATATGATTCAACAAAATCTGGATGAATAATAATAATAATAGAATCGCTTTATCTCTCAGTACGAGTTCATGATATTTACGTAGGTATAAGTTTTAATATTAGTCAATAAGCGTTTCTTCCATAACAGAATTATACGCGATTGATAAAATTATTAGATTGCAAGTACAAATTTTTTGTGCCAGTATTTACTATAAATGAATCATGCTATATATAAGAAATTGATAAATGTTTAATCAATGATATCAAAAAAATATTTATTTATCAGAGTTAATAATTAAGTGGCAAAAGTGTCAATATATATGCACATAATTGTGTATGTGATATTAAAATATTTTTGTCTCTTATCCGGAAAAATATACACACGCAGTGCTTTGAAGAATTCGGCGGAAAGTGGGGAACGGAACATTAGGTTCCCTCTGCCTACCCTATTTGCGGGATACAGCGTGAAGTTGACTGGTTGCTACGTACGAAATGAAGGTCAGAAGGATTGTATCCTTTTACAAATTATTATGTACAACGGTTAAAAAAGTTTACTTGGAATAAGTTTAGTTTATTCGTATTATGATCTGTAAATTCTTTTAGATAATATTTGAGTGCTCAACTCTCTGTGGCTTAGGTACAATGTGTGTGTGTAATTACTTAAAAGTAAATCTTGAAATTCAAATATTTTCTTGAAATTCAATTGTTGTTTAAAAATATTTATATATGATATATCTTCATTTGATTTCTTGTTTCTTTCTTTTGTCATTTAATAAACTAAGTAGCTAGATGATTAGGTACTCATATAATATTAATCAACACTTAATGGAAATTCCTAATGATGTAATAAGTAGAAACATATTTTTTTTTTACATTTTTTTCTCTTTATTGTTTTACAGTAAAAATATTGCCCTAAAGATGATATTAGTTATAAAACTTATCACAAAAATGAAATTAGTAATAAATCATAGCCATAAACTTAATGTTATAGTTTGTAGAATAAGATAAGTTGATTGATTAGAATATAATTTTTTATAAATCCTCAAACAAATAATTACACTCCAAAGATTTCTTAAAATAATGCTATATTTTTTGTACGGGTTTTTAAAATATTTATTTACAATTTACATTAATTATTGTATAAATATATATTGTGGTGTTTTCACTCATAGCGACATCTCAATTCGAAATTCCTGCAACTTTAAGAAGGATCAGCGAGGTCTCACGTAAAATTATGTCACAGTTAAGATGTTAGTAATAGTTTACTAATGTCGCCATAGATGTCGCTGTTGATATTTATTTAATTATGTTACAACTAGATGTCCCTAGTAATAAGATGAAGAGATTAAGAAATATATTTAATAAAAAAAACAGTACTATTGAAAAAAAATATTATTATATAATTTATTCTTAGACCAATATTAAAATATGTTGATATAAACAAAATATAAGGATTATATTCTATGAGAATAATATGTTCTCATATTGGAAAACGTGTGTAAATTTTATATAAATATTAGGGTAAGAAACAAGTCTAAGTAGCGGTGCAAAATTTTTCTTACATCGATTTATAGATAAATGGACAAAAACAGGTGAAAATAGTTAGTTACAAAACTCGTTGCCTGTAAAGTTTTTTCACGGACGATAATTTTACGCGATAAAGCCATAAGAAAAATTATCATAATTTTGTATAATACAAAGAAGGAGATTAATTAAAACATTAACTTTCAGGTTGGTGTATTCCCGCATATAGCAGAGAGGCAAAGCTATAATAGCGTTAAGACACTGCGCTCCCACTTCCCGAAATATCGAGGCACTGCGTGTTAATTGGCGGAACTCTACGTTGTGTTTTTTTACCAAAGCGAAGAAATGAAAATATGAACAAATAATTCTATTCAATCCCCCAAGTGGGAATTCAACTCACGACCATCCTTGTGCCCCTAAGCCACGACGGCTTCAAACTTTTTAATTCAAGTTCTTAAATTATACAAATGAATAGATACATCACTAGCCGAACGCTCGGCGCTCTCGCCTGCTCACTCGGCTCAGGTGAAACGTGACAATGGGTCATATTATTAAAGAAGAACACGTTATCACGTCAAAATATATATATCTCATACTTATTGACTTTATTCTGCGGGTAGGAAGAGATAACTTAAAGCAAACACACTTTGTTTTCTGTTTTCTAAAGAACGTGAGGTTTCTTTTTTGTGACAACATAAAAGTAATATATCAATTATAATAAGTTATTTATATATTTTTTTATAATAGAATTATTATTTAAAAAGACATACTAATCTCAAAATAGTCTAATTTATGCTACTAATACTTGCCGTATTTGGTAATACGAGGCAAAGAGGTATAATTATGAGCAAATGAATAAAAAATTTACATAATTCTATTAGTTCCTATTATTGAAATTGCTATCGATGTCCGTATGTTAAACAAAATATTATAATATTTATGATAGTTATTTTAAATTTACAAATATAACATTTTTCATGATGACAAAATGCTGTCCTGTCAGTTACAGGAACTACATTTTAACTTTTATATTCAAAAATAATATTTCATAATAACACATAAATAGTATAGCCCATGCAAAGTGAAGTAGGTTGAGCAGGAAGGCAGACCTTGGCAAAAGCCAAGATTAATGCCAGGAAGAAGACATAAATAGTAGATAGAATCGAGTGTCTTGACACTCTTTCTTTTTCCATTTAAGTTCGGAATATTGTGTGTTGAGTAGGTCAAATTATTTAAAAAAATGTATTTTATTATTTAACGTCAATATAATAAAGCTAACCAAATACTTAACTTAAGCAATACTATTCTTGACAATGATTTTTTTAACTAGCGCCAACGAAAAGCGGCTAAAAATTTATAAGTCTATAATATAATTAATTATAAATAATTTTGCCGTGTGATCCCGGCCTAGAATAGGATCATCCTGGTACTGGTGGTGTCGTAAGAGGCGACTAAAGTACGTGTGGTAGAGTCACGTCACCAGCAATGGCAACACGCATGGGCAGACTCGACCGGATTATTACCACCCCCGGCATTTAAAACCGGCGTGAAGTAGTGGCTTTACGCCACTGCGTTTCGCATCAGGTAATGCCGGGCCCCGGCGCCCAACCCGTCTTAAAGGCCGGCAACGCGCCTGTAGCTCCTCTGGGGTTGCACGGGGTCGTGGGCGGCGGTAGTCACTTACCATCAGGTGACCCGCACGCTCGTTTGCCGTGTCTTTTCCATAAAAAAAAAAAAAAATATGCCGCCAGTCGCGGCGCAGGGGCATAAAGTGTGACTGTAAAATTGACTAGTTGTGAGTTCGATCCCCACTCGGGGAAATAAAATATTTATTCATAGAACTTAGTGTTTTAACACTAGGTTCCGTTTGCCTGTCCGCTGAGTGCGGGATACAGCGTGAAGTTATTAAAAAAAAAGTTATAATGTCAAGTAATAATAATAATTTTATATAAGAATATATTATATATATTATCAATCAGAATGATTGAGATTAAACAGGTAAAATAGTCAAAGTTTGCGGTCCGCTTGGTGGCGCGTGGGGACTGGAGTGCGCTCTCACGGCTTGCGGCCGCTAATCAAATTAATACGGGATACTAAAGATACATTTTATGGAATCGGACTATTTTTTTAATTTAATTTACAAGTATTAAATAAAAAAATAGTTCGATTTTGTAAAGTATAGTCCAAATTTATTGTAACAAATTATTTCTCTTTCAATTTTTTCTAAGATGCTTTATTGTAACAAGTAATTTCCATTTGATTGTTGTAAAACACCAGTGACCGATCGAAGAACGAGACGAAGCAGAAAATATACGGCATACGTTGTATATCTAATATAAATGTTTTCAAGAACCGCCGTTTTTGCCGTGTGATCCCGGCCTAGAATAGGATCATCCTGGTACTGGTGGTGTCGTAAGAGGCGACTAAAGTACGTGTGGTAGAGTCACGTCGCCAGCAATGGCAACACGCATGGGCAGACTCGACCGGATCATTACCACCCCCGGCATTCAAAACTGGCGTGAAGTAGTGGCTTTATGCCACTGCGTTTCGCATCAGGTAATGCCGGCAACGCACCTGTAGCTCCTCTGGTGTTGCACGTGGTCGTGGGCGGCGGTAATCACTTACCATCAGGTGACCCGCACGCTCGTTTGCCATGTCTTTTCCATAAAAAAAAGAACTATTAGTAAAATAAATGCTATAGGTTTTATACCGCAGCATATTATTTAGTAACCTTACCTATTAGGGAGTACAAAAAGACTTACAAGAAGAAAATAAACTTTATTAACTATTTTACGTACGACTAGGGTAACGGTAACCAAGGACCAACAGAAAATGAAATATTGGTAAAAATAGTAGATAATGACGACCACTATCGACTTATTAATTTGTATTTAATTACACGGAATTTTGAATGTTTCGGTTTCGGGTGAAATTGAGACCAAAGCCGAAAGTCGGTTTCGGTTTCAGCTGAAAACCTTGTTTCCGATTGGTTATAAATTCGAATGGGCTAGTTTTTTTTTTATATTTAATTGACATTTTTTTTTAATTTCGAAAATAAAATATGAATATAAATATTATCGTCATTATATACAAACAAATCAATCCTATAATATTTATTATAGCGTCCGTTTAGTTTACATGTCTATTCCGCCTTTGTGACCGATTTTGGAATCTTTACGACTTGAATTGAAATTACATCCTATAGCATGTTAGTTGACCTATCGAACTAGTCAATAAAGGTA